>CM060901.1:1489813218-1494813218 GCA_030737815.1 Allium fistulosum
AACATATATATATATACACACCTTTTTTCAAAAGGGGAAGAACCAAGCTGTCAGGTGGAGCCAAATATCAAATATCAAATAATATATATATATATATATGTGTGTGTGTGTGTGTGTGTGTGTGTGTGATATATGTGTAATCAAATATTTTTTTATAAATAGAAGAGGAGAAGGCTAGGTGTTGCACAGCTGGTGTAGGGGCTGCTAAGGGTCTGGTCGGTGGCTAGCGTGGGTTCGGGTCTGGAGCTGTTGCGTGGTGGCTGCGGAGTTGTGGCTGCTGCCGCATGGCTCAGGTAGGAGATAAGCAGGGTGTTGATAGGGTCTGTGTGCTCGGGCTGTGGAGGAGGAAGCGGGTTCATGGAGATGGCAAAGGTGGTGGGCTGCAAGCTGTCAAGGGAAGGTAGTGGGTGATCTGGGTTGTGGTCGCATGAATGGGAAGGGTGGCGGGCTGTCAATGGTGGAGGGAGGATGGCAAAGTTGTAGGCGGGGTGTTTGTGGTGGGAGGCTGCATGTGTGTGGAGTGAGGAGGCGCGAGTGAGACTTGGATTTGGTGGGGAGGAAGGGCGGCTATCAAGGTGGCGGTCAGTGGTATTGGGGTGCTCAAGGGTTCGGGTAGAGGAGGAATGGAGGAGAGATGGTGGAGGAAGACTATGGGGTGGTGAGTTTGGCTACTCGGTCGATGGAGGTGGGGTGGGGCTATTCGTGGAGGAGGCGGACCTGAGTCGTGCTTGATGGATGAAGGTTGAGGACGGGTTGCGTGTGAGAAGATGGTGGATGAAAAAAGAAAGTAAGGGGAAGGGGAAAGGTTACATAATAAAATATATATGAACCAGTTTTCACAAGTATATAAACAACTTATATAATATTTTTTTCAAGCATAGGACAAAAACGAAGAGAAAGAGATGGGAAAGAAACAAACCAGCAAATATATATTGGAATTAGTGGGAATGATAGAAGTCAATAGCTGAATTCAAGGAATATTAAAAGCAAATGCCTATTGGTTTCACCCGTTGGATAATTGAATGGACACAGGACTAAAAGGCTCAAATGCGAAACCGATACGGCTAATCGTTTCGCTGATTTCGCCGCGTACCGGACGCCAAATGCACAAATGAATATACTGCGGAGATCAGCATGACAAGACGAACAGAATGGTACACAGATATGAGAGACACGACCATCCTATCAAACTCCATATTCGTAGCCAAAACCGCTGCTAAAATGCCGAAAACAATATAAGCGGAGCTAGAACGGTCCAACTTTGGCGAAACGAAATATGACGTCTCACTCAGAAGATGTCAAACATTTTACTTATATAGAAATATTCAGATTTCAAAAATATTTTATTTCCATCAAATTTTAACTTATTTTAAATTTAAAATTTAAAATTTCACAACAAAACAAACTTTCATATTTTCTAATGAAAATCTTCCATTTGCCATGCTTAAATAGACGCATACCAAATATCAAATTTTTATTGCAAAAACATATTGATTATTTTCATGAAAAAATTAGTTAATTACGTTATTTAAATCGTTAAAATCATGGGTCGTTACATTCATCAAATAGGTGTACGTGTTCTATTAGCATACATAGACATATAAATACAATATATATACATTGGTGCTTGTGTACTTAATGAAATGCAAGCAATAACATAACATTAAAATATGTATGCAGATGACATATGACATTATATATATATCTGTGTGTGTGTGTATGTATATGTATATGTATATATGTATGCAAATATTTGGGCTCTCCTATATAAATGAGATGATATGACATATAAAGATGTATGCAAGCTTCCTAGGGTATCATATAAATTCTATATGTATGCACAACCAATAATATCAGCATAGCATATGGTTAATATATACATATCAGTAAATCATGAAATCATAGCACATAAAACATAACAAGATGAAAACAACATCTATAACATAAATGAAACAATCATCCAACATAACTGATATCAAGTAACGTATGCAAAAACAACAATGAATCTAAGTAACCATTCAACCAAACCAAGATAACTAAACTAGCAATCAAGTAAATGGCTGAACATTCCGAAAAGGAGTTAAATTTAAAAGATCAAATCTTTGTAACGATTTGCCTCTTTGACCCCCAAATGTCAACATTAATACATCTACGGTATTCACGTGCCGAGCACTCAAGTGTTGAAAGACAAATTGTTATGGTAAAAATAAAATAAAATGAAAAAGAATAAGGAAGGAAGAACACAATATTAGAATATTATAACGGAATGATAACATATAATATCAAAATACAATACAAAGTGCTACTCTAAAATACATGGTATTTTAGAGTTACAATATTAAGTGCTAACATCAGCTTGGACACTTATAACTATATGCCCTCACAAATGTTGAGATACACATAATAGTAATGCAGTGGAAATAAAATAATACTGTAAGTGTGTGGAAGCATCCATCTCGTCTCCTGAAGCTCCAAAGAATATCAACAAAATCCTTGCTTTTTCAAACTACTCGAAAGGGCACCCATGGAATTAAGGGAAAGATAAAAATCATGAGTCAGCATAGGTTTGGTATGAGAAACTCAAGAAACATCAGCATAATGTTACAATATCCTTTGAGACCAACCAAATCATCAAAATGGTTTTCCCCTCAAAAGAACCAAAACCATCCAATAAGTACATAATGTGATATAATAGATAGCATCTAGGGTGTAGAATATAAATTAGAAAATAGCTGTGCTGCTTGCATTTTAAAACACAACAATATTAGAAGTACAACTAAAACCGTTAAGACACATTCACATATGGATCTCCATTGAGGTCTGCCTAATACATCGAGGTTGGCATCTTGACAAGGGTCAAAAAGTACCTTCCGAAGCGACGTACATCTTTGGATAAAATAAACAACAAAGGTAAACATAGCTGGACCACATCCAAACATGTTATGTCGAATATCATCAACTCTTGATAGCAATATCGATAAGCATCTCTAGATATAGAGTTGATATACCCTAGGGTTAGCTAAACATGATAGCCTGCATTCTACTCTGTTTTCTGTCATTTTCGATGGTGAACTTATTTTGGGGATCTCTCACACGAGTCTTCATCACTTGAACAGATCATGAATCTCCCCATGGATTCTAGCATATCGAACTGTTCATGAATCTCTCCATGGATTCTAGCATAAGTCGTATGATGAATGCTAACGCTGACCTCTCCCTTAGACTTAACTTTAGGATAGAAGTTCAACTCTATAGCATTTGTCTGAAATGTTAATGTTGACCTCTCCATTGGACTTAACCTTAGGATAGAAAGTTCAACTCTATAAAATTTCGCTCCAAAACCGCATCCAAAATATAGTACTTCTATATCGGTTTTGGAGTTGTTTTCGATAAGTAATACACTTATCCGATCTGGACTCTTCAAAACTAAATCAATGAATTTCCAGTAAACTCAATTCCAATTCTTTTAGAAGTCAATGAACGATATAAAGGAGTCCTCGCCAAGATATCTTGCATATATCACTACACCATAAACGCTATTTTGATACGGCTAAAAGCCGTATCTAATCGAATTAGATACGTCTTTTAGCCGTATCAAAATATGGCGAGCTTATTACTTTGATACGGCTACTGGCCGTATCTAATGGGACAATTAGATACGGCTACTGGCCGTATCTAATGGGACAATTAGATATGGCTTAAGGCCGTATCTAATTGATACATTAGATACGGCTTTTGGCCGTATCTAATTGATACATTAGATACGCTATTAGCCGTATCTAATGGGACAATTAGATACGGCTAATAGCATGGCCAGTAGCCGTATCTAAGTACTCAATTACACATACATATATAAAATTCCGCACTCAAATGATATTAGAAAACTAATAATATTATAGGCAGTGCACATTCAAATGATTCAATAATCCGCATTGCAGTGCATAATAACTTAAAAATATCATTACATAACACGAAAAATAGTACATACTAGCATTTAGTACAAATATGAAGTTAAGCTCAAAACAAGAGCTACACAAGTCACAATATCAATACAAAACCTTAAGATGTTCAATAGAACCCAGAGTATAACATTTATAACAGTGTCTCTGGCTAAACCTTTTGCAAATGAATTACTCCAAGTTTCTTGCTACACTTCTTGCTAAACCAAATAAAATTAGCTAGCACCAAAGATTGCATAAAGATCATTCCTGATTCAACCTGCAAACATAAAAATGGGTATAAATTATAGTAGTACAAAAGACAGTTTGAGAAGTTTGTATCGTACCAAAAAAATAAACGCTAATGACAGTTTGAGAAGTATATTTGCTGAAACTTGATGGATATAAAAGATAATGGAAAATTGTTAAGTACCAGAAAATTGAAAGTCATGATACAAATTTATAAAAATTGTTAAGTACCAGAAAATTGTTCAGTCAAGAAATCCACACAAACATAGATATTCTATCCATGTTAATATTTATTAATAAAGTTAAAACTATAGTTAGGCAATAATGCTATAAACTTGTAAGTGAAATGGCTTTAGCTACCAAGACCACACATGTATCAGAAGCTTTTTAAGTAGGCACACTGTCTCGGCACCCAAAATCATTTTGCTTATAAAAGCAGAATCCTAACACCATTTTCCATCCCATCAATTTCTTTTACCTATGGTTACCCAAAATCATTTTGCTTATAATTCCTATTAGCACTGTTGAATTTTAGTACAATCTTTAATTTCCTTAATTACAACAATGTTTAATACCTTTCTCCTCAACATAGCATTTAAGAATTCAAGTATCAGAATCAGAAACTGCCTGAAATTTCTATAATATATAAAGCAGAAACTAGAACCAAGACATCTAATTACTTTATTATGCCCTGATGCTTCACATCAATCAACAATTTCGATTCTTAGATGAATTTTGTAGTCCGTGAGTACTGAATTGAGATGAATTAATAGCTTATAAATATCACTCTATATTATGAACAACCGTTGCTGTTGTCATGGAACTCATAGACCTCATTCGCTGTATCATCTAGGATGAGTATAATAGGATTTCAATTACAGTTCTTATTGTTAACTTGTTTTTGCAGCAAAGGTATAAACTTTTATCAATCACACTTATAGACTAACAAGCTTAGAGCTAATTTATCATATGTGGGATGCCTGACCCATACCGAACAAGCTAGTACTCGTACAAATTATTCAATTTCTAATATCTAATCATAACTAATTGTATACTAGATATATACAAAGTAACATGAGCTGTTATTTTCCAGCAAATAATTCAGAGAGCAGAGCAATATCTAGGGACCTTCACTATAAAGAAATAATTTGGAGGTCATGACACTGAATATGCCCACTGTGTAAAGTATAAACTTTATGTGGATCCACAGTGTTAGAGCTATATCGGCGAATGATCCAGATGTAACCATGTGTCTATATGTAGCTGCTTCTCAGAGTTTGAACTGGACGGACTATTTATCAAAATAGATCATCACAAGTTAAGTACTATAAATTTATAATATTACAAAAGCAAAAATGCTAGTAAGAGACGAGTTGGTTGTGGCAGGACTGGGATAAGTATTATCATTGTATTTATAGCTTGAAACTATTGTTTATATTACTGCATTCATAGTTTGCAATTGTTTGATCTATAACTCCAATTAACGATTAATTAATCATGTTTTATTATTTAATTACTAAGAATTTTATTACTATATGTTTGCTTTTCTTGTGTTAGACAAATAACACACATATAACACAAATAAGATGCAAAAAATATATTTTATTTTCATTCTATTGACCTGCATCTAAGTTTATTTTTTCATTCCATGTATCATTTGTAACTCATGTGGTTTATTGACTCTTGAGCTGAATTGCTTTCTTATTTTATAAAAATAATAATTAAGATAAATGGTTTAACTTAAGTTAATTGAGATCTTAATTTAATTAAGAGGTTAGGATTAATTTATTAAGGATTAATTAATTAATATAATTAATTTAGAATAATTACCCAATGTAATTTAAAAAGAATTAATTATAAAATTACTTAAAACTTAATTTATATTTTGTTCTTAAAAAAGTCAATATGAGATTTTGTTTTTTTAAGATACTCTTTAAAATCTAAATTGTTATTTAATTTATAACTAGTGTTTGAAAACTAATTAAAATTAATTAAAGAAATTGCATATATACCTGCTCCATCATCTAGAGATATCGAATAAGACACTTCGGATGGCACACATATCCACCCACTCCAACATCAACAAAGGTCTCTGCAAATTGATGATTCATTTTGCTGGTTCTCTCATCTGGTAGCAGTATACTGTCCAACACCACTTTTTCGTGTGTGGATGGTACAGATTTCCCATGGATGTTGGACAATGTAGAATCTCGGCATATAGTACCTGTTGCAATAAAAGGGAATATTTATTATTATTTAAGTTTTCTACTTATTATGTCGTAAATGTTTAAATGTTAAAAATACCTGTTCCTATTAATTCTAAATCAAAGTTGAGGATTTCACATTTTTGATTGTTCGTAACATTGGTCGAATCCTGGAACTGCGAAGCAATGAATTCAGGAGCATTGAATTGTGTGGCGCGTCCTCCATCAGAAGAATTGACCGGTGCATGAATTCCCTGTTCAATATTTCCCACCATGTTGATCAAAACCTCCATTTGCCCAAACAAATTTCCCACCGTACTCTCCAAACTTCCCACCCTCATTTTCAACTCATCCTGCTCGCCATGAACATGTCGGAGTCGTTTCTGTGCAATGGCACAAGCCTTAACTTTAGTCTTTGGTATAACGGTCCCAACACCGCGGCTCCTATACCTTGCATCCTTACCAAGCACTTGTGATAAGATGTCTTCATCCACTGTCAATTTTTCTTCATCACTATCAGTGATCATTTCCTTCGCTTTCGCAATTTGATCCTGTAATATGATAATACTTTCATGAATAAGGAATTTTAAAGAATATGCAAGTTAATATTTGTTTAACTTACAAAGTATGAAGAAGTGGCATCTGATATGCTACCATCTTTTTTCCTATGTGTCTTCTCCCATACTTGACGACGACTGATATTTGTTGATGGACTAGCAACGATCTGCAATACAAGTTGATGAAACGACATGAATATCCAATCACAATGTGTAAATCATTTGAATGAAAATGAATATAACTTACCATTTCTTGTTCTATTTTAGCGTGACTTTTACGTCCTGCATGATGAGCATAACTGAGCAATGCTCTGTTCTTTTTGCCTACCTCCCTTCTTCCGCTCGCTTCAGGCGTTGCTTCATTTTTTACGAACTCTGTCCAATCTTCTTGAGCAACTGTAGGTGGGCAATTTTTCAACCATTCTTCGTCATTGTTGAAAGTGTCATAATAAACTACTCTCAAGTTTTTCTTGTATCTCCTAAAAGCCTCGGCCATTCTCTTTAAAAACATTTCCTTTGAAAACGGATCGAGCTCATATATTTTCTGCAAAAAATATATTAAATTAAATGTTGTGCAAAGAGTTGAAACCATAAGGCTATTGAATGAAATAGTTGTTGTCAAATAGATAAGGATACTTACCACCAATTCGTTCCAAACGTTGTCCTTGTATATTGCAGGTACTTTATTCCAACTTATATATGATATCGGCACTTGAGCTCTTACTAGTTTACCGAGCATAGTAGCGATTTTTCCAGCGTTATCTGAGACCGGAATACCAAGTAAGTTTTGATCAACTTTCTTCGCCTCTGAACATGACGAATGTGAAGATGGTGGATTTTCTGACATAGTTTTCTGCAAAATATAATATTACTAATTATTTTAATAAGTCAGGATAATAATTATAGATGTATCAATGTATCAATGTCAACACTCCATAACATAACACACTTGCACATACAAAATTATTAAGTGACAACACCTGAAATTGCATTGGAATGTATAAAATATTCAAAACATGCATACAGACAATCGTGCAATTAAAAATATACAGACACACAATCATGTGATGTACGAATACTAATAAGTTAACATATGGATTTGGTAAGGTCTTCTAATTTTTCATTGTCTTCAAAAGCTGATTGATAGACGGTAGGGAACTCAATGTCATCCACATTTGTAGTCAACCGTTTTGGTGTATGCAAGACCACAGACCATCCGTTATTTTTTAAATCTTTGGAGTAGAAAACTTGACTCGCTTCTGATGCAAGAATAAATGGCTCGTCATTCACGTTATTTTTGTTCTTTAATTTCTCTAAATTTACCATGATGAGGTTTGAAATAGGATATATTTTGCAACCATTGACCTTATCCTCGACTTTTACCCAATCACAATAAAAAACTGTTTGTTTGAAGTCAGTGTAATCCAACTCAAGTATCTGTTGAATGACTCCGTAATACGTTGTTTCTGCTTCCTTATAATTTTTATCCTTGCCACTCGCTCTAAATTTTGTGATTGCTCTCATACATACCCTCTATTTTGTGTTACCATACGGCCTTCGTACTTTTTTGTGGAAAATGAAAATCCATTCACTTGGTACTTCATATAACTACGCGTTATGAACTTCGGCCCGTGCACTAACCGCCACAGAGTTGGATCAACATCGATGGTCTTTAACAGCTCATTACGTAACCATAGATTAAAACTTTGAACTACTTCAACGGTGGTAGCCCTGCCTCTAGGTTGAAATCTAGTACTTTTCACATAGGAGTTATACCTCCTACGAAAAACACATATCAAAATGTATATATAAATTGAATTAAAAAAATTAAAATTCCAAACAAGTTCGTGAACTTACTTCTTCCATTCATCCAATCCATCGTACTTATTAAGGACCCATCTACGCACCTGTTCAAACTGCACTTGGGTTAACGTTATGTCTTTACTATTATCCAGAGGTATCTCACCAGCAAACTCATCGTCCTCGTCTAAAAACGCTTCGTGGGTATGTTTATGATTGCCATCACCTCCGTTTGGCATATATTCCATGCAGTAAAGACTAGCTTCTTGTACGATATATCCTTCTGCAATACACCCTTCAATGTATCTTTTGTTGCGCACATATCCTTTATATATTTTCATCAACCTATAAATGTGATCAGTTATATACTGTAGACGGTAGCTATTTATATGAAATAATGATGTGCATAACTGAAATTAGAAATTTACCGTTCAAATGGATACATCCATCTATATCTGACAGGGCCACAAATCAACGCTACATCGGCTAAATGAACCATAAGGTGGACACTGATATCAAAAAATGTAGGTGGAAAATGTTTTTCGAATACACACATTGCTTCTACTAAGCTAGCCTTTGCTTTTAAAAGATGTTCCCTATTGATCACCTTTGAACACAAATTGTTAAAGAATAAACTAATACGATGAACAGCATTTCGTAGATCCTTATGTTGTGGATAAGAATGTTGAAGCAATACCGGAAGCAAATGCTGCATTATGACATGGTAATCATGTGACTTCATATTTCTTAGTTCAGGAGGATTGATGCTCACATTGTTGTGAAAGTTAGAAGAAAATTTGTTAGGCACTTTTAGATTTTTCAAAACGGTGCAAAACCGTATCTTTTCTTCTTTGCTCAAAGCGAAAGTTGTCTTTGGTATGATTGTTTTATTTGTTTCAGGATCTTCCAACACCCACAACTTTTGTTTTATACCCATGATTTTCAAATCCTTGCGTGCATTGATGCCATCTTTTGACTTATCTTTATGGTCCATAATGGTGCTGATGAGATGCTCCGTGACATTCTTCTCTGTATGCATAACATCAATATTATGTCGGACCAAATTTGCTTTCCAATATGGTAAATCAAAAAAGATAGACCTCCTATACCATCCAGAAATATTGTCAACATCTTCATTGGTTGACTTTTTCCGTTTTCGACCAATTTCTTCTTTTTGTTTACCAACTTTCATTTTGATATTCGCTACTTTCTTTTCAACTTGAAAACCAGTCAATGGCCATTTAGGGCGACAAAGTTCTTGTTTGTTGTTGAAATTTGTCTTATCGTATCGAAACTTGTGTTCGTTAGGAAGAAACATTCGATGTCCCATGTAATACATCTTCTTACTTTTAGGAAGATAATAAGAACAAGTGTTTTCCCCACAAACAGGACATGCAAAATAACCGTGAGTTGTACATCCCGATAAAGTCCCAAAAGCAGGGTGATCATGGATTGCCCACAGCACCCTAGCTCTCATTGTGAACTCAGATTTATTTAACGAGTCAAATGTAACTACTCCTTCCCATAACTGCTTTAGCTCGTCTATCAACGGCTGTAAATAAACATCAATATCCTTTCCTGGTTGTTTTGGCCCAGAAATCAACAATGTTAACATCGAGAACTCCCTTTTCATGCACATAGACGGAGGAAGATTATATGGTACTACAATTACTGGCCAACAACTGTAAGGGTTAGAGAGAGAAGCATGTGGACAAAAACCATCTGTTGCTATTCCAAGTGTGACATTTCGTGGCTCGGCAGCAAAAGTTTGATCAAATGAATCTGCGACTTTCCATTGAGAAGTGTCACATGGATGACGCATTACGGTTGGATCAGACTTGGCACGACCATGCCAGGTCATCGCATCTGCCATCCATGGTACAGTATACAGTCTCTTCAATCTAGAAATTAAAGGAAAATGTCTTAATGTCTTTCGAGGTACTTTGGTGCATTTTCTCTCTTCGTTTAATGATGTCATATATCTTGGTTCATTGCAATTTGTACAAGAAACTTTGTTCGCATCATCTTTCCAGTACAATATGCAATCATTGATGCATGCATCATAAGTTTTGTAATTCATCCCAACTTGCTTAATGATCTTCTTCACGTCGGAGTACTTTGTCGGCAGCGTGTTACCTTCGGGGAGTAACTCCTTTATTAGTTCGAGAAGTGCAGTCATACCATTATCTGAAAAGTTGTATTGGGTCTTCAAGCTTTTCAGTTTCACAATGGCGTACAGCTTCGTAATCCCTTTTGAACATGAAGGATACAATGGCTCTTTTACGCTACCAAAAAGCGATTTATACTTCTTACTTTCATTGGCCTGCCAATCTGGATAATCAGTAGACTGCTCTCCAACATTAGCATGATCAGGCAACGAATTTGTAGGTTGAAAATGATGAAATCTATCTACATCATTGACCAGATCTTCCATCCTAATATGTTCAGACTCAGCAGTAGTTCTGCCATGACTAACTGGTTGTTGTTTTTCCATCTCCGCCCTTTTTTCCCCATGAAAATACCACGCTGTATACGATTGGATAATACCCCATCTAAGCAAATGAAAATGAATGTCATCTAATTTGATCGTCTTCATATTTTTGCACCGGGTGCAAGGGCATAAATACAATCCTTTCTTACCACCGTTTTCTTCAACAAAACTAATGAACTTCTGCACCCCGTCTATATAGTATGTAGATCTTAGATCTGATTCATTTATCCATTGTTTGTCTATGCTTAAAGACATACTGCCCTCCTATATCATATTTAACAGAACATGAGACTTGTTTGTATAAATACATCACAAGTCTGTACAATGATAAAAATGTGAATACAATACAATATTTCAACTTTCTTTTACACACGCTAGCCATTTTTATTAATGGATGAAATCATTAGCACTTTGTTTAAAAGACATCCGAAGAAACTGGAGAGCGCTATGGGAAGAATGACATAAATTAAAGTGAGTTATCAAAAGATAAACAACGAAAGCAGCAAAACCAGAAAGTAGAAGAATTCTTTGATGTAACCGAAAATGATTTAACCCACAATAAAATGGATGAAACATCTCACACTCATGAAGATGGTACAGAACATCATGACCAACTGAACTTCCTTGACAAGGAACTACCTCATTCTATAGTAGAAGACCCCCAACAAAATGTAGTGGATACTATTGCAGAGGAGAGTAACAGTGAAGATGATCAAGTAAATGTCTCAGGTAATATTACAACAAATTCTGAATACTTGGCTCGGTACAAAGGCAAGGAAAAAGTCTAATTGAATGCTTCTTCCAAAAGAAATTTAAGGAGCAAATCTAAATTAAATGACTCTTATTACCTAGAACATTGGGGGTATGAACACAACACAAAGAATAAATGAAGTGTTCAAACTCCTAAACAATTTTAAGCCAACTATTGTTGGCTTGGTTGAAAATAAATTAAATGAGGCTGATTTGGCTTTGCTACGATGTAAAATCCTAAGAAATTGGGACATTGTTACTAATAACACATTTCAGGTTAAGGGGAGAATACTTATAATCTGGAATGCTATTATTTAGAGTTTATCTATAAATTCATCATCTTCCCAGCATATTACACTAAGTCCACTTAACTTGGGTGGCTTCAAAATGGTATTTACCACTGTTTATCGTAGCAATATCTTTTCAGAAAGACAAGAATTATTGCAAAATATTATACAAGAATCTTTCGCAATTTCAGATCCATGGGTATTAATGGGCGACTTCAATAATGCATTATCTACTTTAAAAAACATGGAGGACTTCCTATACAATTCCAACAGTTAAGAGCTTTCAAAATTGCTTAATGCAATCGGGTTTAACCAAAATTAACAATGGAATATAATTTCACTTGACACGAAAGGGAGTGGCGAAGAATATTGATAAGATACTAGTCAATACTATTTGCCTATAGAAATTTTCTTACATGGAAGCACTTATACTATCACTACTATCAAGTGACCATAATCCTTTAATTTTGCATTTGGTATAGATACATATAGAGATAAGGGATATCCTCTCAGGTATGACAACGAATGGCTCTTAAAAGAGGGGTATGCAGACTGTATTGTAAGGGGACTCAATAGCAATACATGGGGATTTCCTTGTTACAAATTTCAGCAAAAACTACAAGCATGCAAACAGCAACTTAAAGCATGGAATAAGACTAGAACAAAAGATAACACTAATCTTGAAGAGGCAGAAAAAACTTATGAAGCTCTAACCCTTGAGGTTGACACTAACCCAACAGACTTGCAAATATATAAAGAAATGTTACAAGAAAGACATAGACTACATGTTCAACAACAAATAGAATTTTGGAGTTTCAGGGAAAATCAAAGGTCTACTGGTTGTAGCAAAGTGATACAAACTCTATAAAAAATTTCTCCAAAATGTCTTTTAAAAGACAGAGTAACAACATACAAGTTCTCACTAATGCTAATAGAAATTTAATATGCAAGGCTAAGGAGTTGGACCAAGCAGCAATTACATAATACAGTGAACTTTTCTAGAATTTCAAAGCATTTTAGTTATTAATGAAGCAGGACAAAAAAATTAAATTCAGAAATCACTATGGAAGAAATTAAAAAGGTTGTTCTCTTGGTTCATGACGACAAAATCCCGGGACCAGATGGAATGAATGCAAAGTTCATGAAACTGCATTAGAAAGATGTTAAATAGGTCATAGTTAGGCACCCTGCAGGTTCATTTAATTCATGCATATATCCCACTTACACAAAACTTAGCTACACTCACACAAAACAACAATAAAAAAAGTGGTGTATGCAACAGTATATGAACGGGTTGTTTTTCTTCTTTAATCTCTATGATTAGCAAACTTCGTAATTCTAAGATATCTATTTAAAAATATGATATTTTTAAGCTGTTTTGATTGGAATTTCAATAAATTTCAATAAAAATATGGACTATTTAAATTTCAATAAATGTAACTCAAAATATAGGGTTTATTTTAAACATTAGCACCAAACTGTTACCAAAAAATTTGCCATTACAACGGCGCCATTTTGTAGCACTGGAGTAATGTCTATGCATTACCCCTCTCCTGATACTTGGCTTGCGCCATTAACAACAATTTTATCCACTTATACAACAATGTCAGAACAATATACAACATTAGCACCAAACTGTTTCCAAAAACATTTGTCATTACAACGGTGCTATTTTGTAGCACCGGAGTAATGTCTATGCATTACCCCTCTCCTGATACTTGGCTTGCGCCATTAACAATAATTTTATCCACTTATACAACAATGTCAACCATATACAATGTCAGAACAACATATTTACTAACATATAAACAACAATACACTATGCAAACTGCCACATTGTCATATTGAGGTTCATAAAGTTGTATGCTTCAGTTAACATAATTTGGGTATATTTTTAAGATTTTAATATATGTTCTAGAAAAAACTATGCGCTATCAAAGTAAAAGAGTGTTGCAAAATAAGCTAACGCTAAATGTTCAACAAAAATGAATGTAATATCATGTAAAGATACTGAACTAGAATAAGTAAAATAGGTGCCTGAGCGAAACTTTTTTTTAAGTGGACATTTCTAGTATACTTCTGGCTTTCTTTAAGTACTTAAAGTAAACTGATATTATATTAATTTTCTAACATTAAAACTTGTATTAGAAATGCAAACGACATATATGTGTATAAGTCAAATAATTATAGCTTGGTCATTGGTGTATGGATCATTAATCTGAAGCAAGAGTACAGCCTGGCAATTCTCTAACCAAAATAACATTCTACACAGAGAAAGGATTTTTTTAAGAGAAAAAAGTAAAACCTTGATGTTTTCCTCCCACCTTCCCATGGAAGAAAATATTATCGGCTTTGCAGCTTAATCAAAGTACCAACCAAAATATTATTGCTTTGCAGGTTTACCATATAATACAGAACTCCAACAAAGTACCAACCAAAATATCTTTGCCTGTTCAAATAATTGTACAGGTTATATTTTTTATTAGTTCAGGACAATTTTGGACTTGTATCCATCTTGGACAAGCTCCCGTATGTGCGTATAATACACAAATTGCAAAAAAAAAGTGATTGGTGAGACGTGCACATTGCAGGAAGTTCAATCATCCCAAAGAATTACCAATGTATAATCTGAATTAGAATAGGAAATAAAAATAAAGGCCAACTCTAAAATTACGAAATATTTTATAGAGAAATCAACAAAAATATTCCCAAAATATGAAGCATAAAAACCATTCGGGACATCTGAAGAATGTGTTATCCTAAATTAAATTGTCAGAATTTATAAAAAGCTATAAACAAAGAATTGAGAAGAAGAGATTATTAATGTAACTAATCATAGATAGCTAAGATATCATAATACAACAAGGTAAAGAAAGGAGAAAAAAAGGAAAACAAATGTCAAATGAATGTTATATAGAATAAGTTGAGGTGAACAAAATAGGGAAGTAAAAAGGACTGGGGAAGAACTATACACGCGCGCGCGCCAATGCTTTATAGAGAAATCAACAAAAATATTCCCAAATCTCTGCTTGTGTGAAAGTGAATGTAGGATAAGATTGTGTCCGATATGACATAGCTTTGTTCTGCATTACATTATAGACAACCATTTGTATTTCACATAATTTTATGTCAAGATACTCTTAGATTAAAATTTAATTCAAAGGTAATAGGGTCAATGTTATTCTATCAAAATAAAGTTTAGACAGGACAAAGGAAAGAATGGCGAAACAAGTTTAGATAGGACAGGACAATGTTATTCAAGCTTATTTCTTCTTAGCTTTTGCTTCATTTTTTTAAGTTGGTTTATTATTATATTCTCAATTTGCATTAGATAAGTTATATATATATAGAGAGAGAGAGAGAGAGAGAAAAAAAACTTTTATATGTTGTCCTTAATATATAGATTATAGACACAAGTTTTCTTTAAAAAAATGAAAGAAATTAAACATGAAGTTAGAATTCTCTGCTCAAATAAATATATACAATCCATCAGGTTGATGTTTATAAGTTATATAATAAAAGAGTACTTACAATTGTCCATATATATCTAAATTGGACTTATGAGTGTTAATCCCCGCTGATAATGTGAAATTGTAAACAATAAAACATACAGCAGAGAGTCTTGAAACAAATTAACTAATTAACATATCCTCCCAAAAACAATTATTTAATTTTTATTAAACTCCCATCAAATATCAGTCTGTTTCTGATCATAAAACCACTTCTAAGTTCTAACACATGATCATAAACTTATAATCATAGAAACGTCAATCTCGCTTGAGTATTGATCTACGGATGTGTGGAGGCTTATGGTAGGTGGGGTTATATACACATCCTGAAGGTTTACAGGTCAACCGTTGCTTGGTTCCTTCATCGTCAAAAGAAATAAAAACACCACTAATCCATCAATTATTGTGTCTATCCTTCAATTCACTCACTACATTTGTTCTTCCCATTTATTATTCTTTATCGATTGAGTACAGACATGAATTCATAATTGAAGCACATGAGAAATGACTCCTTGACAAAATTAACCACGCAATTTCATAACATAAAACAACGGAATTTAGCGACGGCTCCTTACTTGCAGGTGGAAGGGGTGGAAGACGTGGAAGGCTCTGATGGACGACGTCAAAGCTCTGGCGATCGAGGTGGAAGCTCTGGCGATCGAGGTGGAAGCTCTGGCGATTTAACTCCTAAGTAAGCGTACGGGGAAAAAGGAAAATCTAGAAATAAAAAAAAGGAGGGAGAGGGTGTGCGTTTTGGGGAAAAATTTCCCACGAAAAGAGGCACAGATTTTGATACGGCTATAAGCCGTATCAAATTTTAATACGGCTTACAGCCGTATTAAATAATATAGATACGGCTATAAGCCGTATCTATTTTTGATACGGCTTATAGCCGTATCAAATGCCCCGCCTACGGTTGCGCCAAAATCCTATTTGTGGTGTAGTGTATATACGTTGTTAAAGCAAGATATGTTTCATACCAATAGGTCCTCTACGGGGAATCTCAAACCGTATGAAGCCGTGAAGCTTTCATATCCTCCTAAGTCAAATTTAGAAAAGTTAAATAGTCGACTAATCAACTATCTAATCCTAAAAATGATTGCATATGGAAATCAAGTCTCGTATACTTATCACTATTTCCGACCTTCTCAACTTACGTTATCCCGCAATCTAGAGTGATGTCGGTAGATTAGAGCACTATCTGCTTCTAAGCTCTACTTTAACATCATTTTTAACTCTCATAGATAGAACACATCTACTTTGTTAGCTTTTGGTGCTAAGTATTAGAGTAAACACTTTCCATTAACGGATAAGCACATAAACATGATTGAATAACTTAAGCGACTTCTAATCCCTTTTATTAAATAATACACCTATGTAATTACTTTTATATAAATTCAAAAACATTTTGAAAATGATATTTGTATACTATTTTATTTATGAAGCTAATGTACTTAATAAAATTTAAAACAATTTAAAAGGCAAAATGTTACATAACCCTTTTAATACTTCAATAAAGTGTTTAACTAATATTTGTAAAACTATAAATACATAGAAAAACACTTTTAAAGTACTTAAAAATATGTTTTAAATATCCATTTAAAATATTACTTAAAAATAACTACTTTATAATTTATTTCAAAAAACTTTTAAAAGCATATTTTAAATTTATTAAACCTTTTACTTTAATAATTCGTAATTAATTAGTAAAATATATTGAAACTTGAAACCACTTTTAAAATACTATAACATATGTTATTAAACACTTCTAAAAAGGTTGTAGGAAAATACTGTAATTAAATGTCATTTTTAAACCATGTAAAGTTTCAAACACTAAACAATAGCATTTACAATAACTGCTACAAAAGGATCTTGGACTACCATTACAGGTCCAAAGTGCTCCTATCAAGTGCTATAACAGACCATGGACGAGAGAAATTTTAAACATTAGAAAGTTTGACCATTTTTCAATATGTTAACAATCGTTTTAGGATCCAATTTTTTATAGTAAGTGATATACTCATATTACATTATAACCATGCTAAGAAATCCGTAAGGATGTGTGTACAAAATATTATAGAAAATCACCAAAACAAGGCATTTCGAACTGCTTCTACATCGACTATTCATTATAAAAACCATTCCATATTCAATTCCAGACCAAAAACCACCTAATCAACCATATCTGCATAATGTCAAGGCCACATCACATGTTATAAAAGGTCGTAAAAGTAATGATATGGCATAAAGAGTTGTTATTTGCTTTCAAAAGCAAGTATGATCCAAATATATAACTTTAATTAGTTAATGTCTTTACTATAGTTTAGCATATGTATTATACAACTTTATATACAATCAAATGATGAGTTAACTCACCCTTTTCCAATGTTGCAACCAAGCACAAGCCTCTACCTTAATACTCATACCTACCTCAACCAAAGAAAGCAAAAGTCAAACTTACCTCCTTATATGTTCAAGGCCTATGCTAGAAATGGCCTATAGTGCTCACGGCCAAGCAAGTGAGGTAGGACTGCTCCTTTCCTTTAAGTTTTAAGTTGGTATTCTTTGTTTCAATGTTGTGTTAGGCCTATAGCTTGAGTTTGGTGAAGTTCCTTTGTGATTTTAGAGTGTTTAAGTGTAAAGAGAAGAAGATGAAGAAAATTGTTTTCTATGTTTAATAATTAGCAAACCATTTTCAAGGCCTTAGTGATGTTTATATAGGCTTCACCAAGAGGTCATCTACAACGTCTAACCTCTATGACCAGCCAAGAGCCTCCTCCCTTTTTATGTGCTTTTCTTTACACGTCATTCTTTCTTTACTTAGCCCTTAAGCCTTCCGAAAATACCCCTCCTTTAAAATATCCTCACTTGAAACCGTCAAAGTTTTTAATTAGCAATAACACACCAAATATTTTTAGTTGCTAATTATTTACACATTAATATTCTAAGCAAGTCCAAAATTTTTGAACAACTTCTATCAGATAAAAAGTCGCATATCGATGAAACCTTTTTCGATTACATTAACGATATTTCTTCAGAGTACTTATTTTTGTAAACACATTTCAAAAACAAGTTTACCAACATTAGTTATTAATAAAAAGGGGGTTAACAAGGTTATAAAATCCATTGCAATAACATTAAATCTAGATTTAGATATTTAAATAATTTAGACATTTAAATACGAAGTGTTCGAAAATCTGGGTCATTACATTCTCCCCTACTTAAAACATTTCGCCTCTAAAATTCCAACACGACCAATTAACCATAGAAACAAGTACACATCAATACTTAACATAATTCAGATTCAATAGCTGACAAAGCTCACGGTTTACTCAGGTTCAAAACCTTCTCATCGCACAAGGACGATAAATAATTTACTAAGTGTACCTTATGCTCATTAGACTTAGGTTACTGCTTAGATGATTATACATGCTACCGAATACAAATCGAATAGTCATTCCTTGAACTCCCAATAAGCTAACAAAACAAAGTATGCATATATACCTAAGTCCGTATGATGTGCATGGATCATCTATACACAATATCTGATCTGATCACTTGCTCGATCACATAATTCCACTTCCAAATGAGTATAGATCACTTGATCTCTCTAGTGTGAACTCCGATCAGGTTCCTTGATTTGAAACCTCTGTTTCCCTTACGTGGCCACATATTATGATAGAAAACCTTGGGTCCGTATCAAGAATCTGTTTCAAGTGTTCGCCATCGAGAATCATGTGAAAAATCCTTGTTTGGATCGGTGTAAATCATCTAGAAACTATGTACTTCAATATTGGATCAAAAACCGTCATGAGAATAAAATGATATATGTATAACATATGTATTTTATCCTATTAGTTTCGTTAACTATACCAATTTCTTTTTATAACACTTTCATTTACACCAATAGTATATCATTCAATACTTAAACCATTTATGAAATATTTCATAAAACATAACTTTCATAAAAACTTATTTTAAGTTATAACTCATATAATACTCTACTACATCCTAAGAATATGTAAAGAGCATTAAATTCATTTTACTTATTTAAAATACCGACGAAGGCCTAAAATATATGTGGGTCTTATAACTGAGTCAACCATCTGACTTCTTTACCCTTCGCGTTAGGCAAGTAGCTAGGATGAGCAGGACACTGGTATCCAAACACGGGCCTAGAGCCTAATAGCATCGAATATATTTACTTCACATAGACGTTCCACAAATTTAAAACTAGTTTTAACTTACTACTTCCTAAATTCAAGAGTTATAAAAACTCATCTTTTATAAATTTTAGAAACACTTAACTTCAAATTCTGTAACGATCCGGAAGTTTCCGACTGTCAGAAAATATCAAAAAATCCATTTTGTTCTAACAAATGAAAACTACCAACAAACACATCATAATATGATAAACACACAACACTATCTTAAGGTATAGGATACATGTGTCAACAAAACAACTTATCAAAGTTTCACTTATTTATTAGACGCACTATACTACTAGGGAAAACAAGAAAATGTTTCATGATTATTCGAGTCATGCCACTACCACTCGGGCACCTTTAATAAATAGCATAAAAATTTTCTATATAGAAAGCTCATACCAAAATCTGATTTACCAAATCTACCCTGTATTAAATTACCATGCTTTTATCTCAAATTTCTTTAAAGGAACCTGAAGAACTAAATACCGAGTTTTATCTCAAATTATTTGAAATAATAATATATACATATACCTTTTGTATATCAAATCATACTTTCAGGGATTAAATTAAAATCATTTTCAAAGCCGCATCAAATATTTCACATAATAGTACTTAGTATCAGGATCATACTTTATAAACCAATTTCTCAATTATCTAGTTTAAAATCCATATATATATATATATATCATGTAATACAAAATGATACCATGGAAACAGGTCTTACAAAGTCATACCACTTATTCCCTTACCAAGAAGGATAATACTCACGAGAAGTGCTTACCAACCAAACACATCTCTCACCCTTTTTTGTCACTTTCAAGAGACTCGAACTAAAAAACATAAAAAATACTTTACTTCCGAGTTCATTCGTTGATTCTGAGAGTAACCTCAAACTTAAACAAATCTTAAACTCATTTCAAAATATTAATATTCATAAATACTTTCAAATAATACTATTATTATTTTCTCCAAAATCTTAGATGCCATTTTCAAAGACACCGGGATTTAAGTTCTCAAAATATCAGTTTTGGTCTTCTTCGTTTATAAACCATATTTATATAAAACTTATATAAAATCACATCTTAGAAAATTTAATGCTAAACTTTTTTTTAGAATACACTTCTAAATTAACATTATCACCGAATGCCTTATATTCAAATTGTGAAATTCAATTCATAAGGTGTTCGCTTTAGTGCAACCAAAAATATTGTCTACCCAACCCATGCAGTAAAAAGCTAAATTGCTCATAAACTGGTCGAGCACAAATCAACAATCAATAGAAAATAATAAATGCTAATAAATTGGCCAAGCACAACTAATCAATCTATAAGTGATAACAATGACCATAAAGTGGCTGAGCAAGGCTAAACTAATCAATGATGGATAACGAATGAACATCATCAGTCCCTACATTAACTAAACTACACTTAAGTACCATTCGCAGTCAAAATTTGGCATATTACCGTTGAGCATGCGTCCGACGCTCCAATGGGCTAACCAACCATTTTAATGTCATTTAGGGAACGAGGAGAAATGGTGCGTTACGGGGAATGCGTCCAGCCTTTTAACCCCTATATACCTCGTTCCCATACTCCGCTCAAATACCCTTTTCGCATTACCAAACACATTCCCCTTTCTAACAACATTCCTGCTCAAATGCCCCATTCGCTTCGTAAAGAACGCACCCTTACTAATCATACTTATATAACCTTATATAAGATCTTTTAATGTTCAAAATTGGAATTACCTTCAAGGCATACGCTTATAACAAATACAAATATGCTCTCATACGTATAATATACTCAACTCATTCTAGGGCATCACTTACCATATCTCTAATGAGTTATACCTAACCAAAGCTATGGTGTTTTGCTAAAATTCATCTCTGACACCAAATGTAACGATTTGACTTTTCGACCTCCAAATGTTGACACAAATACATCTATGGTACTCATGTACTGAGCACTCAAGTGCTAGAAAGACAAGTTATTAGGGTCAAAAGAAAAAGAAAAAGAACAAGCAAGGAAGAACACAATATCAGAATCTCACAACGAAAAGATAACATATAATATCAAAAGATAATACAAAGTGCTACTTTAAGATACATGACATTTCACATTTACAATCCTAAGTACTATTATCATCCTGGACAGTTACAAATCCCTGTATTTACAAATGCTAAGATATACATAATAGTAGTGCAGCAGAAAAAAATACGAATATAGGTGAATGGAAGCATCTAACTCATCTCCTAAAGCTCCAAAGAATATCAACGGAAACCTGCCTTTCTCAGACTACTCAAAAGAGCACCCACTGAATTAAGGGAAAGATAAAAACCATGAGTCAAACATCAATAAGCATCTCTAAATATAGAGTTGATACACCCTTGGGTTAGCTGAACCCATTGGTTTTGCATCCAACTCTATTTCAATCATATTTGATGGTGAAGTTACGTTCGACATCTCTCATACGAGTCTTCATCACTTGAAGAGATCACGAATCCTTCAATGGATTCCAGCATCTCGAATAGTTCACGAATCTCCTCATGGATTCCAGCATAAGTCATCCAATGAATGCTAACACTGACCTCTCCTTTGGACTTAACCTTAGGATGGACAGTTCAACTCTATAGCATTTGTCCGAAAAGTTAACGCTGACCTCTTCCTTAGATTTATCCTTAGGATAGACAGTTCAACTCTATAACATATCACTCCATAACCACTTCCAAAACATAGAATTCTTATATTAGTTTTGAAGTGGTTTTCGGTAAGTAATACACTCATACGATCCTGGACTCTTCAAAACTAAATCTATGAATTTTTAGTTAACTCAGTTGTTTCTTTTAGAATTAAGTGAACGATATAAAGGAGTCCTCATCGGGGGATCTCATTTATATACGTTCTTAAAGCAAGAGACATTTCATACCAATGAGTCCTCCTCGAGGGATCTGAAACCGTATGAAGCCATGAAACTTTCATATACTTCCTAAGTCAAATTTGGTCAAGTTCGATAGTCGACTAATGGACTAACTAGTCCTAAAAACGATGGCATATGGAAATCCAGTCTCGTATACTTATCACTATTTTCGACCTTCCCAACTTACGCTATCCCTCAGTCAAGAGTGAAACCGGTAGGTTATAGTGCTATTTGATTCTCGAACATCATTCTTAACTCTCACAGAAAGAATAAGTCTACTTTGTCGACTTTGGTGCTAAATTTAGGAGTAAACACTTTCCATAAACGAATAAGCACACAAACATGATTAAATTACTTGCGACTTCTAATCCCCCTTTTATTAAATAATACGCCTTTGGAATTACTTGTATATATATTTGAAAACTTTTTAAAAATAATATTTATGTATATTTATTTATTTATTTATTTATGAAGCTGATATAATTAATAAAATTTAAAAGGCAAAATGTTACATAACCCTTGTAATACTTTAATAAAATATTTAACTAATTTTTCTAAAACTATATATACATAAAAAATAATTTAAAAATACTTAAAAATATTTTTTAAATATCCATTTAAAATATTACTTAAAAATAATTACTTTATAATTTTATTTAAATAACTTTAAAAAGCATGTTTTACATTTATTAAATATTCGACTTTAATTATTCATAATTAATTATTAAAAATATATTTTAACTTCGAAACACTTTTAAAATACTCTAATATATGTTATTAAACACTTCTAAAAAAATCGTAGAAAAATATTTTAATTAAATGTCATTTCAAACCTTTTAAGGTTTTAAACAGCAAACGATATTATTTATAAAACTACTATCAAAAGGGTCAAGAAATACTACAGCTGGTTAGAAGTATTACTGTCAACCAAGGTTTTAAATCTTGGATTTCGGTCACGTCTCGTCTCGAAGAATTTAGATAGCTTATCTCGTATCGGGTGAGATCCCGAACGAGATGAATGCATATCGGTCGTCCATCTCGGATTTACATCTCGGTTTCTAAAATTCATTTCGGAGTTATCTCGGTTTCTAAAATTCATGTCGAAAATTAGTTTTCATACACCTAAATTTACTAGTCAGTAGTCACTACCTTAAGGAAAACACTGTGCACTTATCTTGAATATATCACACGCTTATCATTAGTAATTTAGTATGGAAAAATACCACTTGTATCATGTAAAATAAACAAATAACTAGATTTCATGAATAATGTTCAATATAATATCATATGAGATAAAGTAGACAAGAAACAAACCATAACATATGCACCTTTACATTGTTTGATCATTCACTTAACTTTCCTACACAATATAATGACTTCTACAATTCTTTATTCTCTAAATATTTCCTACACAATATAATGACTTCTACAATACTTCTCATATAATATTTCCGCTAAACTAATTTGCGATATCTTTTATAAACAGAAGTTACAACTCTCTACAATTCTTTATTCTCTAAATTATATCTATCTATACAATTCCAAAGACTTCATTCCATTCATCAATAATACAAACTTATATGTTCTTAATCTCATCCTTCATACCAATATACATATCTTTATAAAAGCTTAATACAAAATCAAATCCAGAATATCCTTTAAAATCAAAATTCCGAACTCAATACGCTTCACAACCAAAAGTCCAAGCTTAAATCATTTCAATATTAACTAAATAAATAGTACCTTTCCTCATATATTATTTTACCTACTTACTATTCTTCTGTACTATGGACGAGACAACTTGGCAGGGGTGGCATATCACCGTATAAATTAAATCAAAATAAAGCTCAATAATCATAGTAACACCATATGTCATAACATATCCAAGAACATCAGAAGAAGTAATGATGTCCTAGCATAGTGAACATGCCATTAAACACATGTCATATCCATTACCTAAGTATAGACAACCTACGACAATTACCCAAAAACATATACACCAAGACAACAATCACTTGCTTAGAGAACAACATTCATCCAAACCATAAAACAAACAATCACTTGAGTGGAGAACAATATCCATCCAAGCCACATAACATAAATGGTGTAACATTACTGGCCATATCAGGTCAAAGACATCCGTTTCCTAATCAGTTGAAATCATCAACCAAACAACATGTATCGTGTAACATTGTCTACAACATCGACTTAACGAAACCCATCCACAGATCAGCTCAAATAATGTAAATATCATTTTCTTCCATCTCCGATCATTACCGTAATAACACAAAACAAAAGAATACGAATGTCTATTATTTCAATTTTTGCACTATAGACTAATCACCATATTATATCATATAGTAGCATTACTGATTAAACTGGGATGCTATCCTAGAATATATTTTAAGCCCTGCAACAATAATCTTTATTTACCTCTCTAAAATATTTTCAGTCAATTAGTTAACGGGATCCAATCAATTGAAACTTCAATATCACTTGTCTCCCATTTACTGCTAAAATTTTTAAGTTAACTTTACTTCAAATATAGCTATAAATTTTTTGATATCAAATAAGTATGACTTAGGCCTAAATCTCCACCATATAAATCTAAACCAATTTATTTTGCTAGTAGGTAAGTGTCATTTATCTATAATGCTTCAACATAATAATTTGGATTTAACCTTCTCTTTCTAACCATAACTAAAATCTTTCTTTCGCTAACTTAGGAGTTCTGTTATCTAATTTCTGTCCCTCTTCTAAAATCATGTTCCTAAATGGCATATCCATAGATCTTATGAACTTGATTTACTTGGGGAGGAAATCCAGAATCTTCTTCAAAGGCATATTGGACATCTTTCTCTATCCAATTTCATGTGACTATCGGGATCACAACAAATGAAAAAATCATTCCCAGTCCACTAATCCTTATCCAAGCCACTTTCTCATCTACATCCAACATCGTCCCATATAGTATCATTCAATCTACTCCAAAATAAATCCATTTCAAATCATAACAACTCATAATGGATGGATCGCTCCTTTCGATAGATTCGACACTGCTCCAAATTCATGTACTGCATAATTTTATTTTTAAGCTATTTACTGCCACATTACTTACTCAAAATCATAACTCACCTCATATTTTCATCTACTTTCCCTTCTTTATAGCAAATGGTGGCATATTTGTACTTGGGCTACTTCCAGTGCATAACCCTTCTCTTCCTTATTTGTTTACTAACTCATTAAATCATTCTTAATTTTATAATTTTAGAATCTCTTTTTCATACTTTGAAACAAGAGTAAAAGATTTGCCAATCAGAAACTCATCACGAGATCAATATCTATTTGCCTTTTTGAACATATCATCACTTTTTAAAATGTTTTTTTCCCAAAACATCTCATTTACTTAAAAGACATAAAATATAATCGTTTCGGCAAACATTACATTTATTTTTATATTTTAACCTCAATACAAATTATTTTCTTTTAAATTTAGCAACTTAATATTAATCACTTTAAATATATATTTAAAATTTAATTAAATTATAGTTATTTCAAAAATACTTGTAACGCCCCACTCCGAGTGCCTCATTAACAAAGAGTATTATATGGATAATACCGTCTGCTAATGCGGACAATAAAGTATAATGGAAGCGACCATGTGTAATCTTACTTTAACTATCTACTGAACACGTCGAAAAGTGGAATCTATATTTTTTTTTCATCTCATGTGGTTCGACATATTCAATAAATACTTAAAGCAAAACTACAATGGCTAAAAGATCTATTAGAACAATAAAAGATATATTAGAACAAAGTATAATAGCAAAATGAACATCATCACAGAACAACATCAGATAATAAGAAAATAGTCTCAGCATAATACAACATCAAGTACAGATCCAAATATAAAAGTGGGTACAAAGCCACTACTCACACATCCGTGAGTCAAAAGAATATACACAAGATAGTCATAATATCAGAGTATCATAAAGGATGGATAACAAGTAAAGCTATCTATAGTATAGCGGATATATATCCAAAGCGGAAGCACCGAAGCAAGCTAAGTCCAAAGCGACCTAACCTGAAACAACTCGGTATGACCCGAGCATAAAATACTCGGGTCAGGCTAGCTAAACAAATCAGTTAGATATATTGAACAATAATCATGATAAGATAATGAGGCAACATATAACATAATAATCTCCAAAAGAGGAACACATATCATGGTAATAAAGACCAAAATTTCTCACATAGAGAAGAAACAAACATCTAAGTAGAGATGTATAACAAGCCTCATATCATCGGCATAACATAAGCACAAGTGTTAGAGTAGGCATAAAACAAGTTCCACAAGGTAGTCGCGCTTATATCGTGTGGTTGCATAAAACCATCACCGAATGGCGCTACACGAGGGAATATAAATCACATAGGGAAACATTAGTGCGCTAGTACTGTACTCAATCACACAGGAAATATACCCTAGTAACACACCCATCACTTTACCTAAGGGGCAACACCTAAAGGAGACAGTCCGAAGACACTATCCAGAAGGTGATGAGCCAGAAGGAGACAGTCCGAAGACACTATCACAAAGGCAGATAAACTCAAGGGAGATAGTCTGAAGACACTATCCCAAAGGTATCACTCAGGAAACACGCCGTAGTGGTAAAGGCTCGTAGGCCCAGTACTCGTTTACCACTAACGGTAGGAATGTGTCACGAACTCTTAGCAATGAACCCGTAAAGTAGTAACGTGAGTCCCATACCCCAACGTTCGAACTAAACGGTTTACTAACCATCGTAAGCTTCCACACTCAAGGCAGTAAAAAGTTCACCTCATGTCATCGGTAAACTAGGCCAAAAGGCCAAAACGATCAATCAAATAGGTCGGGGATTAATCGGAAAGATAAACGTGCGGATTCATGGTCTGTGTTTTACCTAACCATTTAATCACCTTTCCACTTCGCTCGAAGTGCAGAAGTGTGTATATTTTACTTAGAAAATAGATGGAGAAAGCGGATTTTTTTAATCGTTTGAAAACCTCTTTAGAAATAGTCTTTGAAATTCTCCTACTATGGAGTAATTAATTTAATATTTAAAATAATACTAAATAATAGTTTCAAAAGCCAATTAGATGGAAAATCACTTTAAAATTATTTATAAAATCCGTGCATGAAATATAGATACAAATCTCAAAGAAATCGGAAAAACTCAGAAAAATAGTCGAAATTATACTAAGTATAATACCGCTGAAAATAGGTCAAAGTCACTAGTTCAACGGCAGATTTGAATCTACAAACCAAGTCCAAATGGTATGAAAATTGGCATGCATGTAGACCAGCATCGTTGCTCCAAACTGCAAAAAGAATCGGGTAATTCCGACTTGAAACGAAGAAACGGCGTCGTCACAAAGTCGGACAAAAATCACAAAACTCTGCTGTGTCAAAACAGTGCAAAGGTTCCACTTCGACGACATGTTCGAATGGTCATATGAACCCGGATCTTGATGAAAATTTGCAGGAAAATAGTACAGTACTCCTACTTTGATATGCAACAAGAATCGTTCGGTTCCGACTTGAAACGAAGAAATGACAATGTTTCAAAGTTGGTCCGACGATAATTGAAAATGATCACTATTGTAAAACAGTTTCTGAGGGCTACTTCGGCAATAGAAAATAAATATCCAACGCACCCATATCTAAACCAAACTTTGCTGGATTGAAGATCTCGACCTCATCTTTCCAACGTGACCAAAATCGATGAAATCCGATATCGGACGAGCCCGGGATGGCGTCGTAAAGTCGGGGTTCTGCGCTGAAAACAACGGGAGAAAGAGACTAAGGCCTGTAGCTATGCACTAACATGCCAGAGACGAAAACCCACAATTTTGGCATAGTAAACTTCAAATTCAGGCAAAATGAATAAAATAAAAGTTGTAGCTTAGTTTCTAAGCTTTTCGGAACGACCAAGACCGTCAAATTCTGATCAGGGATGAAAATTCTATGACTAAAACAATTCTCAGATCTAAATTCTATATCACTGTCGTTTTGCTCTCGGGATAGTAGTAAGAATGCACAGTTTTGACCAAATTAACTTCGAAATTTCATGAAACTCAAAACATGAAACTTTTAGCCCTATATCTAAGCTTTCCAGAACATCTAAAATTATTAGATTTGGATAAGAAACGAGTAACTTATGGCCAAAACAATTTCAGGTTTTTATTTTATCAACTCTGTAGTTTGTTGTCAGGTCAGCAACAAACAAACGTGATTTCGACCATTCAAACCTCAAAATCATGCAAATCTCAAACATAGAAGTTATAGACTACAAAATAAACTTTCCAGAACATCAAGAAAATCTAAATTCCGATTTAAGATGAATGAGATATGCTTAATTTACTAACAACAATATACTAATTTTAATTTCAGCTAACATGTATTACAAGAAGAAGATCAACCACTCTTCACTTCAACCCTACAAGTTTCAGTCCAATATCAAAACAAGTATTTTCTAAATTAGGGTTTAGGAATTTATGAAATTGAAGAGGAGAAGAGATGGAGAAGATGAAGATGGAGCTTACCTTAGCTTCTCTTTGAATTTGGAGCACGAATTTGAAGTTTGCAATTGAATCTAGGGTTTTGAATTTTAATTTCCCTTTCCTCTCCCCATTTTCATTTGCTTGAGTGTTTAAGAAAATAGTAATGAAGTGAAGAGGAGAGGAGAGGGGCTGAACTAGGTTATATGATGAGTTGGGTCAAACCCAAACCCAAAAGGCCCAACAGAAAATAGCAAAATTCAACTTACTCCAAACATATCGAAGCTTATACTCAAAAAGTCGCAAACGCCATTTTGGACTCAATGGAAGTGGTCCCGAGTCATAATTCGACCGTTTGCAAAAAGTAGCTTTTCGGACTTAAATCCAATTAACGACGATATATTTAAATAATTAAATATAAAATCGTAAAATATGCGGGTTGTTACAGATCTCCCCTCCTTAACAAAATTGCGTCCACGCAATTCCTAGAGAAGAATTTGCAACAACTACATACTTACAACCAAGAAGACAAAAAAAATAAGCTTGAGATAAAAAGATATTCTCACCATTGCAAAGCAAAGATAGAAAACCCGGATGGGATCGCTCGATAAACTCTATGGTTTCCCAAGTACAGTCATTTGGATTAGCGGACCATTGAACTTTAATGGGCGGCACGTCCTTGTTTCGAAGGTGTCTCACCTCTGAGGCAATTACGCGAATAGGCTGCTGTACAATAGATAAATCCGGTGAGATCTCAAGCCCTTGCAAATCAGGAGAGTCAATAATAGAATCCGATTCTCGGAGACACTTCCGAAGCTGAGAGACGTAAAACACGTTGTGAACTCCGGATAGATGAGCTGGAAGTGAAACTCTATAAGCCACAAGGCCAATACGTTCAGTAATAGGAAATGGTCCTACAAAGCGAGGAGCCAATTTCCCTGTCACACTAAAGCGCATAACCCCTTTCAAAGGAGAAACACGAATAAAGAAAAGATCACCAACCGAGAACTCGAGAGGCTTCCTACGGTTATCCGCGTAGGATTTCTGGCGGCTTTATGCCTCTTTCATTCTCTGTCGAATAAAAACAATCTTCTCAGAAGAATCATGAACAAACTCCGGGCCAAGAATAAGCTTCTCCCCGGATTCCAACCAACAAGAAGGTGATCGACATGGCCTTCCGTATAAGGCTTCGAAAGGAACCATACCGATATTGGACTGAAAACTATTGTTGTATGAGAACTCTACAAGGGGTAAATGATCCTCCCAACTACCTCCAAAATTAAGAATACAAATACGGAGGAGATCCTCTAAGATACGATTCACCCGTTCAGTCTGGCCATCAGACTGTGGATGATAAGCTGTGCTGAAATTAAGCTTTGTTCCCAAAGCTTGATGAAGACTCTTCCAGAAATGACTGGTGAATAAAGGATCACGGTCACTCACAATCGAACTAGGAACACCATGAAGTCTCACGATTTCCTTGATAAATAACTTAGCCAAAAGAGAAGCAGTCCTATTAGATTTAATAGGAACAAAATGAGCTGACTTGGTGAGGCGATCGACAATAACCCAAATGCTAGAATGGCCCGATCTCGTACGAGATAGGCCATCAATGAAATCCATCAAAATCTGATCCCATTTCCACAATGGAATCTCTAGAGGCTGAAGGAGACCAGAAGGGCGCTGATGTTCGGCTTTAATACGCTGACAAGTCATGCAATTACTCACATAACTCGCCACACCGCGCTTCATGCCTTCCCAATAATAAAGGCGATGCATATCGGCATACATCTTACTACTGCCAGGATGAATAGTATACTTAGAACGATGACAGTCATCAAGAATGTCATGCCTAAATGCAGAATCAGAAGGCACAACAAGACGGTTCTTCTTGCGAAGACACCCATGTAGATCAATGCTGAAATCCCGCAACGCCTCATCGTGGGGTTCAGTCTCACAAAGCTGAATAGATGCACCAGATAAGGATCACGCCGCTGAGCATCGGCAATACGATCCAATAAAGAGGGTCGAGCTTCCAAACTGAATAATACCACTGGAGAATCAAAGGATGGAGCTCGATCACGAATATCACAAAAAGATAGAGTCTCAAGAATATCCCATTCGGCAAGCATCATAGAAACGACAGCCGAATGTCTGCGACTGAGCGCATCAGCAACACGATTACCCTTACTAGGGGTATATTGGATATCAAAGTCATAGGAGGCAAGAAACTCGAGCCAACGTTGTTGCCTCATATTGAGTTTCTTCTGAGTGAACAAATACTTCAAGGATTTATGATTGGTCTAGAGAATGAAACGCTCGCCTAATAAATAGTGTCGCCAAATCTTCAAGGCGAAGACAATGGCGGCTAACTCAAGATCATGAGTGGCATAGCGAACCTCATTAGGACGCAGTTGCCTAGAAGCATAAGCAACTACCCGATCCTTCTGCATAAGCACGGCACCGAGACCACTACCACAAGCATCGGTGTAGACAACAAGCTCATGATTCTCCTCGGGAACCACAAGAATAGGAGCATTAGTGAGAAGTTCCTTTAATGTCTGAAAGGAAGCTTCACACTTATCAGACCAAATATAACGAATGCCTTTCCAAGTAAGGCTGGTGAGAGGAAGCACAACACCGGAAAAATCCTTAATGAACCGATGGTAATAACCCACCAATCCAAGGAAACTACGAATCTCATGAACATTCTTAGGCCTCTTCCAATTCTGGATAGCTTAGATCTTTGAGGGATCGACCGAAATGCCATCGGAAGATACAACATGGCTTAAGAACTTAACCTTATTCTCCCAAAAATGGCACTTGGAGAATTTGGCTTTAAGCTGATGGTGACGAAGAGTACTCAAGACAATTCTCAAGTGATTAGCATGCTCGGCTTCAGACTTAGAATAAACAAGAATGTCGTCAATGAATACAAGGACAAACTTATCGAGATATTCCCGGAATAATCGATTCATAAGATCAACAAAGAAAGCAGGAGCAGTAGGGCAGGTGGAAACACGGTGACCTTCCTTCTTGCAATAATGGCAGAAGAGAGGCTTAGGACAAGCTCGGATCATATGATCAGGAGAACCACAATTGAAACACTTCCGAATTGAAGGTGTTCCAGCAGACTGAGAGTTAGAACCAGATTCAACGGGCTTCTTCTTCTTAGAAGGGAGAAATCTCTGCTTATGAAATGGAAACCTCTTCTTATTGGGGTTCTTGCGAACCTCAACATCATCACCACTATCACACTCCTTCTCGATGGCCTCGAATGATGCAACATATTCAGAAAGGGAGGACTTCCCTTACTTCAACTCAAGGAAGCGACGGGCCAATAAAACTTTCTCAGATTCAGGAACGAATTTGAGTTCGAATCGTTCTCAAACTGAGTCCAAGAAAGAACAGGCTCATCAAGTTCGGCTATAAGAAGCTCGTACCAATCAAGGGCATGCTCTTGCAATAAGCTAGAAGTTACAAGAACTCGATCATGGTCAGAAAGATCCATGCGAGAGAAGATAGGCTCACATGTGCGAATCCAAGCTTGGACCTCAAGAACGGACTCGGAGCCTTTGAATGGCTTTCCACCAAGATGAGAACAATCACTGCACATGCGTGCGAATGCAGACTTGCATGGAGGAGATGCACGAATAGGAGCTGGAGGCTGAGTGCTCCTAAATAACTCCAAAAACTGATCGGTAGACATATAAACGCCATCCGGATGCGAGCCACTGGATTGCCCAGCATTTGAGCGTCGTCCTCTGCCCCTTCCGGACATTAGCTGAAAGATAAGATAAGATAAAGATTATTCACAAGGTAGATATCATTAATTCAAATATGGAATACTACGGAATAAAATGCATTCCTAGATATATTCCTAACTTATTTATCCAATGTAATGAGGAAAGGGCTTTGTAATATTTGAAGCATACTAGGATGTATTGTACTTAGTGTTACTGTTCTGTGTTTATTATACTTAGTTCTGAACCTCGCTCTGATACCAAGCTGTAACGCTCCACTCCGAGAGCCTCATTAACAAAGAGTATTATATGGATAATACCGTCTGCTAATGCATACAATAGAGTATAATGGAAGCGACCATGTGTAATCTTACTTTAACTATCTACTGAACACGTCGAAAAGTGGAATCTATATTTTTTTTCATCTCATGTGGTTCGACATATTCAATAAATATTTAAAGCAAAACTACAATGGCTAAAAGATCTATTAGAACAAAGTATAATAGCAAAATGAACATCATCACAGAACAACGTCAGATAATAAGCAAATAGTCTCAGCACAATACAACATCAAGTACAGATCCAAATATAAAAGTGGGTACAAAGCCACTACTCACACATCCATGAGTCAAAAGAATATACACAAGATAGTCATAATATCAGAGTATCATAAAGGATGGATAACAAGTAAAGCTATCTATAGTATAGCGGATATATATCCAAAGCGGAAGCACCGAAGCAAGCTAAGTCCAAAGCGACCTAACCTGAAACAACTCGGTCTGACCCGAGCATAAAATACTCGGGTCAGGCTAGCTAAACAAATCAGTTAGATAAACTGAACAATAATCATGATAAGATAATGAGGCAATATATAACATAATTATCTCCAAAAGAGAAACATATATCACGGTAATAAAGACCAAAATTTCTCACATAGAGAAGAAACAAACATCTAAGTAGAGATGTATAACAAGCCTCATATCATCGGCATAACATAAGCACAAGTGCCAGTGTAGGCATAAAACAAGTTCCACAAGGTAGTCGCGCTTATATCGTGTGGTTGCATAAAACCATCACCGAATGGCGCTACACGAGGGAATATAAATCACACAGGAAAACATTAGCGCGCTAGTACTGTACTCAATCACACAGGAAATATACCCCAGTGACACACCCATCACTTTAGCTAAGGGGCAACACCTAAAAGAGACAGTCCGAAGGCACTATCCCAAAGGCAGATAAACCCCAAGGGAGATAGTCCGAAGACACTATCCCAAAGGTATCGCTCAGGAAACACGCCGTAGTGGTAAAGGCTCGTAGGCCCAGTACTCGTTTACCACTAACGGTTGGAATGTGTCACGAACTCTTAGCAAGGAACCCGTAAAGTAGTAACGTGAGTCACATACCCCAACGTTCGCACTAAACGGTTTACTAACTATCGTAAGCTTCCACACTCCAGGCAGTAAAAAGTTCACCTCATGTCATCGGTAAACTAGGCCAAAAGGCCAAAACGATCAATCGAATAGGTCGAGGATTAATCGGAAAGATAAACGCGCGGATTCATGGTCCGTGTTTTACCTAACCATTTAATCACCTTTACACTTCGCTCGAAGTGCAGAAGAGTGTATATTTTACTTAGAAAATAGATGGAGAAAGCGGATTTTTTTAATCATTTGAAAACCTCTTTAGAAATAGTCTTTGAAATTCTCCTATTATGGAGTAATTAATTTAATATTTAAAATAATACTAAATAATAGTTTCAAAGGCCAATTTGATGGAAAATCACTTTAAAATGATTTAAAAAATCCGTGCATGAAATATAGAGACAAATCTCAAAGAAATCAGAAAAACTCAGAAAAATAGTCGAAATTATACAAAGTATAAAATCGCTGAAAATAGGTCGAAGTCACTAGTTCGACGGCAGATTTGAATCTGCAAACCGAGTCCAAATGGCATAAAAATTGGCAGGCATGTAGACCAACATCCCTGCTCCAAACTGCAAAAATTATCGGGCAATTCCGACTTGAAACGAAGAAACGGCGTCGTCTCAAAGTCGGACAAAAATCACAATACTCTGCTGTGTCAAAACAGTGCAAAGGTCCTACTTCGACGACATGGTCGAAGGGTCATATGAACCCAGATCTTGATGAAAATTTGTAGGAGCATAGTACAGTACTCCTACTTCGATATGCAATAAGAAACGTTCGGTTCCGACTTGAAACGAAGAAATGGCAATGTTTCAAAGTTGGTCCGACGATAACTGAAAATGATCACTATTGTAAAACGGTTTCTGGGTCCTACTTCGGCAATAGAATAGAAGTATCCAGCGCACCCATCTCTAAACCAAACTTTGCAGTATTGAAGATCTCGACCTCATCTTTCCAACGAGACTGAAATCGATGAAATCCGACATCGGACCCGCTTGCAGCGAGGTCGCGAATATGAACGTTTGAACTACAATTAATCAATGTTTTTTTTCAAAACAGTTTCTGGGTGCTACTTCGGCAATAAAAACGAAGTATCAAACGCATCCAGATCTTAACCAAATTTTACAGGGTATAAGATCTCAACCTCATCTTTCCAACGAGACCGAAATAGATGAAATCCAATATCGGATAAGTCCGGGATGGCATCGTAAAGTCGAGGTTCTGCGCTGAAAACAACGGGAGAAAAGAGACTAAGGCCTGTAGCTATGCACTAACAGGCCAGAGACGTAAACCCACAATTTTGGCATAGTAAACTTCAAATCCTAGCAAAATGAATAAAATAAAAGTTGTAGCTTAGTTTCTAAGCTTTCCGGAATGACCAAGACCGTCAAATTCCGATCAGGGATGAAAATGCTATGACTAAAACAATTCTCAGATCTAAATTCTATATCACTGTCGTTTTGCTCTCGGGATAGTAGTAAGAATGCACAGTTTTGACCAAATTAACTTCGAAATTTCATGAAACTCAAAACATAAAACTTTTAGCCCTCTATCTATGCTTTCCAGAACATCCAAAATTATTAGATTTGGATAAGAAACGAGTAACTTATGGCCAAAACAATTTCAGGTTTTTATTTTATCAACCATGTAGTTTGTTGTCAAGTCAGCAACAAACAAACGTGATTTCGACCATTCAATCCTCAAAATGATGCAAAGCTCAAAACATATAAATTATAGACTACAAAATAAGCTTTTCAGAACATCAAGAAAATCTTAATTCCGATTTAAGATGAATGAGATATGCTTAATTTACTAATAGCAATATACTAATTTTAATTTCAGCTAGCATGTATTACAAGAAGAAGATCAACCACTCTTCACTTCAACCCTACAAGTTTCAATCCAATATCAAAACAAGTATTTCCTAAATTAGGGTTTAAGAATTTCGGAAATTGAAAGGGAGAAGAGATGGAGAATATGAAGATGGAGCTTACTTTAGCTTCTCTTTGAATTTGTAGCACGAATTTGAAGTTTGCAATTGAATCTAGGGTTTTGAATTTTAATTTTCCTTTCCTCTCCCCATTTTCAGTTGCTTGAGTGTTTAAGAAAATAGAAATAAATTGAAGAGGATCGTAGAGGGGCTGAACTAGGTTATATGATGAGTTGGGTCAAACCCAAACCCAAAAAGCCCAACAGAAAATAGCAAAATTCAACTTACTCCAAACATATCGAAGCTTATACTCAAAAAGTCACAAACGCCATTTTGGACTCAATGGAAGTAGTCCCGAGTCCTAATTCGACCGTTTGCAAAAAGTATCTTTTCGAACTTAAATCCGATTAACGACAATATATTTAAATAAAAATATTTAAATATAAAATCGTAAAATATGCGGGTTGTTACAATACTCTTTCTTCATTTCAAAACATCATTTCAAGCCATTTCATTTTATAAATAGAAAATTTCTAGCACTTTAAATAATACTTCATATTTTTCAAATTTGCTTTGGCTACTAACATATTCATTTCAATTTAGAAAACCATTTCCATAACTTTGAATCATATATTAATATATTCAAAATCTATGCCACAAGTCTTTTAATTTCCATCCAGAAAAATAAGTGTTAAACTGATAAATCCCACTTACTTTCGAAATAAAATTTTAAATCTCATTTTCAAAAATCCTTTAAATACTTTTGGTCTTATATAAATATAATTTCTATTCATAAATTCTATTATAACAAAATTTCCATTTCCAATTTTCAAAACAAATTCTCTTTTCAATAATTTCTTTAAAATTTTCCACTACTAAAAATACCTTGCTTCCAAAACTTAATTCTCCTACCACCCTAATTGAATCCTATACGGTCATCTATCAACCCAAACCCAATGTTGGCATATATTCTCACAAATGCTTATCCACTTCCTAATCAACAGGTACGGTTCAATTCCAACATAGTTATAAGAAATACTCCTCTAGCTGTAGTTACTGTGGGATTTACACTGGTATAGCTCATCGCTTATAGATTGGTGGAACCAAACATGGATGTTCACACCACAATATCCCTAGTATCGATTCTAATACCATTTCCTATTTTGGCCTTGCCCCACCGGTATCTATCTCTGTTCCACTCTCCATCCTCACTAACTTACTCATCCTCTCCTATCCATAATTGGGATTCATTAGAAACTCCCAAATAGATAGATAGCTTAATCAGAATAGCTGTAAACATATTTAACCCATACAATATATAATATAATATATAAACATTTATAAAAATACAAATACGCTCTCTCAGTATATTCCTAGTTCCTATTTAAGGGTGTGTTTTGCACTAATACTAAATGTAACAACCCTCCTTTTCAATCCCTAGGTTTAACGCTCGAACCAAAACTAAAACCTCGAGAACCAAAAAGGACAAGTCATTTTGGTAAGAAAAATTAAACAGATATAGTTCTAACTAGTAATTTTTAGAGTTTCACAACGAAGGAAATAAATTATAACACAACAATAATCATATTCATATCACATCTTCATAACATGTCCAACTATCAAATACATATGTATGTACAATATAAATCAAAACCAATCCATATAAATAATCAAATCCAGGCCACAACACTTATTTACATCATATACAGTATATACAAATGAATCCTTTCCTCCTATACCATCTCGTCTCCAAGCTCTATCAACATGGATATATAAATAAAGGAAAAAATAGGAGTGGGTCTAACATAAGTTTGGCGAGTGAACCGTACTTTTCTTTACATATACTATAAAAATAATACTATAACATGACATGGGTCTAATTTTCAGCCACCTCATGTCCTACTGGTCAAGTCATGCCTAACTACTATACACACCTAGTCGTATCATATCACATCTTTGTGGAATCACTTTCTTGGGCCCGCCTTATGCGCTATAGGGTCGCCTGTTGTCGACTGTCACATCAAGCTCATATAGGATTCGCTTCCTGGAGTCACCTCGTGCGCTACACTCACCTATTATCCTCATATGCGAATAGGACTCACGCCCGGGACCTGCCTCTTGTACTAAACGGTTGCTTACATCCATTCTCCAAACTGGTTTGCTGAAGCACTATACGGGAACAATGCAATACCTGGTCACCTACTTGTGTCACATGTCTATATCTGTATTTTGGGTCGCCTGCTTATGCCACAGGCTCGTTCATGTTCATATCACCATCATATCACGTTTCAGTATCATAAACATACAAATCCATTACAAACAGTAATCAATCATCACATATATTCACTTGAATCTACAACGTCATCACTTGCCTTGTCAATAACCTTCAAATGCTTTTAAAAAAGAGGAACAAAATTCAAATCAATAAAATTTAATATATATATATATATATGCCCATATGGGTCCAGGTTCAACCTGACTCCGAAATAAGCCACCGCTGCATGAGTTATAACATTCGATGGACTGATGTACATGAATTTTTTAGAATTCTTGGCTATGAATTTAGCCGTTCCACCACATCATTTTGCCTTCAAGAGACTCCATTCCACCTCTAATCGCCTGAGGACGTCACTAGCATCTAACCTTATATTTCTAAATTCGGTTTTACACTTTATTTCATCAATTTAGTGGTATATCCATTAAATTATAGGAAATGGATAAAAAAACTAGTTTCTATTTACTATTTCTACTAAACCCCTTCCCAAACCCCTATTTAATCCAAATTTAAATGATTATAAATGTTGATATATTGTAATTTAGTCTACATATCATCTTATAGGATCAAGATTACATTATACGAAGAGGAAAGAATGAATCACTCACCAAACTCGTCTTTCATTACCTAAATCTCCACTATCTAAGCTTCTACATCACTACACTTTAGAGTTTCGTCTCTAAAGTAGATACATAACTCTCCTTACAAGCTTTCTAATGCTATCGATCTCGTTGGATTTCATTAAGATTTGAAGAAGATACGATGGTTTAAATTTTTGTTTGCAAGAGGAAGAAGGAGAAAGAGTGGTCGGTTTTTGAGATGGAATGTCAGTTACGCATATGATATTTATAAATGGAGTGAAAAGTAACAACCTACTTAAATTCAAATTTTAAACTTAGCGCCATACTAGCTTGACATAGATTCAACCATAAGTCCTTCATACAGACTCGAAATGAGGCAAACCAGTGTATGCGTAAATAAAAAAAATAAGACAGTTGCAATGGCGTCGGTTTGTTCTCAAATTCCAAAGTTGGGAAAAAATGACCATTTTGCCCCTCCTTATTTAATATTTAATTAATTAACATATTGAATTTAATTATTTTCATATTATTATATTATTAATATTTAATTATAATATTTACCAAGTTTTGGGAAATTGCGTGATCATGTAACGGTCTTCTATTAATTATGTAGGCAATAATTGTATTACACCATTTACCTTCTGCCTCTTTGATAACTAAATTTGGCATGTAGATAGATGATTTTTCCACTTCTTTGTTGGTGCTATGAAATTCAGATCGGCTTCACTCTGATCCTGATAACTGCCTGCGATCTCCCTAAGTGTACAGCCCATGGTCTTGCCCATGTCGTTCGCCTTCCCTCTAGCTTTGGTTGGTGTCGAGTACGACCAAGATATGGTGGTTTAGGAGGAATATCTTCTGGCGTAACCACTCCTACCTTGCCTTGTTCCATCATTTTTATTTAGAGAAATCATACATATATGTATATATGTATGTATGTGCGTATGTATTTGTCTATTAATAATCATTATGATTTATGGTTATATAAGGAAAACGATATCAAGAGTTTTTTAAAATACTCGAATGATCACATGATTTTAGGCATATTATATACCCATGAATAACTATTTTGACTTACGGTTATAAATGGAAAACTATATCAACAAATTTTCTTTAACATATCTGAATAATCTCATGATTATTAGGTGATATTATATATTTATATATATATGTTATTTTTGGCATTAATAAATAAATGTTTGTGTATTACTTTTTTCCCAATTATAATAAAATATTTTCAGTTATATATATATATAGACACATATATGTATATGTATTATATTAAAATTAAACTAATTATGTGTGTATATATATATATATAATTGTCGATATATATATATATATATATATATAAAGTTTAAGACATATTTTGAGATATATATTTATTTAAAATTTGAACGTTGAATTATATTTGACTAATTCAAACATTCATCAAAACAATGTATTTTTAATTTAGAAATCAAAAACAATTTTTTAGCAAAGCTAGCTGGCATTTATTATGGGTCGTCCACATATATAAATGAAAATTGAATAGGTGTTTAGCACATGCGTTGGAACAGCTAAAAATGACAATAAAAGCACAAGGGTTCGACCAAATATCGAACTAATAAAAAAAACCCAGCCCTCCTCAGAGGAGGAAGGACTACTCCCAACATGCAAAATCCTTTAAAATAAAGATCCCAAGGAGGGAACAAAATCCACAGACTCTGAACAGAAAAGGTATTTTCTATCCCAAGAGCTATCCAAAAGTGTAGAGCGATTCAAATCACCAAAGTGACCAAGAACTATGAGAGTAAGACAATAGCCTTCTACATGAAAAAATAAATGTCTTTCTTCTTCATCACTACCAATTTACTTGAAATAACAAATTTGCAGGGGATCATACCTCATTTCCAAAGGCTTACGATACCAAGTACGATCTGTCGCATCCCACACAACTGGGAGTATCATCAATACATGAAGGCATAGATTAGGGAGAAGGATCAACATCAATAGCAAGGCACAGAGGCATAAAATAAGGAGAGAAGCATCAAAAGCAGAATGAACCTGCAGGACCCACTTCATAACTGGAAGATGAGCGAGTGACATCCTACTAAATAATGGAACAGAGGCATCAATAGGCCGATGAGAACATGCTTCCGAAAGGTGACCAAAGGAGTGAGAAGTCATGCATATATTAGGTTTCCAACTATAATCGACGTCAACAACTATAATATGCTCTTCCGTAATACGAGCAGAAATCTTGGAAGGCAGAGGTTTATCAGGGGATAATTCGATAAGGGCCTTGGCATAAACAAGCTTATTGCGGGCTACCATGTTAGCATCAAAACATCTAAGATGACCAACAACACTAGCCAACCAATTCAATCCAACCATAGGTTGCAACACAGATGGAATATGCGTTTAATGTGTCCAAACTGGAATAGATAATTTTTCTCCTTGGCTTTATCGACTATCGAACTCCAAGTGGTGATGATGAAAGGTTGACCAACAATAAGGGAATGATCTGCCTCAAGAACATGCAGCCTTTCTTCTTTCTTGGAGAACTTGAAAAAGAATAGAGAGTTATCAAAGTGGACCCGAAGCCCAACCTTAAGCTTCCAAAATTGTCTAACGTGATCGTTGACTTCCTGATATGGAGGATTGGAATCAAGGAAAAATCCCACTAAATACTCTGACCAAAAGTTAGCACCGACTTCTAGGACTTCGAATGGAGGAACCATTGCATTGTCGATTTCCTCAATTATAAATGAGCGAGGAACATAAATGCTAGCATTTTTGGGTAAAGCATCAAAGAGAGAGGACCACTTGTGATCATATTTTAAAGATTCAGTGGCACAGATATCACCAAACTCAGCACCTAAACCTTGGCTTTTATCACTATAATTTAAACAAGCATCTTGCATGCAACCAACCTTTTGAATTGCATCAAGGTTAACCATTGCACTCACATCCTCCAGCCAAATAACCTCAGGCATAAACACATCACCAATAATAGAGGCCTGCCAACGACCTCCCATGGTCGAGGTAGCCAACAATGGAGAAATAGGAGAAACGGTACCTTCACGAGTAATTGTATTACCCGAAATAGGCGGGGTTGTTGGATCGATTACTAGTAAGGTCTTTTCAAGAGCAAGCATTGGATTTTCCAAAATAGAAAAGGAGTCCGCAGTTACCATCGGTGGCTTAAAAACAACAGGTGAAGCTGACAAGCGAGATGAAGGAGCCATGTCCAGAAGAGTAAAATTACCAACAGAAATCACAAGTGTTGGTGGAGGAGAGTAGAGATTGGCCAGAAAGGGGCTACCAGATCTCATGACAGAGGAGGACAGCCGCGACACCAGAATCTCGTTGGCGGGAGAAGAGAAGAAGCGATGAGAGCGACGCGAGAGGAGGCAAAGGAAAAGAGGCGAAAGGCGAAGTGGACGATTGGAGTGGTGATTAGGAAATCGGCTTGCTGAAGCTAATTATGACCATTTGGAATCTTGCGATTAGAAATCAGCTTGCTCGAAAACAATTTTCTTATACATATTATATGTACTTATGATTGTATGCATATGTCGACCATGAGCATATGGTAAAAATAATTTTTTTTATATAAATAATTATATATATAATTATATATATAATTTTTTGTTTAATTATTTATAATAGTTTTTTTAATTTTGATTTTTTTAATTTTAGTTGAAAATAAAAAAAATATAATATAGATACATACATACATATATATACATATACACACACGCATATGATATTTAAAACAAGAGAGTACCTTAGATCTACTGGTTTTCAACACATTGGTTGCTACCTATACTCTTTGTATCACTGTTCCTTCTCCTTGAACTTGGTATGCAAATCCTAGATTCAAGGCTTCAAATTTTTTTAATGGAGACTAGGTCATCATTATGAATAAGAGAATGAGATATATTTATAACCTCTCTTAGGCTACAAAATAAATACATGTTTCCATTTCTCTCCATTCACTCGGTATTTGATAAATAATTTACCAAATATCAATTATAGCACATGTGGCAATTAAGATTTACCCTCTCATATCCATTGTATGACTGGCCATGCCCATGCACGGGCTTCTATGATGTTGGACCTAATTAATATACCATGTATTAATAAATTAATTTAAGTCTATATATTTCCTTAAATTAGGATATAACACTTACATATTATTTTTATTAATTTTAAGGCCTTGAATAAATAGATACTTGACAAAAAATTCAATACAATGTTTGTATTAATTTTTATTATAAATTAATAACATTTATAAATTAATTTAAATAAGTTAAACTCGAAAATTAGCTAATAGCTCAATATTGTTGAATCCCTGGTGTGAACACTATCCTCAATTAATATTTAAATGATCTATACACTAATGCATGTATAGACTTTACTGAGGTACAATATCAGGCACAAGTTCAGTTATTTATTGATCATTTAGGTGAAAGAAATTTCTAATCTTTATTAAGCTACACATTTGTAATGTTATTTCAGGTGAGTAGTTAATTGAATAAACCACTTTAAAGTCTTTGGTTCAATCCAATAACATTTACTGATTGACATTTCTATTCTACTTGGAGATTTTGACTTTAACTTAACTACCAATTACAATGATACCGACCTTATACAACGAAGGAGATGAATCCACTCTTAAGTAGTGTTTCACTTTAAGTATTTCAACGTATATCCAACTATGGTCATAACAAGATCGTGATGCGATGTGACTGATCATAATCAAAGTATAGTATAACTACTTAAGGTACACAATACTCTCAAGTCTACAGATCGTTGCATGTTGGTATATGAAATCTTCTATTTTGACTTGGTTTTATTAACCTATTGAAGACGCTCATTAAGTAATTCAATGATTTTCCAAAACTACTACTAGTATGTAATCCCTTGGTGTCCCCAGCGATCATGAGTAATTCATTATCTATCGAATGGAGACATTACATATAGTAGTCAATAGATATATTATGTCCTTCCTTGGCACATCTTAACAAAGAAAATTAAAGGATAAGTGTTTTGGATATTCGATTAAAAACACATGGATATGAACACATTCATAACTACAATCAATAAAATACCTTTCATAAGGATTTTCTACTTATATATACTTAATGTATATAAAATATTACATTTATCTAATATAATAATAAATATAATAGAAAAGTAAAACCAGGCGCATACATCATTTCAAACAAGATTATCTTTAAGAGTAAAATTATATAATCAAATTACATTATTGCGCGTAGGGCACACCCTTAACTCTATGATTAAATATGAGACATTCTAGTTTGGGTGCTGTATTCTTAGAATAAACCAAATTAAATTATATAATTAGATATGATTTCCGATGTAAGTTTGAGCTTGAGTCGGAAATGTTGACAAGCTTTAGGATTAGACCTACTCTTGTAGAACAGATTTGCCCTACTCATAAGTGTGATGCAAGACTAATGGAGATTTTGACTAAGCTAGGTGCAGGAGTAGATTTAGAAGATATGATGTGGTATAGATTCGACAAGATGGTTGACTCCATAAAGATAAGAGATTGTATTTTACTAATGTAGTCAAACTTAGAGATGTGCTATGGGAGTTCCACCATTCGAAGTTGACTATCCATCCAGGAAGCAATAAAATGTAAAAGTAATGAAGCACATGTTTTATTGGAGAGGCATGAAGAAGGATGTTAGGACATTCATCTCTAAGTGTATGAATTTTCAACTAGTTAATGTTAAGCAGAAGAAATTGAGTGGTTTGCTACAACCACTTTATGTTCTATATTGGAAATCGTAGTAGCTGTCAATGGACTTCATCGATGTACTCTGTAGGACTTGAGAAGGGTATGGTAGCATATGGTTTATACTTGATAAATTGACAAATAACGTATGTTTCATACCTTTAAAGTCTAATATAATGGCAGTGAATCTGGATATGCTGTGTCTTTACTGGGTAGTACGATTCCATGGAGTATCAAAGAGCATTATGAGTAGTAGAGACTCATAATTCATGATTGTATATGGGAAAAGCTTAAAAGAGGCATTGAGAATGGAGTTGAATAATCACAACTTACCACCTACAAATGGAAAACTGAGAGAGTGAATCGTATACCTGAGAATCTTTTACAAGCTTGCATCTATGACTTTAGAGGCATGTATGAAGATCATTTTCACTTAATGGAGTTTACATACAACAATAGCCATTAATAGAGCATTGATGTGGCACTATTTGAGGATTTATATGGTTGACCTTGCAATACCCTATTGTATTTGTAAGAAACATGGTAGAAGCTGTTAATTCAGCCATATGATAAAAGTGACTTCAGAGAAGATAAAGATCATTCAAAAATTAATGAAATTTGCATAGAACAAATAGAAGTGCTACATCATAAGAGACACAATGATCTAAAGTTCTTTGTTGGTGATATGGAGTTTGTCAAAATTTCTTTATTAAGAGATGTAGTTTGATCCGGTAATAAGCGGTAGTTGGCACTGAGATTTTTAGGACCTTTTCTAATACTCGAGGTGATTAAGAATCTTGCATATAGAGTCGACTTATCTTAGAGGATGGTAGGTGTGCACAATGTCTTCCATGTTTTGCATCTTCAAGAGTTTGTATATGATTCAAGCGTTATTATTAGACCAGATCAACTCGATGACTTGAAAGTTGAAATTAAAGTGACAAGACCTCGTAGTTATATTTGTATAGTCAATAAAGTGCGATAAAATTTTGGAGCAAGACCAATAATGATAGTACTTGGGACATTGAAGAGAGCATGCAAGATGCAAATACAGAGCTCTTCACTTGATATGATTACATTTATTTTATTTGGTCACTAGTATTTTATGCATGATAGGACCACAGTATAGATTGGTTGCTATGCTTTTACGACATGCATGCTTGGTTGCTTGGATATTTTGACTATGTACTTGCTTAATGATGGAATTTTGGGTTGAAAATTTTAAAGGGGGTGAATGCAACAACCCACACTTTTACATAAAGCAACAAAGGTAAATTATGAGTTACATAACCAAACGATGTTAAAATTGTTAAGACTTAAAGAAATAGTGTAATTTGGCATTTGGAACTGAAACCTTCTAGAGTTCATAACTTTTGGTAAGAACTAAATTTAGAGTTTATCCTTGTTTCAAATGAAAGAGTTAGTGTATCCCGATTCCATAGGTGGTTATAATAGCGATTCGGCCCAGCCGTTTGAGAGTTATGACAAGTTTATGTTTTTAGCCTATAGAATAGATTTTGTGGTTTAGGCTCAATGCCCAATAGTTTTCCTATTTGTTAACTTTGGGTTTTAGGGGTAAATGAGAGATAGAGAAGCAGTCATGTTACTTATTTTAAAATCTGAAAACCTCCTTAAACATTCATTAACTTTTCTTCATCAAAAATCAACCAGAAAGCTTATCAATTTAAAAGAAACTAGTAGATTAAGAGATTAAAACTTGGGATATCGTAAGAGATTAACTAATCACCATTTTAGCAATGATTTTTTGTCACGTTTACTCTCCATGTTAGATTTACCTTCATATGGAGCTTATTTGGTGATTTAATCATTATTTTGTTGAGTGGTTTATAGCCTCTTTCTAATATAAGTTGTAATATATATTTTAAAAGTACTTTGGATCGACTTTTAAACCTATAATCCTTATTTTGATTTCTGACCTGATCCAAAAATGAGATTTAAATGATTTTTTAATGGTTTTAAATGGATTAATTATGCATATGGTATGTACTTATATATGCAACCTAAATGTCTGTTGGAATTCTTGAATGACCTGTTATGCTTGATTTGGTGTTATTTGTTGTGTGTTATGATTACATGTATGTTTGAATGGATGATTAAACTTGATTGGGGATGATGGGATGATATACATATTGATGGATAACTCTCAAGTGTATGAAGTATACCATATATGATGGTGTCTTTGATGTTTACAAAAATTGGTAGAGTTTGAATCATAGAGCACTTCGATGGATTGTCTTTAGAGTGTCCGGTGCTAAACATTACAGTTTGGAGAATGCATACTGATCGAAGCAAAGAGACAACAAATAGATTGATTGTTGTAAAATGAAATAGGAAACTTACTGAAAATTTCACTATGTAATGGATCGATGCCGATCCATACCGATCAGTGGCACTATATGGATTAGCACAGGACAACTTGCATATGGAACTAGAGATGAAAGGATCAGTAACTAGCCAAAATGAAGGAGAAATTTGGCTAAGTAAGTGAATCGATAGCGATCTACATGGATCGGTACTAAACCGTGTTTGATGCCAATATCTTGGAGCTGATACAAGGAAGGATTGAGCCACAAAGTTTTGATGCTGAAATTGGTTAATTCATGGACCGATTTTGATATATGATAGATCGATACTGATTGACGGTGACTACAACGATGTGCTGGTTTGTGCATCTCTGTATGTCCAAGTAAGCAAGTACTATATGATTATGACTTATGTAGTAAAACAAGGGGCTCCAATATTGGTATGTGTGCTAAGGAATGCTGATGACCAAAGGCTTGATGTATGCTCGTAAAGAAGGAGTAGGTGGAGATGCTCACTGGGGATTGTCTGAGTGGATCATATCTTTGGACCACTGAGTGGGTCTGGTTTCCCAACCATTTGAGGGGCCTGGACTCGAGCATTGATGGAGCCTCGAAATGAGAAGTCGTTAAACTTTTGATGGTGGTCATTTGTATCATCATATATCCATGTACACTATGAGTATGAGATATACTTGATTGATTGTTACTACGATTATCTTTTTTGATGTTTGGTAAATCGAGTCTAATACCCCGACACCATAGTTAGTACTATGATAGAATAGTAAACCTATACTGATGATAGTTTAGCATGATACGTTTATATGTTCTAACTTTTTAGATGCAGGATAGGTAAGGTATGACTTTGCATACAATGTTTCTCTTACTTATGATATCTTGAGTCTAAATGTGTTGTTTTAGGCTTATTGATCACTCATACTAAACTAAGCCAAGGTTATTATATTTATGTTTTCTATAACTCTTAGGTACTCTTTATGGGTAGATAGAGCACCTGATAAGGGGTTAGCGCGTAGGTTGTATAAAGGACCAACATGAAGTTTATACTTTTCTCATATTTCTATCTATGGATCTACCATTTATTCCACTGTGCAGTACTGTGGATTTATCTACGGTTATGTATATATTAGAGATAGTTACTTTATGTAGTCCATGGTGTGCTTATAATGTATTGACACATGGACACATGGATACACGCACACGCACGCTCACACACACACATATGCTTTGATGTATAATCTCATGAACTATACTACACTCTGATGATGAATTATAACATCCCTAATTTTGAGACTTGAAAATGAATGCTGATGATGCTGTAGTCATCCCCAAAATTATTTTTAAGTGACAAAATATGATCGGTTATTTTTAAACAATATTAAGTAAATAAAGCAACTAACATGTCTCTCATTACATAAATTGTCTTTCATATTTATTTCCTAAAATATGTCCTCGTAGGGGGTAAATATAATAAAATATGGATATTATGACATGCCCGACATATAAAGATGTCGGCTTGTTCACTTAACCAGTTATTGAACCTAGTTTTCAATGGTAGAATTAAAAGAAAAGTTATTAACTACCAAGCCTCATATTTTACCTTTGGAGCTTTTTCTATTTTCACAATAACTTGCCTAATCCCACAAACTCATCCTATTGAAATGAATACCCGTGAGTTTATGTGGAAAACATTAATAAAAATATGATACATAAAGCTTGGTATGAGTAATATTACTCCCCAAACACAAAATATAGCGAGACCACCCTGCCTAGCAGAACGGGTTTTCCTCTAACTAGATCATCAACATCAATTACACCATATCATGTAATGTTAAAAGAATCATATCATGAGCATAACCACATAAGCATCATTTCAATCATAAGTGTACCATATACTTAACATCATATTACAAACCATGTTATACAGTTATTAAGTTAAGGTTCCCACTCAGGCCTTACATCCTCGTTCATAAAAAATGTAGTGGGTTCATACTATTGGTTGCCACACATGCCTTTCACCTTCTTCCCTAGGAAATGTCATGGCCTTACATTACTGGTTGCCGCACGGGCCTTACACATTCATTCCTAAGTAGTTTGATGGTTTTGCATTATCGGTTGCCACATAGGCCTTACACCTTTATTCCTAAGTAATGTGATGGGTTCACACTACCAGTTGTTACATTAGCCTTACCTTCATCCCTAAGTAATGTAATGATTTTACATTATCAGTTCCCACACTAGCCTTACCATCATTCCAAAGTAATGTGATGATTTTACATTAGTGGGTGCTACACAGGCCTTACACCTTCAATAATCAAAATGATAAATCCTTATCATTTTCTTTAGATTGTTTATAGCCTTATCTAATAAATTCCATTGCATAATCAATTTTATTTTAATTTTTCATCGATTCTTTTATAGCTTATCCTTTTTAAATTCATACCATAAAACTAAAGTCAAACATCATGGAAACCGGCTTCCATAATGCTTCCGATAATACACATATTTAACTATCGAGTCTATCAACATTCCGTTAGTGAATGGATGGATAATATGTAATCAATTTTATGGATACATAGTATATGCACGTCATCGGTATTTGAACCAAGTGACATCTCTATGGATCTGGGCTTTAAGATGATGAAGAAATAGATCAAGAAGCATATAAGGTGTCAAGATCGAAGAACAAAGGAACCTCAAGAATTTAGCTAAGTATGGGATACCAGACTGATCGTATCGAATGAAGGAACATCAAGAAATTTGGTTAAATATAGAAGATACCAACCGATCGATAAAAAATGGTCTAAAGGAATTGGCACCATTCCATCTAAAATCAAAGTCGGAACCATTGTAAATTATGAATGGTTCTACAAGCAAATCTGAAGAAAAAGACAACTTTTAGAGGAGCAAAACCATTTGGTGTCAAACGGTCCTTTATAGGCAATTCTGTAATGAAGATCTAAAGCTTGAAGACTTAAGCAAATACAAAGAGGAAGCAAAGAAGTGGGTAAGCAAAATCGTCCGACACTGATCATTATCATTCAATAGCGGTCGCCTCGATTATGAGATATGTTGATTTTGCCATCTTCTTCATAGCTACAATCTCGAATTTGGATGTTCACTTGTTCAAACTTGTTCTGCTAACTATGGTGGAGGGATTCCTACTATAAGAAGCATATCTTTCACTTAGAAAATGGGAGACTTTTTGGATCTTCTTTCAGATTTTGCACTGAATTGTTGCCATTTTCGAAATCAGCTTTAACCTTTAGTATGGGATGAAAATCATTTTAACTTGGTTATAATTGTGAAAGTAATCTGAAATACAATTGGTAGTGGACTAGGCTTAAAAGTAAAGTCAAATCACTTTAAACATCTCGTGTGTTCTCTTTCTACTTTTGAGTTTTAAGTCTATAATCTCATTCTCATTTGAATTAGGGGCATTTGCCTATTTTCTAAGCAAATATTTTTTAGTGCTTTCACTAAGAATGAATTTGTCAAGCATATATAAGCTTTTATTTTGGATTTGGAGGAACCTACAAGTCAGATCTAGAAGATAATGGCTCAAAAGAAGGATAAGAGTACCAGAACTGAAGCTATAGTTGTAGTGGGTAATGAAGGATCCAACCATAATAAGGAAGAAACTACTTGGCCGATGGACCAGTTGGAGTCTTAATTTTAGCATAAGGTTGCGACAAAGTTTAAGATGGAACGAATGATGATGAATATAAACTTAAATATGAAGCGCTAGCAACAAGTTCAAATGGATACGATAAAAAACATGCAAGAGCAACTAGTAGCATTAACTTAACCCCTGCAACAAGATGGATCTCACAAGCGAAGGAAAAGTAGGAGAGATTCATCAACTTTTGATACCAGTTAAGATAGCTCATCTTCATTAAAACAAAAGAGAACATTTGACAAAAGAACAATGCAAAAAATGGTTGCGGCAACATAGAAGAAAGCTGCGAAAGATGGAGGCAACATCCAACATCAAAACGGGTTGGCTTCGATCGGTCAAAACCAGTCTGTATCGATCAGTCAGCTGAGAGACTCAAACTATCTGATAGTGAAAAGGAAATGCAACTTGTTGATGTAGAAGAAGGGAAGGTTATTGGTTCTCAAGCTGGTGGTGTTGAAGCTAATACTGGTTAACTGGCTAGGAGGGGACGAAGTCCAACGAGGCATCAACATAGGCCTGAACAAATGGTTTCTCCAGACCTAGAGAGATCTAGACATCATTGAGCTAACTGAGACAGTTTGTCTTGCCAAACACTCAGGGATATTCATGATGATCACCATTCAGTAGGCTAAGGTAGTGAAGAGTACATTGCCAACGAGATAAAGAGACCGATGAATCAGAACCAACAACGGCGGGATAACGAATGAAGTTCATAAGTACGTCGGATCCCACTCATCGAAGATATTCTTTAGGTGAGGTGTCCGAAGAAGTTCGTGATTCTAACCATGTCAAGCTACTATGGAATGATTGATCTAGACAACATTTGTTGAAGTATGGATGGCACATGGATAGTGCCCGTGCAATGGATGCTGTAAGATGCATATGTTTTTGTTGGATCTTATGTTTTGATTAATGACAAGAAATTCAACCGACACGAAGATTCATGAATCTACGACAAAGAACTACGAAGATCCGACTCAACAATATGAAGTATGGTTCAATGTTCATATATATTTTGTTTAAAGTCTGTATATTACTAGAAATGTGTTAAAATCACTCCAATATGGTATATACATACTAACAAGTACACAAACCATGCATATGCACAAAAAAGGCTATAAACAGCCGGCCGAATGACACCATTCAACCCACTGTTTGCTGAAACATAGAATATTTTCTATGCATTTTTAGCCGGCTGAATGGTATCACTTAGATGGCTGAATAAGTCCAAAAATAGCCTAATTGTTTGTTGTATCGAATTTAAAACAAGTCAGAAGGCTGAATTGAAAATTCAGATGGCTGATTATCTATAACGGCTACTTTTCTGAACGGATGCTTCTCTTTAACGAAGAGAAACATCTTCTAATCTAAAGGGTGCATCTGTTCTTTTCATCGTTCCTTTTCATCAAACATTGCAACTCTTAAAACTCTATAAATAGAGTCTAGAATTGAACAAACAACTAATTTAACTGATTTTAGTATTCTTGAATTCTTATCTCGTATTCTCTATTTTCAATTTGCACTCAAACTGCATGCAATCTCTGATCGTTGATCACTCTATCTTCCACATTCTTCAAGAACATTACACTATATATCATAAAGAAGAAGATTATAGGAAGATTATACTTCATTGACTTATCGGTGCTATTTAAAGAGCATACTACAGTCAGATACTTTTGTTTATTTGTAAAGAAGTCCTATTCGGTTGCTCAGGCGGTAGAAGTCCTATTCGGTTGCTTAGGCGGTAGAAGTCCTATTCAGTTGCTCAGGCGGTGTAAACTAATTCCTCCGGGTTAAGTGAGGGTTGCTAGTTTAATTCCAGAAGGAGTCTGGGACTGGACGTAGAATGGGAGTTCGAACCAGTATAAAAATCACTGGTCTCATTTACTTTACTGCATTATTTATCTACTTACTTAGTTTTTTCCGCACAAGTAGTTTATAAATTCATCCATATTACACGATCCTATAGCATAGTCCCTTTCATTTGGTATCAGAGTCTGGGATTCTAGATATCGTAACAACATCCTAGAATAAATGGCCATAAAGAGATTTAGTCAAGGCAATAGGAAGAGGAAGAGCAATAAAGATGAATCAAAGGAGCAAACAAACAAATGCTTCATGGCTAAACTCAGATCACCATTGGTATGCTTAGATTCTTTATATAAAGATCTTTTGTTAGCACATGATGAATTATTACAAGATTGTAAAACTTTGAATAAATTTAATAGAATTGCTTTAGCTAAGCTAAAAGATTGTGAGCAAGAAATTTCCAATTGAAAGGAAGAAAATAAATTTTTGATAAAACAAACTAAATGTTGTGAAATACCATAGAAGAACTTGTTTTACAAAAAGATTTTCTACAAAAAGAAAATGAGCAGTTAGAAGATAAAAACAATGATCTTTTGGAGGAAATCAATGTTTTGCAACATAAAAATACATTTCTGGAAAATTATTTAAATAATTCTAGTTCTTTAATTTTGTCTCTTGAAAAAGAGAATGAAGCTTTAATTAAAAAGAATTTAAAATTATTTAAAGAATGTGAGATTTAAAAGTTAATAATAATATTTTGCATAAAGAAGTTTGTGATTCTAAAGCAAATTTTGAAAGATTAAATACAAAAATCATAAATTTTAACAAAGGTAAAGATATCTTATCTTCCTTAGTTACAAATTCAAAAGCTCACAATGATAAAAGCGGTTTAGGCTATAAACAAGCTTTAACTAAAAGTACTAGATATGCATTCTTGTATACTATTTTTAATGCTAGTACTAGTAACAAAGATAGTTCTAAAACCACTTACAATCATAATAGTACTTTGTTTAGAAATGATAGAAATTATTTTTCAAGTACTAAGCTAATGACTAATAGTATTAAGATAGGATTCCAGCTAATATGATTGATCATGATAAACAATTTTATATCAGCAACTATTATAAGAATGTGATTTGTAATGAAAACTATATATATAAAGGTTTAACCACACCCAAATGGGTATGGTTTCCTAAAGATTAGGAAATTATAAGAAACTTGGATATCGCATGCTTTAAATGTTAATTTTTTTTGATAACTTAGATTATAAGTACCATTCATTTTTAAAATTGTTTCATTACTTTAGAGGGTACAACCACACCTATTTTGGTAAGGCTTTCATCCATGATTAACCCTTGGACCCTAACATAGTAAGGGGTAACAAAATGATTTTTACTGTAGGTAATTGGAGAAACAAAAGGAAAATGATGGATTTTGGAATTTTAAAGGATGTTCCATATATTTAATAGAATTATATATGTTGTCATATAAACTCTCCTTTTTTGTCGATGAAAAAGGGGGAGAAAGATATTGCTCTAACACTATTTGCAGCAGGAATAAAAGCACAAATTCAGGGGGAGAAACTGAAAGATAAGGCTTGCATATATTAAAGGGGAGATATAGAACTACGGAGCAATATTGTTGATATTCATGCATATCACAAATGGAGTTATCATCATCAAAAAGGGGGAGAATGTTGTATCTTATGTTTTGATTAATGACAAGAAATTCAACCGGCATGAAGATTCATGAATCTACGACAAAGAACTACGAAGACCGGACTCAACAATATGAAGTATTGTTCATATATATTTTGTTTAGAGTCTGTATATTATTAGAAATATGTTAAAAATTTCTCCAATATAGTATACACACACTAACAAGTACAAAAACCATGCATATGCACAGAAAAGGCTATAAACAGCCGGCTGAATGATACCATTCATCCGTCTGTTTGCTGAAACATAGAATATTTTCTATGCATTTTCAGTTGGCTGAATGGTATCATTCAAACAGCTGAATAAGGCCAAAAATAGCCTATTTGCTTGCTGTATCGAATTTAAAATAAATCAGAAGGCTGAACTGAAAATTCGGATGGCTGATTATATATAACGGCTAGTTTTCTGAATGGATGCTTCTCTTCAACGAAGATAAACATCTTCTAATCTAAAGGTTGCATCTGTTCTTTTCACCGTTCCTTTTCATCAAACATTGCAAATCTTAAAACTCTATAAATAGAGTCAAGAATTCAACAAACAACTAACTCAACTGATTTTAGTATTTTTGAATTCTTATCTCTTATTCTCTATTTTTAATTTTCACTCAAACTGCATACAATCTCTGGTCGTTGATCACTCTATCTTCCACATTCTTCAAGCACATTACACTATATATCATAAAGGAGAAGATTATAGGAAGATTGTACTTCATTGACTTATCAGTGCTATTTAAAGAGATTACTACAGTCATGTTAACACTAAAAATGTACGCTAACACCCCAGTGTGAGTTATGGTATAGCGAAAGCACCACCCGTTGGTACGGGAACTAAAAGCAAGCAAAAAAATAGCAGAAAATAGTAAAGAGGCAACAATTTTTATAGTGGTTTGGCTCAAAGTCAAGCCTACGTCCACTTAATCTCTTCTATTACTGACTTGATTACGAATTTTACAATAATTCTTCAATTACAACACAATTAAGACAGGTAGTTAGAACGTTGATGTAGAAACGCTCTTTGAATTCATGTTGAATGAACTTGATCTTTTCCGAAGGTTCTTTGAAGTGTCTTTTGCATTTGAAGTGTTCGAGCAAGTGTAGAAGTAGTGAAAACAGCAAAGTCTTGGCGCTCCAAAAATCCTCCCCTTTTCTAGTGCGGAGTAGGCGGGGTATTTATAGGAGAAGTTGGGCTTAGGTCGGCCATGTCATTGGTCGTGAGCCACCTAGGGAGTTGCGACCTAAGAGCAATCACGAGGTAGCATGAGTCGTTAGCGACTTAATGGAGCCATCCTAGACGAGATATATGCTGTGAGCGACTTAGCATGTGTAGCACAGGAGTTATCTCGGCTTGCTAAGGTCGTTAGCGACCTAATGGAAGAGGCAGTGCGCATGCAGCTTAACTCTGAAGCTTGCTAGGTCGTTAGGTCACTCTTTCCTTAACTCGTTAGGTCGTTTCCTTCATTGAGTTGCTAGGTTGTTAACCCGTTGAGTCGCAGGAGTCTTTAGGTCGCTAGGTCGCTGGAGCTCCTTAAGTCATTGAGTCGTGCCATATTGAGCCACTCTGTGCTTTAGGTCGTTAGGTCGTGCCCTGTTATAGGTCGTTAAGTCGTTTATGCCTTGGATAGTTAAGTCGCTTATTCCCTTAGGTCGTTGAGTCGAATAGTTTGCTAAGTCGTGAATAAGAGAGGTGTTAACACTTGCCCCTCGAAGTATACACCTAGGGGCTAGGTCGTGTGCTTCGATGCCTCTTAACTCGCGCCATCCTGAGTTGCTAAGTCGTGAGTGGCTTATGAGAGAGCTAGGTCGTTCAAGCCGATTCGAGTTCCATTGCCCCTGTATATAAGTCGCTTAGGTCGTTCCTTCTTCTCTTTACCTTGCTCTAACACTCTAACCCACCATTGAAGAATCTCCGAGCTCTCAAAGACGAATTCAAACTAACTAGTCGTCGATCATCTTCACCATCACATTACATAAGTGAATCCGATCATTATCCAACCACGACCATCACCGAATCGTGAATCCCCCATTTTCCAACCCTAATCTGATTTCATGTGCCGCATTTAACCACGAGTCATGTTATGATCGATCTTTGATCGTCATTGGACATGTTGTCATTGTAATTCATGAGAACACAGCAGTGCATCAGATCTATGATGGATCTGAGGCGATTTGAATCGGTCTTGGATGATCTGGCGGTGTGGAGAGATGATGGATTTCATTGTGGAGATGCTAACTGGTTATCGGGTTACGAGTTAACGGGTTAGCAAGTTAGGCGAGTTGTTGAATAAAGAGGAGTTAGCGGGTTAAGGAGAGTTAGGAAGTGCCCGACTTAGGAGCTTCGAACGACCTAGGGCTTAGCAGTTTGGACATGATCTGGACGACCTAAAGAGTCCCGAGCTAACTTAAGTCGTTCCTACGACTTAATGAATGAACAGGACTTGAACACTTGTAGAATTTGACATAACTTGATTGAATTTCCAACTTGAACTGCCAGAATGAACTGCTTAAACTTGTTGCACTCTTTCACAGATTGTATTAACTTTTAAGCTAACAACCTATTAAATACAACATTTGCAGAAAACTAGGACGAATATACTCATTATCGACTGCCCACATCGAATGATGGATTAGGTCAAAGAGATAATATTTTACTTAAGTAAAATAATATGAATCTAATTAAAAATGAAATGCTGTGAATCAAAATGAAGCATCAACGCAAAATTCATACAGTTATAACTGCTTATCGTTGAATATTATCTGCATTGATACTACACTTAATTTTGATCCAATAACAAGCCTGGAATCTTCCTGAATTGACGTGCGCCAACCAGTATTATTTCAAGTTTTACTTTATTTACTTGTTATTTCAGTAGCTTTGCACAACACTTCACACGCTTTTAGGAAACATGCACCTTCATATTTGAATATCCAGTTCCTTTTGTAGAATGGCTTCTCAACAAGTGCGAGAAGAGATAGTAGAGCGGGGCGATGAGGTTTTCCCAATTGCTGACCCTTTGGAGAATCCTCCGGAAAGAGTTTCAACTAAACTGAACCAATGGGCTTTTAGCCAGCTATGTATTCAATTCGGCATTGCTGAAGCGGATGCTCTGCTTCCTGGGGTAAATGACACTGTCGATAGGCCGCCACCTGGCTTCATTGCAGTCAATCGTCAAATGTGTCTGAATGAAGCTATTCCCCCCTTCAACGATTTTCTTAGAACACTCTTCCTTCGACTAACTATTTCTCCATTCCAGTTGCACCCTAATGGCTATGCCATTTTGATGGAGTTGTGCGTAATATTTAGGAGGACGCTTAACCGCCTCCCAAGCTTCGAGGAGATCTGCTATTTGTGTTCATTTGGGAGGAACAAAGGTCACCCTTCCATTACTCTAGTAAGGAGCACAAGAAACCGCAAGCTGATTACGGATCTGCCCAAGAGCGCTCACAGGTTTTTAAACCAGTTCTTCTTTGTCTGTTGCCTCCTGGGATTCTACGGTATCTGGAGAGTAGGAAGTAAGACTACCTATCTCCGTTTACTTCATTTCTGAGCCTTTCAAATTTCGAGTCGTCAAGTGCTAACTTCATTCTTTACTTTTGCAGCACTTCCTCCTCCCTCTAAAGATTCTAGTCACAAATCGACTTTCGAAAGATTGAGTGCCGTAGCTATCAATGAGAGAAGTATTAAGTTTCTACAGAAGAACGAATTTTTGCACCAATTCGGACTCTTGCACTCTTCTTGATCCATTCAGTCCCGTGATGCCCCCAGTTCTCAAGCATAAGCGTCAGATGCCCCAGCCTCCACAGAGGAATTCGCACCGAAGGCACCTTGTAGAGACTTCATTAGTGAAATTCTCCAGTTCTGTTGACGGTGTGGGGTTATCTGGCAAATCTAAACTTCCCCCAGTTATTGAAGAAGAGGAATTTCCTCAACATTCTGGGAAGGTTACTAGAGAAGCTGATGAGGGAGCTGAGAAAGAAAGTTCCGTTACGAAGAGTGTAAAACGTGCTGAAGAGGGCACTGTTGATATGACCCATTCCGTTGGGCATGATGGTGATGATATCTTTGGAGGACTGAGCGATCTTATGGTGACTTCCCATGAGCTCTTTAAAGATGACACCACCACTTCTAAGCTTGTTTCTCCAGCAATCGAAGCGACATCCACCTTGCGATCAATTCCATCAACCCAAGAGTTGACTCCTGCTGCAAAAGCTGACATCACTCCTAAGCCAAAGAGTGGTTTGTAGCTTGACGTGCGCAGTTCGCACGCCACACACACACACTTAGGATTTTTGACAATTAAGCGCACTTAGCTTCTTATTTCGAAGATTTCTAAATTTTGTCTCTTCTTCACTTTCAGGTTCTCCCATGGGACGCAGCAGCTCATATTACGATGACTTTCAACGCTATGCGAGGCGTGATTCTTATGACCCCTGGCGCTATCTTCCTGCTCCTAGGGAGACTGATGAGGAAAGAGCAGCTAGGAAAGCTCGCGAAAGGCAGGCTTATGAGGAGCGTTATGGAAGAAGAGACGACCGACATGACTCTTACCAAAGGGATGATGACTCTCATAAGAGAAAGTCTCATGACGATAAGGGGAAGAGTGATGCAGCTGAAGATTCAAGAAAGCGAGCCAAGCTCAGCGAAAAGTTTACATCTGAAATTTCTAAAGTGCTTGCTGCTTCTATCTCTCTAAACATCCCTTCTAGCTCTCCTGCCTTTAAAAGAGCTGAAATTCAAGCAATCATTAATAGGAATCCTTATCAAGTTGAGAAGCCTCTGTCTGCACTCCAAAGCTGATTTCCGCATTGCTGTTTGAAAGGAGTGCGTTTCGATCTGGACTTGGTTCCAATTGATAAACAGTCCATGTTAAGAAATCTCGACGCTGTCAAGCTTGATATTAAAAGAATGTCCGGTTGGCAAAAACTAGTTGATGAGCTTCAAAGAGTAAATAGTTTAAATCTTGAGGCTATGCTGACCATGGAAAGCGATAAGTCTGAGTGGCAAAAAGTTCTTGATCAGCATGATACGGAGATGAAGAACATCACCGCCCATAACGAGAAACTTGAGGCTGAAATCAAGAAGCTTAAAGATGATCTTGCCACCTCTTCCACTTCTTATACTCAAAAGGAAGAAATTCTTCAAAAGCAAGTAAGAGACACCCACGCTACTCAACGAGATGCTGAGGCTAAACTTGAAGCGGAGCGGAAAATCGTGGTAATCTACCACAATGATGCTGCTCAGCTGCGGGAAAAGACTATCTCCCGAAATTTGGAGATTACAATGTTAAAGGCCCAGCTTTCTAAGGCTGAAAAGGAGCGTGACGAGGCCATCGCTGGAAAAGCAGCAGCTGAACACTCACATGAGGCGACTAAGGCTAACGTTAGCTCCACTCTATTCGAGTTTTATATTCTCAGCGTCCTGGGGCGTGGAAGTCTTTCATTTTTGGGCCCAAAGTATGAGGTTACCCTGGCTGAAGTGTGGGAGGCAGCAGTTGAAATGCTTAGAGATGCTGGCTACGCTGAGGAGGATTTTGAGGCTTATTATTTGGATGATGAGGGTCGTGCCGCCCTCGCTAGAGGGAAAGAACAACTTGCCAAGGAACGAGTCGAAGCAGCGGAAGTAGAGCATCTAGGGAAGGCACCTTTGGCCGACCCAACTCGTCCTTTGGCTTCGGTCGACATCGATATTATTGGCTCCAGTTCCCACTCTCCGCCTCCTGCCAAAGCCGAAACCGAAACTACAACTGCTCATGCCGAAGGCGAGGCCCAAGAAGACACCGAAGCCCAAGGTTTTGAAATTGACATGATAAAGCCAATCTCTCCAGGTAACTTCAACACTGATCCAGCTCAAGTGGACTACTCGTTTGCTTCACATGAGCTCGATGAACTTCTTGCTTATTACTTAAGCCTCGACGTGCCACTATCTCCTCTCTTTGCAAGGAATACTGATGTTTAACTTTTCTTCTTCTGTAGTGAAAACAACAAGTGTTGTACAAGCTTCGCCTCCTCCAGCTGTTGCCCCTCCACCTCTTCAAGTTACTCCTTCTTCTGCTTCTCAATCGGGGTCGCAAGAATAACAAATAGGAGCTCTTCAAGGCTTAGATGACCTAGCCGCTTCACAAGAGCAGAAAGCTGAAGAACTTGAGGAGGGTGAGAGGACCTCGGAGAAATTTACTGCCGATCATACAAAGCTGATTGATCTTATCACTCTGGGCAGTGAATCTTCTTCAAAGAAGAGGGGAAAGCGTGGAATTTCGAAGAAAAAGAAGGGCACTTCTGCTAGCGATGAGAAAGTGGAAGAGAACCCAATTGCACCTCTTTCTCCTTCTTCCCCGACTCATTCAGGCCGACTCAAGAATTTAACCATTAGGCCAGGCGAGGGCTCCAAAGGCGGCGGGAAGAAGAAGTAATGAGTCTGGTTTTATCCTTCTTGTTCTGCTTTTTTGCTTTTTGCTTGTATCTAAAGACTTGTATCGACCGAAGATTGTGCGGGTACCGACCTCCGCTTTTTGAAACCTGCACATGTATACAAATCTTTTATAGTATGGAATAGAATGACTCTTTTTTACTTGTACAATCTTTTGTCTATATTTGTGAATGCATTTATTCCTTATTTTCGCACAAGTTTCTTTATTTTCTTTGTATGATACTGTAGTGAGCTTGTGGTATGCTGCTTGAGCGTTTCTTTTATTAATGTAGCTATATTGCCCCCATACCACGGCTTATTGCAATCTTCTCCATTTTGAAAAGACTTGTACTCTTACTCTGGAGAATAATTCTTCCATTTTGAGGAAATATTATTCTGCTCTAGTATAGTGTGCCTTGTATCGGAGAAGTTTTTTTTTTAGAAAAATTTTTTACACTTCAACTTTCGGAGATGGTCACTTTTATTTTTGAGAAGTGGATTCCCCTATGCGGTGAAGTGGGCCTCCGAAGAAGGCTTTGATTTGTTTGCCAGAAAGTTATATCTCATCGCTAAGTGGGTCCACGGGACAGGCGTCAGCTGTTTTATCGGATATTTGTTTGCACAAATGATCGCGAGCAGTTAGCTGCGGCCTAGAACCTTCTTTTTGAGAAGGTGCCCCTTCGGTGGTTCCATCAACGACTTTTTCAAGAGATAACATTTCATTTTTTGGGCGTGCCTCGTTAGAGGGCTTTCTTTGGCACTTCAACTTTTTTGGGGAAGAATGTTCTCATTGTGGAGAAATTGATTTTCCCTTGAGAGTAGAAGTGTGCCTCCGAAGAGGGCTTTTTTGTTTGCCTGAAAGTTACTTCTCACAGTTAAATGGATCCACGGGGCGGACGCAAGCTAACTAATTGGATGTTCGCTTGTACGGACGATCACAATTTGTTAGCAAGGGCCTGGTGCCTTCATTTTGGGAAGGTGCCCCTTCGGTGGTTCCACCAACCTTTTTGTTTGAGAAAAACATTTCATTTTTCGGCGTGCCTCGTTGGAGGGCTTTCTTTGGCACTTCAACTTTTTTGGGGAAGAATGTTCTAATTATGGAGAAATTGATTTTCCCTTGAGAGTAGAAGTTTGCCTCCGAAGAGGGCTTTTTTTGTTTGCCTGAAAGTTACTTCTCACAGTTAAATGGATCCACGGTGCAGACGCAAGCTACCTAACTGGATGTTCGTTTGTACGGACGATCACAATTTGTTAGCAAGGGCCTGGTGCCTTCATCTTGGGAAGGTGCCCCTTCGGTGGTTCCACCAACCTTTTTGTTTGAGAAAAACATTTCATTTTTTGGCGTGCCTCGTTGGAGGGCTTTCTTTGGCACTTCAACTTTTTTGGGGAAGAATGTTCTCATTATGGAGAAATTGATCTTCCCTTGAGAGTAGAAGTGTGCCTCCGAAGAGGGCTTTTTTGTTTTGTTTGCCAGGAAGGTTGCATCTCATAGTTAAGTGGATCCACAAAGCAGACGCAAACTACCTAACTGGATGTTTGTTTGCACAAACGATCACAATTAACTAGCAAGGGCTCGGAACCTTCACTTCGGGAAGGTGCCCCTTCGGTGGTCCCACCAACTTTTTTTGTTGAGAGATAAGATTCCATTTTGGCTGTTTTTGTCTGCTTGCCCATGTCTTTTCACCATCTGTCCCTCAGTGATTCCTCGTTATCACCTCTAAGTACATGTTTCTTTCTTTTGCAGGTTGTTTTATTTTTCCAGAGAAGTGTACTTCATTGTTAAGTGAATCCATGAGGCAGGCGCAAGCTACTTAACTGGATGTCTGTTTGCACAAACGATCGCAATCAATTAGCAAGGGCCTGGAACCTCTACGTTAGGAAGGTGCCCCTTTGGTGGAACCACCAACTGTTTGTGAGAAGCACTTCTTATGTAGGAATTGAATCTGGAATTTTTGTGGCTTGACATTTGTTTGTTGAGTGATTTGTAGGAATCGCTTGGCCTTGTGATGTGTTGAATAGGCAAGTTTTGCTTTGATAGCGTGCAATATTAAATCGACATTTTAGCAACATATTTAATATATTTGCACATCGGAATGAGACATGCATTTTATAGTTGTAAAGAACACAAGATTTATAGTGAATTTGGTTCTCAAGTGAATTTAGCCATTTTAGCAACATATTAAAGAAATTTATAAGCGCATGAATTCATCGGCCTTCTTGTAGAACTTTTCAAGTGAATTTGGCTCTTTCATCTTTAGCCATTTTCCGAATTCACACTATTTGTCAATAGCTCGCATCAAGTAAGTCAGAATCATTCGAGGCTCTGCATTATCAACTTCGGCCAAGGCTATATTGAAGCGGTTTAAGAAAGATTTGATAGACTCTCTGGGCTTTGTTCGAGGCTGGATAGTGACATTATGTCCTTGGCCTTCGAAGCATATAACCTGAACTGATCTTTGAATTTCCGAGTTAGCTCGGAGAACTGATCCACGGATCGAACTGGCAGCTTCGTGAACCAAAGTAGGGCCACTCCCTCCAAGTACACAGGAAAGTATCTTCACTTGATCTCGTCTATTGCTCTGGCACCTGTCATATGCCAGTCATACTTGTATAAGAATTGGTTAGGATCGCTTGTCCCCCAATAAGCTGGAATAGTGGGGGGAACAAACTTCTTCGGAAATTCAGCCTTCAGAATTCTTTCAGTAAAAGGAGTTTTGCTTGGAGCGAACCCCTAGTCACTTTCATCTTCTTCCCTTCGCATGCTCTCCTTCATAATTTGTCGAATCATTCCCGAGAGGTACTCCTCATCGTTTAGAGGCCCCACGGGACAAACGTTAGCTACTTTTTCGGAAGTTTGCCTGGACAAACATTCACAAAGAGTTGGCTGCGGCCTTGAACCTCCAGCTTGGGGTGGTGCCCATTCGGCGGTGCCAGCTGCCCTCTGAGGAATACTTTTCCCTTGGGAATCATGAACATCCTCAGCAAAGGTTTCTTCATTATTTTCTGGTTGCTAGTTAACTCCAAGCAAAGCATTCAACTTGTCCAACATCAAAGTGTTCTGGGCTTCCATTTGTTGATACAACCCAGACACTACAGCATCCAATTCCACCCTTGTGACTCCAACACTAGGAGCCGCTTGATTTGATGCGGGAGAAGTGGCGGTGTTGTCATAAGCATCTCCAGTTCTAGTAGATTTACTTTTCCTTCCAGGAGCCATAATTTCGGATAGACTTCTGGTTCTTAGGGAGAGTCTTTCCACAAATCTTTGTGAAGCAATGATGAGAGCACCCCTGAGTTTAGTTCTCAGTGAAAGCACCAAAAATGTTAACGCTAAAAATGTACACTAACACCCCAGTGTGAGTTATGATATAGCGAAAGCACCACGTGTTGGTACGGGAACTAAAAGCAAGCAGAAAATAGAAGAAAATAGTAAAGAGGCAACAATTTTTATAGTGATTCGGCTCAAAGTCAAGCTTACGTCCACTTAATCTCTTCTATTACTGATTTGATTACGAATTTTATAATAATTCTTCAATTACAACACAATTAAGACAGGTAGTTAGAATGTTGATGTAGAAAAGCTCTTTGAATTCATGTTGAATGAACTTGATCTTTTCTGAAGGTTCTTTGAAGTGTCTTTTGCATTTGAAGTGTTGGAGCAAGTGTAGAAGTAGTGAAAACAGCAAAGTCTTGGCACTCTAAAAATCCTCCCCTTTTCTAGTGCGGAGTAGGTGGGGTATTTATAGGAGAAGTTGGGCTTAGGTCGGCCATGTCATAGGTCGTGAGCGACCTAGGGAGTTGTGACCTAAGAGCGATCCCGAGGTAGCATGAGTCATTAGCGACTTAATGGAGCCATCCTGGATGAGATATATGCTGTGAGCGACTTAGCATGTGTAGCACAGGAGTAATCTTGGCTTGCTAAGGTCGTAAGCGACCTAATGGAAGAGGCAGTGCGCATGCGGCTTAACTCTGAAGCTTGCTAGGTCATTACGTCGCTCTTTTTTTAACTCATTAGGTCGTTGCCTTCATTGAGTTGCTAGGTCGTTAACCCGTTGAGTCGCAGGAGTCTTTAGGTCGCTAGGTCACTGGAGCTCCTTAAGTCGTTGAGTCATGCCATATTGAGCCGCTCTGTGCTTTAGGTCGTTAGGTCGTGCCCTGCTATAGGTCGTTAAGTCGTTTATGCCTTGGATAGTTAAGTCGCTTATTCCCTCAGGTCGTTGAGTCAAATAGTTTGCTAAGTCGTGAATAAGAGAGGTTTTAACAAGTCAAATACTTTTGTTTATTTGTAAGAAGTCCTATTTAGTTGCTTAGGCGGTAGAAGTCCTATTTGCTTTCTTAGGCGGTAGAAGTCCTGTTCGGTTGCTCAGGCGGTGTAAACCTATTCCTCCGCATTAAGTGAGGGTTGCTAGTTTAATTCCAGAAGGAGTCTGGGACTGGACGTAGAACGGGAGTTCGAACCAGTATAAAAATCACTGGTGTCATTTACTTTACTACATTATTTATTTACTTAGTTTTTTCCGCACAAGCAGTTTATAAATTCATCTATATTACACGATCCTATAGCATAGTCTCTTTTAGTTTTCCCATCTTTCTCGAGGGACTAGTGACGATGTGGTTTAGCCGGCTTGAGCCTAACCCTGTATCCTTTTACGGTCATTTAGCAAGACGATTTATGGAATATTGTCGAGCACATATTGTTTAACTTGAAGGATGCCATGCAATATCAAACATGCATCAGAGGTCCGGAGATACCCTGAAAAGTATTTTTAAAATATTGGATGTTGATGTAACAGAAGTTAGTAACCTTAAAGAGGAAATAGTGTTGATGGCACTCAAGATGGAATTCATCCATAAACCGACTTTGGTAGATGGCTCAAGCTATGTAGTTAATATCGATATCAGTCAAGTACCGATATGAGATATTTAAAAAAATCATGATAATATCAGTAAAATATCGGACATGTCTAGAACATGTTATAAATGATATTGTACTATGTAATAAATATATAATGATGTTATATTTTTAGATATTTTGATCTATATTGCCAAATTACTACCAAAGACTAATTTCATATAGTTTGCAGAATACAATCTATCTACTAGAATATCTATTAAATACAAATCATAAAATAGGGTTATAAAAACTGAGAAATTGATGTAATATGCATCTTGATTATTTTCTTCATTTTTATACTATATTCGTTGTTTCTTTAGTCATCTAATCATCTCTATTATTTTTCAAAAAAATCGTATTTGTAGCTTCTTCATTTTCTCACTTAAATTGTCGTTGATGGGATAGCAGTCGTTCTTTATCAACATGTCAAATGCATAACTTTATAGCTCTTTTATTTTGTTTCTTGGTGTATGATAATAACAAAATCAAAGAAAATGAATTTTCATAAGCTAACTTACTAATTAGAAATAGTAAACAAAGAAGATAGTAAAAAAGAGAAGTAGCCTTACATGATCTTATTTTTAGTGGAAAGGTATTCATATGAAATAAAAATAATAATTGAATAAGCATAGAATTATTTGTTGAAAGAGTAGTGAAGATGTTTGAAAAATATAGTTAAAACCTAAAATTTAGTGCATTGGAATTTCTAGTATGGTGTAAATATTATCATTCGCCGTATACTAAAAAAAGCCGAGAATGTAAAGATATTTATTTGCAATTTTATTTTCTCAAACGCTTAAAATAATGATCTATAAAAAATATCGAGTTATCTACAGTCAATATCAAAGAAATATATCGGCAAATACTGAGCGATATATCAGTAATGATATTTTAGGCGATATTTTGGAAAAAAGTTGGCTAAGCAGCGATATGAGATATGTCGATAATATATCAATGATATTTTCCAGTATTATCTACTTAGGGCTTAGAAGGAAGGAGACGACTACATTGAAAGAGTTTTATCACAAAGCATTCCAGTATCCATGCTTAGAAGAGGTAGATCTAGAGGAAGGAATAATACCTAGCAGTCAGGACAGATCTAGTAGTGTGATTCAGAGCAACATAGCTACTAAGCAAGGCAATGATTGTTGGAATTGGGCCAGTATGCAGCGGAATAAATGGGTAAATTCCAAAATAATTTTCTTCCAGTTGGATCCTATTGGGCCTATGATGTCCAAGTTTTATTCAGACCTTATCTAAATTTGTTTTAAATAAAATCAATATTTTATTTTATTTTAATAAAGTTTTAAATTAATATTAATTTTACATTATATAAAATGATGTGTATCATATATATATGTGTGTACATGCACATGCAACATAAAATGTTGTACATGATTTAACATGCTCGTGTATAGATGATGGGATTTACATCGTAATAGACATATTTGCCCGTCCATATAAATAATTGCCATCAAATGTGTAATTGTGTATATGTTTATATATAAATATTTATTATAAATACAATTGTAAAATGTATATAGTTGATATAAATTTTTAACTATACACACACACAATTTATAATGTAAGATATATTGTAATTAAATTAAATGAATTCGAATTTATATTTATATAGTAATTTTAGATATATATATTTCGAAAATAATGTTTTTTTAAGTATAGATATATACATATCCATATTAAAACATTTGAATTATATAAGTAATGATAAATTACATTAAAATATGTATATGTATACTTAAATTCATTTTGATATAAATTAACAATTAAATATATATGTATATAATAAATTATATACATTCGGCCAGTAAAAGATTTTATCAATTTTAATGTTAAAATGATTTTTTAAGATTTCCGCTAGTAAATCATTTTAAAATTAAAAAAAATTTGGAAGTAACATTAAAGATTAGCTTATGGCCAAATCCTCTATGATAAATAATAATTATAATTTAATTTAATTGGGTGGTAATAGGAGTATTCAAAGTTTCAGTTGTATGACTCTTTGGAATAAATTTGGTCATCAATTAATATCAAACAATTCGAATATTTACGTCCACACATCACTTAGCAGGTGGTGTGAGATTATGGTTAAATTTATTACTTATTTGGCTTTGGTAAAATCTAATTTTACTAATTTAAGTGTTACCCGGTTGTGACAATTATTTACACCTGTTCTCTTCGTCAAAACTATATCACATTAGGACTTATGGAATTTCCTAATGGTCAAAATTCCAATATCATCCATATTTTACTTTATATTCCAAACACAAAGTTCCTGGCTCAATAATAACAATTATTATTAACCGAACTACTCTAGCCAAAGGTTTTGACTTTGAGTTGACTTTAGTTGACCGTGACACTACCTCATATAATTAAGGAGATGAATCCTCTCTTGAATTGTGTTTCACTTCCAATATTTCCACTCGACCTAACTATAGTCGTTTGGTGGACATGGTGCCACGATTTGACTATAATCAAAAGTGGCGCTTTCATACTGAAGGATCAACAGCATTCTCAAGTCAAGAGAACTATGTAGTATTGTCACATAGATGTTTTTTGTTTGACCTTAGTTATATTAACCAACAAAAAACTATCGAGTGATTCAATCCATAGTTATCCAATGACTGTCAATACATAACCCTTTGGTGCTCCCAGTAATTATGAGTAATACACTATCCAACGTTTGGAGAACGTTGCGTACTCTAGTCTCAAAGGATGCACCAACATCTTGTCTCGATACATCTTAACTATAAAATTCTCATAATTATAGCTATTTGTAATTACTATCGCAAACACACTATTTATAAATTTTCTATTAAATATACTTAAGTTAAATCATTAATTAATTATAACATATTATAGCAAGAATATAACAGAAAGAAAACCACCTTTTATTACGAATGAGAATTGAATACAAAGTTAATAAACTACAATAAATTACAGAATTTCCCTTAGGGAATACCCTTAACTCTATTAGTCTCCCACTTACACTTGAGGACAATTATGGAATTTTAATCTCATCCTTTCGATCATCTTCTCAAGAGCCAAACATGCTAGACCCTTAGTGAATGAATCTGCTATGTTATCTTTGGTATCTACCCTTTTTAACACGACTTCTTTCTTCTCTATGAATTATCTGACGAGGTGGAAATTTGAATATGTTGTGACTTCTTCTGTGCTTTGGGCTCTTCAGCAATCTACATCGCCGCACTGTTGTCAGAGAACAATTCCATTGGATTCTCTGTATCATGAATCACTCCGAGCTCACTTAAAAACTTACGCATCCATATGGCTTCCTTAAAAGATTCATTAAAGGTGACGTACTTGTCCTTCTTCATGGAATAAGCTATAGTTTTCCATTTGGAATTCTTCCAATTTACAGCCCCACTGTTAAGTGTAAAAACATAACCCAGGTTCGACTTACTATCATCGACATCACTTTGAAAGCTAGAGTTAGTATACCCCTTCATAAGGAGGTCTCCATTCCCATATATTAGGAATAAGTCTCAAGTATTTCTTAAATACTTAAGTATACATTTTACAGCTGTTCAATGTTTTTCTCCAAGATTAGACTAGTATCGGTTTACGCATCCTAATGTGTATGCCACGTCCGGTATAATACATAGCATAGCATACATTATGGATTATACAGTCGCAACATATGGAATCCTCTTCATACGCTCTTTCTCCTTATTAGTATGAGGAGCGTCCTTCTTGGAAATAACGATTCTAGACTACGTTGGAATATTTCCAAACATAGAATTCTTCATACTTATAATAACCAACCCCGGAACAGGCCTAAATTTTGATCTAGAAAGTCCCATCGAAACTTAGATCCATTCTAAGGCAAGCTGTTGGTAGTAAAAAGGAATAACATTGTAGAGCCATAACTTAAATTTCAGAACTAATAGCGGATGGAACAAAATATAATAGTAAAGTGCACCCATTTATTTCAAAACCATAAAAATGTCAGAACATAAAATCCCATAAAAACCGTAATATAATATCCGTTACAATAATTATTTAAATCCATGGGTACACATGAAAGCAAATAATAATAAAAATTGCCACTAGCCATGCTTCTCCATCGTTAAGCATCATCACCGCCATCACTCCATCCTTTACCTACGTTGTAATGAGGAGGGAGTCAGAATAAAAAGTATCTGGTGAATAAAAACCATGAGTCTTACCTTTTCAGTACTTGGGTAGTATATTTCAAAATAAGAATATGTCTACGAACATAAAACCATTAAAATCATTTAATACTTCTTTATACGGAAAGGAGGCAGGTCCAACCACTTAATACCTTCCATTCCAGAAGTAGATCCCATATCCCAATCATATGTCATAAATAGCTAATAATGTGAGACACAGTACCCAAGCCATTTAAGACTTCCCAGTGGAAAATAGGAAAACCCCAACATTTAATACCTATTTCCAGAAGCGTGCTCCTCAATGGTACTATCTAGCTGACATCATATGAAATCTCATAGGCCACTTAACACTTCCAAGTGGAAAATAGGCAGACCCCATCATTTAAGACCTATTTCCAGAAGTGGACCCCTTTAGAGATACCACCTAATGTAACCTCTTGGCTATTTAATACTTCATTTGGGGTAAAAGGTCGGTCCAACCACAAAATACCTCAAACCCAAAAGCAGGCCCTTCGTCTTATGGCCCATACTCATAATGACGTCTCACATTAGTCCGTTATTCATAGAAACTGGTGGCCATATTAGCTCGGCAGATTTCTCCTAGAGAATTTGAAACTAACCTCGCATCATTACAAATATTTATCATAAGGATATCTCACATCAATAAAAGTGTACACAACTTCTGGTAGCCTCAAAGTGAAGGGCAGACTTCCATCATGTAACTCTATTAGCCTCGCATCCCTATGACTTATCCATAAATTAATTACTACACGCACACGCACACACACTCATCCCACAGTTACATAAATAAGGCCTTATAAGGAATCTTTTTTATCACGCCTTAAAATAATAATTAGGCTATATAAGAGTTTCGTTTTATTTTCTCCTCAAAATCAATTACCTTTCTAATGAGCGAAATAAATGTAAATAAATGCCTAATTAACTACTCCATATACATAATAGTTATATGTTAATTACGTAAATAGAAATAAATAAATATTCACACCTAATAAGTTCTTAACGCAAAGATTTTATGCTCTAAACTAGCGTTAAATGTCAATTCCCTAACCAATAATTATTACAAGTCATTTTTCTTCAATTTCCCAAGATTTCATGGAATTCAAATGTCCAAAATAGGGAATAAATATTCATAACTAAAATTGCAATAACAAACTTGTAAATAAAATAGAAACTGAATTTATTACGCCAATTCAATGAATATCCTAAACAATAAGAATTGCAATGTAAACCCCATGTTCTATTCAGCTCCTCTTTTTACAAAGAAATAGATAGGAATAAGTAGTGTAAACTACGAACAGAATTCGTAATCTAAACCCCTTATTTTATTAAGGGATCAAAAATTGGACCCAAAGAAGAAGGAGAAGTGGAATAGACTATGAAATTATCAAAAATTGCATAAACGAAACAAATCCATCAAATTAATGTAAATAATTGAGAATCTCAGCATAGAATTGACATTTTAAAATAAAAAGAAATTTTGGAGGATTTTATGTATCATATTTTCAAAATTCCAAAATCTCTTGGGAATTTTCAAATCCAAAAGAAATACACTAAACAATTTCTGAAAAGAAATACTAAGGTTTCCACTCACAGATTAGCCTTAGCTTTACTCAAATGAATTTGCAGCCTTCCAATCTGTTTCAAAATCTCTCTCTTTTGATATACACACACACAATAGGGAAGAGGTATATATATTCATTAGATTCAGAATAATTGGAGAAGAATAAGATAAGAACAGATTGGAGGAAGAAGAAACAAATAGGAAATAAGTTGAATCCTTATTTAAATTCTCTCTAGAGTTTCTGAATTTTATTAGAGAGATAGCATTAACAGAGTTTCGTTGTATTTCCCAAAATAATATGAATAAAAGTGGAGAGGATAGAATTCTATTTATAGGAGTTGAAACACACAAGAACCGTAGGATGGAAGTAGATAGGAAATGTGTAAATCTAGAGCGTACAACAGAATGAAACAAAACGTAAAACTCTAGCTTCCACCGGAAACTTCCGTTCCCAAGCAGTTGACACCCTTGGGTGACTAGTCGACCGCTACAGTCGACCAGTTGACCTATTCAGGTCGACCGCTCTTTTATTTATGGGCGTTTATTTATTTCCGTTTCCATACTATTTTATTCCCTAATTAAAATTTTAAATTTAAGCATTAATTAAACATTTACTTAGCCCCCAAGATAATTTTTGAAATTTAAATCCTAAATTTTATTTCTCATTTGAATTTGAATTCAAACTAAATAAATTTAATTCTGAGAACTTCAAATGCTCATAACTTCTTTGTCCGAGCTCCGTTTTTAGCATATTATATATAGAAACATATCAGAATTTTGACGCGAATGCAACAGAATAACTTACGTGGTCAAATTCCAAATTTTATAAGATTTCCATATCCTACCCTTACCATATTTAATTCAATTTACTTTATTTATTTTTGGTTCATTTTATGGGGTGTTACATTCTTTCCCCTTAAAAAGGATTTCCTCCCGAAATCTTCAAAGGGGCGAACATCTTAACTCGCAACACATCCATGTTATAAAACCAAGTTCTCTACACAACCATCTACTCAACCAATAGTGCATTGTGATTATGTACTGCAAACATGCTAAAATGATCTTAATCCTAGCATGAGTGTGTAATCGTGTCATGTAAGTATGTATGCGAATATCCTAAACATGCATAAAAATTTCTATATGAGTGTATAGTGATTGTGAAAAAGTGTAGCAACTATCTCATACCATCCAATCTAACAATCACGATGCAACCAAAAATCCAAAATTTTAGAGAGAAAAATTACTAGTGAAAAGCTCTGGGTAGGTGTTCTTCATCTTCTCCTCGGTCTCCCATGTGCTTTCCGTTGGATTGTCCCCCCATTGTACTCGAAACAACTTATTTATTTTATTATGGAGTCTCCTAGTACCATGCTCCATAATGCGTGCGGTGGCACGATGCACTGTCGGCTCCATCTCAAAATCCTCTAACCGATCAAACTCTACTCTGCTAGCGGTGTCATGAAGGTATTTACTAAGGTGAGAAATGTGGAAAATATTGTGACTCCTGCTAACTTGTCAGGAAGCTTCATACGATATGCCAATTTTCCTATTATTTCCAGAATTAGAAATGGCTCAACAAATCTAGGTGCCAATTTTCAAGACTTTCTAAATCAAACAACTTTTCTAAGAGGGGAGATTTTAACAAATACCATATCTCCAACCTCAAATTCAAGCTCTTTCCTTCTTTTATCCGCATAAGATTTTCGACGGTCTTGCACTAGCTTCATCCTTTGCCTAATCAACTCTACTTTTTACATGGTATTAAGGATCAAATCGGGTCCGGGCAATAATTTGTCGGTGGTTTCCTACCAACAACTAGGCAATTTGCATGGTCGCCCATAAAGGCGTCATTAGTGGCCACACCAATCGTAGTTTGATAACTATTATTATACGCAAACTCAACCAAAGGTAGATGCTGCTCCCAATGTCCTTCGAAATCCAAGACACAAGCTCTCAACAAGTCTTCCAAAGCTCCATTCACCCTCTCTGTTTGTTCGTCAGTTTGCAGGTGATATGTTGTGCTAAGGTTCAAAGAAGTTCCCAAAACTATTTGTAGGCTCCTCCAAAATTCGCTAGTGAACAAGGGGTCTATATCACTGACTATGCTTATTGGAATTCCATGTAGGCGAACTACCTCCTTAATATATATCTAGACAAGAGAGGCGCTAGTCTTATTTCTCCCAATCGGAACAAAATAAGAACTCTTGGTAAGTTTATCCACAACAACCCAAATAGCCTCATTGCCATTCTGACTTTTAGGAAATCCTTCCACAAAATCCATTGAAATATGTACCCACTTCTAATTCAGAATTCCAAAGGTAATAATAATCCACCAGGCTTCTCTTGCCCGGCTTTTATCTTTTGACATGTCAAACAACTAACAACAAACTCAGTTACGCTCTTCTTCATTCCATTCCAAAAGAAAATTCTCTCCGTGTCCTTGTATATCTTATCTCCTCCGGGATGAATGGTCATCCTTGAGTGATGACACTCCATAAGAACATCTCTCATCAAGCCATCAATCATTGGGATGCAAAGACGTCCATCTCTTCTCAAATATCCCTTCTCTTCAACTGAGTATCTCGTAGTATGGGGAAAATTCTATCCTTTTCTTAATTTTTTCCAAAATCTCTACTAACTCCTCATCTTTTACTTGCTCGTGCCCTATACGATCCATCAAGGCTAGTCTAACCTCCATAACTGATAAAAAAACCTTGGATGGCTTCTGCTGATGGTTGGAGGTTAAAATTCGAGAGAAACTCCAACTATCTCCATTCATATATAGCACCTAGGGTAGCGTGTCTTCTACCAAGGGCATTGGCGAATACGTTTCCTTTTCCATGGGTATACTGAATACCAAAGTCAAAGGATGCTACATACTCCATCCATCTCTTCTGCCTAAGATTCAAATATTTTTGGGAAAATAGGTATTTGAGTGATTTATGATCAGTGAGTAACTCAAAGATTTCCCCAAGAGATAATGCATCCACATCTTTAAGGCAAAAATAATGGCTGCCAATTCTAAATCATGCATTGGATACCTCTTCTCATGGTCTTTTAGTTGTGTGCTAGCATAGGCAACTACCTACCTTTCTTTCATAAGACTACTCCTAATCCTATGCCGCATGCATCCATGAAAACTGTAAACGGCTTGGTTCCATCTAGAATAATGAGCACGGGTGCACTAGTCAATGACTCCTTAAGCTTCTCAAATGCCTTGGTGCATTTATCATCCTAAACAAAAACTAGATTCTTCTTAGTCAATCGGGTTAAATGGGATGCTTTTTGTGCAAAGCTCTTGATCAAGTTCCTATAGTAGCCTGCCTACCCTAGTAAATTTCTAATCGCCAATTCATTACTAGGAATCTTCCATCCTTGGACAGCTTCCACTTTAGTAGGGTCCACCGCCAATCCTTTCTCCGAAATAATATGTCCAAGGAACCTAACTTCGTTTTCCAAAAATGGCACTTAGAAAACTTGGCTTTGGGTTGGTTTCTCCTCAAGGTCTCCAATACCTCCCTAAGGTGGTCCTCATGATCCTTCTTTCCTTTGGAGAAAACCAAGATATCATCAACAAACACCATGACAAATTTATTAAGTTGCACTCTAAATATTCTACTCATCAAATCCACAAAGTATGCTAGGGGATTCGTCAGTCCAAAAGGCATTACTTCCCACTCATAGAGTCCATATGGTGTACGGAATGCGGTCTTCGACTTGCTTTCCTCTACAATCCTCAATTGATGGAATCCCATTGCTAAGTCTAATTGGGAAAAGACTTTAGCTCCTATAAGTTGGTCGAACAAGTCAATTATTCTAGGTAGAGGGTACCTATTTTTCCTTGTCACCTTGTTCAACTCCCTATAATCGACCTAAAGTCCCAAAGAACCATCTGCCTTAGTGGCAAAAACAATAGGAGCTCCCCACTTAGAAGTACTCCCACGAATGAGTCCTTTCTTCAATAGCTCTGAGATTTGCTTATCCAACTCCCTTCTATCTTTGGGGGCCATATGTCTCAAAGGTAGAGCAACAGGTCTTGCGTTCTTCTCTAAATCGATTCAGTACTCAATCTCCCCATGGGGTGGGAGACCTAAGACCTCCTAGAAGACATCAGGAAATTCAAAAACTACGAGTACTGATAATGGATTTCGAACAACAGATAGATTTAGTGAATATAAATGGCTTAACTCAACTAAAGCTTTGGGTGTACAAAGAACTTTTAGGTCACGAGTTCCACGACAACTTAATCGTACTACCCTTTTATCATAGTCAAGAATGACCCCATAATATGACAACCAATCCATACACAAGATATGTCCATACCCCTTGAAATTTAGAACGTACACAGTACATATGAAATCAACGTCGCATATGTCTAACACTAGGTCTTTGCAAATAAGAGAAAGATGGGTCGAATCCCTAATAGGATTGGAAACCTCTATTGGGTATTGACCATATGAGTTTTAAGGTTTAAGGAATTTACTACATCGCTAGCTATAAAGGAATATAATGCCCCCGAATCCAATAGTCTATGGATAGTAACCCCAAAAACAAGAGTTATACCTTCTAGAGCTGCTTTTCCTTAGTCACTTGGTGGCTTAATGGCAATAGGGATAGCATCAATAGCGTAGGCCTGTCTGATTAGTCCTTCCTTAACCATCTTGGGATATTTATTCTTGTGACGCCCTTCCTTGTGGCAGTTAAAGCACCTTCCATTAAAGTCTTCCTTCATCAAAATCATCCTACAATCTTTAGTTTCATGACATTTCCATTGGCATCTCTTATACACCTTTACTTCCTTCTTAAACTTCCGCTTCGACACTTCTTGGCCCAAAAGCTCTCCTTCTTAGACCCTCTTTGCTTTTGGGTCTATGCTGACTTCTCTTTCTCTCTCTCTTTCTCTCTCTTATCTTCCTCATTGGCTACCTACAGCATCACCGTTTCTCCCAACATCTCATACGCGGTTCCCATAGGTACTTAGGTCAACAACATTTCTCTTAGTTAGGAATTTAAGCCCTTCTTGAACTTCATGGCCTTTCTTATAGGTGTGTTGTTAACCCAAAAAATGGATCAACAACCTGGATTAAGTGTGAAAGCACCAGCCTTGTTTATCAAGGCAATAAAATATAAAAAAAGGAATAGTAACTTGCAGATAAAGTAAAGAGACAAGAGATTTTTATAGTGGTTCGGCTGTTAACGAAGCCTACGTCCACTTTATAACTTTTATTATTAACTGACTACTGTTACAAGTTGAATCTGATTACAATTTGATTGAACCTTCTAAGTTAGATCAAGTCATAAGTGCGAGAGTTCATTGGAGAATCACAGTAAACCCCTATATGACTATTGTGTAGGAGGAGAAGAGTGAAGAAAAATCTCTGTAGATTTCCAGCAGCCAGTCCATAAGATCCCCTTTATGTTGCAGATGGGTGAGTATTTATAGAGATTGGAGAGCTATTGGGCTAGGCCACTTTGCCAGAAGCTTACATTTTAAGGTACAAAGATGCTCCAAAAGTTTCGTATCGAACCGACCTTATATGATGGATCGCTAATGATCCGTAGGGCGTGGATTGCTAACGATCCATGCAGTTAGCGCATTTTTAGCTCATTTCAATTAGACTGTGTCCCTTGCCTTGTGTAGATGCTATCCATGTAATTTCATGACTAGATGCCTTGTTTTGATGATGATTCTTGTAAAGGTTGCATTGAACTATTACTAGAATCAGATGATTGCCCACTTCTCGATCTAGCTTGCTTGGGATATTTTGAAACTTAGCAGGCATCCCTAGAAATGATAATGCTTCATGATGCAAGAAGAATAGAAGATCCATGAGCAATATTTATGGATCGCTACCGATCCATGGGTGATGGATCACTACCGATCCATTGGTGATGGATCGCTACTGATCCATCCCCTCAGGCAAATTTTGCTTTTTTCCTCTTGAGTCTTTCTTGGTTCCTTCTTCCGATCCTTCTGGTTGATTGTTGAGTAGTTTCGACTTGACGTAGATGTTCTAACTTCCATTGAATTCTGCTGGGTTAAAAACTCAGATAACATTTACCCTCTAGAGTATGCTTTTGTTAGAAACAAGGCATGCTCTGGAAGTAACTGCTTTTGAGTTCCTGTTTGGTGATGTTTAATTCATCATACTGAGGCTACCATGTGAATTTGGCTTTGGCTATTCAGCCGTTTGTTGAATTTCAATGTAAATCATCGTTGCTCGTCACAATAAATTAATTTTGGCCCCACAACTTTCACGATGCTTGCAAATAACACATAGATCATGCTTGGCAAGTTTGGAGAAAATTGGTTGCAATTTGATGGATCGCTAGCAATCCAAGGACTTAGCAGAATTTTCCTATGCAACCTCTTGTTTAGCTTCATACAAGCCGACCTTCCACCATTCCATATTTTCATTTGCAACTCGAGCCTTCTGCCTTGCGATCCGATCCAAAGTCTTCAAACCCTAAATTTGCTTCTACCATCGCCCCTGTTGATCTCCACCGCCGGAGCTTCTTGTCGTCGACCCTACTGAACTTTGCCGTCGCCTTAATCTTATCCTTAGCTTCTGAAACTTTGTCTATTTGGATCGCCACTGAGCTTATGCACTTGAATCGCTGCCAATCTTACCTGCCTTGGGTCGCCAACAACCTAAGTTCAACCGTGTTCGCCTTTTCACTTTTGACTAGAGGTGGGTAATGTAGATTTTGGCATTTGTTTAGCAATTTGGTGATGAAGGTATGTTGGTGATGGATGCAATGGAGAATTCAAGTTAATTGCGATTTTGTGGAAGAAGATAGTAAATCGAGTCTTGAGTTCTTCACGGAACGAAGATTGGGTCTTGCACCGGTGCTTGAAATAATTTGCAATCTTCGTCCACAAAATTATAATTAACTTGCACCGAGTTACACCATTGATTCGGTATGACGTCTTGCAGATTGATTTTGGTTTTTTTTGGAGGTGATAATAGCTTAGGGTAGCGTCTTGTATGCAACTCATGCTGTTATCCCTTTCCAGGAAACTGAAATTGACTTATGCTGAGAATTCTCTGCTTAATTCAGACCCATTGAACTATAGTTTCTCACTTTGGATCGGTCTTGTCATTGCACAATTGGTGTATCTGGAATAGGAAGAGCTTTCCGTGTTGCTTAAGACTGCAGATCAGTTATCGATCGTTGGTCAATAACGGGTAAGTGTAGGAGAAATAACTTTAATAAACGATACAAAAAGCTCTTTTCTTTCTTCACTGTGAGTGAAATATATACATAGGATAGAGCGTTTGTAGTGTTCAGGACACCGACCCCATCCCATATAGATAACACACTGCACTTGCCCCAATCAACACTTGGAACCCGATGTGTCAGCATAAATCGATATTTATTTGGAGTTCAAATGTTAAGCGTAGGGGGACATTTAGTTAAAAATAGAATTACCTGACCGCATTAGGTACAATTTTTGTTGTATAGAATGAAGCATCCATCATCCCATCGCAAATCCAGTGGAGGAAGGTCGGCACTCTTAGAAGCTGAATCGTCATCAGTTGTGCCTTCACAAACAGTTTCAGTAGCGCCTACTTCTTCAGTACCGCCAACTGAATATGGTCAAGTGCTTCTGATTGGTTCAGTTGTAGATCGGACTCCTCCAAATTTTAGAGTTCTACTCAATTCCCCCGAGAGATCTTCCTCTGTAATCTCTGCTAAAGTTCTGCATAACATTTATTTACAATGTAGCATTTCCGACAGTGACGTACGCCTTCCATCAAAAAATAAGTTTGCATATATGCCGCCTTCGGGGTACACTGCTTGCCACTGGTATATGTGCTTACACGGAGCAGTGCCCCCTTTAATCACTTCTTGAGAGAAACTCTTCCGAACTTAGGAATTGCTCCATTTTAGATTCACCCCCATGGATACATGATCTTGACTTGTGTTTGCACAAAAAATGGACAAACACCTCAAAGCTGTATGATTTAGTAGATCTTATGTTGTTCTTAGTGATTTGGGTAATTTATGCAAATATATGAAAAGCAGGGGCTAAACTGTAAAAAGACACGCAGATTTATAGTGGTTCAGCCAGAATGTGCCTACGTCCACTTTATATGTTATTTCTCTTCTCTTGTTTTGATTACAAGTACAAAGCTTTGATACAAGTAAAAGAAAGTTGTTTGAAAGTTTTCTCCGTGCTTGAGCTCTCAAACTTGTCCCCCATTGTTGTACCCCTGCCCCTCTATTTATAGAGTGAGGTTGGGGGTAGGGGTCTAGGATGCATACAACCGTTGATGGGCCCGGGCTGATACGATCTGGCCCGGCAAATCTGGTTCGGCATCGTCTTGGTCTGGTAGTAGATGGGTAGAGATGAGGTTGTGGTTCGGCAATGGAGCTGGTCCGGCTGTGGGGTTGGTCCGGTTGTAGGGCTGGTCCGGTTGCAGTGTTGGTCCGGTTGCAGGGTTGGTCCGGTTGCAGTGTTGGTCCGGTTGCAGTGTTGGTCCGGCTGTAGAGACTGAGTTGGTTTGGCAGTAAGGTAGGAGGTATGTTGGTCCGGGAGTTACTTGGTTCGGTGGAGAGTGGCCGGTTGGTTTGTTCGCTTGAGGCTGCGTTGAGCTTGATCCGGGGATGATGGTTCGGCTAGGCTGGTTCGGTGGTAAGAATCCATCCAACACTTGCCCCCCAAAGTGTGGCATATGCTAGTCTATGTCGCGCTTTGTTTTAGCTGGGGTGTATTCATTTGGTCCCCGAGTGCCAAGCCATTTGATCCAGTGTTTTGTATCTGCTTATAAATAGGGGCTACACCCCTTCGTCGTTCCTTACCGAACAGAGAGAGCTGAATCAAATTGAATACCGAATTACTTGAGTACCGGATCATCTGAGTACCGAATCATCCAAGCTCCGAACCAGGTATGTACTCTTCTGCCGAATGAGCTTATAATTTCAATACCGAATGATCCCTTGCGTTGGAATGCCGAATGAACTTTGTCCCTGGAACTATCGGACGGAACCGATGGTTTCTAAGTACCGAATGAACCTTACACCGGATGAGTTTTAATACTTGCACTATCAGTGAAGTTCTAGGTTATATAATTCATGCACTTTGGCGATGTACTTTCTGTGTTTGCAGATAATGTCTCGTAAAGCGGAAACTCGCTCGGATAAAAAGAAGTCTCAGGGCGAAGGAGAAACTTCCTTAGTGCCCCCTGTTCAGCTAGGTCCGGAACGCCATGGATCTACCCCGAGATCACTAGTGGACGGGTACGGCCCTCAGGAGCTTCTGAACTCCCCGCCCGATTGCTTTCCTAGCTCCCTTAAGGAAGAGCAGCTTGATGTCATCTCCCGTTCTTTCAGGATTGACAGGGCTCAAATGTTGTTGCCAGGGAGAGAAGTTATGCCGTACGACCCTCCTGAAGGGTACTTTGCCTACAGCAGATACCACTGCATGTGTGGTGCCATTCCGCCTCTTAACGCTTGGGTAGCCAGCTTCCTCACATATCTAAAGGTGGCCCCATTCTAGCTTCAACCCAACTCCTATGCTATCCTGGTGAGCCTCTTCGTCATTTTCCAGAGGAAGTATGGTCGTGCTCCTTCCAACCGGGAGATCCGGTACTTGTATAATTTGAGGGGCTATAAGAAGGGGTCCCCATACATTAGCTTGGAGTCAGCCGTGACCTTCAAACCGGTCTTGGATCTGTATTCTAAATTCAGCATGTTCAAGAAAGAGTGGTTCTTTGTTAGGGACGACTCCGTTTCAATCCGGCGCTTTACTTCTGGATGTAAGTTGATGCTTTTACTTATAATTTCTATTCCGATTGCGATGCTTCTTCTCATACTTTCTCATTTTTGCTAGCGACAGGTGGCTTTCCGGTTGTGGAGACTGACCGCCTGGTTCAGACGGCGGCAGAGATAGAAGCTATTCTTGGGAAATATAGATCATCTGCCTTCTTGATCAGAAATGCGATTCTTCTGGAATATAACTTAATCCTTCCGCAGCAGTCAATAGTTAAGCTGAGGGAAACGGCGGAGGAGAGGGCGGCTGCTCAGACCAAGGAAGGTGTTACGGTAGAGAGTAGCAAGAGGAAACCTTTCACAAAACCTCCAGCTGTCGGAGGTAAGAAACTCAAGAAGTCGGAAGGTCCTTCCCCCAGCAATTGTCCACTTACCCGGGAGGAGGAAAGAGGCGAGGGTGGAGATGGTCGGGAAGGTGATAAAGGTGGCGATGACATCGGGGCCTTGCTTCCTGGGCAAGCGGGCGAGATTCAGGAGTGGACGGACGATGCGTTCCACCAGGCTTTCGAGGGGCTGGACGGAGATCCGGCTTTGGTAGAGAAAACCGGGAAAGCGGACAAGGCCGGGACCGGCGCAAGCGAGTCTTCCCAGACCATTCCAGCCAGGGTGGCTCCGACGACTCAAGGTGAACTCTTGACTCCTGCATGCTTCACTAATGATAGGGACTTAGGAATATTTTATGACCCGCTCCCGTCCTGGAATGAAATCCAGGACCTATTGCAGTATCCTACTCCTCCCCAAGGTTTGTACAACCACAGATGTTTTTCTCTCCTTTTAATTTGCCGTGTTTTCTCGAAGTATAGAACAATATATGCTTGTGACACTTTTTCTTCATATCAGGAGCAGGTAAAACGGTCAAAGCCTCAGATTTTCGGCACAGGCTTGAACAGTACAAGCTTTCCAGAATTTCTGTCAAGCCGAAGCCTTCGACCCACCGCTCCGGGGATGTAGTCGGCTACCGTCCTCTTCTCGGGGTTATCGAAGAGGGTATTCAGCAGAGAAAGAGGAGTCGTCCTTTATCCGAACCTTCGCCTGGTCCTCAGCTCCCGGCTCAGCCTCTTCATGATATCACGGAGGAGGATAGCGAGTTTGTGCCTTCTCCGCACCCGTCCGGAAACCCTTCTGTTATTCATATCGACCGTCCTGATTTGGCTCGTAATCCATTTGCGGGTCATCCTGATCTGGATCCAAGCTCTCATGATATTACCTTTGACGAAGTCACTGGTGAACACCTTCTCCCCCGCAACCCCATGGTACGGGTACTTGATGAAGCTAAGTCCTTAGATCTCGATTTACTCACTACTCGTATAATCACTATGGGAGACGAGGCCAAGGCTAATATTGATCGGGTGGCGGAGGAGACCAAGAAGCTGATGGGGCATCATGCCCGGCTGGTTAAGGCCGGAGAGGAGATTGGGAGCGCCAATATCCGACTTTGATTGGTGGTTTCGGATCAGGCCAAACAGCTTGCGGATCAGGCTATTCAGATTTCTCAGCATGAGGCTGCTACTGGACGATTAAGGAAAACCATGGAAGAGGCCAGTCGGGCCGAATTGCGGAAAATGGAAGCTACTTGCAAAGAACGGATTGACATGGCTATTGCCACGGTGGACGAGGTTCGGAAAGCGGATCTCGAGCAGGTGGAGGAATTGTCCGGGAAACTTGAGGCTGCAGAGCTTGCTCAAGCTAAGTTGAGGGAGGAGATGGAGGCAATGCGGGGATCCCTTCTAGCCGACTGCTCGAGATACCGATCGGAGAGAGATGCTGCCGTTGGGAGGTTGTTGGCTTCCGAGGCCCGGATGAGGGAGTTTGAGGAGAATGAGGGGATGATGGACGAAATGCTCCAGGACATGTACTTCCGAACCTGGAAGCAGGGCAACCTATCCTGGATGGATGATTATCCCAGGATCATGGCTAAGATCTATCTTCGGGCTCTGGAGGAGGCCAAGGCCGATGCGGATAAAGATGGTGGCGTGGCCTTCAGCATGGATGCAATCACGGCCCAATTTGCCAAGGAGGAGAAGGTGGCGGTGAAGGAAGGTATGCGGTTGCTTGCCGCTGAGGAGGTAGGCGTGCAGGTAGAGGATGACGATCAGGATAGTCAGGAAGCAGGCGCTGGTAAGTCTCCCTTTTTAGTTTCTCCATCAACTTGGTTGCTTATTGCTAATGAGTCCTTTTTTTTTGACTGGACAGGGGGTCATCAGGGCAAGGATAAAGCTCCACTGCAGCCGGCTCCTTGATTATACCTGGAAAAACTCTTTTTATGGATTCGACAGTGTTGTATATGTTAGTCGAAAAAATAGTAACGTAGCCTTTAGGTTGTAATATTTTGCCACTTGTAATAAATAGTCTTATTTTTGACGTGTAACTCTTTAACTTAAGCTGATTTTGTCGTCTTTTGAATGTTCGTTGCCATTTTGACATGTCGTATGAGAAATATATCTGTGTATATTCTCGCAATTGAATTGTGTTTGATGTCAGATTCTGGTTTTAAATCATAATTTCATGACTTGCAATATTAGCGTGTGGTGTGAACAAATTATAGTCATGTATTTGCACACAAAAGAAGAAAATACCGCCTTTCATGTTTTAATCGTAGATGGCAGTCTTGAATATCTTGTATGACCGAGCATGGAATGTAGTCGAATGTCCTACCACTGTGAGTCCCTACATCTATTGGCGAGTATCTCCTACTCTGTATCCTGTACTTTAGGGATTGTTATAGAGGATAGGGAAAAAGCTTTTTAAGTAAAATTGAAATACGTGAAAAGGTAAAACTTCTAATCACGGAAGGCCTTCGATGTGCTTAAGTTCGTGGCAAACGGGTTTTGTAGTCACTTTCCCTAGCTGTGGGTCTTGGAGACATTCGTCACCCATCTTACGCCTCTGCGGGGAGTTAATTCTTTTTTACCACAGCCGCACTTAAGACACATCGGAGCCGAGATCGCGCACAGTAACTACCCGGGCCATTATGGCCCGTAATCGTGGGTATTATTCGATTTACTATGGCCGGCTAGCGTGGGTGCCGATCGTCAACTGTGAACTGCCCCTGGCTGGCCACACCTTATGTTGGGGCTTATAGTCGGTTCACAGTTGCCGGCGAGCCTAACGCCGTAATGAGCTGCCTCGGCTATATTCGGCCTTCTCGGTGGCTTATAATCGGCTCATTACAGTTGGCTTTAAGGGCCGTCGCGAGCAATGAGTTAACCCGCAGTAGAGGAATGCTGGAGCGAAAGTGTCTCATTGGCGAGGGCATAGATTCGCATAGTACCTGCTAGGTCTTGTCTAGGTGAAGTTGCGTTGTGGAGTGCTTTGAATAGAAATGCTATATACTCAGGATTTTGTTCAACAGAAAAAGGATAAAGTTAACAGGCAGCCAAGATACAAAGGAACAAGTTAAAAAAGAGACAAGGTTTTTTAAAGTGGTTCGGCACGAAGATGCCTACGTCCACTGATTCTCTTTGTTAATTCACTTCATATGGGCAATACAAGTTAAGAAAAGTATCGACGGAGGTGTTGGATGTTCCATGCCCTCTGGAACACCTCTCCGTCCACTGTTGACAAAATATAGGCTCCGTTGTGGAGATCTTTATGAATTACATATGGTCCATCCCAGATTGGGTCTAGTGCTCCGGGGTGAGGGAAGATTCGCTTGAGGACAAGATCCCCTTCCTGTAAGGTACGATGCTTGACTTTGGAGTTGTAATGTGCCGCCACTTTTTGTTTGTGGGCTGCTGCTTTAAGGACTGCATCATTTCTTCTTTCCTCGACTAGATCCAAAGACATGTTGAGGAGCTCTTCATTCTCTTCTGGGTTATAGTGGATCCTACGGTGGGAAGGCACAATGGTTTCAACTGGGAGCATAGCCTCCGATCCGTAAGCCAAAGAGAAAGGAGTGTGCCCCGTTGATGTTCTGAAAGATGTGCGGTAAGCCCACAGTGCCGTAGGGAGTTCGTCCACCCAAGCGCCCTTTGACTTTTCGAGCTTCTTTTTGATCAGAGTCTTCAAAATTTTGTTGACTGCTTCGACTTGTCCGTTTGCCTGGGGATACGCTACGGATGAGAAGCTTTTATGAATTCCGTGCTCTCGGCACCAGTTGGCGAATTCCTCGCTGTCAAACTGAAGTCCATTGTCTGATATGATTTTGAGTGGGACTCCATACCTGCACAGAACATTTTTGATCAAGAAGTTAATAACTTTTGCTGAAGATACTTTATTCAGAGGTTCTGCTTCCACCCATTTGGTGAAATAATCAACTGCCACTATAGCATATTTGGCCCCGCCTCGGCCCATCGTTAGCTCGCCGATTAAGTCAATTCCCCATATTGCGAAGGGCCAAGGGCTGGTCATTTGAGTAATCTTAGTTGTTGGTAGCCGTGGAATCTTAGCAAATTTTTGGCATCTGTCACACCTCTTGACGAAATCTAAGGCGTCCTTGCTTAAGGTGGGCCAGAAATATCCGTATCGGAGTATCTTTTTTGCTAATGTTTGCCCTTCGGTGTGATCTCCACAGCTCCCCTGATGGATGTTGGATAAGATTTCCTTGGCTTCCCTTCCGGCGACACACCTTAACAATGGGTTAGAGAAGCCGCGCCGATAGAGGATGTCTTCTTGTATTGTATAGCGGGAGCTTTCCTCAAGATTTTCTTGACTTCATTACGCCCGTTGGGTAGTGTGCCACTTTGTAGGTAGTTTCGGATGAGAGTCATCCAAGTTGCTTCCTCGGTTGCAGTTATCAGATTCACTTGTTCAAAACTTGGCGCCATTTGCTTTGAGATGGTCACTGCCCCGAAGATGGTGATGTCTCTCACACTTGCTTGCTTTGCTAATTCGTCGGCCTCTCGGTTCTCCTCCCGAGGGATGTGTTTGACTAAGTAGTGGTCCAATCGGCCGAGAAGTAATTTGGTCTTCTTTAGATATGCTATGAGTCGTTCTTCTCGAACTTGGAATTCCCCTAGTATTTGATTAACAATAAGCCGAGAATCGCTGTGAAGACACAAAGAATTGGCTCCGATCTCGATGGCAATTTCTAGTCCGGCTATCACTGCTTCATATTCTGCATCGTTGTTGGTGGCAGCGAACTCCAACCTTATAGCATAGTGCAGTTTATTCCCCCTGGGAGTGATTATTACAACACCTGCCCCCGAGCCCTGTTCGTTCGACGCGCCATCCACAAAGAGATTCCATTTGATGTCTCCTGCTATCTCCAATTGCTCCTTATCTTCGTTGGTAGTGAATTCTGCAATGAAGTCAGCCATGGCCTGTCCCTTGATGGCGGTGCGAGGGTGATAGGTGATATCATACTGACTCAGTTCAATGCACCATTTAAGTAGTCGCCCAGAAGTGTCGGGGCGATGGAGTACCTGCCTCAGCGGTTGATCGGTCAGAACTTTGATGGAATGGGACTGGAAGTAGTGACGCAGCTTCCGTGATGTGATAAGTAAACAGTATGCTAGCTTTTCAAGTTTAGGATATCTGACTTCTGCCCCAGTAAACCTTTTGCTGATGAAATAAACTGGCCGCTGCGTGCGGTTATCTTCCCTTACCAAGGCGGCGCTTAGGGCGTGGGATGACACAGCGAGGTATAGGTATAATTCTTCTCCTTCGCTTGGAGTTGAGAGCACCGGTGGTTTCTGGAGGTGTTCGATTAAGTGAAGGAAAGCGGTCAGGCATTCGTCAGTCCATTCGAACTTTCCCTTGTCTTTCTTTAGAGCTTCAAAAAAGGGGACGCACTTGTCCGTTGCCTTGGAGATGAATCGGCTTAGAGCGGCCACTTTTCCGTTCAAACTTTGCATTTCCTTCCGAGTGGAAGGTATCTTGATATCCCTTAGCACTCGGACTTGTTCAGGGTTTGCTTCTATCCCCCTGGCATGAACGATGAATCCTAAGAACTTTCCAGATGACACTCCGAAGGAGCATTTTAGCGGATTCAACATCATTCCAAATTGTCGAAGTACTTGAAACATCTTGCCTAGGTGGCTCACGTGATCTATGCCTTTCCTTGACTTTACTAGCATGTCATCCACATATACTTCCATAGTTTGTCCTATCAGCCCTGCAAACATCTTGTTGACGAGGCGCTGGTAGGTGGCTCCTGCATTTTTAAGTCCGAAAGGCATTACCTTATAGCAGTACAAGCCCCGGTCGGTGATAAAACTAGTGTGGTCTTGGTCGGGAGCATGCATAGGAATTTGGTTATATCCTGAGTATGCATCCATAAAGGATAGGAGTTCGTGCCCGGCTGTGCTGTCTACAAGTTGGTCGATTCTGGGAAGTGGGAAGCAATCCTTTGGGCAGGCATCGTTTAGGTTGGAAAAGTCAATGCAGGTTCGCCACTTCCCATTAGCCTTTTTTACCAGCACCGGGTTTGCGATCCATTCTGGGTAGATAGCTTCTCGTATGAAGTCATTGGCGAGTAGATTCTTTACTTCTTCATCGAGGGCCGCTGATCGCTCTGCCCCCATACTTCTCTTTCTTTGCTTTACAGGCGCCTTGGTAGGATCAATGTTTAATACGTGGCATGCTATGTCGGGGGAGATTCCGGTCATGTCAGCGTGTGACCAAGCAAACACATCCAAGTTGTGGCGGAGAAAATCGATGAGTTGTTCCTTCAACTCGGTTTTTAGTTGGGACCCAATTTTCAGTAGCCTACTTGAGTCGTGCTTGTCTACAGATATAAACTCCATAGCCTCTGTAGGCTCGGCAGTGGCCTCCTCCTCTTTGTCCCTAGGGTCTAATTCATTGAAAGGGTCGCTGGTGTATCGAAGAGGAGGGGCTTTCTTTAGTTGCTATGCTTCAAGGCTTTTTGTGCAGAGGGCAATCTCTACACCTTTCCCTTTATCCTTCCTGTGGTTGTTGCGAAGTTCGGTTACATAGCAGTCTCGTGCAATATCCTGGTCTCCTTCCACTTCCCCTACCCCATTATCTGTTGGAAATTTCATTTTCAGGCACCATGGGGCTAGGACAATTTGGAAGTCAGACAAGGATGGCCTTCCCAAGAAGGCATTGTAGGCTGACTGGTTTTCTATTAGCACAAATGTTTGTTTCCGTACAGCAGAGCGGGGATGGCTTCCAATCTCAACAAAAAGGTCTAGTTGCCCGAGGGGCATCTTCGTGTCTCCAGTGAAGCCGTGTAGTGGTTTATCGCAGGGGGATACATCCTTCATTGATAGCTTCATTTTGTCAAATGCGTGTTTGAACAGGATGTTTACCGAGCTTCCAGTGTCTACCAGGATTCGGTAGACTTCGGCGGGACCAAGTCGGGCAGAGATGACCATGGGATCCATGTGAGGGTACTGCCTTCCTTCTAGGTCACGCTTACCGAACGTGATGTCATTACTTTCTTTCCGCTTCGGGTGGCGCTCTTCTATAACCGAATTGACATAGTCTCTATTGTCTCTAAGCGACTTTCCGTATCTTTCCATCTCTTTCCAGCTTCTGTCTGCGATGTGTGGCCCTCCTGAGATGGTATGGAGCACTATCTTTTCCTGACTAGAGCTGCTAGCGTTGCGGTTCCCCTTATCGGCCCCCGGGGAGGGTAGCCTTGGGCTTTCATTGGCAGGAGCTGGGGTCCTGTCCTGACCTTTTACATAACGTTCCAGTTTCTTTCTTCTGATGTGTTCCTCAATCAGATCTCGGAGATGATGGCATTCGTTGGTATCATGTCCGTGAGATTCGTGGAAGCGGCAGAATTTTCTAGACTTCTGTGCGTTATCTGATTCCTTCTTGTACGGTGGGCGTTTGTACCTAACTTCGCCTTGGGTGGCAAGGAAGATATTTTCGACGGTCTCGTTCAAAGGGGTGTAAGTGTCGAATCTTGGTCCTGGCCGATATAGGCGCTTTTCTCCCTTCTTGCCCCCAGCATTGTCTCTGGAATCATTTCTTCGAACGTCCCTTGCCACAGCAGGGGCGTTGCCATGGGTTGTCTTATTTTGCTGTCCTGACTGCCCCTCAACGGCAGCATCCTCAAGCCTCATGTATTTCCCGGCTTCATGGAAGAAATCGGGTAAAGTAGCTGGCTTTTCTTTTGTCAACCTTCTAGCAAATTTAGTGTCCGGATGCACACCACTGCAGAGGGCCATTAGGATAAGCTTCTCATCGGCATCTTGGACTGCGGCTGCTGCGGCGTTGAACCTGGTTAGGTATTGCTGCAGCTTTTCTCCAGGTTTCTGTTTGACGCTGGATAAGGAATAAGCGTCCTTAGGTTGCTCCACATGAATGCGGAACTGACTGATAAATTTTTCTTTCAACATTTCCCACGAGCTGATGGATCCTTAGGGTAGATGACAGAACCAGGAGGTAGCAAGATCTGCTAAGAAGAGCGGAAATCATTTGCACAGTACTCCCTCTGTTGCTCCACTCATGAGCATATGCTGCGTGTACCTTTGTAAGTGTACAACGGGATCGGAGGTTCCTTTGTAGGGTTCCATTGTTGGCATCTTCCATTCTCGGGGGGTGATAGCAACTTTGATATTGCGGGCGAAAGGACTGGTTACCCTAGCGCCTATCCCTCGATCTCTTTGTTCCCGTTGGACACACTCTCTGAATAAGCGTGCCATCCTTTCATCAGAACTTGGAGTAGACAGAAATGAGTTTGGTTCTGTTCTTTGGGATTGATTCCGTCCAGATGACCTGTAGGGATGGTATCGTCTATCATTCCTCATATTTTCCAGTGGCTGCCTTTGATCTTCTGGGAGCATGCTTGGGTCAGCTATAGTTGGCCCTTGCCTTGATCTCCCCCTGTTGGGTTCTGATCTGAGCACTTCCTCGGGTCCAACTTCGGGCTGGACTCTAGCTCGGCCCCGTTCACTGGCGTTTCTGTGGTTAGGCAGCATGACAGGCTCAGCTACAGTTGACCTTCGCCCGGTACCTTCCCTGTTGGGTTCGGTACCAAACGTTTCCTCAGGCCTAACTTCGGGCTGTGCTCGGTCTCGGCTCCTACCACGGCTACTTCTGCCGTTAGCTCCTTCGAAGAAGGGAGATCTTTGTTGTCTCTGAGATCCTCCAGACTGGGACTCGCCCCATGATTCAGTGTTGCGGTTGGATTCTTCAGCGTCCCTTAAGCGTGACATGAGATGATCCACCAAGGCTTCCCGCTGGGATGTGAAGTGGTTAGTTACTTCAACCACAACTCTGTCCAGATCTGCTCTAGTAATTGCTGCAGGCTGTTCTGTGGCAGGAGTAGTTGGGTTAGCCTGTTCTTCATTGGTTACTGTTGCTGGAGGAGGACGATCTACTTGGTTCGTGACAGCTGGATCTGGAAGGCTGCTGGATGCGATGTTTTTTCCTTTGCTAACATCTTTTCTCTATTTGGGAGGCATGTTTTCCAAGCGGCGGACAATGCTGTTAGGAAAACTTGTTAAGTGGATGAAGCTGAAGCTTCGAGCTTCTAGCTCTCAGTGAAAGCACCAAAAATGTTTGCACTAAAAATGGACAAACACCTCAAAGCTGTATGATTTAGTAGATCTTATGTTGTTCTTAGTGATTTGGGTAATTTATGCAAATATATGAAAAGCAGGGGCTAAACTGTAAAAAGACACGCAGATTTATAGTGGTTCAGCCAGAATGTGCCTACGTCCACTTTATATGTTATTTCTCTTCTCTTGTTTTGATTACAAGTACAAAGCTTTGATACAAGTAAAAGAAAGTTGTTTGAAAGTTTTCTCCGTGCTTGAGCTCTCAAACTTGTCCCCCATTGGTGTATCCCTGCCCCTCTATTTATAGAGTGAGGTTGGGGGTAGGGGTCTAGGATGCATACAACCATTGATGGGCCCGGGCTGATACGATCTGGCCCGGCAAATCTGGTTCGGCATCGTCTTGGTCTGGTAGTAGATGGGTGGAGATGAGGTTGTGGTTCGGCAATGGAGCTGGTCCGGCTGTGGGGTTGGTCCGGTTGTAGGGCTGGTCCGGTTGCAGTGTTGGTCCGGTTGTAGGGCTGGTCCGGTTGCAGTGTTGGTCCGGTTGCAGTGTTGGTCCGGTTGCAGTGTTGGTCCGGCTGTAGAGACTGAGTTGGTTCGGCAGTAAGGTAGGAGGTATGTTGGTCCGGGAGTTACTTGGTTCGGTGGAGAGTGGCCGGTTGGTTTGTTCGCTTGAGACTGCGTTGAGCTTGATCCGGGGATGATGGTTCGGCTAGGCTGGTTCGGTGGTAAGAATCCATCCAACAACTTGCGTTCACGTCTTGTTTATGTGGACACTCAATTGTGCCCCAAGTTTTGATAAGTTGAGATATTTTCTCTCATTCAAGAAGAGAGATGAATGTTCGTCCCTCATTATCATCGAGGCTTAAAGAAACCACAAAATCGTGCTGCAACTTCAAAGTAACCTATCCCAATTCAAGACCCAATATTTTTTCGTTAGGTGTCCTGAGGGATTTATTTGTCTTTAGGCGATGGGAGGTAAGTCTTCTCTTTTACTCGTTAAGATTTAATACGTCGCTATGGGATTTTTGAAAGATTAAGTACTCCTTGCAGTTATTTCGAGACCAAACATAGATCCATCACTCGATCCAATCTTCCATGCTCTGAAGACTATAGACGCCAAAGAGAGATCGGTTAAGGTTTTGCTAATGGATGAGAATTTGCGTTGGTATTGTTGCATCTTGGGAGATCTGCCGTAGCCGTTGATGTTCCATCTCCTACCCATTCCTGAATTCGAACACGCTCCACTTCTTCATCACACGGCTCAGAAGAGGGCGACCTTCCAAAAGGAAAAGGTCTGCCTGGCAGGTGAACCGAAGAAATTCATGAAGGAAGAGGTGTTACGACCGAAGCCAGTTGCCCGCTTAGGATCCCCCCAATCCCGGACGAGGAGGAAGAAGAATTCAAGCAGCATAAGGGCAAAGCTGCAGTGACAACGGAAAAGAAGAGGGTGAAATTGTGAACATCACCAGCTATGATTCCTCCTTTAGTAATGATGAATTCGATGCAAGTTCTGGTGATGGAAACTTCGAACTGTGTGATGAAACTCTAGGAATGACCCATTCTCCTGGATTTGCCTCCCCAAGAGATTCGTGCTAAAGATGCTCCCCCAACAACTAAGCAAACTCATGGTTCTCCGCTTAAGGAAACCAGTATTTACTTTGGGGATTTGAGCAACGTTTATGTAGATATCGATGAACTCTTGTGAGAAGATTTCGAGTTTGAGGAATTGTCTCCTCGCCCCGATCATGCTGTGTATAGAGTTAGCTCGATTCCCACGGTGGTGACCTCCCAATCCGGTTTGTGAAGTCTTTTTAGGCCGCCCATAACACGTCACGCATTTCACAAGGGTCACGTTCACTTACATGTGCATTATTTAGGTTCATTTTCTGCTGCTAAAGTTCTTTATTTATTTTTTATATCAAGTCCTATGAGACGCCATGGACTTTACGAGGACATTGAACAATTTACCGATGCACAATGCTGGCTAAGAGGGACTTCAAGCCGCCATCTTCCCCGAGAAATTGAGGAAGAGTGGAGAAGGAGGAGAGGTTTGGAAGCCGAAGTACGTCATCGAGAGGACAGAGAATGGGGTAGAGTTTACATGAGTGGTTATGAGAAGAGAAAAACACCCGATGATCGAGAAGAGCTATCGAAGAAGTTGAAGGTAGATTGCCGTTCTCATTCCTCTGAGCACCAAGCATTTGCCCTGGCTCCAGTCTCTATTGGAATTGAAGTTCCAGCTTCCACTGTTCATGTTTCACTTTCATCCTAGGCCCCATCAACTCGTGTAGTGCTTGTTTCTAGTTTTTCACGTCCCCGTAGGATGCTGGCTTATATTCTCCCGTTCGGTCCCCTAAACTCAAAGATGCACTCCCCGGATGGTTTGTAGAGGGAGTTAAATTTGATCACGACCTACGCCCAATCCATAAGATTCTTATATGCCCCATCTCCAGGCGATTCAAAGTGATTTGGATAAAGCTGAAAGATGGGAGAAGTTATGCAAGCAACCGGTAGACACCAACTGTAACAACTACTAAGAGATCCTCTCCTTCGAGTCAAAAAGGATGATTATGAGAGGAAGTTAGCAGAACATGATGCCAGAATTGAGCAATTGACAAAGGAGAGGGACGTTGCACTCCGAGAGAGTAAGAGCAATGTCAGCTTGCCGAAGGAATTGAAAGAGGCCCACACAAAAGTAGATATCATGTTCCGAGACGAAATCAAGAAGGCCTATGCGGATGAGGTTAAGCTTAAAGAGGAGCTTGAAGCCCATGACGAGATCATCAAAGATCAGAAGAAAGCTATTGTTGGTCATAACGAAGTCGTCGAAGCCTATATATAGACAATTGATGATTATTCGGGAATGATGGAATCTCGTGATAAGATCATTTTTGATCAGAGCCAAATGATTGCTTCACTCTAGGAAAGAGTCGCACAGCTTAACGCTAAGAAGACCCAAGTTGAAGTTGAGAAGGTCGTAGTGACAGCGAACTACTTGGAGTTGCATGATGCTTTCGAAAGGAAAATGGAGAAGGTGGATTACACCATCTTTAATTTCTATGTTAACTCCTTGCTGCATCAGAGGAGCCTTAGCTACCTGGGCCCAAATTTTGGCATATACTTGCTGTGGTTTGGGAAGAAGTTCTAGGCCATTTCTGAGAGAATGGGGATGTATACACCAAGCAAGAGTTTGAGGATGCGTATCTCAAAGAAGAGTCAAAGAAGGCTTTGGTAGAGGGTCGGGAGATCATTCGAATTGAGAGGGAACATAAGGTCGCCGATGCTACTGCTAAAGCACTATTAGAGCCTTTCATTTCCAGGCCCGGCAAATCATTAAAATAGCCTCGCGATCAGTTAGGAACTATTCCAAGTTCAACTGGTACTGCCTTGTTGTCTGCCCCTCCGGCAGCTGTCTCGTAAGCCTCAGGTGGTCCTGGAACTTCTCCAAAGATCATGAAGCCATCCAAAGAAGGAGAAGTGAGGAGTATGAGATTGAAATTCTCGGCCACTCTTCTGATGTAGGTAACCTTCTTATTTCCCCCAAATGTGAGAATTTTTAGCTCATGCCGCAAGAACAAGACGAATTGAATGCTTTCATTTTTGATCTTATAGGTCCATCTTCTTTACCTACCGACCTGCTGATTTCTTCGATCCTTAGGCCTGCTATTATTTCAACTGCCTTGACGCATGTTTCTATAGCCGCTTAGATTGCTGCACCTGTATCTGGCTCACAACTAGGGTCGAAATCCGAGAAGATTGCTGTGTTGCATGGTCTGGATGACCCTTCCGTATCTTTGGAGGGCCATTTCACAACAGCTGAAGCTCGAGAGCAGGAAGACCAAACTGGCCAGCTAAGTAAAACTGAACAGTAGATGGTGGCCATTAAGAAGGAAACGATTAAGGAGAGAAAGTCTTTAAGAAGCTCCCGCAAGTTCCGGAAGTGCAAGACCAAGGGGGAGTCTTCCGAGAAGGTCGAAGAATAGGGAGAAGATGCTGGGACAGAGGAGATAGTTGATATTTTAGGCAGTGACACAACTCCTGGTAGGGATTCTAAGAAGAAGAAGAAACTTCCGACTAAAGGTGGGAAGGGGAGAGGTGGAAAGAAACATTGACAGGCTCGAGTAACAGTGGAGCCGGATATTATGACATTCTAATTTATTTGATACATGTTTTGTACAAGTGCAAAGTCTGCACTTATTACTTTTATTGTTGTAGCACCTGTATTTTTTCTTTTTGTTGGCGGATATTGTGTGGGTACGGCCCCCACATTTTGACTTTGTATGGAAAATGTTATAAGGAATTTCTGTGATTAGTGCTTCAACTGTCATCTCTTCTGTGTTCTTCCTTATTTGTCATGTACTTAACTTACTTTTTCTTTACTTATGTATGCACATGGCACGATCTTTTGTCCCGCAATTTCTATGCTTCACATTGTCGTGTCATGTTTCTTGGTATGCGACACCTTTATTTCTGCGATTTTACGCAATATGTATGCACCTTTATTTTAACTTTTATAACTAGATCCGTTGTAACTCCCAAAATTCTTTGTTTGGAGAAACGGGACCGTAGAGTAGTTTTCCTTTCAACTAAATATTGGTATATGTGTGCCTCTACTTTATAGGGTTGTTTTCTTCGAACACTTGATAAATGATAGGTTGTTCCGAGCGATCCCTTGGATGTCTATAGCCGAATCTACTTTACGGTTCCTATCATCGGAAACTTGTGACCTAAGCATCTCGATTTTGGAGATTAGCTCATTCAACAATTGGAATTATTTTCCGATTTCTAGTTGTACAATTTTGTAGGACATGCATCGATTACTCTTGATAGTGGGAGTGGATTCTTGTTAGTCCTGCAATAGACGAGTTTCCCAGCATTACCAAGACAATACCGATACTTAAGAGTGTGTGCGGCTTATGAAATGCATGGCTTTTAAGAGTATGTGCAGCTTATGAACTACGCGGCTTTTAAGAGTGCGTGGCTTATGAGATGCGGGGCTTTTGGGAGTGTGCGCGGGTTATGGGATGCGCAATTTTTGGGATTGATATGACCCGTCGGTCCGGAACGGTTTGGAATTTCTTGACGTTACCAATCTTTAGGCAACATGTGGAGTTCATGTTTCAAGAGCATGGTTCCACAACTCAAGAGGTAATGTGTGGCTTATGGAGGTGCACGGCTTTGATTAGGGCTTTCCCGGTGTTGCCAAAGAAACACTAGTTCTTAGGTGGTAGGGATCGAGTTCCATCGATCCAACGGTTTGAGTCGATTTGCTTCCATCGACCCGAGGGTTAGAGGTGGCGTACTGAAGCTTGGTCCGAATGCTCCCGGTACAGGGTAAACCCTCTTGAGGATAAGGTATCCCACTTCGAAGGTGCGGTTATGAACTTTGGAGTTGAAGTACCATGCGACCCTTTTCTGGTGAGCGGTGGTCCTTAATTCGGCTTCTTCCCTCTTCTCATCGACCATATCAAGCGACTCGAGAAAGAGCTGCTCGTTCTGCCTATGATCGAAGTTTTGCCTTCAATAAGAAGGGACTTCTAGCTCAACTGGGATCATTGCTTTTGAACCATATGCTATGGCGAATGGAGAGTGGCTAGTTGCAAATTTGTGTGTTGTCCTGTAAGCCCATAGTACGAGTGGAAGTTCATCGATCCGATTTCCTTGTGCTTTAATTAGCCGCTTTTTGATGGTGTACTTGATGATCTTATTTACTGCTACCACTTTCCCGTTTGCTTGCGGATGTGTGACAGTGGAAAAGCTTTTCTCGATTTGGAAGCATTTTCAAAAGCCTTTGAACTCAATGCTTTCGAATTGAGTCCCGTTATCCGTGATAATTTTCTATGGCACACCAAACCTGCAAATAATATTTTTAGTAACAAAGTTAATAACTTTCTTTATGGTAATAATGGCTAGCGGTTCTGCTTCGGCCCATTTGGTGAAATAGTCAACAATAATGATAACATATTTGGCTCCTCCTTTAGCCATTGGTAATACACCAATCAGATCGATTCCCCAGATTGCGAATGGCCATGGGCTGACTATCTATGTTAGCTCTGTCGAGGGAGTTCTTTTGACCTTGCTGAATCATTGGCATTGATCGCACCGTCTGGCTTAATCCGCTGCATCGTGGTTTACTATTGGCCAAAAGTACCCATACCAAAGAGATTTCTTTGCAAGGGTTTTCCCTCATAAACTTCTCTTTAGATCCTTCGAGTTTCATCGTTGGTCACATATCTGAGCAAGGTGGTAGAGAATCCCCTTCGATAGAGCATCCCATCCAGTATTGTGGACTGTGGTGCCTTTCGGAGAAGCTTTTTCCACTAATTCCTGTCCGTGGGGAGGGTTCCTATGAGCAGGTAGTCCTTGATTGGCTTCATCCATGTCTCTGGTTCTTTGGTTGTCTCAAAAATCTAGTCGATATCCATTTCTCTTATGCTTGGAGTGTTCAGGGTTTCAACCGAGACTAGCCCTAATGATTGAGCTTCTCCGGACTGGCCGGTTTGGCTAGTTAATCCGCCTTCGTGTTCTATTCCCTCGGGATATAAGTTATGGTGTAACGCTTGATGTCATTCAGCAGTTCCTGCACATTAGATAGTTACGGGGCAAAGTTCTCCCCTCGAGCCTGGTATTCACCTTTCACCTGACAGACGACTAGCCGAGCATCGATATAGAAATGTATGGACTTTATCCCGAGTTCCTTCACAACTTTGAGCTTGGCTATTAATGCTTCGTGTTCTGCCTCGTTATTTGTTGTAGGGAATTCCAAGTGCAAGGCATAGAAAACGGATCATCCCTTGGGATTCTCAAGCACTACCCCTACTCCCGAATAGAAGTTGTTAGATGCACCATTAACAAACAACTTCCAACGTGTCTCCACTTCCAGAGTCATTTCTTCCTTTTTATCTCGTATTGTAAACTCGGCAATAATATCAGCCAGCATCTGCCCGATCGCCTGTCGAGGGTGGTCAGTTATTTTGTACTAGCTTAATTCGATGTTCCATTTAATAAGCCGTCCAGAGGTCTCGAGGCGGTACGACACTTTATTTAAGGATTGATCTATCAGCACTCGGATCGGGTGTGCCTGGAAGTATGGTCGTAACATTCAGGATGCGATCAAGAGGCAATATACCAGATTTTCTAATTTCTGATAGTACTTTTTTGCTTCAGTGAACTATTTACTGATGTAATATACCGGTCAGTTGATCTTAGCTTGTTCTTGTACGAGCGCAACACTCAATGCATAAGGCGAGGCTGCTAAGTAGATGTACAAATCTTCTCCGTCTACTGGCTTGGACAGGATTAGCGGGGTTTCCATATGTCGCAGCGGCTCTTCGAACGTAGTTTGACAAGCTTGATTCCATTCAATTCTTTATCGTGTCAAAGAACGGTATACATTTATCGGTTGCTTTTGAGATGAACCGGCTTAGTGCTGCAACTTTTTCATTCAAGCCTTGTAACTCTTTCCTGTTCCTCGGGGCCTCGACTTCCCATACAGCGGTTAGTTTTTTAGGATTTATTTCGATGCCTCTAGCGCTTATGTTGAATCCCAAGGACTTTCTAGAGGCTACCCCGAAGTGACAGTTAAGTGGATTTAGCTTCATTTCACATTTGCGGAGTATTTCAGACATCTTGGTGAGGTTGTCTAAGTGATTTGCAGCTATGCACGATTTAACCAACATATCGTTTACATAAACTTCCATAGTCTTCCCAATCTGATGTTTAAATATAGCATTCACTAGTCGTTGGTAGGTTGCCCAAGCATTCTTTAACCCAAACGGTAATACTTTGTAGCAGTATAGTCCCAGATCAGTAATGAAACTGGTATTTTCCTAATCGGGTTCATGCCTTATGATCTTGTTGTACCCCGAGTAACCATCCATAAATGATAGTAGTTCATGTCCAGCCGTCCCGTCCACAAGATGATCGATTCTGGGCCGAGGAAAGCTATCTTTCGGGCAAGCTTTGTTTAGATCTGAATAGTTGATATAGGTCCACCATTTCCCATTAAACTTCTTGACTAAGATAGGGTTGGATACCCATTCGGGGTATGTTGCATCGTAGATAAAACCGTTCACCGTCAGCTTATCTACTTCTTCCCTTAGCACTTTGGACCATTTAGGTCCTAGGCTGCATCTCTTCTGATTCACTGGTGTATACTTAGGAATAATATTAAGTGCGTGGCATGCAATCTCTAGTGAAACCCCACACATACCAGAATGTGTCCAAGCGAATATGTCCAGGTTGGCGCGAAGAAATTTAGTGAGTTCCAGTTGCATCTTGTTTTTAAGATGCGATCCAATCTTTAGGACCCGTGTTGGGTCATCCATATCAATTGGGACTGACACCGTCAATTTTTCCAGTGCTACTCGTTCCTTCCCTGAACTCTTCATTCTAGGCTCTAAAGCCTTATCGAATTGGTTATGGTCCCCAAGCCAAGGCGGTTCTGAAATTTCTCTACGGAAGGTTCATGAATATGGAAAGTTTTCCCACATTCTTCCCCTTTTCTCTTCTTTTAGATTCGCGTAGCTCTGCGATGTAGCATTCTCTGGCGATGCTTTGGTATAATTTAATCACTCCAACTCCATTCTCTGTCGAGAATTTCATGGTTAGGCACCACTGGGCTAAAGCAATCTTGAAATCTGCTAGGGTAGGCCGACCTAAGAAAGCATAGTAGGCGGACATTTCATCTATGATCACAAAGGTTTGGATGAGGGTGACTCGTCGGTTGCCTTCTCCGAGTTCTACGGGTAAATCAATTGTTCCGACGGGTTATTTGGATTCACTGGTGAATCCCTAGATCTTTGCCTGACAAGCAGATACGTCTTTCATACTGATCTTCATCTTATCAAACGTGCGTTTGAAAAGGATGTTCACAGAACTAACACTGTCTACTAATACTCGTCGGACCATGGTGGGTCCGATTCCTACTGTCACGACCATTGGATTGAGAGTTGGAGCTTCTATCCCTTCATTGTCTCGATTCAGGAATACTATGTCATTGTTCATGGTTCTCTACTGCTTAGCAGGGGTTCCATCTTTGATCGCAAAGTACGAACCTTTTGAAGCGTGCTTTGGTGAGCTCGCATACCGCTCCATTTCTCCCCAACTCTTCTATGCAGGATGGGGTCCTCCAGATATTGTTCTAATGATGAGTCTTTGGTCAGTCCTTTTGGGTCCCTCTTCGCTGGTTCCAGCTTGATTCCCTCGATCTCTAGGAGCCAGGGACCCTGCAGGTTGATCAGGATTCTATGGTTTCCTCACATACTGCTGAAACTTGTTTTCTCGAATCAACACCTCAATCAAGTTCTTCAGGTAACGACACTCATTAGTGTTGTGCCATGTGTCTCATGGAAGCGGCAGTACATTTCGGAATGCCTTTGCTATTCAGTTGCTTCCTTTTTAAGCAGCTTCTTGTACTCCTCCGTCCCCTGTGTTGCAAGATAGATGTTTTCTGTAGTATCGTTGAGAGAGGTGTATTCTTCGGGCCTCAAACCTTTAAGTTGCTTGTTATTTCCATTTCGCTTGTTGGAATTCTGGTTCTTTCTTTTTCGATTCCCATTTTTTCCTACGTTCCCTTCAGCGGTCCCGGAGGTATTTATGTCTTGGTTTGTCGCCATACCACTCTGCCCAATGTTGGTTGGTTGTAAATTAGCAGATTTCCTTTCTAATTCCTTTGCCTCTTCCAATCTCAAATACCGACTTGCCTTTTGGTTGAAGTCCTTCCTAGTAGTAGGTTATTTCATTTTGATCCATTTCCCGAATTTTGTTTCGAGATGGATAACACGGACCAAGGCAATAAAAACCATATCCTTCTTTGGATTACTTACTTAAATCACAGCGGTATTGAACCGATTCATGATGGACTTCAGATATTCATTCCGTCTTTGGAATAGGTCGGATAAGGTCATCACATCTTTTGGTTGTGCCGTGTGAAGCCTAATTAAGAAAGGAATCTTGTTGCTAGTTGATCGAAGGTGGAGATGGATCTTGGTGGAAGCCTGGTGAACCACGTAGAAGCGATTCCCTCCAAAAAGATTGGAAAACATCCACGTCGAACATCATTTGAATCATTCGCTCCGTCCATGTACCAATTGTACTTATACAAGTGATGTTTCGGATCTCTAGTTCCATCATAAGATGGAATGGTCGACATAGTAAACTTTTCAAGGTACTATTCATTCAGAATGGCATCGAGGAAGGGAGTCCAGCTTGGAGTGGATCCCCATTCGTCATCTCTCCTATTTCATCAGGCACTTAATCATATCCACGACGTATGCCTCTGATTTCCGGTTGTTCATGGGTTGGCTATCAGTGACAATGCTAAGTGTTTTATTTTGCAAACGATCTTGGTAAGTGGGCTGAAGCCTAGGCTCTCATGTCTTGAGAAGGGCCATTCCCTTGGAGTCTCGTTGGCTTGCGGTTGGTCGGGTAGGGGTAGTTTGGACCTCCCTACTAGTATTGAGTGCATTAACATTTTCTTCAAACTTGTCGTCATCAAGTTGCTCACCATCTTCAGAGTCGGAGAGATCCACTTCTATATCTTCCAGCGGGGTTTCACCCCTAGATTCAAGTTTGAAGCAGGTTGCTTTGCAGTTGGCGGAGTGCTTGCATTTCCTTCTATGGCGATTCTTATAACTCCACCACCTACTCATTTTTGCTCATGCCTTCCTCTTCTCTTATTTAGGCCAAAAACAGAGGAATTCTCTTACTTTGCTGCAGCCTCAGCATCAGGTGCCTTTCTAGGAATAGTTAGTGATTGGAGCGCTAAGAGAAGATCTATCTTTTCCATAAGAGCATTTGACTATTTGCAATTTTCTAGTTAATTTCATCAACCATCTTGTTCAATCCTCCCTTAGACACAACTTCATGCCGTGTGGATGATCCTGGAAACTGACCTCTAGAGTTCGCACCTAACTGCAGGTTGTTGGGTTGTTGACTACAATTTGCCTAGAGTTTGTTTCTTCTCCAGCAATGGTAGTTCTTATGGATCTTCTGGAGGTAGTTCTCTTTCTTCCTGGTGCCATTGATTCTCAACAACAAATCTTCTAAGCAGGGATTGAGGATCTAAATTCTAAACCTATCTGATCCAAAGTAGATAGCTAGATTTAAGATCGAGTTTAGTTCTCAGTGAAAGCACCAAAATGTTAACCCAAAAAATGGATTAATACCCTGGATTAAATGTGAAAGCAGCAGCCTAGTTTATCAAGGCAAATAAAATATAAAAAAAGGAATATTAATGTAACAACCCGAAATTTAAGCTATAGTAATTAATTGATGAATTAATTAAATAATAAAATAACTTTGTGAAATTATCGGAATTGAGCCACGGGAGTTGCACCATTGTGTCCTTGGTAATTTTCTAGTCAATTTCCATATATAGATTGTCAGAATCCGGGTTAAAACGAAGAAGTTACGAATTAAACAAGAAAACAAAGAAAAGAAAAAAAATTATAGGGCAGGTCGACCCTAGGGTCGACCCTCCCAATGGCTAGGTCGACCTACCATGTGCAAAGGTCCACCTAGCAGTGGACCCACCTTGTGTTTTGGACGTTAAATCGTCCAGATGCAAATATGACGTGTTTTTCGATTTCTTTTGCATCTCGTGCGTCCTTGCTTCCATCCGACGGTTCCCATCGAGCCTATGACGTGGTTGCACCAGATTTAATCTCCAAATCCAATGGTCTAAGATCCACAAGTGACACTATAAATAAGACCCTAGGCCTAGCTATCTTTCTCATTTAGATTTTCTCCATCTGGGTTCATTGCCTGAGGCTGGACCCTAAAAGGAATATTTTTCCAAAGAGAATATATTTTTAATTAAAATATTTTATACCCTAGAAGTGGATCTAGGAAGGCCAAGGAAAAGGGCTAAGGAGCACATCTGAGTGTTTAAGTAATTATTTTAGATTTTTAAGTAACTTAAAATAATAGAGTTTCCAATAGTTGTAGTTTTTCTACAATTTTGGGATAACCTTTGTGCAAGACTATTTAAAGTTTATTTTTAAGTAAATTTTAGACTTGCTTTACAGTCTATTTTCTTTTAGCTATTCTATTTCAGTTATTTGCAATTATTTACAGTTAATTATAGTTTTCCCAATTATTTACAGTTATTTATAGTATTTGCAGTTATTTATATTTTATTTACATCTATTCGACGTTGGGATTTATTCTGTAAATGTTAGTTCTTTTTAATTCCCTTTTTACACGAATGGAATAATTAAAAGAGAATAATTTGCTAATATGGACTAAAATATAAGAACATTGAATTTACAGAAAATTAGATGTAAAATAAGAAGAACTGTAATAAATTGGATATAGACTGAAATAGGCAAATTTAAGATATTTGCAAGCATAGTTATAACATGTAATTATAACTAAAAAGAGTAAATAGAAGGAATAGCAGAAGAAGCATATTTTTAAACTTAGACCTTTGGTTAAGTTAATAAGCAAAATTATAACACGCAGGTTATAATCAGAGATAACAGAAGAGGCATATTTTAAGATTTTGGTTAAGTTAATAAGCAAACAGAGTAGAAATAATAGAAGAGACTTATTTTAAAACTTACACTAAGTTAATAAGCAAAGAAAGAAGTAGGACCCGTACCGGCAGCATTCCCCTTGGGACACACTTATGCTGTTTAGGGTAGATAAGTGGTCAATAATTAAGAAGTAGGACCTATACCAGCAGCATCCCCCTTGGGACACACTTATGCTGTTTAGGGTAGATAAGTGGTCAATAATTTAGAAGTAGGACCTGTACCAGTAGCATTCCCCTTGGGACACGCTTATGTTGTTTAGGGTAGATAAGTGGTCAATAATTAGAAGCTCAAATCAGGGGATTTGAGCAAGGGGCGCAACTAGATTTTGTTTGTTAGGACCCGTATCGGCAGCATTCCCTTTCAGTCATGAACTGGTGGTCTCACAACACACTTAGGTGAGTTGGGCACGCTTATGTTGTTTAGGGTAATTAAGAGGTCCATAGAGGGAGCAACAGATAGCGTGAGCCTAACGGTGGTCGAGCGTGCGGCCTCGGTGCAGGGAGATAAGTTGTTATTGAGTTCCAAGTGCTAAACATGTGTCTTTTGTTGGGGGACCCACGGGATGGGACTAGCTCATAGTGGCACAACAGAGATAGAAAGCCGATTAAAGGGTAGAATTAGGACTTCAACCTAATTAAATTAGGATTGGAATTTCAGTCTAATCAAAGCAGTTTTAAAAAAGTTCAAATAATCCAATCGAACTATCTAAGAAAAGTAAACAATTAAGCCGTATTTTATTCCAGCTTTATCTTTTCCTTTATTTCCTCTTATACTAGAACTGATGCTAAGTCTATTATCTTTATCTTGCTTAAAAATACTAGTAAATACTTTCACTCACCAGACTTTTAGTCCGACCCACTACTCTATTTCCCCCTTTTCCCCCATAGGCCAGTAGAGGCAGGGACAGTAGATTTCAGATTTTCTTGGAGATTCAGCTGCGGAGTTTTTCTTCATGTATTCTTCTTCTTTTCAGTTTTCACTTGGATTTTTATGTACTGGTACTATTTGAGAGGGATGATTTTGTACTCTGATATTGTGACTGAGATGGTATTTTTCATGAGACATATGTATTTGGTATTTTGGGACATATTTTGGTTATGACTTATTTTGTGAAGTTTAACTTTTAAATGAGTTATTGTTTAAATGTTTCTGTTGTTTTTATTTAATTGTCTTGTGAATCTTAGTCTTTGTAAAGTTTTAGCTATACCCACAACGCACCACATCTTTTAGTGTGTCCTTTTTGGGTATACTAAGGGGTGTGGGGTGTTACAATTAACTTGCAGATAAAGTAAAGAGACAAGGGATTTTATAGTGGTTCGGCTGTTAATGAAGCCTACGTCCAGTTTATAACCTTTGTTATTGACTGACTGCTATTACAAGTTGAATCAGATTACAATTTGATTGAACCTTCTAAGTTAGATCAAGTCATAAGTGCAAGAGTTCACTAGAGAATCACAGTAAGCCCCTAGATGACTATTGTGTAGGAGGAGAAGAGTGAAGAATAATCTCTGCAGAGTTCCAGTAAACTGTTCAGAAAACTCCTTTATGTTGTAGATGGGTGAGTATTTATAGGGATTGGAGAGCTATCGGGCTAGGCTGCTTTGTCAGAAGCTTACATTTGAAGATACAAATATGCTCGAAAATTTTCACAGCAAACCGACCTTATATGATGGATCGCTAGCGATCCATAGGGCATGGATCACTAGCGATCCATGCAGTTAGCGCATTTTTAGCATGTCTCTATTGGATCGTGTTCCTTGCCTTGTGTAGATGCTCACCAAGTAATATCATGACTAGATTCCTTGTTTTGATGATGATTCATTTACAGGTTGCATTGAACTATTACTAGAATCAGATGAATGCCCATTTCTCGATCTAGCTTGCTTGGGATATCGTGAAACTTAGCAGGCATCCCTAGAAAAGATAATGCTTCATGATGCAATAAGAATGGATGACCCATGAGCAATATTTATGGATTCCTAGCGATCCATCCCCTTAGGCTTTTTTTTTCTTTTTTCCTTTTGAGTCTTTTTTGGTTCCTTTTTTTGATCCTTCTGGTTGATTCTTGAGTTGTTTCGACTTGAAGTAGATGTTCTAACTTCCATTGAATTCTACTGGGTTAAAAACACGGATAATATGTGTCTATTAAACTCATCCCGAATTTAGCCAATTCAGTAACCTTAGCTACGTACTCCTTAAGGTTAGAATCTCCTTATCTCGGCTGAATAAAATTTTACAATTACAATTTAACCTCTGCTTTAGACATGAATCTCTTCTCCAATCGGTCCTTGAATTCATCCCAAGAGAATATCCTTCTTGGGTGCTCATCAGTCACAAAGTTCCACCTATTCAAGTCTTCTTCCCTTAGGTGCCAAGCTACAATTCTTATTCTTAGCTGATCATTCTAAGCAAGCTCTCTAAATATCTTCTTGCAGTTACCAGTCCATACTTTCACTTCCAAATATCCTTGAATTCCAGAGTATTTCCTCCCTCTTATATTGAGAAAGTTGTTACATATCTTTGGAAAGTCGGTAGGACGGGGTGCTGCATCAGCGGCCGGGGCAGTGGGTGCTACCGATATAGCTGGAGGAATTGGAATCTGCCTGACAGTCCTAAGATATTGTTCAAACTATTCGATCATTCCACGAATGGGTGGTCTTCCACGGGTAGGGTTCCCTTGTTCGAAAGAAGATTGATTATCAGCTATATCAACTATCTGTAGGTTAAACCTTTAGTGACGATTTCCTAAGATAGTATTTACATGGTGAAAGAAAAGAAAAGTTTGCCTAGTGTATGTGCGTATGTTCAAGAAGAGAGGGAGTGTGCGCATGTGTGTGTGTATATATATACATGGTAAGAATTCTTTTAAAAATTCTTTTTGAAAAACCTTTTTCAAATAACAAATACGTCTCTCATACTTATAGTTCTTCCTCGTTGATCCGGTAACCTAGGGCTCTAATACCAAATGTAACAACCTACCTCGGAATAGGCCAAAATTTTGACCCAGAAAAGGTACATTGAAACTTAGATCCATTCTAAGCCAAGCCGTTGGTAGTAAAAAAAACTAAAATTTCAGAACTTGTAGTGGATGGAACAAAATATAATAGTAAAGGGTACCCATTTATTTCAAAATCAGAAAAATGTAATAACACAAAATTTCATAAAAACCGTAATATAATATCTGTTACAATAATTGTTTAAATCCATGGGTACACATGAAAGCAAATAATAATAAATACTGCCACTGGCTAAGCTTCTCCATCTTTAAGCATCGTCACCACCATCGCTTTATCCTTAACCTGCGTTGTAATGAGGAGGGAGTCAGAACAACTAGTGTCTGATGAATAAAAACCTTGAGTCTTACTCTTTGAGTACTTGGGTAGTATATTTCAAAATAAGAATATATCTACGAACATAACATCATTTAATACTTCTTTATAAGGAAAGGGGGCGGGTGCAACCACTTAATACCTTCCATTCCATAAGTAGATCTCATATCCCAGTTATATGTCATAAATAGCTAATAATCTGAGAGACGGTACCCAAGCCACTTAATACTTCGTAGTGGAAAATAGGCAGACCCCATCATTTAAGACCTATTTCCAGAAGCGTGCTCCTCAATGGTACTATATAGCTGACATCATATGGAATCTCATAGGCCACTTAATACTTCAAAGTGGAAAATAGGCAGACCCCATCATTTAAGACCTATTTCCAAAAGCGGACCCCTATAAAGATACCACCTAACATAACCCCTTAGCCACTTAATACTTCATCTAGGGAAAAAGGTAGGTCCAACCACTTAATACCTCAAACCCCATAGCAGGCCCTTCATTATATGGCCCGTACTCATAATGACGTCTCACATTAGTTCACTACTTGTAGGACTGGTAGCCAGATTAGCTGGGTAGATTTCCCTTATAGAATTTGGAACTAACCTAGCATCATTACAAATATTTATCATAAGGATATTTCACATCAATAAAAGTGTACACAACTACTGGTAGCCTCAAAGTAATGGGCATAGTATGTTAGTTAGCGTTATGTTTGATATTGGTGCATCGCATTTTTTGTATCTCGTTGTTTGGTAGATAAGCTTAAACTAGAACCCTCGTACTTAGTTACTTCCTTAAGGGTTACAAATCCGATAGGAGGGTATGCGACACTTGGGATGAGGTGTGACCACTTAGGGTTTGATTTGTTAGGTCATACCTTTTTTTGCAGCTTGCATGTATTTGACTTTGTAGGGTTCGCGATTATTTTAGGTATGGATTGGTTAAGTAAGTACGATGCTAGGATATTGCCATAATAGGGAAATATCACTTAGACACTCTAACTATAGTGATCGGATTGTATATACCGTAGAAAGCCCTAGTTGTAAGGTGAATGCTTTGTTGGGCGTTGTGGAGTTAGAGGACGAGTTAAATAGAGTTTTCATGGTTAGAGAACTCGCGGATGTCGTCGAGCCGGTTGTAGGATTGCAATCGAAACGAGCCATTGAATTTCGGATAGATTTGGTGCCTAGAGCAGAATCAGTGAGTTGGCCGCTGATGCAGCGGCAAATAACAGAAATGAATAAATGGTGAAAGTAGCAATCGGTGGATTGAAAATATCAAACGCCCAAACCCGTTGATCTCAAAGATACCAGATTCTAGCTATCTTCGTCACGTTGATCGCGCACGATGCCGTGAAAGAAGGTCTACAATTCTTCGAACGGTTATCAAGCGCACTTGATTCCGTGAATTGGCTTCAACAATCGTTGATTCGAGCGCACTCGAATGCCGAAGGTGGAGATAGGAGATAACACTCAAATACCAATTTAAGAAGAGGCACAAAGCACTCAAATAAAGTTTTATTCAAAATCAACTATTACAAATGACTCCACCATCCCTATTTATAGGGTTACAACTCACAGTACACGACTTAACATAGTACACGACCTAACATTTATGCAGGACTCATGACCTTCGACCTAAAAGCACACGAGTTACAATCTATACAACATAGCAAAATACAACGGCAGGCGATCTACCACATAAGCGACTTTACAAACACAACATGAACGACATACGACTTAATACTTACAATACAAGAACAACGACTCAGCACATACAACACATGAGTTACATCATACGACTCAAGAACCACGGTGACTCCATAAATCAGCGACCTTCGAGAATGCTCTTGGCACGACCTAAGGAATATAACATATCTTTAAAGCCTTGCGACATAATGCGCGCGACCTAATGAATTGTGGCTTATGTCGCTAGGTCGTTGGCGACCTAAGAAAGCGATGATCAATTGGAATTCATGTCACTTGGTAGGTCGTAGCTCGTGCTTCGAAACGACCTAAAAGAAGGCAGCACATCTTGCATTCCTGTATCCTCTTTCCCTTGTACCTCGTTAGGTCGCAAGTATCTAGGTCTTTCGCGACTTAAGGTAATACATACTGACTTGTTTAGCTTGCTGGACCGGTTCCCATGATTCACTAGGTCGCTTGGACGACCTACCAACATACTAGGTCGTAACACGCTGGTTCATAGCGACCTAAGATAAGGTGGCTTCTTGCTAGGCCGTTGGCGACATAGGTCGTTAGCTGACTTGAGCGACCTAAGGAAATGGCTCCTGGAAATCTTCATACGATCTAAACTTAAACGACCTACTCTGGAGTGATCCAAAGCACGTGGCCTATCACACGGCATTGCCTCTTGTATCTCATTAGCTCGTACTTTATTAGGTCGTTTGTGACCTAAGATTTGTGACCTATTGGATTTCATGAATTCCAGAGCAGCTTCGATCTCGTGACCATAGTGGGCTGCATCATACTCCCCCGGTTGACAGAAATTCGTCCTCGAATTTACAGTTTCTTTTTCTCCGACCAGCTTATTCTCGTGAAACAGCACCAAGAGTTTGACATTGACAATGTTAGCAATAGGAAAATGTTCCGGTAAACTAAATTTATAGACATTCTCATTAATTCCCTTCACGACTTCTAAATGACCATTCCTTCTAGCTTCTAGCTTGTTGTAAGTTCCAAAAAGAAATCGATCATTGGTAAACACTGCATACATAAAATCTCCTTCCTTGCATTCAACGCTTCGTCGCTTAATCTCTACTGATTGCTTATATTTCTCAGTTGTCTTAAGAAATCATTCATGTGCAACTTTGTAGCATCCTTGCAACTCATTCACAAAAACATTAGCCCTTTTAATCACCCCTCTCTGCGGTGGCACTGTTGATAAATCTAACGGTCCTTTAGGGATTGTTGAATAAACAGCCTGTAATGGACTGAACCCAGTGCTACGATTAACTGCGTGGTTGTGTGCAAACGCAAATGCCCAAATACTACGATTAACTGCATGGTCGTGTGCAAACTCCGCTTGACATAACTTCGAATCCCAACTTTTCAAATTATCATCCACGAGGCATCGCAATTGATTATCTAGGGATCTGTTCACAACTTCAGCTTGTCTATCCGTCTGTGTATGATTAGCGCTACTAGATTTCAACTTAGTCCCAGCCATTTTCCATAGACTCATCCAGATATGGTTCAGAAAACGAGTATCTCTATTCGAAACAATAGATTCAGGTAATCCATGAAATTTATAGATCTCTCTGAAGCATAACTGAGCGATATTAACGGCCTCTGCAGTCTTCTTATAGATAATGATATGAACCAATTCTGAAAACCGACCAACCTCCACATACATAGAATTATTGCCATGTTGCGTTCGCGGTAATCCCAAAACAAAGTCCACACTAACCTCCTCTCGTAATTTAGCATGTATATGCAACGGCATACATAAACTTGCATTTGTCGTGGTCTTCTTTGAAACTTGTCGATTATGGCTTCTCTGAACAGACCTTTCAACTTCCTTCCTCAGTGACGGTTCAAAATAAGACTTTGAGATTAGCTGCATAGTACGATCACAGCTCCAGTGTCTTCCTACATGTAAGTCTTTGATAAATTTCATTTGCCAACTGCAATCTGTAATAGACAGCTGACTTCCTTCGACTAGCAACCCATCAACCAGTTTTCTCAACTCTTCTTGCTCTGTTGGACACATACGATATCGTGGTCTATGCGGTACAATAGCACTTGACACTATATCAGTATGATGTCGTGTGTCCCTCAGTGGCGGTAATTCCTTGGGCAACTCTGCAGGAACTACATCTTCACATTCATTAACCACTGGCACATCCTCCTTAGAAATTTCAAGACCTTTACTGGTTTCATTCCTATTCAACATAAACACTTCCGCTCTATCCTCCACTTCTTTAACAAACTCTTCTGTAGATAATAGACTAATCGAATCCACCTTCTTAACGGATAAATTACCCCCTTCATCTCTTGACACACTTTCTTCATCCTCATCGAACTTTGTTGGTTGTCCATTTTCAACTTCATCTTCAAACTTCGCTGGTTGAAAAACAGTAATTTCATCTTTATCGAACTTCGCGGATTGTGAATAATCAACTTTATGGTCATCAAACTTCGCGGGTTGAGAAGAATCTAATTTATCTTCCACTTCAACACTATCTTTCACTTCTTCAACAAGTTCTTTCAAAGATATTCGATTGGTTGCTTCCACCTTCTTCTCTGGCTTGCTTTCACCTTGTTCACGCTTCTTAAGAACTAAAATAATTTTGGTTCCTTCGAACACGAAACTGTAGCTGTTGGCGTGACTATTATGTTGTACGGCTCTATCATACTGCCATGGTCTTCCCAATAGTAGGTGACACACATCCATATCAACCACATCACACCATATATCATCTTTGTACTTCTTCCCAATAGAAAATGTAATCAATGCTCGTCATCCCACTGTCACTTCTTCACTTTCCTTTATCCATGCCAGTTTATAAGGTCTAGGGTGTTTTTCAGTCTTCAACCCTAACTTCTTAACAGCTTCTTCAGAGATAAGGTTATCCCAACTTCCCGCATCAATAACGAATTTACAAACCTTTCCCAAGATAGTACAGGTAGACTGAAAAATATTGTTCCTTAGCCAAATAGAATCATTCTCATGCTTTGACAAAGTACACCCTTCGTCTCTATGACCACGTATGTCTCTATGATCATGCAAATCTCTTCTACTTGGTCTTTTGACATCACGACATGGTTCATTGTCAAACCCATGTTGACTTCTTTTCTCTTCCCCATGGCGATCTCGTCTCATTGAAATGGATGATTCCCTTTTATCTTGATAAGTTTGTGGCGACACCCTCCTTGCTTCCGTAACCGATGGCGAAACTATGCTTCCTCCATGGTTCAAGACTGGTGACCTTCCTCTTTGACTTTGATTCAAACCCATCATCAACTTCTCCAACTTTCCAAAACCTTTATTGAACTTCTCTTCGAGGTTATCACTAATTCGTAGCTCTATTCCCTCAGCATCTTCTCTTCGATACACATCTTCAACCTTCTGATGACGATTAGCTCTTCTCAGATGCATTGTTGAATCAAACAATCTCCAACTAACTTTAACTCGGATTCAACTTAACTTCAACACTTTAACTCGGCCTTGATCTACAAATGATGCACGGCTTCAACTAGCTCTCGGATCTAACACTGATAGGCTCGATTGAAATTGAACAAACACTTCTCTTTGCTCCAACAGGCTCGTCTTAATTATGATTGGCTAAGTCTCGCTCTGATACCAAATGATGCAGCGGCAAATAACAGAAATGAATAAACGGTGAAAGTAGCAATCGGTGGATTGAAAATACCAAACGCCCAAATCCGTTGATCTCAAAGATACCGGATTCTAGCTATCTTCGTCACGTTGATCGCGCACGATGCCGTGAAAGAAGATCTACAATTCTTCGAACGTTGATCAAGCGCACTTGATTCCGTGAATTGGCTTCAACAATCGTTGATTCGAGCGTATTCGAATGCCGAAGGTGGAGATATGAGATAACACTCAACTACCAATTTAAGAAGAGGCACAAAGCACTCAAACAAAGTTTTATTCAAAATCAACTATTACAAATGACTCCACCATCCCTATTTATAGGGTTACAACTCACAGTACACGACTTAACATAGTACACGACCTAACATTTATACAGGACTCGCGACCTTCGACCTAAAAGCACACGAGTTACAATCTATACAACATAGCAAAATACAACGGCAGGCGACCTACCACATAAGCAACTTTACAAACACAACATGAATGACATACGACTTAATACTTACAACACAAGAACAACGACTCAGCACATACAACACATGAGTTACATCATACGACTCAAGAACCACGGTGACTCCAGAAATCAGCGACCTTCGAGAATGCTCTTGGCACGACCTAAGGAATATAACATATCTTCAAAGCCTTGCGACCTAATGCGCATGACCTAATGAATTGTGGCTTAAGTCGCTAGGTTGTTGGCGACCTAAGAAAGCGATGATCAACTGGAATTCATGTCACTTGGTAGGTCATAGCTCGTGCTTCAAAATGACCTAAAAGAAGGTGGCACATCTTGCATTCCTGTATCCTCTTTCCCTTGTACCTCGTTAGGTCGCAAGTATCTAGGTCGCTCGCGACTTAAGGTAATACGTACTGACTTGTTTAGCTCGCTGGACTGGTTCCCATGATTCACTAGGTCACTTGGACGACCTACCAACATACTAGGTCGTAACACGCTGGTTCATAGCGACCTAAGATAAGGTGGCTTCCTGCTAGGCCGTTGGCGACATAGGTCGTTAGCTGACTTGAGCGACCTAAGGAAATGGCTCCTGGAAATCTTCATACGATCTAAACTTAAACGACCTACTCTGGAGTGATCCAAAGCACGCGGCCTATCACACAGCGTTGCCTCTTGTATCTCGTTAGCTCGTACTTTATTAGGTCGTTTGTGACCTAAGGTTTGCGACCTATTAGATTTCATGAATTCTGGAGCAGCTTCGATCTCGTGACCATAGTGGGCTGCATCAGCCGCCAAGTAGGATGACACCTACAGAGATGAGAGAGTGGAAGGTGCAGTTGGTGGATTTGGGAGGCAAGAGTTTTATCAGACCTACTAGTTCACCTTGGGGAGCAGCCGTAGTGTTTTCTAAGAAGCCGAACGGATCATTAAGGTTATGTATCGATTATCGTAAGCTGAATGAGAAGACGATAAAAATCGATATCCATTGCCAAGAATCGATGATTTTTTCGATCAGTTGAGTGGAGCCACGGTATTTTCTCTGTTTGATTTAGCAACAGGGTTTCATTAGCTTAGAGTAGCAGAGGATAGTATACCTTTGACGGCGTTTAGAACCAAATATGGATCGTATGAATGGTTAATTATGACGTTCAGACTAACTAATGTGCCGGCATTCTTTGTGGACTTGACGAACCGAGTTTTCTGAGATCACTTGGATAGGTTCGTATTGGTTTTCATAGATGATATCTTGATATACTCTAAAGATGAAATGGATAATGAAGTTCATCTTAGAATTGTGCTTGAGACACTAAGGCAGCATCTGCTGAAGGCGAAGTTTTCAAAGCGTCATTTCTGGAAGGAGGAGGTGAAGTTTCTTAGTCATGTAATCTCGAAGAAAGGGTGTCTGTAGATCCGACTAAGATTAAAGCGGTGAATAATTAGAAGAGACCGAGATAATGACCGTGATAAAGAGTTTTTTTGGATTGGGTGGATATTATCGGAGTTCATAAAGGATTTTTCACGGATAGCAGCACCGATGACCAAGCAAACGCGAAGGATGTGGAGTTTGTGTGGACCGATAAGTGTGAGGAAGCATTCCAGAGCTTGAAGCAATTATTGACCAACGCACCTATATTAGTTGTTCCGAAGGGGAATCGGGATTTGGTAGTTTATACATATGCGTGTGGAAATGGGTTAGGGGATGTGTTAATGCAGAGAGGTAAAGTGATTGCCTATGCTTCTCGATAGCTTAGACCACATGAAGTTAGATATCCTACGCTTGATTTGGAATTGGCTGCAGTGATTTTTGCGTTGAAGGTGTGGAGACATTACCATTTGGGAGAAAGGTTTGAGCTATATACGGATTCATAAGTCGTTGAAGTACTTGTTCTCTCAGAAGGAGCTGAACATGAGACAACAGAGATGGTTTGAGTTTATTGCTGCTTATGATTTTGGAATTGAGTACACACCGGGGAAATGTAATAAGGCTGTAGATGCGCTTAGCAGAAAGCATTAGAATGCAGTGTTGGCAATGATAGCAGAGTGGAAAGATTTGGAAGCTTTGTCGACTTGCAGAGTGCAGTAGAGATCTGAGGCTAGGACTAGTGAAGAATCTGTTATGTTATCTTGTTTAGAAGTTTGACGGGTAATGATCGAAAATATTGCTTCTAAGCAGGAGGAGGAACTAGTATTGGTTGAACGGATCAGGAAGTTAAGGGATGGAATGGAGAGCGATGACTTGAAGGATTTTAGTCTTGACCAAAATGGGTGGTTGAGGAAGAAAGGTAGGTTATGTGTTCGAAATGTGGGAGACATAAAGAAGGAAGTTTTGGAGGAATGCCATCGTTCGAAGTTCACTATTCATCCAGGAGGAACTAAGATGTATCAGGACATAAAGAGAAGCTTCTTCTAGGAAGGTATGAAGAGGGATGTAGGCTTTTGGGTAAAGCATGTCTGAACTGCCAACAGGTAAAAGCCGAACATCAGAAGCCAAGTGGGTTGCTTCAACCATTGGATATTCCGGTATGAAAGTGGAATTCTATTTTTATGGATTTTATAGACAGGTTGCCAAGATCTAATAGAGGAAATGAAAGTATATGGGTCATAGTGGACAGATTAACCAAGAGTGCCCATTTCATTCTAGTTAAGTCAGCTAGGACGCCGCCTGTTCTAGCTAAGTTATTTATGAAGAACGTAGTTAGACTGCATGGAATTCCTAGTAGCATAGTAAGTGAAAGAGTTTCCTTGTTCACTAGTGAGTTTTGGAAGAGTCTACAAGAGATTTTAGGGCAAGCTCAAGATGAGTACCGCTTACCATCCACAGACCGATGTGCAAATGGAAAGGGTTAAAAAGTCTTAGAGGATCTGTTAAGAGTTTGTGTGTTAGATTTTGGGGGATCATGGGAAGACCATTTACACTTATAACAACAGTTATTAGAGTAGTATAGGGATGGCACCATTTGAAGCTTTGTATGGAAGGCCATGCAAATCTCCCGTTTGTTGGTTAGAGACCGGGGATAATTTGGTTCTTGGTCCAGATTTGGTTAGAGAAGCTGTAGAGAAGATTGAGTTGATTCGAGCTAGAATGAAGGATGCTTAATCTAGGCAAAAGAGTTATGTAGACAGAAGACGGAAAGACTTAGAATTCTCAGTTGGAGATCATGTGTTTGTTAAGATACCACCGATGAATGGTGTGATTAGATTCGGGAAATCAAGAAAGTTGGCACCGAGATTCGTAGGATCATTTCCTATTGTAGAGAGGATCGGGAAACTCGCATATAGAGTAGAGTTATCGAATAGTTTGGCAGGAGTCCATGATGTTTTCCATGTTTCTCATCTAAGGAAGTGTGTTCGAGACCTGGAGTCTACTATAGCACCAACTGTGTTAGATGACTTGGTAGTAGAACCAGACTTGATTATAGTTAGAAAGCCAGTTCGGATAGTTGCGAGAGATGAAAAGAGGTTTAGAAACAAGACAGTCAGATTAGTGGAAGTCCAGTGGAGCGACGATGAGAGAGACTGTATGTGGGAGATTGAGAGCAGGATTAGAGACGTGATGTGCACGTAAATGTGCATATTTTTACCACCATATTTAATCTATTTAAATTAAATAAATGATCATATTGGGTATTTTAACTTGTTTAAACCAAAATTCAAATTATTTGAAATTGTCACATATTCATCTTCATATAGGGGCAAAATGGTCATTTTTATGCATTTATTAAATTGTGAAAATTTACTTGGAATTTTCTATGTTGTTTTGTAGGAAATTTGGTGAATTTTACAAGTGGCTTCATGATAATATATGCATGCACAAGAGTGAAGAGAACAAATGAAGATGAAAATAATTCAAAGTGATGATCATGGAGGATCCCACCCACTTACCTTGATATTCAATTAGGAGCTAAGCACATGATAAAAGGACATTAAAGCTTCATGTACATTTAAGTGGGGGATTAGTGGATGTTAATGATTACTTGGCCACCACACTACCTTAAGGTCAATTTGGGCATTCCCCAAAAATATGAATTAGGGTTTAACACTTGTATAAATACCCCATATCTTCATGTAACCCCCTCTGCTTGGTCTCTCTTTAGTTTAGTTTATGCTCACAAATAAACAAGCTCTTCTCTTTCTCTTTTCATAGCTACTTAGCCATTTTTATTTTCATGTAATTTTCTTTTCTTTTTTTATGCAATTTATTATATGATCTTTTCCCTTTCTTGTTTATTTCCTTTCATGTTGTAGATTTACATTCATGCAAAGTAGATTAGTTTAATTCTTGTTAATTAGCTTCTCTTTTCCATTAGCTTTCATTTTTCTTTCTTTTTGCTTTCATGTTGCTAGCTACATTTGTTAATCAAATGACAAATATGAGAGGCTAAACCCCTTCAATTTAGGGGTAATGAAGCTCTCTAATTATGTAGCTTCAACTATTTGTTAATTCATGCTCTCTTTTTATGCTTAATGAAGAATGATTGAAGTGGTTTAATTGTTGTTTTTGCCTTGAATTTGATAGCCTATATTGTTGATACCAAATAGGCTATGCTTAAACAATCACTAACACTAATTGCCTCTTCATCAAAATATGATTATGGCAAAAGAAAGTGATTTGAAATTAAAATTTGATGGTCTATATCTCTAATCAATAGTTAATAGGCCATACTTAAAATAGATTTCATTTTCATTTTCATTGTCAAGTTTCATGAAAGTTAGTAAGTGATTTAAGGGGTGTGTCAAAGTTTGATGGCTTATGTTGGCTAACTAATAGCACAAATATACCATACTTATGATAGACACATCAATTAAAGCACTAATGACCATAAAAGAGAGATCGTGATTTCATATGTGTTGAACTACATGATCTAGAGAGTGGATTTATTCTCTAAATTGTCATTTAACTCTTATATTTGCATTTCTTTTCTTTTAGTTAGTTAGTTAATTCTCTAATTCTCTAGCTTAACTTTCACTTGATTTTGGTTTAATTTGATTGAATAAAATTTTAAAATCATTAATTCCCTGCGGATCGACCCGTATTCGCCACGTACTACAAGTGTACGCCGTGCGCTTACGGTAAATTTTATTTCAAAATTCGTTCGGCTATTTTCTAACTCGATAGACATTTAGCCGTCCGAACAAGACGCTTATCCTGATTTGTTTGATGGTATGTTTTACTTTTATGATTGATTTGTTGTGTAATTTCGAGGACGAAATTCTTTAAGGAGGGGAGTCTGTAACAACCCTAATTTTTAGTAACATTATTTAGGATATTAATTAGCTAAATAAAATAAAATAATGTGTTGATTAGGGGATTGAGATTTGTGATTAATAAGGGGTACCATGCCATGTTAACAAATGAACTAAAGATGATTTAAAATGAAATAGAGAAGGGGTAAAATCATAATGAGACATAATCGTATACCCTAAACTCTCATGTATCTAATACTACACGTTCATTTCATAATCAAAAATTTAAAATAGAGGTCGGCCACCATTAGAAGGTAAAAGGGGAAGAAAAGCTAAAGAAAGAAGCAACTCAACATTTAACCATTTAAATCTCAAACTCCTTAATCTCAAAGCTAAGGTGAATAATGACTACATATCATATTTTCTATTTTTTTCGGTTCTAAGGTTAATCCAAATTATTTTGCAAGGTTATGCCTTGTTTTTGAATGACTAAATGTGTATGTATGCTTGTTGATGATTAATGCTTATTCATATAGGTTTATGATATGTTTTGATGTGAAAACTCTATTAAATGACATCTAAATGCCTTGCAGTTTTAGATTTAGATTAGAAATGATATTTTAAAGATGGGTTTCAATTTTCATAATTTTCTGAATTTATGTGGATTTAATATTAGTTTTCTAGAAGAGAATGATTATTTGGGTTTATAATTTACGGCTAAATTATTTATGTTTTGGGTCTGAAATTGATATATGTTGGAAAATATATTAAAAATGATTTTCTGGAATTTTTATAGAATTTTCCTAAGTGAAATAATAGATATATAAAATTATTTAAGGTATGATACTTGAATGTTTTATATATTTATAAAATGAGAAGGGGTATTTTGTAAATTATTTAATTCTAAAATTTTGGCAGCGCTTTTGGAAAATAAAATTTGCAACCAATCATATTTGACAAACAAGGTAGGTTAGTTGAAAATATTACTTTAAAAAGATAAAAATCAGTTTAAACATGCTTTATACATGTTTCACCACTTTCGGCACCCTGCTTCCGCTTGGATTCTTCCGCCTCCTTCACCATCAAAACTAATGCGCATGATATCAAAGCTTGGTATGTAGAGAATTGGACATAGGTGGGAGGAACATGGTCAAAACATGGGGTTCCAATGGGGATGAAGCGTTACTTTTTTTGAAATGAAAATGTGCCTGCTTTGCTTTCAACTTGGTTGGCTTTCGACTAAATCAAATATTTTAGAAGAAAGGTTCGAAATGGGTTGCGCCTTTGTTTTAAGAAAATGCTTTAGAAGGGGTCCAAATCCCTAGCTGCCTCTTTCTACCTTTCGAAGCAAATTGTTTCGGAAGGTATACTTTATTTTAAAATCTAAGACACTTCTCCAATGCTTCCGAAGGGTTGGTTTCAACACCATCACTTCTTTACTTAGGAAATGCTATCGAAAGAGTTCTTTCGACTTAAATGTTTTGTGAACCTTTTGTTCTGTTGAAGGTAGAACCCAAATGTTTTGAAGTAGATAGTTTTAAATGGTTTCGAAAGGTTTTCCACATGTTTTACTTAAACCCAAATGGTTTCAAAAGGTTTGATGTTTTAATACTTTCGAAAGGTTTTAATAAAGGTTTCGAAGGGGTGGTTCCCCAATGGTTTCGAAAGGTTTGAAAGGAAAGGTTTTCCAATGTCTTCGAAAGGCAATGTTTAAGTGTTTTAAAGATAGGATGTCTAAGGTTTTATAGCTTTCGAAGGAAAGGTTTTTCAATTGTTTCGAAAGGTTTATATGAATGGTTTCAAAGGGAATGTTTTGGCCTTTCGGCCTAGGTTATAAAGGGTTTACTTGGTTTCGAAAAGGTTACTTTCAATGGGATCGAAAGGGGTACTTTCAAAGGTTTAAAATGTTTTCATCAACAAAGATTTGTGTAAAGTTTATATAACATGGCAAGGTGATTTGAGTAAAGCACAGAATTTATTTTCCTTGTTTAAAGTATGATTTAAAGGTTTAAATCAATTTGAGAAGAAAAGGTTTTCAGGGAAAATTTAAGGGAAGATCGCCCTAAGTAAAATGACTCAGATATTTGTATACCAGATGGGACTGGTATAGGGTCACGCCCTATACATTAGCTATTAGCCCCTAGCTAATTTAGTCCAAAATTCTAGTGTGTTGGGCTTTGTCGCAGATAAGACTAAAATGACGTTACATACAGAAATGTATATATTTGTATAGAGGTAGGTTATTGGTGAGTCTGCAAAACCATTAGGATCAGTTGACCTGGAGAAAGTAAGTTATGGACAGATTGTCCAGAAGTGGGGTATCTAACAGATGTTAGATTATTTGTTTAAACTGTCTAGTAGGCCCGACTCAGCCAAAGGTTAGTAGTTAGCCAAACAAAACTATAGTGTTTGGACAGATAGTCCATTTGTTACCTAATATGTATGTTTACATGATAATGCTTTACAGTTTTAACCAGTTTTGGTTGCAGGATTATGATTTGCAAAAGATATGTTATAAAAGGATATTAGTAAGGGGAAACCCGTTCCGCTAAGCGGCTTGGTCTCACTTAATACCAAATAACCGAGATGTATAATATTATTCACACCAGTCTATATGTCTGACTCGAAGTTTATGTTTTTCCCCTTAAACTCTCGGGTGCACAAAATTAATTTGAGTAGGCCGAGGTTTGTGGATTTTCAGGTTTTAGTTAGTTGGCGAATAAAGCTTCCAGAGACGAGCAGGTGGTTGACGGATGGCTATTTAGGAGTTGTTTTATTTTGTTTGATTTCGATGTGTTGTATTATGTCAATTATGATTATATAGTACTCTGGTCAACCAAGGGGCATCATCATTTATCGCTCTTGGCATATTTATGTAATAATTATATTTTATCTGAACCTAGGAAAGTGATGGGATTATGTAATTTAAATATGGAACATGTTTTGGAAATGTAATCAAAAATGTTGTTTTTTTTGAAATATGTGATTTTGTTTTGTATTCATGTGCTTTTGATATTACGGATACCATTAACATAGCCGTATTTTGTCGCCGGAAGTTAATACTATAGATGACTGCAGCATCTGTAGCGCTTAGCTTTGGGCCTCAAAATAGGGGATGTTAGATGAAAAATATCTAATAGGGTTCAATTCCTTCACTCGGAAACACCATTTTATTGTAGAGTATAAGGTGGAGTAACCTAAGATATAATCCTATTATCGTATAAGTATCCTTGGAGAACCAGCTTGACTTACTCACCTTCTTGATTAGATCAAAGAATCTTAATCTTTTTGTTCGTTTGCTTTTCTACCTCATTCTTATATTCAATAAATTTCTCACAGACATCCTATTTGTTCTTCATAAGATACACATATCCTAATATTGAGAGATCAACTGTGAAGGTTACAAAGTAAGAACAATTATCCTTAATGATTATAGTCATCAGGCCATATACATCACTATATATGAGACCTAATAGTTCATCAATCTTACATTGCTCCCACTTAATCGGTTCTTAATTATCTTTCCTTTGAGATATGACTCATGTGCATACTATGATTCAGAATCAAATGACCGGTGAAAACCTTTGGTTTTCAATTTGTGCAGTTGTTTCTCACTTATATGACCTAGCCTACAATGCTAAAGATAACTATTATTTAAATTGTTATTCGAAGAATTACTTATATAACAAACATAATTTGTAATGATCATATAAATGTCATTTTCAAAAATACCATCATAGACATTACTACCATCTAAAATAATGTTCATAGTATGATTAACATAGTGAAAAGTATACCAATTTCAGACAATCTAGGCACTGATATATTTGCACAAATAAAGTATTTAACAAAGTAGCAATTATTTTATGTCAACACAAATTCACATGACAAACTCAAATGAAAGTCTCCAACTGCCATCGCATCTGCAATAGATCCATTAGCAACCTAAAGCATCATTTCTCCCTTTGCCACACAACGCCGATCCTTAAGCCCCTGTAACAAATTGCTGATATGAGTTCCATATCAAATATCTAAAGCCTAATATAATCTATTGATTGCATAACAATTATGAATCATAAATGTACGTAATAGAGTAGCATAACCATTCTGTTTCTTTTCTTTAACAATATTCAAGTACTTCAGACAGTTTCGTTTCCAATGACCTCTCTTGTGACAATTAGGACACTCACTCTTGTCAATAGCAGTAGTTTTTTACTTTTCTTATAACCCTCTTTTGCTTCTTCGAACCTTTCAAAGATCATGCACCATCCTTTACTGCAAGTACATTTCCTTGATCCTTGGATGTTGACCCGGCCGACCTCAAGATATTGAGGAGCTCCACGAGATTTACTTTCAAATAGTTCATATTGTAATTTGGTATGAATGATTCATACCGAGGTGTAAGAGAACCAATGATCAAATCGATATGTAACTCATTGCTTATCGCTAGGTCCAATTGTAATTAATATTTCATAAATATTAATTGGTTTAGTTAATTTATAAAAATTATAATTTAATTAAATCAGGTGGCAACATGAGTCTTTAATGTTTCGGTTGTGTGACTCTTAGGAGCAAATTTGGTTGACGATTAATATCGAACCACTCGAATATTAATGTTCACACATCAAATAATAGGTGGTGTGACATTATGCCCAAATTTATCGCTTACTTGTTTTTGGTAATTTTACTTATGTAAGTGTTACCCATTGTGATAATTGTTTACAACAATTCACTTTGTCAAAACTATTTAACATTAAGACTTATGGAATTTGGTGATGGTCAAAATTCCAATATCGTTCATATTCAACTATATAGTCCAAACACAAAGTCCTTGGTTCAATAATAACAATTATTATTAACCGAACTACTCTGGCTAGAGATTTTTACTTTTAGTTAACTTCAGTTGATCGTTATACTAAACTCATATAACTGAGAAGACGAATCCTCTGCTGAATAGTGTTTCACTTCCAATACTTTCTGTCGACCCAACTATAGTTGTTCGATGGACAACATTGCATGATTTGAATATAATCAAAGCGGAACTTTCATAACGAAGATCAACAATATTCTCAAGTCAAGAGATTTTGTAATATTGTCACATCAATATTTTATGTTTGACCTTAGTTATATCAGCCAACAAAAAACCATCGAGTGAGTCATTCCATGGTTATCTAATAACTATCAATACGTAACCCCTTGGTTCCCCAACAGTCATGAGTAATACACAACCCAAATTTGGAGTGCGTTACGTACTCCAGTCTCAATGAATGCATCAATTTTAAGTCTCGATACATCTTGACTAGGAATATTAAAAATGATGTGTTTGATATATTATGATAAAATACTCATGATAACAACTATTTGTAATTAATATCACAAACACACCATTTATGATTTTTCTATTAAACATACCTAAATAAAACAATTAATTAATTATAATATGTTTGCTATAATATATAACAGAAAGAAAAACACCTTTTATTACAAAGTAGAATTGATTATAGAGTTAATAATTTACAATAAATTATAAAATTGCCCCTAGGGCATACCCCTAATGTAACGGTCTAAATCTTATATTTTGGAGGATTGTAAAATATTATTTTTTATTTTTATTTTGAGGTTGTATCACTCTAAAACATTGGAAAATGACTACTAGAAGCATATTCCACCTTTAGAATTTTTATCAGATAGTTTAGATCCAAAAATTCTTTTAAGGACTATAACTTTTGATACAATTCTAATCAGGGTCTGAAACCACTTCAATTAGATTGGGATAATGGTTTATCTTTTCGTGGAGTGGTCATAACAGGAAAACAAACTTATCGTTTAGGAGATATGGTTGTTTTAAGCTCTAACTACTACTGGCAAGATCAGTGGGTAATTAAGTAAAGCCCATAATTAAGACCACTAACCTATTACAGGAATTGTGCCTTGTTAGGGCTAACGAGATAGATCTAAATCATTTCTCACTTACCAAAAGCAATTCCAAACCTCCATTGACCTTGATTTCATCAAAAGCTCCTATTTTTCATACTAAATCTAGCCTAAACCATCATTAGAAGAGTAATTAGCGAAGGGGACTGTAGATTATCATTTTGAGTGTTTTAGGATTCGTCTTCTAGCTGTTTATTTCATATTTGAGCATAAAAGTTGGTAATTTTGGTACTACGTGAGTGATTTATGATCTCACATTATTCTATACTTGATTATATAGTTAAAAATGGTGATTTTAAAATGATTTCTATGTTAAAATGTTTTAAAACTCTAATTAACTTTAGACATATGTTTATAAATATTATATGGATGTTAGTGATTGATGTTTGCTCTTGAATGTTGTTGTTCGGCATTTTGACATGGCTGTATCTGAACTGATTGGACAAGTTAGATTCGACTATCGTTAAGGCCAATGAGACCGGAGTGATGATTCTGGGGTCCAGAGATTAAGTATAGATGATAATATGAAGCCATGATCGAACATGTTTGAGAGATATGCAATGCAGAATGTTCAAAGTATGGAATATAGTTTAACATAAAAAAGGGATCGGCTATAATCCCTCCCAACGATAGGGATCGACATATTTCGGTCAAACAAGTGCAAGTCAATGGGAAACAATCAATATCTCAAAATCCATAAGTCCAATGCATATGAAATTTTCTGAGGAAGATGTGGCGACCTTAGGGAGCCTACCCTAGGGTTCGCACCTCAAAAGGACGAAGCAATAGGGATCGACCCTCTTCCCTCAATAGGGATCGGCTAGAATCAGGTAACAGATTACATTGCAGCAAAGATCGAGAGTTCTACTAATCCAATTGGCATGAAACTTGCAGGCTAAGTATATTACAACATGGCAAAGCTCCCATAGGGATCACATCCCCAAATTTCTCCAAAATAGGGATCGACGCCAATCCCTATTATTTAGGATTTAGGCCATGCGATCCTTCTTATGGGTCCATATGATTTTGGAGATCCTTCTGTCGAATTTTTAGAGAGATATTTCACCATCTTCCTCTATAGATACAGGCTTGGTTGTTCATTTTCAGGAATTTACGCTGTTGGTTGCTCTGTACTCTATTGTAAATAAGGATTTTCATCTAACCCCTATTTTACTCAGTTTACAAAATGATTAATAAAGCTATATATTCAAAGTGGACGTAGGCAAACAACGCTGAACCACTATACATCGTTGTGTTCTCATTATTACTTTGATTTTCTATCATTTATTTACTTATTTCCTTTGTTTTCATTTTATATTCTTCATTTATTTCTCTACAAAACTTCCATTGGGTGTTTGTTCCAATTTTTGGTGCAAACATTTTGGTGCTTTCACTAAGAACGAGGTTCTCAACCCTGTTTGGATTCCTTTGTTGCTACTGGATTGCATAAATCCCCCGAAGAGATCCAGGATTATCTTCAAGAACCTTATTTGTTCTATTCAGATTTGCAAAAGTAAAAAAAACTATCAACAATGGTTAGGAATACCATATCTAGATGTTAAAATGAATAAGGAAACGAGAACGGCAGCATCCAGCAAGGAGACCTAAGCAATCTACTAGTATATGTGAATGCTACCAATCCAGTTGATGTCTAGAATCCGACTGATTCCATCACAAGAGCTGATTTCCAGAATCTAATGATAAAGCTAGTGGATAGCTACCAACGATTGAACCAGAAGACTCAATCCAATATCGATCTAATGAATCAACTCAAAGATCAACAACGTGGGAAAGCTAGGAGGGAGCCAACCCCTTATTATACATAAGAGAGTTCTAGTTCATCAGATGATTATCACAGATGCAGACGTGATGGGTATTACGTAGAAGCTTCAGGACATCAACAGGCAAGCCAACCTAGCTTGCCGAGACTGATCGCTGCCAATCCCTCTATAGGGATCAGGGCCGATCCCTCCTCCAAAGGAGGAAGCTTGCCTCTTCATGTTGGAGCATAAGCTAGAGCTGCTGTGATTGATTTGGTTGTTGGATCTCAGGTGGATGCAGATCAGCTACCTGTTCGGAATGATGATGAAGTGAATGTACATGATGTACATTAAGAGGATGGTTAGCCAAGAAGGCATGGAACATCCCGTAGACATCGACCGGACCATTCACGTGAGGTGGAGCACGACTACCGCTTGGCTCCAACTATTTAAACGCCGAACTTGTCGGCTATGGTTTGATAGCTAGTGAGGGAGAACTAAGGCTTGACCAATGATGATTAAGGGATCATGAGAAGCCATACCCCATTCACCGACAATATCTTACATGTCGAGTATCCAAGAAGGTTTAGCATTCCATTCATGCCTACCTACGAGGGAAAAACCGACCCTAGGCAGCACATCATGAGATATGAATGGCTGATTGATTTCGCATAAGCTGATGATGCAACAAAATGCAGATATTTTCTTATTACTCTCTCTAGCATAGCAATGATGTAGTTTACGAGATTACCCCCACGGTCAATCTCTAGATTTGATGATTTAGCAATGACGTTTGTGGACTAGTTCCGTATGAATGCAACTCTCCCCATAGATGCAATGTCCATATCCAGTGTGATCCAGGCTCTAAGAGAATTGCTGAAAGATTATTTGAATAGATTTCATACAGGTGTCATAGAAGTCAGTAATTCGAATGATCATTCAATATTGATGGCAGTAACGAGAGGGATTGATCCGAAATATGATTTTGGCGATTGGTTAGCTCGCAAACCACCCGCAACATTGGAACGTTTCTATGCAAAAGCAGCTCAGTATTTGAGGAAAGTAGAAGCTAGATGATCTAGGATGAAGAATGTTATGGGACCAAGTGGAGAAGGAATGCAGAGTAACACTGCAATGAAGCAGTCAGGTGAGAGTTCCAGAAAAGTTCAAGTAAATGTCCAAAATAAATGAAATCAGCAAAAGAAAGGCGATGATAGGAACTGTGAACGAAAGAGGGTTTCTAGAAGAGGAAAGACAAGGATTCCAATGTATGATACCTACACACCACTGAATACATCTTTATAGAACATCTACTTGTCTACATGCAACACCATGTGGTACAGGATGCCACCTTTGAAAGAATCGATGGAGAAGCAGAAGCAGACTAGAAAATATTGATGGTTCCACGAATGCTGTGGCCATAATATGAATGAATATAGGCATCTCCAGGATGTTATTGAGAAACTGACTCAGGAGAGGAAATTATAATAGTTTGTTAAAGCCTCGCAGGATGGCGGGTATGGGACATCCGACCCTAACCGAGGACAAGCGCCGTACAGGGCCGAGGAGCCTGCGCGGACTGGTGGAAGATAAGTGATCAATACAATATTTGGAGGACCGCATCTAGCTGATAAGAGCTAGCACGAGATGGAGTGCTATGCTAGCGCAATCAAACATATAAATTTTGAATGATGTTCGCGTACAGAATATGTGGCTCTGGCAAAATAGTAACGTACAATGGAAAATGACATTGTGTTTAGAAACGAAGATGCAGACAAGGTGGAGGCACCGACGATCGAGCCAATGGTCATTTCGGTCATGATCGGCCCCGCCTTAGTGAGGAGGATTTTGGTTGATTGGGGAATTTCTATAAATATAATTTTAAAAAAAGCTTACGATCAGATGAGGATGGAAGCCAAGGATTTGAAGCCGTCTAAAGCTCGCATTCATGGCTTTAATAGCACTACGACTGAAGCTGTCAGATATGTCGAATTGCCCGTGGAATTGGGAAAAGGCGGCTGCAGGAGAGTATGGATTTTGCCATTTGTTGTCATGGATTTTGATTCTCCATACAATGCTTTTCTAGGCCGACCAACCCTGGCTGAATTCCGGACAGCTCTTTCCCCGTGGTGTTTGACTTTGAAGTTCCCAATTTATAACAGTGTTGGAGTTGTGTATAGTGATCAGGCGACCAGACGTGCCTGCTATGTAGATGAATTGAGAGATGCTCAATGGAAGGAGAAAGTTAAGGGTGTGGACAAGTCTCTCTGCATCCAAACAACTGAAGATTAACAATCAGCGCCCGAGCCTTGGCTCGGGCACCACAATCAATTCTATAAAGACATATATCCAAGGGATGACAAGTAGGGCCCAAAGGGACCAAGGCTGCACCAACCGAGCTAACCATTGACATCACGGTTAGCCACGACGACCCGTCATGGATCCTAAAGATCGGATCACAACTCAGCCCCATGATGAAATAAATTGCTAGTTTTCTCCTAGCGAATCTTGATGTGTTCGCTTGGACTCATTATGACATGCATGGGATCTCGCTTGCCATTGTGAGCCACACATTAAATATCGACCCAAGGCATGTCTTAGTGAAACAGAAAAGATGTGGCTTGGATCCGGAGAGAATTGCCGCTCTTAAATAGGAGGTGGATATGCTCAAAGGCAATGGGTTTATTCGCGACGCCCTCTACCCTAAGTGGGATTCTAATCCTATACTTGTGAGAAAGCCAAATGGAAAATAGAGGACATGCATTGATTACTCGGACTTGAAAAAGGCATGCCCGAAAGACAGTTTTCCCCTTCCAAGGATCGAGCAGTTGGTAGACTCAACCGCATGACACGAATTTCTATCTTTTATGGATGCATACTCTGGATATAACCAAGTCCCGATTTACGTTCCCGATCAGGAGTACACCAGCTCAATTACCGATGTTGGATTGTATTGCTATGTGGTAATGCCATTTGGATTGAAGAATGCCGAAGCGACCTATCAATGCCTAGTTAACAGAATGTTTAAAGATTAGACTGGAAATACGATGGAGGTATACGTGGATGATATGCTCGTGAAGTCACGATGATCAAGCGAACACATTAGTGACTTAGCAAAAATGTTCGATATCCTCCAATATTACAAAATGAAGATCAATCCTCTAAAGTGTTCGGCATTGCATTAGGAAAGTTCTTGGGTTTCATCGTTAATGCTCATGGAATCAAATCCAATCCCAAGAAGATTCGAGAAATTCACAACATCTAGGTGCCAAAGACCATCAACAAGTATAGAGTCTAAATGGGAAGGTTGCTACCCTAAGTCAATTTATTTCTAGAGCCACCGATAAATGCATTCTTTTATTCGATGTGATTAGAAGAGGGAAAAGGAACTTTGAATGGGCGCAGGATTGTGAAGACGCATTTCGAGCTTTGGTGAACCACTTAGAGAAGCCTTCCATCTTGTCAAAGCCAGTGGATCACGAAGTCTTATATTTCTACTTGGTCGTATCCCTAGCAGCACTTTATTCTCCATTGATCACCCTAACTCCATTCTTTGTTGGAAATTTCATGGTTAGACATCACTGGGCTTAGAAATCCTGAAATCTGCCAAAGCAGGATGACCCAAGAAGGCATTGTAGGTGGATATTTCATCTATAATCACGAAGGTTAGGATGAGGATGACTCTTCGGTCACCTTCTTTGAGCTATATGGGTAAATCAATTGCTCCGACGGGATGCTTAGGTTCACCGCTGAATCTCTGGATCTTCGTTCGACAAGTAGATACGTCCTTTATATCGATCTTCATTTGATCAAATGTGCATTTGAAAAGGATATTCACAGAGCTGCCACCATCTACCAATATCCGTTGGACCATAGCTGGTTAGATTCCTATTGTCACAACTATGGGGTCAAGGGCCCTTATATTCCTTCAGTATCTTGATTTTAAAACACTATGTCATCGTTCAGGGTCCTCTCCTGCTTGGCAGGAGTTTCGTTTTCGAGCACAAATCATGAATTTTTCAAAGCATGTCTTAATGAGCTCGCATATCACTTCATTTCTCCCTAACTCTTCTGCATGGTATGAGGTCCTCTGGATATTGTTCCGATAATATATCTCTGGTCAGTCCATCTGGATCCCTCTTCGCTGGTTCCAGTTTTGTTTCCACGCTCTCTGGGAGTTTGGAGTGCTGCAGGCTGGTCAGGATTTTGCGGCTTACTCACATATTGCTGAAGATTGTTTTCTCAAATCAGTTCTTCAATCTGGTTCTTCAAGTGATGGCACTCATTTGTGTTATTACCACGTGTTTCATGAAAATGGCAGTACTTTCTTAAGCGCTTTTGCTTTTCAGTCGCTTCCTTTTTAAGAGGCTTCTTGTACTCCTCCACAAGGTAGATGTTCTCTGGAGTATCATTGAGCAAGGTGTAGTCTTCAGGCCTAAAGCCTTTAAGCTGCTTGCTACTTCCGTTTCGCTTGTTGGAATTTTGATTCTTCCTTTTCTAATTCACATCCTTTCCCACGTTTCCTACGACGGTACCAGAGGTATTTGCATCTTGGTTTGCCACCATACCATTCCGCCCAATGTTAGTTGGTTGTAGGTTACCATGTCCTCCTTTTATACCTTCTGCTTCTTCCAATCTCAAGTACTAGCTCGCCTTTCAATTAAAGTCCTTCCTGGTGGTTGGTTGCTTCATTTTGATCCATTTCCCGAAATTTAGTGTCGGGATGGATGGCATGGACCAGAGCCATGAAGACTATATGTTTGTTTGGATTACTTACTTCAGTGACCGCGGTGTTAAACCGGCTCATGAAGGATTTCAAAGATTCATTTCGCCCCTGGAACAGGCCCAATAAGGACATTGCGTCTTTTGGTTGCGCCGTGTGAAGCCTAAACTAATCAAGGAACCTAGTTGCTAATTCACCAAAAGTGGAGATTGATTTAGTGGGATCCCAGCGAACCACATGGAAGCGATTCCTTCCAGAAAGATTGGAAAACATCTACATTGAACAACATTCAAGCATTCGCACCGTCTATGTACCAACTGTACTTATATAAGTGCGGCTTCGGGTCCCTAGTTCCATCATAGTACAGGATAGTTGGCATAATGAACATTTTAGGACATCGTTCATTCAGAATGTCATCAGTGAAGGGAGTCCAGCTTGGGGCGGATCCTCATTCATCATCTCTCCTATTCTTACTCTCGTCCATTAGGCACTTTACCATATCCGCGATATATGCCTCGGATGTCCATTAATCCGTGGATCGGCTCTTAGTGACTATACCAAGTGTTTGATTTCGCAAATTTTCTTGGTTAGTGGGCTAAAGCCTAGGCTCTCCTATCTTTAAGAGAGCCACTTCCTCGGAGTTCCATTGGCTTGCGGTTGGTCGTATGGGGGTAGTTTGGAACTCTCTACCGGTATTTAGCACATTAGTGTTCTCTTTCAACTCGTCATCATCAAGTTGTTCTCCATCTTTAGAGTCAAAGAAATTCAATGTTATATCTTCCCACGGATTTTTGTCCCCAGATTCAAGTTTACGGCGGGTTGCTTTGCAGTTGGTGGAGTGCTTGCATTTCCTTCTATGGTGATTCTTGCAGATCCACCAACTGCTCCCTTTTGCTGTTGCTTTCCGTTTCTCCTATTTAGGCAAGAAATGGTAGAGTTTTCTTGTTCCATGACGGCCGCGGGCTCTGGCATAGTTCTTGGAGTAGTAGTTGATTGTAAGGTCAAGTGGGCATTCAATTTGTCCACAAGAGCTTTTGGCTGTTTTCCATCTTCTGAATAATTTCATCAACCATCTTATTTAATTCATCTCTAGTGACCACTTCATGCTATGTGGAAGATCCTGGAACCTGATCTCCAGATTTATCTCCTAACAATGGGTTGTTAGGGTTGTAGACCTCAATTTGCTGAGGGTTTGTTTCTTCTCCAGCAGTGGTAGCGCCTATGGATTTTTCAGAGGTAGTTCTCTTTCTTCCTGGTGCCATTGATTCTCAACAGCAAATCTTCTAAGCAGAGATTGAGGATCTAACTTCTGAACCTATCTGATCCAAAGTAAATAGCTAGATCTAAGCTTGAGTTGGGCTCTCAATGGAAGCACAAAATGTTAACCCAAAAAATGGATCAACACCCTGGATTGAGTGTGAAAGCACCAGCCCTGTTTTTACAGAGCGATAATATGAAGAACAAATGTAAAAAGAGTAGAAATAGTAAAGAGACAAGAAGATTTTATAGTGGTTCAACTGTTAATGAAGCCTCCATCCACTTTATAACTTTTATATTAACTGACTGCTATTACAAGTGGAATCAAATTACAATATGATTGAATTTCCTAAGTTAGATCAAGTCACAGGTGTAAGAGTTAACTGCAGAATTATGGAGAAGCCCTAAATGACTATTGTGTTGGAGGAGAAGAGTGAAGAATAGTTTCTGCTGAGTTTCTACAGCCGGTTTAGAATATCCTATTTATGTTGCAGGTAGGATTGTGTTTATAGGGATTGGAGAGTTATTTGGCTTGGCCGCTTTGCCAGAGACCTAAACATAATAATACGAAAGTGCTTCGAAAGTTTCAAAGCGACCTAACTTGATATGATGGATCGCTAGTGATCCATAGGGCATGGATCGCTAGCTATCGATGCAGTTAGAATTTTCTTGGATCATTTCTTTTGAGTTGTATTCTTTTCCTTCTGTAGATGCTCTCTATGTAATATGGTAACCAGATGCCTTGTTTTGATGGTAATTCGTATACAAGTTGCATTGAACTATGACTGGGATCAGCTGAACTCTCACTTCTTGAACTAGCTTGCTTGAAATATCATAAAACTTGGCAGACATCCCTAGGAAAGATATTGGAACATGGTGCAATAAGGTTGGAGGGTCCAAGAGCAAGCATTATGGATCTCTAATGATCCATAAGTGATGGATCGCTAGCGATCCATAAACTTAGCCTTTTTTGACAACTTTCATCTTGGGTCCTTCTCTTCATTTTCCTCTGGTCTTCTTGGTTGATCCTTGAGATGTTTTGACTTGTCGTAGATGTTCTAGTTCCTGTTGAATTATGTTAGGTTAAAAGCCCGATTAACATATGGTGAGAAGGGTCATTTGAAAAGAGATTGCAAGGCTGAGAAGAAGTGTTTTAACTACAATAGAATTGGTTACATGCAAAAGGACTGTCTAGAACCCATGAGGCAGAAGAAAGTGGTGAGGCATATGCTTTAAATGTCATTCCGACTTCATCAAGTGCTCCCTCGATGAAGGATAAGTGAAAAGGGTTTAACTATTGAAGTATTCTTCCTATTTATGGTGTTTCCATACATGTTTTGTTCGATGTCATGGCTTTACGTTCCTTTACATCTAGTGACCTGATAAATAAATTGGGATTGAGAAACAAAGTAGTTGACCGACCTTTAGTGATGACTAACCTTGTTGGAGGCCCCGCTAGTCTTTGTATGGTTTTCGTGGTTTGGACTTATCTAGTCATGGATGCTCTTTTGTTTGTAATTGCTTTGTTTCAATTTTTTGGCTCTGCGATTATCCTAGCGATGGACTAGCTAAGGAAGTTTGGAATAGTGGTGGACTGCGAGAAGGTGTTGGTGATGATTGGGGCCTAGGAGGGGTGGAAGGTAGAAATTGGCTGCCTAAAATAGGATGAGGTTATAGTTAGCTTTCTATATTCCCTAGAGGTCCCATAGGATGAATTGTCATATGTGCCTATCATTAATAATATCCAAATGTATTCGAGGAGGTGACCGCTTTACCGCCATACCTAGAGATTGAGTTTTGCATAGACTTAGTAAAGGATGCCAGACTGGTAGTTTTTCCTTTGGGGCATATAGTACCTAGGTAGCAGAAGGAGTTAGAGGTGTAAGTGAATGACCTGTTGAGGCGAGGTTCATTCGTAGGAGCATATCTGAGCAGGGCTCACTTGTAGTATTGCAACTGAGGCGGATTGCTCTCTGAGGTTGTGTGTTGATTACTGTGAGTTGAATAAGGTGATGAGGAAGAATAAGTATTCGCTCTCGCATATTGGTGACTTGTTCGATCATCTCTATGGTGCGAAGGTGTTCTCTCAGTTGGATCTTGCGATAAGGTTTCGTCAACGAAGAGTAGCCAAGGAGAGTGTACCGGTCACTGCATTTTGTATGCTGTCTGGTTTCTTTGAATGGTTGGTTATGACATTCGGGCTAACTAATGCTCCGACATACTTTGTTGATCTCACGAACCGTGTATTTATGGATCGGCTAAATAAATTCTTTCTTGTGTTCATGGACAATATTCTATGTTATTCTAGGATCTAGGAGGAACACAGGATACACTTGAGGATTGTGCTTGAAATGTCGAGGAAGCATAGGTTGAGAGCAAAGTCTTTGAAGTGTCACTTCTCAAGGAGGGAAGTGTGTTTCTTGGGTCATGTTTTCTCTTAGTAAGGCATCACAGCAGATCCGGTAAAGGTGGCGGCGGTTCAAGATTAGAACCAACCCGAGCACACTAATGATGTGAGAAGCTTCCTTGCATTGGCGGGATACTATAGACATTTTATCATTGAATTATAGAAGGTAGCATCACCGTTGACCAATATAACAAAGAAGAATCAAACTTATATATGGGACGCAAAGTGCGAGCATACATTCATGGGTCTAAAGGAAAGTTTGATGGGTGCACCATGTTAACCATTCCGAGTGGGAATGATGAGATGACGATGTACACCGATGCTTATGGTACCGAATTGGATGGGGTACTAATGAAAGGAGGTAAGGTTGTTGCCTACGCTAGTTGACAATTGAAACTGCATGAGAGGAAGTAACTGACCCACGATTTGGAATTAGCAGTATTTGTTTTTTCTTTGAAGATTTGGAGGATTTATGAATTAGGATAAAGGTTGGAGTTGTTTACGGACATAAAATCCTTTAAATGTCTTTTCTCCCAAAAGGATCTCAACTTTTCTTAGCAGTGATGGTTGAAATTCTTAGCCTCTTATGACTTTAGGAAGGGAGAATATAACAAGCCGCAATTTTACCGACTTATTATTTAAACGATTAAATTAAATATTTAATCGTTAATTGATAGAATGCCTGTTTTTTATTTTTCAAAAATGGATGAATTGGGATTCGAGACACCCGTCGTTGAGACCGCAATTCCATCATGAGTATAAGCCGGCTTCATTTGGAGTCAATACGTTTTTGGAGTGAATTGAGATTTTCGAGAAAGAAATGAATTTGAGCTAGGCCCATGAGTTAGCCTATAAGTTAACGTACTCTTCATTATTTCTCATTCCACTTTCATTCTCGTTACTTTTCATTCCTTTTTCCCTAATCTTTCCCCTAATACTCTATTAATCCGTTTTATTTAAATCACTAATCTAAACCAAAATGAAATTGCTAAATTGATGAAAAAATAACCATAGTTCCTTTCATCCAATTCCTTACATAACTCATGAAGGAATTAGCTTGATTCGAAGTTTGGATTAGATCTCAAATTTAAAGATAGTTTAGATTTGGGTTTTTAGTGATTAGAACTTGATTTGGATAAGAAGGGGTGGGTGGGATGATTCTCTAACCATATTTACTTGTAAAACTTCATAATTTGTTTATTGATGATTATAGAGTTCTATGAAATGATTAGAGAATGTTTAGGTTGAATTAGGCATGAATTCATGTTATAAACATGATTATATTAACTCGTTATTTAATAAAGACCTTAATTACATGTTTGGAAAAGTTGGTAAGCTTAAATGGATTATGGGTTAAGTAATTGATTTTATATGATGTTGCGATTGACTAGAGGCTAATTTAGTAATATGATTATGTGCACGTGATTAGAAAGTGTTAATTAAACTATTTGAGTTGATTTTAGAAAAGCTAGTTAGCTAATTAAGTGAGTTATGAGCACTACACTTATGTTTAAAGTGATTAAAAACCTAATGAAGCTTAATTAGTATTTATGAATTTTATTTAAGAGAAGCAATCATTTTTATAAAATACTACAATATTTTAAAAAATGAAGTTGGTAAGCTAATTTAGCGAATATGAGCTCTACACTTATTATAAAGTGAAAAGGCTTAACAAAGCTTAATTAGTACTTAATAAATATTATTTAAGTAAAGAAATAATTTTATAAGTGGAAGATATATTTTATAAAATATAATGAGATTTTATAAAATAGTAATAAAGATATATTTTATAAAATAATAAAAATGATATTTTATAAAATGGAATGAGATTTTATAAAATAATATAAATGATATTTTAGAAAATGGAATGAGATTTTATAAAATAATATAAAAGAGATATTTTATTAAAGTATGAGATTTTGTCAAATAATATAAAAGAGTTTTTTTTGTAAAAGTGTGACATTTTATAAAATACTAAGATGGAATTATTTTATAAATGGTTGTAAGGTTTTATAAAATAATTATAAGATGATACTTAGTTTTAATTGAGGAATTAAGAATAATAAAGGCTTGAAATGATTTATAAGCTAGCTTTGTATTTATAAAAATAAATAGAATGATTTTATAAAATAATATGAAAAGATATTTTAATTTTATTGAAAACACTTATTACATAAAAGTAAAACTTGTTTTAGTAATAATTGAATTACTTACTCGAATATATGTGTACGTTTATATGCACAAGCAGGTATATGTATACATGTATTTGAAGTAGTATAATAATCAAGGTAATTTTTCCATTATAATTGGAATTGTTAAGTTTGTTTTGTTGGAACCTGCCTTCTTCGATTTTAATGTGACAACTATATATTTCAAACTATATACTATGATGTCAAATATTCTTGCAGGAATCTACAAAGAAAAGCTATTATCATATCGTCAACAAACAAAGCTCAAACTCTCAAGTATATTGATTATTATTTTCTGATTAGATATTATTGTACAATCTCGGATATGATGATAAAAACACACACACACAAATATACTTTTGAAAATCATGTTTCAAAAATGAAAAAATATCTTTTAACTATTTAAAGATATAAAAGTATTTTCAAAATTTTTAAATATCTCAAGTTCAGAATTACTAAAATAAGAAAGAGGAACAAATCAGTACAAGTTCAGACGACTGAACTTTTATCTAGCCGTCTGTCATCAATGACAGACGTCTAAGGATAAAATATAGCCATCTGAACTCTCTGAAGAAATACTTTCTATTTCCCTATGAAACAAACATCTGTCATCATCTACAAACGTCTGAATTAAGTGCCGGACGTCTGAAATCACTGAATTTTGTTCTTCTTGCCTATTTGACTTTTTAAACTTACTTAGCCATCTGACTATTTTCTCTCAGACATCTGAACTTGACGAACTGAAGCATCTCTTCATGAAAAATCAAATTTTGAACAGTTGTCTTCTTCACCAAGAGTTGCACTCCTTCTAATGGTTGCAACTATTGAATTAAAACTATTCAATACTATAAATAGAGATGAAAATCCACTATTTCAATTACCAATTCTTTCTATCTATTCTTGCTTTATATTATTATAATCTCAAGTGATTTTCAAATCTCTACTTCCTACAATTGAACATTCAAATCATCATATCAAGAATATTATAGGAAGGGTGTATTATATTGACTATATTCGTGTTACTCAAGAACACACAAGTCAAGAAACAATTTATAAATTGTATTTGAAGTCCTATTCGGTTGCTTAGGCGGAAAAGTCCTGTTCGGTTGCTCAGGCGGTGTAATACCTATTCCTCCGGGTTAAGTGAGGGTTATTCGAGGAATTCCAGAAGGAGTCTGGGACTGGACGTAGAACGGGAAGTTCGAACCAGTATAAAAATCCCTGGCGTCATTTTTATTACTGCTATTTACTATTATTTATAATTCTGCACTTGCTAGACTAGTCCTACTATATATTATCGATCCATATATACTTTCATTTGGTATCGGAGCAAGGTTATCACATAACTATAACACAGTTATCTGATATTTAAATAATATGGACAATAACACTAGCAACAGTTTTACTGAGGGACAAGCCACTACACGACCACCATTGTTTAACGGATTAAATTATAGTTATTGGTCAACTAGAATGAGAATTTTTATGCAAGCTGGTGGATTTGAAACCTGTAATATCATTCAAAATAAATATACTATTCCTACTACAGAGTATGTTGCATGGTCTAATACACAAAAACTAGATGCTACTGCAAACGCAAAAGCAATGAACATGTTATTTTGCGCTTTAGACAAAAATGAATTCAATCGAGTCAGTATTTGTAAAACTGGATATGAAATTTGGAATACACTTAAGGTTACACACGAAGGAACAAACAAAGTAAAACAAAGCAAGATTTCTATGCTTAAAAATCAATTTCAAAATTTTAAAATGAAGCAAGGAGAAAGTATTAGTGAAATGTACTCTAGATTCCAGGATATCTATCACTCACTAATAGCTTTAGAAGTTACTTATACTCAACCTGATATTGTTTCAAAAATCCTTAACTCTTTAACTGATGAATGGGAACGAAAAGTCTTAGCTATCGAGGAAGCTAATGATATTTCAACCATAAAAACAGAAGAGTTAATATGAAATCTAATGTCCTGTGAAGTAAATTTACAAGCAAGACGAGCACAAGCACAGGACAAGAAAACTATCACTTTTCAAGCAGAAAAAGAAGACTCTAAATCAAAAGACGATATGGCATTTATAGCTAAGAATTTCAAAAAGTTTTTGAAATTCAAAAAGAGCAATAAATTTGGAAATAACAAGGGTTTCAATAAGCCATCAAGCTCATCTCTTAAATGCTACGAATGTCATAAGAAGGGCCACATAAAGAAAGATTGTCCTGATCGGAAGAAAGAAAATAATCTCAAAAAGGACAAATATAAAAAGAAGCAAGCCTTCTCAGTTACATGGGATGATACGGAATCTTCTTCGTCAGACAGTGATAGTGACAGTGATTCGAAACAAGCCAACGTTTGTTTTATGGCAACAAATGATGATGTAAGTGATCTAACTTTTGACGATTTAATCGAAATAAACTCTTGAATTGTTAGATAAACTTAGAACCCTGAAGAGTAAATATAAAGATGCTTTAGTAAAATTAAATAGAACTGAAATAGAAACTGACCTGTTAAAAGATGAAAAGAAAATATTAGAGGAAGAGTTAGTAAAATCTCAAGAATCTTATGTTAATATAACATCTCAATTCACTGATTTAAGTAGTGAAATGGAAAGACAGAAATATGAGAATGTTAAATTAGCAAAAGAGAATTATGATTTAAACTCTAATATTAAAACACTTGATATAGAAGTATCACATCTTAAAACAAAACTGGAAAATATTTCTAAAAATGTGTCTAAATTTAACAGTGGAAGAGAGAGTCTCTCTAAAATAATTGAGAATTCTCAAACCTGCTCAAATAAAAAGGGGTTAGGATATAAAAAACCGATACAAAAGCATTCTAAAAATAATGGTTCATTATATACTAATTTTAAGAAAAAGGAATCTATACTTGCTCAAAAATCTTCTTATAAAGTTGTTCATCCAAAATCAATTATGATTTGGGTTCCAAAAACTAAAAATAATTTGATTAGGAATAACTACATTAAATCTTTCATTATGTCTGTACATAAGAATGAAAATTTTATTTTTAAAGGGAATTCTAAACCCAACTGGGTTTGGCTTCCTAACATTTAACCCTTAGGACCCTAACGGAGGAAGTGGGTACCAATAGAATTTCAATATTTTTTGCAGGTACCAATTAAGAAAAGAGGAAAATGGATTCTAGACAGTGGTTGCTCAAAACACATGACAAGCGACAAAAATATGTTAACAAACATTATCTACTCAGATGGAGGATCTGTCACTTTTTGAGATAATTCCAATGGTTATATCATCGGCAAAGGCGATGTGAGCAATGACGGTACATTTAATTTACCTCTTATTACAAATGTTTTATTAGTTAAAAATTTAAAACACAACTTACTAAGTATTAGTCAATTATGTGATAAAGGTTTTAACATAGTATTTTCTGAAAATAAATGCAATATTTTTTATCAAAACAAAAATCTTATTTTTGAAGGAGTTAGAGATCGTAATATTTATATTCTGAATATGAAAATCAATCATAACACAAATATGTATTTAATAGCCAAAGAAAATGATCCTTGGCTATGGCACAAGAGATTTTGTCACATTAATTTCAAAACTATTAATAAATTATCCAAAAATGATTTAGTAAAAGGTTTTCCTAAAATGAATTTTAAGATAAATAGCATTTGTGATGCTTGTGAACTAGGAAAATTAACTAAATCTTCATTTAAATCTAAGAAAATCATCTCTACATTACAACCTCTTGAGTTGCTACATCTAGATTTATTTGGACCAACTCAGATTCAATCTATTAATCACAATAGATATGTTTTGTAATAGTTGATGATTTCTCAAGATATACGTGGACTTTATTTATGAAAAACAAAAGTGATACATTTGAAAATTTCAAAATCTTTGCTAAGCAAATTCAGAATATTAAAAAACTAAAAATTAAGAACATTAGAAGTGATCATGGAGGTGAATTTGAAAATGAAATGTTTGAGAAATTTTGTAATAAGAAAGGAATATTTCATAACTTTTCATTTCCAAGAACTCCTCAACAAAATGGAGTTGTTGAACGTAAAAATAGAACACTTCAAGAATGTGCTAGGACTTTATTGAATGGAACCACTCTTCCAAAACAATTTTGGGAAGAAGCCGTTGCTACTGCTTGTTATGTCCTAAATCGTGTCTCTATTCGACTTTAACTAAACACACTCCATATGAACTTCTCAACGATAGAAAACCTAATATATCTTACTTTAAAGTTTTTGGTTCGAAATGTTTTAATTTAAATACGAAAGATCAACTAGGAAAATTTGATCCGAAATCGGATGAAAGTATCTTCATCGGATATTCAGAACGAAGCAAAGCATATAGAATCTATAATAAAAGAACTCAAACTATTAAAGAAACACTTCATGTATCATTTGATGAAAATTTCAAAATTAACACAAATGATGATGAAGATATTATAATTAATTCTAATTCCAATATTGACAACAATATACCTGAAAATACTTCTTCTGAAACTCAAATTGAAACAGAATTAAAATCTCCTCCGAGAATTTTAAAAGATCATCCAATTCAAAATATAATAGGAGAAATTGATGAAAGAGTTAAAACACGTAATCAACTAAATCAAATGGGTCACATAGCTTTTCTTTCTAATATAGAACGTAAAAATATTAAAGAAGCCTCAACTGATGATTATTGGATTATTGCTATGCAAGAAGAACTAAATCAATTCGAAAGAAATGACGTTTGGGATTTAGTTCCAAGGCCTAATGATCAATCAGTTATTGGTACTAAATGGGTTTTTTAAAATAAAGCTGATGAAAATGGAAATATCACTAGAAATAAAGCTAGATTAATTGCACAAGGTTATAATCAGGAAGAAGGAATTGACTATGAAGAAACGTTTGCTCCTGTCGCTAGATTAGAAGCAATATGAATCTTATTGGCCTATGCTTGCTTTCATGATTTTAAACTGTATCAAATGGATGTTAAAAGTGCATTTTTAAATGGATTTATTAAAGAAAACGTTTATGTTGAACAACCTCCCTTGTTCATACACGAACAATTTCCAGACCATGTTTATAAACTTAAAAAGGCTTTATACGGCTTAAAACAAGCACCTCGTGCTTGGTATGATCGTTTAAAAAGTTATTTAATCGACTCTGGTTTTGAAATTGGAAAGGTTGATCAAACTCTTTTTATTAAGAAAAAGAAACATGATATATTAATTGTTCAAATTTATGTGGATGACATTATTTTTGGATCAACCAATGATAAATTATGTCAAGAATTTTCTAAAATAATGACAAATGAATTTGAGATGTCTCACATGGACTACAAATTAAACAAGTTAATAATGGCATTTTTATAAATCAAGAAAAATATTGTAATAATTTAATTAAACGTTTTGGTATGGAAAATACTTCTGCCAAACCAACTCCTATGAGTACAACCATACATCTTGAAAAAGATGAAAATGGAAAGAGTGTAGACCAAAAATTATATCGAAGTATGATTGGATCATTATTGTATTTAACCGCAAGTAGACCCGATATAATGATGAGTGTTTGTTTGTGTGCACGATTTCAAGCAGATCCTAAAGAATCACACATTAGAGCAGTGAAACGTATTTTACGTTATCTCAACAAAACCAAAGATTTTGGACTATTTTATCCAAAAGAATGTCCTTTTGAATTAGTTTCATATAGTGATGCTGATTTTAGAGGAAGTCGAACGGATAGAAAAAGTACAAGTGGGACTTGTCACTTCATTGGATGGTCTCTAGTATCTTGGTTTAGTAAGAAACAAAATTGCGTATCACTTTCTACTTGTGAAGCAGAATATATATCTGCAGCTTTGGCATGTGCTCAAGTAATCTATATGCAACAAACTCTTCAAGATTTTGGTTTTAACTTATCTAAATCAAAAAATTTCTGTGATAATTCTAGTGCTATAAATTTATCTAAAAATCCAGTAAATTATTCATGAACAAAACATATTGATATTCGTCATCATTTTCTTCGTGATAATATTGAAAAAGTTATAATCAATCTAGAATTCGTATCTTCGGAAAATCAATTGGCAGATATTTTTACCAAACCATTAAATAAAAACTCTTTTGTAAAATTGAGACGAGAACTTGGAATCGTCTCATTCAAAAATTTATAAAGTTTATTTTCTGCATAAGCTGGGATTTGATCTTACTTCAGCTTATTTCAGTGTTATTATTTAAAGGTCAATATAAACTTGGTTTTTGTCCACACATTTTCTTTTGGTTAAAATTAAATCTTTCTACATTTAATCTTAACTATTCATTGTTTAGCTTTCAGTTTTATATATAATTACTTTCATTCAGAAGAAAACTTTCATTCAGCTTATTCAAATTTTTAAAAAGAAAAGGGGGGAAGAAGAAAATCAATCATGTTTTTTAATTTCGCTTTGTTCATCTACACCATGGCCGGTTCATCTTTAGAAGAGCCTTCTTCTCAATATTCATCTGGATATTCTTCAATTGACTTTGAAACTCCAAGTTCAGGGTCTTCCGAACTTCCAACTCCAACTCCTGCCTATATTCCGATATGTCCACCACAAAGTCATCATACGAGATATACGCCAGAAAATAAATGCACGCGAAGAAATTTATTTCCATCCCCAACTACTAAAGAAAAGCTAGATGACTTACATCACTATCAGAGGGAAACACTTAATCTTCAGCATGAAATGTATTTTGAGCAAAAGAGTCATGGTAGTAGACTTAGTTTCCTTGAACGGTGTGCTGCAAAAATATGTGGTTCATCTCTGATCAACACAAATGCACATATTCATTCACCTCAACGTCCTAATGTTTCTCCAAATTCTTGGGAGCATCAACCTCAGGGGTCGCCAATTAAACCTTTTGACGATAACAATCAAATCGAATTAGACAATGAAAAGTCTTCGAAATCTCCAAAAACTCCGAAGACTTCAAAATAAAGTATATATATATATATATGAGATTTATGATTGTTCATTGTGTTTTTATATGTATGTACTTTAAAGAAATATATGTGTGTGTGGTTATTTTTTAACTTAAAAAGGTTAAAATACTAAAAATCAGCCACACAGACGTCTGGAGACAATATATCAGACGTCTGACTTTAGTCTATAAAGTTTTAAATTCTCTGTCCCTGTTTGAGCCGTCTGAAAATTATGTCACAGACGTCTGTAATAGAATTTAGACGTCTATAACAAAAAATTTAGATGTCTAAATTTAGTTCAAAATGTTTTTTACTCTCTGTTTCAAATTTAGACCTCTGAGCCGTATGAACAAATCACTTCAGACGTCTGTCATCACATTTAGACGTTTATTATACATTCGAGACGTCTAACTATATTGATTGTTTCAAATTGTTTTTTAATTTCTATAGAACATCAGACGTCTAAACATTTTTCCAGACGTCTGAAACAATGTTCAAATCAAAAACATATAAATCAAAACTAACCACCCCCTTCTTCTCACGTCTATCCATTTCGCCTTTTTTCAAATTCAAATCAAAACCCTAGCTCTCTCAAAAACAATGCCGCCCAAAAAAAAATCCAAAAACAAAAAAGGAGAATCTTCTCAACCATCTCCTCACGTTCTTCCAACTGATGAACAAATCGAAGCTTGGCTTTATCACGAACCCAGGAGTATGGCTCGATTCAAATATCTCTCTTCTCTGTCTTCATTTCATGGTATATTTCACGACCTCGATCACTTTCCTACTTATAGAATTAAGTTATTTACTGATAGGTCTAACATCACCAGTCTCATTGACTACAAAGACAATCAAGTAAATATATGTAGGCTTAGTGTTCTACTATTTCTAGCCAATGTCAATAATCCCAAAATTAGGCTTCATAGAGAAAAAGGAACGCTATGGACAAGCGTATTTGGAAATATTCTGAAAATAACTCCGGATGACATTGCACGTATTTTGAAATGTACCAACGACGGGATAGAATTGGAAGATTTTAAGTTAGAAGGTGATGATCTTAATCAAATAGAATATCATCTTTTCGAACCCGAACAGTCTAAAGATAGGTCGAATCATCTTCGTCCACGACCTAGATTGTTACTACGGATGCTCATTAAAATAATTTTTCCCCGGCAAGGAAGCCACGAAATAATTTACGATCATGAAGATAAAGCACTTCAAGCAATCTTTGGAAATCAACAGATTAATTGGGCTCAATATTTTTATGATGAGTTTCGTACTTATCATGATTCTAAAAAGAGATCACTTATCTATGCTCCTTACATTACCCGGATACTCACCGATTTTTCCATTCAAAGTCCATCTATTGAATTTGAAAAGATTAAAGTGTCCAATATTCAATTTTTTAGCCTTATGGGATTACCGGAATCCCCTTCGGTATATCTAACCTACCCTGACTATAAAGCACAACAACTAGCACTCCAAAAACAAAAAGGAAAAACTAAAATGTATACCTCTGGTCCCGATGGAGAAGAACCAAATATTGGAGAAGAGGGAGATAATGGAGATGAAGAAGAAGATGAAGATGAGGATGACGAAGCCATAGAGCAAACTTTTATCCAAAGTTCAAATCAAGAAAACTCCGATATTGAACAAATTTATGGAAATTTAAAAAGCTATACCAAAAGTGAGAAGCTCAAACCTGATATCATCATTTCTAAAAATCAAAAGAAGCTTTCTCATCAAAATGCCCAAGGCTTTTGATCCATAAACTCTAGATTCGATAATATCGATACCAAAGTAGAAGAAAATGCAAGAGAGATGAAGAATGTTAAGACTATTCTTCGAGGTATGTGGAAGAACTCTTATGGATCTTCACCTCCTTCCTCTCCAACATGGGGAGACTCTTAGACAAGATACTTCTCTTCTCTTTGGCTTGTCTACTCTCTATTTTGTTTTGTTAATTTCTACTATGGTTTGTAATCTTTAAAAACTCTCTTTGGTGTACTATTTGCATCTTTTTGTCATTTTTGTCACTTTTGTATAACTTGTCATATGTTTCTCTATATGTGACTTGTTCTATAAGTGGTTTATTTTATGTTCTGTATCTTTTTGTATAAATGTGTATTTCTGTTCTATATCACTTTTTCTCTCTGTTTCGTATATTAAGCTGTGAAAACTGTTCAAACAATGTATTTTATCATCAAATTTCTAAACCCCTTACACATTTCTTTTTGTTAATGACAAAGGGGGAGAAATATTAATCATTCTACTATATAAACTAGTCATATTGACAGGGGAGCAAAAAGGTATAGTTTATACTAACCATTGAATTATATAGTTGTCATCATCAAAAAGGGGGAGAATGTTGGAACCTGCCTTCTTCGATTTTAATGTGACAACTATATATTTCAAACTATATACTATGATGTCAAATATTCTTGCAGGAATCTACAAAGAAAAGCTATTATCATATCGTCAACAAACAAAGCTCAAACTCTCAAGTATATTGATTATTATTTTCCGATTAGATATTATTGTACAATCTCGGATATGATGATAAAAACACACACACACACACAAATATACTTTTGAAAATCATGTTTCAAAAATGAAAAAAATATCTTTTAACTATTTAAAGATATAAAAGTATTTTCAAAAAATTTAAATATCTCAAGTTCAGAATTACTAAAATAAGAAAGAGGAACAAATCAGTACAAGTTCAGACGACTGAACTTTTATCTAGCCGTCTGTCATCAATGACAGACGTCCGAGGATAAAATACAGCCATCTGAACTCTCTGAAGAAATACTTTCTATTTCCCTATGAAACAGACGTCTGCATAATTTAAGACAGACTTCTATCATCATCTACAGACGTCTGAATTAAGTGTCGGACGTCTGAAATCACTGAATTTTGTTCTTCTTGCCTATTTGACTTTTTAAACTTACTTAGCCATCTGACTATTTTCTCTCAGACATCTGAACTTGACGAACTGAAGCATCTCTTCATGAAAAATCAAATTTTGAACAGTTGTCTTCTTCACCAAGAGTTGCACTCCTTCTAATGGTTGCAACTATTGAATTAAAACTATTCAATACTATAAATAGAGATGAAAATCCACTATTTCAATTACCAATTCTTTCTATCTATTCTTACTTTATATTATTATAATCTCAAGTGATTTTCAAATCTCTACTTCCTACAATTGAACATTCAAATCATCATATCAAGAAGATTATAGGAAGGCTGTACTATATTGACTATATTCGTGTTACTCAAGAACACACAAGTCAAGAAACAATTTATAAATTGTATTTGAAGTCCTATTCGGTTGCTTAGGCGGAAAAGTCCTGTTTGGTTGCTCAGGCGGTGTAATACCTCTTCCTCCGGGTTAAGTGAGGGTTATTCTAGGAATTCCAGAAGGAGTCTGGGACTGGACGTAGAACGGGAAGTTCGAACCAGTATAAAAATCCCTGGTGTCATTTTTATTACTGCTATTTACTATTATTTATAATTCCGCACTTGCTAGACTAGTCCTACTATATATTATCGATCCATATATACTTTCATGTGTGTATAAATATATGTGTGTTATTGTATGAATATATATATATATATATATATATATATATATATATTAGTGCATCGCAGGCATCTCACGTAGCCATAGCGACTATTGTGTGTGCTAAGTTATATGAGAATATACCGGATCGAGTAATCGCTCCAATGAAATCCAAAACGTTATTTGTGTAGTGAAGTGTGCTTGTGTACGCATGTTTGAATGTACATAAATGAGTGTATTGGCATGCACAGGCATCAATGATCCCTATCTTGCATTTGTATATTGGTACCTTTATCATTGAATGTAGTTACATTTCAATCACATAACATTAGTTGTGTTGACTTGTTGATTACAAAAGCAGAGCAGGTTATGGTATGATTCCCTATCTTTGAGATGAGTTTACTTTACTTGTTTATGGGTAGTTCGAATTATCCTTGAGCCACGTTTGTGGAGAGGCTTGGTTGTACCTTAATAGCTTCCTATTTTATATATGAATATAGTTTTGATATATGATATCTTGAGATAGTTCCTCTCACACAAGGCTTTATGTCTGACCCGCATTTTGTCTTATGTCATGACAACTCTCGAGTACTCGATTGATTAGTTTAAGAGTCAAGTGCTTTAGGGATATGCTATCAAAGTAGTGCGGCTGGAGCTTTAGAGGTGAAGACGTACTTTGAATATAGTGGAAATTAGCCAAAAGGGCCTCTTTAGCAAGTGCAATTAGTTTCTAGAACACACAACTGAAATAATTACTTTTAAGGACAAAATGAAAAATGATTAGTTTTTAAGGCCTAAAAACCTAAGAAATTATGTCCTTAAAATTAATTGGACTGCTGACTTTGTCCTTGAAAGTAATCATTCTGCTGACTTTGGCCTTAAAATTAATTTATGTGGATGTGTGTCCTAGAAATTAATTGGACTGCAAAGTTTGTCCTTCTAGTGAAATTCCCCTTGAATATACTTGATATTATTCTAGTACATGACGGATATGTTATTTGTATATGAGACTTGTATCAGATATTTTATTATAACTTTATGTATTGATATTTATTTATCAGTTACTTCCGATAGTGTAGCCTCTTATATACCATTCGTCCTATTTTGTTCATGCATATTCAGTATATTATATGTTATTATTCCGCTGTGAGATTATATCATTATGCCTTGATATACCTAATAAGCTATCTTTTGCAGTATTCGGGAGTCATACATTGTCATTCGACATCGATTTTTAGGTTTTACAAAGGGTGGTTTTTTTGCTGGTTGGCTCCGTAAGGATGGGAGATTGTTTATTCCTGATGTTGATGGTTATGAGATGAGGTACTACGAGAGTGCCATCAATCAAGATTGACTAACATCCAGGCGGTAATAAGATGTACCATGAAATGAAGCATGCATATTATAAGGAGGGGATGAAGAAGGGTGTCGAGACATTCATCTCGAAGTGCATGAACTACGAGTTGGTAAAGGTAGAACAGAAGAAGCCAAGTGGGTTGGTGCAACCACTTGAGGTTCCCGATTAAAAATGGGAACAAGTTTTAATGGACTCCATCGATGGATTGTCATGGACCAGAAGAGGATATGATAGCATTTGGGTCATAGTCGATAGATAGATGAAGAGTGCTCGATTCATACATGTTAAGTCTATTAGAATTACATCCAAATTGGTCAAGGTTTATGTGAAATGGGTGGTGTGATTCTATGACGTGACAAAGAGCATTATGAGTGACCAAGGCCCTTAATTCAGTAGTGGATTTTGGAAGAGCTTACAAGAGACATTTGGGATGGAAGTGCATCTCAGTACAACTAATCACCCACAAACTGATGGGCAGATTGAGAGGGTGAATTGTATATTAGAGGATCTCTTGTGAGCTTGCATTCTCGATTTCAGAGGCTCGTAGGACGATCATTTGCATTTGGTGGAGTTCGCATACAACAATAGCTAGCAGTCTAGTATCAGTATGATACTATACGAAGTATTATATAGTCGACCATGTAACGCTCTTTCATGTTGGTGGGAAGTGGGCAAGAGACCGATACTTCGGCCAGATATGGTAAGAGAGACTGCAGAGAAGATTGAATTCATTTGGTAGAGAATGAAAGCTGCCCAGGATAGACAGAAGAGCTATGCTGATAGGAGACATAGAGATTTAGAGTTCTATGTCAACGATATGGTATTTGTAAAGATTTCTCCATTAAAGAATGTTGTTAGATTTAGCAGTAAGGGGAAGTTAGCATTAAGACTCGTAGATCCCTTTCTGATAGTAGATAAGATTAAGAAACTAGCATATAGGGTTGATTTACCTCAGAAAATGGCAGTCGTGCACAACGTATTCTACATCTCTCACTTGTAGATGTTCGTGCACCATAGCAGTGCACTTTTCAGGTACATTGGGTTCCACTGGTGTATGGCAACCGCCACATCTAACTCTATCAATGATAACATTGGAAATGTTGCAGTAAACGTTGGAAACAACAATAATAGAGGAAGAAACACCATGATGTAGGCAGTAAGAAGAAAGATGGAAAGAAGCATTTAAAGTTCTTCCATGATGGAAACTATATAGAATTGGCGGATTCCACTGAGAATATCTACCTTGCTACGCAGGGTATGGAGAAGCACAGGAAGCCACCTCCGAAGGATGATAATGAAGAGGAGAAGAGCTCTGGCAAGTATTATTGCTTTCGTGAGACTCATGAAAAAATATGAACAAGTGCAGGCATCTTTGTGATGTAATTTAAGATTTGATCAAAAAAAGAAATTGTAGCAGTATGTTCGAAATCCTTAGGAGGACGACAAGGAAATGGTCATCCTTAGAGACAACAACTTTAAGACAATATAGTTGGGTCCAACGGTGAAGGGCCTAGGCTACCTGCTAAAGGTATCGTGATTGATAACATTTCAAGAGCTTCGCATCCTATGGAGAAGAATTGGAATGAAATGGTGTGCATGTGCAGTTAAAGCGCTCGACAAATTCAATGCGGCGGAGGCGAAAAAAGTCATAGCGGAGATACAGCGAGGATATAGCGGGATATAGCGGATGACTCTAAAATAGCATATAAAACTCGTCCTTAATGTCTTTACAACTATATAAATGGTAATTAAATGAAAAATTAACATTCAATTGGATTATAATTAATATATAAATAATTTTAAATAAAAACATATGTGAATATACTGTAAATAAACATAAAACTGTTATATAAAATAATTGAATTTAGTAGAATATTAAAGTATTTTCATTTCTGAAAATATATTAAAAATTAAATTAAATTAATTAATTTCATAATTTGTATAATGTATAAATGTCATTTTTTAATGCATTTCTATTAAAGAAGATATAGCGGAAATAGAAAAATATAGCAGGAATAATGGGATATAGCGGAAATAGCGGGGCTTAAAGCGGAAAGGCTATATTTGGGGCTACATGGAAAAATCGTAGCGGTAGAAGACTGCTACGAGATATAGCAGGGTTATAGCGGGGTAATAGCGGGGCATTAACTGCACAGTGGTGCGCTATGTGAGTTCTTTGAGGCATGCGCATCAATAAATGTGCTATACTATAGAAGATGGAGTTCCAACTATAAAACAATAGGATTAATGATGATGTAGCCTTCCATAGCTGACATGTCAATGTGGTCGAGACACCAAAGCTCGATCTAATGGTGATTACGGTCGTGATTGGGCTAGCTATAGTGCACTGAGTCCTTATTGATGGTAGAATCTCGATAAATATCCTATTCAAGCAGACTTTCGATAAGACGTCACTTGATGAGAACGATATGCAACAATGTAAATCTCCTATTTAAGGACTTACCGAAGAGGCCAAGGATCCAATAGCATGCATCAAATCGTTTATTTAATTGGGTGACAGAGACTACAAGGTGGTGCGGCTGTAGAATTTTATGGTGGTAGATGAATTCTTTGGCCTATAATACTTTCTTAGGTTGATCGATCCTAGCAAGTTTTAGAGTTGCACTCGCTCTATGCTGCTTGATGATGAAGTTTTCGATGGAGAACTGAGTTGGGGCAATTATAGGAGACTAGAGCACAGATCGTGATTTTTGTATAGCTAAGCTTAGAGAAGTAAAGCGACAAGACAAAGGAAAGGATGCAATAAAACCTATCTACATCAAATACACAGACGCATAGAAATTACCGCCCAAGCCTTGGCTTGGGTTAACCAGTAAATACTATAAATCTATGGACCCACAGAAGGAGGAAGAAGAGGAAAGGGCAACAATGGTGGAGGTAATGATTGAGTTCTCGATAGATGATGGTGATCATTCAAAGGTTTTTAACGTCCGATCTTAACTTAGCTTGAGGATGAGAAAGGAGTTGGTAGGGTTTCTTCTGATGAACATGAACGTTTGTGCTTTGACACATTCCAATATGTGTGGGATATTGCTTGAAGTTGTGTATCACACACTAAATGTGAACCTAAACTACCCTTCGGTGAACCAGTAATGGTGCAACATAGAACCGAAGCAATCCACCACATTGAAAGAAGAAGTGGATAAGCTGAAACAAATGTATTCATCCATGATGCACTATACTCGGAGTGCGTACCAAATCAAATGTTGGATAAGAAGCCGAATGGGAAGTGGCAGATATGCATTAACTTTTCTAATTTGACTAAAGCATGCCCAAAAGACTACTTCCATTTCCTATGGATAGACCAGTTAGTGGATAGAACAACCGGACATGAACTATTTATTTTAAAGATACATATTTCGGCTACAACTAGATTGCGATGTATGTATTGGATCAAGAGCATACGAGTTTTATCACAGATTTGGAACTATATTGCTACAGAGTCATGTCGTTCGGTTTGAAGGATGATGGAGCTACTTACCGGTGCTTTGTAACCAAAATCACTAAAGAATGGATCGAGTGGACGATGGAAGTCATTGTGGATAATATGCTTATGAAATCATGGCAATCAGCAAATCACACAGGCGACCTTTTAGAGATGTTCAATGTGATTCGAAAGTGCGGGATGAAATTGAATCCTTTGAAGTGTTCTTTTGGAGTTTCATCAGAAATGTTTTTGGGTCTCATTGTAAAATCAAGGGGTATTGAAGCTAATCAACAATAAATCAAATCATCGAGACGGGTTACTGTCCCAAAGACAAGGAGGGAAATGCATAGCTTGAATGGTAAAGTCGCCGCAATGAGTTGATTCGTCTCAAAGGTAGTCGATAATTGTATCCGTTCTTTGATGCACTCAAGAAGGAAAAAGAGAAATTTTGATGGATGGATGAATATAACATATTATATTTAAATTCATATGATGTCATATGACTCTATAACTTTGGAAAATGTCAATTAGTGATGTTTCCTACCTTTAAAATTTTTATCGGATAGTTTTGACCCTAAAATTCTTACAAGGCTTATAACTATGGATATGTGTAGAATTAGGGTCTGAAACCACTTCTATTTGAAAGATATGGTGGTTTAATTTTCCATAGAATTGTCATAATATGGTTTTGGACATACTGTTTAGAAGTTATGGCTATTTCCAGTTCTGACTCGTTTTGAGCAAATTAGTGGGTAACTAGGCGGTGATTAGTGTTGCCCATTAGCCAATTCAGGACCAGGTTTAATACCACTTCCTCCCATCCATCCTTAGCCATTTCTTATAATTTCTAATCACCTCCTAACTGCATTAATCTAGAATTAAACTAAATCTATCATTTCTTCAAGTAATTAGCCTAATTGAGTGATTAGATGGAGATTAGTGAGGGGAAATTGTAGATCTACTATTCTAGCACTTCAGAACTCATGAAGCTTGTTGTCCTTCTTTAGATTTGCCTAGGGATTTGGGTAAATTGGTATAAGGCAAGTGATTTTACTTCTCTCGCTATACTATGCTTATTTATATGGTAAAAACGTATTTTTGATATGATTATTAAAGCAAGTGTTCAAAACTTAGATTTTGTACTAACAACACCATTAATCTATATTCAAAAAGATAGATTGGAATTTTGATATGTTTTACACCATTTTCCAACCATAATTTCTATTTTAAAGAAACTAAATCTAGGAAAATCCATGCTAGTAAATTATCTTTGGATGATTTGTATACGTTGCTTGACCATTTTATGATGATATTTGATTTTTGTGTGAATTGTTTTGATGTGTTTGCTAGTCGTTTTGCCTAGTTAGAAATATGGTACGTCATTTGGTGCAAGTGGCATTGAAATGTTCGAAAAGCAATGTTGTTGGAATATGATGTTGTTTGAAGTCCCAGGAGATGCCAAATAAAGTCACAAGCCATTTGGAGTTGATTTGGTAGCTCAGATTTTGGTTGTATTTATGGTCAATGGTTGTGAACTATGGTTGGTGTTTGAGTGATTTCGAGTTCGGGAGTGCTTTGCTTCGAGTTGAGTTAGTGGGTGAAGTGCTGTAGATTTAGAGAAATTTCGATGGGCATTGGACATGGTCGATGTTGGGTGTGGTCGGCATGGGATATGGTTGGCATAAGGTGTGGTTGGTAATAGGAGAAGTTTGTTGTCAAGGAAGATGAAATTTTGAGTTTTGGACAAATTGCTTTAGGTCAGGTCTTGGGAAGAAGTGAAAAAACTTTTATGGACTTGGCAAATTTTCACATGAAAAATGGTCAGTACCTACCATGTAAAGCTTGTGCGTTTGTGCTGCGTGCTTCGAGTTTGGGGAAAGATTTCTTTAGGTTTTGCTAGGGGTAAGATGAAGAGAGTTGGACTTTAACTTGGCAAGGCTTTGGATAGTTGTACGTGGTTGGGGTCGACCATACATGGTCGGTACCAACCATGTCAGGGGTTGGCCAATGAGGTCAAAACATTTAATGTGTGCACATGATGCTTTGGTTGTCATATATATGTGTTCATTCGATCATTTAACGTTTGTTTTCGATGATTGTGAAGCAATGAAGAATGATGTGGCAGGGCATGGGATGTTCCGAATTGAGTCAAATGCAGAAGAGATCATTGATAACTCTAGATGTGGGTGTTTCAAGAGGCAAGGGTATGTGATGATGCTCACATGTGTACCCTAGACCATAGGACTGTCTAGCCTGCCTTAAGAGAGTAGTACATATAGGATAGGTATATCAACGGACACAAAATCCAATTGCGACGCAAGGAGTCTCCACCCCGGGAAGTTGCTGAAAGAGTTATCATTTATCCGAAGGACATTGGAAGGTCATGATGAAGCAAGACTTTGGAAAGTCACGGTGACGTAGACCTTGGGAAGGTCACAGTGATGTAGACCTTGGCAAATCGTAGTGGCAAGAGACTTTAGGAAAGTTATTTTGAAGCAGGGGCTTCTGTAATGATCGTAGTGATATGAGACTTTGGAAAATTATGGTGATGCAAGATTTTGGTGATGATCGCGGTAAAGCGAGACTTCAGTTATGGTCATGGTGAAGTGAGTCTTCGATGCTGATGCATGGAGAGGTGAGACCTTGGTGATAGACGTGGCGATCCAAGATCATGAGGACAGTTATCGTTGTGCGTTTACTTTTTATTTTCTATGATTGGTGTGATTTGCTGTATGGATGTCCTATGATGTAGGCATTCCTTAGTTAGTTAACCCAACACCTATATTATACTAAGTGTCATATACATGTATGAAATAGTAGTTTAGCATATACCATATTTACATGTTAACTCTTTGGATACAGAGATGGGTCGGGTATGATTATCTATACCTTGTGTCTTATACTATATTAGTTTTCATACTATATTTGCAACTCACATCAGACTGTTGTCTGACTCAAGGTTTTATGCATTCCTTCTTATTATCTCAGGTACTTTTAAATCAGTAGACTAGATAACAAGTTTGAGATTTGCGCATGGAGTTATTCAGAGGACGAGTAGGAGGATGGTGCCATTAATAATATTATTTTATTACTAGAGTTTGTTTCTTATTCCGTTGTGCGGCACTATATAGGTTTATCAGCGCTTTACTTTATTTAGAGATAGATTTCCTTTGAATTTATTTTGATTATGTATAAAATCTACTCCCTTTTCTTTGTATAACCATTGTGAGTCTTGCACTCTAAATTTTTTTGGTTCATTTAGTTATACTTATCAGTGTTGCCTATTTTATATCTATGTTGATATTATATGTTGCTTGATGCACTTTGAAATATACGACATGTTATGATTGGAGTTTTAGTTATTTTACCCTTGATACATGCACTCTTTAAGTACAATGGGTACCAGGGGTGTTGGGCAGTTATCACACTATTGGAACATCTTAGCATACCACCGATATTATCCAAGCCTTTGGAAGGAGAAGACCTGTATGGTTAGTTAGTAGCATCGACTCGCATATCGAGTAAAGCCTTGGTACGTGAGGAGTGCATGATCCAAAGGCTGGTTTACTACCTCAGTAAATAGTTCGCTTAAGTTTAAAAGAACTTTCCAAAGCTAGAGAAATTATGTTTGTTGATTGCATCAAGGAAGCTAAGACCATACTTTAAGCTCATTCGATAAAGGATTTGACGGACCAACCACTCAGACAAGTACCACATCGTTATGAGGTTTCGGGGAGATTAATAAAGCGAGTTAGTATGCTACTATTTATCATGTAAGAAGACGGTATAAGGACAGGCATTGGCAGATTTCATTGCTAAATTCACTTTCTTGGATGACAAAGTGGAAGAAGAGTTGGCCAAGCTTTCTCAATGGAAGTTGTATGTGGACGGATTGTCCAATGAAAACGATTATGGGGTAGTAGTTGTTCTGATATCATTGAAGGGTCAAAGGGTCTGTTATGCTCTAAAGCTAGATATCCAAGCGATAAATATTGAGGTTGAGTATGAAGCATTGATTATGGGACTTAAGATAGTGAAAGAGTAAGGAGTCAAGACACTGAATATATTTAGTGATTCTCAATTGATGGTTTGCCAGGTAAAGAAGGAATATTAGGCTATGGGAGCAAGACTCGCACCTTACCTATCAAAAGTAATAGAACCGCTGGACGATATTGAGCACCACATGATGACACATATCTACCGAGAGGAGAATGCGAATGCTGATTCATTAGCCAAATTGACATGTTCTAGGGATGCGTACTATTAGTGATCATGCCCGTAGAGGTTTTAATAACCCCAAGTATCGACGAGATGGATGTTGATTGGATCTTGGAGGTTAAGGAAGAGAAGGTGTAGTGGATGACTCCAATTAAAGATTATTTACTCAAAGGGACTCACCTTAAAGGAAGGGATGAACGTGAAAGCTCTTGCGTGAAGTATGTTGGTTCATTATGAAAGAAGGAGTAGTATATATGAGAGGCTTCTCCACCCTATGCTAAGGAGTGTCGCCAAAGATTAGGCTAAGTGGATCGTCGGGGATGTGCATGCAGAAATATATGGTAATCACATCGGGGGAAAACATGAGCAAAGAAAATTCTTCTCTATGGATATTATTGGTTGATATTCAACCATGTTGTAGCTGACTATTCTAAAAGATGTGATAAGTGTCGAAGATTTGCGAAGATTCTAAAAGACCCATCCAATGAGCTTACGCAGATGGTTAGCCCATGGCCATTTGCAATTTTAGGAATTGATATCATTGAAGTGTTATCAATGCCTAAAGGCAGAGCAAGGTATACAATAGTGTTTGTGGATTACTTTACGAAATGGTTTAAAGCAGAACCACTTACAATGATCACTTCGGTGAAAGTGATCAAATTTTTGGTGTATAACATTTTGTGCAGATTTTGAGTTGCCCTAAAGATAAACACTAAAAATAGGACTTAATTCTTAAGTGTGGAATTCCAAGAATTTTGTGCTTGATATCGAATTGATAAAAACTTTGTGGCAGTAGCACATCCACAAGAAATTGAACATGTGGAGATGGTGAATAAGATCATCGGTTCCATCATCAAGAAGAGACTAAAAAGAGCTAAGGGCAGTTAGGTGGATGAGTAACTATTAGCGATAAGGGCTTATTGGATATCCCAGAAGTCTGCAGCTGGTCATACTCCATTTTCTTTGGCATACAAAACTGAGTCCATGTTACCAATTGAAGTTGAATTCTCCTCTCACGGAAGAGTATAATGGTCCAAAGAGAAGGAGGAACTTTTGCTCGAGGCCCTCAACTTATTTGAAGAGAAATGAGGAGAGGTTGATTTATGGGTAGCTGCTCATCAGAAAAGAGAAGCGATGTAGTTCAATGCCAAGGTCAGAAACCGTACCTTCGAGATAGACAAGCTTGTTTTGAAATAAGTATTTCCAGGTATGGGGCACTTGGTCCGAATTAGGGAGGTCCCTATATGATTGCACAGAAGCATGGATATGACACTTTTAAGCTGACAAATATTGATGGGATCCTAGTTTGGCAGGTGTGGAATAACAAGCATTTATGCCATTATTTCACTTGATTTCTTTCTATAAATAAGGCATCATGTTCATTAACATTATATGTATAAGGCAATATTTTGCCTTTTTTCATACATAAAGTTGGCTTTTTGAATCAATGGAACCATATTCTTAAAGTTTGACTTTATGCTACAAGGGTAGTGGCATGATATGATGTTCAATGTTTGAAAATCGGATGTCTAGGCACTTGGAGATAGGTGCCGAAGAACTCTTTTGACCCATGATTAGATTGTTGGAGTACAGTCGAACTGGTTCGATTGAGTAATTCACCCTACATATCTTCTTTTGACCAATCGTTAAAGATAAGTAGAATTAGAGGTAGATGCTTAAAGATAGGCATCGGAGACACCGACTCCTAGAGATATGAATTGGTGTGTTGAATTTTCGTCCAAGTATAATACTGAGTAACATCGATGCTCGTGCTGGCACATAAAGATAAGCCATTTAATTTCAGTCGCATCGATGGAGCATGGTTTTGTTTCATAGGCAACGAAATATGTTTGACCGGTAGTAAGCGAGGTTGGTCGATGGGGTACAACTTTGTTTAGTTAACTGAGAAATGTTTAACCTATGATAAACAAAGATAAGTAATGAAAGAATGATAGGAAATTGTAGAAAACTCATTTACTTGTACAAACATAGAGTAAAAAAGACATTGCATGGATTACAGACATATATAAGTAATTTCATTACAAATAGTTATATAACTATATATGCAAGCGGGTGCATAAGCAAGAAAAATAAAGGCACGAGAAGTAAATACGATAAAAGTTGGACATAAAACAACTTTTTATATACATAAGTCTTTCAGATGAAAAATGCAGGAGTCGCTCCCGCACAATGATGACATATGCACATAAATAGTCAAAAGAACAAAAATTCAAATAACAGCCTCGAGTAAGCATTGAAGTCGGCTACTTCTTATGTCTCTTCAGCTTCTTATCACCCCTTTTGGAACTCACGCCAGCCAATTTGCATGTTCCTTGGGTAATGGAATTAGACAGTGGTTCATTGTCTTCATCTTCATCCCAATCATAACTGGATGGGGATGCAGGAGCTTTTTGAGGAACAAAGGAAACTTTACAGACCAGTATGGAAGGCGATAGTGTAGAACCAAAGGATGTCTAATGTTTGACACTCAAATTTGGGCAGGAAAAAGATAGAGGAGGAGGGACTTTCTCCATGCTAGGCTCGAGCTTGACGTTCTTTAGCTTGAAGATGTCGGCAGCCTTTTTCACTACCATTGGAATTGCCATAAGCACCTTCTTAGAATCCCAATGTAAATGTCAATGTCCTCCATGCTTTCTTCCACCAAGACCCTTATTTTCCCTAATCATGACCGAGTCCAAATGCGGTGGAGGAAGTCAGAAGTGTGAGAGAAGTAGAGACAATGATCGATGACGTCTATGTAGCGTTGGGGCTCGAAGTGATAATGTTGTGCAATGGTAATGGTAGCTTGGGAAGTTCACCTATAAGGCGAAAAACAAAAAGGTAAAGATTAGTGATGCCCTTAGGAGAAAGCTAAAGCTTCTTGAGGACTAGAGAAGTTAAAGATATACCTCTGGAGAGCAAAGGCTTGTGTGAGGGTGATTCTATGATTTTCCCTCCCTCTGTAACCTTTGGTAGTGGAGGAGAAGTAGGGGGAATCGGTGGCCTAGTGTGGACTGGATTTTCTATATTATAGCCCTCTGAAGCAGTGTCGGTGGCATCAAGGGTGGAAGATGTAGGTGTATTAGTTACAAAGACCTCAAGAGTGGTCGAAGTGGAAGTGACAAGGTCTACACAAGACTCCTTTTGAGTAGGAACAATGTTCCTTGCACAATTTGAAGAGCTTGGGCCAACAAGAGTCTTGACAGTCACCTGCTCTGATGTTGAAGCTTCAAGAGCCTTGATCTCCAAGCCTTTCTTTAGAGCTGCTAGGTCATTTTCATTGAGCATCTCATTTTTCAGTCTCTCTTCATCTACATCCTGGCCTTGTCTCTCTAGCTTGTTTCAATATCTCCTCCCAGGCTTGCCATCTCCTAGTTATTTACGGCTTTCCATTTGAATAACCTTAGCAAAGAAACCTAGGAGGGTGGCGTCGATTTCTAGACACTTGTCAAAATTTTGCTTAGCCTCGGTAAGTGGCCTTTAGATCAGTAATCTCTTTCACGCACTTAATTAGCCAATTTGGTTCTTAAGTTTATGATCTCTTCTCAGTAGTCCTACGCAAAATCTCTTAATTTTTTTCTCCTTTGAGATTTTCCTTGAGTTTGTTAATCTCAGCTTGAAATGCTGCTTTCTGGGTCTCTAGTAGCTTGACTTATTTTTCTAGGCTATTGCTTACAATGTATGCCTATTTTAGTTGATCGTTAAGAATGCTACACTTGACTCAATGAGTGGAAACCTCATGTTTCTTTTCTGCCTCCTTGATGGCCCTATTTTTTACTTTTATTTCTTTCTAGAATTTGGTCGGCACCTTTTTGTATTCTTCAAACATTCTCATGTGATGGCCTTCTTTGTGTCAAAGCTTCTTATAATCAACTAGTTAGCTCAGTTGACATGAGATAGTCCTTTATCTAGCTTCTCGATTTCACATATTACTCCACTGTCTCATTGCATCTAGATACACACTCCATTAGGTAGCTTTTGGGGACGTCCTTGATTTCACAATTGAATTTGACCCACTCAAAGTAAAGGTTAGGACACGCAGCTTACCTCTTCATTATAGGAACGAGATATGGGCTTGGAGCGGGAGGTGGTGGAATAATTAGATTGGATGATGCATATTTCATAACCTTGTGAGATTGAAGAGAAGTTGAAGAGGTAGACTATTTGGATTGATGGGAAGGAGGAGCATGGGCATTGAGGTGCTGAATTATAGAAATTACTAGAGCTTTAGAAGGAGGAAGGTCTAATCGAGGAGAAAGGTGGTCTCAAGAAGATTGTGTAGTGGAGCATCCTCATTGAGGGAAATCAGAACCACTCCTAAACCCAAAATAGTAGTGTGAATCCCTATGTTATCAAATTGAAGGTGGATCCCCTTAGACTGTGAGCAATAGTAACCGACCCATTGATGGTTTCTACCAAAGCAACTTTGTTTACCTATGGTACCTAAAAATTGGAGAGAATTGGATAAGAATCAGTGACCCAGATTAAAAACGAGCGCATAATAATTGGATCACAAGAGGCGCATGTCCTAAGTGATCAATGGACATTACTAATGGGGTTGAAGAGATGGATTAGCTTCCCCTTGAAAGGTAAGGGCATGCTGGTAGGAGTGATGTTGAAGTCAAAGGGATTTCAAGAAAGGAGATCATCAAAGTTAAAGTGTTCGGGAGTGAAGTCTGGAAAGCTCCCAATCTCGCTAAGCAAGCCGAAGAATGCATCAGATGTATCTAAAGAGGTTTGTTCACGGTAAGACTTGGATATGGCTTAGGTGTTTGTAGCGAAGTCTTGATGATGATTCATTTAGGTCTAGGGGGAGCATTGACCGGAGTGCCTTCAAGAAATGTCTCCCTAATCGACTCATGTATGTCAGCATCATCTTCTTCTCTGTCTTCATCCTCCTCATCCTCATTTTCTTCTTCTTCTTGGCTATCTTCTTCTGATTCTTCTTTTTCCCTCTTGATCTCCTTCCATGGAGCATGGGATTTCATCGATTTCTACGAAGACACCTTGAGAAGCTAGGGGATTATTTGCAGCTTAAGCGGCTTCATATAGAGTTGGTTCGGTAGGACTTTCCTTCCATTATCGAGCAACCAGTACTGGCATATCCTGGTGTTAACAAGCAGAAATAAAGTATGCCTCTATTTTATGTTAATTCCTTTGATAAATTATAGGGTATCTTTATAGCTAGGAGCCATCCTCAACGGAATGTCTATCAGAAGTGTAAAGGAGGGTTAGAAACTTAGGTGAAGTAAATTTAAGTAAGACGAAGCTATTGGATGAAAAGCTTACGTAACAAAGAGCCATTTTTGGTAAAACCCACTTGGGCATTGGATGAAGAAGTACTCATCTTTGAAGTAGCTTCTTTTATTGTGCAACCCCTCTACGCTTTTCACCTGCGGAAGGATTCTAGAAACAAGAGTGAAGGGCAATCAGCTCTTTTTTTGAAATAGAATAGGAAGAAAATCTCTTCGAAAGTTGGCGACCGATTAAGGTTTATCGAGAAGATTATGAAGATGGAGTTCAAAATAATGAACCTGGTTGGGTGGAGTTGAGATGGGACAAGTCTCAACATTTGCAGGATGTATCTTAAAAAGTTGTTAAAAGGAGGGATAACCCAAAATAAGCACATGTACCAGTTATAAGCAGTGTAATCATTTGAAGGGTTGTGAGCTCTTTGAATGGATAGTGGAAGAAGCACCTCATCTTTATGAATTCCATACCTTACGCAGATCCCATGTAGGCTCACGGTTGTTAACTTAAAGGCAATGAATTTGGTGGATTATCAAGGATCATACCAACTTGGTGGACATTAGGAGAGACGAGACCTTAAGGTCTCGCAAGAGGAGTAATTTGAAGTTTTTGTTGTTGTTGGATGATAGATCGCCTAACTCTATTTGAGTTGAAAATGTAGCCATGGAAAAAGACGAGCATGCTTCTAGAGGATTTAGCTCAGAAGCGGAAGGGCCAACATCAGCAGAAAGATGATTAGATTGTCTACAAACAGCCATCTTAATACTGAAAGCTTGAAAGCCAAGTTTGGTTAGTTATGATTTATTTCAATGTTCTACTTTGATTAAAACCCGTGTAGCCGATGTAGATGATCCAATGGATGTCAACATGTGTTGACCAATCAGATTCTATACATTGACCAAGTAGTGTCCTGATTCAATCTATGCAGTGTGTATCTTATGTTCTGACATAGTGTATGGAAGTACTCTTTGTAGATAGCTTGCTCGTGCTTACAAACGAGTTGCAACATACAGTGAACTACATGTCGGATTTACCTATTATCGTAGAGTCTATGTAACAACCGAGGTTTTTCCCCAGTCAGTTATCGACGTTAGACGACTAAAGTTGCTAACAAGGTGCTGTTTGGAATTTATTATCGGGTTTGGAATTCTTGTCAAAACAATTGAGTAAGAGTTGTGGGCTTTAAAATTAATCTCAGCCCACATGCCGTTTCCTTATTTTTTTCTAATCGACCCGTTCCTCTTTCATTTTGAAAAAAAAAACCCAAAAATGTAAACGAACGAAAAGAAAAAAAACAATAGTAATGGCGGTTCGTTCTTCGATCTGGAAAACGTAGGGCTTCAGAAAATTGGGGCTTTCGTTCGTTCTTTCGATGCTTGCTAGGGCTTCGTCTTCGATTATCTCGCGCGCGACCTCGTCGATGCTAAGGTGAGTTTACTCACATCTAATCCAATACTTCGTTACGGCAGTTCGATTTTGTTTAGTTGTTGGTAATTTCTGAGTTGGTTCGATTTGTTGATACTTCGGTTTTGAATTCTCTAGTACTGTGACTTTGGTCACTTTGATTTTGTGAATGTATTTTGGCTTCGGCCTCCGTTGCTATGCGAACTTAATTTGGGTTTTTATGATGTTGATTTTTTAATCGAATGTGGTCAATTGAAGTTAATTTGAATTTTGGACTTCGTTCCATTTTGTGTTCGACTTCGGTCTTATTGGACTGTTGTCTTCGACCACTTGAATTTGTTAACTCGTATCTTGGTTGCTTTGTGTCTGACACTTTAATTTAATTGCCAAAGCATCGAGCTGTTTTCATTGTTTTCGACCTGATTTTGAAATAGGAAGAATATGTACCGGTTTTGATTCTCTGGAAAGTTTGGGGTTCTGTGAATTTTTGTTGTCTTCGGCCATCACCTTAGCTTTGACATTGAATTGTTTTTATGGTGACTGTGGTATGTCTGGTAGGCTTCGGCTTCATACCTTTGTTTGCATTAATCTGTAAGTTATTACCACTTACAACATGTACCAGTACATATTCTTGTTTCTTTTATATGTGATGCTTGGTCACCTGTGGCCTTTATGCTGGATGTTCACTTATAGTTCGGGACTGGTTGCATTAATCTGTAATTGGTTTATCACTGGTTTCTTCAAACTTATTCTTTCTACTATGTTTGACTTGTTTACCACTAGTGTTCATTCATGTGTATAACTGGTTTGATTGGTGAGATCATTGACTTGCATTCACTCCAGATGTTGTTGACTTCACTTGAGCATATAGTAGACTTGGTCATTTGCATTGTGTACATCGGAGTTGCATTAGTGTTGTTCAGTGTAACTTATGTACTTTTTGCATTGTATATTCCAGTGTACATCACTTGTTGATTCTTATCGAACATGTATACTTGTATTCGTATTTAATTGAGGCTGTCACATATGTGTATCCATATGTACACATGAGTATGGGTGGATGCATGTATTGTTTTGGGTCTTTGAGTCTGGGCAGTTTAGTTGTTCACTGGTATTCGAGGCATGTTGCATTCAGGTGCTTGCTATGTTTCCATATTAGTCCCACTGACCATTTAGTTCAGCTATGATAGCACTGTCCTGTCCCCGTTGCATTTTACATACGGTTTCTCCACCTTACGCACGCCTGTCTTCATGTATATTCATTGTGCATTGGTAGTTGAAGCATCCCTTGAGTCTGAGCATTTTTAGCAGCTATCTTATCCATTGAGGCAGTCTACATATATGTATTTGTGTGTTCATGTCTGTGACCATTCAGTCTGCCTACCTTAAGTTTAATCCTCTTGTGGCATATTTTGATAAAACCATTGCATTGCAATGACCACTGTTGTATATGCATTTGCCACTGTTTGTTCAGTTTAATTATGCTGAGTTGTATTCATCTGGACTCGTGTGATTTTGACCCATGCTCTGTGTATTTTGGTATTTACAGTTATACGTCATTCGATCACTGTTCTTGTTGACTGGGGCTTGGTAATGTTTAACTTGGATTGCTTTGAGCCCGAGTTGTTGGTTGATTTTTGAAATTGTACTTGAGTTGAATCCAGTTTCAAAAACTCGGGTTTGACCTTGTATTCGGATGTAAACTTTCATTGTGCATTCATGTGTTTCCGATTCATTGAGATTTTGTGTACTTCATCACTGCAGTGGCGCGGCAGTGCACGCTAGCGTGCACTGCAGCCAAACAGTATGGATTATTTTGGTGTTAATTGCCGTCTACGCAATTATGATGTTTTTAAGATTATCTTCATTGATATTCTTTTCACTTATCTTTATTGATGATTTAAATCTGCTGATTTGTTGTCTAACACTGTTTAGTGTTATATCTGCCGTTATCCGATTCTTTTATCGAGGAGTCGGATATACGAGATTTCTGTGATTATCGTCTATTTGACTATCTGATTATTATTGCTGCTATGCACTAATAAACTGGTTTGAATTAGACTGACCTGGGTATTGTTTTCTTTTGAATGTAATACTCGGGTCAGACCCGAGTTATTTCAGGTTGTAGATTTCTTTCTTTGAGTTGTTGTTCGGGATTTGAAGACTTTTCACACCTTCTGAAGTTGTCAGTGTCATTTTGTAGTAGTCGTGTCATTGTATAGAACGATATGTATTCATGTATATTAGTCGATAATGTACTTGTATATATAACTTCTAGAGTCGACAGTTGTAGTTGTATCATATGTATCGTGTCAACTATGTATTAACTGTCATCAGTTATATATATATGAGACTTTTGTTTTTATCTGTGTTCCGCAATTATATTATCTGTGTTATTGTTATATCTAATGTCCTAAACTATTATGAACTATCGTGGTTTGTTTTATACTGATAATTGGGTGTGTCGATGGGAGTAAATAAATAATAGATGAAAAATAAAAAGTATGTACCACTCCTATCGAGATAACCAATATTAGTGTAAGGCCAATTAAGGATGGTCGCTCCTATCCAGCCTTATTCTTCGTAATAATAGACAGTATTTACTTTAATACTCTTTGTTATTATGAGCATAGAGGTGGGGCGTCACAGTTGGTATCAGAGCTTGGGGTTTATGGACATAATATAAAACTTAACTCGGAAAGAACATATGTTACAACTATTGGTCGATGTTTTATTTGTGCTTGAGTCAAAACTAAAGTTTTAAAATTTGGATGAAATTTTTAAATAACTTTATTTAAAAGTAATAGTGAAATTGTGTTCTGATGATTTGATTGATTTGTGTTCTGTTTATCAGAGTGCGCAGCGGAAACAGTAAAACTGTCTTCGCTGAGTACAACTGATAATCTTTTTGATTTAAAATCAAAATACGAAATTGATATGAATTTCATTTGTTGTTTACATAGTTGTAATTATTTTGTTTCTTTGAGAACTTCGAATCCGAATTGAGGATTCGAAGTAATTGCAGATATGTGATTTTTGTTGAAATTTCCGCTGGCCTTCTTTTGTACTAATCATCTAGTGATTAGATTTTTGCTGTTTTGAATTATCTTCATTGAAGATACATTTGAATGGTTTCTTTGTTCATTTTGTAGTACGTGCACAATTTGAATTGCACGTTACTGCATTTATTTTACGTTGAACCGATGCTAGGTTATGAAACGTATTTTGTTGCCGTTATTTTTGTAACGGGATTTTTACACCAATGCTAAATTCTTGAAGCACGGTGTTTTATGGCATTTTGATGAATGAAAATTCTCTGATATTACATTTTAATGTAAATTGTTTTGATGTGATTTTGACGTTTTAAAATTATTGTCGCTTTGGCTTCAGTAACCGTCAAATTTTAAAAGTGAATTTTCAAGCGGTTATTCCGCAATGCTGATTTGTAACCGTTTTTACGGTATTTTGAGAAGTACAATTTCCTTATCGAAATTGTTACTAATATTGCTGCTTTAATCACGTGATTGGAAACTTGTTTTAAAAAAAAAAAAATTGAATGAAAATTGTTTTATAAATTTTTAACGGTTTGCGTTTTCAAAAGGATGAGAAAGCGAATTAAACGATTCAGCAAAATCGAGGATTATGACCCCTTTCTTTTACTGATTCGCTTAATTCCGGACTTGTCCGTTTGAGAATGTAAAGTGTATTTTTACAAAATACACAATTTTGCACTTTCAAGGAAACGATGAAGAGAATTAAACGATTTAGCAAAAGTGCGGAGTATGGAACCACACTTTTACTTTTTCGGTTAATTCCGGACTCGTTAATTGAATATCTGTTGTTTTGATGAATTTGATGATTTCACACTTTCAAGGAAACGATGAAGAGAATCAAACGATTTAGTAAAACACGTGGTATGGGACATGTGCGTTTGCTATTTCGGTTAATTCCGGACTCGTTAATTGAAACATTTTGATGCTTTCGTGTGCTTTCGAGCCACTATGAGGACCTTCGGGTCATTTGTTGGACCTTCGGGTCATTTGTTGGGCTTTCGGGCCACTCTGCGGACCTTCGGGTCAAATACCAGTACTAGACCTTCGGGTCACTCTGCGGACCTTCGGGTCAATCTGATGGGCGCCAAAATTATGTTGAGTACTTGGTAGGCTTCGGCCACTCTGAGATGCACGTGCGGCGAATTAAAAACTCGCCATCTGATGGGATCGATCCAAGCTTTTATGTTGATTTTCTAGTCTTCTTAATTGATTTCTAGATATTTGTTGCATCCAATTATCTGCAGGTAATTGGATATTTGTTGATATGAGTTCTGATTATCGTTTTTGATAATCAGATATTTGTTGTTTCTAATTATCGCTTGTGATAGTTAGATATTTGTTGTTTCTAATTATCGCTTGTGATAATTAGATATTTGTTGTTTCTAATTATCGCTTGTGATAATTAGATATTTGTTGTTTCTAATTATCGCTTGTGATAATTAGATATTTGTTGTTTCTAATTATCGCTTGTGATAATTAGATATTTGTTGTTTCTAATTATCGCTTGTGATAATTAGATATTTGTTGATATGAGTTCTGATTATCGTTTTTGATAATCAGATATTTGTTGTTTCTAATTATCGCTTGTGATAATTAGATATTTGTTGTTTCTAATTTTCGCTTGTGATAATTAGATATTTGTTGATATGGGTTCTGATTATCGTTTTTGATAATCAGATAATTGTTGATTTTAGATTTAATTATCGCCTGAGATAATTAAATAATTGTTGATTTGAGATTTAATTATCGCTTTAGATAATTAAATATTTGTTGATTTTAGATTTAATTATCGCCTGAGATAATTAAATAATTGTTGATTTGAGATTTAATTATCGCTTTAGATAATTAAATATTTGTTGATTTTAGATTTAATTGTCGCATGAAATAATTAAATAATTGTTGATTTGAGATTTAATTATCGCTTTAGATAATTAAATATTTGCTGATTTGAGATTTAATTATCGCTTTAGATAATTAAATATTTGCTGATTTGAGATTTAATTATCGCTTTAGATAATTAAATATTTGCTGATTTGAGATTTAATTATCGCTTTAGATAATTAAATATTTGCTGATTTGAGATTTAATTATCGCTTTTGATAATTAAATATTTGCTGATTTGAGATTTAATTATCGCTTGAGGTAATTAAATAATTGCTGAATTTGAAATTTGATTATCATTTTTGATAATTGAATATTTGTTTTCTGACTATCGTTTGAGATAAGTAAATATTTGAGATTTTTGAGATTGGAGTTTCGTCTTTTTCTCTGGAGATTCAGGTGAGTAATTTGATTTACTCACATTCAATTCGTGCTCTGTAGGGGATTTCTGCTCTGTTTTTCCTTCTCTTTTAGTTGCTGGAACTCGATTGTTCTTGCTTTTGTTAGTCGTCTGATTTTGATCCCTGATTCACACGATGTTAATTCTTTTGATTTGAAGCAGTCGAACCTTTTGATTTCATATCTAGTACTTCCCCTGCTGACATTTGCTTTGCTTATGCACTCGTCATTGCCTTGCTCTTTTGGTTGTTACCTTTTGTCCATTTATTCCCTATGATTGCGTGGACACAATTTTTATAAGGAGGGGAGTCTGTAACAACCGAGGTTTTTCCCCAGTCAGTTATCGACGTTAGACGACTAAAGTTGCTAACAAGGTGCTGTTTGGAATTTATTATCGGGTTTGGAATTCTTGTCAAAACAATTGAGTAAGAGTTGTGGGCTATAAAATTAATCTCAGCCCACATGCCGTTTCCTTATTTTTTTCTAATCGACCCGTTCCTCTTTCATTTTGAAAAAAAAACCCAAAAATGTAAACGAACGAAAAGAAAAAAAAACAATAGTAATGGCGGTTCGTTCTTCGATCTGGAAAACGTAGGGCTTCAGAAAATTGGGGCTTTCGTTCGTTCTTTCGATGCTTGCTAGGGCTTCGTCTTCGATTATCTCGCGCGCGACCTCGTCGATGCTAAGGTGAGTTTACTCACATCTAATCCAATACTTCGTTACGGCAGTTCGATTTTGTTTAGTTGTTGGTAATTTCTGAGTTGGTTCGATTTGTTGATACTTCGGTTTTGAATTCTCTAGTACTGTGACTTTGGTCACTTTGATTTTGTGAATGTATTTTGGCTTCGGCCTCCGTTGCTATGCGAACTTAATTTGGGTTTTTATGATGTTGATTTTTTGATCGAATGTGGTCAATTGAAGTTAATTTGAATTTTGGACTTCGTTCCATTTTGTGTTCGACTTCGGTCTTATTGGACTGTTGTCTTCGACCACTTGAATTTGTTAACTCGTATCTTGGTTGCTTTGTGTCTGACACTTTAATTTAATTGCCAAAGCATCGAGCTGTTTTCATTGTTTTCGACCTGATTTTGAAATAGGAAGAATATGTACCGGTTTTGATTCTCTGGAAAGTTTGGGGTTCTGTGAATTTTTGTTGTCTTCGGCCATCACCTTAGCTTTGACATTGAATTGTTTTTATGGTGACTGTGGTATGTCTGGTAGGCTTCGGCTTCATACCTTTGTTTGCATTAATCTGTAAGTTATTACCACTTACAACATGTACTAGTACATATTCTTGTTTCTTTTATATGTGATGCTTGGTCACCTGTGGCCTTTATGCTGGATGTTCACTTATAGTTCGGGACTGGTTGCATTAATCTGTAATTGGTTTATCACTGGTTTCTTCAAACTTATTCTTTCTACTATGTTTGACTTGTTTACCACTAGTGTTCATTCATGTGTATAACTGGTTTGATTGGTGAGATCATTGACTTGCATTCACTCCAGATGTTGTTGACTTCACTTGAGCATATAGTAGACTTGGTCATTTGCATTGTGTACATCGGAGTTGCATTAGTGTTGTTCAGTGTAACTTATGTACTTTTTGCATTGTATATTCCAGTGTACATCACTTGTTGATTCTTATCGAACATGTATACTTGTATTCGTATTTAATTGAGGCTGTCACATATGTGTATCCATATGTACACATGAGTATGGGTGGATGTATGTATTGTTTTGGGTCTTTGAGTCTGGGCAGTTTAGTTGTTCACTGGTATTCGAGGCATGTTGCATTCAGGTGCTTGCTATGTTTTCATATTAGTCCCACTGACCATTTAGTTCAGCTATGATAGCACTGTCCTGTCCCCGTTGCATTTTACATACGGTTTCTCCACCTTACGCACGCCAGTCTTCATGTATATTCATTGTGCATTGGTAGTTGAAGCATCCCTTGAGTCTGAGCATTTTTAGCAGCTATCTTATCCATTGAGGCAGTCTACATATATGTATTTGTGTGTTCATGTCTGTGACCATTCAGTCTGCCTACCTTAAGTTTAATCCTCTTGTGGCATATTTTGATAAAACCATTGCATTGCAATGACCACTGTTGTATATGCATTTGCCACTGTTTGTTCAGTTTAATTATGCTGAGTTGTATTCATCTGGACTCGTGTGATTTTGACCCATGCTCTGTGTATTTTGGTATTTACAGTTATACGTCATTCGATCACTGTTCTTGTTGACTGGGGCTTGGTAATGTTTAACTTGGATTGCTTTGAGCCCGAGTTGTTGGTTGATTTTTGAAATTGTACTTGAGTTGAATCCAGTTTTAAAAACTCGGGTTTGACCTTGTATTCGGATGTGAACTTTCATTGTGCATTCATGTGTTTCCGATTCATTGAGATTTTGTGTACTTCATCACTGCAGTGGCGCGGCAGTGCACGCTAGCGTGCACTGCAGCCAAACAGTATGGATTATTTTGGTGTTAATTGCCGTCTACGTAATTATGATGTTTTTAAGATTATCTTCATTGATATTCTTTTCACTTATCTTTGTTGATGATTTAAATCTGCTGATTTGTTGTCTAACACTGTTTAGTGTTATATCTGCCGTTATCCGATTCTTTTATCGAGGAGTCGGATATACGAGATTTCTGTGATTATCGTCTATTTGACTATCTGATTATTATTGCTGCTATGCACTAATAAACTGGTTTGAATTAGACTGACCTGGGTATTATTTTCTTTTGAATGTAATACTCGGGTCAGACCCGAGTTATTTCAGGTTGTAGATTTCTTTCTTTGAGTTGTTGTTCGGGATTTGAAGACTTTTCACACCTTCTGAAGTTGTCAGTGTCATTTTGTAGTAGTCGTGTCATTGTATAGAACGATATGTATTCATGTATATTAGTCGATAATGTACTTGTATATATAACTTCTAGAGTCGACAGTTGTAGTTGTATCATATGTATCGTGTCAACTATGTATTAACTGTCATCAGTTATATATATATGAGACTTTTGTTTTTATCTGTGTTCCGCAATTATATTATCTGTGTTATTGTTATATCTAATGTCCTAAACTATTATGAACTATCGTGGTTTGTTTTATACTGATAATTGGGTGTGTCGATGGGAGTAAATAAATAATAGATGAAAAATAAAAAGTATGTACCACTCCTATCGAGATAACCAATATTAGTGTAAGGCCAATTACGGATGATCGCTCCTATCCAGCCTTATTCTTCGTAATAATAGACAGTATTTACTTTAATACTCTTTGTTATTATGAGCATAGAGGTGGGGCGTCACAGTCTATGATAATGAAACCACTGTCCAATGTGGCATTGAGTCTTTCTTCGTAGGATTGGAGGAATGTGTTGTTTGATTTTGAGTATGGATGGGTTGAGCATCCCATTTTTTCAACATTGGAACTCAATGGATCTCGATTGAAGGCTAAGCGTTCATCCATTTTCGAAGGGAACGGCCTCGACAATCCCATCACCATCGCTACATCTCCTTTTCTCTATGGGTCAAGTCTACATGCCTAAAATGATTCAAATCAAGGGGAGAGTGGCGGTGGTGATGTGGACCGAGGGCGAAGGTAAACGGTAGCATGACATGAGGAAGTGGTGCAGGGCAAGGCATTAGTCGATTGAAGCGGGGACCCACCTTGGCAAGTGTGGTTAGAAGATTGTGGGGGTTTGAGGTAAAAATGATGACATTAGTTTGAATTGGTTAAGATTGGTGCCCTTAGGGACAGGTGACGAATGGTGGTCAAAGATCTGGTAGAAGCATGGCGGTGTGGAAGTTGGCGGCAGTTGAAAGCTTGGTTTGCAGGAAAACAAAATTATAAAGGCTGAAAGAACATGGAAGCTAAGGAATGATAATGGAAGTTGAATTTTTTTCCAAGTATTGTTTTTATATAACAATTAGAAATCCATGTGGTGCCAATCACAATTGGTCGATACCAGAATGGTATGGTCATCCATATTTAAAAAAGAAGAAGAAATCTATCTGGGGAAAGAGCGGAGTAGCTTTTAGAGGATTCTTAACAATGATCGAAGACTTCAGATAGAATACTTCAACTTTTATATCGGTGGAAAGGATGTGATTCGACAACTAAATGAAGAGACATGCTGATATTTAAGAACAGATGCAGCATTTTACGAAAATAGTTCAGATGATGGAGGCATCTTTATAGATTAAATTCGGTCATTTGTCTAATCCAAAGCATGCTTTATTATCATAAAGCCCTATTTTGGGAACAAGTGTTATCCGATATTTGAACCAAGCAACATCTTTATGGATTGGGGCTTTAAAAAAATGAAGAAATATAATAAAAAGCTTAGAAGATTTCAAGATTGAAGAACGACCGAACCTCAAGAAATTTATCTAAGTATTGGAGATATCAAACCGATCGGTATTGAATGGTCTAAAGGGATCGACACCGATCAGTCTAAAGTCAAAGGGGGACCTAATCTAAACTATGAATGGTTCTACAAACAAGTTTAAATAAAAAAGAAGTTTTGGAGGAGAAAAATTGTTCAATGTTGAACGGTCCTTGATGGGCAATTTTTTTAAATATCTAAAGCTTGAAGACTTGAGTAAATATGAAGAAAAAGCAAAGAAGTGGGCATCTATCACAATCATTTGGTACCAATCAATGACTTATGAGATATGTTGATTTTGACGTCTTCTCCGGGGTACAATCTCAGATCTAGATATTTACTTGTTAAAACTAATTTTGTCGACTATTAGAGGAAGAGAGCACTCATGTATTTTTTTTTTACTAAAAAATGAAGCTATAAACACGCCTGATAGGTAGTGATGCCCTCCCTATAATCTAAAATAAAGAAGAAAAAAATACCCTCTCCCCACTCCTAATAACTAAGGTCTATAATGGAAACAAAAACAATAATCCTACTCTCAGTCGAAATATACTATAATCCAATAGAAATTATAAGTGACTAAATCAATGAAACTACTATATCCATCCAAACTATAGTAATATCTAAAACAGTAAAAATAACTCAACAACAAATGTAAGATTAATTCATATATATGTATATAAATAAATATTCATGCACACACACATATGCATGAGTATAATAATCTCATAGTAATAAAACATGAAATAATATGGTTAAACTAGGTGCGGGACAATATAAACTAAGTAATACAAAAGGAAGAAGGAATGAAATGACGGATGAATTAATACAACACACACCAATCTAAATAAAATCATGCAAGTCAACAAAAGTGCTAAAAGGTGTATCAAGAATGTAAACACTCTAAATCAAATCTAGTTTCACAGTAAAAGTATAATATCAGATGTGTCAAAGGGAAAAACATCTGTAAAACTGTACTTAGATCATTATTGAATTTTCTATTTTTAAAAATGATTTTTACTATTGAATAATTAATAAGATATTTTACTTTTTTAAGAAGCTCTTTAAAACTAACATTTTTAGTTAATTATAACTAGGGTTCGAAATCCAATTAAAACTAAATAAAGCAATTACATATATCATATTTTCCATAGAAGTACTAATACTATTAAATATTCTTTGGTTTCTTTCAAACCAAATATACCAACATATGATAGTCAATACAGTATCTAGTAAAAATATAGATTCTCATAAACTGTTATTATTTTCTCCAAACTCTTGCAAACCACTTTCAAAGACATCGAGATTTAATTTCTCAAAATATCAGTTTAAATTCTCTTTGTTTATAAGTCATATTTATATAAAATCGCTTTCTTAGAAAATTTACACTAAACTTCCTTTTATTAAAATAAACTTCTAACCCAACATTTATTACCGAACGCCTTAGTCACTATGAAACTCAATTCACAAGGTGTTTGTTTCAATGCACCCATAAATACTATCTATCCAACACATGAAGTAAAAAGGTAAACTGCTCATAAACTAGTCGTGCAAAATCAATAATCAATAGACGATAATAAATGCACATAAATTGGTCAAGCGTAACTAATCAATCAGTAAATGATAACAATGCTCGAAAGCTAGTTGAGCAAGGCTAATCAATCTAATAACAGATAACGATGCTTAAAAACTGATTAAGCATGGCTAAACCAATCAATGAGGTGTAACGAATGAACACCATTAATTCTTACAATAATTAAACTACATTTTAATAATCCATACTTATATAAGTTACCTTATATAAGATCTTTTATTTTTCATAGTCGAATTACTTTAAGGCATACGTTTATAACAAATATACATACGCTCTCATACGTATAAAATACCTTAAACACATTATAGGCATCACTTACCCTATCTCTAATGAGTTATACCCAACCAAGCCAAGGTTCTCTCTTAACTTTCTGCTTTGATACCACGCTATAATGTTTACCCTTTTCGGTGGTGACTGCAACTGGTACCTCGTATCTAATTTTATAGACAGCCTCTCGACTTCGCAACCAACCTATAAAGGGACGTGTAGGGGTAAGAGTTAAAGCTTCGTCATAGTTCACAGTGCAATAGCCCCCTATCATGTGCACCTAGTGCAATCCAGAAATGATCACATACGGAAATCAAGTCTTGTATACTTTTCACCATTTTCGACCTTCTTAACTTACGCTATACCTCAATCAAGAGTGAAGCCAGGTAGGTTAGAACATTGGTTGCATCCAAGCCCTATCTTGACTCCTTATTCTTAGCTCTCATAGCTTGGAAAAGGTCTACTTTGTCGACTTTTAATGCTAAGCATATGATTAAATACTTTCCATAAACAAGTAAATACACAAAACACGATTAAGTCACACAAGCGGCTTCCATTCCCATTTTTATTTAATTAATTCTTTTATTAGTTAATTTTATTTTATCAAATAATTACCTCCTTCAGAAGTAAGAGAACGTGATATAGGAGTCCTCCTTGGGTGATCTTGAATACATACGTTCTATAAGCAAGAGACTTTTGGTACGAACGAGTCCTCCCCGGGGGATCTTAAACCATATAAATCTGCCATGCTTTTATTCACTTCCTTTTTCTACTTGTGTATATATTTAAAACACCTTTACAAAAGATATATACATGGATACTAATATCTTTACATTCTTGGAAATGTATTCGTATTCTTATCCCGAAGGTATAAGAATATATACAAATCTCTTAACAAGATTTCACATTTCAAAAGTAAATTTAAATGGGTTAAAGATAGATGTTATTAAAACATTGTTTACATAACCCAAAGCCATTTTGTACTTGTCATTATCCTTAAAATATTATTTTTGAAGATCTACTTATATCTACACTTATTTAACAAAGTAATGTACTTTTTAATAAATTTTCAAAACCATTTATTATAACTAAGTGTTATGACCAAGACTACTTATCCTTTTATAAAATATTACTTACTTTTTCCAAACTTACATATATACTTTTAAAATACTTATAAATACATTTTAAATACCCATATAAAATATTACTTAAAAAATAACTAACTTAGAAATTTGACAAAAAGCATAAAATAAGCGTGTTTTGTGTTTAGAACTCTATATTTAATAATTCATAAATAATTATTAAAAATATATTTAAACTTCAAACCTCTTTTAAAACACTCTAATTAATGTTATTAAAAATCTTAAAAAGATCTTAGAAAAATACTTTATTTAAATATCATTTCTAAACCATTTAAAGTCTCAAATAACATACTACTGCATTTACAAAAGTGGTGTCTAAAGTTTAGAAACACCCAGAAAGTGTTTCAGTTAGAAAGTGTTGCAGTTTCATACTTTTGCCACAAAACCAGTTTTAAAATCATTTAAACTTTGATATGTTTATAGTAAGAAGTAAATATAAATTACTTATTAAAACAGCAAAGAACCTATAAGATGTCTTTTAAAATCATATTAAAAATTATCGAACACAAGGCAATTTCAAAGTGCTCATATATAACGACACTTTTTGTTATAACTTTGGCCACTTTATTCTACAAGTTCTATAACTTCTAAATAATGTTTTTCAATCTCATACACTATTATAAGTGTAGAGCATAATCAAAGTATATACTCACAATATATTCCCGTATAACCATTTGAACAAGTTAAACATAGGGGATTTCGAAATGCACATATAGCGACTATTCTTACTTCAAACACTTTCAAACACACTTCAATGCCACACACAACCAAACCAAACATGTATACATAGAATCAAGGCTACACTACATGTTGTAGAGGGTAATAGAAGCAATGATATACCATATAGAGGTTTCACTAGCTTTCCAAAGCAAGTGGGTCCAAAAGTGATAACTTGTATCAGTTAACTTTACTTAACTTTATATTCAAGCACACAAAAATACACATACATTATATACTATTCAATAGTGAGTAAACTCACTTCCAAACCAAGCTAACATAAGCATAATCCACTTAGAATCACATGAACACTTCCTAACATCACCAAACATCCAAAGATCTAACCTTTAGCTCACATATGCTCTCGGCCATGCTTCCTACCCCCAAAATTGCTCATGGTCAGAATTTGTTTGGGGTGTCATGCTCCATTTACTTCAACCTTTCCTTTGCTAATACTTGTTACTACGTTGTGTTAAGCCTATAGCTTGAGTTTGGTGAAGATTGAAGAAGAGTTACTTTGATTAAAGATTGATTAGGGAAGATAGAAGTGGATTAAGACTAAGTTGTTTCCATCTTTATAAATTAGCAAATGGATAAATGTTACCATATGAAGAGCCTTATGTAGAGGTGACCAAGAGGTAACCACTCTCCTCTTACCCCCCCATGGAAGGTCACCATGCATGCTCCCTCTCACGTGCCTTGCTTTACACCTCACACCCCTTAGGAAATATCTTTTATTATTCATCAAAATATCTTCTCCTTAATCATTTTGCTAATCTATTACTATTTGCAATTAGTCAACCATAACACTCAAAATAAAAAAATTTCTAATTAATAACACATTAATATTCTAGGCAAGCCCAAAATGTTTGAACATCTTTTACTGAGTAAAAAGCCGTTTATCGATATTTCTTCGAACTATTTATTTTTGTAAACAGTTTTCAAAAACAAATTTCATATGATTACTTATTAATTAAAAGGGGATTAACAAGGTTATAAAATCAATTTTATCACATTAAATATAAGATTCAAATATTTAAATAATTCAGATATTTAAATACGAAGTGTTTGAAATTTCAGATCGTTCATCCAATATATTGGTAATGTTGATAAAACAAAATTAATAAGAACTATCATACTGCACTCGATAATAATTTGTCAATCCACTTAGATAATCTTTCATTAATTTTATCAATTAATGTTAACTAATCATCATGTTTAAGTTTAGTTGGCCATATAAAAATCCTAGGTACTCTGTGAGAAATTTCATAATTTTACAATTCAATGTACAAGCAACTTGGTTCTCTACCTTATCTAAGTCACTCGGTACTAGCATGAAACTTTTATCAAAAATAATCTTTAATCCAGAAAGTAACTCAAAACCATATAAAACAAAATAAAATGCTATAATGTGCCTAAGAAAATGGGATGTAAAGAGGATGGTATCATCCACAAACTGGAGAATGGAGAGGCCATTACTCGTAATCTCATTTCCTACATTGTCTAAAATCTCATTGCTAGTTGTTAGCTTGATAATCCTCGCAAAAACATCAGCAGCTAGATTAAATAGAAGAGGTGACAATGGGTCACCTTGCCTAAGTCCGCGTTTCCATTAGATTTTATTTCTAATATACCGTCATTATACTTGAATTTCTATTTTTAAATAAAGACATAATCCAACCAACCCATCTAACATTGAAACCCCCAGCCTATAATAAATCTTAAGAAAATCTCAATCAATTGAATCAAAAGCTTTTGCAAAATCGAATTTTAAAAGCTTGCAAGTGATGTTATTTTTACAACATTAATTAATAAATTCTTGAACTATCGCTACCACATCTATAACATTTCTACCCTTGATAAAAACAATTTGTGCACTATCAATTCATTCATTTTAGTACTTAACCTATTAGCTAAGACCTTATACATAATTTTAAAAGAACAATTTAAAAAGAAATAGGTGTAAAGTCTTTCAACTCATTCGCTCCCGCTTTCATGTGTTAAAATTACATTAGCGAAATTGAAGCTGCTTAATTGTAGTGAACCATTATAGAATTCATTAAAAATTATAGTTATATCATATTTTAAAACATTCCAAAAAAAATTGTAAAACAAAACAAGAAACCCATCAGGACCGGGTGATTTATCACTATGCATACTGGTTATAGCCCTCAAAATCTTCTCTTTCATAAATGGGTTATCCAATCCATCTGAATCAGTTCTAGTGTCATCGAGATACAAATCATCCCATTTAGACCTAGCTCCATGTCATTTCTTAGATCTAAAATTTTCTTTACAATAGTTAGTAAATGCATTGTTTAATTCATTTTGATCAAAAATCTCAACTTGTTTAAATAATACAAAATTAACAGTGTTACTATTTTTCCTACCATTAGCAACCTAACAAACAAATAGTACTTTTATCTCCCTCATCCATCCATTGAACCCTACATCTTTGCTTCCACATCACTTCCTCTTGCGTAATAATTTTATTTAGTTCTTCTTTTGGATTTGAAAGAACATTTCTAAAATATTTAAATTTTTAGATTCTTCTATTTTATTTAACTTTAAAATATCAATTAGTTATTTATTTATTTTTTATTCTAGTATTACCATAAACATTTTTATTCCATTTTGTTATGAAATATTCTTAAATCTCTAAGCTTGCTTACGAACACTTTAGCTATGTTTCCTGAAAATCTATATTTATAATTACCCATAGAGAGCCATTTATTTGTACCATTTATTTATAATTAAATCCATAAAGTTATTCTATAACAACCACATTTTATTAAATCTAAAATTTTTATTCTATGTATTTTATTTAGTACAAGATAAAATAATAGGACAATGATCCGACTAAATACTCTAAAGTCTAACAATTTTAAAAACAGAAAATCTGTTTTCCACCTCATCGCTAAAGAAAAACATATCTAACAGAGCCATCAAAGGGATTTCTTTATTATTTGCTTAAGTAAAACATTTGTTACTAAGAGGTAACTCAATCAAATTACCTTAATAATAAACTAGTCAAACTCTTCTATAGCGGATTCTCGAGGGGAACGTTCCTTTAAAAACATAGTAATTTTGAAATCCTCACCCACTATCCAAGGGATTAGAGTGAGTGCTCTAAGCTTAAGACGCTCTCTCCAAAAAACCAATCGATCAACCTTGGAATTCCGCCCTTAAATGTTAGCGACGTTAAGAAATGATCCATCGCTCAGGTTCGAACATATAAGATGCATCGAATGAGCATTAATAATAATTGTAAAAGCTTAATGTAATTTTTTTGAACCCATTATCAAGCCTCCCAAGTAATCCCTAGATGGAAGATAAACCCAAACGACTAAAATGAAGACCCCTAGGCTCCTATAAAATAGGTATATAGGATGTTTTATTTTTGTTTCTTGCAATGCAATATTAATGTTATTATCTTTAAAAGAAAACTAATTTTACTAAATTTTTCTAAATCGTGTAAAACCTAACGCTCCAACCGATGTATCTCATGATCTAAGCGATATTACCTGTTCTAGTTTCCTACTTTTAATGTACTTGTTGTCTAATTGAACATCATCAAAAACGAAAGTAGAACTCCAAGCTAAATAACACATATCACTAGTGGATAAACTACTCAAACCACACAGACTATAAGTATTATCTAAAATAATATCTAAACCCGAGCTTGAGTCATCATGTACTTTAGTGGCCACTAGATAAAGACAAGCAAACCTCCCCACCGATCTATATGAGCTTGGGCAAGAGTCAAAATCCAGATCCTCTCAATGTTGTCTAGAAAAAGATACTACCACAAGCTCACTACTATCTACCCTCTGTATAACATCTCCAAATCCGACCCTTGCATGAATCTTAGATCCTCATCATGCTTTGGGCCATCATGCCTTGAATCTACCACATGCTTCAAGATTAAATCAAAAAATGACATCAACTCATGTATTAATCCTTGATCCATATCCAGCTTCGAGCCAACATGCACAGAAACTACTTGTGTTAAAGCCACATCATGCTCCCTATCTGAATTATGCAACAAGCTAGAAACCATATCCAGCTTCAAGTCATCATGTACTAAATCTAAAACCATGCACTGTACGATCAATGCACACACTCAGTTCCACGTTTTCTTATATATTTTATCTACAGTAATACTCAACTAAGCATTTCCTATCCCCGTAATTGCTACTCGTTCTCGTATCTTCCATTTCAGTGAATTCCTGTACATGCATAATTTCTTTATGCTTTAGAATAGGCAAAGTTACATGCGTTGTTTCTTTGTTAAGCCTCAAGTTCGAACAACACAAATGAAGCATGTGAGGCATGAAGAAGGAGGACAGCCAACAAATTGTTTGAGAGCAAAGGAACAAGGAGGCAATTCATTGAACACGTTGATGCTGACCCTTCCTATCATCACCAGAAGTGAACCAAAGGAGGAGCTGGGTGGTTTAGATCGTCAGAAAAGCCTGTTGGACATCACTAAGGCGGAGGACATTTCAGTTGCTGTTAGAAAGTAATGGTGGGTGTGCACGTGCACATGTGCACATGTACACAAGTGTGCAGTTGTGACCTATTCAATGTTCAGCTGGTTTGATCAGTTCAAAGATGAACAAGTCCTGTATTCAGCTAATATGCATTCATGATTATGTATAAATAGTAGGAGTATGTAAAAATTGAAAAGTGTGAAGATTAGAAAAGGAAATTTTATTCATTTATTTTGAATAATTTCTGTTATACAACATCTTCTCTCAAATTTACAAACATTTCTTTACACTCTCTCCATTCTTTCATATTTATATATCTCATAAAACAAAGGCAGTCTGCAACTTCATTCTTCCAATCTTCATTGATCTAAGAACCCAAAGCTTCAGCCATTATATGTCCATTCTGTCGCCATTACCATGGTGAATACAAGGTTGAAGAAAGATGGTCATAAAAAATTGGTATCGGAGCCGGCAAGGCCAGGCGATCAACCCGAGCTAACTGATGAGGAAAACCAAACTGATCAAGATGATGATGCGGTTGAAAGCAGCAGGCAAGAACAAATCAGCCTGAAAAACTCCATGGCCATTAGAGAGTTGCAGGAAACTTCATTAAATCTTCAAGAAAGCGCTTAGCATTTGAATGTCAAAATTGACAGCATTAGTGAAGCACTTACGGCCATTACCATAGAATTAAAGGAACTCAAAAATCAAAGTGAAATTAGGAACATGAGAGGAGAAACCAGTAATCATACGCCACCAAGAATTGCAACTACAATAGTGCCCCCTTACATTACACCACCTCAAAGACAATTCCATAGGCCAAATAAAGAAACTGCAGTTCAAGAGATACCTTACATAGATTTCATATCATCCACTAGAAACAATCACAGTCCCCACAATGAGTCATCATCAAGAAACCATACTCCAAGGCTACTGCAAAATACAATCATCAAGTTAGCATTTCCTACCTATGATGGTGACACTGGAGTAGTAGAATGGTTAAGCCAGGTAGAGCAACTCTTCTCATACCATAATACACCTGAAATAGAATGGGTACCCACTTGCTCTTTCCATCTAAAGGGAGAAGCACATCTCTGGTATGGATGGTTGATCAAGAAAGTAAAAAATTACGATCAATGGATGATCTTTAAAGAAGAGTTATTAACAAGATTTGCACCAGAGGAGCTGCAAAGGCCTTATGGAGCTATTTCAAATCTCAAACAAACTACTATAGTCAAACAATATCTCAAGAATTTTAAACAGTTAAAAGGGTTATGTGATGCACTCCCTAATCAATTTTTGCTGGAGAAATTCATTGATGGGTTAAAGGAAGAAATCAGGTATGATGTTCTATCACTCAATCCTATTGATTTTATGGAGGTTGTTAGTTTAGTTAAGGTATTCGAGTGTAAAAGAAATTGCAAGAAAAAACAAAATCCACAAACAACCCAGAAACTTAATACCAAACAATTATAATAAAGCAGCACCCATGGCAAAGACAAATTTAGAGTACACTTCCAAGAATAAGGGTCTCACACCACAAGAAATTATTGAAAGGAGAAGAAAGAACTTATGCTTTGGATGCAATGAGAAATGGCACCAAGGACATGTATGCAAAAATAAACAGGTATACATCCTTGAGGGAATTATGTCACTACAAGATTCTGATGTGAATCAAGAAGTAGATGATATTAGCATGCCAATTGAGGAACTAGATATATCAAATGAAGCAGTACCAGAAGGTGAGCAAAGAGAAGAAGCTTTTGCCATTACAATCAATGCGATCTATAGTGTTCCTACCTTACATACTATTAGAGTGCGAGGCTATCTTAATGGTCATCCTATCCAAATTCTTGTGGATTCTAAATCTACCCACAGTTTCATAAATACAGAATTGGCCAAAAGAATGGGGTTGATAGTGCAAGAAACTCAAACATATACTGTACAGGTGGCCAATGGAGATAAAATACAAGGTAATGGTCTATGAAAGGGTGTAACTTTCAAATGCCAAGGATGCAAAATGCTTATTGACTTATTATTAATACCTCTAGAGGGCTGCCAGTTGGTATTAGTTGCTCAGTGGATGAAAGAAGTTGGAGAAATTTCATTTAATTTTGCAAAGCTGCAACTGAAGTTTCAATACAATGGCAAAGAGTACATATGGCAAGGAATTAAGGGAGGCAACAAGGTAGTTGATGATAAAAATATTATTAAAGAAAGTGCTAAGGGCCAGTTGTCACTACTGCTGTGTTCAAAAGAGATGCATGTTGGAACAGTTGATGGTAACCAGTCCATACCACTAGAGGTACAACATGTCCTTTCACAATACCCTATAGTTGTTAACCCTGTAACCACCTTACCTCCTTCCCAAAAGTATGATCACAAGATACCCCTTGTACCTAATGCTAAACCAATCTGTTTAAGGCCATATAGACACTCCTACCATATCAAGAATGAATTGGAAAAGCTAATTAAGGAAATGCTTGAGGCAGGAATCATTCAACCCAGCACTAGTGAATACTCCTCTCCTGTGGTCATGGTTAGGAAAAAAGATGGTACATGGAGAATGTGTGTGGATTATCGAGCACTCAACAGTCAAACTCTCAAGGATAAATTCCCAATCATCGATGACTGCTAGATGAACTATATGGATCAAGCTACTTTACTAAATTGGACTTGAAATCTGGGTATCATCAAGTGAGAATGCATCCAAATGACATACATAAGACTGCATTGAAAACACATGAGGGACACTATGAGTTCCTTGTTATGCCATTTGGCCTATCTACTGCACCATCAACCTTTCAGGCATTGATGTATGATATTTTCAAACTGTATTTGAGAAAATTTGTTTTATTATTCTTTGATGATATACTAATATATAGCCAGACCTGGTTTGAGCATATGCACCATATAGGTCTGACTTTACAGGTCATGGAGAACAACCACTTGGTGATCAAATTATCAAAATGCGTGTTTTCTAAAAAACAAATTACTTATCTGGGCCATATCATATCAAAAGCAGGCATTGATGTGGATCCAGAAAAGATCAAATCAATCAAAGAATGGCCTGAGCCAAGGCATATTAAAGGACTAAGAGGGTTCCTAGGCATCACTGGGTACTACAGAAAATTCATAAGAAATTATGGAGTGATTGCTAGACCTCTTACCAACTTATTAAAGAAGAATGCTTTTCATTGGGATGAAAAAGCCACCGAGGCCTTCAACAAACTTAAAGACTGTCTAATGAAACCTCCTATACTGTGCATGCCAGATTTGAACAAAGAGTTTATTATTGAATGTGATGCCAGTGGTGTGGGAATTGGAGCTATATTAACTCAAGAAGGAAGGCATATTGCTTACCTTAGCCAAGCCTTAAATGGAAAGAACTTACTACTGTCTACATATGAAAAGGAGTTGTTGGCATTGTTATTAGCAACCAAGAAGTGATCTCAGTATCTGATAGGAAGGAAGTTTGTTATAAAGACTGATCACCAGAGTCTCAGACATTTGTTGTCACAGAGGTTAACAACAGGAATCCAAGGAAAGTGGCGTGCAAAACTCCACGGGTACGACTACAAAGTTGAATATAGAAAGGGAAAAGAAAATACTGTGGTTGATGCTCTTTCTAGATTTCTAGAAGAACAAGATAACCACATCATACAGTGCCAGGTTGTGACTACTGTGGAAGGCAGTTGGATGCAAGAGTTAAGAAAATATTGTGAGCAATCAGAATATATAAAGGACTTGAAACAAAAATTAGAAGATGGCAGACTTAATACATCCAAGTATCATTTGGTGGATGGATTACTATATTATAAGAAAAGGATATTGTTGGATCATAATTGCAAGGAAATAATACAGATCATACTCCATGAATATCATGCAGCACCACTAGGTGGCCACGATGGCATCAAAAAGACTAGGCACAAATTAAAAGAAGACTTTTTCTGGAAAGGAATAAGATCAGACATTGAAAAATATATAAGAGAATGTAATATATGCCAAAGGAATAAACATGAGAATATCTTAACCCCTAGTTTATTATAGCCTCTACCAATACCAGAAAAAATATGGTGTGATGTATCCATAGATTTTATAATAGGACTGCCCAAAAGCCATAGATTTACAGGAATATACATAGTGGTAGATAGGTTGTCAAAGTATGCGCACTTCTTTGGACTTCAGCATCCCTATACTGCTAAGGAAGTAGCAAAAATATTTTTTGATGGAGTGTTCAAACTGCATGGTATGCCATAGAGTATAGTGAGTGATAGAGACTCAATATTCACAAGCACCTTTTGGCAAGAATTGATGAAACTACAGGGGTGTACATTAAAGATGAGCTCATCCTACCATCCACAATCAGATGGTCAAACTGAGGCTGTTAACAAGATATCAGAAAACTACTTGTGTTGCTTTGTTTGTCACAAACCTCAAGACTAGTCGAATTGGCTTACATTAGCCGAGTATTGGTACAACACCAACTGGCAAAGCTCCATCAATGTCACACCATATCAAGCTCTCTATGGGATACCTCCTCCAACCTTACTGTCTTATGTACCCAAAACTGCAAGAGTGCCTCAAGTTGAACAAGATTTGTATTCAAGAGATATTGTACTTTAGTTTTTAAAAGATAGCCTACATCTTACTCAAGAAAGAATAAAAAAGCAGATTGATGCAAAAAGGACAGAGAGGCAGTAAGATGAAGGAGATTGGGTGTATCTTAAGTTACAACCCTATAGGAAAATCACAGTAAGTAATTTAAAAACCACCAAGCTATCACCCAAGTATTATGGGCCATATAAGGTTATACAGAAAATTGGGGAAGTAGCTTATAAGTTGGAATTACTTGTTGGGGCAAAAATTCATCCAGTATTTCACATTTCGTAATTAAAGAAAAGGATAGGCTGTGGCATTGTTATATAGCCTGATGATCCAACCTTTACCGAAGAAATTGTTGATGAGCCTGAGTCAATACTAGATAGAAGAATTTTTCCCAAAAATAATACCACAGTTACCCAAGCTTTGGTGAAATGGAAGCAAAGGGATATGGAAGATTCGACATGGGAGGATTATTGAGATTTGGTGAAGAAGTATCCCGCCTTCGACCTTGAGACAAGGTCAGTTTTTGAAGAGGGAGGGGGTGTTAGGCCTCAAGTTCGAACAACACAAATGAAGCATGTGAGGCATGAAGAAGGAGGATAACCAACAAATTGTTTGAGAGCAAAGGAACAAGGAGGCAATTCATCGAACACGTTGATGCAGACCCTTCCTATCATCACCAGAAGTGAACCAAAAGAGGAGCTGGGCGGTTTAGATCGTCAGATAAGCCTGCTGGACTTCACTAAGGCGGATGACATTTCAGTTGCTGTTAGAAAGTAATGATGTGGGTGGGCACGTGCACATGTGCACGTGTACACAAGTGTGCAGTTGTGACCTATTCAATGTTCAGCTGGTTTGATCAGTTCAAAGATGAACAAGTCATGTATTCAGCTAATATGCATTCATGATTATGTATAAATAGTAGGAGTATGTAACAATTGAAAAGTGTGAAGACTAGAAAAGGAAATTTTATTCATTTATTTTGAATAATTTTTGTTATACAATATCTTCTCTCAAATTTACAAAAATTTCTTTACACTCTCTCCATTCTTTCATATTTATACATCTCGTAAAACAAAGGGAGTCTGCAACTTCATTCTTCCAATCTTCATTGATCCAAGAACCCAAAGCTTCAGCCATTATATGTCCATTCTGTCGCCATTACCATGGTGAATACAAGGTTGAAGAAAGATGGTCATAATCCATATGCACAGTACTTAATGAATTGCCGACATGCTTCAAAATTTAATAAACTAAGTTCAGTTGCCTCAAAATTCTTTACATCCATGCAAACATCCAAAGCCAAAAAACGGCCAACAGAAACCCTTATATTGTTTAGTATATAAAGAATTATCTCATCAGAACTAAAAGCTAATATGTTATCATCAACACGCCCCATATATAACTCGAGTTCTATCATCAACATACCCTTCTATTATAACATTAGACTGCTACTTTACACAAACTTGAAACATTATTGTTCCCACGACAGTCTTGACCATAAAATTTTTGAAGCTAGAAAAAGTAGAATTAATGCCTTCAACATCCACCATGCATTTGTTTAAATGCATGAATTTATGTATGAAACAATCTTATCAGAGAACAATTATTTTCCTTGACACGAGTCACCCATCTCGGTCTTCATAAAGCATGAACTATAAGAACTACTCTTGATCATAGCTTAATTTTGATCATATAGTTACAAAGATAATTATCTATCCCTCCCCAAAAAATTCTCACATAATTTACAACTAGATCCATCGTCTTCCTCGTCATTACATCCATCACAATAATCTCCCTCATCATATCAAGGACTTCAAATTTGTTATGACAATTAATATCAATCACATTAGGTTCACAACTTGTAAATTTATTCTTAGCCACCTTGTTAAATTCCCAATATCACTACCAAGATGACGATCATGGAGAGAAATGTAGCATTTTCCAACATAACAACATCATTATCTTTTGAATTTTTTTTTCATAACTCCTCCCTTACTGTATGGTTATCTGATTCTGTCATTCCAGTACAAAATTTAGAAACTTCCACAACCTTTGGAAAAAAAGAAGATGATTTAGCATATTTCTCTTTAATAGAATCAGATTTTTTGGACATAGTATATTGCTCGGCTCTCTTCTCTGTATCATTACATGACATCTCCGAGGTGTATGAATAAAAATGCCACAAAAGTTTGTGGAAAAGATAATCAATCTCTTCTCTCTTTTCAAGATGACTATCAAGAAACAATTTTATGAGTTTATAGTATTCAAGAGTGAAGTAATTTCCACCGTCAAATTTTGAGTGTGGCTTTGGAAGAGGAGGGTTTTTAGCTTCAGGGCGGTTTGCTTTCTTGTCACCAAAATGTCCACACCTAAAACATCGCAATGGCTCTCTACAGTTTCTAGCGATATGCGAAACTGTAGAAGAAATTCCTAAAAGAGGATGATGGCGGAAATAGTATTTCTTGTGGAAAAGTAGAAGATGATGGCGGAGACGGTATTTCTTGAGGAAAAGTAGAAGACGAGAGAGTGAAGAAGATGCCACATTTTTACATGATTTGGAAAGGTTAAATAGATTTTAATGATTTATAAAAATCTTAATTATCTTCTTAGGAATTTTGCACTAAATTTCTGCCACTTTGAAATCAACTCTATTCTAAATTTAAAACCATTGTAAACTTAGTTGTAGTTGGGAAAATAATTCAAAATATAATCTCTGTGATCGTAGGTTTAAGATTCGTGCCAAATCACTTTTAAAATCTTATCGGTTCTCTCTCTCCTTTTGAATTTTAAGTCTACAATCTGATTTTCATTTAGTTTGGGAGTGTTTGTTCATTTTCAAAGCAAATAATGCATCAATGGGCTATTGTTCCTTTAACTATCGAATGGGTAAGCTATCTTATGGATGAGATACCTTCTTTGTTCTATTGTATGGGCAAGCTATCGTCTCTATAGCCATCGAATGAATAAGTTGTCGTTTTATAGCCATCGAATAAATAAGCTATCATATCTACCAACTTTTAGCTATCGCATATATGCTATCATGTCTATCAACTTTTAGCTATCGCATATAAGCTGACGTGTCTACAAACTTTTAGCTATCAGATATATGCTATCGTGTCTACCAACTTTTTTCAATTAGAGTTGTAATGGCATGTTTGTTATTAAGTGGAAAACTGATATATTACTTAATAAAGTAACCACTTTTTGTCTTAGTCTGTACGCATGTCGCACTTTTGTTCATCACTTTTAGAGTTATGGTAGTAATTTCAAAACATGTCGTTATCTTCCTCCGTAATTAGTCCCTGATTATTTCATTTCTTTAATTAACTCATTAACTATGTATATTTTTTGCATTGCCATTAGTTCGTATTAATTCGAAAAATCATGTGAAATTTCTCAAAAATTTACAGAAAATTATAACAACTTTTCTTTACCTTCAATAAAAATTTCGAATCATACCTCTAACAATTAACCACTTGTGCCAGAGGCCTTTGACAGTTTTGGATCAAAGTATTACATATTAATATTTTAAAACATTATTTTGCAGCCAAAGTTGTCCAATTTCATCTTAGAAAACCTACATTTTACGAAACAAAACTAGTATAGATTAATCTATCATCAGCAAAACAAGTTTTCATCATTAAATAATAAATATACACCAGATATGAATCTAAATAGATTTGGGTAGAAAAATAAGGTTAGTATCACTCACTTAAATAAATAGCTTGATTAAAATATTTCCTTCCTCTAGAAAATATTCTTGAGTTATCCTAGATTTTTTTCCTCTTCCTTCTTCATTCTAGTAATGGCAACCTATGTATTTTTTTTTAATATCTTTATCTTTATGTAATGGAAGAATAAAGGGAATGGTATGACTTTAGGGATGTAAGGGTTAATAATTTAGGTTTGGGTTAAAATCCCATCCTTGCCTAATCCTATTAACTTCTTAACCCTTTATTGCAAAATTCCTTTCATTTCTTTAACCTTTTATGACTGAAAATTAATTATAGTAATTGCCCTTAGCTCCACTCAATTAATCTTTTAATTGTTCTACACTTAATTAATTAAATTTTCGTTAAATAATGCCTTTATTAAACTCCTTCAATTATTATTTATTAATTAGGCTCATTTAATGGCACACCAAATTATGAGATTTTACATGAATAATTTAGGTTCATTTGATTATGTTATCGTTTAGCATGTTTTATATCATTATTTGTATTATAGTTTAGGTATATGAAAGTTATCTATTTACTTTCTTTGTTTCACCCCTTAATGTTCTCTCTCCTATCGACTAGGTACCATTGCTGCATAATAAAATGGTTTTTCTACCTTGGTTACCGTAAGTGGAAGGTTGTGGATCATACATTACAGAATTTACTTTTATTTATGATTGACAGAATTATGATTGTTCAAATTTTATTAGGTTAGACATAAAACTGATTAATACGTCGAATATTATCAAATATTAAATAAGAGCTTGTGTTGAATTAGGTTTTAAGTTTGGAGGAAAAAATGATTTATATGTTCAAAAAATAATTAGGGGATGTTATAATTAATACATAATTTTGGAAAATCTAATGTTTGATATAAGTATTTGTTGTCTGATACAAAAGAGTTGATAAAATTAACTATAAAATTGCCAGAACACCCGAACAAGAACCTGGTATAACAGCAGATTGTGAGATAAAACCATGGGACCCCCCTAAATTCTGCTTTAAATTTGGGATATGGGTCCTATCATTATCTCCTAGTCGGCTCAAACACGCAAATTGTTTCGGGTGTTATAGCAAAGTTCAAATTACTATACAACAAAATCACGATGAATGTACTTGTTTTTTAATTTTGTGTCGAACTACAAAATACACTCGATATAAAATAATTGGCATTTAGTCAAAAAATATGATAACATACAAATCCATGGACATAGTTAATAATTTATAGGATTTAATCCTGAGTAAAAGAGTAGTTTACTTTTTTGACTATATTGCTTGAATTTAAGTAAAAGATAAAGAGGTTGGATTTTAAAAATAGAATGTCCCTTGTAGAAAGTGACAAATTTTTAGATTATTACTAAAGGGGTAGGGATCCGATCATGTTACATCAATTGATTAATGTTAGTTCTATCTTTCTACATACATACATACATACATACACACACATGTATATGTATGTATGTCTGTCTATTATATGACCTTTGTATTTTGCAGAGAAGAAAAGCTAGGAGAGGAGGAAGACTTAAGGAGGAAGAAGGAAAAGCATGAGAAGGGAGATTAATTCATAAGTCTGTCTGCCTGTTTCATTTACCATGTTCACTTATATACATAGTTTTGCAACCACTTATGCCACCTAGGCCAATGCAATTTCAACCTCATTTCTAGCCATACCATTCATGCTGAAATAAAGAAAAGCTGCTATTCTTATTTGTCCTTAGTACAACTGTCAAAGCATTCATTAAGACAAAGGATCCTATGCAGAATCTTTTAGAGCGAGCTTTTGATAACTGCAAGTAAGGAGCTGGGTTTTTCTGATGCGATAGGTCCTTATTAATGCATCTTGTGCACCTTATGCACTACGTATCTGTCTCCATCAATGACTCCCCCTTGAGAATGGACATTCTCCTCAAGGTCTTGTGTAGCATGCGGTGAGGTGAATTCGGTGGGCAGTAGAGTTGGTGATGTGATGTTTGGGTTCGGGCAAAGTTTATGTAGTGAAATATGGAATCAGGATGAATCCAGGTTTCTTACTGTAGGTTAAATTTGTATGCAACGGGCCTAATGAATTCTATTATTTAAAATGGTCTGACATATATTTTTGGGAGTTTGCGGTGTGTAGGGTAAAGTGAAAATTCTAGGTAGGTGTTAACCCATCTTTTGTGAAGGCAGTACACAAGCAGATTTAACCTAACAGACCTCACGATCATAATGGCAGAATGCTCGAAGAGATGGTTACCAGAATTGGAAATCGATTATATTTAAAACTATGTGCTATAGTTTAATGGATTTAGACGGTTGGCACCTAAAAAATGGCTAAGTATGGAACTAATGCTTCCCCTTTGAAGAGGGATCCGAATAGAGGGATCGGAGTAAATGGATCGGATTAAATAGGATGCACACAACGCAATTCAACGATGATCGCTCCATAACACAACAACCACAATGCGGATTGAAATGAAACTTTGAGAACAAGAAGAAGGGAACCTAGGAAGTCTACCCTAGGGATTGCATATCATTTGAAGCAAGTTGGAGGGATCGGACACTATCCCTCCATAGGGATAGGCTATAATCAGCCTTTGCGGCATATTGCAACAAAGATCGATCAATAACTCGAGTTCTACTAATCCAATTGGCATGAAACTTGGAAGCTAAACATAATATAACATGAAGAAGCTCCCATAGGGATTGCATGGCACTTGGAGAAGTTTGGAGGGATCGGCCCTCTTCCCTCTTGGGGATCGGCTAAACCCAATTTTATAGCAAAGATCGATCAATATCTCAACATCTACACATCCAATTAACATGAAACTTGGAGCACGAGCTTACTGCAACATATGGAACAAACCATAAGGATCACACATCAAATGGGATACACTCGAGGGCTCAGCATAGAGATCGGCTGAAATTAGAATACATGCAACACCACTTCATGGAAAATGCAATATCTCACAAACCATAAGTCAGAATGACACGAAATTTGGAGGGCAAGTAATTAACATCATGGGGAACCCCCCAAAGGGATTGCACCCCATTTGGACACCAAAATAAGGATCCATACCGATCCCTATTATGTGCCCTAATGGGCTTGAAAATTCTTGTGTGGCCTCATCATGGCCTGGAGGTTCTTCTGCCGAAATTACAGCCCGATCCATGCATATCTTCACCTAAAATATAGTAGGAGTGGCATATAAAAAAGGATCTTCTTTCTGCTTTCCTTTATCTTGAATATAGGCTATACTATGTCAATTTTATTCTTGGATTTTGAATTGTAACTGTAAAAAACTACAGTATGAAAATGATTATTCTTGAATGGACATAGGCTGGAGTTAGCTGAACCATTATAAATCTTGTATCTTTTTACTTGGTTTCATTTTTAATTTGTTTGTTCTTCATATTATATTTTCTACATTAGATACTATCTAAGATTTGTGATTGGATATTGGTTCTTTCACATAACTAGGTGTTGGTGGCCAATTTTGACACCAACATTTTAGTGCTTTCACTGAGAAGACTTGGACCTATGGATTTGGAAGCTAGGATCTTAGATTTGGAAGCTTGGATGCTTGGATCTAGGAATCAATGGCTAGGTTATCAATAAGGAGAGTGCTATCGGAAAGGAGCCACCATGGAGGGCGTCAGGAGGTTTCCTCAGGAGCTAGAGCTAATCAAGCATTTATCTACAACATCAGGGATGAAATGGAAACAATGATGGATGCTATGCAGGAGAGGATGCTGAAAAGACAGAAGGAGATGATGTAGAATTTACTCCGAAAGATTCAACAAGCTGGAGCACAGAATAAGGGGAATAGAGCAGCAGGAGCTAATGACAACTTAGATCAAGGAATTGAAGCAGTAGGAATCGTTGGAAATCAGAACTGGAACATGGAAATGGAGCCAATGGACAAAGGATAGGAAAGAGCAGCCGGGGGCAGTCCCCGGCCATCTTAGAGGGATGACACTGATCCCTCCAAAGGGATCGACATCGATCCCCCAAGGCTAGGGGTATGCCCCTGGGTCTGGTTGATCGTGATGCTGGAGGACCTACGATTAATCCTATGGAGCTTGGTGTGAATCGTAATTTGGATGCTCGTCCACAGGAATACATTCCAGAATTCCCTCATAGACTCGGGGGGCCAGCTTGGACATGATGACAGGAGACTACTACTGGAAGAAAATGACAGGTTTGCAGAGATGATCAAGTGAGCTATGCATGGAGGATTGGTGAACATGGATCTAGAGGATGTAAATAGAAGTCCATTCCTCCTAATATCGGGAATGCTAGAAATCCAATAGAATTCAATCTACCAACACTGGAAGTTTTTGATGGACAGTCAGATCTGACTATGCATATGTTGAGGTATATACAACACATGGAAGTACTGGGGGCATCGGAAGAAGTCTTGGCATGATGCTTCGTACTGTACTTAACGGAGGTAGCTGCGCTATGGTTTAGATAGTTGGAAAGTGGTTCTATTAGCACATGGATGGAATTGGTCGAAAGATTTATGAAGCAATTTCGGGTTCACAATACGAGACCCAAGAATGCGATAACATTGACATCAATAAAGGAGTGGCCAGGAGAATCACTCAAGAATTCCTTAACCAGGTTCAATGCAGCATTTGTTTCGGTGGATTGACCAGATCCATCGATGGTTTTGATGGCGGAAGATTCTAAGATATCACTGATAGGGGATCCACCAAGTGGATCTCGGTGAATTCTACCATGAAGCAGAAAGGTTTCTGCGACAGGAAGATGCGAAAGCTGATAGAGAGGTAACGAAAGTTAATACGATACGGGGTGGAAAACTGCCCGGTGAAAGCTCGGGAAAGGACAAGGGTAAACAGAGCATGGACAATAGCTTCGATCGATCGAAGCGGTAGAGGGGAGAACCCAAATTCTCTTCTTGCTTGGAATTAAATGAAACCCTAGAATGGATATACCTGGATACTCGAGGACGCCTTCCGTAACGAAGGTCGGCATGGAGGGGACCCTTCGAACATTAACGAACATCAGGAAATTGCTACCTATTCCATGAGCTGGATGGGCACAATACAAATGACTATAGGAATTTGAAGGATATCATGGAGGAAAACGTGAGGAATGGTCAGTTTCAACAATACATAAGGACTCGGGCTGCGATGGTGGAACAAGAGCAGTCACCGTCCACCTCGAATGAAAATGGCACCGGATCAAGGCAAGGTTTTAAATCTCCTCGAGATCAGCCGAGATGAAAATCCAAGATATTAGCCAAAATCCGAGATTTGGCAGCTTGGTTAGTTATAAGTCTTTTAAATATCGCCCGAGACAGCCGAGATATTTGCCCGAGATATTGGCCAAAATCCGAGATTTGAAACCTTGGATCAAGGAATCATCATCAATTTGTCATCAATTGATTGGAATGATTTGGAATAAGTAACAAACTCTACAGTAGGAAGGCTAAGTCACTTGCACATGTACGGGATCGAGGATGGTCCCTAGGCATGCTCTGAGATGATGATAAATCATAGTGCTCGGGTTTGTGAATTTTTTCTTCTTCTTGTTTGCTTCAAACTCTTGTTTTTATAGTTTTATTTAAACTCTGGTTCATTGATTGTACATAATCTTATTTTATATTTTAGCAAATGGACTTAGGAACGCTTAAATTTGGATCAGTGTAATAGATAACGGTTGTGGTTCTGTCCAAAGAGAAGGGATAACAATCGCAAGGTACGGGTCTTTTCGTCGGGTGAACATGAAGAAATAGACTCATGCATCATGGATTAAGTCCTCAACTAGGTATCAAGGCCGAAGAGTAAAACCCAACAGGTCGTCAGGTATGGAATATGCTCGGCAAGGGGTAGGTCGCTTTGCTCGAACGCGATGGATCGACCTACTCAGGTCGTCGAGTATGGACTACGCTCGACAAGGATTCAGAGAGATCAAGGTCGTCAGGTATGGACTATACCTGGCAAGGGGTAGGTTATTTCGCTCGAATGCGATGGATCAGCCTACTCAGGTTGTCGAGTATGGATTGTCCTCGGTAAGAATCTGGTGAGATTGAGAATTTGGATTATGATAACAACCCGGGATGTCAAGGATTTGGATATCAGTTTCAAATAGCAATAGATTTGGCTTTGGATGGATGTGGATCCAGATAAAATGATCCGGAGAGACCATGTATTTGGATTGGATAATATGGCTATCGAGGGATTATGAACTTCGGATGTTGGATTTATGGCAATTCAAAACAGATCTTCCTATCGCAAGGCATGTTTTGGGGGGCAAAGTGTTAACCCACGTTTTGCCAAGGCAGTACACAGGCAGATTTAACCCAACAGACTTCATGATCATAATGGCAGAAAGCTCAGAGAGATGGTTACTAGACTTGGAGATCGATTATATTTGAATTTGTAGGCTATAGTTTAATGGATTCGGATGGATGACACCCAAAAAATGGCTAAGTATGGAACTAATGCTTCCCCTTGAAGAGGGATCGGATTAAACAAGATGCACACAACACAACTCAACGATGATCGCTCCATAACTCAACAACTACAAGAAAAATTAAAAATAAACTTTGGAAACAAGAAGAAGGGAGCCTAGGGAGTCTAACCTAGGGATTGCACATCATTTTGAACAATTTGGAGGGATCGGCTATAATCATCCTTCGCAGCGTATTGCAACAAAGATCAATTAATAACTCGAGTTCTTCTAATCCAATTGGCATGAAAATTGGAAGCTAAACATAATAAAACATGGAGAAGCTCCACTAGGGATCTCATGGCATTTGGAGAGGTTTGGAGGGATCGACCCTTATCCCTCAAAGGCATCGGCCCTCTTCCCTCTTAGGGATCGACTAAACCCAAATTTATAGCAAAGATCGATCAATACCTCAACATCTACACATTAAATTGACATGAGACTTGGAGCACGAGCTTACTTCAACATGTGGACACCTCATAGGGATTGCACATTAAATGGGATACTTAGGAGGGATTGACCCCTATCGCTCCATAGGGATCAGCTGAAATCAGAATACATGCAACACCCCTTCATTGAAAATGCGATATCTCACAAATCGTGAGTCAAAATGACATAAACTTTGGAGGGCAAATAGCTAACATCATAGGGAACTCTCCAGAGGGATCGTACCCCATTTGGACACCAAAATAGGGATCGGTACCATTCCCTATTGTTGGCCCCAATGGGCCTGAAAGTTCTTGTGTGGCCCCATCATGGCGTGGAGGTTCTTCTGCAAAAATTTCAGCCCGATCCGTGCATGTCTTCCCTTATAAATATAATAGGCATGGCGTCAGAAAAGGGAACTTCTTTCTTCTTCTCTTTATCTTGAACCTAGGCTACACTCTGTCAATTTTATTCTTCGATTTCGAATTGTAACTATAAATAAACTATAATATAATAAAAAACATTATTTTGGAGAGGACGTAGGACGGAGTTAGCTGAACCATTATAAATCTTGTCTCTTTTTACTTGCTTTCATTTTTAATTTGTTTGTTCTTCAAAGTATATTCTCTATATTAGATACTATTTGAGATATGTGACTAGATATTGGTGCTTTCACATAACTAGGTGTTGGTGGCCAATTTTGATGCCAACAGTAGGGTTGGAGCTTAACAAACACCCAAGAGCCAACAAAATATTCTTTATCTCATCGGCATTGATCCACTTGGTTCTTCATGCACTTTGTGCTTTTTGAAGGCTGGTCTTTAAAGTGTGTAGGAGTTGATCACAATTAAGGGTCCGATCTTTGATTTCATTGATGCTAGATTTGCCCAATATATATTCAGAAATGTTAGGTGGGGTGCATCCATAGACGGCTTGAAATGGGGATATTCCAATCAGAGAATGTTTGCATGTGTTGTACCACTACTTTGTCCATTTGGAGGGAAATCACTATAGTGGCTTGTAAGTAAGTTTCAAGACAATGATTGACAACCTCCATATGTCCATCAGTTTGAGGATGATATGCACTACTCATCCTCAGTTCCGTGCTACATAAACAAAAAATCTCTTTCCAAAAGAAGCTCATAAATATCTGATTATGATCCTAGATAATGGTATATGGAAAACCATGTAAGTGTACGTATTGTTGCACGAAATAGCTTGTTCATTGCATGGCTGATATGGATGAGGGTAGTGCTATGAAGTTGGCATGTTTAAATAGGAGATCTACTATGACCAAATACATGTTTCTCCCTACGATGGTGGTAAGTGAGTGATGAAGTCCATTGAAATGTGTTCCTAAACTTGGTTTGGGATGGGTAGGTGTTATAACAAGCCTTTTTAGGGTGACAATTCGGGTTTAGTTTGTAAAAAAATAGACCAATTATGTACAAATCACAAACTGAGTTAAAAAGAGAAGGTCAACAAAAATTACTTGCAATTCGAGCAATAGTGCCTTTGATGATGGAGTGGCCACCGATCATTGAAGAGTGTTAAGCCTTGATAATTGATTGCTATAAATCAGCATCGTTCAGAATGAGTAAGTGAAGCCCCCAAAATATTAACCCATCATGTACCATGTATTTTGACACAATAGCATTTCTGACTTGATGTAGGAACTGCTGGGCTTATGAATCAATCGCTAAGGCAGCACATACTCGATTGACAAGATGAAATTCAAGAGTAAATTGGGCTATGCAAGTTGTAGTAGAGGACCAACGAGATAAGCCATCCATGACGACGTTCTCTCTGCCAGGTGTGAATTTAATGGAGAAATCGAATCCTAACAATTTCAGCACCCATTTATGCTGCTCCAGGGTTTGCATAGTTTACATGAGCATCCGTTGAATGCTCCAAAGATAGATGATAATACGAAAAGTCATCGGAGTAGATAATGCCTCTATTTTTCACTGCCCACATGATGGTTACCATTTTTTGAATTATGTTGAAAATCTCTGATGAAGGGGAGGTAGGAATTGGCTGAAGTAGGCGATTGGTCGAAGGGGTTAGGCTAGGACAATGCATACCACTGACTGAGAAGTGTCCACAGTTACCTCAAATAGCTGCATGAAATCTAGTAAAGTAAGAATTGGGGCCGATATGAGAGCACCTTGAAGTTGAAGAAAAGCCAATTGGGCTTGATTACTCCACAAAAATTATTAAGATTTCTTTAATAAATCTATTAGGGGGCTTGCAATTTGGGCATAATTCTTGATAAATCGTAGATAGTACCTGGTTAAGCCCAAAAATCCTTGGACAACAGTGAGAGAAGTTAGGGTCGGCAAATAATTTATTGCTTTAATTTTACTCGGATCCACTTTAACAATATATCCGAAAATAATATATTCCAAATATGATAGTTCGGTTAACCTAAATAGGCATTTTGAAAATTTTGCATAGAATTAGTTTTAGTGTAAAATCAATAAAGTAGTGCGTATATAGGAGATATGTGATTCCCAAGAGCTGTTATAGACGAGAATATCGTCAAAAAACACAAGGATGAATTTTTGAAGATATGGACAAAAAATATCATTCATAGTGCCTAAAAAGTAGAGGGAGCATTTGGTAAGCCAAACGACAACATGAAAAATTCATAATGTCTGTCATGGGTGCGAAAGCAGTTTTTGGGTATATTGGATGGATGGACAAGAATTTGGAAATGGCCACTTAAAAGATCTAATTTAGATAAATAAGTAGAGCCATAAAGTTTGTTAAGTAACTCATCGACGATGGGAATTGGAAATCAATCTTTTATGATGATGGCATTAAATGTGCACTAATAAACATAAAAACTTCGAGTACCATCTTTCTTTTTAACAAGAAGTACGGGTGAGGGGAAGGGGCTAATGGATGGTTGGGTTGGATCGATTGGATTTGAGCATTTCTTTGACTTTGTTTTCAAGTTCATTTTTATAGAAGTGAGGGTAACGGTATGGTTTTATGTTAATGGTAACACCCCGAAAATTTAATCGAAAACTTAATAAAAGAATTAAATTTAAATATAACAAGGATAAAAATGGAAATTTCATAAACATCCAAATTTGGAAATGAAACTTGTAATGTTGCATTTGTATCGATTTTTTGGACAATTTTCATTTATAACACTTTGAAATTGGAGGTAGTATGAAAAGGTTGTTAACGTTTGAAATTCCACTGTCGAAAATAATTAAATAATTAAAATAGGAAATAAACATTTATTATAGGGAAACTCAACGGTCAACACTCCAGAATGGACCGGTCGACACCTAGCGGTCGACCGCTCTAATCTAAGCAATCAACTGGGCATGTGTATCGGGCTAGGGTTTGGATAGGCTAACGGCCTGGATTTAATTAAAATAAAATGAATGGTCGATAATATTTGTTGCTATTATAATATGCTAAGAAAAAACCTAATTCACTAATCAGAAGCAGTACATCCAAACATAACAAAAATTTTCTTTCCCCTTAAATCAAAGTTTCTTCAAACAAAATTAAAATTAAATTAGAGAAACTAAAGAAGATATTAAATCAAAGCAAATCAAGAGGAAATCTACAACAAGAGGATGAGATATTAAGCGTATTGCGACAGAGAAGATAACTTTTTTTAGGCGAGTGGGTTCATAATTAGTAAGGAAATTTGCATGTAATTATTTTTTTAATACCCTATTTGATTTAGAATTGTTTGAAATTGAATTAGAAACACTATTTAATTAGATTGGGAATTTAACAGTGCTTATAACTTTTTTGAATATGATCTTTTCTTTTAATCTAGATCTAGTTAACGTAAATCTGTTAGAAAAGAATTGATTCAAGTTTAATACTCCCTTTTTGTCAAATTAAATATAAGTTGATGCTAAACCTAGTTAAGTTGATTTATTGTAATTAAATATACTATATATGAAGCTTGGGCGATTATGAACTGTAGATCTATAAATTTGGGTTCACTATAATTAGGGTTACTGTATGCAAAATTATAATTAAAGTTTACTGTAATCGATTTGAGAATAATGATGATTAACAACAAACAAATGATGATAATAGATAATTAAAAACACAAGAAACACCCCGACCAGTCGACAATTTCATCGGAATCGGTTGATAGCAAGCGGTCGACCGCCCCAGGGATGAGCGATCGACAGGTTACCGAATTCTTGGTATGGCTTAACCTCGGCCTAAGGCCCGAGTTATAAATCAAATTGTATTGTATGTGTGTATATATTATATATACATATATACACACACATACATACATATATATATATATATAGATGTTAGTACAAGTTGGGAAATTTATTCCCTATGTTGGCAACGCTAAGACATTATGGTTGTTTATTCAATAGGGTCGATATTCGACTGGGGCAATTCTATCACAAATAGCACTCAAAGGAGTTTCTACGATGGACGCGCAAAACTAACGATGATGCCTGGAGAAGTGTGTAGCCTGGCACTAATGGGAGTTCCTTGGTATTCACATATTCGGTGTGGTACTATGTTGTTGATGGATCCTAGCGTGGTGCGATAAGAGGCGTTACATTACCATTGAGCGATGGATACCGATGCAACGACCTTGAGATGCCTTTGGTGCGAGTTAGCAATGTGGGCTCCTTCTTATTGCTTAACATAATATGTGTAGTCATAATTTTGAAAACTTAGTCCCATGTTTGAAATTGTAGGTAATCCTTTATTGAGATATTTCCAGTAAATATTAGTTGATCCTTGGTTGTTTTGAGGTTCGATTAATTATTCGACCCTATGTATAAGCTTTCACAAGTTGTTGGTGTAGGTGTGTTTAAAACTATACCCCTTAGGTAAATGAAAAAGTAATTCACAGACACTAATATGACACTCTAGGTCACATAGAATATTAATGAAGTCAATTGCATGTGATCGGCATATATTAATAATGTAACTAATTCACTAGACTTTTGTCTGACTTACTCATTTCCTTTCTTTTCCCCCACCACAGGAGGATAGGGCAGTAGGTGACATGCCCAGAGATTAGTACGTGGAGAGGCGAGTTTGGCATTGGAGTTGCTTTTTATTTGTCATTGCTCTCCATGTAACTATTTATTGTACATAGTAATTATTAAACTTTATATGTATTTCTATGTATTCTGGATACGACTATGTTGAGACTATGTTTTCTGATATGGATATTTTTTGTATTTATCTTTTGTTACCTTCTGCTGTGAGATCTGAAAGTGTAGAATGTCTTGGTTTTTATTTGCATATTCTTAGTCTCTGTAATGTTTAAAAACCCTAATAACTTGTACTTCTTAGAACAGACGTGAGTCTAAAAGTTACCCTAGGCTATTCACGTATTGAGAGAACGTACTTGAAAAGTTTCGAACAAAGAGTTTTCCAGAAATGTTTTCAAAATGGTTTTCAAATGGATTTCTAAAAGAGTGTGTGTGTAGATAAATTTTTTTAAATGATTTATATATAATATGAAGACGCTTTCTCTTTTTCTTGTCAATACTATCTATGGAGAAGTTACTAATAAATTCCTAAATCATATATAGAAAGGATGAGTGATCCTACTAGTTGTGTCTCAAGTGATGCAGCTAAGATTTCGAATGTGAATGTCCCGATTTGGTTCTATCGGTATCTGCAAACAAGAGGACAAGCCAAGCATAGCCCTAATAAAAGACCCACAAAGCAGGTGCTAGGTGTACTTGGGGCTTGTCCACCTACCGCTGATTTTTCCAAGCTATGTAAGGACTTTGTCAGTATAAGAGGGAAGCTGAGTATAGGGATCAAGTCATATGTAGACTTGAAGGCGTAGATCTGCACTTGTTAGACGGTTTTTGGACTGATGGGTCTTAGAGTTAATGTTAGGAGACAGCTTGCTACTTCGCATTTATAGGGAAATGCCCTGAATTGGTGGGATGTAGCAGTGGTAGAGACCGATGAGGGAGAGATGACATAGCGAGAGTTTAAGAGATGTTTGGAGAAGAAGTTTCTCTCCAGAGCATAGGAGGTAGTACGGCTGGAGAAGTTCATACATTTGCAGTAAGGAGAGATGTCGGTGAAGGAATACGAGAATCAGTTCAATGCGTTGGCTAGGTTTGTTATGGAGCTGATAAATACCCCTCACAAGAAGACTTTGAAATTTGCTAAAGGACTGATTCAACCCCTTCAAGGTTTGGCTCATAGTCATATTCTCATGGATGTGACTTATAAGAGTTTGGTGGAGAGAATACTGTCTCCAAGGAGGAAGTGAAGGATAAGCCCAAGATGTCAGGATAGAAGATGCCACAGCAGAATCAACGCAAAGGTGAAACGGGACCCAAAGGTAAGATTAAGAAGTAGGAGATGTAGTGTAAAAGATGCGGTAAGATGGGGAATTTTGCTAAGGAGTGCAAAACGGACATCTTGAAGATCAAGTTTTACAACTACAATCAATTCGGGCACATGAGGAGGGAGTATAAAGCACGACAGAAGACCTCTACCCAGATAGTTTCAGCTTACGCAGTGGATGAAGTTCCTAACTTAAGTGCATGTTCGTTGGTGGACAAAGGGAAGAAGGTCATGATTGAAGGTGTGTTAATTTTATCCGATTTACCTGTTCATACTTTATTTGACACGTGGACATCACACTCTTTTATTTCGATTAGACTTGTAGGTGAGTTGCACTTAGATATTAGCATAGCTACAGACCCTGTAGTTCTATCAAACCCTGTTGGAGGATCAACTTTTTTATCTATGATATGTATGGGTTTGAAATTTTTTATTTTGGGGTCGAGTTCGACTGTGATGCTTTTGTCTTGGGATTTTCTAGGTTAGGGTTGATTTTGGGTATGGACTGAATGACTATGTATGGGGCGATCCTAGATTGTGATAGGAAGGTTGTTAACTAGAGTGCTTGTACTGGACATAGTCTAGAGTTTTATTGTGATCCCAGAGGTTTAGTTTTGTTGGGTTACCTATATTCTTTAGACCTATCACATGATGAGTTAGATCAATACCAATAGTTAGAGACTATTAAGATGTCATTTTCGAGGTTAGTTGTTTCCCACCGCAGAGAGAGATCGAGTTTTTACTTTATCATTTAGAGAACACCAGGTCTGTTGCCTTTCCCTTGAGGCACATGGCTCTTAAAGAGAGATGTGAGCAGAATAAGCAAGTGAATGAGTTGTTGGAGAGGGGCTTCATTAGGAGGAGCATTTTAGAGTGGGGAGCACCAGTTTTCTTTGCCACTAAGGCAGATAGTTCCCTAAGACTTTGTGTCGATTATCATGCACTAGATAAGCTAAAAATCAAGATTTGTTACCCATTGTCCCATGTAGACAATCTCTTTGAACAGTTAGTTGGAGCGAAGGTGTTCTCTCAGCTTGACTTGGCTACCAGATCCATCAGTTATGTTTAGTCGAGGACAGTATTCAGAAGATAGCTTTTTGTAAACCCGACGGACTTTTTAAGTAGTTAGTCATGCCTTTTGGACTGACCAATGCACCTGCTACTTAGTTGATCCGATGAGCCGATTTATTAGAGGTTTTCTTAATAAGTTCATGGTGGTGTTAGTGGACATATATTTTAGTCTATTTGAGGAGCGAGAAGAGTATATGTTGCATTAAGAAGAAGTGCTCAATATACTCCATGAGAATAAGTTGAAGGCTAAGTTTTTCGAATGCCACTTTTGGCACAAAGAGGTAAGCTTTTTAGGACACAATGTCTCTTAGCATGTGCTGGTGGTCGATCCTAGTAAAGTTGTAGTACATGATTGGCATGTGCCGAAGAATGCTACGGAAGTGAGGAGTTTCCTTGGTTTGGTAGGCTATTATAGGAAGTTCATTAAGAATTTCACTAAAATCTCTGCCCCTTTAACCTGCCTTACCAAGAAGAATTTGGTTTTCTCATGGAATGTTAAGTGTGAGGATACTTTTATTAAACCGAAGTAGGTGTTGACTGGTGATCTTTTTTTAGTACTACCCGATGGTACTAAGGCATTCATAGTTTATACCTATGCTTGCGGTACGGTATTGGGCGCGGTTTTGATGCGAGAAGGGAGAGTGGTGAAGTATGCTTGTCAATAGTTAAAGTTCCATGAGAGGAACTATCCTACCTATGATCTTGAGTTGGTTGCCCTTGTCTATGCTACTTGAGTTATGCAGAGACTGTATATTAGGAGAGGAGTTTGATTTGTATACAAATTATAAGTCTCTAAAGTATTTATTCTCCTTGAAGGATTTGAATTTAAGACAGCAGAGATGGATGGAGTTTTTGGCATTGTATGACTTTGATATCTCCTATACTCCAGGCAAGGGCAATTTTGTAGCTGATGCCTTGTGTAGGAAGCATGCGGTGTTGAGTCCTATGTTCTTAGAGTGGAAGTACTTGGAGTTCATTTCTACGTTTGATTTCCGACCATCGTCAAACATCACTACGGGACTGTTAGCAGCTTTGGATGTGCATCCTACACTTATGGACCGAATTGGACCAAGTCAGAAGCAAGATAAGGAGCTTTTAGATATTTTCAAGAAGCTTAGTAGAGGAGAGCAGCAGAGCTAATTGAGGCATTATACCATTGACTCAAAAGGGTGGTTACGGAAGGATGGTATATTATATGTTCCTCTCATAATGGATTTGCTCGACATGGTAGTAGTCAAGTCTCATCGTTCTACTATGACCATTCATCCCGACGGAGGCAAAGGATATCATGACATGAAGAGAGTCTTTTATTGGCTTGGTATGAAGATACATGTCGCAGAGTATATGGCCAGATGTATGTCTTGCCAGAGGGTAAATACGAAGTAGAAGAAGCCATGAGGAATGTTGCAACCATTGCATATTCCACGGTGGAAATCGATGGAATACTTAGGAATAGAAGAGGGAATGAGAGTATTTGGCTCACAGTCGATCGACTGACCAAATGGGCTTATTTCATTCCAATTAGGAGTACGAGGACTAATGCATCTTTGGAGACAATTAGTTTGCATGGAATTCCTTTTAGCATCATAAGCGACCATAATCCACTTTTACCAGTGAGTTTTGGAGGAGTCTTCAGGAGGTGTCAAGCATTGAGTTGAGTTTGAGTATCGTTTATCATCCACAGAAGAACAAATAGAGAGGGTGAATAAGGTATTGGAGGACTTATTTCGGATATCTATCTTAGATTTCGGAGGTTCTTTGGAGGATCACTTGCCGCTAGTGGAGTTTTCTTATAATAACAGCTATCAGGCGAGTATTTGGATGGCACCATTTGAGGCATTGTATGGGAGGCCTTGTAGATCACCGTCTAACTAGTGGGACACCTGGATAGCATTATTCTTGGACCAGATATAGCGAAGGAGGCATTGGAGAAGGTGACTTGATATGTAGGAGGTTGAAAACCGCGCAAGATAGGCATAAATCTTATGCTCACAGAGGACGCATGGAGTTGGAGTTCGTTGTGGAAGACATGGTTCTTGTGAAGATCTCACCATATAAGCATGTCATGAGATTTGGCAGTTCGAAAAATCTAGCACCAAGATTTGCAGAGCCTTTTCCGACCACTGGTAGAGTAGGGAAGTTAGCTTATAGAGTGAAGCTTCCTGAGAAGTTAGCGGAAGTACACGACGTTTTCCCTTTTTCACACTTGCGAAAGTGTCTACACGATACAGCTATTATAGTCGAGCCATGACAGTTAGAGGAAGTGGAGGTGTAGAAGGGGTCACCTGTTCACTGTGCACCCACCCATATTCTAGAGCATGGTACAAAGCGACTCCGCAATAAAAGTTATTAAGCTTGTTAAGATCCAATGAGGAGACGATCCAGCATAGTACATGGGAGCCTAAGTAGAAGATCCGAGCTACCCATCTAGAACCCATTTATGGTAAATTTCCATTTTAGTTAAATAGGTATATGCTACTTATGTGTTTAGATTCTAGCTTAGTATACCTCATAGGTAGGGACAGTTGGATGTTTAGAATAGTTGTGAACATATCATTAGGACATGTCTTGGATGATGAATGTTAATGGATGTATTAACTTCTGGAGACTAGTATATTTATATATTATGTTGCATACATTTTTGTAACATCCCCTATCTTGAAGCCCGAAGCTAAGCACAACAGGTGTTGCAATCATCTATAGTATTAACTTCCGAAGACAAAATACAGTAATGTTAATGGTATCCATAATATCAGAAGAACATGAATATGAAATAAAAATCAATACATATTCAAAACAACTTCTCTGATTACATTTCAAATCAATATTTCATATTTAGATAAATAATCCCAAAACGATTTCCAAGTTTTGATCAAATATAATTATTACAAATTACGCTAATAGCGACATATGAAGATGCCCCCTTGGATGATCAGAGTACTAAATAAACATATCAGTCATATACAACATAGCGGAAGTAAATATAAATAGCTCCTAAATAGCTAACTTTTGCCTCTTGCTCGTCTCTGGAATCTTATTCATCCACCTACTAAACCTGTAAAACATTAACCCTCAATCTACTCAGATTTATTTTCAGCACCCGAGAGTTTAAAGGAAAAAACATAAAATTCGAGTCGGACATAAAGCCTAGTGTGAATAATACTATTACATCTCGGTTTACCTATATTAAATGAGACCAAGCCGCTTAGCGGATTGGGTTTCCCCTCACTAATATCCCTTTTTAAAACATATCTTTTGCAAATCATAATCCTGCAATCAAACTAATTAAAGCAATAATAACAATATCATATATGCACATAAATTAGGTAATCAATGGACTATGTGTCTGAACAATGTAGTTTTGATTGTCTAACAACTAACCACTGGCTGACTCGGGCCTACCAGAAAAATAAATAATCTAACTTCTGTTAGACACACTTATAGATGGTCTATCCTTAAATTACTTCTCCCAGGGTCAACTGATCCTAATGGTTTTGCGGGCTCACCAATAACTTATCTTTCTCTGTATATTCCTTTCTGTGTGTAATATCATTTTAGTCTTACCTGTGACAAAGCCGTACGCACTAGAATTTTGGACTTATATTAGCTAGGGGCTATTAGCTAAAGTATAGGGCGCAACCATATACCAGTCCTATCTGGTATTCTAATATCTGAGACATTTACTTAGGGTTAACTACCCCATCAAATTTTCCTTGAAAACATTTCTTTCAAATTGATTTAATCCTTTAAATCATACTTAAATAAGGAAAATAAGTTGAATATGCTAGTATATGATTTTTGTTTGATGATAATAAACATATATATATATATATATTTAAATTTATTTGTTATTGTACTATTTTATTTTGCACATAATTAAATAAATATTTGTTGAATAAAATAAATAATACAAAATTTAAATTCAAACAAATATTTTATTCAAACAGATACTTTATTATAATTTTGAGTAGTACAAATTTGAGCTCTCACTATATATACACAATTTCAATTACATTACAATTTCGATTACATCACAAATTTCAATTTACAATGTTCACCTCACTAAATATTACTCATTCACTCATACTTATCTTCAACTCTATTCCAGATTGAATCTAACATCTGAATTATCTGCAAAATAAAGACTGACGCAGTAAAATTGATAAAGAAATATTTTTGCAGTGTAAAATAAAATGTGTGTTATTGAAAATATTATTTGCCTCGGTTATTTGGGTTGTTCGTCATCATTTTCGTTTGAATCCATTCATACATGAACAACTTGTGACATGCACAATGTATCACTGTACATGCCACAAGGCCGAGCACACCGATATACACTTGATAAAACTGCAGGGACAGGTGAGCACAAAGTCAAACCCACCCAATTGGTGAATTAAACTCAGGTGACTCGAAAAAAAAACTGCAAAAAACTACACATACCAAAGACCAGAATTCAAGAGGACTCAGCAAACCAGCCTTACAACATTCAACATGACAAAGTGGTAATTCAACATGTGAAACCGAAATCAGGGCTAACCAACATAAACCAGACCATGCTAACAAGTGCACAAGTGTGTCAACACATCTAGACCAACAGACCATCACTACCAGAGGCACAATGATATGCAACCCTGATCAGTGAATAAGTAAATGGATTCTAAGAACAGAGAAATGGACACAAAGTGAAAAAGGCCACAAAAGTTCAGGTTGAAGGCAAAACATGAACCAGAGTTTACATACAACAAGCTTCAGGACTACAAAACAAAAATATGCACAAGGACAGCAAGGCACCAAAGCAATCACACATATATACATAGATATATGTATGTATATATGTATGGAAACCATAATGCATAAATGAAACGTGCAGATCACCAGACCAATTCGACTCAATGTAACAAGGTTCAAGCAACACAAACACATGAACCAAACTTCAATACAGTGAACAAAACAAAGCAGTTACACACATGTATACATATATATATATACATGTAGTGTCAACCAGAATTCAACTCAAAGCAAAGAGGCAAGAGCAATGTAGGCACAACATATATATACACACATACATATGTATGTATGTATATACATGGACAACCCGCATACAACATAGCCTGGATGTGCAGACCATCAATGTGACCAACAATGACCACATACAAACCAACATACGTGACAACCAAACTCAAAATAAAAACAAGTTCACCAACAGTTCAACATGCTCAAATGTACAAAGTGGTGAATGCAACACTTCAACCAAGACACGGTGCAGACAAGCATACATATATACATGCGCAAACACACATGTATGCATATAAATATATATATGCAGTGACAATAAGGGATGCAACATAGACCAGTTCAAATAAAAGTGCAATGAAAATTCGAATATTTCCATAAAATAAATGAAACATCAGGTTGAATAAAGTCACAGAGCAAATCATGGTGAACCAGTAAATTATCAGGAGGTCAACAATATATCTCGAGTTCAAATGACAAGTCGTGGGTCATGAACCAGTCAGAATAAATCAACATCGTTCAAGCATAAAACAAAGTCAAGGCCGAGATAAAAATCAATCAGATGATCAAGTGATGCAGTTCGAACAAGAATCAAGGTAGCAGTTTCAAACCAAGTCAAGTTTAAATGCCAAAGTCAAAGCCAGGTGATAACAAGTTTGAATTGAACAAGTCGAAGTCAATTTTCATCTCAAAATATTATCACAATATCAAATGGCCGAAGTCATAGGTGAAAAGAACGAAACCGACTCAAAGAAAACCAAAGAAATTCACGGAGCAAGTTCAAATTCATGAAGCAACGTATTAACACGAACAAGTCAAAATCATCACAGACATTCAAGCAAAAATCAAATGGCCAAGCAGATAAATTGACGAATTAAAACCAGAATATACGGACAAAAACTAAAGGATTCGTTCCCTATATAACCCGGTTACATCATCGCATATAGAGCATTCGAGTTTGAAACAAAAATCCAGAGTATACTTGTAAATCGAATACAAATTTGTAACTTGAATCAAAGTCAAGAATTAAAAGGGGCAAAATTCACGTACCAACTCAGAGCATCAATTCGATCTCGACTTAATTGAAGCAGCCGTGAACAAATTAATCGATCGAAGAAGCAATCGAAGCATCAGCAATCAATTCAACAAAGCGGCGGCTTCATCACAGAACCCTAGTTTTTGAAATAAGAACGAAGAAGGAATCGACCATAGGATTACACTAGAAATAGAAAGAGGAAGTCTTCTTTTAATAAACATTGGGCCGGTTTTAATTTATTTTGGGCTTGAATTTTTTTTAGGGTTTTGTGTTTAATTTTTTATTTTCATTTCGTAATTTTCCTTTAAACTTTTGTAAAATTCTAGTCGTGTGACTAGGGACGAACTACGGTGGTGTAGTTCGAGAATTCGCAACTCATTGGCTGAATTGTGGCAGGGTTTTGAGCGTAGATTTAGGTTAGTCAATAGCGGGAGTCACAAGTTTACGTGTGTAAGCGTCTCTCTACTTAATTTCTAGTAAAAACCTTAGGGGCAGCACATAGACAGGGTTTTGCCGAAGCTGGGTAAATCTGTGTTGTTCTATTTCTGCTTTTATCTATGCTGCAATTATTTTATATTTCCACATTAATATTTATTATTAGTATCACCCGATTCACTTCCCCCCCCTCCAGGGTGAAATCGATCCTACAAGTGGTGTCAAAGTTAGGAACAAAAACCAATTTTTGTTTTAAAAAATTTGATTTTTCAAAAACAAATCTTTGTTTTAAAAATTTGATTTTTAAATGGCTTCTTTTAATAATGCTTTTGCTGAGGGACAATCCATAGTTAGACCACCCATGTTCAATGGTGAATATGCTTACTAGAAAAATAGAATAAAATTTTTTCTGAAAATTATTGATGCTTGGAATATTGTTGAGACAGGATATAGGACACCAACTATAATGGTAGATAATCAGGAAATTGAAAAAACTATGGATCAATGAACAGATCTAGAAACTAAATTACAAAATGCCAAAGCTAAAGCTATGAATTCTATTATTTGTTCATTACATCAAATTGAATTTAGTCGTGCCCCACATTGTCTAACTACACAGGAAATCTGGCACACACTTGAAGTGACTCACGAAGGAACATCTCAAGTCAAAGAATCTCACATTTCCATGCTTAGTAGCGAATACGAGAACTTCACAATGGCCAAGGATGAGAATGTAAAAGAGATGTATGGACGACTTTATAATCTCATATACAAATCAAAAGCTCCCGGAAAACCATACACATAATTGGAAATAGTCCGAAAAATCCTCAGAGTCCTTCCACGAAATTTTGAAGTGAAAGTTACTGCCATTCAAGAATCAAAGGATTTGAAACAAGTTAAAGTTGAAGAACTCATTGGAAATCTCACCACTTATGAGCTAGAAATTAAATTAAAGAAAGAGCGTGAAGGAGGTGATACGCTAAAGAAAACAATAGCTCTCAAAGGAACAACTGAAAGTGAAGATGATGATGATGGTGCAGCAGAACTAGCGTTGATAATAAAGAAATTCAAAAGGTGGAATCACAAGTATGGAAATCTAGCTCTAAATCAACAACTAAAAAGCAGAGTAGTCAAAGTACTAGACAACTCAGAAGAGCAGGAGATCATCTGTCACAAGTGCAATAAACCTGGTCACATCAAGCCCAATTGTCCTCAGAATCGACTCAGCCAAAGAAAGAAACTGAAAAGGAGAAGTTTTGCAGCTACTTGGAACTGATGAAGATGATAAAAGCACTGGCAGTGAGGGTGAAAAAGGAAATCTGTGTCTTCAAGGAGAAACAACTGACAATGATGATGATGAGCCAAGCGAGGTATCAAAACTTACTCATTCGGAATTACTTAAATATTTTCATGAAGTAAATGGCTGTTTTGAAAGACTTAGGGAGAAGTACGCTAAAATTGAATCACAAAGAGATAGTTTGATAGAATTAAATAAACAGCTTGATCAATTGGTTAAAAACTATCGAAACAAGAGCCCTAAGTGTGACAAGTGTCCATCATTCAAAGAAGAAATCAAAAAATCAGAAATTAAAATTAAATCATTTGAAAATGAAATTCTGATTTTGAAAGATAGTGAAAATACTAGGAGAGAAAATTCTATTAAAAAGTGCACTCTATTATTGAATGAAAATGAATCTCTCGAAACACAAGTCCAATAATTGTCTACAACTTTAGGAAAATTCTCAAAAGGAGAAAGATCGTAAATAGGTTATTAGGGAAACAAACTATTAATACTGTTAGACAAGGACTTGGGTACACTCAATCTGAAAGAGTTAGAGGTAAAATTAATCATGTCAAATCCGAGTGCACAATTTGTAGAAAAATTGGACACAATCAAAACAATTGTTGGTATAGGCCCAAACACGTGAAAACCATACCAATTTGGGTTCCAAAAGGCACGAATATAAAATCCCTTAAAGTCAAACAAATTTGGGTGCCAAAAGGAACAAATATAAATTGTCTTGGGTGTAACGACCTGTATTTTAACACTTTAAAAATACGAATTAAAATAAAAAAAATTTGGATAAAAATCCGAAGGAAATAAAATTTTGTGTTGTTAAATGTGAATTACAAGTTAAAATACAAAACTGAATTCTGAAATAACTTATTTGTAAATTTAATATGGATGTTAACTTGTATTGAATGTAAGTAATGAATTGAGTTTGATTGTAAACCAAATTGGTTATGATTGTAAACAAAGAATAAATAAAATGGTAGATTTAATAGTGAAAGTTTATGTTATTGAAACTAATATAAATATATGTAACTTAATATTACAGTTGATTGAAATCAGATAATAACTGAAACTGTAATTTGATAAAGATGTTAACTTGTAATTGAACGTAAGTAAAGATTTAAATTTGAATGTAACAAGTAATTGAATTGAATCGAATTTGATTGTAAACAACGAAATAAATAAAATGTACATTTAATATTGAAGTTAGAATATGACACTACAACAAAACAGCCCTTTTACAACGGGCAATGCCCGTTGTAATATGGTTTTCGCAACGGGCATGTGCCCGTTGTAATAGGCCTCGTTGTAATAGATCCACCACATTTTACAACGGGCATTGCCCGTTGTAAAAACCGTTGCAGTATACCTTTTTACAACGGGTTATGACCGTTGTAATAGACTCAAATACAACGGTCATAGCCCGTTGCAATAGACTAACTATACTAGTTGCATAGCCTTTTTCACAACATGCATTGACCGTTGTAAAAATCATATTTAACAACTTGTGTTGCCCGTTGTAATAAGCTCATATAACAACGCACATTGCCCGTTGCAAAATAAATGCAAATTTTAAAAAAAATTACAGCAACATCCATGCAATGCATCCATACAAACACTAAATATTGTCGTAAAATAATTAAAATCACATACGAAAAGACTAAAAGCTAGAGTCATAAAATTTTAACACTCCAAAAAGTTAGATAAGTTTACATGCCAAATACATAAAGCGTTAACACATAACAGTCCGCTACAAATATCAAGTTCTAAGTACAATCATACTATACCACAGAGATGAAGTCTTTATGCCACGCGTCGGTTGATCCAACGGCCTCTTTGATAGTCTGCATCTCTGAATTTGGCCTAAATAAAAAGGCTTCCGGTTCCACCGCTACATCAACCCATACTTTCCAAGCATTCGCTCCAAGCTTTACAAAATGTACTGAAGCATCAGGATTAGTGCTTGCTATCGTCCCCTCAGAAACTACGTTCTTCTGCTAACCCAATAGCTTGCACTTGTTTTTCACCAAACCATCCATAGTAAGCCGATCTTGAACATGCATATTGTTACTCTCGCGGTGTGACTGCAAGGAAAAAACCATGAAACAAGGTTATATAAAAATACTGAGATTCAAAAGGTAAGTATGGAACTTAATGTTGCGGTGTCACCTAAAGGTTTTTTTTCTCCTTTTTTTCTAAAAATAACTGAAATGTGAACTAATTAAACTAATTGAACTACTACCATGATTAATGAACAACAATTTATCTAAGCAAAAAAACCAAAATTTCATATACTAATTTAGGATTATTTTTATGCCAATATCAGCGACGATAAGTCAAATATATTACGATATACGAAAGATAAATTTACATTAATAATATCATATTTCAGTCAATTAACAGTTGCACAAATTGGCAAACAGTCCAATTTTACTTGATGAGTTTGTGAGTAAGAAAGATGAAAGATATACCACTTGACAACAAGAATGATTATGATTGGAACAATAATAAGATATTTTTATGCATGCTAATATTCAGTAGAGCGAAAAAGAAAACCTTTGTCAATTGCACTTTGCAAAATAATTCAGGTCTTTGTAGTGGGAGCATCACTAACTCCTTTAGTGTATCTTTGACATTCTCTAAAGCTCCGTTGTCATCAAATGTAACTCCAATTTCATCCGATGGAATTACGTCATTTAGAAGCCTTTTCTCAAACTCGTTCTCAGTAACCACATCTTGAAATAATTCAAAACTAATCACATGTCATTTGAAAAATGAAAATTTGAACAATGTTTGTACCTTGTAAATACATATATAATTTGCCTGACACTATTTTCGAAAATTTGAACTTCAAACAGAATTTAAAGAGAAAAAAACCATTGAAGAGGAGTAAAATGCCAAATGATGAATAAAGAGTTGTTATCCACCTTTAGTGACTTCTTCGAACTTTTGGCATCGCTGTGCAGGCTTTGCAGTACATCAAATCCATGTTTGATGCTATCATAATAATAACAGGTTAATTAGAGAAAATAGAGCAATTTTTATTCAAAAGTATAAAAAAAAATTAGCTACCTTTCGCTGCTGATTGATATTTTTGCGTCCTTGGACTTTGTTAATGGTTTATTTGTTTCAAGGTGATGGCTCAAAGCAAATCCAACTATTTTATCAACACCTGTAAGACAAATAAGGGTGAGTAAAATGGAATGCCAAATGGAACATCAGAAGCTAACTATAAAAGGAGTAAATACTCACTTTCGTTTGTGAGGGTTTGATCTTTAATGGAAATCGTTTCCAGATCTTTGCACTCCAATCCTGAACGGTTTAAGAACTGTACAAAAATAGCTAATGAGGATTCTAAAGAAATATATGAATAAGTGTTTTCAGTTTGAAAACTGATGCCACCCTCCGTAAAAATGTAAAATATGATATCAAATAAATCATAAACTGACAGTGTCAAAGCAATCATAAAACTGGCATGCTTTCTGGGCGATGATAATTGATCAACAAAACAATAGCTCATTTAAAGAAAAAGGTTCATACAAGCATATTAGTAAGAAAAACACACCAGCAATAAAATATAACTACAGTCGATATGGAACGAATATGCAAAAAGAAAGGTAGGTGCAGACTTTAAGCAAAGGCTTTAAAATATTAGATTATCAGTCAACACTTACAGATCGAATGCTTGAAATATTAGCTTCAGCTTTAAGAGTTTCAACATCACGGTCCAATAGTTGCTTCCAATCTTGAATTTGAGTTCCGTCCTAGGATATCTCAACTCTCCTTAGTAAGCAAAACAAAATTTCTCAACTAAGAATTATACATAAATGAAATAGCATGAACCTGTGGGAGCTGGATTATGACTTTATTTGGGAAAAGTTTTCCAACATGTTTAGTAAGTTTGGAACTATCTTTTCTCCTGTCATGAAGCCTACTTAAACTATCCTGCAAAAATTCAAAACAGCTATGTTATTTGAGTACAGGATTATGCATGTAAAATGAAAATTATTTGCAAGTTAATAAAAACAAACTGGAAATGCAAAATCGAGAAGTGCTGTCTGGTTGCTTCCAAATTTTGTAAATAGTAGCCCACCAGAATGTGACTGCACAACAAAATAAATTAATAGTGAACAAATTGATGTTCAATTAAAGACAAAATAACCCATCATCAAATGTTGCCTTCTCTTTCCGGCTATCTACTTGTGTTTGGGAACCAATTATAAGAACACCTGGCGGTAACGGTTCAAGCTTTCCTCTCAAAAGAATATATGATTCTGTGCTTCCAGCAACAGATTTTTCTATGTCTTTGATGAAAACTATTATTGGACCAGATTTATTAAGTTCATCGTGAAGAACCTCAATCAGTTCGGTAATAACAAACTTTTCAGAGTCTTCATGCCTAAGAGAATCAGCTAAATCAAAGGGAAACAAAGGAATGGTTAGTGACATAACTGAGAACAAAATAAGGGAGTGGTAAGGTAATACAAGTTACCAGTGCAAAAGAAACCATGATCTTTCTCACATAATCCACCAAGGTCATTTCCATCACGAATCTGTTTGTCGAATCTAATTCCAAGTTTTGATAACCCGTTTTCTTCAAATGCCAGGAGTACTTTAACCAAAACTTGGACCTCTGTAGAATCATTGAATGTAAATTGAGTTAATAGATGAATAAGAGATATCACAAGGAGCAATCAATGGCTAAACTCAACTGCGGCCACATACCTACTAGTCGCAGAAGGAAACCCTGGTGACTGCACTAAACCCATATATCTCACCCTATCACCTATTTAAGGAATTTGAAAGTTAAAAATGTATAATAATCCCAGACAGAACTATATATATATATATATATATAAACATCATGGAACACTCAACCTGCAGCTGATTGGTAAAAAAACATGTAGATATAAAATTGAGTTGTGTGTGTGTGTGGTGGGGGGTGGGGGGGAGGGGAGGGTGTGATTTGTGTGGGAGAACTGCATGTAATGGATGGGCATTTCTTTGAGCAAATCCAGTGGTGGTTTAGCTGCAATATAACAGACTAGAACAATAAAAAGGAGATAGCATACCTTCTTTAAATGAATGAGCCTTTGAGGATAATGCTGATACTTCTTTTTTTGGTAAAGAATGTGAACTTGATGTGCCAACAAAATCAGCTTCAACACTGGGTGCTAACTTCTTTTGATGCAATGTGCTCAAACTATCAGCAAACGTAGCAGCTCGAGCTGCTCTATGCTTAGAAAATATGGCAAGCTTTTCAGCCTTTGAAATATCCTTAACAGAGTCAGACTCCTTTGATGAAGTACCCTATGATAATTTGTAGTAATACCAGCATTAATACGGCTAACTATGCATACAAAAGGTGGAGCAACAATAGGAAATGAGGAAACGTACACCAGGGAGCAGAAGAGAATCCATTATCAACAATTTGGCATTAAATTTCTTTGGAAGAGCTTTTGCTAGGGTCACATGGTATATTTCATACCCTACGAAAGCATGAATTTACATCAAAACATGGTGCGTAATTACAGGGTGAAAATGAAAAGATGGTGCAAAACTCGATGAATGTACCTACTGGGCCAGAAAGAAGTATGCGCTGGCTTAAAGAAGAAATCTCACATAAACAACGAATTAAAATATCAGTTAGGAAAAAAAATACCTTAGATAATATGGAAAAGATTCAAAACAAACATCAATATCAAGGGGATGAATCATATCCTTAATTAAATTATCCTTGACAGCTTGGCATCTAGTAGAAGAGGGATTTAACGAAGAAGCAATATCCTTAAAAGTCGTTCTTTGTTCCTCAAAAATGCTACCAGATATATCCGTTTCAGGAGTTAGCGTACCTATCCAATAGAGTTTGAATCAATTTTCTTTCCTTTTTTTTCTATGCTTTTATAATGATCAAAAATATTAATTATTAACCATTAGTCTGTTGAGGTGTGACAACAGACAGATCTTTGCTTAGAGATGCCAATATTGATGCTTCATCATCTACAGATCAGTGCATTATCAAATCATTCAAATTCTATATACTTTTAGTGAATTTCTTGCAAATCCATATGCTTCAGTCAAGTGTATTATCAAATTCGCATGACATATAATTCAAATCCATATGCTTCAGTCAAATGTATTATCAAATTCGCATGACATATAATTCAAGTCTTCAGACAATTATGCAAAATAAAATTAAAAAACTAGTAAAAATACCTCAAAAATTCAATCAAATGAGCAACTGATTGAACCTGGAAGCAAGAAGGCAAAGACGCAAAGATGTGGAGTCGCGGAAGCGATAACGTGTTTTTTCCGTGTTAGGGTTTTTTGCTTTTCTTCCTTTCGTCGTTGTTTCTTTATTTAGCATCGGTCTTGATATTTTGCTGACCAAATCTTGGGTAGGGCGATTGCCCACTCGGTCCGATTAGAGTGGATGTCTAGAGGAGGAGGAGCTGTGAAGCGCCGTTGCCGTGGATGGGGTGCGGCCGTGCGGAGGCGATGGAGGCGGTTAGGTGGGTTAGCGTAGGGTTGTTTTGTTCGGTCGTCAGTGAGCGTTGCAATTTCTCTATGCGCGATTTTGAAATTTGGACTAGGGTTTATTTTGTTTGCCTATCGGGTGGGTTGCCCTATTCCTAGCCCGCCTAGCCCAATAACCAGGCCTGCTGGCACCTATTACAACGGGCACTTTTAGCCCGTTGTAAACTTGGAACCTATTACAACGGGCAGTTTTAGCCCGTTGTAAAATTGGCACCTCTATTACAACGGGCAGTTGGCGAACGTTGTAAAATTTACATCTATTACAACGGGCATGAAATGACCGTTGTAATAGTACTCTATTACAATGGGCAATGACTGCCCGTTGTAAAAAAGGCTTTATATAAGACATCTATTACAACGGACCAGAATGGACCGTTGTAGTAGACGTCTATTACAACGGGCAGCCATTGCCCGTTGTAAAAGAGACGTTGTAATAGTGTATTTTTGTTGTAGTGTGAAAATCAACGTAAATGAATGTAATTTAATATTACTGTAAATTTAAATAAGATGATAGCTTAAGAAAATGAAAGTAAATGAATTATAAACTATTGATAATAATGTATAAGTAAATGGTTGATTCAATAATGAAAGTGCAAATCGAAATAAAAGAATTCAATTGGAATTAAATAACTTGAATTTGAATTACAATATAATTGAACGCTGAATCTAATGTAATCTTTTATACTAGATTTATAATGGAAAACCGCATTGTAAAAGAATGTTAATTATTGTGAAATTATAAATGAAATTTGTGAACAATTGAAATTTGATTTAAAAGTTAATAATTTAAAATTGGGAATTTTATATTGAAATTAGACTATAGAAATAGCCATTTTTACAACTGTCTCGGATTTCGACGAAACCAGTTTCATCGGATCCGTAACAGTGAATTATTGTAAGGTTTCAATTTTCGTAGCAATCGGACTTGTCGTTTGGTCGTGCGAGCTTGAAACGCATAGAAATTTAACGTCGTTAATTAAAATAATCGACTTCAAAAAGCTATCTTCCACATACGATTGAATTAGGCCTTGGGACTAGTTCCATTGCGTCCGGAACGGGGGTAAAACCTTATAAACGTCTGGCGGCACGTCTCGATTGGAGTTCGGACGACTTTGGACCTACCTATATAAATACACACACAAACCAAGACAGTTTTACTGTCATTTTAATCCAGAAACCCTAATTCTATCTCATGGCCGCCACCTATACAATGGCCAGAATCGCTCGAACTTCTTTCCTTAATATCTCTCAATCCGTTCAACGAAATCAAAAAATTTCAAAAGCAAAGTTGTAGATCTCGGCGAGCTCTTCAAATCCATACGGTTGATCTATGCTTTTACGTCACGGATTCGCCCAGATCTGACTTGGAAGCATGTACAGTTTTTCTTGGTTTGCGTGCAAACGGTGGAGAATGGGGTGGCAAAACTTGGCGCGGAGGTGGAGCAAGGAGAGGCGCACGCGATGGCATCCCCTGATCAACGTCCGGTCGCTCCTAGTTGCGTGCGTATGGAAGAAAGACGGTTGTTGCGTGTGTGGGTTCATTTTTCCCTGTAGGTCGCGATTGGAGAAGAAGGGCTATGGGCTTTGGATCTGGAACGAACGACCGTGATTTGTTTTGGTAAAAAAAAATTGTTTATTTAATTTGTATTCAAACTTTAAAATATCATATCTCATCCGTGCGAGGTCGGAATTGGGCGAAACCGGCGACGTTGGAATCGCAGCGACGAGAGCTACGCTGCAGTTTAGATCCGAAGACATTTGGAGCTCGTTAAAATTTTAGGTTAAATCGAACGTTGTTCGATTTGATTTAAAAATCGAAACTCAAGGTGAGTGTTTTATAACGCTCACAACGTACTGAATATCTTTATGGTAGTTAAATTTGACATTATGAAGTGATATGAATTTATTTGTCGTTGTTTGATAAAAATTTAATTGTCATATAGATTGTCATGTGAATTCACCACTGAAAAATTAAATTGACAGTAAATTGAAATTAGGATTTAATCAAAATCAAATTTCCCGATATTGATAACTATGATATTGCCGTGAATTGTATTGACTATTGGATGATTTATTTCGATGGATGCTATTGGTTGATATTTAAATGTTTGGATGTTTATTTGCTTATATATATCCTGTTATACATGCATATGACACTGTGATTGGTTTAAGTAATATATATTCATCCCTGACATGTAATTGAAATAAATAATCACTTGGCCATATGATAGAAAATTACATACGGACACCGGATTGGTTAAATTAATAATTTTAAAATCGTTGATTTGAAATTTATTTAAATGATTTGATTTAAAAGTTATGAAAAAATCGAATTTATGGAAATTGAATTATTTTAAATTGAAGCTCGAGATTTTGGAATTTAAACTTGGTAAATGAAATTGTTTAATTATTCTTTGGTTTAGATTTTTAAGAAAAATGAAATACGGCGTAAATTTTCGAAAGTTGATTTGTTTTAAAGGATTGGACTTTTAATCGAACTCTGAATATTTCTAAGGAAATTTATATGAAATGATATTTCAAGTTTGACTTTGGAATTGAAAATTAATTTGAAATTGAGGTATAAATGGAATTATCAAAATTTAGTTTTTAAATGTGAATATTTAAAGCTTTGAGGTATATGGAAATTGAAATGGCTTATTTTGTGGTTCAAATATGTATTTGAAATGGTTTATTGAGAAGCTGAATCGAGTTGAAATTGATGATTTGAGATTTGATTAAATTTTAATTTTGGAATTTGAGTTTATGTGAATCGTTTTGTGGAATTTGAGGAAGCTATTTTATATAAAGTATTTTAAACTATATCTAAAGCTATTTATATTTTATTTTATAAATTTTAATATAAAATATCTTAATATAAATCATTTTCAATATAAATTATTTTATTATAAACTATTTTAACTTGTAACTATTTTATATAAACCATTTTATTGTATAAACTATTTTTCTATATATATAAATTTTAATATCTAAACTGTTTAAGAGGAAAGGTTAGGATTCCAAAATGTTATGAATTTCAAGGTTTTTGATTTCCAAAGTGTTTGATTTTAAAAGACTTATGATTTTGAAAGCGGTATAACTTTGGAATATGATATGATTTTGGAAATGGATTTATTTGAAGTGAAAGTGATATCGCATTGATACGATTTTGAAATTGAAATGAAATATTGAGGCAAAAATGATTTTGAAATGAAATCGTATATTTTGAGTAGATATGATGATTTTGAAATGGATTTGATTTTGAAGCGAATATGATATTTTTGATAATCAATTATGAATTGATTTTGAAAATGTAAAAGAGCCATCGGTGTAATAATACGTAGTTATTAAAGAGACCAGGATCAGATATGGACATACTCTCTGTCGATACCGAAAACCACTTTAAAAATTAATATACGCGGAGTGTTGATCCAGAATGAAGTGGATGGTTTGATGAACGCGTTGACTGAAGAAAGAGAACGGTATTGGATGACCCCTGACATGAGTAAAACAGGAGCCGCGCCGGGCCATTGAGTTTCGCCACCTCTAGCGGACACACTTCTTCGATACCATATCTATGACTTTTGTGATGCGATTTGGGTGCACCCCTCGATTATGGGAGTGTTGTTTCGCGGTGTTGGGGTAGCTGTTAGCTATGCCCAACATCAGTTCGGATCACGCAACTACTAGTATCCTAGTTGGTATCGCCTCATGTACCTTGTCATACTGATTATCCTATTCGCGACCACTACGTTTTGGTTTGTACCTTTAGTATATGGATTGCCCTCTGGTGACTTCCGGTTTTGGGGAAACTACGGTCTTGTATATGCTCTTGGGAATAAAAATGTGTTAAGGGTGGAATGGGCAATGGCTTAACGCTAGTTTGATATTTTACTTTATGATAGACATTATTGTATATAGCGTATTGTACTGCATAGTAGATAGTTTAACGGATCCTTGAGAGGTGGAAAATCCAGTAACATCTCTTAAGTTATTGCACTCACGTTGACACTGGATACGAGATGTCAAAACCCCGTAAACATCTCCGACGCCGTCACACTCATATTTACTTATTCGATTTAACTTACATGAGATATTTTAGTCCTGACTCGAGTGTTTTGTCTTTTCATTACGCTCGGGTCAGCCTAAGCATTTCAGATAAGGTTGAAGATCTATTCTGGAGGACGAAGACGGAGTTTGGTATTACATCATTTGTATTCTACTACTGTATTATTTTTTTCCGCTGCATTTTTGTATTATCTCTGATATGTATGTAACTCTGATTTATGATGTATAATAATAATCAAATTTATTTATTTAACAGCTTCATGAACTGTTATTTTATTATTATATCTTGTTCCTTCCGCTGCGAGATTCTGAGTTGTTTCTGTTCTTTCTTTTCTTTTCTTATTTAACCCCAATAACTATCTGTATTTTAGATTGTTTGAGTCGGCAAGTGTGTATGTTTTGTCGACTTGAACGGTCAAAAATGCGGGTCGTTACAGTTGGTATCAGAGCTTTGGTTTAGATTACCTTGGCTCTAGTGGGGAATAACTCATTAAAATAGGGTTAAACCTTATGAATGAGTTTGAGTGTATATGAGAGAACGTATTTGTAATTTTGATATAAAAATGATTTTATATTGTGTTAATTTGTTCCGTTGAGTATTTATGAATTCTGGTCGGTACTTGGGACGCCAAGGCATCGATAGGGGTTTCTAAACACTCGAATAGAACAAACTGACATAATATTGTTTTGAATTATATTTTATATATAAATATAATTATGAGTATATATATTGACTTTATTGGTTGTTAGGAGATGATAATATTAGATTATCATCGTCCATTGGTTGATTAGTCAATATTTCTAAACTATTGACTATTGAATGAAAAAAAAATGAAACTCTATGAATATAGTTGATAATGAAATTAAATGAATATAATTTTGGATTTGAGAATTAAATTTCCGGTGCTTTGAAATTTTTTTAAATGGTTTGAAAATAATATATTCTTATGTGAAATTAATTTGAATAGAAATGATTTTCAAATGATTTGAAAGGAAATAAGTGGTGTATTCCCCTCTTGTCATTGGGAAATAATTTCGGTAATGAGTGCACGTATTATCGACGTTTATTTTTCAAGGGTCTAAGTGGGGTAGACTACTTAAAAGTTTTCTGTACTCTTTTGGATTAAACAGACATTGAATTGAAATTTTCTAAAGTATGAAATGAAAATAAGTATATATATATATATATATATATATATTCAATGCTGATTAAAATTCTTCTAAAAAGTATGATTTGAGATATAAAGATATTAGTGTGTATATATATATATATATATAAATGGTTTAAATCGAATCCGGAGTTGAAATTCTTAAGTTCTCGAATAAGGAATGATTTTAATTATTAAACTAAAGTAAATCTTGAATTGTTAGAAACTTATGAATTGGAAAGGGTGAAATTGAATTTAAGTGGAAAAAAAATTTAAAATTTTAGGAGTAACCCTTAATTTGGAAAATAATAAATTAGAAATTTATTTAATAGGTATAACACTCAAATTGAATGAAAAGAAGTTGTATATTGTTTAACTACATTCTATTTGCATAGCTATAACTTACCAAATACTTAAAAAGTTTAAAATGCTAATAAGGATAAGTAAATGAATAATATACAAGTGTGATTGCGAATAATAAAATATAAAGATCTATTGATAGTTGTAAATATAAAGGAAATTTAAGTTGTAAAATGAATTAAATTTAAAATTAATTAAATATAAAAATTAGTAAATGGAAACTAATTAAATTTAAATAAAACTAAATGTCAATAAACTTGGAAGTGTATGAAATTAAAATTTTGACTTGGAAATGTATAATTGATTTAGTGTAGATTTTGGATGGATGTTAATGTTTGATATGCATTGGTTGTTAGATGGATGATAATTGATTAAATAGAATTCATTAGTGTAAATGGAATTTAATAAACGGAATAAAAAATTTAAATAATTAAATTCAAATTTGAAGCAAAGTGAAATTAAATATAATTGAATTCAAATTAAATTGAAGCAAATTGACTTGAATTTAAATTACGAATGAAACAAATTTGAATAAATCGGAAACAAATCAAATGTAAACTTATTTCATGGATAAATAAGAAAATAAAAGACTTTGTGTTTGTGATTGTTTCTTTAGGAAATTTGAAGTTTTGATGATTTGTACTTTGAAATAATAAAAGCAAATTTTTGGAAAAATCCAAAATTGTCCAATATATGCTGAAACGAAAACAACCATAACTTTTAAATGGCTGGACGAAATTCTACGATCTTAGACTTTTCGGAAAGCTTAAAAACCATAGCACGACTTTTGTTTAGACTGTCTTGACAAATTCCTTCATTTACTATGTTAAACTTGAATGTTCCCGCTGGCCTATGTAAAAAGGGAAAGCAAAAAAAAAATCTGAAGCACATACCCTTAGTATTCTCGCCATAACTTTTTACTGGTGCAGGATTTTGATGATCTTGCACTTTCTGGAAAGTTTAGAACTTAAACTAAAACTTTTGTTTTAAGCATTTGGTGTTTTGCTGTCTTTTAGAAGGTCAAAAACGTGACCAAACGTCGCTGACCTGCGCAATTCATTGCCCAGGCTGAGGCGTATCCATTTAGTAAAACGGCCGTAACTTTTGAAAGGATAGTCTGAATTCAATGATTTTGGACATTCTGGAAAGCCTGAAACAAATGCAACAACTTTTATTTAGATTCCCTTACAAAATTTCATTGTTTATGTGACAAAAAATTTGGATTTGTTCGCTGTCTTGAGACATAAATTTTGGTTTTGAAGATAAAATAAGTTATATATATGTTGTATATGCCAAGTATATCAATATACCTTTATATGCTGGGTTATCATTTGTTGTTGAGTATTTTAATAAGTGACAAAGGGTTGCGCTTCGCTTGTGGAGCTCGCTTCTGCGCTAAATGCAAAATGTAAGTTAAAATGCTAATAAACGCTTAATAAAATGTACGTTCTCGGATTACGGTTTATGTTGTGGTATATTATTGTGTTCCCCATGTTTTGGGATGTCTCATTCTTGTAATGAGATGTATATCATGCAATTATTACCACTGTGAATTTTTTCGGTCCTAGCCGCGCAAAGGAGATGCTGCCGAAATTTTTCAAAAATCCGGGAGTTAGAAAATTTTGAGAAAAAAAAATCCTATAACTAAATTTTGCAAATAAATCGAATATTTTGAATGAATTATATCTAAATGATGGTTTCCCCTTCTCCGTTCCTTTTCGAGGACGAAAAGTTTTAAGTGGGGGAGAATGTAACGACCTGTATTTTAACACTTTAAAAATACGAATTAAAATAAAAAAAATTTGGATAAAAATCCGAAGGAAATAAAATTTTGTGTTGTTAAATGTGAATTACAAGTTAAAATACAAAACTAAATTCTGAAATAACTTATTTGTAAATTTAATATGGATGTTAACTTGTATTGAATGTAAGTAATGAATTGAGTTTGATTGTAAACCAAATTGGTTATGATTGTAAACAAAGAATAAATAAAATGGTAGATTTAATAGTGAAAGTTTATGTTATTGAAACTAATATAAATATATGTAACTTAATATTACAATTGATTGAAATCAGATAATAACTGAAACTGTAATTTGATAAAGATGTTAACTTGTAATTGAACGTAACTAAAGATTTAAATTTGAATGTAACAAGTAATTGAATTGAATCGAATTTGATTGTAAACAACGAAATAAATAAAATGTACATTTAATATTGAAGTTAGAATATGAAAATCAACGTAAATGAATGTAATTTAATATTACTATGAATTTAAATAAGATGATAACTGAAGAAAATGAAAGTAAATGAATTATAAACTATTGATAATAATGTATAAGTAAATGGTTGATTCAATAATGAAGGTGTAAATCGAAATAAAAGAATTCAATTGGAATTAAATAACTTGAATTTGAATTACAATATAATTGAACGTTGAATCTAATGTAATCTTTTATACTGGATTTATAATGGAAAACCGCATTGTAAAAGAATGTTAATTACTGTGAAATTAAAAATGAAATTTATGAACAATTGAAATTTGATTTAAAAGTTAATAATTTAAAATTGGGAATTTTATATTGAAATTAGACTGTAGAAATAGCCATTTTTACAACTGTCTCGGATTTCGACGAAACCAGTTTCATCGGATCCGTAATAGTGAATTATTGTAAGGTTACAATTTCCGTAGCAATCGGACTTGTCGTTTGGTCGTGCGAGCTTGAAACGCGTAGAAATTTAACGTCGTTAATTAAAATAATCGACTTCAAAAAGCTATCTTCCACATACGATTGAATTAGGCATTGGGACTAGTTGCATTGCGTCCGGAACAGGGGTAAAACCTTATAAACGTCTGGCGGCACGTCTCGATTGAAGTTCGGACGACTTTGGACCTACCTATATAAATACACACACAAACCAAGACAGTTTTACTGTCATTTTAATCCAGAAACCCTAATTCTATCTCATAGCCGCCACCTATTCAATGGCCAGAATCGCTCGAACTTCTTTCCTTAATATCTCTCAATCCGTTCAACGAAATCAAAAAATTCCAAAAGCAAATTTGTAGATCTCGGCGAGCTCTTCAAATACATACGGTTGATCTATGCTTTTACGTCACGGATTCGCCCAGATCTGACTTGGAAGCGTGTACAGTTTTTCTTGGTTTGCGTGCAAACGGTGGCGAATAGGGTGGCAAAACTTGGCGCGGAGGTGGATCAAGGAGAGGCGCACGCGATGGCATCCCCTGATCAACGTCCGGTCGCTCCTAGTTGCATGCGTATGGAAGAAAGACGGTTGTTGCGTGTGTGGGTTCGTTTTTCCCTGTAGGTCGCGATTGGAGAAGAAGGGATGTGGGCTTTGGATCTGGAACGAACGGCCATGATTTGTTTTGGTAAAAAAAAATTGTTTATTTAATTTGTATTCAAACTTTAAAATATCATATCTCATCCGTGCGAGGTCGGAATTGGGCGAAACCGGCGACGTTGGAATCGCAGCGACGAGAGCTACGCTGCAGTTTAGATCCGAAGACATTTGGAGCTCGTTAAAATTTTAGGTTAAATCGAACGTTGTTCGATTTGATTTAAAAATCGAAACTCAAGGTGAGTGTTTTATAACGCTCTCAACGTACTGAATATCTTTATGGTAGTTAAATTTGACATTATGAAGTGATATGAATTTATTAGTCGTTGTTTGATAAAAATTTAATTGTCATATAGATTGTCATGTGAATTCACCGTTGAAAAATTAAATTGACAGTAAATTGAAATTAGGATTTAATAAAAATCAAATTTCCCGATATTGATAACTATGAAATTGCCGTGAATTGTATTGACTATTGAATGATTTATTTCGATGGATGCTATTGGTTGATATTTAAATGTTTGGATGTTTATTTGCTTATATATATCCTGTTATACATGCATATGACATTGTGATTGGTTTAAGTAATATATATTCATCCCTGACATGTAATTGAAATAAATAATCACTTGGCCATAGGATAGAAAATTACATACGGACACCGGATTGGTTATATTAATAATTTTAAAATCGTTGATTTGAAATTTATTTAAATGATTTGATTTAAAAGTTATGAAAAAATCGAATTTATGGAAATTGAATTATTTTAAATTGAAGCTCGAGATGTTGGAATTTAAACTTGGTAAATGAAATTGTTTAATTATTCTTTGGTTTAGATTTTTAAGAAAAATGAAATACGGCGTAAATTTTCGAAAGTTGATTTGTTTTAAAGGATTGGACTTTTAATCGAACTCTGAATATTTCTAAGGAAATTTATATGAAATGATATTTCAAGTTTGAGTTTGGAATTGAAAATTAATTTGAAATTGAGGTATAAATGGAATTATCAAAATTTAGTTTTGAAATGTGAATATTTAAAGCTTTGAGGTATATGGAAATTGAAATGGCTTATTTTGTGGTTCAAATATGTATTTGAAATGATTTATTGAGAAGCTGAATCGAGTTGAAATTGATGATTTGAGATTTGATTAAATTTTAATTTTGGAATTCGAGTTTATGTGAATCGTTTTGTGGAATTTGAGGAAGCTATTTTATATAAAGTATTTTAAACTATATCTAAAGCTATTTATATTTTATTTTATAAATTTTAATATAAATTATCTTAATATAAATCATTTTCAATATAAATTATTTTATTATAAACTATTTTAACTTGTAACTATTTTATATAAACCATTTTATTGTATAAACTATTTTTCTATATATACAAATTTTAATATCTAAACTGTTTAAGAGGAAAGGTTAGGATTCCAAAATGTTATGAATTTCAAGGTTTTGATTTCCAAAGTGTTTGATTTTAAAAGACTTATGATTTCAAAAGCGGTATAACTTTGGAATATGATATGATTTTGGAAATGGATTTATTTGAAGTGAAAGTGATATCGCATTGATACGATTTTGAAATTGAAATGAAATATTGAGGCAAAAATGATTTTGAAATGAAATCATATATTTTGAGTAGATATGATGATTTTGAAATGGATTTGATTTTGAAGCGAATATGATATTTTTGATAATCAATTATGAATTGATTTTGAAAATGTAAAAGAGCCATCGGTGTAATAATACGTAGTTATTAAAGAGACCGAGATCGGATATGGATATACTCTCTGTCGATACCGAAAACCACTTTAAAAACTAATATACGCGGAGTGTTGATCCAGAATGAAGTGGATGGTTTGATGAACGCGTTGACTGAAGAAAGAGAACGATATTGGATGACCCCTGACATGACTAAAACAGGAGCCGCGCCGGGCCATTGAGGTTCGCCACCTCTAGCGGACACACTTCTTCGATACCATATCTATGACTTTTGTGATGCGATTTGGGTGCACCCCTCGATTATGGGAGTGTTGTTTTGCGGTGTTGGGGTAGCTGCTGGCTATGCCCAACATCAGTCCGGATCACGCAACTACTAGTATCCTAGTTGGTATCGCCTCATGTACCTTGTCATACTGATTATCCTATTCGCGACCACTACGTTTTGGTTTGTACCTTTAGTATATGGATTGCCCTCTGGTGACTTCCGGTTTTGGGGAAACTACGGTCTTGTATATGCTCTTGGGAATAAAAATGTGTTAAGGGTGGAATGGGCCATGGCTTAACGCTAGTTTGATATTTTACTTTATGATAGATATTATTGTATATAGCGTATTGTACTACATAGTAGATAGTTTAACGGATCCTTGAGAGATGGAAAATCTAGTAACATCTCTTAAGTTATTGCACTCACGTTGACACTGGATACGAGATGTCAAAACCCCATTAACATCTCCGACGCCGTCACACTCATATTTACTTATTCGATTTAACTTACATGAGATATTTTAGTCCTGACTCGAGTGTTTTGTCTTTTCATTACGCTCGGGTCAGCCTAAGCATTTCAGATAAGGTTGAAGATCTATTCTGGAGGACGAAGACGGAGTTTGGTATTACATCATTTGTATTCTACTACTGTATTATTTTTTTCCGCTGCATTGTTGTATTATCTCTGATATGTATGTAACTCTGATTTATGATGTATAATAATAATCAAATTTATTTATTTAACAGCTTCATGAACTGTTATTTTATTATTATATCTTGTTCCTTCCGCTGCGAGATTCTGAGTTGTTTCTGTTCTTTCTTTTCTTTTCTTATTTAACCCCAATAACTATCTGTATTTTGGATTGTTTGAGTCGGCATGTGTGTATGTTTTGTCGACTTGAACGGTCAAAAATGCGGGTCGTTACATTGGGTCTACACAAACATATTTTTCAAAATCTTTTGTCACCAACAACCATGGACCTATAAAAACAAATAGGTCATAAAAATCCTTTCTCGTGTAGGTGTAGTGATAGGTTAAGGAACAACAACAGTGTTACCTGGATTCTGGCTGTTCCAGGCACACGACAGGCAACAAATCAAAGTTCCTTAGCCTAGTACAAAAGTGGAAGAGTCACAATGGGTAACAACGAAAAATTATCGCAATGGTAAAATAGGCAACGGTACATTTATCTTGAACGATATATTAAATGTGAAAATCTGCACCATAATCTAATTTAATTCAGCCAGTTATGTGATAAGGAAACAAATGTTGATTAGGATTATGATTTGTGCAAAAATGTTGACCAATTATCTTTTCATCCTTGAACTAGTTCATATAGATTTGTTAGGACTAATGATGTTGTTTTATTGATTGATGATTACTCTAGATACACATGGATATATTTGTTTATCTTACTGCTTCTAGATCTGACAACATGTTCACTAGTTGTTTATGTGCACGTTTCAAACAAATCCTTGAGGAATCACATTTTAAAAGGTGTAAAAGGATTAGAAGGTATTTGTTGCACACATCACGGTTTGGTCTATGATATCTATCTAACTATAACTTTGAGTCAAAGGGGAATTCAGATGCAGATTACACTGGTAGCCAAGTTGATAGAAAAATTACTAGTGGAAAGTGTTTTATGTTGAGACATCCATTAGTTGCATCATTTTCAACGAAAATATCTGCATTTTTTCATTTTAACCGATTTTAAATAAGCAGACATTTTTTTATATAAAACCCCTTCCAAAATTTTTTTTGATTGTGTTTCAGATTAGTCATTTTAGAAAATTTGATTTTATAATTATTTTTGGATTTGATCTTAAATGTCTACATTAACTAATCTGACTCCCTACTGATTATTGAAAAGATAAATAGTGATTGAAAAACTGATGAGTGTTGATATTAATCATATATTATGACTTGAGACAGTATATTTAGTAAATTTCTTTCAAAATTTATAATAATTTTTGTTGGTAAAAATTCCATGACCATCTCTATTTCTATCATATTTCTAACGTCCATCACTCATCAAAATCCAATATAGTATGTCAAAATGTGGTATTTTAAACGGGAAATTATTCATTTTTTTACAATAAATACATCCAAAGTATTCACTCTCATTTAAAAGTACTTACGGTTATGCATGTATGGAACACATATCAAAATTGGTTATTAAATAGACGAGTTAATTCTAACCCCGTTTAAAAGTCCTTACGGTTATGCGTGGTAAGAAGATACCTGAAATTATTATTTTTTTTTTAAATAAAAATTGGGAATACTACTAATCTCATTTAAAAGTTCTAATGGTTATGCATGGTTAGTAGATATTCAAATTCCTGATATAAATATACCACAAATAGAAACAACTATATGGTTTTATATGCCGGCATCACCCCTATCACTCTAAAGTGGAATATGCGCCCAACAGAGTATTTATGGTTTTTATTTTATTTTTTATTGATTAATATTTATACTTGATTGGGTATTAATGTTGTATTAATGTCTATCACTTTATCTCTATTTTTCTTATACTATTACTCATTTGCTGATAACAAAAGGGGAAGAGAAAAGTTAAGATTTTGGCAAATAAAGTTTTGGCAAATAAAGTTAAAATATTTTATTTTTTATTTGCATATACCCATATAGGTTCATTTGCATATTTTTTATTTATTTTCATGCATATGTGAAGGGGGAACTTTGATGTAGGGGGAGCATTCAAATAGGGGGAGCAAATGGAATTCACCAAGACCAAATACATTTAATAAATTCAAAATCTTAATATATGTTTGTTATCATCAAAAGGGGGAGATTGTTGAATATGCTAGTATATGATTTTTGTTTGATGATAATAAACATATATATTCATTTAAATGTATTTTTTATGGTACTATTTTATTTTTCACATAATTAAATAAATATTTGTTGAAAAAAATAAATAATACAAAATTTAAATTCAAACAAATATTTTATTCAAACAGATATTTTATTACAATTTTGAATAGTACAAATTTCAGCTCTCACTATATATACACAATTTCAATTACATTACAATTTCGATTACATCACAAATTTCAATTTACAATGTTCACCTCACTACATATCACTCATTCACTCGTATTTATCTTCAACTCTATTCCAGATTGAATCCAGCATCTGAATTATCTTCAAAATAAACACTAACGCAGTAAAATTGAAAAATAAATATTTTTATAGTGTAAAATAAAATGTGTTTTTTTGAAAATATTATTTTCCTCAGTTATTTGGGTTGTTCGTCATCATTTTCGTTTGAATCCATTCATACACGAACAACTTGTGACATGCACAGTGTATCACTGTACATGCCACAAGGCCGTGCACACCGATATACATTTGATAAAACTGCAGGGAGAGGTGAGCACAAGGTCAAACCCAACCAATTGGTGGATTCAACTCAGGTGACTCGAAAAGAAAAAAAACTGCAACAAACTACACATACCAAAGACCAGAATTCAAGAGGACTCAATAAACCAGCCTTACAACATTCAACATGACGAAGTGGTAAATCAACATGTGAAACCGAAATCAGGGCTAACCAACATAAACCAGACCATGCTAACAAGTGCACAAGTGTGTCAACACATCTAGACCAACAGACCATCACTACTAGAGGCACACTGATATGCAACCCTAATTAGTGAACAAGTGAATGTGGATTCCAAGAACAAAGAAATGGACACAAAGTGAAAAAGGCCACAAAAGTTCAGGTTGAAGGCAAAACATGAACCAGAGTTTACATACAATAAGCTTCAGGAATACAAAAATACAATATGCACAAGGACAACAAGTCACCAAAGCAATCACACATATAAACATAGATATATGTATGTAAATATGTATGGAGACCATAATGCATCAATGAAATATGCAGATCACCAGACCAATTCGACTCAATGCAACAAGGTTCAAGCAACACAAACACATGAACCAAACTTCAATACAATGAAAAAAACAAAGCAGCTACACACATGTATACATACATACATACATACATACATACATACATACACATATATATATATATATATAGACAAACACATGCAGTGTCAACTAGAATTCAACTCAAAGCAAAGTGACTAGAGCAATGTAGGCACAACATACACACACACATACATATGTATGTATGTATATACATGGACAACCCACATACAACATAGCCTGGATGTGTAGACCATCAATGTGTACCAACACTGACCACATACAAACCAACATACATGACAACCAGACTCCAAATAAAAACAAGTTCACCAACAGTTCAACATGATCAAATGTACAAAGTAGTGAATGCACCACTTCAACCAAGACACAGTGCAGGCAAGCAAACATATATACATGCGCAAACACACATGTATACATATATATATATATATGTAGTGACAACAAGGGATGCAACATAGACCGGTTCGAATACAAGTGCAATGAAAATTCGAATATTGCCATAAAATAAATGAACAGCGGGTTGAATAAAGTCACAGAGCAAATCATGGTGAACCAGTAAATTCTCAGGAGGTCAAAATATATCTTGAGTTCAAATGACAAGCCGTGGGTCATGAACTAGTTAAAATAAATCAACATCGTTCAAGCATAAAACAAAGTCAAGGCCGAGATAAAAATCAATCAGATAATCAAGTGATGTAGTTCGAAAAAGAATCAAGGTAGCAGTTTCAAACCAAGTCAAGTTTAAATGCCAAAGTCAAAGCCAGGTGATAACAAGTTCGAATTAAACAAGTCAAAGTCAATTTTCATCTCAAAATATTATCACAATATCAAATGGCCGAAGTCATAGGTGAAAAGAACAAAACCGACTCAAAGAAAACCAAAGAAATTCATGGAGCAAGTTCAAATTCATGAAGCAACGTATTAACATGAAAAGTCAAAATCATCACAGACGTTCAAGCAAAATCAAATGGCCAAGCAGATAAATCGACGAATTAAAACCAAAATATACGGACGAAAACTATGGGATTCGTTCCCTATATAACCAGGTTACATCATCGGCAAATAGAGCATTCGAGTTTGAAACAAAAATCCAGAGTATACATGTAAATCGAATACAAATTTGTAAATCGAATCAAAGTCAAGAATTAAAAGGTGCAAAATTCACGTACCAACTCAGAGCATCAATTCGATCTCGACTTAATTAAAGCAGTCATGAACAAATTAATCGATCGAAGAAGCATTCAAAGCATCAGCAATCAATTCAACAAAGCGGTGGCTTCATCGCATAACCCTAGTTTTTGAAAGAAGAACGAAGAAGCAATCGGCCATAGGATTACACGAGAAATAGAAAGAGGAAGTCTTCTTTTAATAAACATTGGGTCAGTTTTAATTTATTTTGGGCTTGATTTTTTTTAGGGTTTTGTGTTTTGTTTTTTATTTTCATTTTGTAATTTTTCTTTAAACTTTTGTAAAATTCTAGTCGTGTGACTAGGGACGAACTACGGTGGTGTAGTTCGAGAATTCGCAACTTGGTGGCTGAGTTGTGGCAGGGTTTTGAGCGTAGAGTTAGGTTAGTCGATAGCGGGTGTCGCAAGTTTACGTGTGTAAGCATCTCACTACTTAATTTCTAGTAGAAACCTTGGGGGCAGCACATAGGCAGGGTTTTGCCGAAGCTGGGTAAATCTGTGTTGTTCTTTTTCTGCTTTTATCTGTGCTGCAATTATTTTATATTTCCGCATTAATTTTTATTATTATTAGTATCACCCTATTTACCCCCCCTCCCTCTAGGGTGAAATCGATCCAACAAAATATACTCTTTGCTTTACTTAAATATCTTTGCCATGATATATTCTTTACATAAAACAATGTTGATGAAAACCTAAATCAATAGGGTTATCTATCCCTTTAAAATAAGGTAAATCCCTTCTTTAACTTAGAAAACATTAGGTTTTAAATCCATGTTATCGCCTTCGAAACCCTTGTTTAAAACCTTAAATAGTCCCTTTCGAATCCTTGAATGTACACCTTTCAAAATAGGTTAACAATTTTACCTTGAAACACTAGGCCGAAAGGCCAAAACATGCCTTTCAAAATCTTTGAAAATAGACCTTTCGAAAACCATTGAAAGTGTCCCTTCGAAAGCTTTATAAAACCTTAGACATCCTCTTTACAAAACACTTCAAACTTGCCTTTCGAAAGCATTGGAAACTTTCCATTCGAATACTATAAGTAAAACCTTTCAAAGACATTGGGGAATCTCCTCCTACGAAACCTTCATTATATATCTTTCGAAATCATTAAAGTCCTTTACTTAAAACTAACCTTGCGAAAGCACTAGGTTCAAGTAAAGGTTTATGGAACATAGCTTCGAAACCATTTAAAACCATTCCTTTCGAAACCTTTGGGTTTAAATTTCAATATATCAAAGGGTCTTAAAAGAACTAGGGCGAAAGCATTGATTTTAAAAGCATTATTCCTAAGTAAAAGAAAGTGGGTGGTTTTGAAACCAAGCCTTTCGAAAGCATGGAGAAGCGGCTTCAAAGTTTAAGACAAAAGAACCCTTTTGAAGGCATTGATTCGAAAGGTTGAATGCAACAGCAGGTGTTTCGACCACTTCGAAAGCTTGTTTTAAAAACAAAAGGCGGCAACCCATTTGAAAGCCCTTTCTTCATATAATCAGAAGCAAGTTGGTTAAGTCAAAAGCCCCAACCCCTTTGAATGCCTTATTTATAACCAAAATAGTTCCAAGTTTGTAAGAGCTATTTCTACCCCTTCGAAACCACGTTCCGACTCTATACCTTCCGCCTTTCTCCAATGCACCACATACCAAGGCATTGATACCATGTGTATTGGTTTCGATTTGGTTGAAGGCGGATGTATTGTGTCGAAAGGTGGTTGCTATAAGTGGCGAATCCGTATCCTTTACAAAACTGATTTTTATAACCTTTTAATGTAATATCTTTCCAAATAACTTGCCTTATTTGTCAACATATAATTAGTTGCTAATTCTTTTATAAAACATTTTTCTAAAAGTGCTGCCAAATTCAGTAATTAACAAATTTAGAATATTTAACAAATTGCCCCTTCTCCTTTTATAAACATATAAAACATTTAAGTCCCATACCTTAAATAATTTTATATCTTTAATAAAATACTTCGGAAAATTCTCTGAAAATTCCCACAAATCACTTTTAATATGTTTTCTACCATATTTAAAAATCTGACCTAAAGCTAACATATAATAGCTGAAAAAAATTTAAACCCAATTTAACCATTTTATTTACTAGAAAATTCATAATAAATCCACTACAACTTAGAAAATTATGAAACTTTAAACCCATCTCTAAAATAATGTTCCGACCTTAGGTAAAAAACGCAAGCCATTTGGATGTCATTTAATAGGTTTTTCAAATCAAAACTTATCAGAAAATCTATATGAAACAACATAAATCATCAAAAAGCTTATATATCCATTTAAAAAAAATCAAAACATGGCATTTTTCTTACAAAATAAATTCGGATCTCATCTAGAAACCGAAAGCAATAAAAATGAGATGTAATCTATTATTCTCCTTAGCTTATTATTAAGGAGTTTGAGATTTTCCCTTGAATTGATTTGATTAAGCTTACTTTTTGAATTCTTGCTTATCTTCCCCTTGTTTTCCTCTAATGGTGGCCGGCCAAGCTCTAGGTTTAGTTTTTGTTTGTGAATATTGTAAATGAAATTGGAATAAGGGTTTAGGATACATGAATATAACCTATTCCTATTTTACCCTTATCTTATTACCTTTACTTACTTCATTTTAAATTTCCATTTGTTTATTCATTACTTGAGGCACGGCTACCTTATAATCATGCATATCTCAATCTCTTAACTACTTTAATCTTTACATTATTCTATTTAGTTTGTCTAATTAAATATACTTAATAATGTTATTTAAAACTAGGGGTGTTACAGACTCCCTTCCTTAAAGAATTTCATCATCGAAATTACGATAAGGTACTCATAACAATCAATCATAAAGGTAAAACATACCATGAAATAAGTCAGGATAAGTATCTCTAATCCTGCTCTCAGTTTCCCAAGCACAGTCTCTCTCGTCGTCCTCCACCAGACTTTGACTAATCTGACTGTCATGTTCCTTAACCTCTTCTCATCCCTCGCGACTATACGAACTGGTTTTCTATCTATAGTCAAATTCGGTTCCACTACTTAGTCATCTAACACAGTCGGTGCTATGGTAGCCTCTAGATCTCGAATACACTTTCTTAGATGAGAAATATGAAAAACATTATGGACTCCTGCCAAACTACTTGGTAACTCCACTCTATACGCGAGTTTCCCAATCCTTTCTATAATAGGAAATAGTCCAACGAACCTTGGTGCCAACCTTGATTTTCCGAATCTGGTTACACCTTTCATCGGTGATATCTTGATGAAAACATGATCTCTAACTAAGAAGTAAGAACTCTAAATCTTTTCGTCTCTTATCTGCATAACTCTTTTGCCTAGAATGAGCTTCCTTCATCCTAGCTCGAATGAGCTCAATCTTTTCTACAGCTTCTATAACCAAATCCGAACCAAGAACTAATCTATCCCCGGTCTCTAACCAACAAACGGAAGATTTGCATGGCCTTCGATACAAAGCTTCAAACGGTGCTATCCCTATACTAGCCTGATAACTATTGTTATACGAAAAATCGAGTAAGTGTAGATGGTCTTCCTATGATCCCCCAAATCTAGCACACAAGCTCTTAACAAATCTTCTAAGACTTCGTTAACTCTTTTTGTTTGCTCATCTGTCTGCGGATGGTAAGCGGTACTCAGCTTGAGCTTGGTACCCAAAGTCTCCTGTAAACTCTTTCAGAACTCGCTAGTGAATAAGGAATCTCTATCACTTACTATACTACTAGGAATTCCATGCAGTCTAACTATATTCTTCATGAATAATTTAGCTAAAATAGGCCCGTCCTAGTTGAATTAATTGAAATAAAATGGGCAACTTTCATTTCCTCGATTCGACCTTGGAAATCCATCTATAAAATCCATTGAGATAGAATCTCATTTCCATACTGGAACATCTAAAGACCCACTTGGTTTCTGATGTTTGGCTTTTACCTATTGACAGTTCAAACACTGTTTCACCCATAAGCCTACATCTCTTTTCATGCCTTCCCAGAAGAAACTTCTTTTCATATCCTGATACATCTTAGTTCCTCCCGGATGAATAGTGGACTTTGAACGGTGGCATTCTCCAAGAACTTCCTTCCTAATGTTCCCCACATTTGGAACACATAGTCGTCCTTTCTTCCTCAACCACCCATTTTGGTCAAGACCGAAGTCTTTCAAGTCATCGCTCTCTGTTCCATCCCTTTACTTTTTGCTTCGTTCAGCTAACAATGGATCCTCTCCTTGCTTAGAAGCAATATTTTCGATCATCGCCGATCGAACCTCTAGACATGACAACGTAGCAGTTCCCTTATTAGATCTAGCTTTAGATCTCCACTGTATTCTACATGTAGTCAATGCTTCTAAATCTTTCCACTCAGCTATCATTGCCAAAACTGCATTCTGATGTTTCCTGCTAAGTGCATCTGCAACTTTATTCCCCTTCCCTGGTGTGAACTCAATACCAAAGTCATAAGTGGCTAAAAACTCTAACCACCTTTGTTGCCTTATATTCGACTCCTTTTGAGAGAACGGATACTTTAATGACTTATGATCCGTATACAACTCGGATCTCTCTCCTAAAAGTTAATGTCTCCATAAGTTCAATGCGAAAATTAATGAAGCTAATTCCAAATCATGAGTTGGATATCTAACCTCATGCGGTCTGAGCTGTCGAGAAGCATAGGCAATCAATTTACTTCTTTGCATTAACACAGCTCCAAACCCTATTCCACATGCATCCGTGTAGACCACCAAGTCCTTATTCCCTTCTGGAACAACTAACACAGGTGCATTAGTAAATAAGTGTATCAATCTCTAGAATGTTCCTCACACTTATTAGTCCAAATGAACTTCACATCCTTCCACGTTAGCATAGTCATCGGTGCCGCTATCCATGAAAAATCCTTAATGAATCTTCGATAATAACCAGCTAATCTAAGAAAACTCTTTATCTCAATCACTGTCTCAGGTCTCTTCCAATTATTCACCACCTTGATCTTAGACGGATCTACAGACAACCCTTTCTTTGAGACTAGATGACCAAGAAACTTCACTTCCTTCTTCCAAAAATGACACTTCGAAAATTTCACTTTCAGTTGATGCTGCCTCAACGTCTCAAGCACCACTCTAAGATGAATTTCATTCTCTCTTTAATCTTTAGAGTATATCAAAATATGATCTATGAATACCAATACGAACCTATCAAAGTGCTCTTAAAAAACTCGGTTCATCAAATCTACAAAGAATGCTAGCGCATTAGTTAGTCCGAATGGCATTACTAACCATTCATACGATTCATACCTGTTTCTAAACACCGTCAACGGAATACTATCCTCGGCTACTCTAAGTTGATGGAAACCCATCGCCAAATCCAATTGGAAAAATATTTTGGCTCTACTCAACTGGTCGAACAAAATCGTCAATTCTAGGTAAAGGATATCGATTCTTTATTGACTTCTTATTAAACTTATGATAATCGATACATAACCTTAATGATCCGTCCGGTTTCTTTGCAAACACTACAGCAGCTCCCCAAGGCAAACTGCTTGGTTGGATAAAAAATTGCCTTCCAAATCCACCTACTGCACCTTTGGCTCCCTCACCTCGGTAGGTGTCATTTTGCTTGATGGTTTACTCACTAGTTTTGCTCCTGGTACTAAATCTATCCGAAACTCAATAGCTCGTTTCAACGGTAGTCCTACAACAGGCTCAAAGACATCTATGAATTCTCTAACAACGAAAACTCGATTCATCTTGTCTTCTGCCTCCACAACACCTAACAAAGCATTAACCTCATAACTAGGGTTTTCTACAGAATATATAATCTGATCACCATAGTCAGGGTGTCTAAGTGATATTTCCCAATCATAGCAAAATATCTTAGCATCGTATTTACTTAACCAATCCATACACAAAATAATTCTGAACCCTACGAAATCAAACACATGCAAACTACAAGCAAATACATGACCTAAAAATTCAAACTCTAGGTGGTCACATCTCATCCCATGAGTCGCATAACCTCCTATCGGATTCACAAACCTATGACCTCTAGAACCTGAGTCTAGAGCGCCACACCACTAACCAATTAAGCTAGCGGTCCTTCTTATCATACTTATACAAATAACTTATGTCTTGCCCTTCTTGGCAGCTCCACTCTTCTGAGCTCCCATCTTAATGAATTTTTTTCTCTGTTGGTTCTACTCTCCTTGAGCTCCCCCTACCATGTTACCCTCAAGATAAGCAAGCATCTCTTCCTGCCTTAAAACCATCTCAACAACTACATCGCACAGATCTCTAATATGCGATAATGTGGCCTTAGCATGCTCAGGCTTCAACCTACGAGTGAACTTCTCATTCCTTTTAATGAATGTATCAATCATAGCATATCTATATCTTGATAGCTCCATAAATCCGGTTGCATACTCAAGCACTGTCATATCTCCCTGCTCCAACGTAGCAAACTTCCTGAGTGGAGTTGACTTCGCAATCTCCGACATAAACCTCTCCTCAAACCTTCTTCTGAACTCAGCCCAAGCCATGGTCTCCTCATTAACTTTTACCATAACAATGTTCCACCAATACAGTGCTGCTCCCTATAATTGCCTAGAAGCAAGCCTCCTTTTCTGCTCATCATTTAGCCCCAAATTAGCAAAAAGCCTCTCACAATAAAGTAACAAATTCTCCACTTCAATTGCATCTTCAGTCCCGATAAGCGGTTTTCCTCCCAGCTTGGCATAATCTCTACTCAACACAGCATAATTATTAACAACTAAGGCTCCCTGATTTCCTCCTTCAGCATTTCCTCCAACCAAACCTGCAGCAACTCCAGCCTGCATCATGTTAACGAAGAACTGATACATAGCTCCCATATCAACTTGCGGTATTCCAACACCCACATTAGCAGCTTGTGCCTAACCTAGGTTCCTCCTAGTGTTTGGTCCGGACTTCCCATTAGTTGTGGTGATTCCCCCACCAATGTTAACTCTTCCACTCCTAGCATCCATATTTTACGTCCATAAAATTTGCATTCGAGTCTTTGTAAGATACAGAAGAATAGACTAAGAGAGATGGGAGGATAGAGATAAAGCGTATACTTATATATAACAAATACAAGTACGTTACTATAGCGTTATCCCATACCCATATCTCTTCTCTAATTCCTTAGGATTATGTTTTTAAAATCATTTTAAATTTGAAATTTCTTTTAAATTTTTTCATAAACCTATGCTCAGATACCAAGTTGTAACATCCCCTATCTTAAGGCCCGAAGCTAAGCGCTACAGGTGCTGCAGTCATCTGTAGTATTAACTTCCGAAAACAAAATACGGTAATGTTAATAGTATCCATAATATCATAAGCACATGAATATGAAATAAAAATCAACACATATTCAAAACAACTTCTCTGATTACATTTCAAATTAATGTTTCATATTCAGATACATAATCCCAAAACGATTCCTAGGTTTTGATCAAATATAATTATTACAAATTAAGCCAAGAGCGAAATATGAAGATGCCTCCTTAGATGATCAGAGTACTAAATAGACATATCGGTCATAATACATCATAGTGGAAATAAAATTAAATAGCTCCTAGATAGCTAACTTTTGCGTCCTACTTGTCTTCGGAAGCTTATTCGTCCACCTACTAAACCTGTAAAACCTTAACCCTCAATCTACTCAAATTAATTTTGAGCACCCGGGAGTTTAAGGAGAAAAACATAAACTTCGAGTCAGACATAAAGCCTGGTATGAATAATATTATTACATCTCGGTTTACTGATATTAAGTGAGACCACACCGCTTAGCGGAACGTGTTTCCCCTCACTAATATCCCTTTTTAAAACATACCTTATGCAAATCAAAATCCTACAATCAAACTGATTAAAGCAATAATAACAATATCATATATGCACATAAATCAGGTAATCAATGGGCTATCTATCCGAACAATGTAGTTTTGTTTGGCTAACTACTAACCATTGGCTCACTCGGGCCTACCAGACAAAATAAATAATCTAACTTCTATTAGACATACTTCTGGATGGTCTGTCCTTAACTTACTTCTCCCAGGGTCAACTAATCCTAATAGTTTTGTGGGCTCACCAATAACTTATCTTTCTCTGTATATTCCTTTTTGTGTGTAATATCATTTTAATCTTACCTGTGACAAAGCCTTACACACTAGAATTTTGTACTTATATTAGCTAGGGGCTACTAGCTAAAGTATAGGGCACGACCCTATACCAGTCTGATCTGGTATTCTAATATCTAAGTCATTTACTTAGGGTTAACTACCCCATCAATTTTTCTTTGAAAACATTTCTTTCAAATTGATTTAATCCTTTAAATCGTACTTAAAAAAGGAAAATATACTCTTTGCTTTACTTAAATATCTTTGCCATGATATATGCTTTACACAAAACAATGTTGACGAAAACCTAAATCAATAGGGTTATCCATCCCTTTAATACAAGTTAAAGCCTTTCTTTAACTTAGAAAACATTAGGTTTTAAATCCAAGGTATCGCTTTCGAAAACCTTGTTTAAAAACTTTAAACGGTCACTTTTGAATCCATTGAAAGTACCCCTTCAAAATAGATTAAAAACTATACCTTGAAACACTAGGTCGAAAGGCCAAAACATCCTTTCAAAATCTTCAAAACTAGACCTTTCAAAAACCATTGAAAGTGCCCCTTCGAAAGCTTTATAAAACCTTAGACGTCCTCTTTACAAACAACTTCAAACTTGCCTTTCGAAAGCATTGGTAACCTTCCATTCAAATACAAAAAGTAAAACCTTTTGAAAACATAAGGGAATCTCTCCTTCGAAACCCTTATTATATATCTTTCGAAAGCATTAAAGCCCTTTACCTAAAACAAACCTTTTGAAAGCACTAGGTTCAAGTAAAAATTTGTGGAACATAGCTTCAAAACCATTTAAAACCATTCCTTTCAAAACCTTTGGGTTTAACTTTTATTATATCAAAGGGTCTTAAAAGAACTGGGGCGAAAGTATTGCTTTCGAAAGCATTATTCCTAAGTAAAAGAAAGTGGGTGGTTTCAAAACCAACCCTTTCGGAAGCATGGAAAAGCGGCTTCAAAGTTTAAGGCAGAAGAACCCTTTTGAAGGCATTGATTCGAAAGGTTGAATGCGGCAGCCGAGGTTTTGACCCCTTCGAAAGCTTGTTTTAAAAATAAAAGGCGACAACCCATTTGAAATTCCTTTCTTCATATAATTAGAAGCAAGTTGGTTAAGTCGAAAGCTTGTTTTAAAAATAAAAGGCGACTACTTGCCTTATTTGTCAACATATAATTGGTTGCCAATTCTTTTACAAAACCTTTTTATAAAAATGATGCCGAATTCAATAATTAAAATTTTTAAAACATTTAACAAATTGCCCCTTCTCCTTTTATAAACATATAAAACATTTAAGTCACATACCTTAAATAGTTTTATATCTTTAATAAAATACTTAAGAAAATTCTCCAAAAATTCCCATAAATCACTTTCAATATGTTTTCAAACATATTTAAATTTCTGACCCAAAGCTAACATATAATAGCCGAAAATAATTTAAACCTAATTTAACAATTTTCTTTACTAGAAAATTCATAATAAATGCACAACAACTTAGAAAATTATGAAACTTGAAACCCATCTCTATAATAATGTTTCTGACCTTATGTCAAAAACACAAGCCATTTGGATGTCATTTAATAGGTTTTTCAAAACAAAACTTATCATAACATCTATATGAAACAACATAAATCATCAACAAACGTATATATCCATTTAAACAATCAAAACATGACTTTTTCTTGCAAATAAATTCGGAGCTCATCTAGAAACCGAAAGCAATAAAAATGAGATATCATCATACAAATTATTGAGCTTCCTTCTTGAATTGATTTGATTAAGCTTCCTTCTTGAATTCTTGCTTATCTTGCCCTTGTTTTCCTCTAATGGTGGCCGACCAACACTATAAGAAAATTCTTTTTCACCAGCATAAAATAGCAGCATTTTATAAAAAATGCTGCTTATTATATCTCAAGACATATTAAATAGACCCGAAACGCTGCCTCTATCAATTATATACCGCTCGCGCTTATTTTTATGCCCACACTCACTTCTTCTTTCCCTGATTTCTTTTCCCTTCTGAATTTCTTTTCCCTCTCACTTCCCCTTTTTCCCAATTTCTTTTCCCTCATAGATACCCTAATTTCTTTCCCCAAAACCTGTGATGTCAATTCTTTTTTCCTTCTCTCAATGCTTCTCCTCTTTTCCTCCACATACGAACACTCCGACCTCTAAACACTTCGCAGGTTTGATTTACTCTCAGCATTATTGATCGAGTTTCGTATTGGATTTTGTTTAATTAGATCCAGCAATAATTAGATCCAGCTACGAGCTATTATGCTCTAATGTATCGACCTGCTGTTGCTGATATTAATGGACATTTCTCATTCTTCTTCACAATACCTACTGCTGCTACCAAGTACTTACCTGTTTAAACTGGCCAAACAAAATAAGAGGTATATCATTGATTTTTTTTTAATAATTTACTCCGAGCTTCAATAACGTTTTACCATATTGTTGAAATTTATATTTGATTTCTTAGGTATTGGTTTTTACTCTTTACAGTCTAAATTTTTTTTCTTCCAATTTAGTTGAACGCTAGTGGCTTCATTTTCATGTAATTCATCCCTTTGTCAATAGTTATGCATTTATTTTTCAAATTATATTTATTAGTAGGCAATACAAAACATTTACATCCAGCTTCTTGTTTGAAAATTAGCACTACTATAGTTATCCTTGATCTTCAGAAGCTTTCTATTTTTTTTAAGAACACATTGAAAGTTGGGCAAACCAACTTAAGTTTCAATGTTTAGTTTATTTTAAAGGTTATAGTGAGCTATTGATAAATGGAAAGAAGATGCTTTATTTATGTACATGTTCAAATGCATCCCGGTCTAAATTTATTGATTCATACTGCAATAATATATCTATGCAGAGTGGTATGTCATCAAGTGGGGCAACTTCAATAGTAACGCAAGCTCCTGGCAGGATCCAAAGCTCAGTTGTTGTTAGCCAACAACCAGTTCATGTATTTAGGTAACCACTTGGCATGCATCTCTCACTTTCCTACCAACTACCTTCCATAAAACAAATATGTACCATAATTCTACCTTCCACCTCCTCCTATGCACCCTTTCTTAAGCAATATTACCTTCTCCCAGCAAGACCAGCCCGATAATGTATATCTAGGCCCTAGGCCAATTGCCACTGTTAAATATATCTCTCATTATAAACCCACCACTAATGTTAGCAGTCAAACTCAATTTGCAATGCCTACTACAAGTGGCACCATGCTTCTTCTCAATACAAGGAGAATAACAATGTCTATGCTGCTGGGCAACAGGTACCACTAATTATTATTTTCTGGTATTTATATAATTAGAAATACATTAATTAAATGTTGGAAAAAATTACCGAATGGATGAAATTAGCAACATTGCTAAACATACAAGTTAATGAGAAAAGTGCTGGTGGGTAGCCTTATCATATTTATAAGCCACACAGTATAATAGATGGAAAATTGTATTTGGTTAATAAAATTATATAATAGATTGCTAGCTAATAAACATATATTAACTGTTTATTAGAAATGACCAATTTTGTTATTCTCCTTAGCACCTAATCAATATACTAGAAAATTTTGTTTAAATTACCATTAATTTTTGCAACGGTTCAATAATAATAGTGTTGTTGTGACTACACCCAAGACCACTCGAATACAATCGCAACGCGCAACGCGGAAAAGCCAAATCGTGATAGATAGTGCAAAACAACCAAACACTAACCAATGACAAATAGCCCAACACAAGATCACAACACCAATACAAGCAATATATGAATGCAATAACAATAAGTAAATCACACACGATTTTATAGTGGTTCCACTAACGTTGTGTTAGTGTACATCCACTTGAGAGAGCTTTATATTATATCACCAATAGAAGAGTACAAGAGATTGTTAACAATGATCACAATATTCTAGCAAGAATATAATTTTGTGGAGATTAGAATTGAAGAAATAGGATTTGCCTAAACCCTAGATTTGGAGGATAAAACCCTTGATTAGATGAATGATCAGCCTCTTTCTCTTCTAAACCTGAACAAGAGAATATATACTATGGAGAAAACCCCCGGCGAAAGACCACTTTGCCCCTTCAACAAATCACTAAGTCTCGACCCAGAAAAACAGACAACTGCCGCACCAGACGTCTGGTTTCAGATCTCAGACGTCTGAGATCTGGTTCTGGTTTGCAAACATAGGCTGAACCAGACGTCTGGCCTCAGACATCAGAAGTTTGAGGCCAGGTTCTGTTTGACACAGGCAGAACCAGACGTCTGGCTAGAGGGACCAGACGTTTGGGAAATGTTTCTGGCATCTGCCTGAACCTCGCCAGACGTCTGGCCCTCTCAACCAGACGTCTGACCTACCCCAGAACTTCAGCACTTCCCATCTATCTCCTTCCTCCGAACTCCGATTTGCGAATCGTCTTCTCCGACACGAAGCTACATTCCTCCTCTTCAATTCCTCATATAGTGTCGCCAAAATTTAACACTCCACCTCGACACTATATCAATCTCCAAATCTAATGGTACCATACCATCAACAACAACCGATAGCACCAACTATCACTTCTTCTACCTTCAACCAAACATGAATGCTTTCCCAATGAGCTCCGGCAAAGCCACCGCCCATTGCACTTCATCAACGAGTTCAGGCTACGCCCCCACCTGCCAACAAAGTGTTGAAAACATCCAAATCCAAAACCGTCTTACCAAAGACTTGAACACATAGGAGTGTAAACTAGTGCTCACCAATAGATAGAACCACAAACTCATGCCCATACTCTTCCACATCTACAACCAAGCTACTCTCTCACCCGTGCCACCTAGTGGCACCTAGCACTTCTCCAAGCGAATCAAGTTCGAGCAATGCTCGAACTTCCCAAACGGCAATGTCTTCGTGAACATATCCGCCGCATTATCCTTTGTGTGCACTTTCCGAAGACTTACTTGCTTATCCTCATCCATGGCTACCAAGAATGACTCCCTCACTTCAATGTGCTTAGTCCGTGAGCTAAATGCCAAATTCTCCGCCAAGTGAATAGCACTTTGGCTATCACATTGAACATCGATGCTATCGTGTCCAATCCCCAATTCACACAACAAACGCTTCAAATAGAGTGCCTCCTTAGCCGCCTCCACCGCGGCTATCAACTCCGCTTCCGTAGTGGATAAAGCTACTACGGTTTGCAATCTCGATCTCCAACTTATGGCCGTACCACCTAGTGTAAAGACATATCCAGAAGTTGATTTTCTCCTATCTCTATCACCGGCGTAGTCTGAATCACAATAACCAACTAAGTTGCAACTCCTTTTCCCACTACCGCCAAAAACAAGACCATGAGATGACGTACCCCTAAGGTATCTCAATATAAGCTTCACGGCTTCCCAATGCGATTTTCCCGGGTTAGACATAAAACGACTAACCACCCCGACGGCATTTGCTATACCGGGCCTTGTACACACCATAGCATACATCAAACTACCAACCGCACTTGCATATGGCACCTTTGCCATATAAGCCTTGTCTTTCTCCAAGATAGGTGAATCCTTACTCGAAAGCTTCACGTGCAAAGGTAATGGTGTATTTGACACCTTTGCATTCTCCATGCTAAACCGGCAAAGCACCTTCTTTATGTACTCCTTTTGAGTCAATTTCAACTCAAAACGCTTTTGGTCCCTTTCAATCTCCATGCCCAATATCCTCTTTGCTTCTCCAAGGTCTTTCATTTCGAATTCCGACTTTAATTTCAATTTCAACTTGTTGATTTCATTCTTGTCCTTCGAAGCAATGAGCATGTCGTCCACATACAAGATCAATTACACCCAACAATCATTTCCCAACTTCTTGAAATAAACACTAGCAGCTTTGATGCTCCTATCAAAGCCACTTTCAAGCATAAAATGATCAAATCTCTTGTACCATTACCTAGGTGACTGCTTCAACCCATATAGCGATTTCTTCAACTTGCACACCATATTTGACTTACCATTTACAACAAACCCTTGCGGTTGCTCCATGTAAATGTCTTCATCCAAGTCACCATGCAAGAAGGCGGTCTTCACATCAAGTTGCTCCAACTCCAAGTTGTGAATAGCAACTATGGCAAGTAATATCCGGATAGAAGTATGGCGCACAATCGGTGCGAATATCTCATCATACTCCTTTCCTTTCCTTTGTGCAAACCCCTTAGCCACTAACCTAGCTTTGTATCTTCCATCGTCCTTCACCTTGTAAATCCATTTGCACCCAATAGCACGGTTTCCTTTAGGAAGTGGAACCAAACTCCAAGTTTGATTCTTCATCAATGATTGCATCTCTTCCTCCATGGCACAAATCCACTTCGAGCTATCACTCGAATTCATGACGTCATCAAGGTCCATTGGCTCATCTTGGACTACATGAAGAGCATAGTCCAAATTATCACAAAAGCTAAGATAGTTCCAATCACCATATCTTTCGGGTGGCCTTATAGCACGACGACCAACCCGAGTAGCAATATTATCACCCAAACTCCTTTCGGCTCCACCTTGAACCGATACTTCTCTAGGCTCGTGTACATCACCAACACTACTAGAGGCACCTTATGGACTATGCGATGTATCATCAACCGCTCTCTCCTCACAAGCATTTTCAACTAATCTACTCTCTCTACTACTTGGACAAAATGTGGTAATAACTTCATTCCCCTTCGATTCATCACGAACTAAGACCGGAACATAGCCGACTCATCAAAAGTAACATGACGAGAGTTGATTACCTTCTTCGTTTCCGGATTCCAAATCCGATAGCCTTTTACTCCATCCGTATAGCCAAGCAAAATCCCCTTGAAAGCTCTAGGTTCAAGCTTATCATTACCCGGATCATGCACATAAACCGGACTTCCAAAGACACGAAGATAGCTCAAGTCAATACTCTTTCCCTTCCACACTTCCTCCGGAATTTTGTTGTCAATAGCCGAGCACGGAATTCGATTAATGATATGCACCACGGTTGACAAAGCTTCGGCCCAAAATCCCTTAGACAAAGCCGATGTCAATCTCAAACATCGAGCTTTCTCTAGTAGAGTACGATTCATCCTCTCCGCAACTCCATTTGATTGCGGATCTCCCGGTGTAGTAAAATGTCTCCGAATCCCATGATGCTTGTAAAACTCTAAGAATTCTCCGGAAACATACTCCCCGCCATTGTCAGACCTAAGAACCTTCAAAGACTTACCACTCTCATTCTCAACAAGAGCCTTCCATACTTTGAACTTAGCAAATGCCTCCGACTTAGCCTTCATTACATACACCCAAACTTTTCGAGAAAAATCATCAATAAAAGAAATATAATACCTTGCTCCACCTAAAGAAGCAACCGGTGCCGGTCCCCAAACATCCGTATGCACATACTCAAGAACGCTTCTTGAATCATGTTTTCCTTCACCGAATGAAACCTTTGTTTGCTTCCCCATGACACACTCTTCGCAAAACTCTAGCTTGTTGAAACTCTCACCACCAATCATCTCCCTTTTCCGAAGAATATCCAAACTCCTCTCCGAGACATGTCCTAACCTCAAATGCCACAATCTAGTTGCATCTAAGTCACAAGAACTATCAACCCCAATGCTAGCTTCACCTTCTATAGTCACACCTTGAAGTAAATATATACCATGAGCCCTAGCACCTTTCATAACCACAAGCGCCCCCTTCGAAACCCTCAAGCCATCTCTCTCAATAGTGATCTTGCACCCCAAAGAATCTAATTGCCCCAAAGAGATAAGGGACTTCCTAAGTCCCGGAACATAGCGCACATTAGTGAGAGTACGAACTACTCCATCAAACATCCTAATTTGCACGGAACCAATGCCCTTCGACTTACAAATAGCACCATTTCCCATAACAATCGAATTTCCCTCTCTAGCTTCGAAAGAAGAAAAACAATTCCTATTCGGCATCATATGATAAGATGCCCCCGAATCGAGAACCCATTCGCTACCCGAAACATTTGATGCTACCGCCGTCAATACATCCATGTCTCCCTCACCAACACCTCTCTCCACCGCGACCGATGAAGATGCTACTTCCTTCTTGGCCTTCTCCTTGTCCGGACACTTATTCTTCCAATGACCGGGCTTCTTACAAATATAGCACTTGCCTTTCTTTTCCTTCGACTTTCCTCTCCAACCGGGATTCCTAGATTTGGAACGCTCCCGATTCTCCTTCTTCGCATATCTCTCCTTCTCCATAAACAAACCTTGACCATTTCCGGCACTACTACCACCAACACTCAACTCCTTCATTTGATCTCTCAATTCCTCACTAAGAAGACCCGTCTTGACATCATCTAACGTCAATGTATCTCGGCTATAGATCAAGCTATTCGAGAAACCCGTATAACGGTCCGACAACGAACATAACAATATCATCGCCTTTTGCTCTTCCTCAATCTTCAAATCTACCGCCTTCATCTTCATTAGCAAATCATCAAACACATTCAAGTGTGCCTTAAGAGAACTCCCCTCTTTCATCTTATACGTGAAAAACGTTCGCAACAAGATCAAACGATTAGTTAGAGACTTCTTCATATACAATTCTTCCAACTTGTCCCAAATTCCCTTAGCGGTGGTCTCACCACTAATTTCGGAGATCATATTCTCTCCCATAGCAAGTTGAAGTGTAGTAAATGCCCACTCTTCCATTTCCTCTCTCTCGACATCCGAGATGTCCGCCGGCAACAAATGTGTATCAAACACCACTCGATGTACCCGATTCCTCCTTAGAACCGCTTTCATCTTCCATTGCCATTTTTCAAAATCATTATCGCCATTCCACTTGTCGATAACCAATTGCGATCCCGACGCCACATACGACCCACGTACATACGGCGCTATACTACTTGGACCAACCATCGAATTTTCAGAGGTATCCGTTTCCGGCATTTCAACAACCACCTACCAACTCCAAAGCTCTGATACCAAATGTTGTTGCGACTACACCCAAGACCACTCGAATACAATCGCAACGCGCAACGCGGAAAAGCCAAATCGTGATAGATAGTGCAAAACAACCAAACACTAACCAATGACAAATAGCCCAACACAAGATCACAACACCAATACAAGCAATATATGAATGCAATAACAATAAGTAAATCACACACGATTTTATAGTGGTTCCACTAACGTTGTGTTAGTGTACATCCACTTGAGAGAGCTTTATATTATATCACCAATAGAAGAGTACAAGAGATTGTTAACAATGATCACAATATTCTAGCAAGAATATAATTTTGTGGAGATTAGAATTGAAGAAATAGGATTTGCCTAAACCCTAGATTTGGAGGATAAAACCCTTGATTAGATGAATGATCAGCCTCTTTCTCTTCTAAACATGAACAAGAGAATATATACTATGGAGAAAACCCCCGGCGAAAGACCACTTTGCCCCTTCAACAAATCACTAAGTCTCGGCCCAGAAAAACAGACAACTGCCGCACCAGACGTCTGGTTTCAGATCTCAGACGTCTGAGATCTGGTTCTGGTTTGCAAACATAGGCTGAACCAGACGTCTGGCCTCAGACATCAGACGTCTGAGGCCAGGTTCTGTTTGACACAGGCAGAACCAGACGTCTGGCCAGAGGGACCAGACGTCTGGGAAATGTTTCTGGCATCTGCCTGAACCTCGCCAGACGTCTGGCCCTCTCAACCAGACGTCTGACCTACCCCAGAACTTCAGCACTTCCCATCCATCTCCTTCCTCCGAACTCCGATTTGCGAACCGTCTTCTCCGACACGAAGCTACATTCCTCCTCTTCAATTCTGCATATAGTGTCGCCAAAATTTAACAAATAGCTCATAAATATAATGTCATTAAATTTTTTAAAATTAATTCACTTAAAATTCCAATATTTTCTTTTTAATTTCTTCTAAAATTATGTTTATATATGTCAACTTGTCGATAGCAAGCTAATACAATCTTCACTATTCTAATTTTATTGAAGTATACATTTCTTTTTTTGAAAGTGTTATTCACAGATGCTTAGAAGGATAAAACCGTATTAATCTATAATTTTGTATCCATTGATTATCTTAAGTATCCTACAATTTAAGATGTGAATTGTTTGGGTTTATTACCGATCGAGCATGATATGGACCCTTTGTTTCCCTATTTAAAGAATAGCTCAAATGGAATAACTTTTTGATGAAGTTAATTATGATACTCAATGCATTATTTTATTGAGTTTCATCTTCATCATACTAGATTAACTATTTTGCATATGGACATTTCGATTTCTCTTTGTGCGTTACACCTAAGAATAGATCTAAGATCAATATTGATGGGTAGTACAAATATAATGACGGTTTTGGAACATGTATCAAATAACCAAACAAAATTGCAAATAATAATGATAATAATAATGATGATGATGATGATGATGATGATGATGATGATGAGAAGAAGTTGCATTTAATACTTGTGCTCGATGAGAATGTAAACTGATAGTGTTATTGGAAAACACACATGATAATTTGGTTCATGAGTACTTTGATTGATATTTAAGACATTGCACCTATTTGATTTTGGGATGGAGTTTTTCAGATGATTTATTGATAAATTCAAATAGTTTAAATTTCAGAAATGGGATATTTTAGATGGAATTTGGCTGGAGAAGTTTTTTGTTGCCAAAGTTAATGTATGTAAGTTCTGTACAATATTGTATTGAGATTGGAATTGAACCCGAAAGCAAATTGCTGCTAAGATCAAGATTTACAAGCTTATGAATTTAGGATTTGAACTCTGTATTGTACTTTGAAAATTATTGTAACTAAGGAGAAGGGATTCTAAGTCAGAAAGTCTTGAAATAGGATTAGGAATCAGACCTGAAAGTAAATTGTTTGGTTAGTGAAGTTGAGCCAATAGAGTCGGTTCTGATCAGAGTTCAAATTTATGGGCATAGACCCGGATGGATAGTTGTTACACAACTCAAGTAAATTGAGTTCGGGCAAGTAAATGAAAGTTGAAGGAATAATTCCATCCAAGTAGTTTTGGCCTAGTGTTAAGGGTTTGTAAATCACGTGTTACCCAAAACCAGATATATTTTTTTTATCCGAATTACGAATTGTTAATTCTACATACCTAATATGTATGGGATTTTTTACCTTGGATGGTTTTATAAGTTAAATAGTTAGGAAGTACAATTATACTAAACCTGCAGCACCTAATTGCAAATAATGTCTTTAGGATTATATAAAAATATACTTCTTCCAGATATTGACTTAGCTTCGAAAATAATGACGTTCGCTGTTGCTATAATTTTTGTATCATTGTAGGTTGTACTGATGATCAAAATATCTTATCTCAAACATTAAGTAGGCTTTGCTCAAATAATGAATATATTTTCAACCAGCACTTGGATATAACCTGCTTTGTAAATATAGTTGTACAAAAAAGAACTTTATTGGAAAGTCTTGATTTTAATAAGGGGTTATGTGTTAAGGTTGCTTCATTTTATTTTTTATTTTTTGCTGAGACGAAGGACTGGAAAACGAACCATACACTCAAGTGGCAGTTCTACTGCTGGCTTTAGCCACCTCCCTGCAAATAACTCGTAAAAACAAAACATGCATGCTTGCAGCAGCAAGCTTGCAAATTTGCAAGCCTCCAGCTGCGCAAGCATGCAAGTGCAAGCTTCTTTCAAGCTTGCAGCAGCGAGTTTGCAAATTTAAAAGCTTGCACTTGTTTTTAATTTTACATGGATCTGTTATATTAGACTGTATAAGAAATTTAGTGGAACCCCAGTTTGAAAATTTATATTCATGATGGGTACTTGTAATTTTTAGTATAGTAGTTAGAGGTTTACTTTGATTTCGGGGAGTGATTGCACTTGGTCCCACAGAGGAGAAAAGAGTCACTTGAGGTGCAGGTTGGGTGTTTAGAATAGTAAATGTCTGCGATATTTTTCCCACAAGAGGCTTACACGTTAGTGTTGAGAATAAGACCCCCCATGCATTAGCCAAGGCAGCCTGAAAAAAAAATTCTAATTTAAAATGCAGAATAGAGGAGTTGAATGAAACTGCACCTTATCTTCCAATCATCCCCTCATTACTTCCCTTGCCTAATTCTAATTCTAATTAACTATTGAATGCTAGACACGTACATATTGTATTAACTTTCTGGCTATAAGAAAATATAGTGACACATTTCTATATTCTTGGATTCACTAGGCAAAATAATTAGCAAGCGATCGCCTATATGGATTTTCAAAAGCAAAAATCGAGAAAGCAATATACTATAGAAACAGAAAAGTATCTGCCAAAATTGATATATGAGTGTGTTTTGTATAGGATATAGAGTTTCTTCTTAGTGTAGGAGTAACAAGTATCTGCCAAAATTGATAAAATTTTCCTTATGGTGAGGTTTTGTAGATCCAAATTCATGTTTAAGAAACTCTATATCCTATATAGCATGCACCTTGAGGTACATGTACATATATTGGTTAATATATCATCATCCATGTGTACAAAGTTCCATCATACTTTGTATATTTTTTATATATGTCTGTATATTCTAAATTACCTATTCCTTAGCCTTCTGTTACTCTTTTCACAACAAGTTGCCTAAGAAAATCTAACAATACATATTCCACACTTTTACTTTTGACGTAAATCAACAGTACGATTCCCAAAATAATTGTTTAAGTTGTTACTGCATGTTTATGAACACCTATTGTCTTGCATCTTTCATGCTTCTTAATTCTTGATCAAATCCACCGGACTTTGAGTTCTAACTAGCATGACAACTATATAAATATCAGACTAGTCCATTATATATACGACATAAATTGATTCGGATCATCACAAGAGACGTAGCAAATTGCCTCAGTTCAAAACTGAGGCCTCTGCTTGCCTCAGTATGAAACTACGACCGCCTCTGTTTTGAACTTGAGGCTACATCTGTTTATTGATAATTTTATGGCAATCTTTTGGTATTTATATCATTAATTAACATTGTTTGGGAGTTTACAGTGAAAAGAAGGATTTTGAGAAGTTACAACGTGAGGGGAAAGAATATGCACGCTAGACAAAAGAGGGTATGAATTACACGGTTCCCTTTTGTGTGTGTGTTTGCGTGTTTACATCAACTTCATTGATTTTATAGAATTAGAGAGAGCACATTTGGCGAAATAAGCAAAAGTTGTTGATGAAGCTTAGTAGAAAGCTGAAGTAGCTAAGAAGAGAAAGGAACTTGAGAGAGAGCAGCACGTCAGGCCTTTTTAAAGGCAAGTTTATTATTTGTACATGTATTATAAGCCTGTCCATATTTGCATGACTGGTAATTGGTTGTAAATCAACTCTAAGTTACCTCATTTGATTTAGTAACCTGGGGATGATGGCAAAGGTTTATTTAGGGATGATAAGACCAAAGAAGAGGATAATAAACTCTTAATAGTAAAAAATTACATTGATAAATTTGGGCTAATTACAGTTGTTCCTAAAATATCAAATCCACCAATCAAGGTGAATTACAATTATGCCAACACTATCAATTTGATAAATTGATTTTAATTAAATCACTCATAACAAGGTCAGTATAATGGAAACTTTAAAATTCATCACTATCAATATTTGTGGAATCTACCATGTATGTAATTAAGCAAGCATTGGGCCATTGTCTTCTTCTCCAATTAATACTTAAAAAACTTCATTTAGAATTCCTTCCTAATGTTTGGTTGCTATGGCTACAACTGGTAGAGCCAATGCCAACTTGAAATACATATAAAACAAGTGGTTAGGTCATATGTCTTCTTTCATTTATTTTTTCAATGATAGCAATGTTCTTAAAGAAATGCTAAACTTTTCATTTGAATACACATCAGTAATATATGAGCTGATTTCCAATTACCGTAAGATTATAATTTGCAAGTGGAAAGTTGTCTAGATAAGTAACTACTAATATAATATATGTTGCATCAAGTTGTTAGCATATATGCATTTAAAATGCCTAATGATCCATATGAAAAACTCAAAAGCTGATATATTTTTTTGTTTTATTTTAAGTTCCCTTGCTTAACATATTACAAATTATAGGCTGTACTTGTAACATATACAAATTTTTAAGTAACTACTTAAGCTACACTTTTTTGTTTCAATATATTTTTATTTTATTGTTGCTTATATTTTTCAAACAAACTAAGACATATGACTATTTTCCTCCAGTTCAACAAGATTGATGATTACTATATTTAGTGTTATTAACTCCATGTTATCATTGTTGCTATTAATCATTACTCACTTTCCTAGTTCTATTTGATTGGATCAAAATTCTTGCTCAAGTCTATCATTCACCATTTCCACCAAGAACCTGAACTGACTAACATAATTTACGTATTCATGAATTAGTTGTTTGATTTTTTATTTATCTGATGAATGTGTTTAAAAACATCTTTATGCGCATAATTTTTCCTTGTTTTTTATGAACACCAAGTTAAACAAGATGTCATTAGGCGAACCATTTGTAAACATCATAACGTGTGTGTACTCTCCATTGGTTCTACCATCGATATATATTTAAATGCCGAACAAATATGACTAGGAAAATGGTTCATTGTTTTTTTTAAATGGTATTTAGATACAACATGTCACTAGGACAACATAACACAAATCACATGTCAATATATGTTCGAATCACGCTACGTAAGTTTCGAACTTGTGACCTCTTGCACCAAAGTCGAATCACTTAACCACTGGGACAATGATGCTTGTCTCATTATTACATAATAACAGAAATTCTTTAAGACTAAGACATGCATAAATCAACTTAGGCCTTGCTTGCTTTAACTTTCAGCTCGTGTTACTACTGCTGTCTTTTGTAAAGTACAACTATAAAGTTTCATTATCTTTATTATCAAAATTAATAAGAAAGAAATTTATAACAAATTGATCAAAATAAGTAGATTATTGTTCTTTTTTTTGTATACATATATTAACTTTTGATCAAAATGATCTGGTATATACCACGCAATGATTACACGTGTACTCTTAGTTTTATATTTCTTTTGTTGCATGGATAACATCAGAAAATCCACAAAAAATTCGTTATGTATTTCTTCTCGTGCTTGGAAAATTTTATCTATTCCTAAGTCTCGTTAAGGAAACATATATTTACTTTGGATCACATCAGTAGTTATAGACTTATAGTGGCAGTCTCTTTCAGCTATTCCAAGGCAGGGCGTGATCATGTTAGACAACTACTTGCATTAACTGGTTCCCATGTATTTAAATAATGATCGAGCCATGGTACCAACTTGCGAATGGCTAAGTAAAATAACTCAGTCCAAATGTAATGAAGAAAAAACATGGTGAATTCAATATCTTGGGTTAAGTATTTTTTGTTAATAACTATATGGATATATAAATGCTAACAACATATTACTGGACATGTATTTACCATTTCCTTTCTGCTTATAACAGGATGAAAGCATTGTAAATTATTTTGTAGGTATTTCTTATTCTCGACAAATCCAATAGTTTTGCATAATGTTGAATCCTGAATGCATAATGTTGAATGTTTCCCATGGTTCATTTAACTAATGCAAGTGCATGCATGTAATATCTACTATTTAACGAAACAATATATATTCATTATGATAATACCAAATAGCAGTGCTGTGAGTTTGAGTTTTATTGCTTTGATTTACAATAAGTTTTACCTTGTATATTACATTTTATCCTGAGTAGATGCAAATGAACATTATATTTCCTAAATGAAACAAAATATAGTTAGTAATAAATCTATTGAAGGATTTAGTGAAAAGAACAGATGTAGATCCCTCAATCAACAACCTACCATGATATGCAGTTCCATATTTGACTGCTAACAACACGATTTCTAGTTCCTTCTAAATTTTGATAAGAAACATAAAAAATAATGAGATGAAGTAGAATAGATTGCATGCATATATGTCAAATTAACTTGAACTTACCAAATATGATGTGTCACGACCCACTTTTCCGTACAGTTCGAACTGACAACTTACCACACATGTCCAGTCCAAATTGAACAGAAAGGCGGATAGTAAGAAAAGGAAAGTAGAAAGAAGATAGAAAGAAAACCAAACAACACAGAATCTCACAGCGGAAACGAATAATCTATAATATAGAAAAAATCCTTACATAAAACAAAACTGTAATGTTTATAGTACAGATATCAATCAGAGTATACTAACCTATTCAGCACAGACAGTTATAACACCCTTTCCTTACAACTACGGATAAACACAACTAAAATGCAATGGAAAATATAATCATCTACGAGAATACGCCTCTGGGCCTCCAGCTCCCTTCTTGAAGCTCCAATATCCATCTAAACCTGGAAATATGCTCGGTCTGACCCGAGCACATAGGAAAAACCACTCCCGGGTCAGTCTGGTAAAACCAGCGTGAGAATTTAAATCACAAGCAAATTTGTTTATCTTAGCTTTTAAAAAATCCTTTTAAATTTAAAGGTATTCCGTAAGACCATGCCACACATAAACACGACGGGTTTTTCCCTTACGATAAACAAAACCTTTTACAGAAAATCCAATGATATTATAATAGTGTCTTAAGTACAAATACTTATTCAAATAGCCGAAATTGTTACATTAATTAAATTCCGGCATACTAGGCTCTACAACCAAAACCGTAAAGGCTCATATTGGAGAATGGATTTCAATATAATGACTAGACACTGGGGTACCACCTATCACAGTACACATCTAGAAAAATGTACCGAGGACCTTGCTGGGATCCCCTACAACACAAGACCGGCCTACCCCTAACCTGGATAGTACCAAATATGCTATCACCCCGGGTGTTCCAAGCCTTATCGAGCTCCTTCCCATGCACCGTATTTATAATATCCGAGGGTATCTAAAAAGGTGATAAACATACCCTAATTGGGTGCGACCCACTTAGCCTTGCGGCATCTCCCTTGATTTTCAGTCATTCCGGTTGATGAGGTTTGAGGCTACGATTGCCTTTTTTAAGAAATTTTCACTTAGAATGCTCATTGTCCTTCAATGACAATGTGCTGAAAGCATTCATCCATACAAGTCCGTTCTAGGTCTGAATGAAACCGAAGTCACTATTCCTACTACATCCATTTTGGAATCATCCTTAGGATTCGTTGCGACTAGCCCTTGCACTTCAATGCTCTGTCTTTGATTCCATGCTCTTGTCTTCACTTCGAAACGCATTTGTTGTATCGAAGTGGTTTTCGGATAACTTATCTGATCCCGGTCTCTTTGAAAACAACGTTCGATATTTCCGGTAAACTCAACCCTGGTTCTTTAGGAAATAAACAGACGAAAATAAGATCGGAGATCATCTTCTAGCCGTCCGTTGATGGATTTCCTTATCAACGTCCTAGAAGAATGAAACAAATTTATACGTACAATATAGCACCTCGAACGGTAACTGTACCATATAATTCCTGTGTTTCTCCTAGATATTTCCGAAGTTAAGTTTTTGGGTCAGATTTGATAGTTGGTTATTTAACTATCAAACATACAATCATTCAACCAAAGATTCCATTTTCCCACTGAAATCACTAAGCCTTATTTAATTTAAATTTCAATAAATTAAATCTCTATATCAAACAGGTATATACTTATCTCATCGGAATGGGTATATTCACAAATCATTAATTTCAAAATAAATATGGAAAGCACCATGCGGTATCAACCGTGGATTCGCAGCTCAATGATTACGTCTCTATCCCAGAGAAATCCAAACTTAACTGCAGGCAATCCCTGCCCCCGATTTCCGCCATGAAAGTAACTATTACTTTCCAAAAACTTTATTTAATAATTATCTCAAAATAATGCTTATAAAGTTTCTATATAAATTTTCCAAGTTTAATTTAGGCAAATACTCTTAAATAAAATTTTACTGTATAATATATTATTTTTAAACATTATTAATATTTGAACAAATTATCTTTGAAATAATAATACTTTAATACTAATTAACTCTTAAATAAGAATTAACTTTTTAATCCAATTACTACAAAATAACCTTAAATAAATAGTTAAAATAAAATTCAAACATTTTAAATAATTGAATGACTTTTAAAACCATAGTTAAATACTTTTAAATAACTTTTAAAAATCATAAAATAATTATCCTTTAAACAACCTTGATTCAAAAATCAACTTCCAATTTGAAAAGAGGCTTATTAATTTCAATGGTACTTATCCAAGTTACCATTCATTCCATAACAATCCAGAATAGCAATTCAGCTATTTACATCAATTCATTTTCAACAATTAATTTGACATCATATTGCCCAATATAATTATCAGGTTAATAAATAGATGTCCATATAAATATGACAGCAAAACAAGGTTTTATTTCTACTAGTAAATGTCCAAAAACACACATATTCAGTAATAATGGCAGAACGGTGAGTTATTCTGCCAATATGGGTCCAATTAAATACAATTAGCGGAATGGTATTTTATTCCGCTAAACAGATGTCCGATCGCCACAAATTACTTAAATTAACTCATCGCTATTTTTATCCGGGCAAATAACTTCAATAGGCGGGTCACATAAATTTAAACGACGATTTTTGTTTCAAATAGGTAATTAAATCCTGTCCGTTTTAAATTGCTAAAAATTTTCGCTTATTCAAAACTGACCACAAATTTCACAACAATGTAGTAATCTTCGATAAAAACTTATTGCAAAAAGTTTCACTTCAAACGGATTTACGGTTTGCTAGAAACTAAATTTTAAAGTATTCAAACCCTTTTTAAAATAAACATTTTATTTATATTTTCTTTTTCCCCACCCTTCAATTCCTTTGGGCCGAAGCCTAAACCCAACACGCCCGAAACCCGCTACGTCCCTCTTCTCCTTCCTTCTCCAAATCCTTCCAGTTGAAATCACGAAAACCCAAACCAAATTCCTCGTCCTTGATCAACTTTCCTGCCTTCATCAATATATACACCAACTCCTCTCGAAAGACTCGAGACCCAACCCTAAAGCTCCAGCAACCCATCACGAAGATTTGATCGTCTTCCCCAATTTTTCCAGTTCGAACAAACCTTCCTCGTGCACGTGCACCAATGGCCAAACCACCATTTCACAAAATCGAACGCACCCGCATACTCGCCTTCACCTGCTTGATCATCTCCAACCCAAAGACTCGACTCCATCACTCCCTGACCAAAATCGAACGCACGCGAGCCAGTTTTTAACCCAGATTTCGACCACCGCCCCTAACTCGACCTCGTCCCATTATTCCACCAACCTTTAGGACATGTCGCCAACACTAATAAAACCACCTACCTCCACGTCACCTTCCAGCAACCAACGGTCACGCTCGACGCCGCCGTTCACCATCGGATGTCAAAGGACCAAACCCACCAAAAACACACCAACCCTAAAATCACCACACGACCTCAAATCAACCCTTAATCGAAAATTCGCCACGGTGAATCTCTTCCCCATGCCCCCATGCCCCTCCTCGGTCAAACCGCACCTCCCATCGTCGACCCAATCGTCGGAAATTTATTTTTAGTGAAAACCGATCATCTTCGAATTACACACAACTTAGGCTATTAAAAATCATAAAATCTTCACTAAAAATTCTATTTTCCGACCACAATCATGATTTCATACTCGATTCAATGTTTTAAACATGTCGAATTTTGTCAAAACTTGGTTTGTTTACTGTATTTTTGAAAATTTTCACAATATACAAAACGAACCAGCTTAAAACTATTTTTAGCATGATTTATACTAAAAAAAACACTTCGTTAGTTTACATCATTCGCAAATTCGAATCGGATAGAGAGATAAAGTTTTTTGAACCTAAGCATGTATTAAATTTTATCTCTGTTAACATAACAGAGAAATGTTTTTAAAGGTTTCCTGGCTTTCAAAATTTAAATCCTCACCTTAAAAATGTCAAAATCCTTGAAATCTTCCACTTGAATTTTAGCTTATGGTCAGATGCTTGGAAATCTTGCTTTGTATTTGAACAGAAAGCTTCTTTTTGTTTACTATGTTTTGTTTACAGGGCTTTTGTTTTTCTTACAAAGTATATTTACAGGCTTTTTGAAAACTGAGGATAAATACACATACATACCAGCCTATATAAATACACATTTACAAGAAAAATGATGCTTTGGTACAAGGATTGATGGATTGAAATGAAGGGTGGTTGATCGGAAGTTGAAATGAAGTAAGGTTGAATGTTTTTAATCTTTCCCTTTTTGACCAGGTAATGTATTTCTTGTCTACAATTTTACTTGTTTACCTTTTTGTTATTTTACTTTTCTATTTAATGCTTCCATATATATTTTGAGAATAAGGTAGTAATAATTGTAAATAGTTTTAAATCTTCATATTCAAATTATATTATTATCTATCTTATATTTTTAGAGACGTGAAATTCAAAGAAACACATTTTGTTCTACGTTTCTTTTTATATTTAAAAATGTATAATTCAAAGCAAATGAAGATTTTTGCTATTTCATTTTAAGTGTATAAAATAACATTTTTGTCAAAACACTATTTTGTAAAAGATTTCCTTTTTAAATGATTAAAAATGATTTTATAAATTTTCTCATATTCATCGTATAATAATTATATATATATTTATTCTTTTCATTTTTCACTATATATATTATTTTTAATATACCATTTATATTTGTTTAAAAATATTACATATGTATTTTACATTCTTCTCTCTTAAACTAATATGTATATACATAAGAAAAATCAAATTCTAAACTCTTTCTATTTATACAACAATATATTGTTCATAAGCCATATTCAGTTCCATTTATTATATATTATTTCCTTTTCATCTATATTTATTTGAATTTGTTTTTAATTTACTTATACATTCTGTTGTCATGATTATTTATATAAGAAATAACAAAATAAATCAATTTTCTATTTTATAAATTAAACCTGGAAATTCAAAATATTATCTTGGTTTAAACTATTTATTTTTACCAATTATCATTTAACAAGGGTTTTATTTAGATTAAAAGGTATTATTGAATATTAAAAATTAATATTCAAAACTCAAGACGACAAAAATTCTAGGTCGTTACATGATGTTAAATAAATTCGTATTTTCTCTCTTCATTGCTCTCTAATTGTTAATTTTTTTCTTATAGGCATATTGGACTCTTGAAGAATACAAGCTTGAATTTTCACGATTTATAATTTGCTCTTTTAGCAAGCTCTTTTTATTAGATTTTATGCTGCTAACATTTTTTCTTAAAACATTGCTCATGAAATGTTGTATATGACTAAATTTTTTGGTGTATGAAATTGATGTAGCTTTGATTATAGTTCATCTTTATAACTGCATATATTATCCGATTATATCTATTGGTGTTTTTTGAATTAAGCATTTTGTTTTTGATACATTTTTCATGGCTATTATAATTGTTTTAAAACTACTGCAGCAATTGTTAAATGTAGCAAAACATTAATATAATACAGCGTTTTGAAAGTGTTGCAAAATGTCAAAGAATTAGACCACGGCAAAATGGAAATGATGCAACTATCAAAACATAATGGCATATTCCGTTGCAATAAAAGTCCATTACCTAAAATGTTGCGATAATTCCTTTCGCAGCGTTCCAAAACTACTGCTATAGGACTGGTTCTTTTGAAGCTTGGTGTAGAATACATCCTTTAAAACGTTATTAAATTAGTTGGCATGGTTTTAGAAACGCTGTAAAATTAATTTACAACAGCGTTTTGGAAATGTTTTTTTGCTGCATTTCTTGTTTTGTATTTATTAGCATAATGTTATTTCTGCTGCATTTCTTGTTTTGTATTTATCAGCATTTGTAAGGACAGGTTGTTATAACTGTTTAGGCTGATGATATGTAGTTTACTCTGATTGATGTATGTATATTACAGTTTTCTTTTGTAAAGATCATGTGTATACTATATATTAACGATGTGAGATTTTGTGTTGTCTTTTCTTTTCTTTCACCTTAACAATCTGTCTTTTCGACACTAAGATGCTTGGTACGGGAGTAGCGTAAATGTATTAGTGTCGACTTTTAAGGGTCGAAAAGGACGATCGTTACACGTGGTATATGAGTTGAAGGTTAAGCGAGAACCTTGGCCTTGGTGGGGTAAACTTGCTAGATATAGGGTTAGCAACACCTTAGAAGGAGTTTGAGTGTATTATATATAAGAGCGTGCATGTGTTAATGTTATATAAATGTTTTATATTATGTTGATTGGTCTATTGAGTGGTTTATGAATTCTGGTCTACGCGTCTGATCAACATTGTCGATAGGGATTTCTAAACACTTGAAAAAGGAAAACCGACATAGTATTGTTTCAAATTGAAAAATAAAATAATTTACCTAGGATTATATTTTATATATAAAAGAATAATTTTCAGAAATTGATATACTTATTTTTCAAAAAGTGATAATATTTAATTATTATCATTTATTGTTTGATTAGTCATGTTCGTCCAGTTTAGAGCATTGACTATTGTTTGCTGAATGTTATTTATGCTCAGCTAGTTTAAGAGCATTTATCATTATGATTAAATTAAATACGAACACTATGTGAATTAAATTTCTCGATTGGACTATAAGGCATTCGTTAATAATGTAGGTTTAACAAATTTACTTTGTTAAAAGGAAATTATTCAAGATAAAATGATTTTTAAATATTGTTTATAAAATGTGTTTAGTGAATGAAGAGGATTTTTGAGAATGAAAATCTCGGTGTCATTGAATAAAAGGGATTTCAAATGAATTTTGGGAAAAGTAGTAATAGTATTACTTGGAGGTAGTTATAAGTATTTTCAAAGAAATTTTAAGTAAGATGCATTTTCTTTGGATAGTTTAATGAATGAGTCCCGATTTGTTTTGTGATGATCTTAATAATCTTCTAAGTGACAATTGGATGTTTGCTTAGGCGAACATTGTAGTGCACTTAGTAAATTATTCCATTTGTCATTGTACGATCAAAATGAGTTCAAATCCGAACGAACCTAAAGTAAGTTGGTAAGTGATATTTTTGTTAAAACTATTATGTAGAAATATATATAGTATTATTTCAAATAGGATGCAAAAAAGAAGAAGTATTTTTATGTTAACTAGTTCGAGTGGCTCCAAAATGACTAAAAATGGGTAGGAGATGTGTTCAGATGGTATACACTTCTCTTAACTATTACCCTTCTTGGTAAGGAGATGTATCATACTAGTTGGTAGGACCCAATTCCTTAGTATCATTTTAGGGTCACTCGATCTATATGTATATTATTGATGGATTTAAAGTATATATAATTATTTCAAATAAATTGAAATAAAATCGGGTATTTAGTTCTTGAATTTCTTTTAAGGAGATTTGATATAAAAAAGAAGGTTAAATTATAAATAAGTTTATATAACTCTTGGACAGAGGTGAAATAATTTAATACAAGTTTAATGTGTTAAATTTAATAAGAAGGTTTAATAAAATAATTTATTAATATCGTGTCTTTTTTTAACATCTAAGTTATGATAACTATTTTATGTTATTGAGCCGACTAATAAAATGTTCTTTCCTTAAAAATGTCTAAGAAAAGTAGATTCTAGAACTAAGTTTGGATACCAGTATCCTACTCTTCTTAGCTAATTACTAGACCGGATGGGTAAAGAAGTTGAAAGGGTCGACTCAGTTTTAAGACCTAGATTTATCTCGGGCCTACATCTTAATTTAAAAAGGATAAGGTTAAGTTAGATAATTATATATGCTCTCAGAATGCAGTAGGGTATTATACACATTCAAAACTTCATTAGTATTATTTAATGAAATGACTTCATAAATAATTTTGGAAGTAAAAAGAAATTGGTATAAGCAAGAAAAAATAAGAATACGAAAATTGCACGTAGATCATTTCTTCGCACAGTTCTAAGATTCAAGTACATGATTTTGAGGTAATTCACACCGACCCGAATAAGGATTTTTCACTCGATTCTCGATGGCGAACACTTAGTAAGTATTCTTGTATGTTATCAATGTTTACTATCATATTATAGGGACAAGTAAGGAGAATAGAGGTTTTTAATCAAGGTGCCTGATCAAAGTACGCACTAAAAAATTCGAGTAAGCAGTACTAGTTTGGAAGAAAAGTTTATTTATTTGAATAAGTGATTGAATTAAATATTTCGTACGAATGATCTATACAAATCATACAGGCTTATGGAAAATGTTAAGTAATTATGTGGGCTTGTTTCTTTCTTAGTTTGATAGTGATAAAATTTCAAGGATGAAATTCTTTTAAGGGGGAAGAATGCAATGACCTGGAATTTTTAACGTTTCGAATGGGAATATTTAATTTATTTAAATATTTAAATTTGATTCGAATATAATAGAAAATAAGAAAATCAACTATAAATAAAATGACTGATTTTAATGGTGTATTTTTAAATGAATTTATAGGAATTTTCCATAAATTTTAATTTGGAAAATATTTAAATTATTGTTTGACGCATATTGCAGCAAATGATACTATTTTTTAGGACTTCCTAGAATAAGATAAGCACTGTATTTTATTGTTGTTTTTTGATCGTGTCGCATTGTCATGCGCGATCGTATTTTTATTTCTGTCGTCCACGGTTTATATGCGAACATGATATTAGTTAGCGGGGTACCCAAAACTAATCAAATCTTGGTTTGATTTTGTGGAGTCGCATCATTTCTTTTGAAATGATGGTTGCTTTGCTTGGAAGCTTTGTATTGCCTTTATATCAACTCAACTCATACCAAACCTCACTTTACCTTACTTCTCTTCCTCTCTTCTTCTATTTCCCCTTCATCCTTCCACTTCAAAATTCCATATCTCACAATGCGCTCACAATTAGCCAATACTCCAAGATGAAAGTTGTTTGTCATCATTCCTAGTATTTTCTAAAAATAATTTTTTCGTCGAGTAGGTTGGTGGCAATTGGTCGATAACAATGGTGGTCGAATAATGATGGTTTTTCGATGAAAACAAAATGGAGAATGGAAGACATGGTTGTATTCGTATCGATGAACCATGATTTTTTCTTTTGTTAGTAAGGTCTGGAGTGGCTGGAGTGAGCTACAGTTGGTAGTTGATCGTTTTTTGATCAAATAGCCATTTCTGGCGTTTTGGTGGTTGAGGGAAGCAATGGCAATGCTAGGAGGAAGCTTGAGTCGAGGTGGAAACATTGGATGTGGATGGAGGAGGTCCGGTGGTCAAAGGAGCTCAATCGAGCTCGAGTTAGGGTTTTAGTGCTAGGTGCTTTAGGCTTGGTTTTTTTATTGTTGGCGACGATTGGAAGTGTCGAGTTCAACGCGGGGATGGCTGGTGGTGCGGGGGTCAATGGGGAGCGGAAAGATAGAGAAGTCGGTGGCCATAGATGGTTGAGGTAGTGGTGGTCGTGAGTTGGAGGTGGCTGTCACATATCGAAATTTTCGACTTTCGAAAATTCGACATCGATACTCACTTTATCGACTGCCGAGAAATCAAGTGCCGGAAACTCCAATATTGAGGGTTTTAAAAAGAAGAAAAAGGTAGAAGAAGAAGAAAAGAGGAAAAAGATAGAAGAAGAGAAAATAAAGAGAAGAAGAAGAAAGAAGAACAACAGAACACACAGAACAGAAACAGAACAATATCAGAATCTCACATATCACAGCGGAACAATATATAATAGATAAACACTAGTCTTTAAAAACAAAGAATTATATCAGTTTTTATACATGCATCAATCAGAGTCAATATATACAACAATGGACAGTTATATAAACTTGTCCTCATACAGAATACACAGCGGAATAAATACTATCAGATACAAATACTACGTCTCGTCATCCAGCTTATCTCCAAAGCTCCAGAATATCCAGAATATCCTGATAACATAACTCTAGGCTGCCTGTGTGGAAATTGGTGGGCACCCAGAGTTTAGAAGGGAACAATAAACTCCGAGTCAGTCATGGTGACTGGTGTGAGATCGTAAAACAGTTATTTTTCACAAAGAAAATAAAACAAATTCGCAATGCTTTTGGAAAATGAAACTACCATAAGACCTCCCACCACACACACAATGCAAACGCAGAATTAGAGGAGATTTCTTCTTATGATAGTCAAATATGCTTACTACGCAAATCAAATCCTTTTTTTTGATATTATTATTAGTGCATAGTGTAGAAAACAGTTCGAAAGTATAATATAAATCTTATCCAGCATAGACATTCCGAACTATGCCTACTATAGCTACCATCCAAACAGTGGTGACCACCATAAGTGAATGGCAGGTTCTACAACTAAAACCGTACAAGGCTCGTATTGTTTCTTTGGATTTCCAACAAATGGTCAGGCCAAGGAACTTCCTATCCACGATGGGTACGTCCCTGGAATAGACGACCCGAGAAATAACCTAACATTACGGTTAGATCTCTGCCAACACAAGGCCGGGTTACCTCTGCAAAAATAGGTAACTACTGACACGCGTATGTCATCCCCCGATCGTAACCGATCTTCCCGAGGATCCCCGATTTCCAACAACCACAAAGAAATAAATTTGCAGCAACCACATAGGTTAAGTATCTGGGCTCCATACCATGATACCACCTCTATCCAGAAGGAATGACATACACTAAGGGGCGCTACTCCCTAGAACCTTGCTGCATCCTTCCTGTTTTGACCATTTCCGGGGTGTGAGGCTCGTCGAAGTCTCGTCCACAAAGCTACGCTTTCTGCAAAGCCCTGCTTCGGGTCAAACAAATGATCAACCTATGATCATAAAGATATAAGATCAAACAAATGATCATATCACAAATGATCAAACACTGATCATTTCACAGCAACACTTAGTATGCCACGTTACAAAATTGGGAATATATCGCTGATAAATTTCAACTACATAACCTCTGAGCTCGTACGTCTCAGAGAAGGGTGTTAAGCTAAGAGAATAAATTCTCCGCCACCAACAGAAATGTATTTGAAAGAAATCAGCTTTATATCTCAAATTGTAACGTCAGACACACAATCCATACAAGTCTGTTCCGGGATCGAACAGAACCGAAGGCACTTCTCACGAAGCCCTTGCAAATCCGGATAATTTTCTAATCACGTCCGGACTTCCCGTCACTAAGGGTGATAAAACCTCTAAATCGGAGATCAGCCGATGTAGAGTAACTCGACGGTAATCCTTCCGTTTTCAAAAATATCCGGTCTTCAACACCGGTCTTCGAATGCAATTCATAACGACGTATCACATATTCGGAATGGGTTATACGACCCCATGGTCCTTTCCCGGCTAACCCGAATAGTGAGCGCTTATTTAAAAATAAGTGTGGCATTCAAATTCATCCAATTCACAACAAATACCTATTCAAGGTAATTATTGATAGTCGGTTATTTAACTATCAATAAAGATGCGCAACATCATCAGATTCCAAATAATTTTCCAAATTATTTCATCTTCCAAAATATCTTTTACTAGATATAAAATTTCCACACTTAATCATTTGAAAACAATTTCAAATCAATTTCCACATTTCATTTTATCTTTGAAGATAAAATCTCAAAACAGTTCATTCATATTGGAAAAGCATTTCCATACTTATTTAAAAATAAGTATTTCACAAATCTATTTATTTCCAACATTTGAAAATATTCAATATACTTAAATCAATATTAAGTATACATTTCATTCTTTAAGGAAATCATTAATTTTAACATCTATTTGAGTCAAAACGAATGTTGCGTAAAACATCGTTACGACGACTCGAAATCACTAGTATAGGGATTTGGATTTTAAGATAGATATATGTAAATCCCAATACTACATAAAACATTTTCTTTCGAAAATCATTTACTATAACAACAGTGTTATAGTCCATCATTTCCTTATTTCTCGAAAACGTCTATTTCAACAATGAATGTTGAAATCTATGTATTCGATACTTAACACGTTTTAAAACATCTTTTAAAACAATTAACTTCATTTTATAATATCGCTTTCCCAAAACCATATCCATTTTACTTAAAAATATATTCACTGTCCAAAATCGTGAATATACTTCACTAACCACATTTCAATCTTTTCTACACATTTATTTCAAGAATTTATCCACTATCCAAAATCGTGGATAAAATTCCCTTAATAACCTTCTATATTCAATTCATCAAATTTGATTGATTTTCGAATTTATGAAACAACGTTCATGAATTCCATTTCTATTTTGTAACAACTTCAATTTAATAAATCCCCTTTATTAACAATTCGATTCATAACTCAAATCTTATACCAACAATCCATATTATAAGTTAAATACTTATAATTCCTTTATTTTACCAAAATATTTCCATTTATAAGTTCATAATTTATAAATTCCATTTATTTATAAATTCTTAAAAATTCATTTTAACGCTTATAAAAACTCGTTTTATAATACCAACATTTTAAAGTTATAAATATCAATTTTTGTACATCTTTCATATACATCGTTTTAATAATTCAAAAATTTCCATTTAAAACCATTTTATAAATTTCTTAACTATTTATTTCAAAAGAAATTACCTTTTGGTTATAATTCACAAATCTTAACTTTTATAACTTTAAAATCTTAACGTTTATAAATCAATTCAAAAATTCCATAAAACGTATATTTTCAAAAATCACTTTAAAATCCTTTTAAAGTAAAAGTCGTTATTTTTAAACTTCAAAACTTGAATCCGATGATGCAACAGCACCAATTAGTCAATCACAACATCAAACATCATATATCAACATATGATAACAGAATATACATCAATATCTGTAAATAAATAAATACTGGTGAGGAATCCAGTTGGATCCCTCCAACCTGTTTCCCTGCATCCACAGACGTTAGCACAATACCAATTCCACTTCGAGGTGGAATATCGCGGTATATGGGTTTTATATAAAAAAATCCGCTTACTAACGGCGCAATAGGGTCTCATCCGCTATACGAGGCGGGAATCAATCAATCCAATATATACATATGCCAATATGTATATATTGCTATATATATATAGATATATCCTACTATATCTAATATCACATCCAATAGCAATCATCAATCAATAACTGTAATATCCATTTTCATTTGAGTGAGAAAAATCTCACCTTAGCTTTTTATTTCTTTACCATCCATTTCCATCTTGATTCCATTTTTCTTGATTTATACCTTGTATAAATATTTACACAGTTTATCAATATTCGAATTAAATCGAACTTTTAAATTAGCGTTCTATTTATTTACTTAGCCAAAATTTTATAACTATAAACTTCCATTTATATAAACTGTAAACATTTATTTTTCTAAAATAAATCTTTTGTTTTAACCTTGAATATTCTGCAGTGAATAAAAGTTTAACTTTCTGTTTACTGTATAAATTCAAAACAAAATTGAACATCTTACTGTAAATACCTTATTTCATTTTATTTCCCACTTCTATCTCCAAATCATAAATATTATTTATGTTATCTGCATATATACTCATATTTAAAATAAGATAAACAGAAGATACCTCACTGATAATCGAAATCACGAAACCACCAGAGTTCGATTGCCACGACGAACATGCCTTGACTTCAACCCTCTCGACTTCGAGCTGCACGAGACCGCATCCAGATATCGTGAAACACATCTCGGCATCGCGACTCTCACAATCGACCACGCCACTATCCAAAAACCCCCAGCCTGCTCCGATTCGCCGCATCCCAAATAGTCGTACGACGTGTCACCATCAAACTCACGACCTCCACCAGTGCCGACGCACTCGACCACTGCCTCTCCTTCGATCGCCAGCTGCCTCCGTGACCTCAACGCCAGCCCAACGTCGCCTCGCGTGCCCCAGATCCCATCTCGCGACTCTCGACCACCGAGCCCATGCTCGAGCTGCTCTCCTCCCACGCGAACGCATGAGCGAGCAACATACGAGGCTCAAAATCGAGCAGCCTTGATCGCCACAATTGTGTTTGCTTCTTTCTTTTCTTCGATCACAAGACAGGAAGAACGGCAGCCATTAGAGGAAGAAAGGGGAAAAATGAAATTTTGGGAACGAACGAAAGTGATTCCGTTTGTATTTTATTTCTTTCAAGAGGAAGGTCTCGATTTTTTTTTATTTTGAATAGAAGGAGGGCTCTGTCGATTTTTTTGAACGAGATTTTGTTTTGAGAAAGAAAGGGCGAGAGGCTATTTCGTGATTTTGTTTTGTCTGCCATTGTTTTTCTTTTGAACGAAGACGAGCAGATTTTGTTTTGAATTGAACGAAAAACATTTCGTTTCCTTATAATTTGAACGAGAGGAACAAGCGTACGCGTTATCAGCTGGAAAGGGGGAACAAGAGTACGCGATTAACAGAGGATAGGTCTGCTAAGAAAACTAGGGTGGCTGATGTTGACCAAATTCAAAATTTTTAAATTCAATTTGAACTCGGTTAAATCTCAACGCGTTCATTTACCGTACGGTCACAGATTAACTCCGAAAAATACGAAATTTGAAATCCGATAATAATTCAATATTACGGATCCAATGGAACTGATTTCGTCGAATTCCGAGACTGCGCCTCGGACGGTTATTTTTAAATATTGATTCGAACAATAAAATTAAAAACTGAACGAAACACTTTGAAATACAATTCTGAAGTTTCTATTATCTTCAGTATTATCAATACGAATTTTAAAAGCTTTAGAAATATTTTTCTTCAGCTTAAAATTGAAGATTCAAATTTTTATTCGACTATCAATAGATTAAATTTTATAATTTAATCGTCATATTCAAAGTTATATTCGGGATTCAAATTAAATTACCGTTCAAATATTTAAAATTAATTAAATATTCTCAATTTAATTTGTTCAAAATTCTGGGTCGTTACAAACTTCCCTCCTTAAAAGAATTTCGTCCTCGAAATTACAAGTCAGGAAGAAAAAGTCCTTAACTCGTCTACTACCTTTCAACATCTAATAGTTTTATCAAATTTCAAAACAAATCTTTCTACTAAAGATTTGTTATTATTTCAACTAGTTTTTCCAACTTCAATTTATAAGTTTCAAACAACATTGTTTAACTTCTAAATTCAAATTCGAGTTTAAATTCAAATTTAAACTTCCAAATTTTCTCAAAATTTTCTAACACCCGAAATTTCCAAAAAATTTCGCCAGCGTCTCCTTTGCGCGGCTAATACGGTACGACTACAAAACGTCCCTACGGACTCTCAGATTTCAAAAAGAAAAAGAAAAAGCCAAGCGGCTAGACAAGAAATCATCAAAAACTCATATTATAATTCAAATACTTACCTTTTGTCGAGCAATTCAAATTTTCTTCAAAATTAAAATCCCAATTTCTTTACACCTGTATATCCTACTAGCCATAATATCTAGTTACATATTCAAACCATTTTGCAAATTCTATTACAAAATTTTCAATATAAACTACTTATACATTTTTACTTCAACACTGTTGAAGTTATATATCTATTCTCATTCAATTTTACATTTCCCATTCATTTGTATTTAGTTTACCATTTCAACTAAATTTGGATTCAATTTACTTTCAATTCTGAAATATTGAATTTTATCAATTATCTGTCATTTACAACTGCACTATCTTAAATTAGTTCCAATTACTAATTCGAATTGATATCAATTCAATTTATTTTAATTCTACTTCGATTAAATCTACTTACATTTAAACTGGATTTCCAATTTCCATACGAATTTTAATTCATCTTTCATTTACAATTATTCAATTCAATTCATTTGCTTACGAATTCGAAATGAATTTCAACTTTCAATTTCATTTTCATTTAATTGATTCACTTATACTTGCTTTGATTTAACTTCATTCTTTTAAGTTAAATTTATTCTACCAAAATTCAATTGGTATAAGTTATCAACTTAGTAATATTTCATAAATATCTTTATATAGCATTCCAGAGTTTACCAACATTTCAAAGCCATTTTGAAAACAATTCAAATTCCATTTGAATTTCCAAAACAAAAACCCAAATTTTTCAAACAACTTCCATTTAAAACAATTTGGCAGCAATTCCTCTTTTGGAAACCCGAAAATGAACACCGGTGATGCTGCAGTCATTACCGAAGTTATTTTCCAGCGACCGAAAAGAGTTTAGAGCTTTTCATCTCTTCAGAATACTTTTCAAAACCTTTGAAATTCATTTTTAAATCAAAAAGGATTTAAACTTTCCGAATCTCCAAAATTTTCAAATTCTTTTCAAAACATTTCCAAAAACTTCTCTGGAATTCCGTTTTAAATTACAATTCACATTTATAATTTACATTCTCAAATTTCATTTGTATGTGAATTTATTTCTTAACTTTGGAGTTACGATTTCAATTTCTTATTCAATTTCAGTGATGATAATTCACTATTATTACTTCCTAACATCCATGCAACCATATACTGTAATAATTTATAGAAAAACATTTCTTTTCTATACAAAAATAGTTTTGGGCAAAATTATTTCATACACCCTATTTAAAACAATATTGTGTCGAATTGTTCTATTCAAGTGTTTAGAAACCCCTTCGATACAGTTTTGCAGACTGTGCCGACGAAGGTTCATATGCCACTCAATAAACCAATCATCACAATACAAAACAATTTTATATTCAATAACAAATACGCGCTCATATCTATTATTACACTCAACTCATTCTAGAGTACTACTGACTCTATCTCTAATGAGTAACACCCAACAGAGCAGGGTTGTCGCTTAACCATATGCTCTGATACCACGCTGTCACGTACCGAAATTTTCGACTTTTGAAAATTCGACATCGATACTCACTTTATCGACTGCCGAGAAATCAAGTGCCGGAAACTCCAATAGTGAGGGTTTTAAAAAGAAGAAAAAGGTAGAAGAAGAAGAAAAGAGGAAAAAGATAGAAGAAGAGAAAATAAAGAGAAGAAGAAGAAAGAAGAACAACAGAACACACAGAACAGAAACAGAACAATATCAGAATCTCACATATCGCAGCGGAACAATATATAATAGATAAACACTAGTCTTTAAAAACAAAGAATTATATCAGTTTTTATACATACATCAATCAGAGTCAATATACAACAATGGACAGTTATATAAACTTGTCCTCATACAGAATACACAGCGGAATAAATACTATCAGATACAAATACTACGTCTCGTCATCCAGCTTATCTCCAAAGCTCCAGAATATCCAGAATATCCTGATAACATAACTCTAGGCTGCCCGTGTGGAAATTGGTGGGCACCCAGAGTTTAGAAGGGAACAATAAACTCCGAGTCAGTCATGGTGACTGGTGTGAGATCGTAAAACAGTTATTTTTCACAAAGAAAATAAAACAAATTCGCAATGCTTTTGGAAAATGAAACTACCATAAGACCTCCCACCACACACACAATGCAAACGCAGAATTGGAGGAGATTTCTTCTTATGATAGTCAAATATGCTTACTACGCAAATCAAATCCTTTTTTTTGATATTATTATTAGTGCATAGTGTAGAAAACAGTTCGAAAGTATAATATAAATCTTAGCCAGCATAGACATTCCGAACTATGCCTACTATAGCTACCATCCAAACAGTGGTGACCACCATAAGTGAATGGCAGGTTCTACAACTAAAACCGTACAAGGCTCGTATTGTTTCTTTGGATTTCCAACAAATGGTCAGGCCAAGGAACTTCCTATCTACGATGGGTACGTCCCTGGAATAGACGACCCGAGAAATAACCTAACATTATGGTTAGATCTCTGCCAACACAAGGCCGGGTTACCTCTGCAAAAATAGGTAACTACTGACACGCGTATGTCATCCCCCGATCGTAACCGATCTTCCCGAGGATCCCCGATTTCCAACAACCACAAAGAAATAAATTTGCAGCAACCACATAGGTTAAGTATCTGGGCTCCATACCATGATACCACCTCTATCTAGAAGGAATGACATACACTAAGGGGCGCTACTCCCTAGAACCTTGCTGCATCCTTCCTGTTTTGACCATTTCCGGGGTGTGAGGCTCGTCGAAGTCTCGTCCACAAAGCTACGCTTTCTGAAAAGCCCTGCTTCGGGTCAAACAAATGATCAACCTATGATCATAAAGATATAAGATCAAACAAATGATCATATCACAAATGATCAAACACTGATCATTTCACAGCAACACTTAGTATGCCACGTTACCAAATTGGGAATATATCGCTGATAAATTTCAACTACATAACCTCTGAGCTCGTACGTCTCAGAGAAGGGTGTTAAGCTAAGAGAATAAATTCTCCGCCACCAACAGAAATGTATTTGAAAGAAATCAGCTTTATATCTCAAATTGTAACGTCAGACACACAATCCATACAAGTCTGTTCCGGGATCGAACAGAACCGAAGGCACTTCTCACGAAGCCCTTGCAAATCCGGATAATTTTCTAATCACGTCCGGACTTCCCGTCACTAAGGGTGATAAAACCTCTAAATCGGAGATCAGCCGATGTAGAGTAACTCGACGGTAATCCTTCCGTTTTCAAAAATATCCGGTCTTCAACACCGGTCTTCGAATGCAATTCATAACGACGTATCACATATTCGGAATGGGTTATACGACCCCATGGTCCTTTCCCGGCTAACCCGAATAGTGAGCGCTTATTTAAAAATAAGTGTGGCATTCAAATTCATCCAATTCACAACAAATACCTATTCAAGGTAATTATTGATAGTCGGTTATTTAACTATCAATAAAGATGCGCAACATCATCAGATTCCAAATAATTTTCCAAATTATTTCATCTTCCAAAATATCTTTTACTAGATATAAAATTTCCACACTTAATCATTTGAAAACAATTTCAAATCAATTTCCACATTTCATTTTATCTTTGAAGATAAAATCTCAAAACAGTTCATTCATATTGGAAAAGCATTTCCATACTTATTTAAAAATAAGTATTTCACAAATCTATTTATTTCCAACATTTGAAAATATTCAATATACTTAAATCAATATTAAGTATACATTTCATTCTTTAAGGAAATCATTAATTTTAACATCTATTTGAGTCAAAACGAATGTTGCGTAAAACATCGTTACGACGACTCGAAATCACTAGTATAGGGATTTGGATTTTAAGATAGATATATGTAAATCCCAATACTACATAAAACATTTTCTTTCGAAAATCATTTACTATAACAACAGTGTTATAGTCCATCATTTCCTTATTTCTCGAAAACGTCTATTTCAACAATGAATGTTGAAATCTATGTATTCGATACTTAACACGTTTTAAAACATCTTTTAAAACAATTAACTTCATTTTATAATATCGCTTTCCCAAAACCATATCCATTTTACTTAAAAATATATTCACTGTCCAAAATCGTGAATATACTTCACTAACCACATTTCAATCTTTTCTACACATTTATTTCAAGAATTTATCCACTATCCAAAATCGTGGATAAAATTCCCTTAATAACCTTCTATATTCAATTCATCAAATTTGATTGATTTTCGAATTTATGAAACAACGTTCATGAATTCCATTTCTATTTTGTAACAACTTCAATTTAATAAATCCCCTTTATTAACAATTCGATTCATAACTCAAATCTTATACCAACAATCCATATTATAAGTTAAATACTTATAATTCCTTTATTTTACCAAAACATTTCCATTTATAAGTTCATAATTTATAAATTCCATTTATTTATAAATTCTTAAAAATTCATTTTAACGCTTATAAAAACTCGTTTTATAATACCAACATTTTAAAGTTATAAATATCAATTTTTGTACATCTTTCATATACATCGTTTTAATAATTCAAAAATTTCCATTTAAAACCATTTTATAAATTTCTTAACTATTTATTTCAAAAGAAATTACCTTTTGGTTATAATTCACAAATCTTAACTTTTATAACTTTAAAATCTTAACGTTTATAAATCAATTCAAAAATTTCATAAAACGTATATTTTCAAAAATCACTTTAAAATCCTTTTAAAGTAAAAGTCGTTATTTTTAAACTTCAAAACTTGAATTCGATGATGCAACAGCACCAATTAGTCAATCACAACATCAAACATCATATATCAACATATGATAACAGAATATACATCAATATCTGTAAATAAATAAATACTGGTGAGGAATCCAGTTGGATCCCTCCAACCTGTTTCCCTGCATCCACAGACGTTAGCACAATACCAATTCCACTTCGAGGTGGAATATCGCGGTATATGGGTTTTATATAAAAAAATCCGCTTACTAACGGCGCAATAGGGTCTCATCCGCTATACGAGGCGGGAATCAATCAATCCAATATATACATATGCCAATATGTATATATTGCTATATATATATATAGATATATCCTACTATATCTAATATCACATCCAATAGCAATCATCAATCAATAACTGTAATATCCATTTTCATTTGAGTGAGAAAAATCTCACCTTAGCTTTTTATTTCTTTACCATCCATTTCCATCTTGATTCCATTTTTCTTGATTTATACCTTGTATAAATATTTACACAGTTTATCAATATTCGAATTAAATCGAACTTTTAAATTAGCGTTCTATTTATTTACTTAGCCAAAATTTTATAACTATAAACTTCCATTTATATAAACTGTAAACATTTATTTTTCTAAAATAAATCTTTTGTTTTAACCTTGAATATTCTGCAGTGAATAAAAGTTTAACTTTCTGTTTACTGTATAAATTCAAAACAAAATTGAACATCTTACTGTAAATACCTTATTTCATTTTATTTCCCACTTCTATCTCCAAATCATAAATATTATTTATGTTATCTGCATATATACTCATATTTAAAATAAGATAAACAGAAGATACCTCACTGATAATCGAAATCACGAAACCACCAGAGTTCGATTGCCACGACGAACATGCCGTGACTTCAACCCTCTCGACTTCGAGCTGCACGAGACCGCATCCAGATATCGTGAAACAAATCTCGGCATCGTGACTCTCACAATCGACCATGCCACTATCCAAAAACCCCCAGCCTGCTCCGATTCGCCGCATCCCAAATAGTCGTACGACGTGTCACCATCAAACTCGCGACCTCCACCAGTGCCGACGCACTCGACCACTGCCTCTCCTTCGATCGCCAGCTGCCTCCGTGACCTCAACGCCAGCCCAAAGTCGCCTCGCGTGCCCCAGATCCCATCTCGCGACTCTCGACCACCGAGCCCATGCTCGAGCTGCTCTCCTCCCACGCGAACGCATGAGCGAGCAACATACGAGGCTCAAAATCGAGCAGCCTTGATCGCCACAATTGTTTTTGCTTCTTTCTTTTCTTCGATCACAAGACAGGAAGAACGGCAGCCATTAGAGGAAGAAAGGGGAAAAATGAAATTTTGGGAACGAACGAAAGTGATTCCGTTTGTATTTTGTTTCTTTCAAGAGGAAGGTCTCGATTTTTTTTTATTTTGAATAGAAGGAGGGCTCTGTCGATTTTTTTGAACGAGATTTTGTTTTGAGAAAGAAAGGGCGAGAGGCTATTTCGTGATTTTGTTTCGTCTGCCATTGTTTTTCTTTTGAACGAAGACGAGCAGATTTTGTTTTGAATTGAACGAAAAACATTTCGTTTCCTTATAATTTGAACGAGAGGAACAAGCGTACGCGTTATCAGCTGGAAAGGGGGAACAAGAGTACGCGATTAACAGAGGATAGGTCTGCTAAGAAAACTAGGGTGGCTGATGTTGACCAAATTCAAAATTTTTAAATTCAATTTGAACTCGGTTAAATCTCAACGCGTTCATTTACCGTACGGTCACAGATTAACTCCGAAAAATACGAAATTTGAAATCCGATAATAATTCAATATTACGGATCCAATGGAACTGATTTCGTCGAATTCCGAGACTGCGCCTCGGACGGTTATTTTTAAATATCGATTCGAACAATAAAATTCAAAACTGAACGAAACACTTTGAAATACAATTCTGAAGTTTCTATTATCTTCAGTATTATCAATACGAATTTTAAATATTTTTCTTCAGCTTAAAATTGAAGATTCAAATTTTTATTCGACTATCAATAGATTAAATTTTATAATTTAATCGTCATATTCAAAGTTATATTCGGGATTCAAATTAAATTACCGTTCAAATATTTAAAATTAATTAAATATTCTCAATTTAATTTGTTCAAAATTCTGGGTCGTTACAGTGGCGGTTTCATTTTTTGGTATAGGCACATGATTTAAATTTGGAGAAGAGCACTGTAGCATGCAAGTTCGGGTTGGGGAGTTTGGGCTAGGCCTACTTGAATTTGGTGAGAGTTTATTTTATCTAAATTGGTATTTGAATATCCCAAACTTTGAAATGCTATAACTCCTTCGTTCGGAATCCGATTGACCCCCGGTTTCTAACACTAGACCCGTATTGTCATGTACAACATTATGGTATAAATAGTCGATAGTTTTAAATAAGTATAAATTAATGATAAAATAATAGTGATTGAATATTATTACGTTGATTTACGTAATAACATAGTCAAATTAATTATACTTCACTTGTGATATCTGTTGGCGGAACAAAACACCGTTGTGCTAAATTATTTTTAACATTTATCGAGTAGAATCCTCATTCTATGCATGCAAAGTAAAAGGATGATTTTTGAAATTAATTAATATATGGATTAATAAATATTGGATAGATGATGTGTTAGCGATTGATTGTTAATTATTGATAATAATGTGTTGGTTATTATTATTTGCTTGGTTTTTGGGTTTTGTTGAATTCCTGTTTTAGAAAGCGGATGTCATATGAAATGATTTGAAGGGGCCTTATATGATGCATAAGGAAATTTTGTAGAGCGGTCTGATGGGATTCCTTGCCATTGTTAATTTTAATTTCATTTAACGCTTGTTGTATAAATTGTTGTGTGCCACAAGCTTGATAGCCTCGCCTGTTGAATGTGACTTTGATGTGCCACAAAAGTTGAATTCTTTTTGAAATGAAAAAAATAAAAGTATTTATTAAGTGCTATGGTAGCTCTAGGCCTCATTATAGTATTTTGAAAATACTATTATTTGTTGTTTTAATTTAAAATGGTTTTGATTTGGAGAATGATTTTAAATATGACTTTCGGAATTTTCTGTGACATTTTATTGAGAAATGGGATTTTGACTTCTCCATTTTACTTCAACCATTTTGTTAGTCTTTTCTAACATATATGGAAGTCTTTTAAAAGTGTTTTGGGCAGTGTTTATTATAATGTTTACTATAAAGAAAAAGAAGAATTTATCTTTTATAATAATGTGATCTGTTTTAAAATAGAATGCGTTATATAAAATATTGTATAGAGAATGGAGATTTATAAAAAGAATTTATAGATAGAAAGGGGATTTATAAAAAAAATTATAAATAGAAAGGAGATTTATAGAAGGAATTTATAAATAGAAATGAGATTTATAAAATGAAATTATAAATAGAAAGGATATTTATGAAAGGGATTTTAAAAATAAAAGAAATTTATAAAAAGGATTTTTACAAAAAGTAACAAGTTTGGTATCTATAACTGATCTATATAGCCTTTGGTGGTATGGAAAATATTCTTTTCATACTTAACATAAAATTCTGAGGTATGGTAATTCGTCTCTATCTATGAGAATTAAGAATGTATGTCAAGTCAAGGATAGTTTGCTAACTTGTTTGACTTCATTTTTAATCAAGGTATAGTCCCTGTTTGAAATTGGAAAGTAATAATAAGTATATTTGGTTTAATTTCCATACGATCCATTTATTTATACCAAAAGGAAAGTGGTTTGGGTTTATATTAACAATGTTTTAAATGACATTTATTTGGCCCGGTTAAATATGATTTTCGGACAAGGGAAAATGTTTTTCTAAGTATTGTAAGTGAAATGGTTTGTGAATATAATTATACCACTGAGATATGTATATGAATATTTTTCAAATAATTTGAAACAGATTTTAACTAATAAAAGGATTAATTAAAGAGGCTTAGCGGTTGCTTATGTGCTTAAGTCATTCTTGGTTTCTATGAAAAACTAAATCTCCGATTTGGTTATTTTGTTTATTTAATAGTTAAATAACCGACTATCAAATCTTAACCAAATACAACTTTGGAAATATCTAAAAGAAACAGACGAATTATATGGTACAATTATCTTCGATGATGTTATATTGTACGTTTAACTCGTTGTGTTCTTCTAAGACAAATGATAAGGAAATCCATTAACTTAAATGATTAGGAGGCGATCTCTGCTCTTATGTATTGTCTATTTATTTTCAAAAGAACCGAAGTTGAGTTTATCGGAATCTATCGATTGGTTTTGGAGCGCCCAGTAAGCGGGGGAGTGAACTTATATGAGATGACTCCAAACCATGACCACTCCAAAACCATATACGTGTTCTATGCTTTGGAAGAAGTTCGAGATTGGTTCGAGATGCTGGAATCTATATGGAGATTCGAGATCTGTTTGAGATGCTCGAACACATGTAGTTGTTCGTGATCTGTTTAGGATATGTGAATCCATGTGTGATTCCGAGATCTGTTGAGATATGGGAATCCATGTGTGGTTTCAAGATCTGTTCGAGTCGTGACTCGTGTGCGGGTATGCTGGACGTAGCCTCACTAGTCATTGGCGGATATGACTAAAACCAGAGATAGGATGCATAGACCAGGGGTTTAGCTAACCCATAGAGTGCAGCCGACTCTACCCTAGAGATGTGAGATTATGTTTTGTCTTTTCTTTTCTTTCACCCCAACAATTTGTCTTTCGGGCACTCGAATGCTTGGAATGTGAATACCATGGACGTATTAGTGTCGACTTTTAAAGGTCGAACAGGCCGGCCGTTACAGCAAATTACAGTGAATTTTTTTTCTAAAATTACAAAGTATCAACTTCAAATAAATAGATAGTGGGTATCTTTTTTGTAAGATAGTGGTATCAGTTTTTCTACAAATGAAATGGAAAATAATTTCTAAAATCACAACAAATCAACTCCACTCAAACAGACAGTGGATATCATTTTTGAAGTATATTAGTATCAGTTTTGTTATACATAACAATGAAAATAATTTCTAAAATTACAAAGCACCAACTTCAATCAAACAGATAGTGGGTATCACTTTCCCAATATACTGGTATTAATTTTGTTACAAATGACACTGAAAACAATTTCTAAAACTACAAAGCATAAACTTCAAACAAACAGACTGTATGTATCATTTTTACAATAAACAATATGTTATAAAATGATATTGTTCATAATTTTGTCGAATTTATTTGTCACTCTTCAGATTCTTTATTTGCAATTTTTTCCCTTCTCTGCTTTTTCCCGCTTAATTTTTTTGATAGTATTATAATATATTTAATAAATTAATGCTGCTAGTATCAGATTTATAATTTTATAGTATCATTTACATGTTCAACTGTCTTTTGAGTTTCAATCTATTTTTCCTTCTGAATTATTTTTTTAAGCTATTTCATTGTTCATCTTTCTAATTTTTGCTGGTGTTCTTCATTTTCTTTCTCAACTGTTGTTTTTTGCTACGTATTTTCTTTGTTGTTTTGTTAAAAATTTCAATGCTATTACAATACAACTATATTACCTTTGTTATACTTGATTTTATAGTATCAATTACCTTCTACAGTATGTTTTCTTTCATTTTTGCTTGATTTTCATTCTCTGCAGGTTGTTCGTTTCTTCTTTTAGTTTTTTTTATAACATTTGTTGCACTTCTTGTTCAACTACTAGCTTTTTTAATTTAGCTTTCTAGTTTTCACTTTCGTTGTTTGTGGTTTTGGATCATTTTGAGCTAGGTTGTTAGTTTCTCGAATTGGGCGTTGTTGTTGAATGTCTGATGGTTATTCATCATGCTTTGATGTTTGAGGTTCAGTTGGTGATACTTGTAACAACCCGCATATTTTACGCTTTGTATATTTAAATATTTTATTTAAATATAGAACCGTTAATCGGATTAAGGTCCGAAAAGCTATTTTTTGTAAACAGTCGAATTGGGACTCGAGACCACCTCCATTGAGTCCAAAATGGTGTTTGTCACTTTTTTGAGTATAAGCTTCGATATGTTTGGAGTAAGTTGAATTTTGCAATTTTCTATTGGGCTTTGGGTTTGGGTTTCACCCCAACTCACTTTATAACCTAGTTCAGCCCCTCTCCTCCCCTCTTCACTTCATTTCTATTTTCTCAAACACTCAAGCAAAACTAAAAATGGGGGAATAGTATAGGAATTAGAAACTCCAAGCCCTAGATTCCATTTGCAAACTCAAGTCTTGCTCCAAACTCTTGGAAAAGCTTTGGTAAGCCTCCTCTTCATCTTCTCTAACTCATTCCCTCTTCAATTTCAGAAAATTTCCTAAACCCTAACTTAGGAAATGTTTTCTTTTTGAGCTTAGATTGAAGCTCCTTGGGTTAATATTGAAGAGAGACCAACCTATTGCTTGTTCTAGAGCTTATCATTTGTGTTTGGGTTTAAAAAGGTGAGTTCTTTAACTCACATCTATGTCTATAGCTATCTTTGTTGTTAGGTATGAATTCCTAACACTTGTGCATATTCATTTGCTTTTGATTTGAATTGATTTGGTGAACATTTCAATTTTTGGTGTTTTGAAGTCAAAACTTTGAAAATCCTAGCTTTGATTTGTGAGCATGTTTTTGGTGGTGAATCGGAGAGCCTATAGGGCTGCGTTGTCGATTGGCAAAAGCCCCTAAAGTCCATTGCTCGACCGGTTGCAAATGGTGAGAGTTTGCTCTTCCATTTGATAGGCTGGAAAACAGTTTCAGCTACAGCCAGTCGACTGGCCCCCTGCAGTCTTTCGACTGACTACAAGGTCTGAAAACTCTCGGGTTCTGGTTCAGTCGACTGACTGCAGAAGGCCAGTCGACTGACCTGCTTGATTTTGCATATTTTGCCTATTTAGCTTGAGGATGCAACTTTTATCGATTCGTGACTATCCGATTTATTGTTATCATTTATTATTGCCTTTGATGACTTCTTTTTCGGGATTTTTGAGAATATCCATTTTGATGGATTCGGTATCGATTTCTTTGGATTTAATTCACATCTTCGAATGTGGATTTTTAGTGATCGATTGTTTCTACAATCATTTTGTGATTTTTCACTTCTAAATACAAAGGTTTCTATACTAGTAGTAAATATTAAAACTCTTTTACAAAGATGATTTCAACCCTATTTTTAATACAAAGCTCGTTTATAAAACCGTTTTCTAATCTATTAGTATATACAAACCTTTACCTCACTTGTATGAGAAATCTAATTAAACGGCTTAGCAAAACAAGTGGTATGAAATGCTTGCGTTTACTTTGCCGGTTAATTCTTGGACTTGTTCGATTGAACTCTTGTGACGATTTTCGAGTGGGAATCTACAATTTGTTCGTAAATATTTAAGTTAAGCTAGTGGTTATGGGACATGAAGCTAAACTCGTATATTTACTAGCTTAATGTAATCGACACTTTTATTGATCGATGATGATCATTTTTTGATTTAGACTAGCGATGTGCGAGTCTATTTGTTGTTTGGGGATTACAATCCCCGTTTGTGGAACTTCGGTTCAATTTGGCGGGGTAGCGACCCGTGGTCTTCGGGCCGTTTGTGGAGTTCGGCTCAAAATTTATGGTTAGCGACCATGGAATAGCGTTCCGTTTGTGATACACGTGTTGGTGAGTTTTTATGCTCCCGTTTGTGATAGGCCTCCCCCCTTTGTGATTTCTGGATTTCTATTTTGATTATTTCTAGAATTTGTGTTTCACCAACTTTTGCGATTGGCATTAATATGTTTGTCAATATTTGTAGTTTTGTGAATAAAATAAAAAATATGATATTCTTTTTGGTGTTTTGACATTCATGAGATGTTGTATGATTCTTTTGTTGTTTAAATCATATTTGTCCTTGTATGACATTATTGTTATCATACGTTCTTATTATAGCTCTGCTTATATCACATTTCTTTAATGTTAATTATAGCTAGACTGATCCATTTATTATTTTCTTACTAAATAATACTCGGGTCAGACCGAGATGTTACAGGTGCTTCTGCTTGACTCCTTATCTGGTATCATCTTCTGACTTTTGTCTAACTACGTTACATTTGTAGTTTTTGTTGTTATACATTTGAGATATAGACTCTATGATGTATACTTATTCTTTTGTCTTGCACTTGTAACTATTCTTTTGTGGTATTGTGGATCTTATTTGACCACTACCCTGATGTACACCTTTTTGTGTTGCATATTCATATCTGTTTCCGCCTTCGTGATATGAATGTCTGTGACTGATTTGTGTTATGTTTATTTCTATATTTGTTTCTGAAGGCCCACTTAGCCACTATGTGGTAGCTTTGAGTTTGTATCGGTATGTCGGATTTCCTCTTGAAACGAAATGTAAGTTATCTTTTCTGACATATCGGTGCTCACATAAAGCAATTACACAGATGGTCGCTCCTCAACAGCCTTATTCTTCACGCTAGTCGACGGCATTACTCAGTAGTGTCCTTGGCTAGCGTGAGCATAGAGGTGGGGCGTCACAGCATGGTATCAGAGCCAAACTTCAGAACAATGTAGAATAATCTAGCAAGCATCATTGTCTTAAGTCTTTCTTAGGAATCGTGCCATAGGATTTAATTCGAGTCTTCGTACCGTTCTATCCTATTTCTTTTTATGATGCCTTGTTTTATCAATCAAATTTGTTTGATATTCATTTCGTGAATAACCTTTTTCCTCTTTTCTTTCTTTCTTAAAGAAGAGAAATGGTTAGACCAGGCCGTCCCAACACCGGTCAATCTAGTGCTACTCCCCAGGATGGAATATTTATGTCTGCTCAGCAACTTCTTGATCTTGTAAGAAATGCTCAAGCTGCCGACAATATGCTAAATGTAACGCTGTTTGTTTTTGGTTTAGCAAACAAAAACGGTACAGCAAAGCTCTTTGTAAAGTGGTAATCATTAAAATAACAGCTCTGCTATTCTACCATCATTAAAATTCTAAATTGTAGTTCTCAAATTCTAATACAGGAACAAGAATATAAAACTCTGAGCATAATCATAGTTTGATATACTTACCAGGAGCAATAATGTAGTATGTCTATCCGTTGGCTTTTTCTGTATACTGGAATATGTTAAAACAAAAATTATGAGCCATACTCAGTGACTTAGTTAAAATTTAACATTACGGGATATAATGAGTTACTGAAACGACTTCAAGAGACTGAATATAAGCTGGGGATGTCAATGCAAGGGAAGGTGAGTGTGCATGTATAGGAAAACATTTAACGCATCTACATATATTCATCCGTTCTTATTGTCTTGTCATCATCACGTGATGAATTCTTAAGGAAATTCGTTAAAAATTCACTTGAAAAGCTTGTAGTTTATTTTTCAAATCAGACGCATTCTTCTCTACAAAAGGCCTGCCAGGTATATGTTCACCTACTATGAATATCATTACTTTACATAATACCTACCATTCCTTAAGTGTACAATATTTATAGCTTATCCATAATTTATAAATTAGCCAAAGTCACCTGTATGGATTAGCTCATTTTGCAAACTAATGCATGCATATAAAAAGGAAAAAAAAGAAAAAGAATTTCAGTTATCCTTGCTAGAAACAATATTATCACTTTGGTTTAATAAGGCGATGAATTTATAATAGTGTTATTCGTCAGGAAGTCTAGAAGCATTGTATCTTGGTGAATAAAGTCTAGAAGCTATAATCCCAAACGTATAAAGTTTAGAAGCATTATTACTTGAAAAAATACTACAATCTCAAGAGAATATTATGGTGAAACCATGTTGAACGTAGATGGACTCATGTTGAACTGCTAACGTATTCAGCGTACATTCACAAGTGTGTGAATATATTTTTAGTGCTAATATGATTGTGGGGCTATTGTAATATATGTGCGTGGCATGTAATATTTCCAGATAGGTTTATATTTAGCAATAGTTATGATGGGCACTGGTGCGGTTGTAAATATTTTGTTGAAAGACACCTTCGAAATGCAGCTTCTATTAAGCATTCTCCACCTGATCCTAACTCCGACGATCAATGGCTTTAATGATGAGGGGATTATTCCCAACAGTGAATGCAAACATTGGTAAAAGTTGGTACGGTTCCATATAATAAGGTGTTTGATACCGCTTTCATTATGATAAAGCAAGCTTTGGTTTGCAATGCCTTTTTTGGAGGACTAGCTCTTAATGCTATGGAAAACTATGAATTTATTATTAAAGTTTCCAAAAGGTAATGGCAAGGAGTGTGTGAAAGGGACTAGCTCATGTCTCGAAGATTGTACTATGCCCATATCCATGCAGTTAATAAAGAAAAAAATTCTGCGTTTGATTATATAATTCGAACATTGAAAATCAGATAAAACCATGTTCTTAGTTATATTCAGGTGCAAAAAAGACTCGTACATTAAGATCAAAAGAAAAAACTAGCCTGTTTACATATTGCTGAGATGTGTCGCTCGGAAATAGACTTGACTTTGGTTAAAGGTCACCAAGAGAACCACCATCCATGTACTCCAAAACTATGGAAATTGCACCGTTGTCATAATAAGATTGGTGACATACAACAACAAATGGACTGGAAGCTGATAGATTAGACCTCGTCAACAACTCCATCCAATCATCTGCCATCAGACTGCTGCCATTACTGAACAGCTCCACACTTCACAACCTTACTCATACAACTGCCATATAACCACCTGACCATCATCAATCCATCACTTAATTACTTCTTCTCTCACACAACATCATCCAACACACTTCAAACTGCACCCATGCTGTTCGCTGTCACTTCAGCAACTACCCTTAACTTCAGCCTTACTGCCACCTCCACAACAGTCAATTCCCACTTCACCAACCTTCAACTGCATCACTACTGTCACAAACCCATACATACACATAATTTGCTTACCCACCCCTCAACAAAAAAAACTACCATAACTTCATCTGCCAACTGCTAACTCCTTCACAACAACACTTTCACCTTAACCTCATCTGAGTTCACCCAATCGCCGGCAGTCATTCACGCTTCTAGCGTCCATCACAACCACGAATCGAATCGCCTTCATTCAAAAAACTCCAAACTCCTCAATTCGCCAACACTCGCAACCTCAAAATCGAACCATCTCTGTCATAGTCACAAGCGCTAACTCCAACATCAACTGCTCCTCCGACCGCAGCCTCCAAGAACTCGACTACCTAATTCCCAAATCGCCGCGACCCATAGCAGCCTCCAGCACCACGCTACTGCCCTAACCAATCCAATTGCCCAAATCGAATTGCTTGAATCTACGGGGAGCAGTGTCAGAAATATTTTGTGAGAATTTTTTTGTTTAGGATTGAGGGAATTTCGTGAATTTTGTAAGTGCTGCCATAATTTCGCGAAGTGGAGAGAAATAAATTTCGTTTGCGTTTATCACGTGGGAGAGAAGTGCCCAAATTTAGTACTCACTATTACAACGGAAATTTGCCGAACGTTGTAAAATATGCTTTTATTACAACGGGCAGAAGTTGACCGTTGTAATATCTCTCTATTACAACGGGCAAATAATGCAAGTTGTAAGAAAGGCATTGGACAGAGCATCTATTACAACGGTCCTAGAACGACCGTTGTAATAGCCGTCTATTACAACGGGCAGAATATGCCCGTTGTAAAAAAGACGTTGTAATAGGGTATTTTTGTTGTAGTGACACATCCTAAATCTGGGTTTGCACGCTTGTGCAGTGATTACACCAATTTGGGTGAAAAGCCATTCAAAGGTTCCGAGAGCGTTATAGAAGTCCAGGCTTGGCTTCGAACATGCGACCACATCTTTTCTCGCATGAATCTTATCGATCTTCATCGAGTCCAAGTGGCTTCTAGTATGCTCTAAGAAAGAGCATTACACTGGTACGAGCTTCTAATCTCTGAAGTTATTGAAGAAGACCTTACTTGGGAGCGATTCCGGGAAAGGTTCGAGTTGAAATTCGTGCCGGAAGCTGAAAAGATATCTTTAGCCCGACGCTTCATAGACCTTGTTCAAGGTGAATCTTCCGTGACGGACTACGTCGCTTCTTTTGAATCTCTATCGAAATATGGGGTCGAGTATATTAATACCCCATTGAAGAAAAATCAGAGACTTGTGTATGGCTTGAACAAGAGCCTCAAAAAGCCATTACTTTTGAAATTGGAAGTTTCTTTTGATCAACTTGTTGATATTGCTCTTCAACTCAAAGAGGCTGATAAAGATAGTGATGCAGAGGTCAAACCAAACACCAACAAGAAGAGACCTTTTAAATTCAAGCCTAATCCCAACAAGAAGGGAAAGCAAGCAACACCGGTAGCAAATACTCCTAACTCTCATCGTGGAGAATGTTACAATTGTGGTTCTAAGGACCACTATGCAAAAAAGTGCCTGAAGTCTCTTTCTTGCTGCTATTGCAAGAGTTCGAGTCATGCCATTTCTTCGTGTCCCAAACTTCAGGGCAAGAAGGAGGGAAAGCTAAATGTTGTACAAGCCCCTGCTAACACTTCTCGTAGTCAAGGTATTTCTCATTCTATCCTTGATGGCATTATTATATTTCGTGATCTTTCTATTCGATTTCTTTTTTATACGGGTGCATCTCACTCTTTTATATCAAAAGAACTTGTTGATGCTTTGTCTTTGAATGTTATTGGCTTGATGACTTCGTTGAGAATTGCGAATCCGTTCGGTGGATCCGCAACACTCATTTTACTTCGTAAAGATGTCGAAATTATTTTGTGTGATTACTCTTTCCATGCTGATTTGCATGTTATACGTTACCTTGGGTTCGGAATGAATTTGGGAATGGATTGGCTTAACCGTTATGAAGCCCATATTATATGTCCTGAATGGACTATATATCTTCGGCACAATCTGTTAAGTAGATTTCTCTCGTTCTGAAAGATTCAGATTCCAATTCGAAAGCACCCTTGTATTCTCTAAATCCTCATGATGACGATAATGATGACGAGGAGGATGTCATTTCTCTCATTCACATTGTTTGTGAATTTCTCGACATATTTGAGCCCGTTTTAGGATTACCACCTAAGCGAGCAATTGAGTTCAAAATTAATCTAATCCTTGGAGCTCTACCTATTACTCGACCTCCTTATCGTATGTCCAATAAAGAAAATGAGGAGATGCGCAAACAATTATCCGAATTGGAAGCGAAGCAATTTATTCAATCTAGTTCCTCTCCATGGGGAGCTTCAGCTATTTTTGTGAAGAAATCTGATGGTACACTTAGGCTTTGCATTGACTACCGCAAGCTTAATGATCTCACCATCAAGAATAAATATCCCTTACCGTGGATTGATGATTTATTCGATCAGCTTAGTGGTGCTAAAGTCTTTTCACAGTTAGACTTAGCAACCGGTTTTCATCAGCTCCGTATTATAGAGGATAGCATTCCTCTGACATCGTTCCGTACTCGTTATGGATCTTATGAATGGCTTGTTATGCCATTTGGTTTGACGAATGCTCCAGCTTATTTCGTCGACCTTATGAATCGAGTTTTCAAAGACTTCCTCGATCGATTTGTTCTCATCTTTATAGATGACATTCTTATTTATTCTAAAACCGAGGAAGAGCATGAAAATCACCTCCGGATTGTGTTGGAAACTCTTAGGAGCAACCAATTAAAAGCAAAATTTTCTAAATGCCACTTTTGGCAATCTCGTGTGAAATTTTTGGGGCATATTATTTCTAAATCCGGAATTTCCGTGGATCCTTCAAAGATTGAAGCAATTCAAAATTGGAAGAGACCGGAGAGTGTGATGGAAATTCGTAGCTTTCTCGGATTGGTGGACTATTACCGTCGGTTCATAAAAGACTTTTCCAAGATTTCCGTACCTCTTACTAGTTTGACAAAAAAGGGAGTTAAATACATTTGGTCAGACAAATGTGAAGCCGCTTTTCAGAAATTAAAAGAACTCCTTTCCGATGCTCCTATTCTTGTGATTCCCAATGGGAACCAAGACTTTGTTGTTTATACCAATGCTAGTCGTGTTGGTTTGGATGTCGTTCTCATGCAGCGGGAACGTGTTAATCGTTTATGCTTCTAGGCAATTAAAGCCTACCGAGACTAGATATGCCACTCATGATTTAGAGCTCGCGGCTATTGTTTTCGCCCTTAGAATTTGGCGTCATTATCTTTTGGGAGAGAAATTTGTTCTCTACACCGATCATAAATCATTGAAGTATTTGTTTTCTCAAAAGGAACTTAATTTGCATCAACAACGTTGGCTCAAGTTCCTTGCATCTTATGATCTTGATATTCTTTATACTCCTAGAAAGGGAAATTGTGTTGCCGTTGCCCTTAGTCGTAAGTAACAAGCGGGTGTTTCTATGATGATATACGAGTGGAATGATGTTGAGACTTTGTCCACTTGTGATATTCGAGATCGTGAAACCGATTTATGTTCATCTTTTGTTTTATGTAGCCTTGAGGCTCATCCTTCTCTTTTAGACCGCATTCTTGAAGCTCAAAAGCATGATCCCGAATTGTTTCTTCTTAGCCAAAGTTGTAGGAATAAAATTAATATTGAAGGTTAGAAAGACTTTGATATTGATGCTCGTGGCGGTATTCAAAAATTTGGTAGACTTATTGTGCCAAATATTATTGATCTTCGTAAAGACATTTCAGAAGATTTTCATCGATCTAAATTTACCATTCATCCCGGTAGTAGTAAAATGTACGCGGATATGAAGCGACTTTATTATTGGGATGGAATGAAATCCGATATTGCTAACTTTGTTAAGTGTTGCATGACTTTCCAACTCGTTAAGGACGAACATCAAAGGCTCGGTGGGTTATGGCAACCTTTGGAAATTCCAATATGGAAGTGGGATCAAATTTCCATGGACTTTGTTGATGGTCTTCCCCGTTCTCGTTCGGGCCATGATAGCCTATGGGTTATAGTAGATAGACTTACAAAATCTACCCATTTTCTTCCCGTTCGGTCCAATCGGACCGTACCTATTTTGGCTAAACTCTTTGTCAAGGAAATTTTTAAATTGCATGGAGTTCCTACTTCTATTGTTAGCGATCGTGATCCTTTGTTTACTAGTGGATTCTGGAAAGGTCTTCAAAAAGCTTTGGGAACAAAGCTTAATTTTAGCACCGCTTATCATCCTCGGTCCGATGGACAAACCGAGCGTGTGAATCAAACTCTTGAAGATCTTCTTCGTTCATGTGTTCTTGATTTTGGTGGAAGTTGGGAAGATCATATTTCTCTTGTTGAGTTTTCCTATAATAATAGCTTCCAATCTAGTATTGGGATGGCTCCTTTCGAGGCACTATACGGAAGGTCATGTCGATCTCCTTCGTGTTGGCTTGAAGCCGGTGAGAAGCTGGTTTTAGGTCTAGATTTTATTCGAGATGCCACAGAAAAGATTGACCTTATTCGTCATAGGATGAAAGAAGCTCAAAGTAGACAAAAATCCTATGTCGATAACCGAAGAAGGAAATTAGGATTTTCTGTGGGAGATTTTGTGTTTATTCGTGTTTCACCTATGAAGGGTGTTGTGCGTTTCAGTCGATCGGGAAAATTAGCACCTCGATATATTGAAAATCCTAGCTTTGATTTGTGAGCATGTTTTTGGTGGTGAATCGGAGAGCCTATAGGGCTGGGTTGTCGATTGGCAAAAGCCCCTAAAGTCCATTACTCGACCAGTTGCAAATGGTGAGAGTTTGCTCTTCCATTTGATAGGCTGGAAAACAGTTTCAGCTACAGCCAGTCGACTGGCCCCTGCAGTCAGTCGACTGGCTGCAGGGTCTGAAAACTCTCGGGTTCTGGTTCAGTCGACTGACTGCAGAAGGCCAGTCGACTGACCTGCTTGATTTTGCCTATTTAGCTTGAGGATCCAACTTTTATCGATTTGTGACTATCTGATTTATTGTTATCATTTATTATTGCCTTTGATGACTTCTTTTTCGGGATTTTTGAGAATATCCATTTTGATGGATTAGGTATCGATTTCTTTGGATTTAATTCACATCTTCGAATGTGGATTTTTGGTGATCGATTGTGTCTACAATCATTTTGTGATTTTTCACTTCTAAATACAAAGGTTTCTATACTAGTAGTAAATATTAAAACTCTTTTACAAAGATGATTTCAACCCTATTTTTAATACAAAGCTCGTTTATAAAACCGTTTTCTAATCTATTAGTATATACAAACCTTTACCTCACTCGTATGAGAAATCTAATTAAACGGCTTAACAAAAAAAGTGGTATGAAACGCTTGCGTTTACTTTGCTGGTTAATTCTTGGACTTGTTCGATTGAACTCTTGTGAGGATTTTCGAGTGGGAATCGACAATTTGTTCGTAAATATTTAAGTTAAGCTAGTGGTTATGGGACATGAAGCTAAACTCATATATTTACTAGCTTAATGTAATCGACACTTTTATTGATCGATGATGATCATTTTGTGATTTAGACTAGCGATGTGCGATGTCTATTTGTTGTTTGGGGATTACAATCCCCGTTTGTGGAACTTCGGTTCAATTTGGCGAGGTAGCGACTCGTGGTCTTCGGGCCGTTTGTGGAGCTTCAGCTCAAAATTTATGGTTAGCGACCATGGAATAGCGTTCCATTTAAGATACACGTGTTGGTGAGTTTTTATGCTCCCGTTTGTGATAGGCCTCCCCCCTTTGTGATTTCTGGATTTCTATTTTGATGATTTCTAGAATTTGTGTTTCACCAACTTTTGCGATTGGCATTAATGTGTTTGTCAATATTTGTAGTTTGGTGAATAAAATAAAGAATATGATATTCTTTTTGGTGTTTTGAGATTCATGAGATATTGTATGATTTTGATGTTGTTTAAATCATATTTGTCCTTGTACGACATTATTGTTATCATACGTTCTTATTATATCACTGCTTATATCTCATTTTTTTAATGATAATTATAGCTAGACTGATCCGTTTATTATTTTCTTATTAAATAATACTCGGGTTAGACCGAGATGTTATAGGTGCTTCTGCTTGACTCCTTATCTAGGATCATCTTCTGACTTTTGTCTAACTACATTACATTTGTAGTTTTTGTTGTTATACATTTGAGATATAGACTCTATGATGTATACTTATTCTTTTGTCTTGCACTTGTAACTATTCTTTTGTGGTATTGTGGATCTTATTTGACCACTACTCTGATGTACACCTTTTTGTGTTGCATATTCATATCTGTTTCCGCCATCGTGATATGAATGTATGTGACTGATTTGTGTTATGTTTATTTCTATATTTGTTTCCGAAGGCCCACTTAGCCACTGTGTGGTAGCTTTGAGTTTGTATCGGTATGTCGAATTTCCTCTTGAAAAGAAATGTAAGTTATCTTTTCTGACATATCGGTGCTCGCACAAAGCAATTAAATAGATGATCGCTCCTCAACAGCCTTATTCTTCGTGCTAGCCGACGGCATTACTCAGTTGTGCCCTTGGCTAGCGTGAGCATAGAGGTGGGGCATCACAATACTAATTTGCTTTTGGTTTGAAACGCCATTGTTACATTGATTATGAGTTTTGAGAGAAAATTATAGAGTGAGTTTGAAATTGAAGGCGGGTTTAAATGGAAGGAAATAGAAAGGTAAGGGGAATGATTTATTTTGAAATGGGTTTTGGGCCTATCCTTGTAGAAAAAAGAAGGTGTGTGTCCTTGCACTTAATTTATTAGGATAATTTGTCCTTCATTTTTTCCCTTTTCAATATTCAATTTTTGATATTACTTGGATTTCTTTCAAAAATTATTGACTTATTCAAATTAAATATTGGCATTATATATTGTGTGGAAAATATGGTTTGACAAGTTTATAGGGAATACAACAGAAAAATAGAAGTAGAAACATTTATGAACTCATGAAAAAAATGCATTGATTTCAAAATATGTATCTAGATTATTCATAGGTTGATGAATCTTTCTGCCTTTTGGCTGTGAAATTTTCACTATTAGGTGAAAAAACTAAATCAATAAAGTATTGTATGTTTTATCATTTTTTTCAACATTTCAGTCATAGTTATCATGATCGGACCGTGAATCGAACCGTGATGACTCATGCATTTTTATTTTTCGAAAATTTACCCATTTAAGCAAAAGTTATATGCAAAAATATTGGAAGAAAATACTAGGTAGACGAGTCGTAGAAGGTCTTCAAAGTCTACAATAGAAGTTGCACAATCGAAATTATGTACCACTGTAATGCACAGCAGTTGTGCACATTACCATTGCACAACTGCACCAACACAACTGTTGTTGTGCATAACGATAGAAGCTTATTAGCAATGAACTTGACGAAGCATATAGTGATCTTGAAGTTCCTTACAACATTAAAGACTGAACTGACGAAGTTTGGTGCTTAGATTTTAGGATGGTGATTAATTTATTAATGAAGACTTATATTTTTCTTGGAAATAGTAGAGAGTATGAAAATAATTTATGGTGAATAAGTAGGAAGAAAATAAAACAAAACTATGGTTCGGTTAAAATAAAATTAGAAAACTATGGTTTAACTAGGTAAAATTGTAACGATTTGACTTTTCGACTCTCGAATGTCGACACTAAATACATCCACAAATTCATGTTCCGAGCACCCAAGTAGCAAAAAGACGGATAATTAGGGTAAAATAAAAGACAATGAATAGAACAAGAAAGAAAGAATACAGCATCAAAATCTCACAGTGGAACGGTAATATATAACACCAAAAGAACAGTACAAATTGTTACTCCGAATACAGAAATTTCAAAGTTACAAAACCTAAGTATTATCATCAGTCTATATAGTTATACGTGCATGTCACTACTACAAAACAGGTTATTTACACCGGTTGTTTACCCCGCTATTGCTTCAGTTCAACAACCGATGCAATTGTAGACGAAGCAATAGGCCTAAACTTGTTGCATCGGTTACACAACCAAAGCAAAGATTGGCTCTTTGCATTAGTTGTTACTAACAACCGATGCAAAAAAGGATGTATTTTGCATCGGTTGTTAGTAACAATTGATGCTAAAGGGGGTTATTGGCTTAAAAAAAGTTTCCTTTTCTGCATTGGTTGAAACCGATGCAAATGTTGAACTTGGTAGCCTTGCATTCCACTCATGTACATGTGCACTGAAGTATGTTGAGTAAATTGACTTGCTTGATTCGAAGTCTGGTCTCATGATCACCTCAGTATTTTTATTGAATGTTGTTGCCTTTGGTCATTATTAGACTTGAAGTCTAGTGTGTTCATGTAGTCTGGTTTTATGTAGGCTGAGTCATGGCAGGGTTTTGAGTGTAGAGTTAGGTTAGTCGATAGCGAGTGTCGCGAGTTTACGTGTGTAAGCGTCTGACTACTTAATTTCTAGTAGAAACCTTGGGGGTGGCACGTAGGAAAGGTTTAGATAAAACTGGGTAAATATGTGTTGTTCTATTTCTACTTTTATTATTCTGCAACTTATCTATGCTGCAATTATTTTATATATTTCCGCATTAATTTTTATAATTATTAGTATCACTCTATTCACCCCCCCCCCTCTAGGGTGAAATCGATCCTACAAGTGGTATCAGAGCTAGGAACAAAAGTCAATTTTTGTTTTAAAGATTTGATTTTTCAAAAACAAATTACTATTTTAAAATTTTGATTTTATTTTAAATGGCTTCTTTTAATAATGCTTTTGTTGAGGGTCAGTCCATAGTTAGACCACCAATGTTCAATGGTGAATATGCTTACTGGAAAAATAGAATGAAATTTTTCCTAAAAACCATTGATGCTTGGAATATTGTTGAGACAGGATATAGGACACCAACTATAATAGTAGATAATCAGGAAATTGAAAAACCATATTTGTTCATTGGATCAAATTGAATTTAATCGTGTCTCACATTGTCTAATTGCGTAGGAAATATGGCACACACTTAAAGTAACTCACGAAGGAACATCTCAAGTCAAAGAATCCCACCTTGTCATGCTTAGTAGCGAATACGAGAACTTCACAATGGCCAAGGATGAAAATGTCAAAGAGATGTACGGACGACTTTCAAATCTCGTATACAAATCAAAAGCTCTCGGAAAATCATACACAGAGTTGGAAATTGTTCGAAAAATTCTCAGAGTCCTTCCACGAAATTTTAAAGCCAAAGTCACTACTATTCAAGAATCGAAGGATTTGAAACAGATTAGAGTCGAAGAACTTATTGGAAATCTCACCACTTATGAGCTAAAAATGAAATTCAAGGAAGAATGTAAAGGAGGTGATACTCGAAAGAAAACAATAGCTCTAAAAGGAACAACTGAAAGTGAAGAAGAAGAAGAAGATGATGATGATGGTGAAGCTGAACCGGCACTACTAATAAAGAGATTCAAAAAGTGGAACCGCAAATATGGAAATCCAGTCAAAAATCATCAACTAAAGAGCAGAATCAACAAATTTCTAGACAACTCAGAAAAAAAAGAGATCATCCGCCACAAGTGTAATAAACTAGGTCATATCAAGCCCAATTGTCCTCAGAATCGACTCGGCCAAGGAAAAAAATATAAAAGGAGAAGTTTTGCAGCCACTTGGGATGAAAGTGATGAAGATGAAAATGATAGCACTGGCAGTGAGAGTGAAAAAGCAAATCTGTGTCTTCATGGAGAAATAACTGACAGTGATGATGATGAGCCAAAAGAGGTATCAAAACTTACTCATTCATAATTACTTATATATTTTCACGAAGTAAATGGCTGTTTTGAACGACTTAGGGAGAAGTACACTAAAATTGAATCACAAAAAGATAGTTTGATAGAATTTAATAAACAGCTTGATCAATTAGTTAAAAACTATCAAAACAAGTGCCCTAAGTGTGATAAGTGTTCGTCATTTGAAGAAGAAATTAAAAAATCAGAAATTAAAATTAAAACACTTGAAAATGAAATTCAGATTTTGAAAGAAAGTGAAAATACTAGGAGAGAAAATTCTATTAAAAAGTGCACTCAATTGTTAAATGAAAATGAATCTCTTAAAACACAAGTCCAACAATTGTCTACGACATTAGGAAAATTTCAAAAGGAGAAAGATCGCTAAACATGTTATTAGGGAAACAAACTATTAATACTGATAGACAAGGACTTGGATATAATCAATCTGAACCTGTTAGAAGCAAAATTAATCAAGTCAAATCCGAGTGCACAATTTGTAGAAAAATTGGACACAATCACAATAATTGTTGGTATAGACCCAAACACGTGAAAACCATACCAATTTGGGTTCCAAAAGGCACGAATATAAAATCCATTAAAGTCAAACAAATATGGGTGCCAAAAGGAACAATATAAATTGTCTTGGGTCTACTCAAACATATTTTTCAAAATCATTTGCCACTAACAACCATGGACCTATAAAAACAAATAGGCCATAAAAATCTTTTTTCGTGTAGATGTGGTGGCAGGCTAAGGAACAACAACAGTGTGACCTGGATTCTGGATGTTCCACGCACACGATGGGCTATAAATCAATGTTCCTTAGCCTAGTACAAAGGTGGTAGAATCACAATGGGCAACAATGAAAAATTATAGTAAAGGTAAAATAGGTAACGGTATATTTATTTTGAACGATTTATTAAATGTGAAAATCTCCACCATAATCTGAATTAAATCAGCCAGTTATGTGATAAAGAAATGAATGTAGATTTTAATTTTGACTTATTCAAAATGGTTGGTCAATTATATTTTTATGCCGAGAACACTATAAGTACCTCAAGAGTCTTTGAACTAGGTCATATAGATTTGTTTGGACTAATGATGTTGTTTTAATGATTGATGATTACTCTAGATACACGTGGATATATTTATTTATCTTACTGATTCTAGACCTGTCATTATGTTCATTGTTTGTTTATTTGCACGGTTTTAAGTAAAATTCAAAAGAATTTCATTTAAAAGCTATAAAAAGATTTTAAGATATTTGTTGCAACTTCACGGTCTGGTCTATAACATCCAACTAATGATAATCTTGAGTCAAAGGGAAATTCAGATGTAGATTACACTGGTAATCTAGTTGATAGAAAAATTACTAGTGGAACGTGTTTTATTTATAGAGATTCATTAGTTGCATCACATTTTCAAAGAAAATATCTGCACATTTTTCATTTCAACTGATTTTAAATTAGCAGACATTTTCTTATAAAACCCCTTCTAGAAAATAGTTTTGTTGACTTCGTTTCAAATTAGACATTTTAGAAATTTGATTTTATATTTATTTTTGGATTTGATCTTAAATTACTACATTGACTAATCCGACTCCCTACTAATTATCGAAAAGATAAATAGTGATTAAAAAGGTGATGAGTGTTGATATTAATCATATATTATGACTTGAGATGGTATATTTAGTAAATTTCTTTAAAAATTTAAACAAGATTTATAATAACTTTTGTTGGTAAAAATTCCATGACCATCTCTATTTCTATCATATTTCTAGCGACCATCACTCATTAAAATCCAATATAGTATGTCAAAATGTGGTATTTTAAATAGGAAATTATTCGTTTTTATTTTTTTTATTTTTTTTAAAAACATCCAAAGTATTCACTCTCATTTAAAAGAACTCACGGTTATGCATGGGTGAATTACTTGGAATATTTGTTTGTGTGCTTTCATGCTCATTTAAAAGTCCTCACAGTTATGCATGTATGGAACACATATCAAAATTGGTTATTAAATAGACGAGTTGATTCTAATCCCATTTAAAAGTCCTCACGGTTATGTGTGGTTAGAAGACTCTTGAAATTTGTTTTTGTTTTTTTTTTAAATTGGGAATACTATTAATCTCATTTAAAAGTCATAACGGTTATGCATGGTTAGTAGATATTCAAATTCCTGATATAAATATACCACAAATAGACACAACTATATGGTTTTATATGTCGACATCATCCCCATTATTCTAAAGTGGAATATGCGCCTAACAGAGTATTTATGATTATTGTTTGATTTTTTATTGAAATTTAATATTTATACTCGATTGGGTATTAATGTTGTATTAATGTCTATCACTTTATCTCTATTTTTCTAACACTATTACTCTTATGCTGGTAACAAAAGGGGGAGAAAGAAGTTAAGATTTTGGTTGGCAAATAATTCAAGTCATATTTTTTTATTTGCATATTCTCATCTAAGTTTATTTGCATATTTTTATTTATTTTCATGCATATATGAAGGAGGAGCTTTTGTGTAGGGGGAGCATTCAAATAGGGGGAGCAAATAGAATGATCAAATACATTTATTAAATTCAAAATCTTATAAATATGTTTGTTATCATCAAAAGGGGGAGATTGTTGAATATGCTAGTATATGATTTATGTTTGATGATAATAAACATATATATTTGATGATAATAAACATATACATATATATATATATTCATTTAAATGTATTTGTTATTGTACTATTTTATTTTCACATAATTAAATAAATATTTGCTGAATAAAATAAATAACATAGAATTTAAATTCAAACAGATATTTTATTCAAACAAATATTTTATTACAATTTTGAATAGTACAAATTTGAGCTCTCACTACATATATACATTTTTCAATTACAATACAATTTCGATTACATCTCAAATTACACTTTATATTGTTCACCTCACTACATATCACTCATTCGCTCGTATTTTATTTTTGACTTTGCTCCAGCCCGAATCCAGCATCTGAGTTATCTGCAAAATAAACATTGACGCAGTAAAATTGAAAAAGAAATATTTTTTGCAGTGTAAATTAAAATGTGTATTTTGAAAATATTATTTTCCTCGGTTATTTGGGTTGTTCGTCATCATATTTATTTTTGAATTCATCATTCACGAACATCTTGTGACATGCACAGTGTATCACTATACATGCCACAAGGCCGTGCACACCGATATACACTTGATGAAATTGCATGGACATGTGAGCACAAGGTCAAACCCAACCAAAACCTAGGTTTAACTCAGGTGCAATATAAAAACATCACATAATTGTCAAGTACAAGTTCTCATGCAACAAGTGGCCAAGACCAGACACAAGAAAGAAGGCAGCAAAGATCAGTACAGCAAGGATAGACTCGAGTACACATGAAGACATGAAGAACCAAACATATGCAGCAAAGTAATATAAGCCAGTGAAACAAAGTGCACACACATATATGACAACAATGCAGACAAGCTACATGAAACAGAGACAAAGCAGTGGACTAACTGGCCAGAGCTATAAAATATATATGTTTGCATATATGTAATTATATACATACACATATTAGCACAAGTTCAGACATGAAACAGAGATAAGCAGTGGTGACTTCAAGAACAAACAAAACCTCAAATGGCCAGACTCACAAGTCCAGTGACAATATGGTTGCAAGTGAAGCCTCAATCAAGTTCCACATAAAACCAGACTACATGAACACACTAGACTTCAAGTCTAACAATGACCAAAGGCAACAACATTCAATAAAAAAACTGAGGTGATCATGAGACCAGACTTCGAATCAAGCAAGTCAATTTACTCAACATACATCAATGCACATGCACATGAGTGGAATGCAAGGCTACCAAGTTCAACACCAGTTTTCAAGAGGAAACAACATATATGCAGTGATGACTCAAGACTGCAAATACCAAAGGCAACAACAAAGTATTCAGGTATAAACTTGACTGCAAGTAAAGCCTCAACATCAAATAGCAACAAAGCTAGAGCATGCATATACATCAACATGACCACATACATATATACATATGTTTGCACACGTATACATGTAGTCAGACATAAAAAGAACCCAGACCATCAATAAACACTTCAACATGTACAAAGGATGATGCCAGGAAATGGACAGTGCAACCAAGTAGCAATCAATCCAAAGCAACTCCATATTTCAATCGAAGCAAAATAACAAGGAATGGAAACTTACACATGAACATGACTTGAAAATAGACAATACAAACTCAAGTGTGCACAAGCAAGCTACAAAAGGTACCAGGACCAATGAACCAGATTACAAGACCACTAGTGAAACAAAAATCCCAAACAAATGAACACATCATATATACATATGTACTCCAGGCAACCAGACTATATGCAAGCAAGGCTACAACTTCAAGCAAACTACATGGTGCAACAAACATATATACACACACACACACATATGTATACACACATGTATACATACATATATGCCGTGCATAGCATTCCAGTACACAAATGACACATGAAGACAGCAGCTCGAATGAGCAAGTGCGGACTCAAACATCAATTGCACTAGGGCAGTGCACAAAAAGACAGTGAACAATGAAATGCAAAGTTCAAAAACAACAACAGAGTTCATCAGTTACCAGACTACATGATACTACAGCCACCAGAATTAATCAGTTCAAAATTCAACAACAAAGCCTCAAGCAGTCAAAACAATGTCATGTTTCAGAAGGAATGATATGCAGCAGTTCAAACAAAATAATGTCGCAGGGGATTTCAAAATAACCAAGTCAAGTCAAAATGCCAAAAAATCAAAGCCGTGGTGACCAAGGCAGAACCGAATAAGTAAATATTATCACAAATTCAAAGTGGCCGAAGTCAAACCAGAAAAGAACGGAACAAAATCCAAAGCAAACGCAAGCCGTGATAATCAAGCAAAAGAATATACGAATTGAACTAGTCTAATCAAATCATATGCACTCAAGCAAAATCGAACGGCAGAGAAAAATTATCAGTCGAATTCATTCGATCAAAAATTTAGGGAATTAAACCCTATAAAACCCAATCATCATCGGCATTATCGAGCATCGAGTTCAAGCATAATAACGAGAGTAATAAAGGAAACCGCATACCAGTTTTTGTTCGATTCAAACTCGATCGAGAAGTAGCCGCGAAGGAACGAAAGCAACAGACGATTCGAGCCTCATTTCTTACAAACATACCAACAAAGGTTTCAAGCATCATTTTTTCAAGCGGTGACTTCAACAAATCACGAAGCCCTAATTTTTGAAAGAGGGAGAACGCAGCCATTTTTCAACGCAGAGGATACAAGGCCGAAGAAATAAAAAGAAAAAGGGGGAACAATTGTTTATCACATTTTTTTTCTTTGGGCCGTTATTATTTTCTATTGGGCTATATTGTTAAAATTAGGGTTTTTTGTTTTAAGTTAGTTTTAATTTGTATTTTTCTTTTAAACTTCTGTAAAATTCTAGTCGTGTGACTAGGGACAAACTACGGGGCGTAGTTTGAGAATTCGCAACTCAGTGGCTGAGTTGTGGCAGAGTTTTGAGCATAGAGTTAGGTTAGTCGATAGCGAGTGTCGTGAGTTTACGTGTGTAAGCATCTGACTACTTAATTTCTAGTAGAAACCTTGGGGGCAGCACGTAGGCAGAGATTTGCCGAAGCTGGGTAAATCTGTGTTGTTCTATTTCTGCTTTTATTATTTTGCTATTTATCTGTACTGCAATTATTTTATATATTTTCGCATTAATTTTTATAATTATTAGTATCACCCTATTCACCCCCCTCCCCCCTCTAGGATGAAATCGATCCTACAGCAAAATACATCCCTTTTGCATCGGTTGTTAGTAACAATCGATGTCTAAAAAACCTCCTCGCAAATCCCCAAAGTACTCAAATAGATAATAATATGGATATATATACATACATACATATATATGTGTGCGCGCGAGCGCCATAGCAAACAATTATTGCAGGTAATTTTATAATCATTTAAAATCAAACTAGAGGACAAATACAAATTGAACAACATAATACCAAAATAATATAATTCAATTATAGTGTTCATAATCTATATAAAATAGTGATTCACACATAAATTATATCACAAGTTACACGCTAAAATACATGAATCATTTACAATTCTCAAAAATTCACTTCAAGTGTCAATTAAATAATTGTGCAGCACCTTATATACTTGCTTAACAGGATCAAAGCTAGAAAGATAGAGAAATAATCACTGATCAAAGCTAGAAAGATAGAGAAATAATCACTACGAGCAATAGATCCAAATCAACATCAGCAGCAATAGCCTTATCTCGAGTGTGCACTTCAAGAATCAGTCTCCTTTCATCCTCATTCGGTAATCCGACATAAATTCTTTTACCAAATCAACTCAGTCCAGTTACATGTACATTATTAAAATAGCTCATTTAAACAAATATATTCAAATGACATATATTTATTAAGCAGAGATATGATATACTATAATATTAGGACCATCACCTGTTTGTGGCTCCAATGACATAGAAACCATGGTTGTCATAACAACGTTCAAGCTCTGTGCATAGCTGGAATGTTAAGAAAAGCCTTCCAAATCAGTAATTAGTTTAAAATGAATACAATACTTGTATACTTAACGAAGAAATCAAAACCATAATAATTTGGTACACATATTGCAAACATGAGACTACAAAAGCTTAAACACATTTCCTGCCTTGGAAAGGACAATAGTATTCTAAAATTTATTTTATACTTGCCGAGCAGCCAATTTGTCCACCTGCATTTAATCATAAACGTCATAGGTAGGATCAGCATTAACAATGTATTTCATCATTTTCATTTGACAAAAATATTTAATACCATATGTAACTTTGAACCATGTTAACAAATTTTTATAAAAGAACAAGAAAACACAGCGAAAAAGTTTGCACACATGTTCCATTCAAAACTAGAAAGTGATAAAGTGATTCTGGCTATATTCCTGCAAAATTGGCCTGGTGAAGATTTAAGTTGGTGTTTTTTCATATTAGTAATTACAGACATCATGCTGTATAACATGGATTTTTCATCAAACTTGATTTCTCCATCCATCTCACTACTGCATCCTACTTATAAAATATCATCACAAAACAGGACAAAAAACTAACAATGAAAAATCACAGAATAAACAGTATAAATAAAATATGATATTTCATATGACTAATTAATCTGATAAATAGTACCCAATAGAAGTACAAAATAATAAGAAACCAACAATCATCAAGGAAAATGACTGAAACTACGATTATCTCATTCTGTGGCACCTCAGAAAATAATATGAATATCGTTAAGAAGACCCATTTGATTCAGTGCTTTCTTTCATTCATGGCTTTGATTAAGGTATGTTTGTGCATGTTTTACTTCTTTCATTAATTTAAGCAGTTTAGTCAATTGTCAAATTTGTTTCAAGAAGGTGGTGGCTTTAAAGTTTAAGACAACCAATTCAAAACCTATATTTGCGTTTCGAATTGCTAAGTGTTAGGAGTATGCTATCAGTGTTGTTAGGAGTCTGCATTGATATGTATGTTGCGGCACTGAAAACATTATGCCAAGGTAATAGACAATGACATGCCACATTAAATAAAGAAGAAAGATATTAGGTTAACTATTTCAAACATCAATGCAGACATTGTTTTGCTCCATACCGCGAAGGTGGTTTAGTTTGATACATCATTCAATGTCTAAAGTTGAAGTGCAGTGCATAACGAATCATATCAATGCTTATGTATTTTGAAATTATGCCTATAACGCTGCAATGGACTGGTACATACTTAATAGCAGCCAGCAACATGCTACAAAGGATCACGAAATCATTTATTATGTATGATAATAAAATTAGTATGTCATGTGTCTAGGGGTAATGATGTGGGGATGATATGGCATCATCCCTCTATTAGGTATGAACCGAATGATATTTGATTAGTAAGTCATGCATCCGAGTGATAATATTGGCATATTCCTTAAATTGAAGCTTTGTAACTCATAATCTGTGTAATATCAGTATAATTCAAATAAACAACATAAAAAATAAAATCACCTTGTGACGCTGGAATGGGGCGATTATACCAATGAACTTTGAATCCCCGTTGCTTCTTGTTATCAAATGAAGACATTGTTTCTGAATGCAAAGCTAAAATACAAATAAAACTTAACCCTATGTTAAAAACTTTGATCTGATTACTTCAGAAAAAATACAAGAAGTATTCGGATTGAAGGAAGGAACAGGATATGACTTCCAGAAAGTGAGTTTATCCTATCTATTTCAATCTTTTAATCTTAATTTTTTGCAGATTCCGAAGACCTCTACCACGACGTTGCCTCGTCTGAACTCGACGTCGCCTCAACTCGACATCGCCTCTCCTCAACTCGACGTCGCTTTCCTGAACTCGACCTTACCTGAACATGAGGTCGCTTTGTCACCTCGACCTTGCTTGAACTCGAACGCGCAGACGCTTGGACGACAATTTGATCTAGGGTTTTGAACAGATCAAGGATTTTTTTCTTTTTTTCTTTGAGCCGACAATTTGATAAGCAACGTTGGTAAGTAGGTTAGTTTACTTAGGGAATATATTTTTGTAAACGGGCTAAGGTGGGTATTTAATTTCACATATAAAAAATTATTTTTGTAAAGAGGAATTAATTTAAAGGACAAAAATTTATATATTTTTAGCTTCAAGGTCACGACCTCAATATTTTAACCACAAGGACAAACATTCTCCTAAAAATTATTCATAAGGATAAACATTCTTTTAAAATTATTCATAAGAACAAACATTTTTTCAAAACTGCTACCAAACTAAAAACTAATACCTAAAAACTGCTACCGATAACTACAAACCGATACCTAAAAACTGTAAAAACTGATACCTAAAGAATTTGTCCTTTAGGTTAAAATACCGAAGGTCTGTCCTTGAGGCTAAAATGCTGAGATATTTTGTCCTTGACAATAATTTCCTGTTTTGTAAAAGGGTTTTGTTATTATTATAAATTATTTTTATTAAAAATTATGGATATAAAAATAACATATTAAAATAATAATAAAATGTATATTTAATTTCACATCGGACAAATATTTATCGGATTCGATCGTGAACTTCTTTTATAATTTATTTAGGGTGTTGTGCGATGTTTGATATAGATGCCCTAGAATTTGGGAATTAGGTCTTTGGACTAGAGAGGAGGAGGGAAAATATAGTTTTGAGCGGTAAACGAATTATAAAGACGTGCCATCTTGAATTTTATTAATGCACGGCTAGTTAGAAATTATTAAACATAAATCATTGTTTATGGTTGTTTATAAATCATTAAATATAAAATATTAATTATATTGAATTATTGATTTTAAATTATTATTCACAAATCATTAATTTTAAATTATTTCCATATTTTAAATACTAGTCAAATTTTAGGGAGTCTCTTTTTTCTTTTTATGTTTCTTCAATTTTTTGTGTGATTGTAAGAATGAACATTAATTACTTTAATTTACTTCAGAAAATTTAAAATTTTTAATTTTTTTCAAAATTATATATTAAAAATAATTATTAATTATAATTATAAAATATTAAATGCAAATGTTACTTCTCATATTTATATTTCTCATTAATTGTGAACTATTAAATATTTTTCTTAATTATTGATTATTTATTAATATTTAATTTATTAATAGTCATTATTAATAAATAATTATTTAAAATTAATTATTAAATACTAAATATCACTTCAAAGTAGTAAATTTAATTATTAATTATTAAATATTAGTCTTAATTATTATATAATTATTAATAATTAATTATTTAATAGTAATTATTAATTAATAATTAATAAAAATTAATTATTAAATATTAAATACAGAAAATTGTTGTCCAGGACAAAATTTCTCAACGTTTTAGCCTCAAGGACAGACCTTCAGTATTTTAGCCTGAGGGACAACTTTCTTTAGGTATCAGTTTTTAGTTATTGATAGCAGTTTTTAGGTATTAGTTTGTAGTTATCGGTAGCAGTTTTTAGGTATCATTTTTTAGTTCGTTAGCAGTTTTGGAAGAATGTTTGTCTTTATGAATAATTTTGGAAGAATGTTTGTCCTTATGAATAATTTTTAGAAGAATGTTTGTCCTTATAGTTAAAATATTGAGGTCGTGTCCTGAGGCTAAAAATCGACAAATTTTTGTCCTTTAAATTAATTCCCCCTTATTAAATACTACTTCTTAATTATTAAATATTACTTATTATTCAAATATTTAATGTTAAACATTAATTATTAAATATTGATTACTAATTATTCAATATTAATTATTTAATATTGATTATTAATTATACTTATCAATTATTAAATGTAATTAATGCATATTAACTATAATTTACTACTTGTTATTATTTGACTATATTAAATTATTAAATATTAAAAATAATTAATGATTATTTATTATAATTAGTAATTATAAATTATTTATTTATAATAATTAATAATAATACATTATAAATAATGATATATATATATAAGCTGTTGTGCATGATTATTGATATGCGCATTTGCTCCGATTTAAATAATATGCAGTTGCTTCGGTTGCTAAGGAACCGATGCAAATAACACTATTTGCTTAAGTCGTAAGGACAACCGAAGCAAATAACACTACTTGCTTCGGTGTATTTGCTTCGGTTCCTAAGGAACCGATACAAATAACACTACTTGCTTCAGTTGTAAGGACGACCGAAGCAAATAACACTATTTGCTTCTATGCATTTGCTTCGGTTGTTAACATAATAGAAGCAAATGATATTATTTGCTTCTATTATGAGCACAACCAAAGGAAATGAGAAGATGCAACAGACATATTTTGTAATAGTGTGTTCTCATAATGCTGATATATCCATATGTAATACGGTGCGACAGAAATAGAAATAGATAGATAATGGAAGCCTCCAGCTCGTCTCCTGAACTCTAAAGCATCAAAAGTAAAACCTACTTTGCTTAGCCTACTCAAAAAGAGTACACGTGGTATTTAAGGAAAACAAAAACCACGTGTCAAACATAAGTCTGTTAAGAGAAAACTCAATGTACATGTAACATGTAACAGTAACTATTGAGACCGTACGGATTCCCGTAACAGTTTTCCCATCAAAAGAAACCAACCATTCATTAAGCTAATATAGTGATATAACAGATAATGTCCAATATGTAAAATAAAAATCATATTAAATAGCAATGTTTCTTGCACCTCAAACGCAAAAATATTAGAAGTATATCGAAAACCGCTAAAGTACGTTCGCATATGGATTATTTCATGAAGAGCTCTTCAGTCAAGCCGAATCTAATCTCCTGCATAAGGCTTAGAAACTACGTCCAAGCGTCGTATATCTCTAGATAAAATATACCATAAGGTAAACATAGGTGGTCCATGCCCTAACATGTGATCTCATATATCATCAACTCCCGCTAGAAACATCGATAAGAATACTCGGAATATGGAGTTGATATATCTTGTCGCGAGTTAGCTAAACCCCAAGCTATGAGTCCTAACTTTTTTCTATCATTTCAGATATCGAGGTCACATACGGCATCTCTCACACTAGCCTTCATCACTCGAACATAACATAAATCACTCCATGGATTCTCGCATAAGCTTGTTTGACAAATTCTAATGTCGACCTCTCCCTTGGACTTAAACTTAGGATAGACAGTTCAACTCTACAACATAAGTCTACAATGTTAATGCTGACCTCTCCCTTAAACTTAACCGTAGGATAGACAGTTCATCTCTATAATATTCCATTTTGTAACTACTTACAAAACATAGATTGGTATACTATTTTTTAATTGTTAATCGATAAGTAAAACATTTAATGTTGTAGGCATTTTCACCCATAACATGGTGAATACGAAAAGGCACCAAGGAGCATGGAAACGGGCGGAAGATGCATAATAAAGGCGTCATCATATAGTCATAAGAGCAAGGCAAAGAGCTAGGGCAAATTTGGCATAGTCAGAAAATATAGTCAAAGCTCTTGAAAAATATTCCTAAGGTCATGACATGCAAGTAGGTCGAAACCGCATCTCAATCCGAGTTACGGATTGGAAGATATAATCATCTTAAAATTTGTCCATCACCTAACCGATTAGGGCCCCACCTTGGAGAGCTGCTATCTAATTCAGGCACATGGAACATTCAGAGGCATTAGAATACTCTACTCAATGATACAAAGCTACTGGTCTAAGTTTCATTCAATTATGACTTGAAATGAAGGAATTATGGCATAGAAGCATATGTAGCACAGTGATAAAGACTTGTGCCTTTCCGAAAACACACCCGGGTTCGAGTCCTAGTAAGCACATTATTTTTATGGAACATGAGGAATGGTCCGATTAGGAATCTAACTACCGAGTGTTTAGCCATTTCCAATGTAAGGAGAGAAAAGGATAGCGTAACATGAGAGGCGAGTTGATAGGCAGAGCAAAGGAGTAGAGAGGGAGGCAGACCCCTCTATTCAGTACTCCAAGTATCAAATAGGATCATATGTTCGGTAGGAGTGGGGCCGAACCAAAGGAGGCATCATATGAAGGTCGGACCGTGGCTTAGCAAGGGATACCAAACCAAGGTGTCTACCGAACCAAGGATGAAGGTGCCTACTGAACCAAGGATAATGGTGCTACCGAACTGAGGAGAATAATGCACATACCGAACCAAGCTAGTACTATACTTACTGAGCTGCGTGCCTTGCTGTCATACTGAACCAAGCATAGGAGGAGTCCACCGAACCAACGGGGGGCCAAGCCAAATAGGGAAGCATACGAACTTGGCTAACAACATATCCACATACATTCTACCAAACTAACTTACCCCGGACAGAGCTCCTAGCCGAACTGAGCAAGCTATATATGGAATGAAATCTACTTATATTAGGAAATAATTAACTACATCTAGCATATTCAGAAATATTCCCATTGGGCGAGTTATACATGGAAATTTCCCAACTTACCGGATTAACCACATAATCTCTTCACCCCTATAAATACCAAAGCATCTAACAACAATGGAGGACAATTATAGAGAGCCAAGCTTATAGCATTAATGGTAGACAAGTCAGAGCTAGCTGGAATAGCTAGTTGGAAAAACCTAGCAGGATCAGCTAGTAGAATAGCCTAGTAGGATCAGCTAGCAGGACCAATCTAGTAGGATCAGCTAGTAGGAACAACCTAGCAGGATTAGCTAGCAGGAGCAGCCTGATAGGAACATCTTAGCAGAAATAGCTAACCGGAACATCCTAGTAGGAGTAGCCTAGCAGGAACATCCTAACAGGAACCGTCTAACTGGAACTGCCTAACAGAGACAATCGAGTAGGAGCAGGCAGTCGAGAATAGCCAAACATGAATAGCCAAGAAGGAATAGCCGAACAGACTTACTTGAGCTATATCTTACTTTCTATTGAGCTTCAGATCATTGTATCTTGTATCTCAGACATCATATCAAAGATTTATAGGAAGAATGAAAATGGACAGTGGATATAGGTATATTCTGGTCGAACCACTATAAATACGTGTGTTCTTTACTTTACTGTAACTTACTTTCTACACAACCTCTATATGATCTGCTCTTTGAAAATTAATCATAATACAAATATTACAGTTGTGTCATACACTTTGTATTCACAGCTCTATAACTAATCGATTGGAGGTGTTAGGTGATTTTTTATGCAAACATTTTTGGTGCTTTCACTGAGAATTGAACTCAGGATGCCTTTGTGATCAAAGAATAAGGTTGGTGCTATCAGCGGGGATGCAGAGAGCACCAGCGCACCCAATCAAACAACTGCCAATCTGGATGATCATTCTGCAAGTACTCCGATGCTAGAGATGTAATTACCAAAGGCAACTTGGATAGTGTTATGTCTAAAATAAACGAATGTTTCACTTCTCAACATCAAGCAATGGTGGATGAACTTATGACACGCTTGGGGCAGGCATAAACTATTGGTCGCAACACTTGAACACAAGGGTGGTCCCAGTTTAGAGGATCCAAAAGATGAAGGAGGTCATACTCTGATGGAGAATTTGATCAAGAAGGTCCAAGAGTTGGAAGAAGGAATGCTGAAGGGAGGAAATGAGCAAGAGTTCAACTCGAAGCTAGACCCGAAAAGCGGTTTGGCACCAAACCAAACAGGATGACACCAAACAGGGGGCAGTTGCAGCAAACTCTTCCTATTCCTTATTGAAATCATGATTAATGAAGGATAAAATGATCTCTAGGATCGATCTAACCCTCTGAATGGAAAGGTCGAGCTATCATTAATAGTCACCCAAACTGGACGGTAGCATGACTCGAAACACTAGTCGATTTGTTCAAACATGAAAAAGTGGAGTGAGGGATTAGATCTTATCTTAGTAGTACCTTCTCCCTAAAGACAGGACTACTAGGGACCCTAGAGATTTCAAGGTGCCCGCTATGGAACCATATCAAGGACTTACTAACCCTATAGTGCATTTATAATGGTATGCCCAACACATACTAGTAAGCAAAGCTACAGAAGAAGCCTTATGCATATGCTTTCCTCTAGCCTTGCTGGACTTAGCTACCATGTGGTTTTGTGGTTGACCCCTATGCTCAATTCATTCTTCTGCGATGTTAAAGAAAAAGTTTATTATTCAATTCTGGGTGCATATCAAACAATTAGAAGATGGGTTTGCTATGACACTACCTATCCCAATTTAATGCCACAACCGCTGGAATTCAGAACATGGATGAAAGTTTCACCTTGATGACCTGTATAGTGAAGTGCACCTTGGAGCTAAGTTTACTAAGAGATCGACGATGGAGAAGTCAACTATGTTAGAGGAGGAAAATATGGCAGCTTCTTCCCTAGCTAACTATTTGGAAATAATGGAGCATTCCTTAGACTCATGGAGCAAGCACCACCAATGCAGGTCCAAAGAGACTAAGTCTGAAATTCTATTTCCAAACCATTAACTAGGTTTTTTAACCCAATGGAATTCAAAGGAAGTCAGAACATTTACGGCAAGTCAAAAACAACTCAACAATCAACCAAGAGGAACAGAAGAAGGAATGAAGAAAGACTCAAGAAGAGGAAACCAAAAATTGGCCTAGATGATGGATCGCCAGCGATCCATCACCTATGGATCACTAGCGATCTATAAGCTTCGTTTGTGGATCCTCTAATCCTCATGCATCATGATCTAATATGTTCCCTAGAGACACTTGGCAAGTTTCATAACATGCCAAATAATCTAACTCCAGAAGTGAAGACTCGTCCGATTCAAGTTATTTGACCAAAAGCAGCTAACTTAAAATGAACCTACATAACTCATACGAAATTGGATTGACTTGAAATTGTGGAAGAACACTTAGAAGACACAATAGAAGGCTTATAGAAAAAATGATATTATTTGGAGTTCATTTGATGGATCGCTAGCGACTTAACTAGATGGATCGCTAGCAATTCATGTAGATTAGGCCCCACTACCTCAAATTTTTAATGTAGGTCCCGCACATTTTAGAGAGAGTATCTGAAAAGTTTCGTCTGGTTTCGTTAAGTTTTGAGCGAATTATGAACGATTCTTCTGGAACGGATGAACCCCAAAGACGGATGATCAAACTAACTCCAAACGAATTGATATTTGGACAAGGCACTTAAATAGAAAATAGAAAAACAATCAAACAAAATCACCTAAACATATGCTAAGTAGATGGATAACTAGCGATCGATCCTCTATGGATAGCTAGCGATCATCCCCTATGGATAGCTATTAATCCATCCCTTATGGATAGCTAGCGATCCATAGAAGACTCAAATTGATTTGAGATTTTCGGTGATAACTTGGCATAACAACTGGACTCTTCTACACGTGGACTTCTGGCCCAATACTCATTGAATTTCCCTATAAATACTAACGTACCTGCAACTAGAGATGGATCTTTTTCGGAGAGAGAGAGATCATTACTATATTGGAATTCCTTTACTTCATCAACTTTCTTCTCCCTCACAACAGTAATCAAGAGGGTTACTGTGATTCTCCAGTCAACCCTTGAACTTGTGACTTATTCTAACTCATTGTAACTTAGATCTAAGGACTAACTAGTTGATATCCAGAGAGATTTGACTCATATAATAATAATAAAGATTGATTACAGTGGACGTAGGCCAGAGTTGGCCGAACCACTATAAATATCCTATGTCTCTTTTCTTACTTCTGTTGTTTATTTGTTGTTTATCCGAGATTTATGCTGCTAATTATCTGCACCGGTGCTTTCACACTTGATCCAGGGTGTTGATCCAATTTTTGGGTTAACACAAACCATCGCAAGGAAGGAGGTAAGGTAGGAAGGAGCTATGAAAGTCTGGACTTCCACAAAGTGAATTTGCCGGGGTATGAACCAAATCGGACCGATGAAGAAATAATCAATACCAGACCAATGGTATAGATGCCGAATAAGGAAGGATGTTTCAACAGAAGTTAACGCTGATGTCGGAACCACATATTGGACCGTTGAAATGGGACCTCTTAAGTTCATACCGACTAGTACATGGGTGGTTAATCCAATGCCTAGGGGGCATGATGTGGCCTACCAAGAAAACTATGGAAGCATTCAAGTAGTGAGAGCAAGTCGCTAGACTAATCTGTTGAGTGCTAGGCCCACAGAGCAGGAGACCAGAGTTTGGCAAGATGAATCACAATCAATTCACTCTGAACATCAGATATGTAGTCAACTCCCAGATTTTAAGACACTGGCAGTGAAATAACATGTTGGAAAAAGCAACCCTTGAACACATTTGAGGTGCTACGTTTAGCATATGGAAGCAGTTAGAGCTACAAAGCAAAAGGATGGATAAATGTTGGCTAGGTTGAAGAAGAAAAGACTTTGAAAGGAAACACTTTAGAAGACAGGGCAAGTTTACATTTTCGCTACTTACAAAAATGCTAGAAAGACTCTATCCCATTACTGGTGAAGCCATGATTTGCAATAAATCAAGGATCAAAGAGTCAGCAGCCGTAAAGATTGGAATCGACAAATATCACACATTCCATAAGATTTGTGGTAATAAGACCCATAAATATAGATAAATATCATAGGTATACTGTAGGCTGAAATGGTTAGGAACTCCTACTAAATATCCCTATGGATCCCTCATGGACATTAGAGCATGTCCTCCTATAAGATATCCAAATATAGATGTGCATGAAAATTATGAACAGAGCAATCATATATTGGAGCATAAACTTCCTAGTCCTGGATGCAAGGTTCAACTCCATCACAGGCAATGGGAGCCTAGGTTCATCTCCACTAGAGATAGTGGAGTGTAATTCTAACTCATTCCATAGGTGGGACTAGACATCTCAGGAGATGGTGGATCATAATCTTTTAAAATAGCCCCAGAAACAAAGTCTACTTCTTATGAATATGAAGCATGATATTACAGAGACTGAATACCCTTATAAAGTGCGGGGATAACAATGCAAAGGTATGACTTACTTTAATGAATAAATTTCGAATGATATTTAGTAGAAATACTTGGGGCATAATAACACCATGCCACATGAATATGCAACACTCATGGAAGCTAGAAAAATACTAATGGCTGGGCAAGAAAAAATGTTCTTGACCCCTATGGGTCGGATAAACATCTTGCATTATAGGCTAGAACAAACGATAGAGTATGATACACTAATAGCAGGACTGGAAATAACAAAAGGATTGGGAATATGGACACTGTGTATCCATAGAGACCTACAAATTGTTGTGAACCAAACATTTTGAGAGTTCAAAATCAGCGGAGAATGGTTGGCATCCTACTTAAAAAGAAATAGGGCAAAGGCTTTGCTTAGTGGGTAAGAATGCTATGTGGTTAAGCACATCCCATAGGAGGAAAATTGGGATGCTGAAGGTTTCGAATAATTGGCATACTCAGGAAATGGATTACTTTTAGATTAGCCCTAGTAAAAACTTCACCCTTAACCGAATTGAAGCAGTGAAGGTGATGCACAAGGAGACTGGGTACACCATACAAGATGAGAACATATATAGAAGAGTTTGTACTAACCCCATGCTAAAGTGCATAGCTACAAGAGAGGCTAAAGAAATATTGGATAATGTACATCAAGGCAGTCAAGGAGACCACATTGTGGGTAGACCCTGGAAAGGGAAATCTCACGGGCATTGATCTGAATGGAGAATTTCTTATAGCTATTGATGGAGTTGAGTTTGCAATAGTGATTGCGGATTAACTTTATTGAGTATGGAGTTCCGCTCCAGATGATATCGGACAATGGGTAGCAGTTTGATAGTTAGAAATTCGCCAACTTCTAACGACCACACAAAATCAGGATAAGCTCTTCTATAGTGCCTCACCTATAGACCAATGCATAGGTTGAAGAGGACAACAAGGTTCTCAAAAGTCATATAAAGGAGCATTTGGAAAATGATAAAGGAGCTTGGATGGATGAGCTACCATTGGACTATATGCATATCACACTTCCCATTAAATTACAATAGGATATACTCTGTTTGCTTTGGCCTATGATTTATCGATTATGCTTCCCATTGAAACTATGGTCTAATGTTATATAAGAATCCACTCTAACCTAGAGGACAATGAAGAATTGCTAAATATGTTCTTGGATCTGATTAAGGAGAAATAAGAAGTGGATGCTTTGTAAACCACGGAAATTTAGCAGAAACCGATGAAATAATATAACTCTAGAATGGAGCAATGCCCGCTCAAGGAAGGAAACCTAATACTGGAGCAAATCTCCCTTCGGTCAGGGGCAACTGACCCGATTTGGGAAGAATTATATTTTATCAGCAACATCTAGGGAATGGAGACTATAATCTCATTATCAAGGATGAAGCAGTATCCGAGAAAATACGGAATGCTCAAAATATCGGTTTTGTGCACTGACTATTGCAACTACATGGATTTTGGATAAGTGGATTAGTCAATCGTTGTTGTACTACCGAACCCCATGAATGGGGTATGCGAAACCATGGTAGATGTCAGCGCATCCAAACCACCACAATAACAACCATCCCATGCTAATAAAGTCCCTATTTCTAGGACTATATGGGCAAGGTCGCTGCATACTGGTGGCACCAAAACTCTGGCGCATCACGGAAAGCTTGACAAAAAACTTTGGCGCATCATTAAAAGCTTGGACAAATAGCTTTGGCGCATCATGGAAAGCTTGGACAAACATTTTATTTGCAATGGCGAGCCCAATCAGCCCATGGTTAGGACATGACCCCCAAATGGGTGTTGGTCGTTGAAGATCGGCTTAAAGTTCTTTGTCAGTAATGGCGAGCCCGATCAGCCCATGTTAGGACATGACTTCCAAATAGGTGTGTACCATTGACGATCGGCCCAAAACCTTTGGCCTACAATAGCGAGTCAGATCAGCACATAGTCAGAACATGACCGTCAAATGGGTGTTCACTATTGATGATCGGGTCCAAACCTTTGGCCGGCAATGGAGAGCCCGATGAGCCCATTGTCAGAACACGACCATCAATTGGGTGTTCGCTATTGACGATCGGGCCCAAACCTTTGGTCGCCCGATCGGTCCATGGTCAAGACATGATCTCCAAATGGGTGCTCATCGTTGACAACCGACCCAAATTTCTTTGCTGGCATTGGTAAGCCCAATCAGCCTATAGTCAGGACATGACCGCCATATGGGTGCTCGATGTTGATGATCTGCTCAAACTTCTTTATCGGAAATGTTGAGCCCGATCAGCCCATGGTCAGGAAATGACCCCCAAATGGGTGCTTGCCATTGACGATCGGTCCCAAACCTTTGGTTGGCAATAGCGAGCCAGATCAGCACATGGTCATAACATGACTGCCAAATGGGTGTTCTCTATTGACGATCGACCCTAAACCTTTGGTCGGCAATGGCGATCCTGATGATCCTGATCAATCTGTGGTCAGGAGATGACCCCCAAATGGGTGCTCTTCATTGACGATTGGCCCAAACTTCTTTGTCGGCAATGGCCAACCCGATCAGCCAATTGTCTGGACAAAACTGCCAAATAGGTGCTCGCTATTGACGATTAGCCCCAACGCTTGGCCGACAGTGGTGGACCAAAGCGATCCCAATTTGGGTATCCATAGCTAACGAGTGGCCCCAACCTTTTCAATTGGCAGTGGAGGACCGGAGTTATCCCTATTCGGATGTCCATAGTTGATGATTAGCTCAAAACTTCTTACCGGCAACTGTAAACCATGATAACCCTAACCAGGTGTCTACTTTTGACGATATGCTACAAGCTTTTCGGATGACTATGGCGAATCCGACTTACCGACAGTCAGGACATGATAGCCACTAGTTGGTTCACGCCCGACATCCAGCTTTGGATTTCTATCGACAATGAATAATTGAGCTTGCTCGTAGAAAAACGTGACTAGCGGTCGTATGGCTCAATGCAAGCAGTCTTTACAGGGATTGCTTACGAAGACCATCAACAAGCCGACACTAAGAAAAGCATGTTTAAAGTATGCACGGAATATGTATGTATAATAAGAAAATTAGAATGATGAAAGTGCATGAGAACGAGTAAGGATGCATTGGGCTTGATTACAAAGACACTCCACAGGGTATGTTCAACTTGCCAAACTTATCAATGGTTGATCCTATGCAAATTTGTCAAGGGCAAAGAAGAGTTGTTGGAAGAGCTAGCAAAACAACATGTAACTACGTCACTAGTGTTGGAAACTAGAGTGTCTACAACACAATGTTGGATCTTAAGGCTATTAAGACACTAGAAGTGGTGAAATGTGTATTAACTACTTACTTATGAATATAAAACTATATTTACTCAAATTGCAAATAGAAAGAAGTAATCAGAGAATAAGTAAGTAATAAAGTAAAATGCAGTAATGAAAATAAACCCGGATTTTTATACAGGTTCGGATTAACCAATCCTCCATCCAGTCCTGCACTTTATCGTGCAGAATTCCACTATAATCGCTTGCTTTCCATGGGTGGCAAGAACACCTTTACAATCTTGGTTTCATGGGCTACAAGACACACCCTCTTGATTTTACAGGCTACAAGAACACCTTCTCCTTATCACCAACAACAAACTATGACAATTAGTTGTATCTTCAATATAATTTCTTGTAGGTTTGATACAATGATCCTATAGACCTCCAATGGCAGTATATCTTTGAATTCATTGAGGAATAGGATGAAATCAAAGAGAGAATGATGTGAATTCAAGTACAACTCTCTAATATTGAGTGGTTTGCAAATCAGTGAAGATTTGGAGTGAAATAGTATCGATTTGCAAGGAGATTGGAAGAGTATGCAATGGATTTCTTTTGCAAATGTTTGGAGAAGGAGTAAGAGAAAATGAGAATTCTTGATGTTAAAATTCGTTTTCAAAGGCCTTTATTTAGTGGTTGAAGAGACGTGTCTTTTGGTGAAGAGGTGGAGAGAAATGTCTCTTCATTTAAAATTTGAAATTCTGAAAAACGACTACCATGTCGACATCCTAGGTACCCCCATGTCGACATGGGTGTGTTGCAAAATGAATAACAACACTAATACGTGTTGCAATTTTTCAACATTTCAAATTACCTTATATTTGTGGATTTTTGTGATTCGGTTGAGGTCAATGGTTGATGATCTTCAAGTATAATTGCCATGAGATCTTTAACAAGATATTCTAAGGTTCAACCAACTCATCATCACTTAAAACACCTTTATCCTTCAGCATTCTTCTCTAATTGGGTTTTGTTCTTCAATTGCTCTGATTAACCTTCTTCTATAATTCATTTGCTTCCATTGTATTCTTGTTTATCTTTGTAAATGTCTCCATAATATATCTGATATGACTGCATAACTCGAAGATACACTAGTAGTAATATTTATGTGGTTGTTGTCATCAAAATCAATACCTAGGGTATGAACAATCTCAACCTTTTTAATAATGACAACCATATAAATATTTGAGAGATAAAATATAATACTTTTATATTTGACTCCCCCTAACTCTGTGCACTCCCCCTATCATTTTGCCTACTATATTTATACCTTTTCCCCCCCTTTGTCATCAACAAAATAGGCGAAAAAGAGTCGCTTAAATCACTGCTAGACAATATGTAGAGTTTGTATATAAAGATAAATGCATATAAATAAAACACATGAGGGGAAACCAAATCAATTCAAAACATGAAATAAACTTATCAAATAATAAGATGAGTTTTAGAGTTAACGACTTTACCAATGCCAATAACAAATCCTTTTCATATTTATCCAAAGTTCAATAGATTTCTTGTCATATGCTTTGAGCATCCGCTATCTGGTATACATTGTTTGGTACCTAAAAAATTATAAAATATGCACATTGGTACCCTTTTTTATTTTGGGGTCCATGGGGTTAAGTTTTGGGATGCCAAACCCATGAAGAGTCCGAATGTCCTTTCAAAATATAATCATTAGATGAATGAATCTTAATTATCAATATATTTTTCCTTTTCAATATTATCCAACCATTTTGGAACCCATAAATTAATGAACCTATTTGGAGGTTTTAACTTTAGTTTCCTAGGCTTTGGTTTGAACTTGGTAGCCTTAACAAACTTAGTACTTTGAGTACTATTTTTCTTTGATTTAGCCTTAGGGGTGTATCCAAGTCCATGTTTATTTCTAGTGTGTTTAGACGCAGATAATAATTTTTCTAGATTATCCTTCCCTTTTTTAAATTTATCAATATCAGTTTTCATTTTGTCAAAATCCTTATTACGGTTAAGAATAACATTGTTTAGAGATGTTATTTTGTCATTCAGATCAGTGATTTGTGACTTCAATTAAAGATTTTCTGATTTTAAGGATTCATTTTCACTTTTTAGTTTTTCTAAACTTCCAAGTGTCAAATCCTTTTCATCATTATACCCATTAAGTCTTTCAATTTCATCTTCTAGACATTGTTTTTCTTCAGTTAACCTTTCATTAAATATTTTTAATCTATCTCTACCAAACTATTGTTATACTCTTTCCTAAGTATTTTATATCCCTGATACATATCATTCAAAACATTAGTAATTTCATTATTAAAATTCCATACCTAGTCATCCTTTACCATGAAGCACATGTTGGCATTTTCTATTTCTGAATCACTATCACTTGATGATGTATCCGAATCATTCCATTTTGCATTGAATGCCTGTTTCCTCTCCTTATTGAAAGTGTTTGAGAAGTACTTTGATTTCTTCAGGTTAGGACAGTCTCTTTTCAAATGACCGGGTTTATCACATTCGAAACACTTAACAACATTTCCATTTCTAGAATTTTTGTTGTTAGTTTTTTGAAGTTTGTTTATTATCCAATACTTCAAGAATTTCTTGAACTTTTTGGTCATAAAATCGATATCATCATCAACAACATCATTTTCTGGTTCATCATTGTCGATCATAGCATTGAGTGCTAGTGATTTCTTCTCATTTGCCTGATTCTCTTTTCTAATCTGCAACTTTACTTCATAGGACATTAGGTTACCAATTAAATCTTCTATTTTCATAGTACTAATATCATTGGCCTCTTCGATTTCCAGAGCCTTCTGATCCCATTCACTAGGCAGTGAATTCAAGATCTTTTTGACTTGGTCTTCTTCAGTAATTTTCTTTTCAAATGATATAAGGCATGCACTATATCTTGAAATCTAGAATACATATCAGAAATAGACTCATTTGGTTTCATTTGAAATAGTTGAAACTGGTTAGTTAGCATAGATATCTTTTTTTGTTTTACTTTATGAAAGGTAGTGCGGATAAGGATCTTAAGGCTAATTTAACACTAGAGGGGGGGTGAATAGTATTTAATGGATTCTAAGACTTATATGGACTAAAATAAATTATGACACAAACAAATGCAGAACTTAATCACAGAACAATAACAGAATCAAACACAGATGCAAAAAGTAAATAAAAAGCAGTAAAAGGAAAGAACACACCAGATTTTATACTGGTTCGGAGTTACCCTACATCCAGTCCTGTACCAAGGCAAATCACCTCATACAGATTTTTATTATACCAATGTCGAGATTACAATCCTCAATTTCTAAAGGCCTTGAGGTACCCTCCTATCTCACGAGTCCGGGGCAAACTCTCTTGATTTACGGGCCACAAGATTACCCAATTGATTTCTAGGCACAATCACACCTTATAGAGAGACTCGATATACTTTTGATTACAAATTGATCATATAACTCTGAATAGCACTTTTATCTTCGAGAGAGGGTAGAGAACCAAACAAGAATGAGATTCTAATTTGATTCACTTGAGAATTCGGCAGAATTTCGACACGAACTTAAAATATGAAATTTTTAGAATATGGATTTGTGGAGAAGAAGGAGTGAAGAAAATATAAAAATAGTTAGTTAAAAAATTCGTTTGTGAAGGCTATTTATAGACTAGTAACGGTCATAACCATTCGTGAAGAGATTTAAACGAATAGACACTTCTTTTGAAAATTGAAACTTTTGAATTTAACGGCCACCATGTGGACATGGGGTATCCCATGATGTCGACATCCCTAAGTTAAAAATAATGTAAAATTTGTTTTGAAAATGGTACTGAACGGAAAACAAGATGAAATGATTTTGGAATAAAATAAACTAATTTTCCTATGTTTTGAAATAAAGAAGAGTAGAAAAATATATTTTTATAATGTATATATAAATTTGATTTTAAATCTCAAGTATATATATTATAAAAGAATATTTAAAAAATCAGAAGATAGTTTTAAAAACAAACGACGTTTAAAACAAAAGTTTATTTAAAAACAAAAACAAAGAATATTTTAAGGCTAAAACATCCTTTTGAAAATCATTTGAAAAGATAATTTTTAAGGCTAAAACATTTTGAAAAGCAGTTTTGAAAATCATTTTGAAAAACCATTTTGAAGTAGTTTTGCAAGCTTCTTCCTGCAGAATATCTCATCACATCAGGACTCGAGAACTTGTACAAAACCAGGATGTTCGTGGGTTTGTAAGCCACTTGTCGTAGGTTTGTAAGCTACTTGTCGTGGGTTTGTAAGCCACTAAGAAGATAGAAATGGGTTCCATCCCGAATGAAATTTGGAATGAAGATTTCCGTGCTATTATGAAGTTTTAACAATAAACTAGACACATATCTTGAAATCTTGATCTTGATACTCTAGAGTCTTCAATCTTGAATCTTGAGTCTTGAGTCTTTATACTGATTAGTCTTAAGTAATCAATACCTGCATATATATATATATATATATATATATCCTGCATATGCATATCTATCTAGACAACAGTGTTACTATATATTTTATAATAAGATAAGTTAAAAAGGTTGTTGTCATCAAAACCAACATCTCAGTTCCTAACACTTTACTGGTGCCTTCATGTGTGACTTGCAGTGTTCTCCAAATTCCATATGCAGAATTAAAAATAGACACTCGATTAAATTCATTTCTATCTAAGGAGCAAAATAAAATGTTCATGGCCTTAGAGTTATTAAGTGCTTGTATCTTTTGGTCTATTGTCCATTTTGAATATTCAGTTTGAGGCTCTATGTATTCTATTTGGGTAATGTTCCAAATATCCAAACCATTAGACTGCAAACAACATTTCATCCTACAAGCCCAATATGCATAACTACTGCCATCAAATAGAGGGGGTCTAGTGGTAGATTGCCTTTCTACAAAAGTGTTAAAAAATGTGTTACTAGTGTCATTAGCCATGTATACTTTTCAAAAACCAAGTTATGAATTTTTGAAAACCAATGCTTTGATACCAAATGTTGGAAACTGGAGTGTCTACAACATAATGTTCGATCTTAAGGCTATTCAAACACTAGAAGTGGTGAAATGTGTATTAACTACTTACTTATGAATATAAAACTATATTTACTCAAATTGCAAACAGAAAGAAGTAATCAAAGAATAAGTAATTAATAAGTAAAATGCAGTAATGTAAATAACACCCGGATTTTTATACTGGTTTGGATTAACCAATCCTACATCCAGTCCTGCACTCTATCGTGTAGAATTCCACTATAATCGCTTGCTTTCCACGGGTGGCAAGAACACCTTTACAATCTTGGTTTCATGGGCTACAATACACACCCTCTTGATTTTATAGGCTACAAGAACACCTTCTCCCTATCACAAATACAAATTCTTGCAGGTTCGGTACAATGATCCTATAGACCTCCAATGGCAGTATATCTTTGAATTATTTGAGGAATAGGATAAAATCAGAGAGAGAATGATGTGAATTCAAGTACAACTCTCTGATATTGTGTGGTTTGCAAATCAATGAAGAATTGGAGTGAAATAGTATCGGTTTTCAAGGATATTAAAAGAGTATGCAATGGATTTCTTTTGCAAATGTTTGGAGAAGAAGGAGTAAGAGAAAATGAGAATTCTTGATGTTAAAATTCTTTTTTAGAGGCCTTTATATAGTGGTTGAAGAGACGTGTCTTTTGGTGAAGAGGTGGAGGGAAATGTCTCTTAATTTAAAATTTGAAATTCTGAAAAACAACTAGCATGTCGACATCCTAGGTACCCCCATGTCGACATGGGTATGTTACAAAATGAACAACAACACTAATAAGTGTTGCAAATTTTTAGCATTTCAAATCACCTAATATTTGTGGATTTTTGTGATTCGACTGAGGTCAATGGTTGATGATTTTCAAGTATAATTGCCATGAGATCTTTAACAAGATATCCTAAGATTCGACCAACTCCTCATCACTTCAAACACCTTTATCCTTCAGCATTCTTCTCTAATTGGGTTTTGTTCTTCAATTTCTTTGATTAACCTTCTTCTATAATTCTTTGGCTTCCACTGTATTCTTGTTTATCTCTGTAAATGTCTCCACAATATATCTGATATGACCGCATTACTCGGAGATACGTTAGTAGTAATATTTATGTGGTTGTTTTCATCAAAATCAATACCTAGGGTATTAACAACTAGTGTTTTCACCGTGTCGAACTTATCAATGATGGCCACAACATAAGTATGCGAGGATGCACTAAAAGGTTACTAACAGGAAAATATCAACGCAAGGATATTATACAAACAGAACGCAATAATTAATCCTGATCAGGTATGGTAATTTCATTTATAATTTCAATAAGATACATATTCGCACGTGCCCATATAGGAAATATAAAGAATGGGCCAAGGGAAGCATCAGTCATAAAAACTATTTACCCTATCGAACTTGTTGATGATAGATCACATACAAGTATGCGCGATAGCGGCGAGAAAGGTTGCTAATGGAACAAGCAACCAAGCAATCATGTGTAACAAACATGCCACGATTACTAGCCAGGAAAAGGAGAATATTAACATGAATAAATATTAGACGTAACAATGCATAAACATCAAAAGAAGATTAACTTCACAGCATAAGTGCATGATCACCCACATTCGAAACTTCAGCAGAAACACTTTCCCTAGCTAAACATTTAGTGATTAACCTATACAAGTATGCATGTTGGTGATAAAGGAGTCACTGGTGGAGTAACTTGGCAATCATGTTGGGAAACTACATCGTAACCACCAACCCTAATTGGCTAAACTATAATCAATACGACAAAATACACATTGTCAAGTCCACGTGCCATGGAACCATTGTATATTCCTTACTCTACGGCACTTCGACATTCTTGGAATACTCATAAGACGACACGTGACCCTCAAGACATGGAGGCAAGAAGGTTGAACTAGAGGGAGCGAATGCCTATCGGATAGAGATGAAAATCAGTGGGAAATCATGCCTGATGATTATACTACCAAGAATCATTCCTCGAGTGAACGAGGCTTTGCAACATATTAGCAGCGGAAAACCTATAGAAAGGATAGGAATTAGAACATAGACATTTGAAGTTTGAGATAACCCTTGCATGAGAAAGAAAGATGAATTTGGATGAAACAAAGCACACTTTGTATTGTATGAAAGTATGCTTTGGAGTGCAAGTGTTGTGGGCATTTTCGTCCACAGCATGCTGAATATGAAAAGACGTCAAGGAGCATGGAAATTGGCGGAAGATGCATAATAAAGGCATCATCATATAGTCACAAGATCAATGCGAAGTGTTAGGGGCAAATTTGGTATAGTTGGAAAATATAATCAAAGCTCTTGAAATATGTTCCTAAGGTTAGTACATGCACATAGGTCGAAACCACATCTCAATTCGAGCTACGGATTGGAAGATATGATCGTCTTAAAATTTGCCCATCACCTAAACAACTCGCACCCCGCCTTGGAGAGCTACTACCTAATTTAGGCAAATGGAACATTTAGAGGCATTGGAATACTCTACTTAATGATACAAAGTTACTGGTCCAAGTTTCATTCAATTCTGAATTGAAATAAAGGAGTTATGGCATAAAAGCATGTGTAGCACAGTGTTAAATACTTGTGCTTTTCGACCAACCCACCCTTGTTCGAGTCATGGCAAGCATATTATTTTTATGGGACATGAGAAATCATCCGGTAGTAAATCTAACTACTGAGTGTCTAACCATTTCTAATGTAAGGAGAGAAAAGGATAGCATGGCAGGAGTGGCGATGTTAATCGACGGTTTTCCTATCGGTTAGAAAATCGTCGAAAAAATGTAATAATAAAAATAACCGCAAGCACACGACGTACAATTTTAGTACGTGGTGAGTACGGGTCGATCCATAAGGAATTGAAGTGATTTAAAATTCTACCCAATCAAATTAACCCAAAGCTAGTGGTTGTTTTAAGCTAAGAAAATGTAAAAACTAACTAAAGCAAAGTGAATAAAATTATGAGAGTAAAAGGCAATTTAGAGGCAATTCCCTTCTCATGATCACATAAATCAACCTAATGAAATTATGATCTATCTTTTTGGTCATTTGTGAGTTTAGTTGATGTGTTTATCATAAGTATGGTCTATTTGTGCTATTAATTAGCCCAACATAAACCATCAAACTTTAACACACCATCCAAACCACTTGTTAACTCTTATGAAAATGATAATGAAATTAAAAATAAAATCTATTCCAAGCATGATCTATTTGCTATTGATTAGTAATATAGACCATCAAATTTTGATTCTGTTAACGCCAAAATGTGAACGCCAACACCCGGTGTGTGTAGTAAGATCGTGAAAGCACCACCCGTGCAACGGGAACAGAAATTAAGCAGAAAAATAGCAGGAATGCAGTAAAAGACAGCAATTTATAGTGGTTCGGCTTGAGATTTAGCCTACGTCCACTTTGAATCTCTTTATTATTGAATCTGGTTACAAATTGATACAAATCTTCTATGAAAACAATACAACTCGATCACAAGAAGCAATCTTGACTACTAGCTCAATCTTCGGCGATGAAACTCGATGAATCCATGTCGGATGTTAGGAATTTCTCTCGAAGTTTGTTGTAGTGTCTTGAATGCTTGGAGGATCCTTGTTTGCTGAATGATTAGAGAGTTCGACAGAGTAACGGCGCTTTAGAAATGAATTGCCAAAAAGTCCCTCTCATGTTGGAAGTGGCGGGGTATTTATAGGAGCTGATCTGGACTCAGGAATTTTCTCTAAGTATTTAAGTCGTAGCCGACTTATGGTAGATCGGTGGCGAGTTAAGGAATAGGGTTAGGTCGGAACCTTCTTAATTCGGAGCCTTTCATAACTCGGAATCTTCCTTAGGTCGTAGCCCTTGAGTCACAGACTACCTTAAGTCGGCAGGCTCCTAACTCGGCACACATCTTAAGTCGGCAGCTCTTCTCAGTAGTTAGATCGGCAACTGTTGGGTCAGATCTCTCCTTAGGTCGTAGCCTGTTAAGTCGGAGATCTTGTTAACTCGGAGCTTTCCTTAAGTCGGTTACGCCTTCAAATTGTTAGGTCGTCTTCTTTCTTAGGTCGGCAAGCACCTTAACTCGGCATACTTTCTTAGGTCGGCAAGCACCTTAACTCGGCATACTTTCTTAGGTCGTCAGTCGAAAAAGGGGATTAACATTTGCCCCTCGAAGTATATGCCTAAGCCATAGGTCGTATGCTTCGATTCTCTTAATTCTTTGGTTAGGTCGGTACCGACTTAACAAATGCCTTAGGTCGTACACCGTGCAAGTCGACTCGCCTTCCAGCATATAAATAGTTGCATCCTCCTTCCTCTTCCTCATCTGTTCCTTTTCTCGAATCTGCCATTGAAGCACTTTTAGAGCTCTCAGAGACAAACTCCAACCATCCAATCGCCGATCATCTTCTTGTTATACTTCGTAAGTCGATCTGGTCATCGTTCACCCATGCTCGCTGTCGAACCGATAACTCTCCAGTTTTTGACTTCCATTTGTGTTTAGATGCTGCGATTCATTGTGCATAACTTCTTGATTGTTCGTCAATCGCCATCGACTGTGTTGTAATTGTAATAGGGCAGTAATACATTGGATTCACAGCAAATTTGATTCGACTTGAATTGGCTCCTTGGGTGGTCCAATGGTGTGACGGAATGAGGATCGTTGTTGACTGTGAGGCTATTGGGTTAACGGGTTAAGAGTTAGGGAAGAAAATTAGTCGAGGTATTGGCTCGGTCACGACCTAGGGATTTCACGCGATCCAGCGACTTTCATGACTTAAGTCGGAGCCGACTTAGCAGTTTCATGCGACCTAGGTTTTTTGAGTCGCTTCCGAGTTAGGACTTAGAGGATTTCTGGCTTTGACCCATAGAATCTTCCTTAGGTCGTCACCGAGTTAGGACTTAGAGGATTCCTGGCTTTGACCCATAGAATCTTCCTTAAGTCGTCACCGAGTTAGGACTTAGAGGATTTCTGGCTTTGACCCAGAATCTTCCTTAGGTCGTCACCGAGTTAGGACTTAGACTTTCGGCCACCCAAGAGATGATTTTTGAACTGTGCCCGAACTTCGAACTGCTGAACTAGGAATTGTTGAACTATGAACTGTGTTGCATGCTTCTTACACATTGCTTCAATTTTGCAAACTAACAATCCTGCTTAATACAACATTCACAGAATACTGGGACGAATATACTATCACCGACTGCCCACATCGAGTGACGGATTAGTTGATAACGAGAAAGTTAAATTAAATGAATATGAACGAGATGCTGTACAATAACCAATTCAAGTGAAGTATTAAAACAAAATCATAATAGTCAAGTGAAACTGACTTGTCTGTATTAACACTGCACTTGATCGTTGACAAGTTCTGAAATTTTGTAATCGATTGATTGTCAACTAATTTAATTCCAGTTATGCTTGTCATTTATTTTCATTAGTTTTTTGCACAACACTTCACATTTTTAGGGAACGTGCACCTTCACATTTGAACATTCAGCTGATTGTGTAGAATGTCTTCTCCACAAGAAGGAACAGAGCAAGCTGAAGATGTATTTCCAGTTGCTATCCCGCTGAACGATCCTCCAGAGAGGACTCCTACTACTTTGAGCCATAAAGCCTTTCGTCAACTATGCATCCAGTTTGGCATTGCTGAGGCTGATGCTTTGCTTCCCGAAATAAATGATACTGCTGACAGACCGCCCCGTGGCTTTGTCGCGGTTAACCGCCAAATGTGCTTGAGCGGAGCTATCCCCCCATTCAATGACTGCATTCGAGAACTTCTTCTCCAATTATCTATTTCCCCCTTTCAGTTACATCCCAATGGCTACGCCATCTTGTTGGGACTATGCGTGCTTTTTAGGAGAACACTGGGCCGCTTCCCTACCTTCGGAGAAATTCGCTATCTTTGTACTTTTGCCAAAAATAAAGATCATCCCTCCATCATAGTTGTAAGGAGTGCGAGAAATCGTAAGTTGATCACTGGTCTCCCTGAAAGTGTTCACAGTTTCCTGAGCCCGTTCTTCTACGTTCGCTGCCCTCCTGGGTTTTATGCTATTTGGAGAATAGGGAGTAAGATCACTTGCATTTGTTTCTTACGTTCTTTCAAATTTACCGAAGTTCGGATTATCAAGTGCTAACTTCGCTCTTTTTTCCTTTTCAGCACTTCCTCCTCCTTCCAGAAATCTCAGTCACAAGGTGACTTTTGAGAGGCTTATGGCGGTGCCTGTAGAGGAGAGGAGCATCCAATTTCTATTAGATGATGAGCTTCTGCACCAATTTGGGCTTCTGCACCCTTCCAGGTCGACTCGAGTTCATGAAATTCCTAGCTCTGATGCAGAAACATCGGCTGCTTTGGATTCTCAAGCAGAGGCGTCAAATGCCCCGGTTTCTGCGGAAGAAGCTGCTTCAAAAACACCTGTCATGGATACTGCTTTGATAAAGTGCTCCGGATCCACTGATGTTGTAGGGTTGGCTGGCAAGTCGGCACTTCCCCCAATTATTGAGGAAGAAGAGAATCCTAGAGCTTCTGAAAAATCAATTGATGTGGAACTTGAGAAGGAGAAATCTGCTGAACACTTGGGCGACGACACCTTTGATGGCTTGAGTGACATTATGATAACTTCCCAAGAGCTTTTCGGGGATAGCAGTCAAAAAGCGACTTCTCCCGTTGTCGAGGCAACTTCTACCCTTAAACAAACCCAAATGCCTACTACGCCAATCGTCTCTGTTTCCACACCGAAGCGTGGTCTGTAATTTGACGCATATAGTTTGCACGCCACACACACTTAGGGCTTTTCAGCACTTATAAGCTTTTATCCTCTTTTTCCTGGAAATTTCTAAATTCTACCCTTCTTCTGCTTTCAGGTTCTCCAATGGGACGTACAGGTTCATATTATGACTCATTCAAGTATCGTGGAGGCCGCGGCACCTATGACTTTAGGAAGTACCTTGATACCCCAAAAGAAACAGATGAAGAGAGGGCTCGAAGGAAAGCCCAGGAGAAGCGGGATTACGATCAGTGGCAAAGAAGGAAAGATGCCGAGCGATATGACTCTTCGCATAGGAGTGACTACTCTCATAAGCGGAAGTCTTACGATGATAAGGGAAAAACTCAGATTGCCGATGAACCGAGCAAACGATCTAAACCGACTGACGCGTCTGAAATTCCTGAAAAGACTGACGCTCCCATTCCTTCTGATATCCTGGCTAGCTCTCCCCCTTTGAAGAAATCTGACATTCAGACTATCATTAATAGACCACAATATCAAGTCAAGGACGGCCCCCCAACACTTCAGAGCCGTTTTCCGAATTGGTGCCTAAAAGGGGTGCGCTTTGACTTGGACATAGTTCCGATTGATAAGCAGGCAATGCTGAGAAATGTCGACGCTGTCAAGCTCGATATTGAAAGAATGTCTGGATGGCAGAAGTTGGTTGATGAACTTCAAAGGGTCAACCATCTTAACCTTGAGGCGATGATGACGATGGAGAATGATAAAGCAGAATGGGACAAATGGCGTAAGCAGCATGACGCGGAAATGACGAGTATTGCCGATGACAATGCAAAGCTTGCGTCTGAAGTTAAGCAGCTTAAGGAAAATCTCGCTTCTTCTTCTGCATCATATACTCAAAAAGAAGAAGTCTTTCAGAAGCAAGTGCGGGACGCACATGCTGCACAAAGAGATGTAGAAATGAAGCTTGCTGCCGAACAGCACGTTAATGAGAAGTACCGCACAGAAAACGCCGAACTGCGGGAAAAGGTCACCTCCCAGAACGTGGAGATCGAGTTACTAAAGTCTCGACTTGCTAAAGTTGAGGTAGAGCGTGATGAGGCTACCGCTGGCCGGATCGCTGCCGTTGCCGAAAAGGAAGCGGCTGAGCAATCACATGAGGCGACGAAAGCAGACGTCAGCTCTACCTTATTTGACTTTTATTTACACAGCGTTCTGGGTCGTGGGAGCCTCTCTTTTCTTGGTCCTGATTATGAAATTACATTGGCTGAAGTGTGGGAAGTCGCGATGGATATGCTTGGCGGGGCTGGCTATAATGAGCTGGAACTTGAGGAGCGCTATCTCAATGATGAGGATCGCGCCGCTCTTGTTAAGGAGAAAGAGCTACTTGCCAAAGTACGAGCTGAAACAGCGGGAGAAGAGCCTCCAAAAGAAGAAGCTCCTTTAGCTGCCCCCGTTCAGACTTCCACTTCAGCCGACGTTAATATTATAGATTCCAGCCCTCAATCTCTACATTTAGCCAAAGTTGCCCAGGAGACTGCAACTACTCCTACTGAAGATGAGGCGCTGGATGATATTGAAGCCGAGAAGTTCGAGGTGGATCTTGTAAAGCCCACTCCTCCAGGTACTCTTGGTGTCATCTCGGGTCTAATGAACCAGTCATTTGACTTAGCCGAATTCGATGATCTTCTTACATGTTACTTAAACTTTGATGAATCGATGCCTTCTTTATTTTCGGGGGATGCTGATTTTAACTTCTTTTCTTCTACAGCGGAGGCACCAAGCACAACACAAGCTTCCACTCCTTCGATTGCCGTTCCTCCGTCTTCCCAAATTACTCCTCCCTCTGCTTCCCAACCGGGATCACAGGCAGAGAAAATCGAAGCTCTTCAAGGCTTGGATGATCCGGCTGCTTCTCAGGAACAGAAGGCGGAGGATTTTGAAGACATCGAGAAGACCCCAGAGCGGTCTCTTGACGACGATACAAAGCTTTCAACATTGCTGACTACTCCGGGGAGTGAGTCTTCTTCAAAGAGGAAGGGGAAGCGTGCTGTAAGGAAAAAAAAGAAGACTTCCACTGAAGAGGAAGCAGTAGTTGATCCGGCTGTACCGCTTTCTCCTTCTGCCCCTGCCCGTTCTCAACGACTTCAAAAGCTAATCATCAGACCGGGAAAGAGTTCCAAGGGTGGTGAGAAGAAGGAATAATCAAGCTGGATTTTCTACTTTCTATTTTTGCTCTTTGCATGTATTGACCGGGGATTGTGCGGGTACCGGTCCTCGCTTTTGCTTTTTCAGATATCTGCATATGTAAAGAATTTTCATAGTACTAAATAAAACAATTATTTTACTTGTACAAACTCTTGTGTATGTGAGAATGATTTATCTTTTATTTTAAGTGTAGAACAAACGACTCTTCTTATTTGTGCAAACTTTCTGTCTGCGTTTGAGAATGCATTTATTCCACATCTGTTTTCCGTGGTATTGCGACGAACTTGTGGCATGTTGCTTTCATTAATGTAATTGAATAGTACAGTACTGCCCCCATGCCATAAGTGCATTGCGATACTCCTAGTTTTTTTTTTTTTTAAAGACTAATACTCTTACTTCAGAGGACAATTATTCCGCTTTTAATAGAGTATATCCAGTCTTTAGAAGAATTTTTATTTTCTCTTTCTGAAGAACGCTTCAACTTTCGGGGATAACCACTTTTATTCATTAAGAAGTGAATTTCCCTATGAAGTGAAATGAACTTTTTCTGAAAGAATTTTGTAGCCTTTTTCAACCCTTTTTTTTTAATGGAGGAACCTTTCTAGATGAACAAGTTAGTCCGTCCTTCCTTTGGGAGTTGAACTGTGCTTCTGGACGATGCTTTTTGTTTAAGCATTCTATTTTGGGACATGCCTCCGGAGAGGGCTCCTCTTAAAGAGTTGTGCCTCCGAAGAGGTCTTGTGCCTTCGAAAAGGGCTTGTGCCTCCGAGGAGGGCTTGTGCCTCCGAAGAGGGCTTGCGGTGCCTTGGGAAAGGGCTTGTGCCTCCGAAGAGGTCATGTGCCTCCGAAGAGGGCTTGTGGTGCCTTGGGAAAGGGCTTTTGCCTCCGAAGAGGTCATGTGCCTCCGAAGAGGGCTTGTGCCTCCGAAGAGGGCTTTTGAGTGCCTGGGAGTTACTTTCTCATGGTCGGATGGGTTCGCGGGGCAGGTGTAAGTTGCTTGATTGGATGTTTGTTTGTACAAACGACTGCAATCAATTAACAAAATGCCCCTTCGGTAGTCCCACCGATCTTTTTGGTTGAGGAAAGCACTCCCATTTATCGGTGTGCCTCGTTAGAGGGCTTTGGTTTGTTGGCGAGTTTTCCTCATCATCTGCCTGTTAGCGTTCTCTTATTATCGTTTCCAAGCACATCTTCTTCTTTTCTTCTTACAAGTAAATTGCTTTATCCGAAGAAGTGGACTTCACTGTTGAACGACTTAACGAGACAAACGCAAGTTATCTAGTCGGATGTCTATTCACAACGGCAATCTCAACTAGTGAACAAAGGTTTGCCACAGTGGAGTCGCCAACTTTTTATGTGAAGTTTTCCTTGCTTGGGATTTGAATTTGGACAAAATTTTTGTGGCTTGGTTTTCGTGTAATAGCTGATTTATGAAAGTTGCTTAGCTTTGTGATGAGCAAGCCTTGTTATAATGTCCTGCAATTTTGAATTGATATTTTAGCAATACATTTAAAGTACTTACATATCAAAATAAAACAGGCATCATGAAATAGTAAAGAACACAAGATTTATAGTGGTTCGGCCAAAAATCGGGCCTACGTCCACTTTATAGCTTTCATTCATTCACACTGATTTACAATGTTTCACAATACAACTGATACATTCATCATCATTTTACAATTTTGAGCTGAGCTCTTTTCAGGTAAAGTAAGGACGCAAATGGTTGCTGTTCCAGGCCCTTGGAATCGGATCTCCTTCAACAGTTATGAGTTTGAAAGTGCCATCGAGAAGTTTAGTGCCTATGACATATGGTCCTTCCCAGTTTGGCCCAAACACACCAGTTGCTGTCATAATCCTTTTCAAAACCAAGTCTCCGACTTCAAAGCTGCGTTGGCGAACTTTGGAATTGAAATATCTGGCTATTCTCTGCTGATGGGCTGAAACTCTGAGCCTAGCTTCTTCTCTTTTCTCATCGAGAAAATCAAGCGCTTCAAGTTGCAGTTTTTCATTTTCGATTTCATTGAAATGAACTCTTCTATGTGAAGGAACCTCTACTTCTACTGGAATCATTGCCTCAGATTCGTATGCCAGTGAAAATGGAGTGTGCCCAGTCGCAGTTTTGTGAGTCGTTCTATATGCCCATAGTGCTAATGGAAGCTTATCAACCCAACCACCTTTTGCTTTTTCAAGTTGCTTTTTAATAGTTGACTTGATGATCTTGTTAACTGCTTCCACTTGCCCATTTGCCTGCGGATGAGCCACTGCTGAGAAGCTTTTTCGAATTCTGAATCGTTTGCAAAAATCCTGGAATTCTTCACTTTCAAATTGAGTGCCATTGTCGGTGATTATCTTCTGTGGCACACCATATCTGCAAATGATATTCTTCGTTACGAAATTTATCATCTTTTTAGAAGTGATAGTGGCCAAAGGTTCAGCTTCAGCCCACTTGGTGAAATAATCAACGGCAACAATAGCATATTTAATTCCTGATTTAGCGATCGGTAATGGTCCAATTAGGTCTATTCCCCAAATGGCGAATGGCCATGGACTGACCATTTGTGTGAGTTCAGTGGAGGGTGCTCTTGGGATTTTTGCAAATCGTTGGCATCTGTCACATTTTCTGGAGAAAGTTGCAGCATCTCGATTGATATCTGGCCAAAAGTATCCATATCGAAGAATTTTCTTTGCAAGTGTTTGACCACCTGAATGGTCTCCACATTCTCCTCCGTGCACCTCTGTTAAGATTGTCTTGGCTTCTTCTTTAGTTACACATCGGAGTAGTGGGGTTGAAAATCCCCGCCTGTATAATCGGCCATCTTGAATTATATACCTCGATGCTTTTCTTAATAACTTTCGACGTTCCTTAGAATTCTCTGGCAGGGAACCACTGAGTAAGTATTCTTTGATTGGAGTCATTCATGATTCATGCTCTTGAGACGTAGTCATAAGCCAATCAACATCCATTTCATCAATGCTTGGAGCCGACAGAACTTCTACAGGAACTAATCCTAGTAATTGAGCTTCTCCGGAACTTGAATACTTTGCTAAAGAATCCGCCTTCATATTTTCCTCTCGGGGTATGTGGCTTATTGAGTAGTGATCTAAATCATTGAGGAGTTCGGAAGTTTTTGTCAAATATGCAGGCAAATTGCCTCCCTTGGCCTGAAATTCCTTCTTCACCTGGCAGACAATAAGCTGAGAATCACTGAAAATCTGTATCACTTTGATATTCAATTCCTTGGCGATCTTCAACCCGGCAATAAGGGCTTCATATTCTGCTTCATTGTTTGTCGAAGGAAACTCCAGCCTCAATGCATAACATAGTGATCGTCCTTCGGGAGTTTCGAGCACAATTCCTGCCCCAGAACAATAATCGTTTCTTGAGCCATCAACATACAACTTCCACTGTATCGGAATGCAGTCAGTGGTTTCTTCCTTACTGTCACCTTTGTCAGTGGATTCTGCAATGAAATCTGCTAAAGCTTGTCCGTTAATTGCTCTTCGGGGATGGTAAGTGATGTCATATTGGCTGAGTTCTATGTTCCACTTCAAGAGACGACCCGAGGTTTCAGGACGATACAGGACTTGCTTCAAAGGCTGATCAGTCAGGACCTTGATAGGATGAGATTGAAAATAAGGCCTCAACTTTCTGGAAGCGATTAGCAGACAATAAGCAAGTTTTTCTATCTTTGAATAATTCATTTCAGCCCCAGCGAACCGTTTGCTGATGTAGTAAACCGGACGTTGTATTTTCATATCTTCTCGTACGAGTGCTGCACTTAAAGCATGAGATGAAATTGCCAGGTAGATGAAGAGGTCTTCACCATCACTAGGCTTGGAAAGGACCGGAGGAGTTCTCATATGATGAATCAGTTGATCGAAAGCATTCTGGCATTCAGGAGTCCACTCGAAATTTTTCTTTCCTTTCTTTAAAGCATCAAAGAAGGGAATACATTTGTCTGTGGCCTTGGAAATGAAGCGACTAAGAGCGGCAACCTTTCCATTGAGACTTTGCAGTTCTTTCTTTGTTCTAGGGGCTTTAACCTCTCTTAAAGCTGTGATCTGAGCAGGGTTGGCCTCGATGCCCCTAGCGCTCACAATGAAACCCAGGAATTTCCCAGACTCTACTCCGAATGAACATTTCAACGGATTTAGCTTCATTCCGTACTTCCGAAGAATTGAGAACATTTCTGCTAGGTGATCCATGTGGTCTACTGCTTTCTTTGACTTTACTAACATATCATCAACATAGACTTCCATCGTTTTGCCAATCTGAGGCTTGAACATAGCGTTGACAAGTCTTTGATATGTTGCCCCAGCATTCTTTAAACCGAATGGCATGACTTTGTAACAGTAGAGTCCCACATCTGTAATAAAGCTTGTGTCCTCCTGATCTGGTTCATTCATCATAATTTGATTGTATCCAGAATAAGCATCCATAAAAGATAACAACTCATGTCCAGCCGTCCCATCTACTAGTTGATCGATTCTAGGCAACGGGAAGCAGTCTTTGGGGCAAGCTTTGTTCAGATCTGAGAAATCAATGCATACTCTCCACTTTCCATTTGCCTTCTTAACCAGTACTGGATTCGAAACCCAATTTGGATAAGTGGATTCTTTGATGAAATTATTCTCTAAGAGGCGATCTACTTCTTCCTTTAAAGCTGCTGATCTTTCTGGACCTTGAGTTCTTCTTTTCTGTTTCACTGGCGTGAATTTCGGATCGACATTCAGGGTGTGAACAGCAATTGTAGGGGATATTCCGCACATATCAGCATGACACCAAGCAAACACATCTAGATTGGCTTTTAAGAATGATATCAGTGTATTTTGAACTGTTATACTTAGCTGTGAACCCACATTGAGTACTTTATTTGGGTCTTTCGGGTCTACAGATACTGGTACCGTTACCTCCACGGGTACCACTCTATTCTCCCCTGTACTGGCTTTCCTGGGATCCATTTCTTTTCTTGCATTGCTGTGTTCGCCAGTACAGGGGCCGCTCCGTAGTTGCTACAGGGTCGGTTCCTTGATGCGGAGCGGAGCTACCGCATCTTTCCCCATTTCTTTTCTCCTAGCCTCTCGGAGTTCTACAAGATAACATTCTCGTCCTGCGTTTTGATCTCCCTTGATAACAGCAATCCCATTATCAGTAGGAAATTTCATTGTTAAGCACCAAGGAGCGAGGACGGCCCTGAAAGCTGCAAGAGTAGGCCGGCCCAAGAAAGCGTTATAGGCGGAGAATCCGTCCACAATTACAAAGGTTTGCTTCCGAACCAATTTCTTGGGTCCTTCACCCATTTCAACAAACAAGTCCACTGTTCCGATCGGCTGTTTCAGCTCTCCTGTAAATCCAGCGATCTTGTGTGATGAAGCATGTACATCAGTCATCGGAATTTTCATTTGGTCAAATGTCCTTTTAAAGAGGATGTTGCATGAGGCACCACTATCAACTAACACTCTTCTGACAATAGCCGGCCCAATACCGACAGAGACAACCATAGGGTCCTCAGTAGGAGCTTCCACATTAACAGAATCCCTGGCTCTGAACATAATATCATCATGGAAAGTTTTTTGCTGCTTTAGAGGTGAAACATCTTCCAGGATTAAGACACTTTCTTCGGTTGGTGCATACTTCAAAGCTTTTGCATACCTTTCCATTTCACCCCAACTCCTGCCAGCCGGGTGAGGCCCCCCTGTGATCACATTAATAACAGGTCTTTCCTTTCCAACTGGCCTCTCTCCTGAATCAGATGAATTATTTGGAGGTAACTGCCCTTGGCTGGATGAAGATGGGTCCTTTCTATTCCTCTTGACGTATTGCTGCAATTTATTCTCTCTTAGCAATTCTTCAATCAGACTTTTCAAATGGCGGCACTCATTGGTATCATGCCCTGATTGGTTGTGAAACTTGCAAAATCTTCCGCTCTGAACAGCATTCTTTCCAACTTTCACGGCCGGTGGTTTTGGAAATTCAACAGCATCTTTAGTGGCGATGAAGATATTTTCCGGGGTATCGGTCAGAGGAGTAAAGTCTGATGGTTTAAGAAAACGGGGCTTTTTGAAGTCTTTCTGCCTTTTCCCACCATTACTTTCCCTTTTCTGATCTGCCGGTTCTTTCTTGCTTTGAGTAGTAGCATTATTTTCCGCCACCGTTGTCACAACTTTAGCTGGTGCGGAAAGATTTTCTAGGCGTATAAATTCATCAGCCTTTTTGTAGAATTTCTCGAGCGAATTTGGCTCTTTCATCTTCAGCCATTTCCCAAATTCGCTCGATTTGTCAACGGCACGCATCAAATAGGTCAAGATCATTCGTGGCTCGGCATTATCGACTTCTGCCAGAGCTAAGTTGAAGCGGTTCAAAAATGACTTAATAGGCTCTCCCGGATTCTGTTCAAGATTGGACAGTGACATTATATCTTTTGCCTTTGAAGCGTATAGCCTGAATTGCTCTTTGAATTTTCGAGTGAGATCGGAAAACTGATCTACAGATCGGACTGGAAGCTTGGTAAACCAGAGAAGCGCCACTCCTTCTAAATAAACTGGGAAATATCGGCACTTTATCTCGTCGGTCGCCCTTGCGCCGGTCATATGCCAGTCGTATTTATACAAGAACTGATTTGGATCACTTGTCCCCCGATAAGCAGGAATAGTGGGGGGAACAAACTTTCTAGGAAATTCAGCTTTCAGAATCTTCTCGGTAAACGGAGTTCTACTTGGTGCGAATCCCCATTCGCTTTCGTCTTCATCTCTTTGCATGCTCTCTTTCATTATTTGCTTGATCATACCAGAGAGATATTCCTCATTGTTCAGAGATTTCGCAGAGTAGGCCTCAGCCATCTTTTCAGGAGTTTGTCCAGGTAAATGCTCATGAAGAACTGGTGACGGCCTAGATCCTTCGGCCTGGAGGGGTGCCCCTTCGGCAGCACCTGATCCCCCGTGAGGAATATTTCTTCCCTCGGAATTGGGAGCAGCATTAGCAAAGTTTCCCTCATTATTTACTGGTCTTTGACTCGTACCAAATAGAGCATTCAGCTTTTCCATCATCAGGTTATTCTGAGTTTCAATCTGCTGGTATAGTCCGGATACAGCAGCATCTAACTCCTGTCGCGTAACACCGATGCTCGGAGCTGCTTGATTTGGAGAGAGAGAAGTGGCAGTGTTGTCACGGTCATCATCAGTTCTGACAGACTTTCGTTTCCTTCCGGGAGCCATTATGTCTGATAAACTTCTGATTTTGTGGGAAATTCTTTCAGCAAACTTCTGAGAAGCAATGGTGAGTGGCAGCCTGAGTTCAATTCTCAGTGAAAGCACCAAAATGTTAACGCCAAAATGTGAACGCCAACACCCGGTGTGTGTAGTAAGATCGTGAAAGCACCACCCGTGCAACGGGAACAGAAATTAAGCAGAAAAATAGCAGGAATGCAGTAAAAGACAGCAATTTATAGTGGTTCGGCTTGAGATTTAGCCTACGTCCACTTTGAATCTCTTTATTATTGAATCTGGTTACAAATTGATACAAATCTTCTATGAAAACAATACAACTCGATCACAAGAACCAATCTTGACTACTAGCTCAATCTTCGGCGATGAAACTCGATGAATCCATGTCGGATGTTAGGAATTTCTCTCGAAGTTTGTTGTAGTGTCTTGAATGCTTGGAGGATCCTTGTTTGCTGAATGATTAGAGAGTTCGACAGAGTAACGGCGCTTTAGAAATGAATTGCCAAAAAGTCCCTCTCATGTTGGAAGTGGCGGGGTATTTATAGGAGCTGATCTGGACTCAGGAATTTTCTCTAAGTATTTAAGTCGTAGCCGACTTATGGTAGATCGGTGGCGAGTTAAGGAATAGGGTTAGGTCGGAACCTTCTTAAGTCGGAGCCTTTCATAACTCGGAATCTTCCTTAGGTCGTAGCCCTTGAGTCACAGACTACCTTAAGTCGGCAGGCTCCTAACTCGGCACACATCTTAAGTCGGCAGCTCTTCTCAGTAGTTAGATCGGCAACTGTTGGGTCAGATCTCTCCTTAGGTCGTAGCCTGTTAAGTCGGAGATCTTGTTAACTCGGAGCTTTCCTTAAGTCGGTTACGCCTTCAAATTGTTAGGTCGTCTTCTTTCTTAGGTCGGCAAGCACCTTAACTCGGCATACTTTCTTAGGTCGGCAAGCACCTTAACTCGGCATACTTTCTTAGGTCGTCAGTCGAAAAAGGGGATTAACAGATTCTAAAATCCACTTCATTACCAAAATCATATGTAGATGAAGAGGTAATTTGTGTTTATGTTTGTTTAAGCATAGCCTATTTGGTGTCAACAACATAGGCGATCAAATTCAAAGTTAAACAACAAAATTTTACAACATCAAAAATTCCATGAAGCATAAAGAGAGATAAAAAATTAACAAATATGTTGAATCTACATGATTAAGAGAGCTTCATTATCCCTAAATCGAAGAGGTTTAGCTTCTCATATTTGTTATCATTTCAACAAATGTAGATTGTAACATAGAACAAAAACAAAAGGAAAAAGAGAACTAACTAAATTGCATGTAAATAAATCTAATTTACTTGCATGAAATAAAACTACACTAATTGCATAAAGTAAAGAAAACTAATTAAAAGAGCATGAAATTAAATTGCATAAATAAAATTACATAAGAGTAAAAAGCCAAGAAGCCATGAAAGAGAGAAAGAGAGTTTATGTTTACAATTTGTGGCTACCACTAAACTTACTAGAAGGTGGTAAGAGCTCTCTACATGAAACATAAGGGGTTATACATGTTTGAAACCCTAATCATATTTTAAGGGACTACCCAAAATGCCCCATAGGAAGTGTGGCATCCAAGTTGTCATTAGCATGGGCATAATCCTCCATTTAAATGTGCATGTAGCTTTAATCCCTACTAACATTTGCATTAGCTCCTAATTGAAGTTTATGGTTAGTGGGTAGGTGGGGTCCTCCATGATGCATGAGTTCCTTTACTTCTTCATTCTCATGTCTTCTTTCCTTTGTGCATGCATGCATACATGAAGCCACTTCCATGTTGAATCCAAATTCCTACAAAATAACATTAACATGTGCAAGTAAATTTTCTCAAATTAAATTATACACAAAAATGACCATTTTGCCCCTATATGAAGATGAATAAATGGTGATTTGAAAATAATTTAAATTTTGGTTTAAGCATGTAAAATACCCTTATATGCTCATTTATTAAATAAAAGTAGATGAAATATGGAAGTAAAAATATGCACATTTACATGCATATCAAGTACCCCCACACTTATCTTTTTATTCATCATCAAATAAACTAAAACTAAGATAAATCTGTATTCGTAGGGAGCACGATTGCATTGAGCAGATGCAACAAGCTGTTAAACCTCTAGATGTCCCTAGTAGGATGAGTGTTGTCTTGTGAGGGTTTTCATGGATACTACCCACATAACCCAAATGCAACATGAAAAATTCCTAAATGCAAGATTTATTTACAAAGATACGAATGCAAGTTTTTGAAAATATTTACAAATGAAGAATTTACTTTTAAATTAACACGAATAAGTTAATATAAGTTTCGGTCATTATCAAGAAATTTAAGTCCTTTCACTTGTCAAAATTTGCAACAAAAAATTAAGTTATCATCACAATTAGACTCTAGTTTGGCTAGTTGTTTCGGTTGATAACATAGTTCAACTATGAAATAGATCCTTAGTTGATTTTCAAAGTTTTGCAGAGTGGTATTTTTATTTATTTTTGAATAACAAGTCAAATCAAACAAGTGAAAATAGTGCTTGAATTTCAATTGTTTACTCTCTCTCTTTATTTGAAAATTTTATTGATATTTACATATGCCTAACTTAGAAAACTGAGGCCATATATACCACCCATGCACTACCTTGCGTGCTTACGTGAGGGGAATACAGAGCATGGTGAGTGTATGTACACACTTGTATGTACACCTATCGATTGTAGACGTTATTAATGAAAGAATTTTTATATACATACATCTAACTCAGATAAACTGAGGCCAGATATACCAATCATGCACTGCCTTTCGGGCTTACGTGAGAAGGATACAGAGCGTGGCGAGTGTACACACAAGTGTGTACAACTATCGACTGTAGATGTTAATAAAGTATATACATATATACAATTTTTTATTTTATTTTTTATTTTGTATTTTTTGTATTTTTTATTTTTTTATAAAGAGAGAGTCTTACAATATCATCTTAGCACCACTTAACTTAGACGATTTAAAATGTTATCGCCTTTACTTCAAATCAACCACTCATTAAATAAAGACTTCAATTAGGATGTACTTCATAATTAACACCCATGAGCCTTCATATATACTAGTTAAACCATCGTTACTTGTAATCAAACTTTATTTTTATTTTTGTAGAGACAAATAAATTTTCAAAAATATCAATTTAATACCAAAAACATATACTTATCCTATAGTGTTTCTTAAAAGTAAATCAAAATGCTAAAAAGAAAATTTGTTTTGGGATTTTTTTTTTGGTTTTGAGTTTTAGAAAGAAAATGCATAAAAAAAATAAACCATGAAAAATAAAAAATGAAACATGAGATTGCCCCCTACACTTGATTTTGACTATGTCCCCACAGTTAACCCAAGTGAAATGAGAAAAATAAAATAAAAATATGACATATATTTACATGAAAATGAAATGATTATTATTTACACGACATCAGAAAATATATCGTCAAAGAATAAATGAAACGATCTTCCAAAGACCAATTCATTTGTCTCGTCAAGTATGAGAGACATAGCTTAAGCAAAGTAAGCCAAACCATAGAAGATTTCAAAGATAAATGTTGATTTGGAAAAATGAATGTCGTTTTATTAAAAATCATATAAGTTATTTTATTTTCGATGATTTTTGGTGTAGATAGAACAATTGGTTGAAGTTCAAGTTTATTTTCACCAAATTTAAATTCTTCAAAATTATTGATTTTAAAATCAAAATGGTGATTTAAATCTACCCCTTCAGAATTCAACAACTCATCTTCGAAAAGTCCAAAATTTTTGTGTTCATTAAAGTGATCTTCCTTTACTGAATTGTCAACAACTTCATTGCATGTATCGGTTTCAAAATCTAAAGTTATCGCATTCAATTTTTCAAAATTGGAGAAAGGAAGATCGAATTTTAAATTTGGTTCCACACTCTCAAAAAATTGAAATCCAACTCAATTTCTGCATTTTCTACAACTTCATTAAGTTTGTCCTTTTCAATTTCAAAAGTTGTTATTTGAAAATCATCAATTTGGTAAGAGGTGGATTATTATTTGACTCGTTACACGTTGGGATTTGATTATGTTGCTCACTTTGTTTCATGTAGGTTTCAAACAACAAATTCGTGTGATCTTTGTGAATTTCATCCAATTGCTCAACCAAATCAAATTTATAATTATTAATTTCATAATTTTCAATTTGAACTTATTGAGAACAAAAATTGTCCATTGCACCATAATTTAAATTATTCTCATTGCCAAAATTATTTAAAAAGCGATTCACATTTCCGTTTTTACTTTGAAATTCATTTTGGAGTTCGAAGTTGTATTGGCATGAGTTATAATCAAAATCATTTGAATTTTGAAGTGAATTCAAATTTTGATTATTTTGAAAACTTTGACTTGAGTTATTGAACAAATATGAATTACACAAATCATTTATCCTTTGATTTTTTGTGTAGAGAGTTCAAGTAAAGAAGAAATAGTTTCAATACTCTTTTCAAGAGTTGAGAGTTGGTCACCATTTTGAAAACTTTATGGTTCAAAATTCAAATTGTTTGTACAATAGTTATCATTAAAATATCCATAAGAATTTGGCATGAAATCATATGGATCATATTGATTTTCACAATTATTGTAAAATTCTTGCGAGTAGGGAAATTCAGACATTTTGAAAAAAAAATTATAAAGGAAAAATATTTATAAAAGGAATTAATTTTCTAAAAGGAAATTAGATTTTTTAATTTTTTTGGATTTTGGATTTTTTTTTAAAATTTTTATATGTTTTTGGTTTTCTGTTTCTGAAAAGATTTTTCTTTTTTTGGATTTTCGAAAACTTTCAAAGGAAAAGATTTAAAAAGATTTTTTTTTTTTGGATTTAAAAAAAACTAAGTTAAGGAAAATTTACAATTTTTTTTAAGTTTTGGATTTTGAATTTTTTTTTAAATATGCATGAACTAATGCAACTAAATGAATGCAAGGACTTAATTACAAATTTGTTGTCCTTAGTAGCTCCTAACCCAAAATTGTATGATCATACTTTATCTTAATCCAACAAAATATTTCTTAGCCAGGTAACGGACAGAAGTTATCGGTGCACCACGAATCACCGTAACAATGCAACCGAAGGTGTAAGTACCTTCAGAGAAACAATCACTATAATATTTACGAATCACCATAATATTTATAACTGATTATTGCTCTACCGTATCCTAAACACCAGGAAAATAAATTGTTCAAAGAAGACATCTTGTCAAGTTATAATTAAGCCCTAGGTGAGCTCCTAACTCCCTTAAGTCAAATGTCTAACCGTTATTATTAGTCAAAATTCTATGATGAATTGCAATTTATGGACCAAGGAAGGGGTGATGAAATCCCCCACCTTATGTGGATTTGGGTATTACCCTTAAAAAAATAAGACGATATGAATGCAAAGCAAAAATTAAACGTGAATTAACGATACAAATACGAATGAAATTTGTTTTTGTTTTTGAAATTTTTTAAAATGCGAGCAACCAATAATGCAAACTGAAAATAAAAACATGAGATAAAGGCATGATACTAGAGTGTGCAGAATTTATTAGCAATTTATTTTAAAAGCAGCAATTTTTTGAGCAAGCAATTTGGCAAGCAGAATAAAGCAATTATTTAGCACGCAATTGCTCCCCTCCTGATTTCTGCTTTTGCAACCTGAAAATTGATGAACAAGTTTTATCAAAAAAAAAAAAATCAATAGTGTTTACACAAAATAAGTTTTTTCTGCTTTTTTTTAAAAAAAAATCAAGAGTGTTTACACAAAACCAAACAAGAAAAAATAATAGAAATATCAAAAATTTAAAAACCAATATCAAAGAAACACTCAGCCCATATACCCACAAATCCAAAATCGAATTCAAAAGTCATGTTCGAAAATTTTTCAAAGCCAAAATCCCCTTAATCAAAATTGTAACGACCCACTATTTTGGACCATTCAAATCGACAATAATCCACACATGTCAGACTTGAATAATTCAAAACAATAGATTGTTAATTTAAATTGGCAAAACTCAGCATATACAGTAAATAAATATTCACAGATCACAGACACAGAGTAATATAACAATAATGCAGCGGAAACAAAAGAATAGTAGTTCATGAAGCTACCATATATATATAACAGTGTTAAACAAGATACAACAGAGGTCACGAATACATAGATATCTCAATACAATAGTCAAATACAAGATTTGAATACATCATTGGGATCAACTGAATAACTGAAAGCTGGATAGATAGCTGGATCTCCAAGCGAAGCTCCAACTCCAAAGGTGAGTCTCGAATACTGGTACACTCAGTCTGACCCGAGCGTAAAGAAAAACAAACACTCGAGTCAGGATTAACATTCTTACACCAATAAATCCAACTCAAGTGAAATAACAACTGAAATACAAGTAACCCCAAGGATGTTTGGGATAACCATCCTCTAAGGATCCGTTAAACTATCTACTATGTAGTAGTGTACGCTAAGTAGATAATGTCTAATCAGTAAAGTACGGTATCAAAATAGTGTTAAGTCATGGCCCATTCCACCCTTAACACATTTTTATTCCCAAGAGCATATACAAGACCGTAGTTTCCCCAAAACCGGAAGTCACCAGAGGGCAATCCATATACTAAAGGTACAAACCAAAATCAAAGTGGTCGCGAATAGGATAATCAGTATGACAAGGTACATGAGGCAATACCAACTAGGATACTAGTAGTTGCGTGATCCGGACTGATGTTGGGCATAGCAGCTACTACCCCAACACCGCGAAACAACACTCCCATAATCGAGGGGTGCACCCAAATCGAATCACAAAAGTAATAGATATGGTAACGAAGAAGTGTGTCCGCTAGAGGTGGTGAACCTCAATGGCCCGGCGCGGCTCCTGTTTTAGTCATGTCAGTGGTCATCCAAAATCGTTCTCTTTCTTCAGTCAACGCGTTCATCAAAACCATCCACTTCATTCTGGATCAACACTCCGCGTATATTAGTTATTAAAGTGGTTTCGGTATCGACAGAGAGTATGTCCATATCCGATCCCGGTCTCTTTAATAACTACGTATTATTACACCGATGGTCATTTAATAAATTTTCAAAATAGTTATATTTCAAAACCCACATATCATTGCCATATCAATACGATATCACTTTTCCTTTAAATAAATCCATTTCCAAAATCATATCACTTTCCAGAGTTACATCGCTTTCGAAATCGTAAGTCTTTTAAATCAAAACACTTTGGAAATCAAAACTTTGAAATTCATAACACTTTGAAATCCTAACACTTTCCTCTTAAACAGTTTAGATATTAAAATTTGTATATATAGAAAAATAGTTTATTAAATAAAATAGTTTATATAAAATAGTTATAAGTTAAAATAAAATAATTTATTTTGAAAAGGATTTATATTAAAATAATTTATATTAAAATCTATAAAGTAAAATATAAATAGTTTCGATATAGTTTAAATACTTTATATAAAAATAGCTTCTTTAAATTTCACAAATCAATTCACATAAACTCGAATTCCAAAATTAAAATTTAATTAAATCTCAAATCCTCAATTTCAATTCATTTTAGTTTCTCAATAAACCCTTTCAAATTATCGATTTCAAATGCCTATTTGAACCATAAATAAACCATTTCAATTTCAATATATTTCAAGTTTAAATATTCGACATTTCAAAACTAAATTTGATAATTCCATTTATATCTTAATTTAATTTCATTACATTTTGTTTCTGAAGTATTTCTTTAATCATTTCAATACATCAAAATACAACTTCAATTTACAAATTTATATAGACAAAATATCCAATTTAAATTTATATAAGTTTGAATATTCATTTATTGAAACCATATATTTCTTTCAAAACCGTAGAAATGTTTTTCAAAACATATATATATATATATATAGACCAACGGTGTCTGTATATAATTTTCTCTCCTATGGTCAAGTTACGGATATTTATCATTTCAATCCGCAATTTAAAATATATTCGGGTATATATCTTTTCAACCCGAAATCCCAAATTCAATTTAATTTGAAAATCGCTTGGGTTTATCATTTCAACCCATAACGATTTTCTCCTATTCTAAAGTCTGTTCGGGTATGTATCATTTCAACCCATAGTGATTCTATACTAACAGGGAACTTGCAGAGTGATAACAGATATGATAATAACATAACAACGGTAACAAGCATATATCATCAGTATAAATAACAGATAAGGGTGTCAGATGTCACAGGTGAACAGATACAGATGGTGTCATAGATATAGCAATATAAATAACTAACAGCAGCATATTTCAATTGTCGTTTCAATTGAAATCAAATTTAATAAATAAAAGAACGTTAATCGTGAGTGATTGCTCACCTTTCGAGGATAGATAGATTCGACAAGGAAGCGAGCTACAAATCCAAAGCAACGCTAGATGGGTATGATTTGGACGAACAAAGCTGATAATAGAAATAGGCGAATTCAAATCAGAATTGGATCGAGGAAGATGAATAAGATAAGTGGGCTTTATATACAACCATATATAACAAAAAATGATATTCTAAATTTAAACAAATTTTAAATTAAATAAACATGTATATAAAATGGTATGATCATCTATAGTAAAATCTCAACTTATATAAAACTTTTTTTTTAGATATATACAAAAAAAAGTACATGCGTAAAATTTAATATTGTTATACAACTCAGATATGCCACTTTAAGCTGCTTTAGAAAACACACACACTTCTTTCAAAATACAAAACTAGTACACACGTATATAATATGAGCTAATATATACATTCAAACAAATATATAACAGCAAGGTTATAAAACAAAAGTGGTGCTCCTTAAAACGAAAAATGCTTGCACACATTAATCTATACTGACCGACATACGCACATATATGCACTGCCATTTTTAACTTATACCTCTAACATACTTTATAATTCATATAAACTAACATTTATAGATTAACATATTATAACTAACATATATATATATATATATATAGCCTATACATAGAACTGAAATCTGAAAACAGAGTATATAAATATGACCCACTTAAACTCAATACTTACACAAGTCTACAAATCCAAATCACATATATATATATATATATATATACTGCACACGTACATATGTTTCTTTACAAACAAATTGCTGTAGACAACTATACAACACATATATATATATATTATATTTTATATTATTATTTATCATAAACCACACATTACAAATAAATTAAATATATATAAAACGCATATTTGCATTGGTTATATAGGCTTGTATAAATAGCCATAAGTAGATATACAACTTTCACAATAGAAGCAGCTCATATCGAAACTAATATGTATGCCATGTATATTCGAACAGACTTTGTATATTATAAAACAAATCATGACTCATATAACGTTTAAAATAATGTATATATATTATAGTTTTCTATAAAGCAACTGCAGTAGCTTAGTATACTTTACTATATAAATTATTTACAAAGCATGCCTTAGTCTAGCTATATATATAAGCAGATAGCTATGTAAACATGGACTTTGGTAATACTATTTTATATTATGCATATAAAACCGAACTATAAACATTGATATTCTCAACTAAATATACAATATATATATGTGAAATAGTTATATATATGAATATATATACTCACCTTCAAAGCAATATGAAGGCTGCAAAGGAGCTTGGGTAATGATGATATTTGGAGTTTGGTCAGGGTGGATATGGGCTGCTATGTGGTGGGCGCGGACGATGTGGAGATGTGTCGGTTCTTGGTGATGCGAGTGGTGGGTGGTGAGGCTGCCGTATGAGGAGGAGTGGGGTGTTCGGACGGTGTTTGCTAAGTGCTCGGGTGTTGGGTTTGAGGCGAAGCGGGCTGGCGAATGGTAGGGAGGCCACGGCCTAAGGAGGTTGTTAGGTGGTCGCTGACGTGGGTTGTTGGGTGGGACGTGCGGATGCCGTGAGGAGCGATGGTCATTGGTGTTGGGGAGGTACGAGTTTTTGGCAGGTGGTTGCGGCTGCTACACGGCGAAGGAGGGAGTGGCGGAGGGCAGTAGGGGTCTGACGTGTCAGGTGGGTTGTTGCCTTGAGCGTAGGCCAGTAGGAGGAGACGCGGGTAAGAGGAGTTCGACCGGAAGAAGGCACGGAGGTGGTTGAGCGCCGAGGGGAGAGAGCGGGCGGAGGCTGCTGTGGCGTCGCGTGGAAAGCGGTCAGGCGATGGTAGGTGGTTGGTGTGAACGGTGGCGGCGAGGTCGGTGGAAGGTGGCTACGCTCGGGTTGATGCGAGCGGTGGACGAAGGAAGGTGGAAGAAGGCGGATGTGTTTGAGCCGGGTTCTGGTGCGTCGGAGGCAGGGCGACACGCAGAGGTGAAGGGCGGCATGGGTTTGTTTTCGTGGCGGAGGAAAATGAATGGGTGCAGTAGCCCTCTTTTTTTTATGTAGAATGTGAGAGGAACAAATAGAAAAGGAGAGGAAGAATTAGAGAGTTGCTGGGTAGATCTAAGGGAGCAGTAAAATGAGGAGGTGGCAAGTCCATTCTCAGGCAATATGAAATAACAGGGACGAAGTGAAGGACAGATGCATTAAAAACAAATAAAAGAAACATGGACCGTTCAAATAATTAATACGCATGAAATTTTCATTTTTCAAAACTGATGGAAATAAAGGCAGTCATCATCAATGCATTGGAAAGATGGAATTGAAAAGATGGAAAAGTAACAGCTGATAATAAATGCCTACAGCCGTTTGAAATCTGAAGGGTCATCAAAAGTAGTACCGTTACGACGAGCTGTTTTATCGTTTCTATCGCATACCGTATCTCAAAATGCAGAAATAAATATACCATGATGATCAGCGCGACGAGACGATCAAAACAGTATAAAGATATCACTGGTTTGATTGAATTATAAAATTTCGAATTTTTCTACTGTCGGAAAATGCAAGAAAAACGCTGAAAAATAAGATCGACGGAGCCAAAGATGTCCGAATTTGGAAAAACGACAAACTGACATCTTGCTCAGAAGATGATTTAGAATTTTTGTATGTAAATATATTTAGGTTTCGGAAACATTTTATATTCATCGCTTTTTAACTGATTAAATTGAAGTAAATTTACGCGCGAAATAAACTTTCATATTTTCTGACGAAAATTTACAGTTTGTTATGTTAAATTAGACGCATTCCAAATATCAAATTTATATTTCAAAATTTATCGTTTAAAATTTCCTAAAATTTCAATTAATAACGTTATTAAAACCGGTTAAATTTACGGGTCGTTACATTCTCCCCCACTCAAAACTTTTCGTCCCCGAAAAGGAACGAGGTAGGAGAATAGAAACAACCAGAAAGAAAAACAGATTTGAAATACAAAATAACAATTAATTTAAACCATATAAATTCAAATTTAAATTAATTGATATCCAATAATTGATTTAATCCATTTGATTTCACTTAAGTGAAATCAATCTTAATTATTTCTAAGTTTATTATCTTATCATCCAATTATGTTTAATTAACAAAAATCGTAAATTAGAGTAGTCATTTAATAAAATCATATTTATTCAACGAATTTAATTCTTTTTTTTTATTCCAAATTATTATTAAGTTTATTTCACTTAATATATCTTATTACATATATTTAAACCATATAAATTAATTTAAACCATATAAATTTCAATTTAAATTAATTTATATTCAATAATTGGTTTAAATTTTAGGTATTTCCATAAGTTGATCTAATTTCAATTTGTTAATTCTTTCAGAACAAAATTTATTTTATTCATCTCATTCAATTAACTTATTGTTCTATTTATTTCAATTAACATTTTATAATTAAAATTTAAGTATATAACATTTATTATAACACTCAAATTTTATTCATAAACATTTTATATTGTATATTATCCAATTACATTTTAACTTCTGAATAATTTAGGTAAGTTATATTGAAATGCAATTTAGTACTATACAAATAAAAATTTCAAATTCAATTTTTCAAGTTTAAATATTTATCAAAAATTTAGCTTTATTTATAATTGAAAACATTCTTTAACATAATTTAAAAATAAAATTTCCGTTTAATTTCAAACCCTTTAGAGAAAATTTCGTATATACTATATATATTAAACCAAATTAAATTTAAAATAATATATCTATAAATCAAGTCATACTTAAGGAATTCAAATCAAAATATATTTTTTTTCAAAACAAAACCGTAGCAAAGCTACAGAATAGTATCTCCGCTTCGAAACTCGAAAATGAATGTCGATGATGCGGCCGCAATCACCGAAATTATTTTCCAGCGACAAAGAGAAGAGCACTGACTAAACATCTAAAATTTCTTTGGAATGATTTCTATTTGAAAATATTTTACATACTATACACTTACGAATCAAAGTTTGAAATCACCGGCAGTTTAAATTCTCAGTTTCTTGATTTAAATTCATTACAATTTTCAAATAGATTCTAAACCATGTTTTTATTTCAATTAATTATATATGAGACAAAAGCCAATGGTTTAGGTGACATTTTTAAAATCCAATATTATTTATGAACAAACAATTCAATTAACTATCAAAATTCAGAAAATCATACTTATATATAAAATATAATTATTTAAAATTTATATCATTTACCAAATAAAATAAAATAAAAATGATATTATGTTTGTTTGCTCTGTTCAAGTGTTTTGGAAATCCTATCGATAGCGTTGATCAGACGATTCGATCGGAAACCCAAATCAACATTAACAATTCAAACAACACAATATATTTTAAAACATTTAAATATAGATTTACAAATACTCTATCCAAGAATAAATTTTCAAAGCAAGGACAGTGATTCAAATTTGATTAATTCAATCAAAGAAAATTTTGATTTGAGAATAAGTTGGAACGAAAGATAAGATGATTATTTAACCGAATAAGCAAATAGATAATCTTATATAAATCGCGGGCAACCATAACCGGGTCGACCGTGACTTCAAGAATAAGATCGATGTGGAATTCCGAGGTAAATCGACATTCGATCTCAAGAAATATAATTCAGGTATAATAGAAGATAGATAGCATCGTAAACCGAGGATACAGAAATCTTCGGTAAATCAATGCCAATTGTAAAGGAGTTTTGCTCCTTTACGAATCATTCGAAGATTGGCGAAACCGCCGATCTATTATAGATATCATTCAAAATGGAGTTATGGGGTGCTCCAGAATTGAAAGAAGACGAATAGTGAAGGACACAAATGAATTTCGGAACCGAGGGGAACGTTCCAAAATTCAAAGGAATCGAGTCAAGGGAAGAGATTGAAACTCGAATGAGAGTGATTCTATAAATATATTTACCCTATATGTTAAGTTTTTCCTAGAGCTACCAAAGCTCTGATACCACTTGTAACGACCCACTATTTTGGACCATTCAAATCGACAATAATCCACACATGTCAGACTTGAATAATTCAAAACAATAGATTGTTAATTTAAATTGGCAAAACTCAGCATATACAGTAAATAAATAATCACAGATCACAGACACAGAGTAATATAACAATAATGCAGCGGAAACAAAAGAATAGTAGTTCATGAAGCTACCATATATATATAACAGAGTTAAACAAGATACAACAGAGGTCACGAATACATAGATATCTCAATACAATAGTCAAATACAAGATTTGAATACATCATTGGGATCAACTGAATAACTGAAAGCTGGATAGATAGCTGGATCTCCAAGCGAAGCTCCAACTCCAAAGGTGAGTCTCGAATACTGGTACACTCAGTCTGACCCGAGCGTAAAGAAAAACAAACACTCGAGTCAGGATTAACATTCTTACACCAATAAATCCAACTCAAGTGAAATAACAACTGAAATACAAGTAACTCCAAGGATGTTTGGGATAACCATCCTCTAAGGATCCGTTAAACTATCTACTATGTAGTAGTGTACGCTAAGTAGATAATGTCTAATCAGTAAAGTACGGTATCAAAATAGTGTTAAGTCATGGCCCATTCCACCCTTAACACATTTTTATTCCCAAGAGCATATACAAGACCGTAGTTTCCCCAAAACCGGAAGTCACCAGAGGGCAATCCATATACTAAAGGTACAAACCAAAATCAAAGTGGTCGCGAATAGGATAATCAGTATGACAAGGTACATGAGGCAATACCAACTAGGATACTAGTAGTTGCGTGATCCGGACTGATGTTGGGCATAGCAGCTACTACCCCAACACCGCGAAACAACACTCCCATAATCGAGGGGTGCACCCAAATCGAATCACAAAAGTAATAGATATGGTAACGAAGAAGTGTGTCCGCTAGAGGTGGTGAACCTCAATGGCCCGGCGCGGCTCCTGTTTTAGTCATGTCAGTGGTCATCCAAAATCGTTCTCTTTCTTCAGTCAACGCGTTCATCAAAACCATCCACTTCATTCTGGATCAACACTCCGCATATATTAGTTATTAAAGTGGTTTCGGTATCGACAGAGAGTATGTCCATATCCGATCCCGGTCTCTTTAATAACTACGTATTATTACACCGATGGTCATTTAATAAATTTTCAAAATAGTTATATTTCAAAACCCACATATCATTGCCATATCAATACGATATCACTTTTCCTTTAAATAAATCCATTTCCAAAATCATATCACTTTCCAGAGTTACATCGCTTTCGAAATCGTAAGTCTTTTAAATCAAAACACTTTGGAAATCAAAACTTTGAAATTCATAACACTTTGAAATCCTAACACTTTCCTCTTAAACAGTTTAGATATTAAAATTTGTATATATAGAAAAATAGTTTATTAAATAAAATAGTTTATATAAAATAGTTATAAGTTAAAATAAAATAATTTATTTTGAAAAGGATTTATATTAAAATAATTTATATTAAAATCTATAAAGTAAAATATAAATAGTTTTGATATAGTTTAAATACTTTATATAAAAATAGCTTCTTTAAATTTCACAAATCAATTCACATAAACTCGAATTCCAAAATTAAAATTTAATTAAATCTCAAATCCTCAATTTCAATTCATTTTAGTTTCTCAATAAACCCTTTCAAATTATCGATTTCAAATGCCTATTTGAACCATAAATAAACCATTTCAATTGCAATATATTTCAAGTTTAAATATTCGACATTTCAAAACTAAATTTGATAATTCCATTTATATCTTAATTTAATTTCATTACATTTTGTTTCTGAAGTATTTCTTTAATCATTTCAATACATCAAAATACAACTTCAATTTACAAATTTATATAGACAAAATATCCAATTTAAATTTATATAAGTTTGAATATTCATTTATTAAAACCATATATATCTTTCAAAACCGTAGAAATGTTTTTCAAAACATATATATATATATATAGACCAACGGTGTCTGTATATAATTTTCTCTCCTATGGTCAAGTTACGGATATTTATCATTTCAATCCGCAATTTAAAATATATTCGGGTATATATCTTTTCAACCCGAAATCCCAAATTCAATTTAATTTGAAAATCGCTTGGGTTTATCATTTCAACCCATAACGATTTTCTCCTATTCTAACATCCGTTCGGGTATGTATCATTTCAACCCATAGTGATTCTATACTAACAAGGAACTTGCTGAGTGATAACGGATATGATAATAACATAACAACGGTAACAGGCATATATCATCAGTATAAATAACAGATAAGCGTGTCAGATGTCACAGGTGAACAGATACAGATGATGTCATAGATATAGCAATATAAATAACTAACAGTAGCATATTTCAATTGTCGTTTCAATTAAAATCAAATTTAATAAATAAAAGAACGTTAATCGTGAGTGATTTCTCACCTTTCGAGGATAGATAGATTCGACAAGGAAGCGAGCTACAAATCCAAAGCAACGCTAGATGGGTACGATTTCGACGAACAAAGCTGATAATAGAAATAGGCGAATTCAAATCAGAATTGGATCGAGGAAGATGAATAAGATAAGTGGGCTTTATATACAACCATATATAACAAAAAATGATATTCTAAATTTAAACAAATTTTAAATCAAATAAACATGTATATAAAATGGTATAATCATCTATAGTAAAATATCAACTTATATATCAAACTTTTTTTTAGATATATACAAAAAAAAGTACATGCGTAAAATTTAATATTGTTATACAACTCAGATATGCCACTTTAAGCTGCTTTAGAAAACACACACACTTCTTTCAAAATACAAAACTAGTACACACGTATATAATATGAGCTAATATATACATTCAAACAAATATATAACAGCAAGGTTATAAAACAAAAGTGGTGCTCCTTAAAACGAAAAATGCTTGCACACATTAATCTATACTGACCGACATACGCACATATATGCACTGCCATTTTTAACTTATAACTCTAACATACTTTATAATTCATATAAACTAACATTTATAGATTAACATATTATAACTAACATATATATATATATATAGCCTATACATAGAACTGAAATCTGAAAACAGAGTATATAAATATGACCCACTTAAACTCAATACTTACACCAGTCTACAAATCCAAATCACATATATATATATATATATACTGCACACGTACATATGTTTCTTACAAACAAATTGTTGTAGACAACTATACAACACACACACACATATATATATATATTATATTTTATATTATTATTTATCATAAACCACACATTACAAATAAATTAAATATATATAAAACACATATTTGCATTGGTTATATAGGCTTGTATAAATAGCCATAAGTAGATATACAACTTTCACAATAGAAGCAGCTCATATCGAAACTAATATGTATGCCATGTATATTCGAACAGACTTTGTATATTATAAAACAAATCATGACTCATATAACGTTTAAAATAATGTATATATATTATAGTTTTCTATAAAGCAACTGCAGTAGCTTAGTATACTTTACTATATAAATTATTTACAAAGCATGCCTTAGTCTAGCTATATATATAAGCAGATAGCTATGTAAACATGGACTTTGGTAATACTATTTTATATTATGCATATAAAACCGAACTATAACCATTGATATTCTCAACTAAATATACAATATATATATTCTAAATAGTTATATATATGAATATATATATACTCACCTTCAAAGCAATATGAAGGCTGCAAAGGAGCTTGGGTAATGATGATATCTGGAGTTTGGTCAGGGTGGATATGGGCTGCTATGTGGTGGGCGCGGACGATGTTGAGATGGGTCGGCTCTTGGTGATGCGAGTGTTGGGTGGTGAGGCTACCGTATGAGGAGGAGTGGGGTGTTCGGACGGTGTTTGCTAAGTGCTCGGGTGTTGGGTTTGAGGCGAAGCGGGCTGGCGAATGGTAGGGAGGCCACGGCCTAAGGAGGTTGTTAGGTGGTCGCTGACGTGGGTTGCTGGGTGGGACGTGCGGATGCCGTGAGGAGCGATGGTCGTTGGTGTTGGGGAGGTACGAGTTTTTGGCAGGTGGTTGCGGCTGCTACACGGCGGAGGAGGGAGTGGCGGAGGGCAGTAGGGGTCTGACGTGTCAGGTGGGTTGTTGCCTTGAGCGCAGGCCAGTAGGAGGAGACGTGGGTAAGAGGAGTTCGACCGGAAGAAGGCACGGAGGTGGTTGAGCGCCGAGGGGAGAGAGCGGGCGGAGGCTGCTGTGGCGCCGCGTGGAAAGTGGTCAGGCGATGGTAGGTGGTTGGTGTGAATGGTGGCGGCGAGGTCGGTGGAAGGTGGCTACGCTTGGGTTGATGCGAGCGGTGGACGAAGGAAGGTGGAAGAAGGCGGATGTGTTTGAGCCGGGTTCTGGTGCATCGGAGGCAGGGCGACACGCAGAGGTGAAGGGCGGCATGGGTTTGTTTTCGTGGCGGAGGAAAATGAATGGGTGCAGTAGCCCTCTTTTTTTATGTAGAATGTGAGAGGAACAAATAGAAAAGGAGAGGAAGAATTAGAGAGTTGCTGGGTAGATCTAAGGGAGCAGTAAAATGAGGAGGTGGCAAGTCCATTCTCAGGCAATATGAAATAACAGGGACGAAGTGAAGGACAGATGCATTAAAAACAAATAAAAGAAACATGGACCGTTCAAATAATTAATACGCATGAAATTTTCATTTTTCAAAACTGATGGAAATAAAGGCAGTCATCATAAAGTAGTACCGTTACGACGAGCTGTTTTATCGTTTCTATCGCATACCGTACCTCAAAATGCAGAAATAAATATACCATGATGATCAGCGCGACGAGACGATCAAAACAGTATAAAGATATTAGTGGTTTGATTGAATTATAAAATTTTGAATTTTTCTACTGTCGGAAAATGCAAGAAAAACGCTGAAAAATAAGATCGACGGAGCCAAAGATGTCCGAATTTGGAAAAACGACAAACTGACATCTTGCTCAGAAGATGTTTTAGAATTTTTCTATGTAAACATATTTAGGTTTCGGAAACATTTTATTTTCATCGCTTTTTAACTGATTAAATTGAAGTAAATTTACGCGCGAAATAAACTTTCATATTTTCTGACGAAAATTTACAGTTTGCTATGTTAAATTAGACGCATTCCAAATATCAAATTTATATTTCAAAATTTATCGTTTAAAATTTCCTAAAATTTCAATTAATAACGTTATTAAAATCGGTTAAATTTACGGGTCGTTACAAAAATTCACAAACTAAATTGTTTTAAGCGCGGGATTTGTTTTGATGTAGGGTCGCGAAATCGAGCGAATCGACTTCAGGCGCGGGTTGCTGAAAGATTTCAAGCGTGGGTTCTAGGGTGGTTCAGGGAGGCAGGGGTTCGTGGTGATGTTTTGGGTGCGAAATGAGTTCACGGTTGGGTTTGAATGTTGGAGAGTTTGTTTTTTTTAGTGTGGAAATTAAGGTCGCGGTGGTTAACGGGGTTTGCTAAGGCAAGGATGAGGTGAAGTGAAGGCTGTGGAGCTATAGTGGGCAGCGTTGACAGGGTTGATGTTGAAGTAGTTGTGGATTTTGGTAATAGGGTTGACTATTGAGATGTGTAGGCAGTTTTGGATATGTAGTAGTGGGTAGTTGTTTGAGGAGATGGCAGTGCAAGGCAGTGGGTAATTGTTGTTGAAGGAGGGAATAGGTTAGGCAGTTCAGTTAGGCGATGAAGTATGAATGTTGGCAGTGGTGAAATGGTCGATGCACTATTGTTGGTTACTGGAGGCAGAGGAGTTGTAATGGAATGGGGAGAAGGATGATGGCAGCAGTTTTAGGTAAGGGAGGAGATGGTTGTCGATGCTTCAAGTAGATACAGTGATGGTTTTGGTTAGACGGTCGGTTGATGGTGGAGATGGTATGATGTATGTTGTGTGTTAATGAAGTATGTTTAGTATTTGATGTGTTGTCTAATATATGAAGTATGCAATTGTAACAGTGACAAGAGGATGTTTGTATGGCAATATGTTTGGTATTTGATGGCAGTAGCAATTGATATGTGTAGTTGAGGTAGAGGAGTTGAGATGGTAGTGATGGGTGATGTTGAGGGAAGATGATTTGAGTTTGGTCGCTGTGATGAAGGGGAGTAGGGGATGATGGTGTGTATAAAGTAAAGTGATGTAGTTGAAGGAGCAACAGGGTAATGTAGTTGAAGTTGTATGCAAACAATCAACTGTTGCTGGTGAAGTGCTGTATGAAATGCACAGTAAGTATGAAATGCACAGTTAGGATATGAAATGCATAGTAATTATGAAATGCACAGTTACTGTTGGGTAAGTATGAAATCAGCTGGGTGATGAAGCAGGAGGAGATGATGATTAGGGAGTGGAAAATTTTAGGGATGGAACTGTGGCATGTAGCTTTTTTGATGTTGTTATTGGTGGTATGGTATTGTATCTATATTCGACAAAGAGAAGATGTAGTAGTAAGGAGCAAGATGGTATGGCAGTACTGTTATGGCACAGTGGAAGGTTGAGGCAGGTGATTCAGTTGCTACTATGGTTTGTGAGCAGGGTTGAATGTATGGTTTGATGGAGGGCAGGAAGAAAAGCAGTGCAATAGTTGAATATGCAGTGGGTTGTTGGTTTGAAGAAGTATAGGTTAGGGTGAATGTTTGTAGTGGTTAAGGTTTGTAGATGGTGGGGTGGCAGTGTAGAAGTAGCAAGATGGTGAATGAAATGTGTTTGTGGTGGTTAAGGTTTGTATACTGTTATATGCACAAAAATGTGTTATTTGTATGCACAGTTTGTTGGTTCAGGGGTGGCTGCTGTTGTATATATGTGTGCAACAAAGAGGATGCTTATGGCACCGGTATGTAGGGGAGGACAAGGCAGGTTGGTGACAGTGGGAAGGAAGACGGTGTTGTAGTAGTAAGGTAGGGTGGTTTTCTGGAGTAATGGGAGGAGCAATTGACAGAGGTGAATGGGATGGCAGTGGTTCAAGGATGGTTAGGCAAGTGACAGTTTGAAGGTAGAAGTGTGGAAGGGTAGCAGTTTTGAAATGCAGATAGGTGCACAGAGTTTGTAGAGGAATTTGTAACAATTTTGTAAAATAAAAGGAAACAAGTACAAGAAGTTGTAAATGTAATGCAAAATAAAAAAAAATTGTTTTGAAACTGTGTATGTTTTTTTCTTCTGTTTTGTTAAATAGAAACAAAAATGCAAATGGAAAAACAACAAGCACACAAATCAAATAAAAGCAAAAATTACACAAACACACAACACAATGTTTTAAAAAAAAATATGAATTAACACACAAATTAAATGCACAATAAAATCAAACAAAAATAATAATTCGAAGAATAAAACTAAAATCGAATCAAATCCCCGGCAATGGTGCCAAAAACTTGTTAATCGACGGTTTTTCTATCGGTTGGAAAATCGCCGAAAAAATGTAATAATAAAAATAACCGCAAGCACACGTCGTACAATTTTAGTACGCGGCAAGTACGGATGATCCTTAGGGAATTGAAGTGATTTAAAATTCTACCCAATCAAATTAACCCAAAGCTAGAAGTTGTTTTAAGCTAAGAAAATTGTAAAAACTAACTAAAGCAAAGTGAATAAAAATATGAGAGTAAAAGGCAATTTAGAGGCAATTCCCTTCTCATGATAATATAAATCAACATAATGAAATTATGATCTCTCGTTTTGGTCATTTGTGAATTTAGTTTATGTGTTTATCATAAGTATGGTCTATTTGTGCTATTAACTATCCCAACATAAACCATCAAACTTTAATACACCATCCAAACCACTTATTAACTCATGAAAAATAAAACCTATTCTAAGCATGATCTATTTACTATTGATTAGTAATATAGACCATCAAATTTTGATTCTAAAATCCACTTCATTACCAAAATCATATGTAGATGAAGAGGTAATTTGTGTTTACGTTTGTTTAAGCATAGCTTATTTGGTGTCAACAACATAGGCTATCAAATTGAAAGTTAAACAACAAGATTTTACCACATCAAAAATTCCATGAAGCATAAAGTGAGATCAAAAATTAACAAACATCTTGAATCTACATGATTAAGAGAGCTTCATTACCCCTAAATTGAAGGGGTTTAGCTTCTCATATTTGTCATCATTTCAACAATGTTGATTGCAACATAGAACAAAAACAAAAGGAAAAAGAGAACAAACTAAATTGCACGTGAATAAATCTAATCTACTTACATGAAATAAAACTACACTGATTGCATAAAGTAAAGAACAATAATTAAAAGAGCATGAAATTAAATTTCATAAATAAAATTACATAAGAGTAAAATGCTAAGAAGCCATGAAAGAGAGATAGAGAGTTTATGTTTACAATTTGTGGCTACCACTAAACTAACTAGAAGGTGGTAAGAGCTCTCTACATGAAACATAAGGGGTATTTATACATGTTTGAAACCCTAATCATATCTTAGGGGACTACCCAAAATGCCCCTTAGGAAGTGTGGCCTTCAAGTTGTCATTAGCATGAGCATAATCCTCCATTTAAATGTGCATGTAGCTTTAATCCCCACTAACATGTGAATTAAATCCTAATTGAAGTTTATGGTTAGTGCGTAGGTAGGGTCCTCCATGATGCATAAATTCTTTTATTTCTTCATTCTCTTGTCTTCTTTCCTTTGTGCATGCATACATACATGAAGCCACTTCCATGTTGAATCCAAATTTCTACAAACCAACATTAAAATGTGCAAGTAATTTTTTTTCAATTAAATCATACACAAAAATGACCATTTTTCCCCTAAATGAAAATGAATAAATGATGATTTGAAACTAATTTAAATTTTGGTTTAAACATGTAAAATATTCTAGTATGCTCATTTATTAAATAAAAGTAGATTATATATGGAAGTAAAATATGCACATTTACGTGCACATCAGGCGAGTCCATAGGCAGAGCAAAGGAGTAAAAAGGGAGGCATACCCCTCTGTTCGGTGCTCCAAGCACCGGACATGAGATCCTGTTCAGCACCCCAGGTTACCAGATAGGAGATCATGTTCGGTATCCTACGGTATCGAACAAGATCATCTGTTCGGTAAGGAGGGGGCCGAACAAAGGGAGGCATCTTATGAAGGTCGGACCGTGGCCTAGCAAGGACACCGAATCAAGGTGTCTATCGAACCAAGGATGAATGTGCCTATTGAACCAAGGACTATGGTGCCTACCGCACCGATGAGAATAGTGCACACACCAGACCAAGCTAGTACTATACCCACCAAGCTGCGTGCCTTAGTGCGATACCGAACCAAGCATGGGAGGAGTCCTCCAAACCGAAGGGGAGCCCAGCCAAATAGGGGAGCATACAAACTTAGCTAATAACATGTCCATATGCATTCTACCGTACCAACCAGCCTCGGACAGAGCTCCTAGACAAACCTAGCATGCTATATAATGAATGAAATCTACTTATATCAAGAAATAATTAACTACATCTGGCATATTCAGGAATATTCCCTTTGGGTGAGTTATACATGGAAATTTCCCAACTTACTTGATTAACCACACCATCTATTCACTCCTATAAATAGCAAAGCATCCAACAACAATGGAGGACAATTCTAAAGAGCCAAGCTTATAGCAGTAGTGGCAGACAAGTCAGAGGTAGCCGAAATAGCTAGTAGGAACAACCTAGAAGGATCAACTAGCAGGAAAAACCTAGAAGGATCAACTAGTAGGAGTAGCCTAACAGTAACAGCTAGCAAGAGCAACCTAGCAGGAACAGCTCAATAGGAACAGTTAACTAAAACATCCTAGTAGGAGCTGCCTAGCAGGAACATCCTAGCAGGAACCGCCTAACTTGAACTGCCTAACAGAGATAACCAAATAGGAGTAGGCAGCCGAGAATAGCCAAACAGGAATAGCCAAATAGGAATAGCTGAACATACTTCCTTGAGCTATATCTTACTTTCCATTGAGCTTTAGATCAGTGTATCTTGTATTTTAGACATTGTATCAAAGATCTATAGAAAGAATAATGAAAATAGATAGTGGATGAAGGCACATTCTAGTCGAACCACTCTAAATCCTTGTGTTCTTTACTTTGCTGCAACTTACTTTCTGCACAACCTCAATGTGATATGCTTTTCGAAAATCAATTAATACAAATATAACATTTGTGATATATACCCATTATTCACAGCTTTACAACTATTCGATTGGAGGTGTTTGCCCATTTTTTGTGCAAACACTTACCTATCCTGGACTCTCCAAAACTAATTCAATGAATTTCTGATAAACTCAATTATGGTTCTTTTAGAAGTATGCAAACTATATAAAGAGGAGTTCTCCTCGGGGGATCTCGTATTTATAAGTTCTTAAAGCTAGAGACATTTCAGTCCAATGCTCCTCTTTAAGGGTTGTCGTAGAATATGAAACCATGAAGCTTTTAGATACTTCCTAAGTTACATTTGGTCAAGTTCAAACAGTCGACTAATAGACTATCCTATTAAAAACGACCGCTTATAGAAATCAAGGTTCGTATACTTAGCATGTTTCTAACATTCTAACGTATACCATCCCTCGGTCAAGAGTGAAGCTAGGTAAGTTAGATCACTGGTTGCATATCAAAGCCTTTCCTAGACACTTCATTCTTGACTCTCACAAATAGACAAGTCCACCTTGTCAGCTTTTAGTGTCAAGTATAATATTAATGACTTCCATAAATGAGTAAGAAATCAACACGATTAACACGTTTCTGACCTTCCCAACTTAACTATTCCTCGATCAAGAGTGAATACAATAGGTTATAGCACTATTGCTTCTATCCCTACTCGAACATCAAATCTAACATTCACAAATAGATAAGCCTACTACGTCGGCTTTTAGTGTTAAGTGTAGTTAATTGCTTTTCAAACAAATAATTAAACAAAACACGATTTGGTCACTAAGAAATTCCTAACCACTTTCTAATCCTTTGTTTATACTTTTAAAACCCTTGTTAAAATGATATATATATATATATATGTATGTATGTATGCATATATGTATAGTAATTTTATTTACAAACCTAGATATTTAATAAGATAATTTAAGTGATATTATATTACATAAGATATTTATACTTTGATAAAATAGTCAACATATTTTCTACAAACTATATGTACTTAAAAATACTTTTAAAATACTTATAATTGGTTTTAAAACATTTACTTCATATATTACTTTAAAATAAGAAGTTTATAAAACATTTTGAAACTTGGAAAACCATGTTTTCCTTATATTTAAAAGTAAACCCTCTTCTTTAAAAATTCATAACTAATTCTTAAAATAAAATACAAATCCCAAACCACTTTTAAAATACTCTAATAAGAGTTAGAAAAGACTTATAAAAAGAATAAAACAAAGTTCTTAATTTTAAAGTCCTTTTCAATCATATGAAGTTCAAAAACCAAGGCTAAATGGGGTAGTTTTGCATAAGAATAAGTTTGGCCACTTTTCGATATGTTACTTAACTTTTCAACATTCAAACTTTTTATAGAAACTAACATACACAACAAACATTACAAATATGCCGAGAAACCTCTAGGGATCTCTCCACAAAGTTCCTTAGAAATTGTCGAACACAAGGCAATTCCTAAGTGCATCTACAGCGACTATCGCTATAAGAGCACTTTCAAATTCAAGTCCAATTCAAACCTATGTTCAACTACAACCAATGTACTTTATTCCAAGACTAAGCCACAAGCCATATAGGTCCATTCAACTCCATACATATTGATTACATATGCCATTCGCTTTCAAAGCAAGAATCGAATAAATATTATAATCATATATCAATATTATGACATATATTAATATCCATTCAATCACAAAGAAATAATCAATCACAAGAACATATACACAACATATTTTCGTTCAAGGTGGTGAGTTAGCTCACCTTTAAGTAAGTAAAAAAGCAAGTCTAAGCAACCACCTCCTACCTTAACCTTGCAAACAGTAACTTCCAACCTTCTCCTTAGCTTTTGCACTTGATTTTAAGGCAATATTGCCTTCTTTTGCTTACGGCCTATGATGATGGGCGAGTATGGCTTCAGTTATTCAAGATCTAAGTTGATGGAAGGTGTTTGACGCTATCCTAAGGCTCTTGTCCATGTTTGAGTTGATTTGGAGTTGTTTTGAAGTTATTTTCTTTTAGGAAATCCAATGGAGAAGGAATAGAAGAGAGCTTTCTTCTATTTTGTAAATTAGTAAAAGTGCTTTCAAGGGGTATGCCCTCTCTTATATAGGCTCAAGTTGGTGTTCCTTAACCTTTCTCTCACCCCCTCCCCCATCAGCCATGGAAGGCTCACCCTTATACATGCCAATCACTTCTCTTTTACACCTCTTACCTTTGGCAAATGACTAAACTACCCCTTACATACACATATCCTTATTCATTAGAAGCTTCTAGAATGTTCTAATTATTCTATAAAGAAAATTGTGTTAATTAGTTACTAATGTGTTCATATGTTCATTAGCTAAGTTCAAAACTATTCGAACAACTTATATCGAATAAAAAGTTGTTTATCGATAAACCGATTTTCAGTCACGTTAACAATTTTTCTTCGAAGTATATATTTTTATAAACAAATTTCAAAAACAAGTTTCTTATCATTAGTCATTAATCAAAAAATGTTTAACAAGGTTATAAAATCACATTTATAAAACTTAATGATATTTCAAAATGTTATGATATTCGAAGACGAATTGTTCGAATTTACGGGTTGCTACATTCTCCACCACTTTGAAAATTTCATCATCGATATTTAAACAAGAATGATAATCAATGAAGATAGAGTAATACTGAAACAATATACAAACCAAACAGTAAACCAAATGCATACTAAGTGACTCCACCTCAAGCGGTGAGTACATTAAAAAAGATATACGATACTAAGATAAGAAACCACAAGTCCACGAACAACTCTAGATAGGAAACCCTCGAACTATCCTCCGTGAGCCATGTACAATCCTAAGCATCTCGCTCCACTATACATTGACTATCTTAACAACTTTAATCCTCAATCTCTTCTTATCTCAGTCATTGATACAAATAAACTTTCTCATAATGGCCAAGTTAGGCTTAATCACTAAGTCCTCTTGGTGTGATGGGTAATAATCAAAGTAGGATCGTGCACAGACTTACATAGATGAGATACATGAAAAACATCATTCACACCCACCAATCTAGTTGGTAACTCAACCCTATAAGTTAGAGTTCTTATCCTCTCGAGTATCGGAAAAGGTTCTATAAAACGAGGAGCCAACTTCCCTCCCTTCCCGAATCAAACTACACTATCATCGGGGAAACTCTGATGAATACAAATTCCCCAACTGAGAACTCCAAATTACTACGCCTCACATTAGCATAGCTCTTCTGCCTACTCTGAACTAATTTGAATGCTTCCTAATCTCTGCTACCTTATCCGTGGCTTCACGAATCATATCTGGTCCAAGCACTAAGCAATCTCCTGGTTCTACCTAACACGGTGGAGATTTACAAGGCCTTCCGTATAACACCTCAAAAGGTGCCATCCCAATACTCGCTTGAAAACTATTGTTATAAGAAGACTCAAAAAGTGGCAAATGATCCTCCCATAAACCTCCAAAGTCTAGAATATAAGCATGAAGTAAATACTCCAAAACACGATTCGCTCTCTTACTCTCCCCATCTGTTTGAGGATGACAAGCTGTGCTTAAACTCAGCTCTGTCCCAAGTGCATCATCCAAACCCTTCCAGAACTGACTTGTGAAGATTGGATCTTGATCACTCACGATACCATATGGAATGCGATGAAGCCTAATGATCTCTCTAACATATAACTAAGAAAAACTAGAAGCAGTCCTCGTTGCCTTCATTGGTAAGAAGTGCGCGCTCCTGGTCAATTGATCCACAATAACCCACACACCTTCGTTACCTATCCTCGACCCAATCAACCCATCGATAAAATCCATAGAAATCTGCTCCTACCTCCACTTTGAAACCTCAAGTGGCTGAAATAGTCCAGTTATCCTTTGGTGACTACCCTTAACCCACTAGCAGTTAGTGCATCTACTAACAAATACAAAAATGTCTTTCTTTATACCTTCCCACCAGAAAGTATGTCTAATGTCCTGATACACCTTAGTGACCCCTAGTTGTATCGTCAGTCTAGAATGGTGACTCTCTATCAGAACCTCCTATCTAATCACATCAACATCCGGGACACAAAACCTATCTTTCATCCTCAAAATGCCACGGTCATCTACTCTAAATCCTGGACACTTCTCCAAAGCAACATTCTCACTGACAGCTTTCACTATCTAAGCAAAACGAACATTCCTCTGCTGATTATTCTCAATGCGATGAGTAAGAGTCGGACGAACCTCAACATTTGACACAACTGCATACCCCTTACCGAGTGCATTAACTACGACATTAGCTTTCCCCGGTGTATATAATATGTCTAGATCATAAGCCACAAGAAAATCCAACTACCTTTGTTGCCTCATGTTTAAGTCCTTCTGCATAAAAATATACTTTAAAGATTTATGGTCCGTATACAATTCGAACTTATCACCTAGTAAATGATGTCTCCACATCTTCAAAGAAAATACCACCGTTAATAACTCCAATTCATGAATTGGATACCTCGCTTCATGCGGTTTGAGCTGTCGACTCACATAAGCGATAACCATTCCATGCTGCACTAACACAGTACCTAAACCTGTTCTACATGCATCAATGTAAACAGTCGAACCCTCACCTCCATCTGACATGGTAAGAATTGGAACACTAGTTAACTTTGCCTTCAGCTCTAAGAATGCTTACTCGCATTTATCAGCCCATACAAATTAGACGTTTTTCTACGTCAAATTTGTTAAGCGAGAGCCAATCTTCGAGAATCCTGAATGAATCTCCTATAATAACCCACTAGATCCAAAAAGCTCCTAATATCAGTTGCGCTTTTTAGCCTCTTACCTGAATGGCCATAAGCTTAGCAGAATCAACAGAAATACCCTTCGTTGAAACAACATGACCTAAGAACCTAACTTCTAAACGCCAAAAGTGAAACTTCGAGAACTTGGCCTTAAACACATGCTCTCTTAGTGTTTTCAATACAACCCACAAATAGCACGTATGTTCCTTCTCGATATTCGAATAGGCTAGAATATCAATTATAAATGCAAGGACAAACTTATTCAGCACGTCTCAAAAACCCAATTAATTAGGTCAATGAAATATACTTGAGCATTAGTAAGGATGAACGACATAATTAACCACTCATAAAATTGATCGGATCTAAAAGCTATCAAGGGTACACTCTCCTCTGCCGCCCTCAACTGATGAAACCCCATAGCATGATCAAGATGAGAAAACACTCGAGCTCCATGAAACTAATTGAACATGGCATTTATCCTAGGCAAAGGATGCTTGTTCTTAATAGTCTGCTTGTTGAGCTCGCGGTAATCTACACACAGTCTTAGAGAGCCATCCGCTTTTATAGCAAAGACGTCGGGCGCTCCCCAATTTAAACGACTTTGTAAGGTCAAGCCCTTCTGCAAATAATCACTAACCTGAATAGATAGCTCCAACTTCTCCTTCGGTGCAAGTCTACAAATAGGCAAAATAATTAGTTTTTCATCTTTAACCAAATGAATAAGGAACTTAATCTCCCAATGAGGTGGTAAACCCGACACCTGTTCAAAGACATCTTGAAACCCCTAAACAACCAAGGTCGAACCCAAATCTCCTTCCGCCACATCAAGAGAACAAAGTAAACTAGTCATAAGCGAGATAGGACCCTCACAAGACATCACCGAAACCTTCCTTCCTTTCATTATCAACGACGCCATTCGCTTAACACAATCTAGGACACCATTATTCTGAGACAACCAATACATCCCAAACAGAACATCAAAACCCATAAAACCTAGAACATACATATCGATAGGAAAGTGTTGGTCAAAATAAGAAATTGGAACTCCTAAACAGATCATACAAAGATTGCCCAAGCCCACAAAAGGGTTCGACACACAAATAAAATCTAAAGCCATAATTGACTCAAGTTTCAATCTATCAACAAGAAGTCTAGATATGAAACTAAGAGAAGCACGAATATAAAATAAGATACGAACAAGAATACACAAAATAATAGAATACCTTCCAAAACCTTCTTTCCCTTACAGTGGCAAAAGTGGAAGGTGCTATAGATAGTGCAAAAACTCGAGCCCGCCACCCTTTATGGACCATCGGACACTCCCTAGAAAAATAACCCGGTTGGTGGCAGTTATAGCAATCTTGCCTCAATACAAATTGAGCTTTGATTGCATGCAGCTCTAGCTTCGGTACTTTAGCAATATGTGCCCTAACTAATGGCGCTTTCGCCTCCTGTCCTCCCCTAAATGGGACACAGTTCTGAACAAGATGCCTCTTCTTCCCACATTTGTATTAAGCTAAACAAGAAACATTTCCCGACGGCTGAAACTTCCACTCGTTGTCCCCAACTGATGCAGAAACAAACAGCTCCGGAGCCAAGCCCTCAAACCATAAGGCCATGATTCACTAAACCCATAGAAGACCCCATGATATTATTAGTCCCATCCTATTCAAACTCGGGATTCATACCTACCACAAACATCTCATTCTTCTTCAAAGGCATGTCTACTAACCCCAACCCAAATCGAGACAAAGCAATGAACCAGTTCTCATACTTCGCCACAGTCACGGCCCCACTACTTTAAATCCAAGAAGTTCCTAAAGAATAAAGTCTTCCCAACTTCCAGGACAAACTTCATCTCAAAAACCTTCTTAAATTAGGCACAAGAGAAGTCATTTCTTGGACATCAACTGTAACAGAACTCCACCAATCCATGGTCGTATTTGTCAGATGTTGCAATGCTAAACGATGCATCATCGCGTCATCCAACTCCATATCCTTGAATTTATGGACACACAATCTGAGCCAAGACTAAACCTCTATGATCGTCTCCAAGCTACTAAACATCTTACCCCCGGCCTCTCGTAATCATGACAAAGCGAAGCAAAACTCATCTGAGGTCGGACCTACATGACCTCCTATACGACATACATTTTTGGTTCCACGACGGGCGCAACATTCCTCGGTGCCCAAGTTCCACCATTTGTGATAGTACTACCCATACCACCTCTATTTCCTCGAGCATTGGCAGCTTTAGTACTTATGGTTTGCACTATTTAAACATAGCAAAATATACTTAGGATACTAAAGGATAGAGTTTATTCAAAGAAAGAGTTATTCTAAAGGAAAAAATGAAAAGGTGTGTAGCTTTATAGAAAAATACAAATACACTCTCATATATATAATACACTTGACTCATTCTACAGTGTCTCTAACCCTATCTCTAATGAGACATACCCTACCAAAGCCAAGGTGTTTGTTCAACCTTGAGCTCTGATACCAAATGTAATGACCTGACTTTTCGACCCTTTAATGTCGACACTAAATACATCCATGGTATTCGTGTGTCGAGCACCCAAGTGTCTGAAAGACAAATAATTAAGCTAAAATAAAAGAAAAGGAATATAACAAGAAAGTAAGAACAAAACATCAGAATCCCACAGTAGAACGATAATATATAATATCAAAAGAACAACACAAAGGGTTACTTCGAATACAGAAATTTTAGAGTTACAAAACCTAAGTACTATCATTAGCTTGGAGAGTCATAAATGCCTGTCCTCACAATGCTGTTATATATACGCATAATATAGTGTAATAGAAATCGAAATATATATATATAACAAAAGCCTCCAGCTCGTTTCCTGAACTCTAAAGCGTCTAAAGTTAAACCTTCTTTGCTCAGCCTACTCGAAAGAGTACATGAGGAATTTAGGAAAAACAAAAACCACGTGTCAAACATAAGTCTGGTATGAGAAAACTCAAGATACATAAAACATGTAATAGTAACTATTGAGACTGTACGAATTCCCGTGATGGTTTTCCTTTAAAAGAAACAAACCATTCACTAAGTTAATATAGTGATATAATAGGTAATGTCTAGAGTATAGGACATAAATATTATCAAATAGTTGTGTTGCTTGCATCTCACAACACAACAATATTAGAAGTACATCTAAGATCTCTAAGGTATGTTCGCATATGGATTTTTCCGTAGAGATCTCTTCAATCAAGCTGAATCCAATCTCCTATACAAGGGTTAGAAACTACCTTCGAGTGTCGTATATCTCTAGATAAAAAATACCACAAGGTAAATATAGTTGGTCCATGCCCTAACACATGATCCCATATATCATCAACTCCCACTAGCAACATTGATAAGCATACATTAGATATGGAGTTGATATATCCTGTTGTGGCATAGCTAAACTCCAGGCTATGAGGTCTTCTTTTTTTCTATCATTTCCGATGTCAAGATCACATTCGACATCTCTCATATGAATCTTCATCACTCGAACAGAACACGAAGCACTCCATGGATTCCGCATAGGCCCATTTGAAAAATGCTAATGCTGACCTCTCACTTGGACTTAACCTTAGGATTGATAGTTCAACCCTATAGCATAAGTCTACAATGTTAACGCTGACCTCTCCCTTCGACTTAACATCGGGATAAACAGTTCATCTCTTTAACATTCCACTTCACAGCTGCTTCCAATACATAAACTCATATACTAGTTTGAAATGGTATTTTGTAAGTAAATCATTTACCGATCCCGGACTCTCCAAAACCGATTCGATGAATTTTCAGTAAACTCAATTCTGGTTCTTTTAGAAGTAAGCGAAGTATATAAAGAGGAGTTCCTCCCGGAGGATCTCGTATTTATAAGTTCTTAAAGCTAGAGATGTTTCATACCAATGTTCATTCCTAGGGGTTCTCAAAGGGTATGAAACTATGATTCTTTTAGATACTTCCTAAGTTATATTTGGTTAAGTTCGATAGTTAACTAATCGATTATCCAGTTAAAAACGCTCGTTATAGAAATCAATGTTTGTATACCTAACATGATTTTGACATTCCAACTTATATTATACATCAACCAAGAGTGAAGCCAATAAGTTTGAGCACCGGTTGCATATCAAAGCCTTACCTAGACACTTCATTCTTGACTCTCACAATTTGACAAGTCTACCCCGTCGACTTTTAATGTTAAGTATAGTACAAATGACTTCCATAAACTATTGAATATTCTAGTATATGATTTTTGTTTGATGATAATAAACATATATATATATATATATTCATTTAAATGTATTTGTTATTGTACTATTTTATTGTTCACATAAATAAATAAATATTTGTTGGATAAAATAAATAACACATAATTCAAATTCAAACAAATATTTTATTACAAATTCGAATAGTACAAATTTAAGCTTTCACTACATTTACAATTGCAATTTCATCACAAATTTTAGTTTACAATTTTGACCTCACTACATATATTCACTCACACTTGTATTTTATCTCCAAATTTTTTCCAGCCTGTATCCAACATCCGAATTACCTGCAAAATAAACACTGACGCAGTAAATTGAAAAAGAAATATTTTGTAGTGTAAAATAATAGCGTGTGTGTTGAAAATGTTATTTGCCTCAGTTATTTGGGTTGTTCGTCATTTATTTTGAATTCAACTTACACGAACAACTTGTGACGTGCACAGTGTATCACTGTACATGCCACAAGGACATGCACACCGATATACACTTGATAAAACTACAGGGACAGGTGAGCCCAAGGTCAAACCCAAGCCGAGGCTGGATTCAACTCAGGTGCACGCAAATCAACATTGCAACACAAAAGCTCCAAACAGAATGAACATATAACAATAGGAGCACTACACAAGCATGCGATAAAGGCTACACAAAGAAACCACCATACATACACACACACACACACATATGTATACATATGTATATATGTAGTGCACAACAATCAAATATGCAGAAGTTCATGATAATGGCAAGCTATAGACATAAAGTAAAAAGGCTAAACCAAACTGGACATGAAACTCAAAGTGCAACCAGACCAGTTCAATATGCAAGCAATCAAGCTACAACAAGGCTACAACTTCAAGATACTACAAGCAAACAATGAACTGGCTCGAAGCAACAGAGGCTACAACCCAGTACACACACAAATGATCACATGTAATCTGAACCAAAGACCAACTTAAAAGTACAGAAATATAACAACCAGAATTCGACTGCAACACACCAGTAATGAACAAGCTACAAAAGTACAAAACAACAATATGCACAAGGACAGCAAGGCACCAATTACATATATATACATAGATATATGTATGTATATGTGTATGGAGACCATAATGCATCAATGAAATATGCAGAACACTAGTTCAACTAGACTCCAAAAATACTACACCAGACTGTCACATGAAAACCACATATACACATGTATACATATATGCATATATATATATATACACACACATATATTGTTTCAGAGAATCTGTACACAGTCAAGTGTGAGACCAACTAAATGAACCAGAGGACAGAGCAAACAAGTATGTACAAATGAAATCAAAGCAGTTTTCAAATCAATGTATACATGAACAAGAAGATCACAGAAAGATCAAAGGTAGCATAGAAGTCAATGCAAAACAACCACCAAACTCGACCACAATTACTGGACAACCCACATACAACATAGCCTGGATGTGCAGACCATCAATGTGCACCAACACTGACCATATACAAACCAACATACATGACAACCAGACTAAAAAAACAAGTTCACCAACAGTTCAACATGCTCAAATGTACAAAGTGGTGAATGCAACACTTCAACCAAGACACAGTGCAGGCAAGCATATATATATACATGCGCAAACACACATGTATACATACATACATATATATATATGTAGTGACAAAAAGGGATGCAACATAGACCAGTTCGAATACAAGTGCAATGAAAATTTGAATATTGCCAGAAAATAAATGAAACATCAGGTTGAATAAAGTCACAGAGCAAATCATGGTGAACCAGTAAATTCTCAGGAGGTCAACAATATATCTCGAGATCAAATGACAAGTCGTGTGTCGTGAAACAGTCAAGGAAAAGTAGCAGTTTGAACAAGTAAACATGTACTAGTAATCAAGCAACATAGCATTTAACAAATTTTAACAATGTTAAGGCCGAGATAAAAATCAATCAGATGATCAAGTGATGCAGTTCGAACAAAAATCAATGGATCGTGAAATTGAAAAAACCGATGGATCAATGGATAGATATTGAAAATAAACTATAGAATGCTAATGCTAAAGCTATGAATTCTATTATTTGTTCATTAGATCAAATTGAATTTAATCGTGACTCACATTGTCTAACAGCATAGGAAATTTGGCACACACTTGAAATGACTCACGAAGGAACCTCCTAAGTCAAAGAATCTCGCCTTTCCATGCTCAGCAGCAAATACGAAATCTTCACAATGGCAAAGGATGAAAGTGTCAAATAAATGTATGGACGACTTTCCAATCTCATATACAAATCAAAATCCCTAGGAAGACCATACACGGAGCTGGAAATAGTTTGAAAATTTTTCAGAATTCTTCCATGAAATTTTGAAGCAAAAGTGACTACCATTCAAGAATCCAAAGATCTGAAACAAATCAAAGTTGAAGAACTCATCGGAAATCTCACAACTTATGAGCTAGAAATCAAATTCAAGGAAGAACGCGAAGGAGGTGATACGCGAAAGAAATCAATAGCTCTCAAATGAACAACGGAAAGTGACGACGACGACGATGATGATGGAGCATCTGAATTGGCACTGATAATAAAGAGATTCAAAAAGTGGAACCGCAAACATGGAAATCCAGCTCTAATCAATAATTGTTAAGTAGAATAGTCAAAGTACTAGACAACTCAGAGGAGCAGGAGATCATATGTCACAAGTGCAATAAACCTAGTCATATCAAGCCAAATTGTCCTCAGAATCGACTCAGCCAAGGAAAGAAACTGAAAAGGATAAGTTTTGCAGCTACTTGGGATGAAACTGATGAAAGTGATGAAAGCACTGGTAGTGAAAATGAAACGGCAAAACTGTGTCTTCGAGGAGAAATAAGTGATAACGATGATGACGAGCCAAGCAAGGTATCAAAACTTACTCACTCAGAATTACTTATATATTTTCATGAAGTAAATGGCTATTTTGAACGACTTAGGGAGAAGTAAAATTGAATCATAAAGAGATAGTTTAATAGAACTAAATAAACAGCTTGATCAATTGGTCAAAAACTATCGAAATAAGAGCCCTAAGTCTGATAAGTGTTCATCATTCGAAGAGGAAATTAAAAAATCAAAAATTAAAATTAAGTCACTTGAAAATGAAATTCTGATTTTGAAAGAAAGTGAAAACACAAGGAGAGAAAATTCTATTAAAAAGTGCACCTTGTTATTGAATGAAAATGAATCTCTCAAAACACAAGTCCAACAATTGTCTACAACTTTAGGAAAATTTTCCAAAGGAGAAAAATCACTAAGTATGCTATTGGGGAAATAAACTGTTAATACTGTTAGACAAGGACTTGGGTATAATCAATATGAACATGTTAGAAGTGAAATTAATCAAGTCAATTCCAAGTGCACGATTTGTGGAAAAACTGGACACAATCACAATAATTGCTGGTATAGACCCAAACACATGAAAACCATACCAATTTGGGTTCCAAACGGCACGAATACAAAATCCCTTAAAGTCAAACAAATCTGGGTGCCGAAAGGAACAAATATAGATTGTTTTGGGTCTACAAAAACATATTTTTCAAAATCTTTTGCCACTAACAATCATGGACCTATAAAAACAAATAGGTTATAAAAATCTTTTCTCGTGAAACAACAATAGCGTGACCTGGATTCTGGCTGTTCCAGGCACACGACGGGCGACAAATCAAAGTTCCTTAGCCTAGTACAAAGGTGACAGAATCACAATAGGCAACAAATGAAAAATTATCAGTAAAGGTAAAATAGGTAATGGTACATTTATCTTGAACGATATATTAAATGTGAAAATCAACACCATAATCTAATTTAATTCAGCCAGTTATGTGATAATGAAATAAATGTTTTTATTTGTGCAAAAATGTTGACCAATCATCTTTTCATTTTTGAACTATTTCATATAGATTTGCTTGGGCTAACTATATTGCAAGTTTAGATGATAAGAGATAGTGTCTTGTGTCGATTGATGATTACTCTAGGTACATGTGGATATATGTGTTTATCTTAGTGCTTTTGGATCTGACAATATGTTCGCTAGTTGTTTATGTGCACAGTCTCAATTAAAAATCCAAAAGAATTTCAATTAAAAGCTGTAAAAAGGATTTTAAGGTATTGTTGCAACTTCACGGTCTGGTCTATGATATCTATCTAATGATAACTTTGAGTCAAAGGGAAATTCAGATGCAGATTACACTGGTAGTCTAGTTGATAGAAAAATTACAAGTGGAATGTGTTATATGTAGAGACATTCATTAGTTGCATCATATTTTCAAAGAAAATATGTGCATATTTTTCATTTTAACTGATTTTAAATTAGCAGCCATTTTTTATATAAAACCCCTTCCAGAAAATAGTTTGTTGTTGACTTTGTTTCAAATTAGTCATTTTAGAAAATTCGATTTTATAATTATTTTTGGATTTGATCTTAAATGTCTACATTAACTAATCTGACTACCTACTGATTATCGAAAAGATAAATAGTGATTGAAAAAATGACGAGTGTTGATATTAGTCATATATTATGACTTGAGACACTATATTTAGTAAATTTCTTTAAAAATTAAACAAGATTTATAATAACTTTTGTTGGTAAAAAATCCATGACCATCTCTATTTCTATCATATTTCTAACGTCCATCACTCATCAAAGTCCAATATAGTGTGTCAAAATGTGGTATTTTAAACGGGAAATTATTCGTTTTTATTTTTTATTTATAATAAAAACATCCAAAATATTCACTCTCATTTAAAAGTCCTCACAGTTATGCATGGGTGAATTACTTGGAACATTTGTTTATGTGCTTTCATGCTCATTTAAAAGTCCTCACGGTTATGCATGTATAAAACACATACCAAAATTGATAATTAAATAGATGAGTTGATTCTAATCCCATTTAAAAGTCCTCACAGTTATGCGTAGTTAGAAGATACTTGAAATTCGTTTTTTATATAAAAATTGGGAATGCTACTAATCTCATTTAAAAGTCCTAACGGTTATGCATGTTTAGTAGATAGTCAAATTCCTAATATAAATATACCACAAATAGACACAACTATACGATTTTATACGCCGACATCACCCCTATCACTCTAGAGTGGAATATGCGCCTAACAGAGTATTTATGATTTTTGTTTGAATTTTTATTGAAATTTAATATTTATACTCGATTGGGTATTAATGTTGTATTAATGTCTATCACTTTATCTCTATTTCTCTAACACTATTATTCTTTTGCTGATAACAAAAGGGGGAGAGAAAGATTTTGGCCAATAAAGGTCAAATATTTTATTTTATTTGCATATTCCCATCTAGGTTCATTTGCATATTTCCATCTAGGTTCATTTGCATATTTTTATTTATTTTCATGCATATATGAAGGGGGAGCTTTGTTGTAGAGAGGGAGCATTCAAATAGGGGGAGCAAATAGAGTTCATCAATAACCAAATACATTTAATAAATTCAAAATCTTAATATATGTTTGTTATCATCAAAAGGGGGAGATTGTAGGATATGCTAGTATATGATTTTTGTTTGATGATAATAAATATATATATATATATATTCATTTAAATGTATTTGTTATTGTACTATTTTATTGTTCACATAAATAAATAATTATTTGTTGGATAAAATGAATAACACAGAATTCAAATTCAAACAAATATTTTATTACAAATTCGAATAGTACAAATTTAAGCTCTCACTACATTTACAATTTCATTTTTATCACAAATTTCAATTTACAATTTTGACCTCACTACATATATTCACTCACACTCGTATTTTATCTCCAACTTTTTTCCAGCCTGTATCCAGCATCTGAATAATCTGCAAAATAAACACCGACGTAGTAAAATTGAAAAAGAAATATTTTGCAGTGTAAAATAATAGTGTGTGTGTGTTGAAAATGTTATTTTCCTTAGTTATTTGGGTTGTTCGTTATTTATTTGAATCCATCTTACACAAACAACTTGTGACGTGCACAATGTATCACTGTACATGCCACAAGGCCGTGCACACCGGTATACACTTGATAAAACTGCAGGGACATGTGAGCACAAGGTCAAACCCAAGCCGAGGCTGGATTCAACTCAGGTGCACGCAAATCAACATTGCAACACAAAAGCTCCAAACAGAATGAACGTATAACAATGGGAGCAGTACACAAGTATGAGATAAAGGCTACACAAAGAAACCACCATACTTATATATATATATATATACACACATATGTATACACACATGTATACATATATATATATATGTATACATGTGTGTATACATATGTGTATATATATATATAAGTATGGTAGTGCACAGCAATCAAATATGCGGAAGTTCATGACAATGGCAAGCTACAGACATAAAGTAAAGAGGCTCAACCAAAATGGACATGAAACTCAAAGTGCAACCAGACCAGTTCAATATGCAAGCAATCAAGCTACAGCAAGGCTATAACTTCAAGATACTACAAGCAAACAATGAACTGGCTCGAAGCAACAGAGGCAACAACCCAGTACGCACACAAATGAGCACATGTAATCTGAACCAAAGACCAACTCAAAAGTACACAAACATAACAACCAGAATTCGACTGCAACACACCAGCAATGAACAAGCTTCAGGAGTACAAAACGACAATATGCACAAGGACAGCAAGGCACCAAAGCAATTACACATATATACATAGATATATGTATGTATATGTGTATGGAGACCATAATGCATCAATGAAATGTGTAGAACATCAGTTCAACTAGACTCCAAAAATACTACACCAGACTGCCACATGAAAACCACATATACACATGTATACATATATGCATATATATATACACACACACACACACACATATATTGTTTTAGAGAATCTGTACACAGTCAAGTGTGAGAACAACTAAATGAAATAGAGGAAAAAGCAGACAAGTATGTACAAATGAAATCAAGGCAGTTTTCAAATCAATGTACACATGAACAAGAAGATCACAGAAAGATCAGAGGTAGCATACAATTCAATGCAAAACAACCACCAAACTCGACCATAATTACTGGACAACCCACATACAACATAGCCTGGATGTGCAGACCATCAATGTGCACCAACACTGACCACATACAAACCAACATACATGACAAGCAGACTCAAAATAAAAACAAGTTCACCAACAGTTCAACATGCTCAAATGTACAAAGTGGTGAATGCAACACTTCAACCAAGACACAGTGCAGGCAAGCATACATATTTACATGCGCAAACACACAAGTATACATACATACATACATATATATATATATATATATGCAGTGACAACATGGGATGTGTTATCCCACCTTTTGGCAAGGCCGTGACACCAACAACTTGACTAGAGATCAAAGACAGTTCGTCTAGAAAATCGGTTATACGCAGGTTTACTATGGATATCGACGAATTTTGTCCGAGTCCGGATCGATCCGAAATTGATAGGACATGACAAGCAAAGCTATGAGAGTTAACGTTCCAAATTTCAAGTCAATCCGAGTTCATATGCTCAAGATACAACCGATGCAAAATTGAATAAAAACAGCATCGCGTTCGACTCGCTCAGTTCGCCTCCATCAGATGCTTACTTCGACTCGCTCCGCTTCGCCTCCATCAGATGCTTACTTCGACTCGCTCCACTTCGCCTCCATCATATGCTTACTTCGACTCGCTCTGCTCGAATCCATCATGGAAACCAACTTCGACTCGCTCCACTTCAACTCCACCTCAAAGCCTCTTGTTTCGACTCGCTCTGCATCCTTCAGAAAACAGCAGTTCGACTCCGTCTACATCGACTCCTTTTGAAAACCATTGTTCCACTCCATCAGAGAACCCCATTTCGACCCGCTCCACTTTGAATCCATCCGGAGACTTCTACTTCGTGTCCATCAATGCAAAGCGAGGCACAGTAGTCAATACGAACAAACGCCACGTCATCAAGTCAAGCAGCGACTCGAGCAAGACCAAGTCGAACAGCGATGCGAACGAGAGCGAGTCGAACAAAAGCGAGTCGAAACAAGAGCGAGTCGAACGAAACAACCAACCGGGAATCCCAATTTGTATCGATCATATCTCCTAATCTACAAGTCCAAATGCTATGAAATTTTCACAGAAGACTACGTGCATGCTAAAGAATGTCCACGCCAAATTTCGACTCCATTGGATGAAATCTTGATCGAGTCGAAATTTGTTCGTGTCGATCACAGATCGGACCGAAACTTCATGGGCTTGGGCGTGCGGGCCTGGTCACGTGCCAAAGAGGGTCTCCCGAGATCTGAGCGAAATATCAGCCTCCTACACCTATAAATAGACCCCCAAAGCCAACAGAAAAGGGTTTCTTCTTCTTCTTTGAGATCTCCAACATCTAGACTCTACCAGATCCAGATCCAAACTCCATTGCTGCTGCTACCAACGAATTCCATTGCTGCAAATCATAATTATCTGCTGCAATTCATTGAATTCACTTGTAAACATCAAGGAAAGATCAATAAAGCAAACTACTTCAGAGTGGACGTAGGCAAGATCGCCGGACCACTATAAATCTTGTGTCTCTGTCTACTTCTTTCTGTTTTAAGTTCATTATTCTTCATTTTTATCCTCTACAATACTTAGATCTGAGATATGTGATTATATATTGCTGATTTGTGTTCATACACTAGTGCTTTCATGACATTTGGGGTTTGTGACCATTTTTGGCGCAAACATTTTGGTGCTTTCACTGAGAGGGACAAGGGAATCTCAGATCTGAAGTTTATTCTATGTCAGAAAGAAGATCCAACTCCAGATCTGAAAGAAAAAATTTAGATCCAGAAAAAAAGTTCCTAGATCTAGCTTTTAGAAGACGAAGAAGCCTCATACAAGGAAAAGCGCTATGGAAGGAACTCAGCAAGGGGGCAGCCAAGAGGCGTCCTCTCATTCAAACTTTCCTCCTACCATGAAGCAAATAGTTGGGGGCAACCTCCAAGGATCAGAAACAAGAGGCATGCAAAGACCCTCACTCAGATAAGTACTGGACTCTAGGGTCTGCTAATAAAATAGAAATTATCATCAATTGATTGGGGTAATGACGAATAAGTAGCAAACTCCACACCAACACGATTAAGTCATTTACACATGTACAGGACCGCGAACGATCCTCAGGCATGCTTTCATACGACTACTAATCGTAACGGTGTAGGTGTTTGCACTTTGACGTCCTTGTTTTACTTTTATTTTCCATTTCTAATATTTGAACCTGATTTTGTTGAACATTTCTATTGAAAAAATCATTTTGAATAAAAGCATGCCATTTGTGATACCATGACGGCTAAGCCACTTACACATGTAAGGGATCGCGAACGGTCCTCGGGCATGCTCTGAGACGGCGATAAACCGCCGCCAAACAACTCAGAAACTCACTCGAACGTGAAATCTGACGTTGTTAACACTAAGTCCCCCCCGGGCACACAAAATTCGCCTCAAACGGCACCCGACCGCGAACGGTCACAAATCGCCTCGAACGACACCCGACCGCGAACGGTCACAAATCGCCTCGAACGGCACCCGACCGCGAACGGTCACAAATCGCCTCGAACGGCACCCGACCGCGAACGGTCACAATTCGCCTCGAACGGCACCTGATCGCGAACGATCACAAATCGCCTCGAATGGCACCCCATCCGCGAACGGTCTTCATTCGCCGCGAACGGTCACATATCACCTCAGATGACATACGATCCCGAACGATCGTCATTCGTGGTCAAATAAAACTATCAATTTCTTTGCAGGTCATCAACAGGATATGAACATCCAGTTTATGGCATTACAAAACACACCTTCTTATCACAAGGCATGTTTTGGGGGGAAAATGTTATCCTACCTTTTGGCAAGGCCGTGACACCAAGAACTTGACTAGAGATCAAAGACAGTTCGTCTAGAAAATCGGTTATACGCAGGTTTACTATGGATATTGATGAATTTTGTCCGAGTCCGGATCGAGTCGAAATTGATATGACATGACAAGCAAAGCTATGAGAGTCAACGTTCCAAATTTCAAGTCAATCCGAGTTCATATGCTCAAGATACAACCGATGCAAAATTGAATAAAAAAAGCCTCGCGTTCGACTCGCTCAGTTTGCCTCCATCAGATGCTTACTTCGACTCGCTCCGCTTCGCCTCCATCAGATGCTTACTTCGACTCGCTCCGCTTCGCCTCCATCAGATGCTTACTTCGACTCGCTCCGCTTCGCCTCCATCAGATGCTTACATCGACTCGCTCTGCTCGAATCCATCATGGAAACCAACTTCGACTCGCTCCACTTCAACTCCACCTTAGAGCCTCGTGTTTTGACTCACTTTGCATCCTTCAAAAAAAGTAGTTCGACTCCGTCTACATCGACTCCTTCGCAAAACCATTGTTCGACTCCATCAGAGAAACCCATTTCGACCTGCTCCACTTCGCATCCATCCGGAGACTTCTACTTCGTGTCCATCAATGCAAAGCGAGGCACATCAGTCAATACGAACAAACGCCATGTCATCAAGTCAAGCAGCGACTCGAGCAAGACCGAGTCGAACAGCGATGCGAACGAGAGCGAGTCGAACAAAAGCGAGTCGAAACAAGAGCGAGTCGAACGAAATAGCCAACCGAGAATCCCAATTCGTATCGATCATATCTCCTAATCTACAAGTCCAAATGCTATGAAATTTTCACAGAAGACTACATACATGCTAAAGAATGTCCACGCCAAATTTCGACTCCATTGGATGAAATCTTGATCGAGTCGAAATCTGTTCGTGTCGATCACGGATCAGACCGAAACTTCACGGGCTTGGGCGTGCGGGCCTGGTCACGTGCCAGAGAGGGTCTCCCGAGATCTGAGCGAAATATCAGCCTCCTACACCTATAAATAGACCCCCAAAGCCAACAAAAAAGGGGTTCTTCTTCTTCTTTGAGATCTCCAACGTCCAGACTCTGCCAGATCCAGATCCAAACTCCATTGCTGCTGCTACCAACGAATTCCATTGCTGCAAATCATAATTATCTGTTGTAATTCATTGAATTCACTTGTAAACATCAAGGAAAGATCAATAAAGCAAACTACTTCAGAGTGGACGTAGGCAAGATCGCCGAACCACTATAAATCTTGTGTCTCTGTCTACTTCTTTCTGTTTTAAGTTCATTATTCTTCATTTTTATCCTCTACAATACTTAGATTTGAGATTTGTGATTATATATTGCTGATTTGTGTTCATACACTGGTGCTTTCATGACATTTGGGGTTTGTGACCATTTTTGGCGCAAATAGGATGCAACATAGACCAGTTCGAATACAAGTGCAATGAAAATTCGAATATTGCCAGAAAATAAATGAAACAGCAGCTTGAATAAAGTCACAGAGCAAATCATGGTGAACTAGTAAATTCTCAGGAGGTCAACAATATATCTCGAGTTCAAATGACAAGTCGTGGGTCATGAAACAGTCAAGGAAAAGTAGCAGTTTGAACAAGTAAACATGTACTAGTAATCAAGCAACAAAGCATTTAACAAATTTTAACAATGTCAAGGCCGAGATAAAAATCAATCAGATGATCAAGTGATGCAGTTCGAACAAGAATCAAGGTAGTAGTTTCAAACCAAGTCAAGTTTAAATGCCAAAGTCAAAGCCAGGTGATAAAAAGTTCGAATTGAACAAGTCGAAGTCAAATTTTCATCTCAAAATATTATCACAATATCAAAGTGCCGAAGTCACAGAGGAAACAAATTCAAATGCCAAAAAGAACGGAACCAAAATTCAAATTCATGGAGTTTAAGTACTAGTTGGAACAAGTCAACAAATATCACAAGCATTCAAGTAATAATCGTATGGCCGAGCAAATTCATTGAAGAATTCAAACAAAATTATACGAACGAAAATTAAGGGATTTGTTCCCTATATAACCCTAAATCATCATCGGTAGTAAACTACATCGAGTTCAAGCATATCAACGAGAGTAAATAAAAGAAATCACATACCAGTATTATTCAATTCGAACTCGACAAATGAAGCAGCCGAGTGAATTCAAAGCAAGGCGATCGATCGACAAAGCAGTCAATGTGAAAACAATCCTTCAATCGATCAACTGGAATCGTCGACTTCAATTTCTAGAAACCCTAATTCCTTTTTGAAGAAGATTGGCCAAAGTCTTTTTGTGCTTAGAGAAAATATTTCACGAAATAAAAGAAGTGGGGAGTCACCTTTTTGTTAAATACTGATTTGGGCCGGCTATTGATTTATGTTAATTGGGCTTAAATATAGGGTTTTGTTTTAAGTGTTTATTTTCATTTTGTAATTTTCCTTTAAATTTTTGTAAAATTCTAGTCGTGTGACTAGGGACGAACTACAGTGGTGTAGTTCGAGAATTCGCAACTTAGTGGCTGAGTTGTGGCAGGGCTTTGAGCGTAGAGTTAGGTTAGTCGATAGCGGGTGTCGCAAGTTTACATGTGTAAGCGTCTGACTACTTAATTTCTAGTAGAAACCTTAGGGGCAACACGTAGGTAGGGTTTTGCCGAAGCTGGGTAAATCCGTGTTGTTCTATTTCTGCTTTTATTATTATGCTATTATCCGTGCTGCAATTATTATATATATTTCCGCATTAATTTTTATTTTTTTAGTATCACCCTATTCACCCCCCCTCTAGAGTGAAATCAATCCTACATAAACGAGTAAGAAATTAACTTAATTAACACGTTTTCGACCTTCCCAACTTAACTATTCCTCGGTCTAGCGTGAAGACGGTAGGTTAGAGCACTATTGCTTCTTTCTCTATACAAAAATCAATCTTAACACTCACAAATAGATAAGCCTACTTTATCGGCTTTTAGTGTTAAGCGTAGTTAATTACTTTTCAAACAAGTAATTAAACAAAACATAATTTGGGCACTATACGATTCATAACCCCTTTCTAAACCTTTTTTTATACTTTTAAAACCCTTGTTAAAATGATGTATGTATAGTAATTTTATTTATAAAAATAGATATTTAATAAAACAATTAAAAAGATATTATATTATATAAGATATTTATACTTTAATAAAATAGCCAACACATTTAAAAAATACATATACTTAAAAGTGCTTTTAAAATACTTATAATAGGTTTTAAAACATTTACTCAAAATATTACTTTAAAATAACAAGTTTATAAAACATTTTGAAACTTGGAAAACCATGTTTTCCTTATATTTAAAAGTAAACTCTCTTCCTTAAAAATTCATAACTAATCCTTAAAAATTCATTAAACTCCCAAACCACTTTTAAAATACTCTAATAAGAGTTAGAAAAGATTTGTAAAAAAGAATGAAACAAAATACTTAATTTTAAAGTCCTTTTCAAACATTTGAAGTTCAAAAACCAAGGCTAAACGTGTAAGGTTTGCATAAGTATAAGTTTGGCCACTTTTCGAGATGTTACTTAACTTTTCAACATTCACATTTTTTAAGCTACTAACATACACAATATACGTCGTAAATATGGCGAGAAACACCTAAGAATTCCTCTACAAAGTTCCTTAGAAATTGCCTAACACAAAGCAATTCCTAAATGCATCTATAGCGACTATTGCTATAAAAATATTTTCAAATCCAAGTCCAATTCAAACCTATGTTCAACTACAACATATGTGCTTTGTTCCAAGACTATGTTACAAGTCATACAAATCCATTCAAGTTCATAAATATGGATTACATATGCCATTTGATTTCAAAGCAAGAATCGAATCGATATTACAGCATATATCAATATCCATTCAATCACAAAAAATAATCAATTACAAGCACATATACACAATTTATTTTCATTCAAGGTGGTGAGTTAGCTCATCCTTAAGTATGTGGACAAGCAAGTTTAAGCAACCACTTCCTACCTCAACCTTGCAAACACTGACCTTCTACCTTCTCCTTAGCTTTTGCACTTGATTTTAAGGCAATATTGCCTTCTTTTGCTCACGGCCTATGATGATGGGAGGAGTTTGGCTTTGGTTCTTTAAGATCTAACTTGATAGAAGGTGTTGTGATGTTATCCTAAGATTGTTGTCCAAGTTTGAGTTGATTTGGAGTTGTTTTAAAGTTATTTTCTTTTAGAGAATTTAGTAGAGAAAAATATGAAGAGAGTTTGCTTTTACTTTGTAAATTAGTAAAAGTGTTTTAAAGGCGTATGCCCTCTTTTATATAGGTTCCAGATGGTGTTCTTTAACCTTGCTCTCACCATCCTCCTCCACCCACAATCATGTCATGGAAGGCTAACCCCACTACAACAAAAATACACTATTACAACGTCTCTTTTACAACGGGCAATGGCTGCCCGTTGTAATAGACGTCTACTACAACGGTCCATTCTGGTCCGTTGTAATAGATGTCTTATATAAAGCCTTTTTTACAACGGGCAGTCATTGCCCGTTGTAATAGAGTACTATTACAACGGTCATTTCATGCCTGTTGTAATAGATGTAAATTTTACAACGTTCACCAACTGCCCGTTGTAATAGAGGTGCCAATTTTACAACGGGCTAAAACTGCCCGTTGTAATAGGTTCCAAGTTTACAACGGGCTAAAAGTGCCCGTTGTAATAGGTGCCAGCAGGCCCGGTTATTGGGCTAGGCGGGCTAGGAATAGGGCAACCCACCCGATAGGCAAACAAAATAAACCCTAGTCCAAATTTCAAAATCGCGCATAGAGAAATTGCAACGCTCACTGACGACCGAACAAAACAACCCTACGCTAACCCACCTAACCGCCTCCATCGCCTCCGCACGGCCGCACCCCATCCACGGCAACGGCGCTTCACAGCTCCTCCTCCTCTAGACATCCACTCTAATCGGACCGGGTGGGCAATCGCCCTACCCAAGATTTGGTCAGCAAAATATCAAGACCGATGCTAAATAAAGAAACAACGACGAAAGGAAGAAAAGCAAAAAACCCTAACACGGAAAAAACACGCTGTCGCTTCCGCGACTCCACATCTTTGCGTCTTTGCCTTCTTGCTTCCAGGTTCAATCAGTTGCTCATTTGATTGAATTTTTGAGGTATTTTTACTAGTTTTTTTTATTTTATTTTGCATAATTGTCTGAAGACTTGAATTATATGTCATGCGAATTTGATAATACACTTGACTGAAGCATATGGATTTGAATTATATGTCATGCGAATTTGATAATACACTTGACTGAAGCATATGGATTTGCAAGAAATTCACTAAAAGTATATAGAATTTGAATGATTTGATAATGCACTGATCTGTAGATGATGAAGCATCAATATTGGCATCTCTAAGCAAAGATCTGTCTGCTGTCACACCTCAACAGACTAATGGTAAATAATTAATATTTTTGATCATTATAGAAGCATAGAAAAAAAAGGAAAGAAAATTGATTCAAACTCTTTTGGATAGGTACGCTGACTCCTGAAACGGATATATCTGGTAGCATATTTGAGGAACAAAGAACGACTTTTAAGGATATTGCTTCTTCGTTAAATCCCTCTTCTACTAGATGCCAAGCTGTCAAGGATAATTTAATTAAGGATATGATTCATCCCCTTGATATTGATGTTTGTTTTGAATCTTTTCCATATTATCTAAGGTATTTTTTTCCTAACTGATATTTTAATTCGTTGTTTATGTGAGATTTCTTCTTTAAGCCAACGCATACTTCTTTCTGGCCCAGTAGGTACATTCATCGAGTTCTGCACCATCTTTTCATTTTCACCCTGTAATTATGCACCATGTTTTGATGTAAATTCATGCTTTCGTAGGGTCTGAAATATACCATGAGACCCTAGCAAAAGCTCTTCCAAAGAAATTTAATGCCAAATTGTTGATAATGGATTCTCTTCTGCTCCCTGGTGTACGTTTCCTCATTTCCTATTGTTGCTCCACCTTTTGTACGCATAGTTAGCCGTATTAATGCTGGTATTACTACACATTATCATAGGGTACTTCATCAAAGGAGTCTGACTCTGTTAAGGATATTTCAAAGGCTGAAAAGCTTGCCATATTTTCTAAGCATAGAGCAGCTCGAGCTGCTGCGTTTGCTGATAGTTTGAGCACATTGCATCAAAAGAAGTTAGCACCCAGTGTTGAAGCTGATTTTGTTGGCACATCAAGTTCACATTCTTTACCAAAAAAAGAAGTATCAGCATTATCCTCAAAGGCTCATTCATTTAAAGAAGGTATGCTATCTCCTTTTTATTGTTCTAGTCTGTTATATTGCAGCTAAACCACCACTGGATTTGCTCAAAGAAATGCCCATCCATTACATGCAGTTCTCCCACACAAATCACACCCTCCCCCCACCCCCCACCACACACACACACAACTCAATTTTATATCTACATGTTTTTTTACCAATCAGCTGCAGGTTGAGTGTTCCATGATGTTTATATATATATATAGTTCTGTCTGGGATTATTATACATTTTTAACTTTCAAATTCCTTAAATAGGTGATATGGTGAGATATATGGGTTCAGTGCAGTCACCAGGGTTTCCTTCTGCGACTAGTAGGTATGTGGCCGCAGTTGAGTTTAGCCATTGATTGCTCCTTGTGATATCTCTTATTCATCTGTTAACTCAATTTACATTCAATGATTCTGCAGAGGTCCAAGTTTTGGTTAAAGTACTCCTGGCATTTGAAGAAAACGGGTTATCAAAACTTGGAATTAGATTCGACAAACAGATTCGTGATGGAAATGACCTTGGTGGATTATGTGAGAAAGATCATGGTTTCTTTTGCACTGGTAACTTGTATCACCTTACCTCTCCCTTATTTTGTTCTCAGTTATGTCACTAACCATTCCTTTGTTTCCCTTTGATTTAGCTGATTCTCTTAGGCATGAAGACTCTGAAAAGTTTGTTATTACCGAACTGATTGAGGTTCTTCACGATGAACTTAATAAATCTGGTCCAATAATAGTTTTCATCAAAGACATAGAAAAATCTGTTGCTGGAAGCACAGAATCATATACGCTTTTGAGAGGAAAGCTTGAATCGTTACCGCCAGGTGTTCTTATAATTGGTTCCCAAACACAAGTAGATAGCCGGAAAGAGAAGGCAACATTTGATGCTGGGTTATTTTGTCTTTAATTGAACATCAATTTGTTTCACTATTAATTTATTTTGTTGTGCAGTCACATCCTGGTGGGCTACTATTTACAAAATTTGGAAGCAACCAGACATCACTTCTCGATTTTGCATTTCCAGTTTGTTTTTATTAACTTGCAAATAATTTTCATTTTACATGCATAATCCTGTACTCAAATAACATAGCTGTTTTGAATTTTTGCAGGATAGTTTAAGTAGGCTTCATGACAGGAGCAAAGATAGTTCCAAACTTACTAAACATGTTGGAAAACTTTTCCCAAATAAAGTCACAATCCAGCTCCCACAGGTTCATGCTATTTCATTTATGTATAATTCTTAGTTGAGAAATTTTGTTTTGCTTACTAAGGAGAGTTGAGATATCCCAGGACGAAACTCAAATTCAAGATTGGAAGCAACTATTGGACCGTGATGTTGAAACTCTTAAAGCTGAAGCTAATATTTCAAGCATTCGATCTGTAAGTGTTGACTGATAATCTAATATTTTAAAGCCTTTGCTTAAAGTCTGCACCTACCTTTCTTTTTGCATATTCGTTCTATATCGACTGTAGTTATATTTTATTGCTGGTGTGTTTTTCTTACTAATATGCTTGTATGAACCTTTTTCTTTAAATGAGCTATTGTTTTGTTGATCAATTATCATCGCCCAGAAAGCATGCCAGTTTTATGATTGCTTTGACACTGTCAGTTTATGATTTATTTGATATCATATTTTACATTTTTACGGAGGGTGGCATCAGTTTTCAAACTGAAAACACTTATTCATATATTTCTTTAGAATCCTCATTAGCTATTTTTGTACAGTTCTTAAACCGTTCAGGATTGGAGTGCAAAGATCTGGAAACGATTTCCATTAAAGATCAAACCCTCATAAACGAAAGTGAGTATTTACTCCTTTTATAGTTAGCTTCTGATGTTCCATTTGGCATTCCATTTTACTCACCCTTATTTGTCTTACAGGTGTTGATAAAATAGTTGGATTTGCTTTGAGCCATCACCTTGAAACAAATAAACCATTAACAAAGACCAAGGACACAAAAATATCAATCAGCAGCGAAAGGTAGCTAATTTTTTTTATACTTTTGAATAAAAATTGCTCTATTTTCTCTAATTAACCTGTTATTATTATGATAGCATCAAACATGGATTTGATGTACTGCAAAGCCTGCACAGCGATGCCAAAAGTTCGAAGAAGTCACTAAAGGTGGATAACAACTCTTTATTCATCATTTGGCATTTTACTCCTCTTCAATGGTTTTTTTCTCTTTAAATTCTGTTTGAATTTCAAATTTTCGAAAATAGTGTCAGGCAAATTATATATGTATTTACAAGGTACAAACATTGTTCAAATTTTCATTTTTCAAATGACATGTGATTAGTTTTGAATTATTTCAGGATGTGGTTACTGAGAATGAGTTTGAGAAAAGGCTTCTAAATGACGTAATTCCATCGGATGAAATTGGAGTTACATTTGATGACATCGGAGCTTTAGAGAATGTCAAAGATACACTAAAGGAGTTAGTGATGCTCCCACTACAAAGACCTGAATTATTTTGCAAAGTGCAATTGACAAAGGTTTTCATTTTCGCTCTACTGAATATTAGCATGCATAAAAATATCTTATTATTGTTCCAATCATAATCATTCTTGTTGTCAAGTGGTATATCTTTCATCTTTCTTACTCACAAACTCATCTAGTAAAATTGGACTGTTTGCCAATTTGTGCAACTGTTAATTGACTGAAATATGATATTATTAATGTAAATTTATCTTTCGTATATCGTAATATATTTGACTTATCGTCGCTGATATTGGCATAAAAATAATCCTAAATTAGTATATGAAATTTTGGTTTTTTTGCTTAGAGAAATTGTTGTTCATTAATCATGGTAGTAGTTCAATTAGTTTAATTAGTTCACATTTCAGTTATTTTTAGGAAAAAAGGAAAAAAAACCTTTAGGTGACACCGCAACAGTAAGTTCCATACTTACCTTTTGAATCTCAGTATTTTTATATAACCGTGTTTCATGGTTTTTTCCTTGCAGTCACACCGCGAGAGTAACAATATGCAAGTTCAAGATCGGCTTACTATGGATGGTTTGGTGAAAAAAAAGTGCAAGCTATTGGGTTGGCAGAAGAACGTAGTTGCAGAGGGGACGATAGCAAGCACTAATCCTGATGCTTCAGTACATTTTGTAAAGCTTGGAGCGAATGCTTGGAAAGTATGGGTTGATGTAGCGGTGGAACCGGAAGCCTTTTTATTTAGGCCAAATTCAGAGATGGAGACTATCAAAGAGGCCGTTGGATCAATCGACGCGTGACATAAAGACTTCATCTATGTGGTATAGTATGATTGTACTTAGAACATGATATTTGTAGCGGACTGTTATGTGTTAACGCTTTATGTATTTGGCATGTAAACTTATCTAACTTTTTGGAGTGTTAAAATTTTATGACTCTAGCTTTTAGTCTTTTCGTATGTGATTTTAATTATTTTACGACAATATTTAGTGTTTGTATGGATGTATTGCATGGATGTTGCTGTATTTTTTTTTTAAATTTGCATTTATTTTGCAATGGGCAATGTGCGTTGTTATATGAGCTTATTACAACGGGCAACACAAGTTGTTAAATATGATTTTTACAACGGTCAATGCATGTTGTGAAAAAGGCCATGCAACTAGTATAGTTAGTCTATTGCAACGGGCTATGACCGTTGTATTTGAGTCTATTACAACGGTCATAACCCGTTGTAAAAAGGTATACTGCAACGGTTTTTACAACGGGCAATGCCCGTTGTAAAATATGGTGGATCTATTACAACGAGGCCTATTACAACGGGCACATGCCTGTTGCGAAAATCATATTACAACGGGCATTGCCCGTTGTAAAAGGGCTGTTTTGTTGTAGTGCCCCTCTCGATGTCCATCAGTTCTCATTTACATCTCTTACATTTAGTAAATGGCTAAACTACCCCTTACATACAAATATCCTTTATCCATTAGAAGCTTTTAGAATTTTCTAATTACTTTATGAAGAAAAATGTGTTAATTAATTTCTAATGTGTTCATATGTTCATTAGCTTAATACAAAAAAGTTCAAACAACTTATATCGATTAAAAAACCGTTTTTCGATAAATCGATTTTCGGTCACATTATCAATTTTTCTTTAAAGTATATATTTTTGTAAACAAATTTTAGAAACAAGTTTTTTTATCGTTATTCGTTAATGAAAAGATGGTATAAAATGACATTTACAACCCTTAACTATATTTTAAAACGTTGTGATATTCGAAGACGAAGTATTCGAATTTACCGATCGCTATAAAAATTGACGGCTAAACCGGGTTTAGAGGTCCAATGTTTGGTTCGTGCACAGTTGATGTCTAATTGAGTTTCAAACCGTAATAATTCATGGTTTTTCGAGGTCGGACTACAGTTGGGTCCGGGTTGGGTCCGGGGGTCATGACAACACAATCTGACTAGTTAACAAAAAACCGGACAAAAGCATCTGCTCTTATCCAGACTGAACAAGAAAAGTCTGGAGAGGGTTAAAAACGCTGGAAGGACCACATTATCATTATTCTCGTTATATAAACCCTAAATTTCTTGATCATGCCCACTTATTACAGCCTTATCCAGACAAGTGGATGTTAATGTCACATTTTACCAAATTTGTAGCACTATTGACCTATCTACTTTATGCCACATTGACCTATACGTCTGTATCATTTGGGTATTATTTTCTTCGTCAAAAAATGCATGTACCAACATACCATAGGTAATATTCAGTAATAATGGAAAAGATATTTAAAACATATATTTAGTTTACCAATCTACGTATATAATAAATTCAAGCATGACCAATTTTAACGAAAAATAAGCGCAATTTTAATGTTTTGAACATACATTTTGGCTTTATAAATAAACTATCTATCTTGTAGTCTCCTTATTCACCAGCTAAAAGATTAAGATTTTAGTATTATAAGTTGCTAGCTTTGCCCAAATAATTGAATTTTGAAATTCACCCAAGACGGACTAGACTTCTACTAGACAAAAAATTCATAGTTTATTTACATTCAAGATATTTATAAGCTACGCGTTTTTGATGCTCTCAGTACATGAGAGCTAATGTTACATACATGTAGTCAGTCATCACGGCTTAAATAAACCATTCTAGTCAAATAATGAATGCTTTATTCTTTTCAAGTTCATGGTTAAAAATGGAAAAGACCTAACTAACGAGCTAAAATAAACAACACGGAACTTGGAAACACTAGTTTTTTGTAACTGTTAACTAGAAGTGTAAACCAATCTATTGTTTCTTTAATCTTTCTGATCCACGTTTAACATGCTAACATTATCGTTTAAGAGTTTCGAATACAGATCCCTAGAGGTTTCTGTTTATTGGAAGTATTATTTCAGAGCAAGTCTCTTGTGCTATTTCAGAATTCCTTGTTCAGCTAATACTGCGTTGAAAAAGATATACATAAAAGTTGGCATATTTGAAGAATTAATCGGACAGCTAGAAGTCCAACCTCATGCTTTCTTCTACTTCTGATCAGTCGATATTATGATATTTTCTTTTCTTTTTTCAGTAGACTCTGACTTAAACTTCTGTAAACTTAGAATTGCGACTAATGAATGATTCAGGGCCATCCACGAGTAGTTTCTGCTTCTGATGGCGACAGATTCATGCATTTATCATCAATACATGATTACTTCTCTGTTTTCCATGCAACCTGCACCTGCATACATAGTTCCTTGTGTCAACTTGCGAAAATTAGACAGTTGGTCGAAGCACAAAATCAGAGTTTTGAGTAGTAGAAGCAGAATATCCAATAATCTGGCATATGAACAATCTCAACAATTTTAATCTAACAAGGAGAATAAAAACAAAATCAAGGACGAAAATACAAAAAGGACAGAAAAGAAAGAACACGTCGATATAACGAGGTTTGATTATATCTACGTTTTCGGACCCAACAACCATTAATATTTCTTCACTTCAAAGGGGAGTGTTATAATATGAAAATAATATAAACCACACAATACATTTCACTCGATAAATATGAAAATAAGGATCTTATTGAAGATACTTTATGGAAAACTCTCATATTAAAAAAGGATCTTTTTATATATGGTTGTGAGGATGAAGACTATCTTGGAGATAAGATTAAAATCTTTTCGAATTTACTTATTTGATTTCAACACACATTATGCATAACGATACTTGTTTCTAAATTTATTCCCTACTTGACTTATTCTCCACACATATTATCCTTCTTTGTTGATACAATAAAATCAATCAATTGATTGTCTTTCTATTCTGGGTTCCACATATATCAATATTTGATTGATTGTTTAAATCAATTAATGTATCATCTTAAATTAATTGATTACCTTTCATATTTGCTTTCGTATTTGGCTGATTGCATAAATCAATTAATATATCTTCTTTCTTTTAGTATTTGGAATACATTTGAATCGTTCAAATTTAACACTCCATCGCGATTCAAATGCGCACACACACACACATACACACACACACATACATACATACATACACACACACACACACACACACACACACACACATATATATATATATATATATATATATCAATAAAAACTGGTGGTTGGGTCAGCACCCAATGGCGCTAAGTAGCTTATATCATACTAACTACTCAAGTTTGAGAATTTGCTCAAACATGACTTTTGGAACCGACTTTGTTAACATATTAGATGGATTGTCCTTTGTGTGTATCTTCAATATCTTTATCTTATTTCTCTCTTCTTCAAGCATGGGAAAGAAACTTCTAAAATCAATATGCTTTGTCTGTGAGATGTAAGCTTGATTCTCAACAAGATGAATGGTGCTCTGCCTATTTGAAAACAACTTGACCATCTTCTGCATCATTGTTAAATCCTCCAAAGCTGTAACAAATAAAATCATTCCTTAGTCGCTTCCACAACAGAAATAAGCTCTGCCTCTGTAGTTGATAAAACAACAATGGACTGTAGCTTGGATCTCCAAGAAATCAGGCCTAAGCCAAGTGTATTAACATAGCGTGAGATTTATTTTCTACCATCTCTATCTCCAGCATAATCGAAATCACAACAACCACTTATAGTTATATCGCTACTGATTCCTCCAAACAACAAACAAATATCAGGAGTGACTCTCAAGTATCGTAGAATCCAGTTTACTGTTTGCCAATGAGTCGTGCTTGGGTTGGACATGTATCTGCTAATAATACCAACTTCATAAGCTAAATCAGGCCTTGTGCATACCATAGCATAAACAAGGCTTCCAACTGCACTAGAGTAAGGACTATTTGCCATATTCCTTTTGTCTTCATCAAGTGTGGGGCATAACTCCCTGGATAGTTGAAATTGAGAGCCTAAAGGAGTGACCACCGATTTAGCTTTTTCGATACCAAACCGAGAAAGGACTCTCTCGATATATAGAGTTTTAGCGAGCCTCAAAACTCTTTGCTTTCTATTCCTCTGAATTCTCAATCCCTAAAATTCTGTGTGTCTATCCCAAAACTCTTTGCTTTCTATCCCTCTGAATTCTCCATCCCTAAAATTCTGTGTGTCTATCCCAAACCTTTCATATGAAACTCCTTGTTGAGTTCTGTCTTCAACTCTGAAACTCTAGTCATGCTCTTAGAAGCTATCAACATATCATCAACATAAAGTGATTAATAGACGATATCTTCATCATACTTTTTAAAATAAATGCATTAGGCCTTAAAGCTTCTAAAGTAACCATGTGAGATCATAAAATTAAAAAATTTCTTATACCACTGTATAGGAGGCTGCTTTAAACTATAAAAAGATTTGTTAAGCTTACAAACATAAATGGGTCTGCCACTGTTAACGAACCCCTCTAGCTGTCGTAGGTAAATGTCCTCCTCAAGTCAGCGTGCAAGAATGCTATCCTGACATTTAATTGCTCCAAATCTATGTTGAAGTGGGCAACCAATGCCAAATGAATGCTAATGGTGTTGGAACTGGATCAGCCCACAGCAGAATAATTGAGTGAATTTCAATTATGTTTACCATATTGGATCTTTAATGGGCCTATGAAGTCTAATTTATTTAGATTATTTCTAAACTACTTTTAAATAAAATCATTATTTCATTTGAAATTATAATGTAGTTTTAAATTACATAATTAATATTGTGTTATATATATATACATACGTGTGTGTGTATAATATTGTGTTATACACACACACACATAATCAATATGCATCAAGTCCCTTTCAAAACCCCCCTTTCGATCAGGTCGAAAGGGTGTTTACTCTTTCAAAGTGGGCTCAATGTTTAATATATAAGTTTTATATCCAACATGCAATAGAATAACATCTTGGACAATATAAGTTCCATGAACTTATGGATATCGAAACATCATCATCATGTCAATTTAACATTTGATATCTTGGAACATGATGATAATAGGATACAAATACACATTCTCTAAGTTGATCCCATTGCATCGCATAGGTCAAATAGGAGTTAAGAAAATAAGTAAGCATCATATGCAATTGGTCATTAGTCCAGCTAATGGTCGTAGCGATCTTTCTCATATTAAAAATCTATATTGAATCCATGTGCTTCCTCCTTTTGCATTTATCCAAATTGAGTTACAAGTAAGAGAATTTTTCCCCAAACTGATTTAGGGTTACAAAAGTTGGATTTGCTATGAAATGAGAGAAAGAATTCAGAATTCCCAAAATTCAGTCCTCTAACTCGGACCCCTAGGGTCGTATTTATAGATACAGGCTGACCACCTTCCGCCTTCATCCTTTTGACGCGGTCGAAAGGCCTTCCTCCAACCTTTCACGTGCATCCTTTAATGCGGCCAAAAGTCCTTTCTCCTAACCTTTCTCATTTATTCTTTCGCCTTCACCCTTTTGAATCAGACCTTTCGACTTAGTCGAAAGGATTACCTTGATGACCTTTCGTTGCCGCTAAAGTTTGGGCTCCCTCCTACCTTGCTTTCTAGTTTGTATGGCTATGCTATTGCAAGTACGAGAAGAGGTGAGCTTTCGCATAGTTTCGAAAGGACGAAAGGTCACTTAGCTGTCATGTGGAGTTTCCCTTATGCTTTCGAAAGGTTCCAACCGTTTTGAAAGGCTTGTTTTTGCTTTCGAAAGGTGCGCACTTGAGATATGTCTTCAAGTAGTAGGTTGACAACGGTGAAACCCATTATTTTAAAGGAATTGGTTCTTGTGTGTGAGTATATTGTCTAACACCTTCGAAAGGTGTTTCGAACCCATACTAGGCTCTTTCATACATGTGGATTCAACTGCGTCGGAAGGTCTAGATGAGGCGAAAAGGTAACTTTGCTTTTTTTCATCCTTTTCGAAAGCTCTTGTTTCGCTTGACACTTGTAGATGCACCAGGAGCTCGCGACTTCATCCTAACCCTTTCGAAAGCTATCTTAATACATTCGAAACATTGCTTTCGAACTATGGCGAAACCCATGTCTCCAATTCTTGTGGAGCCCTGCACTTTTATGAGCCTTCTTTTATGCCTTTATTCCTAAGTGAATTTTATGGTTAACATTTTGCCCCCCTTGTATGAAAGAAGCTTTTGTTCTTTAGGATAAAAATTTAACTACTTTTCCCTTTACACTATTCCATTCTTAATGACCTCATTTCCCTGCGAAGTTCAAGGTAAATAGCGTTCTCTACTGTTAGCTCAAGACTTATATAAAAGAAGGCTTAGTGATTTGTTTTCCATATAATTGAAGATGATATCAGTATAATAGAGTCCCTGAACTCTATGTCCGGAAGTAACACAAATTAGTTGACTATCATCTAGAGTTAATAAGTGATAAGAAATCCGCAGTTGTAAATGATTGGAAACCAAGGACTCCTGTCTGGAAATAATAAAAGTCCCACCATCCAACTTTGGTAATTACAAAAGAAGTTTATAAATTGAACTCCCATTATGTTAATAGAAAACCAGGCATATAATCTAAATCTAACTTTAATAATTGAAGTCCAGGAGCTTTTTGCTGGTAATAACAAATGTTTGGTAATAAAAAGCCATGAACTATCATCTGGAAATAAGTCATTGAAATCTATGAATCCTTATTTGGGGATAAATAATAGGTATTTAGAAAACCCTATTTGAAATAATTATAATCTTGAATCTGAGATCAGATGTTGACAAATGTTGTTCAAAAGTTAGTGGTAGTAAACTAATGACCCTGATTCAGGTATCGATAAGACAAACTCAGAGTTTTAATTGAAGACCAGAAGTCCATTGCAATCTCAATACCAACTGCCTTGGAACCCAGATTCGGGTATTAACAAATGAGTCCAAAAATTGATAGTAAAAGACCTAAAACTCAAATTCGGGTATTATGAAGACCAAAGGCCAGAAACCGTTTCAGGTTTTAATAAGTGAAGTCCCAAAATTAATAATGAAAGACCCGAAACCCAGATTCAGGTATTAGTGAATGATAGACAGAAATACATGATAGAGATCCCCATAATTGAAGTTTAGAGCCCAGATTCGGGCAATATGAAAACCAGATATTAATAGTAAAAGACCCAAAACCCAGATTCGGGTTTTAATAAATGAAATTCTGAAATTCTCTTTTGCAAACCAGTCAGAGGCTGTAGATTCTTATTTAAGCTTTCTGCACCGCTCTTTGGGTTTTGATTCTTTTGTCATGTGCCACCCTTTAGGCCTTGTATGTTGTCGTTGTTCGAGACACCACTTCTCGGGCTCGGACGTCTTAGTCCGTTGTTTTCATTATTTAATATGCCGATTCTCGGGATTGGACGTCTTAGTCCATTGTTTGATATGCCACTTCTCGGGCTTGGACGTCTTAGTCCATTATTGTTTGGTGTGCTTGGTTAGCTTATCCACAAGCAGGACCAAAGGACTTACCCAACCTCCCTCCAGGAAGCGCTTCAGCCAGGCCTTATAGACGGGACTAAAGGCTTGTTCGGTGCCTTGGCCAGGCCATAGCATGGCGGGACCAAGGGTTTACTCCGTTCTCCCTCCAGGAGGCGCCTTGACCTGGCCATAGCGTGGCACGATCAAGGGCTTCTCGATGCTTTAACCTGGCCATAGAATGGCGCGGATAAAGGCTTAATCTATCCTCCCTCCAGGAGGCGCCTTGACCTGGCCATAGCGTGGCACGGTCAAGGGCTTGTCGATGCTTTATCCTGGCTATAGCGTGGCGCGGATAAAGGCATACTCTAACCTCCCTCCAGGAGGCGCTTTGACATGGCCAACTTGGCGCGGACAAAGGCTTTGAACATTTAAGGCAATTTCCAAATTCAAGGAGAAGTCTACTCCCAACCATGTAAACTTTTCTTTAAGGAAGAGGTGCTTTATTCATTCATTATAAGAAAATATGGTCCCAAGTGTTCTACATTCCACGTTCTAGGAATCATATTGCCATCTGGTCGACATAACTTGTAAGCTCCAGGAGGAATTACTTTGCATACATTTAGGGGACATTCCGAGTTTGGTCCTAGCGGTCCATTCACAGGATTTCTTGTGCTTGCCATCACCCTTTGGGGTACTAAGTCTCCCTCTTGAAATGATCTTGTCTTCACTTTTGAGTTGTAGTATTTTGAGATTCTTCTCTGATATTCTGCAGTTCGAATATTTGCTTCATCTCTTAGTTCATGTATTAGATCTAATGATTCTTTCTTCAATTCTTAGTTTGGGTCAAATGCATACGCGATTCTTCGATGTGAGGGTATCTCTATTTCAATTGGCAACATCGCTTCACACCCTTATGTTAGGGAATAAGGGGTATGTCCCGTTGCTGTCTTAGTAGATATTCGATAGGCCCAAATTACAAGTGGCAATTCTTCTACCCAATTTCCTTTGGCCTTATTCAATCGCTTTTTCAATATAGTCTTATTTGTCGCTTCAATGGATCCATTAGACTTTGGATGTGCCATGGAAGAAAAGCTTTTAATAATCCCGTTCTTATGGAAAAATTGAGTAAACTCTTCACTTTCAAATTGTGTTCCATTATCAGATATAATCTTATAAGGGATCCCGAATCTAGTAATAATGTTTTTAATGACGAATTTAAGCACTTTCCCAGAAGTTTTTTGGGGAGTGGTTCTGCTTCTACCCACTTAATAAAGTAGTCTATGGCGATTACATCATATCTTGCTCCTCCTTTGGAAATTGGCAATGGCCCGATTAAGTCGATTCCTCGTATATCGAAGGGCCATGGACTTGAAATCAGAGTTAGTTAACTTGGTGGCGATCGAGGAATCTTTGAGTATTTCTGACATCTTTCACATTTCTTTACATACTTAATAGCTTGACTTGCCATTCAGGTCAATAAAAACCTTATCTCATTATTTTCTTTGCCAACTTTTCCCCATTGGAATGGTCACCGCAAAATCCTTCATGCGCTTCCATAAACAATTCCATCCCATCTTGTAGTCTCATGCATCTTAAGTATGGTAAGACATATCCTTTCTTGTAAAGAACTCCATCCATCATTGTGAAAGTCAGAGTCTGTCGCCTGATTTTCCTAGCTTCCACTTTGTCAGATGGTAATATACCTTTAGAAAGATATTTGACAATAGGCGACATCCAAGTGTCACTATAACAGTCATCTGTCCTTGGATGATTAATCCTCTCATTTGGGATTTCTTCATTAATTTCCCTTTCTTTTCTTTCTTGTGCCACAGCTTGGGATCTAGTTAGAAATAACAATTCCTTCCCTTGTTCGGTTATACCCTCTCCAATACTTGGATTTGCTTGGTACCCTACCGGCATGACTCGGGTTTTTAGGGCTCCTGTTGAACTAGCCAACTTTGCTAACGAATCTGCTTGAGAGTTTTTTCCCCTTGGAACTTGATGTATAGAAAAGTCTTTAAATAAGGCGAGCATTTTCAATACTTTCTTTACATATAAAGATAGTTTGGCATCCTTAGTCCAATATAATTTCTTTATTTGGTTTACCATTAGTTGAGATCACTAAAGACTTGAATTTGTGGGATTTTAAGCTCTAAGGATAGAGTCAATCCTGCTACCATTGATTCATATTCGGCTACATTATTTGTTGCCCTAACTTCATTGCGTAGTGTAGGCGGTGCTCATTTAGTGTTATTATGACATATCCTGCTCCCGCTCCTTGCTCATTTGAGGCGCCATCCATAAATAACCGCCGTACGGGTTTTTTATCCTTTTCTTTCTCCGATTGTTCTTTAACGAAGTTTGTATACTCATTAATAAAGTCTGCTAATGCTTGCCCTTTGATAGTTGCCTGTGGCTGAAATTCAATGTCATACTGGCTAAGCTCAATTCCCCACTTTACTAGCCTACCTGAAGTTTCAGGCTTACTAAAGACTTATTTGAGTGGAAAGTTAGTCAATACTTTGATTGGATGCGCTTGAAGTATGCTCTAAGTTTTGGTGTTGTAAATATCAAGCAGTAAGCTAATTTTTCTATTACCGGGTATTGAACCTTTGCATCTTTAACCTCCTGCTCACATAATAAACAAGAAGTTGAGTCCTATTTTCTTCTCTAATCAAAACTGAACTAACCGCATGTTCCGAAACTGCCATGTATAAGTACAAGACTTCCCGGTTCTGGGGGCTAGATAGTATTGGTGGTCTTTCCGAATGATTTTTCAACTCTTGAAAGGCTTTCTTACAGTCTTCTCCCCATTCAAAGTTTTTCTTCTTCTTGATCACATTGAAAAAGGGAATACACTTATCAGTTGCTTTAGAGATGAACCTGCTTAGGGCGGCTACCCTATCATTTAAATTCATTACATCTTTGCTAGTTTTAGGCTCAGCCATGTCCCTGATAGCTTAAATCTGGTCTGGAGTGGCCTCAATTCCTTGAGCGCTCATAAAATAGCCTAAAAACCTCTCAGAATGAAATCCGAAAGAGCATTTTTGGGGATTCAATTTCATTTGATATTTCCCTAATACTTCAAACATTTCTTTTAGATCTTCAAGGTGACTCTTAGCTTCATAAAATTTTACTAGCATATCATCAACATAAACTTCCATATTTCAACCGATCTGTTCTTTGATCATTCTGTTGAATAATCTTTGATAGGCGGCTCCTGCATTCTATAATCCGAAAGGCGTTGCTTTGTAGCAGAAAATTCTCCAGTCTATAATGAAACTTGTATGTCCTTCACCTGGTTTAAACATGGGTATCTGATTATATCCTGAGTAAGCATCCATGAGGGATAATAATTTGTGTCCACTAGTCGCATCAACCAATTGATCTATCCGGGGAAATGGGTAACAATCTTTTAAACATGCTTTGTTCAAGTCAGTATAATCAATGCAAGTTCTCCACTTGCCATTTGACTTCTTCTCTAATACTGGGTTCGCTAGCCACTTTGGGTAGAAGACTTCCCGAATGAATCCATTTTGAGTAGCCTTTTAACTTCTTCTTTTAAGGCATCGAATCATACTTTATTTAGTTATCTCTTCTTCTGTCGGACGAGGGTCGCTTCTGGATTAATATTCAGTGCATGGCACATAACCGATGGATCAATCCCAACTATATCCGAATAAGACCATGCAAACATGTCTCTATTGGATTTAAGAAATTGAATTAAGTCCGTCTTCAGGCTGTTTTCCAACTCCTTTCCCACTTTGACTATTTTGGCTGAATCATTTGGGTCTATACATGTTTCCTCAAGGTCTTCTATAGATTTTACCCTTTCTACTTCCCTACGGCAGTCAAATTCTGTGATAATTTCTCCTTCTTCTACAGAATTAGCATCGGTCCTCTTTTTCTTGCTTCTAGGGGAAATGTACCTTTCAAACATACGTTTATTAGTTTTATTAGATCTTACTTTTGCTTCGAATGTTGGATATAAAAATCCATCATCTAAAGGCTGAAAAACAGTATAAGAATCAAAGTAAGAAGAATATTCTCTTTTATATCAATCAAGTGTTGCAAAGTACATCTCACGGGAGCTGAACTGTTCTCCACAGATAGTGCCCCAACCCCTCTTAGTTAAGAATTTTACCATTATATATTTTAGCAAGACAAAAACGTCTACATCATCAAGTGCGCGTCGACAAAGAAAGCATTATAGTATGATGGTTTGTTAATTATTACAAAGAGTGTTTCAAAAATCCTACAGCTTGGCGGTACTCCCATCTGCACTAGAAACTTCACTTGTCCTATTGGAGTCGACCCCTTGTTGTTGAACCCAAAGATTAGTTTAAGGCTGGGCTCTAGCTTGTCTTCTGGAATGCCCATTTGATCAAAGGCATGCTTGAAAATAACATTGACTGCACTCCCAGTGTCTACAAGAATCTTGGACACTATAGACAGTCCAATTTGGGCCGAGATCATGAGGGGGCCGTTATGAGGGTGATGGATCCCTTTCCTGAGTTCTTAGGGAGTAACAACAAGATTTGGCATTGGTACATTGAGTCGTGGACTTTTAAGCAGAGTCTCTTCTTGAATGGAGAACACTCCTTCTCTAGCTTCTTTGATGTATCTATTTCTGGCTCCCTTGCTAGTCCTTGCTGGGTGTAGCCCCCCATGAATTACATCAATCCTATTCAATGGCGGACTTAAGCATAATAGACCTTCATCTTCCAAGATGTTAACAGCGTTATTAGGAAATTTTTGTGGACCGCTACCAGTCCATAGTGCCTTTTGCTTGTCTTGGATGAAATCCTTCAAATGCCCTTCACGGATTAATTTTTGAATGATTCCAGCCAACACCCTACATTCATCATTTTTATGACCATTTGCTTTGTGATAAACGCAGTAGTCATCCCCCTTTCTCCATTCATTGTAATTTTTGGCCTTAAACAAAGTCAGGAAGTTAATCTTCACCTTGGTCGTAGCATATATATAAGACATGGTTTGTTTAAAGCGATTGAATTAGTATTGCACTCCTTCTACCTTGTTCTTTTATGTCCTCGATCCAACCCAAATCTTCCACCCGCCTTCCTAGGATTATCTTTCTTTTTATCATAATATAATTTATCCATTCGGATGAATTTATCAGCTTGGAAGTGGAAATATTGTAAATTCTTACACTCATGCACAAAGAGTTCCTTCCAGAATGGAGTATTCTCTATCAACCCGGAATGCACTGCTATGAGCTTATCCCAATCATTCATATATTTAGCTTTTAGTGCTTCTGTATTGAATCTTTTAAGGTAATCGCTAAGTGACTCCCCCTGTCTCTGCTCAATGTTTGCTAGAACAGTGTAATCAATGGTCAGATCCTTGCATATACAGAACTGGGCAGAGAATTCATAGGAAAACTGTATCCATGAATAGATATTCTTCTCGTAATATTGGCGGTACCACTTTGCAACTACTCCTTGAAGTGTTACCGAGAATAATCTGCACCGAACTACCCCAAAGGCATTAAACAAATCCATTTGGATATCAAATGCCATCAAATGATCATCAAGATTCGTAGTTCCATGATATTTCATAGTTGGGATCTTGACATAAGATGGTATAACTGCTGACATGATCTCATCTATGAACGGAGCTATTTGTTCATTGTCATTTGCTCGTTTATCCAGTGTTCTCTTCCCTTTTGCATTTATCATGTCTTTGACTGACTTTTCTGCTACATTTTTCACGTAAACTTCAGTGTTGTGATAGCTTTTTCGGTTTGGGCTATATTTTTTGGAGGTCGAGCTTTTAGATTACTCGAGAGATTTATCTAGTATCCTTCCTTGATGATCGACTTTAATCGAATGGCGCTCTTTTTTCTTTGATGATGTCAGACCTATTTTGCTCTTGCCCTCGTTGGTATAAGCTTTTAAGTTTCTTCTTAGGGAGATAACCTCATATCTAGTTGTTGGTTTTGCAGTTTTGGAAGACTTTTGAGATAGTGCTACTTCGAGAAGTTCTTGCATTTCCAGCAATTGTAGCTCCAAATGCTTTATCTTGATCGCATTGTCGTTTGGTTGTGCTGGGGTTGATGGCTGTCCTTGCATAGAACCCTCCAAGTTGAAAGTTGGAGCAATGTTTTCTTCTAAAGTTGTGGTGTGTATTGCTTCTTCGTCCATTCAACTAAGCCTTTTAGATTTCATTTTCCTACATCAAGTTAAACAACCCATAATTAGTCTATAAGGGAACTACAAAGTCGGAGGTTTGAGCCATCCTTCTAGCGCCAAAAACGTTAATAAGAAAACTTGTCACCATCTCCAAAGTTAAGTTGTTAACAACAAATGCTGCTAACACCTCAAAAGAAAATTTTAGAAGTGATCAATCTCTTCGAAACCCCCTTCGAATGAGTTGATTGGGATAGATTGTCTTCGTAGGGTGGTCTTATGAAAATGTTAATTGTAGATAAGAAGCCCAATAAAACCTTCGAAATGAAGGTTAAGAAGAAAACCCATTCGTGACCCATTTGAGTAAGCCGAAAGGGTCATTCAATCTTCTTTTAGGTGGGATGAAAGAATCATTCATATTCCTCTTTCAAATGCGTCGAAAGGACCATTCTGCTTTTTAGAAGAAGGATTCACTTCCTAATGAATAATTTCTATTGCCATGGAAAGTAATCCATCGAAAAGGTTATACGTGTTGAAATATTCAAGCCCCTTTCAAAGATATCCACCAATCAAACATAACTCGATATTCATGCATCGAGACCTTTTTGAAACCCCCCTTTCGATCAGATCGAAAGGGTGTTTACTCTTTCAAAGTGGGCTCAATGTTCAATATACAAATTCTATATCCAATATGCAATGAAATAACATCTTGGACAATATAAGTTCCATGAACTTATTGATATCGAAACATTATCATGTCAATTTAACATTTGATATCTTAGAATATGATGACAATATGATTTGAATACACATTGCCTAAGTTGATCCCAATACACCGCATGTCAAATAGGAGTTAAGAAAATAAGTAAGCATCATGTGCAATTGGTCATTAGTCCAGCTAATGACCCTAATGATCTTTCTCATATTCAAAATCTATATTGAATCTATGCGCTTCCTCTTTTTGCATTTATCCAAATTGAGTTACAAGTAAGAGAATTTTTCCCTAAATTGATTTAGGGTTACAAAAGTTGGATTCGCTATGAAATGACAGAAAGAATTCAGAATTCCTAAAATTCGATCCACTAACTCGGACCCCTAGGGTCATATTTATTGATGCAGGTTGACCACCTTTCGCCTTCATCCTTTCGACGCAGTCGAAAGGCCTTCCTCCAACCTTTTGCGTCCATCCTTTCAATGCGGTCGAAAGTCCTTTCTCCTAACCTTTCTCGTTTATTCTTTCACCTTCACCCTTTTGAATCAGCCCTTTCGACTTAGTCGAAAGGATTACCTTGATGACCTTTCATTGTCACTAAAGTTCGGGCTCCCTTCTATCTTGCTTTTAAATAGAACTTGACTGCTTTCGACTTCATTGAAAAGGGTAGGTGTGCTCTCCAGTTTGTGTTGCTATGCTATTGCAAGTAAGAGAAGAGGTGAGCTTTCGCATAGTTTACGAAGGATGAAAGGTCACTTGGCTTTCATGTGGAGTTTCCCTTATGCTTTCGAAAGGTTCCAACCATTTCGAAAGGCTTGTTTTTTCTTTCGAAAGGTGCGCACTTAAGATTTGTTTTCAACTAGTAGATTGACAATGGAGAAACCCACTATTTTAAAAGAATTGGTTCTTGTGTGCGAGTCTGTTGTCCAACACCTTCGAAAGGTGTTTCAAACCCATACTAGGCTCTTTCATACATGTGGATTCAATTGCGTTGGAAGGTCTAGATGAGGCAGAAGGGTTGCTTTGATTTCTTTCTATCCTTTTCGAAAGTTCTTGTTTCGCTTGAAACTTGTAGGTGCAGCAGGCGCTGGCGACTTCATCCTAACCCTTTCGAAAGCTATCTCAATACCTTCAAAACACTGCTTACAAACTATGGCGAAACCCATGTCTTCAATTCTTTTGTTTTATGAGCCTTCTTTCATGCCTTTATTCCTAAGTGAATTTTATTGGTAACACATATATACTTGCCTAATAATACTCACAAAAAAATAATTTTTTTTAAATTTATTTGATTTAAATTTCCGATCGAAAATAAATAATAATATTATATCTATATAATATATTTTCAAAATTATAATTTGTATTTTTATATTTTGTAAAAAAATCTTAAGGATATTTTAGCACTTGAACATTTCAATGTATATTTTGTAATTTATTCAGTTTTAAATTTAAATTTAATTTTGGCATTTATATTAGTATTTAATAAACTTATATATGCAAATTTCCAATCGAAATTTTATCAATGTGCAAATGATTTTATAAAATTAAATTATATATTTATGATTTATTTATTTATGTCATAGATTTATTTAAGTGATTTGATTTAAATAATATATATATTAAAATTATATTTTTTATGTCAAAAAATATTTTAGGTATAAAAATATTTTTTTTGTAATTTTTAAAACATATTTTGTATAGTATTTTGTTTAGTATTTAAATTTTAAATTTTAGGTTATTTAAATAATGTATATTAAATTAATTTAACAAAAAAAATCAATTTTTTATTATAATCTTAAGCCGTGGGTATCATAGCATGTATATGTTAAAAAAATATTTTATTTATTTTAATTATATAGGCATATGAACAAACAACCATTCTGAATGTGACGATATACTGATACACTTGAATCATCACCTAATTAACGAAACAATATATGATATATAATTTACTAAACATTAATATATAGTTGTAAATCAAAAAATTACCTTATCTCCAAAGCCTATTAGTACATGTTAAAATGAAGAGACTGACTCCTTGAACAAGATTCCAATTCAGTAAGGTGCCAGCTCATGAATTGATGACCACCAGCAATCAAATATCGATTGTTTTTATTTGATTTGTGCTTGGAAATGGAGGGGAGGATGAGGATTATTTTCAGTTAGCAATAATGTAAATGGAGGCTCGAAAAGTCATAAATGAGTGTGGGTTGAGATTGTTATATAAAGGAGATATTAGAAAGATAAGTTAGGATCGAGATCCACATTTCTCTCTTTCCCATTCTTTCCTCTAATCAAATCAAAACGCTAGCCCCTCTTACGATCATATGATGGCCCCTACCGATTCCATTCATGGTGGAAATACACGTACTCCTATATAGGCATCAAATCCATCTAAAGCTAGAAAAATTTTTATTGCATTTAAATCCAATTTAACTGCGTATCGATAACGTATATCGATTTATATATCTATATATTATAAATATATCTATTAATATTTTTCATCAACTCAAAATAAAAATTTAATAATTAATGTTTCATAAATATTAATTTATTTAATTTATTTATAACAATTAAAAATTAATTGAATCATTTGGTCAAAGGAGTATTCTACGTTTCAGTTGTGTGACTCTTTAGGTCACTACGCCATAAATGGCCTTCTGCAACACAAAAAAAATGTTGGTCAGGCCCAAAAAATGTTGCCATAGGTCTATGGCAACACTTTTCGGGTGATGCAATTTTTGCCGTTGCCTTAGACCTCAAAGGCAACATTTTGACTATCTAAGGCAACATAAGTAATATTGTTGCAATAGAACCCTATTTAGGTCTATAGCAACACCCATAGGTATCTGTAGCAACATATCAAAATGTTGCTATAGATATTAACTTTCTGAATTTGTGGAGCCCACAATGTAGAACATATTTGATTTTTTAATAGAAATAAATATTTATTTAATAAAATGCTATTGCACAGAATTTGATATTTAAACAGTAATTTATTTAAATAAATATTTTATTTCAACATTTGAAATAGTACAAATTCCTGATTCCACTATTTTACAATTCAATGATATATAACACTGATATTCACATATACAGATATTCCTCACTACATCACTCAGTTCACTCATTACATATGCAGTTTCAATTTATACAGACACCGACATTGACAAATACAGATCCGACACCAACAGCTGCAACATCACATTTTCCATCATGATATGTATCTTTTATGTATTGCACGACTTTGAGAGCTTTTGCTCTTTCTTGTATAGAAGATTTCGAACCATTGAACTGAAATATCTTAGTCTTTGTATCCAAAATATATATGTCGTCATGTCCCAGAGAAGTTCTAGCAAAAGGAACCTAAAAACAACAGCTCTAATGCAACAAGTTTTTGCAATAAAAATAACACAAAGTCTACCAGGGCAACATGATAAAAGTTACCTCCTCGACATGGACCATGAGCTTTCCCCTACAAATAAATAGCCGTGTTTCATGCTCATCCTCATTAACTTCAGCATGTTTGAATCCAGAAGCAACACCGCCTGGTTGTGGAATAATGCATGGTTTAAAATACGATAGACAAGAGAAGCTGAGGAAAAAAAGAATCTGGTGCATACCTGAAAGTAACATGCGGAGGAAGTGATTTCAGTTAGTTCGCTGTAGAATCCTGCTATAGAAAAGTCTGCCTACATTTTCTGTTCTTTATTGCACATGGGCGAGTGGGTCAATATCTAAATACCAGAGGCTGACTACCATTCACTTGTACACTGATGTATGGATCACAATCAAAATATGGTTTGTATTCTTAAGAAACCAAACATGTTAATCAACATCAAATATTTCAAACGACAAATGCCACAACCTGTTAATCAACATTATGGTCATTTCTAATCATTGGTTTCCAGTCAAGAAAGATTTACCACATTTGCCTCATGAATACATTCTATGAAATGCAAACTGCTAAGCTACCAGGTATTTAGAAATTACAATCATTAGTACATCCTATGAAATTCTAAAAATTCTAAAAATGCAAACTGCTAAGCTACTAGTCAAGAATGGAGTAGCAGTTTACACTTCATAATCACACTCAAAAGCTAACCTTAAGATGCTCAGGTACAACATATAATTCATCCACCGGATCATTGTCCTCTTTATTTCCTGACTCAAGATTCTTACCTCTCTTTTTTGCCAATTCTTGTTCCACATACTTCAACCTTGTAGATATACAATAGTAGAGGTAAGTAGACGCTGTTTAGGGAAAAAGAATTTTCATTTTCATTCAAATTCGACTGTTTGGCTACATCTGTTGATAAAATAGAGTTCCATCAAAGTACATACAAAATCACCCCAACTTTTGAAGTTCGACATGTATCTTACATTTCAGTTAAAATTTACTAGATATATCTAACAAACTTAAGGTTAGATATATATCTAACAAACTAAATATATCAGTTGAGCGTGAATACCAAATTTGACTATACAACAAAACTAGTATCCATCAAGAATCTGAACTCATTTGGATACATATTTTATAAAATGAATTTTTCTCTTAGGAGCTGCAAAACATCCAAAGTTAATAGGCTAACATATTCCCAAGCTTCAAAAGCTGAAGAAGAAATCATCAAAAAGCACAAATAATATTAAAAAAAACAAACCAGAAGCCTTCATATGCAAAACAGATTGCTGCTGAGAAGATGCTTGAGTCTGAGATACTGAATTTGAAGATGACGCCCTTGATTTTGCTTCTAGATCTGAAACACAACATTCGTTGTCTGTTGTTAATTTCGCATATGCAATTCATTGTGCTGTTGTCTACCGTAGATTCAACCTCTAATCCACTGGTCCGTAATGGCATTCTGCATGCCACCTTGTCAAAATCAACATTGCACCACTTCATCAAATCAGTCAACTCTTAAATCCTCGTCTCCAATTCTGACCATAATTTACTTCTCTGTTAACAGTGAATTATCAAATCACTCAACTCCTCCTCCTATCAATGGCGAAACCTCCCTCCATCTTCCCTTTTTTCCTCTTCCAGTCTCCTCTTGTTCTGCAACTCCTCCTTCTCCTTCTTTGTTTACCTGCTTACCAACTATTCGATCAATGTGTGATCCCCCACTTTCTCGATCCTTGCTCTCCTCCCATTCCAATTCGTCGCACGGGTTTAAAATATTCATCCCATTTTTTAATTTCGTTTCCGTTCACACCTATGACTCCAAAAAAAGATCCTGGGCTAAATTTCTAGGGCTGACATCCATTTCCCACAATTCGAATTCGAATCAGATCGGAGTATCCTATTGCGGATCTCTCCTTTTCAAAACACCTGAACTGTTTTCGATAGTTGGATTCAACTTCGATATAGGAAAATGGGGCCAGAATGTAAAAGAAGTGCTTCCAATTGATTTGAGAATTATGAATTGATTCTAATCGCGAATTGAAAGTATGAATTTGCTGGATTTCATGAATTTGCTTTTTGATTTGAGAATTATGAATTGAAAACTGAAAGGGGATCTACACCAACATACGCGGGAAAACAAAAATTTGGTAAAAAGTGCAGCGGTGATCCATTTTAACAGTCGGATTAAATATAGATCGTTGGATCGTATTCACGTGGATTGCTAATTTTATTAATTTTTTAATTTGAATACAGCTATAGCTACTGCAACATTTTGCTGATATCTATGCTAACACCTTAAAGCGTGTGTTGCAATCAAGGTTTTAAATCTCGCTCATCTCGGCCGAGATCTCGTTTTCAAGCCTGGGCGATTCAAAACAGGCTACTTCGTTTGAATCTCATCTGACCCAAATCTCGGACGATATTTTGGTATCTCGTTGTTATCTCGAACGAGATTTAATAGCGAGATATCGGCCGAGTTGTTGAATTTTGGAAAAAATCAACTCTTCTTCCGTATTGAGCTGGCTCATCCTTTACCTTAATTTAAGCCTTCTTAATTGTACTTTTTTTAACCCTTATTTCTTATATAAATCTCATTTAATACTCGTCTCTTATTTTACGGCAGTGACGAATGTAAGAAGATGATAAAATCTACATCGATTATGGTAAGTATTTCACTTTATGGTTTTCATTTAGGTTTCTGATCCAAATTAATTTACATCCGATTTCAATGTTCTTTTTTCGACACTTTCTTGAGTTTTTTTCCTAACCCTATTTTTTGTGGCTATAAATTTTAAGCTTCACTTATTTAACTTTATGTTCCAAATGGATTCCCAATTTGATTTCATTTAGTCTTTGCTGCTATAATTTTTTTCCTTAAGGCTTATTTTTAAGTAATAAAGGAATTCTATTTCATCTATTAATTTCATTTGATGATTACATGTTCATACGTACATCATTTTTTTGCTTTTCTTATAATATTACTAAATGTTTGAAAATTGTTTGTACTATATATGCTATTTTCTACGTTTGTTTGAAATTTCTATGTTATTAGTTGCTTAATGAGATTTTGTTTGCTAATAATTAAATACTATAATCAAACTAGAATATTTTAATTCTACTTGTAGACATTTGTATTTGAAGTTATAAAATTAAGATTTCCCTTGCAGCACTATAAATCATAAAAGGTAGAAATGAGACATTATATTGTGTAGAAAAGTTAAGTGAATGATCAAACAAAGTAAATGTGCATATATTATGGCTTGTTTCTTGTCTACTTTATCTCATATGACATTATATTGAACATTTCATGAAATCTAGTTATTTGTTTATTTTACATGATACAAGTGATATTTTTCCATACTAAATTACTAATGATAAGCATGTGATATATTCAAGGTAAGTGCATAGTGTTTTCCTTAAGGTAGTGAATAGTATTATAAATTTAGGTGTATGAAAATTAATTTTCGACATGACATGTACTCCGAGATAACTCCAAAATGAATTTTAGAAACCGAGATGTAAATCCGAGATGGACGACCGAGATGCACTCATGTCGTTCGAGATCTCACCCGATACGAGATGAGCTCTCTAAATTCTTCGAGACGAGACGTGACCGAAATCCGAGATTTAAAACCTTGGTTGCAATAGACAAAAATCAGCATACCTATCGCAACATTTTAGCTGGCAACACCTTGCAAATCTGTTGCAGAAGGCCATCTATGGCGTAGTGGGTGTAAATTTGATCAACGATTAATATCAAACTATTTGAATATTAATGTTCACACGTCACTTCGCAGGTGGTGTGATGACATTTTGGTCAAATTTATCGCTTACTTGGTTTCGGTAAAATCCAATTTTACTTTGTTATGAGTTACCCGATTAGGACTATTATTTACACCAATTCTCTTCGTCAAAACTATACCATTTCGGACTTATGGAATTTGGTAATGGAAAAGTTCCAGTATCATCCATTTTCAACTCTATAGTCCAAGCAAAAATTCGTTGGTTAAATAATAGCGATTATCGTTAACCAAATTACTCTGGTCAGAGGCTTTGACTTTGAGTTGACTTCAGTTGACTGTAATGCTAACCTCGTATAAGTAAGGAGACAAATTCTCTCTTGAGTAGTGTTTCACTTCAATGCTTTCACTTGACCCAGCTATAGTCGTTTGATGGATGCTGGGCCACGATTTAACTATAATCAAAGCGGAGCTTCCACATTAAAAACTAATAGTATTCTCAAGTCAAGAGAACTGTGTAATTTTGTCGCACCGATATTTTCAATTTGACCTTAGTTATATTAATCAATAGAAAACTATCGAGTGAGTCATTCCATAGCTATTCAATAACTATCAATACATAACCTCTTAGTGCCTCCAACAACCATGAGTAATACACTGCCTAATAATTGGAGAGCAATACGTAATGTAGTCTCAACGGATGCATCGATATCCAATCTTAATAGATCTTGACCGGGAATATTTAAAACGGTATGTTTAATTTATTATGATAAATCACTCATGGCTATAACCATTATAACTACTATCATAAAACATACAATTTATGGATTTTCTATCAAATATACTTTTAATTAAAATATTTAATTAATAATAATATATTATATCAAGTATATAATAAAAAGAAAACACCTTTTGTTTCAAACGAGATTGATTATTCAGTTAGATATATGTAAAAATTACATAATTCCCCCTAAAGCATACCCCTAACACTATCAATATCCCACTTGCTCTTGGGGCCAATTATGGAATCTCAATCCTATCCCTTCAATCATTTTGATGAGAACCGATCTAGTTGAACCCTTCATGAACGGATCTGCTATGTTGTATAATTATCTACTTTGTCAATCAACTCTTTTCGATGAAAATAAACTACCTTTATTAGATGGAACTATTTAGAATATGTTTCTCAACCTCTAGTGAGTTCTTATTATTACACTATTATCAAATAACAATGATTTGTATTCTAAATACTTGGAATCACCCCTATCACAGTTATAAATTTATGCATTTATATATATAAACATTACTTTTATTGTGGTGCTATTCAAGACGATGTATTAGCATTTTCATTGAATTGGCCTCAATGTTTCGTTGGAACATTTTCAACTTAAAGCTTCTTAATTAAGGTTTGAACATGAATTTAATATTGACATATTATACTCGATAGAACTTATGAAGTTCGAGTTCGAACACTCTTTTGTAAAGAGTTTGTTGTTTTGTAAATAATTCTCTAGAATTTCCTAAATACTTAGGAACACTCCAAACTACCATTTAATGGCCTTAATTCGAATCTAATATTTGCTTCAAGCATCAAATACATAAGAAAAATACGATATTGTAGACAATACAGTATGTATGATAATTCCTATCGTCAATGCATAAGGAATCCATCTAACATGTTCCATATTAAATGTTTTAGTAAGGTGTCTTTGCATATCATTTGGGACATTCCTAATATTCTTTTATACTTATTAAAAAATATATAATTTACAAATCCAATACTGAGTATTAAGGAACTAAGTTATTACTGATTTTGACATAAGTACATCATTAACAATCAGTAGTATGTATGTATGTGTATATATATATATATATGTGTGTGTGTATGTATGTATGTATGTATGTATATATATATATGTATGTGTGTGTGTGTATGTATGTATGTATATGTTATGTATACGTACCTTTTAATGGTTCTTTCTCATGGACACATGCTTCCCCTCTTAATTTTGATTGAAAATCAACCGTTCGATGTTTATATCAATATACTTATTCAATTTTGATGCTTATAAAATGATAGTTCCATAGCGTTTCTTGGATCATATCCAAAAACCCAATAACTCAATATCACTCCCACTTACTTTAAGATACTTTGGCTGTATATGCAAACAGTCTATTCCAAATCGTTATTTAGTATTTTCAATTTCAACACATATGTACCAAACACAAAGTCATAACAAGTATTAACTTTATGAGCAAATCCGAATTAACTTAGCCCATTGAATAACAAATTTACTATGGCAATTTCAACAATTGAAATTTACGGTGTTATTCTTATTAACATTACTCATCATATTCCAATTTCATTTGTCTTGGTCTTGAAGATTCATTCATAGTCGATGGATCATATCCCTTTAGGTAAAACTACTAAAATCATATTTTGATAACGTTCTTGGAATCCTGTTCGGATTTGTGCATCATACCATATCGTAGAGTCAATACTCTTAATGACTTAATTGAAAACTGAGGATTATGTACTCTCGACATTGATAAGATACTCATAGTTTCTCTTCAAAGTGTGAGAATGCTTATTAGACAATCTAATGCGATGTGTTCGTTTAGGTTATGTTAGTTTCATTTTGTCCTATGTAATTAGTTTTATCCTTTGTATCGTATCCAAATCCATTTTATTACCAATAATTTCTGAAAGAAATGCCTTCGCTATAAAGTTAGTATTTCTTTAAACAACAATTATTTCTCAACGCAACAGAATAGGTAATCATAAAAACTTTATGAATTGCCTTATATATAACTGATTTGGTTTTAGTTTACGATGCTTATGTCCAAAACATTAGTTAGTCATCCAATGACGATTGTTCCTAAAATTCTTTTGGGGCGATTCATACAAGATCCCTCACGTACAATTATTACGTGTAGTCTTTAGACTCACACAACCCACCAACTCCTTGGCCTAGGATATGTTGGGTTTTCTTATAAACCCTTATCAAATATGATTCTATAAACTGTTCTTTAGATGAAATTAATTTTAAGCTTGTGTACTACTCTTAAGTATACGACCTTATAGAAAGAGGTTAACTCAATCACACTCATTAATCATTCTTTGTTCAATAAAGTTTGATTACTTCATATGATACATCATTATGTATCATAGAAAGGAGTGACTTTTGAGATTGAATCTTTATTCGTTTTAGGTACATTAGGAACACTTTCCTATATACTTATATATTCGATCAAATCGAATCAATTTTATTTTCCAATGCACATTATTTTATTTACTTCCATTTTACACTCTATGAACTTATCACTTACATACTACCGTGTATTAAATACACTTGTCTATGTCGACGATACCTCTTTATGAATACAATGAAGTATGTGGAACTGTTTTGGTATTAATAGACTTGTGATTGCATACATCTATATGTATCGATCCGAAGAGCTCATCAACTCTTATAACGCTTCCACTGCATGGGTTCTTTGCCCTAAATTGTTTATGATATAATTAACTAGTATCATATGCTTCATAATCACATAATCAAAGGATTATTTCTCCAAAATTTGGCTTAGTCCATAATTCCAAAATAATTGCAAATAAATTTGGATACTTATGTATTTTCCAATGCATCAGAATTATCACTATTAATGTTTTATTTTATAATGAATGTTCATAATATTCATATTGAAATAAAACTAACTGTGTCTATTTTTCAATCAGTACTAAAAAATAATCATTATTTCATATGTTCGTTACGTTTTACGAAAACAATTTTTGTAACATAATGCGATCAATAAGTGTTATATGGCACATTCCCATTATTTCTGCCATTACTATAATAGCATATGAAATACGAAGCTCCATTCAACCACTTATTGTAGGCATTTACTGTAACTGTTTACAGTTGAGAACTTTCAGATCAAATATCTTAAATTCAAAGAAATAAATCTCATTGAAAATAATTTTCTATTTGTAAATACATTTTGGAATAGAAGTCATATTTCTTATTATTATGTTAAATATCAACTATTATTTTATAATTCTCATTTCCGATGTTTATTATGAAGCAAAAGTGACCATTCACTTTTTTCATCCCAATCTTGTCTTAAGTTGCAACAACTCTTGTACATCCACTTTCCTTTCTAATTGGTCAAACTATTCAAAGAAAATTCTTACTACAAGTAAAGAACTCTTTACAAAAGTGCATTTGTTCAACCTTAACTTTTAAGGATATCAAATAAATGACACTCTACGTAAACTGATCAAACCGACATTCAGTGATCGAACTCTTAGATCAATCTTGCAGCCTTTGGTCCAATCTTACATTTAACAAAATAAGACCATTTTGTAACCAATCATATTGAATACGCAATCTCGCACTACAATTTACTTGCTTATTTCAATGAACTAATTTCATTAAGGTTTTGTACATTACGAATTGTGAGTGTTCGCTATATAACACTTATATGTGATCGTATATGGATTAAATATCCATATTCTTGTATTGCTTTTAGAGTTCAAAACTCATTGAAGATAATAAACAGTCCCAGATAAGCAAACTCATAAGTGACCAAGTTACAAATGTATTTAATGGTTGTATAATTAGGTGCTTACATGGGACAACATGCAAAAATTCAATTGGTAAGTATATTAATATTTTTTAATCAATATTTAACTTGGTTCCTTTGTATATTTTAACTGATAAATATTTAATCAATTATATTTAATGCATAAATTTATCAAAGTAGATTATTTTAAATATTCATAGAGGATGTTCTTACAATATTTAAAAGGTTAAATGTTATCATGTCATTTTTTAATAAGGCTCCTAGTAGTTTTTAATGTTTCTTCACATCCTAAGATGAAACATAGAATCTTTCAACTTCACTAGTGGGTGTTAGGACTCTTCTGTCTTAGGTTTCTGACCTTGAGTTTTCTCAACAAGTCATATCCTCACAAATGATTGATAACTCCTTATAGGTTATATCATATGCAGCTATTAACCCTTGGCTCCTTGTTCTAATCTCATTTCGACCTTGAGTTTGCTGAATAAATCGAAAGAGATTATTCAATCGTACCTACCATTTCGTGACGGCTTAAGAAAAATATATGTACCTTAAGTTTGCTAAAAAAAAATATAATTATCATACCTCGTATCTTCAATATATTAATAATACTATATATAACATCTATAGCTTGAGTTTGCTAAATAACTAAAGAGCATGCAAGTAATTTGTTAATATATAAATGGCAAAGGACAACACTTATATTAAATATTCATAATCTTCAATATATTTAATTGAGTCATATCGACTTATGGCATAATGTATTCCTTATTTAATACCCTCATGATTCAAGTGTTGGATTGTGACGCTCCACCTCTATACTCACGCTAGCCAAGGACACTATGGAGTAATGCCGTCAACTGGCGCGAAGAATATGGCTGTTAAGGAGCGACCATCCGTGCAATTGCTTTGTGCGAGTACCGATATGCCAGATAGTATAACATGCATTTAATTTCAAGAGGAAATCCGACATACCGATACAAACTCAAAACTACCACACAGTGGCTAAGTGGACCTCGGAAGCAAATACAGAAATAAACATAACATAAATCAGTCACAGATGTTCATATCTCAAAGGCGGAAACATATATGAATATAACACATAAAAGTGTACATCAGAGTAGTGGTCAAATAAGATCCACAATATCACAAAAGAATAGATACAAGTGCTAGACAAAAGAATAAGTATACATCATGGAGTCTATATCTCAATGTTTATCAACAAAAACTACCAATCTAATGTAGTTAGGCAAAAGTCAGAAGATGATCCCAAATAAGGAGTCAAGTAGAAGCACCTGTAACATCTCGGTCTGACCCGAGTATTATTTAACAAGAAAATAATAAACGGATCAGTCTAGCTATAATTATCATTAAAGAAATGGGATATAAGCAGAGATATAATAAAAACGTATGATAACAATAATGCCATACTAGGACAAGCATGATTTAAACAACAACAAAATCATACAATATCTCAAGAATCTCAAAGCACCAAAAAGAATATCATATTCTTTATTTTATTCACAAAACCACAAATATTGGCAAACATATCGTTGCCAATCACATAAAGAGGTGAAAACACAAGTTCTAGAAATCATCAATTAGAAATCCAGAAATCACAATGGGGGGGAGGCCTATCACAAACGGGAGTATGGAAACTCACCAACACGTGTATCACAAACGGAACGCTATTCCATGGTCGCTAACCATAAATTTTGAGCCGATGCTCCACAAACGGCCCGAAGACCACGGGTCGCTACCCCGCCAAATTGAACCGAAGTTCCACAGAAACGGGGTTTAGTCTCCCTCGCAGGCAAATGGACATCGCACATCGCTAGTCTAAATCACAAAATGATCATCATTGATCAACAAAAAGTGTCGATTACACTAAGCTAGTAAATATATGAGTTTAGCTTCATGTCCCATAACCACTAGCTTAACTTAAATATTTACGAACAAATTATAGATTCCCACTCGAAAATTGTCACAAGAGTTCAATCGAACAAGTCCAAGATTTAACCGACAAAGTGAACGCAAGCGTTTCATACCACTTGTTTTACTAAGCCGTTTAATTAGATTTCTCATACGAATGAAGTAAAGGTTTGTGTATACTAATAGATTAGAAAACGGTTTTATAAACGAACTTTGTATTGAAAATAGAGTTGAAATCATCTTTGTAAAAGAGTTTGAATATTTACTACTAGTATAGAAACCTTTGTATTTAGAAGTGACAAATCACAAAATGATTGTAGAAACAATCAATCACAAAAATCCACATTCGAAGATGTGAATTAGATCCAAAGAAATCGATACCGAATCCATCAAAATGGATATTCTCAAAAATCCCGAAAAAGTAGTCATCAATGTCAATAATAAGTGATAACAATAAATCGGATAATTACGAATCGATAAAAATTGGAAACTCAAGCTAAATAGGCAAAATCAAGCAGGTCAATCGACTGGCCCTCTACAATCAGTCGATTGAAACAGAAACCAAAAAATTTCATTTCCTGCAGTCAGTCGACTGACTGCAGGGAGCCAGTCAACTGACTGTAGAAAACAGAGACTTCTGTTTTCTATAGACAGTCCCAGATGGCTCGGATTCTAGAGCAAGTCGACTAACTGCAGGAGGTTAGTCGATTGGCTGGCACTGGGGAAATTTTTCAGCCTATCCAAATGGAGAGCAAACTCTTCCAACTTTCGATCGGACGAGCAATGGGCGCTAGGGGTTTATGCCAATCGACAACCCAGCCCTATAGGCTTTTCGATTCACCACCAAAAGCATGATCAAACATCAAAGCTGAGATTTTTAGAGTTTAGACTTCAAAACACCAAAAATTGAAATGTTCACAAAATCAAATCAAATCAAAAGCAAATGAGTATGCAAAAGTGTTAGGAATACATACCTAACATCAAAGATAGCTATAGATATGAGCTAAAGAACTCACCTTTTAAACCCAAAAACGATGAAGGAGAAGCTTGAAAGCAAAGGAAGATTAACTACTCTTCAACTTCAACTCTAGAAGCTTGAATCTAAGCTCAAAAGAAGAACATTTCCTAAGTTAGGTTTAGGAAATTTCTGAAATTAAAGAGAGAATGAGTTGGAGAAGATGAAGAGGAGGCTTACCAAAGCTTTTCCAAGAGTTTGGAGCAAGACTTGAGTTTGCAAATGGAATCTAGGGCTTGGAATTTCTAATTCCTATACTCTTCCCCCATTTTCAGTTTTGCTTGAGTGTTTGAAAAAATGAAATAAGTGAATGGATGAAGAGGGGGCTGAGTTAGGGTAATAGAATGAGTTGGGTGAAACCCAAACCCAAAACCCAATAGAAAATAGCAAAATTCAACTTACTCCAAATATATCGATGTTTATACTCAAAAAAGTTGCAAATGCTATTTTGGACTCAATGAAGGTGGTCTCGAGTCCCAATTCAACTGTTTACAAAAAGTAGCTTTTCGGACTTTAATCCGATTAACGATTCTATATTTAAATGAAATATTTAAATATGCAATCGTAAAATATGCGGGTTGTTACAGACTTCCCTCCTTAAAGAAATTGCGTCCTCGCAATCTTTAAGAAATAAATAAGAAGTAACAACTATAAAAGCATATTAACACAAAAAGAAGAAAATTTTGAAGTAAAGAGTTCACCTTAAGGAGCACGAGAGAGCAAGTCCGGATGTGTTCGCTCGATGAATTCTCTGGATTCCCAAGAGCAATCCTTAGGATTTGAGGACCACTGAACATTCACAAGAGGAACATCTTTATTTCGGAGGCGTTTAATCTCCGAAGCAATGATACGAATAGGATGTTGCTCATAAGTCAAATTAGGTGAAACTTCAATTTCTTCAATAACACCGGGCTCAAGAATAGAATTGGAATCTCGAAGGCATTTCCATAGTTGAGATACGTGGAATACGTCATGAATAGCAGAAAATTGAGCCGGTAATAAAAGGCGATAAGCCAAGGAACCAATGCGTTCGGTGATGGGAAATGAGCCAATATATCGAGGTGCCAATTTTCCCGATCGACTGAAACGCACAACACCCTTCATAGGTGAAACATGAATAAACAAAAATTCTTCCATAGAAAATTCTAATTTCCTTCTTCGATTATCGGCATAGGATTTTTGTCTACTTTGAGCTTCTTTCATTCTATGCCGAATAAGGTCAATCTTTTCTGTGGCATCACGAATAAAATCTGGACCTAAAACCAGCTTCTCACCGGCTTCAAGCCAAGACGAAGGAGATCGGCATGGCCTTCCGTATAGTGCCTCGAAAGGTGCCATACCAATACTAGATTGGAAGCTATTATTATAGGAAAATTCAACAAGAGAAATATGATCCTCCCAACTTCCACCAAAATCAAGAACACAAGCACGAAGAAGATCTTCAAGAGTTTGATTCACCCGCTTGGTTTGTCCATCAGACTGAGGATGATAAGCGGTGCTAAAATTAAGCTTCGTTCCCAAAGCTTTTTGAAGACCTTTCCAAAATCCACTAGTAAACAATGGATCACGATCGCTAACAATAGAAGTAGGAAATCCATGCAATTTAACAATTTCCTTGACAAAAAGTTTAGCCAAAATAGGTACGGTCCGATTGGACCGAACGAGAATAAAATGGGCGGATTTTGTAAGTCTATCTACTATCACCCATAGGCTATCATGACCCAAACGAGAACGGGGAAGACCGTCAATAAAGTCCATGGAAATTTGATCCCACTGCCATAACGGAATTTCCAAAGGTTGCAATAACCCACCGGGCCTTTGATGCTCGGCCTTAACAAGTTGACAAGTCATGCAACGCTTAACAAAGTTAGCAATGTCGGATTTCATTCCCTCCCAGTAATAAAGTCGCTTCAAATCTGCATACATTTTACTACTACCGGGATGAATGGTAAATTTAGATCGATGAGAATCTTCTAAAATATCTTTACGAAGATCAATAATATTTGGCACAATAAGTCTACCAAATTTTCGAATACCGCCTCGAGTATCAATATCAAAGTCTTTCAAACCTTCAATATCAATTTTATCCCTACAACTTTGGATAAGAAGAACCAATTTGGGATCATACTTTTGAGCGTCAAGAATGCGGTCTAAAAGAGAAGGATGAGCCTCAAGGCTACATAACACAAGAGATGAACATAAATCAGATTCATGATCTCGAATCTCACAAGTGGACAAAGTCTCGAGATCATTCCACTCGGATATCATCATAGAAACAACCGCTTGTTGCTTACGACTAAGGGCATCGACAACAAGATTTCCCCTTCCGGGAGTATAAAGAATATCAAGATCATAAGATGCAAGGAACTCGAGCCAACGTTGTTGATGCAAATTAAGTTCCTTTTGAGAAAATAAATACTTCAAAGATTTATGATCGGTGTAGAGAACAAATTTCTCTCCCAAAAGATAATGACGTCAAATTCTAAGGGCGAATACAATAGCCGCAAGCTCTAAATTATGAGTGGCATATCTAGTCTCGGCTGGCTTTAATTGCCTAGAAGCATAAGCAATAACACGTTCCCTTTGCATGAGAACGGCACCCAAACCAACACGACTAGCATCGGTATAAACAATAAAATCTTGGTTCCCATCGGGAATTACAAGAATAGGAGCATCGGAAAGGAGTTCTTTTAATTTTTGAAATGAAGCTTCACATTTGTCTGACCAAATGTATTTAACTCCCTTCTTTGTCAAACTAGTAAGAGGTACAGAAATCTTAGAAAAGTCTTTTATGAACCGATGGTAATAGCCCGCCAATCCGAGAAAGCTACGAATTTCCGTCACACTCTCCGGTCTCTTCTAATTTTGAATCACTTCAATCTTTGAAGGATCCACGGAAATTCCAGATTCAGAAATAATATGCCCCAAAAATTTCACACAAGATTGCCAAAAGTGGCATTTAGAAAATTTTGCTTTTAATTGGTTGCTCCTAAGAGTTTCCAACACAATCTAAAGATGATTTTTATGCTCCTCCTCGGTTTTAGAATAAATAAGAATGTCATATATAAAGATGAGAACAAATCGATCGAGGAAGTCTTTAAAAACTCGATTTATAAGGTCGACGAAATAAGCTGGAGCGTTCGTCAAACCAAATGGCATAACAAGCCATTCATAAGATCCATAACGTGTACGGAACGATGTCAAAGGAATGTTATCCACTGCAATATGGAGCTGATGAAAACCAGTTGCTAAGTCTAACTGTGAAAAGACTTTAGCACCACTAATCTGATCGAATAAATCATCAATCCACGGTAAGGGATATTTATTCTTGATGGTGAGATCATTAAGTTTGCGGTAGTCAACGCAAAGCCTAAGTGTACCATCAGATTTCTTCACAAAAATAGCCGAAGCTCCCCATGGAGAGGAACTAGATTGAATAAATTGCTTCACCTCCAATTCGGATAATTGTTTGTGCATCTCCTCATTTTCTTTATTGGACATACGATAAGGAGGACGAGTAATAGGTAGAGCTCCAGGGATTAGATTAATTCGGAACTCAATCGCTCGCTTAGGTGGTAATCCTAGAACGGGCTCAAATATGTTGGGAAATTCACGAACAATGTGAATGAGAGAAATGACATCTTCATCATCATCATTATCGTCATCATGAGGATTTAGAGAATACAAGGATGCTTTCGAATTGGAATCTAAATCTTTCAGAACGAGAGTAATCTGCTTAACAGATTGAGGATGCCGAAGATATATAGTCCGTTCAGGACAAAGAATATAGGCTTCATAACAGTTAAGCCAATCCATTCCCAAAATCATTCCGAAACCAAGGTAACGTATAACATGCAAATCGGCACGGAAAGAGTAACCACACAAAATAATTTCGACATCTTTACATAATAAACTGAGTGTTGCGGACCCACCGACCGGATTCGCAATTCTCAAAGAAGTCAACAAGCCAATAACATTCAAAGACAAAGCATCAACAAGTTCTTTTGATATAAAAGAGTGAGATGCACCCGTATTAAAAAGAACTCGAATAGGAAGATCACGAAATATAATAATGCCATCAAGGATAGAATGAGAAATATCTTGACCATGAGAAGTGTTAGCTGGGACTTGTACAACATTTAGCTTGCCCTCCTTCTTGCCTTGAAGTTTGGGACACAAAGATATAGTATGACCCGGACTCTTGCAATAGCGGCAAGAAATAGACTTCGGGCACTTGTTTGCATAGTGGTCCTTAGAACCACAATTGTAACATTCTCCTCGATGAGAGTTAGAAGTATTTGCTACCGGTGTTGCTTGCTTTCCCTTTTTGTTGGGATTAGGCTTGAATTTAGAATGTCTCTTCTTATTGATGTTTGGTTTGACCTCAGCATCACTATCTCTATCAGTCTCTTCGAGTCGAAGAGCAATATCAACAAGTAGATCAAAAGAAACTTCTAATTTCAGAAGTAATGGTTTTTTGAGGCTCTCGTTCAAGCCATAAACAAATCTCTGGTTTTTCTTCAATGGGGTATTAATATACTCGACCCCATATCTAGATAAAGATTCGAAAGAAGCGACGTAGTCCATCACAGAAGATTCACCTTGAACAAGGTCAATGAAGCGTCGAGCTAGAGACACTTTTTCAGCTTCCGGCACAAATTTTAACTTGAAACTTTCCCGGAATTGCTCCCAAGTAAGGTCCGCTTCAATAATTTCAGAGATCAGAAGTTCGTACCAGTCTAATGCTCTTTCTTGGAGCATACTAGAAGCTACTTGGACACGATGAAGATCAATAAGATTCATGCGAGAAAAGATGCGGTCGCATGTTCGAAGCCAAGCCTGGACTTCTATAACGCTCTCGGAACCTTTGAATGGCTTTCCACCTAAATTGGTGTAATCACTGCACAAGCGTGCAAACCCAGATTTAGGATGTGTGGGCTCAGGAATAGGTCCGACAGCTTGAGCATTTCTTACAAGATCAAGGAGTTGCTGAGCAGACATAAATACTCCGTCCTGGGGAGTAGCACTAGATTGACCGGCGCTGGGACGACCTGGTCTTACCATTTCTCTTCTTTAAGAAAGAAAGAAAAGAGAAAAAAGGCTACTCACGAAATGAATATCAAACAAATTTGATTGACAAAACAAGGCATCATAAAAAGAAATAGGATAGAACGGGTTTAATGACTCGAATTAATCCTAAGGCACGACTCCTAAGAAAGACTTAGGACAATGATCCTTGCTAGATTATTCTACATTGTTCCGAAGTTTGGCTCTGATACCAAGCTGTGACGCCCCACCTCTATACTCACGCTAGCCAAGGATACTACTGAGTAATGCCGTCAACTGGCGCGAAGAATAAGGATGTTGAGGAGCGACCATCCGTGCAATTGCTTTGTGCGAGTACCGATATGCCAGATAGTATAACATGCATTTAATTTCAAGAGGAAATCCGACATACCGATACAAACTCAAAACTACCACACAGTGGCTAAGTGGACCTCGGAAGCAAATATAGAAATAAACATAACATAAATCAGTCACAGATGTTCATATCTCAAAGGCAGAAACATATATGAATATAACACATAAAAGTGTACATCAGAGTAGTGGTCAAATAAGATCCACAATATCACAAAAGAATAGATACAAGTGCTAGACAAAAGAATAAGTATACATCATGGAGTCTATATCTCAATGTATATCAACAAAAACTACCAATCTAATGTAGTTAGGCAAAAGTCAGAAGATGATCCCAAATAAGGAGTCAAGCAGAAGCACCTGCAACATCTCGGTCTGACCCGAGTATTATTTACAAGAAAATAATAAACGGATCAGTCTAGCTACAATTATCATTAAAGAAATGAGATATAAGCAGAGATATAATAAAAACGTATGATAACAATAATGCCATACTAGGACAAGCATGATTTAAACAACAACAAAATCATACAATATCTCAAGAATCTCAAAGCACCAAAAAGAATATCATATTCTTTATTTTATTCACTAAACCACAAATATTGACAAATATATCGTTACCAATCACATAAAGAGGTGAAAACAAAAATTCTAGAAATCATCAATTAGAAATCCAGAAATCACAATGGGGGGAGGCCTATCACAAATGGGAGCATGGAAACTCACCAACACGTGTATCACAAACGGAACGCTATTCCATGGTCGCTAACCATAAATTTTGAGCCAAAGCTCCACAAACGGCCCGAAGACCACGGGTCGCTACCCCGCCAAATTGAACCGAAGTTCCACAGAAACGGGGTTTAGTCTCCCTCGCAGACAAATAGACATCGCACATCGCTAGTCTAAATCACAAAATGATCATCATTGATCAACAAAAAGTGTCGATTACACTAAGCTAGTAAATATATGAGTTTAGCTTCATGTCCCATAACCACTAGCTTAACTTAAATATTTACGAACAAATTGTAGATTCCCACTCGAAAATTGTCACAAGAGTTCAATCGAACAAGTCCAAGAATTAACCGACGAAGTGAACGCAAGCGTTTCATACCACTTGTTTTACTAAGCCATTTAATTAGATTTCTCATACGAATGAAGTAAAGGTTTGTGTATACTAATAGATTAGAAAATGGTTTTATAAACGAACTTTGTATTGAAAATATAGTTGAAATCATCTTTGTAAAAGAGTTTGAATATTTACTACTAGTATAGAAACCTTTGTATTTAGAAGTGACAAATCACAAAATGATTGTAGAAACAATCAATCACAAAAATCCACATTCGAAGATGTGAATTAGATCCAAAGAAATCGATACCAAATCCATCAAAATGGATATTCTCAAAAATCCCAAAAAAGAAGTCATCAATGTCAATAATAAGTGATAACAATAAATCGGATAATTACGAGTCGATAAAAATTGGAAACTCAAGCTAAATAGGCAAAATAGGCAAAATCAAGCAGGCCAGTCGATTGGCCCTCTGCAGTCAGTCGACTGAAAAAGAAACCAAAAAAATTTCATTTCCTGCAGTCAGTCGACTGACTGTAGAGAGCCAGTCGACTGACTGCAGAAAATAGAGACTTCTGTTTTCTGCAAACAGTCCCAGATGGCTTGGATTCTACAGACAGTCGACTGACTGCAGGAGGTCAGCCGACTGACTAGCACTGGGGAAATTTTTCAACCTATCCAAATGGAGAGAAAACTCTTCCAACATTCGATCGGACGAGCAATGGGCGCTAGGGGTTTATGCCAATCGACAACCCAACCCTATAGGCTATTCGATTCACCACCAAAAGCATGATCAAACATCAAAGCTAAGATTTTTTAGAGTTTTAGACTTTAAAACACCAAAAATTGGAATGTTCACAAAATCAACTCAAATCAAAAGAAAATGAGTATGCACAAGTGTTAGTGTTAGGAATACATACCTAACATCAAAGATAGCTATAGATATAGATGTGAGCTAAAGAACTCACCTTTTAAACCCAAAAACGATGAAGGAGAAGCTTGAAAGAAAAGGAAGATTAACTACTCTTCAACTTCAACTCTAGAAGCTTGAATCTAAGCTCAAAAGAAGAACATTTCCTAAGTTAGGTTTAGAAAATTTCTGAAATTAAAGAGAGAATGAGTTGGAGAAGATGAAGAGGAGGCTTACCAAAGCTTTTCCAAGAGTTTGGAGCAAGACTTGAGTTTGCAAATGGAATCTAGGGCTTGGAATTTCTAATTCCTATACTCTTCCCCTATTTTCAGTTTTGCTTGAGTGTTTGCAAAAATGAAATAAGTGAATGGATGAAGAGGGGGCTGAGTTAGGGTAATAGAATGAGTTGGGTGAAACCCAAACCCAAAACCCAATAGAAAATAGCAAAATTCAACTTACTCCAAATATATCGATGTTTATACTCAAAAAAGTCGCAAACGCTATTTTGGACTCAATGGAGGCGGTCTCGAGTCCCAATTCGATTGTTTACAAAAGGTAGCTTTTTGGACTTTAATCCGATTAACGATTCTATATTTAAATGAAATATTTAAATATTCAATCGTAAAATATGCGGGTTGTTACATGGACACATCAGAAATCATGATATACGTACTTTAACGTATGTATTTATTCCTTAAGTCTAATTGGGTTTCTTACTGTTCCACCTTTAGTTTATACATTTATATTATATAAGTTTTATCATTATATAACTTTTATGCTTTATTTAACTTATATAATATTTTATATAAAATTCTATTAATTAAATATTATTTAATTAATATAATTAATTAACACTTTAATTAATTATTATATCAATCGGTTATAACATATTATATCGAATATATATATGTTATAACCTTTATGGTAATACACATATATCTTATATATGTATTTTAATTTCTTAATTAACTTTTAATTAAAAAAATTAGTTAAATTTTGTCAATTTCAAAAATTCTTTTGTACACACATATATGCTTATGTTATCTTAAACAATTCAAGACAACGTAACATATATCATTTTATATTATACATGTATATGTGTGTGTGTGTGTATAATTAATTAACTTATTCAATTAATTCATTTATTTTATTAATCTTATGAGTGATATTTTTGAAAATAATTTTATAACATTTTCGAACATTTTGAAAAATTATATTATTACTTTTATAATATCTATTTATTTTAAATTTAACTTTTAAATTTAAAACTTTTATTCTAACTTTTTTTAAAAAATATTATAACATTTATAATATTTTTCTTATTTTAAATTTAACCTTTTAAATTAAAAAATTTATTTTTATATAAAAACAATTTTGAAATTAACCCAATTCAAATTGGACATCTTCTATTAGGAGCAATCCATGGACTTACATAATTGTTCGGGCCAGGCTTGTAGCCAGGTAGGATAAGGAACTTGATTACCCAATAATCCAACCTAGACACTACCGTTCTTAGACACCCTACTAACTGGGTTGCAAGCTTATTTAGTTGGCCATAATATGACTAATTTAGACCGTATATGTTGTTGGGCTATGATACCACTGTTGGAACTGGTCAGGCCGAAGTGAAAGAAATGTGTGAATTTCAATTTTTTATCATATTGGATCTTTATAGGGTTTATGAAGTCTAATTTTTTAGAATATTTCTAACAACTAATTTTTTTTAACCGTTATTGGATCTATTGTTGTTTCCAACAGCTCATTTTCATCAAATGGGTTCTATTTATTGTTTCCAATAACTCACTATCATCAAGAAATTTTGAATAGAGGAAGACACAACATCTTCTCACTCTTTTCAACAGCTCATCATCGTTAATAAATTGCACAAGATGGAAGATGTCGTTAGTGACTCTATCATTGATGCTCTCACTGGTGGCTTCCCTCCTTAGGTAGCGGTATCCTCGTAACTTCCTGGTGGTCTCAATCACCAAATCTACTAGGTACACTCACCTCAGTTCCATAACGTTCTCGATTTATGCACGAGTTCCTCATTTAAGTTGACTCTAGCCATTATTGCCCTCTAGTAGTTTCTATGTATCCATGCCAACTTATCCCATTCTACATTTGATCAAGAGATGCTTATTTTTTCCCTTAGATGCTCATTCGTTGTTCCATTGGATGAAAAATCAAAGTCCACTACAACAAAAAGACCATATTACAACTGTATTTTTACAACTGCTAAAAAATGGCAGTTGTAATAAAGGTTTTTACAACTCTTTTTTTCAGAAAGTTGTAATAAACTTATTTTCAACAACTCTTTTATTTTGCCAGTCGTAATAGATGCTAATTACAACGTTTCTTTTTTTCCAGTTGCAATAGATGCCTATTTTTAACAACATTCCGTTTTTGTTAGTTGTAATAGATGCCTATTACACTCTTTTTCTTTTGTAAGTTGTAATAGATATCTATTTTTAACAACTCTTTTTTTTTCAGTTGTTATATGTTGAAGACATACAAATTTCCCTTGGCTCCAACACCAAGTTTTCCTTTGGCTCCAACACCAAATTTCCCTTTGGCTCCAAAATCAAATTTCCATTTTCTCCAAAATTAAAATTATAGATTTTATTTTGTAATATTCATCTAAGATGTTTGAAATTCAAGGTTTCTTTAGCAATTAATAATTGATAAGAAATCATTAATATTTAAGAAGTAATATTTATTATTTAGTATTTAATTTTTAATAATTATAATTGATAATTGTATTCAATATCTACTATTTCAAGAAATTTAATTTTTTAAATCTATAAAATAAATTTAAAAATATTCATAAAACTCGAAAAAAAGAAATTTTCATCAAATTAAAAAAATACAAATATTAAAATTTTAAATAATTTTAAATTTTATAAAATATTCTAAATTTGAGAGAATTTGAAAATGTCGAAAAATTTCAAAATTAGAGAAATATAAAAATTACTTTGCAAATCATTGCTTCCATATGCATATAGAGATTTTCTTTTGTAACTATCTTTATTGACATATGCAAGTTCTGAATATGTTTAATTACAGTTGTTTAAAATAGTGTAATAGTTAACCATTAGTAATTTATAATTAGTAATTAAAGAAGTCATTTTTAACCAAATTTCACTGAGTAAATAATAGGTCCGTCTAGCAGCACTCTTTCGTCAAATTTTCTTATCCCGCTATGGTTTTTCATTTTCCCACTTCATAACAGAAATCCTTTTGCAACTAATTTACTTCATTCTCCACTGCTAATATCCCTAAATGGCTAATTTCCCGAAAATCCTTAACCCTAAAACCAAAATCACTTCCTTTCCTACTCCGACCACTCTCGTCCCTCTGTTTAACCCGTTCGTCCTTCGCAACACTGCGTCCTTCATAGAGTTCGTGCGCCTATACAAGATCGGTAACGAGCTTGGCTGTGGGGAGTTCGACGTCACTCGCTGCAGAGTGGACCTCGATATCAGGGATGTGTTCGCATGCAAAATGAAGCACGCAGTTTTGAGCAACTCGGTAGGGTTGTAGATTTGGAAGTGAGGATGGTTGTCTAATTGCAGATTTGGCAGTGGAAGCGCCTTCAGTGGTATGCTCTTTATTATTGTCGAAAGTATTTTGGCTTCCCCCTTTCAATTTTAATTGCTTGTATATATATTTGCTTCTGTATATTTCTTCAGCTAACACCATCTAATTAGAACCCAAATAAAATTGCAGGAACAAATTTCACAGAGTAAATATATTTGTTTCTGTATATTCATATAATCATCACTATTTTGCAGTTCATCCCAGGAGGCTTGCAGCCCTGAAAGCACTTACAACTACTTAATCAAGCAGTTGTGAAATTTTAGGGAAATTATATGCTGGTTAGTGATTACATGTAATTTTATGTTAAAAGAATCTGCTAGTACTACATGTTCACATATATAAAGTTCAAGGCTTTTAGCTGAAATGATTAGGATACTTTAACCAGTAAATATATAAACAATACCATCTCCAAAAATTGTTTAAATCACCTCAATGTCTTGTTTTTAGTGGTGAAGAATCCTGGCTGTATCCATGTAAAGTTAGCCTGGGAGAATATATACATTTCTAGCTAATAAGCTATTTTATTCTGTTGGAGAGTGACACTAGACTTGTCCACTACTATATCAACATTCAGCATCGCAAAGTCATGTCAAATTTTCTTGATCAGTTGATTTTAGTTCTTGAAAGGTAATGCTAAGTTTTCCAAGCTTTAAATCAAAAGTTATTTAATTTACTTTGATAAAGCAATTTGACTGCTGTCTGTATACTGACTCGAAATAGCTATGTATGCTATTGATTTTCAAGATAGTTTGAATTGAGATTGCTAGTATCTGTGTTACTAGTTTTTGGCTTTTCTTCTCATTATTTATCTTTTATTCCATATCTTATTCGAACCGAGTTATATTTGATGATTGGTAATTGCAGACACTTTTTTTCCTGATATATAGTATATGCCTTTATCCTAGAGTACAGGTCATATTGATGATCTGACATGATCACCCATGATAAATATGAAAACACTATTATAGTCAGTTGAACACCCTTACCTTTCCAGGAACACTATTACTGTGCATAAACTGTAATCATTGTTAATAAAAAGTATGATTACCAATTATGATCATGCATGAGAATGTTTGAACTTATTGAAATGAAGACATAAATCCACTTGAAGTAGGAGTTTTCATGACTCAAATTTACACAAGATATCAGAAACATTCAAGTTAAAATATCAATCTATCAATGTGTGGGTTATTAAATTGGTGTGCATTTTCAGTAATGCTGGTCTGTGAGAATCACCCTCAAGGAGTCATTTTAGTGAAGTTCATCCATGTCTGAAGTTCACAGTCCCTCCTTGCCTGAAGTTCATCAACAACTCTCCTCGCCTCAATTTCATCATGGCCTAAAGCGCACCCTTGTCGTACAGCAACTTGATCGTTTTGTCTTGCAACCTTCATGTGCACAACTCAATTTTGTCCTTACAGCGGCTCGGTAGAGTTTGGTTTGTATTCTTGTTCAGTCTTTTACACCCCTTTCACAAAGCTATTTTACTGTTTTTTCTTTCAGCCTTCACATGCACAACTCAATTTTCTCCTTTTTGGAGTAGCTTAGTAGAGTTTCTAATCACCTAAAATTAATATATATTAAATCATTGTAGTCAAATGAAATTGACTAATGGACATGCATTGGATGTTCTAAAGGATGCATCGATGAGTAAGATAAGTTTCCCACTGGCTACAATTAACTTAATATGTACATACAATTTACATAATTCAAGTACGTAAAAATTTATGTTATGATTCATGATTTTTCTTAGGAATGCATCTGAGAGCATTACTCTTTCTTGTGACTCTGCATACAAGGATGTTAATGATGGTTCCACATTAAACGGTATTACAATACAGTTAATGCCTTTATTTTTTTAATTATATTATCGGTAAACATTTTACTAAGTTAACTAAATTTGTAAATTCAACTAAGTTCTATAAACCATATATAATTTGACAATAATTCACTTATGTTTCTTAAGATCATGAATATCATTTGTTTCTACCAGAAGCTTGATTTTAATAACTATTCTAGTAGTTGGGTTCACGGGAATGTATATGCTTTTGCCATATAAGGTTACTTTGATTTAAATGCAGGAATGTTATATGGACTAGTTTGTTATATGGTCTACCTATTTTTAGCGATACCACTCCAGCTGTGAGTTTTTTCCTTTTCCTTAATCATAAATCCAAATCTCATATATAAATTTATTTTTTATGCAGTACATTAACAAATAAAAATAAATAAATAAAATGAAGCCATTTGGATATTACACATGTTTCCAACCTTTTGCAACTGTTAGTAAATTATTATCGGTAAATAAATATGTCCATAGTGGGAACTATACCATGTTAGGCAATGCCATAAATAGTCTAATGTATTCGTAAATTATTTTTGTGCAGTCACACCTTGAGAGCAATACTCTGACTGTTGAAGAACGGCCTAAACGGGACGCAAGGCATGCTGGAATTAAGGTCGGAAAATGTAAAATATTGAGTTGGCAAAAGCAAGTTGTTGCAGAAGGAACAGTAGTATCCACTGATCCTGATTGTTTGGTGCATTTTAAAAAACTAGGACCAGATGGTTGTAAAGTTTGGGTTGATGTGGCGGTGGATCCGGAAGCTTTCTTGTGGAGGCCGAGTTCCGAGATGTGTACTATTGGAGAAGCAGTTGGATCGACCGTGGCTTGGCATAAAGACTTTGTTGCCTTCGACTAGTGTATTTCCTTAGGGTATGTGTTTTGCGATACAAAACTTTATCTTTCTTATGTATTTTGTGTTGTATCCTATTTTGGAATGGTTATGTGAGAATGTTGTTTTGGTACTGTTTTAGTTGGTGATGTGAACGAATACTTTAGATTGTTTTATTTGGTATGTATTGTGTTTTGTTAGAATTATATAAATATTAATATTTATGAATGAATTTGATTCAGTTATGTATATTTATAGTTTTGGTAAATTATTAAATGGTGCATGCAATTATATTTTTGGGTTTAATTGCAACTGTGAATAACAGTTGTAGTAGATAACTACAACAGTTATCCAGCAGTTGTCATACCTGCTACAGCACGAAATGTTACAAATCTACAAGAGTTACCAATAGTTGTAAAATGGTTATCTGCAAGGGTAAGAAACAGTTGTAATATACAATATCACAACGGTTATATGCAACTAAAAAACACAGTTGTAAAAAATTGATAGTCTTTTACAACTTCTTAAAATACGACTGTGGTTCCACCGTTGTAATATATCTTTTACAACAGTGTTCCACCGTTGTAATATGCCTCTTTTGTGTAGTGGTCCTTGGAATTTCATTAAATTTTCGAAAGATGTAGCCCTTGGAATTTCTAGCTCAACGGTCCAAGTTGGAACGAATTTAGACATAGGGCAAAGAATTTATGGATCGTGCAATATTTGCTCTTACTTTGGTCTATGTAACATCCTGGAAATTTTAATAACAAATTAAAATATTTAAAAGTGTAAAAATATAATTTTACATGAAGGAATTTAAGGAATGCAACTTTCCCATTGTGTCAAGCAGATTTTTCTAGCCCAAATTCATATATAAAATGTCAAAACAGATACAGAGTAAAGAAAATATGAAATATTTACCGTAGCATGTATTTCAGGTTTAACGCCTATTTTGGAAAAAAATTCAAGAACTAATTACAAGAATGAATCAAAAATTATTTATTAAGTAATTAATTGAGTGCGTTTCAATTGCTTTAAAAAGATTACAATTGTGTTAATGTACATTAAAAGAAAAGGGAACGGTATTTATATGCATAGAGGGAAAAACGTTAGTTACCATGTTAATAGAATTTATTTCTATAATCAATGATAATATGTGTTACATATGTTAGTAAGGGAATGTAACAATATATTTAAGAAGAAAAGAATGCATTTAATGTCGTATGTTTTGAAAAGTGAAGATGACAATATATACATGGAAGTAAATCGTTATTTTAAAGATAAGGTAAGGTATGCTATCTCTTTGTTAGTAAAGAAGAAAATGGTAAATCTGATTTGAACTTGGAAATATTAATAACATTCAATTAAAAATTGATTGGGCAATTAATTGGTAAAGAATAAGGTGTGTAATTAATGTAAATAAACACACACAAGTACGTTTGAATATAAATACATTATTCCCTACAACAGTAAATAATAATAAATGTGTAGAATATTAGTAAATGATATAAATTGATTTAGACTATAATAAAAAATATTTATTTGAATCATAATTAATGTCATTAATTGAACGAATATAAACAACACCTTCCTTAATGAAATAAATGAAAAGGAATTTTGCGTAAGTAATATGTGAATAAGCACAAAAAATTCCTAAACCTAGAAACCCTAACTTTTACCTATAAATAAAACCATAAACCTTCTCACTCAAAAATCTTGGCCTCCGCCACTTAAAAAGTTCTTCTTCTCCTTCTTCCCCAAACAAAATTCTAATTCAAGAACAAAAATAATTAAGATCAAACAAAAAGAGGAAAGAGAATTGAGAAAAGACACAAGAATCAAAACTCAAGGGCCTAGAGAGGATAATTCGCAAAGATAAAGAAGAAGGAAAGCTACAAAGGTAAGTAGGTTTGTCTATAAAATGCATACGATGGAGATAAGTAATTGATTTTCAACTATATGCCTCCTTAGAAATAAAAACACAATTTCTATTCTTGAATCTATGAAATTATTTTGAAATCACTTGGTAAATGAGGAGATACTGAATTAAAACTTGCTTTAAACCTATAGATCTTATTTTATATAACATATTCGAGTTAAATTTTATAAAGAAGAAATAATTTGGATTGAAACTACACTTAATTTGCATAGATCTAATTTATATGATGAATTTTGAATAATAGATAGAAATGAATGAACATATCCATAAAAATTTATTTGGACCAGATTAAGTTTATATTAAGGCATACGTGATAGTTGATTTGAATACGTAGACAACTCTTTGAAATACACATCGAAAATTTGATGGAAAACCACATATGAACATTAGGAAAAATCACTTGAAGTTTGATATAAATAAATAAGAATCATATCAAAAACACCGTGAACTTAAATTTGAAACCAAAACCTCGTAGAACATCAATAACAGAAAAATAAGTCAAATCTATTAAAAATCTAGAATCTAAATCAGATGTTCGAGGAGACAATTCAAACGTATAAACACCTGATTCATTTCTTTTATATAGTTTAGACATTTGAAATAACTATTCAGATGTCTAAAGTATACTAGTCAGCCTAGGTTGAGCTTAGGCCTAGTACATGCCAAGCAGAAAGGATTGGGGGAAACATGTCCCTACTTCCTCACTCATGCCAAGCAAGCTGGAAACGTAATCACATTTGGTAAATTCCTTGGCTCACGCTTTGTGAAGTTGGTGAATGTGGAGTTTAATATGGCGAATGATCAAATCACAATTAGAAGTTCTTATCATTGGTAGTCGGTCCTAACCACCTATGGAGTGGAAGTTGGAAAGAGGTATGTCGGAGAAATCCACTATTATAGGAAATGTTAATCTTGTAGAGAATTGGATCGTTAATACTCTCTTGAATGAAACTTGTGTAATGAAGAGAGCGTAGGTATTGAGGTAGTGGTTCGGCACTACACCTAAAAACGAGTAGAGATATAGAGATCCGATAAGAACTAGAAATAAAACAGAGAGAACACCTAAGTTTTTAGTAGTAGTTTGGCAAATTCAAGGCATATGTCCACTGTGTTGTTATTTATATAGATTATAGTCAAAAGTACTAAGGTATGGTAGGTTCAACAGCCTAGAACAGCAAAGAGTAACTTACTTAGTGATTAGGGTTGAGGAGTGATAGAGGATAAAGAAAGCAAAATGCACAAAGGTCCTTTTTCAAATGCCATAGGTGCTGCATTTATAAAGAAATAGTCCAACAGAATCATTAGATACTAATTTACTAAGTTTTAACTTCATATATAAGAATTTAGGAGAGGATGATGGAATCCCCTGAGCCTTAAAATCAACTTGGTACTGACCTGAAGTGGTCGGTACAGATCTTAACTGGTCGGTAGCAATCTGATTTTTTAAGGAGGGATCACTCCATTTTCCATACCGTGGTCATGTATCTTCAGTTCATTGTGTTTCAAACACTTTTCCTTGGAGGTCATGTTGTTTCTAAGAGGTTCTGATATGGGTTGTACCTATCTGCCTTCCTTCAAAATTTCCTTGGGGTTATTCACCTACTCCATCAGAAATGGACCCTAAGACGATCATTCTTGCTTGTAATTGATAGATCATAGCTCCAGAAGCCAATATGAAGCACAAAAATTGCTCAGTGTTGAACTAAAAGTGGTTGTTACCGACTTATTTCCATAGCTCCAAACTTGCTCCAAATTCCTGAGTCCATTGCTTTTGTCTTTACGAGCATGTTCCTAAGCCCTTGAATCACTTCATTTTCATCATGGCATCCAGATTCATGTGATATTCGCTTGGTAAAAAAGCTAGATAACACTTGCTCTCCAACGCATGCTTCTGTTGGAAACAAAGCATGCTTTAGAACAAGAAAAGCATATATCACCATCCCTATATGTCAGTTGGTTATGCAAGCGTTGCTTTAAAGTATTATCTTTATTCCGTGGATATCCATTCGACTGCTTTATATAGTAGGAATTCAAATCTCCATAATAACGACAAGATCTATGCTTTGGAGATCGTTCCACACCTTAGTCCCCTACGTGTTATCTTCACGTTACCTTTGCTGTCTTTCTCTTTCTCATTTAGGTCAAAAATTCATCTCGGTATCGATTAGTCCTGATCGGTACGGAGTGGTTTTCCACTTCAACTCGGTGGTACTATATAAATTAAGGAGTAAGAATTTGCACATTCATTTTTCTGATTTCTCCAAGCATTCAACCCAGTCCTAATTTCAAGTGCTCTCGAGTTATTCACCAAAAACGATCGCTACCACTCTTTGATCGTCCCCGCTGTCTAACTGAAGGCGCCGCCGTAACCTAACACTGACTTTGACCATCGTCATTAAACTCAAGGATCTTATGATTGACCTCCTTGATTCTAGCATGACCTCAAATCTAAAATCACCAAGGTTGGGGGTTGTTCCATGTTGTGGTGGTGCCTGTTGTCCACCTACGGCTAATAGATAGGTGATGCAGTAACTTGTAATCGAACGAACCCTTAAACCAAAATATTGATCAATTCCAAATCTTCCCGAACCTATGTCGAGTTAGAGTTGAAGCAACATTGACTTCACCCTAGGCTTGAATATCGTGGTTTCAACTTCAAGCTAATCTTGTGATTCGGTATATCTTGCTTTAGGTCAAGTTGTGATGTTCACAACCTTGCGATATCCTTGCATTTCTATTCATTCATTGATTGTGAACACGTCTTTCCAACAAATAGTCAATGATAAGTTATTGTTCATAAAATACAGTATCCTAACAATCTTATTGCATAGCATCTACATGTACTACATTTCTTGTGTTCCTGTAAAGGAATGTTGCTTCGGACAGTAGTTCCATTATCAATTATCCAATGATAACAGATAAAATCTGATGCATGGTTCATTCATGAGATTGACTCATTTTCCAACGCGAGTGGGCTATCTACAATGAATTTTCCGTTTGTCATATGCAGGGCATAGGACACACTATATAGATCGACACTTTCAATAACCCCAGTCGATGGTCAAAATCTGATCGATCAACACATGTCGACATCCCTTGGATTTTGAGCGACGGTCATACGGGTTCACATTTAAAATAAAATTCTAAAATAAAACATATCCGACCATGTTGAACACCAAGTTTTCCTATCCACAATGACACATCACTCTCCCGGATTCAACATTGGCGCCAGGCCATCAATTCCTTCTAAAGCTTGGTCTACCACTGCTTAGGCTTCGACCTCCAAGCCTTCTGGACCTTGGGATTGAATTACTGCTGAACTTTAGAGAATGATAGTAATAGCATAACCAATTCAAGAACAACCTCCTCCTTTGATTGATCACATTGGTTTAAGGTTTTGGATGATCCGCACAAACAGATGCCAATGATTTTAATTCCCAAAACACTTTGGACCATCTGCCGACAACAACAATTTTAGTTCCCAAAAAAATTGGACCATTTGCCGGAAACATGGAATTACTTAAAGTGATCTCTTGCTTCCTACACTGGGCTAACGAGCACATAACTCTCCAATAGGCTATATGGCATGCAATGGACATATCTGCCCAGATAGCGTTGTACCACCTTTCACTCTATTTATGTGTAGTTCCTCTATGAGCTCGGGCTTTCTCCAACACAAGTTCATCCAAATGGATACACCTTGCTGAGCTCCCTTTACATGCTATTCATAAACCAATTTCAATGACCTCCGATCTTCAAAGAGCTAACTCACGTCCTGAGCTTCAAACAACGGAGGGAGTCTCTATCCTACATGATCATCGAAGCCTGATGTTGCTATAAGGTTGTAACACCCTACAATTTTAGCGATCGAACATTTAGATTATTAATTTAAATATCAAACCGGTAAGTGACGGAATGCCTATTTTACTCGACTTTTACAGACAAACGAATTAGGACTTGAAACACCTATAGTTGAGTTCGCTTTTTGGACGTGAGTAAAATCAACATAAAATTGACTATGTTTGGAGTCGATTTATTTTTGGAGTGAACAGTGATTTCTAGACAGGAATGAAAATTGAATTGGGCTCAGCCCACTAGCTTTCCCTAACTTAGCTTATATGTAGCTAAGCACTTCTTCCATTTCATTTAACGTTTCATTTTTTTCATTCTCCTAATCACCTTCCTAATTTTCCATTAAGCCTAAACCCTAAATCCACTCAAATCCCTTCATATAAAATTCCTAAATTATAACTAAAATCACCTTAATTCCTCTTATCAAATTCCTAACATAACCCATCAAGGAATTAGCTTGAATCAAAGTTTGGATCTTCATCCAAGATTTCAATAGGGCAAAGTTTAGGTTTTTGGTCATTAGAGCTTGATTTGACAAAGAAGCAAGGTGAGTGGGATGATTATCCTAATTAATTTATGTGTTATACTTCATATTTATGTTTATTTATGATTAGAGAATTAAATGAAGTGATTTGGAAATTGTATGGATTGATTTAGACTTGTATTCATGTTATAAACATGCTTATATTAGCTCATTATTTGTTTAGTACCTTAATAACTATTTTTGAAAATAGTTAGTAAGCTAAGAATTTGTTTTTCAGTTAACTAAATGATTATATGTGACGTTGTGATAGATTAGAGACTAATTACATGTGATAGTTAAGTGCAGGTCATTAGTTAGCAATAACGAAACTAATTTAAATGGTTTTGGAAAAGTTAGTAAGCTCATTAAGTGAATTATGAACTCTACAATTAAGGGTTAATAAAGCTTAATGAGCACTTGTGAATATTATTTAAAAATAAATAAATGATCTTTCTTAATGAATAATTTACTTATAAATATTATTTAAGTAAAGAAATGATTTTATAAGTAAAAGAGTTATTTTATAAAATGGTACTTTATATAGTATAAATGAAGTTTAATTGGTATTTATAAAATATTTATATGATTTTATAAATGAAGTATAGTTTTATAAAATGGAAATGAGATTTTATAAAATATTAATATAATGTATACTTAATTTTAATGAAGTAATTAACTATTCAAATGCTTAAAAGTGATTTATAAGCTAACAATATATTTTATAAAATGGTTTCAAGATTTTATAAAGTAATATGAAATCATATTGGACTTTATTGAAAATATTTAGTAAATAAAAGTAAGATTTGATTAAGCAATAGATGAATTACTTATTTAAATATATGTGTGTGTATATGAGTATGGGCAAGTATACGTATACGTGTATTCGAAGATATATAACAATCAAAACAATTTTTGTATGGTAGTTAGAATTGTTAGGTATGTTGTTTGAATAAATGTGTGTACTTATGTGTATGTAAGTATATATGGATATGTGTAAATGCATTTATTTATAAGTGCTTTGCAGGCATTTCATATAGCCATAGCAACTATAGTGCGCGCTAAGTTATGTGAGAGCACATCAGGTTGAGTAATAGCTCCAGTGAGGTTCAAAATGTGATTTGTGCATTTTTTACATGTTTGCATATGCGTGTGCATATACATGCATGAGTAAGTGTATCCACACAAGTGTAGGCATCACGTGAAGCTCAAAGATCAATTGTGTTCATTTTGACGCATTAGAGGAGGCCGGGTTGAAAGAATTGCCCTATGGAACTCTAAGCGGAAAAGAGTAATTTTTCATATCGAAATCACTTTTCAAATACTTAAGAAACCACTCCTAAGATATCAATCAGTGGACTCTAGAGGAGGTCCGTTGTGGCAAAGGTAGACTTTAGGAGCTAGGCGACTCATCGGATGTAGTAATGGAGAAGGTAAGACTCGAGCCGGTGACTACGAGTCTACCAGACCTGGGCTTATTTCCAAGGAAAGGAAACCACCAATCCATTAGTGTGCTTGGTCCTGGGCAGTAAGCGTAGGAAAGATACTGTTTCATTGGGGATATTTCCCCAGTTTCGAGTGCGGGCTTATGTAAACCTTTGGCTTGACTTTGGAGAAGCTTTGGGATACTCGAGGAAGCAGAAGGCATGATGAAGCTTGGAATCCGAACATTAATGCATTATGATTTATATGTGATCAATAATGACCAACAATGATCGAGCACGGGATTGAACCGGTGGTTTATCACATGATCATGTTCGACCAGATTGTACAAAGTAAATCCATACCCTCGGGCTTTAACTCATGGTACGTGTAGTTTGATAAATTGTATCAATCTCATATTACATAGTATTGAGCTTATATTAGTGATCATACATCATTTTGGCCTTATATTAGTGGCCACGTATATTATTGGTATTTTAGTAGTGACCATCTGTATTGACAAACGATGACGAGATACCGGCCTTTGTTTATGATAGGCGTATTAGATTACATAATTTTATATTTTGATATATATATATATATATGGAATTGGCATTTCTTTCTGGTCCCGATGGCATATTAGACGGGATGGTCATTATTCTCTTTTGTTGAGAAGTTCCACGAATTTTCTAAGAAATCCTTAATATCCTAGAAGGGGATGATGATAATTATCTAATACGGGATCATAGAACACTCATTCTTGCTTCAATGGGTACAATGTGATCCGTAAAGGCCTTAGGTATTTAGAGAATTAGAGTAGATTGAAAATCGCCGATACTTACTTCATAAGGTACATTGACTCCTCTTACTATTGGGACGGGGTTTCAGGTATATAAAGTAGGTCAGATATCACCCATACTTTCTTTAAAGGGTATGGTAAGGCCTGGACGAGACCCATCTTTCAGGATGTAGCTCGAGATCTATGGTATAATTCGGTATCGACACTATTTATTTTGAAGTCTCAAAGGGAATCATTAGATCATGACAAATGTCTGTAGTTGACTCCACCCATCAGTAATTACGGGTATTGATTTGTATTCTTTATTTATCTTCCAATGATGTGTTGTGCGTGTTATTAATTGGTTGTTGTTATAGTTGCTGTATTTACCATCATTGTGCACTTCGCGATAGACTTATATTATGATCACTCTAGTTTTGAATGTTGGGTTACCTATATCATAGTATATTGTTACGTTTCAGTCACATTATATTAGTTGTTCTAACTAGTCGATTATAGGAGAAGAGTAGGGTATGGTATGATTTCCTATCTTTTGGATAGGCTTACTTTACTTGTTAATAGACAGCCCGGATTACCCCTGATCCACGATTGTGGTGAGGATCTGATGTGCCTTAGTAGTTCCTGTTTATTGTATATATTTTAATATATAATATTTTGAGATAGTTCCCCTAACACCAAGCTTTATGTCTGACCTGCATTTTGCCTTTGTCTATATATATGTTATGACAACTCATGTGTACTCGATGAAGTAGTTTGGGAGTCGATTGCTTTTGGGGATACGCTTTTAGGATAGCTAAAGCATTCTTCTAAGGCGATGTCGATACTTTTCATATATACTTGATGTTGTAGTTATACATAACATATATGTATTTATACATAAGGCCCATTGTATCATATATTTATTTGGAACTCCATGTTATTAGGAGTCAACCCATTCTGACTTTCTTTATTGATATTAAATTATCAGTTGTCCCGCTAGTGCGATCTCTTATATATTATGATCATGTTCTACTCATGTATATTTAGTATATTACAAGTTATCATTCCATTGTGAGATCTCATCGATGTCTTAGTTTAGTGTTTATTAAAATTTTACCCTAACAATCTTCCTTTTGTGGTATTTGAAAGTCGAGCGATGCTGTAAGGTGCTAATTGTTTTTGGTATTACGAAGGGCGGTTTGTTATATTTGGTATTAGAGCTTTGGCTCAAAACTCAGACCGACCAGTTTGAGTTAATCAATGTGGTACAAAGAAGATACGTAGAGAGTGCATACTTGTATTTTCTACTATACTATACACACCACTTGTCTTTTGGACTTGATTTATTTCTATCGCTGGTTACTAAGGCATCTTCATTATCTATCATTACAAGTAGACAGTGTGCATAGGTGACTGTGAATAAGCAGTCTAAGATGCCTGATTAGTTCAGAGACCATTTAGCTAACACAAAAGATGTTTCGCCGCCCATGAACATTTGCATTAGATGTGGTTGTTGTTAAAAGTGGTGTGGCCCTTGGGACACCAATATTTCTAGCTCCACCAGTTTTAGACTCTTCGAAGCAGTCACCGAATTTCCTTAGCCTTTGAAGGGAGTCATATCTGAGTCCTATGACTGTCACTAAGGCACGGTTTTGGACATATCCATGAGAAGGCTTCCGTCGTTTTAAGTCTTGGGAATGTTCTCTTAAGTAAGATTGTTTCATTTTAAGAAGGGAGACTTTGGTTTGATAGGATGTAGGGTTTGTGTCACTCATGAGCAGACATGTGATTTGGAATTTATTTAGGCGTCGCCTTGGTTCTCAGTTCATTTCTGAGATCGAGAAGGGCGTGTAGCTTGAGAATTCCATCCATCTTGAGCAGGGCAGCTTATCGGTAAAGGAGTGTTGACCAATTCAACCTTTTGTTATTTCTAGGATTGAGATGGTCAGTACTCCATTGTTGTGGGCAAAGAGATTTGCCCTGGGTCTTAAACCATCAGTTGGAGATTCATTGCTTAGCCTTATCCCTATCAAGGGCCACTTTTGAAAGTCTTTTTTCCCAGTTCCCCTTCATGAGAATATCTATGAGATACCGTTTAAGGTAGAGAAAGTGGAAAAGCAACCGAAGCGTAAAGATCATGATATAGGGAAGATCAAGCTTATGCAAAAAAGAAAAGCTAGCCTAGTATGTCACTCATGTAGCATACGAGGGGCATTCACTATGAAATTTCATCCAGCTAAAGTGAAGCGTAAGTGCTTCAATTGTGATTGGCATGATCACTTGAAGAAGGACTATCCTATATTTTTGAAGGATGAGTAAGTGATGATGATTTATGCCTACTGGCATTACCAGGTCATAGCATTGCCTACGACTCAAGAGAAACTGAAGGAGCTTATGTAGTAATGTATGCTCTAATTTTAGGGAACTCACTTCTATTCCTTTCCAATGCTTGAGCAGTGTATTTTATTTGTTGCTAGTTACTTCATAGATAGGCTAAACTTGACACCTTTTATAGTAGATAAATTCTTCGATATAGCTAAACCTTGTATGAGTCAACTTAGTTGCAAAGCTAAGGTGAAGCAACAAAGAGTATTACCATTCGAACTTGATGCACGAGCTTTCACGTTGAGTGGGTTCGGTCGATGAAGAGCAACTTGGATTAATATCCAGTTAGGGTTCGATGGATGCACAGTAATGAGCAAAGACCGAGTGGATGACTTATACGCATTTCTCTAGAGACATTTGTGTTATAATTTTTTTCCTTTTCGTCGATAAACCTGAGGTGATGGGAGTAATCCCATGTGCCAAAAGGGATATTTTCTAAAAATTGGTCCACTTACGTGCCAGTTCTTAACCTATAGTTTGAGTGTAAATTTCTAGGTGATTTGCACCGGTTAAGAAAGGGTTTTTCACCTGATTCTAATAGATGAGCACTTGAGTCGGATTCTTAGGATGATTGAGAGATTTTCGAAACATGACCTTAGTCGTGCAAGGAGATTTCAGTAGCCAGATCAAGGAACCGGATCGGAGTTCACACGGATAGAGTCAAGTGGCCGACCCTAATTTAACAAATAAATCTTACAAGCAAATAAATGTTGGAATGGGCAACGTATCATTTGTGAGGTTCTTTAGTTTTCAAAAAGTTTTAGTATAGTGTAGTTATTATTGCATGGGGTAGTTCGGGGAAGGATTTCTCGACTAGTTTTATGGTGATTGGATAATTTTCCAAGTGATTGTAACACCCCATAAAATTTACCTAAGTAAATAAGTAAACAAGTAAATAAATTGAATAAATTAGATTAAATATGGTACGGGTAAAAAAGATTTTTTTTTAAAAGTTGGAATTCGGCCAAGAATTTTTTTTTGTTGCGTCCATGGTGAAATTCTAGTCAATTTTCATATATAATATGCTGAAAACGGAGTTTGAACGAAGATGTTATGGGCATTTGAAGTTTTTAGATTTAAAATAATTTAATTCGAATTCAAACTCAAATAAATAAATAGATTTTAAATTTTAAATTCAAAAGTTAACTAAAATTAGAAGTTGGGTTAAGTAAACGTTAAATTCACACTAACATTAGGTATAATTAAGGAATACAATTAATTAAGCAACAGAAATAAATAAACGTTCCTGAATAAAGGGGGACCGGTCGACCTATAGATCCAACCGGTCGAGCTATAGACCCAACGGTTGACCCCTAGTAGCCAACTGGTGTATATAAGGGGTCAATTGGTACTTTTGGTGGCGGCTTGGGTTTTTGAGGGAATAAGCGATCCAGATTTATCCGTTTCTAACCTATTTTCGTCCTATGGTTCTGGTGCATTTCAACCTCCATAAATAAGAACCTAGACCCCTCACTTTTATTCATAAATATTTTAAGAACATCAGCGAAGCTCTGTCAGTTTATCTCTTCTTAGATTCAGAAAACTCGATTAAGAAATCAGGTAAGAAATCCTATATACCTTTCTTTGTTTATTTTTTAATTTCTAAATCTCTTCTCCTCCAACCTTTCTTAATCTAATATATATACAAATCCCTTATTGTATATAACAATAAGAAGAGATCTGAAGGAGATCATAATGGACGTTTCAAATCCAAAGATAAGAAAAGCTAAGAACCAACTATAAGTGGAAATCTTAGCATTTTTATTTCCGCGATTGATCAATATATTATGGATTTGAATATGCCTTAAGGGTTTTGGGATTACGAGAACAAATCACTATAAAACCCCATAAAACTCCTTTAATTTGAAATGTCAAATCTTGTTGGAATACTCATTTATTTACATTGAATTATTGGAATTATCTAGATTTTGCATTTTTTGGTGATTTCAAAGTCTATTCCACTCCTCTATATTCCTTGATTTGATTATGAAATTTTTATAATAAAATAAGGGTTGAAAGTATGAACCTTATTCGTAATAGATTGAGCACTTTTGTGTATAAATTTATTTATTTATTTTTTTGATATGAGTATTGAATCTTTATTATGGATATTAGAATCCTTTGTTATGGATATTGGAAATTTGGCATCATTGATAAAATGAAAAAAGGACGTATTATTGTTGTTAAAAAGGAAGTGACATTTAACATTAGTTAGGGCGTAATCTCTGCATGCATAGAAAATAATAAGTTCATATTTATTTATATATTAATTACTGTAAATAACATAAAATTATAACATATTAATTGCGTAGTTAATTAGGTAATAATTGTCATTAATTGCCCCTTAAGAAAGTAATTGATTGTTAAGACAAAATAAAATGAATTCTTATATAACTAACTAATGAACAAGTTGAGGTGTGATAATATATATTATAAGTGTTGAAAATATGGCTAAGTCATAAGAACATCACCTATAATAAGTAACTATGATGGCACGATGTTAGTCCCAATTCTGTAGGGTAAATCTACCAAGGTAATCTGGCTACCAGTACCTACGAATAGTCAGACTAATATGAGATGTCACCGTGGGGTACGGGTCATAAAACGAAGGACCTGTTTCGTGGTCTTGAAGGTAGTGGTTGTTTGAGGGCCTGCCTTATTTCCCTAACTAAAGTATTAAATGGTCAAGGGTTAGTTATTAAGGCACGGTAGATGGTATCTCGAAAAGGGTCTGATTTAGGATAAGGTATTAAGTGGTTGTTTGTGGTCCCGCCTTCCCATAAAGAAGTATTAGGTGGCTCGAAGAAATTCCATGCAATGTCAGCTAGATAGGCACCTATGAGAAGTCTGCCTTGGGAATATGTATTAAATGATGGGGCCTACCTCAATTGAGGTCTTAAATGATCAGATTCTGCCAATTTCCAGTAAAGAGTATTAAGTGACTTGGGTACCATCTCTGACATTGTTAGACATTTTTGACATGGTTATGGGTTATAGGATTGGGAAACCAGCTTCAGAAATGAAAGGTGTTAAGTGGTTGTTTGAGGGCCTTCCTCCTTTCCTTATATGAAATATTAAATGGTTTCAAAATATGTAAGACATATTCTAATTTTTAACTATACTGCCCAAGTACTGAAATAATAAGACTCGAGTTTTTTATTCACCAAACACTTGTTGTTATGACTCCCTCCTTATTACAAAATAGGTTAGAGAAGAAGTTGATAAAGCTGAGAGTGAAGCTTGTGGTAGTCATTATCTACCTTTTCATGTTACTTTCTATTGTACCCATAAAATGTACTTTTGAACAAATTGATGTAACGGTTGTTCTTAACATTATGATATGTTTTGTGTCATTTGAAATAGTTTGAAATAAATGGGTACTATCATTGCTACTATATTTTGTTCCTTCTGCTGTGAATTCTAAAAGAATAGATAGATTACTCTGTATTGTATTTCTTTTTACCCAACCAACAACCAGCTTTGGAATGGTTTTAAGTCCTGATGGGCCTTTTCTAGGTCGGAATTTAGGTTTGTTTCATGGATGATTGTTACATTTGGTATCAGAGCTTATGTTACCCGATCAACAAGGAAAAGTGTATTAACCCACAAATTCATCACTTTAGAAATTTTTTTGAAATATTTAAATAAAAGATTTTTTAACATAAATGATAACGTTTTAAACAATAAATAATATTGGTAATCTTATTTTGAATAAATATTTACAAAAAAATATACTTTGGAAGATATATCGATAAAATGACCGAACAACGTTTTATCAATAAACAACTCTTAAATCATCCAACATCATGCACATAGGTAGATACATACAGTCATTTATGTGTATGAGTGAGAATATGTAGTAATTTTTTTTTTGAAAATAAAATCTCTTTATGAAATCATCGATGATATCACTATTTTAGAATAAATAATTTTTGAATTTAAATTGAATGTAAATGATTTATTAATTATTCTAATTATTAAATAAGCCCATTTAATTATTATATAATGATAGAAATATTATTATTTAAATTTATTTACAAATATATATATATGTATGTATTAAATAAGAACAGAAAATATGACCGGAAATCAAAATCGGAATCCGTAACGATTCAACGTAGAAAAGTTGTGCAACATTGTGAATCACTTGAGATATACATATGCACACATACATGTACATATACATGAACACATTCACATGCACATGAACACACATACACACACAAATATACTTATACATTTAAATATATATATATATATATATTACTAAATATCCAAAATATTTTCCTAAAACTAAATGCTTAAGCAAACCTAAGTCAAACTCTTACACACCAAGTACAAGCACATGGGTACACACACATGGGGTGGGGGATTCGACCGAGCATGATAAGGTAGGAGGGGAGTGTGGTGGTGAGCAAATGGTGATGTATTTGTGTGGAAATATCATGATATTTCCTCCTTACTTTTGCTTGTAAATATCACCCACCTCTCTTCACTTCATTCACTTCATTTCTTCATAAAATTCCTAAGCTTCTTCACTTCTTATACTTCACATTAATGGCCTCTTGCCTAAGAAAAATTATGGCAAAATGAAATTTAAATTACATAGTAAGTATAAATTATCAAAACTCTTCAAAACCAAAGCAAATCCATCTTTCTCACCATTACAACCCACGGCCACACCTTCCACCAACCAAGGCCGAGCCCACTTCCATTAACAAGCATAGGCTGAGACTTTCCAAAAGTCCAAGGCTCGATTCCATAGGCTCAAGTGTGATCATAGTAGAGCTATATCTGTTTTAAAGTTAGTCCGATTGAAATTCATGTAGGAAACTTTATATATATATATATATAGTTTCTCACATGAATTTCGAGGGAATGTGATATGATTTCTATGGTTTTTCGCTATGTTTGATCATTAAGTTTGGATTTTGATTATATATTTAATTTTGATGTTGAAATTATTTACGTTTAATACACGTCGAATATCACAAAGGAAATCGCTTTCCATTAATAAATGAAATGGTGTATATGAGATTGATAAACCTCTTTAGAATGGTTTGTAAATGTTTTATAAACACTAAAATCCAATTTGATGAAGTTTTGACAAGCTATGAAAATTGAGTCAAAAATAGGCGCGCCGTGTAACGGTAGTACGCGATTTCGCGCTATAGAAAGTTAAATCCATTTATACGATGGATTTGGACTTGAAATTCTTTGTAATAAGAAATTTCCAAACTCTTATAATCATAGTGTTAAAAAAAGAAAAAATATTGATATTTCATTTATTAGATTTTGAAATATGAGCAAAACAAGTTTTCAAAATAGTCGAAGTTTGGCAGTTCGGAAACCAAAGTGATGAATTCTTTAAAATCGATATTTTTAGTTCTTTAAAAACATGGAATAAATTATATAAATATTATAAAATGTTCTAAAAGATATTTGAGTTATAAAAATGGATTTCTAAATAATCGAAAAGTTGTTTTGATCAAGTAAGCCTTAAAAGCACTATTCTTAGCACTATCCCAGCACTTTTTGTAGCACTTATAATAACTTTTGAAATATGGCTTTAAACTTAATATTCTTTCCCAAATCATTTATAAATGTTTTTAAATAAATAATTAAGTATTTTAAAGATGATTTAAAGGTTTTATAATTTTGTTTAAAAAGTTTAAATAATGATTTAAAGAAAAGTTGTTAAAATCAAGTGATTTAGTCTTCGCTCTAAAAGCTGACGAGGAGATTGGATTTTTCTATTCATGAGATCTGATTGTGAGATGATTAAACTAAGGAGATGTTCAGGAACGACCTGTACCCTGGTTCACCTGGCCTTTTTCCTAAGCGAGGAATAGATAAGGTCGAAATGTCGGAAACGAGACAAGTATAAAAGATTTAATTTTTCCAAATTTAATACAACTTGGATCGTATAGAAATAATCTTCTTGCACTTGGTACTAAATTCCGAGGAGGGACCCGTACTTTACATGGGAATTTAATAGGTGATTTCACCATTATTCAATGGATAGTAAAGGTTGAATATGAAAATTGACATTAAGCAGAATTAGTATAATTTATATCGACCCTTTTTACTCAATAAGGTTTTGCAATATTATTTATGAGAAATGATTTTTATTTGGTATTTCCAAATTTAAAGAGAGGTTTAATGATTCTGTATATACAAGAAAGAAATGTTTTAAAGCTATATATCTCTAGAAGATATTTTTGATAAAAAGAAAGTAATTAATCAAATGATAAGCACCTATTTAATTAACATCTTTTTATCCATGATTGGTTCGAAGGAATCATGGTCGAATTTGAGTGATTCTTATCCAAAAACTACTTTGAACCAATTTACGTATTTGAAGTGAAGACTTGGAATGATAATAAATGAATGAAGCGCTACTTGTCGCTGACCCTTGAGGAAAATTTCCCATATCATATATATGTGGTAGTAGTATATTCATTGATATTTGATGCAAGGGCTACTCGCTACTAATCCTAGGGATGATTTCCAACAGGATGTGATAGGAGAGTTCCTTCGGTTTGTCCTGTTCCTAGATAACTTGTATGGATGAATGTATGACACTGCATTCCATATCATATATATGTGGTAGTAGTATCTTCATTTGATCTTTGATGCAAGGGCTACTCGCTACTAATCCTAGGGATGGTTTCCAACAGGATGTGATAGGAGAGTTCCTTCGATTTGTCCTGTTCCTGGATAACTTGTATGGACGAATGTCTGACACTACATTTTCAACATACACATACATTGATATTTACGAATGTACATCTGTTTGGTGGTGTAGGAAGTAACTCTCTTACACCTAACACCCTTCTTTTAGACATACAAGCTTAGAGGTTGTACATTTGTAGAAATCAATGGTGTGTGGTGGAATTGGCAATGTGGCATTCAAAGTGGAATATGCTGTGTGAAAGGTAACTGTTACCTCGGGCTTCATCACCCCGAAATGGCTTAAACAGGGCAATGTCGTAAGGCTATGTGGTTCGCAACATTTGTGGTATGGTTATCACCTTCCTAGATTACTCTATATATGTTTAGTATGTTGTTATGCTATGGAATCCTGGATAGGTCGGTTATGACCGAGGTGATGTCATATTCGGTTCCATCCGCCACCAAGATGGGTCTGCGAGTAGGCCGGTCTTGCCAGGTGTACAGATTTCAAAGTTGTTGATCCTTGGCACATCTCTCCAGAGATGTACTGTATTGAAGGTATTTCCTTACTTGCCATTGTACGAAAATCCATTCTCCAATAAGTTCCTTCGAACTTGATTTTAGAACCTAATATGCTAGAATTTAATAATGTAACAATTTCGGCTAAGATTATCGTTACTTACTTGAAAAGTGTTTTCAAAAGAATGTCATTAAAAATAATATTACTACATTTTGCATAGTAAAGATTTTGGTTATCATAAGGTAAAAAACCAATTCCATGTTTATGTACGGCGTGGTCTTATGAGATACCCTTTGTTTTCAAATAGTTGTATTTTGAGTTTCTCATACCAGTCCCATGATCGGTCCAGAGTTTATTTTTTTCTCCCCTTAAACTCTGGGTGCCCTATTTTTCACGCAGCCAGGTAGTAAGGTAGCATGGAACATTTTGGCAGAAGCTCGGAGCATTTTGGATGGAGCATGAAGCTTTTGGAGGGTCCTATATAAATAGTCATCTATTTCTAATTCTGCTGTATTTTTGTTATGTATCTACCAGCACTTGTGAGGATGGACTGTTATAACTATCCTAGCTGGATTAGTACTTACTAGTACTCTGATGGAACAATTTGGAGTAATTTCACGTACTACTCATATGTATAATTAAATGTCGAATGCGATGTGAGATTCTATTTTGTTTTGTCTTCTATCTTTATTTTCTTTACCCACATGATAATCTGCATCTCTAGCACTTGGATTTGTGGCACATGAATACCGATGATGTATTAGTGTCGGGTTTTGAGGGTCGAGGAGGTGGGTCGTCACATTTGGTACCTGAGCTTATGGTTGAGTGAATACCTAAGCCTGGATGGGTTCAACTCATTAGAGATAGGGTTAGTAATACCCTAGAATGAGTTAGTCAGAGAGAGCACATATTTGAAATTTTATCTGAATTAGTATATTCAAGTTATAGCCATTCCCTAAGATAATTTCGTCTATATTTCTACAGATGTTTCCTTACTATATGCAGATAGTAGGAGATGAGTAATAGAAGAGAACGAAGGGAAGGTAGCAACACTACGACACCAACGGTCGATCAAATGCTATAGTAATTAAGGAAGTAGAAATCCCTGTGCAACCTCAAATTAACTTTGCTACTCTATGCAAGGATTACACCAGTTTGGGTGGTAACCATTCAAAGGAACGAAGTCCATTATTGAATTTTAGGCTTGGATCTGCTCTTTTGAAAGAATTTTTAAGTGATTGAATACCGGGAATGAGTAGAAAAGGTTCTTAGATTCTTAACAGTTACAAGAAGGAGCTCTAGCATGGTGTGAGTCCATAACTCTGAATGATTCAGAAGATAATTTCTCATAGGAATGGTTCAAGGAAGTCTTGGAAGAACAGTATATATGCTAGTTATAGGAAAATCCCTCCTTTATTAAAGTTTTATGGATTTAATGTAAGGAGAGATGTCCATAGAAGAATATTCCAACAAGTACAGTGAATTGTCCCATTTTGGGCCGGGTCCAATAGACACTCCATTAAAAAAAAGAAATGTTTATCGCCGGGATGAAGGGGCAGTATCAGGACAGGATGACCGGACATGTAAAGGGACCTATGTAGATTTGGTAGACACGGGTTTTCGATATGAAAATCTAGACAAAAAAATCCACGCACTACTCAAACCAGCAACAATAACCGGAAGAAGAAGAAGTTCAACCATTCTGGAAGAAGCCATGACAAGGCAAGCCAGAAGGAGGTTCGAAAGAAAACAATTTGAAGGATATTACTTGTTATAATTTCCCATAGAAGGGTGTTTTTGCCACCACCTGTAAGAATCCTAAGGCTCAGGATAGGAATTGCTACAATTGTCACAAACCAGGGCACTAGAAGAAGCTTTGCCCACTGATAAAGAAAGGAGAACAAGTCAAAGTTTTTTCCATTAAATATGAACCCTCAACTTCGACCGATGTGAAGGGCAAGAGAGTCCTTGAAGGTAATATTTACATTAATGAAAATCTAGTTAGAGTATTATTGATACTGGGGCTTCCCATAGCTTTAGTTCTAAAGAATTAGCTGATAAGTTGAAACTTACCACAAAGATATTAGATGCCCTTATTTATGTCTCAAACCCCATGGGTGGTAAAACTAATCTCGGTATAGTTTGTGAAAAATTACAAGTTGCCTACCTATCCCAAAAAATTTCATGTCACCTAATTGTCCTCAATTTTATAGAATTTGAGATTATATTCGGTATGGATTGGTTATCTGAACATAAGGCTGCTCTTGATTGTGTTAAAAGGATAGTGCATTTGGAAAATAAAAGAAGCGAACCTTTTAAAATAACGTGTGAAGAATCAAGTCCGGTAATGGATTATTTATGTATGCCCTAAATTCATTTCAAAAACATCTAAAAGAAGTACCAATTGTTAAGAAATTTTGGGATGTTTTTGAGGAAATTAAAAGTTTACCCCCACATAGGGAAATTGATCGAATCGACTTGATTTCCGGTGCGAGGTCTGTTTTTCACTCTTCTCGAAGAATGGCCCCTAAAGAAGTAAATGAATTAAGGAATCAAACAGATGAATTGTTAAACAAAGAACTAACTAGACCAAGTCGCTCAAGTGGGAGCTTAATAGAAGTTTTTTTTGCAAAGTCAGACGGTTCCCTAAGACTTTGTGTGGACCATCGAGACCTAAATAAGCAAACGATTAAGAACAAGTATCCTCTACCCCATATTGATGACTTGTTTGATCAACTTCATGGTGCTCAAATATTCTCTAAAATGGACCTAGCTACAGGATTCCATCATTTAAGGATAACAGAAGACTGCATTCCTTTAACTGCATTTAGAGGACCAAATGATTTCTATGAGTGGTTAGTTATGCCTTTGGGCTAACCAATGCGCCTGCTTATTTTGTGGACCTTATAAACAGAGTATTCAGAGATGTGCTCCACAAATTCATGTTGGTTTTTATTGATGATATTTTTGTATACTCACAGACCAAAGAAGAACACGAAAGGAATTTAGAGATTGTACTAGAAATATCGAGAAGGAATGTGCTTAAGGCTAAGTTTCAAAATGCCACTTCTATGAAGGTAAGGTAAGGTTCAATGGACATGTTCTGTCAAAGGAAGGAATCTCGGTTGATCCCGGAAAAATCACAGCTATTCTAGATTGGAAGCAACCACAAACTCCAAAGGACAGTAGCAGCTTCTTAGGATTGGTAGGATACTACCAGGGATTTATTCAGGACTTCTCCAAGATTTCTCATCACTTAACGAAGTTGACTATGAAGGATGTTAAATTTGAGTGGACGTCGAAATGTGAAGGTGCATTCAAAGAACTTAAGAAAAGGTTAACTACCGCTCCAGTCCTGACTATTATTGATGAAAGCGGCGGTTTAACCATTTATACTGATGCTTGTTGTGAAGGAGTGGGCATGATACTGATGCAACATGGAAAGGTTATCTCATATGCTAGTAGGCAGTTAAAGACGCATGAGCGAAATTATGTAACACACAACTTAGAACTATTAGCTATTGTGTTCGCACTAAAGATTTGGAGACATTATTTACCGGGTAAGAATTTCTCATAGTTTATTTTGATAAAATTTGTTTGACCTTGGTAAATAATATTCCTTCTTTAAATAGGCGAGAAGTTCGAATTCCTCACAGATCACAAATCTTTGAAGTATCTTTTCACTCAGAAGGACTTGAATATGAGACAGCTGCTTTAGCTAGAATTTATCACGTCATATGATTTAGATATCCTATTTATGCCCGGGAAAGCCAATGTGGTAGTGGATGCATTAAGCAGAAAGTATGTCATTATAACTTATTTGATAGTACATCCAACTTTGATTAACCATATAAAAGAGAACCAGCTCAAAGATCCGTTTATTCTAGAGATGGACAAATCAGTGATGAAAGACACATTATCAGGAAGATGGATAGGATTCAAGGTGTATGATCAAGGAATATTAAGGATGAATGGAAGAGTATGCATCCCAAATGTCGACGGGATAAGGCAAGAAGTTTTAATAGTATGTCACAATTCTCAACTTTCAGTACATGCTGGAGTCACCAAAATGTATCGAGATATGAAGAAGACTTTTTAGTGGGATGGTACGAAGAGGGATATCTTTATCCATATTAGAAGATATGCTAATTGCCAACAGATCAAAAGTGATCAACAAAAGGCTGTTGGATTACTTCAACCTCTTGAAATTCTGGCTTGGAAATGGGTTCAAATATCGATGGATTTCATCGACGGCTTACCTCAATCAAGAAAGGGAAATTAAGGCATTTGGCTTATCGTAGATCAATTTACCAAAAGCACACACTTTATCCCTGTAAAGCCAACAAGAAGAACTGCAAGTCTTGCGAAGATATACATAAGGGAAATAGTTTGATTACATGGTTTCCCAAGCAGTATAGTCAGTGATCGAGACCTAATCTTTACCGGTAAGTTCTGGGAGGCATTACAAACAGCTTTGGGAACAAAGCTGGGTTTAAGCACCATATACTATCCCCAGACCGATGAGAAAATTGAAAGAGTAAACCGAGTATTGGAAAATCTTCTGAGAGTTTGTATCTTAGATTTTGGAGGTTCATGGGAAAACTATCTTCATCTTGTGAAATTCTCCTACAATAACAGTTATCAGGAAAGTATTGGAATGGCACTGTACGAAGCTTTATATGTTCGTCCATGTAGATGCCCAGCATGTTGGATCGAAATTGCAGATCGGTTAGTACTAGGTCCTGACATGATTCGAGAAACCTCAGAAAAGGTATACTTGATCATAAAGAAGATGAAAGAAGCCCAGAACAGGCAGAAGAGTTACGCTGATGTGAGGAGTGGTAAGATTTGGTCGGGCTGGGAAGTAAGCACCTCGAATATTTGGACCTTTTCCCATTCTTGAGTGGATTGACCCATTAGGTTATCATGTGGAATTGCCCAAAAGATTATCTGGTGTGCACAATTTCTTTCATATATCCCATCTATGGAAATATGTGTATGATATGGAGCAAATTATAGAAATAGCTGGTCAAGAAGATTTAGAAGTAGAACCAAATTTGGCAGTTATCAGACAACTAGTTCGAATCGTGGATCATGATGAGGTACAATTGAGAAGGAAGGTTGTAAGGCTTGTTAATGTTCAATGGAGTGGTGATGCCGAAGACTGCACATGGGAAACAAATTATAGAATAAGAAAAGCTTATCCTGAGTTTAGGATTGATGTATAGTTTGCATGTGGTATCGAGATGGTGTAGTCACTACCTGTGGTGTGGTCATTTATCATATCTTGTATATATTTCCCCTTGTCAAATACATATATTCCTTTTTTGAGTCAATTTCTTCTTATCCTTAATTTTGAGGACGAAATTCTTAACGGGGGAAGTATGTAACGACTCGTAAATTCATCACATTAGAATTTTTTTGAAATATTCAAATATAAGATTTTTTTTACGTAAATGATAATGTTTTGAACAATAAATAATACTGGTAATCTTATTTTGAGTAAATATTTACAAAAATATATACTTTAGAAGATATATCGATAAAATGACCCAAAACCATTTTATCAATAAACAGCTCTTAAACCATCTGACATCATGCACGGAGCTAGATATATACACTTATTTATGTATACGAGTGAGAATATATAATAAAATTATTTATTTTATTCTTGAAAATAAAATCTCTTCAAGACACCGTCGATGATATCACTATTTTGAAATAAATGATTTTTGAATTTAAATTGAGTTTAAATGATTCAATAATTATTTTAATTATTATATAAGCCCTTTTTAATTATTATATAATGGTAGAAATATTATTATTAAACTTTGTTTATAAATATATATATATATATATATATATTAAATAAGAAGAGAAAATATGATCGGAAATCGAAATTGGAATCTGTAACAATTCAACGTAAAAAGTTTGTGCAACATTATGAATCATTTGAGATATACGTATGCACACATACATGTACATATATGAACACTTAACATGCACATGAACACATATACACATACAAATATACTTATACATTTAAATATATGTATATTATGAAATATCCAAGATATTTTTCTAAAACTTAACAATTAAGCAAACCAAATTCAAACTCTTACACACTAAGTACAAGCACATGGGCGCACACACATGGGAGGGGGAGGTTTAACCGAGCATGATGAGGTAGGAGGGGAGTGTGGTGGTGAGAAAATGGTGATGTATTTGTGTGTAAATATCATGATATTTTCCTCCTTACTTTTGCCTATAAATAGCACCCACCTCTCTTCACTTCATTCACTTCATTTCTTCATAAAATTCATAAGCCTCTTCACTTCTTATACTCTACTTTAATGGCCTCTTGCCTAAGAAAAATTATGTCAAAAATTATTACAAAAATAAATTAAAATTATATAGTAAGTATATATTATCAAAACCCTTCAAAACCAAAGAAAATCCACTCTTTTTTACCTCCACAACCCACAGCCACACCTTCCACCAACCAAAGCCGAGCCCACCTACATTAGTAAGCATAGGCCAAACCTTTCCTAAGGTCCAAGACTCGATTTCATAGGCTTTAGTGCGATCGTAGCGGAGCTATAGCTATTTTTAAGTTAGTCCGATTGCAATTCATGTGCGAAACTTTGTGTGTGTGTGTATACATACATACATATGATATGATATGATTACTATGGTTGTTTGCTATGTTTGATCATCAAGTTTGGATGTTGATTATATGTTTAATTTTGATTTTGAAATGATTCACGTTTAATACACGTCGAATATCACAAAGGGAATCACTTTCCTTTAATAAATGAAATGGTGTATATGAGATTGTTAAACCGCTTTAAAATGGTTTAAATGGTTTATAAATGTTTTATAAGCACTAAAATCCAATCTTGTGATGTTTTGACGAGTTATGAATATTGACTAAAAAATTGGCGTGTCGCGTAACGGCGGTTCGCGATTTCACGCCATAGAAAGTTAAATCCATTTATACGAATGAGAATTTTTTGAACTCTTATAATCATAGTTTTTCAAAAAAATTAAAAAGATCGAGATTTCGTTTAGTTTTGAAATATGAGCAAAACAAGTTCTCAAAATAGTCGTGGTTTGGCAGTTCGGAAACCAAAGCGACGAATTCTTTAATTTTGATATTTTTAATTCTTTAAAAATATGAGATAAATTCTATAAATATTTTAAAATGTTTTAAATGAGGTTTGAGTTATAAAAATGGATTTCTAAATAATTGACAAGTTGTTTTGATAAAATAAGGCTTAAATGCACTATTCGCAGCACTTATAATAACTTTTGAAATATGGCTTTAAACTTAAGTATTCTTTCCCAGATCTTTTATAAATATTTTTAAATAAATATTTAAGTATTTTAAAAATGATTTGAAAGTTTTATAATTTATTTTAAAAAGTTTAAATAAATGATTTAAAGAAAAGTTGTTAAAATTAAGAGATCTAATCTTGGCTCTAAAAGCCGACGAGTAGACTAGATTTTTCTATTTGTGAGATCCGGATGTGAGACGCTTAAACTAAGGAGATTTTCAGGAGCAACCAGTGCCTTGGCCCACCTGGCCTTTTTCTTAGGCATGGAATAGATAAGGTCGAAATGTCGGCAACGAGGTAAGTATAAAAGATTTAATTTTTCAAAATATAATACAACTTGGATCGTATAGAAATATTCTTCTTACACTTGGTATTAAACTCTAAGGGGGGAACCCATACTATTCGTGTGAATTTAATAGGTAATTTCACCATTATTTGATGGATAGTAAAGGTTGAATACGGAAATTGATGTTGAGTAGAATTAACATGATTTCTATGACCCTTTTTACTCAATAAGGTTTTGCAATATTATATTTAAGAAATGACTTTGATTTGGTATTTCCAAAGTTAAAGAGAGGTTTAATGACTTCGCACATACCAGAAATAAATGTTTTAAAGATATATATCGCTAGAAGATATTTTTGATAAAAAGAAAGTAAATAATCAAATGATAAGCATCTATTTACTTAACATTTTTTTATCGATGATTGGTTTGAAGGAACCGAGGTCGGATTTGAGTGATTCTTATTTGAAAACCACTTCAAACCAATTTATTTATTTGAAGTGAAAACTTGGAATGATAATAAATGAATGAAGGGTTGCTTATCACCGACCCTCGGGGGAAATTTCCCATATCATATATTTATGGCAGTAGTAACTTCATTTAAACATCAATGTGAGGGCTGCTCGCTACTAATCCTTAGGATGATTCCCGATAGGATGTGGTGGGAGAATTCCTTCGGTTTGTCCTATTCCTAGACAACTTGCATTGATGAATGTCTGACATTGCATTTCCAACATACATGTACAATGATTTTTATGAACGTGCATCTGTTTGGTTGTGTAGGAAGTAACTCTCTTACACTTAACACCCTTCTTTGAGATTTACGAGCTCAGAGGTTGTAAATTTTTAGAAACCAACGCAGTGTGATGGAAATGGAAAGGAAATGTAGCATTCAAAGTGGAATGTGCTATATGAAAGGTAATCGTTACCTCGGGCCTCATCATCCAGAAATGGCTTAAACATGGCATGCTGTAAGGCTATGTAGTTCGCAACCATTAGGGTATGGTCATCACCTTTCTAGATTACTCTATATATGTCGAGTATGTTGTGTAAGCTACGGAATCCCGGATAGGTCGGTTACGACCGGGGTGGTGTCATATTCGGTTATATTCGCCACTAAGATGGGTCTGCGGGTAAGCCGGTCTTGCCAGGTGCAGAGGTTTCAAAGTTGTTGATCCTTGGTACATCCCTCTAGAGATGTACTGTAAAAAAGGTAGTTCCTTACCTGCCATTGTATGGAAATCCATTCTCCAATAAGTGCCTTCGGACTTAATTGTAGAACCTAGTATGCTAGAATTTAATAATGCAACAATTTCGACTAAGATTATGTATGTTTACTTGGAAAGTATTTTCAAAAGAATGTCATTAAAAATAATATTACCAGATTTTGCGTAGTAAAGATTTTGGTTATCATAAGGTACGTGGCCTTATGAGATACCCTTTGTTTTCAAATAGCTATATTTTGATTTTCTCATACCAGTCCCATGACATCCGGAGTTTATTTTCTTCTCTCTTAAACTCTGGGCACCCTATCATTCTGGGCAGCCAAGTAGTTAGGTAGCATGAAACAATTTGGAAGAAGCTTGAAGCATTTTGGATGGAGCTTGAAGCTGAAGGGTCCTATATAGATAGTCATCTATTTCTAATTACGCTGTATTTTTGTTATGTTTCTACCAACACATGTGAGGTTAGGCTGTTATAACTATCCTAGCTGGACTATTACTTACTAGTACTCTAATGGAGCAATTTGGAGTAATTGCATGTGCTACTTATATGTATAATTAGATGTTGAATGCAATGTGAGATTCTACTTTGTTTTTCCTTCTATTTGTATTTTCTTTACCCCATGATAATATGACTCTCCAGCACTTGGATTTGCAGCACGTGAATACCGAGGATGTATGAGTGTCGATTTTTGAGGGTCAAGGACGTGGGTCGTCGCAAAAAGTATACGTATGAGTGGCGTATTTTTTATTTTTGAAAATATTTTTCATAAACCCTACTATACATAAATATATATACTTATTTTGAATATACGTCTAACTCTATAGAAGTAGTTGCGACCATATTTCGAAAAGGTGGGCGAAGCAACTATGAGTTGGAAAAATAAATAGAGTTAAATTTATACTCATGATCTGACTATCCACGAAGCGGAGATCATATCGTAAGGAGTGGACTAAGAAAAACATGACCACGACTTGTGGAAGCACCCTAGAAGCCGAATAGTACTTGACTCCTTTGTTGGACTTAGACTTCATTATAATTGTGGACCATATAAGTGTAATAAATAACCGGGATATGAAATGTGGATGGAAAAGTTGTAACTCCAAAATTTAATAGACGATGAATGTACAATAATTAAGGAGTTATAGGAAATTAAATAGATTAACGAAACCACTAAGGCAAAGTTTTAATCCAAAAAAGGTTAAAATGATTAATTTAAGATGGTCCAAATTTTGAAAAGGATGATTAATTACTAAGGATATATTAATTGAAGCAATGTATGGACCACATTTATTAGAAACCAAAAAGTAAAATTAAGGAAAATGGGTTAAATGGAATGACATATTAGAAACCCATCTTAATTTAATAAGAAGTGTTAGGAACTCAACACCATTTATATTAGTTAATGATAAATGACAACTTTAAGAAAAAAATTCTTTTATAGTTTTTGGGTTGTAATAGCTAGTTGTCACCCTTGGTTATTGGAAAAGTGAATGATGTGGTGTAAGATATATCCGTTGATCTTATGAGTGAGATTAAACCACTTAATAAGTATATACATATTAAAATGTAATGTAAGTGAGGAAATTTTATGGGGACACTTAACTTGTAATAAACCATAAGTAAGACTAGAAGTAAATGAGGAATTAGGTTGGTATCTTGAAATAAATGAATGTTTTAATCCCAAAAATTTAGAATTTTGGAAAAAATAAAATTTAGCTCATAGAATATCACCTTTAAAAAAAAGATAAAATATATAGGCATGTAAAGAGAAATTTCTATTGAACAAGAATGAAGAAAATGGTAGCGAAATTTGCCGCTAGGTGTTTGAAAAAAAAGCATTTAAGGTAAATGGTAGATAGACTCACTAAGAAAGGAGACCCATTAGTGAATAGGTATTAATATCGCAGCATCTCTAGCACAGATTCACATCAGGAAGGTGGTTCGACTTCATGGAATTTCGATTAGCATCATTAGTAATAGGGACCCCTTATTTGCTAGCAAATTTTGAGTAGTTTGCCGGCAGCTTTAGGAGCTTCATTAAATCTTAGCACCACTTACCATGCATAGACCGATGGACAAACTCAAAGAGTTAATAGGAACTTGGAGGATTTATTGAGAGCTTGCACTATGGACTTTGGAGGACAAAAGGAGCAACAATCATGGACTTTGGAGGACATCAGGAGCAACACTTAGCCTTAGTAGAATTCGCGTATAATAGTAGTCACCAATAGACGATTGGTATGGCACCTTTAAAGCACTTTATGGGAGACCATTCAAATCGCAAAGTTGTGGGTAGGAAACCACCAACAAAATTCTACTTGGACCAGATTTGAATTAAGAGACTTTGGAAAGTTAGAGTTGGTTAAGCAGCGTGTGAAGGTCGTAATGTTTGGAAAGTTGGAAAAGTTAGTGCCAAGATCTATTGGGCCTTTCCTAATATTGAGAATAATAAGAAAACATGTCTTTTGGTTGGAGTTCATGACGTTCTTCACGTTTTGCATTTGAGGAAATACCTTCATAGCATAGCAATTGTGGTAGAGCATAATCTATTGGGGATATTGAGACGGAGCCAATAGCATTCCGTGCCACTACATGCATTGTGGAAAAAGAAACTAGGAAGCTCTGCAATAAAGAAATTAGATTGGTCCGAGTACACTCGGGAGAAAGTCCGTTAGAAGGCATGGAGACTTCTCGTCCTAAGCTTTTCTCTGGCAAACTTTTCTCTCTAAAATTAGTATTTTGATTGTAGTGTGTTGCTAGATTGCATTGGATGGTAGGAGAGGGTTGATACACTTTTATAGAATCACTTTACACTTATGTAGAAGTTTTATACATATTTAGGATATTTGCATACACACTTGCTTGATACGATCACACACTCATGCTAGGGTTGAACTCATTTATAGCATGTCTACAACACATAATCACAATGCACATTGGTTGAGTAGATGGTTGTGTAGATAACTTTGTTGTATAATATAGATGTTATTGCTCGTTCATTGTTCGCCCCTTGAAAAGAATTTGGGATGAAATCCTTTTAAGGAGGAGATGTAACACCCCGTAGAATTTACCATAATTAAACAAGTATTTAAACTGAATAAATTAGATTAACTAAAGTAGGGATAAAAATTGAAAATTTGTGAAAGCTGGAATTTTTCCATGAAATTTTTACCACTGCGTTCGTAGTGAAATTCCGATTAATTTCCTTATGTAATATGCTGAAAACGAAGCTCGAACGAAGAAGTTATGAGCATTTAAAGTTTTCTGATTTAAAGTAATTTAATTCAAATTCAAATTCAAATTCAAATAAATAAATAAATTTGAAATTCAAAAATTAACTGAGATAAGATGTGGGGGTTAAGTGTTAAAGTTAACATTAATGTTCCCAAATAAAGGGGAGCGGTCTACTTATAGAGCCAATCGATCGACCTACGGTGGTCGACCGATGTATATAGAGCAGCCGGTTGCTTCTTTTGGTTGCGGTTAGAGATTTTAAGGGAATAAACATTCCAAATTTACCTTTTTTTTTTACCTATTTTCATCCTATGATTCTAGTACGTTTCAACACTTATAAATAAGACCCTAGACCCCTTACTTTTATTCGTAAATATTTTGGGAACATCATTGAAGCTCTGTCAGTTCATCTCTTCATAAATTTAGAAAACTTCATTAGGGTTTCTTGTAATAAATCCTATATACCTATCTTTGTTTATTATTTAATTTTTAAACCTCTTCTCCTCTAACCTTTCGGAATCTTATATATATTCAAATTCTCTATTGTATATATTAATAAGAAGAGATTTGAAGGAGATCATAACGGGCATTTCAAATCCAAAAAGAAGCAATGCAAGGGACCAACCATGAGTGGAAATACTAGCATTTTTTATTTCAGTAATTGATTAGTATATTATAGATCTGAATATGCCTCAGGGGTTTTGTGATTGTGAGGACAATACACTATAAAATCCTCCAAAACTCCTTTAATTCGAAATGTCAATTCTTGTTGGAATTGTCAGTTGTTTATATTGAATTTTTGGAATTTTATAGTTTTTGCGGTTTTAGGTAATTTCAAAAATCTCTCCCACTGCCCTTATTCCTTGATTTGAATTTTGATAATAAAATAAGGGTGTAAAGTATGAATCTTATTCGTAGTTTACACCACTTATTCCACAAAAATTAAATAGAAATTCCCCCGTTTATTTCTTTGTAAAAGAGGAGTTGAATAGAAGATGAAATTAGAATTGCATTTTTTATTGTTAAGGTTATTCCATTGGTTTGATGTAATAGATTGAGTTTATATTTTTGTACATAAGTCTATTTATTGCAATTTTGGATTTGAGTATTGAAGCCTTATTATGGATATTAGAATCCTTTGTTATGGATATTGGAAATTTGGTATTATTGATAATATGGAAAAAGGACTTATATTATTGTTGATAAAAAGGAATGGACATTTAATGTTAGTTAGGGCTTAATTTCTGCATGCATAGATTTATTTATATTAAATATTGTATATATCATACAATTATAACGCATTGATTGCATAGTTAATTACGTAATAATTATCATTCATTCCCTCTTAGGAAAATAATTGATTGTTAAGGCAAAATAAGAAGGAATTCTTATATGGCCTAAATAATGAACATAGTGAGACGTGATAATATATATTATGAGTGTTGTAAATATGACTAAGTCATATGGACATCACCTATGATAAGTAACTACAATGATGCTAGGTTAGTTCCAATTCTGTAGGGTAAACCTGCATAGCTAATATGACTACTAGTACCTAAGAATAGTCGGGCTAATGTGAGACGTCACCGTGGGGTATGGGTCATAAGGCGATGCACATCCTTCGGGGTCTTGGAGGTATTAAGTAGTTGTTTGAGGGCCCACCACTTTTCCCCATATGAAGTATTAAATGGTCAAGGGTTAGTTATTTAGGCATAGTAGATGGTATCTCGGAAAGGGTCCGCTTCGGGATAAGGTATCAAGTGGCTGTTTGAAGGCCCGCCTTCGCATAAGAAGTATTAAGTGGCTCGAAGAGATACCGTGCAATGTCAGCTAGAGAGGTACCTATGAGGAGTCCGCCTTGGGAATAGGTATTAAATGATAGGAGCCTACCTCAATTATGGTCTTAAATGGTCAGAGTCTACCTATTTACAGTAAAGGTATTAAGTGACTTGGGTACCATCTCTCACATTATTAGACATTTATGACGTTGGTTATGGGTTATGGGATTGGGAAACCTGCTTTAGGAATGGAAGGTATTACGTGGTTTTTTAAAGGCCCGCCTTCTTTCCTTATATGAAGTATTAAAAGGTTTCAAAATATGTAAGACATATTTTTATTTTGAAATATACCGCCTAAGTACTGAAATAGTAAGGATGGATGATTTTATTCATCCGATACTTGTTGTTTTGACTCCACCTCGTTACAACATAGGTTAGAGAAGGAGTTCATGATACCGAAGATAGCAAGAGTGAAGCTTATGGCAGTCATTATCTATCTTTTCATGTTATTTTCTATTGTACCCATAAATTGTTCTTGTGAACAAATTGATGCAACCGTTGTTGTTAACATTATGATATTTTTCATGGCATTTGAAATGGTTTGGAATAAATGGGTACTATTATCGCTATTATATTTTTTTCCTTCCGCTTTGAGTTTTAAAAGAATAGATAGATAGCTTTGTATTGTTTTCCTTTTTACCAACCAGTAGCCAGCTTTGGAATAGGACTAAGATTCGATGGGCCTTTTCTGAGTCGGAATTTATGCTTGTTTCGGGGCAGGTTGTTACAGTGACGAGATGATACTTGGCTAGGAAAGCGTCATGGTGCACTTAGTGTATTATCCTTATTAACATTGTGTGGTCGAGGTGAGTTTGAACCCGAGCAAACTTAGGCAATCTATATCTTCATTTAGTAATGAATTAAGTTGTAGAATTTTCTCCTTTAGAAAATGAGTTTTGTTCAGAAGAGAAGGAAAGTTAAGGCATTTTTTGCTAAATTTATTCAGGAGTTATTAGACTCGGAGGTCTGACATATCGTGTAATTTTTCCTTTCTGTAGCAGGAGGTGTAATAGTCTTTCATGTATTGTACCCATGAAAAGGGTTACACCACTTAGGCGTTTATTCCTTTTAGATGTCGAACAGGCTTATTTGGGTTTATGGTTTGATAGCGTGTTTGATTATTTATTGGCTACCGTGCATGTCAGCATAAACTCTCTCTGAATTATCTATTGCTTTATATGCTTGTTGTTTCTTGTTGGTTTACTAGTTGTATGTTGATTGTATACTGATTTCTTGTTGTTTTTTTATTGCTTGCTATTGTTTGCCATTGCTCATATTTGCTTGCTATTGTTTAACATTTTTAGTTTTTGTTTGATTTTGTTGTTGACTGATTTTGATTGTTATTGGTTTTGTTGCTTGTTTGCATGTTTGATAGTTTGTATGCTAGTTATAGTTGCTTATCGTGGTTTTCTATTGATTGATCGTTTCTTGTTGCTTATTGATTGCTTTTTGTTTGTTTGTTGTTTGCTATTGCTAGATTCTTGCTTGTTTTCTATTGTTAGATTCTTGCTTGTTGCTTACTGTTAATGATTGCTATTGATTGATTATTGCTTATTTTGTGTGTTTTGTTGCTTCTATTTTAGTTATAATTTCATGATTTAAGTTTGTGCGGAGAGAAATAGCGATAGCTATTTAAAATAGATCACATATAATCCATGCCAATTATGGGGTCGAGATGGGATATATACGAGTCCACTGCCTTTTGGTGTGACTCATAGTCAATGGTATATTCTGATACCGGCTCACTTGAGCTTACTCTCCAATTGATTGTCATATATGACTATTCTAGTATCGTTACTACACTAAAGTTATACATGTTTGAATTCTGTGTTTGTGCACAATCCTCTCTATATAGTATAATTAGGCACTTGAGAGTTGATGTATAGCTATTTAAATGCTTGTTTGCTTTGATTGGCATTTTAAATAGTGAGAAGCTTTCTAGAGAATGGAATGAATTTTTGGAAAGCATGGGATAACGTAGGTTATCGCATATTACCGAATTCTAATTTGGAAGTTTTTGTGATGTTGATAGTATAAAGGAAAGTACTATTGATTTTTTTTGAAATTTAGGTTTGGGGAGTTTGATTAGTCCGGTTACATTCGCATACTCGTGGGAATTTTGGGGATGAAAATCTTTCAAGGAGGGAAGAATGTAACAGCCCGTAATTTTAGCGATTGAATATTTAGATGATTAATTTAAATATATAATCGTTAAGTGATGGAATTCCTCTTATACTCGAATTTTATAAATGAATGAATTAGGACTTGAAACACCCGTAGTTGAGTACGCTTTTTCGACGCGAGTAAATTGAGTATAAAACTAAACTTGACTATGATAATCATCTACTACGGGATCATAGAACACTTATGCTTGCTTCAGAGGGTACATTGTGATCCGCAAAGGTCTTAGGTATTTAGAGTTGATTGAAAATTACTAATACTATCTTCAGATGGTACGCTGGCTCTACTTACTATTGGGACTATGTTTCAAGTATATAGAGTAGGTCAGATATCACCCGTGCTTGCTTCAAAGGGGACGGTGAGGCCTACACAAGAACCATCTTTTAGGATACGGCTCGGGGTCTATGGTATAATTCGGTACTGACTTTATTTATCTTGAACTCTCGAATGGAATCATTGGATAATGATAGATGTCTATAGTTGACTCCACCCATTGGTAATGTGGGTATTGATCTGTATTCCTTAGTTATCTTCCACTGTTGCGTCGTGCATGTTATAAGTTGACTTTTGTTGTGGTTGTTGCATTTACTATCATTGTGTACTTCACGATATACTTATATTATGATCATCCTAGTTTTGAATGTTTGGCTACCTATATCATAGTATGTTGTTATATTTCAGTCACATTATATTAGTTGTGCTGACTTATTGATTATTAAAGAAGAACATGTTATGGTATGACTTCCTATCTTTTGGTTATGTATACTTTACTTGTTTATGGACAATTCGGATTACCTATGAGCCACGATTATGGAGAGGACCGACTATGCCGTGGTAGTTCCTGTTTATTGTATATAGTTTTAATATACAATATTTTGAGATAGTTCCCCTCACACCAGGTTTTATGCCTAATCCATGTTTTATCTCTGTCCATTTATGCTATGACAACTCTAGGGCACTCGATTGAGTAGTTTGGGAGTCAGGTGCTTTGGGGATACACTTTTAGGACAGCTGGAGCATTCTTTGGAGGTGATGTCAATACTTTGCATATATACTTGATGTTGTAGTTGTATGTGTCAAATATGTATTTATATACGAGACCCGTTGTATTAGATATTTATTTGGAACTCCATGATGTTAGGAGTTAATGTTTTCTGACTTTCTGTATTCATATATAATCATCTGTTGCTCCCACTAGTGCGGTCTCTTATATATTGTCATCCTGTTCTGCTCATGTATATTTAGTATATCATATGTTATCACTCCATTTTGAGATCTTATTGATGTCTTGGTTTAGTGTTTTGTTCAAATTTTACCCTGATAATCTATCTTTTGTGGTATTTAAGAGTCGAGTGATGATGTAAGATGATGATTATTTTGGATATTACGAAGTGCAGGTTGTTAAAAAGGTCATCAAAGCGCTCTACAATAAACGTTCGTACTTCAAGAACAAATGTTTCTTTGTTCGATATCCATAAAAATTCAACAGGCTTTTGCTTTTTCGAAGCAAGATCCTTTAATTTTCATTCTTTTCCATGCTTTGACTTTTATCTTTTGGTCATTTATCTTGTTATCTCCATCCTTCTCAGTCATTCCTACTCGAAACACGAGCAGGGAGCATTATGGTACTCTTAAGAAGAGCATCTACATCTGATATCGCTCCACTACCTATCCCTGATGAATGAAACCCACGCCGGTGCAACCTTTTACATCCAGATTGTTTTACTAATCCCGCTGAAACTCCTTTGAGTAGTTCCCAAATGCTGACTAGTTCTTTGCCCCCAGTTGTAGTTCCGATGATAACATCCAAGGGGGTGTTTAAGGCCTATCCAGTACGACTAATGTTGATGAACTAGTTGATAAAGCAACAGAAGAACAAGTTGCTAGCAAAAGTTCAAGAAGAAGGAGGCGAGAGAGTTGGAATGGAAACTATTCATAAAGAGGAGGATAGGGTAAAGGAAGTGGAAGTGGAGAAAAATAGAATGAATGTAATGAAGGAAAGTATGACGACGATGATGCCGACTAGGGAAAAAAGGCGAGTCATATGAAGAAATGTCTCCTAAAGGCATTGAACTTCCAACGTCGCCACACCCGAAGCACATCGTCATCAATACTTCCAAGCAAACCTCAAATCGAGTACGATGCCATTAGCTGAGGCGACACCTCCGATTAGTTCTTCAGATGACATATTTTTCTCATTAAGCAAGTTCGACATTCCAATTGTGGATATTCTTAAGGATGGTTCTCTGGGCTTTAGCTTTCGGTCCGAGGGTACTTTAGTCGAAGGAGGCAAGACTCCATCCCTAATTCCTTTTGAGCACGGTCCATAGAGTAGTTAGGGGGACACCAACACTCTACACACTTCTAGGATCATGAACACACATTCCCTACTCTCACGCACTCCAATACTCCAAACTTATACGATTCTTTATTTCATTTCAGGTACAGTAGGCAGAGATTGATTTAGCAATCTCCAATATGGTATTTTCGAGGATAGGAGGCACACTTCCTATCCATTCCCACCTCATTCCAGCTATCGCAAAGAATGGGAGATTGAAGAAGAAAGAGCCTATAGAAAAGATCGTGAGGTAAAAAGCGGTTAAAGGAAGAGGAAGCCCAAAGAAAGGCTCTCCTATGATTAGGGGAAAAAGCATAAAGATTCCCATGATCATCGCAGTTCCTCCTCTGGTGCTCCACTGCCTCGACCTCAACCACAACTTCCTCCATAGCAACATATTCTGGCTTCACTCTCACTTTCTACTACCATTCATTCTCCCCATTGATCCATGGGAATTACCACTCATCCGACTCCTCTTTGACCCCGTCCAGCCGTATGCAGGCCGCCTTCCCTGACCCTTGCTTAACTGGTGTCATGTTCGGCCATGACATCGACAGTATTCCTAAAGAAGAAGAAAACCTCAAGGTTGGATGACTCCAGGAATTTGTCGGTTAAGGGTATGCGTGGAAGAAGCTTTGCTATGCCCTTTCCAATGTTAACCCAATCTACCAAATGAATATCCAATCATTTAAATCAAAAAAGAAAACCTATGATAGCCTCATAGAAGAGTAAAAGGGAATTGGAGAAGATGAGGAAATAGAGAGACGTGGCTCTGAAACCTGAGGTAAAGACCAAAAGCCTGATAGAGGAGATGAAGAGAGCCTACAATCAAGGCGAGATCGTAATAATAAATCTGTTAAAGAATTATCATAAAGAAAAAGCTGCTCTCAAGACGCATCTTGCCGATAAGGACTTAGCCACTTAGAGAAGGATAAGGTTATCTCAAAAAAGGATGAGGCTCTTAAAGCAAAAGAAGATGATATCCAAAAGTTATGCTCTAACAATGAGAAACTTGATTCCACCTTGCTTCTGTCGATGCCAAGATGCTGGAGACTCAAGTCAACTACACCGTAGCCGTGCGTGACTTGAATGAGCTAAAAGATTAGAAAGCCAAAGAGTGGGAAGAATTGAACACCACCCTTTACAAGTTCTTTGCAAATTTCATCCGATACAAGAAGTTTAAGTGGTTGGGAAGTACATACATTGTAACCCTCGTTGAATCTTGGGTGGAGGTATTACGTCGTTCAGAGGTAGTCGGTGAAGGCCTTACTAAGGATGAACTTAAAGCAAAGTATCTTGATGCTCAAGACATTCTAAAACTCGAATAGGGGAAGGCTATTTTCGCCGAGGAAGATGCTACTATTAAAGCTACTATTGAAGCTCCAGCCAACCCAAGTGCATTGGGTCAGGAAGAATCATCAACTCCTAATTCCCAAGAGCTTGGAGCGACTATTAAGTTATCAAAGGGGGCCAGCTCCAAGGCCACCCAAGTCATTCCAGCTTTGACAACGTCTATTCCTATTGAGCTATACATTCCTCCCTCTGTTAACCAACTAACTTAACATTCACTCGAAGAGGGAAAAATTTCTATGTCTTGTGTTCACCAACCGAGTACATGCGAAGGTATATCTCTTATCTCTCTAGTATTCAAAGTCCTTCAGTTCTCGCTTGAGATTGTAACTAACCTTGACTTCTCCATTTGTGAAGTCATAGATTATCGTTCTCTTCCACCTCCTCCGCCGCCAATTACTTAAGGCATGGGAACTACTGCCATTACAATCGAGTCAACCTCCATTACCATACGACTAGTCGTTTTGAGTCTTCCCTCCAGCTCTACTCCGATCCTAATTCATAGAGGATCATAGCTATGGACGGATTGGACGATGCTTCCTTGTCCCCGGAGGCTAATGCCTCAGGCCTGACTGAATCCATTTCCATGTGTAGAGGTAGAACAGTGATATGTCTAAAGTCAAGATTAAGACCGAGCTTGGTCTTAAAAAGCCTACTAGCACTGAAGAGTCACAACCTTCTCCTCGAATCCTTCTTATCACTATCCATCCTCCAAACAACAGTAACACCGGTGCTACTACAGAGACTTCGGAGCCCTCTATCGATCGTCCTGAGGATCCTGCCATCATTACTACCAAAGATGACACAACCCCTTTCGGAGGCTACACACCAAAAGATGAGAAGGGTCAGAAGAGGCCCTATGATGGCGCAGGCAACAAGGCTAGAAAGAATAAGAGGAAGGGTCTCAACAAATAGGCTCCTCAGTAGTCATCCAATGGCTATGAGACGGTTTCTATTTGTCTCCATTTGGGGTGTAATTTTTGTTTTTTCCCAATTCAATCTACATAAGCCTTGTTTATGCAGGAGCGGCCCCCACAAGCATTGTTGTATGTAAAAAGTGATGTAATGAAAGACTACTTTTCCTTTGCAGTATCATTTTTCTATTTACATGTCCGCATTTTTATGTATTATACTTGCCTATATACAATTGTCTGTATATATAATATAATTGCTTGTACTACAATGTATCTATATTATGCATGTTCGTCTCCGCACAATTCTTCTATCCACTGCAACTCTATGCATATAAATAAAATTATTGTAATTACTTTACTTATATTTTATTATTCAAATCTATTTTAACATTGCCAAAGCATTTCCGCTTGGCTAATAAAACTATTATTGGCCAATTCTGCAGTCATTTCTGTATATTCTAGGTCAAGTTGCCTTCGACCATTAACAAGTTATAGATAGTCCAAATTTCATGCTATTTCCTATCTTCTAGGAATATAGGTTTGAGCATCTATTTCCTGACGTCCCCAATATCATCGATAGCCTGGCATGATCGATGTTATCTGTATGTTTACACTATCAAACCTTAGCAAAGCGAACCACTGCGCAACTATTTTTTGGTCAATGGTCCACTGTGAAAAATTAGTCTCGGGTTTAGTGTACTCAGTTTGTGTAACATTCCAAGTGTGTAAACCAATTGACTGTAAATAAATTTTCATTCTATATGACCAATAGTGTAGTTACTACCATTAAAAAGTGGAGGTCTGGCAATAGATTGTCCTTCGACAAATAAGTTACTAACAAGTGTATTAACAATGTTACTAATAGTGCTATTACCGGTGTTGGTAGCCATTTAAACTTTTTTAAAATCAGATAGAGAATACTTTAAAAACCAATGCTCCGATACCAAATGTGAATCAACGGAATAGGGATCTTAAGGCTAAATTAACACTAGAGGGGAGATGAATAGTGTTTAACGGATTGTATGAATATTTTTCAACTTCTTTAAGATTTTACTTGGAATGATGTAATTAACAATCACAGAATCAAAGTATAGATAAAAGTAAATGCAGTAAAAGTAAAAATGAAAGAACACACTAGGATTTTATGCTAGTTCGGAGTTAACCTACATCCAGTCCCACACAAATCCTTGTACAGGTTATTTTTTTCAACTACTAAATGCAAATATAATCTCGAGTTCAAGGCTACAAGATACACCCTCCAGAAACCCAACCTCTAGGTAGAGCCACTTGATTTTCGGGCTATAAGCACACCCACTAGTTTTATGGGCTACTAAGAACACTCGATTAATTTTACATGCTAAATCACACCTACTTGGATTTCAGGAACACCAAGCACACCATAAAATATAAGAGTATGATTTGAGAGTTACAGACTCAGATCTTCGATATTGCTTACAATTAATCCTATAACTCTTCAATAGCACTTTTATCTTGGTTTGAGTGAGAGAGATGAGAGAAATCAGAGAGTAGATGAAGGAGAATCACACTAGTAATGATTTAGTTTGATTCTGGTTGAATTTCGGAAGAGTCTGGGTAAAAATTGATTTAGAAATCAAGAGAGTGAAAAGAGGAGAGAAGAATAAGAAAGTAGTTATTAAAAATTCTTTTGGAAGTCTAGTATGTATAGGAAAACAATGGTCATTTCTATTCGCAAAGAGATACGATGAAAAGTCACTTCCATTCAAATTTGTATTTTGAAAAGTACGGCCACTATGTCGACAGACATGAATATGATATGTCAACATATCCCTTTGTATTTTGAAAAACACTTTAAAAATATTATTTTGAAATTCCATTCTTTGTAAAATAATTTAATACTCTGTAGAATCATTTAAATATAGTTTATACTCATTTTAATCAAAATATAACTTAATAAAACTTTATAAATAATTTTAAAAGATTTAATAAGAGTTCTCAATAATATATATATATAAATCAATATAATTATAACTTATTAAAATATAAAACAAAATTTAATATATATATACATATAAAAACTTAAAACACTACAATAATATCTTTATAACTATAAGAGATTGAAAATCATTTTGGGAAAATACTTTGAAAATATTATTTTATAACTGGAATATTTGAAAAACAATTTAAAATAAAATTAGAGAAGGCGAGAGAGATTAGGAAAGTGCCATCAAGGTTTTAACATAAATTTTATGACTCTATAACTTATTTGTAATATCTTGAAATCTTGAATTCTTCAATACTCATGAGTCTTTAATTATCATTATCTTAAATCTACTCTTGATATCAGCATCTTGATATACCAACATCATGATACTATACAGTCTTCTTAATCAATCTTTGTCTAATACCCTGCACTATATACTATATATATCTTGATAAACCATTAGTATCTATATTCTATGTAATGTCATATAGTTGCTATCATCAAAACCAATACCTAAGGTACAAACACTCTTTTTGGTGAGCAGCTACCTTAATTTCACTTCCTCTCCCTTCTCATCAACCAAATCGAGGGACTCAAGCAAGAGTTCCTCGTTCACCTTTGGATCGTATTCCTTTTACGATGAGAAGGAACTTCCAATTCTACGGGGATCATGACCTCTAATTCGTAGGCCAAAGCGAACGGCATATGTCCAATCGTAGACTTATGGGTTGTCCTATAAGCCTACAGTGACAGTGGAAGCTCATTGACCCAGTTGCCCTTGGCTTTGGCTAACCATTTATTCAAGATGGACTTGGTAATTTTATTTACTGTCTCCACTTGTCCTTTCGCTTGTGGGTGCAAGAACACCGAAAAGCTTTTCTCAATCTTGTATCAGTTCTATAAATCCTTGCACTCAATACTTTCGAACTGGGTTCCATTATCCATTACAATCTTTCGAGGAACTCCAAACCTACAAATAATGTTTTTAGTCACAAATTTGATCATCTTTTTCACTGTGATCGTGGCAAGCAGTTTTTCCTCCGTCCACTTCATGAAGTAATCTACTGCAACTGTAGTGTATGTAGCTCCTCCTTTCACCGTCGGTAGCACACCAATTATATCAATTCCCCAAGTAGCAAATGGGCAAAGGATAACCCTTTGTGTAAACTCTATTGATGGGGCTATTAGAATCTTTGCAAATTTTTGGCATCGATCGTATCGTTTGGTGTAATCAATTGCATCTTGATTTATCATTGGCCAAAAATATCTATATCGAAGTGCCTTTATCGCTAACTTGTGCCCTCTGTGTAATTACCAAAGCTACCCTTATTGATTTCCATGAGGATTTTCCTATCTTCATCCTTGGTTGCACACTTGAGAAAAAGGGTAGAAAATCCTCTCCTATAAAGTACTTCTTCTTGCATCATGGACTATTTTTGAAGGAGTTTATTCTATTTGCTCCTTTCTCTCAAGAGAATCCCTTTAGTAAATAATCCTTGATTGGAGTCATCCACGACTTCACTTCCTCTACGAGCTTCAAAATCTAGTCGACGTCCATTTAGTTGATACTTAGAGCCGACAAAACCTCCATTGAAACTAATCCCAATAGTTGCGCATCTCCATAACTAGCTAATTTGGCCAGTGAATCAACCTTCATATTTTCCTCTCTAAGGATATGCGTAATCGTGTAATTCCCTATATCATCCAATAGCTCCAGTGCTTTTGTCAGCTAAGGAGAAAGTCTCGCACCTTTGGCCTGATATTCCATATTCACTTGGCAAACCACCAATCGGGAATCACTAAATATATTAGTCTTATCAAGCATTTTGACCCGGCTATATTCGAACTGATTGGACAAGTTAGATTGGACTGTCTTCAAGGCCAAGGGGTCCAGAAGTCAAGTACATATGGTAATATGAAGCTGTGATTGAACGGAATTGAGAGATATGCAATGCAGAATGTTCGAAGTATGGAATATAGTTCAATGCAGATAAGGGATCGGCATATTTCAGGAAGCAAGTGAAATTCAATAGTTAACAATCAGTTTCTCAAGATCCATAAGTCCAATGCACATGAAATTTTGTGAGCAAGATGTGGGGCCCTAGGGAGCCTACGCTAGGGATCGCACCTCAAGAACATGAAATAAGAGGGATCGACCCTCTTCCCTCAATAGGGATCGGCTGAAATCAGAAGACAACTCATATTGAAGCAAAGATCGATTAATAACTCAAGTTCTACTAATCCAATTGTATAAAACTTGGAATCAAAGCATATTACAACATAGGAAGCTACCATAGGGATTGCGCCCCCAAATACCCCTAAAATAGGGATCGGCCCCGATCCCTATTCGTTGGGATTTGGGCATGCGATCCCTCTTATGGTTCTATATGGTCTTGAAGGTCCTTCTTTCGAATTTTCAAGAAGATATTTTGCATCTTCCTTTGTAAATACAGGCTTGGTTGTTCATTTCGGGACCTTTACATTAGTAGTTGTTTTGTACTCTATTGTAACTAAGGATTTTCATTTGATCCCTATATACTCAGTTTACAAAGTGATTAATAAAGCAATCTATTCAAAGTGAACGTAGGCAAACAATGCTAAACCACTATAAATCGTTGTGTTCTTGTTATTGCTTTAATTTTTTGCTATTTCATTACTATATTCCTTCATTTTTATATTTTCATTTATTTCTTTATAAAACTTCTATTGGGTGTTTGTGCCAATTTTTGGTGCAAATATTTTGGTGCTTTCACTAAGAACCGAGATTCTCAGTCCTATTTGGATCGCTTTGTTACTACTGGATTGCATAAATACCCCAAAGAGATCCGGAATTATCTTCAAGAAGCTTGTTCGTTCTATCCAGATTTGATAAATTTTGAGGAAAATTATCTACAATGGTTACATCTCAAAATGTAGAAGGAAACGAGAACGCCAGCATCTAGCAAGGAGGCCCAAGCAGTCTACCAGTATATGTGAATGTTACCAATCCAGTTAATGTCCAAAACCTGGCTGATTCCATCACAATATCTAAATTCTATAATCTTATTAGAGATCTAGTGGATAGTCGCCGATAGTTGAATCAGCAAATCCAAGCTAATATTGATCTAATGAACCAACTCAGCCAGCAATAGTGCAGGAAAGCTTGGAGCTCTTGCAAAACAGTAGCATATAATGGCAGATGACATTGTAATTTGAGGCAGAGATGCAGATAAGGTGGAGGCATAGACGATTGATCTAATGGTCATTTCGGGCATGATCGGCCCCGCCTTAGTAAGAAGGATTTTGGTTGATTATGGAAGTTCCATTAATATAATTTTCAAAAAGGCTTACGATAAGATAAGGATGGAAGCAAAGGACTTAAAACCATCTAAAGCCTACATTCACGGCTTAAACAGTGATGTGACTGAAGCTGTCAGATATGTCAAATCACCTGTGGAGTTAAGAGAAGGTGACAGTAGGAGAGTGCGGATTTTACCATTTATTATCTTGGATGTTGACTCTCCATACATTGCTTTTCTGGGCTGACCATCCCTAGCTAAATTCCAGGCAGCTCTTGCCCCATGGTATTTGATTTTAAAGTTCCCAACTGATAACGGTGTTGGAGTTATGCATGATGATTAGGCGACCAGACGTGCCTGTTATGTAGCTAAATTGAGAGACACTCAATGGAAGAAGAAAGGTATGGGTGTGGACAAGTCTCTCCGCATCCAAACCACCTAAGATTGACAACCAGCGCCCAGGCGTTGCTCAGGTGCCACGGTCGGTTCTATAAATACATAGATCCTAGGGATGACGAGGAGGAGCCAAAGAGACCAAGGCAGCACCGCCTGAGCTGACAATTGACATCACGGTCAGCCACGACGACCAGTCATGGGTTCTAAAGAACGGATCATAGCTCAGCCCTTTGATGTTGACAGAAGTTGCAGGATTTTTCTCTAAGCGAATCTTGAGGTGTTCACTTGGACTCACTCTGATGTGTGTGGGATCTCGCTTGCCGTTGCGAGCCATGCATTAAATATCGACCAGAGGCTGTCCCGGTGAAATAGAAAAGGAGTGGAATGGATCTGGAGAGATCTGCTACCCTTAAAGAGGAGGTGGATAGACTCAAAGGCAATGGGTTTATTCGCGATGCCCTCTACCCTAAATGGGTATCTAATCCTTACTTGTGAGAAAGGAAAATTGAAATTGGTGGATGTGCGTTGATTACTCGGACTTGAACAAGGCGTGCCCGAAATACAGTTTTACCCTTCTAAAGATCGATCAGCCGGTAGACTCAATCGCAGGACACAAATTGCTACCTTTTATAGATGCGTACTCTGGATATAACCAAATTCCGATCCACATACTCGATCAGGAGCACACCGGCTACTTTACCAATGTTGGATTGGATTGCTATGTGGTAATGCCATTTGGATTAAGGAATGTTGGAGTGACCTATCAATTCCTTATCAATAAAATGTTCAAAGATCATATTGGAAAGACGATGGAGGTATATGTGGATCATATGCTCGTGAAGTCATGACGATCAAGCGACCACATTAGAGACTTAGCAGAGATGCTTGATATCCTCCGATATTACAAAATAAAAATCAATCCTCTGAGGTGTTCTTTTGGCATTGCATCAGGAAAGTTCTTAGGTTTCATCTTCAATGCCCATGGAATCGAAGCTAATCCTGAGAAGATACAACCAATTCACAACATCCAAGTTCCAAAGACCATCAAGCAAGTATAGAGTCTAAATGGGAAGGTTGTCGCCCTAATTTGATTTATTTCCCATGCTACCGATAAATGCATTCCTTTTTTCGACTTGATTAGAAGAGGGAAAATGAACTTTGAATGGACGCAGGATTGTGAAGATGCATTCCAAGCTTTGGTGAACCACTTAGAGAAGCCTCCCATCTTGTCAAAGCAGTTGGATCACGAAGACTTGTATATCTACTTGGACGTGTCGGTACATGCTATAAGTGTCGCACTCCTTCGCGAAGAGAATCGGATTTAGGGACTGGTCTATTATGTTAGCAAATGATTAATGGAGCTGAAATGAACTATCCGAAGATAAAGAAATTGGCATGTTTCTTATTGATTGCTTCACGAAAGCTCCGCCTCATCCTATCAATGTTTACATAGACCAGCTATTACGAAAGGTCCTACAATGACCTGAGACGTTTGGAAGGTTACTCAAGTGTAACATCGAACTAAGCCGATTTGACATTACTTATCTCCCTCGAAGAGCAATCTAGGGATATGCACCGGTAGACTTTATAACAAAATTCACTGCACAAGATGATCTCCCAAAGAGCGGTGGAGCTCCTACCATTCGATGAAAAATGTATACGGATGGAGCATCCAATAATTGTTGTTCTGAAACCGGAATTGTGTTGGTAATTTCGAAAGATCGATTAATTTGCTATGCTTTGAAGCTTGACTTCCCTGCAACAAACAACAAAGCGGAGTATGAAGCTCTAATCGCTGGACACAAACTTGTCAGAGAACTGAGGATAAAATCTCTTGAAATCTTTTGCGACTCACAATTAGTAGTATACCAAGTCAGGGGAGATTACCAAGCTGTAGGACAACGAATTGTCCTGTATGTAACACCCCTAATTTTTGATAATATTATTTAGGAGATTTAATTAGATAAATTAAATAGAATAATGTAAATATTAAGTGATAAGGGGATTGAGATTTGAATAAATACATAGAGGCTGTGCTTAATAAATTAAATGGGCTTAAGAATGGTTTGTAAGCAAATTAAATTACACAAGGGCATAATGGGAAATAGCCGCACCCTATTACCATAAACCTTATATATTTTCGTTCCTTATGTCATTCATGTTCATTTCTCATTTTCACAAAAATAAAACGCAAACATAAGAAGAGGAGCCGGCCATTACTAGGAAGAAAAAGAAAATAAAATTCAAATCAAGCTAAGGATTAAAGTAAGGGGAATAAATCTTAATCTGAATCCAATCTCCTTATCCTAATCAAGGTGAATAATAATTTATACCATCTCTATTTGGTTTTATGATCATATGTTTTCGGATTTAAGATTAAATTCGTTTTTATGATGTTTTGGATGATGATATGCTTGAATTATAATTTGTTTGATTTAATCAAGATTGTTTAAATGGGGATTTATGCGGTTTTAGGGCAAAACCGATTGTAAATGATCTTTGAATGCCATTGAAATTTTTTATGTTATGTAAAACATGATTTAGGATTTGGGTTTTAATTTTGATAATTTTCCAAGCTATGGAAAGATTATTATAAATTTTCAAAGGAAAATATGGTTAATTGGGTTTAGAAATTTATTTCAGAAATCATATTAAGAATTTGGGTCTGAAATTTAGATATGTTAGATAACATATTAAAAATGAATTTTTGTGATTTTTGGGAATTTTTCGTAAGTGATTTGTTATGGAAATTAAATTATTTTAGAAGGACTTATTTGCATTATTGGTTTTGCTTAATGGAAGGGCCTATTTGTTAAATTAATCTTGATTTAGATCTGGAATTATGCGGCAGTTAATTTGAGAAAGAATTTGAAAAGTTAAGGCAACCAATTAAAAGTTTACAACTAGGCAGGTTAGTTATAAAATAATTGCTTTTATTGGCTTTAATTCAGCCTTTACCCAGAAAAAGTATGTTCCGCCTCTTTTAGAAGTTGCCTTTCGACCCTATGCTTCCGCCTCGACCAAGTCGAAACCATCCCAGTCGAGACCAACCCATGCCGAAACCAATACATAAGGCATCAATGATATTGGTGCGTAGTGGATTGGAAAAGGGGCGAAAGACATGGTGTCGAAGCCAATGCTTTCGATTGGGTCAAAACCTTTGTTTGTTTTCCAAATAAAAGCGCCTGCTTTGTTTTACTAAAGCTTTCGAAGGATTCGAAACATATGCTTTCGAAAGGGGTTTTCTAGAAGCTTTCGAAGGGGTTGTCATTTTATGTTTTAAAAGTATAAGCTTTCTAATGGGTTCCTTTATTTATAAAATGATGCTTTCGAAAGTAGTGGTTCTGACTAAGTTGAAACTCAGCCACTGTTCTTTTGCCTTTCGAATGTATTGAAGTCATCAATGCTTTTGAAGGTTATCTTTTGTTTTTAAAGATGAACTAAGCCACTTCCTAAATGCTTTCGAAAGGATTCAACGGTTTCGAAGGCAATGGCTTCGAAAGGGGGTTTCGATGCTAACCTTCAATGTTTTACTTAAATATTTTGAAGTTTTCGAAAGGATGGTGCCAACGCCACCAAGCTTTCCCCAAACAATTTTATATGATGATTAAAGGTTTCAAAAGGGGTACTTTCGTATATATTCACTTTGACCCAAAAGATGTTTTAAAGAAAAACCCAATGGTTTCGAAAGGGGTACTTTCATTGGTTTCGAAGCTATGTTTCTAAGGACTATTAAGTATTATTTTGATACTTTCGAAAGGTATATTTTGGTTTCAAAATAGATTATTAAAGACCTTCGAAAGGTATATATTTAATGTTTTGAAAAGAAATTTTCTATGCTTTCGAATGAGGTTATCCAGGGGTTTCGAAATTGATGTTTTAAGGTTTCGAAAGCCTTAGTTTTCAAAACAAATAACCTAATCTCGTTTTAAAGGAAAACCATGGCATAAATAGAGTGTTTTGAAATGGAGTTTCGAAGAAGTTGTTGTTGATTAATGGGTTAAGGGATTAACCAAGTTTTATATGAAATGATTTCAAGGATATTAAACCACAGGGGTTGGTATTATTATGTTTGTTTCTTCATATATGTATTTGAATATATTCACATTATAATGAACCCATCACGGTACCTTAGGGAAGGGCAGAATAACCAGCTGGATTGACCCAGCAGTGAATATAAATTAAATTAACTCTTGAATGAGTAGAATTGCATCCAAGAGGTCAGGAAGACCAAAATATAGGATGCTAAAATATTAAAAGAAGATATTGGCAGGGGCCAATAGGTTCACAGTAAGCCCATGAAAACTGTGTGTAGGAAAAGATATTGGCAGGGGCCAATAGGTTCATAGTAAGCCTGTGAAAACTATGTATAAATGAAGATTTCAGGAAGACAGGTTCATAGTTAGCCTATGAAAACTATGATTTGATATTGGTAATGGCCAATAAGTTGTAGTTAGCCCATGAAAACTATATCCGGATTAAGATATTGACAGAAGTCAATAGGTTCCTAGTCAACCCATGAAAACTAGGATAAGAAAAAAGATATTGGAGTTACCAATAGGTTCAGGGAGAACCTATGAAACATTAAAGATATTGGCAGGGGCCAATAGGTTCTTAGCGATCTCATGAAAACTATGAAACTGGACAGGGAGTCCATAAACATTAAATAGGTTATTAGTAAGCCCTTGAAAACTAATAGGTTAATAGTGACCTTAGAAACTATAATTGAGACAGATAGTCAAAAATTAATGGGGATGGGTAATCCTAAATTGATTTACTTTTTTTCCTATCATCATATTATTTTGAGATGTTGTAACCATTATGGATGCAGGAGCACAATATATGGTTTTATAAAGGTTTTAGGATACTAGTGTAGGGAAAACCCGTTCCGCTAAGCGGCGTGGTCTCACTAGATATCTAAATGGTTTAAGATGGTAGATTATTATTCATACCAGGCTTTATGTCTGACTCGAGGTTTATGTTTTCCCCTTAAACTCTCAGTTACTCTATTGATTTTGAGTAGTTTGAAAGTTGAGGTTTTTATGTACCTCCTTAGACGAATAAGCTTTCGGAGATGTGCAAGAGGCATGATAGCTAACTATAGTTCTCTTTTATTTTGATTCCGATGTATTGTTATTGTAAAGGCAAAGTTGTTAGATTGCCTATATGTACTCTGATCATCCAAGGGGGCATCTTTATATGTCGCTCTTGGCGTATGTTGTAATAAATATTTTTTTTTGAACATGGTTCTCGTGTTGCGATTCTGTAATGAATTTGAAATTCTTTGAAATGGAATGTGGAACTTATTTGATATTTTAAATTTTTTCCATATTCATGTGTTTCTGTGTATCAATGTATCTAACATTACCGTATTTGGTCGTCGTGGATTAATAACTATGGATGACTGCAACATCCGTAGCCATTAGTTTTGGGCCTCCAAGTAAGGGATGTTACACCGTACCTTATCCGAGTCCAAGAGCTATTAACTAGCTTGAGTATTATGACATCACGCACATTCCCCGGAGTCTAAACAAAGAGGCCAACTCATTGGCAAAGTTTGCTAGCATTGGATGCACAACAGATGGGGTTGGTTCAAGTCGAAGTACTAGATGCTCCGAGCATAAACCAGATGGAGATCGACTGGGTACTAGAGATGGAGCTAGAGAAGGGGTCGTGGATGACTCCGGTTAAAAACTATTTGTCATAGGGAGTCCTTCTCGAATGAAGGAATGTATGGCGACAAGGCCTTCGCAAAGCTTTGCAATATATCATTCATGAAGGAGTCATGTATAGAAAGGGTTTTTCCATTACCCTACTCCAATGTATTGCTCATGATGAAATAAAACAAGTCCTAAAGGAAGTTCATGATGGGGAATGTGGTGATCACACTGAGTGGTAGACCCTAGCAAAAAATATATTCTGTTATGGGTATTATTGGCCGACTGTCAACCGAGATGCTGCGGATTATGCTAGCCGATGTGACAAGTGCCAGATGCATGTAAAAGTTTCGTGAGCTCCACCGATAGAAATCACACAAACGGTTAGTCCATGGCCATTTTCCATATGGGGCATAGATATCATCAGTTCCTTACCGACCTCTAAAGGGGGTGCGAAGTACGCCATCGCTGCAGTTGATTACTTCACTAAATGGACTGAAGCGGAACCTTTAGCCAAGATCACAGCAAATAAAGTAATCAACTTCATCGTTCGGAACATCATCTCTCATTTTGGCCTTCCACGAACCATTATAACTGATAATGGGACTTAATTCGATAGCACTAAATTCAAAGACTCTGCCTTTAACACTATATTGAGAAGAGATTTGCGGAGTTGCTCACCCTCAAGCATGTGGACAAGTTGTAGATGTGAACAAAATCATAAAATCCATTCTGAAGAATCACTCGGAAAAGGCTAGAGGCAAGTGGGTAGATGAACTCCCAACAGCATTATGGGCTTACAGAACCACCCATAAGTCCGCAACTGGCCGTAGTCCATTCGCCCTTGCTTACGGCTCCGAAGCCATCATTCCTGTTGAACTCGAAGTACCTTCTCATCAAGTAATCTGCTATGATCCCAGAATGAATAGAGATCTCCTTTTAGAATCTCTAGATTTTGTAGATGAGAAGCGTGAAGAAGCTGATTTGAGAGCAGCTACACATCGACACTGATTCGTCGATATTACAACACTAAAGTATGATGTAGAACCTTTGAAATCGGTGATCTCGTCTTGAAACGGGTTTTTCTTGTCCCGTCGAACATGAGTCCTACTTGGGAAGGATCATATGTCATTGAATAGAGGCTTTGAGAGGGAACTTTCAAGCTAGCGACTATTGATGGCGTCACACTCCCAAGAGAGTAGAATAGTAAGCATTTACAATGCTATTTCAGTTAGTTTATTTTTTTCATTTAATTGCATTCAATTTATGAATTTGCTTTAGCATTTGATTTTCCATATATGTAATAAGACAAATTATGTCATTTCTTTCCATTTGGCAAATAAAGTTTTAAATTCCTTCATATCTATGATTGCTATTGCACTGCATATTACTTACGCCCGACTAACTAATATTGATATGACCAAGCAGGTTCCCAGAGTTTGGACCAATTACATAAGTTCATGATTGAACTAAAAAATAAACATGCCCCGACCGTTCATCTGAGGATTCTCGCTCACAACCCGATGGATGGGATATCTAATGAGGAATGGATGAGACTCGACCATTCGATAACCAAGTTAATCCAACCGAGTGATAGGACAAACATGAATCAAAAGCGATCATGATACGACCGATCGCTCGCTAAGTTAAACCCCGTATTTAAAGGGAAATCAATTAATTAAGGAAAAATATGGTTCGACTATTTTCGAAAATAACTCTAAACCCCAAAGTGCGGACTGGAGTATAAACACAAGTTGGGTGTGATTCAACCACCTGCTAACTAACTCTAATCCCCAGAGTGCGGATATGAGTATAAAAAAATGGTTGGGTGTGATTCGATGACCCGCTAACTAACTCTTATCCCCAGAGTGCGGATATGAGCATAAACAAATGGTTGGGTGTGACTTGACCACCCGCCGACTAATTCTTATCTATAGAGTGCGGATATGAGTATAAACAAATAGATGAGTGTGGTTCGACCACTCACTATTCCATAAACTCTTACCTGAAACCGACATAAGGAGTACAAACTCTCTAAGGATGGAGTTCGACCATCCATTACCCAACTCCGCTAACCCGAGAATAGGGCAGGAGTATTATCACTCAATCCACTGAATCTGATAGCGTAATACTAGGGCTCGAGCCTCGCATTTGTTACGACTTATGGCCATAATCACATAGAGGCTTTGGGATATAACTAATGGATTATCATTCAAATCAACGAGAAATGAATTACAGGTACATTAAATGGAAAAATAATAGCTTGACTACTTAGACAAGATTCACGTAAGAGTTCGATAGAAAACAGTGAACTTTTATTTGCATACTAAAATTCCAAAATTGTGGTACAAAGTTTATTCAAAAGAGGGCGTCGTACCCGCACAATCACGGCCAACAGAAAGAGAAAAAACAGCTATACAAGTTATATACAAACAAAGCTGAAGCAATGTCTATTTCTTCTGCCCTTTCTCCTTTCTGGATTTCTTGGGAGTGGCACCACCTGAACTTCCGCCTATCCTTTTCCTCAATCCTTTGCCGCCCTTGGTTGGAGAAATTTTAGAGGTTGGAGGGATTTCTTTGGGAATAGACCTGCCGGGTGGAATGACTTGTAGTGGGACGAGATTTGGATCATCAATGTCTACATCAACAGGTTCAGCATTGGATTGTTTTTGCAACAACTTCTCTCTCTTGATGTGCTCTTTTAAGATAAGCTCATCGGTATGTTCGCTGGCGCCAATAATCACAATGTCATCTGATTTGTCTGGAAATGGCAGGTCATCATCTTTTTCATCATCAAGCGCTCCGATAATTTAAGCGTCGGGCCCAGGAATGTCGATAGTCGCTGTAATTTCAGTACATGTCGATTGTTACTCCACGGCGATACGGCTTCCTGGAGTCTGGCTGGGAACCGAAAGACCTGCAAATTCATGAAAACAAGAAGACATGCCCATGACTATTAGGCATGAGGAACAAACTCTCTCCAATAATGGAGAACAAAGCGGGATACATGTGTCCGGCTAACTTTCAGTTGTCACATGAGTGCTTCCCACTAGAATGGGATTCAGCACCTTTGATTGATAGCCGGGACGGTCTGGATCGTAGCTTAGATCCTATCCGGGACTAAGAGAAACTGTTGCTCTGGTTGTTTGAAGCGAAGGGGGACCTTTGGGATCGGACTCCGAAGACTCGGTAACGTTTTCCCCTTTGCCAAAGGGTGCTAGAATATTAAAGTATCGGAGTCTCACAGCAGCAAGGTTTAAAGGTCCATTCCCACGAAGAATCTCCCGCACCAGCTTCTCTTTGTCTAAATCAGCTTCACCAAGGGCATTCTTCTTCATTTCAACAATGTATCCCAGGCCTCGGTGACCGACTCAAGATAACCCTCTCCAAGGAAACTCATATCGTGATGAATTAATACTTTAGCATTATATTCAACGATCAAAGGATCGAACATGTCCTTATTTAATTTCGACTGGTTTCTTTGCATCTTCTAACTAGGACTCGATCTGCACTCTCATCTCGTTGCGGCCCACTTCTCTTTCCTCTTCTTTGAGGACTTCAATTTGAGCGATTAGTTAAGGTTGATTTTCAATCCCCGAGCTTCGACGGCCTCTTTCCAATATCTTTGCAACTCTTTTTGAGCTTCGAGCTTCTCTTCCTTTTGTTTTTTAAGGAGTTCTATGAGTTCCTCAACGCGACGGGTCAAAATACTTGTCTCCTTTTGCAATGAATCTTTTTCCAAAGCAAGCATGCCTCTGCGGTTGAGGACAGCATCCAGTTCATTTCTATGAGCCGCTTCTAGATGACTAACTACCTCACTTATTTCTTTGGCACTTTTTTCTATCACGGTTAGCTTCGTAGTCAACTCCGAGATCTTATTGTCTTGATGTTTAATAATACCTTTGTCATGGATCGCCTCTAGCTTGAGACGATCGATTTCATGTTGTCTCTCAAAAGACACCTCAGATATTTTTTTGGCAGATGCTGGAATGCTTCATGCTGCACAAAAACGCCATTGACGCATGCAATAGAACTCACTTTAGTGCTCCGTGGGATTGTATGAATGGACGAAAGGAACTTAAGCCCGTCGAAGTAAATTTTTGGGAAATTGACCTTATGGTTGGCCAATTTTTCTACCGCGGAAGCCTCAGGAGCTGCAGTAGGCAAAGCAGATCAGATGTAACAAGTGGGCATTTGCTCGACCTACGATCACGGGACTGTCTAGAACCAGATGAACCAGAAAACTGCTCAGGCGGTATAGCACTTTGAGGAGCATGCAAAGAAGTTTGATCACTACTATGTACAGTAAGATTAGATTGAGCTTCCTGATGAGACAATTGAGATTGGGACTTATGTTTGGAAGATGAAGACTCCCTCGAACGACGATTTCTTTCCCGACCATCATCTCTCTCTCTCTCTATGCCTACCCAATTCTGAACCACAACCGGATCCATACTGTGTTGACGAGCTCCTCAAGTGATCGAAAGCGCGGGATTGAAACATCACACCTATAAACCAAAAAAGAGTGTATAAGTAATCATCGAAAAAAAGATAGATGAAAATCGTGCAGTGAAGTTGGAATGATTATGAGTGTCTTAGTGTCCCCCCGACGGATCGGCTACTGCAGCCATGCTCTAGGAGTTTTCTCCCCTTTGCTGGTGGGAGGAATGTCATCACCACTCCTCATAGGAGAATTGAGCCTCCCAATGTTGATGTTGGAAAAGTCATAAGTCATGATATCATTAGGGATCGAGAGATTCGAGAACCCTTCCATTGGACTTTCTAGATGTAGAGAGGAAGGCTCTTCATCAACAAGGTGATTATAAACTCAAGCTCTTTATCGATTTTTCTCCTGTGGAGTTTATATGCGAGCTTCTTTCTTCTCCTTATTGGCATGTAAGATTCTGCGCCTTGTGATGGTTCGATCACAGGTGCAATGCCCGGGCCTGCATCAGCATCGCCGGGCTTGCTGGCTTCATTGCCTCTAATTTCACTCTCTTCGTCGTCATCCTTAGCCCCCTTGACTGGGAGCACAATAGGGCTATTGGCGCTGCCTTCTGTTCCGCCACATTTCTTGGTGGTGCAGCGCTTCCTGGAAGACAGATGCTGAACCTTCTTCTAGTAGACCAAATAGAGATAACCATTCATCGATTACAAGCGATATGACGTCCCAGTCTTCAACTAGGGTGTAACGAATTGCAGAAATCACCCTTGAGAAGCTATCACCTTCTAGATGTAGATGAACACCTGTAAATTTTCAAAGTATTATTTATTTCAGGATATGACTTGGATTGAAAAATTTGAGAATAAAGTGAAGACAACACTTACGTCCTTCCAACCATTGCCTCGGAAAGCTAGCGGACAACGAATGAAAAACCAATCGTGTTTGAAGATGTTGTGCTTATTCCAAGCACCAGTTAGAACTTGACAATTGGGCGAAGGCTCGAGAAATGTGTAAAAAAGGCTTCCTATCCATCATTTGAAATTGTAAATGAACCCGATGTCCTCAGGAGATGGCGAGTGGAATATAACATCCATAAATAATAAGAAGGTGACGTGGAGAAAAGCATAATTGTTCGGGGCAGTTTGGCAAGAGCTATTCCTAAATAATTTAGCATTTCACGGATGAAAGAATTGAAAGGCGACACACATCCGGCCCAACACATGAATTTATTGCATGTCGTATATCCATCTAGGAGCAAATGAGCCCTGTCATTCACTGAAGGGACCAAAACATTTTCAAACAGAATCCGATGTTTAGAGCATAATCGCAAAGAGTGGCCTTGCCAATTTTGGAGGCTTAGGAATCCGTTGGGTTATCAGAAATATAGCGCCTTCTACAACGTCGGGGGCAGGACTTATATCTTCTGATGGAAGGACTACAATATCAGAGAAAAGGTCAGTCGATGGGCCAGAAACCTCTAGTTGCTCAAATCGACGATCAGGAGAAAGTCTATCGAAAACCGTTGCAGAACACGACTCGGCTCTAGGATTGCTAACTTGAGAAGGTTGTCCAAAAGGCATTGCAGCTAAATGCTCTAAACGTCTAGAGCCCATATCAACTAAACTCAGTAGATAATCGAGATTAGAAAATTTTACCTGTCCCCTCATGGTAAGTGTAAGCCAGCATGGTGCAGTGTACAGATAAACAGTTCAAAATTAAAGGCAAAAGTAAATAATGAGACTTTGGATTCCGACCAAAGTGACCATCATTGCTGACCATCTCAAATGGCATTTAAATTGATCGATTGCGTAAGCTTTGGGACCGACCATCGGCATGTCAAAGTGTGGAGTCCATTATTAGAGTCTATATGTTAAGTTTTAGTTCATGTTCTAAGTCCCAAGAGTTTGGCCATTCAATTTCAAGTTCGATATCAGATATGCAAGTCCTGTTGTTCGTTATCATCATATGTTCAAGTTCATTGGGAAGGGATTGGTTCTAATTGTTCAAACAAGTTAATATGGATTGGTTTTCAAGTTCAATTCAAAGCTTAGAATCGCCCAAGTACAAATAGCCGACCCCTATTTATGCCGATCCCTATCCCTTATAATGACTAATCCCTTCTTTCATTCATCCTTCATACTTTTCTTTCTCCTCCTCTCCCACTTCGCCGAACCCTGCATCGCCATCATCAATCTCATCTCCTACAAACTTAGCCTATGATTATTACAAACAGAACCTATCGTCTCGTCATAAAATTAAAGGTTAAAGGCGGAAAAACCTTCCTATATATATTTATATGTTAGTGATGATGATGAATGGCTTGGAGATGATCGAGGTTGAAGGGAAGAAGGAACAGATTTATAGAGGTAGGTTGGATTGTAGTGGATTTTGTTTCTAAACTGGGGAAAAAAGAAAAGGGGAAGGGTTCGGCTGTAATAATAAAATGAGAAGGGTTTGGTATTGGAAAGGATAAAGGAATATGAAAGTGAAATGAAGTGAAGCGTGGGATGGAACGTGTTGGCTTATATATGGAGCTAGAGGGGTCAGCCTACCTTGTTTTCTTCACGATAGCTAGAAGAATGTCGATCCCTATTAACATATAAAAAAGAAGGAGGGATCGACTAAAAGTTTGCCGACCCCTACGTACATAAAAAATAAAGGGGGAATCGACCATGAGCCCATGTTCATGCAAGCTTGGACATGAAAATTATGCAAAGTGCATATATGCAAAATGCAATGAAATTACATCTAACTCAACTAAAATTGGTGATAACCCATGAGCATACAAATGCATTCGGGAGCAACAACAAGACAATGTAACTGAACATGCATGTATATAGTCTAAAGTTTTGATTTTTGAAATCGATGGAAATTGAATTCAAACCTTAAGCTTTCCAGGTCGAGACCGAATCAGATAGCCAAAGCTTACTAGTCTTATAGAACTAAACATAGATAGCAATTGACGAAATATAATCTTGAATTTATATTATTGGAAATCAACCAAGAGCCATGGTGATCAAAAAGAGATATAACACTTTGGGAAAATAATTTGACAGAAGGATGGCGACTATTCAGAAAACTAGATGGATTTCTTTCCAATGACTCTAACCTGCTTCGATTTAAAGCATTTATGTTCAACACAAGATGTACTTTGGGGGGCAAGTGTTGGCCGACATTTTAACCCGGCTATATTCGAACTGATTGGACAAGTTAAATTTGACCGTCATCAAGGCCAGTAAGTCCAGAGCGATGATCATGGGGTCCAAAAGTCAAGGACAATTGGTAATATGAAGCCGTGATCAAACGGAATTGAGAGACATGCAGTGTAGAATGTTCGAAGTATGGAATATAGTTCAACATAGAGGAGGGATAGGTTATAACCATTCTCCAACATAGGGATCAGCATGTTTTAGGAAGCAAGTGCAATTCAATAGAAAACAATCAATACCTTAAGATCCATAAGTCCAATGCATATGAAATTTTGTCAAGAAGATGTGGGGACCCTATGGAGCCTACCCTAGGGATTACACCTCAAGAAGATGAAATAAGAGGGAACATCCCTCTTCCCTCAATAGGGATCAGCTAAAATCAGAAGATAACTCATACTGAAGCAAAGATCGAGCAATAACTTAAGTTATACTAATCTAATTGGCATGAAACTTGGAGTCAAAGCATATTACAACATAGGGAAGCTACCATAGGGATTATACCCCCAAATTCCCCTAAAATAAGAATCGGCACTGATTCCTATTCCTTGGAATTTGGGTCATGCGATCCCTCTTATGTGTCTATATGGCCTTGGAGGTCCTTCTACCGAAGTTTCAGAAAGGTATTTTGCCATCTTCGTCTATAAATATAGGCTTGGTTGTTCATTTTCGGGACCTTTACATTGCTAGTTGCTTTGTACTCTATTGTAATTAAGGATTTATATCTGATCCCTATTATACTCAGTTTACAAAGTGATTAGTAAAGCAATATATTTAAAGTGGACATAGGCAAACAATGCCGAACCACTATAAATTATTGTGTTCTTATTATTGCTTTAATTTTTTGCTATTTTATTACTATATTCCTTAATTTTCAATTTATATTCTTTATTTATTTCTCTACAAAACTTCTATTGGGTGTTTATGCCAATTTTTGGTGCAAACATGTAGTGTCTGTATCTCTAGCTCCTTTGCAATCCCGACCCCTGCTATCAATGCCTCATACTCAGTTTTGTTGTTAGTCATGAGGAATTCCAACTTCAATGCATAATAAACTGATCGTCCTTCAAAAGTTACTAGCACCACTCCTGCGCTTGAACTGTATTCATTTGAAGCTCCATCCACAAACAGTTTCCAATGAAGAAGTGTGAACTTATCTTCTTCCTCTTCACCATCTCATGTGGTAAACTCCGCGATGAAGTCCGCCAACTCCTGCCCATTTATCGCCCTCCTCAGATGGTAAGTAATATCATACCGTCTTAGTTTAATATTCCACTACATCACCCTTATCAAAATCTTGGGTTGGTACAACATCTGCTTCAAAGGTTGATCTGTTAGCACCTTAGTCGAATGATCCTAAAAATATGGTCATAGCTTCCTTGACAATATTAGAAAGCAATATGCAAGTTTTTCCAACTTTGGGTAATTCTTCTTGGCCCTAGTAAACTAATTGCCGATATAGTACACTAGCCTTTGAATCCTTGCCTCATCATGTACTAATGCTGCGCTTAGTGCATGAGCAGACACACCTAAATAGACAAACAAGTCTTCTACATTCAAAGGCGTGGATAAAACCAGTGGTGTTTGCATGTACCTCAACAATTCTTCAATGACATTCTGAAATTTCTCATTCTATTCAAAATTCTTCTCTCTCTTTTTTAAGGCGTCAAAGAATGGTATACATTTGTATACTGCCTTTGAGATAAACCAACTTAGAGCGGTAATCTTACCATTCATGCTTTGTAACTCCCTTTTCGTGGTTGGGGTAGTTACGTTTCTTAGGGCATTAATCTTCTCCAGATTGGCCTCAATGCCCCTTGAATTCACAATAAATCCTAGAAACTTCCATGATGCTACTCCAAAAGAGCATTTCAGCAAATTCAACTTCATTCCATAATCCCGTAGCACTTTGAACATCTCCGAAAGATCATCTAAGTGGTTCCTTCATAATTGTGACTTTATGAGCATATCATCCACGTATACTTTTTTTTGGAGCGACACGGTTGTGTAGCGTGGGACTACACAGCCGATTAGATATCATATAAATAGGTAAATAGCGCGATCAACAAGCCTGGTCGCTGGCCAGAAAGTAGTAAGATACAACAAGCTAGTCATTGCGAGACAGAGTTTTATATACAAAATACATATTGCGAACAACAGGAATGAAAAAAGGCTAGAAATATATAGCGGTTAGTGATGCCCTCGATGTCTGCCAGAAGGAACTGCTGATGTGCTTCCCGAGGATTCAGCTGGTGGAGAACTGGGGTATGGCAATCTCAGCCTGAATGGCGCGGAGAAGCTATGACCTGATACAGATGAGAAGTAGTGAATAATACGTCTACAAGTTCCTTTGAAGTTGGATATGGGCTTGCAGAATACACGTGCATTTCGCTCGGCCCAAATGCACCAACTGAATATAGCTACGATGAGATCTAAATGATAGTTGGGGGGATTGTACTGCCAGTGGTCAAAAAACGAGTTGAATGTGGGAATGTGTCCAAGAATGTGGACAGTCATCGCAGCCCAGACCCTGACAGCAAAATCGCATTCAAAGAAAAGATGTTGTAAACTTTCTGTTGTGGTAGAGCATAAGACACAGCAGGGGTCGACTACGATGTTATGGCGAAGGAGCCTGTCTCTTGTGTTGATTCGCCCATGAATAAGGCACCATTGCAGGAAAGCGAAGCGGGGCTGGATCCGGCACTTCCAAAGTCTGGGGAAGGTGAAGAGGCGTCTGGGGTTGTTCAGGTGAGCGTAGCAGGAGGCGATGGAGAATCCGGTTGATGGGTTGGGGGCCCAGGTGAAGGAGTCTGGCCGGGGGATGGGATGGATGTTACGGAGGATAGAGGTGACAAGGTGAAGTTCGGTGAGGGTGGAGAGGTCGAAGTAGGAGGTCGGGAGAAGCTGAACTGGGCCCGAAATAGAAATGTCCAGGGTGGAAGCGAAGATGTTAGTTGTATGAGAGAAAAGGTTGGGAAGGATGGAGGAGAGGGGAAGCTGGTTATGCCATGTATCTAGCCAGAAGAGGCAATTAGCCCCATTACCCAGGTTGACGTGGAAGAGCCGTTTGACGCGTGGAAGGGTTGATACGACACCAGACCAGAAGGGTGATGGTTTGATTCCGGTGGGGGCATGGAGGGCAAGATGATGGTTTGAGTGATAGTGGAGAGATAAAATCCAAGATTTCCAAAGGAAGGAGCCAGGGGTTAGGAACCGCCAGAGCCATTTGGCGAGGAGCGCGATGTTGAAGTCATGAAGATTAACGATTCCAAGGCCGCCGTTTTTCGAGTGCAGGCAAGCGGTCGGCCAGTTCACGAGTCTCTTTATATTACTACCATTCCAAAGAAAGGAACTTCTGATCGAGTCAATTTTTTTGATTACCCAGGAAGGGAGCTTGTACAGTGACATCCAGTATGTGGGAATTGCTGAAAGGACAGATTTAACGAGGACCAGGCGCCCTGCTGAGGACAAGGAGTGAGCTTTCCATGCATGGAGTCTATTTTCGATTTTGGCGATGAGGGGGAACCAATCAGATTTATGTAATTTGGTTGGACGGATTGGGACACCGAGGTAGGAGATGGGGAAGTGTGTGATCCACGTATACTTCCATCATCCATTCGATTTTTTTCCTCGAACATTGAATTCACCAATCTCTGGTATTTAGCTCCTACGTTCTTTAAACTGAACATCATCACCTGATAATAGTAAAATCCTAATTCCGTTATAAAGCTTATGTGCTTCTGATCTGGAATATGCATCGGTATCTGGTTATAACTAGAATAAGCATCCATAAAAGAGAGAAATTCATGTTTGTAGTCCCGTTTACCAGCTGCTCAATCCTGGGCAAAGGGAAGCTATCCTTCAGACATTCCTTATTAAAATCCGAATAATCAATACATGTCTGCCATTTTCTTTTTGATTTCCAGAACAACATGGGGTCTGATACCCATTTTGGGTATAAAGCATCGCGAATATATTCATTTGCTTTTAGCTTATCTACTTCCTCCTTCAATGTAATGGATCGCTCTAGACCTAGACCGCGTCTCTTCTGCCTCATAGGTGGAAACTTTGGGTCTACATTTAGTTCATGGCATGCTATCTCTGATAGTATCCCTTACATATCTGAATGTGTCCAAACAAATATGTTCAAATTCCCTCGAAGGAAATTAATCAATTCTTTCCTTATTCCATTCGAGCAGAGATCCGATCTTAAGAGCTCTGGTGAGATCATTCATATTGATAGGGACATTGATTGTTAGCTCAGCTGGCGCGACCCGCACTTCCTATGACTTCTTCTTGGGATCCATAGATTTATCGAACTTGCTATGGTTCCCAAGCCTAGGGCTTGGGCTTTAATTACTATGGTTTCGAGTTTTTAATGCAGCGAACTCTCTTCACATTCTTGCCTTTCTCCTATCGCTTCGCTTCTTTTAGTCCAACAATATAACATTCCCATCCAGCGTTATGGTCTCCTATAACTGATCCATCGACATTCTCTATAGGTAACTTCTTCATCATGTAGCAAGAAGCCGGTGCTATTATGAAATTAGCAAGGGCTGGTTGACCTAACAAGGTGCTTACATTGAATATTCATCCATTATGACGAAATTTTGAATCTACACCACCTTGTGGTTTCCATCACCTAACTCCACAGACAAGTCAGTTGTCCTAATCGGTTGTTTTGCCTTGCCAGTAAATCCTTGAATGTTGAATTTACAAGGCTTAACATCCTTCATACCGATCTTCATCTAATAGAACATTCTTTTAAATAGAATATTTATAGAACTTTTGCTATCCACCAAAACTCAGTTCACTGTTGCAGGACCAACAATAGCCGTAATCACCATGGAGTCGAAGGTTAGCACCTCGACTCCATCGGAATCCTTATTCCTAAACAAAATATCATCTGTTGCAATTCTTTGCTACTTAGCCGAAGCTTCGTCCTTGATGGGGAAGTAACTCTCTTACCGCACATGCCTTAAGAAGCTCGTGTACTGCTCTATTTCCCTCCATCATTTTTCTACTGGATGAGATCCTCCAGTTATAGTGTTTATGAATTTCTGCCATCATTTCGCCTGGGCCTTTCTCCGCTAGGTCAAGGTTGGTTCCCTTGGGCAATCGGTCTTGAGGTCTTGCATTTTGACCACTATCATATGGCTCTATCACATACTGTTGGAATTTTTTCTTCATTATTAACTCTTTGATAAAATCCCTAAGATACCGACACTCATTCGTATTGTGTCCATGTGTTTCATAGACACGACATTGCTTGCCTAAGCGCTGCTCTTTCTTAGTCACCTCCCTCCTAGGCGGCCTTTTACATTGTTTTGTGCCTTGTATAGCAGGGTATATATTCTCCAACATATCGTTTAGAGCTATATACTCATGTTGCCTCATATTCCTCGGGCATTTCTCGGCTGCATTTCGCCTGCGACCAGAGCCCTGATTTCTCTTTTTTTGTTTATTAGAATTACCAATGTTTACCGCCACATTACCATAGTTTTCACCGATTTGTTTAGTCACCATGCTACTTTGAATTACCTCTTTTGATTGTCCATCATTATTCTTCCGAACTTCTTGACTTGCTTCTTCCAAATGCAAGAACTGATAGCTTTCTAGTGGAATTCCTCCATACTCGTTGGCTGCTTCATCTTCAGCCATTTTCCAAAGTCCATGTCCAGATGTATACCTTAGACTAATGTAATAACACCAAATCTTCCTTTGAATTATTAACTTCGTTACCGCAATATTAAACCTATTCAAGAACCCCTTCAACGACTCCTGAGGTCCTTGAAAAAGGCTCGACAAGGAATTCACGTCTTTAGACCGAGTAGTATAGAGCCTGAATTACTCTAGAAATTTCTTCGCCAGCTCATCAAAAGTCGATACAGACTTCGGAAAGAGCTGAGTAAACCACATCGATGCGACACCATATAGAAAAATAGGAAAACTTCTACATCGAACCACATTCATAGCTCTTGCACCATCCTTATGCCATTCATATTTGAGTAAATCCTGCTTGGGATTGGTGTCCCATTATAATATGGCATTATTAGCATTGTGAACTTCCTATGATACTCCTTCCTCAAAACATTCTATGTGAATATAGTTTTGCTTGGCGTCGAACTCCAATCCTTGTTCTTCCTTCAATTATTTCATCCATCAATCGCTTAATCATATCTTCCATGTGCTCCTTACTAGCTTGGTACTCTAAAGGACGATCGTCAAGGGTTGTGCCGAGTGTTTAACTCTACAAACGGTCTCAGTCTTCTTATTGACATCTAGGTTCTCAAGTCCCTGGGAGAACTATTCTTTCAGTTCTCTTTTGACATCTAGTTGGCTCTGTAACAATTGTTTGTACACTGGTATCTCAAACTTCAACATCCTATTCATAACCATCATAGTCATGCTGCAGATCATATTAGAATTAAACAAGTCAACATCCTCAACTCTCTGCCCCTCTAAGGGTCCTCGATTCTAGTCGGTACCGACTAAAATCTAGTCGGTACCGATCAGAATTCCCTTAGTGGGTGCTCTCCTACTTCCTCTAACAACCGTTCCTGCTTCTGTAGTAGCCTTTTTCTTCTACTTCTTCTTTCCATCTTTTTTATTTTGACTAGAAGTAGACGATTTCTCCTCTTCAAATCTTGTAGATAAAGTCTCCCTCATAGTTATCCCAGTTCTTTGTGACTGGTGGGTCAGTAAAGCTATGCTAGCGTCTATCTTTTCCAATAGAGCCTTCCCACTTTCAACCATCTTTTAATTCAGCTCCTACATCATCTTATCAAACTCCACTTTAGTGACCATCTCTTGAGGGTGCAGATGGTCTTTCTAACCTTCGTATAATGAGAAGCTCCTTCATGCACACCAGCTACTGCTCTAGATCTGCCTGACTTCCTCGATGGTGTCATTGGTTCCAATATGTAACTCCTTCAAATCATTTGATCAAAATCTTTTGGATCTAACCTCTGGACACTCCAATCCACAGTAGATGCTAGATTTATCCCTGAGAACCGCCTTTATTAGTGAAAGAACTAACATTTTGAGCTATGAAATGGCACAACACTCAAAAACGAGTAGAGATATAGAGATCTAGCAAAAAAACAAACAAAACCAAAGTTTTTATAGTGGTTTAGCCAATTCAAGGCCTACGTCCACTGTCTTGTTATTGATTATAGATTATGTCACAAGTATAAAGGTTTTGTAGGTCTAACAACATAGAACAGCTAAGAGTAATGCCCTTAGTGACTAGGGTTAAGGAGAGATAGAGGATGAAGAAACCAGAACACCTAAAAGTCCTCTTTCAAATGCCATAGGTGTTGTATTTATAGGGAAATCGTCTAGAAAAATCGCAAACACCAACATATTAAGTTTAACTTTAGATCCAAGAATCCAAAAGAGGACGACGAAGTCTCTTGAGCCTTAAAATCAACTCAGTACGGACCTAAAGTGGTTTGTACCGATATGATTTTTTAAAGGGGGTTCACTCCATCTTCCCTCCCATGGTCTTCTATCTTCAGTCCGTTGTGTTACAAACTCTTTTCCTTGGAAGTCATGTTGTTTTCGAGAGGTTTTGATTTCACTTGTACTTATCTGCCTCCCTTTACAATTTCCTTGGAGTTGTTCAGCTACTCCTTTAAAACTAGATGCTTAGATGACCACTCTTACTAGTAATTGATAGACCATGACTCCAGAAGCCAATATGGAGCACAAAAAGTTCTTGGTACTGACCTAAAAGTGGTTGTCATGGACCTATTTCCATAGCTCCAAATTTGCTCCAAATTCATAAGTCCATTCCTTTTGGCTTTACGAGCATGTTCCTAAGCCCATGAATAATTTCGTCTTCATTTTGGCATCCAGATTCATTGGAAAGCAGTTTAGTAAAAAAGTCAAATAACAATAGGATACATGTACCATCGAAGAAGACTAGATTAGGACTGTTAACACAAAGGAGTAAATTTAGGAATGTTAACCCAAAAGGATAAATTTGGGAATGTTAACCTATTAACTTAAAAGATTAAATTGGGACTGTTAACCCGAATGCATAAGCTTAGCACAGTAAGCTATATTCGATTCGGAGTAGACCTAACAATTATAAATGGAATGTTAACTTAACCGGTGGTTATATCATATAAATGTTTTTCTACGAAATATTCGGTTTCTATGCTCTACCTGTAAGTGGAAACCTTTATAATAGAATTGGAAAATAGTCACAATAGTAGTAGTCAAGCCATACTATAAAGTTGTTAATCACTTATGCATAAAGAATACACACACTGAAGAACACTCTTAGGTGTAGGTTATAACTAAACTTTAATTACCTGTCTACACCATATTACTAGTGATATAATTCATTTACCATACTTTTTCTAACTCCCTCCGTTTTTTCACTTTAAAATCTATCACATGTGGTTAGAGTAGTAAGTGAAATAGGCAAGGCAATCTATGTGGAGAAGGCAACATGACATTTCAAAGATATATTAATTTATAGTCACTCTTCATATACTTTATATTAAATTTATTTTTATCAGCCACACACTTATGTACCGTCATTTGGAGGCATTATTGTATAGGACCGTGTTGATATCGGGACTATTATCTAATTGTGTTATTTTCAATACTTACATTTTTCCTTCTGTTCTGAGATCAGAAAGTGCAAAAAGTTTAAAAATTTATGCTAGTCACTATATCATGTTACTCTAAAAACCAATGACTTGTACTTTTTGGCATAATGAAAATTCAAATGCCATTTTGGGCTTTGGATCGGTATGTCCAGAGATGTAGGTTATTATGGTTGGCATAAGAGATTACACCAATCGATTCCTTCAATATTAGGACGTATGAGAGAGAGAGTATTGGTAATTTTCGATTATACATAAATACATCCATACATATATATTAATATGTCGTAGCCTATATATTTTAACTCATAATGTAGTTGTTGGCTTGTCTTTTATATAACCAGATAACTTTGAGTTCAGAAAGATGTTAAGTTTATAATAGTAGGGGTAAAAACAAACCCACCACTTTACTTCTCAAAGAAGTGTTGATAGAGGTTCCATAGACTAGTTAGTAATAGTGAGTAAATTATGGGTTTAAGGGTGAATAGAAGAAGAGTGGTACAATTGGACACATATAAAATAATTATGATATTGATAAGGCATAATGGAGACATAAAAGAAAGACTTCACAAAGTTAGAATAAATCTACTCAGTTAAAGTGGAAGCCCTATTCTTATATTAATTTTAAAAAATCCTATTTGACTTAAATTGATAGTTAGAGTGTTCCTACATTAGAGTTGAATACTGTATTGGAGGATAGGCTTGAGTTAACCATTTTTAAAGAAGAGGGGCAAAAACTTTATGTAGTTTAAACATTATTAGACGTAGCTAGGCTTGTATAAATTAGTTTGTTTTCACCTACTCCAATCTAAGTGTTAAACCATTAGAAATGTTTTCTGAAAAGTTAAAAAACATTAGATGTCTAATATCTAAAAAAATTGGTTCATGATTTTCTATGAAATTTTCAAACAAAGGTTATTGAAATTTAGAAGGAAAATAAAATAAAACTTAAAGAATTTATAAAATGAGTTATAAATATAAGTGTTTTAAACCTTTAAAAGGTATAAAATTTGAAGTTTGAACTAGTAACTCCTTATTTTTCAAAGCATAGAAAAACTTAAAAAAATTGATCTTCCATAACTAATTTAAAGCTTTTATTTTTTTGTAAACAGTTAGTGTAAGGCACATTGTTGCACTTATCTTTTGATGTGCGTTTTTTTTATAGCAAAACTTTTAAAAGTTAAATTTAAAAGAAAAGCAAAACCCTCAGCTTTTCAAAAATATTTTTGTCATGCTTTGAAAAAGAAAGTTCAAATTTCACTTTTTATTAAATACACTCTTGTGAAGATGTCTTATTTATAAAAGAAAAATTAGAAAGATATATTTGCATATCTACTTTTCTAATCTAAGTTGAACTATTTTGGGTAAAAATTTTAATTAGGGGAAAATGTCATGATTTTTGTTGAAAGGAAATATTTGTTAAAATCAATAGAGAATTTTATAGTTTTTTTAAAAAAAACTTTAATAGTTTTGTAGAAATTATGTTAAAATCAAAGAATCTTGATTTAAAAAATGAACCAAAAAACTATTGTAAAAGTTAATGAAATTAACTTGAAGTTTTATTGGAGTTTGATGGATTACATAGCCCATAAAGCTTGAACCGATTCTTGTGGATTAGCTCGAATAGTCCATATGCCAGTGTGCTAAGTAACTGCTAATTATGGAGTTGTAAAGAGTTGAAAGATTTAGGGTAAAGAATATAATTATAATACGGTACCAAATTGAATTTTCTACAATAATAGAGAGTGGATACCACTTCATGTTTTTCCACCCAAACATAGTTTGAGATGCCTAACCTTATCATGAGAAAGGTTGGAAGATGTAGTCTGGCTAAAACTATTCAATTTTAAAAAGGAAAAAGTGGCCAAGATACTTTAATGTACCAAAGAATGCTACAGAGGCAAGAAGTACCCATAGTTTGGTTAGCTACTACAAGAAGTTCATTAAAGACTTCATAATGATTAATGCACCATTGGCACGCCTTACGAAGAAGACTTAAGTTTTCTTGAGGAACTCAAAATGTTGGCATGCTTTTATTAAGCCAAAGGAGTTGTCTATTGATCATAGGTCCTTAAATATTAGTTGTATTAACATCGCCAGAAGAAATAAATGATTTGGGTGATTTGTGGATAGGTATCGTTGATCTGACATTTCGAGATGCCACACATGTTGCTTTTCACTTTGGAAGTTATAGGTACCAAACAAGTAGATTGTTGTCTTACTATATACATTGTATAGCAATATTTCTAAAATATTGATACTTGAGCTCTCCTCACCACTCCAAGTATTTGGGGTTGAGGTAACATGAGTTTGTTATCATGTTTACTAGTCTAGGACATCGTCCATTTTAGACATTCTAAGAGGAGTTTTGTATATGTTGCTATTTATGTAATAAAAAAATTCTATTAGATTAATATGGCAAGACGCCATTCCATTTTGAGTTATCTCGACCATAAAAAAAGTTATAGTAAAATGGTGGGAAATATGCTTAGAAAAGACCACATTAATGGGATTACAAGAGGAATGGAAAATTTTAGAATTTCGGGTTGCTAAAGATATCCTAGATGAAATCGGAGTTAAGAAATTGCACAAGGAATGATAAGATCATGGGATTTGGAGAACCAAGAAAAAACATCATTATTTGCACTTATTATACTCTTACCTTGTGAAAGTTTTCGTAAGATCTTAGGATAGTAGGATTCCTTTAAGTCATCCCTTGGATTAAAAGGAAACTATGTATTTACGGAAGCTACCATGGAATACCAGCTTAGGATGCATTGTTTGTGTTGCATAATAGTTGCACTTGAACGGTGTATCACCTAGTCGATTACCTTTTGATGCTAAACTAATTTTAGGTTATGATTTCACTTAAATTTAAGACTCCACTTAGATTTAGGATTTAGGTTACTATGTTTTATGGATTAGTTAGTAAGTTTATCATATTTGAATGCTTAAAATAAATTTATAGAATGGAAATATGATACCTTAGTATCATAATTGTTGGAGGACTGAAGAAGCAAAATTATAAGCGAAATGATATTGCTTAAGTTGAAACAAAGTTAGAAAAGAAGTAATGCTATTTTCATCAATTTAAGAGATAACCATATTATGATGTCCTTAAGTAAAAAGGAAGAATAGCAAGAAATTCAAGTCATTTGATGCTAGATGAGGCACTGTAACGACCTGAAATTTTCAACCATTCGCATCCATACATGTCGGATTTGAATTGCTCAAAATATCAGATTGTTAATTTAAATTTGGCAAAAACCCAGCATATACAGTAAATAAATAATCACAGACACAGAGTAATATAACAATAATGCAGCGGAAACAAAGAATAGTAGTTCATGAAGCTACTATATATATCAGATTTAAACAAGATACAACATAAGTCACGAATACAAAGATGTCTCAATACAATAGTCAAATACAAGATCAGAATACATCACTGGAATCAACTGAATAACTGAAAGCTGGATAGATGGTTGGATCTCCAAGCGAAGCTCCAACTCCAAAGGTGAGTCTCGAATACTGTATCACTAAGTCTGACCCGAGTGTAAAGCAAAACACAAAACACTCGAGTCAGGATTAACATTCTTATATCAATAAATCCAACTCAAGTGAAATATCAACTGAAATACGGTAACTTAAAGTATGTTTGGGATAACCATCCTATAAGGATCCGTTAAACTATCTACTATGTAGTAATATACGCTATTATAATAGTGTCTAATAGTAAAATAAACTTACTTTAAAATAGCGTTAAGGCTTTACATTTTCCACCTTAACACATAAATACTGCCAGTAGTCTATACAGTACCTGCGTACCTCCAGATCGGGAGGCTACGAGAAGATACTCCATAGGTACGACACAAATCAAAATCGTAGTAAAGCTTGCTATGGTAGGTGACATGGCACACAAGGCAATGCCAGGGTAGATATACCAATTACGCACACAGGCTAGTGAAAACGCATAGCAGCCACTACCGCCCACCTCGGACACACTCCCAAATCAAAATCGAAGATGGACATCAAATCAATCACAAGGTAAGAGTATAATATCAAAGGAATGTGCCCGATCGGAGGAATGACCTCACTTGGCCCGAGATCGCTCCTGTTTTAGCCACCTTAAGCCAACTCACGGGAGTTGGGTCCACGTTCATACCTCAATAGGATCGTCGCCGCCATCCTACTTCATTCTAGAATCTCCACCACGTACACAGTTGTTAAAGTGGTTTTCGGTATCAACAGAGAGTATGTCCATATCCGATCCCGGTCTCCTTAACAACCAAACGTTATTATAACACCGCGGTCATTTCAAAATAGTTTATACTTCAAAACCAAAATATCATTTTCATTTCAAAACCCAAATCAATACGATATCATTTCCATTTCAAATATATCCATTTCCAAAAATCATATCACTTTCCAAAGTTATAACACTTTCGAAATAGTAGTCTTTTAAAAATCAATACAGTTTGGAAATCACAGCTTTGAAATCATAGCATTTTGGAAATCATAACACTTTTAAATTATAGCATTTTGGAAATCATAACACTTTTGAAATTATAACATTTTGGAAATCATAACACTTTCCTCTTAAACAGTTTAGATATTAAAATTAGTATATATAATAAAATAGTTTATAACTAAAATAGTTTATAAAAATAGTTAGAGGTTAAAATAGTTTATAGATAAAATAATTTATATTAAAAATGATTTATATTAAAATAGTTTATATTAAAATAATTTATAAAGTAAAATATCAATAGTTTAAATAAAATTTAAAATTACTTTATAAATAAAATAGTTTCACAAATCGATTCAAATCAATTCGAATTCAAAATTCAAATTTAATCAAATCTAAATCATCAATTTCAATTCCAATTCAATTAAACATTTTCAAGTTATATCGATTTCAAATACCGATTTGAACCACAAATAAACCATTTCAATTTCAATATATTTCAAAGCTTTAAATATTCAACATTCAAAACTAAATTCGATAATTTCATATATATATATATATATATCAAATTCACTTTACTATTATTTAAATTTTGAAATATTCACTTAATAAATCCAATATCATTTGAATACAACTTCAATTTACAAAGTATCCCATTTAAATTTATATAAGTTTGAAATATCCATTTAAGTCACCTTTAATCAAATTTCAAGTTGTAAAACACTTCTTTAAAATTTCAAATTCAATAAATTTCAAATCAAACTTATTTAAGTATAGTTCTTAAATAAATATAATTTCAAATCAATTTCAAATTTATCTTTGCAACCCGAATCATTACAAACTCCATATTCGAAAATATAATTTTTAAATAAATACTTAAACATATTATATATCAACTTTATTAAATCAACTTTAATAAATCTTTGAAATCAATATTTATCAAAACTATATATTTCTTTTCAAAACCATAGAAATCATTTTCAAAATATTTATATATAGACCAACAGTGTCTGTATATAATTTTCTACCCTATGGTCAAGTGATACGGATATTTATCATTTCAATCCGCAATTTAAATATATATAGGTATATATCTTTTCAACCCATAATCCCAATTCAATTCAACGAAAATCGCTTGGGTTTATCATTTCAACCCATAACGATTTTCTCCTATTCTACAGATCGTTCGCGTATGTATCATTTCAACCCATAGTGAATTCTATACTAACAGGGAACTTGCAGAGTGGTAACAGATATGATAATAATATAACAATCAGTAACAGGCATATATCATCTGTATAAATAACAGATAATGAGGTCAGATGTCACAAGTGAACAGATACAGATAATGGCATATATATGGCAATATAAATGAATAATAGCAGCATATTTCAATTGTCGTTTCAATTGAAATCAAATTTAATAAATATAAGAACGTTAATCGTGAGTGATTACTCACCTTTCGAGGCTAGAGAGAATAAACAATGGAGTTGAGTTACAACCCAAGCACGAATTCCAAAACGAAGCTAGATTGGCACGATTTCGATGAATATAGCTGATAATAAGAACCGATGAAATAATTAGAATCAGCTTGATAGAGACAAAAATTATCTAAATATATTATTATTATTATTTCCATGGAATCAATATTTAATTTAATCAAATATTAAAATAATATATAAAATTTAAAAATCATTGTTTTAATTAAACACATATATTAAAACCAACCTATATATATACATCATATATTTTAAAATAACTACTTATATATACACTTTGAAATCAACAATATATATATATCAGTAATATATAAGTTATATACCATACAACATATAGCTTACACATACATCATGAAGAAGCCAGCAAAGTAAAATATATATACATATACGAACCAATAAATTAAAATATACATATACAGTATATGTATGTAACCTTATGTAATATAATATAACTTATATATACAAAATTGGATGGATCATATTTATATACTTACATATATAACAGTAGAGTGTAAAACAAAGAAACAAAACAGCTTGTATAAAATCAAAACACATATATAACTTTATAAACTAACATGTTAATGTATAAATTGTAAACACAAAGTATATATACCTTTCAAACTAATATTAAACCTTCAGCCGACTCTGCATATACATACCTAAGAACCAATACATATATTCTACCTGAAATATAAATCATATGTATACCACCAGACATCATAATTCAAAACCCAATATGATATAAGTATAGAAATATATATATACAGTACAAAATCATAAACTTATATAAAATAAATATATTACAATTAACTTCACAAGTATGTACATAAGTAACTATATACATATTTATCTTATGGTTTGTACAATATTCAATGTAAAACAAGATATCAAGTATTTACACTAATAAAACAATACATATAGAAAGCTCGAACCTAAATAACAAGCTGCACTATTACTACTAATATATATCAACGTGAAATATATATATGATATATATCAATATATATATGTACAACTTTCAGCAGGATTGCATAAACAAATATATATATATATACATGTATACAACTATAACAAGATAAACTTTGAAATACTAAAACTGCAAATAAATAAACTGTGGAAAATATAAACAATAACCACACATATATAAACTGACACTATATATATAACAGTGGAGAATAACTACAAATAAACTTATAGTAAGTGAAACCACTTTGTATAATAAGAACCCGTGTATATATATATACTTATAAGAACAAACATATAATATAAAACTAATAATTACATACATACCATGTACGCATCGATCTAAGGAAAGAGAGCTGCAGCAAGTCGAGTGACGGGTTTTTTTTATTGTGGGATGCGGTACGGTGGAAAGGGTCGTGGTGTACGGGTGCTGGAGGGCGGTGGCTTCGGCAAGGATCAGAGTGTTGCATGAGAGAGTCGAAGATGTGGTGGCGTCGGGCTGGAGATAGGGCTGCCATGGCATGGTTGCATGAGATGAAATGTTTGGGCAGGGGCTGTGAAACTGGGCATGTGAATGGTCGGTTATGGGAAGAAGTAGGGGAAGAGATTGAAGGTTCGGTGATGAATAAAACAACTGGAAAGATGTGGCTCCACAAACAAAATGAATACATACTTTGATATATATTATTTTATCTCAGAGGAAACGAACAGACCGAAAATGTGTGAACTAAAACAATATTTTATTGAAGTGGTGGGATGTCAATGGTCAGAGAATATCAAACGTTTAATAACCGATGGCTAATTATTTGCACTGTAGACAATGAATGGACATAAGAAGTCAAAAAGTTTCAAAAGGGTACCGTTACAGGTAACCGTTTGGCGGATTTCGACGCGTATCGGACATCGAAACTCAGAAATAAATATACCGTAGAGATCAGCACGACGAGACGACCAATACGGTGTACAGATATCAATGGTATGGTCATCCTATCAAAAGTCAATAACGGGTACCGAAAATGCTGCTAATTTATCAAAAATAAGGTAAACGGAGCAGTAGCAGTCCAAATTTTATGAAACGAAAGATGACGTCTCACTCAGAAGATGATTTACAAATTTTCTATAGAAAAATATTCAAGTTTGGAAAACGTTTCATTATCATCAAAAATTAAATGATTAAATTGAAATAAAATTTCACAAGAAAATAAACTTCCAAATTATCCGATGAAAATTTACCAGTTGCTATGTTAAAATAGACGCATTCCAAATATTAAATTTCTATTTCAAAATTCTATTGTTTAAAATTTCACAAAAATCCAATTAAATAAGTTATTAAAACCAATAAAATATACGGGTCGTTACATGCACCATCCACTTTTGCGTTGTCTTACGTTAGTATCTGTAAGTTGAAGTAATCGATATACTGCTGGGGTGATTTAAGGTAATATGTATATGCATTAAGGATTGCATAAGGCTATGTTTTCGTTCGGGCATCTTGTGCTCAAGTTATCATTTATGGGCATGTCAACGTCATTTTATGTGAGTTAGTAGCAAGAATTGTGGATGTTTACCTATGCATTTACATTTGTAGTGATTTTGATTGAGTTTACATGCCCGTAGCAAAGTCAATAATTTAAGGTTGGAAGAATGATCCAACTGAGAGTACTTGGGAGCCAAAGGAGAAAATCTGAGCTACCCATCCAAAGCTCTTTTCTGGTAAGTTTCAATTTAAGGACAATATTTTCGAACTATTGATGGTTCAGTAGATGGTTGTAGAAGTTGGTTGCATTAGTGAGTTGCATTTTCCATCTCTTGGAATTTCGAAGACGAAATTCTTGTAATGGAGTAGAATGTAACACTATGGGAATTTTAATAACAAATTAAAATATCAAAAAGTGTAAAAATGAAATTTTACATAAATGTACAAAATAATGAAATTTTACAAATGAAGGAATTTGGGGAATTTGACCTTTCATTATGTCAAGTATATTTTTGTAGCCTAAAATCATATATAAAAATGTCAAAAATGGATACCATGTAAAGAAAATATAAAATGTTTATCAAATGGCTGAAGGTGTATCTTGAAATTATGTATCTAACATTATGTATCTTGAATTTATTTATAATAATTAATTATAAGAATAAATCAAAACTTATTTGTTAAGTAGTTAATTGAGTATGTTTGAATTGCTTTAAAAAAGTACAATTGTGAATGTATATTAAAAGAAATAGGAAAAGATATTTACATGCATAAAGGGAAAAGCGTTAATTACCATGCTAATGGAATTTATTGCTACAATTAATGATAATATATGTTAAATGTGTTAGAAAGAAAATGTAACAAAGTACATAAAAAGAAAAGAATGCATTGAATGTTATATGTTTTGAAAAGTGAAGATAACAATATATAAATAGAAGTAAAGCGTTATTTCAAAGAAAAGGAAATATACGCTATATCTTTATTATTAAAGAATAAAAGGATAAATCCAATTTGAACTTGGAAACATTAATACCAACCAATTACAAATTGATTGTGCAATTAATTGGTAAAGGATAAGGTTTCCAATTAATGTAAACAAACACACACACATGTACCCTTGAATATAAATATATGATTCCTTATAATAGTCGGTAATAATAAATACGTAGAATATCAGTAAATGATATAAGCTGATTTAGACTATAGTAAAAAATGAATAAATGATGATATTTATTCAAATCATAATCAATGTCATTAATTGGCGGAATATAAGCATTATCTTCCTTAGGGAAATGAAAGAAAAAATAAATATGGGTATACGTAAAGGTAATTAATATGTGAATAAATGTATAAAAATGTCATAAACTTGGAAACCCTAACTTTCACCTATAAATAGAAGCTTAAGCCTCCTTCCTTCTCGCTCGGAAATCTTAGCCTTCTCCTCTTAAAAAGATATGCTTCTCCCTCCACAAACAAAATTCGAATTCAAGAAAAAAAAGTAGATCAAATAAAAAGAGAAAAGTGAATTAGAGAAAAGGGAACATAAGAATCAAAACTTAGAAACCTAGAGGGGAGAATTCGCGAAGATAAAGAAGAAGAAAAGCTATAAAGCTAAATGAGCTTGTCTACAAAGTGCGTATGACGAAGATAAGAATTGGTTTTCAATTATATGTGTCCTTGATAAAAAAAATACAATTTGTATTCGTGAATCTATGAATTTATTTTGAAATCACTTGATAAATGAGGAGAAACTGAATTATAATTAGCTTTAAACCTATGGATCTAACTTTATACAACATATTCGAGTTGAATTTGATAAATAATAATTAATTTGGCTTGAAACTACTCTTAATTCACATAGATTGATTTATATAATGAATTTGGAATAATAGATAGAAATGAATGAACATATCCGTTGAAATTTATTTGGACCTGATACAATTTATATTAGGGTATACGTGATAATTAATTTTCATGGACAACCCTTTGAAATAGACATAGAAAATTTAATGGAAAACCACATACAAACATTGGGAAAAATCACCTGAAGTTGGATATGATAAATAGGAATCATATCAAAAACACCATGAAGATATACCCTTAAATTTGAAATCAAAACCTTGAAGAAAATTGATAAAATAAAAATAAGTCAACTGTATTAAAAATTTGAAATCTAAATCAGACATCTGAAAAGTCAATTCAGACGTCTGAACACCTAATTCTTTTTTTTATATATATGGTCAAACGTTTGAAATATTATTCAAACTTCTGAAATATACCAGTCAGCCTAGGTTGAGCCTGGACCTGGTACATGGCAAGTAGGAAGGACGGGGGGAACGTGTCTATGCTTCTTCATTCACGCAATTGAGCGGAGTCGTGCAACAAGCTGGAAACGTAATCACATTTTGTGTAGTCTTCGGCTTGCACTTCATGAAGTTGGTGAATATGGAATTTAACGTGTTGTGCAATCAAATTGCAATTAGAAGCTCTTACCATTCATAGCCGGTCCTAACCATGTACCGGGTGGATGCTAGAAAGAAGTATGGTGGAGAAATCTGTCATTATTGGAATCATCAATCCTACAGAGATTTGGAATTGTTAATCCACACTCTTGAATGCTACTTAAGTACCGATAGAGAGCGTAGGATACGTGCACTAGGGAAGGAAACTAGATCGGGAATATTAATCCAAAGGAGTAAATTTGGGAATGTTAACCTTAAAAGGTAAATTTGGGAGTGTTAACCGAAAAGATTAAATTGGGATTGTTAATCTGAATGCATAGACTTATCATAGTAAGCTATATTTGATTCAAAATAGACCAAACGATTAAAATGAGAATGTTAAGTTAATAGGTGGTTATATACTAGAAATGTCTTTCTAGGAAATATTCAGTTAATATGTTCTACCTGCGTATGGAAACGTTCTTAATAAAAATGAAAAATAGTCACAATAAGAGTTATCCAGCCATAATATAAAGTACTTAACCACTTATGTACAAAGGACACATACTAAAGAACACTCTTAGATGTAGGTATAACTAAATTTTAATTACCTGTCCACACCATACCAATAGTGATATAATTCACTCACCAGACTTTTTTGAACACCCACCATTTTTCCTCTTTAAAATCTATCATAGGTGGCGGAGTGGTAAGTGAAATAGGCAAGGCTATGTGCGTGGAGGAGGCAACCCGACGCTTCAAAAATGTATTTAATTATAGTTACTCTCCATGTACTTTATATTATATTATTTATCAGTCACACTCTTATGCATTGTCATTTGGAGACATTATTATATAGGACCGGATTGATATTAGGACTATTATCTAATTGTGTTATTTTCAATACTTATATTTTATTCCTTCCGCTATGAGATTTAAGTGTAGAATGATTAGAAATTTATGTTAGTCTCTATGTCATGTAACTCTTAAAACAAACAACTTGTACTCTTTGGCATGACGTGAATTTTAACGCCATTATGGGCTTTGGATTGGTATGTACGGAGGTGCGGGTTGGTACAGTCATGACCTAGGTCAATTAGCTCGGTGCTTTGGGACTAGCCCGAGACTAAAACAACACTAACCTGAAAACTAGCTTTGAGTCAACTACTCCGACCTCCAAAAAAATTCCATTTGGTACCGAACCAGATATTTGGTTAGGTACCAAATCGAATTCCCATTAGGTTGGCAGTCGTACCATTCCCTTAATAAAACATGGCAAAGGCCCTTACCCTATTCCTAAACCCAAAGTTTGTTATGGGTATCGATGGCTCTTCCCCAAAGCAAGCTTTGAGGTTGACATTTACTACGTGTCCCAGAGTTAACTCCAAGTATTTATGGTGCTTGACTCAAAGCTTGCTTTAGATCAGGTAATTTTTGACATGAATTTCTTGCTCTGCCAGTCCTCACATTTGCCGACTTTCGGTAGCCTTGCATGTGCTCTGAATGCCCCTTTATAAATCCTTTCCAACTTCAAATCTGACATTCATATGTCAGTAAAAAAATTCTCCAATAATCACAAGCGCATTTCAATCCCCAAACAATAACACAAGCAATAATTTCAAACACACAATAATAACTAAAGCAAAGATCAAACATATCAACCATATGCAATCAGAAATCCATACTATCCATTCAAATTTACTAAAATAATGAAAATAATGATAAAAAACATATATGGCTATCAAAAATCCTAACATATAATTAATCACTAAAACACCTATCCAATCCCTATATCAAATCCGAACAACAAAGGTTATTGAATAAAATGGTTAATTTATTTCAATTTTGTATTTTTCATCGAGTATAAAACCCCAAATCACTTATTTAATTATATAGTCTCAATCCTATCAATAAAACAATATTTTTATCATTGTCTAAAGTAAAATATGATATCAATATCTCATTTTCATATAAAAACGCATTTTTTCATAATAAAACATAATATATTATATAGGATTGAAATATAGTAAAGGGTGTAGAATCACCCACTAGAAAATTTTAGGAAAAGCTTTGAATCTCCAGAAATTGAACCCCAACCAGCGAAAGACAACTCTAATCCACCCCAAATTAGCTGATTTTATGATTGCTCAAGGCCTCATTTGTTGTCTACTCTTGAATCTATTAATTTATTTTCAAAAGAAAATGATTTTTTTTATTTTAAAGTTGGGTTAAGAAATTTTTTTAGATTGTTAGAAATGATTTTTGGATGTTGTAAAACATAAATAAGGTGGCTTATCCCAAAACGGGTATTAGACTTTAATTATTTACCCCTAATTGCTGACTATTGGAGAGCAAATATTTGAAATGGACATAACATTCAAATAACAAAGCCAAATTGCTATCACGACCATTTTTAGGATATGGAATCAATGTCTTATATCATCTAAAATGAAAACGTGCTCCTAATTCGTGTTCCAACAAAAGTTATGACCAAAATAGTGTTTCAGTATAAAAAAATTATACAACCAGGCGTAAGTTTGAAATTGGAAAAATCTACATTCTTATAAATTTTTAACTCAAAAAAAATCACTTTGATACGCTATAGTTATTTTTTAACATATTTCGATATAAAAAATGTGGGTCGTTACAATCTCGTCTATATAGAAATTTCACCCCAAAATCCTACCATATTGGTAAATGTACACAATAAAACATAATACAACGAAATATAAATGATAAAATAGGCAAAGTATTCATATTGGTAAAACATATCATGCATCTCATCACATCAATACAACAAAATACAAAAATAATAAGCTAAATCATAGCAATTATACCTAGAAATAGATCTGATATGCAACCCAAATGCTTTCCTTTATCTCCCAAGTGTTGTCATTTTCATCATCACCCATTGCATCTTTACCAACTTAACATTCTTCCTCTAAATTTGTTTTGTATTATATCCAACTATATGTAAAAGCCTTCTTGGTTAAGAGGTCTTTATCTTGACTTCCAAATCTTCAAGTTGGTTTGGACCAAATACAATGCCTGAATTGTGCCCAAATTTCCTACAATCTGAGACATCGAATACATTGTGCACAACCACCATCTTCTAAGGTAAGTTGCCTCTATACATCACATTCCAATCATATCTTGATTCAAAAAGGTCATACGAATCTTGGAGCCAAATTTACTTTCCTAATAAATTGAACTAAATTCCTCGATGGAGATATCTTGACGAACACTAAATTTCCCACTACAAACTCTAAGTCTTATCATCTCTTATTTACTTAAATCTTTTATCTGTCTTGGGATACTTTCATTCGCTTTCGAATAATCTGTATTTTTATAGAAGTTTCCTTATCTTATTTGATCCAAGTATTAGTCATCACCCACTTCCCACCAATATGAAGGTGTATTACATGGTTGCTTTTACAAAGCCTTAGATGGTGATATACCAATGCTTTAATGATAAGTGTTGATGTATTTGTACTCTACTAGATGTAAATGGTCATCTCAAGAACCTTCAATGTTAAAAAAATCTTTAAATAGATACTTCAATAATTGTTTCACCCTCTATGTCTAACCATCCGTCTATGAGTGATAAGTTGAAACCAAGTTCAACTTCATCCCTAATATTGTAAACTTTTCCAAAATCACTCGCGAATAATGGATATATATTGGAGTATGTATTGCATAATATTCTTTGGCACTTTATGGAATCTATCATTCCAAAGCATATACAATTTAGCCGAATTTATCATCGTCCTCGTAGATCTCAAAGATATAAAATGAGCACTATTAGTTAAACGGTCAACTATAAACCATATAATATTATTCCCTTACCTTGTCCATAGCAGTCCATAAATAAAATCCACTCATATTTTCTCCCATATGAATTGTGGGATTTCAAGTTTGCAACTAGTAGCTTGGTGTCTTATATTCTTCCTTCAATTGGTGACAATTCATGCACTTAGCAATGAATTCTCCTTGAATGAATGGTAAGTTTTGAATGATGGTCTTCTTTCAACACTTCCTCTCTATGTACATTGGCATTTGGAACATTTAATCTACTACCCTGATAAAGGTAATCCTCTTGGTCCACTCCATATTACTTCAAGTCTTCGGACTATATACATCTTGTTCCCTCTTAGATGAATGGTCGATCTTGAATGGTGGTCTTCTCTTAACACTTCCTCTCTATGCACATCAACATCTGGAACATATATCTATGACCCCAAAAAAGGTAACCCTCCTAATCCACTCAATATTGCTTCAGGTCTTTAGACTCTACTCCATCTTCCAATATTTAAGGATCCTAGCTTTATTTGTGTCATTGACTAGGTCCAATTCTCTCTATGAGATTAGATCACACCGACAAGCTTTCTAATTTCTTAGGCTCAAAACTCCCTTTTGGTCGGAAGTCAAATCTAGCTATATATTCCAATTGATTTCACTCTAAAGGATATTTCTCCTAAATCAACATGTGTCCTACTCGATGTATCCGCAATCGCATTCCATTTCCATATGTATAGGAAATGTTGAAGTTATATGATGCTAAGAACTCCTACCACCTTTGCTTCCTTAAATTAAGGTCCATCTAAGAGAAAAGGTACCTCAACGATTTATGCTTGATGTATAACTCCAACCTCTCTCCTAATAAATAGTTTCTTCAACTTTTCAATGTGAATAAAATCAATGCTAAATCCAGATCATGAGTTGGATATCTCTTCTCATAGGGTTTTAGTTGCTTGTTTGCTCAACTCTACCCATCACCACTAATGCTGCTCTAAGTCCAATACCACATGCATCAATGATATGGTAAACTTCTCATTTTTATCTAGGATAACCAACATCAGTGCACCCATCAAAAACTCCTTTAACTTCACAAATGCATGCTCATATTTTGCAACCCATGCAAATATCTGGCTCTTTTTCATCACTTTATTCGACTTGAAGAAATCCATGCATAGTGCCAAAGATCCATCTGCCCTAATGGAAAATAAAATAAGTGATACATATTCGAATGTATTGCTTGATATAATTAGGGGTATGCCCTTGGGGCAATTCTGTAATTTAATGTAAATTATTAACTCTGTAATAAAATCTCGTTCAAAATAAAAGGTGTTTTTCCTTCCGTTATATACATGTTATAATGTGTTATAATTGATTAATTATTTAATTTAGGTATATTTAATAGAAAATCCATAAATTATGTGTTTGTGAATGTAATTACAATTGCTATCATCGGGAATATATAATCATAATATTTATAAAAATACATCATTTTAAATATTTCTGTTCAAGATGTATTGAGACTGGATATCATTGCGGAGACTAGAGTACGTAACACTCTAATGGTTGAGCTGTGTATTACTCTTGAGTGGTAGGGGAACCAAGAGGTCACATATGGATAGTTATTAGATAACTATGGAATCACTCACTTAATATTTTTTGTTGGCTAATATAACTAAGGTCAAACAGAAAATATCGATGTGACAACTTTGAACAATACTCTTGCCTTGAGAATACTGTTGAGCTTCAATTTGACACTTTTCTTTGGTTATAGTTAGATCAAGGCACAACATCATCAAATGACTGTAGTTGGGTCGAGTGGAAGCATTGGAAGTGAAAAACTATTCAATGGAGGATTTGTCTCCTCGGTTATATGAGGTTAAATATCATGGTCAACTGAAGTTAACTCAAAGTCAAAATTTAGCCAAAATAGTTCGGTTAATAATAATTGTTATTATTGAACTAAGGACTTTGTGTTTGGACTATAAAGTTGAATATGGATGATATTGGAATTTTAACAATACAAAATTTCATAAGTCCTAATGTGATATAGTTTTGATGAAGAGAATTGGTGTAAATAATTGTCACCAATAGGTAACGCGGAAATAAGTAAAATTAGATTTTATCGAAGCTATGTAAGTGATAAATTTAGCCACAATGTCACAACACCTATTAAGCTGACATGTGAACGTTAATATTCGAATTGTTTAATACTAGTCGTGGATTGAATATACACCTAAGAGTCACATAACCTACGTTAAATACTCCTATTACAACCCGATTTAATTAATTATAATTTTTATAAGGTAATTAAATAAAGTAATATTTATGAGATATTAATTATTTAATTTTATTTAATTTGCCTTGATCAATATTAAAATAGCACATATATAAAAGTTATATACACATGTATCGATATAAGATATCAATGAACATTTGAAATAGATTTAAATGCATTTTTTTACTAACAGGGCTTAAAGAAATTCTGAGATCCAAATATAAGCATATAGGAGCCGACCATAAAGGGTTGGAGTTAGGTTTAATAATGATTCAAAAAGGTAGAAAATAGTAAGGAGAATGTGGATCGGGATCCGCTTTTTTACTCCTTTGAATCCCTACTATTTAACCACCTCAAAACCGCACTTTAGAGCACTTGATTTTTCCTCTATCTAAACTAGATCCGCCTAGCCTCTCCTTTGCCATTGCTTCTTAACTTTCAAGCTTTTAAAATATAATTTATATACAAATAGAAGATTGGTGGCTAATGCTTACAAATTGGTAGCTCTTTCTGGATTCTAGATACCGATTCAAGGAGTTCCAGATAAAAAGTTTCAACATGTCACAACTAGGCCTTAGTTGAGGTAAATATTTTCTTCCAATTATGTATACATATATATTGCTCACCATATTATTCATGTGCTATATTCAGTATATGAATTATCACAAATTTATATGAATTTGTGATGTCTTCATTAAGTGAAAATGTGTGTGTATATATATGCATCAAATTATATATATACATATACACAAATATAGTCACGGCCATAAGTTAAAAAAAATTAATACGATAATATTTAAAAATTGATTTTAAAACACAAACATAATTATATAAAGTATGTGTTTATATTTCATTAATATATATATAGTTTTCAAAAATAAGAAAATTTCATATATATATAGTAAAATCCAAATAAAGTGTATATATGTAAATATATTTAAATATTGTATCCAAATACATATAGTGTGTATACAAACGTAGTCACATATCATAAAATATATGTAAATTTCAATATAATATGTATATGTTTAAAATTGTATTCAAAAATAAAAAAATTAGGCCCCGTTTGGCTTGCTGTTTTTAGTTTTGTGTTCTCGTCTAAACAAAAATGCGCATTTCTTATGTATTGTTGGAAAACACACAATTTCGAAAAATAAAATTAACATAGAAAACATAAAACAAGTTTATTTGATTTTTCGTGTTTTGGGACATAACAAGAGAGGACGGAAAACAATTCATCTCCTCCATTTTCCGTCCATCGTCGCAATGACTAAGACTTGTAAAAAATTTCCCCCATTTTCTTGTATTTTGTAGTGTGGGTTGAAAACACAAAACTCAAAACGAAACCAAACGGGCCCTTAATTTTTGTTGATTTCTGCAGTAAAAAAATTAATTAAAAAAATTTTAAAATCGAAAAATATAAAAAACTTCATTGGCAAATGTGTATGTGTGTGTATAAAATTATTAGTTTACATTAAAACATATTTATATATATACCTATTGAAACGACCCATAATTTTATCACTTTAAATTGGGGTACTTAATGAATTTTAAATATCAAAATATAGGATCATCAAACATAAGTATCCATGTTTTATGTGATAAATAATAATGGTGATCTTGTTTTGGAAAAATGTTTACAAAATATATTCTTCGGAAAAATATCGATAAAATGACTAAGAATCGTTTTATTAATAAACTGCTTTTTAACCATTAGAAGTCGCGATAAAATCTGGATACACACACTTATTTTCCATATAAGTAAGAATATGCAATAAAATTAGTTATTTTATTTCTGGAAATAAAATGATTTTATGACATCATCATGATATCATCATTATTGAGTAATTGGTTTTCGAATTTAAATTGAGTTCAAATAATTTAATAATTGTTTTTAAATGATAATAATCCATTCTAATTAGTTAAATAATGATAATAAGTGATTTATAATAGTTTTATAAATATATAAACTTGTTGTATAAAGACATACAAACTTCGTCGTATATTGGTAGATCGACGTCGTATTTTTATTAATGGATTTTAATATTATTTAATATGGTTTTATTGCTTGAATAATCTTTTTTAATTAAGAAATGGTAAGAAATTTGTTTTCAAATTTTGATTACATAGATAAATAGTTTAATGCAAAACTGAAAATATGACCAGAAATCGGATTCCGGATACACAACGGTTTAACAAAGTTGTTTTAAGTCATTGCAACTTGTTTTTGTGTCATGTGCACATATACACATGTCATACATGTACATACACAAACAAACACAAAGATAAATATACATGTATACATATGGTAGAAATATCATGATATTTAGAAAACAAATTTGAAAATATCATGATATTTTTCATATAAATTCAAAAGCAACCATCACCTTTTGCATAAGGAGGCAGAAGGGGTGGAAGGTGGCTGAGCTTATGGCCATATGGGGGGTAGGGCGTGAGCATGAGGTAGGAGGGGGAGAAGATACTTTCCAAATTCAAATCTATAAACATATGCAATCATTCACTCCTTCATTCACATATTTCTTCATCTTCTTCTTATCCTTCCTCAAGTTTTTAATTGCTTCTCTTCTTAGGAAGTTTATGAAGAAATAATAGCAAAATGAAAAAAATATACACATATATGTTATCATTCCACCTCAAAACCAAGGCAAAATCACTCCCTACCACCTCTAGTACCCACGACCACAACCACCTCCCTCTTCAAGGCCAAGCTCCACCACTTCCAAGGTCAAGGCCAAACCTATTAGAGGCATAGAGCAAGATTCGAGAAGCTCCGGAGTAAAAATAGTGGAGAGAACTGCTGCTGGATTTCCGGCAGGAATCGATTCAAGGAGTTTCAAAAAAGTTTGGTGGAGTAGAAGACAATACTGAGTACTTGAGTTTAGTTTTGTTTATTTAAAACTTAAAATGATGATTTGCATATTTAATTAGATAATATGCTTGGTTGAATATTGGATGAATATTTGGTTGATAGCTTGGTTGAATATTGGATGAATATTTGGTTGATAACTTGGTTGCAAATGATGGAAAAATAATATTCATCAAAATAGAAATGGTTAATTAATTAAACATAGTTAATTCATGGAAAAATTAATCCATATTAATGTGTGTATGTAGTTTATTGAGCCCCTTAATGGTTTTGAAATATAAAAAGGTTGAAATTTGAATATTATAATAATACAATATATTATATTAGAAAGGAAGTGAAATAAATTTTAATTAGGTGAAATAGCAAAATATAGTTTTAATTTGGTTAAAATAGTTTTAATATGATATTAAAATAATTTAGTAGTGTTTTGGAAAAGTTTTAGAAAATTTAACCAAAGTGGTAAAATCGAGCTCGTCGCGTAGCAAGATTTGACCAAACTATTTTCCAGACCATTAGAATATAGTTTTCAAATAAAGAAAGAAAATCAACATTTACTAAATTTTGAGTTAAATCCAAACCAAGTTTTCAAAAACATCGCGGTTTGGCAGTTTTGGAAATTTAAGTGGTATATGTTTTAAATGGATATTTTTAAATCTTTAAAAATATGAACTAAATTTTATAAATATCTTAAAATGTTTTAAAAGGGAATTGAGTTATAAAAATGGACATATATGTGATGGAATTAGTGTTTTGATCAAATAAGCTTTAAATCACTATTCGCAGCAGTTTTTGTGATGGTTTTCCGTAACATTTCTAAATCATTGTTTTAACTTAATCATTATCCCCCAATCTTTTTAGTAATCTTTTCAAATGAATAATTAAGTATTTTGAAAATGATTTGGAAGTTTTATAATAATTTTAGAACAGTTTAAATGAGTGGTTAAAAGAAAAATTGTTTATAACCCTAATTTTAAATCGGTGATTTAATCTTCGCTCTAAAAGCCAACGAGCAGACCTGATTTTTCTATTCGTGAGATTCAGGTGTGTGGTGCTTAAACAAAGGAGATGTTCAGGAGCAACTAGTGCCCTGGCTCACTTGGCCTCTTTCCTAGACGAGGGATTGATAAGGTCAAAATATCAGAACGAGACAAGTATAAGAGATTTAATTTACATAATTAATTTCTTACAACTTGGATTGTATATAAATAACCTTCTTATACTTGGTGTTAAATTCCGAGGAGGAAACTCATACTATTCGTGTGAATTTAAAAGATGATTTCATCGTTATTCAATGAACAGTACAGGTTGAATATGGAAATTAGTATTGAGTATAATTAGTCTAATTTCTATGGATCCTTTTCTACTCTATACTAATTGGTTTGGGTTTATAGTAAATGATGTCTTAAATAACATCGTTTTTGACCCATTTAAAGGTTATGGTTTGAAAATAAGAAATCATCGTTAAGATTTAAATAAATGATTTGGAAATGTTTTCCTAAGTAAAAGGTGAAATGATTTGGAATTATTCCAAGATTAAAAAGGTTTAATTTACTAGAGAATTTGATAAATGAGGCATGATGAGTCCATGTACTCTTAAGAAGATAAAAGGAACAGTTTAAAAGAATATATCTATGAAAGATATTTGATTGATATAAAAAGATAAATTGATTGGATGTCGTTTGATAATCACTTATATACTTGACATCTTTTTATAGATGATTAGCTCGGAGAAATCTGGGTCAGGTTTAGGTAATTCCTATCCGAAACCACTTCGAATTAATGTATTCGTTCGGAAGTGAAGACATGTTGAAGACAATGTTTTTGAAGACGGAGATCTTCATAATGTAGGGCTGCTTGCCACTACCTCGGGGTTAATCCCCATATCATATATTTATGGTGGCAGTGGTGCCTTCATTCTAAAAATCTTCGATTTGCAAGGACTAATCGCTACTAATCCTATGGGTAGGAGGACTTCCTTTGGTTTGTTCTTCACCTGGATAACTTGTATGAATGAGTGCCTGACATTGCATCTTTGGAAACCACGTACATTGATCTCTACAAACGTACATTTGTTTGGTGGTGTAGGAGGTAACCCCTCCTATACGTAACACCCTTCTCTAAGACGTACGAGCTAAGAAGTTGTACTTTTGTGGAAATCAATAGTGTGTTGTTAGAAATGGCAAAGTGGCATTCTAAGTGGAATTTGCTTTGCAAAAATCAAAGTGTGGCTTTGTGAAAAGCAAAGTGTGGCTTAAGAAGAGCATAGCTTCACGAGCCTCACATTCCAGGAATGATACAGGATTCTATGTGGTCTGTAGGACATATATTTCAGGCTATCAGTTATATTGATGATGGAGGAGTTTGGTAGCATCTGGACCCTCAGTTGTTTAAATGGGAAGGTATTGGAGGCTCGACCGAGAAAGAGTAAAGCTACCAAAATACGCTCTTTCATAGTAGTGTAACAATGTAGTATGAAGGCTTACTTAAGAAAAGTGAATAGTCACCAAAAACTAGGATGTTATGCATGGATTTTGCATTGGAGGAAATGGACACTAGTTCCCTATCATTTTGGAAATTCAATTCCAAGACAAGCTTTACGGTTTTGGTTGTATTTCCAAAATAGCTGTAATGCTTTGCAAACATTTCAACTACCCTTTTGGTATCATATACACTGTTTGACATTAACTGGGTATTGATACCTACTTTGTGTATATATTTATTTGAAAAGTGTTTTCAAACTAATGTCATTAATGATAATATCAAATTTGTTTTGGTATAAAGTATTTTGGTTATTGTAAGGTAAAAACCTATCCGTATTTATGTGTGGCGTGGTCTTACGAGATACCCTTCTTTTCAAAAGTTTTGATGGACACCAATCTGATCTATGACATTATCATATACATTAATAAGTCGAGTTTTCTCATGCTGGTTTATCAAGCCTGATTCAAGTATTTTTAGTACTTAGGTCAGATCCAAGTAGTTTTCAGTTTAGATATGGATGCTTGGAGCTTCTAGAGGAGAGCTGGAGATCTTCATCAACGTATGGATGTATTATATTTCTCCGCTGCATTTGTTTTGTTGTTTTTCAGCATTTGTAAGGACAAAGGATTTATAACTATCTATGCTGAATCTAGGTTAGACTCTGATATTGTATTCAAAACTATATACTGTAAAAGATTTTTTGTTAATAATATATGATTATTCCATTTGTGTGAGATTCTGTTTTCTACTCTATTCTATCTTTATTTTCCTTTTACCCTTAATAATCGGTTTTTCCAGCACTTGAATGTTCGATAATCAATAAAGTGGACATATTAGTGTCGATTTTCGATCTAGGGTCGAAAATCCTGACTGTTACACCTACTATATAAATAAAGTATTTATAAACAACAATTTAATATGTATATATATAATATTATATGCACATGTTTAAAAAGGTTTAGATTTTGAAATATATATATATATATATATAAATGTTAATATATTAATTTGAATTTGAAATTACTAGATATTTTATTTTGCAAATCTAGATCTAAAATTTAAAATTTGAATTTGAACACATATTTAGTTATATTAATATTTACATTTAATTTATATTATAATGTAAATTATATATACAAATATACCTATATAAACATTTACATTTACATATATTCTTTTATAAAATATAAAACCATATACATATATACACACATATTTACTTATTTGTATGTACATATATATTAGACAACACATATGTCTACGGAGGGGCTAATATGTCCGTTTTGATGTAAATCCTAGCACTTATATATGGGCTTGTTAAACCATGTACACTATTTATGTTGCACGTGCATGTACACACACATGTGTATATGCTATGCGTGTTATATTATACAATATAAACATATAATAGACAAAACTTTATTTATAACTTAAATAAAATATTAATTTTATTTTAAATAAAGTTAGATAAGATCTATATAAATTTAGACTTCATAAGCTCAATAAGATCCAAATGGACTAAATTTTTGGAAATTTAACCATTTACCTGCAGTGTGCTGCCCTAAATCCAATAATAGTATCAGAGCCCAATAACCTATATGGTCTAATTTAGTCATGTTAGGGTTAACTAGTTAACCTTACCCATATAGTAAGGTGTCTAGAAAAGTAGTGTCTAGGTTAGGTTTGGGTAATCAAGTATTCTGCCCTACTTGGCTACCAGCTTGGCCTGAAAGGTGAGTGAGCCTAAAGGCTGCCCCTAACAGAAAAGGTCCAATTTGAATTGGGCACTGAGCTAATTTTCAAAATTATTTTGAAATTAAAATAAAATTTAAAATTTAAAAGTTAAATTTAAAACAAGAAATATATATAAGACAAATGTCATATTATAATTTTCAAAAGTGTTTTAAAAATATAATAATTAAAATTTGAAAATTCTAATATTAATAAGATTAATAAAGTAAATAAATCAAATAGTTAATTAATCAAACATATATATATAAGATATATTATGACATATGTTACATTGACTTGAATTGTTTAAAACAATGTAAATGTGTGTGTATAATCCGAACTTTCGAAATTAAAAATATTAATTGAAATTCTTTAATTAAATAAATTAATTAAAAGTTAATTAGTAAATAATAAAATACACATATATATAAAGATATATGTGTATAACTATAAATGTTATAGTATAAATGTTCAATATAAAATGTTTAATTAAATAATATAATATTAATTAAAATGTTACTTAATTAAATTAATTAAATAAGATATAATTACTTTAATATTGTACATAAGACTATTATATAAATTATAAAAGTTATATAATAATTAAAACTTATATAATATGATGTATAAATATAAGGTAAAACATTAAGAAACCCTAATTAAACTTAAGGGATAAATACATACGTATAGTACATATACCTTGGTTTCTAATGTGTCTAACACATGAATCATAATGGTATTTCATAAGAAATACATTATTCCAAAAGTCGATATCACTCAATATAATATATTAAAGATTATGAATCTTTAATATAAAGTTGTTCTCTACCATTTATATATTAATATATTACTTGCATACTCCTTAGTTTTTGATATTCCTCAAGCTAAGGATGTTATGTGTAGTATTATTATTATATTAAATAGACAACATTAGATATATGTACGTATTTGTTAATATTCCTCAAGTTACGTAAATTCATACTTAGGCTGTCGCAAAATGATAGGTAAGAGTGAATAATCTCTTTTGATTTGTTGATATTTCTCCAGGTCAAAATAAGATTAGGACAAGGAACCACAAGTTGAGAGTTGTATGTGACACAATCAATAAGGAGTTATCCATCATTTGTGTAAGTATGGTGTGTTGATATTCCTTAAGGCAAACAAGGCTAACACCTTCTAGTAAAGCCGAAAGACTTCTATGTTTCGTCTTAGAGTTTGGAGTAACATAGAAGACTGGTAGAAAGTTATTAGTAAAATGAAACATAAAGTTTAGCCTTAATAATATAATAAGAACATCTACTATGAAATTATCTTAATCTACTAAGTTAAAAGTCGCAGGAGAATGCCTGTACCCAAGCTATTTTTTGAAAATGACAAACTCACCGAACCTAACAATGTTGACTTGCTAAGAATGATAAAGTTAGCATTAATTTATGAATGTCTTTGGTCATCGATAACTGCACCTACAAAAGAACAACCCGTTGATGATTCGGACCTTGAACTAAGACTTGCTTATGATAGATGGGCTTTAGACCTATAGATCACCCAGTTTTTATGCTATCAACGTTAGACAAGCCATTACAAACGCAGCACGAAAACATGCCTATTATGAAATTTTCGGTAGTCTCAAATATCTTTTTGGTGGATAGTCCTATTCCATGAGGTATGAATTTACGAAAAAACTATTGTAATGACCCGGTATTTTGGACTATTCGCATCCGCACATGTCGAACTTGAATAATTCAAAATACCGAATTGTTAATTTAAATTTGGCAAAACTGAACATATACAGTAAATAAATAATCACAGATCACAGACACAGAGTAATAAATGCAGCGGAAATAAAAGATAGTAGTTCATGAAGCTACTATATACATATCAGAGTTAAATAAGGTACAGCAGATGTCTCGAATACAATAGTCAAATACAAGAATCAGAATACAATCACTAGAATCAACTCGATATCTGAAAGCTGGATAGATAGTTGGATCTCCAAGTGAAGCTCCAACACCAAAGGTGAGTCTCGAATACTGGTACACTCAGTCTGACCCGAGCGTAAAGCAAGAAAAACAAAACACTCGAGTCAGGATTAACATTCTTATATCAATAAATCCAACTCAAGTGAAATAGCAATTGAAATACAAGTAACTCAAAGGATGTTTGGAATAACCATCCTTTAAGGATCCGTTAAACTATCTACTATGTAGTAGTGTACGATAAGTAGATAATGCCTATCAGTAATATAAAGTATCAAAATAGTGTTAAGGCATTACCATTATTCCCCTTAACACATTTTTATATAAGCATCATAGTCTGTACAGCACTGTAAACTCCACCGTAAACTAGTGGGATATCAGGGAGTACTACATAGGTATAACACAAAACAAATCGTAGTGGTCGCGTATATAGGGATACAAGTATGACAAGGCACATGAGGTAATACCCAAGGTAGTGAAACTACCGTTTGCCTGATCCGGACTGGTGAGAACGCATCGCCGCAGCGATTGCAACACCGCGAAACAACACTCCCAAAATCAAGGGTGCACCAATCGACAACAAGTAATGAGTAGTTTTCGAAGAAGTGTGTTCGCTCGAGGTAGCTAACCCCCATTTGGCTCGACACGGCTCCTGTTTTAGTCATTTCCAATTTGACACAAGTGTCAAGGCTATCCATTATCGTTCTCTTTCTTCAGTCATCACGTACATCATTCCAACCACTTCATTCTGGATCACACTCCGCGTATAGTTATTAAAGTGGTTTTCGGTTTAGACAGTGAGTATGTCCCTAACCGATTCCGGTCTCTATAATAACTTTCGTAATTATTACACCGATTGGTCGTTTAATAACTTTCAAAATAGTTCATATTTAAAACCGAAATATCATTGCCATTTCAAAACCATATCCATCCGATATCAATTTCACTTCAAATAAATCCATTTCCAAAATCATATCACTTTCCAAAGTTATGTCGCTTTCGAAATCGTAAGACCTTTAAAATCAAAACAGTTTGAAAACCAGAACCTTGAAATTCATAACACTTTGAAACTATAGTTTGAAATCATAACATTTTGGAATTCATAACACTTTCCTCTTAAACAGTTTAGATATTAAAATTAATTGTATATAATAAAATAGTTTATAAAATAGTTTATAAATAAAAATAATTTATATATAAAATGGTTTATATAAATAGTTATAAGTTAAAATAGTTTATAAAATAATTTATATTAAAATGATTTATATTAAAATAGTTTATATTAACATAAATTTATAAAGTAAAATATCAATAGTTTTAAATATAATTTTAAATTACTTTATAAAATAAAATAGTTTCCTCAACCTTCACAAATCGATTCCAATTTTATTAATCAATTATTTAAGTTCAACTCCATTGTATCAAAACTTACAAATTGCATTGAATTAAATTAAATTCATCAAATCAAGTTCTTTAAATTACAAGTCTCACATTAATTCAATAAATCACATTTTTATTTCTTGTTAAGGAAAATTCAATCCACTTATTTATTTACTTAGTTACAATTTCAAAACTCAATTATTAAGGAAACTTGATTTCACTTATCAAAGAATTCAATTTTTATTTAATTATTAAATAATTTCAAACTTAATTATTAAATAATTAAATTAAAACAACGTTCTTTCATCAACAATCATGTTAATATTTAGATTCAGATTATTAAATATTAACCTTTCCTTTCATTAAAATTCAAATTCCAACTTTGTTTCAAAACCATATTATTTATTCAAATAAAATCTTCATTTTATTTTTAAATCAAATTATTGACCAATCGGGTTTTATTTAATTCTCTATCCTAAGTCAAGTTCATTTGGGTATTTATCATTTCAACCCGATTCCAATTCAATTCAAAATCAAAACATAGCAAAGGGAACTTGCAGTGTGATAACTGGGATGGTGTCAATGTAAATAAACAAGCAATAACAACAATCAATATCAATCCATAATCAATTTAAATAATCCCAAAATAATCGTATTAATTCACATTGTTGTTTGTGCAAATTAATATAATTATTTCTAGAATCTACACTATCATTTCATGTAGATTAAAGATTATTACACTAATATTTATACGGTTCTTCACTTGATATCTATTATCCAATTTCATACTACATCAATTCTACAACATACATTCAATGGTTCAAGGTATACATAACCACATTTCTACGTGTCAATTAATCTAACATTTTAAATAAGGTCATATTATGCAAATGTCATCTAATCAAATTTAGCATATATCAAATCTAACTATCCTACGTCAATTTCAATTTCAAATTATTTACCACTTACAACATTTACAATTTAACGTCCAATGTCAACATCAAACAATCAATTATTATCAACCAAACTGAATTATCATTGTATAAATAACAGATAGTGGTGTCAGATGTCATAGGTGAACTGATACAGGTAATAACAGTGTAAATAACTAACATCCGCATATTTCAATTGTCATTTCAATTGAAATCAAATTTAATAAATAAAAAAACGTTAATCGTGAGTGATTGCTCGCCTTTCGAGGCTAGAGAATGCAGAAGGTGACATGGATACGCAAACTGAAATAGACACAAAATTGAATTGCGAATCCAAGCAAAGCGAAATCAGCACGAATTTAATGATCAAAGCTGATTGGCACGAATTTGAAAAGCAAGGCAGATAACAAAATCGATGAGACAAATCAAAATTTGTTTAATAGAATTTAGACGAGATGTACATTATGAAATTTTCAAATACGTATACTTTTTTTTTACAAACCTTAAATCAACACTTAAAACATATATTAAAATGGACCACAAATACAACTCACTTCTATACAAACTCAACAAAAATTTATAAACTTGTTATATGCATAAGATATAGTATGCATTTATAAAACGCAAGCCATAAACAACTATGGCACCTCATGTACAGAGGCAAAGATATGCAGGCTTAAATTTAATTGCAATTTAGTATTTATACATACATATCCCCTATATGCAGACTGACATCACAGCTAGAAAAACAAAACGTATAATTATGTGCCGCAACATCGAAAATGAGCTTAAGATTTAATATAAAAACATATATGGATAGTTACGTGTAACATAAATAGTAATATGTAAATGCTAACGTATGCAGGCTACTTTGTGTGCAGACACGGGAATTATAAACAAACAGGTACATGCAAACTAGTATCGGGTATCTCCTTTTCACTTCGCTAAAGTTATGAAATTTTCGTTCAGTTTGAAATCAAACATATTAAAGGAAATACCCTTATTTTTGTTCCAGTTACTAATGCAGGTGATTTGCTTGTATTTCCAAAGCCAACTTATCTAGTGCTCATAATATAACTAACGTACACCTACTAACTCCAAAAACCAAATATACTTCATACACTAACTGTATATACCCAATAAACACAACGCCTCAAAATCTTCGTTTTTATATTTGAAACCAAATTTAACTATGCTTATATAAACTTACAGAAAAATATATATATATATATATTTAAAATTCGCATCATATATATTTCTTCATAATATGCATATTAAAGTTGAAAACACTAACAAAAATTCGACTAAAACATGACGATATCAACTATACACACAAGCTTTATATATATTACCTGACAATAAATAATACAGAAGTGAAGAAAAATCATATACATGAAGATAACAGTGGAAGATGCTAGAGAGAAGGGGAAGATGAGGCATGGGCGAGTCGAGATCGGCACTAGAAGGCGGTAGTGCGAGTGGAGCGCGGAGGCGCGAATGGGTCCGCTGGTCGGCACACCGGTCGGTGCAGGCTGCGTGATGGGGTTTTGTAGGGAGTGGCTTGTGGTGTGGTGTACGCACGTAGGAGATTGTGGAGGGTTGCAACTAGGCATGCTCGGGCGGAGGTGGGGAGTTTCGGCTGATGCAAGCTTGGGATGGTCAAGAACAGGGGATGGCTGCGGCACTACGGGAGGAGGAAGGGAAATGTGGCCGAAGGAGTGAGATACGAGGGTGGGTGTTAGGTGAGGTTGAGTTGCACGGCAGTGGGCAACGTGATTAAAAAGAAGAAGTTCAAATATTATCTTCTGTAACAAAAATGAAAGCAGGGGAAGAGGTAGAGTGAACAGACAGTAAAGAGAAGAAGTGAATGCCAATTTTTTTTTAAAAGTAAACGAACCAGTAAATGAAGTGTCACATTGGAAACGAAAAATTCGCTGGAATTAAGGCAAACGTAAACCGATGACCGATGATTTATAGCCAGTGGAAATTTTGGTAGTCACGGAACATAGATGGACTTGAACGGTATCGATACAATTACCGTTTCGCAGTTTTCGCGGCGTACCGAACTGCAAAATATACAAATGAGTATACTGCAAAGATCAGCACGACGAGACGATCCCAACGGTATACGGATATCAGTGATACGATTGAATTATAAAAATTTGAATTTTTTATACTAGTGGAAAATGCATGAAAACGCAGAAAAAATAAGATCGACGGAGCTAAAGAAGTCCGAATTTGGAAAAACGAAGAATGACGTCTTGCTCAGAAGATGATTTAGAATTTTTCTATGTAAAAATATTTAGGTTTCGAAAACATTTTATTTTCATTACATTTTAACTGATTTAAACCGAAATGACGTGACTGAAATTTACTTTCATATTTTCTGACGAAACTTTACAATTTCCTATGTTTAAATAGACACATTTTAAATATCGAATTTTCGTTGCGAAATTTTATTATTTATTTTTATTTAACGAAAGTTTCATTTAACGCAAAAACGCACGTTTCTTACGTTAAAATTATTATTTTGGTTTCTGTTATTGGTTACAACTATTTCATATTATTACATTACGTTTTTAATATGTATTACATTATCGGTCTTATTGAAATTGGTTTTGGATTTGTAACTTATATACAAAGAGATTTCCATTTAATAAATCGTAAAATTTTATTTCTATCGGATTTTTAATTAAAATTTTATTTAATTTAGTATTTTTAAAGCGTTAAAAATACGGGTCATTACAACTATTCAATACCAAATTTACTAAGGGATCGAAAGTAGGTGATTATGTTCTAGTGATGAAAGGCTGTATTGATAGACTTGCACAGTTAAACATAACAATAAGGCAACGAGATGCAAGTAGACTTAATCCTTGGGTCTCTTACTCCCCGGTATAAGCCATTATTGTAATATGAACCAATTGAACATAAGCCTTATGGAGCTCCTCAATATGTTGAGCTCGGTTGAGTCTTTTTCCAAGGATCAAAGAGTACTTTCTGCTAGGGGAAACACACCATCCTTGAAAGGTTCGAAGAAGTGGAAAAGACTTAATAAGAAAAATAAGAAGACTATTGATACAGATAGGGGTGAATGTTATCATTGTCACTAGAAGGTTCATTGGAAATAGAATTGTCAGTAGTACTTTAAGATTGTTAAAAGGAAGAAGCAGACTGGTATTGGCACTCCATCAAGTAGATTTATGATTCGAAATTGTTTTGCAATAAATAATTATCTTGGATTTAGATATAGGATCTGGAACTCACATCTGTAATCCGTTATAGGGGATTGGAAACTGACATCATGTGGAAAAGGGAGAAATGAGGCTTCAAGTTTCTGATGGATCAATTGTAGATGCACGACAATTGGACATTTTTATTTGAGTCTGCCGAGTGGATTTGTTTTAACATTTTTCACTGTGCTAATAATGTTATGAACATTATTTTAGAAGGTGATAAAGTCCGTGATGGTATTTTAGATAATGACATTTATGTGATTAATACAAATTATGTCTATTATATAAGTAGTTCTTTGAATAATGATATAAATAAAGTTATCTTTAACATTATAGGATGGGTCATAGAAGTTAGAAATGATTACACAAATCGAAAACAGAAGGTTTTCTACCATCACTTGATTCTAAATCATTTGATACATGTGTGCCATGCATCAAAAGGTAAGATGACTAAGCACTAATTTAGTAGGAGCAAAGAAAGGGTTGGTGAACTCTTGGGTCTTGTACATACTAATGCATATGGCCTAATGCCTGTAATTACTAAAGATATTTGTTCTTATTTTGTAACCTTTATCGGTGATTTCTCTAGACTATAATATATGTATCTTATGAAGAACAAATCTGATGTCTGTGAGAAATTTCTTGAATATAAGAATGAGGTTGAAAATCAGACAAACCGAAATATTAAAATACTTCAATCCGAAAGAGGTGTTGAGTACGTTGGACAAAAACTCCAATAGTGCTTAAAAGATAATGGGATTATCTCTCAGGTTACTTCACCATATAATCTGCAACACAACGGTGTTTCGGAGTGAAGGAACATGAGCTTGTTTGATATGGTTCGTTCTATAATGAGCAAGGCTAAGTTACCTCTATCCTATTGGGGACATGCATTAGAAATTGCAGTGCATATATTGAATTTATCACCCGCTAAGTCTATGCCTAAGATGCCATATGAGATGTGGCATGGGAAGAAACCCCACTTAAATTATTCGAAGATGTGGGGTTGTCCAGCCTAAGTTAAGAATGTCTGTCCCATAAGCTTGAGGCAAGATCAATTTTGTGTAAACTCATAGGATATCCCAAGAATTCCCATGGATATATTTTCTACAAAACTCAGCAATAAAATGTCATTTTTTTCTCAATATGTTGTCTTTTAAGAAAAGGAATATCTATCAAAATAAATTAATAATGAAGTTGTAGAATTGATGAGATCTAAGAGTCAAATACGGAGACTGAACCAATGGGAGAACCTAGTTCACCCATATAAAAAACACGTAGCCTATTAGAAGATCTAACAAGGAATCTCGCACACCAGAGTGATACGATGATTATTTCATGGATGGCGAGAAGGAGGAACATGTCTTAGATGAAGACAGTCGTCTATCATTCCAACACGCAATAAAGAGTAAAGATTCTACAATTTGGCTTAGAACAATGAAATCCGAAACGGATTCCTTGTATGAAAGCCAAGAATGGAATTTTAGTGACATATCTGAAAGGATAAAACCCACCGGCTGCAAATGGACTTTTAAGAGAAAGCAAAATGCAGATGGATAAGTACAAACTTATAAGGATAGGCTAGTCGTGAAAGGATTTTGTCAAATTTAAGGTGTTAATTATGAAGAGACCTTTTCGCATATAGCTATGCTTAAGTCCATTCAGATAATTATGGTTATTACTACATTATATGACTTTGAAATATGGAAAATGGACATAAAGAAGGCATTTCTAAATGATGGTCTAGTATATACTGTCTATGTGTCACAGCCCAATGGTTTTGGGGTCAGTGAGAGTAAGGGAAAGCTTGCAAGTTGTTATAATCCATTTTTGGAATTAAATAAGCTTCAAGGAGTTGTAATTAATGTTTTGATAAAGTGATCAAACAGTTTGGTTTTTTCAAAACATAGAGGAAGCACGCATATACCAAAATGAACACGGGAATGCTATCGTATTCTTAGTGTTATACGTTGATGATCTTCTGTTGATTGGCAATGACGTGTTATTATTGCAATAATGAATTCTTAGCTTTCCAAGAAATTTTCCAAGAAGGATTTGGGAGAAGCAACCAATATACTAGGGATATGGATCTATAAAGATAGATCTAAAAGACTGTTGGAATTGTCCCAATCTCTATACATAAATACCATACTAAAAAGGTACATTATGGAGAATTCCAAGCATGGAAATGTTCCATAGCAATTTGGAATCGTCCTTTCTGAGGAGAAAGAGCATGTGAAGAGGATATCATATGCTTCGACAATAGTTCCATAATGTAAACTACGTTATGTAATAGATCAGATATGTCATACGCATAGGATGCGTAAGTCATTATCACTCTAATCTTAGAAAATAGCATCGGACGGTTGTAAAACATATGATGAAGTATTTAAGAAATACTAGGGACTTATTCCTAGTGCTACTCGGCATTCTAGCTCGGTTATATTGAACTTGTTGCACGAGTTAGATCCGGCTGCTATCAAAGCCGATGATTGTGGGACCCGAAAGTTAAGTGCTGATGGTTATATGAAGTCAGAATTGAAAGGAATTGATAGATATGCGACGTAGAATGCTCAAAGTTTGGGATATGGCTCCCTGGATGGAAGGGGTCGGTATAGCATGGCTTATTAAGAGGGATCGACATACATCATGGAGGATGGATTAGTAGGTTTCATGGAAGAGGGGTCGGCATATACCAAAATATTAGAACATCTATGTAGAAAAAAATCAATATCTCGAGATCTACAAGACCAATGCATAAGAAATTTGGAGAGGATGGTATATTGACCCTAGGGAATTTACCCTAAGGATCGCACATCAAATAGACAAAGAAAAAGGGATCGAAATACACCCCTTGAGAGGGATTGGCAGAATTGCAAAAATCAAGTCATGCTAAGTCAAAGATCAAGCAATAAATCGAGTTTCAGTGGTCCAAATGACATGAAAATTGAAGGCTAAACATATTTTAGCATGGAGAAGCCACCATAGGTATCGTTGGCCAAAAATCAACCAATGAATGGATCAGTACCGATCCCTCCACATTGGGAATTAGGCCTAGCGATCCCTCTAGTGGTTCCATGTGGATTAGAAAGGTCCTTCAGCCGAATTTTCAAAGAGATTGGTAGTCGTTTCACCTATAAATACTAGACTGATGGGTCATTCTGAGGATCTTTACGGTGCTTGTTACTCTAGACTCTATTGTAATCGAGCGTTTGCTATTTTATACTACTGTAATCAGATTCATAAGTGATTAATAAAGGGTAATCTTTGAAGTGGACAAAGGCATACCACGTCGAATCACTATTAATCTTTGTGTCCTTGATTATATTTGATTTTTTGTTGCTTGATAATTGATCTGCTCAGTTTATTTTTGTTTTTTCTTCATTTACTTCTCTATACAAATCTATTCTTGGGTGTTTGTGACCAATTTAGTTGCAAACATTTTGGTGCTTTCAATGAGAACCTTGATTCTCAGCTTGCTAGGATCCCTTTGTTGCTACTGGATTTGATAAATCCCCCAAAGGAGATCTGCAATTATCTTCAAGAAGTTGTTAATACTACTCGAATTTGTAGAAATCTAAGCAAGGCTATTAATAATGGTGAGACATACTAGATCTACTTCTCGTGGAAGGAAATGAGAATACTATCATTCAGCAAGGAGACCCAAGCAATCAACCAACAAATCTGAATACTGATCCGGCTGAAGTTCAAAATCCCACTGATTCTATTACAAGAGCTAAATTTCATAATTTAATGAGAGAGCTGATGGAGAGCCGTTGACAACTAAATTAACAAATTCAGACCAATATTAACTTGATGAACCAAATAATCAGCAGTAGCAGGGGAAAGCTAGGGGGGATCCCACTCCTTACTCGGCATCAGAAAATTCTAGCTCATCTGATGAATGTCACAGATGTAGGCATTGCAGGATAAAATAATATCACGCAGAAACTTCAGGGCATCACCTGGCTGACCATCATGGTCTACTAAGATCGATCGGTGCCGATCCTTCCCTAGGGATCGGTACCGATCCCTCCTCCAGAGGAGGGATTCCTCCAATACATCTTGGGAATCGAGGTGGAACTATTCTGTTGGTTTGGATGATGGAGTTCAATTGAATGCTGACTAGGTACCTCCCTGGAATAATGGTAAAATGAATGTACAAGATGCGCATCAGGAAGATGGTGAACCAAGAAGGTGTGAAACAGCCCGCAAACATCGACCGGACCATACACATGAGGTGGAGCACGACCACCACTTGGCACTAACCATCCAAATGTCGGACTTATTGGCAATTGTTAGATAGTTGGTGAGAGAGAGTCAGGGCTTGACAAACGATGACTGAGGAATTTCAAGAAGCCATACCCTATTTATGGATAATGTTTTACATGCGAAATATCCGAGGAGGTTCAACATGCCATCAATGCCCGCCTACGAGGGAAAGACCAACCCCAGCAGCATATCATGAGATACGAATGGCTGATGGATTATGCGCGAGTGGATGATGCGACCAAGTGTAGATGCTTTCCCATAACTCTATCTGGAATAGCGACAATGTGGTTCACAAGACTACCCCCACGATCAATTTCTAGATTCGATGATTTGGCAACCAAGTTTGTGGAGCAGCTATGAATGCACGCGACTCGTCCCAAAGATGTGATGTCCTTATCCAGCATGATTCAGGCTCCAAGAGAGTCGTTGAAGATTATTTGGAGAGATTTAATACAGCTGTTGCGGAGGTCAGTAATCCGAATGACCATGTGATACTCACGACCGTGATGAGAGGGATTGATCTAGAGTTTGAGTTTGGCGATTGGTTAGCCGATAAGCCGCTTGCAATGTTGGAGCATTTTTATGCAAAGGTGGCCCAATATTTGAAAACGGAGGAAGCCAGGTCCTCTAGGAAAAAGAATGTTGCAGGACCAAGTGGAGGAGTACAGAGTAACATTGCAATAAAACAATCTGAAGACATTTTTGGAAAAGTCCAAGTGAATGTCTAGAATAAACCAAATCAGCAAAAGAAAGGCGGGGATAGAAACCGAAGACGAAAGAGGGATTCTAGACGAGGGAAGCCTAGGATTGCGATGTATAATACATACACGCCGCTGAATACATCCTTGGAGAATATCTATTTGTCTACTTGCAATACCGTGAAGTAGAGGAAGCTGTCTCTAAGAATCAACAGAGAAGCAGAAACAGACTGGGAAATATTGTTGGCTTCACGAATGTTATGGGCACAAAACAAATGAATGCAGACATCTCCAGGATGTTATAGAAAAACTGATTCGAGAAAGGAAATTACAAACACTTTGTGAAAATCCCACAGAATGCGGGCAGGGGTCATCTAACCCCAACTGAGGACAAGCGCCGCGTAGGGCAGAGGAGCCTGCATGGACTAGTGGAGGACTGGCAATAAATATGATAGTAGGAGGACCGCACCTAGTAGATAAAAGTTGGCAAGAGATAGAGCACTATGCTAGCGCGATTAGGCATGTGGATTTTGAATGCTGTTCGAATACAAAAGATGGAGCTCCAGAAAAATAGTAACATACGATGGCGGATGATATTATGTTTAGGAACAGAGATGCAGATAAGATAGAGGCTCCGACGATTGACCCAATGGTCATTTTGGCCATGATTGGCCCAGCTTTGGTGAGAAGGATATTGATTGATTATGGAAGTTCAGTAAAAATAATTTTCAAAAAAGCTTTTGATCAGATGAGGATGGAAGCCAAATATTCAAAACCGTCTAAATCTCGTATACATAGTTTTAACTGCGTTGCAACTGAAGTTGTTGGTTACGTCGAGCTACCTGTGGAGTTAGGAGAAGGTGAACGAAGGAGCGTGCGAATTTTGTCGTTTTCTATTTTGGAAGTTGACTCTTTATACAATGTTTTTCTAGGTCGACCAGTCCTAGCCGAATTTCTTTCTGCTCTTGCCCCATGGTGTTTAACTTTGTTTCCGACAAATAATGGTGTTACAGTTGTTCATGGCGATCAGGCGACTGGACATGCCTGTTATGTAGCAGAGTTGAGGGATGCTCGGGGCAAAGATAAAGGTAATGGTATGGACAAGATTGTCAGCATCCAAGCTATTGAAGATTGATAACTAGCACTTGAGCCTTGGCTCGGGCGCCATAGTGGGTTATATAGAGATATTGATCCGAGAGATGATGAAGAGGAGCCCAAAGAGACCAAGGCTGCACCGGCTGCGGTGACAATCAATTCATGTCACGATCAGCTACGACGATCCATGACGAGTCCTAAAGATTGGATCATAGCTCAGCCCCCGGATGATGAAAGAACTTGCTGGTTTTCTCCGAGCAGATCTAAATGTGTTCGCTTAGACTCACTCTGACATGTGTGGAATCTCACCTACCATTATGAGCCATCCATTAAATATCGACCCAAGGCATGTCCCGGTGAAGCAAAAAAGATGCGGCATGGACTCGGAGAGATCTGCTACATCAAAGAGGATGTGGATAGACTCAGAGACAATGGGTTTATTCACGATGCCCTCGACCCTAAATGGTTATCTAATCCTGTATTTGTGAAAAAGCGAATGGAGATGGAGAACATGCATTGATTATTCAGATTTGAATAAGGCATGTCCAAAAGTAAGTTTTCCCCTTCCGAGGATCGACCAACTGGTGGATTCAACTATGGGACATGAATTGCTATCTTTCATGGATGCATACTCGGGATATAACTGAATCCCGACGCATATTCCCAATCAGGAGCACACCAGTTTCATTACGGATGTTGGATTGTACTGCTATGTAGTAATGTCGTTTGGATTAAAGAATTCAAGAGCTACTTATTAGCGCTTAGTCAACGGGGTGTTTAAAGATCAGATCGGAAAAACAATGGAAGTGTATGTGGATGATATGCTCGTGAAGTCACGACGATCAAGCAAACACATTAGAGACTTGGCAGAAATGTTCGACATCCTCCGACATTACAAGATAAATTAATCCTTTGAAGTGTTCTTTTGGTGTTGCATCAAGGAAATATTTGGGCTTTATTGTTAATGCCCATGGAATAGAAGCTAATCCTAAGAAGATTCAGGCTATTTGCGATATTTAAGTGCAAAGGACTATTAAAAAAGTATAGAGTCTGAATGGGAAGGTTGCTGCCTTAAGCCAATTTATTTCCAGGGCTACCGACAAATGCATTCCTTTCTTTGATTTGGTCAGGAAAGGGAAAAGAAATTTTGAATGGACACAGGATTGTAAAGATGCGTTTCAAGCTTTGGTGAATCATTTGGAGAGACCCTCCATCCTGTCAAAGCCAGTGGATCATGAAGATTCATACATTTATTTGGCCGTATTGGCACATGCCATAAGTGCCGCATTGCTTCGCGAGGAGGATCGAATCTAAAGGCCGGTGTATTGCGTCAGCAAATGATTAACGGGAGCTAAAAGGAACTATCCAAAAATAGAGAAACTGGCATACTGCTTGGTGGTTGCATCACGAAAGCTTTGTCCATAATTCCAGGCACACCTAATTAATGTTTACACCGACCAATCGTTACGACGGGCCCTACAGCGGCCTGAGACATCTGGAAGGTTACTCAAGTGAAATATCGAGCTTAGTCAATTCGATATTGCTTATCTCCCTTAGAGGGCTATGCAGGGTCAGGCACTGGCAGATTTTTTAGCAGAGTTTACTATGCAGGATGATTCTCCAGAAGGCAGTGAAATCCCTACCATACGGTGGATATTGTATACTGATGGAGCGTTTAATGATCATTGTTCTGGAGATGGAATTGTGTTTGTAACTCCCGAAGGTTGGTTAATCTGTTATGCTTTAAAGCTTGATTTCCCAGTGACAAACAAGGAAACTGAGTATGAAGCTCTGATTGCTGGACTTAAACTCGCTAGAGAACTCGGAATAAAGTCACTTGAAATCTTTTGTGATTCACAGCTAGTAGTGTACCAAGTCTGAGGAGATTACAAAGCTAAGGGACAACGACTTGTCCTCATACCTTACCCAAGTCCAAGAGTTGTTGGCGGAATTTGAGTACTATGACATTTCGCATATTCCACGGGATCGAAACAGAAAGGCTAATTCATTGGCGAAGTTTGCCAGCACTGGTGATGCACAGTGGATGGGCTTGGTTCCGGTTGAAGTATTAAATGCTTCAAGTATAAACATGATAGAAATCAATCGGATACTGGTAGCGGAGCCTGAGAGGGAATCATGGATGACCCTGATCAAAGGCTATTTGCTACATGAAGTCCTACCAGATCAAAGAAATGAAAAGCGACAAGTCCTCCGTAAAGCTTCGCGATATGTCATGCAAGAACGAATTATGTACATAAAAGGTTTTTCAGTCCTTCTATCCCAGTGTATCGCTCACGATGAGATAAACATGTTGTAAAAGAAGTTCATGAAGATGAATGTGGCGATCACACTGGGGGGCAAACTCTAGCAAAGAAAATACTCCATTATGGGTATTGTTGGCCAACTGTCAATCGAGACGTCGCTGACTATGTAAGACGATGTGATAAGTGCTAGATATATGCAAAAGTTCCAAGAGCTCCACCAACGAAAATCATGCAAATGGTAAGCCTATGGCCATTTTCCATATGGGGAATAGACATTATTGGTTCCTTACCGATCTCTAAAAGTGGCGCAAAGTACGTTGTCATCGTAGTTGATTACTTCACCAAATGGGCCGAAGAAGAACCTTTAGCGATCACAACCAAGAAAGTAATCAACTTTATCGTCCGAAATATCATATGTCGTTTCAGTCTTCCGCGAACTATTGTAACAGATAATGGGACTCAATTCGACAGTGTTGAATTCAAAGACTTCTATCGAAGGTATCACATTGAAAAGAGATTTGCAGCAGTCGCTCACCCTCAGGCAAATGTATAGGTTGAAGCTGTAAATAAAATCATAAAGTCCATTCTGAAGAAGCGTTTAGAGAAGGCTAGAGGTAAGTGCATGGATGAACTCCGGACAGCATTGTGGGCCTACAGGACCACCTACAAATCTACGACTAGCCAAACTCCATTCGCCCTTGCTTATGGTTCCAAAGCCGTCATTCCTATTGAGCTCGAGGTCCCGTCTCATCGAGTGACTTATTACGATCCCAAAACGAATAAAGATCTCCTTTTGGAATCTCTTTATTTATAGATGAGAAGCACGAGGAAGCCGATCTGAGGGCAGTTGTGCATCAACACTGAGTCGCTTGGTATTAGAACATTAAAGTCCGACCTAGAACCTTTGAAATCGACGATCTCATCTTGAAACGGGTTTTCCTACCCCATCGCACATGAATCCAATCTAGGAAGGACCATATGTCATTAAACTGAGGCTTGGAGAGGGAACTTTCAAGCTAGCGACTATTGATGGCATTAAACTTCCAAGGGCATGGAATAGCAAGCATCTACGACAATATTTCACTTAGTTTATTTCTTTTTCATTTAAATTGTATTTGCTTTCAGGATTTGCTTTAGCATTTGATTTTCCAGATGTGTAATAAGACAGATTATGTTATTCCTTTCCATTTAGAGAATAATGTTTTGGACTTCATTTATATTTATGTTTGCTATAACATTATGTATTAGTTACATGATGAAACCGACCGATGACGATTTGTCCGAACAGATTCCCAGAGTTTGAAATTAATCAATTACGCTAGTTCTCAATGGGACCAAACAAGATGAGCTTGGTCCACTTGTTCATTTGATAACTCCCATTCATAATCCAACGGACAGGATACATAGTGAGGAATAAATGTGGCTCAACCGTCCAATGATCGAATAAGTCCTACCGAACTGTAGAACTGAAATAAAATAAGAGCGACCATGACACGACCGATCGCTTGCTAAATCAAACCCTAGACCCTGAGGGGCAAATCAACCAATTAAGGAGATTACGATCCGACTGCTCTCCAAAATAACTCGAAGTCCCCATAGTGCGAATTGGAGTATAAACATAAATCGGGTGAGAATCGACCACCCGCGAAATAACTCTAAGTCCCTAGAGTGTGAACCGGGGTATAAAAATAAATCGGGTGTAAATCGACCACTCGCGAAATAACTCTAAATCCCCGGAGTGCGGACTAGAGTATAAACATAGATTGGGTGCAATTAGACCACTCATCAACTAACTCTTATCCCCATAATGTGGATATGAGCATAAAAAGACAGATGAGTGAGGTATGACCATTCACTATTCTATGAACTCCAACTTGAAATCAACAGGAAGAGTATAAACCCATTAAGGATGGAGTTCGACCATCCAACGTCTAACCCCGCTAACCTAAGACAGAGGGCAGGAGTATGGTTACCCAAATTCAACAAATTTGATGGCATAGCATTAAGGCTCGAGCCTAGCATTTGACACAACTCAAGACCATGACCATATGGAGGCCTTGGGATAGAGCTAGTGGATTGTTTCTAGAATTGATGAACAACGAATTACTAGTACATTGAATGGAAAGTAATAATTCAACTACTTAAATAGCAGTTCACAAGAAATCTCAACAGAAAACAATAACTTTTATTCACATGATAAGTTTCAAAATTATGGTCCAAGTTATTTGAAAAAGCTGGGAAACATACCCGTACAACCAGAACTAATAAAAGAAAACGACGAACAAACACCTATGCAAACTATGTACATACTGAGCCGAAGTGACGGCTATTTCTTCGATCTTCTCTCTTTTTTGGATTTCGAGCCCCGATGTTTCTCTTCCTAGATACTAGGCCACCTTTTGCAAGAGAGCTTACAAAGGTAGGAAGGAGTTCACTGGGAATTGACCCGCTAGGTGGAATAGCTTGTAGTGGCAAAAGGTGTGGATCGTCGATGCCCACCTCGATGTGCTCAGCTTTAGCCTTTTTCTTCAGCAACTCCTCCATCTCGATATGCTCTTTCAAGCTAATCTCATCAGTGCGTTTGAAGGTGCTGGTAGTCACAACATTGTCGGATTTATCCACTAGGAGCAGATCTTCAACCTTATCATCGTCAAGAGCTCCGATGACTTGAGCATCGGGCCCTGGTACATCAGTGGCCGTTGGAATCTCTGCTAGTTTCTCGTGTTGCTCCACATCAGCGTCGCTTTTAGGAGTTTGATCGGGACCCGAAAGACCTTTAAACTTTGTTAATAGGGAGATAAGCCTAAAACCATTGGGCATGAAGAACAAAACCTCTCATAAATTGTAGAGTAAAGTGGAATACCCGTATCCGGTTGGCTCTCGGTGGTAGCTGGAGTGCCCTCTTCCAAAATAGGGGACAACACTTTGGATTAATAGCCGAGCTTATCTGGATCATAGCTCAAGTCTTGCTCCGGGCCAAAGGAAACTGATGCTCTAGCCGCTTGGAAAGAAGAAGGGCTCTTAGGATCGGCCTCAGAGGATCCGACAATATGTTCCCCTTTGTCAGAAGGCATTGAAACGTCAAAATATCAAAGTCTCACGACGGAAAGATCTAAGGGTTCATTTCCGCGGAGGATCTCCTGCACTAATTTTCCTTCATCAAACTTAGCTTCGCCCAACTCCTGCTTTTTCGTCTCAATAATGTGCTCCCAGGCTTCAGCAAGTGACTCGAGATAACATTCGCCGAGAAAACTCAAGTCGCGATGGATGAGGACTTTGGTGTTCTATTTGATAATCAATGGATCAAACAAGTCCTTGATTTCATTCCGACCGGACACTTTAGCATCTTCTACTCGGGTTTCAATTTGTTCCATCATCTTTTTGTGGCCTTCCTCTCATGCCACCTCTTTTTTTGGCAAAGCCAACAGGGTTAAAGGGCCCCTACCTTTTATTTATAACATGTAAAAAATATTACAAGCATAAATAAGGAAACAACATAGGAAACATGAGAAAAGAAAGACCAAAAATACACACAAAAGCAGGAAGACATTGGAAAAGAAAGAAACCAGAAGCAGAGGGCAGAAAGACTCCAAGCAGACCAAGGCAGCGGGGAACCAGGATCAAAACAGGTAGTAGACCAAGGAAAAACCCGAAGCAGACCACAAAATAACTCGGAGTAGAGCAGAACTGGGAAATTTCTTGCCTCCTCTTTTAGGGCTTCTATTTTGCAAATCGCTCATCAAGTTTAATTTTCGGGCTCCTGGCTTCAATAGCCTCTTCGTAGTACCTTTGTGATTCTTCCTGAGCTTCAATCTTCTCTTCTCTTTCTTTCTTGAGAAGCTCCTCAAGTTCCTTGATGCGGGGGGGCAAGACATCTTTTTCCTTTTGCAAGGAATATTTTCCCATAGCGAATGCCTTGTTGCGATTGAGGGTAGCATCGAGTTCTTTCTTATGGGAAGCTTCTAAACAGCTCACTGCCTTCGACATTTCCTTGGCTCAGCCAATTTCTCCGCTGTAGAAATATCACGAGTAGCAACCAGCAAGGATGGATCAGAAGTAGTAAGGGGATGGTTGCTCGATCTATGGTTGCGAGATTGTTTGGAGCTAGAAGAACCAGAATGTTGATCATGTGATGTAGCAATTTGAGGGCCATGGAAGGGAGGCTGGTCTCCGCTATACATAGGAAAATTAGGTTGATCTCCCTAGCAGGATGTCTGAGACTAGGACTTTATCTTAAAAGAGGAAGATTCCCTTAAATGATAGCTTATTTCTTATCTGTAGACTTTTCCCCTGCACCTGCCAGACTCTGAGTCGCCGCTAGATCGATAATATTTTGAAGAACCTCTTAAGCGATCGAAGGCCCAAGACTGAGTCATTGCACCTACAAAAACCAAATAAGAACATGTGAGTAACTATTGTGCAAAGGATTAATAAAGAGAGTGTAGTAAAGTGCATGTGGTCGTGAGTGTCCTAGTGTTTCCCCCTAATAGACCGATGGTTGTACCCTTGCTTATGGGTGTTCTCTCTCCATTATCAGTAGGATGAATGCCTTCACCGCTCCTAGTTAGAAGAACTAATCCTTTCGATATTGATATTTGGAAAGTCGTAGGTCATACTGTCATTGGGAATTTGGAGATTTGAAAATCCCTTCAGAGAACTTTCCAAGTGTTAGGAAGATGATTCTTCTTCAATAGAAGTAATGATGATTTTGGATCCGCGGTAGTTTTTCTTCTACGAAGTTTGTATGCCAGCTTCTTCTTTCTCTTGGTAGGTGTTTGAGATTGCGCGTCTTGTGGCGGTTTGACCAAAGGTGCCTTGCTTTGGCCCGCATCAGCATCACCGGGTTTATTGGCCTGGGAATCCCTAATCTCACCTTTTACAATATCATCCTGAGTCCCCTTGGCTAGGGGCATGACAGGATCGATGGCATCCTTTTCTTGCTCTATGACGTTTCTTGGAAATCCTACACTTTGGGGAACCCAATGCTACGACCCTCTTCTAACAGCCCAAATAAAGATAATAACTCATCGGTTACAAGAAGTTTGATGTCCCTGTCTTCGACAGGGATAGTGCGCATGGCGGCGACCGCCCTTGAAAAACTAATGCCTTCGGGACGTGGACAGACACCTGTAGGAATCCCGGATGTTAATAGATTCGAAAATATGACTTGGATTAATGGACTTAAGAATGAAATGAAAATAATACTTACATCCTTCCAACCATTACCTCGTGAAACCAGGTGAACATCTAACATAGAACCACTCATGCTTGAACAGAGAGAGTTTATTCCAAGCGCCTGTTAAGACTTGGCAGTTAGGCGAAGGTTCAAGAAAAACGTAGGAAGGACTTCATGCCCGCCGTTTAAAGTTGTAAATGAATATTATGTCCTCGGGAGTTAGCGTACGAAATAGAACGCTCATGAATAGCAGAAAAGTTCCTTGTACAAAGGCGTAACTGTTTGGATGGAGTTGAGTGGGAGCAATTCCTGTTGGATCATAGGTTTTGATTGCTGACATGAAACAAAAATTCACGAATCTACGACTACGATAACATCCAGACTCATCGGTTCAATATATGGTTTGTATAGTTAACAAGAGTCATCAAATGAATATTTAAAGTCTAGTTTAGTGCTTTGTTAAAATCTTTCCTCAAGAATCATCATTCACATAAACTTGCATGCATATTTTAATCAAAATCAAGTTTTCAAAAAATGCATGGAGCAAGGCTCGAACCCTGGTCACTAGTTTGGAAGGCAAGTACTCTAACCAAATGAGCTACTATAGTTTTTGCTTAACAACAGAATTCAGTCGACTGAATAACCTGAGTCAGTCGACTGAATTTGTGCAGTTTAACATATACATGCATGTTTTTAAATTCAATCGACTGAATAATCTGAGTCAGTCGACTGAATCTGAACCGAGAGTTTACACTCTGTAATCAGTCGACTGACTCAGACTATTCAGTCGACTGAATTCTGCAACAGTCATTTTTTTGTGAAAAGTCACTTCCTCTTTTGAATAGCCTTCTTCCTCCCCAAGGGTTGCAACCATTGCTATTCGCAGAGAACTCTTCACCAGCAGTTGCAACTCCTTAACTACTATATATATGCATGAATTTCAAGATCAAATCACTTGACTAACTTCACTTACTCGATTATACTTAAATCATATTTTCTGAATTAACTACTCTCTTGAATTCATACATTCATTGCTTACGTATTCATTTCCATATTCTTCAAGCAATTTAAAACTTCCTAATCTTTATATACACACAACTACACACATCATACTTGAGGAAAAGATTATAGGAAGGTTGTACTACAAGTGACAAATCCGTGTTATTAGAACACACAAGGTCAAAACAATCTTTTTGTATTTGTTGAAGTCATGTTCTACTGCTCAAGCGTGTGAAGTCCTCTTCGGTTGCTGAGGCAAAAATCCTGTTCTGCTGCTTAGGTCCCTGTTCGGATGCTCAGGGGTTGTATAGATCTGTTCCTCCGGGTTAAGTGAGGGTATTGTTGTTAGTGAAATTCCAGAAGGAGTCTGGGACTGGACGTAGGACGGAGCTCCGAACCAGTATAAAATATCTAGTGTCATTTTACTATACTGCTTTTATATTCCACACTATTTACAGTATTACTATCATCACTATACTCTATATTATCATTTATCCATATTACACGATCCATAGCACACTTTTTCATTTGGTATCAGAGGCTGGTATTCTAGAGATCGTAACAACATCCTAGAATAAATGGATACAAAGAGATTTAGTCAAGTAAATAAGAAGAGGAAAAGCAATAAAGAAAAATCAAAGGAGCAAACAAACAAATGCTTCATGGCAAAAGATAACGAGGTTAGTTATCTAACTTTTGATGATATGATAGAAATAAATTCAGAACTTCTAGACACTTTAAAAAGTCTCAAAAGAAAATATAAGGAAGCTCTAGAAAATCAGAAGAAAGCAGAATTCGAAAGAGATATGCTTAAAGGCGAGAAGAAAATTTTAGAAGAAGAACTTGAGAAAATTCAAGATTCAGACAATTCTCAACTCGCTCTATTAAGTCAAGAAATAGAAGCTCAAAAAGAAAAGAATAATGCTCTAGCTTCTGAGAATCATGAGTTAAAAACAAAAATTAAAATTATTGAGTTAGATAACACTAGTCTCAAAATTAAGCTTGATGACATTACTAAAAATATTTCCAATTTTAATAAAGGGAGAGAAAATTTATCCAGGATTATTGAAAATTCTCAACCTGCTTCAAATAAGAAGGGATTAGGTTATGTTAAGAATTCAAAAGCTCACAATGATAAAAGTGGTATAGGATATAATATAACTGATCGTAGAAATAGCACTAGATATGCTTTCATGTATAGTAAAAATATTAGTGCTAGTACTAAATTTCGAGTAAAGTCTAAATCCAATTTTAATAGAAATTCAAATACTGCTATGACCAATAATGTTTATAATTTCTCTAGAAGTACAAAATCATTGACGGGAAATATGAATAAAAATTATCTAAGTATTTGGGCTCCTGTTAATTGGAAAAATAGAGAAAAATACATTGATGATTATTTTGATATGGTAGTTAATAATGAAAATTATATTTATACAGGTTCAACCACACCCAAATGGGTATGGTTTCCTAAAAATTAGGAAATTATAAGAACCTTGGGTATCGCATGCTTTAAATGTTAAATTTTTTGATACCTTATATTATAAGTAGTAGTTATTTTATTGTTCTATATTAACACTTATGTCGAATATAATTTATGCCATCATATAAACTTTCCTTTTTGTCGATGACAAAGGGGGAGAAAGATATTGCTCTAACACTATTTGCGGGAATAAATGATGCAAGCATAGATTAAGGGGGAGAAAAGTTTAATTATTTACAGGAATATATAGCACAGATCCAGGGGGAGAAATCTATAACACAATTACAGGAATATATTCAGGGGAGAGATAAGTCAACAAAGCTTGTCGAAGATTCGTCCGTAGTAAATGGATTTGTCATCATCAAAAAGGGGGAGAATGTTAGATCATAGGTTTGGAAGGCTCGAACCCTGGTCACTAGTTTTCAAAAAATACATGGAGCAAGGCTCGAACCCTGGTCACTAGTTTGGAAGGCAAGTACTCTACCCAAATGAGCTACTATAGTTTTTGCTTAACAACAGAATTCAATCGACTGAATAACCTGAGTCAGTCGACTGAATCTGTGCAGTTTAACATATACATGCATGTTTTTAAATTCAGTCGACTGAATAATCTGAGTCAGTCGACTGAATAATCTGAGTCAGTCGGCTGAATCTGAACCGAGAGTTTACACTCTGTAATCAGTTGACTGACTCAGACTATTCAGTCGACTGAATTCTACAACAGTCATTTTTTTTGTGAAAAGTCACCTCCTCTTTTGAATAGCCTTCTTCCTCCCCAAGGGTTGCAACCATTGCTATTCGCAGAGAACTCTTCACCAGCAGTTGCAACTCCTTAACTACTATATATATGCATGAATTTCAAGATCAAATCACTTGACTAACTTCACTTACTCGATTATACTTGAATCATATTTTCTGAATTAACTACTCTCTTGAATTCATACATTCATTGCTTACGTATTCATTTCCATATTCTTCAAGCAATTTAAAACTTCCTAATCTTCATATACACACGACTACACACATCATACTTGAGGAAAAGATTATAGGAAGGGTGTACTACAAGTGACAAATCCGTGTTATTAGAACACACAAGGTCAAAACAATCTTTTTGTATTTGTTGAAGTCATGTTCTACTGCTCAGGCGTGTGAAGTCCTCTTCGGCTGCTGAGGCAAAAATCCTGTTCTGCTGCTTAGGTCCCTGTTCGGCTGCTCTGGGGTTGTATAGACCTGTTCCTCCGGGTTAAGTGAGGGTATTGTTGTTAGTGAAATTCCAGAAGGAGTCTGGGACTGGACGTAGGACGGAGCTCCGAACCAGTATAAAATATCTGGTGTCATTTTACTATACTGCTTTTATATTTCGCACTATTTACAGTATTACTATCATCACTATACTCTATATTATCATTTATCCATATTACACGATCCATAGCACACTTTTTCAATTCCAAGATATCTCAACATCTCTCGAATAAACGAATTAAAGGGCGGTACGCATCCGGTCCAGCACATAAATTTGTTACATGCCTTGCACCCCTCTGGAGGAAAGTGAGGCATGTCGTTTATTGAAGGAATTAGGACATCTACAAACGGAATTCCATGTATGGAATACAGCCTGCGAAGGGCAACCTCACCAATTCAGGAGGCTTGAGAATCTATTGGGTTGTCTAGAAGAATGGCACCCTCTACGGCATGGGAGCAGGACTTATACCCTCCACCGGGAGGATCGGAACATCTGAAAAAAGGTTGACTGACAGGCCAAAAACTTCCATCCGTTCTGCTTGATGATTGGGAGAAAGCCTGCCGGATATAGTCGCAGAGCTCAATTTTGCTTCAGGATCGATATGTTGCATGGCCAGTTCGAAAGACATAGCAGATAAACGCGCTGAGCGTTTGGAGTCCATATTAGCTATACTCAGTGGATAATCGAGGTGAGAAAAGTTTACCTGTTCTCCCTTGCTACGTGTGAGCTAGTGCAGTGCATTGTATAACAGATATAAACAGTTTAAAATCAGAAAAACGAAGTAAAACGACGAGACTTTGGATTCCAACCAGAGTGACTGTCATCGTTGACCGTCTCAACTGGCAGAGAGATTGATCAGTTGTAAAACATTTGGGATTGACTATTGGTATATCGAAGCGTGAAGTTTGTCGTTCAAGTCCATTCGTAAGTTTTTAGTCTATGTTGAAAGATCCAAGGATTTGATTGTTCAATCTCGAGTTCGATAGTAAATATGCAAGTTTTAATGTTCATCGTCATCATATGTCCAAGTTCGTTAAGATGAATTGGTAGTAACTGTTCAAACAAGTAAGGATAGACTACTTTATAAGTTCAAAAAAACCCTACAAGTCCTTATGCCAATCCCTGTATATCGAACCCTACATACCGATCCCTATCCCAAAGCCTCTCTACCGATCCCTATCTTCACCTTAATACTATTGATCCCTTCATTTCACCCACTCTTCACCATCTTCCACCGAAACCTCCCTTACTTCCCTTCTACTTAACAACATATCGACCCCTATGTTTATACTGATCAGCATAGGTCCAAGACTCCAAAACCGACCTCTCCTCTGCTCCATCTTCTTCTTCCTTCCTCGTCCTTCGCCCTACTGAACTCCTCCAAATCCAACATTTCACCTCTCCCAAACAGATTCAACCGCTACTCCATCGTTGCGCCAAACTTTGGAATCCCTTATCTCATCATATAACCAATAGAGAAAAGAAGGCTTACCTATATGAGAATTTTAGTTTGAATGTAGGCGATTGTTAGAGGATGTACGAGCTGAAAGGAGGAAGAAATAAGTCATAGGATAGGAAAGATTGCAAATGAATTTCACGCCGAGGATTAGAGGGTTCGGTTTCGCGAGTGAAGAAGGAGAGTTTGGTGTAGAGTTAGAAGTTAGGAAAGTTGGATATATGAAATAAGGAAGATAAGGGGATGGCATATATATGTAAGGGAAGAAGGGGTCGGTATGGTGTAGAGAAAGAGAATCGGCTCGTGTGTTGACATTTAAAGATAGAGAGGGGTCGGCAAGAGATATGCCGATCCCTGTACAAGTGAGAAGTGGAAAGGAGGGATCGACATAATGCATGCTAACCCCTACAAATGTTTCTAAAAATAAGGAAGAGAGAGGGATCGGCTAAACATATGCCGATCCCCAAAAAAATGGAAAATGAAATGAATGAATGAAAAATGATTATAAGGGTTCGGCTATAAACATGTACATACATAATGCAAGGAAGTTGGCAACAACCCATGAACGTGCGAGCGCGTCCAGGAGCCAACTATAAAAAATGTTTATATGGATGTGCACGTGAATGACCTGAAAGTTCAATTTTTTGAAATCGACAAAAATTGAAGTTAAAACCTAAAACCTTCTAGTTCGAGGCTGGACTAGATAACAAAAGCTTATTAGTCTAGTAGAACTGGACTTATACTTTGATCGAACATAGCACTGGATTTAAATTATTGGAATCGACCAAGTGTCATGGCAATCAATGAGGAATTCGACACCTTGGAAAAATGATTCGATAAAGGAATAGCAACTGTTCAGAGAGCTAGATGGATCTCATATTCAATGATTCAAAGCATGTCATGTTAATCACAAGACGTACTTAAGGGGGCAAGTGTTACCCAGCATTCTAGCCCAGCTATATTGAATTGGTTGCATGAGTTAGATCCGACTTCTATCAAGGTCGATGATTCCGAAGCGATGACTGTGGGACCTGGAAGTCAAGTACAGATGATTATATGAAGTCAAAATTGAACGGAATTAATAGATATGCGACGTAGATTTCTCAAAGTATAGGATATGGCTCCTTGGATGGAAGGGTTCGGTATAGCGTGGCTCATTAAGAGGGATCGGCATTCATCATGGAGGATGGATCAGCAGGCTTCATGGAAAAGGGGTCGGCATATACCAAAATACTAGAACATCTATGTAGAAAACAATTAATATCTCGAGATCTACAAGACCAATGCATATGAAATTTGGAGAGCAAGGTATATAGACCCTAGAGAATTGACCCTAGGGATCACACATCAAATGGACAAAGCAAGAGGGATCGGCATACAACCCTTGTGAGGGATCGGTAGAATTGCAACACTCAAGTCATGCTAAGTCAAAGATCAAGCAATAACTCGAGCTCTAATGGTCCAAATGACATGAAAATTGAAGACTAAATATATTTTGCATGGAGAATCCACCATAGGGATCACTGCCCAAAAATTGACCAATGAAGAGATCGGTATCGATCCCTCCACATTAGGAATTGGGCCTAACGATCCCTCTAGTGGGCCCATGTGGATTAGAAGGTCCTTCAGTCGAAGTTTCAAAGAGATTGGTAGTTGTCTTCACCTATAAATACTGGAGTGATGGGTCATTCTAAGGATCTTTACGCTGCTTGTTACTCTAGACTCTATTGTAATCGAGTGTTTTCTATTTTCTACTGTTGTTATCAGATTCATAAGTGATTAATAAAGGATAATCTTTGAAGTGGACGTAGGCATACAACGTCGAACCGCTACAATTCTTTGTGTCTTTGATCTCTATTGCTTGATAATTGATCTACTCGGTTTATTTTTGTTTTTTCTTCATTGCTTCTCTACACAAATCTATTCTTGGGTGTTTGTGACAAATTTAGTTGCAAACACCTGGTATATGGGAATGGTGACCTCCTTATGAAGGGGTATACTTACTATAGCTTTTATAGTGATATCAACGATAGCAAGTCAGTGTCGGGTTACATCTTTACTACTAACATTGGGGTAGTCATTTGGAAACGTTCCAAATAGGAAATAGTAGTCGATTCCATGATGAAGGTCGAGTACATCACCTTTAATCAAGTAGCTAAAGAAGCGTTCCGGATGCACAAGTTTTTAAGGGAGCTCGGAGCGATTTCCAACAAGGAGAATCTAATGGCATTGTTTTGTGATAACAATGCAGCAATCTAGATTGCAAAGGAGCCAAGTGCACATAATAATTCACGACATATCCTATGAAAGTTCCACCGAATTAGAGAATTCATTGAGAAGAAAGAGGTCATGATATAATAGGCAGATACCAAGGACAATATTGCATATTCATTCACAATGGGACTAGCTTCGTCGGTTCTCGTCAAGTTGATCGAAGGGATGAGATTGAGATTCCATAATTGGCCCCAAGTTCACGTAGGAGATTGATAGAGTTAGGGCATGCCTTGGGGCAATTCTGTAATTTATTGTAAATTATTAACTCTATAATAATTTAAGATGTCGAAGATAGAGTCAGTGGCTATTTTTTATGTTTGACAGAGGGGTTTGGATGAGGAGGTGAAAGGTATATTTTCTAGCTTCGCAACTAAGTGTTCGGATTCTTAATGAGGAGGGGTTGAAGAGTTCTTAGGTTGCATGGTTTGAGTTTTCAAGGAAGTTGTGAGAATCAAGTAGGTGGACGTTTGACTAGGGTTTGCTGGGGGTTGCCTTCCTTCTAGTGCCAAAATTTTAATAAAACTTTTGTCTCACAACACCAATTTAATTATGAAGCAATTACGGTGCTGAAAGCTTACCATAATCAAGAATTAACAAATTTAAGTGATGTAAAATTTGCCTTAAGGTGGTGATTATGTTATTGCATGCTTACACAATTATGAGGTTACACTCTAATTTTTCCTTCAAATGTAGAGTATAATTTATGTCCAATTGAGGTAAAAAAAATAGAAAAAAAGAATTTAATACTAATTGGAGTAAGTAAAGTGCAGAAAAAGTAAAGGATGTAGAAATTTATGTGGTTTGGATTTCGAAGAGTACTACGATCACGGGTCAAATCTTTGTTTATATGTTTCTTTCTGCTACAAACTTTTTCAATGGTAGAGAGTACAAGTAAATTTAGTATAGAATTCAAAAAATATGTCAAAAGTCCCTTTCTTTGCAACATTAACCTTTTATTTATATTAACACAATGTCACATGGATCGCTAATCCCCTAATTCAACATTGCTCCCCCACCATTCGATCCTTCTATGTGTTATTAATCGCATTGCTTGCTGGTTTGTGCATGGATTGCTGACATGGCTAAAGGAATGGGAAAAATCTTTTAGCGGGAAGATTTGGTTGAGGGCAAGAATTTTGAATATGAAGTTAGGTGGGAAATTTAAGCTTTGAAGCCTTGGGGATGAACTACTGGATTCATTACGGGGACTATGCTTTGCTAGCTCGTGGTGTCATAGCTTCTGAATTTGTTTCTAGTTACTGCAGTTCCTCTTCGAATCATAGTGACCAAATCTTCTTTTAGTGTTAGTGTCATTTCTAAATTGATGGCACCTAGATTTCAAGGAGATGCTGGAGTAGTTTCGAGGGTGGTGTCAGCCCTAGTTTCAGGAGGGTGTCGATGTAGTCATGTATGAGTTGGTGGTGTGGACCTTAAGGAGGTTGTGAAGTTGTCTTCTTAAAGAAATAAGGCGGCGCGGTCTCTAATGGGATGGCGAATTAGATGTTAATGCGGTGGTAGCTCGGTTTCCCTAGAGAAGTTAACGCAGTCTACGTGGGGTGCTGGCCCAGCTTCTATAGTGGAATTAGTGCAATTTTAAAGGAAACGATGATGCAGTCTTTCAGAAGAGATCTGTGTAGTCTTTTCCTTCTATGCATAGATGGGCTCTTTTAATTTACTTTTTTGCTTGCGGGCAACACTTTTCTGGCCGTTTTTGTAAGAGTGACCACCCTACTTGCTTTTTAATGTATGATGATGCAATGTCCATGTATTCCATTCGTTGAGATTGCATGACCTATCTTTGATTTTACTAAATTTTCATTATGTCTTTGATTTCTTTGTTGCTTTGTTGATTGTATATGAGTCGTGCGTTTGTCCAATTGTCTATGAACATAGTTTCTTGGATTCAAAGATGTTCAGCTTTGTGCAGTTCCCTTCTTTTGGTGAAATTGTGGCCGAATTGCTTTTTCCCTTTTGGTTGCATAGTTCTAATGTGCTCATTTTGTTGACTTGCATTGTACATACTTATAGGAGGAAATTGGGTGTAAAAATATCAATACATCCATAGAGATCAGAATATGTACCCCTATACAAATGTTGGGCAATGTATTACTCATGGGTGCTAGAGGCACCAAGGATTACGTACTCATAGTTATTGGATAAATATGAAATGACTTGTTCGAGAATCTCCTATTGGTTGATAATAATTAGGTCAAATAAGTAATCTCGATGAGACGATGTTACACAGTTCTATCGACATGAGAATGTGGATACTCTATTTTGATTATAGTTAAATCATGACATGAAGATCATCAAGTGACTATAGTTGAGTTTGAACTGAAGCGTTGGAAGTGAAGCATTATTCAATAGAGAATTTATTTTCTCAGTTGTATCAGCTTATTCTCATGGTCAACTGTATTCAACTCAATGTCAAAAAATTTAGCCAAAGTAGAGCAAATAATAATAAATATTATTGAACAAAGGACTTTGTGTATGGACTAATCCAGTTGAATAAAGATAATACTGGAGTTATGATTAGTACTAAATTCCATATATCCTAAAATGATGTAGTGTTGATGAAGAGCACGTGTGTAAATTATTGTTACTAAAAGGTACCGATCGAGAAAATGTAAAATTGGATTTTACTAAAGAGATCTGTAAGCAATGAATTCGGTCAAATTGTCACAAAGCTAAGGTGTCATGTAAATGTTAATATCTGAATTTTTCGAATATTAATCGTTGATTGAATTCACAACTATGAGTCGCACAACTAAATCTATTGATTCTCCGCAATACCACCTGATTTAATTAATTTATAATAGTTATAAATTGATTAAATTAACTAATATTTAGAGAAATATTAATTATGAGTATATTAAGTATTTGGAGTGATATTAATAATGCGGTAACTCCTAAAAATATCCTAGGTTCTATTAGTGAGTATTTGGATTTGCATATAATAGTTATGTATGCACATCTCGATATACGATATCGATGTATATTTAAACTGGTTTTAAATATAGTTAATTGTTAAATGGATTCTGAGATTTTTTTTGGCCCATATGGGATCCATTCATGATCGACCATATGATGGGGCGATCGGAGTTTGAATTTAGATTTAGAACCAAGTTGATTTGGTAAGAGAGCATGAGTAAAAGGTGCGAGATATTTTCTCTCTTTCTCTATAAAGACCAAATTAAACACATGCACCTTGCTTTGATACCATTGTTGGTCAGTCCCAAACTCCTTTGGGTGGTCTATACATGATCCCTCATGAGTGAATTTTAAGTGCAGCCTCTCGACTGACACAACCTGTCAAATTCTTGACGTAGGACATGTAGGGGTAAGAGCAATGCTTCACCATAAATCACACTGTGAGAACCCCCTATCATGTTGGTGGCGGGAACCAAACATGTAACATCACCGCTACCATGTAGACGCCTCTTCCAACTTCGCTCTGATACCATTGTTGAAACCAACACGTTTGATAGCATGTGAAATGGGTAAATTTAAAAAAAATCCCTAGTTGGATCTTAATGGGTCTATAAAGTCTATTAATTAACATTAGATCCAATCTGTTTATCTAATCAAATCATATTTTATTTTGAATATTTAATTTTTTTTTTTGAAATGGTACTTTATATACAACAAATCACATATCACATGTCAATATATGTTCGAATCACGCTACACAAGTTTCAAACTTGTGACCTCTCGCACCAGAGTCGAAGCACTTAACCACTGGGACAATGGTGCTTGTCAAATATTTAATATTTTATTTTATTAATCATATTAAGTTAATATATTTAATGTTTTATTTGATCATATCTCATACAAATACAAATACGATGAGATGTTGATATGACACATGAGCATAGCATGATAATATAATAAATAAAAGCATGGTTTGATATATACTTATGTAGATATTAGAATTTGTATCTACCACATATATATTGAGCATATATATGTATGCGTGCATGTGTGAGAAATTGTATTGGGACATAAGTTGGTGAAATAGTGGATTTCAACCATTGGATTGCTCTTGATTTCAACTGCAGTGTAAATTTGATGAGATTCAACGGTCAAGATTCTTTGTGTCACCAATTATATTTTATTTTGTGTCCAAATAGTCAATACACACACACACACTAATACACATGCACACGTGTATATGTATAGCGTATTTCGAAAATTACACCCATGTGGGTGTATAGTATATTTTGAAAATTATATTTAATGAAATAATAATTTTGATTTTGCTTTTACTTTCAACTCTTTAGTGTCTTTTTTCTTCATTTTTCTCGTTCGATATAGCCTCCATTTTTTCTTCATTAACTTTTCTAGCCTCTTCTACAGTTTTATCTTCGTCATACTGATCTTAGCTTTTTGGTTATTCTTTTCATTTTTTCTTCTTAGTTTTCTTTATTATCTCACTCTTTATAGATGCAAATATCGTACAAACGTTTGTACTATGAGAAATGCTAAGCACACTCTCAAGGAAATGTGTTTGTATTTGTCCTTTTATGGATGGAGGGTGCAGTTGACAATCATAGATGACATGTAGATAATGATTAATGGTCTTGTCATCTCCATCAATCAAAATGATAGTGAAAGTGTATTTATCATTCCTCTTATCTATACTATATTATTATTAGTGAGTTGAATTTCAAGCTCACACAGGCCCCCTTGAAATTTGGCAACTGAACAGTCCCCTAATTTATATCTATAATATACAGTGCGCACAAGCCCTGTTCTATTTTGTGAAATCAACCGTCGCGGTTTCATTTCTTTTGGTAACCAGCTATCCGCTTCCTTCGCACAATCTCTTCGTCCCCAACTTTTCTTCCTCTAAACCGCATCTATGGAGTCAGTGACTCTTCAAGCAGGCATCGATTAGAGCTCCGCTAATCCTCATCCCTTACTCAGCATTGGTCATCTTCTTCGTTTACAGACCTCTCCACTCCCAAACACTTAAAAAACGGCGATCTCCTTTTGCATTTTCTCCAGATCTTGGTCTGCTCTCATCGTCTGTATTCTCCACCTGGATCCGAGATGGCCAAAAATCGCAAGTCCAAACCAAAGTTTGTTTCATCCATTATTAATCATGCTTCGGCTACAAGATCTGGCCGACTACGCTACCCAATCGTCTACCTACCTCAGGTAAAAAACTCTAATTTGTTCTTCTCGAATTGGTTTCTAGATTGCTTATTGGATGAAGAAATCTTTCCTAGGTCAGTCTTCTTCGTGGCGGAAGTGATTTCATTTGATAACGTTTTTCAATTCCGTCGTTAACTTTCCACTAATTTTATAATTAGTTTTCTCACAATTCGTTATACTGATTTAATTATTGTCTAATTTTGATCCGATTTGTTTTTTTTAAATAAATTAGGTTTTTTCAGGTGGACCAGTTGGTGCAATTGTCAGCATGTCAACTAGCAAGTAGGCTATTTACAATCTACGCTTGGGAGCAATTCATTTTGGTCAGGTTTGTTAAATTATTTAACCAACCAAGAGCTAATTGACGACTGTATCTGAATGCTCAAGTAATTTTAATTATTCAATTTCTCCTTTTTAGGATAACTTATTTATTTTACTTTAGCAATTTGTACGTCCAATATTTTCCGTCTTTATGATTAATCGGTAAATTTATTTGAATTTATTTTATCATTTCTAGAGGATATTCACACAAACATATCATTTGTTTGTAATAAAAATTTGTGTGTAATAATCTTTTGATAATTTGTATGTAATATCATATCTATTTACCATTAGACCAACCCACTTTGTTGCAACTATAGTGCATAGTTCCATCTCTTTTGATTATAGTATTAATACCATAGAGGGTATTTTGATAACCAGCAACAGAATTGAATAAGCCATGAAAAACGCTAACGTATGATAGTCCTATGTTATCTAAATCATTCAACGCAATGATCATAATTTTGATGCTTGGATTTCACCAAATAGCAAAGATTTTACTACTCTATATCAATTTATACTTTGTATGTTTTAATTAATCTCCGCTGTCAGTTTGTAACTTTTAACTTTTATAGCTGGCATTATATTCTCTTGGAAATAAATACTTTATACTCTTTGCTGCTATGTATTTTTCGTATGTATTTTTAATGCTAAATTTTTATATAATAGTAAAAATCAGTACATAAATTATAATGTTAGTTTATAATATATACTGCCCAGTTAGTTTAATTATAATCTACACTGCCATGTACTTATTTATATCAACTCTATAGTGAGATAATGAATTATGTTGGGATTATGAACAAAATATGTACATACTGCCTATATATCCTTCTACCTCTTTCTTCATTCCCTACTTTTGATTTATCATATAAAATATGTACCAAATGTTAAAAGTAGGTTGCTCTGTTTGAATATGTAGCATGTATGTTTGCTCATTATTGTGCAAGTTTTGATCCTACAAAATACGTTAAAAATCTGTTGCTCTGTTAGCTAAAATAACCTTTTCTTATATTGAAACCTTTATAATATTGAATGTTTATGCAGGTTTTTGGTCGGGAGAATCTTCAAACAACTACATTTTGGTGATGAGTCCATAGCAAAGTAAGGGGTGCATCATAATATTTAGTGATATATTTCTTATTTACTCTTCAGACTATTATTGTTTTGCATTAAACTATAGAATTTATCATTGACCATTGAGCATATGTGGTGATCAAGTATCAAGGTTCAAGCAAGAAAAAATAACTGATCAGAATGTGCATTGAACATTTTTAGGTTTTTCAAAATCTAATATGAATCATGATCTTTAGTATTACTTCTGAAAAAGATAATTTTAAGTTCAGGGTTATTTCTATCACCACTTAGTCGATTGATATTATCTTTATTTTGTGAATTAGAGTAGTAAAATATGAGACTTTGGTTTTATCTTTTATAGAATTTTGGCTTTAACAAGTTTCATTTGGCCGAATGCTAGCTTACATTATGTTTTAGTATGCAAGCGTAGAAAGGTTTTAGATGTAGATAAATTTTGTTTAGCACCCAAATTTGTGCAGATGTATACTTTTGGCTTTAAGGTAAATTTGTTTGTTTTCTTCATCATTTGATGTTATCCTTCATTATTTTTTACCAATTCATATATTTCATTGTACAACTTCATTATTGGTTACCGACTCACATATCCAACAATTTATTATAAAGCATGTGAATTATAAACTACGGCTAAAGATTAACATATATGATTATCAAAGGATGAAGAAATTGTATGCATAGTGTGAACATGCTATTAAAAGATGTGGTTTATAGTTTTATTTAAAACATATATCCAATATTTTCTAAAATTGGAACAATGTCACTGATTTTTATTTTTTTTATACAGAATTTTCAGAATTAAATCTCAAATTCTCCACTACTCCCGCTGCAGTTTTATGTATTTGGCTTGAATGCTCATATGCTTCTGTATTCGACCCTCTTACTCCTCCCCTTTCAATTTTTTTCCCAAAACTTCATAATGAAGTGACAGTAAAATAAAAAAGAAAGTTTGATTACTATTTAGTATATAATATTACAGATAGAAATATGGCATTTTTAGTTTACTTTGTTCTCATTTAAACGGTGCATCTTGCAACAAAGCACGATGGTTTATAGGGTTTATTTCCAAGTTGTAATTGAGACCGCATGAGAAATGGTGATTTTTTCATTAAAATTTATGGAAATTATGATACTCATTAGTAAGTATTACATGACCTCCTTTTCCTTTAAATCTCTACACAAACTTGATAATTAAGTTGTGAATAAAATATAGGTTAAGATGTTCTATAAGTAGATAATACATCCAGTCTTAGTTACAGAATGAAAATTAGTAAACATAAATCAGTGTCTAAATAAAAAAACTGTTGAGAATATTGTTTTTAAATTTCATTGCCATGTTATTTTGTCTAATACCTTTTTATGTCTAAAAGAAACAATAATGCATAATTTTGATAGTAAATCAGTTGGTTATTGTAATATTACATCTAATGGTTTATAGAAGTTATGCTAAAAGGAATCTAGTGTAGTAGGTTTGAGGATTATGGAACTATGTACCAAAGATAGTTTGAGGATTAATTTTTCCGATTTATGTAGACAAAATAATAGCCTATAGCTATCAAGTAACCAAAAGATCGAGTGACAGCTATCCAAGTGCAAGACATCGGGTCTATTAGATCAACTATTACAATTTCCAGGCAACTTGAGGATTCAACTCTATAAAGCAAGGTATTGTAGAACCACTTGATTTAAAAAGTATATTTTATGATAGGTGGCTTTCAAGTTTTAATATGCAAGTAGATGGATTGTAAGTGTGGTCTTCCTTATGAATGGCAGGTGTACAAGTACTTTTGTTAAACTTTATTTTTTGATCATCATAGCTACAAAGCTAAACTGCATGAATATGATATATTCACAACTTCGTGAATGCATTAGTTCAACCCGTTAAATAAATGTTATAAATTGAACATGATCTAATAGAAAGAAACTCAATATTATTATATATACTGTAAGGAAATATTGAGATAGGTATAGTCAGCTGGTTGAATAATTGCATAGAAACATTTGTATATGTTGAGTAATTGATTTCAAGTGAAAATATATGCAATGAATATATAAAGAATAAATAAAATAGTAAAGTTAGAATAATAGAACTAAAAGGCATAGACAAGTTTATGGAATCGGACTTATACACTCAACTTTGACAAAACAACTATATCAGTACTAAAAATCAGGTTCAGGCAATATTCCTCCTTTTCCTAACCCAAATTTTAGAGGTTTAATTTGTGTCTTATGATTATCTGGTCCACTGCTTATTTAAAATTCATTTTCCCTTAATTCTTTGAAGATTTAGATATATTCTATTATTTTCAAATTAAAGGGGATAGTTGTGTTTTATTCTACACGGAGTCCAATCCTCATTCATAGCTAATTTAATCGGAAAACCATATAAACACATGTAAACGGTAAACTCTTGAACTTATTAAACACTTCAGCGAGTAAGCTTCATTATTCTATGCTTATTATTATTTTGTATTATTTTCAATATTAGTTGCTGAGTTGCTTTTTTGAACACATCATTCACTAATATCTGTATATTAATTTGTGTATCAAATTCAACTTTTATAACTTGAGTTATAATGTACGAAATTATTAGTTCTTTGGTATTTTGATAAATTTAAAATAATATGAAAGTCGAGGAATCACATGCAGAGGTAAGTTATAACACTTCAATTTTCATTTCGCGCTCACATTAAACTTTATATGACATTTTCGAGTATTATACTCCCTAAGTTTCATGACCTTGATGAAGGCGAACGGTATTTGGAAGGAACATTTTGGCAAGTCTTCATTTGCATGTTTTGCTTTTATACTAATTTACTCATATTTTTCACTTTGCAATCTTAAAAGCAAGTCCCAGTTATCATGTCAAGATTTAAGTCCCAATCATCCTACCAATGTTATAAGGAACATCTGCATGTCCCTCATCTTTTTCAACAAGTTTCTTTGCTTTCATGTACAAGAATTCTATCCTTTGCAATCATTAATCCGATGAATCTTAGGTAGCTGCATAACGATTTAGTTATAGGTTTATTTCTTCTTACATTCCGTTACAGGTTGATTTCATTAGTTGAAGTCTAAAGGATTCTCTTATGTCATATATGATCAAAATTCACTTAAGTTTAAGGCTTGAGTTTTCGAATACGTTCAATATTTCCGGAACATAGATTACTTAAGATCTTTATAACTACTTTCTCCATTGAGTTTGATGGATAAGCTTTCGTATTGTTCTTAGTGATTTAAATTAATTAATAAATTAAAATATTTATATTAGTTGAATTTCACTTCTTTTCACAAATATGTGATATTCAAATTAGTTAATGTCAATGTCCACATATACTTTCAATTTATGTTCTTATAGATAATTTGAATTAGTTAGTCCAAAAAGTGCATATTATTTTATTGTTATATTACTATCATTCTTTGTATGCTTACAAAACAGTATGTTCATAGACATACCATATCAATATATGTAAATTTATTTGCACTTCATTGAGTAAGGAGATGCAAAACATCAAACATAACTTTAAGCTATTTGTTCCAGCCATTTTATGATATCCAAGTATACCCTAAACTTACCATGATTACATTTAGTAACTGGGTTTGAACCTCTAATATCATCCCTGACATAATTCATTAAATTTGGTTGGATAAGTGTTAACCTTGGTTCATGTAATAACTTTGTTGTTTTAAGAATAATGGTAATGAAACCATGTTTTTTCAATCGCTGATGTACTCCTAATGCTTCTTTCAATCACCTTATTCGCTACGAGCTTTAGCTTCTTCTATTTAGATAAGCAAGTGTTATTTAGTCTGTTTTCTAAGATAGTTTATGTTTTACATATGCAGGTAACTACCATGCCTTATAGATCAACAACAAGTTCAAAATTCATGGTTTTTCTCGGTGTATTTTTTGATAGCGTTTGCTGAAGTAGAGAAGACCAAGGGACATAATTTTTTGTTCTACATAGTTAAATATTCTATTTAGAATAAAGGTAATGAGTCCATGGTTTACTATTTTCATTTGATTTAGGCTATTTGATTGTTTTATTATATAACATGTAATTTCATATTTATTTTAAAGATGATGTTCGTTGAATTTGTTAAACCAAAAACTCATATAGTTAACTAACGACTAATTAGCTATCAGCTACTGTACTCTAAATGTTTCAATGCTTATATATTTTCTCTTTGACTGTCTAAGAATATACTGCTATTCATGTCAACTTTTTAGCCATGCTAGGGGACTATTTATTATCAGAATTAGCATGTATTTTTTGCGTATAATTTCCTTATTCCTAACTAGGATAAACAAGTGTGTTTCAAAAGCCTTGGTGACTTTTTGTTGTTACTGATGAAAAGTATCTCTCTTTTGGCTTTTAGTATTGTGTGGTTGAATGTTCATTACATGAATATAGTATGTTCTATTATTTATAATGCTGAAATATTTGGAGCTACAAGAATGTCTATTATTTAACTATGATCGAGTTACACATTCATGATTCAAAAAATGATGCCTATTATTTATGTATAGGCATTCTAGATAATTTAAAAAATAATCTATGTACGTGTAGTTACGCAAGCATGTAAGCTACAAAAATATTTAAAATAAAAATAGTTCTAATCCGGTGTGCAAAGCACTAGTTCTAATTAATTAACCAAATGGGTTACCTATGTACTTAATACACGAAATAAATAGTCAATGTAATTGTGACCATAGTTCCTATTCCAATAAGCATTAATAAATAAATAAATAAATAGTGCATCTAATTTTGGTCAACAGAAAAACATAGTGTTCCATAAATACAAAACCATATTGGTTTCTTTGCAACTATGCATCGTGAACCAAAAATTCTTAATCTAGACTTTAATAAGGTATTTAACGTGAAAAGAAGAGTTTTGTATGTACGCTTGTAAGGCTGTAATTATCAAAGTAAAACAAACAACTATTCCACGTGCGTACTAATAAGATGCTCTCTATATATCCACCGCTCTCTCATATCCAAAGATACACATTTCCTCGTTGAGATCTCAAATCAAATAAACAACATTTGATAGTTTTATAGACAAAAAGACATAAATATCTTTATTACAAGGTTATACATATATGGATATGAACATTTTGTACCCGAAGCTGCAGCGCCTTGGAAGCGACCGCAGCGTCATATCAAATAACGACCTCTCAGATACCAGAAAACTTCCTTCATCCAAATACAAAGGCGTAGTCCCACAGCCCAACGGGCGTTGGGGATCCCAGATGTACGAGAAGCACCACCGGGTGTGGCTCGGCACCTTCGAATCCGAATCCGAAGCCGCTCTCTCCTATGACATCGCTGTCTGCAAGTTCCGTGGCCGTGACGCCATCACCAACTTCCCCTTAATCAAAGACGAGTCGGAGCTCGACTTCATATCATCATGCTCCAAGGCTGAGATTGTAGATATGCTTAGGAAGCATAGTTACAGAGACGAGCTCAACCAAAGCAAAAGGGTTGCACACTCCTGTGCAGGCCAATTGAAGAGGAAGAGGAAAGACAGTGATGCTGGTAAAGAGCAGATGTTTGAGAAGTTGGTCACACCGAGTGATGTAGGGAAGCTGAACAGGCTGGTGATACCCAAGCTCTATGCTGAGAAGCATTTTCCAATGGTGAATGGTGCAAGTAAGCTACTGAGTTTTGAAGACGAAGGAGGGAAGGTGTGGAGGTTCAGGTACTCGTACTGGAACAGTAGCCAGAGCTATGTGTTGACCAAAGGGTGGAGCAGGTTTGTGAAGGAGAAGGGCCTCAAAGCTGGTGGGGTTGTGGTCTTTGGGAGATTACTGGGTGTGGAGAAGCGGTTTTATGTCGAATGCATATGCAGTGATGATCAGAGTAAAACTAATGGAGTCGTCGAATCTGCAGAAGTTGCTGTTAGGACTGATGTTTTTAGGCTATTTGGGGTGAATTATTTGTTACATGTTTCAAAGAATGAAATAGTCGATCAATTGTTCCCACTAGATCAATTTGTGAAGAAACAATGTCTGCAAGCTTTATAGCATCCGCTTTAGTTTATGCAAATTTATATTGATCCTTAGATTTTCTTTTTATGATCCGATTTTTTTAATTTGGTATTTGTATAGAATCAACAGTTCCAAGCAGAAACAGGCATTCTTCAATAAATTAGGGAAAAATAAAATAATAAATAAGCTATTAACAACTTAATTGCACAGCGTTGGGGTTTTTCAATTCATAATATGATAAACTTGTTTCTTTGAATTATTTATGAATTGTTAAGTGTTAAAGTCAAGAAGTAATAATAAATAAGGTATAGTTTGTTAGAATAACTAAATGATTAATGTTGAAGTTGCGTGCTAAAGTTAGAATATGCTCCTACCTTCATTGTTAAAATTACTGGTTATTTGAATATTAAGATTAATATTACTTGTTCCAACAATTTTCTGGAAGGATAAGTAGCAAGCCGATTAAGGTACGATCCGACCCAATCAAATCCGATCCAATACAATTCAGCCCAACCAGTACGTGCCGGCCCAAAAACGGTGACCACAAGGCAGGCCATCTACACAACGGCATGCTAAGGCAATTGACGATCAACACAACTCATGATGTGTATTACCCCGTAAAATTTAATAAGAAATTTAATAACTAAAATAAAATTAAAAATATTTTTTTGTAAAAGTCGGAATTTGATCATTGAAGTTGCACCATTGCGTCCGAAGCAATATTCTGATCAATTTTCATATATAATGTGTTGAAATCGAAGTTCAAACGGAGAAGTTATAGACATTTAAAATTTCCGAATTTGAAGTAATTCAAACAAGTTTAAATTTAAAAATTTAATTATTTGAATTTGAAATTAAAAGATTGAATTTAAATAATAGTTAATATTAAAGGAGACTTAACGTTTAAGTAAGCATTAATTACAAATCTTGTTAACGTATAAATTAAATAAGGTATTTAATAAATAATTAGCATAAATTAATTAAACAATGTAGAAATCAAGGGTCTCGTAAGGGAGATCGGTTGACCGCCCTTATTCAGCAGTCGACTGTCCAAGGTTAACGATCGGTCGGTGGATTGTCATGCAGCTAGGGTTTTGCTTATTTAATGATTCGGATTTTATCATTTTTGATCCAATGGTTCTGGTTCCTTCTTACCTCTATAAATAGACCTTAGACCTTCCACTTTTCCTTCGTATAATCTCTTTGTCAAATTCTTTCTCCTTAGGGTTTCAGAAACAATAAACTTTCAGGTAAGTAATTCTAATTTCTAATCTCTAATTTAAAAATCCTTCTTCTTCCCATCTTCTAATTTCTAAAATCTAATACACATACAAAATCTATTTGTTGTATATTCAAAAAAGGGAAAGATCAAACAGAGAATCGAAAGTGGTATAAATCAGATCCCATCTTCTTCTTCTTCGGATTCCAGAATCAGTTTGGATTTTCAAAGGGAGATCTGAAACGAAATTAGGCGTGATGGAATCATATCCAGTTGGGAAGCAAACAATTTGTTGGAGGGAAATATCAAAATTTTCATATTTTTGTAGTTCAATAGTATTTATTTGGATTTGATGTATGCCTTGGGAAATTTTGACAAAAACATAACACCTAAAAGCCCAAAAAATTTCCCTAAATAAATGTAAATCTATGAATGTATTGGAATTTCAATTGTCTGTGTTAACATAGTACGACCAAATCTGCACTTGAGATTTGGATAATTTATAATCTATTACACTTTATTTCTTTTGACTTCACCTGAAGTATAAAAAGGGTTTTAAAAGAAAATAGAAAGAGGGTGCAAACTATGAATTTTATTGTAGTTTGCAATGCTTATTTCTGTAAATTATACATGTATGGAGTCCTTTTCGCTTCAAAGTGCTTTATGTAAAAACTAAATAAAATATGAAAGGTCTAAATTATAAGTCTTGTTTTACTTGAATATAAGATGTAAATTCTACTATGTTAATATATGAGATGGGTTTGGTATTATTCTTTTTTGTATACAAGTCAGTCGTTGGCTAAAGATATTAGATATATATTTTGTTGGAATTTAGGACTTGTATAAGTTTGACATTTAAATTAACAAGCATTTTCTTTGCGTGTGACTGGAAATATTTTATTTGAATCTCGCGCGCGCATTTGTGTATTGGTAATTAAAGTAATAATAGCATAATAATTATAACGTATTGAATTATGAGTATTTATTAAGTAGTTGTTTGAATAAGATTTTTCAAAAGATTTATTAAGTTGTTGTTTTGAAAAAGCAAGAAAGTTTGGAAAATCAGAACTTAAAATGAAGTTGTAGAGTCAAAAGTTCCGATTAAAAGGCTTTTGGTAAAAAAGAGTTTTTCATTCTTGAAACTCTTAGTTTAAATATTTGGTTGGATCAAAAAGTTTTTGGTTTAAATTTTTTCGATAAAGTGATTTTACTTTTTGAAGTAAATGTAAAATAGAGTGTAGGTTGGACTTAGTGATTTTTTTCTTGTAAGGCCTTAATTATGAAACGATGAGATGAGTATTATATATGGAGAGTATTTAAATTATGACTAAGTCATAGGGATGTGAAGTTAGTCAAAAGATACATAGAAGTCTGTCCAGCTAATCTAGCTACCAGCGGTGTGGCTTTAGGGCTAATGTGAGACATCTCCTATGATAAATATTTGTGATGACGTGAGGTTAGTCCCAAATTCTGTTGAGTAAATCTGCTTACCTAATCTGGCTACCAGTTCTTACGAATAGCCGGACTAATGTGAAACGTCATTATGAGTATGAGTAATAATACAAATGGCCTGCTTCAGGGTCTTGTGGTATTAAGTGGTTGTTTGAGGGTCCACCTCTTTTCTCCAATTAAAGTACTAAATTTCCAAGAGGATAGTTATTAGGCACGATAGGTGGTATCTCGACAGGGTCTGCCTCGTGATAAGGTATTAAGTGACTGACTGAGGGTCTATCTTTCCATAAAGAAGTATTAAGTGGCTCGAGAGATTCCATGTGATGTCAGCTAGATACTTACCATTGAGGGGCCACTTTGGGAATAGGTATTAAATGATGAGGTCTGCCTCAATTGAGTTCTTAACATGCCAGAATGCCTATTTTCAAATAAAAGGTATTAAGTGGCTTAGGTACTATCTCTCGCATTGTTAGATATCTATGACGTGGGATTTGGTTATGAGATTTAGAAATCTACTTCGAGAATGGAAGGTATTAAGTGGTTGATTGGGGACCTGCCTCCTTTCCTTATAATAAGTATTAAAATGGTTTTATGTACGTAAGACATATTCTTATTTTGGAATATACTGCCGAAGTACTAAAATGGTAAGACTCGAGGTTTTTATTTACCAGACATTTTTTGTTTTGACTCCCTCCTCATTAGAACACAGGTTAAGGACGGAATGATGATGGTGATGATGCTTGAAGGTGGAGTGGCTTAAACTTGTGACAGTTATTATTATCTTATTGATGTTTTATAGTGTACCCATGTATTTTGGATAAATGATGTAACAGATTTTACTCGACAGTTTGATAATGTTTTGTATTATTACATTTCAAATGGTTTTGAAATAAATGGGTACAATTTGTTATTATATTTTATTCCATCCGTTGTGAGTTCTAAAAGAATATTTATTGATATGTACTATTACTTCTTTTTTCAACCAATAGCCAGCCTTAGAATGTATCTTAGTTTCCATGGGCCTTTTCTGGGTTGAAATTAGGCATGTATTTTGAATACACCTATGAAAAAGGCCAACAAGTTCGTGAAGGGCCTAAATTCCCCGTTGAGAGAATTGTTGTTGACCTAAGTACTCATTGGTGCCACGTATGAGATATCGGTGGAGATGGCAATGCTACACACGACCAATGTGGACGATAAGGGGGCAGAAAAGGAGAAGGCTGCACCTACCCAAAAGCAAGGAGGGTCCAAGAAGGGAAGCTTTTGGGCTAACAAGAAGTTGAAGAGGAAGTTTAAGAAGGATGGTAGGGTGTGCAAGCGATGCCAGATGAAAAGTCATGAGGCTAAAGATTGTAGGGTGAGTCTAATGAAGGAAGCTTTTAAATGGAAGTGCTTTAATTGCCATGAGGAAGGGCACCTCAAGAATCAATGCCCTAAATTGGCAAAGGAATGATCAAGCGGACAAGCCTATGCTATTGAAGCTGTCCCTGCTATAAGTAGACCACCAAGAGACTAAGGGAAGGCAACATTAGAAGGTATAACTCTTATTTTAACAAGTGGAAAATAGGCACAAGGACAAATTTTCATAAAATTTTTGGCTGAAGGACAAAAAGTTTTATTTTTAGGTTGAAGGACAAACTTTGAAAGATAATTAGGCTGAAGGACAATGCTAATACAACTAGCATTTTGTACAATGTAAAACTGGATATAATGCTAGTTATAATTAGCATTTTGTACAATGTTTGCACAGTACAAAATGCTAACTATATTTAGCATTTTCCTTCAGCCTAATTATCTTTCAAAGTTTGTCCTTCAGCCCAAAAATGAAACTTTGTGTCCTTCAACCTAAATTTTTTTCAAAGTTTGTCCTTATGCCTAATTCCCTCTTTTAACAATTCGTACCATATTTGATTCAAGGGCATCGTATTCCTTTATAACTAGGAATGTAGTAAACTTATTAAACCTTCAAACCTAGATTGTCACCCGTCCAATAGTGGTCTCTAATCCTTTTGGGGAATCGACACATCTCTCTTTTATTTGCAAAGACCTAGTGTCGGACACATGCGACGTTGATTTCATATGTAATGCGTACATTCTAAATTTTAAAGGGTATGGAGTTATCTTGTGTATGGATTGGTTAGCATATTATGGAGCAACTCTTGATTGTGATAGGGGGTTGTATGTTTAAGAAATTATGGAGGCCGTGACCTAGAAATTATTTGTACATCCCAAAATTTAGCTGTGTCAAGCCATTAATACTCATTATGTGTATTTGTTGGAGAGCTATCATCCGTACCCGCAGTTTGTGAATTTCTTGTTGTCTTTGAGGAAGTATCAGGTCTCCCGCCGCAAGGGGAGATCGAGTTATGAATAGATTGGAGAAAGATGCAAGGCCAGTCGCCCTACCTTTAAAACACATGGCCCCTAAAGAACGAAGATAATTGGATATGCAAAACTACGAGCTATTTAAGAAAGGATTCATCCATCGGAGTACTTCGGAATAGGGAACCCCTGTTGTTTTTGCTTCTATAGTGGACAGTTCATTGAGACTTTGCGTCGACTATAGGGAATTGAAGACTTGTTCGATCAGCTTGGAGGAGCGAAAGTCTTTTCTCAACTAGACTTAGCAATTGGATTCCATCAGTTGAGAATTGTAGAAGAAAGCAAGTCGAAGACCGCATTTCGCACACCAAATGGACTCTATGAGCCAGAAGTGATGCCTTTGGATTAATGAATGCCCCTTATAATTTGTAGATTTATAAGTAGGGTATTTAGAGGGAAACTCAATAAATTCGTCGGTGTGTTCATAGATGATATTTTGGTTTTCTCCAAAGGCAAAAAGGAGCATGATAACCACCTAAGTAAGGTATTAGAAACCTTAAGAAGGCACCAGCTTAAGGCTAAATTTACTAAATGCCACTTTTGGAGAAAAGAAGTAAGATTCCTTGGATATATTTTTTCTGAGCAAGGACTAGCAGTAGACCCCACTAAATTAGAAGTTGTTTAAGGATGGAAGACTCCTAGAAATGTATCGGACATTAGAAGTTTTCTCGGGTTGGCAGGCTACTATAGAAAGTTCATTAAGAACTTTGCAAGAATAGCAGCCCCCTTAACCCATTTGACTAAGAATAACCTAGTCTTTTCTTGGGAAGATAGATGCACTAAGGCATTTGGGAACTTAAGGAGATATTTACCAGTGCACCTATGCTTACTATTCCTGATAGGACCAAACCATTTATAGTTTTCGCATATGCTTGTGGCATAGGGTTAGGAGCAATTCTAATGCAAGAAGGAAAAGTAATTGCTTATGCTAGTAGGCAACTGAAGGATCATGTGGAAAGATATCCAGTTCATGACTTGGAGTTGGCAGCTATCATCTTTGCCTTAAAGATGTGGAGGAATTATCTCTTGTAAGAAAGGTTTGAATTATTCACTGACCATAAATCACTCAAATACCCATTTTTGCACAAAGATCTAAATCTTAGGAAGTAGAGATGGATGAAACATATAGCATCGTTTGACTTTAGTATTCAAAACACCCTTGGAAAAGGAAACGTAGTCGCCGACGCCCTTTGTCAAAGGCACACTACCCTAGGTGATATATATTAACGGAGGCAACTGGAGTTCCTCTCAAATTTTAACTTCCAACTATCAACAGAACCTATCCAAGGGTTTTTAGTAGTTATAGAGATTAGGCCAGCCTTGATAGTCCGCATAAGGCTCGAGCAAGTAAAGGACGAGAAGTTGTAAAGATTTTAGAAAATTTATGGAAGGGAGATCATTTTCCCCACGCTAGTAGGTACTCAGTTGATGAGAAAGGATACTTAAGAGGAGATGTACGCCTTTGTGTCCCAATGGTTGATAATTTATAGAGAGATGTACTTATGGAATTCATTGCTCAAAGATGACCATTCACCCTAGAGGAGATAAGATGTATAAGGATATGAAAAGAATTTTCTTTTGGCTTGGAATGAAGAAGAGTGCAGTTGAGTTTGTTGTGAAGTGTTTGACATGTCATAGGGTAAAAGCGGAACAAGGGAAGCCTAGAAGGTTACTATTACCATTGAAAATTCCGAATTGGAAGTGGGAGCATATTTGATTGATTTTGTGGAAGGATTGCCTAAAATTCAAAGAGGTAATGAAGTTATTTGGGTTGTTGTGGATAGACTTACTAAGAGTGCCCATTTTATTTCGGTTAGGAACAATAGAACTGCCACTTCTCTCACGCAGATCTAATTCAAGGAGGTAGTTCGATTGCATGGAATTCCTATGAGCATAGTTAGTGATAGGGACGCCTTGTTCACTAGTGAGTTTTGGAGGACCTATAAGCAGCTTTGTGAACTTCTTTGAATCTTAGCACTGCATATCACCCATAGACTGATGGTCAAACAGAGAGCGTGAATAGGATTTTGGAAGACTTGTTGAGGGCTCATGTTTTGGATTTTGAAAGACATTGGGAACAACACCTACCATTGGTTGAATTCACGTATAATAATAACTATCTGGCGACGATTGTTATGGCCCCTTTTGAAGCACTTTATGGGAGGCTATGCCAACCACCAAGTTATTGGTGGGCACCAATAAAATATTACTCAGAACAGATTTGATCCATGATACCACAGAAAAAGTAGAGTTGATCAGGCAACGAATTAAGGCAGTACAAGACCATTAGAAATCTTATGCGGATAAAAGAAGGAAAGAGCTTGAGTTTGAGGTTGGAGATATAGTATTTGTCAAAATCTCACCTCTTAGAAAAGTGGTTAGGTTTGGCAAGTTTGGAACATTGTCGTCTAGATTCTTTGGGCCATTAAGAGTTTTGGAAAGGATAGGAAAACTTGTTTATTGCATGGAGCTTCCTGACAGATTGGCAGGAGTCCACAAAGTTTTCCACGTTTCTCACCTTAGAAAATGCCTTCATGACACCGCTATTGGAGTTGAGCCTGATCAGTTGGGGGAATTAGAGATGGAGTAAACAGTGCCCCGTGCCACCGCATGCATTATGGAGCATGAAACTAGGAGACTCCGCGACAAAATAATTAGGCTAGTCCGAGTACTATGGGGAGACAACCCGGTGGAAAGCACATGGAAAACCGAGGAGAAGATGAAGATCACTAATCCAGAGCTTTTCACTGGTAAATTCTCTCTTCAAAATTAGAAGTTTGGTTGCATCGTGGTTACTGGATTGGATGGTAGGAGATGGTTGCCACATTTTTTCACAATTACTTTGCACTCGTGTAGTAATTTTTATGCATGTTTAGGGTATTTGTATATATACTTGCATGACACTAGTACATACTCACGCTAGGATTGAGCTCATTTTAGCATGTCTGCAGTACATAATCACATTGCACTTTGGTTGGGTAGATGGTTGTGTATATAACTTGGATGTGTAACATGGATGTTATTGCATGTTACATTGTTCGTCCCTTTAAAGATTTCGGGACGAAATCCTTTTTAAGGGGGAAAGATGTATCGCCCCATAAAATCAACTATAAATAATGAGTGAATTAAATTAAATAAGGTAGGGTTGAATATGATAATTTTATAAAAGTTGGAATTTGACCACGAAAGTTATTCTGTTGCATTCGTGGTGAAATCTCGATCTGCTTCCATATATAATATGTTAAAAATGGAGCTCAAACGAAGAAATTATGAGCGTTTGAAGTTTATAGATTTAAATTAATTTAGCTCAAATTCAAATTCAAATGGTATTTAAATCTAGTTTTTGAATTTCAAAAATTAACTGTAGGTTTACTTGGTGGTTAAGTTAAACGTTAAGTTAAAAAAATTAACATAAAAAGTTAATTATGGAATAAAATAAACGTGCAGCAGAACAAACCAATGCACCCCAAATGAGTGGAGAGGTCAACACCTCCGGTCCAAGCGATCAACCCCTCGCGTTCGACTGGTCAAGGGGGCGGTCGACCCCTATTCGGGATGGCGGCTAGGGTTTTTCCACATTTAAATGCTCCAGATTTATCCATTTTTAACCTAACTTCATACTACTGTTTTGGTGCATTTCAACTTTTATAAATAGTACGCTATCCCCTCCACTTTTTATTCATAAATATTTGGGGAATTCCTCGAACCTCTACCTTTTTCTCTCTTCAATTAGATTCAGAAATTCAATTAGGAATTTAGGTAAGGATTCAAATCATTCTCTATTTATTCTTATAATCTATTCACTTCTCCTCCAACCTTTTTGAATCTAACAAAATCATATATATACCTATCATTTGCTCTGTGTGTATATTATATATATATATCAAAAGAAGGAGATTTAAAAAAGAGTTGCCTTGGCGTTGCAAACCCATACAAGAAAAGCTAAGGATAATCTATGAGTGGAAACGTTGGTATTTTTATTACGGTAATTAATTAGTATATATCTATGGATTTGATGCCTTAGGGATTTTGGGATTACAAAAAGAAATAAACAAAATCCACCTAAATTCCTTTTTATTTCGAAATGTCAATTTTAGATGGAAATTCTCAATTATTTATGTTAATTTGATGGAATTTATATTGTTCCTGCAATTTTTGATAATTTCATAGTGTATTTAACTTCTCCTCCTTCTTTGATTCAAATTGTGAGTTTTCAATAATGAAATAAGGGTGTAAAGCACAAATCCTATTCGTAGTTTACACCATTTATTCCACTCAAAATTCTTTTTTTTTATTTCTTTGTAAAAGAGGAGTTGAATAGAATATGAAGTTAGAATTGCAATTCCTATTGTTTAGGATATTCCATTAGATTAATGTAATAAATTGGGTTTCTATTTCTATTTACAAGTCTATTTATTGCAGTTTTGGCTATGAATATTAAATCCTTATTATGGATATTGAAATTTAACGCTAGTTTAGGGTGTATGAACCGCACGGTTAGAAGTTATTAGACGTGAATATATATTTATTTCTATTAGCATAATAAACATATAATTATAGCATATAATTGCATAGTTAATTAGGTAATAGTTGTCATTAATTCCCCCTTAGGAAGATAATTAATATGTTAAGGCATAATAAGGAAGATTCCTTATAAGGACTTAATTATGAAACAGTGAGATGAGTAATATATGTATTGAGAGTATGTAAATTATGGCTAAGTCATAGGGATGCAAAGTTAGTCAAAAGACACACAGAAGTATGCCCAGCTAAGCAGGCTACCAGTATTGTGTTTTTGGGGCTGATATGAGACATCTCCTACGATAAATATTTGTGATACGCGATGTTAGTACCAAATTCTGTAAGGTAAATCTGCCCAACTAATCTGGCACCAGTTCCTACGAATAGTTGGACTAATATGAGACGTCATTATGAGTATGGATCATAATACAAAGGGTCTGCTTTGGGGTCTTGACATATTAAGTGGCTGTTTGAGGGCCCGCCTCTTTACTCCAAATGAAGTATTAAATGGCCAAGGGCCTAGTTATTAGGCATGATATGTGGTATCTCGATAGGGGTCCGCTTCAGGATAAGGTATTAAGTGACTGATTGAGTTTCCGTCTTTCCATAAAGAAGTATTAAGTGGCTCAAGAGATTCCATGTGATGCCATCTAGATAGTTACCATTAAAGGGTATGCCTTGGGAATAGGTATTAAATGATGTAGTTTGCCTCTATTAAGGTCATAAATGGCCAGAGTCCGCCTATTTTCCAATAAAATATATTAAGTGGTTTCGGTACTATCTCTCACTGTTAGAAATTTATAACGTGGGGTTTGGGTTATGGGATTTAGAAACCTGCTTCGAAAATGAAAAGTATTAAGTGGTTGATTGAGGACCCGCCTCCTTTCCTTATAAGAAGTATTAAATGGTTTTATGTACGTAAGACATATTCTTATTTTGACATATATTGTCCAAGTACTAAAATGGTAAGACTCAAGGTTTTTATTTACTAGACATTTGTTGTTTTAACTCCCTCCTCATTACAACACAGGTTGAGGATGAAGTGTTGACCGTGATGATGCTTTAAGGTGGAGCGGCTTAAGCTTATGATAGTTATTGTTATCTTTATTGATGGTTTATGTTGTGCCCATGCATTTTGGATAAATGATGTAACAGATTTTACTTGACGGTTTGATGATGTTTTGTATTATGATATTTCAAATGGTTTTGAAATTTGTTATCGTATTTTAATCCATCCGATGTGAGTTATGAAAGAATAGTTATTGCTCTATACTATTACTTCTTTTTCTAACCGACAACCAACCTTAGAATGGATCTAAGTTTCGATGGGTCTTTTCTGGATTTAAATTTAGGCATGTTTCGAGATGGGTTGTTACAAGTTTACAATCTGCTTTGGGAATGACTTTGGATCTTAGCACCGCTTACCACCCATAGCTGATGGTTTGACGAAAAGAGTGCATAAGAATTTAGAAGAACTTGCATCTAGGTTTTCGAGGACCTTGAGAAAGGTAGAAGCATTTAGGTGGCGAATAAAGACCGCACATGACCATTAGGAGTCCTATGCTGACAAGCAAAGAAAAGGATTGGAGTTTTTAGTTTAGGACATGGTATTCATAAAGGTTTCCCTTCTTAGAAAGGTTATGAGGTTTGGCATATCGGGGAAATAGGCACCAAGGTTCGTTGGGCCTTTTCAGATTTTAGAGAGAGTGGGGAAACTTGCTTGTTAGGTAGATCTTCTGGGATAATTAGTGGGAGTCCATGATGACTTTCATGTTCCATAATTGAGGAAATGTCTGCATGACATTGCCTCTATAATAAAGCCTGATCAGTTAACTGATATTGAAACGGTGCCCATTGCCCCCCGTCCCACCGCACGCATTGTGGAGCACATATTAATAAGGTATTAGGTTAGTTTAAGTTCAATGGGGAGATGATGCCGCGGAAAGCACATGGGAAACCAAAGAAAAGGTGAATATTTCTCATCCTGGGCATGTCTCCGATAAACTTTTCTCTCCAAAAGTATAGGTATTCAGTTGCTTCATAGCTACTAGATTGGACGGTAGGAGATGGTTGCCATACTTTTTACTCTTATTTTTGCACTCATGTAGAATTTTATTTGTATTTTGGATGCTTGCATACATGCCTATATGTCATGTTCTTGCATTCACGCTAGGATTGAGCTCACCTATAGTTTTTTTGCATACATAATCACATTGCATTTTTGGTTGAGTAGATGGTTGTGTGGATTTTTATAGATAAATTGGTTGTATAACATGGTTGTTGAGTGCGCATTACACTACTTCCCTTGGTGATTTCGGGGGCGAAATCCTTTTTATGAGGGGAAATGTAACATCCCATAAAATTTAGTAATTAAAACTAATTTAAAGATGGAAATTTTGTAAAAGTATGAATTTGGTTATAAAATTTGCACCATTGCATCTGTGGTGGTTTTCTGATCAATTTTCATATATAATATGTTGAAATTGGAGTTCAAATGGAGAAGTTATGGACGCTTGATGTTTTTGAATTTGAAATAATTCAGATGGGTTTAGATTTGAAAATTTAAATATTTGAATTTGAAATTAAAATTTTGAATTTAAATAATAGTTAACCTTAAAGAAGACATGACGTTTAAGTAAACATTAATTACAAATTTGGTTAACGTATAAATTAAATAAGGTATTTAATAAATAGTTAACATAAATTAAGCAACGTAGAAATCAATGATCTCAAAAGGAGGACTGGTCGATCGCCCGTATGCAGCAAGCGAACGCTAGTGGTTGACTGCCCAAGGCCAGTGGTTTACCGTTAAGTTGCTAAGCGGCTAGGGTTTAGTTTATTTAATGATCCGAATTTTATTATTTTTTATTCGACGATTCTGGTTTCTTCTTACCTCTAAAAATAGACCCTTAGACATTCTTTCCCCTTAGGGTTTCAGAAACAGCAAACTTTCTGATAAGTAATTCTAATTTCTAATCTCTAATTTAAATTAATCATTCTTCTCCCTATCTTCTAATTCTGAAATCTAATATATATGTATATTTACAATTGTATATTCAAAAAAGCTGAAAGATCAAACAGAGAATTAGAAGCGGTATAAATCAGATCTCTTCTTCTTCTTCTTCTTTAGATTCCAAAATCAGTTAGGATTTTTAGAGGGAGATATGAAAGGGAATTAAACATGGTGGAATCAAATCCAGTTAAGAAGCAAACAATTCACTGTAAGTGGAAATATCAAGTTTTTCACATTTTTGTAATTGAACAGTATTTACTTGAATTTGATGTATACCTTGGGAAATTTCGGTAAACGAAAACGTAACGACTAAACCCCAAAAATTTCCCTAAATAAATGTAAATATGCGAATATGTTGGAATTTCAGTTGTTTGTATTAACATAGTAGGACCAGATTACTTGAGATTCGGATAATTCATAATTTATTCCACTTTATTTCTTTTGATTTCGCTTGAAGTATAAAAAAGGTTCTAAAAGAAAATAAATTAGAAATAATGCACAATATGAATTTTATTGTAGTTTGTATTGCCTATTTCTGTAAATTAAACATGTATGGACCCTTTTTTGTTTCAAAGTGTTCAGTGTAAAAGTTAAATAGAATATGGAAGGTCTAAATTATAAGACTTGTTTTACGTGAATAGAAGAGGTAAATTCTACTATGTTAATATGAGATGAGTTTGGTATTATTCCTTTTTGTATACAATCAGTTGTTGGCTAAGGCTATTAGCTGTATAATTTGTTAGAATTTGGGACTTGTATGACTTTGACTTTTAAATTAATAAGTGTTTCTTTACGTGTGACTGGAAATATTTTATTAAAATCTCATGCATGTATATATATAATATTAACATATTGATTATTAAAGTAATAATTGCGTGAATTAATTGGGTAGTGAATAGCATTAATTTCTTAGGAAGGTAGTTAATTATAATTATGGGAATTAATCCATAATTAAAGGCATAATAAGAAGATACCTTATATGGCCTTAATTATTAAATTTGTAGGATGATATATGCATACAATGGTTATACATATGAAGTATGATTAAGTCATAGGGATGTGAGATCAATCCAAAGTTACATAGAAGTTTGCCCAGTTAAATCTGGCTACCAGCATTGCAAGTTTGCGGACTGATGTGAGACATCACCTATAATAGATAAACTCAGTGGATGCGAGGTTAATTTCAATTCTGTAGGGTAAATCAGTCCAGTCAACCTGGCTACCATTACATACGAATAGTCGGATTAATCTGAGATGTCACGATTGGGTTATGGATCATAAGTTACACTACTGATACGGTAGATGAAATTTCTAGAAGGGGCCCACTTCGGGTTAAAGGTATCAAGTGGCTATGGTAGGGCCCGCTTCGTGTAAGAGGTATTAAGTGGCTATGGTAGTGTCCGCCTCTATTTAGGAGAAGTATTAAGTGACCTGATGGGATTTCTTATGATGTTAGTTAGTGAGAACCATGTAGGTATCCACCTTGGATTTGGTCTTAAAAGATGGAGACCTGCATATTTTATAAGTCTTAAATGGTCAGAGTACGCTTAAGTCTCAGGAAAGACGTATTAAGTGGTTGGAGGTTCTCTCTCGCATCGTTAACTATAGTTGCATTAGAATTTGGAAATGGCTTAGGTAATAAAGGGCGGGAACCTTCCTATTTTATAGGTATTAAATTTCTAGCATCTGCTAATCACCAATAAAGGGTATTTATTGGTTTGGATACCTCCTCTTGCATCATTGATGTTAGTTGCATTAGAATTTTGGAATTGGACTAGAAAGGCCTTTGGGCTAATAGTTAAAGTTATTAGTAATTGTAGCACCGCCATTTAGGGTGACTGGTACATTTGGTATAGTCTAAAATACATAAGATATATTTATTATTTAAATAATACTACCTAAGTAAAATTATGGTAAATCTTGAGATTTTCATTTCACCAAACGTTGTTGTTCTAACCCACTCCTCACTACAACACAAGTTAGAGAGAGTAATGCTGATTTAGGAGGCGAAGGTGGAGATGAAAACTTGTGGCAGTTATCTGTCTATTTATGATTTTTCTATATTTTCATTGTACCTCATTCAGTCAGTTATGTTATTTTGAAATATTGTATTATGGAGGGTTTATGTAAACATGTTGTAATATTTAACATGTTATGTTTCTGAAATGGTTTTCTTTATGGAATGGGTACTTGTTCTGATGTTATATATTATCCATTCCGCTGTGAGATTTTGAAAGTATTAATAGATAACTCTATGTACTGTGTATTGTTTTTAATTTTATCAACTTAACAACTGTCCTTGATATGGGACTAAGATTCAACGGGCTTTGGTTTAGTCGAAACTAGGCCCATTTCGGGGTAGGTTGTTACATGATGGCTTCAACAGCTAACTCACCAGGCGAGACCGGCTCAAGCGCAACTCATCTTTGACCTGGCTTAATCATAGCCCACCTCTAATTGGTTCCTTCCCATGCTAGCACCTCCCTTGCATTTTGGTCCTTAGCACCAACTTTCCTTTACTAATTTGTGCATCAGCAACCAGCACACTCATGGTGACCCGCATCCAATCTAGCTCCAGGCCAGCCCATCAAGGCAAGTTTTATTACCAGTTGGCACAGCTCATGCCGGCTTCATTATCACTTACAACCACTATAAATACCCCTAGCCATGAAACTTCAAAGGAGTTGAAAACTAGTTAATTTCCAGTTGAATTCAACTCAGTTACTCCTCACAACAAATCAAAGCTCTAAGCTCTTAAGATTAGCTACTTTTTTAGTATTAAGTGTTTTATTTCTTACAAAGGACCTATGGAAAGGGCGACATATCCGACCAAATCCAAGAGGAGATTAAATTGTGCATATCCACTTCAACTCATGGCACCTATAACCTCCAGGGTACTGTTTTTTTATTTCTTATTATTCTCTTGTAATTTCTTTTAACTATAAGAGAGAAACGTAATAAGAGATCTTCATAGTAGGCGTAGGCAAACTTGCTAAACAACTTTATATTTGGTGTCATTTTGATTTACTTACTTTCTTCCTTATTTTACTTTCTTAAGCCTAATGATTAGCAAATAACCTTTGTTGCCACATATGCATTAGTCTTATTCTGAGGTTGGCTAATTCTATAGTCAATATTTTGGCGCTAGAAGGAGGGCCTCACCCTAAAGCTCTCACCTTTCATCACTTTTCTTCTCTAAAAAATCTAATCTGACTTGTTACTATGGACCTAGTTCCCAAGGTCGAAGGTAGCAACTCCAACAAGCATGGAACTAATGGAAATACCATGGTAAGTGCTGCTTACCCCATTCATGTGCTTAGTAATTATATGTGGCATATCATGTTGCAACAGTTAACAAACATGGGTACTTTGGCCTGTGAAGTGCAAAATCTGAGGACATGGTTGGACACCAAATAAACTATGTCCCACCGGCTCCTGTTGTAATTGACCTAGTCGACTTACTTGCTCATCAACCGGCCCTTCCTAGCGCTTCTGACCTTATGAATACTATTGAGACTCGGGATAGAGTGGTGCCTGAAATCCCACTCATGGATGTTCATGCTTATAGGTATACTATGAGCGTGCATAACCATGTTGTTATTATTGCTCCAGATGTAGCTTTTGAACACCTTAATGGCAATTCTCCCTTCTTTGATATGGAAAATGTAATAACCCTCCCTCCATAATACATTGAAATCGGTACTGAATAACAATGACTGACTTCTCAATACCACAAAAGATATATTGTAGGGAAAGACAATTAATACAAACGTTATTCTAAAGCATATCGACCGAATCTCGTATTGGAATAATAATATAATATACTGAATATACATGAACAAAACAAGATAACAATATATATAAGAGACTACACTAGCGGAAATAAAAAATAAATGAATATCGGTTAGAAAGTTAGAAAACATCAAACTTCATACAGATGGAGTTCTGAATATAATATCTGATACATCAAGTCTCATATATACATAAATATCCACCATGTACTACTACAATATCAAATATATACATGAAGTATCACCATCGCCTCTATAGGTTGTTCCAACTGTCCTAAAAGCATATCCCCAAAAGTACCCGACTCCCAAACTACTCAATTGAGTACCCAAGAGTTGTCGTGACATAAATAGATAAAAACAAAACGCGAGTCAGACATAAAGCCAGGTGTGAGGGGAACTATCTCAAAATAATGTATATTAAAACTATATAAATATGAAACATGAGCTACGAAGGTACAACCGGTCCTCTCCAAAAACGTGGCTCGGGGATAATCTAGAGTGTCCATAAACAAGTAAAGTAAACCATCTCAAAAATCGAGAATCATACTATAACCTGCTTTTCTCCTATAACCAACGAGTCAGCACAACTAATATAATATGACTGATATGTAACAGTATATCAAGATAAGGTAACCCGATATATTGATGCAAAGATAAATGCAAATCACGTTATACAAGCATATCCTAGAATACAGAACGATATTATCAAACAACTGATATTACACGCAATATAACGATAAGTGTTAAACAAAGAATATAAATTGATACTCATCATTACTTTGATACCAAATGCAACAACCTGCCCTTCGTAACACCCAAAAATCAACGCTTCACATCAATGCCTGACTTTCAAATACCACAAATGATGGCTTATCGAGAAAAGAAATAAAGAAGAGAAAACAAAATACTAAACCAAGGCACATCGATATGATCTTACAGCAGAATGATAACTTATAATATATATACTAAATATACATGAACATAACATGATAACAAAATATATGAGAGACTGCACTAGCGAAAATAACCGACAAGTGGCTAGCAATATAAAAAGTCAGAATACATTAACTCCATATAGGCAGAGTCTTGAATATAATATCTGATACATCAAGTCTCATATATAAATACTTATCTATTATGTACTACTATAATACCAAGGATATTTACAAAGTGTTGATGTTGCCTCTATAGTGTGCTTTAGCTGTCCTAAAAGCATATCCTCAAAAGCACCCGACTCCCAAACTACTCAATCGAGTACTTGAGAGTTGTCGTGATATAAATAGACAAATAAAAAATGTGGGTCAGACATAAAGCCTGATGTGAGGGGAACTATCTCAAAATACTGTATATTAAAACTATACATAAATAAAATAGGAAGCTACTAAAGCACAACCGGTCCTCTCCACGAATGTGGCTCAGGGGTAATCCGGACTTTCCATAAATAAGTAAAGTTAACACATAATAAAAGTAGGAAATCATACCAAAAACAGCTCTTCTCAACGAATCAGCATAACTAATATAGTGCGACTAATATGTGACAATATATCATGATAAGGTAACCCAATATGTGAATGTAGGGACCATGCAAATATCATGATACAAGCATATCCTAGAATACACAACAATATTATCAAACATTAATATAACACACAATATAATGATAAGTGATAAACAAAGAATATAAACTGATACTCATCGTTGTTGATGAATAGAGTCCATGGTAGACTCATGCCCAAGATAAATAGAATCAGTGTCTCAGTGTACCATAGACCTCGAGTCGCTTCCAGTGTAGTCGAAATCGTCTAGGTCATATTGTACCCCTCAATGAACATAGATGATATATAACTTACTATGTTTATTTTGGACCCTCAATGGGAATCATTGGATTGTGATGTAACAACCTACCCCTAGCCTGCCTTTGCTATATTGGACCTCCTCTAGAGTTCATTAGTTGATATTCTGAAAATGGTTCCTTAAGTATCCGAAAACCGATTTTGATACGAATCCCACTATTTTTCATGTAGAGTCTCCTTTAACACGCCCAAATGAACTCAACCTACCTTCTCGCTCCACATGATGCTTACTTGTGTGTCGGTGCACCTACTTATGCACACATATGCGCACGCATGTATGCAAACACGTACAAACTTTACAAATCACGTTTCAAGCTTCACCAGAGTGAATTCGACCCAATATTCTCTCATATGATTTAGCGCATACGATAGTCGCTATGGCTATGTGAGATTGCTCATAATGTTTTGTACATACACATATATAATCTATGACACAAATATGTTCATTCATTCACACATATACATCCAATATTAACAATTCTAATTACAGTACAAGAATTGTGTTTATTATTATCTAACATCGAATACACGCATACGTATACTTATCCTTATATGTATACATATACGTATATTTAATTAATAATTTGATTATTTAAAAATCAAATCTTACTTTTATTTATCAAATTCTTTCTATAAAAGTTCAATATCCCTTTCTGTTATTTTATAAAATCATTTCATTATTTTATAAAATATAAACTAGCTTATAAATCATTTTAAGCCGTTATGGTACTTAATTTCTACATTAAAATTAAGTAATCCTCTTATAATTATTTTATAAAACCTTCAAACCACTTTATAAAATAACTTACTATTTTATAAAATCTCATACTTTTATAAAATATTTCTTTTGTATTATTTTATAAAATCTCATTCCATTTTATAAAATATCATTTATACTATTTTATGAAATCCCCTTTATTTTATAAAATATATCGTTATTACCATTTTCTAAAATATATCTTTTACTTATAAAATTATTTTTCTACTTAAATAATATTTATAAGTACCAATTAAGCTTCATTAAGCCTCTAATCACTTTAATAATAAGAGTAGAGCTCCTACCTCACTTAATTAGCTTGTTAACTTTTCTAAAACTCATTCAAATAGTTTAGAAATGTTTTCTAATGATAGGCACATCATTATATTACTTAATTAATCACTATCAAACCAATCACCATACATTATCATCCAATTAAACCCAAATTCCATTCTAGGGCTTACTAATTTTTTTAAAAGTAATAATTAAGGTTTCTAATTAATAATGGGATGATATAATTATGTTTCTAACATGAATAAAAACCTACATCATAACATAAAAATCTATAAATCGTTCCATAATACTTTAGAATAACATATAAATTAAGTAGGAGAATCATCCCACCCACCTTCTTCTACACCAAATCCAACTCTAAATCACCAAACCCGTCTTTAGCTCTCTTGAATTTTAAGATGAACTTCCAACCTTCAGTTCAAGCTAATTCCTTAGTGAATTATATGAAGAATAGGTAGAGAGAAATTATGGTGATTTTCATGAATTTAGGAATTTTATTTAAGCAAGGATTAGTGAATTATGTTTGGAGGATAAACAAGGTAATTAGGAGAAGATTAGAGAAGAAGGAGAGGAAAATAACGTGAAATGAAAAAGTGAGAGGAAACATGAAGAGGGTGGGAACTTATAGGCAAGCAATGGGCTATAGCCCAAATCCTCTCCATCCAACACTATTTATCCCTGAAATTCATTACTCCAGATATAGCCAAGTTTATACTCATTTTTCTCACGTCAAAAAAGTGGTCCAAACTAAGGGTGTCTCGAGACCCAATTCATCCATTTTTAAAAATCAAGGACACTCCATTAATTAACCATTAAATATTTAAATTAATTATTTAAATATTTGATCATTATAATTGTAGGATGTTACAATGGGACTCCCTCGGCACAATCCAGATCTCATAAGGGTGGCTAAGGATAGGTCAAAAGAAGGGTGGGTTGGTCATTCACGGTTTTCCTCTATGCATAGGAAGAGGGTTCTCCTACTCTGGTTCGTCCCCATCATCATTGCTACCCTTCCCCTATCAATCCCTCATTCCACCATGATTTCGGTTGAGCTCACAGCCAATCGTTGGCCTAAACATCCTGCAGCAAGCAGATGTTGGCCTCAAGGAGGAAACAAACATCCTTCGCTCGATAGCTTAATAGAATGCAATCCAAAATACCGAGGGTGAAACCTTTTCTAATGACGAGAATGGCGACCCATTTTTTGAGGAAATCTTGAATACTTACACCCATAAGTGGCATGCCCAGCCATCATTAATAAGTACGATAGGGGACTAACCCATCTGATCACATCACCACATTTAACTCCATTACCCATGTCAGTCAGCTTTTTGGCCTAGCAAAGTGCTTACTCTTTCCATCCACTCTCGCAGGATTGACCTCCCATAGGTTCTTGCATATGCAACAAGACAGCATCTATTCTTCGGCCTAACTGTATGCAGATTTTAAGACCAGATTCTTTACTTTCAGGATCCATGTTATGATGGCTAGTGAGCTGGGAAACATCTGGCGGGGCCAATTGAAAATAATCATATGTCAACCGCTTCAACAAGGAGTCCACCCGTGCTAGGGGTGTCGACATGAACAGCCTGGTCGTGGCCCATTGCTCAAGGGTCAGGTATAAGTCTAAAATGTGGAAAGAGCTTCAAAGGCAGTAAGTTGCATCCCTAACTGACTTCTATCAGTGAGCGAATGGCATAATGAGAATGAATGACACTGATTTTTCTGATAGTGACATTGAAACCCAGCATACCACCCGACTCGATCCTCATAATAATAGCGACCGTCGGCCCAACGGTCGGGAAATCGACACCAAGATGTGAGTTGAAGCTGACACTCAGTATAGGTTCAAGAGTACTAATTTTGCTGATTTGAATAGAGATATGGAAATAATATATCTCATAAAACCGGGACCGGGTACACTTTCAAAGACCAAACACCATCAAAAACAGAAAAAGGGAGGAGCACCACGGCAATAGAAAATGCTGCCGATTCAACCAGATTAATGGCCACTCCAGCAATGAGGGTCGGATACAAAAAGATGAAATTGAAAGACTTATCCGAGAAGGGATCCTTTTATATTTTGTTCGTGTTCAAGTAGAATAAAATAAACAACCCCGACAACCAGCCGGCTCCACCATAGAAACCCAAAAACAACATCGCAGCAACCGTCGACATCTTGACCATATGCGAAGGTCCGCATATGGCCAGTAGCAGCGGAGGAGCATAATCTCGGTATTAAGGAGAAGTGGGTTTAGCAAGCCAAGTATATTTCTTAGAGCACCAACCACCCAAAGTACCTAGGTTGGAATCAGATTAGCCCATCACTTTCAATGACGAGGACCGGTAGGAAGTTTCATACCCCATCATAATCCTATGGTCACCACTCTTGCAATGACCAACTCAAATGTTCTTCAAGCCTTCGTGGATGAGGACAGCTCAGTCAACGCCATATTCAGACATGTTTTTGAAGCTCTCGGTCTTCTTACCACCAGCCCTACCCCCAAACCTTTACAATTTACGATTTTGGGGATGTGGGAATTTTTCGATGGGCACTAACTTGCTTATGACAACATTCGACCAATAGTCCTTTGCAACAAAGGTTCAAGTAAACTTTGTACTGGTTGATTTCCCTTCTTCCTGTAATCTTTTGATATGACGATCGACACTTGTTGAACTGGACGTAATCGTTTCCTAAAACTGCCTCATCATGAAATTCTCTGTCCAGGGCGGGATCTACAAGATCCGAAGCGAATAGTAGAAGTCCAGGGAGTGTTATAGAACGTTCTCATGCTCTAGCATGTACTTACAACACTCGATGGAAAGTCACTCGACAAAACCATTGAGTCGGTCAGTGTTCTGGTTCATGCCGAGAATGCCTACAACTCTGGTGCATCAACATCAACTCTTGTCACAAGCAACATTTTACCTAAGCAAGCTGCGGCATATAACAACGTGTCACCCAACAGTACCCTCGAACCGGACAACGCTTATCCATTGATTAACTAAATTATTTTTCTATAAAGGAAATTTGACTTTAAATTGTGTGGTTTTACCTTCTATTTGAAGGTTTAAAGTTTACATGAGTTTACTAAATCACTAAAAGCTTTGAATTTCTAGAGGCATAAGCATGTTTTAGGATAGTAGAAGGCATGTAATTTAGCATTTGAAAGTAAGTTGCATTAATCGAAAAGGATATGAGAGGAAAGGATGTAAAAATCGAAGAAAATCTAGATTTAAAGAGTAAAAATTGTATATCATAAAAAGAGTGAAAATTATAGTGAAAGCAAGATAGAGAGTGTAACATCCTTCATTCAGAGGCTCGAAAATAGATGCTTTTGATACCGCGGTCATTCTTAGTATTATTTCTCAATGACAAAATGAGATCCATTATTGAATCATTAACACCAAGAGCACTAAAACTTACAAATTTTTAACAAAACATTTTTATTCATTAATTTTCCAATTAATCGCATTTCATTTATATAAACCCACGAATACTTCATTCAGATAAAATATAATAAATACGTATAGTTCTAAGAGCGACGTATGATGATACCCCTTTGGATAATATGAGATATAACTACTTAAATGGCTACAGTACCCATCATCACATACATTCAACAAATCAAAAGAAGTTAAACAACTACACAATGGAAATATAATCTTTTATGTAGTAGCTTGCCTCCTGCATGTCTCCAGAAGCTATTCATCTAAACCTACAAAAGACCTACTCTCGGCCTACCCAATGCCAAATTGAGTAGCCGAGAGTTTAAAGGGAAATCAAACTTCGAGTAAGACAAAATGTTTGGTATGAACAATATTATTCCATCTTGAATCAAAATATGGGTACTTAGTGAGTCGTGTCGTGGAGCGGAATGGGTTTCCCCTTACTAATACCCTATCAAACAATATGTTAATCATAACATATCCTACATCCAGAATGATTAGCACATAATCATAACATCATTATCATATCTTGCATGCATGGGTTAAAATGAATAGTCCGTCATTCTCAAGATTAAGGGTAACACATTGGCAAAACTACCCAATCCCATATATGGTTCACTCAATGGCATAACCTATATTAGTTTTCTCGGACCAACTAGAAACCTATCGGCTCACTTCGACCAAGATTTACTGGATAATTCAATGGTTTGCTAATTCAATCAGAAGAAATATCAATGGTCTCCTAAATCCGTATGAGAAGAAAACAACGATCTCCTAAAAATGGTATGGCAAAATCATAAGTAAGATATTATCTACGAGTTCTATGTCTTGTGTATTCCAAATTTTGTCTGTCCTTCAACTAAGCCCTACGTAATCGAATTGTGAGCCAAACCAAAAAGAGTCTAATGATTGGATCATAGGGAGCGACTCTACACCAGTCTCTGCCATTAATTCTAGTTATAAAAATGTCAATGTGTTATGTCTTTTGATTAGTTCGAGCGTCCAAAAACAATTTGATCTTCATGATTTTCTAGAAGCAATTCTACTTACTCAAGAGTTTAAGAGTGACCATACCCACTAATGGAACAACCCTAGCCGGTCATCAGTTCCCAAATCCCAAAGGTCAAAACGTTGGGTGATAGCATTCATCAAATATGTGAGTATGAAAACAATTTATCATATGCAATAACAAATGATCTATATGCAAACAAAATGAACATATAACACACAAAAAAATCATCCAAATGTATATTTTAAATGTGATAGCCAATTTATGCACAAAATTACTTATTCAAAGCAACAGCTTTCTTCATACATAAATCTTTTAGTAATAGACTAAAATATCCTTTCTTTCCATTGAAAAGCCCAAAAATCATCCTTTTTTATTTGATAAAATTTGGCCCAACACAAAGTTAAATAAATTCTAATTGTACATAAACAACTATCTTTTTTTTCAAAACATAGGCTATTGTGCCTTATTAAGTTTGAGGCTTTCGTGGGTTAAAATATAAGCTGTCGTGCCAAAAAATTCAGCTTTCGAAAACAACTTAAAATGTTGTTATTCTCTAACAAAACCTTGGCCATCACGGTTAAATAAAACTAGCCATTGTGCCTTAAACATAACCATCTTTCCATATTAAAAACTTAGCTTTTATTGCTAAAAATATAGTCATCGTGACCAAATGAAGCATAGCTTTATGCCTTTGAAAATATAGCCATTATGATTAATAAAACATAGTCATAGTGCCTTTGAAAACCATATACTTCATACCTTTACAAAATAATGCCATCTTGACATATCATGGCCATCATGCCTTTATAGAAAAATAGCTTTTATTAATGAAAACAAAGTCATCATGACTTAATAAAAATGTAGCCTTCACGCTATCTTACAAGATAAAGCTTTGTGCCCTTTTAATAAAACAAAGACTTGTGACTAAACATGATAGGTGGCTTTCGTGTATAATAGAAAATAATGCCTTCGTGTAACAACATAGCTTTAGTGACTTATCACGATAGATAGCCATCGTGAGTAAAAATGGTATAGCCTTCATGGGCAAATAAAACATAGATTTTTACCTTAATAAAACAAAGTCATTGTGACATATCACGATAGATGTTGTCGTGAGTAATTGAAAATATAGCCTTCATGGGCTTATTGAATTATAGCTTTTATAAGTAAAAGCAAAACATTTGAAGGTTAGTAAAACATAGATATTGTAGGAAAAACAAAGCTTTAAATCACAACTATCATGGATAATAGCTTTCGTATGCTAAATAAAAGCTTTCAAAGGATACTTAAAATATAGCTATCGTGGACAATAGCTCTCATGCATAAAATGAGGGTTTTTGTGGGCTTATAATGGCATTTATGCAATATTTTCCCAAAACCGATATTTTTCCTTTAAAAGCATAAACTTTCACCAAACCCATATTGTTTGTCAAATCTCATTGACTAATATTCATCTTTTCATAATTCAATCAAAGTGAAAATTTTACTTTTACTTTCCTAAAATAAAATTTTCCTCAAGTTTACATTATTATCATATTTTGCAAACAAATCCAATTTGCACAAAACAATTTATATTAAATTGTAAACACTTGTGAAAAATCCACAAAAATTTCCAAAAAACAATATTTACTTCTTTAACATCATATTACAATTTTGGATCGGGATAATTGTTTATCATATCTGAAATAATTCAATTCTTAAATTAATCATTTTCTTCCTTTGGAAATTTATAATAACTCAAAAAATTGTGAAATTTAAAACCCATCTCCAAAGTATTATTTCGAACATCATATGAAAAGTTTAGACCATTAGGAGATTAAAAACATAGTTTTTCACATCGAAACACTTTAAGAAAATTTCTAAAATTCCTAAATAACAACCGTTCAATCATAAACATGATTATACATTCAGTATGCATGATAAACATTCAATAAAATTTAGAATTACACTTAGACCTGAATAAACATATATCAAACAATGAGATGGTAATATTATTCCCCTTTTTCCCATTTTATATTTATGCTTGTTAAACCTTATTTCCTTAACCATTTTCTTTAGTTAAATTTTTCAAGGCCAATTAAGTTAATTAATATAGAAAATTCCACATTTACAACTTCTTATTTAATTATCCTACACTAACTAAATATTTAATTGATGTGCAATAAAATTAGGGGTGTTACATGCTTCCCTTCTTTAAGAATTTTGTCCTTGAAATTGCGATAAGGAAACAACAACAAGCACATCAATCATACAAATATGTGTCACAAGCACGTAATAGGGACAACTAGTCACATCTCCAAGTCAAAAATATACACAACGATAAAAATCATATAATCAAAATAGATCGGGATACACCTCCCTAATCCTACCTTCTGTCTTCGATATACAGTCTCGTCCATCGGTACTCCATTGTACTTTCACTAACTTGACTATTTTATTCCTTAACTTCTTCATATCCCTATTGGCTATACGAATAGGTCGCCTAACGATAGTCATTTCAGGCTCAACTACTAAATCTTTCAAAACTGTGGCTCTATATTAGTCTCTGGATCATACATGTACTTTCCTAGATGAGATATGTGAAAAACATTATGGACTCTTGCTAAATTGCAAGGTAACTTGATATGATATGCGACTTTTTCGATTTTCTCGATGATAGGAAACCGATGAACATATCTAGATGCCAATTTTCTTGTCTTCCTAAATTGTACAACACCCTTTATCATTTATGTAGACAAGCTCTCAATAAGTCTTTGAGTAGTTTACAGACCATTTCCGTCTACCCGTCAGTCTGCGAATGGTAATGGTACTTATCATTGGCTTGATACCAAATTCATTTTGCAAGCTCCTCCAAAACTCACTTGTAAACAAAGGATCTCTATCACTTACAATGCTACTCGGTATTCCATGAAGTCTCACTACATTCCTCATGAAAAACTTCACCAAACTAGGTGTCGTTCTTATCGACTTAATCAGGATAAAGTGTGCACTCCTGGTCAGTATTTCAATCAGAACACAAATGCTTTCGTTCTATAAGCTATATATGTCCAAATGACCTGAAATTTAACATGCCTAAAGACCAACAACAAAATTTCAAACTGCACCAAGAATAGTGCAATTTAGACAAAGCATGAAAAAGATATGATTTCTCAAAGTTGGACCCAGACAGTGTTTTCAGTGTAAAAAATCTGGGCAAAAACATGCTCCGAGTCAAAGTTCGGCAGCATGTTTTTGCCCAGATATTTTACACTGAAAACACTGTCTGGGTCCAACTTTGAGAAATCATATCTTTTTCATGCTTTGTCTAAATTGCACTATTCTTGGTGCAGTTTGAAATTTTGTTGTTAGTCTTTAGGCATGTTAAATTTCAGGTCATTTGGACATATATAGCTTATAGAAACATGCTGGCGAACTTTTCCGCTATTGGACCTTGGCAACCCATCAATAGATATAGAATCTCATTTCGACTGTGGGACTTCTAAAGGTAGAAGTAGTCCAGTTGGCTTTTAATGCTCGGCCTAATTCATACATTGCTTCAACCATAAGCCTACACCTCATTTCATAACTTTCCAAAACAAAGTCCTCTTCATATCTTGGTACATCTTCACACCTCCAAGATGAATAGTAAACTTCAATCGATAACATTATTTAAGGAATCCTTTCTCATATTATCCTCATCTGAAACACACAATCGTCCCTTCTTTCTTACCATCTTCTTTGGTTAAGTGAAAAATCTTTCAAATCATTTATCTCATTTCCCACTTCTAGTCATTTGATTCGATCAGCTAGTATTGTATCATCCTTTTGCTTTGTTGCAATTCTTTCAATCAATACCAGTCAAACTTCTAGACAAGAAATCATTGCAGTATCCTAACTGGAACTTGCAGCCGACCTCATTCTAACTCCATAGCATGCCAATGCCTCTAAATCATTCATTCAGATAACATCACTAACACCGTGCTATGATGTTTTCTACTAATGCGTCCACCACTTTATTTCTCTTCCCTGGCGTATACTCTATCCCAAAGTCATATGCTACTAAAAACTCCAGCCATCTTCGCTAACTCATTTTCAACTCCTTCCGAGAGAATAAATACTTCAAGGCCTTATGATCCGTAAATAACTCGAATCGTTCTTCTAACAAATAGTGTCTCTATGCCTTTAGTGCAAAGATCACCGTTGCCAACTCCAAATCATGTGTAGGATATATTACTTCTTACAATCAAAGCTGTCAAGAAGCAAAGGAAATAACTCTTCCTCTCTACATCAATACAGCTTTTAACCCTGATCCACATGCATCGGTATACACCGCCAGGTCTTGATTCCCATCTGGAACAACTAACATAGGCACATTGGTCAATAAATGCTTTAGCTTTTAAAATACTTCTTCACATTTATCGCCCCAAACATACTTTATGTCCTTCCTTGTTAGTTTAGTCATCGATGCTACTATATGAGAGAAATCTTTAATAAATCTTCGGGAGTATCCAGCTAACCTGAAGAAACTTCTAACCTCAATCATAGTCTTGGTTCTTTTCCAATTATTAATAGCTTCAATCTTGGATGGGTCTATAAACAATCCATTCTCTAACACTATATGCCTAAGAAACTTCACTTTCCATTTCCAGAAATAACATTGTTTATCGACAAAGTTTCTATTGGATTAGAAATTTACCGAAAAATTTCAAATTAAAATTTACCGCAAGCGCACGGCGTACACTTTGTAGTACGTGGCGAATACGGGTCGATCCACAGGGAATTGTTAGAGTTTAAAAATCTATTCAATCAAATTAGACCAAATGTAGGAGAAATTGTTAACTAGAAATAAAATGAAGCTAAACTAGAATAAAAATTTGATTAAAAAACTATTGAACTAGAGAACAATTTATAGGCAAATACACTCTCATATTTTTGTAAATCAACAAACAAACAATTTGTGATCTCTAGTTTTGATATTAAGTGAAATATTGTTGTATTTATCATAAGTATGGTTTGTTTATGTTATTAATTAACATAACTCAAACCATCAAACTATAATACAACAAATTAACCACTTATAATTCTCATGAAAATGAAGTCAAAGCAAAAGCTATTTTAAGTATGATCTATTTACTATTGTAACTAGTAATATAGATCATTAAATTTCATTTTTACTTTAATTTCACAATAAAAAATGGATTAGCAAATGATGATGCAAAGTGTGTTAATATTGAATAAGAATAGGTCATTTGCATAAGCAATATAAGTTATCAAACTCACTTGTATAAACTTGCATCAAAATTGACTTTCATGAAGCACAAACAAAGAGATCATAAATCATAAAAAATGTTGAAATTACATAATATTTGAGAGCTTCATTACCCCTAAATTGAAGTGGTTTAGCTACTCATTTGTGTTATCAAATCAACACATGTAAGTTTCAACATTGAAAATGAAGCAAAGTAGAGAATAAAAAAAGATTAACTACTAGAAGAAAATTGATTAGACTAGTGCATAAATATAAATCTAAGCTATGAACATTAAGAGAAAGAGAGCATAGAAATAAGCATTAACATAAAAATAAAGAAAAGCATGTAGACAAGAAAGGAAAAAGAGGCTTGGAAGCCATTTTATTTCATATAACATTGAGCTTATAATTTGATCTCTTAATTTCCTAATTAAAATGAAAGAGTAGCTGATAGATTCATGTGCATAAGGGGGTTATTTATACATGCATAAAACCCTAATTCCATTTTTAGAGGGCTTCCCAAAACACCCCTTAGGAAGTGTGGAGGTCAAGTAATCATTAGCTTCTACTAATCATCATTTAAGTGTACATGAAGCCATTAATTCCATAAGCATGTTCATTAGCCTCTAATTTGTACATTAAGGTAGGTGGGTAGGTGGGGTCCTTCATGATCTTCACTTTGAATTATTTCCCTCTTCTTTCCTTTGTATTCATTTGTGCATGCATGTATCTTCATATAAGCCTCTTCCATATGCATCCAAATTCCTATAAAAATCATCAAAAATGTTTAAGTAAAAATTCTCAAATTTACACATGCACAAAAATGATCATTTTGCCCCTGAATGAAAATGAAAATATGATGGTTTGAAAATAATTGAATTTTGGTTTTAACATGTACAAATGCCCAAATATGATGTTTATTTAAATAAAAAGAGATAAAATATGGATGTAAATATATGCACATTTACGTGCACATCAAATACCCCCACACTTATCTTTTTATTCGTCCTCGGATAAAGCAAAACTAAGATAAATCCATTTTCATAGGGAGCACGATTGCATTAAGCGTATGCAACAAGCCGTTAAACCTCTAGGTGTCCCCAATAGGACGAGTGTTGTTTCATGAGGGTTTTCAGCGGATACTACCCACAAAATCCAAATGCAAAGTGAAAATATTTACAAAATGCAAGATTTATTTAAAATGGGATGAATGCAATTTCTTGAAAATATTTACAAATGACAGATTTACTCTTAAATCAACACAAAGAAGTTAAATATATGTCTTGGTCATTATCTTGAAAATTTAAGTCATTTACTCGTCAAAATTTCCAACAAAAATCAAGTCATCATAACAAATAGACAATAGTTTAACTCGTTGTTTCAGTTGATAACAAAGTGTAACTATGAAATAAATCCTTAGTTGATTATCAAAGTTTGTCAAAGTGGTATTCTCATTTCTTTTCAATAACAAGTTAAATCAAACAAGTTAAAATGGTGCTTGGATTTCAATTGCTTACTCTCTCTTACTTGAAAATTTCATTGATATTGACAATATTTACATATGCCTAATTCAGGTAAACTGAGGCCAGATATATTACCCGTGCACTGCCTTGGGGACTGATGTGAGGGGAATATAGAGCGTGGCGAGTGAACACACAAGTGTGAACACTTATCGACTGTAGGCGTTATTAAAAAGAAATTTTATATACATACACCTAACTCAGATAAATCGAGGCCAGATATACCAATCATGCACTGCCTTTCGGGCTTACGTGAGAAGGGTACAGAGCATGGCGAGTGAACACACGAGTGTGAACACATGACTCTAGGTGTTAAATATATATATATACATATATACAAATGTTTTTTTTAGAAAGAGAGAGTTTTGCAAAATCATCTTAGCACCATTTAACTTAAATGATAAAAATGTTATATTCTTTACTTTAAATTTACCATTTTTTTAAACAAAGATTTTCAATTAGAACATACTTCATAATTAACACATATGAACCTTCCTATATACTAGTTAAACCATTGTTATTTGTAATCAAACTTCATTTTTATTTTTGTTAAGACAAATCAATTTTCAAAAATTTCAATTTATTAACCAAAACTTATACTTATCCCATAGTGTTTCCTAAAAAATAAATTAAAATGCTAAAAAGAAAATGTTTTTGAGATTTTGAAAATTTGAGATTTTGAAAATTTGAGATTTTTTTTAAAGTTAAAAGAAAAATGGAAGTTCAAAAATGCCATGAAACTAAAAAATGAAAATGAGACTACCCCCCCCCCACACATAATTTTGACTGTGTCCCCACAGTCAATGCATGATATAATGAGTGTAACGGGGAAAACTATGTACATATTTACAAAGAGGGTTAACATTCTTACTAGACGTAGCTTGGCTCATGAAGGATCATGAGCTTCTCCTCTTGATTATTTGGCAATTCCAAGAAAGGTTTCAGACGATGACCGTTGACTTTGAAAACCGATCCATCCTTGGAGTTTTCTATTTCTACGGCACCATGTAGAAAAACAGTTCGTACCACAAGTGGTCCGGTCCATCTCGATTTAAGTTTCCCAGGGAATAAAAGAAGTCTTGAGTCATATAAAAGAACTTTTTGGTTAGGTGAAAACATTTTCCTTAGGATTGACTTGTCATGAAAAACTTTGGTTTTTTCTTTGTAAATTTTATCGTTTTCATACGCGTTGTTTCTATGTTCTTCTAGTTCGTTGAGTTGTAGTTTTCGGTTTTTGCTAGCTTTCCCAAGATCAAAGTTTAAGTTCTTAATTGCCCACAGCGCTTTATGTTCGATTTCAACGGGTAAATGGCAAGCTTTACCGTAAACTAAACGAAATGGGGACATCCCAAGGTTAGTTTTAAAAGCAGTACGGTAAGCCCAAAGCGCGTCGGTCAATTTCTAAGACCAATCTTTTCGATTTTTATTGACAGTTTTCTCCAAGATTTGTTTTATTTGTTGATTTAAAACTTCAACTTGGCCACAAGTTTGAGGATGATACAGAGTGGATAACTTGTGGGTTATCGAGTATTTTTTCATTAAAGTTTCAAAAGAACGGTTCCAAAAATGGGTCTCGTTATCACTGAATATTGTGTGAGGTGTACCGAACCTCAAAAAGATGTTTTCTTTGAGAAATTTCACAACAATTTTATGGTCGTTGGTTTTGCAAGGAACGGCTTCGACCCATTTTGAAACATAATCGATAGGGAGAAGGATATACAAGTTTCCAAAAGAATTGGGAAAAGGTCCCATAAAGTCTATACCCCATACATCAAAGATTTCGATCGTAAGAATGGGGTTTAGAGGCATCATATCTCGTCGAGAAATTCGTCCAAGCATTTGACATCGATCACAAGTTTTACAAAATTCAAATGAGTCTTTGAAAAGAGAAGGCCAATAGAAACCACACTGAAGCACTTTTTCCATAGTTTTTCGAGGACCGAAATGTCCACCACATGCTTGATCGTGGCAAAATGAAAGAACACTCCTAATTTCATTATCCGGAATGGAACGTCGGATGATTTGGTCGGGACAATATTTGAACAAGTATGGATCGTCCCAATAGAAATACTTCACTTGGGACATGAATTTGCATTTGTCCTGTTTGGACCACGATGAGGGAGTTTCTTTAGTGACTAAGTAGTTCACTATATCAGCGTACCATGGATCGATCGAAAGAAGTTGTTCATCGGGGAAGTTTTCATTGATTGGCAAAGAAGATGGTGCGTTCGGAAGACGAGACAAGTGATCAGCTATGACGTTATCGGATCCTTTTTTGTCTTTGATTGTAAGGTCAAATTCTTGAAGTAAAAGGATCCAATGAATCAAGCGGGATTTGGCATCCTTTTTAGCGAAGAGATATCGAAGCGCAGAGTGGTCCATGTACACAGTAATGTGTGACCCTATCAAGTATTGTCGGAATTTTTCGAGAGCAAAAACGACAGCTAGAAGCTCTTTTTCGGTTGTTGTGTAGTTGAGTTGAGCGTTGTTCAAAGTCATACTCGCGTAATAAATAACGTGGAGGATCTTATTGATGCGTTGTCCTAAGACAGTACCAACAGCAAAGTTCGAAGCATCACACATGATTTCGAAAGGAAGATCCCAATTGGGAGCGCAAATGATTGGCGCAGAAATGAGTTCGTTTTTAAGACGTTCAAAAGAAGAGATACAATCAGAGTTAAAATCAAAGGGGAACGTCTTTTCCGAGGAGAGTAGCCAAAGGACGAGCGATTTTGCTAAAGTCTTTCACAAAGCGTCGGTAAAGCCAGCATGTCCTAGAAATGATTGAATGTCCTTAACAGTTTTGGGAATGGGTAGATTTGCAATGACATCGATTTTCGCTTTGTCTACCTCAATGCCTTTATTTGAGAAGATATGTCCAAGGACCATGCCTTGTTTGACCATAAAGTGGCATTTTTCCCAATTCAAAGTCAAATGTTTTTCTTTACATCGATTTAGAACCAACTCGAGATGATGTAAACATTGGGAAAAAGAATTGCCAAAGATTGAGAAATCATCCATAAAAACTTCTAGAAAGCATTCAATCATGTCGAAAAAGATTCCAACCATGCATCGTTGGAAGGTTGCAGGAGCCAAAGTCCGAATGGCATACGTCGATAAGCAAAGGTACCGAATAGACACATGAAAGTCGTTTTCTCTTGATCTTCGGGAGCGATGGGAATTTGGTTATATCCGGAATAACCATTAAGGAAGCAGTAAAATTCATGTCCGGCTAAACGTTCGAGCATTTGGTCAATGAAAGGAAGAGGGAAGTGATCTTTTCGTGTTGCGGCATTTAGTTTTCGATAGTCAATGCAAACACGCCAACCCATTTGAGTACGAGTTGGAATAAGTTCATTTGAATCTTTCCTGACAACGGTTAGCCTAAACTTTTTCGGTACAACGTGAATTGGGCTAACCCATGAACTATCAAAGATTAGGTAAATGATTCCGTTGTCGAGAAGTATAAGAATTTCATCACGCACCGCATCTTTCATTTTTGGATTAAGCCTTCGTTGTGCATCACGAACGGGCTTGGCATCGTCGATTAAATGGATGCGATGTTGAACAATAGCAAGGCTAATTCCCTTAATATCGGAGATCGCCCATCCAATCGCTTCCTTGTTTTTCGACAGGATTGAAAGTAAAGAGCTTTCTTGATCAAGAGAGAGAGTCGCAGAAAAATGACAGGCAATGTTTCGTTATCACCTAAGTATGCGTACTTAAGGTGGTCGGGAAGTGGTTTGAGGTCCAACTTCGGGATTTTTTCGATCGAAGAATTGGGTTGAGAATCGGACTCAACTGGAAGCGATTCAAAAGGAAGAGTGTATTCATCTCGTTGGGAATTTCGTGAAACTATTTTTCGTATTCGGCCTCGCGTTCATCGTTAAGATCAAGTGTTTCATTTTCAAAGTTTTCGTGAATGGCACTAACTTCCAACGTTTGGTCACGAGGTTCGTTCGATTGGCTTTCAAGATTGAAAATGTTAAGATCCAAAGTCATGTTTCCAAAAGAGATTTTCATTGAACCGTTACGACAATTGATTAAGGCGTTCGATGTAGCTAAAAATGGTCGGCCTAAAATCAATGGAATTTGACTCGCGGGATTTGACACGGGTTGTGTTTCGAGAACGATAAAACCAACGGGGAATATGAATTGCCCTACTCGAATGAGCACTTCTTCGATTTCTCCCACGGGCTTCTTGATGGAACGATCGGCGAATTGAAGCATAACTTTTGTGGGTTTGAGCTCACCGAAGCCTAATTGTTCGTACACAGAGTATGGGATCAAGTTTACACTCGCACCTAAGTCTATCAAACATTTGTTAATCGTTTTATCACCAATTGTACAAGAAATCGTAGGGCAGCCAGGATCTTTGTATTTGACGGGCATGGATTGGGACAAGACTTCACTCAAACTGGCGGCTAAGAAGACTTTTTTGGGCACTTGAGTGTGTCGGTTTTGGGTACACAAGTCCTTAAGAAATTTCGCGTAAGTAGGGACTTATTGAACAATGTCGAGAAGTGGAATGTTAACTTTGACTTGTTTAAAAATTTCCAACATCTTTTCCATTTGGTCCGAGTGTTTCTTTGGTCGAAGACGATGTGAAAATGGGGCACGATACTCGGTAGGCGGGTCTACTCGAGTAGAAGAAGAAGAGTTTTGATTGGCATTCGATTCAACGTTTAGCTCCACGTTCTATTCAGATTCGTTCGTTGTTTTAGATGTGTCGAGAGAGGTTTTCGGTAAATCATTTGGATTAACGACTTGATTATCGATTTGTTTCCCGGAATGAAGAGTTATGATAGCATTCAATTGGGTGACATTGCTATCTTGAACAACATGGGCTTGATTTGAATTTGCGTTTTGATTTCTGGGATTTGGAAGGGGCTGGCTTGGGAATGTTCCTCGTTCGCGTTCACTTACAGACGTGGCTAATTGACTCATTTGCATTTCGAGTTTTGCAATTGATTGGTTTGTGTTTTGCATATATGAAGTCAATAAAATTTTCAAATTAATGTTTGATTGAAGGCTTTGAGTAGTTGCCTTTGCCAACGTTTCAAGAGTTTTTTCAAGCGAAGTTAAACGTTTATCGTCTTGGGGAGGATGAGCAAAATTCGGTTGAAAATTTGATTGTTGCGGTTGATTATGAGACGGACCCGCAAAGTTTGGTTGAAAATTGTTGGGCTGAAAGGGAGGATTCGAAGCATTATTCGGAAATGCTTGGAAATTGGGAAGAATCGTATTCGTGTTGGGATTGTTTTGGTTCCACGCAAAATTCGAATGGTTTCTCCAACCAGGGTTGTATGTTGGAGAAAACGGGTCGTTTTTGGCTTTATTGAAAGCATTGATTTGTTCGATAGAATTAGGACACCGATCGGCTATATGATTAGGATCGTTGCATTTGTAACACATCGGTTAGGAAGCTTGGTTCATTTGATTCGATGAGAAAACATTATCGAATTTTTTAATCATTGCGTCGATCTTCGCCTCCAAAGCAACAGAAGATCCTATTGAGTGTGCACTCGATCGTGAGTAGATTGATTTTTCATTCGAACGTTCCCATTGGGATGATTTTTCAGCGAGCTTTTCAAGAAATTGCCAAGCATCGTCGTGATGTTGGGCAAGAAAATTGCCTTGGCACATTGATTCGATCATGGTTCGTGAGTTGTTGTCGAGTCCATCGTATAAGATTTGGCAAATCGTCCATTTTTCAAAGTTATGGTGTGGACATTTTATCAAAAGCTCTTTGAATCTTTCAAAATATTTTCCGAATGGTTCTCCCTTGAATTGATGAAAGTTTAGAATTTCGTTTCGGATTCTACTCGTTTTTTCCAAGGGGAAGAACTTTTTTAAGAAAGCTTTTACAAATTCTTCCCACGTTTTAATCGAGTTCGACGGTAAGCTGTACAACCATTTTTTAGCGTAATCCGTAAGAGCGAATGGGATTAATCGAAGTATCGGAAAGTTGTTGGAGTTTAATGGTTGCACAAACTTGTTCGAATTTCGTCAAAAAGATGTATGGATCATCGTGTTCGAAATTGCCAAATTTCAGAAGAGTGGCAATATGGTTTGAATGAATTTCGAAATGGTTACCCGTAGGGGCGGGTAGCGTGATGCAAGATGGAATAGAAACTCTATCGGGAAAGATTCTATCCATAAGAGTTCGAGGGGCGTTTTCGTTTTCCATTTCGGGAGGATCATTTGTTCGAGTTAAACGGTTAGTAGAAGGGTCACGAGTCCAACGATTTGTTGTTATGTCATGAGTCCAAGTACTCATGCACAAGTGAAAGTGGAGAAGAGAAAGAAGTTAGAATCGAGTTTAGTGAATGAAAGAAGATTTGAAAATCGAAGTGAAATTTTGTTTTTTTAGAGGAAGAAAAATATTTACCAAGTGACATTTATTTTCAAAAGAGAAGTTTGATTTTTGTTTTGTTTTTGGTTTTTCAAATTTTTATATTTTTTTGTTTTTGTAATTTTTTTTTTATTTTTTGAATTTTCAAATTGTTATCAAAAGGGTTTTTTCAAAAAAAAAATTTGTTTTTAGAAAATGGAAATTTGATTTTGTTTTTTGAATTCAAATATTTACCAGAAATATTTTTTTGTTTTTGAATTTTTAAAGCTTTTTTTCTTTTTGAAAAGATTTTATATTTTTTTGGATTTTTGTTTTTGATTGAAAGGATTTTTTTGATTAAAAACTAAGTTAAAATTCACATTTTTTTTGGATTTTTGATTTTTTTTTTAAAATATGCATGAACTAATGTAACTAATTGAATGCAAAGGACTAAATTACAGTTTTCTGTCCTTAGTAGCTCCTAACCCAAAATTGTATAATCACACTTTGTCTTAAATCAACAAAAATATTTCTCAGCCAGGTAACGGGCAGGAGTTATCGGTGCACCACGAATCACCGTAGCAATGCAACCGAAGGTTTAAGTACCTTCAGAGGAACAACCAGTATAATATTTACGTATCACCGAAATTTTTATAACTGGTTATTACTCTGCCGTAGCCTAGACACCAAGAATAAAATTATTCAAAGAAAACAATTGTGAAGATATAATTAAGCCCTATATGAGCTCGTGACACCCTTAAGTCGAATGTCTAACCTTTATTATTAGTCAAATTCTACGATGAAATGCGTTTGTGGGCTAAGGAAAGGGTGATGAAATCCCTCACCTTATGTGAATTGGGGTATTTCCCTTAGAAAATAAAACAAGATGAGATGAATGCAAAAACAAAAATTAAACGTGAATTTACAATGCAACTAAAATGAAGATTTTTTTGTTTTTGGATTTTGAAATTTTATATATATATATATAAATGCAAATGCAAGCAACCAACAATGCAATAAAAACAAGGGAAAAGTTCACGATACCAGAGCGTGTAGATTATTTAGCAATTTTTTAGCAAGGCAAAGCAGTTTATTTGGGCAAGCACTTCTTCCTTTTGAATTTCTTCTTTGGCAACCTGAAATGAAAAACAAGATATATTCAACAATTATTATTATTATTATTTAGTATGTTTATCAAAGATTAAAAACAAAATCCGCGAAAAACAAAACAATTGAAAATAAAATAAATGAAAACTAAAACAAGTGAAAACAAATGAAAAATGAAAATTAAACAAAGTTGAACTTTTTTTTGGATTTTTAAATTTTTTTTTGGAGAGGAAACTTAAAAGTGAAGTTTTACCTAAAATTTTTTTTTGATAAAACAAAATAAACAAAACTAAAACTTGAATAGAAGAAAACAATTGAACTAAAAAAAACAGAAAAGTTAAAATGAACTAAAAATAAAAACACAACGCAACACCCCAAACATCACAAAAGACAACGCAACACTCCAACCAAATTTCTTCTCTGTTTCGAAATCCAAGAATCCCAAAACACTTATCACTATTCCAAATTCGAAGTTCAAAATCAAAAATTGAATTTCCGATAAATCAGAGATGGTCAACTGCTGGCGATTGGGTTACACGATTCGATTTTCGACAGTAGGCGTGATGTTGGGTAAATGAAGAGGAAGGCGATGGGAGGTGGTGAAGTGACTCGATTTCGAATGGCAGTGCAATTGGAGGTTGTCGCAGCGACGAGGCAGTGAGTTCGATTTGAGGTGCGATGGCGATGTGGGATTCAAAGCTGTCTGAATTGGTTCGCGATTGGTTACAGGGTTATGAAGACAGGGTTGTGGTGTTTACAGTGAAGGCAAGGTATGTTTGCAGTTCGAATTTGAATTCGTATGTGGTGTTTGTATGTTTACAGTGAAAGAAAAGGGGGAATGGTGATTGTATAGTAGAACATGTGGAGTGTTTGAGGTAATTGTTTTGAGATATGCAGTTGGGGTTTGGGGTGGTTGCAGAGGAGAATGGTGGACAGCAGTCGATGGACGGTAGATGACCAGGGGAAGTGAACATGTTGTGGTTTGAGAAGTTCGCTGTCGCAATTGCAGTCAGGGGTTGGGTTGTGTGACAGTGCAGCACTGTGATGGTAGTTGTGTGGCAGTGAAGAAATAGTCGTGACAGTAATGTCGAGTGATTAGCACAGTTTTTTTGATAATGGTATGAGTTGCTGTCTGTGCTTATTAGAAGTGAAGTGGTGGCAGCGGGGTGTAGCAGCAGTTGTGGAAATGGGTTGTAAGTTGAAGGCTAGTTATATTGGTGGATGAATGTGAATTGTTCGATGTGGAGTTTGGCCAGGGAGGCTGCGATAGCACTTTCGTTGGTGGTGGATGAATTGATAGGCAGTGAATTATGAGGGAGTGAGTTTGTTGAATGGCAATGTTTACATTGGGTAGAAACGTATGGTGATGGGTGTATAGGAGCAGGCTATAGAGGTACTGCAGCTGATGTGGTTGGGTTGCTCTGGTGGCAGAGACAAAGGAGATGAGGCGATTTGGAATGTAATGTTGGTCAAATAAGGATGAACTGTGGTGCACGGTATCTGTTGTTGTAATTTTGTGTGATGTTGCTTGTGATAGAACTGTTGATATGCGTGCTTAAGTGACGCACAAGTTGAAGTGGTATGTAAGTGTTTGCAGTTGGCAAGAGGTATGGCTGGAGTGGAATGATGATCAGGTGGTGGTTTAGGCAGAAGTGATAAGGGTGGTTGGACAGAGCAGTTTTGGTTTATATGTTGAAGTTGTTCATTGTATCGCAGAAGTATGGTAGGGAAGGATGGTTATTGGAGAGGTAGAAAAGTGGTATGGCAGCAATGGAAGGCAAGTAATGATAGTTTTGTGGGTGAGTGAATGTAGAAGTGGAGGTTGATGGTGGGCAAGTATGAAATGCACAAGATCGTTTGGTTATGAAGGTTGTGTATTGACTGGATGAAGTTGTATGTGGAAGGGTTTATTGGCAGCAGAGAAGTAGATTGATGTGCACTGATGACAGGCACCAAGAAGGTTATGGTTGTTTGGTGATGTAGCAATGGAAGGTATTGGGACAGAGTGGTTTGATGTAGTTGCTGCAGCAGTTTTAAGGGAAGATATAGGAAAATGCAGTGATGTTGTGAAGTGGATGGAATGGCTGTTGCATGCAGTAGAAGGGGAGTAGCAGTATTGAAGAAGGGCAATGCAACAGTAAACAGTGAAAACTTACTACAGTGCACAATGTGCATAGTTTTTTGGACTTGTATATTTTTTTTAATAAGCAATGTAAATAGAGATGTAAAATGTAAAAAAAATGCAAATGAAATAGAATTTTTTTTGGTTTTGAAATTATGTATGTTTTTTAAATAATGAAAATGCAAATGAAACTAGAAAACTAGAAAATGAACACACAAACAATTGCAACAAAAATCACACAACACACAACTCAAATTTTTTTTATATGCAAACACACACAAAATAAAATCACATAAACATCAAAAGAAAATAATCCGAAAAATAGAAAACTAAAATCAAAGCAACACCCCGGCAACGGCGCCAAAAACTTGTTTATCGACAAAGTTTCTATCAGATTAGAAATTTACCGAAAAATTTCAAATTAAAACTTATCGCAAGCGCACGGCGTACACTTTGTAGTACGTGGCGAATACGGGTCGATCCGTCGGGAATTGTTAGAGTTTAAAAATTTATTCAATCAAATTAGACCAAATGTAGGAAAAATTGTTAACTAGAAATAAAATGAAGCTAAACTAGAATAAAAATTTGTTTAAAAAACTATTGAACTAGAGAACAATTTAGAGGCAAATCCACTCTCATATTTTTGTAAATCAACAAATAAAAAATTTGTGATCTCTAGTTTTGATATTAAGTGAAATATTGTTGTATTTATCATAAGTATGGTTTGTTTATGTTATTAATTAACATAACTCAAACCATCAAACTATAATACAACAAATTAACCACTTATAATTCTCATGAAAATGAAGTCAAAGCAAAAGCTATTTTAAGTATGATCTATTTACTATTGTAACTTGTAATATAGATCATCAAATTTCATTTTTACTTTAATTTCACAATCAAAAATGGATTAGCAAATGATGATGCAAAGTATGTTTATGTTTAATAAGAATAGCTCATTTGCATAAGCAATATAAGCTATCAAACTCACTTGTATAAACTTGCATCAAAATTGACTTTCATGAAGCACAAACAAAGAGATCATAAATCATAAAAAATGTTGAAATTACATAATATTTGAGAGCTTCATTACCCCTAAATTGAAGGGGTTTAGCTACTCATTTGTGTTATCAAATCAACACATGTAAGTTTCAACATTGAAAATGAAGCAAAATAGAGAATAAAAAAGAAGATTAACTACTAGAAGAAAATTGATTAAACTAGTGCATAAATGTAAATCTAAGCTATGAACATTAAGAGAAAGACAGCATAGAAATAAGCATTAACATAAATACAAAGAAAAGCATATAGACAAGAAAGGAAAAAGAGGCTTGGAAGCCATTTTTATTTCATATAACATTGAGCTTACAATTTGATCTCTTAATTTCCTAATTAAAAATGAAAGAGTAGATGATAGATTCATGTGCATAAGAGGATTATTTATACATGCATAAAACCCTAATTCCATTTTTAGAGGGCTTCCCAAAATACCCCTTAGGAAGTGTGGAGGCCAAGTAATCATTAGCTTCTACTAATCATCATTTAAGTGTACATGAAGCCATTAATTCCATAAGCATGTTCATTAGCCTCTAATTTGTACATTAAGGTAGGTGGGTAGGTGGGGTCCTCCATGATCTTCACTTTGAATTATTTCCCTCTTCTTTTCTTTGTATTCATTTGTGCATGCATGTATCTTCATATAAGACTCTTCCATATGCATCCAAATTCCTATAAAAATCATCAAAAATGTTCAAGTAAAAATTCTCAAATTTACACATGCACAAAAATGACCATTTTGCCCCTGAATGAAGATGAAAATATGATGGTTTGAAACTAATTGAATTTTGGTTTTAACATGTACAAATGCCAAAATATGATGTTTATTTAAATAAAAAGAGATAAAATATGGATGTAAATATATGCACATTTACGTGCACATCAAACATTTCAAAAACTTTGCTTTTAGCTTATGCTTCCCAGTGTATCTAGCACTATTCTAAGATGAAATTCCTTGTCTTGTTCACTCTTTGAATATATCAAAATGTCACAAATAAGCACCAACATGAATATATCCAAATACTCTCGGAAGATTTGGTTCATCAAGTCTATAAAGAAAGTAGGCGCATTGGTCAGTCTGAAGGGCATGACTAACTACGCATACGAGTCATATTTGTTCAAAATGTCATTAATGGTATACTGTCCTCTGCTACTCTCAATTTGTCAAAACTTTTTGCTAAACCTAGCTATGAAAACACTTAGGCTCCAGTCAATTGATCGAAAAAATCACCTATTCTAGGCAAAGGGTACCGATTCTTTATCATCCACTCTTTCAGCTTTCTATAATCAATACATATTCTCAACGACCCATCTGGTTTCTTCACAAACACCGATGTAGTTCCTCAAGGAGAATTGCTTGGTCTAATAAAATTCTTCCTATCTAAGTCCACTTAGTGCACCTTAAACTCCTTCATCTCGGTTGGTGTAATTCTTCAGGTGGTCTATTTATAGGTTCAACTCTTGGTATGAGATCTATTCGAAACTCTATGGCATGTTTCGATGATAGTCCCGTAATAAGCTCAAAAACATCAACATTCTCTCTTACAAAAAAAAACCTTATTTACTTCATCCTCTATACCTTCTATTGCACCCAACATGGCACAAACTTCAATACCCGGCTCTTCAAATGAGCATATAATTTGGCCACAGCAATAAGGGTGTTTCAAGGATATTATCTATTCCAACAAAATATCCTAACATCATATGGGCTTAACCAATCCATACTCAAATAAAACCCATAAAATCAACACATACAAATTGCAGGCAAACAAATGACCTAACAATTCAAACTCTATATGGTCACATATCATTCCAAGAGTTGTGTAGCCCCTTATCATATTCACGGCCCTCGAAGAGGTAATAAGTGAAGGAATCAGGCCAACCCGTAACGGAAGAAATGAGTAAATTTAAAAAAATCCTATTAGGTCTTTGATGGGCCTATATAATATAAATTCATTTAGAACTTTTTTTAATTTTCCTTTTATAATTTTATTCATATTATTATAATTGTTTAAAAATTTGTTTAATTTAATTTAAATAATTGTATATTATGTTGAGTACTTCAAATATGCCCATGTGTATAGTGTAAGTGCAACATATGAAAAGTGTACATAGTTAATGTGAACATTGTTTAGGTGTTGAGATTTACACCGCAACCAACACATTTCCCCTCTATATATACCTTTGTCACCTAAAACATGAATTTTTTTAATTTATATATGTGTCTATCTGTATGTATATACATGTTTACATGTATAAATGTATATATAGATACACTATAAATATATTGCATAGTAGTTCAAATTGAAATATACTTTATTTATATTACATGCAATAAATCAAAGAATACAAAGTCTAATTAAAGTAGTTTAAAAGTTTAATATTATATCTTATACAAAAATCCTTTTGAAAACTTTGAGTTAAATGCAAACACACACACAAATGAGATTATGTAAATATATAAATTCATGTACACATACAAATAAAACACAATTTTGAAATAAAATAAAATAATATACAAGTAGTTTGTGAAATAGAATGTTTCCTTTTAAACAAACATTTAATACTATACTGGATACAATTGTAAAACTAGGAATAAATCATTTATTAAGGTTTCCCTTTTTATTTCAATTAGCAAAGCTTGTTTTAGAATGGTTTAAAACATAACACAATTAAGTCATCTTATTATGTTGACAACAAATATTAATGAATGCAACTATTTCAAAGTATTATTCACATAGCAATTTATGTGTAAATATTCAAGTATAAATCTTCAAATACAAAAGCTAACTTATTGACAAGAGTATTCCAAAATTCAATCTAGTTTTTTTAATAACATTAATAAAATCAGACGACATAGGCATATACAAATTCATGATAAGAAGGTCTAGATCTACTTATGCATGGATGAATCAAAATGCAAAAAATAGAAAAGAAATTACAAGGATCTAGATCTAGGTTAAACAAACTGGATAAATAAGCATACATAACAGAGACAGAAATTATTATCATTGTTCATAACAAAATAGCAGTGAACATAGTAAGGGTTTTTTTCATGTAAGAATATACTATTGATTCAAGCAGGGAGTTTGAGACATCCAAACCAAAATCTAAATTCATATGTGGAGGCTAAAAGGAGAGCAACAAAGAAGGGGTTAAGGGTATTTATATAATAGACAAAGAGAGGAGCAAAAAGTTGATCTAGATCAACAAATTTAAACCCTCTTTTAAATCAAATCCAATCCCTCCTCCTCCACCTGTAACCTGCCAAATTAGGTCCCTTCATAGGCCCCCTAATCAATTCAAGCACGATCAAATAAAGTCCATTTAAATCTAATTTAAACATACATCGATATCATATATCTATATATGTGTAGACAACTTTTATATACGCACTACTTTCAGCACAAATAAAATAAAATTTTATAATTAATATTTCATAAATATTAATTAATTTATAATGACTATAATTAATTAAATTAGGTGGTAGTTGGAGTATTCAACGTTACGATTGTGTGACTCTTACGTGTAATTTCGGTCAGCGATTAGTATCGAACAATTCGAATAGTAACATTCACGCGTCGTTTAGAAGGTGGTGTGACATTATAGCTAAATTTATCGCTTACATAGCTTAAATAAAATCTAATTTTACTTTATTTAAGCCTTACCCAATAGTGACAATTATTTACACTAATTTTCTTCGTTAAAACTATTATCACTTTGGACTTATGCAATTTGGTAATGGTCAAAATTTCAATATCAACCATATCAACTCTATATTCCAAACACAAAGTACTTGGTTCAATAATACCAATTATTATTAACTAAACTGCTTTGGTCAGAACTTTGACTTTGAGTTGACTTCAGTTGACCATGATACTAACCTCATATAACTGAGTAGACGAACCCTCACTTGAATAGTGTTTCAATTCCTATGCTTTTACTCAACCCAACTATAGTCGTTCGATGGACGTCATGCCATGATTTAACTATAATCACAGCGGAGTTTCCACATTGAAGCTTGATAGTATTCTCAAGTCAAGAGAACTGTGTAATTTTGTCAAATCGATATTTTCTATTTGACCTTAGTTATATTAACCAATAGGAAACGATCGAGTAAGTTATTCCATGGTTATCCAATATGTACCAGTGCGTAACCCCTTGGTGCCTCCAATAGTCATGAGTAATTTACTGCTCAACATTTGAAGAGCGTTATGTACTCTGGTCTCAGCGGACGTATGTATATCCAGTCTCGATATATCTTGACTAGGAATATTTAAAATGGTATGTTTGATTTCATTATGATAAATTAATCATATTTACAACGCTTTGTAACCACCATCACTAAAACATACCATTTGTGGATTTTATATTAAATATACTTTTAGTTAAATTAATTAATATAATACATTATATCAAGTATATAATAGAAAGAAAACACCTTTTATTTCGAACAAGATTGGTTATCGATTCAGGCGTATGTAACAAATTACATAATTGCCCCAAGGGCATACCCCTAACTCTATCGATCTTCCACTTGCACTTGGGGTCAATTATGGAATCTCTATCTCATCCCTTCAATCAGTTTGATAAGAACTAATCGAATTAGATCCTTTATGAATGGATCTACTGTGTTGTTTTAATCACCTACTATGTCAATCAACTCTCTCTAATGCTGATAAACTGGATTTATCATGTGGAACTATTCAAGGCATGTTTGTAGAATTCTAGTGAGCTCTTATTATTACATTTATCATATAAAAATGATATAGTATTCTCAATACTTGGATTCACCCTTAGTTCAGTTATAAATTTGTGCATTTATATTTATATATTGCTTTTATTACGGCGCTATTCAAGGCGATGTACTTAGCCTTCATTGATTCAGCCATAATCTTTTGCATAGAACATTTCCAACCTAAAGCTTCTTATTTAAGGTTTGAACATGAATTTATCGATAGTACTTATGAAGTTTGGGTTCGAACACTCCTTCATAAGGAGTACATTATTTCAACAAATAATTAATTATATTAATTGCACAAATTTATCAATGTATATTATTATAACTTTATATAGCATATTTTCTTACAATATTAGAAAGGTTAAATGCTACCATTTCATTTTTCTAATAAGGGTCCCACTAGTCTTTTATGTTTCTCCAAATCTTAAGATGAAACATAGAAGAATTTTGACTTCACTGGCGGGTGTTAGGACCCGTCTGTCTGGGAATTCTGACCTTGAGTTTGCTCAACAAGTCATAGCCCCATAAACAATGGATAACTCCTTATCGGTTGTATCATATACAACTCCTAACCCATGGTTCCTTGTCCTAATCGCATTTCGACCTTATGTTTTCTCAACAAATCAAAAGAATTTATTTACTCGTACCTACCATTTCGTGACGATCTAAGTATATTATATGAACCTTGAGTTTGCTCAACAAATACATATAGTTATCTTACCTCATCTAGCCAATATATTAATAATACTATACATAACATATCTAGCTTGGTTTGTTCAACAACTTGTGAGTATGCAAGTAATTTATTAATATATAAATGGTAGAGGATAACAATTATATTAAAAGATTCATAATCTTCAACATATTTAACTGAGTGATATCGGCTTATAAAATAATGTATTTACTATGAAATACCCTTGTGGTTCAAGTGTTGGACACATCAAAAATCACGTATATGCACTATATGTATGTATTTATTCGTTAAGTCTAATTGGGTTTCTTACCGTTCCACCTTTAGTTTATACATTTATATCATATAAGTTTTATTATTATATAACTTTTATACTTTATTTAACTTATATAATATTTTATGTATAACATTATATTAAGTAAATCTTATTTAATTATTTAACACTTTGATTAAATATTATATTATTCAATTATAACATATTATATTGAATATATCAATATACTATAACTATTATAGCAATACTCATATATCTTATGTCTATGTATTTTAATTTATTAATTATCTTTTAATTAATTTATTTATTTAAAAAAATTTAATTAAATTGTATTAATTTTGAAAATTCTTTAATACACATATGTATACTCATATTATCTTAAACAATTCAAGATAACATAATATTTATTATTCTACCTATTATACATGTATAAATACATATTTAATTAATTAACCTATTTAATTAATTCATTTATTTTATTAATCTTATTAATAAATAATATTTTCAAAATTAATTTTATAACGTTTTCAAACATTTTGAAAAATTATATTATAACTTTTATAAATGTGTTTTGGTTTAAATTTAACTTTTAAATTTAAAACTTTTATTTTAATTTTCAAAATAATTTGAAATATTACAACATTTATAATATTTTTCTTATTTTAAATTTAAATTTTAAATTTCAAACTTTTATTTTATTTTCAAACAGATTTTGAAAATTAGCTCAATGTCCATATAAGTTTGAGCCTTTATATTGGGGATAACATTTGGGTTTACCCCATCCTTTCGGGTCGGGCCAGTAACTTGGTAGGGCAGAGTACTATATTACCCAAACTAAACCTTAGACACTACTTTTCTAAACACCTTACTATATGGGTAGATTTGATAAGTTAGCCATAATACTGTTAATTTAGATGGTATAAGCTATTTGACTTTGATACCATTGATGGAACTAGGCCAGCATAGCAGGGTAAATGGGCAAATTTCAGAAAAATTATACCATTTGGATCTTATTAGGTCTATGAATCTAAATTTATTTAGATCTGATTTAAATTTATTTTAAATAAAATCAATATTTTATTCAATTTGTAAACAAACTTTTATTTTGATATAATATTTATATTATATAATATGAACATGCATATCATACTCAAATGTATGTGTACGTGCACGGGCAACATATACAATGTACATGGTTTAACATACTTATATATATATATATATGTGTGTGTGTGTGTGTTGAGATTTATACCACAACGGATATGTTAGCCCCCTCTGTATACATACTTTTGTCTAATATATATATATATATATATCTGTGTGTGTGTGTATTTCAATGTGGTATAAAATATATTTACAGGAGTATAAATATTAATACACACACATATAAATTTATAATCATGTAAAATACTTATATTTGGAAATGCAAATATTAATAATCACAAATATAAATTTAAATATAAATTTCAGATTTCAGATTCATATATGGACTTTAAAATATTTTCTAATGTAAAATAAATTTCGAATATAAAATTTTCCTTTTAGAACTATGCATACATACATATGTTCATATACATATATTTATCTATTTATATATATAAATTAATATTTAAATTTCAAATATAAAATATCATTATATATTTAAATATAAATGGATAAAATTATATACATACATACATAAATACATACATACATACATACATATATATATATATATATTCATACATATTTTTGGCCAATAATATGTTTGACAAAATCCTTTTTTAAATCCTTTACAGTTTTAAAAATTATTCTTTTAATAGATCTTTTCCATACGGAAATGATTAAAGAAGAAAATTAGATAAATTTCGTAATCATTTGTATAATTAATGTACATTAAGATAAACACACACACGCATATATAATGTATATATTATATAAAAGCAACATATTATATTTTAAAATAAATTAAAATAAGTGTGTGTGTGTGTGTATTATTTTAAATAATATATATATAATTTTTTTTTTTAATTTTTGAAAATTATTACAAATATATGATTTAACAAAATTTTACATGTAATTTATATACACATACCTTAAAAATCAAATTTTATTTTGAAATCCCTTTTAAAATTAATATTTAATTCAATTTTCTTGGCCTAGAGCTATATACACACACACAGATATATATATGTGTATATATATATATATTTACAATACACGTATATTCACATAAAATGTTGACTTGACTAAAACATATCATTTATGGATTTTCTATGAATCTAAATTTATACACGTATCATTTATGTGAATATACGTGTATGTTTAATATCATTTATGGTATGTTTAATTTCATTATGATAAATTACCCATGGTTACACCACTTTGTAAGTATTATCACTAAAACATATCATTTATGGATTTTCTATTAAATATGCTTTTAAATTAGTTAATTAATATAACACATTATATCAAGTGTATAATTGAAAGAAAACACTTTTTATTTCGAACAAGATTGGTTATCGAGTTAGAAATATGTAATAAATTACATAATTGTTCATAGGGCATACCCCTAATTCTATCAAGATATACTTATTTTTAAAAATACCATTTATTTTCGAAAAATTCCACTTGTTTTCAAAAAATTCCACATCTATAGATTCTATATTATTTCAAAAGTATCAAGTTTTATAAATCGATAAGTTATATTATTAGGGGAATAACTAATAAAAGGATACTTAAATGTTCTATTTCATAGTTTTGGTCTTTTAGGATCCGTTTTTCTAAACATAAGCCAAACAACCCCAAACTTTAAGTCTCGATGAATTGGGTTTTCTTTTAAACTATAATTCATACAGGGAAACATCCTTCTTTTTCAAGGAACTCTATTTAAAATATAACAAGCAGAATATATAGCATCGCCCACAAACTGTTAGGAAAATTAGAAGTATTGAGCATAGCATTAACTATTTCTACCAATGTCATGTTTTTCTTTTCAACGACTCCATTTTTTGAGATGTATAGAAGGTGTGCATTGTTGAATTAAACCATGTTGTTTGTAGAAATTGTGAAATCATTTGAAAAATATTCACCATCACGATCAGAATACAACATTTTTATTTGAAGTCCTAATCACATTTCCACTTCTACCTTATAAATAATTAAACTTATCAAAAACTTCATCTTTGCTTTTTCATTAGATAAACATAAGCAAATGAAGAATAATCATCGATAAATGTAATATAATATATGTTGCCTCCATAAATTGTATGACCTTTTGAGTCACCAACAACGCTATACAATAAATCAAACAAACTAAATTTTGATTCTACATATTTAAAAGAGTTCCTATGTATTTTTGCTTGAACACATATTTCACATTAAGAGATATGTTTAAAATTACAATATGAAATTAATCTTAACTGTTCAAATTTAATAAACCATAATTAATAGGTCCTAATCTAGCATGCCATAAATCAATAGAATCAACAATTAAGGAGAAGCATTCTTTATGAAATTCAACGTAGTCATTCCATTACAAGAATTATCCTATCCAACGAATCTGTTGTTCTTACATAACAGTAACTTGTCAGACCCATACACCATCTTGAATCCTCCTTTGTCAAGAAAGTATCCAGCGATCAAATTCTTACAAATATCAGGAACATATAATACATTAACTATTGTGCTTCAGCACTCCAACGCATTCCCATAAACACGCGCTTCATTTTTCTATAGTGGCATCACCTAACGAAGCTTTTGATGCGTCAGCGTCTCGATTGAACATTCATTTCATCGCCTTCCGGAACATGCACATACGTGGTCTTGACAACGCTTGCTTATAATAGAAGGAATTCCCAATGTTACGTGTCACCGATCCAACATATGTACTACGTTATGCACCATATTTCTTGCGATGTGGGACTTAACGTTCAACCTACGTACTCTCAAGTGCGAGTCACACCTAACAGATCTCCACCTTGGCGAGCATTTCCTCTAACCTTCATTTGGAGCATACTGAAGAAGCTCTGCAGTTGGCCAGGTCGCTTCTGCTTCTTTATGCAGTTGGTGAGGCTGCGTTACCAAATCTCCACCTTAAGGCGAGTCCTTCTGCTAAAGTCATCTTGGAGCATCAACAACGCAGGAGAGCAGGCTGCGTATCTAGCAGTGAGGTTAGGTTGCTTACATATCTCCAAGACTCAAGGAGTCTTTGCTTCAGTCACTCTCGCATCGTATAATGGTTACTCGATCCATCAGCTCTGATACCATGTCGTGTTTCAGCACTCCAATGCGTCCCCATAAACGTGCGCTTCATTTTTCTGTAATGGCGTCACTCAATGAAGCTTTTAATGTGTCCGCGTCTCGATTGAACATCACTTTCATCGCCTTTCGAAACGGACACATACGTGGTCTTAGCAATACTTACTTGTAACAAAAGAAATTCTCTATGTTACGTGTCACCAATCCAACATATATACCACGTTATGCCATATTTCTTACGATGTGGGACTTAACGTTCAACCTACACACTCTCAAATGCGAGCCACATCTAACATTAACCAAAGTAAGAACCTTTTCAGAGGTGAATGGAAGTTTTACATTATCGTTTTAAATTACTTTGCTAGCTATGTATTTGCCCTGTTAACATGATTGCCTTCTCCGCTAGCTTCTTTATATACCTTGTAAGGATTATATATGGTATTTGCATATATAAATGATTACTTTGGTATCAAGCCACCAATCATTTTCTATATCACCAATGGAGTTTGCTTCTTGCACTATAACCACAAGTGAGTCTTCAACTACGTTATCAATCTTTCGTAGATGGTAGTCACGATGGTCGGGCTTGTTACAAAAATAACAAACAACTTTCTATTTAGCTTTCTTGGGATGTCATTTTCTTCTTAAACCGTGTCACGTTCTTAGGCTTTAACATATTTGTTATTTCAACATTATTCGCCTTAGAATAAAACATAGTTTATGGACTATCATTTAGTTCTTGGTTATGAGAATCCACTTTTATGTGAAGGTGACATTGTAAACTCTCTAAATCATAGTCCGTTTCTGCATGCTTCAAATTTTTCTTATGATCATTTCAAGAATGGGGAGTCTATATATTATGACTCTAACTATGAATGGTTCGGGAAGATTAATCTTGGGATCTTTGAGTTGATTATTTTATATAATATTTCACTTACTTGTCCAACAATGGACTTACTTTCGGTCATTTTAAAATGCATAAAATTACATACCAGAAATATCTTGTTACTTGCCTTCAATATTCGATATTTGTTTTCCAGTGCTATCTAGAGTGTTTTTGTTGTTTCCAAGCTTCAATGTGCATTGTGGAAGTAGATAGTGCATTTAAAATGTGTCTTGTACATAGAAAGTCATCATTTTTGTGCTTTGCATAATTCTTCTTAAGCGCATCATCATTTGTAGGAGTTTCTTTGGGTATTTCCTCTAAGGAATCTTCTAATATGTAGAACAGTTTGATGGTGATCAGAAAGAACTTCATAGTTTCTCGTCATCGAGTGAAATTATCTTCATCAAACTGCTCCAATCGAGTAAGGTGCTGATTCATGATTTGTAAGGCGTTGATGTTGCTCGAATCTTCCATGGTCGAAACTATTGTCTAAAAATTGTTGGAATTATTTGGTGGTTCGAATATGAAGAAGATCCATGTACTGTATTTCCGACTTTAGAGATCTTTTATACGATTCTTTTAGATCATAATTCAACCCTCCTAGTACAAACGGGTATAGAAATAAAAGAAAGAGAATTTCGTATTATCAAAATTGATTTCAGCCTCGTCTTTATATGATCAGTGAAGAGGCATTTCTGTTCACCAAAATGTGCTTCTTCAACGATCATGTAACTATGTGTCAAGATGCATGACCTATTTCTTCGATCTACGATAAAAAAAAAATAGATGTCCAAAATGTTCAACCTTCTGGTTAGAGTTATATGTTCAAACAAATATAGTATCTCATTTTCTACAATGTTGAACTTAACATCCCTTTTTCCTTTCTTCCAAAACAATAACCCAAAACAATTTTGAAAATTTCCAACATATACAAGCACGTAATCAATAGTTATCAACTAATATGTACTTAATTGAGACTACAAATAAAGTGAAAATAATAATTTGTTCACGTCTAACAACTCAAAATATAGAAACAATATTAATGCTTAAAGGTTTATACCATTGAAGCTTGAGTTTTAAGCTTTATTTATCTTGAGATCACAGGCACAAATTTGGTATAAGCTACATCAAACATTGAAAATGTTTACATCTCATGTATATGGTTAACTAACAAGAGTTTGCCTTTTCTTTAAAAAAAAGAAGGAAAAAGCAACAAAAATTTGTTGTCGGCATGACGACCCTAGCTCGTCTATTTTATTTTACAAACATATGAAACGTGAGAAATAAAGAAGACAGGTCACCTGTCAAATTCAATTATATGATATAACAATATAGCACTTGTAACAAAACAAACTCCCAACTTTGCCTAGTTGTCATAAAAACTGTGTGACCTATTGCAAGTTGAATGGAAATACCAGAGAAGTGATCGTGTATTGGGTGATAAATGCATGAATCTGTCGCCATCATAAGCAGAATCTGCTTGTGGATTGACCTGATTCATTTGTCACAAGTCTCATACATGTTGGAATTTTATATACACTAATCTATATTTCATTCATGTTAAACTATTTTTTATGTTCAAAATATATAAAATATGTTAGCGTTTCCAAAATTATCAAGGTAGCTATAGTCAGCAGATCCTATGATATCTATAACTCTGGTTTGATAATTCAAGACTAGCTATATGTACGTATAAGCAATTTATTTAAGAGGTTCTATCAAGGTGCAAGATTCAAGTTTACACAACAGTTTAAAGTCAAGAGTCTACCGAAAATACTAATAAATAAAATTAATCATAACATTGACCGATGAGATGGAGAACGGAGAAAGCACGAGGATGAGCAAGTTGAGCTTCAACTTGTCCATTTGATTCTTCAAATATTCTACCTCTTATGTATATCTTTTTCAACGCTGCATTAATTGAATGGCGGATTCAATGTGTATATGAGATTTTTGAACTTATAAGACTTCAACTGCTGATATATTTCATATTTTAGTCCGACTCTCACATATGAACGTACATGGACTATGTCAACAGACATATCGATCATATGTTATGAAATTATGCAAATATCTAAACAATTGATTGGTTTACGATTTTAATGAACATTTACTAATAACTAATGTTCCAAATCTCGAGTTGTTTATTTTTCGTACTTAGGTCTTTTACTGGTTTAATCGTGATCTTTAAAGAAACAATAAAGCATTGATTATCTGACTAGATTTGTCGGTTAAAGCAGCCGGGATGACTGACTAGAGTACTGTACGTACATTGGGTAATTTATTAATTAAATCAAACATGTGTAGAATAATAAAGCTGTCTTCTAGAATTTTACGTTACTTTAGGATGAGTTTCAAAAAATAGGCATACATAGCAACATGCAAATTTGTAATACTTAAATCCTAACCTCTGCCCAGTGAACAAAGGCTCTACAAATTAATTCAAATATATATAGAGGCAAAATAAATGATCAAACTTACATTTATTTTTCATAAAAATGGTTTTCATTATGTGGTATTATTATTAACAGAGACTGGTCGGCTAAATATGTGTTTCACCCATATTTTTTGAGTATAACTGCATAAATAGTTTTGATGAAGAAGATGAATCATAAATAGTGTAGGTCAATGTGTGAATAAATGTAGATAGATCATCAAATAGTTTGGAGGGCACACAATTAGATCATTTATAATTTTGTTTTGATATAATAGTTCTCAGAACAAATTTGGTAAAATGTGACATTCGCAATTTGTTTGTTTGTTTGTTTTGGGCGCTAGCTAGACTACAAATAAAGTGAGTACACAAATATAAACACGAAAGTTAGGGTTTATACTAATACAGTGAGAAAAACGAACATGTGCAGTTATCCAGTAACTAGTCATGAATGCTGTTAAAAATAGATCATGAAAAAGTACAAGTACGTTGTTAAGTTAAAACACTTTTTTTTTTCCTTTTTCTTTTCTTTATAGATTATGGTATAAAACTCTAACATACAATATAAATACTTTGTTGAAAATAGTACTTTACTTGTTAATGCTACGATGCTACCTCACAATAACATTTTTTATTGTAGTACATTTTAAAATAACATTATGTGCTTGGAATCGTACGAAGCATTTTTTATAATGTTACCATATATATAGTATCATTTCAATATTATCTGTTATATGATTGTTTATTTTTCTACTATTCAACAGTATATTTTGCTAATATTTAATTTCAATTTTTTTCATTTTTATATGCTTATTGTATTGTTTTTAAGTTGCATTTTTTATCAAACGTTTAGTATCTTTTTTTTATTTTTGTTGAAAATTTTCCCATAGTATGCTCTACCAAATACTTTTTTCAAAAATATAATAATTAGCTTTTGTTGAAATGTTTTTGTGAGTAGTCGTATAGTAGTATTTTGTACCTGTTACTAAATATTAAAATTAATAATTTCTTATGCAATTATATTTACATTATCATTTCATAATGTTACTACATTTCCTCTACCAATAGTTATATGCGATGAAGGAGTGTAGGAAAGAGGTTGAAAAAGGTGTCATGTGAAGTGGGGAACCTAGGTGGTGCGGTAGCTAGGTGTCGTGATGATGCGACATGGTTTGATCGGATGAATTAAGTTTTTAGGGTTTAATTCGTGGTTATGGATGGAGGGTGGAGACGGTGGATAATGCGGCGAGGGAGCGACCACAGGAAAAAGCGACATGGAGGACCACCGATTAAGGTGAAGTGGTGATGAAGTTTGGTCGGTTAGAAAAGAAACGCCATTTGGAATAATTGATCTTGTTATTCTTCAAAGTTTTTGAAAATGAACCCAAATTAATAAGTAAACAAAATCCCTTATGGCAATGGCAATGGCAATGTATCATATATTGATGATCATAGAAATGATCAGGGGTTCAATTCTTCCGTCTCAGTTAGTTTTTTTGTTTTCTGTATCAAATTCATGTCCGCCATTAATCTTTATATGAACGGGCTACTTTAAAAGTGTATCAAAAATTACAAATATTTGCACTTTTTAGCATAAATATTTATTTTGTAAATATCTACAGTATTTTTGGGAAATACTTACCGTTCTTGTGGAAGTATTTGTTTTCAAAACTGCAAAATTTTCTGAAATAATTTTCCCACAAGTGTACATAGGCAGATGGAAATGCAGTAAAGTCGAGCAGTGGAAGTTCCGTATAGTGGAAACTTGATACATTGTATACGATGGAGAGGAGCAGATGTAAGTGTATTTTACTCTCTAGAGTTTTTGTTGACAAACCCTCACTGTATAAACTACATAATGAAGGAAATGCTATAAAAAGCTTGTACGTACGCACTGCCTCTTTTCAAATTCTAGTGGAATCAATCAGATCAATCTCCCCCTTTGGAACATCTAACATCAACTAGAGGGATATACATGGAACTTGCATAAATTAAAGCAAATGTTATAAAGCTCGCACACATTGTTTCTTATCAAATTGATCAAATGGAAATAAGTGATGGACAATCTCCTTCCTGGAAACATCTAACAAATAATTCACCCCGAACAGCCTGAAAACATCACTCCTAACCGCAACAGCTGCAGGTTCAACTTCAGTATGACATTGATTCCGATCATCAGCAGCACCACATCGACATTCTATATAAAACTGCTTCTCCACACCCAATAATCTGCCAAACACCACAACCCAACCTGCTTTCAGCCGCTTCTCCTTCACAAACTTGCTCCACCCTTTGGTCAACACATAGCTCTGACTACTGTTCCAGTACGAGTACCTGAACCTCCACACCTTTCCTCCTTCATCTTCAAAGCTCAGCAGCATACTTGCACCATTCACCATTGGAAAATGCTTCTCGGCATAGAGCTTTGGTATCACCAGCCTGTTCAGCTTCCCTACATCGCTCGGTGTTACTATCTTCTCAAACATCTGCTCTTTATCGCCATCATCGCCGTTCCTCTTCCTCTTCGATTGGCCTGTACAGGAGAGTGCAACCCTTTTGCTTTGGTTGAGCTCGTCTCTATAGGTGTGCTTCCTGAGCATGTCTACAATTTCAGCCTTGGAGCGTGATGCTATGAAGTCGAGCTCGGACTCATCTTTGATTAAGGTGAAGTTGGTGATGGCATCACGGCCTCGAAACTTGTAGACAGCGATGTCGTAGGAGAGAGCGGCTTCGGATTCGGACTCGAAGGTGCCGAGCCACACCCGATGGTGCTTCTCGTAGATCTGGGAACCCCAACGGCCGTTGGGTTGTGGGACTACCCCTTTGTATTTGGACGAAGGAAGTTTTCTGGAGTCTGAGATGTCGTTTGATACGGCGCTGCTGTCGCTCCCAAAGCGCTGCAGCTTTGGAGGGTTGGGGGAGTACTCAGAAAGGGCGTTTGTATCCATTTATTTATGTAAAATGTTGTTTATTTGATTTGAGATCTAAACGGGGAAATGTATATTTTTGGATGTGAGGATGGGCTGATATGTTGAATTTATATAGAGAGCATGTTGACTGGTACAAACGGGCATATATATAGTTTGTTGCTTGTTATACTTTCTTGATTAAAGCATTTAAACTGGTGAACAAGCAAAACACTCCAGGGGGAAGAGAAAATAGGGTCAAAGGAATTGAAACCGCTTTTAAGTGGTCATGTGTTAATCGTTAAACTGTGTTTGATGTGTATGCATTACAAAACACTACAACATTTTAGTGCATGATATAGTGTTTGCCGGAAAACACTGTTGTTTTAATGGACTTTTAGGTAGTGTAAAAGCAGATATAGCTGGGTGTTAAAGTAAGTAATATCTACATTGAAAAACTCGTGTCCTTTATTTTGTCTTCATCACTTGGACAATCTTGGAAACTTTATCCTCTTTCTATTCCCTTGTACCGTGGGGATCAGAAATTTTTTGGCCTAGAACCTCAAACTTCGCAGGATTGGCCTTTAATCTACGCATACAATTCTTTATCTTGTCTTTATCATTTCATTTGTGGTTTCTTCAATTAATTTTAGGTGTGTAGTGTGTTGTGGCCAATTAAAAATGAAAGAACAATGGAAGTGACCAGATTCACCAGAAACGCTCTTACAACTTTACATGCACGCATTATACAACTCTTCACCTCAACTACTACATACAATTTTCAAACATTTATTTTGTTTTATTTTATAGAATGTTAGAGATAAAATGAAAATCAGATAATGACCGAACCAATATGCTGTATCAAATATCTCATTATCTGAAGCGGCTATAATATTGTATTGGGTATTATACTCGGCCCATATAAGCCCATAAAATAGATCTGTACAAACGATGTCTATATATACTATGTAAAGTATTGTACTGAATATAGTTCAAACCATACAATATCAAATTCTTCTTTCTGCAATATTATTCACATGGTATCAGAGCAAATATCAACCTAACGGTTATCCTCGGAAGAGTGCCTTGCCTAACCATCATCAGAAAAGTGTTATCACTTGAAGGTGGCTGCACCATTGCTCTTCTCAGAACATTACCATCATCGAGGAAGCTCCATTTTCCTCAAACCATCATCTCAAATTCTCATACTCACTGAATTTACAGTTCGTGATAAAGAACTGCAAATTCTTTCGATATTCTTGAACCCATTTAGTTTCTCACAGCAGTGCCTCGCCTAGAGGCCTCCATCAGAGAGAGTTTCATCATCAGAAACCTCTGGCTGCACCATTTTCTTGTTGATCTCAGAACGCAAAGTTCTTCATTTGATCTCTGTCCCGTATATCTTCATCAATATGGTTGGAAACAATGTCAATGATGCACAAGATTCTCTTAACAACTCAAGAACTGCAACCTCTCAACAATCTGCCACACAAGATCTGCTAAAAACAATAATCAAACCATAGAGCCAGTTAGTTACCATTCAACTAGACGAATCAAACTATCTTCTATAGAAATTTTAAGTTGAAATAGTCATTAGAGGATATGATATTGAAGCGTATGTTCTTGGAACACTGATTACACCAGCCAAATATGTTACTGACAGCGAGGGAAAATTGGTAATCAATAAAGATTACACAAATTATCAAAAACAAAACAGTCTTATTAGTTCTTGCTATTATCTTCTATTAGTGCTACCATTTTACCACAACTTATAGGGTGTAAATCATCTCATGAAATCTAACATTCAATAGAGCATACATTCAATACTCAATCTGGAGCAAGGGTACTTCATTACAAAAGACAACTGCAAAACTTAAGAAAAGATGGCATGAATATGAGAGAATATCTAACCAAAATCAAGACATTATGTGATCAACTTGCTACAGCAGGTCATAAAATGTCTGATGCAGAATAAGTTTTGTCAATTCTAAGTGGCCTAGATGATGAATATGAAGCAGTTGTGGCAGTAATATCATCTCAAGAAAAAACACCATCTGTTGAATATGTTCATTATATTCTTCTTTCTCATGAAGGAAGAACAAAACAAAAGAAATCAGTTATTCAAGAATTCTCAGCCAACTATGCATCAAGATATCAAGAAAAATGATACAACAACAAGAATCAAAGAGGTGGACCATCCAACAGAGATGGACCATCAAACAGAACCAGAGGCAGGGGTGGCAGATGGTATAATAATAACAACAACAGATTGAGATGCCAAATTTGTGAAAAGTTTGGTCATAGTGCAAACAAATGTTATTTTAGATTTGATGCAAATTATATACCAGCCCAACAAGGAAGTAACAATCAAAGGAACTATCAGAGTGCAAATATGGTCAACATTCAACATGATGCAAATGGCCAAAAAAAAAGACTGTCAAAATAGACGATATTCAAGATGAAAGTTGGTTTCCAGATTCAGGAGCAACTAATCATGTAACAAATAATCTTGGAGATCTAAGCAATGCATTCACATGGGAAATGGTATGCCTATTCATATTACACATATTGTCAGTGCATGTATTGAAGGTGCAAGAAAACTTTATCTCAATAATCTTTTGAGAGTACCTTTAATTACAAAGAACTTGCTTAGTGTTTCACAATTTGCTAAAGACAATCAAGTGTATTTTGAATTTTACCCTAATTACTGTCTAGTTAAAGACATTCAGACTAATGAAATTGTTCTACAGGGTAAAGAGTGTAGAGGACTGTACAAATTTAGTGGTGATAATGCAAGGAATCAAGATTGTAGAGATAAATGGTATAACAACTCTGAAATAACTCAAGCAAGTAACTGTAAGATCTTTGATATGGCACTGTTGTAACAACCCAGAGTTTTACACCAATTAATTGTCGTCTAATGACGATCGTAGGGGTTGTTAATTATGATTGGGATTTTAATCAGTGCTTAATTTCTAGTGCAGCTTTGAGTCGATTCGGAATCCTTTTTGTAAAAGATTACTATCGTCACTAGACGATTGAAATTGATAACAAACTTCTATTAGGAAATTTGATCGAATCGAAATTCTTTTTAGTTGTAAAATCCTTTTAATAAATTGTTAAAATTTGTGTGGGCTTTAAGGACAATCTTGGCCACGTTCCATTTTATTTTGGAGCTGCATTATCTAAGGCGGATGCCCGCTTTCCTGGGATTGACTTTCATTCGAACCCTAGATCAAAACAAAACGAAAGAAAATGGTGGCAGCCTAGTTATTCATCCTCGTCCCCAAATCCAAGAATTAGGGTTTCTTCTCTGTTGAGATTTGGGACTTCATTCCCCTTTGTGCTCGGCTTGGCTTTGCGTGCTCCTTAGGGTTTCTGAAACGCCTCGATTTCAAGAACGATTTCTCGTTGGTCTCGGCTGCTTCTTTTGCATCGAAGTAAAGGTGAGTAATTAAATTACTCACATCTAATTTCGACTAGGTTTCTATAGCTCGAATTGGTTTAATGATGTTATGTTGTTCGTATGTAATTGTTCAAACTGAATTGAGTGACCATTTCTTGTCGTTCGCTGTCGAAAACCGAAGTTGTTATGGGAATCTCTTATGTGACTTTAGCTCGTTCGTATTTTTGCTGTTGATATGATTTTATTCGACAGTTCGATTTGTTTTGACGTTGATTTTGGGCTGTTCGTTTTCTTGGTAATTTCGCTTAGGCGTTGATTCTTTTGAACTTCATTATAGAAACTGCACTTTTTCTTTTGAATTCATTCGCCAGTCTCTTTATGTTGGCAGTTCGATTTAGTTGATGTTGATGATTTTTGAGTTGTCGACTTTGGCCATTCTTCGGCCACTCGATTTGGTTAAATTTGTATCTTGATTTGCATTAGCTTTGTTGGTCTCAGCCCTGCTTTTCCTGATGAACTGCGGATATGTGGTTTCCGGAAATTTGTTGATATATGAAGTTGGAATGTTTCTGTTTAATTTGTTTCGGTCACAGTATTGTAGCCTTCCACCTGTTGTAAGTGCTGCCTTAACTGGGTCCTTCATTGATGTTGTACTTCTCTGTTTTGATCATTGGCTTTGAGAATTTTGCCTATAATTTCCGATGTTGTTACTTGGAGTAATTGTTGCTCTGTTAAAATTGGTGGTTCATGTGCAAGTCGAACTGGCATGCGCATATTTGCGTAATTGTCTGGTCATCGCTGGTTGTTGTCATATCTGTTGCGCCTGGTAGTGTTGTTTCATGTAATCTGAGCATTTAGTGTATTCAAAGTTTTATAGATTGAGTGCACTAAACTGAAACTCGAGTTGCATTCATGTTGATCAGATTAGATTATGTACTTGTGTGCACTGTATATACCAGTGTGCATCACTTATTGATTCTTTAATCATTCACTGCATCTCCAGTTTGTAGTCTACCTGAGTACATATGTATTGGTTCTAGCATATCTATATTTAAGTGCGCATGTTTCTAATGCATTGTTTAGTGCTTATAAAACTTGGATTTTGTGTACTTGCCTCTGTTTCAGGTCTGATACTTTTTGAAGTTTCCCTTAGTTAGCTTGTAGTCCCTGTATACTCTGGGTCACTACTTGCTGTTGCATGTTGTACCTGTTACTCTTGTAGTGGGTTGAAATTCACGTCTGCACTTTGATCATATGGTGTTTGCATTTCCAGTTTCATTTAGTTGACCCTGTTCAACTGCACTCCATGTATATATTACTTGGATGTCATCATATATGCAGGTTATTCACTTGGTTGAAAATGATCACTCATGTTGTAAGTAGGCACGATTGTTAGATGTCGAGTTGTAGTATTGCGGTCTTCGGTCTCATATACCCTGTGTAGTCATTGCCAGACTACCTTCTGTCTGCACTTGTTCATTCAAGTATGTGCTCACTGCTTTAACCATCCACTGTTGATATTTCTATTTGCATAATTAGCTCTCTTGTTTCGAACTCAGTTGTATATATGATGTCTTGATTGTTGGAACAGCAACATGGAGATTTGATTCTTCCTTTGCTTTGTAATGGTTTTGTACATTGAGTTGAACCCAGCTTAAATGCTCGGGTTTGACCTTGTGTTTGTTGAAATTTTCCTTGAGCTTTCGTGTATTTCATCACGGTAGTGGCGAGGCAGTACGCGCGTGCGTGTACTGCAGCCACACCGGAAGTTGATTTGGATTTGCTGAGTTGTTGTTAACACTGTTAAGTGTTATATTGACCGTTATCCGGTTTCTTTGTTTAAAGAATCGGATAGACGGGAATTATTGTGACTGTCGTCTATTTAAATTATTACTGCCTATATGCACTAATAAACTGGTTTGAATTAGACTGACCAGGGTATTATTTTCTTTTGAATGTAATACTCGGGTCAGACCCGAGTTATTTCAGGTTGTAGATTTTCTTCTTTGAGTTGCTGTTCAGGATATGAAGACTTTTCACATCTTTTGAAGTTGTCTCTGTTATTTTGTAGTAGTCGTGTCATTGTATAGAACGATATGTATTCATGTATATTAGTTGATAATGTACTTGTATATATAACTTCTAGAGTCGACAGTTGTAGTTGTATCATATGTATCGTGTCAACTATATTGTAACTGACATCGGTTATATATATATGAGATTTTTGTTAATCTGTGTTCCGCATTTATATTATCTGTGTTATTGTTATATCTAATGTCCTAAACCATTATGAACTATCGTAGTTTGTTTTATACTGATAATTGGGTGTGTCGATGGGAGTAAATAAATAATAGATGAAAAATAAAAAGTATATACCACTCCTATCGAGATAACCAATATTAGTGTAAGGCCAACTACGGATGGTCGCTCCTATCCAGCCTTATTCTTCGTAATAATAGACAGTATTTCTTTTAATACCCTTTGTTATTATGAGCATAGAGGTGGGGCGTCACAACTGCAGATTAGGGCATGCTAATGCAAACATTGCAAAACAAGTGTTGAATAATAATAGTATTTCTGTTACAAATATTTCCAGGCCATATGTATGCACATATTGTCAAATGGGTAAGAGTCACAAACTTGCTTTTTCAGACTCTAAAACAGTCTACATTAAACCACTAGAGTTAATTGCCACTGATATATGGGGACCTGCACCAATTAACACCAACTATGGTTTTAAATATTACATTTCTTTTGTAGATGCATTCTCTAGACATGTGTGGATATATTTTTTGAAGTCAAAGTCTGAAACTCATAATGCTGTGATTTAGTTTATCAACTTAGCAGAAAAACAAACTGATTGTCATGTTAAAAAATTTCAAACTAATGGTGGAACTGAATTTTATCCATTGAAGGAATATTTTCAGAAGAAAGGAATTATTCATAGAACTACTTGTCCTTGCACTTCTGAACAAAATGGTTTAATAGAAAGAAAACATAGACATATTGTTGAAACTGGTTTAACATTACTTGCTCAAGCTTCTTTACCACAAAATTTTTGGCCTAATGCATTTGCTACTAGTGTATACTTGATAAACAGATTGCCAACAAAAGTTCTGCAGTATAAAAGTCCTATAGAATTCTTATCTGGTGTTAAGCCAAATTATCATGACCTAAAAGTCTTTGGATGTCTATGTTTTCCTTGCCTAAGACCATACAATGCTCACAAGTTAAATTTTAGGTCTTCACCATGTACTTTTTTAGGTTATGCAACAAATAAGAAGGGTTACAAATGTATAGATAGCAATGGAAATTTTTTTGTGTCAAGACATGTGGTGTTTAATGAACAAATATTTCCATTCGGTAAAACAAACATAAAAGCTTCTCAAAAGGTATATAATACAAAGTTTTCTATACCATCATTACCTGACTTGATGGAGCAAGTAGCTATTGAAAATAATCAAAATGTGCCATACCCTCAACAAGTCACATCCAGTTCAAGAGCAGATGTTCATCAAAGGAACAGCTCTGAAAGTTCACATCAAACCACTTAACATGGCAACATGCAATCTGATCACTGTCAACCAATAGGTAATTCAGAATTACCTATTGATCAACATGGGCTCTCAAACAGCAATATTGGTCAACAAAACACTCCATAAACTGTTCTACAGACCATTCCTGAAAATACTGGTCATCACATGATTACAAGAGAGAAAAAAGGAATATTCAAGCCGAAAATATACAACACAACTATGGAAAATGAAGAGCCAAGCACTTATCATCAGGCAATTCAAAGTGAAAAATGGAAAGCTACTATAAATGAAGAGTATAGGGCATTGGTAAGAAAGAAAAGATGGATTTTTGTTCCTTTACCAAATGATAAAAATATTATAGGATGCAAATGGACCTATAGATTAAAGAAAAATCCTGATGGTTCAATTTCTAAGTACAAAGCAAGATTGGTGATAAAAGGGTATTCACAATAAAATGGGTTTGACTTTAATAAAATATTCTCACCTGTTGTGAAACCTACATCAATTAGAATAATTCTTATAATTTCCTTGCACAGAAATTGGATCATAAAATAACTTGATGTAAATAATGCTTTTTTGAATGGTGACTTGCAGGAGGAAATATACATGGATCAACCAATTGGGTTCAAAAAGGATGGCATAGAAAAACTTGTGTACAAGCTAAATAAAGCAATATATGAACTGAAACAAGCTCCAAGGGTTTGGTGACAAACTAAAATCAACCTTGGTCAAACTGGGCTACACTTCAACCAAATCTGACAATTCCTTATTTACTAAATTTAATAATGATGAAATCACATATATTCTAATATATGTTGATGATTTTTTAATTACAGAAAGCAGTGAACTGGAAACCAACAACATCACAAGGCAATTGAACAAAGAATTCTCTATTAAAGATCTTGGCAATCTGAATTATTTTCTGGGAATTGAAGTAAATAGAATTTCAACCACAAAAATTCAACCGAGCAAAAAGAAGTACATCACTAAAATTCTTATGAAGGCCAAAATGGAAAATGCAAAAGCACTACCCACTCCTATGATGAGTAATCTACATTTATCAAAGAATAGATGGGAACCAATATCAAATATCAAACAATACAGAAGTGTAGTAGGAGCACTATAATATGCTACCATTACTAGACCAGAAATTTCATACAGTGTACACAAGGCAAGTTAATTCATGCAAAATCCATTAGATAAACATTGGAAAGCTGTTAAAAGAATTTTAAGATATCTAAATGGTACAATGGATCATGGTCTAACTCTACAATCAAGTAAATCAATCAATATCAAAACATATGCTGATGCAGACTGGGCAACAGACATGGATGACAAAAGATCTACTACAGGTTACTGCATATTCTTAGGTGAAAATCCAATGTCGTGGTGTTTAAAAAAACAAGCAACAATTTCTAGATCTAGTACTGAAGCAGAGTACAGGAGTGTAGCTAGTGCTACTGCTGAAATCATGTAGATTGAATCATTATTGCATGAGTTAAAAGTCAAAACAGATAGTAAATCTACAATCTGGTGTGATAATATGAGTACTATCGCACTTACTGCCAATCCAGTTTTACACTCAAGAACGAAACATATGGAGTTGGATCTATACTTCGTTAGAGAGCAGGTTATAAAAGGTAATCTTAACGTAAATCACGTACCAGCAATTTACCAAAGGGCCGATATACTTACAAAACCTTTATCAAAGAAGAACTTTCTTTGACTAAAACAAGATCTAAAAGTTGAAGACCCAAGGAACAACTCTCCAATCAACCAAAAGATCTTAGATCCGAACTTTAGATTTACATCAAAGAACTTCAGATCTACATCAGATAACTTCAGATCTACATCAGAGAACGAAGAATTTTCCTCGATTAAATTAAGTGCCAAAAATTGAAGATGCAAGCTCAGATCCGACGTTCAGATCTACATCAAAGAGCGATGGTAACTTCAAACTGATTTGAATCAGATTTTGTAGTGTTGATGCTGCATCTCAACACAATACTCTTCGTGAAACAAGCTGAATCTCTCAATTACTGCTCGCAACAACCTACAAAATCATGCTTAGAGCAGAAATTTGAAGATTGAAGAAGAAATTTAAAGAATTGAAGTGCCGACAGCACATTTGAGGAAAATCACCGCAAACTCTAACCCTAGTTGGGTTTGAGGGGGGTGTTAGAGATAAAATGAAAATCAGATAATGACTGAACCAATATGCTGTATCAAATATCTCATTATCTGAAACGGTTATAATATTGTATTGGGTATTATATTCAGCCCATATAATAGATCAGTACAAATGATGTCTATATATACTATGTAAAGTATTGTACTGAATATAGTTCAAATCATACAAAATCAATTCTTCTTTCCGCAATATTATTCACAATCAAGATTAAAGAAGTAAAAATATATCTTGGGTATTATTTATGATATTATGGAAAGTCAAATTGTAAAAATATCTCACGTGTTTAGTGCGCGTGTGTGCGTGTGTGTGTGTATATATATAAAGGGATTAAAATAAAGAGATTTATGGAGAATTCTGAAGAGTATTTTAAATACATAAAATATATCTCCAATGTTCCTGTGAAAGATGGATTAATACAAAAGGAGTTGAAGTCTCTTGTTTGTGGTCAGGTAGTAAAAAATGAAAGAAAGATCTATTGCAAAGATGAAAATTAAACGGACTCTTTTCTCATCAATTATATGTTCATTCATTTTCAAATTCTACCAATACCCTACATAGTGATATCATAGCTTTATTTTAATTTACAAAAGAACTAGTCATACAGAAACCACACCTTTCAATTACAATCACAATTAAGCTAATGTTTTGAAGGAGAAAACTTTGATTGTTGCATCATCCAAATGAGAAATATTTTCATCTTAAATGATTTGCTGGAGATAGTTGAAGAAGGTTATAATGAACAAGCAACCATTACAACTAATAATTTAAAGGAGTTGGAATAGAAAGATGCAAATGATTGCAGTTCAACCATGCAAACGCAATGTCAGTTGTAATAGATCTTTAACAACGATCATGTAACCATTGTAATATGCGAAGTTGTAATAGAGTGGGTGCATTTTACAATTGTTTTCGACCGTTGCAACGTACTGTTGTAACATAGTCTTTTACAACAGTTTTTACCAATAAGTCTTTTACAACTTTTTTGCCCTTTGTAATAGACCTTTTACAACTTATTTTGCCAGTGTTAAAAATTTAAATTAAAACAAAAAAAGTTATGCATTGCTACGGCGCATACCTGTTGATTTAATATTATTTTGTAATTGAAACCAACTTTGTACTAATAACCAAAATCATTCATATTTACTAAAAATAACATAAAAGATCGATTAACATTCCAAAAAGCCAAAACTAATAATATATTCACACCATTCATCATTCATAAAGTCTTAACGTAGTTACAAATCATCAAGCCTATGTTGAAATTTTCAGCACCTCCTCGCATCTTAAGCTATGCGCGCACTTTATTTAGTGTGGAAGAGGCAAGATCACTAAACGAAGCTGTTTTAGTGCCAGCGTCATGATTTGATATCCCTACATTCCCCTAGAGCACATATATTTTCATAGCAACATTTATTGTAACAAAAGGAATCCCTTATTGTTACATGCTACTAATCTTATATATATATGCTCATCTCCTTTAGGATATCTTATGATGTGGGATTTATCAGAATCCAATCTATGCACCCACTCTAATACAATGCAAGCCATACCTAATAGATCCATACCTTGACGAGCATTTCTCAATACTATTTGAAGTTATAGATAGTCCTCAAACACTTGGATAAGCTTGTTAACACCTCTAGCAGTTCAGATTAGGTCGCTACCACCTCTCAGCAATTTGGCCAAGCTATTTTTTTACAATGAATCCTTTTTTCCATAGTTACAGCAGGTCACGTTCTAATATATAACTCCATCTTAATGAGAATCCCGAGCTCAAGCCACACACTGGAGCATATTTAGGTCAATGCTGCATCATTTTAGTCCCCTCGAATCATTGGCTTTGAGACCATGTTGAAATTTTCGGCATCTCCTCGCGTTTTCTGCTATGCACGCACTTCATTTAGTATAGAATAGACAAGACCACTGAACGAAACTTTTTTGGTGCCAACATCATGATTGGATATCCCTACATCCTCCTAGAGCACATATATATTCATAGCAACATTTATTGTAAGAAAAGGAATCCCTTATGTTAGATGTTACCAATCTCATATATATGCTCACCTCCTTTAGGATATCTTACGATGTGGGACTTATCAGAATCCAATCTATGCACCCACTCTAATACAATGCGAGCCATACCTAACAGATTTATATTCTTCTCATGTTGGACTCCCTCTTGAAGTGAAGAAGAGTAAAGGTTGTTGGATCCAAGGACGTAGGCATAGCCAAACCTCGTTATATCGGTGTGTTATTTTCTTTCTGTCTTTTATCTATAATTTATGTTCTTTGATTTTCTTTTTATTCTCTTTGTTGGATTGGAATTGTTGAGATTGTCCACAGACTAGATTATTGGGTGTTTTGCTTTCGCTGTCCAAAACTCTGATTTTCACTACACTTTGGTATCGGAGCTTGTTGTTTTGTTTGAAGACTATTTCAGCTATGTCTAATTCTATAAAGAATAGCACTGGTGGGAGCTCTACAAATTATGGAGTCTCTAAATTTGATGGAAATGAAGATTTTGGCACATGGAAGATGAAGATGGAAGCGGTATTAAAGAAAGAGAGGACTTTTAAGGTTGTCTTAGATCCAGAGAAACTGAAGAAATTAGCTTCTGAAGAGATTGAGGAATTGAAAGAGAATGCTCTTACTACCATCTAGCTTAGCCTTTCTGATGAAATACTCATAGAGTTTTCTCATGTGAAAACCGCTAAGAAATTATGGGATACTCTTTAGAAAAAGTTTTATGACAAGTCTCTCACCAACCACATCATCTTACAACAACTTTACTTGTTCAAGATGAACCCTGGAACCGATGTATTATCTCACGTGGATGCCCTAAACACACTTGTTATGAACCTTCGACCAATTGAAGTACAAATTGAGGATGAAGCGCAAGCTGTCATTCTTTATGTTCTTTGCCTGCGAAGTATAATAATTTTGTTAACTCTATAGTCTATGGACGCTCTTCTATTTTCTTAGAGGATGTGAAGACAAATTTGCATAACGAGATGTTTATGGGAAAGTTAGCAAACATAAGCATGGAGAGTGATTCCGAAGGCCTTATTGCGCAAAGAGGAAGAGTAGACCCAAATATGGTGGAGGTAGAGTCAAGGCAAGATCTCATTCAAGGGGAGCTCCGAAGGGAGTTTTTCATTATTATAGAAAGCCTGGACATTATATTGCAAGTTGCCCCAAGTTGGAGAATATAAACAAAGCGATTACCCAAAAGGCTTCAGCTTCTATAGTAGAGACATCAGATTCAAAGAGTGATCCTGGCATTTTTACAACTTCTGCCTCTTCTATGAAGAGTACTATATGGATTATTGACTCTAAAGTATCCTATCATATGACACCTGATAGACACTTTATTTCCACTTACCGTCAATTTGATAGAAGAGAGGTTCTCATGCGACATAATGCTAATTGTCGCATGATTAGTATTAGAACAATGAAGTTTAGGATGTTTGATGGTGTTGTTCGTACTTTATGTGATGTCAGGCATGTGCCTGATTTAAGGCGTGGTTTGATCTCCGTTGGAGCATTGTGCAATCTTAGCTTGAAGTTTGTAACAGAAAAGGATTCATTGAAAATTACAAATGGCTCATTGGTAGTGATGAAAGGGGTAAAAGCTGGAAATCTATATTTGTTGAAGGGTACCGCTATTATTGTGGAGTCTTCTTCAGTTGTTGATTCTGATTCCACTAGATTATGGCATTTTCGTATGGGACACATTGAAGAGTGCGGTTTGGAAGTGTTGAGAAAGTGAGGTTTGATTGACGGTATTCATCATTCAAAACTTAGCTTTTGTGAGGAATGCGTACTTAAAAAGCAGATGAAGGTTTCTTTTGGCATTACAAAGCATAAGTCTAAAGATGTCATGGAGTATGTTCACACTGATGTTTGGAGCCCCGCAACATGCCTATCTTTTGGAGAAGCTAGGTATTTTATTTCATTTATTGATGATTTTTCTAAAAAGGTATGGGTTTACTTAATGAAGTCCAAGGATGAAACTTTTGATGAGTTTCACAGTTGGAAATCTCTTGTTGAGAAAAGTGAAGGTTCTTCGTTCAGATAATGGTGGTGAATTCACTTCTAAAAAATTCACCAAATTTCGTGAGTCCGAGGGAATCAAAAGGCACTACACCACAGTAGGGGGCCCTCAGTCAAATAGGGTTGCAGAGAGGATAAATCAGACTTTGTTAGAAAGAACTCATTGCTTACGTCTAATTGCTGGATTAAAGAAGATATTTTGGGCAGTACCATTATCTACGGTGGTTTTTCTCATCAACCGTACACCTTCTACCGCCATAGATATGAGGATTCCTGAAGAAGTATGGAAGGGAGAGCATGTTTCATATTCCTTTCTCAGACTGTTTGGTTGTCAAGCTTATGTGCATGACAGCAAAGGGAAGTTGGATCCAAGATCACTCAAGTGTATTTTTCTTGGCTATAGGAGAGGAGTTAAGGGTTATAGGGTGTGGTGTCCTACTACCTAGAAGATTGTTACTAGTAGGCATGTTACATTTGATGAAAAGGTTATGTTTAAGGTGGAGCGTTCTTCTTCAGTTAATTATGATGTTTAGAGGACAAATTCAGAGTACCAAACACAAAGTAGATCATCTGACTTCTATATAAGTAAAAATGGTGTTTTCGATGAAACCGTGCTTAATAAGGAGAGGACGGATGATCATCTCAAGATGGTGCTCAAATTAAAACTCGACCAATCAGAGAGAGGAAAAGACCTAGATGGCTTGATGATTTTTTGGGATTGAGCATTGAATACATTGACTTTGATGACATGGAAGTCTATGCATTAAGCATAATGAGTCCAGAGACTATAGAGATGCCATTAGTTCAGTTGATAGTTCCAATTGGTTAGTGGCTATGGAGGAGGAAATTAAGTCTTTGTAAAAAATTACATTTGGGATTTAGTGCTACTTCCTTCCGGCAAGAGAGCAATTGGACGTAAGTGGATCCATAGGGTGAAAGACGGATGTAAGTTGAAGACGGAGCTCAGCAAGGAGTTTGATATGAAAGATTTGGGAAAGACAAAGAGAATTTTGGGGATGGAGATTTTAAGGGATAGAAAGCAAAGAGTTTTGAGGCTCACTCAAACTCAATATATCAAGAAAGTTCTATCTCGATTTGGTATGGAGAAAGCCAAACAGGTGGCTACTCCATTAGGCTCTCAATTTTAGATATCCAAAGATTTATGTCCTACATCGAATGAAGAAAAAATGGATATGGCTAAAATTTCTTACTCTAGTGCAGTTGGAAGCCATATGTATACTATGGTATGCACACGGCCTGATTTAGCTCATGCAGTTGGTGTTGTTGGAAGATTCATGCCTAACCCAGGTAAGACTCATTGGCAAGCAGTAAAGTGGATTCTATGATATTTGAGAGGCACTTTTGATATTGGCTTGTTGTTTGGACGTAGTGGCATAACTCTAAGAGGTTATTACGATTCAGATTATGTTGGGGATAGAGATGGTAGGAAATCGATTTTGGGCTATGTTTATACACTTGGCATAGGCCCGATTTTTGGGAGATCCAAGCTATAATACATTGTAGCTTTATCAACTACAGAGGCATAGCTTATTTCTATTGTGGAAGCGACCAAGGGAGGATTGCATTTGTTGTAGATTTTGGAGGATTTATCAATGATGCAGAAGATGATGGAGTTGCTTTCAAATAGTTAGAGCGCTATTCATCTTGTAGAGAATCAAGCCTACAGCTCACGGACAAAGCAAATTGATGTTAGGAGTTTCTTTCTCATGTTTGAAAAAGGGAGAAATAAGATAATCTATTGAAGATACACACAAAAGACAATCCAACTGACATGTTAAGAAAGTTGGCTTCAAAGGACAAGTTTGAGCATTGCTTAAACTTGATTAGTGTAGTACAAACTGCTTAGTGCCATGTGGCGCTGACCCAACAAACAGTTTAGTTGGTTGATTGATATATTTAAATCGAGGTAGAATGTTAAATTTGGACAATTTAAATATATTTCAAATATTAAAAGAGAGAAGATATTAATTGATTCTCGCAATCGATCAAATATAGGAAACAAATAGAAGGATAATCAATTAATGTTAGAAGATATATTAATTGATTTAAGGAATCAATCAAATAAGTATATACGTGGAAACAAATACCAATATGCTAAATTTATGTTGAAATCAAATCACGTAAATCTGGAAAGATTTCATTCTTATCTCCAAGGCAGTCTTCATCATTCCACCTATATATATATATATATATGAAGATATTTGTTCATCTTTTCAACATATGACGATAAGAGAGTTCTCCATAAAATATCTTCAATAAAATCCATGTTTCTGTATCTATTATAGGGTGAGAAATTTATATTCTTCTCATGTTGTACTCCCTCTTGAAGTGAAGAAGAATAAAGGTCGTTGGGTCCGAGGACTTAGGCATAGCTGAACCTTGTTGTATCAATGTGTTCTTTCCTTTCTGTCTTTTGTCTACAATTTGTGCTCTTTGATTTTCTTTTTATTATCTTTGTTGGATTGGAATTGTTGACATTGTCTATAGAATAGATTATTGGGCGTTCTGCTTCCGCTGCTCAAGACTCTGATTTTTCACTACAGCCTACACTAACATGTTTTCTTAACTTGGAATAAACCGATAACAAAAATGCTACACTCTGCCTATATTAATAAATTATCTATGCAGGTGCATATAGATTGACTGCATTTGCAACTATACAAATGAAATTGCATTCGCGACTTTTTGGCATGAAAAGAACTTCCTCGATTCACTTTTGTGTTAGTTGTTCTTATAGGGAAAGGGTCACCACATGACTCACATGGAATTTATTCTACAAAATAATTAAGAAAATATCACAAATTACATAGCATAAACAAAATAAAAACAGAGAGAATACATATATAAACAAAAATTACACTTACTCACAAGATACTAGCCAGTCCAAATGGTACCTTGTAGAATTATAATATCAAACATGGTGTGATATATACAAAATATTTGGGTGAATATGCTATATATTCTATAGACATTATTGTAATCTTCATTTTTCATCACATGCCTATAAATAGAGCTTCACTGTATTGTATGTTTACACCTACACTGAATAAAATATCTCCTCACTCTTTCTCTAATAGTTTCTTGTCTTCTTATAGTTTACAACACGTTATCCACACGATCTCTAAATGAAAATTATAGATATAGAGTTGCGATAATTTAGAAGATCGGATCCATCTTTTTTATGTAAATCCATCTCTTTCTCTTAATCAATTAATGAAATCAGATACGACTTTTGAGATATTTTTCTTAGATTTCTCTAGCTGAAATCAATATTGTTTATTCTTTCAAAAATAGTATTTGATCAATATCACAATTTCTAACAAGTGATATTAGATCCACCTATCATTGATTTCATTGGGAATTTTTATTATATATATATATATATTTGAGTAAGTTTTGAATATATTTTGTTTATTAATCATTGAATTCATGTAATATCTTACTCAAATTACAGATCTATTTGATCTAGGTATAAAGGGTTTTTTTGTAATAATTTTGAATTTGGTCTGGTACCAAAGTTGTTTTTCCTAATTAAAGGTTGAAAACTATTTTTATATAGAAAGATAGATCAAAATGATCTGTATATGGTTTATGAAATAAAATAAAATTTTGAAATGCTTTATTTTTAGAAAATAATCATAATTCCCTAAATTTCAAAAACAACTTGCATTAAAGATCTACATGTTTGTTTTGATATATTTTGTAAAGAATCATGGAGTTATTTTCTTAAGAGATAATTTGGATCTTAGATGTATAGTTATTTTTGTTTATGTTTATGAATGATATGGAAAGATCTACATAATTTAGAACCATTTGTGTAAGAGAATATAAAATCCTGTTTCTATGGTTATATTATTTTACTCAATTTTTAATTAAGCAATATGTATACATACATACATACATACATACATACATACATATATATATTTATATTATTTTGGTTATTTTAGAAATTTTGATTATTGAGAAATAAAGTATCTCTTTAAAGTGTTCATTTTGATTTTATTATTGAGTAACATTGCAGCTTGATCTGAAATGAAGTTTTGTTTCTTTAAGTAACGTTGGTTCAATTGATTCATATATTTGTAAAGAAATCATTTTTTGTGACAATAGTTTATATTTTAGAGCACATAATGGTTAATTGCATTCATTTTTATCATTAATGCATTAAATGTGGTCATTATGGTAATAAATTAAATTACCTTATTATCATAAACGCACTATATGCATTGGTTATTGTAAACTAAATTAAATGATATTTTATGTTTATGTTTGGAATAAGAATAGACATATGGTTTATTATTTGGTGTACTTATTTCGACAAGCAATGTCTGATATAATGGAAGAAATAAGTTTGAACAACAACTTGAAGTTGTGTGAGAAAATTTTTGAACCAAAAGATGTATAACTCAAAGTTTGAGACTTGAAACCTTGAACTATGAAAAGATTTATTGATAAAGTTTACGAACTGAAATCTTATTAATATTTTTCAATCGGACAAAATATATAAACTCATAAACAAGGTTTTTGAAAAAAAAATTGAGATCCTAGAGCTGATCATAAATTAATGGACATGAAGATTTTCATGAATTAAAAACTCAAAGCTTACTTGAAACTCTGTGACATGATAAGATTGTACTTCTAGAAGAAGTTAAAAGAGATAAACACATCATTATATAAGATAACGATAGTGCGTTCAGTAGATTTCAAAAATCTCCAAATGAGTTATATCTTACTTTACATCTTCACATTTTTATGTCATATCGACCAAGTATCCACAAGATATTTTGTTATACGACATTTCAAATATCCCTCTGATTGAAAATTAATTATCACTTTACCCTCAGAAAGGGACGGTCATCATTTATAAAATATGAATTCAAATGACATTTCAATTTATATTTCTCCTATTTTATTTCAGTTTATATGTTTTGGTTAGTTTAAACTATTTTTCTCCATTGTTTACTTCCAATTATGGAAAGTGTACATGGTCAATTTATAGGTTTTGTGCAATGCAAAGTCTAATTTTATTTCAATATGTGTAGGTTTAATTTAATTTTTCTCCCTTTTTCTTTCTTATTGATATATCTAATATAACTTAAACTTGAAGTTTGAGTGAGTACTATAACAATTTAGTAGACCCGATTTTTACTAATCACACTATGTCGTAAAACCTTAAGTTTTGATACATTATTTTTATGTACATATACCTAGCTATTTTGTTGAATAAATAAATTTAATATCCTTTGGAAGAGATAACCATATGACATACTAGTTATATTTATGAATGCGTGTATACATGTATTAATCTCTTTAAGAGATGTTATATAAAATTTTATTTTTATTATATTGCACTTCCTTTAAAAGTAATTTTATATACCCTAAAGGGACATCATATAAAACTAGAAGTAGTAACGATAGTTTATCTCCATAGAAGATATTATATGGCAATGTTACACTCTAGACGTAGTGGTTTATTTCTCACATCTAACTTTTGTTTAGCGCATCTAATTTTATTACTAAAATTAAAATTTAATAAGACATTTCAGAATAAGTGATAGTAAATATGTCTAGAAGGATATTTTATGCTACTCTAAAAGTTGTAATTATGTAATTTATATAGAAAAGTATATTGTATATTGATATGACATTCCAAAAGTAGTGTATATAAAGTATCTCTAGAAGAGATATATGACACTCCAGAAGTGGTGATGAAAATATCTCTAGAAGAATTTTATAAAATGTCCCTCAAAGAGAAAATATGTATTACTATAACACTCCACAAGTAGACTATTCAAATAATAATTTTACTATCACTCACCAAAAGTGGTATTTATTAAATATCCCCTAAAGAGATATAATATCCTCGTATAGCACTATAAAAGAATTGCCTATAAAAATTTTCAAATATGATAAAGCATTTCAAAAAGCGATGTGGCAATAAATAACCCAAAAAATTTGTAAATCAAAATAGAACCAATAATAATGGGTACAAAATACATCTACAAAATTTAATCGCCCATTATCATGGACCTGTACTCTATTAGACAGATTTAAGAGTAAAAAATGATATGTGATCTATTACTTTGAAAAACTTACTATGAATTGAATGTCATGTGCATAACTATTCTTGAAGAAATATCTTTAGATATTCTCCTGAAGAGATAATCTATATGTCATATCATAATTTTCACGAAAGCTATAAATACGGTCTTGAAATATGTGTAACTAATATAACTGCATATTTCTATAACATTTCAAGTGGAAGTTACTCTTATTCAACCGTAAATATCTCTTTTATTGAACTCTGCAGCAGAGATGTTTATATGTAATTCGAACTTTGTATTATTCTCTAATAGATAATATTCAAAAGAGATATTTGAAATATAATAGAAGAATAAACCTTAACAAAATAAAGTTGTATATATAATTTATTTGAAGCAAAAGTTCAACATGGTTTGGATTTAAAACCATCAAGTTATATTCGAATTATTAATTCGAAAGATGTTGTCCTTTAGCATATTCGAATAAAAATATGCAGAAATGTCAATTATTATATATCTGCATAGATTCATATATTTAAGTGGACAAAGTTGAACATAAAGTTCAGAATATCCATAACCATACTCAATTTTGATACTGGAAATAAACAAGAAGTTTATAGTTTAAAATCCTTGAGGTATCAACAAAGGATTTTGATTAACTAAAAAGTGGAATTTGAAATCATATGAAATATTGAAAATTGTATCATCAAACTAGAAGTTTGATATCTATTACATAGAAAGTTTGACCTTAAAATTAAGCTATGAATTTTTGACAAAATATAAGACTTAGTCTTGAAGATCTTTATTATTAATAGGTCAATAGTAACTAGAAGTTGCAACATATCCAAAAACTAGAAATAATATGTCCAATAACTTGAAGGTATTACTGATAAGTAAACTTGATGCATATAATTAAAACTAGATGTTTTGAACAATATCATGCCGTATTTAAGGATTCACATTGACATCTATTAATAAACAAAAATTAATAGTATGGACCATTGTAATAGCTTGTTCTTAAATCACTAACTCAAACGGAAAAGAATATGCAAATTTATCATATGCATATATAATACGTGGATACACGTGCGTGTTTGGGGTGTATGTGTGTATGCACATTGTTAATCCAAAAAATGGATTAACACTCATAAATTGGATGAAAGCACAAGTTCAGATTAAAGTAAAAGAAAAAGTCAGAAATAGACCAGAATACACAGAATTTTTTATAGTGATAAGACGTAATCTCCGGCCTATGTCCACTTTAATTTTTTATATTGGTTGATCTCTCTCTGGATTACAACTAGTTGATCCGATTTGGCCATAATCTAGTGGATTCCAGATTTACAATGGAGTTAAGAAAGTTATCTGAGGAAAATAAAAGTGAATAAAGTGTAATGAAACCTCTAAGTTCAAGAGTGTTAAAGGAGATCCAACCGAAAGAAGCCCTTTTTCTGGTAGCAGGTAGGTTGGTATTTATAGAGGAATTGAGCAGCATAGATTTTGAGACCTAATCACAATGAAGTCTAGAAGATAGCGCAAAGTCATGCTAGAAGACCTAGGCCGACCGAGTCAAACTCCAAACTCGTGCTGAGTTAAGGTCCTTAATTCGGGGTTGAGTTTAGGTGTCTGGCCCAATCATGCTGAAATTTTCACAAGTCCTTTTGCCTTTTCTAAGTGCTCTTGTCAAATTTCAAGACAGTTTGATTCCGTCTTAATGTTCTCCTTAACTCGGAATGAGTTAAGGTCCTTAACTCGGGGTTGAGTTTAGATGCTTGGTCCAATCATGGTGAAACTTTCCCAAGTCCTTCTTTTGCCTTTTCTAAGTACTCTTGCCAAATTTCAAGTCATTCTGATTCCGTTTCAATCTTCTACTAAATTCATGTCGAGTTAAGGTCCTTAACTCAGGGTTGACTTAAGGCCTTAACTTGGCTTGAGTTTAGTTGATGGGGCCAAACCACTCCAAACCTTATTTAAGTTCTTCCTTGTGTTTTTCTAAGTGTACATGTTAAATTTCATGTCATTTTGTTCTTGTTTGCACCTTCTAAATCCAGTTTCAAGTACGCCATTCGAATGTAAGGTATGCTTTGCTCAAGAACACGTTCCAGTAATCAGTCTTCGATAGTTGAGCTCTCTAGCTATTTCAATCTTGGTGAATCGTCAAGTTCCTTTAGATTATCTTGTCAATCACAGGTCGTTTCAAACTTGTTACAGCCTAAGGCTCTAGACTCTGCCTAAGTGTAGCTTATACATCACAATCATTTCGATTTAATTCGAAGTTATTATATCACATATCTCTTATTACATCTCATTTACAAAATCATCACATGTTATTCTAGGATTTACCAGTTTAATTCTAATTACAAGGTGTTCAAATCCTTTTATTAAGTCTATTTCCGTTATAGGGTTTGATCTCTTCGGATCAGCTTCAGTGCGATCTCTCTAGACTGTTTACCATTTAAGTTAAGAGAACGATCTCTCCAGATTGTTTAATGTTTAATTTAAGGGAGACGATCTCTTCGGATTTAGTGTTCCAATCGAGGGTTTTGATCTCTTTGGATCATTACTGAGTCCATTTGCACTCTGGCAAAGGGACTCAACGACCAAGCAAACCCATGTAATGACAGGGATTTTCGAACCAGTCAAAATCATCAAAAAATCCGTCCGTTCTAAAACATCAAATGAAAACTACCATTTTAACATACAATATTTGATAAATATTCAACACTATTTAATGTATAGGATACAGTTTCAATTATACAAGTTATTAGAGTAATCAATTTAATCTACTAGGTGTGCTTAATACATACCAAATACAGATACAAATATCTAACACTACACAACTCTGATGAGAGAGACAATAGTAGCCATTTCTGCAAACTCAATAAACATATCAAATGCGGAATAAAATAGTAAGCAGAAAAGAGATATCAAGACACGATAAATAGAAAATAATAAACAAAAAAATGTATATTATTATTGGGGCTGAATCACTACCACTTGCGATTGCCTACGTACCCCTATCTAACTGGATACTCAATTAGATACAGGATCAAACCAATGTAGTTCTCCTACCGCAAATAGGACTTATGGAGCCTATGATGCAACAAATAATATGCAATTCTCAAAACTAACCACTTAGGCTTAATCTTCACATTTAGATTTTTCAAATTAACTTTATTATTTCAAAATATATTTCCTTCGAAAATAATCACTTCGAATTAAATTCTCGGTTTCATTTCAAAAACTTTGAAATAATAATATATATCTTTTGAATCAAACTATACTTTACTTTGGGATCTTAAAACAAATCAATTTGAAATATTTATTTAGAAAGCCCAAAATACTACTATAAAAGCATATCAAAATATATGCAACCAGACCGGGAGGTTTCTCCCAATAACAAGGCAATTGGGTCCCAGACTTCATATAGTCAATAAATAAGTACATCCCTCTATTCCAAGAGCGTACTATACCAAAAACATATGCCTACTTTTTAGTTATGGGTTACTTGAATCATAGGTAATATAACAAATCATTTTTTTACCCCGAAGTAATAAATCATTTTCACTAATATTCACAAATACTTTCAGTCTTAGTATTTTCATTTCCCAAAACCATTTGGAATCATTTTCAAACACTGGGTTTTTAGTCCTCGAAATTCTCTTCATTTATAAAACACTTTTATAAACCATTTTATAACCCTTTCAAAAATATTTATTCTTAAAATATTTTTATTACTTTCAAAAAGAAATCATTTCAATTCAAAAGATAAAATATCTTTTATTCCAAAATTATAATAAACATCTTTTATTATAATTCCTGCTTAACGAATATTTTTATCAAACACCTTATAGTCAAACTGTGAAATTCTAATCACAAGGTGTTCGTATTTAATCATTCTCAATTTATTGTCTACCCAACCCATGCATATAAAAAGATAAACTGCCCAAAAACTGGTCGAGCCAAATTCCAATCAATCAATGAAATAAACACAATAATAAATGATAATCAACATTTCATTCTATCAAATATTTATAACACTTTTTATTTTATCTTGGTTTAAAACGGTTTGATATTTATTTTGGAGCATCCGGGTTTTTCCTTCGACATGTTTCATCCCTCGCCCAAGTCTCCTTAGATCTCACAGACGAAACACGTGTACTAGTCATTTCCACATACCCATTAAGTATTTAACTTCTAAATTTTAAAATACTTAATTAATCATCCAAACATAGTCAAACAAGGAAATCAAACCATTATTTTAGAAGACAAAGAAAACAAGCATTCAACAAGGGTTTTCAAACAACACTTAACACTTAAAGTTCCTTCAATTTAGCAATGGTTTTAATGGAGTTAAAGTAAGAAATACTCACTTTTGGTTCCACTCCATCAAACTTTAAGGCAAGGAACTCAAGATCTAAACCATACTTCCTACCATGCTCCGTAACCAAACCAAACCAAAATAAGCCCGAATTCCTCCTTCCTCTCCTCATAACTCATGGCCATGGGTGGTTGGACCCCCTAACCTTCTAGCCTTGACTCTAAAGTTGGCATACGGCCTTCTAATGATGACTTAATGACTTTGGCAAAGTTTGAAGGTGTTTTGACTTCGTTTGATATTGTTTTGAAAAAATTAGTAAGGAAGAAGAAGAGAAGAAGAAGCCATTAAAATAGCTTAAAGGAAGAAGAAGAAGAGAATGTGTGTAATAAAATGAGATAAAAAAAAGTGCATTTATAGGAAAAGAAAGAAGTAGTAAGTTACCAAATTAACTCCTTACCAAATTACCAGAACACCCTTCCTTAACTTTAAAGTAAACTTACCTTTTCAGAATTTACCATCATCCATCACTTCATTACTTTATATCATTTTTACTTAATACTTAAGAAATGTATTTGGATGGAAAAGTGGATTAAAGTGAAGATTTGCCTTAGTTTTGGTGAGATTTAATTTGATGTTTACTTTTTGACTTCTTAAATTACCTTACTTAATTTACTAATGACATTCTAGAATTCTCTAATGATACTTAATAAAAGTAAACTTGATTATTTGTAAAACATGTTAACAAAGGTGCAACAACGTTGCGATAACTTATATTGAACAAAACGTTGATTTTCGATAAAATGTTTTACGGTCACATTTTGACGTTTTTATTACACTATTTATTTATGTAAACAAAACTTGAAAATAATTTTCTTATCATCTTTAAATAATTAAAACAAGTGTGTTTGACTTATAAAACAATATTTAATAATATTAAAATCCAATTCTAAAAATACGACGTCAATTTGTCAATGTGCAACGAAATTTGTCAATCTTTATAAAACAAGTATATAGTTATAAAACTTTTATCAACCAATTACTATCACTATATAACAATTTTAAAAATGAATTATTTATCATTAAAAACAAAAATTGGATGTATATCCAAGTTTATCGAAAACCGCTTTTGTCACTTTTCGATGAAAATCCATACTTCAAATTCTAAAAATAAGTTTATCATTTTTATTTACCACATAAAACATGATTATTTAAGTTTGAAATTCTTTATCTGAATATTTAAAATAAATTAAATATTCCATTTTTATAGTGGTAAAATTACGGGTCGTTGAATGCTTTCCACCTTTAATGAATTTCATCTCCGAAATTCCAAGGATGGAACAATATAACGAAACCAAACGATTAAGTACACTTAAAAATTAACATCACTCATAACTCGGTTTGAGGTACGGTGCCTTATTCTGTCCATTTTATTTATCAAATTAAGGTAGTTTTATTTTAAGGTTCCTATTTTGATTTACTAACCTAGACAAATTTTACTTAGGCACCTAACCTAAGCTCTGATACCACCTGTAACGACCCAGATTTTCAGACCAGTCAAAATTGCCGAAAAATCTGTTTGTTCTAAAACATCGAATAAAAACTACCATTTTAATATACAATATTTGATAAACATTCAACGCTATTTAATGTATATAGTACAATTTCAATTATACAAGTTATCGGAGTAATCAATTTAATCTACTAGGTGTGCTTTAATACATACCAATTACAGATACAAATATCTTATGCTGCACAACTCTGATGAGAGAGACAGTAGTAGCCATTTCTGCAAACTCAATAAACATGTCAAATGCAGAATAAAATAGTAAGCAGAAAAGAGATATCAACACACGATAAATAGAAGACAATAAACAGAAAAAATATGTATTATTATTGGGGCTGCATCACCACCACTTATGACTGCCTACGTGCCCCTATCTAACTGGGTACCTAATTAGATACAGGATCAAGCCAACACAGTTCTCCTACGCAAATAGCACTCATGGAGCCTATGATGCAATAAACAATATGCAATTTTCAAAACTAACCACATAGGCTTAATCTTCACATTTAGATTTTTTAAATTAATTTATTATTTCAAAATATATTCCCTTCGAAAATAATGTCTTCGAACCAAATTCCTGGTTTTATTTCAAAAACTTTGAAACAATAATCTATATCTTTTGTATCAAACTATACTTTACTTCCGTATCTTAAAACAAATCAATTTGAAATATTTGTTTAGAAAGCCCAAAATACTACTATAAAAGCATATCAAAATATATGCAACCAGATCGAGAGGTTTCTCCCAATAACAAAGCAACTGGGTCCTAGCCTTCATACAGTCTATAAATAAGTACATCCCTCTGTTCCAAGGCCGGACTATACCAAAAACATATGCCCACTTTTTAGTCATGGGTTACCAGAATCATCGGTAACATAACAAATCATTTTATATCCCAAAGTGATAAATCATTTTCACTAACACTCACAAATACTTTTAGTCTTAGTATTTTCATTTCCCAAAACCTTTTGAAATCATTTTCAAACACTGGGTTTTCAGTCCTCGAAATTATCTTCGTTTATAAAACACTTTTATAAACCATTTTATAACCCTTTCAAAAATATTTATCCTTAAAATATTTCTATTACTTTCCAAAAGAAATCATTTCAATTCAAAAGATAAAATATCTTTTATTTCCAAAATCATAATAAACATCTTTTATTATAATTCATGCTTAACCAAAATTTTTATCAAACACCTTATAGTCAAACTGTAAAATTCTAATCACAAGGTGTTCGTATTTAATCATTCTCAATTTATTGTCTACCTAGCCCATGCATATAAAAAGGTAGACTGCCCATAAACTGGTCGAGCCTAATTCAAACAATCAATCAATAAAATAAACACAACAATAAATAATAATCAGCGCTTCATTTTATCAAATATTTATAATACTTTTTATTTTATCTTAGGTTAAAATGGTTTGATATTTATTTTGGAGCATCCGGGCTTTCCCTTCAACATGTTCCTTCCCTCTCCCAAGTCTCCTTAGATCTCACAGACGAAACATGTATACTAGTCGTTTTCGCATACCCCATTAAGTATTAAACTTCTAAATTCTAAAATACTTAATTAATCATCCAAACATTGTCAAACAAGGAAATCAAACCTTTGTTTTAGCAGACAAAGAAAACAAGCATTCAACAAGGGTTTTCAAACAACACTTAACATTTAAAGTTCCTTCAACTTAGCAATGGTTTTAATGAACTTAAAGGAAGAAATAACCCACTTTGGATTCCACTCCGTCAAACTTTAAGGCAAAGAACTCAAGATCTAAACCATACTTCCTACCATGCTTCGAAACCAAACCAAAACAAGCCCGAATTCCTCCTTCCTCTCCTCATAACTCACGACCATGGGTGGTTGGATCCCCTAACCTTCTAGCCTTGACTCTAAACTTGGCATACAGCCTTCTAATGATGAACTAATGACTTTGGCAAAGTTTGAAGGTGTTTTGACTTCGTTTGATATTGTTTTGAAAAAGTTAGTAAGAAAGAAGAAGGGAAGAAGAAGCCATTAAAATAGCTTAAAGGAAGAAGAAGAGAATGTGTGCGATAAAATGAGAAGAAAACTTGTGTATTTATAGGAAAAGAAAGAAGTTGTAAGTTACCAAATTAACTCCTTACCAAATTATCAAAATACCCTTCCTTAACTTTAAAGTAAACTTACTTTTTTCAGCACTAACCATCATTCATCACATCATTACTTTATGTCATTTTTACTTAATACTTAAGGAGTATTTGGATGGAAAAGTGGAATTAAGTGAAGATTTGCCTTGGTTTTGGTGAGATTTGATTTGATGTTTACTTTTTGACTATTTAAATTACCTTACTTACTTTTACTAATGACATTCTAGAATTCTCTAATGATACTTAGTAAAAGTAAACTTGATTATTTATAAAATGTTTATATATATGTTAAAATATATTAACAAAGGTGCAACAACGTTGCGACAACTTATATTGAACAAAACATTAATTTTCGACAAAACGTTTTACGGTCACATTTTGATGTTTTTGTTAGACTATTTATTTATGTAAACAAAACTTTAAAATAAGTTTCTTATCATCTTTAAATAATTAAGGCAAGTGTATTTGACTTATAAAATCATATTTAATAATACTAAAATCCAACTCTAAAAATACGACGTCGATTTGTCAACGTGCGATGAAATTTATCAATCTTTATAAAACAAGTACATAGTTGTAAAATTTTTATCAACCAATTACTATCACTTTATAAAATTTTTAAAAAGGAATTATTTATCATTAAAAACAAAAATTAAATGTATATCCAATTTTATCGAAAACCGGCTTTTATCACTTTTCGATGAAAATCAAACTTCAAATTCTAAAAATAAGTTTATCAATTTTATTTATCACATAAAACATGATTATTTAAGTTTGAAAATTATATATCTGAACATTTAAAATAAATTAAATATTTTAGTTTTAAAGTAGTAAAATTACGAGTCGTTACACCCATTTTGTCACTCTCTGGTGAGGGGACTTACTTCTTGCACTCCGGTCCGCCTCTCTGGGAAGTTGCCCTCGAGCGACCAAAGAAGTCCATCCTTTTCGCTCTCCGGAGACGTTGCTCACTCCTTGTAGTTCGGCCCCATCTCTCCTGATGGTAGCTCTAAGGCGACCCAAATCCGTAAGCCTATCTACTTGCTCTCCGGCAAAAGGAGTTGCACCATGCACTTCGGCCCCGTCTCTTCGGACGGAAGCTCTAAGGTGATCCAAATCCATACAAACCCATCTGCTTTCTTTTTTGCAAGGGAACTTGCACTCCGATCTTGTCTCTCCAGATGAGAAATAAAGCGATAAATATCAATCATCATGTTCCCGTGGATTTTTCAAAATTCAAATTCAAATCAAAGCAAAACAAACAAGTAGAAATCCTAAGCATTCATCTCAGACATCTGACTCAGAACGTGCTCGGTGACCAATCTAGGTCTCGTACATGTGTAAGCGGTTTGAGGTTATTATTATCCTAAGAAATCACCCTAGACTTTTGACTTAGAGCGTGACTAGGGGCCAATCTAGGTTTTGTGCATGTCTAAGTGGTATGGGGTTATTATTGTCCGAAATAGTCATCTCAAGCATCCGACTCAGAGCGTCCTTAGAGACCTTTTGGGATCTCATACACATGTAAGCAGCCTAATGTTATATTGCATCATTTGTTCAAAGTCAGGGTAAAGGAATAGAACCTGACCCCAATCCATCCCGATCATGGGGTTTCCATCCAATGAATCCTCCGATCCATAATTCATTCTACCCCCTTATTTCGATGATGGAATTTTGGTTCCAGCTCCTGCTGTCATGTATTTGTATTTTAATTTGGCTCTCTAGCACCAACATTGCCCATTCCAAGCATTAAAGCTCATCTTAGATTCAAATCGATGGAGCCCCCGAGTCGTAGAGGCATCATTTAAGTTTGTTTTACTCTAACTCCATATACTCCTACATTGGTTCTTGGTTTTTTATTCCAAGTTCCATCTGCTCCATCTTCCCCTGTTATCCAATCCTTTGGAAAAATCCACCTAGTAGTTCCTGTTATTTGATCATTAATCCATCCTGCGTCTCCTTCATCATTTTCTCCATCTCCCCTCTGATGACATAAATGGATTGATTAGAATTTAAAGACACCTCCCGATTGCCCTCAGGCTGTGGTTGACTTCTTCCAGCCTTAAATCTGATATTCGGCCTCTTAATCTTCCCCAATCTTCTATTCAAGCTTCAAGTTTTCACATCTAGCTTTGCTCTCAGTGAAAGCACCAAACTATTAACCCAAAAAATGGATTAACACTTGAAAAGTGGATGAAAGCACCAGTTCAGATTAAAGTAAAAGAAAAGGTCGAAAATGGACAAGAACAACAGAAGTTTTATAGTGGTTCGGTGTAATCTCCGACCTACGTCTACTTTAATTTTTTTATTAGTTGATCTCTCTTTGAATTAAAACTGCTTAAATTCAATCTAGCCACCGTCTAGTGGATCCAGATTTACAATGAAGTTAAGAATGTTGTTTGAAGAGAATAGAAGTGAAGAAAGTGTAATGAAAGCTCCAAGTCCAAGAGTGTTGAAGGAGATCCAGCCGAAAGAAGCCCCTTTTTCTTGTAGCAGGTAGGTTGGTATTTATAGAGGAATTGGGCAATATGACATCAGAGGCTCAATAGCAATGAAGTCCAGGAGGTAGCGCAAAGTCATGCCAGAAGACCCAAGCCAACCTGAGTCAAATCCTAAACTTGTACCAAGTTAAGTTACTTAACTCGGGTTTGAGTTTAGGTGCTTGGCCCAATCATGATGAAATTTTCTTATGTCCTTCTTTTGCCTTTTCTAAGTGCTCTCGTCAAATTTCAACTCATTTTGGTTCAGTCTCAATGTTCTCCTTAACTCGGGGTTGAGTTTAGCTACTTGGCCCAATCATGGTGAACCTTTCCCAAGTCCTTCCATTTTTTTTCTACGTGCTCTTGCCAAATTTCAAGTCATTCCGATTCCATTTCAGTCTTCTACTAAACTCTCACCGAGTTAAGCTCCTTAAATCGGGGTTGAGTTTAATAGGTGGGGCCAAACCACTCTAAACCTTTTTTAAATCCTTCCTTGTGTTTTTCTAAGTGTACATGTCAAGTTTCAAGTCGTTTCATCATCGTTTAAATCTTCTAAGTCTAGTTGAAATCTGCTTTGCTAAATAACGGGTTAACACTTGCCCACAAAAGTACACCTTTGGAATGTAATGTGCGCTTTGCTCAAGAACACGTTCGAGTAATCAGTCTTCGGTAATTGAGCTCTCCGGCTATTTCAATCTTAGGGAATCGTCCAGTTCCTTCGGATTCTCTTGTCAATCACAGGTCGTTCCAAACTTGTTACAGCTTAAGACTCTAGATCTGCCTAAGTGTAGCTTATACATCACAATCATTCGGATTTCATTTGGAGTTAATATACCACATATCTCTTATTACATCTCATCTCCAAAATCGTCCCATATTCGTCCAGGATTTACCGATTTTATTCTAATTACAAGGTGTTCAAATCCTTTTATTAAGTTTGTTTCCGTTATAGGGTTTGATTTCTCTGGATCATCTTCCGTGCGAACTCTTCAGATCGTTTATCATTTAAGTTAAGAGCTCTCCAGATCGTTTAATGTTTAACTTAAAGAGGACGATCTCTTCGGATTGTTTAGTGTTCCAATCGAGGGTTTCGATCTCTTCGGATCGTTTATTGTTCCAATCGAGGGTTTCGATCTCTTCGGATCCTTACTGAGTCCATTCGCTTTTCGACAAAGGGAACCAACAACCAAGCAAGCCTATCCGCTCACTCTCCGATGAGGGGACTTACTTTTTGCACTCTGGCCCGCCTCTCCAGGCAGTTGCTCTATAGCGACCAAAGAAGCTCATCCTTTTCACTCTCCGATGACGTGGCTCACTCCTTGCACTCCGAATCCATCTCTTCGGATGGTAGCTCTAAGGTGATCCAAATTTATACAAGGCCATCCACTTGCTCTCCAGCAAGAGGACTTGCACCAGGCACGTCGGCCCCGTCTCTCCGGATGGAAGCTCTAAGGCGATCCAAATCCATACAAGCCCATCAGCTTACTTCTGGCAAGGGGACTTGCACCTTGCACTTTGATCCCGTCTCTCTAGATGAGACATAAAGCGATAAATATCAGTCATCGTGTTCCCATGGATTTTTCAAAATTCAAATTCAAATCAAAGCAAAGCAAACAAGCAGAAATCTTAAGCATTCATCTCGGACATCCGACTCAGAGCCTACTTAGAGACAATTTAGGACTCATACATGTGTAAGCGGTCCGAGGTTATTATTATCATAAGAAATCACCCTAGGCATCCGACTTAGAGTATGATTAAGGACCAATCTAGGTTTTATGCACGTCTAAGTGATTCGGGGTCATTATTGTTTAAATAGTCATCTCATGCATCTAACTCAAAGCGTGCCTAGGGACCTTTCGGGATCTCGTACATGTGTAAGCAGCCTGAGGTTATACTGCATCATTTATTCAAAGTCAAGTAAAGGGATCGAGCCTGATCCTAATCCATCCCGATCATGAGGTTGTCATCTAATGAAAGCTTCTGATCCATAACTTCATTATGTCCCTTGTTTCGATGGTTGGCTTCTGGTTCCAGCTCCTGCTGTCATGTATTTATATCTCATTTTAGCTCTCTAGCTCCAGCATCGCCCATTCTAGGCATCAAAGCTCATCCTAGATCCAAATCGATCGTGCCCCCGAATCGTGGAGGCATTGTTTAAGTTTATTCTTCTCTAACTCCAGATGCTCCTGCATTAGTTCCTGGTTTTTTGTTCTGAGTTCCAACCGCTCCATCTACCCCTTGTTGTCCAATCCTTTGGAATAGTCCATCTAGCAATTCCTGTTATCTAGCCATTAATCCATCCTGCATCTCCTTCGTCATTTTCTCGATCTCCCCTCTGGTGACATAGACGGTTTGATTAGAATTTGAAAACACCTACTGGCTACGCCCCAGGCTATGATTGACTTTCTCCGGCCTTAAATCTAGTATTCGGCCTTTTCATCTTCTTCGATCTCAAATTCAAGCATCAAGTCTTCAGATCTAGCTTTGCTCTCAGTGAAAACACCAAAATGTTAACCTAAAAAATGGATTAACTTCTAGAAATCGGATGAAAGCACCAGTTTAGATTAAAGTAAAAGAAAAGTTGAAAATAAACAAGAACACACAGAAGATTTTACAGTGGTCCGGCATAATCTCCAATCTACTTCAACTTTAATTTTTTATATATTAGTTGATCTCCCTCTAGATTACAACTAGTTAGATCCAATCTAGTCATAATCTAGTGGACCCAGATTTACAATGGAGTTAAGAATGCTATTTGAGGAGAATAGAACTGAAGAAAGTTTAATGAAAGCTCCAAGTCCAAGAGTGTTGAAGGAGATCCAACCGAAAGAAGCCCTTTTTTGGTAATAGGTAGGTTGTTATTTATAGAGGAATTGGGTAGCATAGAGTCATAGGCCCAATAGTAATGAAGTCCAGGAGATAACACAAAGTCATGCCGGAAGACCCAAGCCGACCCAGGTCAAATCCTAAACTCGTCTCGAGTTAAGGTCCTTAACTCGAAGTTGAGTTTAGGTGTTTGCCCAATCATGTTGAAAATTTCTCAAGTCCTTCTTTTTCCTTTTCTAATTGCTCTTGTCAAATTTCAAGTCATTCTGATTATGTCTCGATGTTCTCCTTAACTCGAGATGATTTAAGGTCCTTAACTCGATGTTGAGTTTAGGTGCTTGGCTCAATCATGGTGAAACTTTCCCAAGTCCTTCTTTTGCCTTTCCTAACTGCTTTTGTCAAATTTCAAGTCATTCCAATTCTGTTTCAATCTTTTGCTAAAATCGTGCCGAGTTAAGGTCCTTAACTCGAGGTTGACTTAAGGCCTTAACTCGGGGTTGAGTTTAATTAGTGGGGCTAAATCACTCCAAACATTTTCTTAGTTCTTCTTTGTGTTTTTCTAAGTATCATGTCAAGTTTCAAGTCGTTTCATCCTCGTTTGTATCTTCTAAGTCCAGTTGAAATTTGCTTTACTAAAAAGCAGGTTAACACACATATATGTAGATATTTAACTAACAACCTGAAGATTGTTTGACTAAATAGATATGAGCTCACCTTATAGATTATGCATAGATATCATTTAGTGATTTCAAAATCAATCAACATAAATGTTAAATGACTTGAAGTCATGTATATGTTCAAACGATCTATGTAATTATTAAATTCCTCCAATTGGTTAGATCAATGAATAAGAACAAACTCTAAAAGTAAGCAATATCACTTGAATGCATCTTATAAACTGATAAAAGAATTATCCTCATATAATTAACATGTATGATGTATTTGCTAGTAGTAATATCATAATAGATCAAAATGAGAATCCAAAGATGATTATTATTCAATGTGACAATGTTCGTCAACATTGAAAGAGAGGATAAAAGTGATACAAGTTCATTTTGATTATCAAGATTAAATATTTATTAACATATGCAATGGTGCAAAATATTAAGTAACTTGAATAAATTATTGATAATATCCATAGTAAATTTGCTCCAATATAGATTTAAATCCTTGAAGGATCAAAAAAAAATATAGACCACATTTGAAGTGTAGTAAAAAATTTGGTTCGATATATTTTAAGAGTACAAAGATGCCAAATAAAGGAGGTGGGTGTTCTTAAAGAAACATTGAAGGGTGCTTTGGAAGAGACCAATGACATATTTATCAAATAACCCTAGAAGTGGTTTAGGTACCTAAAACATGATAAATAAAGCGATCTCAATAAATCATGTTTATAACTGATAGGAAATAATCATCGATGATAAATTTATAAATAATATAGCGCATATGTTTATGAATGAACTAAAGATCTTGAATCAGAGAAAAAACATGATTGACTATTACGAATCCTTTCCTAAATAAGAAATGTGGACTTATAGTCCGCATGGTATAATTAGAACCATACACTACACCACAAAGGCTAATTAGGCAGTGCTTAGGGCCGTATAAAAAGTCATTAGGCACGGCCATAAGCCGTATCAAAAATAAGCGTGTTTAACCATTAGATACGGCCCATGGCCGTATCTAACTATCCAATTAGATACGGCCATGGACCGTATCTACTTGTCGAATTAGATACGGCCATGAGCCGTATCTAATTGGAGATTTAGATACGGCCATGGGCCGTATCTATTTCAACAAGTAGATACGGTCCATGGCCGTGTCTAATTTGATAGTTAGATACGGCCATGGACCGTATCTACTTGGATTGTTAGATACGGCCATGGACCGTATCTAATTGGATAGTTAGATACGACCATGGACGTATCTAACTGGAGAAATAGATACGGCCCAAGGCCGTATTTTCCCATTAGATACGGCCCAAGGCCATATTATCTAACGTTGACTCATCAAAAGTTACTCCTGATAAACTAATGAGGGGTCATGAAGGAACAAGTAGCATCTGATATAAGAGCAAATGCACTATCAAATAATGCGAAGGAACTTGTGGTAAAATATCAACGCAATATATAACAATGCAATAACATAAGAAATGAAAAGAAGTGCAATTAAGAGTAATCAACTAGCATAGCATCATTATGATATTCCTGAAGGTTTCAGAGAAGTGCTTCATATCAAAATAACTGACATACAATTATTACATCAGATTGCTTAAATTGTAATTTAAACCATAATAATGTTGTTAATCCCATGCAGGTTCCCATTGAAGTAACGAGGCCTGATAATCAGCCTGAGAGTATCCAAACAGCTTCTCAAACCTCTAACTTACTCACTACTTCACCTGCAAGTTAGTCAAGAAGATCAAATGAGCTGGATATGATGCATTTATCATTAAAAATGCATTGTGGGAAAAAGAACATCGTATTGATCTGTGACAAAAAATGCTGATATGAACCATTACATATCACTGTTAGATGTTATTTTTGGGTGTTCCCATAATCAAATGCTGATAAGTACCAAAATCAATGTTATAGAACATGCTCGTATTCCTCAACATACTTATAAGCTGCCAGGTCAAACATGCTAAAGTAACACACAAAAAACGACAAACGGCAAAATTTATTGCAAAATCAGATTATTGTTATACATCATTAATAACAATGAACGCATTGGTTTAGTCAAGAAGATGAACCTTTGAATTTCTCTTGCTGCTTCAAATCCAAAGAGTTGAAAGAAGACGACAAAGAATTAGCATTAGAAACAGAAGTGGGTCTCAGGAATCTCGAGCAATCCTTTAAGTTAGAGTAATTACGAGGAAAATTACTAGCCATGAATGTGGAGTTATTGTAACTCAAAAAATTAGAAGCAAAAGGAGAAGCATGAAAAGTTGCCATCGCCAACTTCAACTCTACTTCTTCTGCTACAATTTTTTTAGCTTCAGTTTAGTTGATTTTTTTACCTGATAATTGTACAAGAAGTGGAAAAAAGTATTAGATTATGAGAATTTGGATGGAATTTAGGCAAATAAATTTGGACATAAACTAGGAGAAAGAGAGAAATGGCGAAAGAAACGATGTGGGTTTTTGTTTGGTTATAAAAATTTAATCATGTTTCCTGCTGGATATCCTATGCATCCTAATTTTAAATAATTTATAAATATTCCTAAAATAACGTTTTCAGTATTCTGGATACGTATTTTCCATAGATTACCATCAAATGCATAAACGTATACTGTAAAATCAAAACAGGTTCATTTTTCTATACGTTGAATAATGTATGACGTTTGCGATGAAAGATTTAGCAAAAATTTAGTGATTTATAATTAATGTCCTATAGTTTAAAGATAAACGGGTTGATAAAACGACAGGGAGATGCAACATAGAAAGCAATGACGCTTGCGAATATAAAAAAGAGTAAAAAATGACTTCATAGAGATGACAAATGGGCGGCTATTGTAAAATACGAGGGTGTGATTATTTCTTAATCCACTTTTTCATGCAAGAGAATTTCAAATTGGGCTTTTTTGTGTAATCTTTTTGAATGATAAGCCAGAGATTTTTGAGGCACTTGTATAAATGGTTTTATGTAAGAAATTCACAAAAGAGATTGCTCAAAAGTAAATGGTGATATGGTTTCACTACAGGACAATAAGTTTTCTTGGGTATCACGGGGTTGAAAATAACAAGTTTTTCGATGGGCCACCGTCGAACTAGTGTAAAAAATTTGTTCGATGGGCGTTTGTTAAACATTTTTGCCCCTCCCCGCAATTCAATTTCGAAGTCCTTTTAACAATTTCCATTTTCTTGTAGACAGCAATTGTTTGCAAAAACAATTTGTTGCTTTATTGAATTGCTTTTATTCTCAAGGAGAATAATATAAAAAAAGAAGATATATCAATTCTACCTAAGCTTTCCTCCTTATATAGCGAGTGCAAATACAAATTTGAAAAAGTAATGGTTCATATCAAGCAACATTGAAGGGGACAAGTTAGTGAATGTCAATGATAAATGACATGAGATCATATCGGCAAAAAGCCCAGAGCTAATCAGAACTAAAAAACTTTCAAATGGAGGCTAAGACTCATTGGGGCATCACAAATATTTGCTCATGAATATATCAGGGGTTTTAAGGGCAGTGGGAAAATGAGCACCGTAGTTGATTTACAAAAGAAAATCAATAGCATTAACAGATTTTCTCACACACGATACGAAAGAAAGGGATTCCTTAAGAAATGGATAACATTAACTGGAACCATGCTTCATTCATCTTCCATTTAAAATATGGAGGGAAAGCTTAAGGAAACAATAATGATGTAGGACGAGTATCCTCGTGTTTCTTTAAACCAATTATGAAATCTGAGTTTGATGTTATTCATCTCATGTATGCTAGTGGCTTTCGGTTTTGAAAAAAGCTGATGTTATGTGTGCGTTAGACTTGAAAAATGTATTTAGAAACACTAAAAACTTTTTAAAGTCCCAGGGCTGCAACTCAACAGTCAAAAACCAAAGATATTTTTCAGCAAGGCATAAATAAGAAATATGTGATGTGTTAGGGTTTAATTAATTTGGAAATTACTAATATTTGCCCAGTTTTTTACTCAGTAACACTTCTGCGAAACTTAACGGAAACATAAAAATATAGTAAGAAAAAAACGATGACGCTGCACAATCGGTGGTAAACAGAAAACCCTTTGATGCACACAAAAGTGGTTCTACAGTTCAAGCCAAACCAATGCGTAATTTTTTTTGTACTAATCAATTCTACAGACGTTTATTATTATTATTATTATTATTATTTACCTAAATTAGGATTGCAAATTGGGACTTTTCAGTCGAGTAGAAATTGGATGGAGTTGGCAAAATGGCGATGCAATCTCACTTAATCGGAAAGGCAGCTAACCACAACATACTTTTTATTCAATAGTGGGCTATAAAAGGTTCTTAACCAAAAGGAAATAAATGTTTAGCAGAACTATGGTTGGCCTGTAACTGTTGTGGCCTATCAAAACCTTATCTAATTTTCTTTTGCCAACCTTAACTATGGTTTTGGCACTAGGCATAAAAGTTAGCTTATCTAATTTTCTTTTGCCAACCCCATTCATGTTAGTGCAATTCAATGGCTAGCCAAGGTATACTTGCACCATACTTGTAAGAAAGATATATTGGATATGGACATACACTTTGCTACTAAGGAATGACATGTTAAAGATAAATAATTTTTGGATGAGCTCACATACCTGCTAAAGATATCGAATCATAATCTTCGGATGGCACACATACCCACCCACTCCAACATCAACAAAGGTCTCTGCAAATTGATGATTTATTTTGTTGGTTCTCTCATCTGGTAGCAGTATATTGTCCAAAACCAATTTTTCATGAGTGGATGGTACAGATTTCCCATGGATTTTGGACGATGTAGAATCTCGACATACAGTACCTATTGCAATAAAATTTATTGTCTAGATCTATCCAACAAAATAACTGCATCGAAAACAAGTAAGAATAAAAAGCAACTAATAAATACCTGTTGCTATTATGTCTAGATCAGAGTTGAGGATTTCACATTTTTGATTGTTCACCACATTGGTCGTATCCTGGGATTGAGAAACAACGAATTTAGAAGCATTGGGTTGTGTGTTGCGTTCTCCTTGTTCTATGTTTCCCACCATGTTGATCAGAAGCTCCATTTGCCCAGACAAATTTCCTACTGTACTCTCCAAATTTCCCACCGTACCCTCCAAACTTCCCATCCTCATTTTCAACTCAGCATTGTCTCCACAAACATGTTTCAATCGTTTATGTGCAATAGCAGAAGCCTTAATATTAGTCTTTGGTATGACGGTCCCAACATCGCGGCTCCTACCCCTTGTATCCTTTCCCATCACTTGTGATACGATATCTTCATCCACTGTCAATTTTTCTTCATCACTATCAGTGATCTTTTCCTTCAATTTCGCAATTTGATTCTGAGATTGCATAATACTTATATGGACACATAGTGCATAAAAGAAAGAAAATTGCTCATGTTTAACTTTAGGAATAAAAATAACTTACGAAGTACAAAGAATTGACATCTGATATGCTACCATCTTTTTTCGTGTGCGTCTTCTCCCATACATGACGACGGTTGATATTTGCAGATGGATTTGCAACGATCTGCAATATATAAAATATGTTAGTTGTGATTTTTATCATTTTGAAAAAAAAATGAATATAACTTACCATTTCGTGTTCTATTCTAGCGTGACTTTTACGGCCTATATGGTGAGCATAACTGAGCAATGATCTATTTTTTTTGGCTAACTCCCTTCTTCAGCTCGCTTCAGGCGTTGCTTCATTTTTTATGAACTCGTTCCAATCTTCTTGAGCAATTATAGGTGGACAATTTTTCATTCGTTCTTCGTCATTGTCGAAAGTGTCATAAAAACTTGCTCTCAAGTTTTTTTTGTGTCTCCTAAAAGCTTCGGACATTCTTTTTAAAAATATTTCCTTTGAAAGCGGGTCGAGCGCATACATTTTCTGCAAAAGTAAAATACATAAACAAGTTAATCAGTTCTATCAGACTTAAAACGGGTTTCAGAAACCGACTGCATACATTGCAAATAGAGTGACTGACCATAAATATTTTTTAAATATCGTCAGAAATGAATCAAAGTAAGAACTTACCACCAATTGGTTCCAAACATCATCCTTATATGTACCGGGTACTTTGTTCCAACTTATGTATGATATCGGCACATGAGCTCTTACTAGTTTACCCAGCATAGTGGCGATTTTTCCAGCGTTTTCTGAGACTGGAATACCAAATAAGTTTTGATCAACTATTTTTTCTTCTGAACATGATGAATGTGATGATGCTGGATTTTGTGACATAACTGTAAAATGCTGGATTTTCTGAATACCAAATAAGTTTTGATCAACTCAGCTGCCCTGAAATAAAAATGAAATCAACATCACTGTAATTTTAATTTAGATTCCACGTTTAGTTTTAAAAATAAATCCCCTTTTATCTACAAGTCTATAAAACACATACTATCATGAAACTTTTCAATATAACAGAAACCAACAACAATATAGACATTTTAAGAAACCTTCTCTTTATGTGAATTTTTGTTTGGTTCAATGATATCTCAAACTCCTACTACCCCAAGGAATAGGAATTCAAACGAGAAATGAAGCATTTAACAATTCATCAGTTAACAAATGGTTTTGGTAAGGTCTTCTAATTTTTCATTATCTTCAAAAGCCGATTGATAGACGGTAGGAAACTCAATGTCATCCACATTTGTAGTCAACCGTTTTGGTGTATGCAAAACCACGGACCAACCGTTATTTTTTAAATCTGTTGAGTAGAACACTTGACTCGCTTCTGATGCAAGAATAAATGGCTCATCATTCACGCTATCTTTGCTCTTCAATTTCCCTAAATTAACCATGATCAAGTTTGAAACATGATCTATTTTGCAACCATTGATCTTATCCTCGACCTTTACCCAATCACAATAAAAAACTGTTTGTTTGAAGTCAGTGTAATCCAACTCAAGTATCTGCTGAATGACTCCGTAATACGTTGTTTCTGCTTCCTTATAATTTTTATCTTTACCACTCGCTCTAAATTTTGTAATTGCTTTCATGCATACACCGCTATCTTGTGTTACCATACGATTTTCGTACATTTTCGTGGAAAATAAAAAACCATTCACTTGGTACTTAGTATAACTAAGCGCCGTGAACTTCGGCCCATGCACTAGCCGCCAGAGAGTTGGATCAACATCGATGCACTTCAACAACTACATAAAATACAATAAATAAAACAAAACATGGTCACGAAGGTGTATTGCCAACTTATAAACACGTGAACTACTTAAGATGCTGTAATACCTCGTTGCGTAACCATAGAGTAAAACTTTGAACGACTTCGACAGTTGTACCTCTGCCTCGTGATTGAAATCTAGTACTTTTCGCATAGGAGTTATACCTCCTACGGAAAACACATATCAAACCGAATACATAAACTGAATTAAAAAATGGAAATTCAAAACAAAGGTGTGAACTTACTTCTTCGATTCATCCAATCCATCGTACTTATTAAGGACCCATCTACGTACTTGTTCAAACTGCACTTGGGTTAACGTTATATCTTTACCATTATCTAAAGGTATCTCACCAGCAAACTCATCGTCCTCGTCTAAAAACGCTTCGCGGGTATGTTTATGATTGCCATCACCTCCGTTTGGCATATATTCCATGCAGTAAAGGCTAGCTTCTTGTACGATATATCCTTCTGCAATACAACCTTCAATGTATCTTTTGTTGCGCACATATCCTTTATATGTTTTCATCAACCTGTGAATGTGATCAATTATATATTGTACATAATAGCTATTTCTATCGAATAATAATGTATATAACTGAAATTAGTTATTTACCGTTCAAAGGGATACATCCATCTATATCTGACAGGACCACAAATTAATGCTTCATCGGCTAAATGAACCATAAGATGGATACTGATATCAAAAAATGCAGGTGGAAAATGTTTTTCAAAAACACACATTGCTTCTACCAAACTAGCCTTTGCTTTTATAAGTGTTCCCTATTGATCACCTTTGAGCACAAAATGTTAAAGAATAGACTAATACGATGAATAGCATTTCGCAGATCCTTATGTTGTGGATAAGAATGTTGAAGCAATACCGGAAGCAAATGTTGCATTATGACGTGGTAATCATGTGACTTCATATTTCTTAGTTCGGGAGGATTGATGCTCACATTGTTGTGGAAGTTTGAAGAGAATTTGTTGGGCACTTTTAGGTTTTTCAAAACGGTGCAAAACCGTATCTTTTCTTCTTTGCTCAAAGTGAAAGTTGCCTTTGGTATGATTATTTTATTTGTTTCAGGATCTTCCATCACCCACAACTTTTGTTTTATACCCATGATTTTCAAATCCTTGCGTGCATTGATGCCATCTTTTGACTTATCTTTATGGTCCATAATGGTGCTGATGAGATGCTCTGTGACATTTTTCTCCGTATGCATAACATCAATATTATGGCGAATCATATTTGCTTTCCAATATGGTAAATCAAAAAAGATAGACCTCCTGTACCATGCAGAAACATTGTCAACTTCTTCATAAATTGACTTTTTCCGTTTTCGACTAATTTCTTCTTTGTGTTTACCAACTTTCATTTTGATATTCGCTACTTTCTTTTCAACTTCAAAACCAGTCAATGTCCGTTTAGGACGTTGAAATTCTTGTTCGTTGTTGAAATTTGTCTTGTCGTATCGAAACTTGTGTTCTTTAGGAAGAAACATTCGATGTCCCATGTAACACACCTTCTTACTCTCAGGAAGATGATAAGAAAAAGTATTTTCCCCACAAACCGGACATGCAAAATAACCGTGAGTTGTACATCCCGATAAAGTCCCAAGAGCAGGGTGATCATGGATTGCCCACAACACCCTAGCTCTCATTGTGAATTCGGATTTATTTAATGAATCATATGTAACGACTCCTTCCCATAACTGCTTTAACTCGTCTATCAACGGCTGTAAATAAACATCAATATCCTTCCCTGGTTGTTTTGGCCCAGAAATCAACAGTGTTAACATTGAAAACTCTCGTTTCATGCACATAGACGGTGGAAGATTATATGGTACTACAATTACTGGCCAACAACTGTAAGGGTTAGATAGAGAAGCATGTGGACAGAAACCATCTGTTGCTATTCCAAGTGTGACATTTCATGGCTCGACAGCAAACGTTTGGTCAAAATAATCCGCGGCTTTCCATTGAGAAGTGTCACATGGATGACGCATTACGGTTGGATCAGACTTGGTACGACCATGCCAGGTCATCGCATCTGCTATCCATGGTACACTATACAATCTTTTCAATCTGGAAATTAAAGGAAAATGTCTTAATGTCTTTTGAGGTACTTTGATGCCTTTTCTTTCTTCGTTGAATGATGTCATATATCTTGGTTCGTTGCAATTTGTACATGAAACTCTATTCGCATCATCTTTCCAGTATAATATGCAATCATTGATGCATGCATCATAAGTTTTGTAATTCATCCCAACTTGCTTAATTAACTTCTTCACGTCGGAGTACTTTGTCGGCAGCGTGTTACCTTCGGGGAGTAACTCCTTTATTAGTTCGAGGAGTACAGTCACACCATTATTTGAAAAGCCGTATTGGGTCTTCAAGCTATTCAGTTTCACAATGGTATACAGCTTCGTCAACCCTTTTGAACATGAAGGATACAATGGCTCTTTTGCGCTACCAAAAAGTGATTTATACTTCTTACTTTCATTGGCCTGCCAACTGCCATCAACCGTAGACGGCTCTCTAACATTAGCATGATCAGACAACGGATTTTCAGGTTGAAAATGATGAAATCTATCTGCATCATTGACTAGATCTTCCATCATAATAGGTTCAGACTCATCGGTACTTGTGGCATGACTAACTGGTTGTTGTTTTTCCTTCTCTACCTTTTTTTCCCCATGAAAATACCATACGGTATATGATTGGATAAAACCCCATCTAAGCAAATGAAAATGAATGTCATCTAATTTGATCGTCTTCATATTTTTGCACCGAGTGCAAGGGCATAAATACACTCCTTTCTTACCACCATTTTCATCAACAAAACTAATAAACTTCTTCACCCCGTCTATATAGTATGTAGATCTTTGATCAGATTCATTTATCCACTTTTTGTCTATACTTAAAGACATATTGCCCTCCTATATCATATATATTAGAACATTAGACGTAAATATAATATATATATATATATATATGAGTGTATATATAGGACGTACTCTAAAAGTCCCAAGTTTGATTTCATTGGCTTTAATTTTTACTTCAACTTTTTTTTGTTTTAACTGAACAAGGCGTACGCTTTAATGTAATAATTTTTCACACTAACATGTATAGATATTTTTTAGGTGAGTTTACCTTTCCGTCCACTAAGTGATCTTGCAGATTTGATTGCCAGGTATTACCATTAATTAGTTAAATATTCACATATGTTTACAAAATGTTTGGTACGAGCTACCAAAACTCAAATTTCAATAACAAGTGCTACTCAATCGGGAAATAATGGCAGGTAATCTCAAGTTCTCAAGTGAAAGAAATTTTTTTGCATTGAATAATAACTTTCTTTATATACAAATTTTAAATTACAATTACAATGTGTAATGCAATCTAAACTCGATTATACTTTGTTACAGATTGGTGTATCTTGCTAAAATTCATGTGAATTTCCCAAGAGTAGTCATGTCAACTTATGAAGGGAAACATAACCATGAAGTTTGACAAGTAAATAATCATTTATAAAGAGCAAATGGCATGAAAAGAAAAAAATGTTCAAAGATCTATTTCAGTCCCTACAACTGAAAAAGGAATACACCATGCGCTAAAATAGCATAGTCGTTTCATACTAAAGGGGAAATAATTTTTTGCATACTTAAGGAAAATATAATACAATGCGATTATTATAATTACAAGTTTATGTACTGTCTTGTAAGTTGTACCTTATTTTTTTTCCCGTTTTCTAATAGGGAACTACCGATCATTTGTATAATAAAATATGTGAAAAATCAATTATGTAAGTTGGTCGATTCCTTTCCGTTGCATATCCAAAGGGAGCTTCGATTACTAACAACCACAAAAAATATTAGCACGATACATAAGTTTCAGCTCAGTTGATTACAACTGAATGTGTTTAGGAGTGTTGGTTGTGTGCAGCCGTGATATTTGAGCTTTGTACAGTACGGTGCTATATACACCGTATGGCCATCTAAAATCGACCTTTGTCGAAAGTCTTCGACAACTAAACACCTCATCCCTGTCAATTAAAAAAAAGAGTAGAGACCCCATGGTGGTGTACTGCCATGCTCTATTATTTTTCAATGGTGTGTAACCACCGTGAAATCGTTATACTCTATAAGTATTTTCCGCCAAACTAAACCAACTGCAATTTTCTGAAAGAAATAATATCACATGATAGTGTACCGTGTGTATTTAAATTCATATTTATTAAAAAATGAAGCTTAATTCATGATAAATATGCACGCAAAAGAAAAATAGAGAACTTGACAGCCTACAGTTGTTTTGGATTATTAATGGTGAAAGTGCATTGGTTATTGTTTACATCATTTCCTCATAACACCACAAAAGGAAAATATCCAAATAAAAAAATTAATATGGTTGGATGACAGAAGGCTTACAAAAATTGACATAAAATTTATGGTCCAGCAGAATTCAGCACTAATGACCTTCACAATAATTTAAATGTTAGCATAAAAAAATTTATCAATTAAAAGGCAAACTACAACAATTACTGTTGGTAAGTTTGTACAACTATATATTAAACATTTGTTCTATACCATGCTGCTCTGTTCCCCAAGTTCTAACTCCCCTTATCTAAGAGTAATTATCATATAATTTCTTGATGTGCATTTTCTACTTGCAGTTATTAAATTTAACATTGAAAACCTGCACTTGCCACCTTATCATATATCACTCTCTCATTGGGAGAGTGCCCCTGCACTTGTATCTTTGCTGACAAGGCTGAGTCGCAAAATATATAATCATAATGGCAATCACCTAGCCCTTTATTCGGAAAAGAGATTTTTTTTCATGGAAGAATTAAATATATGGGCTTGCGTGTATAGACCACCATCGTTTGGGCTTTATATATTGACCCTCTATTTTTACGCCAATAGTTTGATTTTGTGACTAATCAATTAATTGAATAAGATCAGAGATTATGATATTCCGGGAATTGAACCCACGTCATGGTAAAAGTCCGTCGGATACCCAAATCTTATTTTTATTTTCATTTAACCTTTTAATTCTATTATGTTGATTTTGCAAATTGATCACTATATCGTCTAGTTTGATAAATTGTTGCGTTATATATAGATCTGGCCATAGTTTAGTTCAACCAAACATTGGGTGTTCGACTATCTGTTTTTTAACTGCAATATACAGCTTATTAAAGGTTTATTTCATGGTGATGTAGCAACATTCTATCAATGCTATGTTTTATGGAAGAACATGAACAGTGGCCATAACTTATTGTAATAAAAAGGAAAAATAAAAAAACGATTGAATCGTTCTGGTCATATATTTATAACAGGAAAATGGGCTGAAGGAAGTTTTTATTTCTGTTTTTGGGCCTACGGACGCGCATGTTTTTTTTTCGTCTAAAGGACGCGGGCTTACTTTTTTCTTCCTAAGGACAAACTTCTATAAAATTTAAATTTTCCTCTGTGTTTCTTCTCCACCTTCTTTTTGATATTACTGATCTGTGTTCGTCGATTTTCTCGATTCAAGGACGCGTTTTGTATTCGATCTTCTCGATTGTCATTCATCTTCGTCGTGTTTTTTCATTGTCGATCTTCATCGTGCTCTGGATCTTTACAATTTCGTTGCATTCAGGTATATTACTTTTATTTGTTTCGATATTCTTTTTATCTTTCTCTGATAAAATATCGTTCGATTAGTAATTGCTTTTTTTTTGTACGTTGTATAGATTGTCTTCTTCTAGATTTCAGTTCCTATTTTGGATTTGTTTCAATGGCAAGGTAAGATTTTATTGTGTATTATTCTGTTTCTTCAGTATAGTTTAAGGTTTTACAATTTTACTGTTCATCTATCTTACAAGTGAATTTCATATGTAGTTTTTTTTGTTATGCTATATTTATATAGCATTTTTTGCTGTTGTATTCATATTTTGTTGTAATTTGCTTGTGCTCTGTTCATTTATCATCTGCTTTTTAATTGATTTATATTTTTCTTATTTATGTTTTAATTATCATTTTGATTTGTTATGCTATGTTAATTTAACATTTTCTGTTGTTGCTCTGTCATAATATTAAGTAAGTTTGTTAACTGTTTTTTTAATTTCTTTTGCAGTACTGATATCTATGATGATGAATCAAAAAGTTTGCTAGTTATTTTTGAACATAATGGGAATTGCTATTCTTGTCATCTCACGACGGGCTCCTCTTTGTTTGGTGTTAAGACTGAAATCTGTGAAGTTTGGCCACATCTAAGTCCATTTTCTATTGAGATATCTTATGCTCTTGAGAATAAGAATATAATCATTGATACTGATTCAGATTTGATCAGTATTGTGTGTTTTTTAATTTTCAAGAAGAGTCAATATTTTAAGTTTACTGTTAAGGAAAATGTTTGTGTTAAGGAAGCTGATATTGCTGGCTGTGGTTTAGGCAATGCAAGTGTTCAAAGCTCTTCAATTGGTAGTACTTCTGGTTCAAATAGTGATTCACATGCTGATTCTTCTTATTATTTGAAAGATATGTTGAAGAAAGGTTGTCAAAAAACTATTGTGGATTTTCTTGGTTTTTGTTTTAATGGAGCTGAGGATTTTCGGGAGTTTTTAATGGCATATCAAATAAAAAAAGGTTATGATTTGATTTTTATAAGAAATTCTCCAGATAGAATATCGGTTAATTGCTCTTGGTTGAAGGATGGTTGTAAGTTTTATCTTAATGCTTCTTCGGATCCCGGTCTACTCTCTCGGTTTTTTATTAGAACTTACAATTTTGCTCATTCGTGTGGAGGCGGTCTTAGAGATGTTAATAAAGTTAATATTTCAAGTAGATTTGTTAAATCTTTGATTGTTGATCAAATTCGAGATGCTCCTATGAAGAAGCCAACAGATATAATGAAGGAATTTAGAAGAGATTACAATTTTAATCTTTCATATTATTATGCTTATAGCGGAAAACAATTGGCTTTGAAAGAAATATATGGCGATGATGCTATGTCATATAATGATTTACATTGGTATTTAGAAGCGTTGCAAAAGTATAATCCTGGTAGTTATGTGGCCCTGGAAGTTAATGGTTCAACTGATCAGTTTGAGAGAGTTTGTATTGGTTTTGGTGCTTGTCTACTTGGATTTAAACATTGTCGGCCATTAATATTTTTAGACGCAGCTGCTTTGAAGGGAAGACCGGGTGTTTTGTTAGCTGCTACTGCTAAAAATGGTAATCAAGGTATGAGTTCCATTTTAGTTTTTTTTTTTATTTACTCATTTGTTTTATTAGTGATGATATATTAAACTATCATTGTTCAAAGTTGTTCATAATTATAATGCAGCCATGTTTACACAAGAATTGTTGGCTTTATTTTATTAAATGATTGACCTGGTTATAGTACAAATGTTTATGGTAGAAATGTTTACAAAAACATGAAATAAAATTTTATGCAGCAGTACCTAAAAGACTTTTAAATAACGTATGCTATATTCATATATCATTTTGAATTTACTTTAACTGTGTATAACAGAAATTATTAACCTTTAATAATGGTTTTGATGTTTAATATAATCCATGTTTCTCATTACTGAGCTGTCCTTAATTATTTATTTTGTAGGTTTCTTTCCTCTTGCTATGGGTATTGTTTCGCACGAAAATGAATCTAATTGGTCTTGGTTTTTATCCCATCTGAAAGGAATGCTTAATGAAGATCGGCCTTTAGTTTTTATGTCTGATCGTCAATGGGGCCTTGTTTTAGGTGTTCCCAAAATATTTCCTTCTTCATATCATAGCTACTGTTTACTTCACATGGAACAGAATATTGGTACTGTTGTCAAGGCGGGTAAAGGTGATTCATCTATTGTGGAGTTGTTTAAACTTTGTGCTAGAGCTTCTAATGTGTATGATTTTGAGCGATATCTTTCCAAATTTAAAGATATTGGGGGTATATCTGCAGAAAATTTTTTAAGAGATAAACCGTTTGACCATTGGGCAGATTTGTTTTTTCAAGGAAAGCGTTATGGTGAGTATTCTTCTAATGTTGCAGAAAGTTTCAATTCCTGGATTTTGGAAAATAGAGTTATGCCTATAACTTCTTGTTTGGATGGTATTCGTGTGAAAGTTATGGAGCAAATGGCGAGACGAAGAGAGGAATGTTGTCTATGGACAACATATCTTTGTCCTGTTATGGAGGAACGTTTGTCAAAGTTAGTAGAAGATGGCTTTGGTTGGGAAGTTTTTAAGTCTTCGGAATTTGTGTTTGAAGTTAAATCTCCTAAGTCACAGGTTGTTGATCTTAAAAATCGTTTATGCTCTTGTAATCAATGGAGAGTTACTAGTTTTCCATGTGCTCATGCAATTAAGTGCATTAACAAGTGTAGATTATCAGTTTATGATTTTGTGGAGGACTATTTCACTGTTACTGCTTTCAGATCTTCATATGCTAATGCTATCAATCCAATTCCAGATTTTGATAAGCCAATTGTTGCTGAAAATAATGTTTTGATTAGGCCTCCTAAAGAAATTCGTGGTGCTGGAAGACCATCTACAAAGAGGCGTGGTGGATTTGGATATTCTCAAAGTAAAAGAAACAGATGCAGTCAGTGTAATAAAGTTGGCCACAACAAAAGGAATTGTCTTGGTTCTTCAAAAATTTAATAAAATCTATGTGTTTTGTTACTGCAATTGAGAAGTTTTTTAAGTTTACAGCTGCTAAAGCTTATAGAAAAATGCAGTTAGACATTGTGAAATCATTAGAAAATAAAATGTGATATGTTTTGGTTATTTTTTTTTAAATTTGTGATATCTGCTGTTCCTCTGCATTTTGGTATTGATATTTGTATTCAATGTTATATGTACTTATCATTTCAATTGAATGCTAGTTGTAACTAGCATTTAATTATAATTAGTATTCAGTGTTCTGTCATTGAAATCAATCATCTTTCATTGTATACAAATGAGTAAGCTTTTGAGCAAGAATGAAGGATTTGATGATGATGATATACTGTTTATATGATTACTTGGTTAGATTATTTTAGTGGTTTTGTAATGATTTTTCAGTATGATGATGTATTGTTTATATGAAATTGTGGAACATCTGTTCCCATATTTCTTCTACACTGCATCTGAATATCTTCTGTTATTGTTAAAAAAAGCAGTTGGAAAAAATAATTAATAGTAATTTGTAAATGAGATATCTTCATTATATATTCTGCATCTCTCTGTTTCAGAAAATAACATATCCATAATTGCCTATATCTGTTTATCATTTCAGTTTGTAAATGAGATATCTTCTGTTATTTGTAAATGAGATATCTTCATTACAATAAAACCACTATCTCCATGTTTCTACCCCAGCATTTACCATATCCATAATTGCCTATATCTGTTTATCATTTCAGTTTAATGCTAGTTATAAGTAGCATTACAGTGTAAACAATAGCCAACATATTTGAAATGGAGTTGAAACATTGGAAATGATATAAAAATTAGATCTGGATAAATTCACACATTATTTATCACTGTTCAATCACTGAGAAATGTATTTTCGCATAATGCTAGTTCTATCTAGCATTTCAGTATAAAACATCATTTGGTACATCAGAAATACAATAAAAGCATTATAAAACAAATAAAAATGACACTTGAGTATATTGATAGTTTATACATTGTAGTTCATGCATTGAAATTAGACAACTATTATCAAATCAAATTCAAATCAAGAAGTTCAAATTCATCTCCACAGTTTATACATTGAGAACAAAATTCAATTACTGGAAAACATATAAAACTTCATCTCAGACTCCATCTCAGATTCCATCTTAGACTCCATATCAGACTCTTTGTAGAGTTTCTCGAAGAGTTCAAATATATCCAAAGTTTTTCGAAGTTACAATGCAACAGCTTTTTTTATGTAGAATCTTTGCAGAGTTTCTCCAGTGACCAACTGTATTGTGGATCATTGAGTATGCTATACACCACTACAGCTCTTAGGTTTCTAAGCATTTCTTTTGGATATTTTTCTGGTACCTCATCCTTGTCCAGTTTTTTCATGTTTACCATGACAAAGAATGCACAATCAAGTCTGTTTCAAATATACAAATGTTAGTTCATATTACAGTAAAACCTAATTCTAAAATAATATTGCTATTTTTACTCCAGAATTCTAAAACATAGCTTTATATTTCGATCACAATATTAATCAATGCATTCATAGAGACAACATTGCTGTGTGTGGAATGTGCATGCTTATACATTATCTTTTTGTTCAATAAGTGCAGATCAATGAACTGTTAATTAGCAATGCTAGTTTTAATTATCATTTTGCATATTTCATGCATTCTTCTGCAATTTAAAAATAGAAATGATAGTTTAAACAAGAGAAGAAATGAAATTATTTACTTACGAATCTGAATCCTGTGGTGGGCTTTTTGGCTGCAGCATTTTAGGTTTGTGAAATTCTTTGTTCAGTATTCCTAATTCTGCCCATTTTGTCTTGAATATCAATTCAATTTTGTCTTTCTGCAAGAAGTAAAATTAGTGCTGTATATTAATGTTAGAGTGATTTCAAAAATATACTTTTCTTACAAGAACGAAGGCTTGGTTGTAGCTGGGGTTTGAAGTCCTTGTTGATCTATTTTTTGGTTTTGTTGAATCATAATGACTCCACTGCATTGTTTCATAATTTAGCATCAACAAGCTCCAATGGTTTGCGTAATGTAGAGGGAAGAAAATTTTCTCTGTAAATTCATCTTTGACAATGACATCTACTGTTGGTATAACTATGTCTTTGATCACAGTTTGCTGGTCATGTGTTAAAGCATTCTGCACATTTATATGTATTAGAATACTTTATATTAATTTTTAACATTTATGTTAAAAAGATTATACATACCATCATCATTGTGGTGAAGTAGTAACTGTGTTCATACATTTCTTGATTGTAATAAAACCAATCAATAATCTGTTAAACCAAACAACAAAGGTTGTAAGTTTCATGGGATAATTAATTTATTTTGGATCAGGAATATTAATGCTAGTATTCATTTTCATTTATATGTTTACTACATTGTATGCGTTGAAAAATGAAAATGATCATTTAATCAGTCATCTTGGACATTCTATATATTTATATGTGGTTTACAAATATCAATGTTATTTTTAACTCCCATTCTTTCATTCAATACATTTATATGCAGTTTGAAATTTGAATGCTAGTTTTAACTATCATTCTCTCATTCTATACACTTATATGCACTTAAAAAACTATGAATGCTAGTTTTATTACTCATTCTCCCATCCTAGACAGTTATCATAATTTTAATTTGATGCATACCTGTCCATCTGTAACCCCCTCGAACAGAACAGCTTCCAGCATAGATTTAACTATTGTGATTCCTCCTTTGTGTCCTTCATCTTTTTCATATGCTACAGTGCTGTAATTGAAAATTAATAATTGAACTATATTTTCCTTCAATTTTATTTAGTAACAAATATAATGAAATAAAAAATATTAGAATTCTTACTTCTCATTTTTGTTAAAGTTGAAGAAAGTAAGAATTTTGTTTTGCTTTTCTTCATTCAATAATTGAAGAATACTGCTTTTTGTGATATCCTTACTCTTGTAGGTTTTACTTGATTGCGAGTATCCATCAACATCAATAATTTCTTCATTATCCGTTGTTCTGACTTGTTCATCTGTTTCAGTTTCAGATTCATGTTCATAATCTGATTCTTCATTTTGTTCCTCTTGTTTCTGTTCATTTGTATTTTCTTTCTGACCTTCCTTGGTTTCAAATTGTTGCTTTTGGTTTTCATTGTCAACATTTTTCTTTGTTTTTCTGCACACAATTTCATATTGGCAATCAGAATCAATTTTACTCCTTCGTTGGCGCTTTTTAACCCTTAAAACTAAAGAGCTTGGTTTCTTCTGCATTTTTTCATGCACTACTGGTGATTTTTCTGTTGCCTCTGAAGGTTTGTTTTGATCCTGTTGTTTTTTCTCTTTCCGCATCTTTTCAATTTCCTGAGTTATTTTGAGATCAAATGATGGTGGTTCTATTTCTACTTTTTCTTTTGACCTTAAAATCTTGATTTCCTTTTTCAATTGTATGACAGTGCCTTCTGCTTGTATTCTTTTATGTTTTTCCTTTTCTAATTCTTTTTCACTTTTCTTCAATTTATTCTCCAACTGTATGATGTACTGCTGCATTGTCTCAACTTGGTCTTTTGATGTCTCTTCCACATTTTCTATTTTGTGCATCCCAATATTCTCATTATTATCCAGCTGGACAAATTTTTGTTGGCTTTTTTGTTGAAGAAGTGCTTTTTCATCTTCAGTCAGATTTCTTATTTCAACAAAAATCTATGTAATAACATAAATAGTAATGAATCAGGTAACATACAAGGATGGACTAATTTTATATACAGTTGTCATTTTTCATGTGATGCTATATCTGACTATCATTCTTTAGTTATACTAGTGTTATGATATAATAACAAAATGACAACTGTTGATATACACTATGTTATGATATATTTATCTATCATTATATATTTGTTATACTAGTGTGATAAATAATACCTTTCTACTGTCCATGTTTATCAATGCTTCTCTTGAAATCACCTTTTTCAAGCTTGCAACATTCCACCTCCCAAATCTAGGTAAGTTTGAACAGTATGTTGCTAATGGAGGTATCAAATTCACATGCTCACATAGGAAAAACTACAAATAAAATATTACTTGTTAAAACATATAATGTGTATAATTTAATTTATACAGATAGATGCATGAACATAAAGTTAGATTGCTGTACTTACAATAGGGAGCATGGAACAACCTGGCATGTTTCTTGGCTTTGTTTTGAAAGTTGTCAAAGCTCTAATCAGTGAATGATGAATTGTAACTGGCCAAGATACTGAATTCATTTTGTTTTGGTCTAGGATATAGGGAATATATCCCCATGGTAAGTATCTTTGGTTATCAGGAAAGAAGAAGGTTATCATTGCAAGAATTATAAGCAATTTTGGAAAATCATTTTCATGTTTAAATTGTTGTGTTTCTAGCACATTATTTATCTTAGAAATTGTAAGATCCTTTGTTATGTGCTCTATTGTTCCAAAGTTTCTCAGTACAAAATCTTTGCAATTGTCTGGGAGTATTGATAAACTCATTTTCGGTACTGGAAAAATATTTACTCCAGACAAAGGTAAGCTAAAGATAATTGCAATATCTTCAGGTTTGATTTTTAAAAAAATATTCCCTACTTTAAAAGCTTCATCGTTGATAGAAAATGTTTCTATTATATCATCTAAGGTTGTAGATGATTTTGTAAAAGCAGGTATGGATAAAATTTCTTTAAAAAATACTAGCATGAATTTTTCAAACGGTGTTTGTTTTAAATAATTTAATTGGTCTATAAGATAACCTCCTTTTTCCTTGATTTTCTTGAAATTTTTTATCATTGGCAGTAAGCTACATCTATACTGAATTTGTTTTTGAGAAACTTTCTTTGGTTTTTTTCCTTCAGTTTTTTTTGCTTTCTCCAATGTTTTACCTTTTGATCCCTGTACAAAAAACTGTGAATGAATAATTCGGTATTTAACAAACTATAATATTGTTTTTATGTCTCATTTTTTCAATGCTTTCTTATTTTTATCTATCAATTTTTTCAACTATGAAAGCATAATTTACTAGTGATATATACATCTATCATTCTTTTTTCAAATGCTATATTTGTCTATCATTTCTTTTTTTCACTGTATGCTTCTAAAGTCGAAATATTGAATGCTATGTTTGTCTATCATATGTTCATCTATCATATTATATTTTAATATGATGCATACAAATCAAATGATATATTGAACTATCATTCTATAACCATCAAAAACAGTAAATCAAATGATATATTTAACTATCATTCTATAACCATCAAAAACAGTAAATCAAATGATATATTGAACTATCATTCTATAACCATCAAAAACAGTAAATCAAATGATATATTGAACTATCATTCTATAACATTCAAAAACAGTAAATCAAATGATATATTGAACTATCATTCTATAACATTCAAAAACAGTAAATCAAATGATATATTGAACTATCATTCTATAACATTCAAAAACAGTAAATCAAATGATAAATTGAACTATCATTCTATAACCATCAAAAACAGTAAATCAAATGATATATTGAACTATCATTCTATAACCATCAAAAACAGTAAATCAAATGATATATTGAACTATCATTCTATAACATTCAAAAACAGTAAATCAAATGATATATTGAACTATCATTCTATAACATTCAAAAACAGTAAATCAAATGATAAATTGAACTATCATTTATCATACTATACTAGCAAATACTGTAAATAAAATGATATATTCAACTATCATTCTATCATGATATGTTTCTCCAACATTTTTTTCAATGCTATATATTTCTATCATTCTATAAATATTCATCTTATCATTGTCTATCATCTGTCAAAGACTGAATGCTATGTTCATCCATCATTTCATATTTGAATATTACACATGCAAATCAAATGATATACTGAACTATCATTAAAAAATTATCCATCTAATTATTTTTTACCATCAATATTATACATGCAACAAATCAAATGATACATTGATCTATCATTCAATAACAAATCAAATAATCAGTTGTTTTACCTTTGTTTTTCTTTTTCTATTGACGTTTTCATCAGTAAGCTGTTGTTTCTTCCTTTCGTCTTCATTCATAGTTTTACATGCCCTAGGTTTTTTCGTCCTCTTTGTATCTTCGTCAATCTCATCCGAATCAACAGCCGTTGATGAAGTAGTTTTTCGCCTTCTCTTTACTGCTGTACGCATAGCATTGGAAACCCTACTTTTTGAAATCGTAGGTTCATCGTTTATTTGTTCAGGATTTATTGAAATATTTTGATTTACGTCGATCGACTTAGATTCTGAAGTCGATTGCGCTTTTAAATCAGTTTGAGGAAGAAAATTGATTTCGGTTTGGGTTGCCATTGTTTGATGAAGAAGAAATTTTGTTTGCAGAAGAAATTTTGTTACAGAAGTATTGTTTGCAGAAGAAATGAAACTACAGAAGTACGAACGAAATACAATTTTTGGCGCTTGTCCTTCAGACCAAAGTTTAATTTTAACGTCCGTTAAAATTAAATTTTATTAAACTTTTTCCTTTAAACTAATTTCCTCTATTTATAACATGCATAAAATGTTTATTCGTTTGATTTATGAATTTATTTCTAAATCTAGGTTAATATGGTGATGTATACCAATAGGAAATATTACAATTTCAAGTAAATGTTCTGTGCACTGCATGTCCCATTTGCATTTGTGAATGCTCTTTGCTATATCAAAGTGTAATTAATACAAGTTTTTTTTAAATAATAATAATAATAATGCGCACACACACATAATTTATATTCTATTATTTATATATATCTGTTTCTTGCTATACTTACAAAATTTATGTAGAAATTAATTTTTTTTGCTACACCAAACTGTTTTCAAAAAATTTGCCATTACAACAGCGCTATTTTATAGCACCGAAGTAATGTCTATGCATTACCCCTCTCCTGATACTTGGCTTGCGCCATTAACACTAATTTTATCCACTTATACAACAATATCAAAACCATATACAATGTCAGAACCATATACAATATTAGCTCCAAGCTGTAAATTATGCAAGGATAAAAAAATCCAATCATATTGAACCTCTACCAAGTTACATGGTTAATCTACGACTTTATTGAAGAAGCCACTTGGTTTTGTTATAATGAATACACCAACGAATTTTTACTTCAAGGACGACTGGGACAGTACATTTGATTGTAAATTCATCTTTTCAAGATATTAAACACTTAAAGAAACATCAATCATTGCAAGAAGAACTAATTTTTACTGCACAAATATTATTAGGAGTCGCACATCTATTCCCATTAAGTTCGTACTTTAACATCCATGTTCATCTAAAATAAAATCATTGAACTCTCGTATGAAACCATTTCTGTCACTAAGTATTGATGAAATATTTAAGAAGTATATTCTAAGTACCACATGAAAAAAGATAGCAGGTAAATTTCATATGCATCTTCAGGCTGTTCCATTTACATTTTGTCTTTACTAGTTATACGTGAATAAGTTTCTTCGTAATAATGAACCTGCTATATTACAGCTCGACATTGACATTTCTTAGTTTACCACTGTAATTCTTATGATTTTATTATTATCACATTCCACAAATGAGTTGAAACCTTGGCAGACTGCAAGTATAAACAAAATATTCTTTGATCTAGATGATTGTTGAACACAAATATTAATGAAGTAATAAAATCATACTAGGTAAAAACTGAAATACCCACCAAAGTTGCTGAACAGTACAAAGGTGTTTCTCCTTTCAACGGTTTGATTACCCGGTAACGTTGAAAATCTGAATTGAAATTTAACATCCATTTAATAAACGATCATACTCAAGCGTTTATTTAATAAACGTCTGATAAATGAATAATGCATTACAACGTTAAGGTCCATCAAATGTATGTTAGAGTACATTAAATGGACATTCGACTTTTAAACATTCAATGACAACGTAACATCAGTGATCCAATACGGATAGAGTTGAAGGTGTTGGAAAAACTCTGGACTAAATACAGCTCCATGTAACAGTTTTCTCCATCCATGCAGAATCAGTATGAGATGAATAGGTAATAAACTGACGTCAAATAGTTAATAATGATGGACGATGTTTTGGTGGAGACATGGTAAAAAACATAGGATTTGTTGGTTAGTGGTCCAACAAGGACACAACAATTGCCTTAGTTCCAGATAATGTTCCAATAATTGCAACTTTCCTCATGAGATATAACTGTAACTATATCAATTATGAAGTTTTCTCATGAGATAAACATATATCTTTTAATAGCATTTTTGTTTAACTAATGATAGAAACGTTCCAATAATAACTTGCAAGAATTACTATATCCTAAGTAAAACCAGGGAGTAGCAATACAATCCCCCACCTTGTTGCACACATCCAACTCTTTTAACATTCATAAATCTAACTGCAAATAATCCAATCAAGTTTAACCATCATTTTAGGGTAAAAATACAGAAAAACACACCAATTTCACAGAAAATAAAATAATAAAACTACAGATCAATATAACAAAACATCTACGCAAAACCCAATGCACCCTAATAATACAACAAAGACGCTCATCTCAACACTAACTTGATCCAAATCATTACTTATCTAATAATGAAGTTCAGGAAGTGTTAAAATTAATCATCAACAAGAAGGATTAGCTCAAAGATCTAACCTTTATCTCGAAAAACCAAATTCAAGTCAGATGTCGAATTTTTAGATGTCGAACAAGAAGTATTAACCTTTTCAATTTCAACCTAGATGTCGAACTCGCAAAAGGAAGCGATTAACTATGCTACCAAATGGGAAGAAGCCATGAATGCACGGGATTCATTTGATTCAGAAAATGTGAAGACAAAACGATGAAGTCGACTGAAATAAAAAAAAAGGGAGGGAGAGTGTGCATTTTGGGGAAAATTTTCCCACGAAAAGAGGCACGGAATTTAATACGGCTACAAGTCGTATCAAATATTAATACGGCTTAAAGCCGTATTAAACAATTTAGATACGGCTATAAGCCGTATTAATATTTGATACGGCTTGTAGCCGTATCAAATGTGCCGCCTACGGCAGTGCCAAAATCCTCTCTATGGTGTAGTGATATATATAAAGTGGCAAAAGCACATTGAAATTACTGCAACACAAAGTGTCAACAATATGTTAAGTGCCTTGCGCATGATGATTTTAGAAATAATTGAATTGTTTGAAGTAGTGATAGTGTTTGAAACCCTTAAAATGCCTAAAGGTATAAATATTGGTCAAATCATGGTAAATGATTAAAGTAAATGGGTTCTTGAAGAAAATACATAGCTTTGCTAGTTTTAAAGAATGTAAAGCACAAGAAGCGTAAATTACAACCCTCTTTTAAGTATTGTTTTAATGAAAATCTTAATATACTTTAGGATAAGTAGATTACTTCCTACTTTTAAGTTTTGTTGTAATAAAACTCTTGATATCCATCGAAGAGGTACTTGCAATATGCAAAACTTATTTAAAGAACTAAAATGAAAGCACATAAAGTATTTTTCATAAAAGTAGCGTACGAAGTGCATAAAATGCAAATCATATTTGGAAGAAACAAACTTGGAAAAACCGATTGTAACAAAGTTATATACATATACATACATACATGCATGCATACATACATATATGCGTGTGTGTGTGTATTTAAGAATGGTGACAATAATGAATCGTTCAAATAAGGAACTAAATATTCTTTTGATCAGAAAACATGCTTTAAGTATGCAAATGCACATGAGATAGCCAAAACAATGTTCATTATATATATATATCAATTGCGATGTTGTACTCCTTTTCCTTCATGTTGGTTTTTTTCCTATTGGGTTTTTCTAAAGTAAGATTTTTAATGAGGTAACTATTCATATAAATAATGAACACGAGGAGAACCGGAACCATTATCTTTTGATTTGAATTGTCTTAATGCTTTCCTAAGCAATGTTATACATATTTATAGATCTAGAAGCATCCATAGCAGATTTGAATTATCAAAACATGTATTCTAATTCAAAGGGAAAATATTAATCATGGATATCATCCAAAAGTATCAAACTCCCTCTAATGTAATAAGATATTAAAATATGTTATATTATATTGTTTTATTTTTCCTTCATTAGATTTTTCTCACTGAGGTTTTTCTTAATAAGGTTTAAACAAGGCATTATATTAATCTAGAAGTATCAAACTTCCGTGGATGCAATTAAATATTAGAATATGTCATATTATATTGTACTCTTTTTTCTTCACTGTGATTTTTCCCACTGATTTTTTCTTAGTAAAGTTTTAATGAGACATTACATTGATTAAGAAGTATCAACCTTCATTTGATGCAATAAAATATTAAAATGGCATATTATGTTGTATTTTTTATTTCCTTCACTAATATTTTTTCCATTATGTTTTTCTTAGTAAGTTTTTAACGATGCACTATTTTGATCCAGGTGTATCAAAATCCTTTAGCAAGAAATATTTTTTTTTATATGATATCTATGACTTTACAAATTGCACTATTTTCCTTGTTCAAAGTTTTTCACACTAGATTTTCCTAACAGAGGGTTTTAATAAGGCAATATATAATATCTACATCGACTAAATGGATATATCTAAGCAAGATAATAATGAAGGGGAGCAATCATCGTGCATATTTCAAAAAAGACAGCTGCAAGTTACTATATGAGCATCCAAGATTTTGAATACGCATATTGAAGGGGGAGTGTTGTAATACATAAAAAATATAAGGGTGGATATGCTAAATATTATATGGACATTATTATAATCTTCATTTTCTATCACATGCATATAAATAGAGTTCCATTGTATTGGATGTTTACACCTGTAGTGAATAAAATATCTTTTCTTTATTTTCCTAATGGCTTCTTATCTTCTTATAGTTTACAACAAAACATAGACATGATCCATTTTTTATAAAAAATCACTAGTATGTATATAGACTGATAATAATTGAGTTTTGAGCTCAATATTAGACATCATCACATGGCCTTATAATAATAAATAAAGGGCATAAACTGATCACACTTTAATGATCTACTCAAACACTTATCATGCAGATTCTGGCTGAAAGAAATTGAACCTGATAACTCAATCAGAACGAAATTCGAGAAACATGCAGATTCCAAAAACAAATTCCTTTCTTCTTTTATTAAAACGATAAACATCGACCTAAGGAACAATCAGACAATCTTACCTACACTACACCAAAACAGTTATTTGCTAACACTTTGTATCTCTCATCCGTAACCATATTTTCCCGTTATAATATAACAACCGTCCATGCCCGTTAGTAAACTAAAAAATGCGTTAATAAAAAACTATATTTTTTTTTAATTTCTTCAGCTCAATTGTAACGCATGAAATGGGTTAGGAAAGCCTGTACAACTGAAATTAAGAGAAATGAACGAGGTCAAGATGGTAATTAGGTATTCCAGATCAGTTTTAACCTAATTCCAACGCTTTTCAATTTTCGGCCGTGTAAAATTTCATTGCATCGACTCTGCAGTGAAAGCTATTTCAATTCCGACTTTAAGATTTCCTCCATTGGCCGCAAGTATACCAATTTTATATCCAGGGATTTGATTGATTTCGGTTCCAGTTGTTTCTACATCGCTTATTTTGGGTATGTTTTTTCTTCTTCCATTTTATCTTCGATTTCTAATTTTACTGCAGTTGTTCTTTCCAATTTGTACTCTATATTGTGTTAGTTGATTGATTTGTTCAATATTGTAGCAAATAATTTGATTAAATCACCAATTTTGGCATCTTGGACAATAGTACTTCACAATATGCTGTAGGTACTTACTATATGTTACGGTAGACTGGTAGCTACTATATTCACCGCATATTGATTTTAGTTTTGATGATATAAAGTTAAACAAACTAATATACCAATGATATACCGCTATAAACATTTTGGTAAGATTTGGCAACAAATACAGATAATAACTATGACTAAATTATTATGCAGACCTTATGTTGTGACAATCCCAACAGTTGTGTGAGTCTAAGTTAACCTTCTTCCATACCATTACTGCTTAAAGGCAAATGATAAATATTTTAATGTTTTAATGATGTACGCACTCAACAATCCGGCCTAAAGGCAAATGATAATTAATATTAGCTCATACGTGGATACTGCTTGTAATAATAAGAATTGACTTAAAGGTAAATAACTTACAAATGCTCCTAGGAAAGTACTTGTTGCGAACAAGTGAAAGAAGTTCACAACAAACATGAGTACAATACCAGCATCAATATTCTCAAGATCAAAATTTTGAATTGCATTGAAAAGCACTACGGAAGTGGCATAAGTTTTTTATACTACATGAAAATATGATTGCTCAAACTGATTTTAACAATTTTCGTACAATTATATAAAGTAATACTGTGCTCGAGGAAAGTTGTAGCACTGATGTCAATAATCTTTGATATTAGCTGAGGAAAAAAACCGTAGTTTGATAAGCATGCTGACATAGATGTATTTACGTATCAGTTTATGTTATAAATTGTTTAAGTGATTACTTAGTTGACTGGTGATTAATTTTGGTTGATGAATTGATTGTTTTCTTTTTAGACCATTGTTACTTTGTGGTAACTTTTTTCTTATATTGTTACATTATAGATGAATTCAGTGCCCAAAGAATACATAAATACAACTAGCTTAAAACTGTCTTTTATTATGTTTACCTATGAAAATATAATTACTAGTTCCATCATTGCTTAGAAATTATAATATTATGTAATAATTTGTATTTTCTCAAACTCTTTTTTTCTTTGTAAATCCAGAAAAAATTCAATATACATAATTTGATAAATGGTTGCTCAATTATTGCTTGTTATGATTAATTTGTTTATATCATTAGTTTGTTCCTTTTAAACAATTTGTTTCCAAAGTTGATTTACTAATTTAAATGGAAAACATACAAATTAATTCATTCCTTAACTGCAAAGATGGATATTGAAATTAATTTATGCAACTATTTTGATAGATATATATTGCATATTTTATCAGTACCATTTATTGAGCAACCACCAAATCCTGTAATTATGTTAGATTAAAGGACTTGGGCGCACTATTAAGTGATTTTGTAATAGATGTTTAGCTTAAATTAGTTAATAACCATTTTGCTCATTCAAATAAATGTTTTTTTGCTATAAATTAGATTGATGGGAAATGCACAAAATTGATTTTAGCTTAAGATATTTAGAAATTAATCCCTTTAGTACTGAATTGGGGTTAAGGAAATGCATTGAACAGCATAACATAATAACTATAATAATTGTAACCAACTCTTGTGTTGTTAGTTCATTGAAATTTTTTTTTAATATCAAATAGATGTCGTGTTTCCATTGCTACTGATCATAATTGATTAAGAAGTATCGAAGTAGTTTAATAATAACTTAGATGTTCAGTTAGACGCAACGAGTTAAAACTGAAAAAAATGCCATTTCAAATATACTATATACATTATTATTAGGTACATGCCCCTGCACTCTAAGTTCCGGGAAAAAAAATGCAGTAACACTATGCGACTGCATAGCAGCGGCGTTGAGCTACTGCTACACGCTGCAGCAACACATAACAGCTTGAAAAAAAATAACAACAGCAGAGCAGCAGCATTCAGGCTGCTGCAAAAAAAAATCAAACAAAAAGGAAAAAAAAACATCAAACAACAAGACTGGATTAATAATTGTATTAATCTGGATGTACCCTTTCTTATGCATTCATATGTGTATGTTGAATTCCATATATGATCTGTAGTTTATCCGACAGAGTTTAGTTAAATAAAAAGCAGTTTTTATATATTAGTAACTTGCACATGTTATTTATCTTGGAATTGGTTGGTTGTCATTTAATAATTCAAAAGTTTGCTAGCACATGTTATTTATCTATTTATCTACAAACTCATTATATAGGTTTCACCTAATTAGTACAACTCTGCTAATTATATAGGTTGTCAAGTAGCAACTGCTACTGTTGAAATGACATTTATTGCAATGAAGATCTTGAAGTATTTACTGCATTGTAACATGATGGATTACTTGCTCAATGTTTATATAGTTGGATTTCTTTCTTATTAATTTTTGCTACTTTTCAGAACTGACAACAAGCTTAGACCAATTTAAATACTTATTAGGCATATAGATATATGTTTCTAGTGCATTGGGTTGAATCAACATTTTATAATGACACGTTTTCAAAATTTATCACCTTTTTTTTCTTTTCCTATATCCTTAATGTGTTTTGAAATCGATTATATTTCCTATTTAATTAGATATATTGAAAACATGTTTAGAAAAATTGACAGTATTAAGCAACAATTTCAATATATGATATCAGAATAGAAACTGGAACTAACGTACACTATACTAAAATATTATTTGTATTTCTTCTTTGATTTAAGACCACTATGGATAAAAATCCTGGATTCGCCCTTGTTTTATAACATAATTAAATTGAAAAGTTTGATAAACAACTTATTTTATATATGTTTAATCTACAGGTAAATTTTATTTACCTCGATATGAAACCTGTAAAAAAGATGGTCATGTACTGTAAATTTGATCAAAGGATAGTTGATTGCTATACACAAAACGTGATGAAGGAAGACTGTGCAAACAAAATATAATATTCTGAACTGGTCATTATTTGATATGCTTTCGGATGACAGTGGATTGCTATTTTACTTAGGTGTTCATTCTCTATATTAAATTGTCTAGTCATATAAGATGTGATGTACGTTTGTTTACAGTTAGATTGCTATGCAGTGATGTTTAAGAAGTGTTAATGTTGAGGGCTGAGTATTTGACTATGATTAGTAAGTTTAATGATGACTTGTTGGTAACAATTCGATGGTGGATGTATGACGTTGAGGGTGCTATCCAATAATTGTGTTTACTTTATCATTAAGCATATAACTCAGGAGTTTGAATGGTATAAATAATCATGATTATTCTTTCCATCTTAATATTCTCTCCATCTTTATCTTCAAATTACAATGTTATTAATCTAAAAACTAAATTTGATCCGTTGGATTTAGTGGAGTTTTAATAGATGTATAATGCTCCAAATTATAATTTTACAAAATGATTGTTACCTAGATGTTAGAAAATTTCTCTTTTATTATGAAATAAATTGGCTGATATTTTTTAATTTTCTTTCTTTTTTGTGCAGAGAACAGTTTCTTTGATTCATAGAGTAGTTTTCCAGAAATCATCGGAATCTTTGGATTTTCATTACTCAAAGGTAAGATATAAATTATTTTGATTGCTTAATATTTCATAAATTATCATCATGGATATAGTATTTGGTTTCATAGATAGGATAAAAATACCTTTCATGTATGTAATGTGTTATAAATTATCTAGTTTCATGTCATATTAGTTCCAGATTTCTCTCAAATGGTTGAGATTCATGTATGCTTGCTTGTTGTCCAAAAAAATTAGCTTTCATTAATACATACAAGAGGTTTAACATATTGCTCGAGGCACATCATATCAAAATATTTCTATTAGTACATCCATGTGATAATAAAATCGACCATTTAATAATACTATTCCATTGTTATCTAACATACCCAATCATTTGTCATCATCTAGCATAGTTTCAAAAAGTCACAATAAAGAGAACTTTTTTCATAATATAATATTACAAATTGATATTTCAGCAGTTAGATATTCTTATAATAAAGCAGTAAACTGCATTTATCTGAGTATTTTTTCTGACTGAGTATTTTATTTTGACCAATTTTTAGGAGATCAAATTAATTTATGTCAGAACCAAGTTCAAGAGAGTGGATTAGAAACCCACACAGAAATGAGGAAGAATATAAGGAAGGTGTTCGAAACTTCATTACTTTTGTGAAAAATCACTCACCACATGATATTAGTTTATGTGTTTGCCCTTGTGTAAAGTGCATAAACTCTAAAAAGTTCCCACTAGAAATTGTGGAGAAGCACTTGATAATTTTTGGTATGAATCCATCATACAATGAATGGTTCTTTCATGGAGAAAGAAATGATACTACTATGCGGATGAATCCTACATCAAAACCAACACAAGAATCTTCTTCTCTATATAAAATCCAAGTTGAAGACTGTGTAGACGATCCTCTCGAAAATCTTATTAATGATGCTTTTACAGTGAATAATATATCACAAGCTAGCAATAAGGAGAATCTTGAAGAGCCACATGTAAGTAATGGTGATAATTTTTCTTCACATTCTGATCACAGGAAAAAGTTTAATGAATTCAAAAGCAAAGCAAATGAGAAATTATATCCTTTCTGTGAAGATAATCTTACAACATTAAGTGTAATTATAGAGCTTCATAATTTGAAGAAAGAGTTTAATTGGTCAGGAAATAGTATGACGGAATTATTAAAGCGAATGAAACGCTGGCTTCCAAAAGAAAATACGTACCTGACAAGTATCCCACAATGAAGAAAATGTTGAAAGATTTAGGTATGAAGGTAAAATGCATACATGCATGTGAGAATGATTGCATATTATTTTGGAAGGAGAATGCAAATGCAGTTGAATGTCCTTATTGCCATACATCAAGGTTTAAAGTTAAGAACGTTGCATCAGGGGAAGTTAAATTGACAACCCAACCACGAAAAGTTTTAAGACACTTTCCTCTAATTCCAAGGTTAACTAGATTATATACTATACCATGGATAGCTCGTAAAATGCAGTGGCATAAAGATGCCGAACCTTCATGGGAGTCCATGCGCCATCCTATAGATTCAGCTGAATGGAGGTCAATCAAAAGCAAGTGGCCAGAATTTTCTAGCGAGGGACGTAATGTTTGGCTTGGTATTGCTACCGATGGATTTAATCCAAATGGAGTTCTCTCGAATAGTTATAGTTGTTGGCCTGTGTACATAATTCCATATAACCTACCTCCTTCATTATGCATGAAGTCACAATTTCAAATGCTAAGTTTGTTGATATCTGGGCCAAGAGCACCAAGCCAGGACATTGATGTATATTTACAACCTCTTGTAGATGAGTTAAATCAACTTTGGGAAGGAGTATCTGCTTTTGATATGGATAAGGGGGAGATTTTCACTATGAAAGCAATGTTGTTATGGGGAATCCACGATTTACCAGCATTTGGTAATTTGTCAGGTTGTGTGACACATGGTTATAAAGCATGTCCAGTTTGTGCTATCGGGACCGAGTCAAAGTACATTGGTAACAAGGTTGTTTATCCAAATTATAGAAGATTTCTGAAGGATGGTCATCCATATAGAGCACTAAAACATGGCTGGTACAAAGACATTGAAAACAAAGAACCTCCAATAAGGTTAAGGGGTTCTTCTCTTTTAGAAAAGATTGATCGTATCAAGTATTTACCTGGAAAAATATCCAAAAGTAAGAAACGAATGATATGTGATGTTTATGGCAATGCATATTCCTCCATGGAAGAGGATGGCAATGAAGAAAGGTCGGCATGGTATAAGAAGTCAATTTTATACAACTTAAGTTATTGGAGTACCCACAAAGTAAGACATACGATTGATGTGATGCATACAGAGAAGAATGTTGCAGAACATATTATCAACTTATTATTTGATAAGGGAAACCAACATTCTAAGTTTTCTTGGGACAAGGTTCATAAGGTACAATGTTGTCGAATTCTAAAAGATGCAAAACTTCCATCTTCCCTTGCAACCAAGTTAGGTAACCTTGTAAGTATTCAACCACCCTGTTTGCATATCAAGAAAACATATGATTATCATCTTATTATGCAATACTTTCTCCCTATAATGGTTCAACATGCATATCCAAAGTTCCGTGAGCTGAGACGAGCTATTTTACAAGTAAGCTTGTATTTCAACATAATTTGTTCGAAAGTTTTAGTTCGAGAACATGTCCAAGCTGCCAAAGATATGATTCCCGAGGCATTATGTGTGATGGCGCATTATTTTCCCATAGACTTTTTTGACATAAGTATTCATCTTATGGTACATCTAGCTGATCAAGCTCTACTTTGTGGACCTACAAACTATATATGGATGTATCCATTTGAAAGGTATGAAATGTTCAGTTAATTTAGTTAGGTTATGAATATTATTGAATACTTAATCTAACTGTAATTATATATGTATTAGGGCCATGAAAGAATGCAAGAATATACCTAGCAATAAGCGTTATATAGAAGGATCAATTTCTGAAGCATATCTTGTTTCAGAATCAGTTAGATATGCAATGGAATATATGCCCAACCCGCGTGATGGAAATCATAATTCTACAGAAGCGTCCTTTTTAGACGAGAACGGAGATGACACGTATGAGCGCGCTATTATTGAGGGTAAATCTCTTAAGTTATCTAGGGTGAAACGCATACAGATTCGAAGATGGATACTTTTTAGAATTGATATTCCAGATAGAGATGAATATTATAGGTTTGATATTTTTTTCTTAGTACTTTTGATATAAAGTATAAGATTATATATATCCATATTTTTATATTTATAATTATATTCATATATTTACACTAGATTTTTAATTTGTAGTGCATATCGCTTATCTTTAGAAGGTGCTCATCGTGGTAAACGAAAAGGTATCACAAAGGCAGAAGTGATAGTACAATCCGAATTTATTGATTGGTTACACAAAAAGGTGTGCTGCTTTTATTCAAAAACTATAGTTTAAGTTTTCTTTATGTTGTTTATAGAATTTGTTAATCATAACAGCTAGTAGATGAAAAATGCATGGGCACAATGTTATGGCACTATGTCAGTGGTCCAAAATGGGAAGCTAAAACATATCTCAAGTATAGAGTGAACGGCTATGTATTCTCTCCTCAATATTATGACGATACTCTTTCAACACAAGATAGTGGTGTTTGTATGGATGCAATTACTACATTCATTGCAAGTGCGAAAGATATAAATCCCACTGATGATGATACTACTTGGTATGGCATTATTAAAGAGATCATAGAGGTTGATTACTACGACTTTCAACATGTGGTATTTTATTGTGATTGAGTGAATATTGGAGATAAGACAAATGGTTGTAAGATCTGTCCAGATTCTAATTTATTAATGGTGAACATGAAAAGGCTCAAAAATTCTAATGGTGAATATGATGAGCCAGCTATACTCGCAACTGAAGCAAGTCAGGTGTTCTACATAAATGATACACAAAATGCTGATTGGTCCGTTGTTCGACGCTCTCCAAAGCGTATGACAGATATCATAGATGATTACGTTGTGCCAACAAATTTTCAGTCTGTTATGAATGAACAGCCTAACCTTGCACCGTTGTTGAAATGTGCTGAACTGAAATAAATAAAATGTATAAACAGCTAGTTTTGTCATTTTTCTTTTATATCAAAATGCTTGATATTTTATGGAGTTGTTGTTTTGATTCATATATTACCTGTATGTATATGTATATGCTTGAGACTAAACCTATATATTATATGCTCATATGCAGGTTCAACTTTCATGCCTCTAACTTATATTCATGATGTCTAATTTCTTAATTTTACAGGTTTGAAACTTAAGCATACGTTGTGGAGTACTCTAAATTGCAAACATCTCATCAATTCTTGAATGCGATTTCAAACTCTATGCTAAGTTCCAAGGTAATTTGAATTCATATGCTATATCTAAATGCAATTTTGTTTATTGTACAGATTTTAAATTTAAGCATAACGCCGCGGATCTCTTTTAAGTACCAAGTACCTCTTTGCTGCTTAACTGCAATTTTAAATTCTCCGCAAAGTTCCAAGGTACTTTCAATTCATATATCATTTTATGAGCATGCTAATCTGATCTTGCTAATGTTGAGTCATGTAAAAATAATTATAATGAAATATGATAAAAAAAGGCATATTGTTTAGCTGATAGTATATGATCATAATCCAATTTCTGTTTCATATTTGATATCAGAATAAACATGTTTATTGTGCAGTAAACTGTGTACTTTTAGGGATGTACAATTTCTAGGTGTTTTTATTTAATGCAACCATCCTACATGAACTAAAACTTTAGGCTTTTTGTGGATTCAAATACTTCATTTCCTTCCCCATTTACTAAATGCAGCAGCCCTTCGGGCTGTAGGCAAACAACAGGCTGCTACAATAGCATCTTGTAGGCTGCTGTTTGGCAGCAACCAACATGAGCTGCTGCATTTATAAAATAAATTAAGCCTGCAAGCCCACCAAATTTAAAAACACATATATTAAAGAATAATTATCATAAATATATATTTAAACTTGTTTTTTAAATACAATTTAAAGTGTTGATTATGATTTTTCTTTCATGTCTTACATTTTAAGATTTAACTTTTTTAAATACAGGATTGATTTAGTCCTCTGGCATTTATATGTACAAAAAAATATGTCTGATCATCCTCCACCACGTGGTAAGAAGTACTCAATAATGGTGACGCAGCGGATTAATCAAAACGATGTAGATCGTTGAATGTAGCAATCTGTGGATTGATGGATACTGAAGTGCTCGAACTCGTTGATCCGAAGATACCGAACTCTAGCTATCTCTGACTCGTTGATCCGAAGATACCGGGAAAGAGATCTACGATTCTTCAACGTTGATCTTGCGCACAAGATTCCGTGAATCGGCTTCAGCAAACGATGATTCGAGCGCACTCGAATGACGTAAGTGGAGATAGGAGATACACTCGACTACCAATTGAAATTGAAAGCACAAAGCTAACAAAAGAGAATTTTATTCAATATTCAACAACCTTACAAAATGACACCACTTGCCTATTTATAGGCTACAACACATATCCAGAAAAATTCCTAAGTCATGAGTCGTTTTCGACTCATCACCTACGACTCATGACTCATCATAAGTCGTACACGACTTATCAGTTTACAATACAATTGTCACGACTTATGACTTAAAAGATTACAACACATAGTCCTCAACATACGACTTAAAGAAAAAATATGTAGCGACTTAATGTTAACTCGGCTACGACTCATCAAAGCAGTTCGCGACTTAAAATAATCCTCAGTCTTTAGAGATAACACGGTAACGACTCATGGAAGATAACTCGTTTGCGACTCATCAGAATGTCTCGGCTACGACTTATGGAAGATAACTCGTTTGCGACTCATCAGAATGTCTCGGCTACGACTTATGGAAGATAACTCGGTGACGACTCATGGTTTCATCTGCAATTTGGTTCGCGACATTGATAAGTCGCGGTGAAGTGGAAGACTGATTTCGCTTTGTTTACGACCTAGATAAGTCGTTCGCCAGTGCGCGACTTTAAAGGATACGGCAGCGCGACTCAAGGTGGAGCGGCGACTCAAGATGAAGCGCCTCATGGTGGAACGACTCATGGTGGAACGATTCATGGAAGAGCGGCGACTCAAGATGGAGCGACTCATGGTGGAACGACTCATGGTGGAACGACTCATGGTGGAACGACTCATGGAAGAACGACTCATGGAAGAACGACTCAAGGAAGAGAATTGGGGATCTCGACTTATGGTACGCTCTGCATCATCCTCCCCCTGTTGAAAGAAATTCGTCCTCGAATTCACACTCTCGTCATCTTTGATAGGTTCCTCATCATAATACGGAATTAAGTGCTTCACGTTAAACACATCAGAGGTGTAAACATTCTCTGGCAGCTTCAACTTATAAGCATTTTCATTGATCCGTCTTATAATTTCTACGGGTCCAATCTTTCGAGCCTTCAACTTGTTATAAGTTCCCACTGGAAAACGATCTCTCGTCAATACTGCGTAAACCAAATCACCCTCTTTGAAAACAACACTCCTTCGTTTCTTATCCTCCATCTGTTTATACCTCTCATTTGTCTTCTTTATTCGTTCCTGAACGATTCTATGGCATTCTGTCAACCCATCAACAAAATCAGCAGCCCGCTTAACTGTCCCCTTCGGTTGTGTAACCGTCATCAAATCCAACGGCCCCTTTGGCAAATTTGAATATACAATCTGAAATGGACTGAAACCTGTACTTCGGTTATTCGCATGATTGTGAGCAAATTCGGCTTGACACAACTTCAAATCCCAACTCTTCAAATTGTCTTTCACAAGACATCGTAACAAATTTCCCAACGATCTATTCACCACCTCTGTCTGCCCATCTGTTTGTGGATGATAAGCACTACTAAAATTTAGCTTCGTTCCCACCATCTTCCATAGACTCAACCAAAAGTGACTCAGAAATCGAGTATCTCGGTCAGAAACAATAGATTCGGGTAAACCATGTAAACGATATATTTCTTTAAAGAATAATTGTGCCACTCGAACTGCATCCGCTGTCTTCTTGCAGGCTATAAAATGTGCCATCTTCGAAAACCTGTCCACCACAACAAATATAGAATCATTTCCCCTCTGAGTTCTCGGCAATCCCAACACGAAATCCATGCTGATATCAACCCATGGTTTGGTAGGCACGGGTAACGACATATATAACCCCGCATTCGTCGCTGTTCCTTTCGAAACCTGACAAATATGACACCTCTCCACAAATCTTTCTACCTCTTTCCTCATTGACGGCCAAAAATAAGATTGAGAAATTAACTGCAACGTACGATCTCTACCCACATGGCCTTCTTCATGTAGTTCTTTAACAATCTTCATTCTCAAGCTACAGTCTGGGATGCACAATCGATTTCCTTTAAACAGAAAACCATCCACCAACACAAATTCATCAGTGCTTCCTTCCTTTACTTTTTCAACAAATTTCACAAAGTAAAGATCTTCTTCAATCAATTCTGGCAATAATTCAAAACCTGTCACTTCAACTTTCATTGTCGTCAACAAATGACTCCTTCTGCTCAAAGCATCAGCCACACGATTGGTTACCCCTGACTTGTGTTTAACGACAAAAGTAAACTGCTGCAAATAAGCAATCCACGATGCATGTCTTGCTGAAATCTTGTCTTGTCCTTGTAAATGTTTCAACGCCTCGTGATCAGTGTATAAAACAAATTCTTTCTGGAATAAGTAATGTCGCCAGTGCTTTACTGCTTGAACAACAGCATAAAATTCCACATCATAGGTACTGTATCTCATCTTTGCTCCTGACAACTTCTCGCTGAAATATGCAATAGGACGCCCATTCTGACTCAACACCCCTCCAATTCCAACCTTTGACGCATCAGTATGCAGTTCAAACAATAACTGAAAATCTGGTAATACAAGAATTGGTGCAGATGTCAGCAACTTCTTGATCTTCCCAAAAGCAATCCCAGCTTCCTCCGTCCAAGAAAATTGTTTCCCTTTCATGCAATCAGTCACCGGTGCCATCACGCTACTGAAGTGTGGAATGAATCTTCGGTAGAATGACGCTAGCCCATGAAAACTTCTTACTTCTGTAATTGTCTTCGGCTGTGGCCAATTCCTGACTGCTTCAACTTTATTCTGATCTACCTGGATGCCCTTCTCCGAAACAATATACCCCAAGAACAAAACACTATGCGTCATGAACACGCATTTCTTTGTCGCAGCATAAAATTGTTCCTCTCGTAAAATAATTAACACTTCCTTCAGATGTTGAACATGCTCTTCCAGACTTCTACTATAAATCAAAATGTCGTCAAAGTACACCACCACAAATTTCCCAATGAAAGGTCTAAAAATTTGATTCATCACTCGCATGAACGTACTCGATGCATTCGAAAGACCGAACGGCATCACCAGCCATTCATACAACCCCTCTCTCGTCTTGAAGGCTGTCTTCCATTCGTCTCCAGGTCTAATCCGAATTTGATGATATCCGCTTTTCAAATCAATTTTCGAAAAGATAGTAGCCCCACTCAACTGATCCAGCAAGTCATCCAACCTTGGCATTGGAAATCTGTATCGTACAGTGATTTTATTCAATGCTCGACTGTCCGTGCACATCCTCCACGTCCCATCTTTCTTCGGTACCAACAAAGCTGGCACAGCACATGGACTCAAACTTTCCTGTACACGTCCCTGCTCAAGCAATTCTTCCACCTGCCTCCTTAATTCTTCATGCTCCTTTGGACTCATTCGGTAATGCGGTCTATGTGGCAATACTGCTCCCGGAACAAGATCAATTTGATGTTGAATGTCTCTCAGCGGCGGTAACTCTTTAGGTAACTCATCTGGAAATACATCCTCAAATTCTTTCAAAACTGGCTTCGCTTCTTCTGGAATTTCAACCTCTTCACTGCTCTCACGCCCAATCAACATGTATACTTCAGGCTCCTCTTCAACCTCCTTAACAAATTCCTTCAGAGATAATAAAGTTTTCAACTCTTCAATCTCCTCCAACTTACTCTCTTTCTGTTGTTGCTTCTTGGGAATCAGAGTGATTTTAGTACCCTCAAACATGAAACTGTAACTGTTAGCACGACCATCATGTTGTACTGCTCTATCAAACTGCCATGGCCTGCCCAACAACAGATGACACACATCCATGTCTACTACATCACACCAAACCTCATCCTTGTATTTCTTCCCAATTGAAAACTTCACACAAGCTCTACGTCCAACTTTCACTTCACCACCCTTCCTCAACCAAGCTAACTTGTACGGTTTAGGATGTTTCTCGGTTTTCAACTCCAACTTCTTCACCGCTTCTGTAGAGATAATATTATCACAACTCCCAGCATCAATAACAAATTTACAAACTCTTCCCAGAATAGTGCATGTAGATTGAAAGATATTGTTCCTCAACCAACTACTTTCCTCCTCTTGCTTCGGTGTTAAACAACTTCTTTTCATCATCAATGCGTACCCGTCATCTCCCGACAGTAAGTCTTCCTCCTCAACTGGTAAAGAATTAGAGCATTCAGCTTCTTCCTCATCTTCCTCCTCAACTTCTGTCACCATGGTTCTCTTCTTCGGCTTCAGACATTCGTTGCTTTTATGACCCATCTCTTGACAATTGTAACATTTGAAACTGTTGTTAACCTTCGCCTTCTCAACATCCTTTACAAATGGTTTTGCAACAACTTTTGAAACATTAGAACTTCCATTAACACCCTTCGCTTGATTGTTAGAATTGGTAAACACACCACCACCTCGTCTTCCCTGTTTCTCCCAAGCCAACGCTTTTTGATGTGCCTCTGCCACAGATCTAGGATCGAACATATTTACCATATCCTGGATCTGCATTCTCAATCCCCCAATGAATCTAGATGTCAGTTGTTCTTCCATTTCCATGATATCATTCCTTGCAATAAGCTGATAAAACTCATCTGCGTAATCATTAACAGTCTTTGTGCCCTGCCTTAAGTTCTGCAAACGTTGATACATCAGAGATTGATAATTGTAAGGTAAGAACGTTGCTTTCATTAATTTCTTCATCTTCTCCCAAGATTCAACTTTTGACTTCCCCATTCGTTCTCGTGTAAGTTTAGTTTGTTGCCACCATGCCAAAGCTCTACCCCTCAACCTTGTAGCAACCAACTTCACTCTACGACGTTCTGGAACTTCTTTGAAATCAAAAATTTCTTCAACATTAGCCACCCAATCCAAAAACTCCTCAGCCTGCATACCACCTTTGAATTCTGGAATTTCTGTCTTCATCCTAGATTCCCACTTGTGATCGTACTCCGACTGATTCCTTCCTCGTCCACGTCCTCGTCCATGAACACTACCACCATCATACTCTTCTTCACCATCCGATGTATATCGATGTCGATCCTGACCACCAATATCTCTACCACCACCATTTCTTCCACCAACATTCCTACGATCTACATTCCTCCGATCTCGATCAGTCACATTTCTATCCCGACTTCGATCATCAACATTTCTATCACAATCTCGATCCACGCTCCTATGATCACTATCCACACTTCTCTCTCGATTTGAATGTGGTGAAACTCTACTTCTTCCATGGCTCGATTCAGGTGAAACCCCTCTCTGATTTTGACTCATTTCAAGCATCATTCTCTCTAATCGACCAATCCCTTCAGTAAGCTTCTCATTGAAATTCTCGTTGATTCGTTGCTCCATTTCATCGGCCTCTTCTCTTCCGTACAAAGCATTAATAATGCGATGACGTTGAACTCGTCTTGGCGGCATGATTGAATACTTCCCAAACACTTCAACAAATTCACACTTCAAGTTTCAAACACCTTTCGAACTTTGATCCAAAATGAAATGGATCGAAAACTCCAACTTTGTTGCAAAATATGATGAACACGATGAACACAACCTCAACACTTCAAATTCTCGGCTCCAAGACTCGATTTAGCTATGATTGGCTAAAACAAGCTCTAATACCAAACTGACGCAGCGGATTAATCAAAACGATGTAGATCGTTGAATGTAGCAATCTGTGGATTGATGGATACTGAAGTGCTCGAACTCGTTGATCCGAAGATACCGAACTCTAGCTATCTCTGACTCGTTGATCCAAAGATACCGGGAAAGAGATCTACGATTCTTCAACGTTGATCTTGCGCACAAGATTCCGTGAATCGGCTTCAGCAAACGATGATTCGAGCGCACTCGAATGACGTAAGTGGAGATAGGAGATACACTCGACTACCAATTGAAATTGAAAGCACAAAGCTAACAAAAGAGAATTTTATTCAATATTCAATAACCTTACAAAATGACACCACTTGCCTATTTATAGGCTACAACACATATCCAGAAAAATTCCTAAGTCATGAGTCGTTTTCGACTCATCACCTACGACTCACGACTCATCATAAGTCGTACACAACTTATCAGTTTACAATACAATTGTCACGACTTATGACTTAAAAGATTACAACACATAGTCCTCAACATACGACTTAAAGAAAAAATATGTAGCGACTTAATGTTAACTCGGCTACGACTCATCAAAGCAGTTCGCGACTTAAAATAATCCTCAGTCTTTAGAGATAACACAGTAACGACTCATGGAAGATAACTCGTTTGCGACTCATCAGAATGTCTCGGCTACGACTTATGGAAGATAACTCGTTTGCGACTCATCAGAATGTCTCGGCTACGACTTATGGAAGATAACTCGGTGACGACTCATGGTTTCATCTGCAATTTGGTTCGCGACATTGATAAGTCGCGGTGAAGTGGAAGACTGATTTCGCTTTGTTTACGACCTAGATAAGTCGTTCGCCAGTGCGCGACTTTAAAGGATACGGCAGCGCGACTCAAGGTGGAGCGGCGACTCAAGATGAAGCGCCTCATGGTGGAACGACTCATGGTGGAACGATTCATGGAAGAGCGGCGACTCAAGATGGAGCGACTCATGGTGGAACGACTCATGGTGGAACGACTCATGGTGGAACGACTCATGGAAGAACGACTCATGGAAGAACGACTCAAGGAAGAGAATTGGGGATCTCGACTTATGGTACGCTCTGCATCAAATGGAGTTCCCGATGTGGTGCTTTGATCCGTTGTCACATACCTATTGTTTATGATGAATGGAGGAATGTAGATGACTACTACAAGGAGAATCTATGGAAAGAGCTATTGGTATTTATCTATTTTGATCCTTTTATACTCAATAATACTGATAATATTACCAAAATTATCTATTGGAAAAGACTTCTGAAATTAATTTTGTTAAAAGGTTTGCTACATTACATTGAAAACTCATGCAAGCATCAAAATTGAAAACATATAGTAAGCAGTTAAACAAACCTTTCATATTAACTGATTCTTTTCATATAGGAAGGAGTTAAATTGGAATCATATAAGAAGTAGTTAGAAGAAACATTAATAAAAGAATATGCATACCTTTCATATTCATTTTGTTTCAGTCTTTTAAGAAGGTAGAAAATAATTAAACAACTTCTTATTGTATTGCTTTGTTATTATTTTCTTTGATTTAACAGACTGAATTTGAACTGGATATGGATCCCGAGCTAGCTCGACCAATATTGGAAAAAAGGTTTCCTCAATATTTTCGTACAGTAAAGTCTAATTTGCGAAATAAATACCTAAGACCCAATCGACAGACCATACCTAAGAGCGTTGCCATTAATTCATGTCCTGATGACATTGATAAAACATGGTGGGAGAAGTTTGTTGACAATGAGTACACCGATAAAAAGAGAAAACAATGTATGCAGAATGCTCAAAATAAAGCTAAAAATACAATTACTCATACCTTGGGAAGAAAACCATACCGTAGAGTATATGAAGAAATGGTATGCAACTTGTTTTTTAACAAATAGCAATTAATAATTAAGATTATTATGCTTTGTTAACTATGATTATCTTATAGGCTATTGCAAATCCAAAAGAGAAAGTTACAAGAACTATGGCATGGAAGGCGGCACATAAAAGTAAAAAAAATGGAGAAGTGCTTCCATGTGCTGCTAAAACATATGTAAGTTTTACATATGCTTCGTAATTATTTTGACTAGTTTGTGTACTATATATGATAACACATTGAAGATAGAGTATATATATCCAGTTTCTGCTTCGGTGCGAATGTTAGTTATACCCTTTCCTTAATCAATCATCAATATATAATGAAACAAATTTCTACATAATTTTGTCGCTTATAAAACGTTGACAAATGGAAAATAACTTCTGTAACTTAATGCTAAGAAAGTTTAATTTTTAACAATGCTTCCTACTTTAAAATATATCAGTTTCAATATATGACATTTCAGGCTGCTAAATATTCCAGCTAACCTAGGTGGATTTCTAGCATTTAAAAATTTAGAGAAAAAGTAGCCATCCATTAAAATGGTGTAGTATCATTCGACGATTTCTGCTCTTTACATCCATTAAAAAAGAAATTTCCAAAAATTAGGAAAAACAAAATCTGAATAGTGTAATAATAATATTATTTTGAAAATCGCGAGAATTAAAATAAAAGAATGGTAAATCAAGTTTGATGATTTTTATATTTAATTTAACAAAATCACGAAATAAGTTTGATGATTTCTATTGAATTGATATATCAGAAATAAGATGATGAATTTTATAGGAGACAATGCTCAAGGAAAATCAGACCTCTTCAATATTTATTTAGATATAATGCAGCCATGTAGTTGCACAATCTTGCAGGTTATGCATCAAAAATAATATTATGTAAGAGACAAATTCATGGAATGAGATTTATATCAACTTATTTTTTCTTCTTCGTGATATATGTGTCGATACACACACACGCGCGATAATCTCTGAATATATCTTGACTAATTTTGACACTTGATTTTGATATTAATTTTCTGATGAACTGATATACTCGACACTATGTTACTATGCTTTGATATCCATGTTTAATTATTCACTGGCAGTTATTGCTTCTGGTTTCACTCTTGCTGTTTCATGTCTGGTTGCCTTAATTTTGTTCCTAGCTGTTGTTTGCATGCCCATGTCTGTTTAGCTTTCATCTTTGTTGCTTGAGTTTTCATTCAATGTCATTGTTCACCCTTATTGAGTTGATTTGTGCATGTTGGTCCTGGTATCTAGGAGCATTGAATCTGCTATGTACATATATACATGTATATGCATATTCTGTCCCGAGTGCATTGAGTGTATCCTGCCTTGCTCTTGTTTACTATGGCTTTGATTCCTCTGTTCATCTTTGGCCTTGCTCTTGTTTACAGCATTTGCAAATGAATATGCAGTTCATCTATGTATATATGCACATGTCGATGTGATCACGTTTGTGGTCACTTACCAGTTGCTTCATTGTGATGTTCATCTATTTGCGGCCATAATATTTTCTGCTGGTCTTGCCTTGTACATTGCTTTTGCAATTGAATCTTGTGCTTGTTGTTGTACTGATACCCCATGTCTGGACCTGTATGGCTGATACATATTGAACCTAGTGCTTCTATTTGCCTTTAGACATGACCTTATGTATATATATATTCTGACACTTTTGATTGCTCTGTTAATCCCTGTCTGGTTTATACATGTGCACTTGTATATTTATATCTTTGTGCTTGGTTCCCGTACTTCCTTCCATCTGCTTGTGATGTAGCACCTCATGCTTCTGGTCCTTTGTGTGTCTGTATACCTGTGAGTTACTCTACTTCCTTATCTTAGCCAGTTGCATTAGTGCTTGTTGTTAAACCAATGTGATGCATCTTGTATGCTCTGTAATGGCTGTAGCCTTACTCTACATTGACATTTTTATCTCAACAAAATTTTGTTCTGGACTTTTACTTCTGTTTTACTATGTTTATGCCCCATATTTACATTCAGACACTATTTTTTTTGAATGCTTTATGTACTGTAGGCGCTAATAGAGGAGGCAGAAGATAAACAAAAGATGGAGGCTGGTCTTAATGGCGATGGCGCAACAAGTTTACATGATATTGAAAGAGATCCTCTTGCTGAAGTTTTTGGGCCTGATAAAAAGAAAAATTATTGTCGTGCGGTTAGTTCCTCTTTTACTGTAAAACAAGTAAAAACAATACAAGCTTCAAAAGCAATTGCTGAGAAAAATGAAAAACATAACTTTCAACTTTGGTCATTGGAATTGCAAAACCAAGTAGCTAAACAAGTAGCAAATCAAGTCGATGATGCTCTTAAATCATTTGCTTCATCTTTTCTAAATAAGATATCTGGGATGCAACAAATTCAAAGTATCACTAATGTTACTCCGAGAACAGATGGTGCTTCCAACTTAGAGGGTTCTCCTTCTATGAATAATGCTCAACCCTGTGATAATGGTTCATCTTCGAAAGAAAAACAATTTGTGACGCTATTATCACAAGACTTGAAGAAGGATGTAGCCAAAGGTTACCTTGGTTCGCAAACTACTTGCCATTTTAGAAATGTTGTACCAAATGTTGAAAAAGTTGTTTGGGTTGCTGAAGTAATAGATCCAGAAGCACCTATTTATGATGGTCCACAAAATGGGAATTATAAGCTTTGTGAAATAGTGGATGGAGGTTTTGTGATATGGCCAGTGTTTCGCATCCGGAATATGTAGTCTTCTTTTAGCATACTTTTTGTTTTAGACATAATATTTTGTCTTTTGTTGTATTGTAATGCTACTGTAGTGTTTTGGTTGTTTGAGTATTGAAGTTGTATTTCAAATTCTATCGTTAAAGCTATGTATTTACTTTTTATCTTAAAACATAATATGTTTGATGATGCTATGACTTAAATAGGTTCTGTTTTTTGATAATATTTTTATGTGAATTATTTACTGCATATACAGTGTCATTTTTATGTGAATTGTTTACTGCATATACAGTGTCAAATGTGGTGGTTATAAATAGAATTTTTGCAACGCTTATAGGCGTTACTGAACAAAATTAAGCACCATAAAGAAATATTGTAGTAACACTTATAAGCGTTACAAACTCATGTTCGGTAACGGGTTTTAGGCGTAACAAACTCAAACCTTGCAACGGTTATAAGCGTTACAATGTAAAATTTAACAACCCTAATAAGCGTTACAACATGTACCAGGAATTTCCTCACGCCCTTTTCCTAACGGGTTGAATGCGTTACCAAAATTAATAGTAACGCTTATAGACGTTAGGAAATGCCTTTTCTGGTGTTGTGCTAAGAAATCTAAGATACCAACTTCAAAATATTATAAAAAAATTAAAACTAAAACACAAGTCTTCATCATGTTTTAATGAAGATAACCACAGAATAAACCAGTTAAGTTATCATATAATGAAACCTAAGTAGATTAGCATAAGTCAGTTACAAACAAACATTGTCATTTCAACAATTAATGGATAAAACCCCACTTGCCATTTAGAATATCTATTTCCCTTGTATTATGACTTAGGTTACAAAAATCATGAGAAACCAGGAATATACATATAAATCAAAATGCATAATCTATCTATACTATATTATTATTAGTGAGTTAAATTTCAAGCTCACACAGACCCCCTTGAAATTTGGCAACTGAACAGTCTCCATGATATCTATCTATACTATTATCACTAAGGTATATTTCGAGAGCTCGGAAGCATCCTACAATTTGAAGCTCAACGGTCACGCTTTTTAATAAATATTTTTTCGTACAGATCTCTCTTTCTATATCCGTGTGCGAAGCACGGGTTCACACTAGTATACTATAACAAATGACTTGTTATTTAAGCAACCACAAATACTGGGGCAATGATAGATGACTTGTTATTCAGGACATCACTAATACGAGGACACACACTCTTTTGTATTGACTATTTTTCAATAATACGGAACCTTTGATACCAAACTAGGATAAGAGACCAATCTATTTTATGCATTTCTTTGTTGTTCCTTTGAATGCTCCCCCGCTAAGGGTAGTAGACAAGATTGCAAGTGAGAGATAACACAAAACAGTTGGAGGACAACAAAAAACTGGAAAGATCATCATAAGATATTCCAAAATAGTGCAATGCCATTATTAGGACTGCATATTTCTTGAATGTCGTATATCCAACAATTTTGTTGATAGAATGTTTCATGAGCTACAGTTTGGTACTTATGCCTCCTAAAAAGTAAAGGAAAACGGTCTTTCTGTACATGACCTGAACCCATATCCTACAGTCCCATCAAACAACTTATATTTTAGTCGGTAAAAGAAAAGGAATCATTGTACAAAATTACTTCTTACATAAGGTTTGCTGAGTTGAATTGCAAATAAGGCTAAAATTAAATACTCAAACTATGTATAAGCATATAATATATTTTTTTAACATATTTGAAAATTCCTATTGAATTAACATACTTCTTTACTGAAATTCATCTGTTATTACATTATGTGCTTTTTTTAAAGACTAAATTAAAATATTTGTAATAGTTTAATACTCGTGTGCATAATTAGTGCATAATTACTCCTAAAGTACTAGACTCAGAAAAATTAACTATAAAGATCAAGAAAAATTTATGCAAATTAAAACCATAACTTAAGAAAGAAAAACTATTACCTTAGCATATTAGTTAGCCTCTGGCAAATGTCGACACGTGACTTTCTCTTGATGGAAGTTGTTTGTCAATCTACCAAGTGAAATTTCAAGATTATCATTTACTGTTACATTACAAAGTCAACACATGAACTAAAAATATCAAATATAACCAAGCCGTGCGTAGGTAAAATGATATCGGGAAAATAGTCTTACTCTAAGATATAGGTTAGCTCATGGAAAATGTATATACATGTCTTTTATCATAACTCATAAGGTAAGCATCTTAGATTCAAGTTGTTTGTCAATCTTGCCATATTTACGTTGTCACTAATCTTTGGCTTAGAACAAGCTATGAATGTAATTTACTTGCTGCTCTCCCGCATAAGATAGTTGACTTTTATACTTAAATGACTAATAACCCTAAAAATAGAATGTTTTTTTTAATTTTGCATTAATCCTTTGTTTGATTTAAAATGAACATAAAAGTCTAAATATAAGCAAGCATTCAATGCATCACATGTTGTCTGCAAGTGCTAGCTTTGCAATGACAATCTAGTTGTATCGAAAAGCATGTTTTTACAACCTAATATGAACAGTTATTAAACAAGTAAAATTGAAAAATGAACCTTCAATCTGGTTGTATCAGAAAAGAAGTAGCATCATTTGGATCTGGCAACGTGGACACCAGATAGAAGCCATCTAAGATTTTCTAGGTATTGAAGCCAAATTTACCTCATAGAAGATCAAAGTAACAGGTAGACCTTCCTTATACAGTCATATTTATATGTCCAGACTTTCCATAAACAATTATAATCATCTTTATGTTTTTTATGTTTTGCGCTTAACAACTTCTTTATCATTCCTTCACCCATTTTTATTTAATCTTTGTCCTTAGAATTTTATGCCAAATGAGCATTTTTTTACCTTATCATTTTTCAGTCTCTCTTCCTCCACATAATATGAAATAAGCTCATTAAGTTACCAATTCTCTTTTAGGTAATAATAACCAATTATAAACTTGTTGTGTTTTGTATGAAGAAGGATTAAGGCCAATGGTATGAGCAAGTTATTTGAAAGTTCAACCTTGAGTCCATAAAATCAACATAAGACATTTCCATAATACTCCCTCATGTTCCCTCTACTTTGATATTTTATGGAACTCAAGCATTGCAAAAAATGTGCTTGTCTCCATCTTATAAATTTTGGAAAAACATTTTTCAGTATTGGCTTGGAACTCTTTGTCATTGTTTATCCAATCGGATACCCCACCTTTGAATGCATATGTAGAAGGTTTCACTTCACAATAAATAGTGTAATAATTCACTTTTTTCACGACAAATAAAATCACCGTAAAATGAAAATTCAAATTGTTATAAACAATTTCAATAGTATATAGAGAGCTATATAAACTAACTAACTAAACTTTCAAAATCTCACTGCAAAAGGAAACAAGCATAATATATTTCAAATATCAAATCATATCCTAGTACACATGATCAAATTCAAATTCATATACATAAATACATCATATACTAATACTGTCAGGTGATAAATACAACATATTATATACATAAGCAACACCACCGTCACCCGCACTGTCAACGTCACCCAAGTCCACCGTCATAACTTATAAATCCGTAAACAAAAAGGAACATAGGAGGAGGGGGTCGGACATGAGTCTAGTGAGTAAAAAACACTACTAAGAATATACTGCAGATACGACCGCATAACATTATATAAAGGCTACATCTAAACAAAGACGTACCTCAATCTGTCTCGCCTACATTCACAAATTTAGTCTGACATAATAAACATAATATGTGGGCCTAAACTACTTTGTGAACGATGACACCATAACATAGCATAGTGTAGCATACAATGTATGGGTTAGTTAAACACAAACTATCCCGTAAACGAGCGATGATAATGTAAACATAGTATAACTGTTAGCATCAAAATTGGTCACTAACCCCCTTTAGAAAGATTGTGTAGAGAGATAAATGAAGAAGATAAATTAAAAAAGAGAGATATAGACTGAATTAACAATAGAAATCTAGAACACCAGGTTTATAGTGGTTCGGCGTAACTGCCTACGTCCACCTTGAGTTTTGATTTTTATTGCTTTACTTGATAATCGATTACAGATACAATCCGTACACCAATTACTTGGATACAATTGCTAAGTAAAAAAGTTGAATCTAGAAAGCGGCAGAGTCTCCCCAGTGTTATCCAAAAAAGGTCCTCTTTCACTGTGCCCATGCTCTCCTATTTATAGACGAAGATGTGTTGGATTTCCCTCTTGGGCCTAGGAGCAGGATACCTCGGCCCATGGTGAGTGACTCTTGTACACCGAGCCACAATTGCCGAACGGCAATTGCCGAACCACAAATGCCGAGCGACCCTGTTATGCTTTGTGGGGAGGAATGCCGGTTGAAGCTTCTGTCGAATGATGTTTGAACGGCGGGCGAGGATACTTCGGTCGAACGAGGCAGTGCGTTGCGCTAATTGTACAGGCCGAACAAGACTGGAATGTCGGGCGAGGTTCATGCCGAACGAGGTTGAATGCTGGTCGAACCTGGAACGCCGAACAAGGTTGAATGTCGAGTGAGGTAGGGATGCTGAGCGATGCTGGATGCCGAACGAGGCCTCTCTACCGAACGGTACTGGATGCCGAACGAGGCCTCTCTGCCGAACGGTGCTGGATGCCGAACGAGGCCTATCTGCCGAACGATGTTGGATGCCGAACGAGGCCTCTCTGCCGAACGGTGCTGGATGCCGAACGAGGCCTCTCTGCCGAACGATGCTGGATGCCGAACGATATGGAATGCCGAACGACCACGCTGTGCCGAACGGCCCTCAATGTCGAACGATGCTGGATGCCGAACGATATGGAATGCCGAACGATGCTGGATGCCGAACGATATGGAATGCCGAACGACCATGCTGTGCCGAATGGCCCTCAATGCCGAACGAGGCCTCGACACTAAGCCCCTTGTTGCTCGGTCAAACCACCGGGCAACACTTGCCCCCCAAAGTGTATCTTGTGGACGAACATGATTTACTTTGAATCATGAGCACTCCATACTCTCCCCTAAACTCTTGCTTTGTTTCTCCGAGAATCCCGAACGAGGCGTTGGGTGTCGAACGATATTGGACGCCGAACGAGGCTTGGATGCCGAACGACATTGGATGCCGAACGACACTTGGATGCCGAACGACCCTGCCTTGACCGGTTCTACTGGTTTATGCATGTTCAGCTTCCTTCCTCTATAAAAACTGACACTTCTTCTTCTTCTCCCTTTTACTCTTATCTCTACACCACAGTACTTACAAACTCGTGTCTTCCCAATCCCTCGTTAACACCTTTACAACTCCTTTAATCCCCGAGTCACCTTGGTTACATCTCGATTTCCTTCCACAACGAGCCCGGACAGATCTCTACTTCCAATTCAAGTATCTCGCCGGATTCCTTTCCCTTCTCTTAGGTATGGAACCTTCGCATACCCGAATCTCTCCGATTAGAGACTTTGGATGAGACTCGGATTTATAACTTTACCTTAATCTATAAATAACGGAAGTCTCGTAGATTAGGAAGGTGGATTTGAAGTTTAAACAGGCCCTAGGATTAAACGGAGTGGAAGTTGGAAGAAGGTGTTAGCCCGGTGAGAGCCGGTGAGGTTTGAGATGCCCGGACGCAGGTGGCATGTGAATTGAAGTGTGGGAGTAAAGGTTTAAGGTCGAGGTTGGGCTTAGACGCCGAGCGATGCGGCTCGGTATGATCACGGCTCGACATTACTTCATCATGCCGAACGGTGAAGAGGAAATACCGGAGTGAAGTTGGGGTTAACTTTAGCGTGCCAAGCGACGTGGCTCGGTACGACTACGGTTCAGCATGATTCTCTTCTGCCGAATGGTAGAGAGGAAAGGTGGGATAGTGTTGTTGTCGAGGGTAATAGTGCCAAGCGGTGTGGTTCGGCTTGATTACGGTTCGGCATGTCTTGCCGCATGTCGAACGGTGATGATGGATGGTAGGAGAGTGATGCACACATGACAGTTAAAACCATCTCAACCTGAATCCAATGCACTGTTTGAATTAACACCTTTTTATGCCCGAATATATGACAGTGAACAAGGATGGACTTAAACAATTAAGCATATCGGACAATCCGGACTGATAACTCCTACGTTTAGACAACTGTAAACTTGAACTTAACTTGCTTAATAGTCAGTAACCTTTTACATGCAATGTCGATGCCGAGTCCAAAATATAAACCGTCTTACGTCAAGCTTTCGTAAACGGTCAGCGATGGCGGTCTTCGAAGTCGACAATTCAAAACTCATATTTATTTCCTAAATCCAGCGTCTTTTCACTGCTTGGCACTTATATCTGAATGATCGCACTAGTTCACACACCACACAGGGGAGAATATTTATGTTGTTAAGTCTAATGTTAAGTGTTTTTCAAGTATAGTTCAAACATGTGCTTTGTCAGATTCAATCTTTATCAGAGATGTCAAGAAAATCTAGCTCTGCTACGATCTCGGATAGACCCGGGCCATCCTCTCGACAAGAGGTTATAGGAACCTCAAACCCGTCAACCACCCCTGCTCAAGACTTACCGAGTCCTACGACGGTGTCTGTCGACTTGGCTCCCGATGCTCTGAAGGCGGCAATTTTCTTAGACGACCCAATCGATTCACGGGCCTCAAATATTAATGAAAGTACACTCCGTCGGATATGCTCTGTCCATGGAATCCCCTTCGATGACGTGTTAGTTCCATCGGGGCATGATCGTCCGCACTTTCCCCCAGTCGGATATACAGCCTATAACAGGTTCATGTGCCGGGTCGGCAGCTTTCCACCATTCAATTCCTTTCTTCACGACGTGCTACAATATATCGAGATTGCCCCCTCACAATTACATCCAAATAGCCATGCATTCATATACGGGACTTGCATCCTCTTCATGAGTGTCCTTTTTAGGCTTCCTACTTTCGACGATATTCGTTATATCTATCGCTTCAAGAGACGGTCGGACAGCCCATCTTTTATATTTCTGGAGCCACATAGTAAATGCCAAATCCTGACTGGGGCATGGAGCAAATTTGCCCAGTACAAGCAAGAGTGGTCCTATGTGCATTGTCCTTCCGGTTTCGCCAGGAGATGGGTAGAAGGAAGTAAGTTCATTTTCTAGATCAACACTTGAATTTGGCAAAATTTTCATCTTTTCTGACTCTTTATCCACTTTATCAGGTATCAATCCACGTCCCAAAGGCTCCGGGTACTCTGAAGCTGTTGCAACTATCCGGGCCCTCCCCGTAGAAGATCGGGACATCAGAACTCTCATTTCGAATGAGTCACTTACGAAGTTCGGGCTGCTGGCGGAAGGTCGCCGAATAAGCCTTCCCCAAGGTGTCACTCTATCCAGACCTGCTTCGGGTAAAGGAAAAAAGCAAGTCGGGCCTTAAGCACGTAACACCCCTGACACGCCAGAAGATGGAGAAATTAAAGAAGGCAAGACGCCCGAAGTACTGGGTGAAAATGTTAGTCCCACTCAGGACCCGATAGTCGAAGTCCACGATATTGAGACGTCATCTTCCCCTTCCAAGGGAAAGAAGAAATTGACCTATAAGTTGAGGAGGAAGAAAGTGGGTGGAACTTCTAAAGTTACTCTTATTCCAGAGGAGAGAGAACATTCCCCCCAACCCTTAGAAAGTTCACTGAAAGGTCTATCGAACCTCACCATCCCTGATGATCTGCTCAATTATGGTTTCGACGACTCAGAGGCGCTTAAGCTTCATTTGCCCGCCAGAGGCAATGCAGGCGCTCAAGCTCATGTCCAGGGAGAAAAAACTCCTATTAGTAAAGATAAAGAAACCAGTCCGTCGGAGGGAACACTAGGACACACACGGACATGTGCACTTCACCCTACACTTCAATTTCATCCATCACCCTGATCTTTTCTAACCTATTGTTATTCTCATTCTATGAAGGTGACATGGGACGCAGCCACGGAATCGATCGTCTTTGCGGCTCATCCATTTTTCATCATTCTGGGCGAGATTCGGGCACCGGCAAGCGCCGAGACAGAGATGACTCCGGAGACCGAGACAATCACTCCCGAGAGTCGACTTATCAAAGGAAATCATATACCCAGTCTTCATATTCCCATGATCTTCCTTCTCAATCAGAGCAAGGAAGAGAGAAGTCTTCGCAGAAGGGGTCTCAATCTGAAGTTCCTCGTGATCAACACTCTGGTTCATCAAGCACTCGGCAGTCTCGGGAACATCGTAAGAAAATGGAACTTTCAAAGCCACCTCCCCATGTTCCTGCAGCAGACCCGACGATATCGGAGAAGCTGGCCGAGCTTAAAGTTAAATTCCCCAAAATCTGCTTTGATGGTCTGAAGTTCCTTCTAGCGATCCATCACATTCCGGAGCATGTAAAACAGAGTGCCATCGCTTGCAACAACAACGTTTATGTTCAACATGACGCGTTTGTCCACCTAGTTGAAAAAGTCTCGGAAGTCTCCGTTGAGCGTCAACAGGAAATCGACGGCTTGAAGCTTGAAACTATTTTCGATAAAGACATTATCAAAAATCAGGATGAAGAGCTCTCTTCGTACAAATCCCAACTCGAGGCTGCCGAACAAAGTGCTAAAGATACTGCGGAGGCCATCACTCGTCTAGAGATGACTCATAAAAAGGAACTTGACGAAGCGGTCCAACGCTGTGGGGCCCTGGCTTTAGAAAAGGACTCTGTTCAAAAAGAAAGGGATGCACTCGCCCTGCAGGTTAAAGAGTTGAAAGAGATACTCTCTAAGGAGAAGGAAGAGAAGATAGATGCTCAAGAGGAGTCCCAACGATACTGCAACGAGATTGTTGCTACACGACTCTTGAAGGCAAAGCTCGACGATGAGCTTTCTAAGGTCGGGACGGTGAAGGATAAAGCCCGTGAAGAGGACAAGAGGATAGCTTCCGCGGAGATTGACTCCCGCCTTAAGGTGGCTGCAGAGGCAGGCAGAGAGGAGATCAAGTGCATGTTCGACCCGCTGATAGCTGAATACAACGCCCGTGTTCTCATGCATCGGGACTTGACTTTTCTTGGCGAGGGCTATCTTGAATCTCTAGCCGAGGCATGGGAAACTTTAATAAAGATTAGAAAGGTGGAATCGGGTACAGAGGAGGTTGATGAGGATGCTCTAGTAAAAGAGTTTCTCAGGGGGAAGGAGCCTTCAGACTTGTCTGCAGCAATGGCCCTCTTTGGCAAAGGCTCTTCTCCATCAAAGGAGAAAAATGACATGGTTGGTCCGTCTGGAACCGGGCCTTCAGCTCCTCCTCCTACTCAATCGGCTGAACGGCCAGTACTTGATCCGTTCGAACAACACGCCAGTTATGATCCGAAAGACCCTGGCCTCGGCATTCATGTGCTATCTACCATTCTAGAGGGTGAGACTCCTCGGACGGTCGAAAGCCAGCAAGAGACCGGTATATAACTCTTTTTCCTAAAGTTCGAAGAACCGTCGCTTTCGGCGAGAGGTTATTGTATTCTAACGTTCGTCTTTTCTGTTTTTATGCAGGCCGCTCCTATCCTGAACCGACTCCAAGGAGCGATGGCGCCAAGGAGGAGATGGGGAAAGCGAGCGATGCTACTCACGCGGGAGTAACCCCCGATCCTGATGCTCAGGTGATTGGGGGCACTTGACGAGGATAAGTCTGAAACTTCGTCCCCCGTCGAAGGAAGTTATGAAATTGAAATTACGGGCGCCTCGGGACACACTTCGAAAGTGAGCATGAAGGAGCAACTTGCGGAAGAGAAAAGGAAGAAAGTTGAGATCAAGGTCGAATCCCAAGTTGTAGAACTTGACGACCCATTGAACAGGCCTCTAAAAGTCATTCTTCCGGGCAAATCCAAACCACTGGATGTTCCTCCTCCCACTCCTGACACCGTTTCTCTGGCTAACAAAACGTCCAAGAAAAAGCGTGTGGGGGAGGAGTCGTCTGAGAAAACAAAGGAAGAAAAGAAGCTAAAGAAATCGAAGAAGTATCCACTACACTCGTTCAACGAGGGGTAGCTTAGATCATGTAACTACTTTTACTTATTTATTTTCGTAGTCAATGTAGATAGACTTTTGACTCCGAGTTTTGGAGGAGTGGTTGTATAATCCCATTTTGGATTAATGAATAAAGTTTAGTTTCTTTGTCTTTCAAATGACTTCTGCTTTTTAGCTTTCTATATAACTGTGGTCAAAACTCAAGTTCTTGTGAGTTACATAAATTCCCAATCCACTTTCACATTGCTCGGATATTATTTGGAATTGTACATCTCTTGTTTTACATTTCTGGTACTCAGAATATATTTTTTTAAATCCGTACTCCGTGAACTTAGAGCACTTCAGTCTGCACTTAGGGGATTTGGAGATTTAAGTCGTTTAAACTCTAGTTCGCACTCTGGGGACTCAGAATACTCCAGTTCGCACTCAGGGGACTTGGAGATTTAAGTCGTTTATACTCTAGTCCGCACTCTGGGGACTCGGAGTACTCCAGTCCGCACTCAGGGGACTTGGAGATTTAAGTCGTTTAAACTCTAGTCCGCACTCTGGGGACTCGGAGTACTCCAGTCCGCGCTCCGGGGACTTGGAGATTTAAGTCGTTTAAACTCTAGTCCGCACTCTGGGGACTCGGAGTACTCCAGTCCGCGGTCCGGGGACTTGGAGATTTAAGTCGTTTATATTATAGTCCGCACTTTGGGGACCTAGAGTACTCCAGTCCGCGCTCAGGGGACTTGGAGATTTTGAGTCGTTTATACTCTAGTCCGCACTCTGGGGACTCAAAGTACTCCAGTCCGCACTTAGGGGACTTGGAGATTTAAGTCGTTTATACTCTAGTCCGCACTTTGGGGACTTAGAGTACTCCAGTCCGTGCTCAGGGGACTTGAAGATTTTGAGTCGTTTATGCGAGTTCGTACGTCAGACAAAATAATGTAACTCCAGTTGTTTGTCACCGGATTATAAAGCACAGAAACATCGGTAATTCATAGAAAAGATGGCTTCAAGCATTTATTAATGAAAACAAACTAAATTGTCCGATTACATGCTTAAAAGGAAACTAAGAGTCAATGGAATAAAAACATACGGGAAATGATTGCACCTAAAACATGAAAGAAACAGGCTAAATATAATAACGTCGCAAATGTTCACTGTTCCATGCTCGGGGGAGTGTCATGCCATCAACGGTCGCTAGCTTGAAAGTTTCCTCTCTAAGCTTCCGTTCTACGACATATGGACCTTCCCAGTTGGGGTTCATACGTGATGGTACCGGAAAAACTCATTTCAAAACGAGATCACCCACATCAAAGATTCTTGGGCGGACTTTTTCGTTATAATATCGCTTAACTCGGTGCCTATATGCCGCCGCCCTTAACTCAACTTCTTCACGTTTTTCATCAATGAAGTCTAGCGATTCCAACAAGAGATCCTGATTCGTCCCAGGATCATAATGTGTCACCCAATGTGATGGAACTTCAAGCTCCACGGGTATAACAACTTCCGAGCCATATGCCAATGCGAATGGAGTGTGGCTGATCGCGGACTTGTGAGTAGTTCTATAAGCCCATAGCGCCGATGGAAGTTCATCTACCCACTTGCCTCCAGCCTTTTCCAAACGCTTCTTCAATATGGACTTGATTATTTTGTTCACGGCTTCAACTTGTCCATTAGCCTTCGGATGAGCAACTGCGGCGAACTTTTTCTTAATGCCGTACTTAGAACAGAAATCTTTGAATTCCCTACTTTCAAATTGAGTTTCATTGTCTGTAATGATGGTTCGCGGGATGCCAAAGTGGCATATAATGTTTCGTACAACGAAATTAATGACCTTCTTGGAGGTGATTGTGGCTAAAGGCTCTGCCTCGGCCCATTTGGTGAAGTAGTCGACCGCAACTATCGTGTATTTTGCACCACCTTCTGATATAGGCAAAGAACCGACTATGTCGATTCCCTAAATTGCAAACGACCAGGGACTAACCATTTGCGTGAGTTTCTTAGGCGGAGCTCTAGGGATTTTTGCGTATCTTTGACACTTGTCAGATTTTCTTACATAATCTGCAGCATCACGATTCACAGTTGGCCAATAGTATCCGTAGCGGAGGATCTTTTTTGCTAGTGTCTGCCCCTAGTATGGTCGCCACATTCTCCTTCGTGAACTTCCTTCAAGACCCGCATTGTCTCATTATGGGCAATGCACCATAGTAAGGGGACCGAAAACCCCCTCCGATACATTACTCCTCCCTGCATCACATATCGCGTGGCTTTGCGACTGACCTGTCCTCTTTCGCTTCTTCTTTCGGGCAAAGTCCCGTTTAGCAGGTATTGTTTGAATGGGGTTATCCATGACTCCTTCTCGATTTCCGTTTCCAACACAAAATCGACCCTCATCACATCTATGCTTGGAGCATGTAAGGTTTCGATGGAAACTAATCCCATTTGCTGTGCATCGCCAATACTTGCGAATTTGGCCAATGAGTCGGCTTCCTTGTTCTGCTCACGCGGGACATGCGAAATGTCATAATGTTCAAAATTCGCCAATAGTTCCTGAACCAGAGCAAGGTACGGAGCAAGCTTTTGTTCCCTTGCTTGGTAATCTCCTCGCACTTGGTACACCACCAGCTGCGAGTCATAAAAGATTTCAACTGATTTTACCTTAAGTTCTCCAACAAGCTTTAAACCAGCAATCAATGCTTCATATTCTGCTTCATTATTCGTAGCCAGGAAATTGAGCTTCAAAGCATAACAAATCGATTGATTTTCTGGAGTCACAAGAACTACACCAGCCCCAGAGCAACGGTCGTTTGATGCCCCATCAGTGTACAATTTCCATCGAATGGGGGGGAATGACACTGTGACTATCTGGTTCGTCTGATACAGTAAACTCAACGATGAAATCTGCTAATGCTTGCCCTTGTATGGCTCTTCGTGGCAGGTAGGTAATATCGAACTAACTCAACTCGATATTCCATTTTAGCATCCTTCCAGAAGTTTTTGGTCGTTGGAGTACCTGTCGCAAGGGTTGATCGGTATAGATACTGACTGAGTGTGCTTGAAAGTATGGACGCAGCTTACGTGATGCAATCACCAAGCAATAGGCCAATTTCTCAATTTTAGGATAATTTCTTTCTGCCCCCGTTAAACGTTTACTAACGTAATACACCGACTTTTGAACTCGGTCCTCCTCGCGGACCAAAGCCGCACTTATAGCATGCGGGGATACGTCCAAGTATACGTACAACATTTCGTGGTCTACTGGTTTCGACAGCACTGGAGGACTTTCCAAATGCCTTACCAGATCTCGGAACGCTTCCTCACAGTTGGATGTCTATTCGAAATTCCTCTTTCCTTTCTTTATTATATCGAAGAAGGGAATACACTTGTCTGTGGCTCTGGATATGAATCGACTCAGTGCAACCACCTTTCCATTCAAGCTTTGTACCTGTTTATAGTTCTGGGCACTTGTATATCTCGAATATCTTGAATCTTTTCCGGGTTAGCTTCAATTCCCCGGGCATTAACAATGAATCCCAAAAACTCCCCTAATGCAACGCCGAAGGAACACTTCAGAGGGTTTATCTTCATCCCATAATATCTGAGTATGCCAAACATCTCTGCTAAGTCTCGAATGTGGTCGTTTGACTGCCGTGACTTCACGAGCATGTCATCCACATAGACTTCCGTTGTTCTACCAATCTGATCTTTGAACATTCGATTCACCAAACGCTGATAGGTCGCTCCCGCGTTTTTTAATCCAAAAGGCATCACTATGTAGCAATATAGCCCAACGTCTATGACAAAACTAGTGTGTTCCTGGTCCGGAATGTGCATCGGGATCTGATTGTATCCCGAGTACGCATCCATGAACGACAATAACTCGTGTCCTACTGTGGAGTCGACCAACTGATCAATTCTAGGTAATGGGAAACTGTCCTTAGGGCACGCTTTGTTTAAATCGGAATAATCTACGCAAGTTCTCCATTTCCCGTTTGCCTTTTTTACTAGCACGGGGTTTGACACCCATTCAGGGTAGAGAGCGTCGCGTACGAACCCATTAGTTTTGAGCTTGTCCACCTCCTCTTTGAGAGCAACGGACCTCTCTTGGTCCATTCCTCTCCTTTTTTGTTTGACTGGGACTTACCTCGGGTCTATGCTCAACATATGACTCATGATAGCGGGAGAAATCCCGCACATGTCGGAATGTGTCCAAGCGAAAACATCGAGATTCGCTCGGAGGAAATCACTAAGGTCCTCGGTCATCGAGGGGCTGAATTGTGATCCAATCTTCAGTACGCGCGATGGATCATCTCGGCTGACTGAAATGTCAATCGTCAGTTCAGCCGGTGCTGCTTTTTCTTCCCTGGGTTCATCATCGTCGTCTCTCGGATCTATGTCTTTGTAGATCCGAGAACTTTGCCCGAGCCAGGGCTCGGGCATTACTTGTCAATTGTCATTATTCTGAATGCGGACGGAATTGTCCGCAACCTTTCCTTTTCCCTCCACTGGGCCTCTCGGAGTTTAGCCACATACCATGCACGACCTGTCGCATGGTCGCCATGAACAACACCTACTCCTTTGTCAGTCGGAAATTTTAAAGTCAAACACCACGGGGCCAATGCTACCCTAAACTCAGCCAGGGCCGGTCGGCCCAGAAACACATTGTATGGAGAATCTACATCCAAAACTACGAAAGGTAGGATTCGCACCCTCCTACGCTCAACTTGTCCCAGTTCAACTGGCAACTCAACATACCCCACTGCATCAGTCGCTGCGCCATTAAAGCCATGTATACGAGCTTTAGATGGCTTCAAATCCTTCGTCTTCGTCTTCATCTGGTCATAATCTTTCTTGAAGATGATATTGACAGAACTTCCACAATCAATCAAAATTCTTTTCACAAAAGCCGGCCCGATTGTCGCAGATATGACCATCGGGTCAATGGTAGGAGCCTCCACCTGGTCAGCATCTCTGCTCCTGAATACTATATCGTCTGTCATCATGCGCTGCTGTTTAGCGGGGGTCCCATCCTCCATGTTGGAACAACACTCAAAATCTGCATGCCTCAAGGAATTAGCATACCGCTCCATTTCTTGCCAGTTCTTATCTGCAGGGTGAGGTCCGCCGATGATCTTGTTTATGACCAGTCTTCCCACGGTCCGAGCAGGCTCCTCAGGGTGACGTGGAGTTGGTGCATGACCGGGATTGGACGTTCCCTGTCCACCTTCTTGCGGATTCTTTACAAACTCCTGTAACTTTTTCTGCCTAATCAACTTCTCTATAGCGTCGTGTAGGTGTGTGCACTCTTCAGTATTGTGCCCATAAGTCTCATGAAAGCGGCAATACTTCCCAGTCCGCTTTTGCTCCTCGGTTGACTCCTTTGGGTGCGGCTTTCTGTATTGAAAGGTATTACAAGTTGATAGGTAAATATTCTCAAGGGATGCATTCAGTGGGGTGTATTCGTTGTAGGTTGGAATTCTCGGCTTCCATTTCCCCGCTTCTCTTTTCTTCCCCTGATTTCTTCCTCCGGATTCCTTAGATTGCCCGGGCTTGTTCTGGACATTGACCTGAACTTTCCCCGAGTTGTCTCCGGATTGGTTCACAGCGATGTTGCTTTTCATGGTCTCCTGAATAGGCCCCGGTGCCTTATCTCGCCTTATCCACCTGGCTTCCTCTATTCTTATGAACTGATGAGCCTTTGAGTAAAAACGCTCTAGCGTAGTTGGAGGTTTTCCTGCTAACCAATCTCCAAACTCTGAATCCGGATCCACACCTCGCATCACAGCCATAAGAATTGCGTGATCATTAGGGTTGCTAACCTCCATAGCCGCAACATGGAATCTCTGTAAATACTCCTTCAATGACTCCCCAGGAGCTTGGATTACACTTGATAGAGACATCACGTCCTTTGGACGAGTAGTATGTATTCTGAACTGTTCTATAAATTTCGTTGCCAACTCCTCGAAACTGGATACGGACCGCGAAGGAAGTCGGGTGAACCACATGGTAGCGATTCCAGATAGAGTTATTGGGAAGCATCTACACTTGGTTGCATCATTCGCTCTAGTTGAATCCATCATCCATTCGTACCTCATCACATGCTTCCTGGGACCAGTCTTTCCTTCGTAGGCTGGGATAGTTGGCATGCTAAACTTCCTGGGGTACTCAGCCTGTAGGATAGTGTCTGTGAACGGAGTATGACTTTTGGATACTCCCCAATCATCATTTGACAAGCCTTGATTCTCTTTCATCAACTATCTGATCATAGCTGTCAGGTCTGGGGTTTGTATGGAAGATGGAAGGTTGGAGTCTGTCCTACGGGATTGATCAGGTTGATGCCTCCTCTACTGTCGATCTGCCAAACGTGCATCTTGAGGTTCGGCATCATTGGAATCTTGGTGAGCCGGGCATCCAGCCTCCACACGCACTCCAGCTCCTAAGTTTCCCATTCCTGCTCGGTTGCGGTCTCCGAGGTGTAAGTGACCCCAAGTTGTTCGATCGGCAGCACCTGCCTGCGTAGTTTCAACCTTGCAGCGTCTACGCCTGGGTGGTTCATCGGACGAAGTCGAGCTGTCAGATGAAGAGTAAGGAGCTGTACTACCCCCAGCATTCTGATGCTGTTGTTGAGTGAGTTGAGCCATAAGGTTGGTGTTAGCTTGAATCTATTCTCCAAGTTGTCTCCTGCTTTCCATGAGCTCTCTCATCAAGTTGTTGAACTCTGTTCTAGTGACAACTTCCATTTGGTCTTGGGTGGCAGTTCATGCACCCAGATCTGCTTGCTGATTGCTAGGTCCTATTTGTTGTACGCTAGCGGTCTCATGGGCGTTCGCATTATGAGAGGCTGATCTGGTACGTGGTCTTCCCATTGTAGAGTTATTGGTAAGAACTCTGAGTAGAATCAACGGACGTCTTATGAATGACTCGGATCTCCTTCGGGGGATTTATTCAATCTAGTAGCTTCAAAGCAGATCCTTGTGGCCTGAGAATTCGACTCTCAATGAAAGCACCAAAGTGTTAGCACCAAAATTGGTCACTAACCCCCTTTAGAAAGATTGTGTAGAGAGATAAATGAAGAAGATAAATTAAAACAGAGAGATATAGACTAAATCTATTACTTAAATAGGAAAGTAGAATCCAAGTTTACGGTAGAGTTACACGTGTCCTTTTATTTTATATTCTGCTCTTTACCGTTTGATTTCTATTTGGAGGAAACAGTTATGAACTCACTTGCTAATTCTAACCTCTCTTCCCAACAACACATCAATCCTTCCGCTTCCAAATATCCCAATTCCATTTTGACAGTTGAAAATCAACATTAATGTTCTACTCTAAACCTCGCATGAGTTATCAATATTCAATACTCACCGCGACACTAACAAAATGGTAATTTCCATTTTTACTGGTTTCGTTTCCTATTTTTCAACTTTTTCATTCAACTCTTCTCGACTGCTGTAGATCTTTTCGACTCACGATTAGACGCATTTTTTTATTTAGCGCTTCATTGATATCATCAGTATCAGATGAGTTTTAATTTGTAAATGAACTGATAGATGATTAGTCTGGATTTAGGTTACCAAATAAATACTTCCATGTCCAATTTAAGTATTCTGGATTTAGGTTACCAAATAAATACTTCCATGAACCGCGACACTAACAAAATAGTAAGTTGTCAGTTTCAATTCCAATTTAATACTGTGTTAGCTTAAAAACATCTGTATGCCTTACCAGTTCATGTTAATAGTCACTCATTGTTGTTGTCTATGCTATTAATTTGGTCATTGGTCTGTTATTAAAAAATCAGAAAAATGAACTGTAAATTTGTTATAAGCTATATTACTAACTGTTGAAAATGGATGGTCCTGCTCCTTACACACTATCCTTTATATTGGACTTAATTGCTATGGATTTGGTTTGTTGGATTTCATTTTTCAGAATGTATAAGTTTGTTGTTCAATTTGTTTTTTACATACATATAGTTATCAACAAAAATTAACATGTTCTTATTAGAGAATAAGAAATAAGACAATGTTATAGTTTCTTTGATCATTGTTGGAATTTTTTATATGGATTTGACTCTAAAACTAATAAAACATGGTTATACAGTTTTTAAAGTTGAGTAAGTATGGTCTTTTTTATACAAATTTATCGCTGTATGAATTCAATTTTAAACATGCATTCATACATTCATATCCATTTTCGAATAGTATTAAAATGTTTAATAAACAGGCAATGTTGATTACTGCTATCAATTTTTTTTGTTATGACATAAAACTTCATGTTTTATGAAACATATATTGTTTTTATGTAGTGTTAGCGTTGGGCATACTAATGTGCAGCAAAACGGAATTAGAGAGTAGCACTCTGATGAAATTGTAATAACGGACTAATGCCTTCCTAAAGTAAGGCACTGAAGCTATGGGCATGCACTGGAAACTGGATTAATGATGAAATCGGTGTTAGGAACTGGAAGTGAAGGCTTGAGGAGAATAGCTGCTAAACTGAAATGTTGAAAATCTGATTAGCTCTGAGCAATGTTGAAGCATGGAAATATGCGAATAGCAAAGACATGAGGATTGCTACTACATGTTATTAGGAGCTACTTGCATGGAACACAGAACTTGAATGACAGTAGAGTAGCATGAACCATAATAAAGAAATGACATGTTGACTAAGAATAAAAGAAGGTTGCATTGAGGAATTGTAGTTGAAGCTATTGCGTTAAAGTGGCTGAACAAATCTGATTTGGATGCAAGGCAGATTGGCGGGCAAAAACTTAGCACAAAACATCCAAACATTGAGTAAACTTCCAAGATCTAGCATTTCTTAAATAGGACATGTAATTGGCATAGACCATCCAAATATTTAGTGCCATTTCATTCTTAGACCAGTTAAATTCGTGAAACATCATGTGGAGACGAGGACATCCAATAATACTCAAGAAATCTACATTAGGTATAAAATAAACTGTGTGCTTTTTGGAGAAAGGTACCATTTATTCTTATATATACATTATAATATGACATATGCATATTAGAATACTATCATTTCAATTTCTCAGCATCAAAGTCCAGAAAATGCATTATATTTTCCATTTATTTTTTTAATGGGCGGCATGTGATCATTCTAATAATATAGTAATGTAGTATAATAATATGTTATTTCCAATATTGGCATGCACTGTTCCAATTATTCTTTGCTTTGCATCATTCCATAACCAAATCTTATAATTCTGTCAACTAGGTCTTTAGTGATTTATTGGAAACTAATTAATCATAAAATACATGACAACCTATTTATTTATTTATCAAAGATGAAGTAAATACGATCAGGTTATGAGTAAATACGATCAGGTTATGACCCACTACAAGCATGGCTTTATATAAACTCTTCATTCACGTGTTGTTCTTCATACCTTAATAGATAGATAACACCTAAAATGCATGTACCGTGAAGTAAAAAAACTGAAATCCTCAGAAAAACCTACATACAGATGAACATTGATTCTTTGATGCTCCATTTTTATGATGTAAATTGAGGGTAGCATATATAAATAATGAATGCTAAAGGACAGTAAAAAAAGGCTAAAATATTATTTTTATGTCCTGAAATAAGTGGTATTGCACAAATGGAACTTTTACCAGACTTTTACTGAGCTAATACCCATATTCAAAGTAAGCCATACTCTTGGAAAACATTGCAAACTTAACCTAATACCCATTAAAACTTTGAAGTTGACCATTAGAATATCATACAGGTGTAATCATAGCCCATGGAAATATAGTTTAGGTTCCTATAGCCACAAAGAGGTTAGTTGTAAAGACCCGCAAATCCGTCTTCCGAAAACTCGACACCGATACGTCCACTGTACCAAATGTCGAAAAATCGAATGGCGAAAACGCGAAACTTTAGGGTTAAAAGAAGAGGTAGAAGAAAAGATAGAAGGAAAAGAAAGAAGAACAACACAGAAAACAAAGAACAGGAACAATATCAGAATCTCACATACCGCAGCGGAACAATATATAATAGATAAATCCATAATCTTTAAAACAAAAGACTATATCAGTTTATACATACATCAATCATCAGAGTTTACAACAATGGACAGTTATATAAACTTGTCCTCATACAGAATACACAGCGGAATAAATAACAAGTACGATAGTACGCTTCGCCGTCCAGCTCATCTCCAAAGCTCCAGAATATCCAGAATATCCTGATAACATAACTCTAGGCTGCCCGTGTGGAAAATTATGGGCACCCAGAGTTTAGAAAGGGAACAATAAACTTCAGGTCAGTCATGGTGACTGGTGTGAGATCGTAAAACAGTTATTTTCGCAAAGAAAATAAAACAATTTCGTAATGCTTTTGGAAAATGAAACTACCATAAGGCCTCCCGCCACACACACAATGCAAACGCAGAATTGGAGGAGATTTCTCCTTATGATAGTCAAAAATGCTTACTACGCAAAATCAATTGATATTATTATTAATGTCTAGTGCGGAAAACATTTCGAAAATATAATATCAATCTTAGCCAACATACAACTATTGTTGTATGTCTACTATAGCTACTACGTTCAATAGCAGGTTATCGCCACATTCCATAGCAGGTAATACAATTAAAAACCGTACAGGGTTCGTATTGTTTCTTTGGATTTCCAACAAATGATCAGGCTAAGGAACTTCCTTACACCGAAATAGAACGCCTCTGGAAAGACGCCTCGGATCCTAACCGGATCTCTGCAAACAAAAGGCCGACGCTACCTCACGCTCTAACCGAGCTGTAACTAGGTAACTAACACACGAGCTATGCCATCCCCCGGTCGTTACCGACCTTTATCCGAGGATCCTCAATCGAAAAGCAACAGCCACAAAATATAATCAACATAGGTAAAATATCTGGGCTCCATACCATGATATCACCTTTTATCCAGAAGGAAATGGCATACCCTAGGGGCGCTACCCCTACAAACCTTTGCCGCACATTCCTGTTTCGACCATTACCGGATTGTGAGGCTTGACGAAGTCTCATCCACAAAGCTACGCTTTTTCACAAAGCCACGCTTTTTCACAAAGCCACGCTTCTTCACAAAGCAACGCTTTGATCCATAATTGATCAACAGCACTTCGTGTGCCACATTACCAAATTGGGAATGTATCACTAGTAACCATCAACTACATAACCTCTGAGCTCGTACGTCTCAGAGAAGGGTGTTAAGCTAAGAGAATAAATTCTCCGCCACCAACAGAAATGTATTTGATAGAAACCAGCTTTACATCTCAAAGTGTAACGTCAGACACACATCCATACAAGTCCGTTCCGGGATCGAACGGAACCGAAGGCACTTCCAAAGAAGCCCTTGCAATCCGGATATTCACTAATCACGTCCGGACTTCCCATCACAAAAAGAGTGATATAAATCTCTATACCGGAGCAACTCGGTGCAGAGACATTCGACAGGTTGTCCTTTCATTTTCACAAATATCCGGTCTTTACACCGGTCTTCAAATGCTATCCATTCGCGACGTATCACTATTCGGAATGGGTTATATGACACAAAGGTCCTCTCCCGGCTTAACCGAATAATGAGCGTTTGTTTTAAAAACAAATCAAGTGTCATTTCAAAGGCAAATATTGATAGTTGGTTATTTAACTATCAATAACATTCATAACAAACATCCAATTCAAATAATTTTTCCCAAATTATTTATTTCAAAATATCTTCAAAAGATATATATTTTCCACACTTCACATTTGAAAATCAATTTCAAATCATTTTTCACGCTTCACATTTGAAAATCCATTTCAAATCATTTTATGGTCCATTTAAACCAATTAGATAAATCCTTATCGATTTATTTCAAATTTACATTTCAAATTTACATTTCAAATTTGTAAATTTATTTCCACACTTCATCACTTTGAAAATCCGATTTCAAACCATATTTTCCACACTTTTAAAAATAAATCAATATTTATTTTTAAAACAAATTTCCCTTTCCTTTACAACTTCTATTCGGAATTTACATTCCCAAAAATCCACTTTTACACGATTTTTTAAGTCGTTTTCCAAATATTCATTTTCAACCCCGAATCAACTTTAAAAATTGATTTCTAAATTTTATTTCAAATCCCAAATCAAATTTCAAATTGATTTCTGAATTTACTTCAACACTGAATCACATTTCAAATTGATCCTAACTTTTAATCCCAAATACCAAATCATTTTTACAAATCGATTTCCAAATTTATTCTCAACACAAAAAAAATCAATTTTTCATTCAACATTAAATAAGTTTTCATATCGATTCCTCAAAGATTTATTTTAAATACCCAATCAATTATCAATTTGATTTCAACCAATTTATCTCCTTTTAGATAAATTCTTTTATTTTCCCAAACCATCAAAAATTCAATTTTTAATTTTAGAAATCCAATTTCATTTATTTCTGTTATCCAACGATACCAAAAACACATTCGGCTAAATTATAGCTCTCAACAAATTCAATCACAGATATAATCATACACAGATTATAAATAATCAATCAAACCACATATGAAATCAATTCAAATGTTTTGAGGAATCCTGTTGGATCCCTCCAACCTGTTTCCCTGCATCCACAGATGTTAGCACAATACCAATTCCACTTCGAGGTGGAATATCGCGGTATATGGGTTTTATAAAAATATCATCCGCTTACTAACGGCGCAATAGGGTCTCATCTGCTATACGAGGCGGGAAATCAATCAATCCAATATATACATATGCCAATATGTATATATTGCTATATATATAGATATACCCTACTATATCTAATATCACATTCAAACAACAAACAAACAATAACTGAAAATTCCACTTTTCAATTTGAGTGAGAAGATCTCACCTTTGCTTTTAATTTGGCAATCCATTTTCATTCTCGGCTCGTTCCCATATTTTCGACCTTGTATAAACAATTTTGCAATTTATTAATATTCAAAGTGATCGAACAATCAACTTTCATTTGGTAATTTTAATTATTCAATGATTTAAATTTCTAACAAATCTCCCTTTACAAAATATTTTTCATTTGAAACTAAAATTTTAATTCAACTAATAACTCAGTTTTAAACAATAATTAAATTTTAAACAAACTTTCTTTACTGTAAATTCTCTAAATTCTTCTTTTCCATCTTGTATATATATGTTTTTCATAAAGCTTGACCTACTGTACAATTTCCTTACTGGTATATATATTTTTTACATATTAAAACAATCTCCTTTCCCTTTCTGTCAAATATATACAACTCATTTCTTAAATAAAACAACTTGCTTATTCACAAATAACTTTACTGTAAAACTAATTTCTAAGTGAACTTTTCCAAATCCAAAACCTCAATATTTTCAAAAATCAAAACTATACATGTTCTTACAGTACCCCTTTTTTTTCTGTGAATATGCATTCATACATACTTGGATATTAAATCGAAAATATAAATGGTAAATATACCTCATAAAAGCAAAATCGTGAACCCAGATCGAAACCCTCCCATCGAGTCGTCGCCTCGCCTGACGCCGCGACGAAGTCGCCACGCGTGCCGTCTGCAATCCCACGAACTCGACATCCTTACGCTCGCCTGACCTCACGCTTCAGGCAACCACAAATCCAAGTCCCGACTGCCTCGCCATGCTACTAGACTCCCACGCAGCCGCGTACGCGACTTCTTCTCACCCACGTCGACATGCCTAGGGCACCTAGGTCGATCGCGATCTCGAGTAGCCCTCTCGAACGACTCCATTATTAAGGCGATGATTCGCGAATCCCTTAGCTCGAGTTGTTCGAGCATCGTGATGGACGAGACGAGCCTCTTCGATTACAACTGATTTGAATGAATTCTCGTTTTGATTTATGCAGATGGAAGGAATCGAGATTTTTATTTTTAACCGGCTCGCGATTTTGAATTTGAACGAGGAAGGGGAAATCGCGAATTTGATTGAAGAGGAGAAATAAGATTTCGAACGAGAAGCATTTATTCATTCAGCCATTGTTCTTTGATTTTGAACGAAATGATATTCTTTTGAACTGCTCGCGTGATAGAGAAACAGAAGGGGACAAGAGTAGACGTTTGCGTGCTGAAGTTAACAGGCTACAGTGGTAACGAAATGAAAGAAATTCAACTGTGATTGGACTAATATAAATACCCAATTTAAATTTTAAATTCAAATCGTTCGATAAAGTCAACCAAAAATTTTTGACTTCCTATCGAGGCGTGCCGCTAGGCGTTCGTAATGTTATACGCCTATTCCGAACGCAACAGAAAAGGTTCCGAGTCCAAATTCGATCGTATGGAGAAGATAGCTTTTTGGACCAGTTATTAAATTAAATTTTCGATTTAATTTCAGCGCGTTTGCTCATCGTACGGCCAAACGATCACTCCAAACATTACGAAAATTGAAATCCGATAATAATACAATATTACGGATCCAATGGAACTGGTTTCGTTAAATTCCGAGACTGTGCCCCTGAACGCTATTTTTAAATGTCGACTAAACGATATAAATTCAAAACTGAACAAAGCAGTTTCAATTTCAATTCTGAAGCTTCCATTATCTTCAGTATTATCAATATAAATTTTCTAAGCCTTCAGATTATTTTTAATCAGCTTAAAATCGAAGATTCAAATTTTTACCCAGTTTCAATAATTAAATTCAACAATTTAATCGCTAAATTCATTCTGATATTCGAATTTCAAATTAAATTATCATTCGAATATTTAAACTCAATTAAATATTCACATTTCAAATGTCAAAAAATTCAGGGTCGTTACAAACTTCCCCCCTTAAAAGAATTTCGTCCCGAAATTACAAGTTAGGAAAAATGATCCTTAACTCGTCTACTATTTTCCATAATCTAAATAGTTTTATCAATTTATCCAAACAAATCTTTCTACTAAAGATTCGTTATTGATTCAACTAACTTTTCAACTTCAATTATAAGTTCCAAACAACATTGTTTAATTTCTCAATTCAAATTCGAGTTTAAATTCAAATTTTAAACTTCCAAAATTTCTCAAAATTTTTCTAACACTCGAAATTTTCAAAAAATTTCGCCAGCGTCTCCTTTGCGCGGCTAATACGGCACGACTACAAAACGTCCCTACGGACTCTCAGATCTCAAAAGAAAACAAAATGCCAAGTGGCAAAATCAGAAACTCATCAAATTTCATACTGAAATTTAAATACATACCTTTTGGTCGAGCAAATTCAAATTATCTTCAAAATTTAATCCAATTCCATATACCCTGTATGTTTTACCTAACAATGGCCAAATTTACTTATTGGATTCTCAATACCCGTTTTACTTAAGAATTTCATTCATTCATTTCTTAAGTTCAATATAAGTATTACATACTTCTTATATTCGTTTTCACTTCATTAACAAAGTTATATATTCATTTCCATTCAACTTTAAATTTCAACTTCATTTGAATTCAATTGACAATTTCAATTCAATTTGAATTCATTTTATCTTCAGATTTTCATTTCGAATTTTTACTTCAATTCGATTCATCTTCTAATTTTGAATATTGAGTTCCATTTACCTTTATCTCAAATTCAATTTGAAATCACTAAAAAATCCTTTTAAAAATGGATATGGAAAGCACGTTCCCTCATGGATCACAGTTACTCGGCGGTTTCGCTACTATCCCAGTAGAATCGCTCGTAATCTGTAGATTTCTCATCTCTTAAATTTCGCCATGGTTGTTGCCATAGATCGTAGTTCACACGGCGGTTACACCACTATCCCAGTGGAATCGCTTGTAACCATAGGCATCTCGCCCCTCGAATTTCGCTGTGGCATCTAGATCGCAGTTTACACAGCGGTTGCGCCACTATCCCAATGGAATCGCTTGTAACTGTGGGCATCTCACCCCTCGAATTACGCTAGCATACATCGTGATCAATCAATATGATCACATCCCGATCAAATGGATACTCATACTAAGTTCCAAGACCTTCACAATTTTTTTCAATGGAAGGTACTTTTTCATATCCTTAGTTTGGAAAACATATGTCATATATGTATAGTACTTCATTTCCAATTGATTCCATTCAATTTTAATTGGCATTTCATATTCACATTCACCAACTTAGAATATTTTCAATATCAAATTTACTTAAGAATTTCACACTTATTTCTTAAGTTCAATACAAGTATTTTCCATACTTTTGATATTAATTTTCAATTACCACTTATATTTAAACTGGATTACCAATTCCATATAAATCCAATCAATTATAATTATTGAATTCAATTCGTTTCAAACCTTATTCATTTGGTCAATCTTCAATTAGCTTCACTTACTAATTTTAGTTTAATACATCACTTCGTTTTCCACAAATCAAATTCAGTTTCAGTTCTATTTACTTACAAATTCAAAATGAATTTTAACACTCAATTTCATTTTCTTGCACTTGCAGTTGCAAATTTATTTATTCATTCACAAATTCATTCATTTTCAATTTGAATCTCATTCCAATTAGATTTCAAATATTTTATAAGTTATCAAACTTATTTACATTCCATTAATGAATTTATTTTCAAATATTTCTCTGGAATCCCATTTCAATTTGTAAATTAGATTTACGATTCACATTCCCAAATCTCATTCGTATATGGATTTTTATTTCATTATCTTTCAATTCATATTTATAAATTTCATCTGCCAAATGAACTTATCTTCAAATTTTTGGTTATTATTTTTAATTTCTTATTCAATTCCATATAACAATGATAATACTTCAATATTATCTCTTCCTAACAACCAAGCATCCATATACAATAATAATTCATAGAAAATCATTTCTTTTCTATACAAAAATAGTTTTGGGCAAAATTATTTCATTCACCCTATTTAAAACAATACTGTGTCGGTTTATCTTGTTTAAGAGTTTAGAAACCCCTATCGATTACAGTTGGCCACCCTGCATCGACCAGAATCTATAAACAATCAACCGATAAGTCAACACAATACAAAACAAATTTTGTATTCACTAACAAATACGCGCTCATATCTATTATTACACTCACACTCATTCTAGAGTACTACTGACTCTATCTCTAATGAGTAACACCCAACAGAGCCAAGGGTTGTCGCTTAACCGGATGCTCTGATACCACTTGTAAAGACCCGCAAATCCGTCTTCCGAAAACTCGACACCGATACGTCCACTGTACCAAATGTCGAAAAATCGAATGGCGAAAACGCGAAACTTTAGGGTTAAAAGAAGAGGTAGAAGAAAAGATAGAAGGAAAAGAAAGAAGAACAACACAGAAAACAAAGAACAGGAACAATATCAGAATCTCACATACCGCAGCGGAACAATATATAATAGATAAATCCATAATCTTTAAAACAGACTATATCAGTTTATACATACATCAATCATCAGAGTTTACAACAATGGACAGTTATATAAACTTGTCTTCATACAGAATACACAGCGGAATAAATAACAAGTATGATAGTACGCTTCGCCGTCCAGCTCATCTCCAAAGCTCCAGAATATCCAGAATATCCTGATAACATAACTCTAGGCTGCCCGTGTGGAAAATTATGGGCACCCAGAGTTTAGAAAGGGAACAATAAACTCCAGGTCAGTCATGGTGACTGGTGTGAGATTGTAAAACAGTTATTTTCGCAAAGAAAATAAAACAATTTCGTAATGCTTTTGGAAAATGAAACTACCATAAGGCCTCCCGCCACACACACAATGCAAACGCAGAATTGGAGGAGATTTCTCCTTATGATAGTCAAAAATGCTTACTACGCAAAATCAATTGAATATTATTATTAATGTCTAGTGCGGAAAACATTTCGAAAATATAATATCAATCTTAGCCAACATACAACTATTGTTGTATGTCTACTATAGCTACTACGTTCAATAGCAGGTTATCGCCACATTCCATAGCAGGTAATACAATTAAAAACCGTACAGGGTTCGTATTGTTTCTTTGGATTTCCAACAAATGATCAGGCTAAGGAACTTCCTTACACCGAAATAGAACGCCTCTGGAAAGACTCCTCGGATCCTAACCGGATCTCTGCAAACAAAAGGCCGACGCTACCTCACGCTCTAACCGAGCTGTAACTAGGTAACTAACACACGAGCTATGCCATCCCCCGGTCGTTACCGACCTTTATCCGAGGATCCTCAATCGAAAAGCAACAGCCACAAAATATAATCAACATAGGTAAAATATCTGGGCTCCATACCATGATATCACCTTTTATCCAGAAGGAAATGGCATACCCTAGGGGCGCTACCCCTACAAACCTTTGCCGCACATTCCAGTTTCGACCATTACCGGGTTGTGAGGCTCGACGAAGTCTCGTCCACAAAGCTACGCTTTTTCACAAAGCCACGCTTTTTCACAAAGCCACGCTTCTTCACAAAGCAACGCTTTGATCCACAATTGATCAACAGCACTTCGTGTGCCACATTACCAAATTGGGAATGTATCATTAGTAACCATCAACTACATAACCTCTGAGCTCGTACGTCTCAGAGAAGGGTGTTAAGCTAAGAGAATAAATTCTCCGCCACCAACAGAAATGTATTTGATAGAAACCAGCTTTACATCTCAAAGTGTAACGTCAGACACACATCCATACAAGTCCGTTCCGGGATCGAACGGAACCGAAGGCACTTCCAAAGAAGCCCTTGCAATCCGGATATTCACTAATCACGTCCGGACTTCCCATCACAAAAAGAGTGATATAAATCTCTATACCGGAGCAACTCGGTGCAGAGACATTCGACAGGTTGTCCTTTCATTTTCACAAATATCCGGTCTTTACACCGGTCTTCAAATGTTATCCATTCGCGACGTATCACTATTCGGAATGGGTTATATGACACAAAGGTCCTCTCCCGGCTTAACCGAATAATGAGCGTTTGTTTTAAAAACAAATCAAGTGCCATTTCAAAGGCAAATATTGATAGTTGGTTATTTAACTATCAATAACATTCATAACAAACATCCAATTCAAATAATTTTTCCCAAATTATTTATTTCAAAATATCTTCAAAAGATATATATTTTCCACACTTCACATTTGAAAATCAATTTCAAATCATTTTTCACGCTTCACATTTGAAAATCCATTTCAAATCATTTTATGGTCCATTTAAACCAATTAGATAAATCCTTATCGATTTATTTCAAATTTACATTTCAAATTTACATTTCAAATTTGTAAATTTATTTCCACACTTCATCACTTTGAAAATCCGATTTCAAACCATATTTTCCACACTTTTAAAAATAAATCAATATTTATTTTTAAAACAAATTTCCCTTTCCTTTACAACTTCTATTCGGAATTTACATTCCCTAAAATCCACTTTTACACGATTTTTTAAGTCGTTTTCCAAATATTCATTTTCAACCCCGAATCAACTTTAAAAATTGATTTCTAAATTTTATTTCAAATCCCAAATCAAATTTCAAATTGATTTCTGAATTTACTTCAACACTGAATCACATTTCAAATTGATCCTAACTTTTAATCCCAAATACCAAATCATTTTTACAAATCGATTTCCAAATTTATTCTCAACACAAAATAAAAAAATTTCATTCAACATTAAATAAGTTTTCATATCGATTCCTCAGAGATTTATTTTAAATACCCAAGCAATTATCAATTTGATTTCAACCAATTTATCTCCTTTTAAATAAATTCTTTTATTTTCCCAAACCATCAAAAATTCAATTTTTAATTTTAGAAATCCAATTTCATTTATTTCTGGTATCCAACGATACCAAAAACACATTCGGCTAAATTATAGCTCTCAACAAATTCAATCACAGATATAATCATACACAGATTATAAATAATCAATCAAACCACATATGAAATCAATTCAAATGTTTTGAGGAATCCTGTTGGATCCCTCCAACCTGTTTCCCTGCATCCATAGATGTTAGCACAATACCAATTCCACTTCGAGGGGGAATATCGCGGTATATGGGTTTTATAAAAATATCATCCGCTTACTAACGGCGCAATAGGGTCTCATCCGCTATACGAGGCGGGAAATCAATCAATCCAATATATACATATGCCAATATGTATATATTGCTATATATATAGATATACCCTACTATATCTAATATCACATTCAAACAACAAACAAACAATAACTGAAAATTCCACTTTTCAATTTGAGTGAGAAGATCTCACCTTTGCTTTTAATTTGGCAATCCATTTTCATTCTCGGCTCGTTCCCATATTTTCGACCTTGTATAAACAATTTTGCAATTTATTAATATTCAAAGTGATCGAACAATCAACTTTCATTTGGTAATTTTAATTATTCAATGATTTAAATTTCTAACAAATCTCCCTTTACAAAATATTTTTCATTTGAAACTAAAATTTTAATTCAACTAATAACTCAGTTTTAAACAATAATTAAATTTTAAACAAACTTTCTTTACTGTAAATTCTCTAAATTCTTCTTTTCCATCTTGTATATATATGTTTTTCATAAAGCTTGACCTACTGTACAATTTCCTTACTGGTATATATATTTTTTACATATTAAAACAATCTCCTTTCCCTTTCTGTCAAATATATACAACTCATTTCTTAAATAAAACAACTTGCTTATTCACAAATAACTTTACTGTAAAACTAATTTCTAAGTGAACTTTTCCAAATCCAAAACCTCAATATTTTCAAAAATCAAAACTATACATGTTCTTACAGTACCCCTTTTTTTTCTGTGAATATGCATTCATACATACTTGGATATTAAATCGAAAATATAAATGGTAAATATACCTCACAAAAGCAAAATCGTGAACCCAGATCGAAACCCTCCCATCGAGTCGCCGCCTCGCCTGACGCCGCGACGAAGTCGCCACGCGTGCCGTCTGCAATCCCACGAACTCGACATCCTTACGCTCGCCTGACCTCACGCTTCAGGCAACCACAAATCCAAGTCGCGACTGCCTCGCCATGCTACTAGACTCCCACGCAGCCGCGTACGCGACTTCTTCTCACCCACGTCGACATGCCTAGGGCACCTAGGTCGATCGCGATCTCGAGTAGCCCTCTCGAACGACTCCACTACTTAAGGCGATGATTCGCGAATCCCTTAGCTCGAGTTGTTCGAGCATCGTGATGGACGAGACGAGCCTCTTCGATTACAACTGATTTGAATGAATTCTCGTTTTGATTTATGCAGATAGAAGGAATCGAGATTTTTATTTTTAACCGGCTCGCGATTTTGAATTTGAACGAGGAAGGGGAAATCGCGAATTTGATTGAAGAGGAGAAATAAGATTTCGAACGAGAAGCATTTATTCATTCAGCCATTGTTCTTTGATTTTGAACGAAATGATATTCTTTTGAACTGCTCGCGTGATAGAGAAACAGAGGGGACAAGAGTAGACGTTTGCGTGCTGAAGTTAACAGGCTACAGTGGTAACGAAATGAAAGAAATTCAACTGTGATTGGACTAATATAAATACCCAATTTAAATTTTAAATTCAAATCGTTCGATAAAGTCAACCAAAAAATTTTGACTTCCTATCGAGGCGTGCCGCTAGGCGTTCGTAATGTTATACGCCTATTCCGAACGCAACAGAAAAGGTTCCGAGTCCAAATTCGATCGTATGGAGAAGATAGCTTTTTGGACCAGTTATTAAATTAAATTTTCGATTTAATTTCAGCGCGTTTGCTCATCGTACGGCCAAACGATCACTCCAAACATTACGAAAATTGAAATCCGATAATAATACAATATTACTGATCCAATGGAACTGGTTTCGTTAAATTCCGAGACTGTGCCCCAGAACGCTATTTTTAAATGTCGACTAAACGATATAAATTCAAAACTGAACAAAGCAGTTTCAATTTCAATTCTGAAGCTTCCATTATCTTCAGTATTATCAATATAAATTTTCTAAGCCTTCAGATTATTTTTAATCAGCTTAAAATCGAAGATTCAAATTTTTACCCAGTTTCAATAATTAAATTCAACAATTTAATCGCTAAATTCATTCTGATATTCGAATTTCAAATTAAATTATCATTCGAATATTTAAACTCAATTAAATATTCACATTTCAAATGTCAAAAAATTCAGGGTCGTTACATTAGTGCCTTTTAGCCACAACTCCAACACGAGTCATTATCCAGTAAGGAGATATCAACATAAAAGAAGAATAGAAGAAAGTGCCGATCGATATATAGTTCTCTTTCTAATTCACTATTGTTGTCCAAGGTGCATGAGAAGATTAGGGTGTTGAAGTTTAGGTGGCTTAAATTGGTATAGTAGGCTAATGAGTTTTATTATCAATGTTGTATAGTCAAACCTAGCTCGCATGCTCATTCTGCTGCAAATGTCGTTACTTTTTTTTGTAATTGTTGCATTTTCCCCTATTTCTATTTTACTTTTCTCCTTCTTTGTGATTCTCTTGATGTCTATACTAGCAAGTAGTAGTTATGATTGTGTATCAAGTGTACATATGCTTATCATTTTATATTGCTATATTTATGCCTGATACCTATTTATGATCAATATTTATGCTTGACTCATTTTTTTGTACATGTTGTCGTAAGGATTCAACATTTTTTTGAATGTGATATATTATTTTCGCTGCCATCTATGCCAAAAAATATTCTTATACCAATAATTTTTGTCTAACATAATATGTATTGTAGCATATCACATGAGAGATGTTTTTAGACACAAATAAAAAAAAAGAAATTAGGCAAAATGTATCTTAATTGTTGGATTTGATTGGGTTTACATTTTTGGTTGAAATCAAAATATATCCAATAAGTGAGATTAATCGCATCATCGCTTTTCTTATGTGTCTCAATAGACTTTCCCATATTATATATCTAAAATATCTATTATAAAAATTAATTAAAATGTACTAATATTTTGTTGGCAATACATACCATAATTGATTTTTTGCAAAGGTGACATTTCAGGACCTCTTGATTAGTAATTAGTAAGTTAGTTTCCTTCAAAACAGTAATAAGAATCTTGGAAATTATACTGAAGAAAATAATAAGCAGTTTGCATTGTGATATTATTCTCTTTTAAAATATGCATATACTTCAAGTATAAAAATAATAAGGCCGCGTCTTAATAGAAGACAACAATTTCATTTTTTTCCTCAAAAAGAAAATTGCATTACTACTCAAAAATGAGCTTTCCCACCCTGGGAAGTAGTACAAAGGAAAGAAAAGAAGAGATAGGTCAAAGAAAATAAAATAAAAACAAATGTGTGACCTGCTAACTAAGGGGTCACAATGAGAGAGACACCCTACACGAGCCGAATTTGGAACAGATTCAGTGTAACTCGGTGGAGAAAAACACCCACCATTTCTTCCCCTTCCCGTCTGGTTAGCAACAAAAAACAACCCTGATTCCTTACTGATAGTATCGATAATAGTTTTGATAATCAGTTTTCGATCTTTACTACAGTAGAGCGTTATAGAGCTATATTTGAAGTCTAATGTATCATGAATCTTTTGCAGAATTTTGCCTTCGAATCCCTCTTTTGCTGACTCTAATTTAGTGAAGCCTTCGATCTCACCATCTAAATTATTATCAATCACTTGGAGAGGGGCCGGGACTACAAAAGTTTCAGCAACCGTAAGAGGATGGAGATCATGAGGAGCAGGCTAAGAGTGCATAGACTGAAGGAATGTAGCTTGCAAATGCTGAGCAATATTAACCGTAGAGTTTGTGCACGCATATACTGATGTATGAGTACTATAAACATGAGAAAACACCTCGGGAAGGACTATTTCAGAAGCATAAGCTTTTGGTGTAACCGCATGGACAACTTGAGACGCAATAGCAAGACCAGCATCAGTAAGTTGCTACACTTGACCATAGAAATTGACATGCACATCATCTTCAGTTTGCATTTGCAAGTTCATGAATTTTGAGTGAGACGTCATGACAGCATCATATAAGGACAGATCATGTGTCTCTGAATCATGGAGATCGGGGATGGAGGTAATAGGAAGTGATGCATCATCGGGGGGTGACACAACATGCGAATCAGCATGTACAAGAAATTGCACCTGTCCCAGACTGTTGTGAGCAGCAGCTTGATGAGTAAGGCTGACTGGAAATGCACAAAAATGTGCGTGAACTATAGGGAATGAAGCTTGGGACAATGCATTTCCCAAATGAACAACAGGAAAAGCTTGCATATGCACATGCTATGCATGAGAATAATTGATATATGCATGATTTGGAGAACAATGATATGTGAATAATTTCATAATGAGGACAATGATACAGTGTTTTGATATATGCATGATTTGGAGAACAATGATATGTGAATAATTTCATAATGAGAACAATGATACAGTGTACAAAACTTTAGTTCAAAAATGTATATGCTTGAACAAACAAAAACATGAGTTGTAAATACAAATAATTATGATGCAATCCACTCTATTCGAAAGTGCAATATTTGAGATTATTTGAATTTACAAAGGTATATAAATAAAAAAATTCTATTTGTTTCCTGAGATTATATATCTGCATCATTCATGAACGTTTTACCTAACGGCCTTCCTCCGCTAACCGCTGATTAGTCCTTATTACACCCATATACTCATATTATGCAATCACCTAAAAATAACATTTCCATAATCTAAAAAAAAATTCATCACAATTACAATTTACAAACATATGAAATAATAAACCAACAAGGCATGTTCACAAATTTAGACATAAATTATTTTAACATTAATATTGTAGCCATCGAATACATTATAGGATTTGTATGGTATTAAATTGTATCATTGGTAATTATACAATAACATATGTATACATTTTTTAATTGTATTTGAACACTCATTTTTATTATCTTCATTTATCATTGCTAACACATATTTATTTATATTTAGTGTATCATTTAATGACAATCCATCTTAAAAAGAAAATAAATAAATATATGCACATTAGGCACAATTTCGAATGAATATATGAGCCTCACCGGACCTTATGGTGGGGTGTGTCTACCCTAATCCTTTTAGGTTTCAGGATGAAAATTCAGACCTGCAAATGATCTATGGGGCGGGTCTGGGTCGAGGTTTAGAAAACCCGGGATAGATCTCTGACACGAAAGATCCGCCCCAACTCATCCCATCCCTAATTGTGTATGGTTTAAAAAAGGTTAGTTGGATTATGTTAATGTGAAACCTTATAGAAATTGTCCAAATAATTCACTCATTAATTTATCAAGGGTATGGAGTCAAATTCATTTTTATATACATTGAAACTCATTACCCATCAAAACTAATGATAAATTCAAAACTAATTACCTGTTAAAACTATATATGACTTTTTTACTTACCATCTTTTAGAAGTAGCAAAATGAACCGATGGTGCACATATTATTTACGCAATTGTGCTACATAAAAGTAACGAATACAAGGAAAAGTGATCAAAGTACTACATTAAAAAAAATGATACATGCAACCATGAACTATACAAATGCCCGTGTGCGTAGCACGGGCCACACACTAGTTAATAATAGAAATCTAGAACACCAGGTTTATAGTGGTTCGGCGTAACTGCCTACGTCCACTTTGAGTTTTGATCTTTATTGCTTTACTTGATAATCGATTACAGATACAATCCGTACACCAATTACTTGGATACAATTGGTAAGTAAAAAAGTTGAGTCTAGAAAGTGGTAGAGTCTCCCCAGTGTTCTCCAAAAATGGTCCTCTTTCACTGTGCCCCTGCCCTCTTATTTATAGACGAAGATGGATTGGATTTCCCTCTTGGGCCTAGGAGCAGGATACCTTGGCCCATGGCGAGTGACTCCTGTACACCGAGCCACAATTGTCGAATGGCAATTGCCGAACCACAAATACCGAGCGACCCTGTTATGCTTTGTGGGGAGGAATGCTGGTCGAAGCTTCTGCCGAATGATGTTTGAACTCCGGGCGAGGATACTTCGGCCGAACAAGGCAGTGCGTTGCACTAATTGTACAGGCCGAACAAGACTGGAATGCCGAGCGAGGTTCGTGCCGAACGAGGTTGAATGCTAGTCGAACCTGGAACGCCGAACAAGGTTGAATGCCAAGTGAGGTAGGGATGCTGAGCGATGCTGGATGCCGAACGAGGCCTCTCTGCCAAACGGTACTGGATGCCGAACGAAGCCTCTCTGCCGAACGGTGCTGGATGACGAATGAGGCCTCTCTGCTGAACGGTGCTGGATGACGAACGAGGCCTCTCTGCCAAATGGTGCTGGATGCCGAACGAGGCCTCTCTGCCAAACGATGTTGGATGTCGAACGAGGCCTCTCTACCGAACGACCATGCTGTGCCGAACGGCCCTCAATGCCGAACGATGCTGGATGCCGAACGATATGGAATGCCGAACGACCATGCTGTGCCGAATGGCCCTCAATGCCGAATGAGGCCTCGACACTAAGCCCCTTGTTGCTCGGTCAAACCACCGGGCAATGTATGGGTTTTTTAAACACAAACTATCCCGTAAACGAGCGATGATAATGTAAACCTAGTATAACCATAACCAGTTAAATATGGACTGATATAAACTAGAATTATGTTAGATAAACATGGTCTAATACGACATGAACACATATGACTAGTTAAACAGAGACTGGTTTCTAAATGCAGTAGCATTAGTTAAACAATACTAACACTCGAACATTTATTTATACACGTATACCAATATATTGTACAAAGCTTGGTAAACACCCACCTAAACATCTTATGAATTCTCACATTGTATATAAACCCAAAAAGATAAATGATCAGTATTTGATTTGGCCTTACACGGGCCTAGATTCAACCTGCCATTTGTAGGTTGCACCGGTCGACCGGTGGGAATGAACCAGTGGATCGGTGAATGTCCCAGGTAGAAAATTTTGCCTATGGTCTGACGACGTTTCTCCACCTATCTTCACCAAATTTCATCCAGATCATTATATTTCTTATTTCTGAAGTTATCTACATGTTTAAGGCATTATATTTAACATTTCTATCTACCCAATCTTCATTGAATCGTTCCATTAGTTCTCTTAACCCAATTTCAACCATTTCAGCATTTAGACATTGTCAATCTAATTTAAACCCTAACAATGACTATAAAATGGTATACTCTCAGATAGACATTATAATCGAAGGAGATGATTCACACTTACGAATCTATGCCCTCAAGCACAAGAATTCGCTTAATTGCTCTTTGATTCCTCACTGGCCCAAAAACAGTCCTCGAAATATCCCCGAATCGCCAAATAGATGGTATAATCGGACTCCTCTTCTCGCACTGATCGTTTTGATATATTTATTTGTTGAATTTGCTTGAGGATATGGAAAGTTTTGCGAAGATAGGGGAAGAGGGTGAAGAGAGTAATGGAGTCGGGAGGAAGAAAATGAAATGTACGTATAGTTTCAGAAACTAAATAAGAAAGGGACATGACCGTTCAGATTTCAAATTCAAACCTTAATAGGTAAGTCTATTTCAAAACCGGCAATCCAAAAACCTAGGTAACTTCTTCATACAAACTCTTATCCAGATAAATCAATATACCATTCTAACCAGAAAAATGAGCTCTACGAAATGGCATAAGTTTTGTCGTCTAATTTCAAAGTTTGTAAAAGTACCATGCCTCCCTTCTTAGTTAAAATTATTAAAATAATCTTTATATTAGTTTATAAAATTTACAGGGTATTACATTTTCCCCCTTAAAAGAATTTCGTCCATGAAATTCCTAAAGGATGAAAAATACAATGCACACACTCACGTATCACGTAACATAAATGATATATCCATAAACAAGCACAACCATGTATGTGTATTGTAACGACCCAGAATTTTTGTAATTTGAATTTAGAATATTTAATTTTTTTTAAATATTGAAAAGTTAATTTTATAAGTTAAATAACTTAAATTTCAAATATAGCGAATTATTTGATAATTAAATTGTTAATTTGAATATATGAGATTGTTTAATATATTTGAATCTTGAATTTGATATAATGAAAATGATTTCAAAAGTTAAAATTACATTCTTTTGAATACGAATGAAGATAGTAAACTTTTAATTCGGATTTAAAAGTGATTTAACTAATTTTGAAAATTACTCGTTTTAATTAACGTATAATAATAGCTTTTTGGGGCATTGTCTCAGATTTTGACGAAACCAGTTTTATCGGATCCGTAATAGTGAATTATTGTATGTCGTCAAATTTCATGGCGATCAGACGAATCATTTGATCGTGCGAGTCCGAAACATATAGAAATTAATTTTAAAAATTTATATAATATAATTGAGTTAAAAAAGCTATCTTCCGCATATGATCGAATTAGACCTCGGAACTAGTTCCATTGCGTTCGAAATAGGAGTATAACATATAGAACGCCAGGTGGCATGCCCCATTCGAAGTTCGGGATTTTCGGACGTTTTTAGCTTGATAGTTTAAAATTTAATAGTAATATGTATATATATATATATATATATATATTATATAACAACCATGCAGCCATGTCCCTTCCTATACGTCCCACGTACGCACCATACCCCACCCCCTCTTCTGCTATAAATCGTGTTTCATTAGAGAAGTACACCACTTTTCTCCTTTTCAAATTGAAAATAAACAAGGCCAATCGAACGACCACGATCGCGATGGACCATTGGAGGCCGAGATGGTTGTGGGTCCCAATAGTAAAGTCGCGCGTCCTGAGGTGGCAAAGAAGTGGAACGACGCGATTAAGGCACGTGGAGCGTGGCGACGCAGGTAAGGGGGTTGAACGGCGCGACCTAGGGTTGGACGTGGGATGAAATTGCGACGACCGAGCTTGGCTTGGAGGTAGAGGGAGGTGCGGCTCGAGATGGCGCAGCCGTTGGTGAAGTTCGATCGACCTGGAAGCTAGCGGTGGTGAGACGGCGTTCGAAAACGATCGACGACGATGGGTTTTCTTGGCCTGGAACATGAGGGAGAGAAGGAAAAGGAAGTTAAGTTTAAATTTTAATTAAAGTAAGTTAATGTTAAATAAATTATCTCGAATGTAAATAAACTCGTAAATTTTTCGTACGAGGTCCAAATTGAACGCGACGAGTCGCGTTGCTATCGTGTCGACGAAGGCTACGGTATTGAATTAGATTGGACGAATTTGGGGCTTGTTGGAATTTATACTAAAATAGATGGTCGTTCCATTTTTGCCCAAATTGGGACGTTTTGATGATTAAAAATTAAAGTGAGTTAATCTCACCTTTTTGGTCTACCAGAAATATATTTTAGTCGATAAAAATTATCTATTGGATGTTTAGATATTTATTATTGATAGTGATTGACTGTTTGGATAATTTACTATATTTATTAGTTGGATTGGATATATTCCCGCATATTGGAGCGGATGAGACCCTATTACGTTTCCGTGTAAGAGCAGATGACACTTTGTATACGAATCCAGTCTCGAAGCGGTTGATTTATATTTTTATGATAATATACTGTATGTGATGCAGGGGGACAGCTTGGAGGGATCTAACAAGATTCCTCACACTGTTGATTTTATTATCATATATACGATGTTATATGACTTGTTGAATGCCATATTGATGACATTGATATGATTTGCTTAATAAGTGCTTTAGTAGCACCGGGCCTCATTTTTGGTATTTTAAAATACTATAAAATAGTGATTTGATTTAAAGAGACTTCAAAGCGATTTTGGAGCATATATCTTTACTACTAATAATAAGAATTCGTTGTACGTGATTCGACCGTGTCTTTTTTAAGTATCAAAAATGCCATTTTCGTTTACAATTTTGTCTGCTTCTTTATTCTTATCCTCTCCGCTTCTTCTCACACATTTTATTCCACATTATTGCTAAACCTAATCTCCAAAAAACCTATTAATCACCAAATCGATCGACATATGACTACAATCACCAGATTAATCGAAGTCTCCCATCACAAATTCACAAATCAATAGAAGTGTCGTTGCAATCCCCAAATCGATCGACGTCTCTTATTATTGAATCATTCGACATCGTTATTATCACTAATCACCAAACTGAATGATGCTGCCTAGTGATTATTGAGAGGAAGAAGGCTAGGTTGGTCGTCGATAAGGTGATCAATGAGGATGATCAACTTTTAGTTATTGATGTAAAAGTTTAGACCTGATTTGACTTAATTATGTTTTATTTTATAATAGCAAGAGGAAGAAGGATTATGTTATGGTGATTATTGGGAGGAAGAAGGGTGCTGCGATGAATCCTATGACTATGGAAAAGCTTCAGCTTTTTCATGGTCATACGATTTTGCTAAAGGTATCTTTCCCTTCTTAATTTTTTAATGCGATTGGATACTAGGTTTTTTATTGCTTTGTTTTTTATTGCTTTTCTTCTTTATTGATGATTGTAAAAGAGGGTCCTGTGGTACAAGAAATAATAAAAGGATTAGTATTTATTTTTGCAGATCCGGTTGTTTTTGTTACCTAAAACTGCTACTTTTATCTTGCAAAAAAAGACAACTAAGTACTGTATGCGCTATCATAGAATACAATGGTTTCAATCTAGAGAATGAATGAATAAGAACGTTTTAAAAACAAAATAAACCTTTCATCTTGCAACTTCCCTTTGGATTTGGCCAGCTGAATCATGATGTAATTGTTTTAGGGTTTAACGTCGATTTTTAGGTTTTGTTATTAGTGTTAATCTGAAGGTAGTGACACTATGTTTAGTTAATTTAGTTGTTTTTAGTGTATGGGCAATAGGAGGAAAATATATCGAGAATTCAGATGTTGTTAGGTTATTACGTATTTGAAATAAAGGATTAAGTCGTTGATGTTTGTTTGGATCTTTGAATATAGTAGTTTGGAAATTTGAATTTTGAAGTTTCTTTTTGGTTGTATTATATCTAACAAATGGTAATTTTAATGGATGTTTGCATTCGTTGTTGGTAATTACTAATTTTTGAGACATTAACCTAAATCCTTATAAAATGTTATGATGGGGATCCTATAATGGGTGTTTGGTAATAAGATCTCAAAAACTGAATTATTAGTTTATGATTAGAGGATACATATGGTCATTTTTGAATCTTATTTTTTTGCAACTAATGAAACAACATAAATGACAATTTTTTTAAGTAGTGTATTATGAATGTAGGTTTGTATCATAAAAACAAGTAGTACAAGATCAAGTAATGAACCTAATAGTATTTAGAGACAATGTTTGATAAACTGCATGTGAATTTAAATGCACAAATTGTGCAATCATCACTGATTATCTAGTAGACAATAAGAAACGTGTATATTTAGTTTGGATTCAACAGAATTTCAATGGACTAACTGTGATAAACTGTCCGAGTCATTACTGGGCATGGTAAACCTACATGCCTCTTTCTAATATATGTATTTTTTAACACTTTGCCTTGATTTATTAATGTAACCTGCATTTTTTAATTTCTCTCAATAGCGGCTCCTTATAGTCAAACAAGATTTTAGATAATACTATTTTTATTTTAGCATTCGCAATTTTTCTCAATTTTAATTTAAGTTTTGCATTTAGTGGATTTTTGGTTGCATTAAAGGACAATTTGTTTATAGTTTAAACAATATTTATCATTACTTATCAGTTTAATGTGTTAAAATACTAGCTTGGATAGATAGTTCTCTTAGTTTTAGTTTACAGTTTAAACAGTTTTTATCATTCCAATTCTTTCATGCAAACATATTGAATAATAAGATGCTTGAACACATGAGCATGGACTATGCACTCTCTCATCAGATTGTTATCAGGAATACGGTAATGAGCCATTTGAAATTCTAACGAGTGGAGTTGCTAGAGGATAACTTTATATTAGTTGGAATATCACACATATCTCAAATATAATTTTATAAGATTAAGTTGAGTATAGGATCTTATTGTGATATTTTCTCATGTTCTCAACTATTTTTTAACTTGCATTTTCAATATTCTACAGCTAAAATAAGACAAGTACATCAAATGTACATGGTCGACACATTGATTACATGTTGATATTACAAGTTAAATACGTGATATTAGCTTACTGCTTATAAATAAATCGTCCTTAATAAAATTGGTTTTCAGCTAAAGCATTGTCTTAGACTTAATAATATAATTAACAAATACAAAGGATACATTTCTGTGTTTTGGATTTTATTTTGCACTATCATTATCTTAAAACATTTTTGGTTACGTATTTAGATATGTATGAATTTTAAATATAATAATAGTGTGAGACAAATCAAGGTGAATGAGCATGCTAAACTTTTAATTAGTATCATGGTTCTAGCTATGTTTTTTATTTTAGGTGGTCAGGAGTGTTTTGTATCATAAAGGTTCAAATATTGATTTGTTTCTAAAAGTTTCCCTCCTTTCAGAGAAATGAACCTGTGTTATAACTCAAAGTATCATATATGTTACAACATAGTATTACATTTATTCCCCCACATTGTATTTGGGTTTAAAAAATAATAAAGGGGTAAAAGTGTGAAATTCTTTATTAGAACATAGGTAATTTTATGTGTTATATGGTAACTCATATCGCTTACTACAAGTAATTTCAAGTTTTCTACTGGACCTATATTATTTGATTAATTATATCAAATTTGCTTTTGAACTAATATTTTGTTAAAGTAAGAGATAAATATGTAAAATGAATATGTTTTCGATATTCCTATTAGCACAACAATGTTATGTATCCAAATTTTATTCATAATGTTTCAGATTATTTGTGCAAAACCTAAAAGGAGAACACAAGAGAAAGCAACTTCTCAATATCGATGTTGAACCAATTCGTGGTTGTAAGAGCAAGGCATTCAGTACTATCAGAGTAAGTGAACTATGAAATAAATTTCCTTACATCTTTAGTTTACATAGCACAGAGGTACTTCTGATCTATTAGTCATGAAAATGTGAATGAAAAGTTAAATGATGTTGTCAACAATTAAGACAAAAGCAAGTTGTTCTAATTAATATTAAGAGAAATGCTATAAACACTAACGGTTAAAGTAGGTGTTCATATACTTGCCTACACCTGTCTCTTTAAAAGTGGTTCCATTATATTAAATAACAACGTAAAACTTTCACTGTATCTGCATAATATTCATTGTGCATGTATAATAATGTAAATTTAGTTTAATAGAATCTCACGTAAAACTATCAGCATTTCAAATTTCATGTTACCAAGGATTAAGATTATGAACATAGTGAGTGTACTTAAGAAGGATGTATGCTCGAGAAGGTTATTTTTCATAATTGTTTGTTATAATTTTTCCCCCATCATCAATATGTTCTAATATGCATGTTACGTTTAACGAATTTAATTTTTAGTCTCATGAATGGTTCGCTTATAAAAGGAATATTTTGGTAATATCTTTGGAGGAATATTAAAATGAATGGATACCAAAATGTATAGCAGTGCCACATTTTAACTTCTTAGCAAGTTTTTAACGCATGTTTATATTTTGACTTTAGTATTATATTATATAGTTGATAAGTATTGAAAATGAAAACCCAGTGATATAGCATTAAATATATATTTGAGGTGTAATAGGCTTGACCTAATCAGTTTTTTGTTTACATTTTTAAGTTTGTCAAAAGATTTGCAATACATGGTACATGAATCACCTTTCCATAGTTGTACTATAATTTGAAAAACAAGTATTTGTGTGTAAAAATCAATACAAACATAAAAACCTTTTACCCTTTTATTGAATACTTACAAAAGATGTCATTTCCCAGTCTATTGATGAGATTTAACATTTATCCTCTGCGCTACACAAAGAATCAAAGTTTTACATATGAACATATCTAATGATGTACCATTTTTTTATGCTAGATTACATTAATAGTAAAAATAATTGCCTAAAACTTCATGAAATGAAGTAATTAACTTTGTTTTAGGTTGTCAGTGCTCTAGCGTCATTCCTACTGCATCGAGTAAGATATTTCTGACGTAAACTGCATATAATTAAGTATTAATATTAAAGGAAAGTGATATCATAAAAAATTGCAGTGGTTATTAGATCTCTAATGTTCTAAGTGGTGAAATTGAATGTACAAAATGAACCACTTCACTCTATCATTACTGATTGTATGTACAACTTATCCAACCTCGTCAATAAACAAGTGTTGTGCAAATTTGTATTTGGACACCTAAAATGAACCTGCTCATGTACGACCTCGCTAATCATTCACTCAACCCTATTTGGACTTCAAGTGATAACCAATATAGTAGTCATCCATGTCATGTGCAAGAGTAACGATATTAGGCCTAGGTATTTTTTTTTTTTTTTTTTTTTTTTTTTTTTTTAATAAAGGAATATATACATAACCGGAGAAAAATCGCCTTTCTCCAATGGCTTACAGGAAAGAAAGATACAATGAAAGCAAAAGAACAGTACAAAACCAAAACCGCTACACAACAGCGGACAAGCACAGCTAAAACCCCAGAACAGGAAAAAACCCAGACAAGAACAACACTGCAGGAAAAAACCATCAGCAGAAGGGGAAACTACTCCACCACCAGCCACAACCCGCCTTGACCAGTAGGACTAGGCCAGACCACCAATCACTAACCCGCCTAGTCCAAGAGGATAAGGCCAGACCACCAAATCAATCCGCAGAACGCGCGAACAGAGAGGCGCAGTGAGAGCGGAACCAAGATTAAGAGCTGAAGAAAGCCCCCAAAGAAGTAACAAAAAGCGACTCGGTTCGAGAGCCTAGACATCAATACTTGACCCCGGCCAATAGATTGCCAAAGAACCTGAAACTGAGAAACTAACAAACGCATTAAAAAAACCAACAGTAAAGGGGGGGTGGGGACAGACCGACTAAAGCAGACCACAGTCGGAGACAACAGTCAACCTATACCCAACCTGGCTTGGGACACACCATGCGAGATAGATAGAAGACGAGCTAGTCGATCCGCACGGGTAGTTAGTCGGCCCCTGAAGGGTCTACCACGGAATGCGAGAAAGACGTCGTTCCTCACACGCCGAATAATGGAGGCCGGCTCCATTCGAGTGTTCTCAAACGTTGCCTTATTCCGCGCGCACCAGAGGTGCCAACAGATGAGGCATGGAATCAAGCGGAAAACGATTGCACGAAGATTCTTACCAGCGCTCCCAGACCACCATGAGTTACGGAGATCTGAGGGCGAGGTGGCCGACCGACTAATGCCAAGAAGGTTACCAAAGTAATTCCAGCAACATCTGGCAGAATAACCACAAAAGAAAAGATGATTCCTGGATTCGGAGTTCCCGTTTCCGCAGCATCTGCAACGAGAAACGAGAGGAATACCGATAGACTGGAGGTTCTCGTCTAGAGGAAGACCATCATGTAGGATACGCCACATTAAAGTGGAGACTTTGGGTGGAATACGAGAGTCCCAAATGAAGGAGAAGGAAGGTCGAATCGGAGCTTGGATTCGGATCGAAGACCAAACTTTCAGAATGGAAAAGGAAGACCCATCCCATCCTGAAGATCCACCATGAGAGTCAGAAAACAGTTTAACTGATTGCATGTGTTTCCAGGTCTCACTAGCAAAAGAAGGGGAGCCCAAGAAATTTGTGCCCGCAAGGCTGCGGTATTTCGCTCGGAGGAAAGTAGCCCAGAGGGAGTTGTTAGCACCAAACCTGTGCCATAATTTACAGGCAAAAGCCGCACACAGATCCTTTGGGTTGCGAAGGCCCAAACCCCCTTCTATTTTAGGGCGACAGACCACGTCCCACGACACCCAATGGTGTCGACGGGCACTGTCTTTGTTTCCCCAAAAAAAAGAAGAAACCAGCGAGCGGTACGAACGAAAGAAAGACGAGGTAGGGGTCATGGCCGCGAAAACATGAGTTCCCATCGAGTCTAGAACAGATTTGATGAGAACAAGTCTTCCAGCTTGAGAAATAAGAGAAGCGTTCCAGCGTAAGATTTTACCCCTTACTTTGTCAGTCAAGGGATCAAAAATAGCGTTAATCTTCCTACCGCGGTACAGCACAACACCCAGGTAAGGAAGAGGAAGAACGGCCTCCTTGAAGCCTGAAACCAACTCGATCCAAGAAGCTCGAGCAGGGGGCAAGTCTTTTGCATGAACAAAGCAACTTTTGGCGGGGTTGACTAACTGGCCCGAAGCCCGCTCATATTGATGAAGAAAAGAAAGGAGACGCCGGACAGACGAGACACTGCCATTGGAGAAAATAACAACATCATCAGCGAAGGATAGGGAAGTGATTAGGGGGCAACCCCTTGGAATCCCGAATCGTTGAATCTGTCCGTATAAAGTTAACGACTGGAGACCGCGGATGAAAGCCTCCGCCGCAATCACAAAGAGAGAAGGCGATAGCGGGTCTCCCTGACGTAAACCCCTACCAGCCTTGAAGTAGCCATTGGCCGAACCATTGATGAGCACCGAAAACCAACAGTTGGAGATGAGCCTCCACACCAAGTCAATAAGTTGTTCCGGAAAGCCGAAAGCTCTTAAAACCTTGATGATGAAAAACCAGGACATACGATCGTAGGCCTTAGCCATATCCAGTTTGAAGACAACATTCGAACCCCTAGTCTTCCTGTCGATCTGGGAAATAAGTTCCTGAGCGAGAAGGACGTTATCAGTAATCAACCTTCCCTTGACAAAACCCGCCTGAGAAGACGAGATGATTCGTTCAAGGAAGGGAGCCAAACGAGAAGCCAGAATTTTAGAAATCACTTTGTTAGAAAAGTTGCAGAGACTGATAGGCCGAAAATCCATACAGGACCTCGGTTGCTCGCATTTTGGAATAAGAATGAGGTTGGTAGAAGTCCAACCGGAAGGCAGGGACCCTCCAGAAAAAAAGGACTGAACAGCAAGGCAAAAATCCTCCTGTATAATAGACCAGGCACTTCTAAAAAAGGCACCGTTGAAACCGTCCGGTCCGCTGGCACTATCCTTGCTTAGTGCGAAGACCGAAGAACGAATCTCCTCAGTGGAAGGGAGTTCAGCGAGAACGTCCCTATCTGGAGAAAACACAACCCGAGGAATAAAAGCTAACAGAGACGGATCAGAAACCGAGACCGAGGGAGCACCTAAAAAGGATTGGAAATGGGACAGAACGGTTTCTTTAACATCTTCAGGCGAAGATGCCACAGATTGATCCGGCCGCAAGAAATCACGAATGGTGAGGAGGTTATTCTTCTTACGAATAGAGGAATGGAAAAATTTAGAGTTAGAGTCACCGTTGACCACCCATTTGATTCTAGCCTTCTGACGAAGGTAGTCATTCTCAATACGAAGTTCAGAGGAGAAAATGGTTTGAGCAAGGCCCCAAGCCTCCTTGTTCGCCTCATTAGGATCCTCGTCATGGAGGGATTCAGCAAAAATAAGAGATTCTTCGGCCGAGCGAACGCGGTCGAAAATGTTCTTGAATACTTGAAGATTCCAAACCTTAAGGTAATCTTTCAACCGCTTTAGCTTACGACTGAAAAGAGCACAGGGAGAAGCAACAATAGGAGCGCTCCAAGACTCAGCCACAGCAAGGAGAAATGTATGGTGAGATCTCCACATGCTCTGGAACCGAAAAGAGGAAGGACCCGTTAAAGAACGGGGAGAGCAGCGAACTACCAAAGGAGCATGATCGGAGAAAGAACGATGTAGATGCGCAACCGAGAAGGAAAACGGAAGGCGAAACCACCCTTCCGAACCGAAAACACGATCCAGACGGGAGAGTATACGGTTGGGTCCCTCCTGGTTGTTGGACCAGGTGTAGGCAGACCCAACAAAAGGAAGCTCAGAAAGGCCAGAGCTGATAATGAACGAGTTGAAATCCTCCATCGCAGACCGGTTGATGGCGGCTCCTCCTCGTTTTTCCGCTTGGCAGGTGACGATATTGAAATCGCCACCAATGATAGAGGTTGAAAAACCCAGCGAGTCGAGCTCGAGAAGGTCAGACCAAAGGATTAATCTCTCTATCCGATCACATTTGGCGTAGACCGCCGAGAAAAGAAAAGGAGAACTAAAAAAGGGGGACGAGCAGACCAAAGAGAAGAGCTGAGAGGAATCAAAAACGGTCTGAACCGACAGGGATTTGGACCATAAGATCCAGATCTTCCCCGAAACGTTGGCATAGCCACCGCCAAATCCAAGAGATAAGACGATACTGGAAATGCCTTCCGGACCCAGGAAGGGTTCTAGGATAGCGACCAAGCCAACCGAGTGTTTTTTGACGATGCGTTTAAGCCTAGCCAAAGACTCATCATTGCCAATTCCACGGACATTCCAAAAGAGCAAATTCGCCATAGGGATCGCGAATAGGCAGAAAGTCGGATAGAACTCAGACGAGGTAAAGGGAAAACCGGGAAGATCGGTCGATCTCCTCGGACGCCGCTATAGAGCGTGTGCGAATGGTGCGGGGAGTAGAGTGAACTCTACGAGATCGGCGCCTAGGCGCCTTGGGAATGGAGTCGGAAATCTGATGAGAAGGGGCCACAGCTGCGACAGGGCCCGAGCCCAAAAGCGAAGGAGTAGAATCTACAGAAAGCGAAGGAGAAGGCGAAGAGTTCCGAGATAGGCATGCGAGGCGCTCATTGAGTAGCGCAATCTCTTCCCTGCTCATGAGAGGAATGGATATGGATAGAGAAAAAGAAGAGACAGAGGATGACAACGACGAATCAGGCGAAACAGGGAGGGAACCATCTGGAGAGTCGGATAGGGAGGAAGGACTCTCCAGGGCCGGTTGGGAGGGGTTAGCCTGAGGGGATCGAAAATGGGAAGGAAACCGAGACAGACTCATACCAATCTTCTGCAGTAACCAAGCAGAAAGATGATGAATGGATAAGCTAGCAGGGTCAAAAAGGCTCAAGCAAGGAGACACAGATAACGGAGAATGGGATACAGCCGAAGGAGAGCAGAAGGAGAGGGACGAATCAACGGACAAAGGAGAGGTCAAAAAAACACAACAAGAACGGGTCAATGTAAGGCCGCAGACAGAGTGCGGTCTAAATCGCTGTGGGAGTCTTACCAATGCCGGACTGTCACTAATCAAACAGCCCCGCGAAGCAGGTAAGAGTCGCAAGTCGGACCAATCAGAGGGGAAAGAGAAGCTAAATAGCTGGCTAACCCTCAATCTGTCCGTATAGTGGACCGTAGTGGTCACTATACGTGCAGGACGAGAATAGCGCCTGAGCCAATAGCTCCGATCCCTCAACAAACACGAAAACGACCAAACGAAGCGAGAAAAATCGGACCTGGACCAGAAAGCCCCAGTCGTTAACGCCAAAGGAATGGTGACGTCAAGACTGGACAGAGAAGACCAAAAACGAGAATCCAACGATTCAGCCCAAACAAAGTGCCTGGGATGAATATATCCAGCTCGGTCAAGACGATCCCACACACACACCTGAAACCAATCAGGGTGAGGCAGATCGCATAAAGAAATGAAGCTGAAGATCGGCACCGATCCAAACAGCAAACAGTGACCTGACACATACCCAATCTCAATAAAGATGGCTATGTCAGGGAGCACACACGCCAGTGTGTCATGGCTCAGGCAGTAAAAGGAAAGCAAAAACCACGAACACCCCACAACAGCAGGCGTCCCATAATAACCATCAGATAAGAAGTAGAGGTAAAGAAAGTTCACCTGCCTGCAGCGAAAGACACTTACCTGCCAACCAGCCTCAACAGCAACGGTACGGCAGCCATCAACTAAAGCCAAGTAATTCCCCTCACCCACCACCGAAGGCAGATCAGAGGGGGAAATCAGCAAATTCCCGCAAAAAGTCCTCCCAGAAAATGAAACAAGGTTAACTAATCTCAGACAGACAGCATCAGCCGCCATAAGGCATGGTCGGGAAGATAAAGTGGTCAATTCTCTATCTTCCGCCACGCCAATAGAACAAACAGTGGACTGAGCATCTGTAATTGACCACAGCGAGGAAAACTGAGAGAAGGCACACGATAACTTAGTCGAAGAAGGCAGACAAAGAGGGACAGGAGTGGTCAACTCTCCCGTCTCCCTCCTCGACCTATCCTCCTCGACGAGGACGTCAGTACTGAAAGTTTCCCCAGCCACCGAACCAAAACAGAAATCAGACGGGGCGAAATCCATCATACCGACCGAATCCCCAAAAATCAGTCTTGGCTCGAACTGGGTGATGAAATCCCGGTTCGCCATAGACGCAGAACTAATAGAGCGGGGCGTCTCCACAAATCAAGGAGAAATCTCCATGAAAACACCATCTACCAGTAAATAGTTGAAACGAGCCAAAGAGCAGAAATCCCCAATAGAGAACACCGAGATCTCAACTGAATTGTCAGAAGAAAAGCAAACCGATAGCGGGGGTTGCAGCACTTCAAGCAGTACTATTTCAACCTACTAATTGCATGATATATATCGGTGTTCTTATCAGACTGTGTGGCCACTATGCAACTTTTATAACAAATGAATCACATATTGTGCAACCATCACTATGATCAATTTTTTATTGATGATTCCACAATTGATTATATAAACTTAAACTCACTACTGGTAAACGAATTCAGATCATATCATCAAGCCTGATATGTAACACCTTTTAGTTGTATGATGTTTTAGTTTGTAGTTATCCTTTTCCTTTTTCACTTTGAATAAAAATAATTTTCAAGTTTGGTCTCTTATGTTGGTTCTTTTTAAAGATACATATTTCTGTTTTCTTTAAATCTGGGAAGTAGACTCAATAGAGCCTGTGAGATCAACCATTTTTATAGTGAATCTGTAAATGTATTGTAGACTACGGTTTTGGCATGGAAGAACTCTGAGGTAGAATACTACTTTGCAAGAAGATGTTCTTAAGAAGAGGCTTGGTAAATATCTGCTCTTTAAATATTGAATTTTTGATGAAAAATTAGATTTAATGTATGGTTAATTAGCCTAATTAATACAGTTAGCTACTGCAATAAAACACAACTCTCTATCATAGTATTTGAAGTACCGACTGCAATGAAAGACAATTGTATGATACATACAGTCAGAACAGCCGGACTTCTGCAAGTCAGCAAGTCCTATTATACAGCTTGATCAAATCTACACTGCTAAGTTACAAGGACTGATGTTATTTAAGTCCATTCAAGTTTAATATAATCAACACCGATCTTTTTCCCTCTTCTCTAATCTACCGTTGTTTTTCAATAAAGAATGAAATATGGTATTGGCAGCGTGATAGCTTCCATGAGCTCATTCTTTTGTATTTGTTCTGAAGATTTGGCTTGCAAAGATACATACAGAAACCATTTTGTCTCGAATAATCATTTTCTTTGATGCACTATTTAATCAAATAAATGTAGTAATATTATGTATGCTGTAATTTGACTTCACACTGAGTTTGGTTTAAATGGGCTTTATTCTTTGTTGTCATGAAAATTATATTAGGGCAAAATTACATGTGAAATAATGAGCAAAATTTGCAGCAAGTTGTCCAACATGAAATGGTTTAGATTTTGGTTTTTTGTCATAGTCTTATATTTGTTATTATTGTTATTTTTCTAAGTTGTATTTCACACTGTATGCTATATTTCAATACCGTTATATGAAGGATTAAAGAAAAATAAATTTGTTAATAGATATTCAAAAAAATTAAAACCGTTCGTATTCTTATTTGTAAAATAGTTGAATATTCGATATTCAAAAAAATGAAAGTGGTCAAGCATACAATGTATTCACATCTGAAAAATATTTGTTCGGTTTTTGTTAAGATTATATATTATTTGAGTTTTTTAACAATGAATGACGTATATTTTTATCAATAATAGTTTCTATTATATGCACTAAATGCACATAAAACTATAATTTCCATTCAAAATTAGTAAACTCTCGAAATAGAAATCAAATGTTACCCATTGAGTTGCAAGTTGAATCTTTGTGTTCAATTTTGTGATAAGTGCATATTATCCAAATCGGATTCATAAAATTGTTACGGTTTCAAATAGTCATTTGTGCCTCAACTATATATATTTTGATTTTGGTTAAACTCTATATATTTTTGCGGTATGGTTATATCTTTTGATTTTGCTGCCTATATTTGTCACCTTCATCATTTTTAGGTAGATGATGATAAACAGCTAGAAGGGTTATGTGTTTGTTACTAGAATTACTATTTATAATCTACAGAGCTTAATGCGATAGCAACTATTATATATTTCCTCCACGGTTCATACATCTCTTATTATCAAAACTGCCTTCATTCATAGTGAATCTTAGTTAGAAATTTATATGCACCAACATAAATGAAGTGTATACTATATATGCAAACAAAACATTATACATGCTTTGAAAACTGCTACAGAGGCACGTTAGTGAATTAATGCATGCACATTGTGATTAGATGTAGGTCCATTTGGACGTGTACTCGTTTTAAATAATTAGTCTTGAATTATTTGAAGAAGTAGTTTATTTAAATATCAAAAGTATGATTTTTGGATATTATAAATTGATAGATTTATAAAATATTTTAAATAGAGATTTTCGAACTGTAAAATAAAGATTTTTGAAAATATTAAAATAAGTCTGTCTTTTATAATGAAGGGATATAGTTAAAAGGAAATTAGAAATATTTTTAAATTAATATTATTAACCATTTTAGACAAAGTAATATATATATATATATATGTGTGTGTGTGTGTGTGTGTGTGTGTGTGTGTGTATATGTGTACATGTATGAAAGATTAATTACAAATGTGAGATTTTGTAAGTATGCTAACTTATAAAAGAAATATTTTACAAATGAAGTGAAGATTTGCAAAATTGTATTTTGATAATAAAAAGTATAGATTTATAAACGGGTTTTATAAATTAAAGAAAACTATTATCGTTTAATAAATTGGAGAATAAATCAAATGGTAGATTTATTATAAGATACAGACTGATATTTTAGAAATAGTTGACTCTGTTTTGGAAATTGAAGGCGAGGGAAAATTGGAATGTTAGACGATATTTTATAAATAGAAAGGGATTTATAAAAGGAATTTATCCATATGGAAATAATGTTAAAATGGACGGTGATTTATGTTTTAAATGAGTTTTGTGAATAAGTGAGATTCATAAAGGAAATAAGTTATAAATGGAATTCACAAATTAACGGGTTTTATGAAAGGAAGTTTTTATAATATGGATAGAGATTCTTAAATGTAGTTTTATAAATATGGAAATGACTGGGTTGAAGATTTAAGAATGGATATTTATCAAGGAAAGATATTATGTTTTAAAGTTGGTTATTCATGTTAATATTGCTTAAAGTTGTTTATAAATATTTAAATAATTTTGAAAGTTAATTATTTAAATTATTACTATGGTTTGAAATTAATAATAATGATTATTAATAATATTTTGGTGACTTATTTTTATTATTTATATTGTAAAGGTTAACGATGGTTTTATCCATAATTGTTTGAGTTATTAATTATTATTTTTAAGAGGTTAAAGGTTAATAATAATTAATTTTTTATGATGTTTTCGAGATTCATAAATAGAGTTTTGTAAATGGACTTGGATTTTTATAAGAGGAGCTTATAAAATTGTTTGAAGATTTAAAGGAAGATTATTTACAAGTTATAAAGGTTTATAAATAAATGGATATTTATAACGAATTTTAGAAATGGGTTTATAAATTTACAAAAGAAATTATGAATAATTGCATGGTTTTATAAAGGTTTAGAAATGACTTGAGGAATAATTTATAAATGGTTTATAAATGGTTTTATAAATTTATAATGGAGTTTACAAATGATTTTATAATTTGGTAAAAAGGAGATCTTCCTTAGTGTTTGGCAAATATACTTATACCGTTGAGATAAGTATATGGATATTTTTTAAGTATTGAAAATATAAGGGTTGTGAATATATCTTTGTAAAAGTATTTTGATACAAGCATTTACAAGATGATTTTAAATAATGAAAAAATTAATTAAGGAGGCTTAGTGTTGATTGGTGCTTAACCAAATGTTGGTTTTCCCTATGGAATTAAATCTCCGATTGAATGCTTGTCATTAAATAGTTAAATAATCAACTATCGGGATTTGGACCAAAAAGTAGCTTTAGAAATATCTAGAACAAACCGTGACTTATGTGGCACAATCATTTCTGATGATGTTGTACTATGCGTGTAAATCTTGTTTCGTTCTTCTAGGGAAATGATAAGGAAATCTGTCCACTAACAGTTAGGAGGTGATCTCCGAACTTATCTTTGACTGTTTATTTCCTAAAGAATCGGGTTAAGTTTACCGAAAACTATCGAATGTTGTTTCGAAGAGACCGGGATCTGATATGTTATCCGAAAACCACTTCGATCCAACTTAAGTGTTCGAAGTGAAGACATCTTGAAGATGATGGAATTGGAGACGGAGCTTTCAATCGTTTTGTTCAGTCCCAGAACGAAATAGTATGGATGAATGTTGATATTGTATTGCTGCCTGGAAGGAAGTGTTAGCATTCCAAGTGGGAAGTGCTATATAAATGGTAAGAGCGTGGCCTCTTCGAGCCTCACACCCGGAAAATGAATAAAGTAGGGACATACGGCAGGGCTAAGTGGGTCGCACCCAAGTAGGGTATGATCATCCCAAATCTAGAGCGTTATTCATGTATGCTTCAGTGTCCTATTGTGTGGTTGTTGATTGTAACCTAATGTTCATATTCGGCGCTACTCGAGAAGCAGGTAGTGTTGATCCTGAGTAGCAGAGGTGCAACGTGTTGTAGCCTCCCGTACACTTGATCTAGAGGTGTATGGATTCGGTGGGTAGACCCTTACCGTTTCATAGTTGGAATCCATTATCCAATACGAGCCTTCGGTTTTGGTTGTAGAACCTAGTATGCTAGAATTTAATTAATGTAACAATTTCGACTATGATTAATAAGTATTTGTATATGATACATTACTATAATATCAAAGGATTTCATATGAAATATTTTGGTTATCGTAAGGTAAACACCCGTCCGTGTTTATGTGTGGTGTGGTCTTACGAGATACCTTTGTTTTCAATGGTTTTTATAACTTTAAAATCCAGATGGGTGTGTTTTCTCATGCTGGTTTTCCAGACTAACTCGGGTGTTATTTTATTATAATACTCGGATTAGACCGAGCATATTTACAGATTGTTTTGGATGCATTGAAGCTCGGGAGATAGGTTGGAGATCTTCAAGGAGTATTCACGTATATGTTAATTTTCCGCTGCTTTATTATAGAAATTATCAGCAATTGTGAGGACAGGATGTTATAACTGTCCAGGCTGATAATTGTAATTGTTGTTGTACTCTGATGGATGTATAAATATAATAGTTTCTCTTTGGTAAAGATCATTGATATTATATTATATATTGTTCCACTGCTATTGTGAGATTTTGTGTTGTTTTAGTTTTATTTCTCTTCTTCTTCTCTTCTTTTCTTCATTCTTCTTTCTTTTCCTTAATTATCCGTCTTTCCGTTCGATTTGGGTTGGACATGTTTAGTTTATTGTCAGCTTGAATTGTACGAAAAAGCGGGTTGTTACACGTGATATTAGAGCTTAGGTTGAGCGAACACCTAGGCTTTGGTGGGAAGTTACTCATTTGAGATAGGGTAAGCGGGACCCTAGGATGAGTTTGAGTGTGTGTATATATGAGCGCGTATTTGTTAGTGATTATAAAAAAGTTTTATATTGTTTTAATTTATTTGTTGAGTGGCTTATGAATTCTGGTGCATACATGGGACACCACGATATCGATAGGGGTTTCTAAATGCTTAAACAAGGCAAACCACACGGTATTTTTTTGGAAACTGGGTAAATGGAATAATTTTACCAAAAATTATATTTTATATATAAAGAATAATTTTTTAGAAATTATTATAGTTATATATATATGGAGTGTTTGGTTGTTGGTGAATGATAATATTTGATTATTATCATTTGTTGTTGTTCTAATAAAAGTTGTCGTTGTTATAATCTAGACAAAGATAAACAATGGTAAAATGAATTATATAAAAGACTAAATTTATAAGTATAAATTATAGAATATTGATTATGCTTAAATAATCAACAGTTGTGAAATGAATTACATAAGAAGTGAGATTGTATAAATATGATTTATAAATGCGATTTATTAATGGAAAGGAAATGAAAATTTCTTAAGTATATTTATAAATATTATTTGTTAATGAAAACAGGTTTAAAACAAGAAGTTTGAGAATTTAAAACCCATTGATTTGGAAATTGTTTTTCAAAGGTTTGGAAAAATAATAATAGTATTATTTTGAAAGTATTTTGGTTATAAGTATTTGAACTGAAATTTAAAGAGATAAAAAGCATTGAACTCACTTCAGTCGTTGGAAAATAATTCTGGTGATGATTGCAGCATCATCGACATTCATTCTTGAGTTTCTAAGTGGGGAATTGCTACCATTAAATTGTTTTGATAAAACAAATTTGTTTAAGATTCCTGAAGAGAAATTTGATATATAGAGGAGTTATGTATATATATGATTTCGAATTGATTTGAAAATAAAATTGGCGTTAAAAACTTGGAATTTTATCTAAATGTTTTGAGAAACATAAGATAATAAGTTTTTGAACTTTGAAGTTGGTATAGATAAGAAAGAAAGTTACAACTTATGGATTTGAAATGAATAGGTTAAACAAATTTTAAATTTATTGGATATGAATGTTAAGGAATGAAAGTCATAAATTTTGATCGGTAATTAAATTAAACTTAAATAAAGTTAAATAAATGGAGTTAATGAAATTGAATTTAATTTGCAATAAATTAATGAAATGAACTAATAAAATAAATTAGTGAAATTGAAATGAACTTGAGTTATAAAATAAAATTCCACTTAAGTTGTAAAATAAATTGAATATGTTTAGGAAAGTCGTTTGCCAGAAATAAATAAAATTGATTGTAGTAATGAAATAGATCAGTGAACTAGTAAATGAATTAATGTAAGGAATGAATTGAATTGAGCTAATGAAATGAATTAGTGAATTGAATATGGTTTAAAATAAATTTTAATAGAATTGAATATGAACTTAAGTTATGAAGTGAAATAAACCTTAGAAGTGTTGTATAGAATGTTTAAAATGAACTGAAGTAAATAATTTTATCGAATAGATATTAAGTGTTGCTAGTATTAAAGAAATATACTATGTAAATTGAATATGGAATGAAATGTTGTTAAACATAAATCGAATTTAAAGTGAATATTAATAAGTGAATGTTAATGAATGGAATGTAAGTGAAATTAATGAATAATGGGATTTGGTTTAAATTGAATGCAGATCAAATGAATGTAAAAGTAATTGAATGTAAATAAGGAGAATGAGATATGATAAGAAACCAATTGAAATAAATATGTAAGTTGTACATATATTATTCTATTCGCCTAACTGTTTGATTCAGATTCGAGTATACGATTTTGAGGTGATTTACACCGATTCGAGTTAGGATTTTTCACTCAATTCTTGACGGCGAACACTGGATATGGATTTTTGGTTGATTTTGATATTCTCTATCATAGTATATGGCTATGCAAGGAGAATGACGGTTTCCAATCAAGGAACCGGATCTGAGTCCGCACTAGAATGGTCGTGTGAACTATACTAGTTCGGAAGTGAAATTGTATAATCGAGCGAGCGATCAGGTATGGTTTTGCGTATGGATGATATATCAATATCATATGGGCTTTAATAAATTTAATGTTGACATTGGAAAAATGTAAATTGATATGATTATAAATAAATTTGTGGAATATTATTTGTGGGTTGGTTTCTATTGTTTCATTTGTTACATTTGCATATAGTTATTGTATTAGTACATGTTATATATTGGTATTACTCTCCATATGCTTGTTCTCATTGGTTGTTGAGTGTTTAGTAGGTGTGGATGGCGTATGCTTTGCATTTGAAGCTCGCTTTCGCGTTATATTGATTGTATATGCTTGCTAATACTAAAATAAGGTGCACATCTCAGATTACATACCGTACTTTTATATTTTTTCCCTACGAGATGCCTCATCCTCGAAGATGAGATATATATTTGTGATTATATATATTGTAAATTTTTACGATCGAGCCGCGCAAAGGAGTCGCTGGCGAAATTTTCTGAAAATTTAAGGCATTAGAAATATTTTGAGAATTTTGGAAATATTTACTAAAATTTCGATTTTGAGTTATAACTTAGAGTAAATGAATGGATGGTATTAGTTGGATCTCGAAAATTTGATTATGAATTTGAAGACTTAGAAAAAGTTTTATAAGAAGTTTTAACTAATTGATTTCAAAAGGTTAAAAGGTTTAAATGAATTTGGTAATTTATTTCAACTAATTGTTTTTGAAAAGTTAATAGGTTTGTGACATCTTTCTTACTTGGTAATTTCGGGGACGAATTTCTTTTTAAGGGGGGAAGAATGTAAAGACCTAGAAATTTTGTCATTTGAATTTAGAATATTTAATTTATTTTAAATATTGAAAAGTTAATTTTATAAGTTAAATAACTGGATTTCAAATATAGCGAATTATTTGATAATTAAATTGTTAATTTGAATATATGGGATAGTTTAATATATTTGAATCTTGAATTTTATATGAATGAGAATGATTTCAAAAGTTAAAATTAAATCCTTTTGAATAAGAATGAAGATAGTAAACTTTTAATTTAGATTTAAAAGTGATTTAACTAATTTTGGAAATTACTTGTTTTAATTAACGTGTAAAAATAGCTTTTTGGGGCACTATCTTGGATTTCGACGAAACTAGTTTCATCAGATCCGTAATAGTGAATAATTGTACGCCGTCGAATTTCATGGTGATTAGATGAATGATTTGGTCGTGCGAGTCCGAAACGCGTAGAAATTAATTTCATAAATTTATATAATATAATTGAGTTGAAAAACCTATTTTATACATATGATCGAATTAGACTTCTGAACTAGCTCCATTGCATTCGGAATAGGCGTATAACATATAGAATGCCAGGCGGCAATGCCCCATTTGGAGTTCGGGATTTTTGGACGTTTTTAGCTTGATAGTTTAAAATTTAATAATAATATGTATATATATTATATAACAACCATGTTGTTTTGTCCCTACCCATACGTCCCACGTTCGCACCATACCCCCCCTCTACTATAAATCATGTTTCATCCGAGAAGTACGCTACTTTTCTCCTTTTCAAATTGAAAATAAACAAGGCCAATCGAACGGCTACGATCGCGATGGACCACTGGAGGCCGAGATGGTCGTGGGTCCCAACAGCAAAGTCGCGCGTCTTGAGGTAGCGAAGAAGTTGAACGGCGTGATTGAGGCGCGGTGGAGCATGGCAGTGCAGGTAAGGGGTTGAACGGCGCGACCTAGGGTTGGACATGGGATGAAATTACGGCGACCGAGCTTGGCTTAGAGGCATAAAGAGTTACGGCTCGAGATGGCACAGCCGCTAGTGAAGTTTGATCGACTTGGAAGCTAGCAGAATTGGCGTGGCATTCGAAAAATGATGGACGACGATGGGTTTTCTCAACCCGGAACATAAGGGAGAGAGGGAAAAGGAAGTTAACTTTAAATTTTTAATTAAAGTAAGCTAATTTCAAATTAATTATCTCGAATGTAAATAAATTCGTAACATCTTCATACGAGGTCCAAATTGAATGCGAAGAGTCAAGTTACGATCGTGTCGACGAAGGCTATGCTATAGAATTGGATTGGACGGATTTGGAGCTTTTTGGAATTTATGCTAAAATCGAATGGCCGTTCGATTTTAGTCCAAATCGGGACTTTTTGACGATTAAAAATCAAAGTGAGTTAATCTTACCTTTTTTTGGCAAAGCTAGCGGGGATGAATGTCCCCTACCATTTATTTACAATAATAAGAAAGGTCCTTACATCATAAATAAGAGTAACAGAGACAACAAAGAAAAGAAAGAAGAAAATTAAATAAAGGTATAAAACAAGAACTTAACTAAAAAACAGAACAAGGCTAAGCCCAGTTGTTTTTCACTGCGTCTTCAAAAGGGTAAGTTGATAAAGACAAAGCAATATGAATCTGCATGCTGATACAACAGGAGACTTCCATTTTCTTTCTCATCTTGTTATTAAATAAGATATCGTTCCTCTCTCTCCATAGTTCATCCACCGTGACTTTGAAGCACAGAAGAAGCTCATATTTATCTATTGGATGTTATCTAAAATCGAAGCAGCTCATAGTTAATCTTACCTTTTTGATTAACCAGAAATATATTTTAGTCGATAAATATTATCTATTGGATGTTTGAATATTTATTATTGATAGTGATTGACTGTTTCGATAATTTACTATATTTATTATTGGATTGGATATATTCTCGCCCATTGAATAGGATGCGACCCTATTACGTTCCCGTGTAAGAGCGGATGACCCTTTATATACGAATCCCGCCTTGAAGTAGTTGATTTATATTTTTATGATAATATATTGTATGTGATGTATGGGGACAGGTTGGAGGGATCCAACAGGATTCCTCACGCTGTTGATTTTATTTTCATAGATATGGTGATATATGACTTGTTGAATGTCATATTAATGACATTGATATGATTTGCTTAATTAGTGATTTAGTAGCACCGAACCTCATTTTTGGTATTTTAAAATACTATAAAATAGTGATTTGATTTAAAGGGATTTCAAAGAGATTTTGGAAATTATATATATTTTAAATAATTAGTCCCGAATTATTTGAAGGAGTAATTTGTTTAAAAATCAGAGGTATGATTTCTGGATATTATAAATTGATAGATTTATAAAATATTTTTAATAGAGATTTTCGAGCTGTAAAATAATGATTTTTGAAAATCTTAAAATAAGTCCTCCTTTTATAATCAAGCGATAGGTTAAAAGGAAATTAGAAATATTTTACATTAATATTTATTAACCATTTTAGACAAAGTAATATATATGTATATATATACATATATGAAAGATTAATTAGAAATTTGATATTTTGTAAGTGTGATAACTTATAAAAGTAATATTTTACAAATGAAGTGAAGATTTGCAAAGTCGTATTTTGATAATAAAAAATATAGATTTATAAACGGGTTTTATAAATTAAAGAAAACTATTATCGTTTAATAAATTGGAGAATAAATCAAACGGTATATTTATTATAAGATACAGACTGATATTTTAGAAATAGTTGACTCTGTTTTGGAAATTGAAGGTGAGGGTAAATTTGAATGTTAAACGATATTTTATAAATAGAAAGGGATTTATAAAAGGAATTTATCCATATGGAAATAACGTTAAAACGGATGGTGATTTACGTTTTAAATGAGGTTTAGAAAAAAAAAGTGAGATTCATAAAGGAAATAAGTTATAAATGGAATTCATAAATAAATGGGTTTTATGAAAGAAAGTTTTTATAAAATGGAAAGAGATTCTTAAATGTAGTTTTATAAATATGGAAATGACTGGGTTGAAGATTTAAAAATGGATATTTATCAAGGAAATATATTATGTTTTAAAGTTAGTTATTCATGTTAATATTGCTTAAAGTTGTTTATAAATATTTAAATAATTTTGAAAGTTATTTATTTAAATTATTAATATTGTTTGAAATTAATAATAATGATTATTAAGAATATTTTGGTGACTTATTATTATTATTTATATGGTAAAGATTAACAATGGTTTTATCCATAATGGTTTGAATTATTAATTATTATTTTTAAGAGGTTGAAGGTTAATAATAATTATTTATTTATGATGTTTTCGAGATTCATAAATAGAGTTTTGTAAATGGATTTGGATTTTTATAAGAGGAGCTTATAAAATGGTCTGAAGATTTAAAGGAAGATTATTTACAAGGTAAAGAGGTTGATAAATAAATGGTGTTATAAAATAAAATAAGAATAGAAGCCATTAGAGAGAAGCATTTTTATTCATTCAGTACACTATATAATACAAATGAGTTCTATATTTATAGACTCCAAATGCAATGGAGATTACAATAATGTCATTTGCCATTTAGCATATTCACCCATATTCCTAATATATATTACAGCACTCCCCCTTGAATATGCGTCTGATAAGGTTAATTACCTCATTAAAATCCTATGGTATTATGAGGGTTGATGTTTCTGGATCAAGATAATGCCTCATCAAAACCTTACTAACAAAAACCCAGTGGGAAAAATATTATTGAAGAGAAAAGAGTACATTATAGCATACTTTTGAATGCTCCTCCTGATTTATAACGCATTATTTAGTTAGTTTGTTGATGCATCTGATGCATACCAATTTTATACACCATCTTCTGAAACGTTGATTTTGGAAGTGCCTTTGTGAATAGATCTGCCGGATTTTCTTGGAAATGGATTTGTTTCACCTCTATTTTGTTGTCCTTTTGTAGTTTGTGTGTGAAGAAAAACTTAGGAGAAATGTGTTTCGTCCAATCACCCTTGATGTAACCTGCCTGAATCTGAGCTACGCAAGCTGCATTGTCTTCATAAATAATAGTTGATCCTTCTATAGTTGAAGGGAGCTGGCACATATTCCGAATATGCTCAATTAATGATCTTAACCAAATACATTCTCGACTTGCTTCATGTAGTGCTAGTATTTCAGAATTATTGGATGATGTTGCGACTAACGTTTGCTTCATAGATCGCCATGAAATAGCTGCATTCCTAATACTAAAAACATATCCAGTTTGTGATCTTGCTTTATGTGGATCAGAAAGATAACCTGCATCAGCATAGCCAACTAGATTTGTGTTATTACCTATGTCAGAATAAAACAAGCCTAAATTTGTCGTTCCACGAAGATATCTTATGATATGTTTTATACCATTCCAGTGTCTTTTTATTGGTGCTGAACTGTATCTTGCTAGAAAATTTACTGAGAATGCAATATCTGGTCTCGTGTATTAGGCTAAATATAATGATGCACCAATGGCACTGAGATATGGTACTTCTGGACCAAGCACATTTTCATCATCTTCTTTTGGGCGGTAAGGGTCCTTTTTAATATCCAAAGGCGTACTAAGTGGATATGCTTTATCCATTTGAAAACGCTTCAGGATATTCTCAATGTAGTTTGACTGATGGATAAGTATGCCATTAGTACTATACTCGATTTGTAGACCGAGACAATATTTAGTTTTTCCAAGGTCTTTCATTTCAAATTCTTTCTTTAAGTAATTTAATGTTTCATCAATCTCTTCTGGAGTCCCAATCAAATTTATATCATCAACATAAACTGCTAAAATAGAAAAATCCCTTTACTGATTTCTTTATAAAGACACATGGACAAATGAGATTGTTTTTATATCCGGCTTTTACCAAATATTCACTAAGACGGTTATACCACATTCTTCCAGATTATTTCAAACCATATAGTGGTCGTCTCAGTTTTAATGAGTATATCCATTTTGATTTTTCTTCAGGCAACCGATATCCATCTGGGATCTTCATGTAAATACTGGTATCTAATTCACCATATAGATAAGCTGTCACAACATCAGTTAATCTTATATCTAGTTTTTCAAAAACTACAAGGCTGATAAAATATCGAAATGTTATGACATCCATAACATGAGAATATGTTTCTTTAAAATCAAAAACTGGTCTCTGCAGAAAACCTTGTGCGACAAGTCGTGCCTTATATCTCACGACTTAATTTTTATCATTTCATTTTCTAACGAATACCCATTTATAACCTACTGGTTAACATTCTCTGGTGTTTTCTCTATTGGTCCAAACACACCATGTTTTTGAGGTGAATCTAGCTCAACTTGGATAGCATCTTTCCATTTTGGCCAATCATGTCTTTTTTGACATTCATTTATGCTAGTTGGTTCATTATCATTATTCTCGTTATAGTCATGACTTTCATTTATTTCAGTAGCTACTACGAATGAGAATACATCATTAATTATTATTTTACTTCAATACCATATTTCTCCATAGTTTCTATAAAATATTGAGATCTCATTATTGTTAGGTACCATTTTATTTTTGGAAACTTCTATTATTTCTTCTGGGATAATAGTTTCTTCGACATTTTTAGGAGAATTAGGATTTTCCTTTAAGTTATCTTTTAGATAATTTATAACCTCTTCGGAATTTTTATCAATTGATGATTTTTTGTTAGACTTTTTATTTCTAGGCGCCAAGTCTTTTGAACTAATTGGTCTTCCACGTTTTTGTCTTGCTTTAGATTCATTTACTGCTTTTGGTCCTTCTAGGATTTCAATTCTAGCTGGTGCATTTGCTGCTGGAATGTGAGATTTAGTTATTTTTGCAGCATCACTAAATGCATCAAGCATTTGATTTGCGATATTCTGAAGATGCAAAATTCTTTGTACCTCATATTGGCAATGATTAGTACGCGGATCCAAATGAGACATAGATGGATTATTCAATGGTCTTTCCTCCCCCTAACGGCGAGAAGATTGTCTCATCAAATTTACAGTCTGAAAATCTTGCAGTTAAGACATCACCCATGAGAGGTTCAAGATAACGAATTATCGAGGGTGAATCAAATCCCACATAAATTGCCAACCTACATTGAGGACCCATTTTAGTACGAAGTGAGAGACTAATTGGCACATGCCTAACGCAACCAAATTTTCGTAAATGTGAAATATTTGGTTGGAATTCAGTTAAAAGTTATGATGGTAAAAATTGATGATAAGCCATTGGTCTAATTTTAACTAAGTTTGATGCATGCAAAATTGCATGTCCCCAAGCTGAAATAGGTAGCTTTGATTGCATAAACAACGGTCTTGCAATAAGTTGCAAACGCTTAATTAATGATTCTGCCAGACCATTTTGAGTATGAACATGAGCTACTGGATGTTCAACTTCAATTCCCAATGATAGACAATAATCATGTGACGCCCCACCTCTATACCTACGCTAACCAAGAACACTACGATGTAGTGCTGTCAATTAGCACGGAGAATAAGGCTGTGGAGAAGCGACCATCCATGTAACTTCTTTATGCGAGCACCGATATGTCAGATAGAATAGAATTCATATCTTTTAAGGAGGAAATCCGACATACCGATACAAACACAAAGCTATCACACGGTGGCTATATATAATCTTCGGAAACAAACATAGAAGTAATCATAACATAAATCAGTCACAGACATCCATATCACAAAGGCGGAAGAAGATATGAATAAATATATATAACACATGAAAGTGTACATCAGAGTAGTGGTCAGAAAGATCCACGATAATACAAAAGAATAGCATCACGTGCTACACAAAAGAATAAGTACACTACATAGAGTCTATATCTCAAATGTGTACATCCAAAAGCTACTAATCTAGGTAGTTAGCCAAAAGTCAGAATAATCCTGAAGGGAAGTCAAGCAGAAGCACCTGTAACATCTCGGTCTGACTTGAGTATTATTTATAAGAAAATAATAAACGGAGCTATAAATATCAGATGATAAGGTATAGGATAAATAATATGGCATGAACATGTAACAACCATCACGACATACTACTATAAGTATGTAAATGATAATCAACAAAAGATCAATCAATATCACAAGAATCTTCTCAAAGATAAAATAGGGTATCATACCCTAAACTTGTATTCATAACAAGTCAATAACACATAAATTCACCAATGCACAAAAAACTGATATCATATCAATGAAAATCATGAAAATTGGTGAAGCACAAAATTCCAGAAATCATCACCAGAAATCCAGAAAACACATAAAAAAAGGGAAGGCCTAACACATTAATGGGAGCATGAAAACTCACCTACGCGTAAAACACATGACGAGAAGCTATCTCATGGAAGCTATCCATTAAATTTTCACACAGGAATGGCCCGAAGACCGTGGGGTGCTACCCCATATATGTGATGGTGAAACATCACAAAAGCGGGGTCTAGTCTCCCTCGCAGACAAAGAGACATCGCTCAATCGCTAGTCTAAATCACAAAAATGATCGTCATGATCATAAGGAAGTGTCAATTACACTAAGCCAGTAAATATATGAGTTTAGCTTCATGTCCCATAACCACTAGCTTAACTTAAATATTTACGAACAAACTGTAGATCTTCACTAGGAAATTGTCACAAAAATGGGTTCAATCGAACAAGTCCAAGAGCTAACCGACGAAGTGAACGCAAGTGTTTCATACCACTCGTTTTACTAAGTCGTTTAAGTCGATTTCTCATCCGAGTGAAGTAAAGGCTTGTATATACTAGTAGATTAAAAATCGGTTTGAGAAAACGAACTTTTGATATTTAAAATAGTGTTGAAATCGCTTTGATGAAAGAGTTTTGATATTTACTACTAGTATTGAAACCTTCGTATATCTTTAAAGTGACAAGCCATAAAACGATTGTTGAAAAAAATCGAATCACATCAATTCACGTTCAAAGACGTGAGTAAAGTCCAAAGAAATCAATCCCAAAACCATCATAGTAGAAATTCTGATGAATGTTTTTCAATTCTACCTAAGTGAAGACAAGCGGCCTACGACCTAAAGCAAAATGAGGTCTAACGACCTAAAGAGTTCGCGTTCTAAGGGATACGACCTAAGTGGCGCGACCTAGTGGGGCTTAGGTCGGAGACGACCTACGAGGTAAACTAGGTCGACTTAGTAGTCGAGCGACCTAAGGTGAATGGTCCAACGACCTAACTCGAACGACCTAGAGGGTCGAACGACTTAACTGGAGGATAGGTCGGAGACGACATAGTGGAAATGGTCGAGCGACTTACGAGCTACGACCTAAAGTGACGAGGGACGTTAGGTCAGAGACGACCTAACACTTGACTCGCAAGCGACTTATGGAAAAGAAGTGGCGAGCGACTTATGGTCCAGCGACCTAAGATGAAACGACCTAAGATCGAAAACGGGGTCACACGACCTAACAGGAAACAAGGTCAGGCGACCTAAAGAAGTTCGCGACCTAAAGGTGCACGACCTAAGGTCTTACGACCTAAGGAAAAAGGTCTTACGACCTAACAGTACGGTGAGTGATTAAGCCAAACGACCTAAGACCTAAGCCTTAAACGACCCAAGGAGTTAACTCGCGAACGACCTAACTCTTTAACTCACGAACGACCTAAGCCTTTAACTCGTGAACGACCTAAGCCTTTAACTCGTGAACGACCTAAGAAGGCGGTGACTTTTCAACGTGCGTGAGCTAGCAGCCTGGATGACTTAACCTGGGCAGAACGACCTAAGGGCTGGAACTCACCAAAAATGCTAAAAATTGGAGTTTTTCGCCAATTCAATCCAAACCAAATGCAAACGAGCATGCTAAAGTGATGAGGAATCATTCCCAACAGTCCAATGGCGATTATAGGCAAGATGTGAGATAAAAAATCTCACCTTTTCCATGAAATTGATGAAGATGAGACTTGAGAGCAAAGCAAGAACACCAACAAGCTTGAATCAATGTTCTTCACGTGAATTTGGAGCAGATGTTGGATTTACAATGAAGAATAAGACTTTGGAGTTTTAATTTCTCATTCCCTCCACCATTTTTGAAGAAGCTTGAAGTGTTTGTGAATAAGTGAAGAGGAGAAGGGGTTGGGACTGACTTAGAATGGTTCAGCCCAAACCAAAAGTCTCAAAGCAAAAAGTGATGAAAATTTTACTATCTCCAAACATATCGAAGTTTATACTCAAAAAGATCGCAAACGTCATTTTGAAATCAATGGAAGTGGTCTCGAGTCCTAATTTGACCGTATGCAAAAAGTAGCTTTTTGGACTAACATCCGACTAACGATAAAATATTTAAATATAAAATCGATAGATATGCGGGTTGTTACAAATCATCAAATACTTGAGAGGTAAACTCCCCTGCATTATCTAGTCAAATTGATTTAATCTGATGGTCAGAGAAGTGCGCTCTTAATTTGATTATTTGAGCAAGTGATTTGGAAAATGTCGTGTTTCTTGTAGAAAGCAAACATACATGTGACCAACGAGTTGATGCATCAATTAATACCATAAAGTATTTAAATGGTCCACATTCTGGGTGGATTGGGCTACATATATCATCTTGAATTCTTTGTAGAAATGTTGGAGATTCAGAAGTGATTTCACTATATGAAGGTCTAGTGATTAATTTTCCTTGTGCACATGGAGCACATAAGTAATCACTTGGTAAATTCAATTGGTTTGATAAATCATGCCCATTTGAATTTTTAGCGATTTTACGCATCATGGTTGACCCAGGATGACCCAAGCGATCATGCCAAAGAATCAATGTCTTTGTATTTGTGAGCTTCTGGCCATGTTTATAGAATGAGATTCAACTGTGCCAATTTTCGTGGAATATAATCTAGTCGAAATTGTTCCAATTTTTTCTAAAATAAGCTTCTGGCTTTCAATTCTAGAAATAATACAAATATATTCTTTATTGTTTTTATTTATAGTTTCAATATGATAACCATTCATTCTTATATCCTTAAAGCTTAGCAGATTTCTTTTAGAATTGCTTGAGTATAATGCATTTTGATTGAAGACGTGTGCACTATTTGGTAATACTATATGGGATCTTCTAGACCCTTCAATTATATTAGCAGATCCAGCTATGGTGGAAACTTTAGCTAAAATATTTTCAGATAATTCAAAAAAAAACTTATGGTTTTTCAAAATCGTATGAGTGGTTGCATTGTCTAGTAGGCATATATCGTCATTCAAATATTGATAATCCATACCTTAAGAATTAAAGACAATATAGTTAATCAATTATTGAAAATAATTCTGAACGTAAACAAATGCTAATGTTTTCTAAAAAGAATTACAAAGCAGACTACTAATTCAAATCAATATCCATCATTACACATTATTTCAACTAGTTCTAGAAAAATAAAACAAACAAACAAACATCAGCTTCAAACTAACTAAAATAAAATGGAAAAACCACACAACAAGCTTCAGGCTACTTCTAGTTGATCAGATCGGTCATATCATCAACCATCGCATTGAGATTTTCATCATTTATGAAATTTCCATTATCATCTTCGAAGAAATCATCCAACTTCAAGTTACTGTTATCAAACAATCCTTCAGTGTTATTTGTTTCAATATTCATTAAACGTTGGTATTCTTCAACTGTTTTCTTTGATGATCTACATGTACGCGACCAATGACCAGAGCATCCATATCTATAACAAACTTCCTCATAGCGCCTTTTATTTTCTGGAGTAAAATCATTAGTCTTTTCAGGCTCATTTTTCTTTTGTTGCTTTTTAAAGTTGGTAGTTTTATTGCCTTTAAAATTACCATAACCACCTCTGCTGGAGTTATATCCACATCTACGTCCATGGCCACGTCCTCTACCTCGACCCCTGCCTCTTCCGAAGTGGGCAAAATTAGCATTAACTTCTGGTAACACAGCCAAACCAGTTGGTCTTGAGGAGTGATTTTTAATAAGCAATTCATTGTTTTTCTCAGCAATTAATAAACATTCTATGAGTTCAGAATATTTTATAAAATGATGCTCTCGATATTGCTGCTGCAGGAGTATGTTCGAGGCATGAAACTTTGAAAATGTCTTTTCAAGCATTTGTGCATCATCTACCTTTTCTCCACATAATTTCAGTTTAAAAGTAATTCTAAACATAGAAGAATTATATTCTCTTACAGATTTGAAGTCTTGAAACCTCATGTTCAACCACTCTTGGCTAGTATTTGGATATATGACCGTCTTCTGGTGGTCATAACGCATCTTCAGGGAGTTCCACAACTGGAGAAGATCCTTTTAAATATTCTGTTTTTAGATCATCGTGGATGGGTCTTAAAAATATCAGAACCTTTGCTTTTTCCTGCTGGGACATATTATTACCATTTATAATGGCATTTTCTAAACATTGAGATTGTAAGTGGATCTCGACATCCAGTATCCATGAAAAATAGTTGTCTCCAGGTATGTCCAAAGCTTTTAAATTCAAGCTTAGATATGTTTGTCATGTTGCCAACTGTAAGTAAATAAAAATTCATAAGCATCAAAACAGTGTTCATGGGTATATAAACAATGCGTGTCATCGAATAATATAATAACTCATATCCACTAGTAATGTGAACTCATATTATATCTAGGTTTTTAGGTAAAGAGACTAGGGCATGCATATAGATGTACTATCATGCATCCATGATACTTAATAAATAGAAGAAGAAAAATACATCTCATAGTTCTCAATATATAAATATGTAGTTTATAGTAGTTCATTTTGTTTTCGTTTGAGCAAAAGGCTGTGTATTTCCATTGCTCATCTATAGCCCTCGGAAATAGAAACTCGATGAATTTGAGCAGGCCCAAATGCTTACATCCATTTATACATTTATACAATCACATAACAGTATTAAAAATGCGATCTTTTTTCAAACAGTCAGAACAAAATCATTACACTATTTATGAACTTGTTGTTTTATTAAAATAGTTACAATCTCAATTCCAACTTTAAACATTTTCCTGAATTCATGCTTCCTTCCCCTGCCCATTTCTACTTGCGGGTTCTATGCATGCACTAACATATCTCTAAACAAACCTAGACATATAGCTACACCTTCAAACAAACGAAAAATAGAAAAGAAATAATCATCGAGCTAAATTCAGATCTACCATCAAACCACGATATTTAAGAATACCTAAACGGAAAATTTCATTTAGAAAATGGTCAAAGCTAAATTAAACTGTAACGAAAGAGAGAGGAAAAAAATGTTTCCAACAAAGCGTTGGTTTGTTGGCCATACATATTATCAATGGAACACCAGGACACGTTAAATCATTCATATATAACATTTGTAAGGTAATAAAAGAAAAATAAATTAAATAGTAAAATAATAAGAGAAGTAAAGTAAAAGTAGTTCTCCTACCTCAGTGTATTCCAAAACAAAAAGAAAATAAGAATGAAATAAGAGGTGATGTTTACTGCAGTGTGAAACTGGATCCATATGAAAGAATACTTATAGAGTAAGAACGTAAACGTTATTTCATGTAGAATAAGTAAAAGTAGGCGGGACCAAGAAATATCACACTAAAAAAATGAGAGTAAAAGTAGGCATCAGATGACACATTCCATTTCAACGGTACAATGAGAAATAGTCTTTTTACGTACATTAAATACTGCATATGAATAGAAAAAAATAATTATGCAAAGAGTAACGTAGAACATCGTGCTGATAACGTGTTATAAAACAAAATAAGAATAGAAGCCATTAGAGAGAAGACATTTTTATTCATTCGGTACACTATATAATACAAATGAGTTCTATATTTGTAGACTCCAAATGCAACGGAGATTACAATAATGTCCTTTGCCATTTAGCATATTCACCCATATTCCTAATATATATTACAACACTCCCCCTTGAATATGCGTCTGATAAGGTTAATTACCTCATTAAAAGCCTATGGTATTATGAGGGTTGATGTTTCTGGATCAAGATAATGCCTCATCAAAACCTTACTAACAAAAACCCAGTGGGAAAAATATTATTGAAGAAAAAAGAGTACATTACAGCATACTTTTGAATGCTCCCCCTGATTTATAACGCATTATTTAGTTAGTTTGTTGATACATCTGACGCATACCAATTTTATACACCATCTTCTGAAACGTTGATTTTGGAAGTGCCTTTGTGAATAGATCTGCCGGATTTTCTTGGGAATGGATTTGTTTCACCTCTATTTTGTTGTCCTTTTGTAGTTTGTGTGTGAAGAAAAACTTAGGAGAAATGTGTTTCGTCCAATCACCCTTGATGTAACCTGCCTGAATCTGAGCTACGCAAGCTGCATTGTCTTCATAAATAATAGTTGATCCTTCTATAGTTGAAGGGAGCTGGCACGTATTCCGAATATGCTCAATTAATGATCTTAACCAAATACATTCTCGACTTGCTTCATGTAGTGCTAGTATTTCAGAATTATTGGATGATGTTGCTACAAACATTTGCTTCATAGATCGCCATGAAATAGCTGCATTACTAATAATGGAGTTTATAAATGATTTTAGAATTTGGCAAAAATGAGATCTTCCTCAGTGTTTGGCGAATATACTTATACCGTTGAGATAAATATAGGGATATTTTCTAAGTATTGAAAATATAAGGGTTGTGAATATATCTTTGTAAAAGTATTTTGATACAAGCAATTACAAGATGATTTTAATTAACGAAAAGATTAATTAAGGAGGCTTAGTGTTGCTTGGTGCTTAACCAAATATTGGTTTTTCCTATGGAGTTAAATACCTGATTGAATGTTTGTCATTCGATAGTTAAATAACCGACTATCGGAATTTAGACCCAAAAGTAACTTTGGAAATATCTAGAAGAAACACATGAGTTATGTGGCACAGTCATCTTCGATGATGCTAAACTGTGCATGTAAATCTCATTTTGTTCTTCTAAGACAATGATAAGGAAATTCGTCCACTAATGGTTAGAAGGTGATCTCCGATCTTATCTTTGACTGTTTATTTCCTAAAGAACCAGGATTGAGTTTATCGAAAACTGTCGAATGTTGTTTTGAAGAGTCTAGGATCAGATATGTTCTCCGAAAACCACTTCGATCTAACTTAAACGTTCGAAGTGAAGACATCTTGAAGATGATGGAATTAGAGACAGAGCTCTCAAACGTTTTGTTTGGTCCCAGAACGAACTATATGGATGAATGCTGATATTGTATTGTTGCTTGGAGTGCAGTGTTAGCATTCCAAGAGGGAAGTGCTACATAAATGGTAAGAGTGTGGCCTCTTCGAGCCTCGCACCATGAGAATGAATAAAGCGGGGGCATGCAGAATGGCTAAGTGGGTCGCACCCAAGTAGGGTATGATCATCCCAAATCTAGAGCGATATTCATGTAGGCTCGGGATCCCATTGTGTGGTTGTTGATTGCAACCAAGGGGTGATCATATTCGGTGCTACTCAAGAAGGGGGTAGTACCGGTCCTAAGTAGGAGAGGTGCAATGTGTTGTAGCCTCCCGTACACTTGATCTAGAAGTGTACGGATTCGGTGGGAAGACCCTTATCCTTTCATAGTTGGAATCCATTATCCAATACGAGCCTTCGGTTTTGGTTGTAGAACCTAGTATGCTGGAATTTAATTAATGTAACAATTTTGGCTATGATTAATAAGTATTTGTATATAAGATATTATTATAATATCAAAGGATTTCACAAGAAATGTTTTGGTTATCGTAAGGTAAAAACCCGTCCGTGTTTATGTGAGGCGTAGTCTTACGAGATACCTTTGTTTTCAAAGGTTTTTATAACTTTAAAATACATATGGTGTGTTTTCTCATGCTGGTTTTCTAGACTGACTCGGGCGTTATTTTATTATAATAATCGGGTCAGACCGAGCATATTTACAAAAAAAATTGGATGCATTGGAGCTTAGGTGACAGGTTGGAGGTCTTCAAGGCGCATTCACTGATATGTTTATTTTTCGCTGCTTTGTTATGGAAATTATCAGCAATTGTGAGGACAGAATGTTATAACTGTCCAGGCTGATAATTGTAATTGTTGTTACACTCTGATGGATGTATGTATATTACAATTTCTCTTTGGTAACAATCATTGATATTATATTATATATTGTTCCGCTGCCATTGTGAGATTCTGTGTTGTTTTAGTTTCTTTTCTCTTCTTCTTCTCTTCTCATCTCTTCTTCTTTCTTCTTTCTTTCCCTTAACAATCCCTCTTTCCGTTCGATTTGGGTTGGACATGTGTGATTTATTGTCAGCTTGAACTGTACAGAAAAGCGGGTTGTTACATGTATCCATATCGTACATACTCGTACCACAAATTATCAAAACAAAGTCAATTATATACCTTCAGTCCCTTGCCGAAGTCGGGCATTCTCCCTTCATATGCCCTATCATGTTACAATTATAGCACTAAATCATCGAGACGTTAACCCTACATTCCTTCACATCATGTCCCCTCATATTACACCTTTTAGATTTAACATATTGTTTCTTAACTTAACCACTATGATTTCCACTTTCCTTACGTTTTCCTAAACAAGTGTCCTTCTTAAACTATCCCGTAGAAACCCCCACAAGAACAAGATTCAATAATGCAGCTTTCACTAGACTCTAGAATGTTGCTCCCACAAGAATTTGACAAGTGCCAATTCTCTTAATGGAGAATTCAATCCTATTGCAAATTTCACAACTTTCTTTGATGCACTATCCACTAGCTCAAATCCAAACCTCGTCGATTCGTTAAACTTATTTATATACTCCTTCACAGTCATTTCTCCTTGACGGAGGTTGATAAATCTTTCGAGCATCACTTCCTTTTCAGCTTCCGATATAAACTTTACCTCAAACCTTTTCTTAAATTCAGCCCGAGTAACTTCTTCCTTGTTAACCTAAGTCACAACAATTTTCCACCAATTTCCTGCTTCTCCACTTAAATACAAAGAGGCAAGCTTTCTCTTAGCACCAGCATCCAATCCTAGCAAATTAAAAATCTTATCACAACCGTGAATCCATTTTCACGTTTCCACAAACGACTTAGTCCCCTTAAACTATTTACCTCCTAAGCCCATAAATCTTCTTGTACAACTTAGGGAAAGTCAAAATGGGAGTCTGCGCAGCTACAACACCTTAACTGAAGATGTAGGAACTTCAGTATTAACAGCAGTCTGATTCCTGGCTTGTAGATAACGGTGGAACCACAATGGAATGTTCACTCCCGGTATCTCTATAGCCTCCTCTTCGGTGCCAGGTTTTGTCGGGTTACTCATCTTGGGATTCATTAGCAACTCCCCATAGAATAGAAAACAAAGATGGTAAACTTAACCCCAAAACCAATGATATATACACATATCCCCTTTCAATTATTAATAGTATTATAAAACTATACAAGTACGCTCCCTCAGTACATCCTAACCTTAACTCTGATCCAAATGTAACAACCCGACCTTTTTCATGACAAATAAAATCACCAAAAAATGAAAAGTCAAATCGTTATAAACAATTTCAATAGTATATAGAGGGCTATATAAATCAACTGACTAAACTTTCAAAATCTCATAGTGGAAGGAAACAAACATAATATATTTCAAATATCAAATCATATCACATTATCCATGATCAAATCCAAATCTATATACATAAATACATCATATACAAATATTGTCAGGTGATAAATACAACACACTATATACATGAGCAAAGTCATCGTCACTCGTACCATCAACGTTACGCAAGTCCACCATCATAACATATAAATCCATAAACAAAAAAGACATAGGAGGAGGGGATGAGACATGAGTCTAGTGACTTAAAAACACTACTAAGAATATACTGCAGATATGATCACATAACATTATATAAAGGCTACATCTAAATAAAGATGTACCTCAACCCATCTCACATGCATTCACAAAGTTTGTCTGACATAATAAACTTAATATGTGGTCCTAAACTACTTTGTGAACAGTGACACTATAACATAGCATAGCGCATTATACAAAGTATGGGTTAGTTAAACACATCTAACCCGTAAACGAGAAGTGATTAGGTAAACATAGCATAATCATAACCGGTTAAACATAGACTGATATAAACGGGAATTGTGTTAGATAAACATGTTCTAACATGACATGAATACACATGACTAGTTAATCAGAAACCAGTTTTCGAACGCACTAGCATTAGTTAAACAATACTAACACTCGAACACGCATTTATACATACGTACCAATATATTGTTACGCTTGGTAAACACCCATATAAACATCTTATGAGGTTCTCACGTTGCATATAAATCCAAAAAAATAAACGATCGGTATTCGATTCGGCCCTACACTGGCCTAAGTTCAACCTGCCATTTGCAGGATGCACCGGTCGATCGGTGGGAATACACCGGTAGACCATTGAACGTCACGAGCAGAAAATTCTACGTGCAGCCTAGCACCGTTTCTCTACCTATCTTCGCCAAAATTCGTCTAGATCATTATATTCCTGATTTCTGAAGTTATCTACATGTTTAGGGCATTATATTACACATTTCTACCTACCCAATCTTCATAGAACATTCATTAGTTCTCTTAATCCAATTTCAACATTTAAACACTATCAATTTAATTTAACGCATTCTAATCGTCGCTTAGACACTACATAGGGTTATTATCATTTATATTGTTTTAGACATGATGCACCTTCCATTTGCATATAGAATTATTTAATTATTAACCCTAACACCGATTATAAAATGATATACTCTTATATAGACATTATAATCAAAGGAGATGATTCACACTCAACAATCTACGCCTCCAAGCCCAAGAATTTGCTTAATTGCTCTCTGATACCTCTCTGGCCAGAAACACATCCTCTAAAGATCCCTAAGTCGCCAAATAGATGGTATAATCAGACTTCTCTTCTTGATCGATATATAGTATATTTATTTGTTGAATTTGGTTGATGATTAGTAAAGTTGTGAGAAGACAAAGGAAGAGGGTGAAGAGAGTAATGGAGTCGGGAAGAAGAAAAATGAAAAGCACGTACATTTTCAAAAACTAAATAAGAGAGGCAAGCGGATGTTCGGATTTCAAATTCAAACCTTAACGGGTTAAGCCCGTTTCAAAACCCGCAATCCAAAAACCCATGCAACTTCTTCATACGGACTCCGATCCAGATAAACCAATATATTATTTTGACCAGAAAAATGAGCTCTACGAAATGGCATAAGTCTAGTCATCTAATTCCAATGTTTGTAAAATTATTATTTTACCCTTCTTAGATAAAATTATTAAAATAACTTTTATATTAGTTTCCAAAATTTTAAAGGGTATTGCAACTAGGCTCTTGAAATATGGACTATCCCACTCTCACTGTTCTTCGTAACATAAACAGAACATTGAACCATTATAGGGGTTTGTGTGTCTATCCAAAATGCAAGTTTTAGATCTATACAACCAAGAACAAGAAATATATTTTCCTTCTAATCCTTGATGTTGATGCTAAACTGAATAAGAACACACTAAAGGTTGATAGATACTGTAGTCCACTTAGCTGAAATAGAACAAAAGGATTAACTAAACATGTCGAATATAAATAAACCCTACTAAATTAAAATAATAAGTAAGTCTCTTTACAAGATCCGAGCACAACACTGAATCCAGTCTTCAGACAATAATTTAATATATAGGGTATTCTTTTTTTCATGATCAAACATTGATAATAATTCATATCAAATAATAAGCCTATCTTTCGATCGACTTATTAATCACATGTAACACCTTGCAATTGTCGCATGTTTGCAACCACCTATGAGGATGTAATTTGGCAAAATATTAACTTTCCTTTGTACTGACAAATATTGAAAGAATCATGTATGCACAAATATCGAACATCTTCATGAACAGTTAATACTAGAGAGTTTTTTCTGGTGAGTCTTGTTTCGGTTAGCTCACAAAGAACTAAGATGCCCATAATTAATTCACAAAAAGACACAAAGATATTTGGTTTTTTTAAATACATATTTCCATAATATGAAGTTGCTGATATAATCGAAAAGTTCCCTTAAGTGATGTATTCTTATCATAATATTTTGTTGCTTATTCATGATTAGTGCCAAACATGCAAACTAATAACTTAAGTATAAATTAGTTAGAACCAAATCACCAAGTCCTCGTTGTTTGTGTCTCAGTATACCCAACTAGTGAAAGTAAGAGAACTTTACAAATAAGTCCATTCGACTTTAATGTTTGGATCATTTTGGAGAATTTTTGACGCAGCGGATATATCAAAACGATCTTCAATCGGTGAATGTAACAATTCGTGGATTGATGGATACTGAAATGCCCGAATTCGTTGATCCGAAGATACCGAACTCTAGCTATCTCTGACTCGTTGATCCGAAGATACCGGGAAAGAGATCTACGATTCTTCGACGTTGATCTTGCGCACAAGATACTGTGAATCGGCTTCAACAAACGATGATCCGAGCGCACTCGAATGACGTTAGTGGAGATAGGAGATACACTCGACTACCAATTGAGATTGAAAGCACAAAGCTAACAAAAGAGAATTTTATTCAAAAATCAACAACCTTTACAAATGAAACAACTCGCCTATTTATAGGCTACAACACGCAAAGCAGAAAAAAAATACAACTCCTAAGTCCGCAACCGACTTAACAACATCTCTGACTTAACATAAGTCGTATACGACTTACAACACAGTTCAGAAAAACTTAAAAAAAATTACAAGTACAATGGTCACATGACTTAAGGAAAAAAATGCAACGACTTAAAGCTAACTCGGTGACGGCTCAACTATCTCGTCTTCGACTTAAGCAATGTCTCGGTAACGACTTATGGATAACTCGGCAACGAGCTTCGCGATCTAAAGATAACTCGGCAACGAGCTTCGCGATCTAAAGATAACTCGGCAACGACTTATGAAATGGCCGCGACTTATGGAGCTTCAACGAGTTAGGGCAAACTCGGCAATGGTTATGGGGAAGGTATTGGAATAGGTCGTGAGTGGTTTTGCAGAAGAACTAGGTCGCGGAGTGGTATTGAGGCGGGGTTTTAAGTCGTAAGTCGGTTGAAGAGCGATGGAGTTAGGTCGGAAGAGATTTAGGTCGTTCACGATTTGACGAGGCGGGGTTAGGTCGGTCGCGACTTTGGGAAGAGGCGTTAGGTCGGTAATGTCGATAGGTCGGAGCATGGATTTAGGTCGTAGGTCGGCAATTGGATGGGGTAGGTCGGCAGAGTTAGGTCGTCTACGACCTTGGGTAGGTCGGCCGCGACTCAACTGAGTAAGTGTTTCATCATCCTCCCCTTGTTGGAAGGAATTCGTCCTCGAATTCACACCCTTGTCACCTTCGACAAATTCCTCTCCATAATATGGAACCAAATGTTTAACGTTGAAAACGTCTGCAGTGTGAATATGATCTGGCAACTTTAACTGATAAGCATTGTTATTGATTTTCTTCAAGATTTCTACTGATCCAATCTTTCGAGCTTTCAATTTGTTGTAGGCTCCAACCGGAAAACGATCTTTCGTCAAAACCGCGTAAACAAAATCTCCTTCTCTGAAGACTACGCTTCTTCGTTTCTTATCCGCCATTTGTTTATACTTCTCGTTTGCCTTTTCCAATCGTTCCTGAACGATTCTATGGCAGTCTTTCAACCCGTCAACAAAATCAACAGCCCGTTTAACTGTTCCCTTCAAATGTGGCACTATTGCTAAATCCAACGGTCCACTGGGTAAATTGGAATATACAATCTGAAATGGACTGTAACCAGTGCTTCGGTTAACAGCATGATTATGAGCAAACTCTGCCTGACACAACTTTAAGTCCCAACTCTTCAAATTATCCTGCACAAGACATCGCAACAAATTACCCAATGATCTATTCACAACTTCTGTTTGTCCATCCGTCTGAGGATGATATGCACTACTAAATTTCAACTTCGTTCCCACCATCTTCCATAGACTCAACCAAAAGTGACTCAGAAATCGAGTATCTCGGTCAGAAACAATAGATTCGGGTAAACCATGTAAACGATATATTTCTTTAAAGAATAACTGTGCCACTCGAACTGCATCCGCTATCTTCTTACAGGCTATAAAATGTGCCATCTTCGAAAACCTGTCCACCACAACAAATATAGAATCATTTCCCCTCTGAGTTCTCGGCAATCCCAACACGAAATCCATGCTGATATCAACCCATGGTTTGGTAGGCACGGGTAACGGCATATATAACCCCGCATTCGTCGCTGTTCCTTTCGAAACCTGACAAATATGACACCTCTCCACAAATCTTTCTACCTCTTTCCTCATTGACGGCCAAAAATAAGATTGAGAAATTAACTGCAATGTACGATCTCTACCCACATGGCCTTCTTCATGTAGTTCTTTAACAATCTTCATTCTCAAGCTACAGTCTGGGATGCACAATCGATTTCCTTTAAACAGAAAACCATCCACCAACACAAATTCATCCGTATTTCCTTCCTTTACTTTTTCAACAAATTTCACAAAGTAAGGATCTTCTTCAATCAATTCTGGCAATAATTCAAAACCTGTCACTTCCACTTTCATTGTTGTCAACAAATGATTCCTCCTACTCAAAGCATCAGCCACACGATTGGTTACCCCTGACTTGTGCTTAACGACAAAAGTAAACTGTTGTAAATAAGCAATCCACGATGCATGTCTTGCTGAAATCTTGTCTTGCCCTTGCAAATGCTTCATGATCAGTGTAAAGAACGAACTCCTTCTGAAATAGATAGTGTCTCCAGTGTTTAATAGATTGTACAACAGCATAAAACTCCACATCATATGTACTGTATCACATCTTCGCTCCGGACAACTTCTCGCTGAAATATGCAATAGGACGCCCATTCTGACTCAACACCCCTCCAATTCCAACCTTTGACGCATCAGTATGCAGTTCAAACAATAACTGAAAATCTGGTAATACAAGAATTGGTGCAGATGTCAGCAACTTCTTGATCTTCCCAAAAGCAATCCCAGCTTCCTCCGTCCAAGAAAATTGTTTCCCCTTCATGCAATCAGTCACCGGTGCCAACACGCTACTGAAGTGTGGAATGAACCTTCGGTAGAATGACGCTAGCCCATGAAAACTTCTCACTTCTGTAATTGTCTTCGGCTGTGGCCAATTCCTGACTGCTTCAACTTTATTCTGATCTACCTGGATGCCCTTCTCCGAAACAATATACCCCAAGAACAAAATACTATGCGTCATGAACACGCATTTCTTTGTCGCAGCATAAAATTGTTCCTTTCGTAGAATAATTAACACTTCCTTCAGATGTTGAACATGCTCTTCCAGATTCCTACTATAAATCAAGATATCGTCAAAGTACACCACCACAAATTTCCCAATGAAAGGCCTAAAAATTTGATTCATCACTCGCATGAACGTACTCGGTGCATTCGAAAGACCGAACGGCATCACCAGCCATTCATACAACCCTTCTCTTGTCTTGAATGCTGTCTTCCATTCGTCCCCTGGTCTGATTCGAATTTGATGATAACCACTTTTCAAATCAATTTTCGAAAAGATAGTAGCCCCACTCAACTGATCCAGCAAGTCATCCAACCTTGGCATTGGAAATCTGTATCGTACAGTGATTTTATTCAATGCTCGACTGTCCGTGCACATCCTCCACGTACCATCCTTTTTTGGTACCAATAAAGCGGGTACAGCACAAGGACTCAGACTCTCCTGCACATGCCCCTGTTCAAGCAATTCCTCTACCTGTCTCCTCAATTCTTCATGCTCCTTCGGACTCATTCGATAATGCGGTCTATGTGGCAATACTGCTCCCGGAACAAGATCAATTTGATGTTGAATGTCTCTCAGCGGCGGTAACTCTTTAGGCAACTCTTCTGGAAATACATCCTCAAATTCTTTCAATACTGACTTCGCTTCTTCTGGAATTTCAACCTCCTCACAGTTCTCACGCCCAATCAACAAGTATACTTCAGGCTCTTTTTCAACTTCTTTAACAAACTCCTTCAAAGTCAATAAAGTTTTTAGCTCTTCGATTTCCTCCACTTTGTTTTCTTCCTGTTGGCGTTTCTTCGGAACCAGAGTAATCTTTGTACCTTCGAACATGAAACTGTAACTGTTGGTCCGTCCATCATGTTGTACTGCTCTATCAAACTGCCATGGCCTGCCCAACAACAGATGACACACATCCATGTCTACTACATCACACCAAACCTCATCCTTGTATTTCTTCCCAATTGAAAACTTCACACAAGCTCTACGTCCAACTTTCACTTCACCACCCTTCCTCAACCAAGCTAACTTGTACGGTTTAGGATGTTTCTCGGTTTTCAACTCCAACTTCTTCACTGCTTCTGTAGAGATAATATTATCGCAACTCCCAGCATCAATAACAAATTTACAAACTCTTCCCAGAATAGTGCATGTAGATTGAAAGATATTGTTCCTCAACCAACTACTTTCCTCCTCTTGCTTCGGTGTTAAACAACTTCTCCTCATCATCAATGCGTATCCTTCATCTCCCGATAGTAAGTTTTCCTCCTCAACTGGTAAAGAATTAGAACATTCAGCTTCTTCCTCATCTTCCTCCTCAACTTCTGTCACCATGGTTCTCTTCTTCGGCTTCGGACATTCGTTGCTTTTATGACCCATCTCCTGACAATTGTAACATTTGAAATTGTTGTTAACCTTCGCCTTCTCAGCCTCCTTCATCACTGGTTTACTGATAGGTTTGGAAACATTAGCACTTCCACTAACACCCTTCACTTGATTGTTGGAATTAGTAAACACACCACCTCCTCGTCGTCCCTGTTTCTCCCAAGCCAACGCTTTTTGATGTGCCTCTGCCACAGATCTTGGATCGAACATATTAACCATATCCTGAATCTGCATTCTCAATCCCCCAATGAATCTAGATGTCAGCTGCTCTTCCGTTTCCATAATGTCATTCCTTGCAATAAGCTGGTAAAACTCATCCGCGTAATCGTTAACAGTCTTCGTGCCCTGCCTCAAGTTCTGCAAACGTTGATACATCAAAGATTGATAATTGTAAGGTAAGAACGTTGCTTTCATCAATTTCTTCATCTTCTCCCAAGATTCAACTTTTGACTTCCCCATTCGTTCACGTGTAAGTTTGGTTTGCTGCCACCATGCCAAAGCTCTACCCCTCAACCTTGTAGCAACCAACTTTACTCTACGACGTTCTGGAACTTCTTTGAAATCAAAAATTTCTTCCACATTAGCCACCCAATCCAAAAACTCCTCAGCCTGCATACCACCTTTGAATTCAGGAATTTCAGTTTTCATTCCCGATTCCCACTTGTGATCGTACTCCGACTGATTCCTTCCTCGTCCACGTCCTCGTCCATGAACACTACCACCATCATACTCTTCTTCACCATCCGATGTATATCGATGTCGATCCTGACCACCAACATCTCTACCACCATCACGTCTACCACCAACATCCCTTCTCTCTACATTCCTCCATTCTCGATCATTCACATTCCTTTCGCGTCTTCGATCATCAACATTTCTATTACAATCTCGATCCACGCTTCTATGATCACTATCAACACTTCTCTCCCGATTAGAATGTGGTGAAACTCTACTTCTTCCATGGCTCGATTCAGGTGAAACCCTTCTCTGATTTTGACTCATTTCAAGCATCATTCTCTCTAATCGACCAATCCCTTCAGTAAGCTTCTCATTGAAATTCTCGTTGATTCGTTGCTCCATTTCATCGGCCTCTTCTCTTCCGTACAAAGCATTAATATTGCGATGACGTTGAACTCGTCTTGGCGGCATGATTGAATACTTCCCAAACACTTCAACAAATTCACACTTCAAGTTTCAAACACCTTTCGAACTTTGATCCAAAATGAAATGGATCGAAAACTCCAACTTTGTTGCAAAATATGATTAACACGATGAACACAACTTCAACACTTCAAATTCTCGGCTCCAAGACTCGATTTAGCTATGATTGGCTAAAACAAGCTCTGATACCAAACTGACGCAGCAGATATATCAAAACGATCTTCAATCGGTGAATGTAACAATTCGTGGATTGATGGATACTGAAATGCCCGAATTCGTTGATCCGAAGATACCGAACTCTAGCTATCTCTGACTCGTTGATCCGAAGATACCGGGAAAGAGATCTACGATTCTTCGACGTTGATCTTGCGCACAAGATACCGTGAATCGGCTTCAACAAACGATGATCCGAGCGCACTCGAATGACGTTAGTGGAGATAGGAGATACACTCGACTACCAATTGAGATTGAAAGCACAAAGCTAACAAAAGAGAATTTTATTCAAAAATCAACAACCTTTACAAATGAAACAACTCGCCTATTTATAGGCTACAACACGCAAAGCAGAAAAAAAATACAACTCCTAAGTCGGCAACCGACTTAACAACATCTCTGACTTAACATAAGTCGTATACGACTTACAACACAGTTCAGAAAAACTTAAAAAAAATTACAAGTACAATGGTCACATGACTTAAGGAAAAAAAAATGCAACGACTTAAAGCTAACTCGGTGACGGCTCAACTATCTCGTCTTCGACTTAAGCGATGTCTCGGTAACGACTTATGGATAACTCGGCAACGAGCTTCGCGATCTAAAGATAACTCGGCAACGAGCTTCGCGATCTAAAGATAACTCGGCAACGACTTATGAAATGGCCGCGACTTATGGAGCTTCAACGAGTTAGGGCAAACTCGGCAATGGTTATGGGGAAGGTATTGGAATAGGTCGCGAGTGGTTTTGCATAAGAACTAGGTCGCGGAGTGGTATTGAGGCGGGGTTTTAAGTCGTAAGTCGGTTGAAGAGCGATGGAGTTAGGTCGGAAGAGATTTAGGTCGTTCACGATTTGACGAGGCGGGGTTAGGTCGGTCGCGACTTTAGGAAGAGGCGTTAGGTCGGTAATGTCGATAGGTCGGAGCATGGATTTAGGTCGTAGGTCGGCAATTGGATGGGGTAGGTCGGCAGAGTTAGGTCGTCTACGACCTTGGGTAGGTCGGCCGCGACTCAACTGAGTAAGTGTTTCATCAATTTTCTTAATATTTAAGGCTTGGCACGCTAGAATGCCAACGTTGGGAAGATGTGATTTGGATCCAAATTAACTAAATACTAGCATGAAGCCTGCACGGGAATCAAACACGGGAAGATGAAGGTATGTTATTTGGATTTATATATATGTTGCGTGACGTGAAGGAATTCATGAATAATGGATTTTTGCTTCTGCGTTGTAGTAAATGGTATATTTGTTGAAAATTGTTTTTCATATGAAGATCGTAGTTCTATATTAAAATTGTTGACTTCAGTACACTAAACTATGTTTCAAACCTTTAATGCAGACCGATGTATCAAAGTACACACCATTATGGATTTGACTAACATAGACGACCATTTTATGTTGAAACGTGATTTAACACAGAAAAAAGAACAAATGCGGAAACTTAACGTAATATGCATATAAATTGCACGTGAATATTATACTAGTTGAAAATTAGATTCATAAAGTAGCATGTCAAAACAAAGTATTCAAATTATACCAATAGCTAGTAAATTAAGCACCAAGTTAGCGATCAATTGCTTGTAACTAATAATCAATTGTAAACAGTGATGATATGGTTCATAAACATGGTTACATTGACAGGGATCAAAGAGATTTCCTTGTCCAATTTCTTTTTCATTATGTTTTTTATTCAATGTAACTACCACATCTTCTTCTACTATGCATAGTATGGGGCCGTGCTTTGCACACTGGCTACTGGTAGTGTAACTTTGTCGTATGTTAGCATGTCTCGATCATAACTCCAGAACGTCGAAGAAAATTCTTTACTTGGAAGCATTAGTTAAAAATGAGTAACATATTTTATAGAAAACTTGTTTGCAATAGTCAAGCGATACTGTCTTTTGCACAAAGTAATTAGAAGTAATGAGCAATATAAAAGAAAATGTAGTATTTACTAAACATTTCTTGGCATAGCTTTGATTACTTAGTAGATGAATGTAACGACCCGCCGTTTTGAACCACAAGTTGATAATAAAACCACACGTGTCCAACTCGAATCGTTCAAAACAACAGATTGTTATATAAATTTTGGTGTAATTAAATAGAATAAATCACAGAATCACAGACACAGAATATGCAGTGGAATAAATAAAACATAGTAGTTCATGAAGCTATTACAGAAACAACAGAGTCAGAAGAGATACAACAGAAATCCAAATATATAGAGATTCGCTAATACATAAGCAAATGACAAATGTCTGAACAGAAATAACAGAAATAACCGAAAAGATAGATAGATAGATCGATCTCCAACAAAGTCTCCAGCTCCAAAAGGTGAGTCTTGAATGTTGTGATGCTCACGCTGACTCGTGCATAAAGTAAAACAAAACACTCGAGTCGGGACTAACATTCTCATGTAAGTAAATCAACTCAAGTGAAATGTAACAAGTGAAATGCAACAATAACTCAAAGGATGTTTGAGATTCTCATCCTTTAAGGATCTGTTAAACTATTTATATGTAGTAATATACGCTATATATGTAGTGTCTATCAGTAAAAATGTTGAATATAGCGTTAAGGCGTTACTCATATCCCCCTTAACATATTTTTATAGGCATCGTAGTCTCTACAGTACTGTAAACTCCACTGATCCTGGTAGGCTATCATGGAGCACTCCATAGGTACGATACAAACCAAAATCGTAGTTGGCTCGATAAGGATAATATGGCAAGGCACCCGAGGCAATGCCCAGGGTAGGATTCTACCGTTTTGCACTCCCGGACCGATGGTACCGCGTAGTAGCTACTACCGCCTACCTCGAACAACACTCCCAAAATCAAAGGTGGCCACTAATAAATCACAAATTAAAATATATGGTATCGAAGAAGCGTGCTCGATCGGGGGAGCGACCCCACTTGGCCTAGTATAGCTCCTATTTTAGTCATATAATTATGACCCGAAGGTCAAGGTTGCATTTCTTACCTCATTCCAGTAGCGTTCGCCAAACCATCAAACTTCGTTCTGGATTCTCCATCACGTGACAGTTGTTCAAGTGGTTTTGGAATAGGCAGACAATATGACAATATCCGACCCTGGTCTCTTTAATAACCAAACGCTTATTTCACGCCATGTCATTTTATAAAACATTTTTAATAGTAAATCTTAAATTACAATTTAAATCAATACTAAAATATTTAACTTCAATTATATATTTAGATTTGAAACGTTTCTTAATAATTCATATTAAATTAAATTTTTACATTTCAAAATTTTATCCTTTGGAAATCAAATAAACAACAATTTAAATAAAATTATTTAAATTTAACTCCTTTAAACCAGATTAAATTACAAATTTATCTCTACTTAACTTCTTACATTTTTATTTATTAAAGTTATTATAAAAATCTATTTATTATATTAAATTAAATTTTAAATAAATCTCCTAAAACTATATTAAATATTTTATTAAATTAAATTTTAAACTATTTAAATTATATATTTAAAACTAAATAAAATTATAAGTTAAAATCTTAAATTTACATTTAAAACCATATATTAACTTATAATTTGAAACTTTAAAACATATAAAAGAAGTTATTTCCAAATATAAATTTTTAAATAAAATCATTAAATTAAATTTCCAACATAATCCTGAGGATAAATCTCCGATAATAACCAGCTAGGCCCAAGAAGCTATGGATATCTGAAGGAGTTTTAGGTTTTTGCCCAATCCTGAATCAGAATAGGGTGTTTGAATTAAAAGAAAGATAAGATAATTAAATTACAAAGGGAGAAAGGTGGATAGACTTACATTGATTGCGGCGACCTTAACAGGATCGATCGAAACCCCATTTTCAGAAACAATATGCCCAAGGAATATGACTTCATCCTTCCAGAAATGACACTTGAAAAACTTAGCTTTCAACTGATGACTCCTAAGGGTTTCAAGAACAAAACTCAAATGTGATCCATGCTCCGTCTCTGACTTAGAAAAGACAAGAATATCATCGACGAAGACTAGAACGAACTTATTGAGAACATCATGGAAAACACGATTCACAAGATCAACAAAGAAGGCTGGAGCATTAGTCAAGCTAAAGGGCATAAATAACCATTCATAGAAACCATTCTCGGTTCGAAAAGCTGTTTTGGGAATGCTCTCCTCAACTACTCTAAGCTGGTGGAAACCGGTGGCAAGATCAAGCTGAGAGAAAACTTTAGCTCCGTAGAGCTGATCGGACGTGTCATTGATTCGAGGCATAGGATATATGTTCTTCATAGTAAGCTTATTCAGCTCCCTATAATCAACACACATCCTCAAAGAACCATCAAATAGAACACGAATAGGAAAATCAAGCAAAGAAAAGGTACCCTGGAAAGTACCTTGTGTATTACTAGGAGGAAGAGGAGTGGAAGAGGTCATAGCAAAGAATCCGGATGTCTTGCCCTTCTGCTGAGTGGGGCAATCCCTCTTAAAGTGGCCAGGCTGCAAGCAAACGTGGCAAAGGTTATTTCTGTTCATATGGGATGGAGGAATGGCGGCTCCAGTACTGGTAGGACAACTGTTGGCATAATTCCCCTTCTAATCACACTTGAAGCAAGTGATGGAAGATAAGTCGATAGGCTGCCTTTGAGAAGAATATCCAATACCCTGAGAATTCTGCCATTTCTTCTTCTGTTGCAGAAAGCTGGACTTCCTCTTCTTCGAGCTGCTAGAAATTCCCTGGGACTGAGGTGCTGGCACAACCTGCTTTCCTTTGGTACTAGGGTTCTCAAATCTAGTGGCCATATCCATAAGATTAGTAATGGTGCCATGTACATGATTAATCAGACGATCATAATACTCGGGACGGGATCTAGAGATAAACTTCTCATTCTTCTTGAGCAGGGTGTTGATCAAAGTAGGCCCAAACTTGAATAACTCATTAAACTTTCTCTCATACTCTGTAAAATACATATTCCCCTACTCAAGATCCATAAATTCCCTGTATAACTGAGACTTCCCGGCTTCGGGCATCCATTTTGCCACAAAAGCATCCCTGAAATTTTTTCCAAGATTGAGATGAATTTCAAAGAGATATTCTAACAAACAAGGACAACTAAGGATTCTACCTAAACTACTGCCAAGAGATATTCGCCTCCATGGTCTGGGCGGTAACTGATTCCCACCAATCCAGGGCAGCTTCCTGCAACAACCAATAGCCAACTGACGCATCTGAGCGTCGATGATCTCAAGTCCAGTAAAGATCCTCTCTAAGCTCTTCAACCACTGCCGAGCCTCAATAATACTCTCCGATCCAGTGAATTTGGTACCACAAAGCTGAGTGTACTCCTTACAAAGAGTGGTGAACTTGACCGGTTGAGCTGGTAGAGCAACTGGTGGAACAACTGGTGGTGCTGGGGCATATCTATGACCCCTACCTCTGACATTCCTACGGGTACTCATCTGGAAGATTCAAGAATGGATTTTAGAACAAAGAAAGAGATTCAAATTCAAAAGAATCCTAACCAAATAGAATTCTAACTAAGGATCAAACTCAAACTAGAGTGATTCTGTAATTAATTCTACTCATTATAGGGTATTACTACCGTATCTCTAAAGAGTTTTTACCCTATAGGCTAAGGTTTGCCTAAACCAAAGCTCTGATACCAACTGTAACGATCCGCTGTTTTGAACCATTCAAGTCGACAATAAAACCACACATGTCCAACTCTAATCGTTCAAAACAACAGATTGTTGTATAAATTTTGGGGTAAATATAATAAATCACAGAATCACAGACACAAAATATGCAGCGGAATAAATAAAACATAGTAGTTCATGAAGCTACTACAGAAACAACAGAGTCAGAACAGATACAACAAAAATCCAAATACATAGAGATTCGCTAATACATAAGCAAATGACAAATGTTTGAACATAAATAACTGAAAAGATGGATAGGTAGATCGATCTCCAGCAAAGTCTCCAGCTCAAAAAGGTGAGTCTTGAATGCTATGATACTCAGGCTGACCTGAGCATAAAGTAAAACAAAACACTTGAGTCGGGACTAACATTCTCATGTAAGTAAATCAACTCAAATGAATTAAACAAGTGAAATGCAACAATAACTCAAATGATGTTTGGGATTCCCATCCTTTAAGGATCTGTTAAACTATTTATATGTAGTAATATACGCTATATATGTAGTGCCTATCAGTAAAGTATAATATTGAAAATAGCGTTAAGGCGTTACTCATATCCCCTTTAACACATTTTTATAGACACCATAGTCTATACAGTACTGTAAACTCCACCGATTCCCGTGGGCTATCAGGGAGCACTCCATAGGTACGACATAAACCAAAATCGTAGTGGGCTTGATAAGGATAATATGACAAGGCACGCGAGGCAATGCTCAGGGTAGGATTCTACCGTTTTATACTCCCGGGCTGGTGGTAACGCGTAGCAGCTACTACCGCCCATCTCGAACAACACTCCCAAAATCAAAGGTGGCCACCAATCAATCACAAAGTAAAAGATATGGTATCGAAGAAGCGTGTTTGATCGGGGGAGCGAACCCACTTGGCCTAGTATAGCTCCTATTTTGGATGTATAATTATGACCCGAAGGTCAAGGCTGCGTTTCTTGCCTCATTCCAGTAGTGTTCACCAAACCATCCTACTTCGTTCTGCATTCTCCACCACGTGCACAGTTGTTAAAGTGGTTTTAGAGTTGGCAGTGAGTATGACAATATCCGACCCCGGTCTCTTTAACAACCAAACGCTTATTTCACACCATGGTCATTTTATAAAACATTTTTAATAATAAATATTAAATTACAATTTTAATCAATACTAAAATATTTAACTTCAATTATATATTCAGATTTGAAACATTTCTTAATAGTTCATATTATATTAAATTTTTACATTTCAAAATTTTATCCTTTGGAAATCAAACAAACAACAATTTAAATAGAATCTTATTTAAATTTGACTCCTTTAAACCAGATTAAATTACAAATTCATCTCTACTTAACTTCTTACATTTTTATTTATTAAATTTATTATAAAAATCTATATTTATTATATTAAATTAAATTTTAAATAAATTTCCTAAAACTATATTAAATATTTTATTAAATTAAATTTTAAACTATTTAAATTATGTATTTAAAACTAAATAAAATTATAAGTTAACATCTTAAATTTACATTTAAAACCATATATTAACTTATAATTTGAAACTTTAAAACATACAAAATAAGTTATTTCCAAATATAAATTTTTAAATAAAATCATTAAATCAAATTTATAAATCAAACATACTTTACAATTTAGAAAATAATTTAAAACCGACCAACGATGTCCGTATATGATTTCCTACCCTATGGTCAAGTGTTTGGGTATGTATCATTTCAACCCAAAATAGTTAAATTTTCCGGGTATATATCATTTCAACCTGTATCCCAAATCAATAATTTCCAAATCTATAAAATCGCTCGGGTATATATCATTTCAACCCATAACGATTTTCCCTAATCTATATGATCATTCGAATATGTATCATTTCAACCTATAGTGATTTTTCCTAGCGAACATACCAGGGAACTTGCAGTGTGATTTCAATAATTAGATAATATAACATATCAGTATATATCACAGAGCATATCATATAACATGTCATTTGTGTCACAGGTGAACATCATATCAGAATCATATAATATTAGTTAAGCAATTACAATTATAACAATATTTCAAATGACATTTCAAAATGGGTCTATTCACTTATCATAAGAAGGTTAGTCGTGAGTGGTTCTCACCTTTCGTGGCTAAGGAAGGTGACAACTACAACAAACATACACTAATGAAAACGATGTAGAGATGGAGACCACACTTCAATCCAAGCAACAGCGATCCAAAGACGACAACGATAGCACAAACGCGACGAACAACAAAAATTTGAATTTTTTTTTATATAAAAAGAAAGGGAAGGGGTAAAATGGGCTCAGCCTTGGGTGTGTGGGGTATGGCCTAGGGGTGTGGATCTGTGCGGTTGGGTGTGGGTGTGGGTGTGGTGGCCGTGGGTGATGGTGGCTCGGCTGTGTGTGGGTGTGAGCAAGGGAAGGGTGGTTCGGCTAGGGGATGGATGGGCTCGGCTAGAGGGTTTGGGCTCGACTAGGAGGTGGATGCGCACGGCTAGGAGGAGCAAGGGGAAGGGGACAGCGGCGGTAAGGGAGGAGAGAGGAGAGAGAATGCTAGGGTTTGGGCTTAGGAATTTGGAGGAGGAAGAAAAGGGATGTCAGAAAGGTTACTGTAATTTTGTTTCTAGCTGAAAGGAAATGAGTAATGAGAAGAGGATGAGAAGCCAGAAAAATGTACGTACTCTTTTCCAACAGAAACTTCTGTTGGGTGAAAAGATACATAGAAATCTAGGTGTCTCTTAGGATTCAAGCCCAACAAATACATGCCCAAAACCCAAAATCCAATATAAAAATACAAGTAGAAATACACACAAATACACCGTCCGTATTCGCGCATTTTTGCACTGTAAATTGCAGATTAAAAGCTACAGAAGTCGGATTTTAACAAAACGAAAAGTGAAGACCATCTCAGAATTCAATCTAGAATTACAAAAAAAGAATAAATTTAAAATTTAAAACTTTTTAATTTTCAACTAAAAGTCAAACTTTGACTAATTTTGACTAAAATTTGAAATTTCACAAAATTTTCCTTATAAAAATATATTACTCAACGGCCCAAAATCGTTTATTTAAATTTATTTTTTTTATTTTTAAAATATTTAACTCATAATTCGTATTTTCCAACTAAAATGGAAAATGACTACTAAAATCGCATTGTACATCCAGAATAAACCTAAAAAGAAATGATCCCAGGCGGATACTTGACATGTCCCCCCTCTTCCAGGCCCATCGCAAGGGAAACGAAAACCGAGATTTGCTTTATCGGGTATAAACGAGAACTACGAGCGGAGCCATTTTACAAATGCTCTCTCATGGATTTATTTCCTTTAAAATTTGACTGAATTTTTGAGTCGTACAATGAAGTAATGTGACAGTATTAGGAAATATGAGCAACAGAGTCTTTCTTACAAAAAAAATGGTTAAAGTAGTACTATACTTATGACATGTTCAAGTATACTTTAGAAACTTAAAATAAATTGTTCATGCAAGTACGAAGTAGGTAGGTAGACATAGATTGCGTAGACGGTGATAACAGAGCAAGGTGAATTCATCAGACTTCATTTTTTAGTCCTTTTTCTTGGCTTTTGGTTGTAACTGAGCCGTGAGCAACTGAACTTTTGTCAACATCCTCTAAGAAGTAATTTCTGTCATGCTTGTTGATGGCGTGATTGCTCGCCTACGAAATTTGATAATCAAATTTAATTAGTTAGTAGCCATAACATCACAAATGAAACCAATATTTTAAATGCCAATAACCATAGTTTAGGCCAATAAAGCATGAGTGTTAATGCTTTTTACTGAGAATGGATCAAAATAACATGCATTAAGATGTTGATGGGAATATGCACTTTGTACACGCAATTAGACAATTAATGAAAATGTTGTAAAGAACAGCTTCATTATGATCATTTAACAGTAGGACTCAACATTTGAGCATAGTATGTACTTTAATAGAAGTCAGGTAAACTCAACAATATATTTTTCATTAAACCTACATTTGCATGTACATTGTGTATAAAAATGATAATTCACAAAATGAGCAAGAAATGAATACCTAGTAAGTATTTAGTTAACTACAATATAGGCTTGCAATTAAAAGAACAAAATACTAACAGAAACCAAAGTAAAATAATACGCGTGGTGCAGAAATTGAATAAATGATCCAGATATTTAAACCTATTTAAACAAAAAATAGCAAGGAAAAGAAGGTTACATATAATCCTAAGTTGTCTGTTAGGGTAAATTTCACACAAATGACTGTAAATCAGTCCAATAGATGCGGAAGCAATAAGATCATATTGTAGTATGATAAAACAAACAAAAATAAGAGAATAAAACATCAAATCACAAAAGAAAGTAAATACAGAGTTTACACACGGATTTATAGTTGTACCACTATCGCGAGATAGTGCACATCCACTGTGGGGATATGAGTTTTTATTATTTCTAAGAAAAGAGAATTTTACAAGATTGATAATGGAGGCTAAGAAGAAGAATAAAAATACAACTTGAGATTATAATTCTACTCATGCTAATCTCCGCCTTTATAAAGAGATTATTACTTGAGGTTGAAGTAATTAATTTATGGTCATAAATAAATGCATCATCAATTCTCCTAATACGAGAAATGTTTATCCATTTGATTTTTCAGTTTCCCCCAATTTAATTCCTTCTTTAATCGGCTAATTAGGGAGTTAATTGATTACTTCAATCTCCAAAAATAATTCTTCTCATGTAGGTAATTTATTGCTCTCTTTAATGCTATTAAAAATGCAATATATTTGAGTAATTATCTTAAATATTTTCCAAATGTTCCGCAACTAGATATATTATATCGCTGAGATCAACAACATTTTCCAAATCTTCTTTAGTATGGAAATATTGTATCATCGGATTTAACAATCTCCATCGTGATACTATATTTTCCCACAAGCCTACCAACTCCACCTACATCCTCTTACTCTAAGCAGCTCTCAGACAAGACACCACAGATACTTTCTCAATAAGCTTCGACATGGTCATCATCCATTGTACTTTGTCAACGAACTCCAGCAAGACCGCCGCCTGCCAACAAAGTGTTGAAAGTGCCATCTTCATGTTTGACCTATCAATCTCCAAAATAAACATCTCCGTCTACCTCTTGGAATACCTAAAATGAATGAAAATTACAAAGTCCCACATCGCCAAATTTGCAAAGCTATTCTAGTATATTAATAGCTTTGCAATGAAGGGGTTGGGGCCTTGGGGCACCCAAATGTTTGCTTCGTTGTGAGAAGGGAGATTATGCATCATGCATCACCACCACACACGCGCGCGCGCCGCCGCCGCCATCCGTCCGACCGAACTGGGCAGGGTTCGGGTCTAATATGATCCTATTTTTACTGCAAAACTGGGCCGGGCTTTCTGACAGTTGCAGGCTATACGAACAGGAGCAAATCTGTTCAGAAGCGGACGCGGATTGACTGAGGGGGTGCGACTTCTTAAGCAGGCGTGGGTTTTTTGGCAAACAGACACATCCATTAGCAGCCGGAAGCGGGTGCGACCCGTTAGACGCGAGCGGGTGCGACTTATGGCAGCAGCAGGTGCGAACGCAGAACCAGTAACGAACGGGTGCGGCCCGTTAACGAACAGCAGCAATGAAAGGCAACGGTTGCAACCTTTCAGGCAGACGCGGCTGTTCGAAGGGGTGCGGACGAAATTATAAATAAAAGAGAATACTGATCATATTCTCATTCCATTCCAGTTCTAATTTCTTTTGCTTCTTCTTTCTCTACTGCTCTGTACAGTATATCACAGAGTTGACATACTCATTACAATCTCGTGCAGATTACGTCTGTTGTATCTTGGGAGACTTTAAATAAAGTCTTAAGGAAATTGTTACGACAAGCCTCAGACGGAATTTCCTTCTTCATTCGGTTAGGTTTATAATTGATTTATATATTTATATATATATATCTATCATTTTCGTTTTCTACGTTGTACTATTTCTGTAAATAGTATTACGTTTGATCTATCACTATAGTTATTACTATAGTTGTTAATTTGTTGTTGTAATTTAATTACGACATAACTATTGCTTAAATTAGCTTATACAGACTTCTAGGGTAGTAGAAATCTGTTTGACAAACTTGTGAGACGAGTTTATAATTGATTATTCTCTGTTTTGGTATACTAGACGTATAACATCTTCAGACTTTCCTATTTTAACTAAAACAGAGATGGCAACAGTTGAACTATCAACAAAGGCTACTACACACAACAGGCCCGATCCTTTTAAAGGAGATGGTGACGACTTTTTAACATGGCAGAATCAGATGTTATTTTATCTCACCACACTCGGTCTGCAACGGTATCTCGAGGAGGAGGAACCGATTCCTGCACCAGGCAAGGAATCAGATGTTGATACGTGGAAGCATTCCGATTTCCTATGCATAAACTATATTCTGAACTGTCTCGACAAGGTACTATACAAAGTATATCAACCTCTAAAGACAGCAAAAGCACTCTGGAATGCACTTTACACGAAGTAAAAGACACAGAATATCAGTCTTAAGAAATTCATTGTAGACAAATTCATGGACTACAAGATGGTCGACACCAAACCGGTGACTGCTCAACTGCATGAACTGCAAATCATCATTCATGAACTCGAAGCGGAAGGTCATAGATTGGAGAATCGTTTTTGGTTGAAGCCATCACGGGAAAACTGTCGCCGTCATGGAGAGACTACCGCAACTATCTAAAGCATAAAAAGAAAGAGATTTCTTTGCAGGACCTCATCATACGATTAAAGATTGAGGCAGATAACCGCGGAATTACCAAACAAAGCGAAGAGGCGTTGGTAACAGAAGGGTCGAAGAACAAGAATAAAGGCCACTTCAACAAAAAGAAGAACTTCTCAAAGAAGAGGAAAGCTCCTGAAAACAAACCAAAAGATAATAAAACCAAGAAGTTTAATGGCGAATGTTGGGTTTGTGGCAAAATGGGACATGCCGCTAGAGATTGCAGACACAAGAAGGAACGCAACTCAGAGGCAAATATAGTTGACAACATGGAAGTGGACGAGTCCAACTTTTCAGCAGTTATATCTGAATGCAATTTGGTTCAGAATCCTAACCAATGGTGGGTGGACACAAGAGCTACTCGTCATGTCTGCTCTGATAAATCCATGTTTTCAACATATCAGAAATTCGACCAGGAAGAAAAACTCTACATGGGTAATTCTGTTGTTTCCATGATCGAACGCACTGGCACAGTAATCCTCAAGTTTACTTCTGGAAAAACTGTCAAGTTGAATGACGTGCTCCACATTCCAGACATACACAAGAATTTGATATCTGGTTCAGTACTATCAAAGAAAGGATTCAAATTGGTGTTCGAGTCAGACAAGATGGTTCTGTCCAAAGCTGGAATGTATATCGGAAGGGGATATTTATGTGATGGCCTATTTAAGGCAAATGTAGCCGTTATCGGCAATAAAACTATGTATTCTGATTGTGTTATTAATAAAATTGAAGTTTTTTACTTGCATGAGCACGAAATTTTACTATGGCATGATAGATTGGGACACATAAATTTCCGAAAAATGAAAACATTATCAAACTTGAGATTAATTCCGAAATTCCAAGTAAGAACTACAAATGTGAGACATGTGTAGAAGCAAAAATGATTAAAAAAAACCATTTCAATCTGTTGATAGAAGCACCAAACCACTAGGTTTGGTTCATACAGACTTATGTGATTTTAAATCATTACCTACAAGAGGTGGGAAAAAGTACTTTATCACGTTTATTGACGATTATACGCGATATTGCTATGTATATCTTTTGAATAGTAAAGATGAAGCAATTACATCATTTATAAAGTACAAGGCTGAGGTAGAAAATCAGTTAAATAAAAACATCAAGATATTGAGATTTGATCGAGGTGGAGAATATGAATCACCATTTGAACAGTTCTGTGCCGAAAATGGTATAATTCATCAAACAAGAGCTCTATATTCACCACAACAAAATGGTGTAGCCGAGAGGAAGAACAAAACGTTAAAACACATGATTAATGCCATGCTTTTAACCTCTGGTCTACCGACGAACTTGTGGGGGGAAGCCTTAAATATGTCTAATCAAATATTAAACAAAGTCCCTCACAATAAAACGGGAACAATTCCATATGAGTTATGGAAAGGACACAAACCAAGTTTTAAATACCTCAAAGTGTGGGGGTGCTTGGCAAAAGTTCCAATTCAGTCTCCAAGAAAGTCAAACTTGGACCAAAAACAGTAGATAGTTACTATCTAGGGCCAACCCAAAATAGTAGTGCCTACAGATTTTTGGTGTTCAAGTCTGATATAGCTGATATTCATGTAAATACAATCATGGAATCTAGAGATGCCTCATTCTTTGAAGACGTGTTTCCGCACAAAAGGAATGAAGGGAATAATGTCCCTAAAAGGACAAGAGAAGAATCAAGCAATTCACATGAAGATGAAACTCATCATGAGATTGAGGAAGTTGAACCAAGAAGAAGCATAAGTGTTAGAACACGAACCTCAAACGTACAAGGAAGCAATGTCATCTTCTGAATCTTCATGTTAGAAAGAAGCAATCCAAAGTGAAATTGATTCAATTCTAAGTAATAAAACTTGGGAAATTGTTGATATTCCACCTGGAATAAAACCTATTGGCTGCAAATGGATTTTCAAAAAGAAAATGAAAGCAGATGGCTCTATCGACAAGTATAAAGCCAGATTAGTAGCCAAAGGATATCGTCAAAAAGAAGGAGTAGACTTTTTTGATACATATTCGCCGGTAACACGAATAACCTCTATAAGAATGCTAATAGCAATTGCATCGATCTATAATCTAGAAATTCATCAAATGGATGTAAAGACAGCGTTCTTAAATGGAGATCTCGATGAGGAGATCTACATGGAGCAACCTGAAGGTTTTGTTTCCAAAGGAAATGAAAACAAAGTCTGTAGATTAGTAAAATCATTATACGGACTAAAACAAGCTCCAAAACAATGGCATGCAAAATTTGATAATGTCATGATGAGAAATGGTTTTCGTATAAATGAATGTGATAAATGTGTTTATTATAAACAAATTGGACAATCATATGTGATGATTTGTTTATATGTAGACGATATGTTAATATTTGGTCCAAATACTCAGATAATAGAGACCATAAAGAAGATGTTAATTAGCAATTTCGATATGAAAGACTTAGGAGTTGCAGACGTTATTTTGGGAATCAAAATAATAAGAACACCTAATGGAATTGAATTATCTCAGTCACACTATGTAGACAAAGTGATTGAAAATTTTCAAAATTTTGGAATTAAAGGAGTAAGAACACCTTTTAATCCATCAGAAATACTGCATAAAAACACTAATGAGAGTGTAATGCAACTGGAATACTCTCGTGTAATAGGATGCTTAATGTATCTCATGAATTGCACTAGACCAGATATCGCTTATGCGGTAAGTCGACTAAGCAGATATACAAGTAATCCAGGAAAGGAACACTGGAAAGCACTAATGAGAGTGCTTGGATATTTAAAAAATACCACAAATTATTCCTTACATTATGGAAAATATCCTGCCATCTTAGAAGGATATAGTGATGCAAACTGGATCACAGATTCAGAGGAATCAAAATCCACAAGTGGTTATGTCTTTACCCTTGCAGGAGCAGCAGTGTCATGGAAATCTACTAAACAAACATGCATAGCTCGATCCACTATGGAATCGGAGTTCATCACTTTAGATAAAGCAGGCGAAGAAGCATAATGGCTTCGTCATTTTTTAGAAGATATTCCATTTTGGCCTAAACCTGTACCGGCCATATGCATACACTGTGATAACCAAGCTGCGCTAAGCAGAGCGCACAACTTTGTGTATAATGGAAAGTCACGACACATTCGTCGACGCCATAACACAGTTAGGCAGTTACTCTCAAATGGAACTATTTCCATAGATTATGTGAGAACAAATGATAACCTAGCGGATCCATTTATTAAAGGTTTATCAAGAGAGAAAATGACCGCGCATCGAGGGAATGAGTTTAAAAGCCTAAACCACCAAGAGTTATCTTATACGGAAACCTATCCTAGCGACTGGAGATCCCAAGGACTAGGATCAATAGGCAAACCAGTTCTGAGTAACTCAAGACGTAATGCATTTGCTTGGACATAGTCCAACTCCATTCCTATGGTGCACAATATAAATGCATGCCTACAGCAGTATTTAAAGGATAAAACTATGTTTTTTAATGATGACCATATCTTGAATATAACAAGTGGGGTATATGTAGGATACTCTTAATGGTTGCGATCACCTATGTTAGTGTGAGCTGAGTCGGCTCTATGAGAATATTAAAGGCTTATATTTTCTATAAACACTCGCAGAACCAAACAAATTTGTTCAGGATCAAAATGAACACAACCAAAAGATTGGATGAGAAGGGAATCAATGCTTCGTAAAGCTTATTGTCTGGATATACAATAAAGGCCGACGGTTCAAGATGAAATAATTCACCGATTAGCCAAGTAGATCCGATAAGTTTTAACTAGGGAAAGTTCAAAGTGAAATATATACTTATCCACGATAAAGCATTATTCTATATGTACTCTGTGATATTTCGCTTTGTGTGGGGGATATGTATATTATCATTCATGTGGGGGATTGTTGGAATACCTAAAATGAATGAAAATTACAAAGTCCCACATCGCCAAATTTGCAAAGCTATTCTAGTATATTAATAGATTTGCAATGAAGGGGTTGGGGCCTTGGGGCCGGGCTCGGGTTCGGGTTTGGGTCTAATATGATCCTATTTTTACTGCAAAACTGGGCCAGGCTTTCTGACAGTTGCAGGCTATACAAACATGAGCGAATCTGTTTAGAAGCAGACGCGGATTGAATGAGGGGGTGCGACTTCTGAAGCAGGCGCGGGTTTGTTGGCGAACAGACCCATCCATTAGCAGCCGGAAGCGGGTGCGACCCGTTAGACGCGAGCGGGTGCAACTTATGGCAGCAGCAGGTGCGAACGCAAGAACCAGTAGCGAACGGGTGCGGCCCGTTAACGAACAGCAGCAATGAAAGGCAACGGTTGCAACCTTTCAGGCAGACGCGGCTGTTCGAAGGGGTGCGGACGAAAGTATAAATAGAAGAGAATACTGATCACATTCTCATTCCATTCCAGTTCTAATTTCTTCTGCTTCTTCTTTCTCTACTGCTCTGTACAGTATATCACAGAGTTGACATACTCATTACAATCTCGTGCAGATTACGTCTGTTGTATCTTGGGAGACTTTAAATAAAGTCTTAAAGAAATTGTTACGACAAACCTCGGACAGAATTTCCTTCTTCATTCGGTTAGGTTTATAATTGATTTATATATTTATATATATATATCTATTATTTTCATTTTCTACGTTGTACTATTTCTGTAAATAGTATTACGTTTGATCTATCGCTATAGTTATTACTATAGTTGTTAATTTGTTGTTGTAATTTAATTACGACATAACTATTGCTTAAATTAGCTTATACAAACTTCTAGAGTAGTAGAAATCTGTTTGACAAACTTGTGAGACGAGTTTATAATTGATTATTCTCTGTTTTGGTATACTAGACGTATAACACTACCAACTCACTCTCTCCTTGTGCCACCAAGTGGTACCTAGCACTTCGATAAGCGAATCAAGTTCGAGCAATGCTCGAACTTTGCAACATGTCTAGCTTTGTATCTCTCATCGTCCTTCACATTATATGTCCACTTGCATCCTATGGCTCGGCTTCCTTGAGGGTGTCGTACCAATTCCCAAATCTGAATCTTCTTCAATGAATCAATCTCCTCCTCCATAGCATGCATACATTTCGAGCTGGCACTCGAACTCATAGCTTCCTCAAGGTCGAAAGGCTCACCTTGCACTATATGCAGTACATAGTCAAACTGATCATCAAGACTAAGATTTGCATAATTCTAGTCTCCATACCTATTTGGCGACCTTCTAACTCTAGTACTAGCCCGAATAGGTGTAACTTCGTCTAAACTTCTTTCAACTCCACATTAAGCCGAATCATCTCTAGCTTCACGACCATCACCATCATTACTAAAGGAATTTTGTGGACCTTCATGTGATGCAACGACTTCGATTACTCTATCTTCTTTTGCGGCTCTAACTCTAGTACTAGGCTGATATGTGGAAATAGTTTCCATCTCCTTAGGCCTTTTAGCTTCTAGATCCACCGAACTAGGTGGATTCCCCTTCGGCTTTGACATAGCCGACTCATCAAATGTGACATGTCTAAAGTGCATACCTTCCTATAAACAGAGTTTCAAATGTGATACCCTTTGATGCCTTCTGTATAGGCCAAAAATATGCCTTTATAGGATCTAGCCTCCAGCTTGTCATTTCCTCTATTGTGAACATACACAGGGCTACCAAATATACAAAAATAACTAATATGTACAGATGTACCTTTCCTCTAGAATCTTCCCATCAATGGATGAGCATGAAATTCGATTAATAATATACGCTGCAGTCGATAAAGCTTCAGCCCAGAAGTCTCTAGATAAACCCGCCGTCAATCTCAAACAACGATCTTTCTCTAGTAGAGTCTTATTCATCCTTTGAATGGCTCCGTTTGATTGTGGGTCTCCAGTGTAGTGAAGTGTCTCTGAATTCCATACTGCTTAAAGAAATTTATGAACTCCTCAAAAACAAATTCACCACTATTGTTGGATCTCGGCACTTTCAACTTCCATCCGACCTCATTCTCTACCAGTGTTTTCTAAGTTTTGAACTTCTCAAACGACTCCGACTTAGCTTTCATCACAAATACCCAAACCTTCCGAGAGTATTCATCAATAAAAGAGATAAAATACTTGGCTCCTCCAATAGAAGTTGTAGCTATTAATCCCTAAACATCCGTATGGACATACTCTAGTAATCCTTTGGACTCATGTCTACCGACACCGAAAAAAACCTTTGTCTGTTTCCCTAATACACACTCCTAGCAGAATTCTAAATGGTCGAAGCTTTCACCTTTGATCATCTTCCTTCTGCGAAGCAACTCCAAGCTCTTCTTCGAAACATGACCCAATCTGAGATGCCAAAGTCTGGTGGCATCCAAAGCTTGTGAACTAACAACTCCAACACACGACTCTTCAAGAACCGTAGATCCTTCCAGCAGATAAAGATTCTGAACCATTACTCCATTCAGCAATACAAGAGCACCACATGTCATCTTCAAGCAATCCGACTCTATCGTAATCCTGAAACCCAAAGATGCTAGCTGACCCAATGATAGAAGAGATTTCTTTAAACCTGGACCATAGCAAACTCCAGTGAGAGTGCGCACCACACTACTATGCATGCGAATACACACCGATCCTTCTCCTAATGACTTGCAAGTAGCATCGTTGGCTATCAATATAACACTTCCCTCCTTATCTTCATAAGAACATAACTACTCTTTTCTAGGCATCATGTGGAAAGATGCCCCTGAATCCAGCATCCAAAGGTCTGATACATCGAAAACAGATGCTGTCAGCACATCATCAGAAACAACATTCTCCACCACAATAGATGAAGAACCATCCGCTTCATTTCTCTTCCTCAAATCTAGATAATCTTTCTTCCACTGGCCATGCTTCTTACAGTGATGACAACTGTTGTCTCTAGACTTGCCTCTCCAACCACTTTCAAGCTTTCTTGAATTAGAACGCCCTTTAAAATTATTCTCCTTCTTCACCTTCTTCGTCTCTATGAACAGTCCTTGACTATTACTAGCTTCTCCACTTTGACTCATAAGCTTCAATTGATCTTTCATCTCTTCACTCGGGAGTCTCGTCTTCACATATTCTAATGTCAGCATGCTTCTGCCATAGATCAAAATGTTAGCAATACCCTATATTACTCTAGAAGAGAGCACAATAAAAGCATTGCCTTTTTCTCCTCGTCCACATTCAAATCAACAGCTTTCATCTTCATCATAGTGTCATCAAAGAAGTTAAGATATGCTTTCAACGGCGTACTTTCCTGCATCTTGTAAGTGAAGAAAGTTTTCAATAAAATAAGCCTATTCCTGAGCGACTTCTTCATGTAGAGGTCTTCAAATTTCTTCCACAAGCCACTAACGGTAATTTCATTACTAATCTATGGGATGACATTCTCACCCATGGCCAATTGAAGAGTAGTAAAGGTGCATTCTTCCATTTCCTTCCTTTCCAATTTTGAGATATCTACTGGCAATGATTTTACGTCAAACACAACCTGATGAACACGATTTCTTCTCAACACCGCCTTTATTTTTCACTACCACTTCTCAAAATCATTATCTCTGTTCCACTTCTCTGTAGCCAGCTATGAACCGAATGTTGCATATGAACCGCTAGTGTAGGGTGCATATAACTGGAAAGGTCTAACCTCACTACCATCTTCAAATCCTGCCATCTTATCGATCATCTTCTAGCCCTAAGCTTCAACAACAACCTTCAATGCTCTGATACTAAACTGTAGGGATAAATTTCATACAAATGAGTATAAATCAACCCAAATAAATGCGGAAGAATAAGATGATGCTGTAGTGCAATAAAACAAACAGGAACAAAAGAATAAAACAACAAATCATAGAAGAAAGTAAATAGAGAGTTCACATATGGATTTATAGTGGTTTCACCATCGCGAGATAGTGTACATCCAATATAGGAAGATGAGATTTTATTATTTCTAAGAAAAGAGAATTTTACACGATTGATAATGAAGGCTAAGATGAAGAATAAGAAAAACAAGTTGAGATGATGATTCTACTTATGCTAATCTCTGCCTTTATATAGAGATTGTTATTTGGTATTATTTGGGTTGAAATAATGGATTGACGGTCATAAATCAATATCTCATCAATTATCCTATTCATAAAGGAAACGTTCATCCATTTGACTTTCCAGTTTTCCACAATTTACATGCGCCTAATAAGATTCATTATTTAATTAGCTAATTAGGAAATTAATTAAGTACTTCAATCTTCAAAAATAATTCTTCTTGTGTAGGTAATTTATTGCTCTCTTTAATGTTATAAAAGATGCAATATATTTGAGTAATTATCTCAAATATCTTTCAAATCTTCTGCAACTGTAAATATTGTATCACTGAGATCAACAATATCTTCCAAATTTTCTTTTGTATGGAAATATTATATCACCAAATCTAACATTGTCTTAGAAAGCGACATATTTTTACATCAGGATACACTTTACATAAATAAGATAAGTTGACTAAGAACCACTCCATATGCTTACATGTATTACCCGTTTGCTAGATGAAAAATTGTTCAAACTTCAACTCGACCTGAAATCACAAAACACATTGAAATCAAAAGATGCATATCACTTAATCAATATTATCATCCTACTAAATAATAATGACCATGTAGTTTATACTTCAGTCCTATGTTTTTTGTGTCTTCCCATAATAGCACAAGTACTCACATATAATGGATACAAACAGTCATAATTGCTACACCCACAGCGCTTTCTCTGATTTTAAATTTCCCAACCGGCTTTGCAATTGCGTTAATCAATGCAGCTTATGAAAACATGTGAAGGTAAGTGATATGTTCTATATTTCAACGTAGATAGATTTTAACTAGACATGAAAATTGTTAATATCCTACAAGTGTAACCTAAGAATTGATAATGTATGAATTATGCTAAACACTAAACATTCTTAAGGCTTAAACTTGATAAATTTGATGTATATATATGTATGTATGCATTTATATACGCATGCACGCGTGTGTGTATACATACATACATACATACATACATACATGCATATATGGAAATTTTATTTGGACATAAAATATATACACAAAATGAGACACAAGAGATCTTGACCATTAAATCTCCCTCAGATTTCCACTATCCATGTAAAGACAAGAAGATCCAACGATATATATTTGTTGTGTCTCATTTTGTGTCTCAAGGGCCGTCCATACACACACATATATTACAAATTTAAAGTAAACCATAATTTTACTGTGTGCATATGTGCACAAACATAGACATACATATTAAATTTGCACTTCAATATTTTTATTATCATTTGTAGCAACGTTAACCAAAACCAATACAATGTCATTCGAAACTGACCATATCATGTTATAGCAAATTCAGCATATTGTAAAGAAAATGGATCAAAATCCAGTGTCATGTTAGGTTTGCCCCTTTTAGTTTTGGTTTTCCATAGCACATGTATTTTTGAAATACAACCGATTTCGAAAATGAAGTTAACATACAAAACAAAAAGCAAATTTATTTTGTTTTTCGTATTCCCAAAAATAACAAAAAAAAATGTAAAACAATCCATCTTTCATCTTCCCTTTATCATCGTAGTGGCTTATATTTTTTAGTTTTCTCCTCCGCCCTCTTCAGGTTTTCTGATGCATGTCAAAAATTCAAATAACAGATAGGCCCTAAGTTATTCTGCTGAAATTAAAAATAAAACAAAATGTATAAAGTTCAAGTTTTTTTTTTGCTAAAAATAACCACAAAACTACCTAGCATCAACGTTAAGAAAATTATGAAGATCATCAAGTTTATGAAATTTAATTTGTAATTATAATCAAATTAGGATCTAAAGTACTATGAAAAACTATAAGTTGGAGGTTAAACGATTTATTTTCTTTTATTTCATCAAACTCTTTACATGACTATCAATTGATCTGAATAGAAAATTTATAAACATTTCTTTAATTATCCAAAATTTAGGTCTGTAATTAGTAACCCATATACAAAAATCTGTCACCAATAACCCAAAAGTTAGAAAAATACCACTTGCAATGTTAAAAAAGTAACAAAAAATTATAACCAAACTAAAACAATTGTAGAACATCATGAAATAATATCAACCTTAACTACCACTGGATAATTGTCCATGTCCAGAACAGGCAACAAACCTTTGATAATAACTTGACGAAATATATACACACACTATTGAACATAGCAATTACCTAAAAGTCGATCAAACTATAAAAAGGTGGAACCTAGTGCACGAGGCTCCCGCACGATAGCGGGCTTTGGGAAGATCGATAATGTAGGAAGCTTTTCCCTCGCATTGCGAGGAGGCTGTTTCCGGACTCGAACCTGCACGTCTAGATCACCATGCGGGTGACCTAACCGTTGCGTTAAGACTCCACCTCAAAAGTCGATCAAACTATATACTACAAAAACGTCGTTGTAATTGCAGAGTGGAGAACTTTAACCAAATTAGCAAATTCATATTATATTAAAATAATTTGAAATTTAGTTAAACTCGGAAGAAAAAATGGTGAAAGTATTTTAGTACTATAACTAAATGGAGACAAATCACCATGATTTTCTAATATGATATTATATTTTTATCGGCAAGGTCAAACTTGTTCCCAACTAAGGTCCCGTTTGACTTGTCGTTTTTAGTTTTGTGTTTTTGTCTATGCAAAAGCCTCGTTTTTAGTTTTGTGTTTTTATCTATACAAAAGCGCGTCTGTTGTATGTATTGTTGAAAAACAAACAATTTTGAAAAATGAAATTAACATGTAAAATAGAAAACAAGTTTATTTTGTTTTTGGTGTTTCGAGAGATAACAAAGCACATAGAACAATCCAACTCCTTCGTTGTCCAAGTTTGTCACATCATAAACGGTCTAAAGCGAAGAATTAATTTGAAAATGACCAAGCGGTCATGATACTTTCACATGGAATGAGAAGAAACCAGAATATATGATATAATTAAAACAATGATCAGATGTGGACAATGATGATAGCTGCTTATGATAGTTCAGACCATTGTTGATAAACCAATATACAAAATTAAGCAGAAAAATCAAAGTAAGGTAACAACTACATAAAAATTTGCAAAAATATGGATATTACTTGTATTTGGATATAAATGATTTTTAATGCTAAGGTAACTCATTAAAAGCTACTGAATCCATGATTAGACTGGGTTCCATGAGAAATTTATAGAAAAGGTCAAAGTTTGCCTTAGCATAAAACTTTTGTAAAGAAATTTAGTAGTTATTACTCTTTGGTGCCCTTAATCTTCAACTCAACCTCTATACTAATTCATTGTAATGATAATGATAGTACCGATAACAAGAATGTCCGATAAGATAAATAATGGAGCAGTTGATAATGAAAATGGCAATCTAAATAAAATTTTGCATTCATTGCAATGTTACCAATTACTAAAGTAATTTACTTAACTCTTTGTATATAGTTAAATTTTAGGTGCTTCCCTCGAATTCCTTTACGTTCTAGTAAACTTTCATGTAGTATCAAGTTATAATGTTGCTGTCAATAATATGAAATCATGAAGGATTGGTATATTATATAAAATAACGATGTTGGGTTCGGTTAGGAAGAAAAGAAATGAGGCAAGGCTCAATGACCTACGTATTAATTTTGGTTTATATATTTTATGATAAATGTCATATGCCAAACTGCACAGAAATTTGGAAAAAAAAATTACCCACCTTTCAACTAAACAAAAAATGATACAACAATTAGGGAGAAATAATGTACAATTAAGGGCTAACAACATAATAGCCCATGAATTTTCAACAACAGCTACATTAACTATTTATTAATAAATCGGATGGTTCTAATTGTGAAGATAATGCAACTTAAAAGATAATAAAGTAGAATTACCTGAAAATTGGATTTTCAGTTTATCTGATGATTCTCCTTCACTCCACATTGCTATTGGCACAATATCAACTTAAGAAGCCTAATTATGAAAGAGCAATAACTTGAATTAGACTATAGCTCATTGAAAATTGAAATATGTAAAATGAAGTCAAGAATATAAAGTACCACGGTAGTACAGTAAATTCAGAAAAACAACTACATCAATACCTAAATGATTGAAGAAAATTGGAATTATGCCAAAAAATAGTGCCACGTGTGCAAGATTGAAGCAGAAATGGTTTCCTGCATGAAGCTAAGTTAAGAAATTAATATGACAATTAATAATGCACTGAAAATGGATCATGGGCATAAAAACAATGTAGACATATGATATACAAGGTGAGTAAGAAATAAATTCAGTACATAAACCAATAACATATTTTTGAAATGGAATACAGACTAAATATTCACTGTGCATTACCACATCCTGTGCAAAATGCATGTAATTAATTTCTCCCCGTACACCTTAAATTTTCTTAAATGTTTACAGTAATATTATCTGCACTTTAAATGAAACCAAAGGCACATAAATGGTATAAACATAGGTTTTTTCAAATTAGTAAGCAAAAAAGGTAAGCATATATAGCAGATTAAAAATAGTAGCTGCTCATTACTAAGATAAAAGGGGAAGTAATGTGCAACGGAATGAAATCAATTGTAACAAACTGCTACGATACATGATTTTGGGAGTGACTGAGCATAAATGGTTTACTACATGAAATTAAAGTAGCCAGTTAATAGAAGAATTAATTGTGCAATGAAACTAGATTATGGGGTCATAAACAGTATAGGCATATATAATATACAAAGTCAGCAACACATTATTTAAATAAATAAACCAATAAGACCAGATGTTGTATATTGTGCAAGTAATTAATTTCTTCTCATACACCTTACATTTATCTAAACATCCAAAGTAATATCGAGTAAATTGCAAATTAAACCAAAGGTCCATAAATGGTATAAACATTGGATTTATTAAATTAGTAAGCAGTAAAGGTTACCACATATACCAGATTAAAAAGTAGCAAGTACTTATTGCTATTATGAACTACCAAAAATGCCCCTAATATCAAATTTTAATATAATTTGAAAATAGGATCTAACAATTAAACATCTTTTACAAATTTAAAATATCCGTCTACAAATACTACCAATTAAAAATAAAATTAAACGAATAAACTTTCTATACAGATTTGTTATTTATTAATTAATAATATAAATAAAAATTCAAAAAAAAAATGGATGTTGCAACTTAGAAATAAAGTTCAAACTAACAACAATGTTAGGAGGCGGTCCGGTATATCAAAGTTGGAACCAAAGGTGATAAATGATAATGTGTTGCTCTGTCCATGCTGAAACCTAGGTTCTATTCCAACTTAGGAGCAGGTTCGTCCTGAGGCTTCATAGCTGGGAAGAGAAGAATTTACTTTATATTTTTTGAATCAGTTAACATCATGTCAAGTTGATCGATTCCCAAACCCCAACTGGCAGTTGGTGGCAACCCAGATTTGAGAGGAGTGCAAAATGTCTCATCTAAAGCCATAGCTTTGTCATAACCAGATTATCAGTCCTTCAGCTGCTCTGCAAAACGACTACGGTGCACAACTGGATCGTTCAATTCAGTGTACGCATTGCATACCTTGTGCTTGTTGATAAACAATTCAAACCGCTCTGTTAAACCAGGCCTCGATCAATGCCATTTTGCCAATGGGTTCATTATCTCTGGATGGTTGATGATAAAAGTTGGGTTTGTACGTATTTCTTTTAGAGAATGTCCAACAATCTTGCAGTTGTTTGAGGTGGTGGACAAACAATTTCAAATTGTGTAGAGACATCCACCAAGTATTTATTAATAGCTCAATTAGCAAGATCATTGGGAATACTGAGGTCGGCCATCGACTCCAAACCCTCGATCATATCTATCTTCCTTAATGGTGGAGTAAAATTAGTTTCAACAGGATCTTGATCAACTCCATTTGCACGGTAAAAATTTGTATAGCCACCTGCTAGCTCCTTTACCATTCTAAATATCATTTTATCAGTTAGCTCCATCAAATCACTGTACTCTGCATATGCCATATAAAATTCACAAGTAGTAATTTCAGGATTGCAGGTCATATATATCCCTTCATTCCTAAATTGTTTTCCAGTTTCAGTAACTCGTTCCAACCCGCCCACAACTAACTCCTTAAGGTAAAGCTCAGGGGTGATACGCACGAATAATTTCATATTCAAATCATTATGATGAGTTACAAATGGTCTGGCAGCTGATCATATTCATCATGGGTATTTGCACCTCAAGGAAATTAAGTTTGTATAGGAGACTCGTAATGTAAGAAATAATCCTTGACCTTGTCTTGAATATTTCCCTAACTTTGCTGTTCAACATCAAATCTAATATTTCCCAAGCTCAGGGGCATACATGTGGAATATATATTCATATATGTAGCTCAATACTACATGTACATTTTAAAAATTATTATTAGTTTTCATACATACGGAAAATGCCATTTAATTTTGAAATACAAAAACATGTGGCAAGTCAAGTGCTTTTTTTTAATAAAACACATTGATTTAGAGTTTAAATATTTTTACTAAGAATTCAATGGAGAAAATTTATTTTTCTCAAAGATTATTAAAATTAGATAAAAATTAACATGGACATTTTGTTTGTATAAACCAAACAAATATTACAGTATTATAAAAAATACGGGTTAAGCTCAAATAATCAAAAATATTTTTTTCCTCCATTGATATTAATTATTTAGTTTTAAAGGATAATGATATAAGAAATATACAGTTCAAAATAATCATGAAATTATTTAAGTTGAATAATATAGAAACTATACGATTAAAAAAAATTCATATGTTATCCAAGTTATAAAAGAAACATAAAACATTTTTACCAATAATTTCATGTAACATCATGTATTTGCTAACAAATTGAAGATATTCTTGGTACACTAGATTTAAAAGTTAAACGTGTATGATATTGCTATGACAGTGATCAGAAATGAAAAATTGAAATAAGAAAATAGATCCAATTTACCTGTCAAACTACAGGCAATATTTGCAACATTTACCATAGAAGACTACCTAGTAGTCTTCGTTCACTTTTTCTGTTCTAACAATAATAAACCTTTCCTCTACAAAAAAGAGAAAGATGTTCAAATTTTTTCTTTGTAACAAACCGCCTCAATCGACATATATAATAATTTCAACATAGAACTGCATTCCTAAAATATATATAAATAAGCAGTAACAATAGTCAGATGATAGAAATTTGCTCATAAGTCATTTAGCTAAAATCTTGATTTCCCTACTATCTAGTTGACCGCCTCGACATTTTTTCAATCTTACAAAAGATATGAAGTGAATAATTAAAAGGGCCAAAATTACAATTAGAGAACATAAAAGTTCAAGCTTAAACATCTATATGACAAAACTATTCATCTATCATGTTATTAGCAGCCTTAGTTACAGTGACTGGTGTAATAGTTGCTACCCTGTTGGCGGTCACAATTGAATTCCATACAAATGCACCAAATATTTAAGTATATGAATCAATGTTAACATGAACTAAAAATTACCTACCTTTGTGTTTGAAAATAGAAAATTGAAGATGATATTTGAAGTAATGTGAATTAAAACCCACTTGCATAAACCTGCGAGTCAGCATAGAAAAGATGAGCAAAATTGTAACATGATGCAGTTATGTTAGTGAGAACAAATGTGTTCAGATACATAAAAGTGAAGATAAAACATGTAGAAATAAAAGATAATAGCCAAGTGACAAACCTATTAATAATATCTTTCTATAAAATTTACATAGTAACAAATTCGTGTATGAAATAGAGCATACAGTACTTTAAAAGACACGTTTACTCTGCTTTAACTGCTAAATGTTTGTTATCTTCGTAAGTCCTAAAAAACATATAATTAGAAAGTTTTCTTTTAGAACAATAAAAGAAAGAAAAATCTAGCAAACAACGTGTCAAGCTTAGTAAATCATGTGCATTAACAAACATATCGATATCAAATATATCAGTTAATACAAATGGCCACAAATACAAATGTTAACATACTATACTTACTATGACTAAAGGGTAAACAATTGTATATAATTTTTCTATTTTAAATAATGCATGTACATTTGAAGTCAAGAACTACACAACTCAGGAAAGTAGGCGACTCAGGGAAGTTGCGACTTAAGGCCAGGACCACCTAACGAGTTAAGGAACAACCTTACAACTTAAGGTCTGGACGACTTAAGGATGGTACGATCTAAAGGATGAAGCAACCTAAGGTCTGGACGACTTAAGGAAGTCTACGATTCAAGGTTTGGACGACTTAAGGAAGTCTACGACTCAAGGCTTGGATGACTTAAGGAAGTCTACGACTTAAGGTTTGGACGACTTAAGAAAGTCTACGACTTAACGGTTTAATGAGTTAACGACTTAAGAAAGTAAATGGCCTACGACTTAAGACTATCTACGACTTAAGGCTTTCTACGACCTAAAGCTACTTACGACTTACCTCCTAGCCCGTGTACCAGTTAAGCCGCGACTCACGACTTAGTATAAGTCGTCCACGACCTAAAGCCAGAGTTGTAGTTCGCTGCTGCAATACTTATGCTGGAAGAAGATGACTCGTAAGCGACTTAGGACTTGTAACATGTATCCAGATGGGCAAGTAAGCTTTGACCAAGCCATAAGCTAGACTGGATAGGTCGGCCACGACCTAACTTAAGTCGTCCACGACTTACGACCTAGGGGGTCAAATTCGCTATAAATACCACCCTACCCCAAACATGAAAATGACTTTTGGCTAATCATTTTTAGAAGCGTCATTACTCTGCCGAATTCTCAACTCATCCAAGACTCGAAGAACTCCAAACATCGAAGATACTACAACAAGCTTTGATCGAGATTCTACACATCCGACATGGATTCGACAAATCCCATCGTCAAAGTTTGAGTTACTAATCTGAAGTGTTTGAGTAATCGAAATGGATTGTATTCAGAGTGTGTTGTATTAAGTTGTAATCAGATCCGCAATAAAAGACTATAAAGTGGACGTAGGCTCAATTACGGGCCGAACCACTATAAATCTGTTGTTCCTTTACAGTTTTCTGCTATATTCATCTTATATTTTGTTCCCGTACCAACGGGTGGTGCTTTCACATTGTTATCACACACACCGGATGTTAGCGTTGAATTTTTACCGTTAACATTTTGGTGTTTTCACTGAGAACCCAACTCAGGAAGATTGTCATCATTGCTTCAAAAAAGTTCGTTGAAAAAGTCTCTTTCAAAACCAGAAGTTTGTTGGATATAATGGCTCCTGGAAGAAAACGCAAGACTGTCAGATCTGAAGATGCTCACGATAACACTGCTACTTCTCTTTCTCCAAGTCAAGCAGCTCCCAGCATTGGAGTGACGCGAGAAGAGTTAGATGCTGCAGTGACCGGGTTGTATCAGCAAATTGAAACTCATAATACTCTAATGATGGAGAAGTTAAGTGCTTTGCTGGGGGCTAGTCAAAGACCGGTAAATAATGAAGAAAACATCGCTGATGCTCTTCACAACTCCGAAGGAAGAAATATTCCTCAAGGGGGATCAGGTGCTGCTGAAGGGGCACCCCTCCAAGCTGAAGGATCCAGGCCATCGTCAATTTTCCGCGAACACTTGCCCGGACAAACTTCCGAGAAAATGGCCGAAGTTTACTCCGCAAAGTCATTAAACAATGAGGAATATCTCTCTGGCATGATTCGGCAAATAATGAAAGAAAGCATGCAGAGAAATGAAGATGAGAGCGAATGGGGATTCGCGCCGAGTAAAACTCCGTTTACTGAGAGGATTCTAAAAGCTGAGTTTCCTAGAAAATTTGTTCCCCCCACCATTCCTGCTTATCGGGGGACAAGTGATCCAAATCACTTCTTGTATAAATATGACTGGCACATGACCGGCGCAAGGGCAACTGATGAGATTAAGTGCCGGTATTTTCCGGTATATTTGGAAGGGGCGGCACTTCTTTGGTTTACCAAGCTTCCCGTTCGATCCGTAGACCAGTTTTTCGATCTAACCCGAAAGTTTAAAGAGCAATTCAGGCTGTATGCTTCAAAAGCGAAAGACATAATGTCATTGTCTAGTCTTGAGCTGAATCCGGGAGAGCCTATTAAGTCATTCCTGAATCGCTTCAACATAGCTCTGGCTGAAGTCGACAACGCGGAACCGCGAATGATTTTGACTTATCTGATGCGGGCTATCGATAAGTCAAGCGAATTTGGAAAATAGCTGAAAATAAAGGAGCCAAATTCACTCGACAAATTCTATAAGAAAGCTGATGAGTTCATACGCTTGGAAAATCTTCCAGCACCAACGAAAGTGGTGGCAACAAGAGTAGAAAATAACATTGCTGCTTCAGTTAAGAAAGATTCTGAAGGTCAGAAAAGGGAAAATCATGATGGGAAGAAACAAAAGGATATAAAGAAACCTCGCTTCTTTAAACCCTCATATTTCACTCCTTTAACTGACACTCCGGAGAATATCTTCTTTGCCACCAAAGATGCTGTGGAGTATCCTAAACCAGTTGAGATAAAACCTGGAAAGGGTGCTATGCGAAATGGAATATTCTGCCGCTTTCACAACCAACCCGATCATGATACCAATGAATGTCGTCACTTGAAGAGCTTAATTGAAGAGTTGTTGAGGAAAAATAAGCTGCAACAGTATGTCAAGAAGAACAGGAATGACCCAACTTCGTCCACTCAGGGGCAGCAGCCCCCTACTCAACCATCTGGCTCGGGTAAAGGCACTACTGCACATGAATCCGAAAGGCCCATTATCAATGTGATTACAGGGGGCTCACACCCAGCGGGCAGAAGCTGGGGTGAAATGGAACGATATGCTCGTGCTTTGAAATACACTCCAGCAGAAGAAAATGTTTTTGTTCTAGAAGACGCTGCACCCTTGAAACAGCAGAAAACTTCTGATGATGATATTATGTTCAAAGCCAGGGATTCTATGGGTATTGGAGCTCCAACCGTAGATCCCTTGGTCATTTCTGCAGGAATTGGGCCAGCTATTGTAAGACGAGTTCTTGTTGATTGCGGTGCTTCCTACAATATACTCTTTAAGAAGACATTTGATCAAATGAAGATTCCAATGGCTGACGTTCAGGCTTCATCGTAGAAGATTGTTGGGTTCACTAGGGAATCGCAACAACCAATCGGAACTGTCGACTTGTTTGTGGAACTTGGAGAGGGGAAGAAAAGGGTAATTCGGAAACAAACTTTTGTAATTGTCGATGGGTTTTCTGCCTACAATGCCTTCCTAGGCCGGCCAACTCTAGCTGCATTCAAAGCCATTCTGGCCCCGTGGTGCCTAACTATGAAATTTCCTACAGATAATGGTGTTGGTGTCATCAAAGGAGACCAAAATGATGGACGTGAATGTTATCTTGTAGAGCTTCGAGAGGCCAGGAAGAGAGAGATGGGTAAAGATGCGGCAGCCCCCCTCCGCATTAAAAATCCAACCTTGTAGCAAATACAGGTGGTCACTGCACTGGCGAGCATAGTGGTGCAAGGAGAGAAATGGACCCCAGAAAAGCCAGTGCAGAGGAGAATAGAGTGGTGCCGATGGAGGTAACGGTACCAGTACCTGTTGATCTTAAAGACCCAAACAAAGTGCTAAATGTGGGTTCGCAACTCAGTATGGCAGTCCAAAATATGCTGATATCATTTTTGAAAGCAAATCTGGACGTATTCGCTTGGAGTCACGCCGATATGTGTGGAATATCTCCAGAGATTGCTGTACATACTCTGAATATTGATCCGAAATTCACACCTGTGAAACAGAAAAGAAGAACCCAAGGTCCAGAAAGGTCAGCAGCGCTAAAGGAAGAGGTAGACCGACTCATGGAAAATCATTTCATCAGAGAGTCCATATATCCAAATTGGGTTTCAAATCCTGTGCTGGTTAAGAAGGCCAATGGAAAATGGAGAGTGTGCATTGATTTCTCAGGTTTAAACAAAGCCTGTCCCAAAGACTGCTTCCCGTTGCCAAGAATCGATCAGTTGGTAGATGGAACAGCCGGGCACGAATTGTTATCTTTTATGGATGCTTACTCCGGGTATAACCAGATTATGATGCATGAGTCAGATCAGGAGGATACGAGCTTCGTCACAGATGTTGGTTTATATTGCTACAAAGTCATGCCTTTCGGATTGAAAAATGCAGGGGCAACATATCAAAGGCTTGTTAATGCAATGTTCAAATCACAGCTTGGAAAAACTATGGAAGTCTATGTTGATGATATGTTAGTGAAATCAAAGAAAGCAGTTGACCATATGGACCACTTAGCAGAAATGTTTGAAATCCTCCGAAGATATGGAATGAAGCTCAACCCTTAGAAATGTTCATTCGGAGTAGAGTCCGGGAAATTCTTGGGATTTATCGTAAGTGCTAGGGGCATTGAAGCCAATCCTGCTCAAATTACTGCTCTAAGAGAAGTCAAAGCCCCTAGAACAAAGAAGGAACTGCAGAGCCTAAATGGAAAAGTTGCTGCCTTAAGTCGATTCATTTCCAAAGCTACTGATAAATGCATCCCCTTCTTTGACGCTTTAAAGAAAGGAAAGAAGAACTTCGAATGGACACCTGAGTGCCAGAGAGCTTTCGATGAATTAATCCGTCACATGGAAGTGCCTCCAATACTTTCTAAACCCAACAACGGCGAAGACCTTTTCATATACTTGGCAGTTTCATCTCATGCCCTGAGTGTAGCACTGGTAAGAGAGGATGCAAAAGTTCAGCGCCCGGTCTACTATATCAGCAAAAGACTCACTGGGCGGAAATGAATTATTCAAAACTAGAAAAGCTCGCCTTCTGTCTACTGATTGCTTCTAGAAAGTTGAGGCCGTATTTTCAAGCCCACCCTATCAAAGTTCTCACCGACAGCCCCTAAAGCAAGTCCTATTTCGCCCTGAAACTTTGGGCCGTCTTCTGAAATGGAATATTGAGCTTAGCCAATATGATATCACTTATCATCCCCGAAGAGCGATCAATGGACAAGCCATAGCGGATTTCATCGCAGAGTATACAGATAAGGGTGATAAAAAAGAAGAGATTACAGTTGACATCCCGACCAAGTGGAAGTTATATGTTGATGGCTCAAGAAATGATTACTGTTCCGGAGCTGGGGTTGTGCTTGAAACCCCCGAAGGGCAATCGTTATGTTACGCATTAAGATTGGAATTCCCTTCGACAAACAATGAAGCAGAATATGAAGCTCTAATTGCTGGATTAAAGATTGCAAAGGAGTTAAACATCAAAACAATGCAGATCTTCAGCGATTCTCAACTTATTGTATGTCAAATCAAGAAGGAATTTCAAGCCAAGGGAGGGAATCTGCCTGCTTATTTGTCAAAGGCTTCTGAACTTCTCAATGATTTCGATCACTATTCAATAAGCCACATACCTCGAGAGGAAAATATGAAGGCAGATTCTCTTGCAAAGTATTCAAGTTCCGGAGAGGCTCAGTTATTGGGATTGGTTCCTGTGGAGGTCTTGTCAGCCCCAAGCACCGATGAAATGGATATCGACTGGATCATGACTGTATCCCAAGAGCAAGAGTCATGGATGACCCCGATCAAAGAATATATGCTCAATGGTACCCTGCCAGAAAATTCTAAAGAACGCCGAAAGCTGTTAAGAAAAACATCGAGATATGTAATTCAAGACGGTCGGTTATACAGGCGGGGATTCTCAATGCCATTACTTCGATGTGTAACCAAGGAAGAAGCTAAGACAATCTTAGCAGAGGTACACAGAGGAGAATGTGGAGATCATTCAGGCGGCCAAACACTTGCAAAGAAAATTCTTCGGTATGGATACTTCTGGCCCGATATTAATCGAGATGTTGCTATCCACTCCCGAAAATGCGACAAGTGCCAGAGATTTGCAAGAATTCCAAGGGCACCTTCCACTGAACTAACACAGATGGTCAGTCCATGGCCATTCGCCATTTGGGGGATAGATCTAATCGGACCGTTACCAATTTCCAAATCAGGGATCAAATATGCTATTGTTGATGTTGATTATTTCACTAAATGGGCTGAAGCTGAACCTTTGGCCACCATTACTTCTAAAAAGATGATAAATTTTGTAATGAAAAATATCATTTGCAGATATGGTGTGCCACAGAAGATAATCACAGACAACGGTACTCAGTTTGAGAGCGAAGAGTTCCAGGACTTCTGCAAGCAATTCAAAATTCGGAAAAGTTTTTCAGCAGTGGCTCATCCGCAGGCAAACGGGCAAGTGGAAGCAGTAAAAAAAATTATCAAGTCAACCATCAAAAAGCAGCTTGAAAAAGCAAAAGGTGGATGGGTTGATAAGCTACCACTAGCACTATGGGCGTACAGAACATCCCATAAAACTGCGACTGGGCACACTCCTTTCTCATTGGCATACGGATCAGAAGCAATGATTCCAGTAGAGCTAGAAGTCCCTTCACACTGGAGAGTTCATTTCAATCAGGCCGAAAATGAAAAATTGCAACTCGAAGCACTTGACTTTCTTGATGAGAGAAGGGAAGAAGCTAGACTCAGAGTTGCGGCCCATCAGCAAAGAATTGCAAGACACTTCAACTCTAAAGTCCGTCAACGAAGCTTCGAAGTCGGGGATTTAGTTTTGAAAAGGATCATGACAGCAGTCGGAGTATTTGGACCAAATTGGGAAGGGTCGTATGTCATAGGCAATAAACTCCTTGATGGCACATTCAAACTCACAACTTTCGAAGGAGATCCAATCCTAAGAGCCTGGAACAGCAATCATTTGCGCCCATATTTTACTTAAAAAGCTTTGCTTGAAATTGTAAAATGGTTATGGATGTATCGATTGTATTGTAAACCATTGTAAAATCAGTGATGATAAATGAAGAGCTATAAAGTGGATGTAGGCCCAATTTTTGGCCGAACCACTATAAATTCTGTGTTCTTTATTATTATAATATGCCTGTTTTATTTCGATATGTAAATACTCTAAATGTATTGCTAAAATGTCGATTCAATACTGCAGGTCATTAAAACAAAGCTTACCCATCACAATGCCAAGTGAACCCCACAAATCACTCAATAGACAAATTTCAAGCCACAAAAAGTTCCAAATTCAAATCCAACATAAGATGAACTTTACACCAAAATTTGATGATTCCACCAAAGAGACACTTTTCCAAAGAAAAAGAACTAGACGCTTGTTAACTAATCACGATCGTTTGTATAAACAAACATCTGATTGAATAACTTGCGCCTGTCCCATGGAATCAATCAACAGTAAAAGTACACTCTATTGGATAGAACAAGCTGCTTGCAAAGGAAAGGAACATAGGCTCGGAGACAATAATAAAGGGACATGGGCGAGCTGATCAATAAAAGCCCTCTTCGGAGGCACAAGACCTCTTCGGAGGCGCAACTCTTCGGAGGATAAAGACCTCTACGGAGGCACAAGCCCTCTTCGGAGGCACGCCAATAAATGGAAATGCTCTTCTCAACAAAAAGGTTGATGGAACCACTGAGGCAAGGCCTTTGTTAACTAATTGCGATCGTTTGTGCAAATGAACATCCAATTAGGTAACTTGTGTCTGCCCTGTGAGTCCATTTAACTGTGAGAAAGTAACTTCCAGGCAATCAAATAAAGACCTCTTCGGAGGCATAAGACCTCTCCCGAGGCACCACAAGCCCTCTTACGAGGCACAAGCCTTCCCCAAAGGCACACACTGCCCTCTTCGGAGGCAAAAGACCTTCCCCAAGGCACACAAGACCTCTTCGGAGGCACAAGACCTCTTCGGAGGCACAAGACTTCTTCGGAAGCACAAACAAAAAGTCCTCCTCGGAGGCACAAGACCTCCTCGGAGGCACAAGACCTCCTCGGAGGCACAAGACTTCTTTGGAAGCACAAACAAAAATACTTCTCCGGAAGCACAAGACCTCTCCGGGGGAACAACGCTACTTCACAAAGCATGATGCTACTCTTCGGAGTCCAAATGCTACTCCTCAGAAATGCCAAAAAGCCCTCCTCAGAGGCACACTTCAACTCTCGAGGAAGACCTACTTGTTCATTTTGAAAAAAAAAGTCTTCCTCAAAAGTTGAAGTGCTAAGTAAAATCCTCTTTAGAGGCCCGCTTCACCGCGTAGGAGAGTTCACTTTTTAAAAACATGAAGTGTCCATCTTCGAAAGTTGAAGCGTAAAAAAAAAACTTCTCCAAAAACGAGACACGCTCCATTTAAGTAGAATAATTATTTCCTCAAAGACGGAATAGTTATTCTTCAAAAAATAAGAGTACAAGTCTCGCCAAAGCAAAAAGGTATTGCAATGCACTTGTGGTATAGGGGCAATATCATACAATACAACTACAACAATAGAAGTAGTATTCAAGCAACATACCACAAGCACATTACAATATCACGTAGAAAAAATGTGAAATAAAAGCATTCTCAAACACAGACAGAAAGTTTGTACAAGTAAAAAGAATCGCTTATTCTACATTAAAATGAGAAATAGATGCATTCTTATATACACAAGAGTTTGTACAAGTAAGAGAATTATTTTATTCAATACTATGAAATTTTTTACATGTGCAGATCTCAAAAAGAAGCGGGGACCGGTACCCGCACAATCTCTGGTCAATACATCCAAAAAAGCAAAACAAGAAGCATAGAGTCTAGCTTAACATTCCTTCTTCCGACCACCCTTAGAACTCTTTCCCGGCTTGATAATCAGTTTTGGAAGCTGTTGTGGATGAGTCGGGGAAGGAGGAGAAGGAGGAGCAACTGGATCTTCTTCAACATTCTTCTCGTCAGCCGAAGCGCTCTTCATCTTCTTCTTCATTGCTCGCTTCCTTTTCCTCTTGGAAGAAGACTCGCTTCCCGGAGTGAAAAACTCAGAAAGTTTTGTGTCGTCATCATAAGTTTGCTCCGGCGTCTTTTCGCCTTCTTCAAGTTCCCCAGTCTTTTGCTCTTGCGAAACAACCGGATCATCCAAGTCTTTGAGGGCTTCTATTTTCTCTTCTTTTGATCCTGGTTGAGAAGCAGACAGAGGAGTGACTTGGGAAGGAGGAGGAACAGCAGCCGGAGAAGGGGAAGTTGGCGTAGCTTTCGAAACTTCCGCTGAAGAAGAAAAGAAGTTAAAACTGGTATTCTCCGAGAAAAGAGAAGATATTGGTTCATCAAAGCTTAAGTAATAAGTAAGAAGTTCGTCAAACTCGGTTAAATCGAATAAGTGATTCACGGAATCCGGGTCGACGTCAAAGTTACCTGGAGAAGTTGGCTTTGAAAGATCAATCTCGAATTTCTCAGCCTCAATATCTTCCAGAGCCTCTTCCTCGGTAGGAGTAGTCACAATTTCAGTGTCAACTTTAGCAGGAAGCGAAGAATGGGCACTGGAATCTATAATGTTGACATCAGCCGAAGTTGAAGTATGAACGGGGGCAGTTAAAGGAGCTTCCACTTTCGGGTGTTCATCTCCCGTCGACTCAGCTCGTGCTTTGGCAAGTTGCTCCTTTCCTCTAGCAAGAGCGACACGAGTTTCATCGTCAAGATAACGTGCCTCAAGCTCTGCCTCATCATAGCTGGCACCGCCAAGCATATCAACTGCGGCTTCCCACACTTCAGCCAGAGTAATCTCATATTCAGGGCCCAGAAAAGAGAGGCTCCCATGACCCAGAACGCTGTGCAGATAAAAGTCAAAAAGAGTAGAGCTGATGTTGGCTTTGGTAGCCACATGAGACTCTTCGGCTGCAACTTTCCCAGCGATAGCTTCATCGCACTCTTTTTCAGTTCTCAGTAACTGAGCTTGCAATCTGACGATTTCCAAATCTCGAGAGCTAATTTTCTCCCGAAGCTGAACAGCATCATCACGATATTTCCCAGTAATATGCTGCTCTGCTTCAAGTTTGGCTTCAGGATCTCGCTGAGCAGCGTGAGCATCTCGGACTTGCTTCTGGAGCATCTCCTCCTTTTGCGAGTAAGAAGTGGAGGAAGTGGCAATCTCGTTCTTTAGTTTTTCAACTTCAGCCTCAAGCCTCTCATAACCATCGGAGATGCTCTTCATTTCAGCGTTGTGCTGCTTACAAATTTTGTCCCATTCTGATTTATCATTCTCCATGGTCAGCATGGCTTCAAGATTCGCACGATTGACCCTTTGCAGCTCGTCAACAAGCTTTTTCCATCCAGACACCCTTTTGATATTAAGTTTGACGGCATCAAGGCTGCGCAGCATATCCGATTTATCGATCGGGAACAAGTCAAGGTCGAAGCGTACCCCCTTTAAGCACTATTACGGGAATCGACTTTGAAGAATTGGCGGACCCTGTCCAACTTGATACTGGGGTCTGTTGATGATTGTTTGGATATCAGACTTCTCAAGAGCAGGAGAGTCAGCGGGGATATCAAGAAGAATTGAAGCAGGGGTCTTCTCAGAAATCGCAGACGCGTCACTAGGCTTGACCCGCTTGCTTGGATCGTCAACAATATGAGTCTTCCCTTTATCGTCATAAGACTTTCGCTTATGAGAACTGTCGCCTTTGTGGGAAGAGTCGTATCACTCATCTCTCCTCCCATATTGATGCTCATAGTCCCATTTCTCTTGCTCATAGTCCCGCCTCTCATGAGCTTTCCTAATAGCTCTTTCTTCATCCGTCTCCCTCGGGGCATTGAGGTATCGTCTAAAGTCATAAGTTCCGCGGCCTCCATAGCGCTGAAATTTGTCATAATATGAGCCAGAGTGCCCCAATCGGAGAATCTGAAAATGGAAAAGAAATAAAGTTTAGAAATCTCCAGAAAAAGAGGATAAGTGCGTATAAGTGCTAGAAAATCCTAGGTGTGTGCGGCGTGCAAACTACGCGCGTCAAACTACAAACCACGCTTTAATGTGGGAACGACAACGACTGGTGTAGAAGGTGTCGAAACTTGATGTAAAGAAGAAGTAGCCTCGACAACAGGAGAAATAATTTTTGAAGTGTCATCTTTGAATAGCTCCTTGGAAGTTATCATTAAATCACTCAACCCTTCAAAGATATCATCGCCATTATGCCCGATGGCACTTTCCCTTTCGGTTCCCACGTCAGGCACCTTTCCAGAATGCTGAGAAGTCTCTTCTTCTTCAATGACCGGGGAAAGCGCCGGCTTGCTCGACGAACCCGCAACGTCAATAGAAGTGGAACACTTCACCAGTGAAGCCTCAGTGATGGGTTCCTACGGCAAAGGTTCTTCAACAAAAGCTGGGGCATCAAACGCCTTTCCTGGGGAATCAGGGACTTCGCGAGGCTGAGTAGAGCGAGAAGAGTGAAGAAGTCCAAACTGGTGAAGAAATTCATCTTTTAACAAAAACTTCGCGTCCCGCTCTTCAGCTGGTACGGTCAAGAGCCTCTCCAGAATTGGCTTGTGGCTAGGATCCCTAGAAGGAGGGGGAAGCACTGAAATGAAAAAGCGAAATTAACATTTGGCAATTTGGACTTCACAAAACTCAGAGAATGGAAGAAATAAAGATAGATAATCTTACTTCCTTCCCTCCACACAGCGTAAAACCCAAGAGGACAACGAACGTAAAAGTATTGAGTTAAGAACCCATGGGCACTGTCAGGGAGGCTGACAATCAATTTACGATTTCTGGCGCTTCTCACAACAGTGATCGAAGGATGATCTTTAGTTTTGGTAAAAGAACATAGGTAGCAGATCTCGTTAAAACTGGGGAGACGGTCAAGCGTTATACTAAATAATACGCACAACCCCATTAGAATGGCATAGCTATTAGGATGTAGCTGAAATGGGGAGATGGCCAGTTGACGAAGAAGATGTTGGAGAAAGTTGTTGAAAGGTGGAATGGCCCCGCTCAGGCACATTTGTCGATTAACTGTAATGAAGCCAGGGGGTGCCACATCAGCGGTGCTGCTTTTTTCAGGAAGAATGGCATCTGCTTCAACGATACCAAACTGGGTGCACAATTGCCGAAAAACTTTGTACGACAAAGTGGTAGAGGCTCTTTCGGGAGGATTGACTAATGGAGCTGGAATGAGAGTAGCCTCTCCAGTCTGAACTGTTATATCTTCTTGCTGAGAAGTCATTCTACACAAGCAACTGGATGTTCAAATATGAAGGTGCACGTTTCCTAAAAAGTGTGAAGTGTTGTGCAGAACTAATAAAGATAACAAGTAAATATAACTGGAATTAAACTAGTCGACAATTGATCGATTACCAAATTTCAGGACTTGTTAATTTAAAGTTCAGGTACAGTATTAGCGCAAACCGGTCAGTTTTAGTTGACTATTTCATTGTTGCTTTAATACTTTGCTTGAATTTGTTGATTTAAGGCACTTCGTTCACACAATCTATTTAAGTTGATTATCCGTTATTAACTAATCTATCATTTGATGTGGGCAGTCAGTGGTAGTATATTCGTCCCAATTTTCTGTGAATATTGTATTAAATAGGTTGTTAGCTTGCAAGTCAAAGTGATCTGTAAAAAGAAAATGCAACAAAGTTTAACAAATTAAAGTCCGGACAATTCAGTATTCAGGCAGTTCGTTTCAGTAATTCAAGTTAAGCACTTAAATCAAGATTATGCTTAGGAGTGTGAGTTCGAATTGAGCATACAAATGCTGACTTGGCTGCGACCTAAGGCTTATGTTGTCACTGTTTAGGCCGATTAAGTGCTAGATCGTCTGCGACTTAAGTGAATGTACAGAGAGCCAAGTCAAGTCGTCAACTTGTCAAGACGCTTGTCCTATGAGTCGTTAATCATTAAGTCGCAAGACATAGTAAGAAGAGAAAAGGCTTTAGTTCAACGTGCTGAAAATTTCCTAAGTCCTAACTCGTCTACGACATAAAGCTTATGTTGTAAGTGGATAAGTCGGCCAAGACTTAAGTCGAGAGGGTTCATAGGTCGCCCAAGATTGCTAAGTCGTGACCAAGCTAAAATCTCACTCCGTGTGACCAACTGACCTTCCTCCTTAACTCCTAACCCTTTATCCTCCTAACCCGTTAACCCGTTAACCCCTCCATTAACGAAAGCCTTCATTTCTCACACTATTAAATCATCCAAAAAAAACCAATCTGGGATCACCGTAAATCCAAAGCCCTGTCATTCTAATCGGTTAAGCCCAAAGCACTATAACCCATCGCCTCCATCACCCCAACCATTTGAAGCTAAATCGAATTGAATCGAGTTCACAGACTATCGATATAGTGAGGTTTGCAACGAAGCATTGCATAAGGGGGTGGATTAAGAACGAGGAGCGGAATTCACGAATTAATGATGGACGGCGATCGAAAGAGAAGCAAAATCGCTTACGCAGTATGATGCTAGAGATGATCGGATAAGAATCAAGTTGGAATCGCCTTTGAAAGCTCGGAGAAGTGTTAATGGAAGATACGACGTAAGGATTAAGCAATGAGAAGAAGGAAGTAGGAGGAGCGACTCAAGCTTTTATATCTTGGAGCAGTGGAACTCGAAGCGGCACACGCGAGTTAAGATAAGTCGAAGCACACGACCTACGACTTAGGCGTGTACTTCGAGGGGTAAATGTTAACCCTCAATTTCCTGCGACTTAAGAACTGCACGACTTAAGAACTATGCGACTAAAGAAGGTTACGCGACTTAGCAAGTCAAGAACTGCACGACTCAGGAAAGTAGGCGACTCAGGGAAGTTGCGACTTAAGGCCAGGACCACCTAACGAGTTAAGGAACAACCTTACGACTTAAGGTCTGGACGACTTAAGGATGGTACGATCTAAAGGATGAAGCAACCTAAGGTCTGGACGACTTAAGGAAGTCTACGATTCAAGGTTTGGACGACTTAAGGAAGTCTACGACTCAAGGCTTGGACGACTTAAGGAAGTCTACGACTTAAGGTTTGGACGACTTAATGGTTTAATGAGTTAACGACTTAAGAAAGTAAATGGTCTACGACTTAAGACTATCTACGACTTAAGGCTGTCTACGACCTAAAGCTACTTACGACTTACCTCCTAGCCCGTGTACCAGTTAAGCCGCAACTCACGACTTAGTATAAGTCGTCCACGACCTAAAGCCAGAGTTGTAGTTCGCTGCCGCAATACTTATGCCGGAAGAAGATGACTCGTAAGCGACTTAGGACTTGTAACATGTATCCAGATGGCAAGTAAGCTTTGACCAAGCCATAAGCTAGACTGGATAGGTCGGCCACGACCTAACTTAAGTCGTCCACGACTTACGACCTAGGAGGTCAAATTCGCTATAAATACCACCCTACCCCGAACATGAAAAGGACTTTTGGCTAATCATTTTCTGAAGCGTCATTACTCTACCGAATTCTCAACTCATCCAAGACTCGAAGAACTCCAAACATCGAAGATACTACAACAAGCTTTGATCGAGATTCTACACATCCGACATGGATTCGACAAATCTCATCGTCAAAGTTTGAGTTACTAATCTGAAGTGTTTGAGTAATCGAAGTGGATTGTAATCAGATCCGCAATAAAAGACTATAAAGTGGACGTAGGCTCAATTACGAGCCGAACCACTATAAATCTGTTGTTCCTTTACAGTTTTCTGCTATATTCATCTTATTTTGTTCCCGTACCAACGGGTGGTGCTTTCACATTGTTATCACACACACCGGGTGTTAGCATTCAATTTTTACCATTAACACTATGACTAAAGGGTAAACAATTGTATATAATTTTTCTATTTTAAATAATGCATGTACATTTGAAAATTTAACATGAAAATAAACTCACACAATCTATTCGATGTACAGTTGGCCAGAAATACAAATGTTAACATATTATACTAGTATGACCAAAGGGAAAACAATTGTGTATAAAAAAATTTATCTCAAATAACGCATGTACATGTGAAAATTTAACATAAATATAAACTTACACAATCTATTCGATATACATTTGAATTTCCACTTATATACGCATTGAAAACTCAGTACAATAGAAAACTACTCATAAAACTTAATTGGTTAGAAATACAACTCCCAAATGATCTGCCAAAAGGTATAACATAAGAAATCAAATGAAAGCTGAAAAGAGAGATGGCAGACGAAAAAAAAGGTAACCAATTTAATAAAAACTGATGAAGCAGCATACCTAAGCTCCAATCCAATTGCCGACCTAACTCCCACTCCCATTGCCGACCTAACTCCCACTCCAAGTGACGACCTAACTCCCACTCCAGTTGCCGACCTAAGCTCCAACTCAATCGCCTCCGACCTAACTCCCACCTTCATGCCGACCTACGACCTAAACCTAAATCATTGCCAGAAACTCGCGAGCGACATTGATAAGTCGCGGCACCTGAATAAGTCGCGGTTCGTTGAGTCGTTGCCGAGATACCCCATAAGTCGAAGACGAGATACCATAAGTCGGCGACGAGATAACCATAAGTCGGAACCGAGATACTTCCCCCTGAGTCGGTTGCCGAGATAAGATCCATAGGTCGTTGCTGAGGTAACGGAAATCACTGCAACTTTAAGTCGCGATTTGTTGAAGACGTTGCCGAGTTATTTGAGTCGGAACCGAGTTAAATACTTGTATTTTTCTTTAATGTTTTGATCTGTTTGTTAAAGTCGCTGAAGGCGTGTAAAGTTGTAAATGTTGAGTCGGAAGCCTTAGCTCGGAACCGACTTAATACTTGTAATTTTGTTGTTTTTTTTGTGAGTTGTAAAATGCCTATAAATAGGCCGAGTCTCTCATTTGTAAAGTGGGTTGAAAATTTAATAAAATTCTCTTTTGTTAGCTTGTTGCTTTCAATTTCAATTGGTAGTCGAGTGTATCTCCTATCTCCACTAACGTCATTCGAGTGCGCTCGGATCATCGTTTGTTGAAGCCGATTCACGGTATCTTGTGCGCAAGATCAACGTCGAAGAATCGTAGATCTCTTTCCCGGTATCTTCGGATCAACGAGTCAGAGATAGCTAGAGTTCGGTATCTTCGGATCAACGAATTCGGGCGTTTCAGTATCCATCAATACACAGATTGCTATTTTCATCGATTGAAGTTTGTTTTGAATTATCCGCTGCGTCAGTTTGGTATCAGAGCTTGTTTTAGCCAATCATAGCTAAATCGAGTCTTGGAGCCGAGGATTTGAAGTGTTGAAGTTGTGTTCATCGTGTTCATCATATTTTTGCAACAAAGTTGGAGTTTTCGATCCATTTCATTTTGGATCAAAGTTCAAAAGGTGTTCGAAACTTGAAGTGTGAATTTGTTGAAGTGTTTGTGAAGTATTCAATCATGCCGCCAAGACGAGTTCAACGTCATCGCAATATTAATGCTTTGTACGGAAGAGAAGAGGCCGACGAAATGGAGCAACGAATCAACGAGAATTTCAATGAGAAGCTTACGGAAGGGATTGGTCGATTAGAGAGGATGATGTTGGAAATGAGTCAAAATCAGAGAAGGGTTTCACCTGAATCGAGCCATGGAAGAAGTAGAATTTCACCACATTCTAATCGGGAGAGAAGTGTTGATAGTGATCATAGAAGCGTGGATCGAGATTGTGATAGAAATGTTGATGATCGAGGTCGTGATAGAAATGTGACTGATCGAGATCGGAGGAATGTGGATCGTAGGAATGTTGGTGGAAGAAATGGTGGTGGTAGAGATGTTGGTGGTCAGGATCGACATCGATATACATTGGATGGTGAAGAAGAGTATGATGGTGGTAGTGTTCATGGACGAGGACGTGGACGAGGAAGGAATCAGTCGGAATACGATCACAAGTGGGAATCTGGGATGAAGACAGAAATTCCAGAATTCAAAGGTGGTATGCAGGCTGAGGAGTTTTTGGATTGGATGGCTAATGTTGAAGAAATTTTTGATTTCAAAGAAGTTCCAGAACGTCGTAGAGTGAAGTTGGTTGCTACAAGGTTGAGGGGTAGAGCTTTGGCATGGTGGCAGCAAACTAAACTTACACGTGAACGAATGGGGAAGTCAAAAGTTGAATCTTGGGAGAAGATGAAGAAATTGATGAAAGCAACGTTCTTACCTTACAATTATCAATCTTTGATGTATCAACGTTTGCAGAACTTGAGGCAGGGCACAAAGACTGTTAATGATTATGCGGATGAGTTTTACCAGCTTATTGCGAGGAATGATATTATGGAAACAGAAGAGCAGCTGACATCTAGATTCATTGGGGGATTGAGAATGCAGATTCAGGATATGGTTAATATGTTCGATCCAAGATCTGTGGCGGAAGCACATCAGAAAGCGTTGGCTTGGGAGAAGCAGGGTCGACGAGGAGGTGGTGTGTTTACGAATTCCAATAATCAAGTGAAGGGTGTTGGTGGAAGTTCTAATGTGTCTAAACCTATCAGTAAACCAGTGGTGAAGGAGGTTGAGAAGGCAAAGGTTAACAACGGTTTCAAATGTTACAACTGTCAGGAGTTGGGTCATAAAAGCAATGAATGTCCAAAGCCAAAAAAGAGAGCAATGATTGCTGAGGTTGAGGATGAGGATGAAGAAGCTGAATGCTCTAATTCTTTACCAGTTGAGGAGGAAGACTTGCTGTCGGGAGATGACGGGTACGCATTAATGATGAGGAGAAGTTGTTTAACACCGAAGCAAGAAGAGGAAAGTGGTTGGTTGAGGAACAATATCTTTCAATCTACATGCACTATTCTAGGAAGAGTTTGTAAATTTGTTATTGATGCTGGGAGTTGCGATAATATTATCTCTACAGAAGCAGTGAAGAAGTTGGAGTTGAAAACCGAGAAACATCCTAAACCGTACAAGTTAGCTTGGTTGAGGAAGGGTGGTGAAGTGAAAGTTGGACGTAGAGCTTGTGTGAAGTTTTCAATTGGGAAGAAATACAAAGATGAGGTTTGGTGTGACGTAGTAGACATGGATGTGTGTCATCTGTTGTTGGGGAGACCATGGCAGTTTGATAGAGCAGTACAACATGATGGACGGACCAACAGTTACAGTTTCATGTTCGAAGGTACAAAGATTACTCTGGTTCCGAAGAAACGCCAACAGGAAGAAAACAAAGTGGAGGAAATCGAAGAGCTGAAAACTCTATTGACTTTGAAGGAGTTTGTTAAAGAAGTTGAAGAAGAGCCGGAAGTATTCTTGTTGATTGGACGAGAAAGCAGTGAAGAGGTTGAAATTCCAGAAGAAGTTAAACCAGTTCTGAAAGAATTTGACGATGTATTTCCAGAGGAGTTACCAACGGAGTTGCCACCGTTGAGGGATATACAACATCAGATAGATCTTGTTCCCGGTGCTGTATTGCCACACAGACCGCATTATCGAATGAGTCCGAAGGAACATGAAGAATTGCGGAGGCAGGTAGAGGAATTGCTTGAACAGGGGCGTGTGCAGGAGAGTCTGAGTCCTTGTGCTGTACCAGCTTTATTGGTACCCAAGAAGGATGGGACGTGGAGGATGTGCACTGACAGTCGAGCATTGAATAAGATTACTGTGAGATATAGATTTCCAATGCCGAGGTTGGATGACTTGTTGGATCAAATAAGTGGAGCTACTATCTTTTCGAAGATTGATTTGAAGAGTGGATATCATCAAATTCGTATCAGACCAGGAGATGAGTGGAAGACTGCTTTTAAAACCAGGGAGGGTCTATACGAATGGTTGGTTATGCCATTTGGTTTATCCAATGCACCAAGTACGTTCATGAGGGTGATGAATCAGATTTTTCGACCGTTCATTGGGAAATTCGTGGTGGTGTATTTCGACGATATTCTTATTTACAGTGGGAGTCCAGAGGAACATTTGAATCATCTTAGAGAAGTGCTGAAGGTATTGCGACAAGAACAATTCTATGCTGCAACGAAGAAATGCGTGTTCATGACGCATAGTGTTTTATTTCTGGGATATGTTGTTTCAGAGAAAGGAATACAGGTTGACCAAAGTAAAGTTGAGGCGATCAGAAATTGGCCGCAGCCCAAGACGATAACGGAAGTTCGTAGTTTTCATGGGTTGGCTTCATTTTATCGAAGGTTTATTCCACACTTTAGTAGTGTGATGGCGCCTGTTACAGATTGCATGAAAGGTAAACAGTTTGCATGGACGGAGGACGCCGAGGTTGCTTTTGAACGAATCAAAGATCTTTTGACCTCTGCACCAATTCTAGTGCTACCTGATTTTCAGTTGGTGTTTGAACTACATACTGATGCATCCAAGGTTGGGATTGGAGGGGTGTTGAGCCAGAAGGGGCGTCCAATTGCCTATTTCAGTGAGAAGTTGTCAGGAGCGAAGATGCGATACAGTACATATGATGTGGAGTTTTATGCTGTTGTACAATCTATCAAACACTGGAGACACTATCTATTTCAGAAGGAGTTCGTTCTTTACACTGATCATGAAGCATTGAAGCATTTGCAAGGGCAAGACAAGATTTCAGCGAGACATGCATCGTGGATTGCATATCTGCAACAGTTTACTTTTGTCGTTAAGCACAAGTCAGGGGTAACCAATCGTGTGGCTGATGCTTTGAGCAGGAGGAGTCATTTGTTGACGACAATGAAAGTTGAGGTGACAGGGTTTGAATTATTGCCAGAATTGATTGAAGAAGATCCTTACTTTGTGAAATTTGTTGAAAAGGTAAAGGAAGGAAATACGGATGAATTTGTGTTGGTGGATGGTTTTCTGTTTAAGGGAAATCGTTTGTGCATCCCAGACTGTAGCTTGAGAATGAAGATTGTTAAAGAACTACATGAAGAAGGCCATGTGGGTAGAGATCGTACGTTGCAGTTAATTTCTCAATCTTATTTTTGGCCGTCAATGAGGAAAGAGGTGGAAAGATTTGTTGAAAGATGTCATATTTGTCAGGTTTCGAAAGGAACTGCGACTAATGCTGGTTTATATATGCCATTACCTGTACCAATTAAACCATGGGTTGATGTGAGTATGGACTTCGTGTTGGGATTACCGAGGACACAACGAGGTAACGATTCCATATATGTGGTGGTGGACAGATTCTCGAAAATGGCCCACTTTATTGCTTGTAAGAAAACGGCAGATGCTGTTCATGTTGCTCAGTTGTTTTTCAAGGAGATCTATCGACTTCATGGATTGCCAGAATCTATTGTGTCAGATAGAGATACTCGATTTCTGAGTCACTTTTGGTTGAGTTTGTGGAAAATGGTGGGAACAAAGCTGAAGTTCAGTAGTGCTTATCATCCGCAAACTGATGGACAAACGGAGGTGGTTAATCGATCGTTGGGAAACTTGTTGAGGTGTCTTGTTCAAGATAATCTAAAGAGTTGGGATGTGAAGTTATGTCAGGCAGAATTTGCCCATAATCGTGCTGTGAATCGAAGTACTGGGTTCAGTCCATTGCAGATTGTTTATTCGAGCCTACCAAAGGGACCGTTGGATTTTACGGTAATACCACAATCAATGAAGACAGTTAAGAAAGCTGCTGATTTTGTTGAAGGGTTGACGGAGTGCCATAGAATCGTTCAGGAACGATTGGAAAAGACAAATGAGAAATACAAACAAATGGCGGATAAGAAACGAAGGAGTGTAGTCTTCAAAGAGGGTGATTTTGTTTACGCGGTATTGACAAAAGATCGTTTTCCAGTTGGGACTTACAACAAGTTGAAAGCTCGAAAGATTGGACCAGTAGAAATCTTGAAGAAAATCAATGACAATGCTTATCAGTTAAAGTTGCCAGATCGCATTCACACTGCTGACGTTTTCAACGTTAAACATTTGATTCCGTACCATGGAGATGAGCTTGTTGAAAAAGAGAGAAGTACAAATTCGACGTCGAATTTTTGTCAACAAGGGGAGGATGATGAAGCAGCATACCTAAGCTCCAATCCAATTGCCGACCTAACTCCCACTCCCATTGCCGACCTAACTCCCACTCCAAGTGACGACCTAACTCCCACTCCAGTTGCCGACCTAAGCTCCAACTCAATCGCCTCCGACCTAACTCCCACCTTCATGCCGACCTACGACCTAAACCTAAATCATTGCCAGAAACTCGCGAGCGACATTGATAAGTCGCGGCACCTGAATAAGTCGCGGTTCGTTGAGTCGTTGCCGAGATACCCCATAAGTCGAAGACGAGATACCATAAGTCGGCGACGAGATAACCATAAGTCGGAACCGAGATACTTCCCCCTGAGTCGGTTGCCGAGATAAGATCCATAGGTCGTTGCTGAGGTAACGGAAATCACTGCAACTTTAAGTCGCGATTTGTTGAAGACGTTGCCGAATTATTTGAGTCGGAACCGAGTTAAATACTTGTATTTTTCTTTAATGTTTTGATCTGTTTGTTAAAGTCGCTGAAGGCGTGTAAAGTTGTAAATGTTGAGTCGGAAGCCTTAGCTCGGAACCGACTTAATACTTGTAATTTTGTTGTTTTTTTTTGTGAGTTGTAAAATGCCTATAAATAGGCCGAGTCTCTCATTTGTAAAGTGGGTTGAAAATTTAATAAAATTCTCTTTTGTTAGCTTGTTGCTTTCAATTTCAATTGGTAGTCGAGTGTATCTCCTATCTCCACTAACGTCATTCGAGTGCGCTCGGATCATCGTTTGTTGAAGCCGATTCACGGTATCTTGTGCGCAAGATCAACGTCGAAGAATCGTAGATCTCTTTCCCGGTATCTTCGGATCAACGAGTCAGAGATAGCTAGAGTTCGGTATCTTCGGATCAACGAATTCGGGCGTTTCAGTATCCATCAATACACAGATTGCTATTTTCATCGATTGAAGTTTGTTTTGAATTATCCGCTGCGTCAAAAACATATCGACATCAACCTGAGTAAAATAAGTTTACATGGACAGGCACATAAATATATTTACACACACACACATTTCGATAAAAAACTGATTTAATAAAAATTACTTGCCATTCAGAATGAGTAATTTAACAACATCTTGACCTGACCAAGGGGAAGAAATATTACGTTAGTAGACTGTACGTATTATGACTAAATTGGTAAATAGTTAGTACAAAGTTTGAGTTTTTCTTAAACAACGCATATAAATTTTAAAATTTAACAGAAATGAAATTTAAATAATAAATTCGTTGACATGTAAAGTCAAATTTGTATACAGGTGTGCATACGTGTGTTATGCATATATACAAATATAGAAGAGAAAGTTGTTTTCTGCTAACAGACATGCATGTGTAGTACAGGTCTCTGAGTTTTCTTTACTGGGTGGTGGAACAAAATGGGGAGTGGGTAAAACAAACAATTATACACCCTGCGTAGTCAGCAAGAAATTAAACTGTAAACAATGATGTAAGAAGCTAGTAGACCATGTAGGTTATACCAGAACTGTTAGTACCTGTAAACAATACAAAATTTTTACTTCAAAGAAAATATAGCTTTTAAGATGAACTAAAATTTATGCCAAGTTGGAAAAAGAAGCATCTGATGAAGATACGTTGGGTAATTAGGAAACATTGGGGAACGTGTATTGAAATTCATGTAACAAACATATATCATATTTTAAGTAAAAATAAGAAATGCAGAAATTAAATTTATTTTGCAAATAACATCATTATTGAAACTGTTGAAATCCTAAACTGTGTAAGCATAATAATTAGAATAAAAGATAAAACTTATACGTCAAATAAAGTTTAAATTTAGGTAGAACATGAGAACAGTTTGAAAATGATAAGAAACCTTTTGTAGAGAAAATACATTATATTGCGCATACTAAAAAGCCGCAGTAGATGAAGATTAGTGGACACAATATCTTTGAACTATTGATTAAAGCTGCATCCCATACGATGTTATTAAAGAGAATAATGGTTGCAATAAATTTTAAAAATTACATGCCATTCAAAGTGTAAACAGGATAAAACATAAGAACAGTTGGAAACTGATTCAAAAAATTTATATGCAACAAAAGCAGGATCATGGAAATAGTAATAAGTAGCAATACATAAAGTTCATTAAAGCAATAGCCTTAAAACCTCAAATGAAATCAGATAAAAGTAACCGTTGGAAATAAATTATTACCTCGAAATAAAAATTCAGTAATCAATGTGATAATCGAGGCGGGTTGATGCAGCGCTTACCTTGAATCACGCCACCGTGAGTCGCGGCGAAGGCGAAGCCCTAGGTCGTTTCGGTGTAGGTCGCGATCGCGAGCTCCAGATCCTATGTCGCTTCCCTAAATCAAGCCTCTTAAGTCGAAGCTCCTCCTTGAGTCGCGGCTCCAGGCTTATCTCGCAAAGCCCTAGGTCGCGAACGAGGGTAACTCGCGAGCTCCAGTTTTCCAATGTCGCTCCTTCCTCTTTAAGTCACCTTCAATATGTCGTGATGTTGCTTATGTCGCGAAACTCGTATGTCGTCATACCCTAGGTCGCTGCCGTGTGTCCAGTTGAGTTGCTCCATGATTAGGTCGCGAGCGAAAGTTAAGTCGTGGGCGAACATTTCTGATGCCGTGTTTCCTCCAGTAGGTCGCTGAAGTTAAGTCGCAAAGCTTAGGTCGCTGACGAAGTTCTTAAGTCGCTCCAGCTAGGTCGCTGAAGTTCTGACGCCGAAGACTTTAAATCGCGAAGCTTTTTAGGTCGTTATTTTGCTAAGTCGTTGGTACTGATGTAATGTTTTTTTTAAGTCGTTTGTAATTTCTTTTGTTATGTAGTTTCTTTTATTAAGTCGTTTGTTTTGTAAGTTGCTTGTTTTGTAATTTTCTTAAGTCGTGTGTTGAGTTGTAAAACCCTATAAATAGGGATGTTGTGTCATTTGTAATAGTTAGTTGAATTTGAATAAAATTTCTTTTGTGTGCTCTTGTGTCACCATTAAAATTGGTAGTTGAGTGTTATCTCCTATCTTCACTTTCGGCATTCGAGTGCACTCGAATCAACGATTGTTGAAGCCGATTCACGGAATCTAGTGCGCTAGATCAACATTCGAAGAATCATAGATCTTCTCTCACGGCATCGTGCGCGATCAACGTGTCGAAGATAGCTAAAGTCCGGTATCTTCGTTATCAACGGATTTGGGCATTTTGTATCATTAATTCATCGATTCATATTGCTTCATCTAATTGTTTCATCGATTAGTTTGACACAAAATCTACATTTCGTTGTCATCCGTAATTTCCGCTGCGTCATTTGGTATCGGAGCCAGACTTAGCCAATCATAGCTAAGCCGAGTCTTGGAGCCAATTCTTATTGAAGAATTCAGGCCGAGCTAGTTGAAGTTGAGCCGAGCATAGAGTTTGATCTAGGCCGAGTGTTGAAGATTTGTTGAAGATCAATCATGCATCCAAGAAGAGGTAATCGTCATCAGAATATTGCCGATGTGTATAGAAGAGAAGATGCTAAAGCAATAGAGCAACGAATTAGTGATAACCTCGAAGAGAAGTTCAATAAAGGTTTGGAAAGTTGGAGAAGTTGATGATGGATTTGAATCAAAGTCAAAGAGGAAGGTCACCAGTCTTGAACCATGGAGGAAACAAAGTTTCGCCACCGGTTACGGAAGCAAGGAGGGTGTCGCCACAATCTTATCAAGATAAAAGGGAATCATCAATTTCAATGAGACGAGATCACCATAGGGAAGAGAGAAGAAGTCAACATGGGTTTGACAATGAACCATGTCGTGATGTCAAAAGGCCGAGCAGAAGAGATTTGCATGATCATAGAGACATACATGGTCATAGAGACGAAGGGTGTCATTTGCCAAAACATGAGAATGATTCTATTTGGCTAAGGAACAATATTTTTCAGTCTACCTGTACTATCTTGGGAAAGGTTTGTAAATTCGTTATTGATACGGGAAGTTGCGATAACCTTATTTCTGAAGAAGCCGTTATGAAGTTGGGGCTGAAGACTGAAAAACACCCTAGACCATATAAACTGGCATGGATAAAGGAAGGGAAAGAAGTGACAGTGGGAAGACGAGCATTGATTACATTTTCTATTGGAAAAAAGTATAAAGATGATATATGGTGTGATGTGGTTGATATGGATGTATGTCATTTACTATTGGGAAGTCCATGGCAGTATGATAGAGCTGTACAACATAACAGTCACGCCAACAGCTACAGTTTCATGTTCGAAGGAACCAAGATTACCTTAGTTCTTAAGAAGCGTGAACAAAGTGACTGCAAGCCAGAGAAGAAGGTGGAAGCAACTAATTTAATATCCTCGAAAGAATTTGTTGAAGAAGTGAAAGATAGTGTTGAAGTGGAAGATAAAGTAGACTCTTCTCAACCCACGAAATTTGATGACAATAAAGTTGATTACTCACAATCCGCGAAGTTAGATATAGATGAAGTTGATGTTTTTCAACCAACGAAGCTTGACAAACATGAGGTTGAAAATTCACAACCAGCAACGTTTGATAAAAGGGAGGTTGATGATTTTCAACCAACAAAGTGTGATGAACATGAAGTTGAAAATTCACAACCAGCGAGGATTGATGAGGATGAAGGAAATGTGTCAGAAGATGAAGGGGGTAATTTATCAGTAAAGAAGGAGGATTCGTTTAGTCTATTATCTACAGAAGAGTTTGTTAAAGAAGTGGAGGATAGAGCGGAAGTGTTTATGTTGAATGGGAATGAAACCAGTAAAGATCTCGAGACTCCTGAGGAGGATGAGCCAGTGGTAAATGAATTCAAAGATGTACTCCCTACAGAGTTGCTGACGCAGCGGATAATTCTAGACGATCTTCAATCGATGAAAATAGCAATCTGTGGATTGATGGATACTGAAATGCCCGAATTCGTTGATCCGAAGATACCGAACTCTAGCTATCTCTGACTCGTTGATCCGAAGATACCGGGAAAGAGATCTACGATTCTTCGACGTTGATCTTGCGCACAAGATACCGTGAATCGGCTTCAACAAACGATGATCCGAGCGCACTCGAATGACGTTAGTGGAGATAGGAGATACACTCGACTACCAATTGAGATTGAAAGCACAAAGCTAACAAAGAGAATTTTATTCAAAAATCAACAACCTTTACAAATGGCACCACCGGCCTATTTATAGCATTTTACAACTCACACAAAAAACAACAAAAAAAAAACAAAGTCCTTAGGTCGGACACGACCTATAGATGCCGACTTATTTTATCTGCCGACTTATTTTATCTGCCGACCTAAAATTTTCGTTCGCGACTTGAGGAAAATGCAGTGATTCAGGCTACCTCGGCTCCGACTCAAGATAACTCGGCAACGACTTCAACGAATCGCGACTTAAAAATTGCAGTGATTCCCGTTACCTCAGCAACGACTCAGCTTATCTCGGCAACGACTCATGGGGTATATCTCGGTCCCGACTTATGGGTATCTCGACTCCGACTTATGGGGTATCTCGGCTCCGACTTAGGATTTAGGTCGTGTCGTGAACTAGGGTTTTGGGCGGCAGCGAAGTGGTGTCGTGAGTCGCGGTGATGGGTCGGAGGCAATTTTAGGTTGTGGGTCGGTGATGATAGGTCGGAACTTGGATTAGGTCGTAGGTCGGAGCTCTTGGTCTTCAACTCGAGATATACTGCATCATCTAGGTATGCCGCTTCATCATCCTCCCCTTGTTGACAAAAATTCGACCTCGAATTTGTACTTCTCTCTTCTTCAACAAGCTCATCTCCCTGGTACGGAATCAAATGTTTAACGTTGAAAACGTCTGCAGTGTGAATATGATCTGGCAACTTTAACTGATAAGCATTGTCATTGACTTTCTTCAAGATTTCTACTGGACCAATCTTTCGTGCTTTTAACTTATTGTAAGTCCCAACTGGAAAACGATCTTTTGTCAATACCGCGTAAACAAAATCGCCCTCTTTGAAGACTACACTTCTTCGTTTCTTATCCGCCATTTGTTTATACTTCTCATTTGCCTTTTCCAATCGTTCCTGAACGATTCTATGGCATTCTGTCAACCCATCAACAAAATCAGCAGCTCGTTTAACTGTCCTCTTCGGTTGTGGTACTACTGCCAAATCCAACGGTCCCCTGGGTAAATTGGAATATACAATCTGAAATGGACTGAATCCCGTACTGCGGTTGACAGCGTGATTGTGTGCAAATTCTGCCTGACATAATTTCATATCCCAGCTCTTCAAATTATCCTGCACAAGACATCGCAACAAATTACCCAATGATCTATTCACAACTTCAGTTTGTCCATCTGTCTGAGGATGATATGCACTACTAAATTTCAACTTCGTTCCCACCATTTTCCACAAACTAAGCCAAAAATGACTTAAAAATCTGGTATCCCTATCGGAAACAATAGATTCTGGTAAACCATGCAATCGATACACCTCTTTAAAGAATAATTGTGCCACTCGAACTGCATCCGCTGTCTTTTTACAGGCTATAAAATGTGCCATCTTCGAAAACCTGTCCACCACAACAAATATAGAATCATTTCCCCTCTGAGTTCTCGGCAATCCCAACACGAAATCCATGCTGATATCAACCCATGGTTTGATAGGCACGGGTAACGGCATATATAACCCCGCATTCGTCGCTGTTCCTTTCGAAACCTGACAAATATGACACCTCTCCACAAATCTTTCTACCTCTTTCCTCATTGACGGCCAATAATAAGATTGAGAAATTAACTGCAACGTACGATCTCTACCCACATGGCCTTCTTCATGTAGTTCTTTAACAATCTTCATTCTCAAGCTACAGTCTGGGATGCACAAACGATTTCCCTTAAACAGAAAACCATCCACCAACACAAATTCATCCGTATTTCCTTCCTTTACTTTTTCAACAAATTTCACAAAGTAAGGATCTTCTTCAACCAATTCTGGCAATAATTCAAAACCTGTCACTTCCACTTTCATTGTTGTCAACAAATGATTCCTCCTACTCAAAGCATCAGCCACACGATTGGTTACCCCTGACTTGTGCTTAACGACAAAAGTAAACTGTTGCAAATAAGCAATCCATGATGCATGTCTCGCTGAAATCTTGTCTTGTCCTTGTAAATGTTTCAATGCTTCATGATCAGTGTAAAGAACGAACTCCTTCTGAAATAGATAGTGTCTCCAGTGTTTAATAGATTGTACAACAGCATAAAACTCCACATCATATGTACTGTATCGCATCTTCGCTCCGGACAACTTCTCACTGAAATATGCAATAGGACGCCCCTTCTGACTCAACACCCCTCCAATCCCAACCTTGGATGCATCAGTATGTAGTTCAAACACCAACTGAAAATCAGGTAGCACTAGAATTGGTGCAGAGGTCAAAAGATCTTTGATTCGTTCAAAAGCAACCTCGGCTTCCTCCGTCCATGCAAACTGTTTACCTTTCATGCAATCTGTAACAGGCGCCATCACACTACTAAAGTGTGGAATAAACCTTCGATAAAATGAAGCCAACCCATGAAAACTACGAACTTCCGTTATCGTCTTGGGCTGCGGCCAATTTCTGATCGCCTCAACTTTACCTTGGTCAACCTGTATTCCTTTCTCTGAAACAACGTACCCCAGAAATAAAACACTATGCATCATGAACACGCATTTCTTTGTTGCAGCATAGAATTGTTCTTGTCGCAATACCATCAGCACTTCTCTAAGATGATTCAAATGTTCCTCTGGACTCCCACTGTAAACAAGAATATCATCGAAATACACCACCACGAATTTCCCAATGAACGGTCGAAAAATCTGATTCATCACCCTCATGAAAGTACTTGGTGCATTGGATAAGCCAAATGGCATGACCAACCATTCGTATAGACCCTCCCTGGTTTTAAAAGCAGTCTTCCACTCATCTCCTGGTCTGATACGAATTTGATGATATCCGCTCTTCAAATCAATCTTCGAAAATATAGTAGCTCCGCTTATTTGATCCAACAAGTCATCCAACCTCGGCATTGGAAATCTATATCTCACAGTAATCTTATTCAATGCTCGACTGTCAGTGCACATCCTCCATGTCCCATCCTTCTTGGGTACCAATAAAGCTGGTACAGCACAAGGACTCAGACTCTCCTGTACACGTCCTTTCTCAAGCAATTCCTCTACCTGCCTTCGCAACTCTTCATGTTCCTTCGGACTCATTTGATAATGTGGTCTGTGTGGCAACACAGCACCTGGAACAAGATCTATCTGATGTTGTATATCCCTCAACGGTGGTAACTCCTCTGGAAATACATCGTCAAATTCTTTCAAAACTGGTTTAACTTCTTCAGGAATTTCAACTTCTTCACTGCTCTCACGCCCAATCAACAAGAACACTTCCGGTTCCTCCTCGATCTCCTTAACAAACTCCTTCAAAGATAACAACGTTTTCAGTTCTTCAATCTCCTCCAGTTTGTTTTCTTCTTGTTGGCGTTTCTTCGGAACCAGAGTAATCTTTGTACCTTCGAACATGAAACTGTAACTGTTGGTCCGTCCGTCATGCTGCACAGCTCGATCATACTGCCACGGTCTCCCCAGCAACAAATGACAAATGTCCATATCTACGACATCACACCAGATTTCATCTTTGTATTTCTTCCCAATTGAAAACTTCACACAAGCTCTACGTCCAACTTTCACTTCACCACCCTTCCTTAACCAAGCTAACTTGTACGGTTTAGGATGTTTCTCGGTTTTCAACTCCAACTTCTTCACTGCTTCTGTAGAGATAATATTATCGCAACTCCCAGCATCAATAATAAATTTACAAACTCTTCCCAGAATAGTGCAGGTAGATTGAAAGATATTGTTTCTCAACCAACTACTTTCCTCCTCTTGCTTCGGTGTTAAACAACTTCTCCTCATCATCAATGCGTACCCGTCATCTCCCGACAGTAAGTCTTCCTCCTCAACTGGTAAAGAATTAGAGCATTCAGCTTCTTCATCCTCATCCTCAACCTCAGCAATCATTGCTCTCTTCTTTGGCTTTGGACACTCATTGCTTTTATGACCCAACTCCTGACAGTTGTAACATTTGAAACCGTTGTTAACCTTTGCCTTCTCAACCTCCTTCACTACTGGTTTACTGACAGGTTTAGAAACATTAGAACTTCCACCAACACCCTTCACTTGATTATTGGAATTCGTAAACACACCACCTCCTCGTCGTCCCTGCTTCTCCCAAGCCAACGCTTTCTGATGTGCTTCCGCCACAGATCTTGGATCGAACATATTAACCATATCCTGAATCTGCATTCTCAATCCCCCAATGAATCTAGATGTCAGCTACTCTTCCGTTTCCATAATGTCATTCCTCGCAATAAGCTGGTAAAACTCATCCGCGTAATCATTAACAGTCTTCGTGCCCTGCCTCAAGTTCTGCAAACGTTGATACATCAAAGATTGATAATTATAAGGTAAGAACGTTGCTTTCATTATTTTCTTCATCTTTTCCCAAGATTCAACTTTTGACTTCCCCATTCGTTCACGTGTAAGTTTGGTTTGCTGCCACCATGCCAAAGCTCTACCCCTCAACCTTGTAGCAACCAACTTCACTCTACGACGTTCTGGAACTTCTTTGAAATCAAAAATTTCTTCCACATTAGCCACCCAATCCAAAAACTCTTCGGCTTGCATACCACCTTTGAATTCAGGAATTTCAGTTTTCATTCCCGATTCCCACTTGTGATCGTACTCCGATTGATTCCTTCCTCGTCCACGTCCTCGTCCATGAACACTACCACCATCATACTCTTCTTCACCATCCGATGTATATCGATGTCGATCCTGACCACCAACATCTCTACCACCACCATTTCTTCCACCAACATTCCTACGATCCACATTCCTCCGATTTCGATCAGTCACATTTCTATCACAATCTCGATCCACGCTTCTATGATCACTATCAACACTTCTCTCCCGATTAGAATGTGGTGAAACTCTACTTCTTCCATGGCTCGATCCAGGTGATACTCTTCTCTGATTTTGACTCATCTCCAACATCATCCTCTCTAATCGACCAATCCCTTCCGTAAGCTTCTCATTGAAATTCTCGTTGATTCGTTGCTCCATTTCGTCGGCCTCTTCTCTTCCGTACAAAGCATTAATATTGCGATGACGTTGAACTCGTCTTGGCGGCATGATTGAATACTTCACAAACACTTCAACAAATTCACACTTCAAGTTTCGAACACCTTTTAAACTTTGATCCAAAATGAAATGGATCGAAAACTCCAACTTTGTTGCAAAATATGATGAACACGATGAACACAACCTCAACACTTCAAATTCTCGGCTCCAAGACTCGATTTAGCTATGATTGGCTAAAACAAGCTCTGATACCAAACTGACGCAGCGGATAATTCTAGACGATCTTCAATCGATGAAAATAGCAATCTGTGGATTGATGGATACTGAAATGCCCGAATTCGTTGATCCGAAGATACCGAACTCTAGCTATCTCTGACTCGTTGATCCGAAGATACCGGGAAAGAGATCTACGATTCTTCGACGTTGATCTTGCGCATAAGATACCGTGAATCGGCTTCAACAAACGATGATCCGAGCGCACTCGAATGACGTTAGTGGAGATAGGAGATACACTCGACTACCAATTGAGATTGAAAGCACAAAGCTAACAAAGAGAATTTTATTCAAAAATCAACAACCTTTACAAATGGCACCACCGGCCTATTTATAGCATTTTACAACTCACACAAAAAACAACAAAAAAAAAAACAAAGTCCTTAGGTCGGACACGACCTATAGATGCCGACTTATTTTATCTGCCGACCTAAAATTTTCGTTCGCGACTTGAGGAAAATGCAGTGATTCAGGCTACCTCGGCTCCGACTCAAGATAAATCGGCAACGACTTCAACGAATCGCGACTTAAAAATTGCAGTGATTCCCGTTACCTCAGCAACGACTCAGCTTATCTCGGCAACGACTCATGGGGTATATCTCGGTCCCGACTTATGGGTATCTCGACTCCGACTTATGGGGTATCTCGGCTCCGACTTAGGATTTAGGTCGTGTCGCGAACTAGGGTTTTGGGCGGCAGCGAAGTGGTGTCGTGAGTCGCGGTGATGGGTCGGAGGCAATTTTAGGTTGTGGGTCGGTGATGATAGGTCAGAACTTGGATTAGGTCGTAGGTCGGAGCTCTTGGTCTTCAACTCGAGATATACTGCATCATCTAGGTATGCCGCTTCATCAGTTGCCCAAGGAGGTACCGCCACTGAGGGACATACAATATCATGTTGATCAAATGCCAGATGCTATTGTACCACATAGGCCACGTTATCATATGTGTCCAATAGAGCAAGAAGAGTTGAGAAGATTGGTTATTGGGTTTCTGTTCGAAGGAAGGCAGTTGTATACTCCTGATTGCAGTCAGCAAATGAAAATCATCAAAGACTTGCATGGAGATAAAATCGTGAGCCGTGATCGTACCATGCAGCTAATCTCAAAGTTTTATATTGGGTCGTCACTAAGGAAGGAAGTTGAAAGGTTTGTTCAGAGGAGCCAGAACCGTCAAGTTTCAAAGGAGACCATGACATATTCAGGTTTATGTATGTCGTTGCATATACATGCTAAATTACGGGAGGATGTTAGTGTGGACTTTGTTTTGGGATTGCCGCGAACGCAACATGGCAATGATTCTATTTATGTGATGATTGACCGGTTTTCAAAATTGGTACATTTCATTGTCTATAAGAAGACTGTAGAGACCGCTAATGCCGTTCAGTTATACTCCAGAAAGATCTATCAATTTTATGGATTACTTGAATCTTTTGTTTCGAATAGAGATACTCGTTTTCTGAACCATATCTGGACGAGTCCATGGAAAATGGCTGGGACTAAGTTAAAATCTAGTAGCGCTAATCATACACAGACAGACAAGCTGAAGTTGTGAACAGAACCCCAGGTAATCTATTGCGATGCCTCGTGGATGACAATTTGAAAAGTTGAGATTCGAAGTTATGTATAACTGAGTTTGCACACAACCAAGCAGTTCATCATAGCATCGGGTTCAGTCCATTTTAGATTGTTTATTCAATAATCCCTAAAGGACCGTTAGATCTATCAACAGTGCCACCGCAGGGAGGGGTGATTAAATGGGCTAATGTTTTTGTGAATGAGTTGCAAAGATGCTACAAAGTTGTTCAGGAACGATTGGAGAAGACGAATGAGAAATATAAACAATTCGCAGATATTAAACGACGACATGTTAACTTCAAAGAAGGAGATTTTGTTTATGCAGTACTGACTAAGGATCGATTTCCTGTTGGCACTTACAACAAACTAGCTGCTAGAAAGATTGGTCCTTTGGAAATCGTAAAGAAGATTAATGAGAATGCTTATCGGTTGAGATTGCCGGATCATATCCATACTGCTGACGTTTTCAACGTCAAACACTTAATTTCGTATTATGGGGAGAAACTTGTCGAAGAAGAGGAGAGCGTGAATTCGAGGACGAATTCTTTTCAACCATGGGAGGATGATGCAGCGCTTACCTTGAATCACACCACCGTGAGTCGCGGCGAAGGCGAAGCCCTAGGTCGTTTCGGTGTAGGTCGCGATCGCGAGCTCCAGATCCTATGTCGCTTCCCTAAATCAAGCCTCTTAAGTCGAAGCTCCTCCTTGAGTCGCGGCTCCAGCCTTATCTCGCAAAGCCCTAGGTCGCGAACGAGGGTAACTCGCGAGCTCCAGTTTTCCAATGTTGCTCCTTCCTCTTTAAGTCACCTTCAGTATGTCGCGATGTTGCTTATGTCGCGAAACTCGTATGTCGTCATACCCTAGGTCGCTCGTGTGTCCAGTTTAGTTGCTCCATGATTAGGTCGCGAGCGAAAGTTAAGTCGCGGGCGAACATTTCTGATGCCGTGTTTCCTCCAGTAGGTCGCTGAAGTTAAGTCACAAAGCTTAGGTCACTGACGAAGTTCTTAAGTCGCTCCAGCTAGGTCGCTGAAGTTCTAATGCCGAAGACTTTAAATCACAAAGCTTTTTAGGTCGTTATTTTGCTAAGTCGTTGGTACTGATGTAATGTTTTTTTTTAAGTCGTTTGTAATTTCTTTTGTTATGTAGTTTCTTTTATTAAGTCGTTTGTTTTGTAAGTTGCTTGTTTTGTAATTTTCTTAAGTCGTGTGTTGAGTTGTAAAACCCTATAAATAGGGATGTTGTGTCATTTGTAATAGTTAGTTGAATTTGAATAAAATTTCTTTTGTGTGCTCTTGTGCCACCATTAAAATTGGTAGTTGAGTGTTATCTCCTATCTCCACTTTCGGCATTCGAGTGCGCTCGAATCAACGATTGTTGAAGCCGATTCGCGGAATCTAGTGCGCTAGATCAACGTTCGAAGAATCGTAGATCTTCTCTCACGGCATCGTGCGCGATCAACGTGTCGTAGATAGCTAAAGTCTGGTATCTTCGTGATCAACGGATTTGGGCGTTTGGTATCATTAATTCATCAATTCATATTGCTTCATCTAATCGTTTCATTGATTAGTTTGACACGAAATCTACATTTCGTTGTCATCCGTAATTTCCGCTGCGTCACGGGTTGCGGACCCTCTGTTGGATCCCATTGCTTCTCGAGAAAACTGTTACTTCATAGGAATTGGGAGTCATGTACTGGTGAAACCAAATGAGGGATAATGAATTTGGGAAAAGATGGACTGAAATGGGGAAATGACGTGGGGAAGAGATGGAGAATTAAACTGGAAGGGAGCAGGTTTTATTAGGTGAATCTTTCGCACGCGGACATTGTGCCATCGGTATCCCAAATTATTTCCGGCTAACAGATGAACGTGGATTCGGGCTGGATAATTATACAATCCAAGGAAGCAAGATGGGTAGAAATATAAATGTAAATTTTAGTATAAGGTAACTTTTTTTTTCAAATGCATTGATTAATAAATTGTGAAAATTAAACAAATATGATGAAAACAAATGATTTTAAACAGTTAATATGCATTAAATGCATATAGTATAAACTATTAACTTAATAAAACAACAAACCCACATATTTACTTAAATACACATAATATAAAATATAATTGTTAGTCCACCTTTTGACAAGACTGTGGACATGCAGATTTAACTAAATCGGCTACTCGTTTATCGAGGCTGGAATACGATGGGTTTGAGTCAACTGGATGGATAGGCGATCAATCACGAATAATAAATATGATTATGAAGTCGGGGTTCGGCATAGCATGGGTCGGTCATGAACGTTCGGTCATTGGAGTTCGGCCATGTGGGTCGGTCATTCGACCAAGTTGGCTCGGTCGTACATGGCTCGGTCAAGGAGAAAAGATCATGCATGGTTCGGTCATGGTGCTTAAGCCAGGGTGGCCCGACTGACTCGGTGAGTATGGCTCGGCGAGCATGGCTCGATACAAGTGGGTCGGTGTTGTGAAGGTTTTGGATCGGTAGGAAGCCGGGTTGGTTATTGGAGTGGTTCAACAGTGGAGGTGGTTCGGTCATGACGAGTGGATCGGTATACATATGTGGTTCACCATATTTGGCAGTGGATCGCCATGCTTGGGAGGTATCAGAGTCGGGAGTGGCTCGGTGTTGGAGTATGGTTATGGTTCAGTCAAGGTAGGTCTGCATAAGTCCATCGGCTTGTGTGGATTGGCATTTCATTCTGGGTTCGGCAAGCGTTTGGAGACGCAATTGGCAGTTTCATTTTGGATCGGTGAGGAAGGGGATCGGCATATTGAATGGGGTCGGTAGCTTTAAGTCGTAGATCACTTACCTCGGGGTCGGTCGTGGTGTTCGAGGTTTAGGTCGGCTATGGTCTTGGTGGGCCCGGACCACTTAGGAAGCCCAGTAACTCAGGTTTTTCCTATAAATACAGCAGGAGGGGCTTCAGAAAAAAGGGCTGCTAGATTCTGTTTCCCTTCTTCTTCTTCTTCATAAAGGCTACTCTGCCATTATTGTTTTAAAAACTCCGGATTGTAATTGTATTTGATTCTCATATCAATAAAAAGAAAATTTCTGGAGTGGACTGTGACAGCTAGGAGATTTTCAACCTCGAAAATCGACATCAATACGCCCATTGTATCGAATGCCGAATATCCAAGTGTCGGAAATACCAGGTCATTAGGGCTAAAGAAGAAAGAGGTAGAAGAAAGAGGTAGAAGAAGAAATAGAAAACAACATCAGAATCTCACATCGCAGCGGAATAAAATATAATAGATAATTACTGATCTTTACAGAAAGAAACTATATCTGTTTATACATACATCGTCAGAATACAACATCAGAGTACAATACAATCAACATCACAAATTCAGGACAGTTATAATAACTTGTCTTCACAAGATGACTATACCACTTATGATACACAGCAGAATACAACAAATACGGGTAATACGTCTCGCCATCCAACTCGTCTCCTGAGCTCCACAGCATCCTATCCTATATCTGTAATACTCGGTCTGACCCGAGCATTATAATAAAATAACACCCGAGTCAGTCTGGAAAACCAGCATGAGAAAACACACTCAATTTGATTATTAAAGTTTTCCAAAACCTTTGAAATCAAAAGCATCTCGTAAGACCACGCCACAAATAAACATGTCGGGTTTTTACCTTACGATAGCCAAAACATTTTTATCAAATTCGTCTGATATTATAATAGTGTCTATAGAAAGTAAAATAGAATCTAGCTGAAATGCTTGCATCTCACATTCCAGCAATAGTTGGGCACAATCAAAACCGTACGGGCGCTTATTGGAGAATGGATTCCATACAATGGCAGGGCTACTGGGGTACCGCCCGTCATAGTACCTGGCCTAGATCAGAGTACCGAGGATCACGCCCAATCCCCTGCAACACAAGGCCGGAACCATCCCTTACTAGATAGTCCCGAATAAGATCACCCCGTGGTTGGGATCAGCAACCGCCACACAGCCGAAATAAAAGAGGGACATCTAGACAGGGATGACATTACCCTAATTGGTTGCTAGCCACTTAGCCTTGCTGCACCTCCATTGTTTTATCCATTCCCGGTTGATGAGGCTCGAGGCTATGCGTTACCTTTTTAGAACATGTTACTTAGAATGCCCACCGTCCACCTGACGATGTTACGAAAGCATTCATCCATACAAGTCCGTCCCAGGTTCGAACGGAACCGAAGGCACTATTCCTACTACATCCATTTTGGAGTCACCCTCAGGATTAGTAGCGATTAGCCCTTGCACTTCACTGCTCCATCTTCGACTCCAAACACGTCTTCCTCACGAAAACGTGCAAACCGGATCGAAGTGGTTTTCGGAAAATAAATCCTGATCCCGGTCTCTTCGAAACGATCAGCGCATTGGCCAATATTGATAGTCGGTTATTTAACTATCAATTAACATCCACAAAACATCCAACAAACATAAATAATTTCCCCAAATTATTTATTAATCTCAAAATATCTTCGCAAGATATATTTCCACTTTTCAACCCTTTGAAAATAGTTTCAAACCGTCTTCTCTCATGGAATAAATTCCCAAATATTTTCTATTTCCACTGAAATCACCAAGTACAATAATTTAAAACACTATATTATGAAATATGCTTTAAACATTTAAATTAAAAACTACTTTAATACTTTAGTCAAAGATATATGCTTAAAGAATATTTAAAATAAAGCTACTTATAAAATATAACACTAAATTTTATCCTTTCTAAAACAAAATACTACGTCACCTTTAATAATTACTACTATAATAAATTTGAGAAATACTTACTTCAAAATTTAATCATTTGAAAAATAATAAATTTTCTAAAACACACTTTGAAACACTTTAAAACCTTTAACTTATACTTAAAACTCTGCTTTGGAAACATACTTGGCTATTCAAGGAAATATGCTTCCAAATATCCACTGATATTTTACTTCACTTTATAAACCCAGTTTATAAATTCCAAAATATCACTTCTCTTTTAAATTCCAATTCCAAACACCTAAATCAATTTACAATTGATTTCCAATTTACTTCACTTTGAAATAAATTTCCTTACTTACTCCATTTATTTCAAAATCCATTAACTTTTAGATTTTATTTCTTTATTATGATTTAAAATCTTTAAACTGAAAATTTAAATTCCAGATTCCCCGAATTCCTTCTTTTCCCTTTTAATTAAATTTAAACCTTGAATTATAATAAATTCTTTATTCTTTTTTTTAAATAATATCACTTAAGTTTTAAAATTCATTATTCCTCTGTTTATTCAAATTCCCTCTTCCATACTCGAAATTTTATTTATTAGAATTTTAAAATCACTTTTATCCTTCTCCAAAAATCCAATCTATATATTTTTGATAACTCAGTATACCCAAATATATTCAATCAAACATAACATCCAACATTCCAATTATCAATGTAATCTATCACAGAATATTAAACGATCAAAATATTTTGAGGAATCCCGTTGGATCCCTCCAACCTGTTTCCCTGCATCCACAGATGTTAGCATAATATAATAATACCAATTCCACTTCGAGGTGGAATATCGCGGTATATGGGTTTATATAATATCATCCGCTATTATGAGGCGCATAGGGTCTCATCCGCTATATAATGTGGGAATATCAATAACTCCAATATATACTATATATACTACTATATATAATATAGCACATCAAATCAATTCAATCATTCAACCAATTATTTAAATTTAAATAACAACCCAGATGAGTGAGATTAACTCACCTTTGCTTTTATTTGCAATCCACTTCATTATTGCCTTGGTTTTCCGATTTTTACCTTGTATAAACGATTTATGATTTATTAACATTTGAACTAATCGAACAATTAATTACCATTTTAAAATTTAATTAACAAATTATTTAGTTTAAAATTGATTTTCCTATAATAAATATTTTTAGTAGCTAAAATATAATTAAATAGGTTAATCTCCATAATACATTATTATAAAATAGACTAGTGATTGAAAATATTTATCTTTATTTCTTTTTCACATTGGAACTACATATATATTTTATAAAAATAAGCTATATAGATTTCATAAAAATCTAATTTATATAAATCTTCAAATATTTTTAAAATTCCTATTTAACTTCAAAATATTTCTGTATATATATATTTAAAGTTAGAAATGAAGTTACATGCATGCATAAAAATGATTTTATATAAACTCAAAAATCCAATTTTTAATATAACTCTTATTTCAGAAATCTCATCTATATAGGTTTTCTAAAAAAACAAAATCCTATACCTGACAGCAATAACCCCCGTCGATCACCACCACGCAACACACTTGGCAACGGTTCTCTCCCCTCAGGCACTCGAACCACACTGCTCCCCTTGATTCCGCGAAATCGCCTGGAACCAATCGCCGACGACCTTCCCTAGCAACCACCCACCAGAGTTGACCAATCTCCGCCCATCGCCCCTTGCGCACGCCACCATGCCTCCTGCTGCAGCCACGCCGTCGATGAACATCATCGCCATCTTCGCGTAGCCCTCCCCTCACTTCGCATCATCGAACCCTCGAACTGCGACTCGAACCTCCCGTAACGCAGACTGCCGCCACCCATGCTTTGAATCGAAATTGATTTCGATTTCGATACCTTTGCATTATTTTCGAGATCGAGCCGACCTCAGCCATTTATTTGATTTGAATAGAAAGGAGGAAGAAGCGGCCATAACGAGAGAAGAGAAGGGGAAAAATATTCGTTCGGCCATTAGTTTGATTTTGAACTTCGTATATTTTTTCTTCTGAAATGATCTATTGCGGTTGCCAAAAGAAAAAGGAGAGAGAAGCGTGTTTTAAAAGACTGAAGTGAAATGAGGGTTGCGTGAAGGAATTGCTCTGCTACAGTGATTTGAATGGAAAGGAAAAAGTGTTGACGTGAAATAATTTCAGCTGATGGCTGACTAAATATATATACATATATATATATATATAACTTTAAATTTAAATTCAAATTGTCTCGAAAATGCAACTCAAAATCTTAACCTCCTATCGAGGCGTGCCGCTAGGCGTTTATAATGATAAACCCTTATTTCGAACGCACTGGAAAAGGTTCCGAGTTCTAATTTGATCGTATGGAGAAGATAGCTTTTTGGACATAGTTATTATATTTAATCTCCGATATAAATTTCAGCGCGTTTACTTACCGTACGACCACACAACTCCAAACACTCCGAAATTTGAAATTCGATAATAATACACTATTACGAATCCAATGGAATTGGTTTCGTCGAATTCCGAGACTGTGCCTCGGAAGGTTATTTTTAAATATTAGTTTAAACGATATATTTTCAAAACTTAACAAAACACTTTTAAATTCAATTTTAAAAGTTCTATCACCTTCAGTATTATCAATATGAATTTTATAAGCCTTCAAATTATTTTTTACAGACTTAAAACCCAAGATTCAATATTTTATCCAACTTCAAATTATTTAATTTAATAATTAAATTACCCAATAAATAGTGATATTTGAAATTCAAGTCAAAAATTAATCTTTAAATATTTAAAATCAATTAAATATTCCAATTTCAAATATCCAAAATTCTGGGTCGTCATATTCCTCCCTCCTGAAAAGAATTTCGTCCCCGAAATTACTAGTTAAGAAGAATGATCCATACCCCATTAACTATTTTTCCCAAACCACCCAGTTTTAACAAGTTCCCAAACAATCTTTCGATTTAAAGACACACTAGCACTCTTACTAATTTTCCAAACTTATCCATAAGTTTCAAACAATATTACTTACTTAACAATTCAAATTTAAATTTTAAAACCAAATTTGAATTGTCAAAATTTCCTCAAAATTTTTCTAACTCCCTGAATTTCCGAAATTTTTTGCCAGCGTCTCCTTTGCGCGGCTAGCTCGGTACAACTACAAAATGCCTCTACGGGCCCCCAGATTTCAAAAGAAAACAAAAGGCCAGGTGGCTAGACAAGAAAATCATCAAATTTCATAAAGAAATTTAAACACAAACCTTTGCCGAGCAAATTTCAATTTACCTTCAAAAATCAAAAATCCCATTTTCCTTTTTGCCTTTAATTACATGTATCCTACTAAGCAATAATATCCAATCACAGAATCCAAAATTATTTTATTCACTTCCTTTCAAACTTTTCAATATCTACTTTACTTAAGCCCGTACGATGTACCTATACCATCCGTACGCAATAACAAGTCCGATCGCTCACTCGATCACACAATTTCACTTCCGAACTAGTATCGTCCACCCGACCCTCTAGTGCGGACTCGGATCTGGTTTCTTGATCAGAAACCGTCATTCTCCTTGCATAACCACAAACTATGATAGAGAATATCCAAAATCAATCAAAATCCATATCCAAGGTTCACCGTCGAAAATCAAGTGAAAAATCCTAACTCGGATCGGTATAATTACCTCGAAATTCTGTGCTCGAATCCGGATCAAATCACTATGCGAATAAAATAATATACATACATCCTACGTATTAATTTCAATTGATTATTAGCTATATCAATTCTCTTTTATTCACATTCATTTGATTTCTATCCACTCATTCACAATATCACTTCATTTCACAACTTTCAGTTTTAATCTTCATTTAATTATTCACTTAGAATAATTTTCTCATTACCAAATTTACTTAAGAATTTCATTCTTCATTTCTTAAGTTCAATATAAATCTTCCTTATATTTATTTTACTTCTTCACTGCTAAAGTTTATATTTAAATTGAATTCCAATTCCATATAAATTTCAATTTGCCTCAATTCATTAATTATTTTCAAATCTCAATACTTTTTCCCAATTTCCATTCAGATTTCCATCTTCAATTCTACTTGAATTCAATTTGTCTTCAAACTATGAATATTGAATTTTATTCACCTTATCTCCCATTCATATCTGATCCACATCATTATTTTAAATTAGCTCCATTTACTAATTTATTTCAATTTCCAATAAATTTAAATTCTTAGGACTTTGTTCTTTAAGTCCACTCAAACTAAATTTCTCAATTCCACTTTACTTAACATGATCCAAATTGATTCCAAGATCAAATTTTCAATTCATCTACTTACCCAATTTAATCAATTAGTCTACTTACTAATTTTATTCTCAATCCATTATTTTGTTTAGGCCAATCTTGACTAATTTTCTATTTACTTACAAATTCCAAATGAATTTCAACATTCAGTTTCAATTTCATTTGCTTACAAATTTTAATCATTTGTGGTTAGTGAAAATTTGAAAAAATTTCTAACTCCCAAAATTTTCGAAATTTTTTAGCAGAGTCTCCTTTGTACAGAGGAGCTTTTGCAATTTGACAAGAGATATAAATATATATACATCGACCCACACGGTCGAAAACAAAAAACAAACAACAGTTCATATTTCCTATCTTTTTATTGCGTAGGCGTAACTTTATTTAGCATTTTTAAGCAAGCGGCTTATTTAATTAGCATTTTGCGCGATCAAATCCAGCCACACGGCTTCCCTATACCTGTACTTACTCAATTAAAACATGTAAGTGCCAAATATATGCAATTTACAACATTTCACTTCCGTTTACAAAGTTAATACATGAATTCTATAAACAATGCATGTTATATAGTTTTTCATAAGCACATATAAGGTTTCGACACCTATTTCAATTGCATATTTGCATAATTTTCATTCGAAACCATTTTATTTAGGCTCGACAACATTCCTTGCTTGTATATTAATAACCATTTCCAAATTAATTCATTTCTACCACTTTTATTTAATGGACTTTCATTTTCACTGAAGTCAAGCTTCCATAAATTTAAACTTAAGTTAATTTACTTCAAATCATTCCAATTTCATAACTAAAGTTCATTCTCATTTTATTTGATTCTCATCAAATTTCATCTAATTCAAATTGTCCATTCTCTTTATCCATTTTAAATTTTAATTCACATTCTCAATTTATTTCAAAACTTATTTCATTAATAACAAGACCAATTCAATTTTTATTAATACAAGGCCATTTCCAATTTATTTCTACTCATTTGAGTTTTATTTTCAATTCAAACCATTACTATTATTATCCAAACTTATTTCATTCGACAACATTTGTGACGACCGCCCATGACCCCTGCACTGAATCTAGAGATAGTGCGCTGTAAAGTGTGCCAGGCAGCCATGGACGATTGTCAGGGTAAAATAAAACAACAGAATCTATCGTATTACTCACAACGCATGGACAAAATACAATAGAACATATATATAGTGAAGCTTTACAGAATAAAATGTCATCATATAAAACTTCATAATAGTTGAATACAAGCATCCAAATAGCCAATACATCAAGCCTCACTACATAACACTCAGAGAATACAAAACAGCGGAACATCCAGTACATATAATAAGGAGATAATATGCAACCCTCCAGCTCGTCTTCGATATCAGCATCGTGAGAAGAGAACAGCACCTGTCACCTGCTACCTAGTCTGCCCGTCCCAAAAATGGACGAATAGCCCAAGGCAATAAGAATTAAAAACATAAAGCCTTGAGTCAGACAACAGTCTTAGTGAGCAGTAAACTAACTAACAACATACCAAAAGAGTACAAAGGAAAAAGGAATAGGAATACAACCCTCCCACTCCAACCTCTTTCTACAGTGATAGCCCCCAGACACACACTAAATAGAAGTAAACATAGCAGAACATACAATTTAAAGTAGAGTAATAATCATTCGTGTCAAGGGCGATGTTTTCCAAGTACCAAGGCCTAAATCAGATAAGCACCCAGAAAATACCGCTCTTGAGTCCGAATGACGATACAACCAAACATCCATGACTCTGGCTATCACTGTTATCGTTGCCTTGATATCACCGTTAATTGAATGACCGGCTCATTCTTTCAGCCGTCCGTCAAGGGCTAATGGAAACCCCGGTTCTAGACATAACTCCCGCACGTCATCATGACCCGTGCCTAGGACTATCTAATCTGCCCAGAGTACTTGACTATCAAACATTAGCCTTCAGGGACTATCTAATCTGCCCAACGTACTCTTGCTTTGAGCATGCTAGAACCTTCAACAACGATGAGATCTCAGCCTCCTAGTCATCCTCCTCGACGACTATTTCCATACTAGCTCAAGCGCCTCTCGAGCAACCATTACCCTTAACTCGAATCATATCACCGAGTTACCAACGTGCTTGGAATGATCCCGTCTGGATTAGACCAAGTCTTCATCACATGATTTCCTCACTTCATCACATCCTCGCAGAGCCTCCCCTCAACATCACATCATCAAATCTATGCATAAGAGCTTCATCATCCCGCTACATATGCCACGAGCAGCTTTCCCAACTCAAGAGCCTTTCCCTTAGCTTTTGAATCATCTTCGACCACCTTGTCTAAAACCAATCAACAATCATCTAATTCACAGCAATCAATCATGTCAAACATCAATCCAAGTAACCAAGCATTCAAATATAAGCAAAATGGACAATTATAACAATAATGGCAATTTCGTAATTAAGGAGTTGAAAGTCTAACAAGCATGAAAACATGAGAATTATCTCTACAACTTGATGAATGAACTTGCATAGGTTAATCATCTACAAAAATGGTTGTCAAATCATCATGAACAATGGATCTACACTTAGGTTTACAAAAATGCATAGAAATCACTATTTTAACACCAAATCAAGCAAACAATCCGATCTACTCCTTTGGATCCGTGTGAGAGATAATCACCACTCACCAAATCACCTAAACAACCTCAAATCAACACGCTTCAGATCTGGACAGCGAAGGATCAAGCTTGATCTATCACGAATCCTCTTCAAACGAAGAAATCTAACTTCAATGGATGAAGATCTTCAATCTAAGCTCTTGAATCTTCGATCTTGATCTTCGATTTGGATGAAAGGAAGCACTAGATTAGAGTGAAGAAAAGAAGTGAAGAAGTGTAGAAGTCGAGCTCTCAAAATGGCAGCACTTCATCGCTTCGAAATTCGGATCCCAAAAAGTGAGAAAAACCCCTCCTATTTATAGCTGAAAATCCACTAAGTCGTAACTCGGCTATCTCCTAAGTCGTCTCCGACTTACGACCTAAGACCCCTCCGACTTACGACCTAACTCTCCTTCGACTTAACACTTGCGCGCGCCTATTCGACCTAACAGAATCACCTGCCTACGACTTATAGCTTAGCAGCGCTCGCGACCTAACAAAGATACGACTTACGACTTAACACATAACTGGGGCTACGACTCAACTACTAAGCCGTCTATGACTTAAAACAGATCAACTCTTAAGTCGCTCGCGACTTAGCAACTACTAAGTCGCTCACGACCTATCACTCAGGCAGAAACCCAGCGACCTAACACCTTAAGTCTTCACGCGACCTAAAACATGTTACGACTTACGACTTAACTCGTACGACTTAACTCCCATAGGTCGTATACTCCCTAAGTCGCTAACCTATAGGTCATACCAAGACACTAGGTCGCCACACAACTATCTCCTAACTCCTTAGGTCGTTGCCGACCTAACAATGCTAACTCGGAACCACTAGGTCGCTAACTCCACTAGGTCGGCCAACCACTATCTTCCATAAGTCGGACAATACCATAAGTCGGTAACTACTGGGTCACTCCTCTCCTAAGTCGTATACGACTTACGACCTATACTAAGTCATGAATGACTTAGGACTTAGCAATTTCGCCAAAACTCATATGTCGCCAACTTTCCTTAAATCGCCTACGACCTATCTCTAACTCGGTCACGACTTTAGATCGCTCCAATACCCTACGACCTAAGCCACCACGACTTAATTCCTACACGACTTAAACTTCCAAACGCTCTCATAAGTCGTTCAATCTATAAATCGGTTACGACTTATTTCTTAGGTCGTTCACGACCTAGGACTTAGAAAAATCATACCCAAAATCTGAAATAACTTAAAATGCTAAATTTTCCAGATTTTGACGAACTTGTCGATCCGTAAAAATACGGGTCGTTACATTCTCTCCCCCTTAGGAATTTTGCCCCCGAAATTCCAAGCAAACAAAGCAATCAAAGACTATTCTGTACGCCTACCATCCATAGCAATCAACAACACATACATCCAATTCTAGCTTAGCGTACAGAATTCTAAAGCTTAGAACAAGTTACAATATCGTGAGATGACACGACACCTTAGGGCCATACCTTGAAGAGTTCAGGATGAGCTGCCTTCATCCTCTCTTCCACCTCCCACGTGCAGTCGTTATCATCATCACTCCATTGTATCTTGAGCAACTTAACTACCTTCCTCCTAAGCTGTTTCGTGTCGGTTTCCACAACACGAAGCGGCTTACGAGGTCTTCTATCGACTGGATCAACTTCGAAGTCTTCACAGCTATCAGCAAAAACCATGGTATTCGAGTCGTGCACATACTTCCGTAGATATGATACGTGAAAAACATTGTGCACACTCGACATCTTCTCAGGTAACTCCAATCTATAGGCGAGCTTTCCAATTCGCTCGATGATCGGGAATGGTCCAACAAATCTCGGAGTCAAATTTCCTTTCTTCCCGAATCGAATAACATTCTTCAGTGGAGAAATCTTCACAAAAACCATATCACCAACGTCGAATTCCAAATCCTTTCAACGCCTATCGGCATAACTTTTCTGACGGTCTTGGGCTGCCTTCATTCGTTGCCGAATGATCTCTATACAATCTGAAGTCTGTCGAATCATCTCTGGCCCAAGTAACGGCTTTTCTCCAGTCTCTATCCAACACGTCGGAGAGTTACACGGTCTTCCATACAATGCCTCATACGGTGCCATACCAATGCTTGACTGGTAACTGTTGTTGTACGCAAACTCCACCAAATAAAGGTGATCTTCCCATGATCCTCCGAAGTCCAAAACACATGCTCTAAGAAGATCTTCCAAAACTCGGTTGACTCTCTCGGTCTGACCATCTGTTTGAGGGTGATAAGCTGTACTCAAACACAACTCGGTTCCCAAAACTTACTGGAAGCTCTTCCAAAATCCACTAGTGAACAATGGGTCTCGATCGCTCACTATACTCTTCGGAATACCATGGAATCGAACTATCCACTTAACATACAACTCAGCCAACTTTGATGCAGTCCTAGTCGATCGAACAGGAATGAACCTCGCACTCTTGGTCAGACGATCTACAATGACCCAAATCCCTTCATTTCTCGTTCTTGTTCTAGGTAGTCCATCAATAAAATCCATCGATATCTGCTCCCACTTCCATGTAGGAACTTCTAATGGCTGAAGCAATCCACTTGGCTTCTTCTGTTCGGCTTTCACCAACTGGCAGTTCATACACTTGGAAATAAAATTTCCAACATCCTTCTTCATGCCTTCCCAGTAGTAGGTTCTCTTCATATCCCGATACATCTTATTTCCACCTGGATGAATTGTCAACTTTGAGTGATGACTTTCCTTCAGAACTTCATTCCTTAATTCATCTATATCGGGAACAACTAGTCGTCCTTGCTTCCGAAGCCAACCCTCTCGATCGACCTCGAATCCTTTATCCTTTTCTGGATCCAATCCAGATTCCAAATCATGGATAATCTTGACAAGCTTATCGTCCCGCTTTTGGCTCTCGCCAATCCTTTCTACAAGAGAAGGTCTTATCGATAAGTTTGCCAACATCTCAGGTTCCAATTCACATCTAGGCCTAAAGTCAAATCCAGCTAAATACTCGAGACTCTTCCATTCTGAAAACATGGCTCCCAATCCTGCATGTCTTCGACTTAACGCATCTGCCACTGTGTTACCTTTTCCCGGAGTATAAGCTATACCAAAATCATATGATGCTAAAAACTCTAGCCAACGTTGCTGCCGAAGATTCAAATCCTTTTGGGAGAAAAGATACTTCAACGACTTATGATCCGTAAACAACTCGAATCGAACTCCCAACAGATAATGTCTCCACATCTTCAGAGCAAATACAATCGCCGCTAACTCCAAATCATGAGTCGGGTAATTCCTTTCATGCGGCTTCAGTTGTCGACTTGCATACGCAACAACTTTATCCCTCTGCATCAGCACTGCTCCAAGTCCAGTACCACATGCATCGGTGTAAACCACCATCTCATCATTCCCACTTGGAATAGTCAAAACAGGAGCACTCGTCAATCTTTCTTTCAGGATTCTGAAAGCTTGCTCACACCTATCATCCCATCTGAACACTAGGTTCTTTTTCGTCAATCCTGTTAATGGTGCAGCTACCTTGGAGAAGTCTTTGATAAACCGTCGATAATATCCTGCTAATCCAAGAAAACTTCTCACATCAGATGCATTCTTAGGTCTAACCCAATCCTGGATTGCTGCCACCTTAGCGGGATCAACCGCTATTCCACTTCCAGAAATAACATGGCCTAAGAACCTCACTTCACTCTTCCAGAAGTGACACTTCGAAAACTTAGCCTTCAGCTGATGTTTCCGTAAGATTTCCAAAACAATTCGCAAGTGCGTCTTGTGCTCTTCTTCAGTTCTGGAATAAATCAAAATATCATCCACGAACACAAGTACGAACTTGTTTAACTGATCTCTGAACACTCTATTCATAAGATCCACAAAATATGCTGGCGCGTTAGTCAACCCAAACGGCATTACCAGCCACTCAAAGAAACCCGATGGTGTCCGAAAAGCAGTCTTCGGCACACTATCCTTAGCCACTCTCAACTGGTGAAATCCCGTTGCCAAATCCATCTGAGAAAACACCTTGGCTTCGTGAAGCTGATCAAACAAGTCATCTATTCTCGGTAATGGATACTTGTTCTTCTTAGTCACCTTATTCAGCTCACGATAATCGACGCACAATCTCAACGACCCATCTGCCTTGGTTGCAAACACAACTGGTGCACCCCACTCGGACACACTACGCCGAATGAATCCTTTCTGCAAAAGATCATCAACTTGTACCCTCAACTCCTGTTGTTCCCTAGGCGCCATCCGCCTAAGAGGCATCACAACAGGTCTGGCTCCTTCAACTAGATCTATACGAAACTCGATCTCTCTATGCGGCGGCAACCCTTTGACTTCGTCAAAGACATCCTCGAATCCATTAGCGATTGGCACTGATGACAGTCCATCCCGTGGAACAACCAGCGAATACATGAAGCTCATGAAGACGCCTTCTTCATGCTTACATCGTATCACAACCTTTCGCCCCTCCACATTCTCGACTGTCACTTCCAACCTCTCGCAATCAACCTTCGCCGCATACCTCCTAAGCCAGTCCATTCCCAAAATAATTCCGAACCCCGCAAAGTTCAGAACAAAGCAATCACAAACAAAAGAGCAACCATGACTCGATACAACTAGACCACGGCATAACATACACATACAAGACGAACCCCCAACTGGATTAGTCACAACCAATGGCCTATCAACAATATCCGGCTTCAAATCTAACCGGCCTACAAGTTCATTACAAACAAACGAATGCGACGCTCCAGTATCAAACAGAACTCTAACTGGAACACCACATAGGAAAAGAGTACCTTGAACCACCACACTCTTTTCCTTCTCTTCAACGGTAGGAGCTTTTGAAGACGACGGAACAGCTCCCACAGCATAAGCTTGCACAATCAGCCTGTCCCTCCTCGGTTCGGGACAGTTCTTCCTGAAATGCCCCGGCTTGTCACAGTTGTGGCACTTCGCCGGCGCTTTCTGATTCTTGCAATCCCTGGAGAGATGGCCTTTCTGCTGACAGTTGTAGCAGGTCACTTCGCCCTTCGGCTTCTTCTGGCCATCCTTACCCTTCTGCTGCCGCTGCTTCCTCTTCTTGTTTCCACCCTGCTGGGGTTTAGACTCTTCCCTGGTCACAGCAACAACAGATCCTTCCTTAGGAAACAGATTCTCGTGTCTGAGAGCTTCCTCCACAAGCTTCCTAAATGAATCGTCCAAATGATCTATCAGTCTTGGAGCCTGAACTTGATCTCCAACATCTACCGATGGCCCCGGGGCTGACATCCTTCTCATGATCGAAGTCATCATAGCTTCGAACATGGCTGCATAATCAGCAGCCCCCTCAGTAGCATGGCCTTCCCTAGCAGCTGGTCTCCCTCTTCGACTCATTCTCAATATCTATAAAAAGGAATGATTAGAACATCTAGAGAAACAACTGCATAAAGGACTCAATTCTACTAAGCTACTATATTATATATAGTATTCATCCATCAAAATACAATTACGTCTCTCATACGTAGTTACGTCAGTGAGCGTTGGGTTAAATCGATTAACCAATGCTCTGACACCAAATGTGACGACCGCCCATGACCCCTGCACTGAATCTAGAGATAGTGCACTGTAAAGTGTGCCAGGCAGCCATGGACGATTGTCAGGGTAAAATAAAACAACAGAATATATCGTATTACTCACAGCGCATGGACAAAATACAATAGAACATATATATAGTGAAGCTTTACAGAATAAAATGTCATCATATAAAACTTCATAATAGTTGAATACAAGCATCCAAATAGCCAATACACCAAGCCTCACTACATAACACTCAGAGAATACAAAACAGCGGAACATCCAGTACATATAATAAGGAGATAATATGCAACCCTCCAGCTCGTCTTCGATATCAGCATCGTGAGAAGAGAACAGCACCTGTCACCTGCTACCTAGTCTGCCCGTCCCAAAAATGGACGAACAGCCCAAGGCAATAAGAATTAAAAACATAAAGCCTTGAGTCAGACGACAGTCTTAGTGAGCAGTAAACTAACTAACAACATACCAAAAGAGTACAAAGGAAAAAGGAATAGGAATACAACCCTCCCACTCCAACCTCTTTCTACAGTGATAGCCCCCAGACACACACTAAATAGAAGCAAACATAGCAGAACATACAATTTAAAGTAGAGTAATAATCATTCGTGTCAAGGGCGATGTTTTCCAAGTACCAAGGCCTAAATCAGATAAGCACCCAGAAAATACCGCTCTTTAGTCCGAATGACGATACAACCAAACATCCATGACTCTGGCTATCACTGTTATCGTTGCCTTGATATCACCGTTAATTGAATGACCGACTCATTCTTTCAGCCATCCGTCAAGGGCTAATGGAAACCCCGGTTCTAGACATAACTCCCGCACGTCATCATGACCCGTGCCTAGGACTATCTAATCTACCCAGAGTACTTGACTATCAAACATTAGCCTTCAGGGACTATCTAATCTGCCCAACGTACTCTTGCTTTGAGCATGCTAGAACCTTCAACAATGATGAGATCTCAGCCTCCTAGTCATCCTCCTCGATGACTATTTCCATACTAGCTCAAGCGCCTCTCGAGAAACCATTACCCGTAACTCGAATCATATCACCGAGTTACCAACGTGCTTGGAATGATCCCGTCTGGATTAGACCAAGTCTTCATCACATGATTGCCTCGCTTCATCACATCCTCGCAAAGCCTCCCCTCAACATCACATCATCAAATCTATGCATAAGAGCTTCATCATCCCGCTACATATGCCACGAGCAGCTTTCCCAACTCAAGAGCCTTTCCCTTAGCTTTTGAATCATCTTCGACCACCTTGTCTAAAACCAATCAACAATCATCTAATTCACAACAATCAATCATGTCAAACATCAATCCAAGTAACCAAGCATTCAAATATAAGCAAAATGGACAATTATAACAATAATGGCAATTTCGTAATTAAGGAGTTGAAAGTCTAACAAGCATGAAAACATGAGAATTATCTCTACAACTTGATGAATGAACTTGCATAGGTTAATCATATACAAAAATGGTTGTCAAATCATCATGAACAATGGATCTACATGGATCTACACTTAGGTTTACAAAAATGCATAGAAATCACTATTTTAACACCAAATCAAGCCAACAATCCGATCTACTCCTTTGGATCCGTGTGAGAGATAATCACCACTCACCAAATCACCTAAACAACCTCAAATCAACACGCTTCAGATCTGGACAGCGAAGGATCAAGCTTGATCTATCACGAATCCGCTTCAAACGAAGAAATCTAACTTCAATGGATGAAGATCTTCAATCTAAGCTCTTGAATCTTCGATCTTGATCTTCGATTTGGATGAAAGGAAGCACTAGATTAGAGTGAAGAAAAGAAGTGAAGAAGTGTAGAAGTCGAGCTCTCAAAATGGCAGCACTTCGTCGCTTAGAAATTCGGATCCCAAAAAGTGAGAAAAACCCCTCCTATTTATAGCTGAAAATCCACTAAGTCGTAACTCGGCTATCTCCTAAGTCGTCTCCGACTTACGACCTAAGACCCCTCCGACTTACGACCTAACTCTCCTTCGACTTAACACTTGCGCGCGCCTATTCGACCTAACAGAATCACCTGCCTACGACTTATAGCTTAGCAGCGCTCGCGACCTAACAAAGATACGACTTACGACTTAACACATAACTGGGGCTACGACTCAACTACTAAGCCGTCTACGACTTAAAACAGATCAACTCTTAAGTCGCTCGCGACTTAACAACTACTAAGTCGCTCACGACCTATCACTCAAGCAGAAACCCAGCGACCTAACACCTTAAGTCTTCACGCGACCTAAAACATGTTACTACTTACGACTTAACTCGTACGACTTAACTCCCATAGGTCGTATACTCCCTACGTCGCTAACCTATAGGTCATACCAAGACACTAGGTCGCCACACAGCTATCTCCAAACTCCTTAGGTCGTTGTCGACCTAACAGTGCTAACTCGGAACCACTAGGTCGCTAACTCCACTAGGTCGGCCAACCACTATCTTCCATAAGTCGGACAATACCATAAGTCGGTAACTACTGGGTCACTCCTCTCCTAAGTCGTATACGACTTACGACCTATACTAAGTCGTGAACGACTTAGGACTTAGCAATTTCGCCAAAACTCATATGTCGCCAACTTTCCTTAAATCGCCTACGACCTATCTCTAACTCGGTCACGACTTTAGATCGCTCCAATACCCTACGACCTAAGCCACCACGACTTAATTCCTATACGACTTAAACTTCCAAATGCTCTCATAAGTCGTTCAATCTATAAGTCGGTTACGACTTATTTCTTAGGTCGTTCACGACCTAGGACTTAGAAAAATCATGCCCAAAATCTGAAATGACTTAAAATGCTAAATTTTCCAGATTTTGACGAACTTGTCGATCCGTAAAAATACGGGTCGTTACAACATTTCCAATCTTATTTAATTTACTTGCAATATACGCTGAATATTATTTATAACACAACTAAATTTTTTGATTTTAGTTCGATTCAAATTCAACTAAATTTTATTTCTCAATAAATAAGTTCAAAACTTATTTACTAACCTAAGTCCATTCACCTTTTTATATTTCACTTTGTCTTATCTCACTTTACATTTCATTTTGGTTTTACATTTCGTTTAGGACTAAATTTTGAATTTTCCATAAAATACCAACCATCTTACTTTGGTTTCACAATTCCATTTCCTATTCATAAGTTCACCAACTTTTTTATTTAAAAGCTTATATTACTTATTCGAGTCCATCTTCATCTTACAATCACAACTCCAAATTATAAATATAACACTTAATGGCTTCTGGATATAAATTTTCATTACACAATTATAATCCACTATTATAATCAATTTACATTCCAACTATCCTAATTCAATTTAATTCCAATTTCAAAGTTATTTTCCATTTTATTTAACTTATCTTAAGGTAAATTCAAATATATTTTATTCACTTCCATACACTCAAATTAAATTTTAATTCCAGGATAAAAATTTCTCTTTCCTTCCTTATTAATATCAATCTCACTTTATAAGTTCAATAGTTGATTCATTTTAACTTTCACATTTTTATTTTAAATAGAATTCCCAGAATTCAATTTCCCGGTCTTATTTCAAAACCAATTTGAAATAATAATCAACACATACCCACTTGGTGTATCAAATCAAATCTCCAGATTCCAAAACACTTGGTTTTACCAAACAATTCTCTTTTGAATTTCTAAAACATACTTGTTTATCAAACAAGTCCAAACAAATAATCATACCAAACCACCCTGGTAGCAATCCATCACTTTAGAAACTCGAAAATGAATTCTAATGATGTGGCTATCATCACCAGGATTATTTTCCAGCGACTGAAGTGAGTTCAGTGCTTCCTTACTTCCATAAATTCCTTTCAAAACAATTTCCATTCAAAAAAAATTCCCAAAATATTACTTCATTATTTCCTTCAAACACTTTGGAAAACATTTCAAACATTCCCAAGATTTTAAATTTCCAAACCTTTTTGTTTAAATTCATTAAAACAATTTTCAAAATTCTCGGGATTTAAATTTCTGGTTTAAATCAAATTTTAGTTATACTTCTATTAGATAAGTCATACTTATAGAATTTTATTTGGTTATAAACCATTCCAAATTTTAGATTCTTATTTGATTATAATATTAAAAACCAAACATCCAAATATATATAATAATTTCAGAAAATTATTTCTATCATATCAAAATATAATTTTGGGTAAAATTATTTCATTTACACTCTTTAAAAACAATACTATGTCGATTTATCTGGTTTAAGAGTTTAGAAACCCATATCGATATGGTTGTACTTTCCGTACCGACCAAAATTCATAAACACTCAACCGATAAGTCAACACAGTATAAAAACAGTTTTTATATTCACTAACAATTACGCGCTCATAGCTATTAATACACTCAAACTCATTCTAGAGTACTTCTGACTCTATCTCTAATGAGTAATTCCCACCAAAGCCCAGGTTATCGCCAACCTAAGCTCCGATACCACATGTGACAGCCAGGAGATTTTCGACCTCGAAAATCGACATCAATACGCCCACTGTATCGAATGCCGAATATCCAAGTGCCGGAAATACCAGGTCATTAGGGCTAAAGAAGAAAGAGGTAGAAGAAGAAATAGAAAACAACATCAGAATCTCACATCGCAGCGGAATAAAATATAATAGATAATAACTGATCTTTACAGAAAAAAACTATATCTGTTTATACATATATCGTCAGAATACAACATCAGAGTACAATACAATCAACATCACAAATTCAGGACAGTTATAATAACTTGTCCTCACAAGATGACTATACCACTTATGATACACATCGGAATACAACACATACGGGTAATACGTCTCGCCATCCAGCTCGTCTCCTAAGCTCCACAGCATCCTATCATGTATCTGTAATACTCGGTCTGACCCGAGCATTATAATAAAATAACACCCGAGTCAGTCTGGAAAACCAGCGTGAGAAAACACACTCAATTGGATTATTAAAGTTTTCCAAAACCCTTTGAAATCAAAAGCATCTCGTAAGACCACGCCACAAATAAACAAGTCGGGTTTTTACCTTACGATAGCCAAAACATTTTTATCAAATTCGTCTGATATTATAATAGTGTCTATAGAAAGTAAAATAGAATCTAGTTGAAATGCTTGCATCTCACGTTCCAGCAAAAGTTGGGCACAATCAAAACCGTACGGGCGCTTATTGGAGAATGGATTCCATACAATGGCAGGGCTACTGGGGTACCGCTCGTCCCAGTACCTGGCCTAGATCAGAGTACTGAGGATTACGCCCAATCCCCTGCAACACAAGGCCGGAACCATCTCTTACTGGATAGTCCCGAATAAGATCAACCCGCAGTTGGGATCAGCAACCGCCACACAGCCGAAATAAAAGAGGGACATCTAGACAGGGATGACATTACCCTAATTGGTTGCTAGCCACTTAGCCTTGCTGCACCTCCCCTGTTTTATCCATTCCCGGTTGATGAGGCTCGAGGCTATGCGTTACCTTTTTAGAACATGTTACTTAGAATGCCCACCGTCCACCTGACGATGTTCCGAAAGCATTCATCCATGCAAGTCCGTCCCAGGTTCGAACGGAACCGAAGGCACTATTCCTACTACATCCATTTTGGAGTCACCCTCAGGATTAGTAGCGATTAGCCCTTGCACTTCACTGCTCCATCTTCGACTCCAAACACGTCTTCCTCACGAAAACGTACAAACCGGATCGAAGTGGTTTTTAGAAAATAAATCCTGATCCCGGTCTCTTCGAAACGATCAGCGCATTGGCCAATATTGATAGTCGGTTATTTAACTATCAATTAACATCCACAAAACATCCAACAAACATAAATAATTTCCCCAAATTATTTATTAATCTCAAAATATCTTCGCAAGATATATTTCCACTTTTCAACCCTTTGAAAACAGTTTCAAACCGTCTTCTCTCATGGAATAAATTCCCAAATATTTTCTATTTCCACTGAAATCACCAAGTACAATAATTTAAAACACTATATTATGAAATATGCTTTAAACAATTAAATTAAAAACTACTTTAATACTTTATTCAAAGATATATGCTTAAAGAATATTTAAAATAAAGCTACTTATAAAATATAACACTAAATTTTATCCTTTCTAAAACAAAATACTACGTCACCTTTAATAATTACTACTATAATAAATTTGAGAAATACTTACTTCAAAATTTAATCATTTGAAAAATAATAAATTTTCTAAAACACACTTTAAAACCTTTAACTTATACTTAAAACTCTGCTTTGGAAACATACTTGGCTATTCAAGGAAATATGCTTCTCTTTCACATCCTTTAAAAAAATAAATCACTATTTATTTATTTTTTTCTCTTAAACAAATTCACATTCCTTTATAAATCCCCACCTTGAATTTATGTTTCCAAATATCCACTGCTATTTTACTTCACTTTATAAACCCAGTTTATAAATTCTAAAATCTCACTTCTCTTTTAAATTCCAATTCCAAACACTTAAATCAATTTACAATTGATTTCCAATTTACTTCACTTTGAAATAAATTTCCTTACTTACTCCATTTATTTCAAAATCCATTAACTTTCAGATTTTATTTCTTTATTATGATTTAAAATCTTTAAACTGAAAATTTAAATTCTAGATTCCCCGAATTCCTTCTTTTTCCTTTTAATTAAATTTAAACCTTGAATTAAAATAAATTCTTTATTCTTTTTTTTTTAAATAATATCAATTAAGTTTTAAAATTCATTATTCCTCTGTTTATTCAAATTCCCTCTTCCATACTCGGAATTTTATTTATTAGAATTTTAAAATCACTTTTATCCTTCTTCAAAAATCCAATCTATATATTTTTGATAACTCAGTATACCCAAATATATTCAATCAAACATAACATCCAACATTCCAATTATCAATGTAATCTATCACAGATTATCAAATAAATCATATCATAGAATATTAAACGATCTAAATATTTTGAGGAATCCCGTTGGATCCCTCCAACCTGTTTTCCTGCATCCATAGATGTTAGCACAATATAACGACACCAATTCCACTTCGAGGTGGAATATCGCGGTATATGGGTTTATATAATATCATCCGCTATTATGTGGCGCATAGGGTCTCATCCGCTATATAATGCGGGAATATCAATAACTCTAATATATACTATATATACTACTATATATAATATAGCATATCAAATCAATTCAATCATTCAACCAATTATTTAAATTTAACCATTTAAATTTAAATAACAACCTAGATGAGTGAGATTAACTCACCTTTGCTTTTATTTGCAATCCACTTCATTATTGCCTTGGTTTTCCGATTTTGACCTTGTATAAACGATTTATGATTTATTAACATTTGAACTAATCGAACAATTAATTACCATTTTAAAATTTAATTAACAAATGATTTAGTTTAAAACCGATTTTCCTATAATAAATATTTTTAGTAGCTAAAATATAATTAAATAGGTTAATCTCCATAATACATTATTATAAAATAGACTAGTGATTGAAAATATTTATCTTTATTTCTTTTTCACATTGGAACTACATATATATTTTATAAAAATAAGCTATATAGATTTCATAAAAATCTAATTTATATAAACCTTCAAATATTTTATAATTCCTATATAACTTCAAAATATTTCTGTATATATATTTAAAGTTAAAAAGTAAGTTACATGCATGCATAAAAATGATTTTATATAAACTCAAAAATCCAATTTTTAATATAACTCTTATTTCAGAAATCTCATCTATATAGATTTTCTAAAAAAAAATCCTATACCTGACAGCAATAACCCCCGTCGATCGCCACCATGCAACACACTTGGCAACGCTTCTCTCCCCTCAGGCACTCGAACCACACTGCTCCCCTCGATTCCGCGAAATCGCCTGGAACCAATCGCCGACGACCTTCCCTAGCAACCACCCACCAGAGTTGACCAATCTCCGCCCATCGCCCTTTGCGCACGCCACCATGCCTCCTGCTGTAGCCATGCCGTCGACAAACATCATCGCCATCTTCGCGTAGCCCTCCCCTCACTTTGCATCGTCGAACCCTCGAACTGCGACTCGAACCTCCCCTGATGCAGACTGCCGCCACCCATGCTTTGAATCGAAATTGATTTCGATTTCGATACCGTTGCATTATTTTCGAGATCGAGCCGACCTCAGCCATTTATTTGATTTGAATAGAAAAGAGGAAGAAGCGGCCATAACGAGAGAAGAGAAGGGGGAAAATATTCGTTCGGCAATTAGTTTGATTTTGAACTTCGTATATTTTTTTTCTAAAATGATCTATTGCGGTTGCCAAAAGAAAAAGGGGAGAGAAGCGTGTTTTAAAAGACTGAAGTGAAATGAGGGTTGCGTGAAGGAATTGCTCTGCTACAGTGATTTGAATGGAAAGGAAAAAGTGTTGAAGTGAAATAATTTCAGCTGATGGCTGACTATATATATATAAATTTAAATTCAAATTGTCTCGAAAATGCAACTCAAAATCTTGACCTCCTATCGAGGCGTGCCGCTAGGCGTTTATAATGTTAAACCCTTATTTCGAATGCACTGGAAAAGGTTCCGAGTCCTAATTTGATCGTATGGAGAAGATAGATTTTTGGACTCAGTTATTATATTTAATCTCCGATATAAATTTCAGTGCGTTTACTTACCGTACGACCACACAACAACTCCAAACACTCCGAAATTTGAAATCCAATAATAATACACTATTACGAATCCAATGGAACTGGTTTCGTCGAATTCTGAGACTGTGCCTCGGAAGGTTATTTTTAAATATCAGTTTAAACGATATATTTTCAAAAGTTAACAAAACACTTTTAAATTCAATTTTAAAAGTTCTATCACCTTCAGTATTATCAATATGAATTTTATAAGCCTTCAAATTATTTTTCACAGGCTTAAAACCCAAGATTCAATATTTTATCCAACTTCAAATTATTTAATTTAATAATTAAATTACCCAATAAATAGTGATATTTGAAATTCAAGTCAAAAATTAACCTTTAAATATTTAAAATCAATTAAATATTCCAATTTCAAATATCCAAAATTCTGGTTCGTCACATGGACGTAGGCCGGAGTCAACCGAACCACTATAAATCCTCTATTATTACTGCTCTCTTTTTAATTTTGACTGCTCTTCATATTTATTCTCTCTACATACACTCTATCTATGATTTATAACTGTAATTTGGTGCTTTCATCTGGATTTGGGTGTTAGTGACCAATTTTGGCGCTAACATTTTGGTGCTTTCATCTGGATTTGGGTGTTAGTGACCAATTTTAGCGCTAACATTTTGGTGCTTTCACTGAGAAAGCTAGCACTCAGGAATTCAGAAGCTTGGATTTTGGATTTAAAGGTCTAGGAACTTGGATTCTAAAGACTATGGCAAAGAAATCAACCAGGAGACAAAGGACGAAAAGGAGTCAGCAAGAGGGAAGTTAGGAGGCTTCCTCTGGAGCTAATCAAGCCTCGATCTATATCACTAGGGATGAGATGCAGGTCATGATGAATTCCATGTAGGAGCAGCTGACGAAAAGGCAAGAGGAAATGATGCAAACACTTCTTAGACAATTTGGACAAGCAGGAACAGCAAGAGCTGCAGGAGCTCGGGTCCATGGAGCTGGATCAGAAGGACTCAATAGGCAAGCAGATGGAGTGGTCCAACAAGGGGCAGCCACCAATCAGAAAACAACTGTCAATTTGGATGGACCTAGACTCGGGGGCACACCACCAGGTAATGTTGGACCAATCCATGGAGGGATACCAGATGACGCTGCGCAGCTCGAGGCCAACAGGAATACAGGAGTGCGTGACGAGGAGTATGTACCGGAATTCCCTCGAGGACTTGGAGGGCAGTTAGAAAATAGAGATGGGGGGCAGGCCTTAGTAGATAACACTGGATTAGCTGACATTATCAGGCGAACTATTCGCGGAGGTCTGACAAACAAGGATTTGGAGGGAGTAAACAAAAGTCCATTTACCCGAAACATCAGGATGGCTAGGAATCCACCCGATTTCAAGCTGTCCACTTTGGAAGTATACAACGGTAAGACGGATCCCACTGACCACTTGATGAGATACACAAGGCATCTGGAAGTGCTAGGGGCATCAGAGGAGGTTATGGCCCGGTGTTTTCCCCTGTACTTGACCAATATAGCTGCTATGTGGTTCAGACAGTTAGAAGATGGATCAATTGGAACATGGACAGAATTGGTGGACAGGTTTATGTAACAGTTTCGAGTCCACATCAAAAGGACGAAGAATGTGATGATACTGACGTCGGTGAATCAGAAGATGGGAGAATCGCTCAGGACTTTTTTAACTCAGTTTAATGCAGCAGTTGCTTCGATGGATCGGCCGGATCCATCAATGGTTCTAATGACGGCAGTGTCAGGAGTCAGGGATAATTCGGATTTCAAAGTATCATTGATACGGGACCCACCAATGGATCTCGGGGAATTCTTTCACGAAGCTGAGAGATTTCTTCGACAAGAGGATGCATGTTTGGATATGAGGTTAAAGGAAGTAAACATGGTTAAGGATGGAGAACCGCCCGGTGAAAGCTCGGGTAAAGATAAAGATAAAGGGAAGAGGAAGCGCTGGGGGGAACGAAAATTCTCCACTTACACAGGACTGAATGCGACATTGGAACGAATATACTTGGATACTCGGGATCGCCTTCCTTATCGAAGGCCGGCAAGGAGGGAACCCTCAGAATGCGAAAGAGCATCGGGAAGGCACTGTCTCTTTCATGACCTGGATGGGCATGATACTAACAGCTGCCGACATCTCAAAGATATAATCGAGGAGCATGTAAGGAATGGTCAGTTGCGACAATATGTCAAAACTCGAGATGCGGTGGTGGAACAGGAGCAGCCACCGTCTACCTCAAACAACAACAGTGCGAGGCCCAGGAATGATGGTCGGTTGGTCATCAACTGATCAGGGTGGTATGGAATAAGTAGCAAACTCTGGGCGGACAGCTAAGTCACTTACTCATGTACGGGGACGGAGACAACCCCTAGGCATGCTCTAAGATGATGATAAACCATGACGCTCTGGTTTGTGAAATTTGTTTTTTCTTGTTATTTGGCTTGGACACTTGCTTTTTCTGGTTTGGTTTTGGAGTTTGGTTTGAACTCCTGGTTTTGCTTATTTTTTGGTTTGGATTCTGGTTTGGACGTTTATCTTTTGGTTTGGATTTTTGATATGGATTTCTGATTTTCCGGTTTGACTTGGATTTCGGATTATATTTTCCTCTGGTTTTTGGCTAAAAGGTCGTAGCTAGGGTCCGGAGAGACCATGATTCGGCCTAGGACTTAGACCCCATATTATCTATCAGTTACTATTACAGGACGTCGAGTATGGACTATGCTCGGTAAGGGTCCGGAGCGACCAGGATTCGGCTTAGGACTTAAGCCACGACATTGCTTAGCGTTCAGGGACACTGAACTAGGAGCACCATGGCATTACTAAACACAGGTCCCCGAGTGTGGATTATGCTTGGCAAGAACCCGGAGAGGTTACGGATTTGGATATCGTCTTTGAATGGCTAAGGATTGGCTATGGTTCGGAGCGATCCCAGATTTGGATATCGACCCGGAAAGGTCATGGATTTGGTTATTGGTTATTGGATATAGATGGATTAGAACTCGGTTGTCGGGATCGGATGGATGTGGAAATGGATAAGGATTTGGTTACTAGATAGGAATCGGATATTGACTCGGAGCAGTCGTAGATTTGGATAAGAATACGGCAATGGCACTTGGATAAAATGGATAACAAATGGACTTCGGATATCGGATTTGAGGCTATTCAAAACACACCTTCCAATAGTAAGGCATGTTTTGGGGGGCAAATGTTAACCCGCATTTTGACAAGGCCGTGGACAAGCGGATTTAACTAAATCGACTACTCGTTTATCGAGGCTGGAATACGATGGGTTTGAGTCAACTGGATGGATAGGTGATCAATCACGGATGATAAATATGATTACGAAGCCAGGGTTCGGCATAGTATGGGTCGGTCATGAGCGTTCGGTCATTGGAGTTCGGCCATGTGGGTCGGTCGTTCGACCAAGGTGGCTCGTTCATGGAGAAGAGATCATGCATGGTTCGGTCATGGTGCTTAAGCCATGGTGGCTCGGTGCGACTGGCTCGGCGAGCATGGCTCGATACAAGTGTGTCGGTTTTGTGAAGGTTTTGGATCGGTAGGAAGTCGGGTCGGTTATTGGAGTGGTTTGGCAGTGGAGGTGGTTCGGTCATGACGAGTGGATCCGTATACATATGTGGTTCGGCATATTTGGCAGTGGATCGGCATGCTTAGGAGGCATCAAAGTCAAGAAGGGCTCGGTGTTGGAGTATGGTTATGGTTCGGTCAAGGTAGGTCGGCATAAGTCCATCGGCGTGTGTGGGTCGGCATTTCTTTCTGGGTTCGGCAAGCGTTTGGAGACGCGATTGGCAGTTTGGTTTTGGATCGGTGAGGAAGGGGATCGGCATATTGAATGGGGTCAGTAGCTTCGAGTCGTAGCTCACTTACCTCGAGGTCGGTCGTAGTGTTCGTGGTTTGGGTCGGCTATGGTCTTGGTGGGCCCGGACCACTCAGGAAGCCCAGTAACTCAAGTTTTGCCTATAAACACAGTAGGAGGGGCTTCAAAAAAAGGGGTTCCAGATTCTGTTTCCCTTCTTCTTCTTCATAAAGGCTGCTCTGCCATTATTATTTTGAAAACTCCGTATTGTACTTGATTCTCATATCAATAAAAAGGAAATTTCTGGAGTGGACGTAGGCCGGAGTTAGCTGAACCACTATAAATCCTTTGGTATTACTGCTCTCTTTTTAATTTTGACTGCTCTTCATATTTATTCTCTCTACATACACTCTATTTGTGATTTATAACCGTGATTTGGTGCTTTCATTTGGATTTGGGTGTTAGTGACCAATTTTGGCGCTAACAATAATCTTAACAAAAACCGAGTGGATAACTTTTAAAAATGGATGTCTCTGTATCCGCATGTGTATTTGTTTTTCTGAATATCAGATATTTATCTGCTATCCGTATATGGTCTCAGACGGACTTCGGATTTTTCAAATATTCACCGGTAGACTTGGCTATTGGGTTAAATGAAAATTATGATGGCAACACAATTCCGGTATTTTAATATATCTGAGTGGGGTAAGGACACTAAAGCAATTATTCGTTTTTGTTTTATGTTTAATAATAGATAAGCAACAAATTCATAATGTAAAAGGTTCATAATAAATTCATTTTAGGTTTCGTAGATGGTGGTTGCAAGTTTTTTTTTAATGGTCAATGTACTTGTCATGTTCACAGAATTAGAATTCTAATTTTCAAATAAGCCTGTCCCAACATATGAAAACCAACATATGAAAACGGTTGTTTTCTTATTCGAATTTACCATTCAATATTTTATAGCATGTGGGAATTAAGTTGCCTTTAATAGGCTATATGACAGAAATAATATTGCTACTTAGAAATAATCTTTACTATATAAAAATGTGAGCGTTCTCACGGGCACGCGTACGCACATACATACATACATATGCGTGTCTGTAGGTGCGCATGCTCACACATGAGGGGTCGTCTTGGACATAGTGTGTGTGTATACATGTATACATGTATGTATGTATGTATGTATGTATGTATGCGTGCGTGCGTGCATATACGTGTGTAGGTGCGTGCTAGCACGATTAAACGTGAGGGGTTGCCTTGAACATATTATGTGATAGATGCTGGATCTCATTATGTTTATATATAAATTTGAAAATCAAAGGGAGATCTAATGGTTGAGATTTATTATGCCACCAGTCGTGTCGTCTAGTTGTGTTTAGATTGACTATATATATATATATTAGTTTAATTAATCTCTAGGTCAAGCTCTTGCGCTATTGCTACCAAGCATGTTTCTGCCTGTCCATTGGTCATTGGAGAGCACTCGCTATCGCCGATGTTAGCTAACGCAGGTAATTCATCTTGGACACAATCTGTAGTTGGGTTGAACGAGGGTTCTGATATTGGACCTGAGGAAAATGAGCTTTTCGAAGTTAATAATGGTTCGGTTCCTGCTTTTGTAGTAGGTAGTAACGTACGTGCAGAAGGGTCTGAGGCTGTTGGTTCCAAGTCTGATTTCAGTGGCGTTTTACATGGTTGCACACCTAGTTTTTGTGGAAATGCTGAACCAATTATTGCCACAGTTAATTCACCTTCTTACTGACATTTGCTGTCTGATGGTCTTGCTACCCCTTTGGAACCAACTCCATATAGGTCACCTCCTTTGTGGTCGTCTCTATTCCCCAAAATGCCAAATAATGCTGGTTTGCATTCTCCAAATTGTTTTGACAATGTTGAGATTGACGGTGTTATGATTCCTCCTAAGGAAGTGATTGAGGCCGGTGTTGTTTTCTAGAAAGATTATCTGGTGGGACTTTTCCTTGATTCCAATCCTTCGTACCATATTGTAAAAGCTAAATGCAATCAAGTTTGGAAGCCAAGAGGGGGCTTGAGTATTCATTTTGACAATGGAATGTTCTATTTTAAATTCTCGCGAAGTGATGAAAGGCAGCATATACTTGAGGCCAACCCTATACACATAGAAGGGAAACCTTTCGTTATTACTATCTGGAGTCCGTCTATGGATTGGGCACGTTCTCAGGTTTTATCTATTCCTATTTGGGCCCATTTTTCTCACGTTCCTTCTGTTCTATAGCCTCTTATCGGGATTGATTGGCTTGCAGGCCCTGTTGGTAGGGTGATTTGTTATGATGCTAATACGGTAGCAAGAAATAAATTAATCTATGCCAAAGCACTGATTGAAATAACCCCTATCAAACCTCTTCCTTCGGTGCTAAAAGTCAAAATCGATGAGGGCCATTTTGCTGAGGTCAGAGTGCGATACAGTTGGAAACCGGATATATGTACGGTCTTTCATTCCTTCGGGTATCTTTCGGAGGCGTGTTCCAGTTCGGCCTCTTCTGGCATTCCTCTATCTGATCGGGTTCCTTTGCCACGTCCTCCTATCAGGAGGTGGTTCCAGAAGGTTGCTCCTCCTATCCCTATGCCTCCTCCTGTTGTCGTTCCTGCTGATATTTCTCTTGCTGTTGTTGCTTCTTCTTTTGTTGCTCCTGTTGTCGTTTCTTCTGTTGAGACTGCTGCTGTTGACTCTCCTGTTATTGATGATCCTGTTGGTGAGGCCCAGTCTGTCGAAGCCTCTGCTATTTTATCTGATTCTATTACTTGGAATTCTGAGGAGCGAGCCTAGATTCATGTTCCTTCTGATATGCGTTACTCGCCAGAATCTGACACTTACTACGCCTTTATTAGTGAAGTTGAGGGTGAGAGTCGTAGTCTTTTCTATCATATCGAAGGTGAGGGACTTTCTCTTACTAGGACTGGTGAGATTGGTGAGGGGAATAAAAGTAAGTTTTATGATGTCACTTGGGATAGGAAATTCATTTACTCACTTACTTCTGATGGATATGATCCAAATATGGCAGCTTTATTCTCTAGTTTCATGCATGTTACTGGCCCGTCTTCTGACGTTAGTCCTGGCCGCTCCTCTTCGTAGGGCGCCTAGTCTTGTTGTTTAGTAATCTAGGCTCCTTTTGCCTAGCTCATGTACTTCATTTTATCATTGTGGTTGGGTTGTTTTGCTCCCATTTAGTTGTTTTGTGCTTGTGCAGAACACCTGCTTTTCCATTATTTATACAGTTGCATGGCCCACTTTAAAGCCGGCTAGCTTTGCTAAAAAAAATCTCTAGGTCAAGCACGAAGTTAGAAAAGGGTTGACATGAGGTTACTAACTTATCTGTAGGCTCTAAGAGTATGGTTGAATTAGTTGAAATGTAAGTACTTCCATATTTACATAATTACAATTGTAAAATACATTTTAGAATGGTATCGAACCAACCACATCAAGCACTATTAGATACTTACCACTTACACATGCACAAATAAGTTAGCAATTTTCTTTTGAAATGATTTTATTATATGAATAAGGAAATGCTGCTATTACAACCTATAAAAGGTCCATTTACTTTGATAATATATTCATACTATATACATACATACATATATGTATGTATGTATGTATCACTACTAGAAAAGGCTTGAATTCCAACAGCGAGGACCGACGGCTTCCGACGGCTAATTTCCGACGGCTTTCGACGGGCCGTCGGCGGCCGTCGGAAGCCGTCGGAAAACTGCGATTATATGGCTCAGCCGAGCCCTCTTCTTCTTCCTCATTTCATACGAAAATTATATCAAAAAATCCCCAAATTCGTTCTCCAAGCTTCCAATCCCTAATTTAGAGCTTCCGGATCCTCCACAGCTACCTAATCAACCTCCATTACTCTTAATCTCAGGTATAATCTCTTATTTTTGTAAAAAATTCAGTTTTTACCATAATTTTAGATTTGCATAAATTGATAAATTAGGGCGAATTAGGGATTGCGATTGTTTCCAATAGCGTAATAATGGTTTATAGCATCACATGGTATACGTATTTTATCTTTTATCGTGAAATTGTGAAAAACATGTATAAATTGTGGTTGTTCATGTATATGTAAATTGTTGTGTATGCCTTTATTGTACGATTGTATACGTTAGTTGGAATAAGATAAAATGAATGAATGAACTCGAAGTATTATATTGTGCACGTATTTACTTATGAAACAAAAAAATGCATTACTCTAAATTATAATTGTGTGTATTAAAAAATGACAAAAATATTAAACTAGCCTTAAGTTGATGTAATACGTCGAATAAACGTGTTAAATTAATTAATATATATTTTTGTAAATGTGAACAGTGAGTAAAACTGTATATTTTCGTCAAATGCGCGCATGTAATTGACAAATGTCCCTTAGAGAGTTTTTGGTCCCGTCTGACGAGTGTTGTACATGATCGTTGTATAAATAGTCGTTTTTTCGAAAAACGGCCATTTATATTCATCTGGTACAATGTTTGTCGGATTTGTCCATGTATTGGAAAATACTTTCCTCAAAAGTCTTCTATAGAGGAATCTAAAATACAATAAAATATTGCTAATAATACAAACATCTCTTTTGTTTTGATATCTTATGATTTAATAATTATTATTTTTAGGAAGTTAACTTCCTAAAAAGTGAATAGTGTACATTGCATAGTTTTTATTTTACAAATAGAAAAAAGAATTCCCCAATCCAAAATCCACGTCTATTACTCACCGTTCATTAATTGAAAAATTGATGTTGTTTAATATGGGTATACTAAAAGAAACAACGATAGAAATTTTTTGAAAACAATAGATTTCGTGTATACAAATATTTCTTAAGCTACTTATTAGCATTCGAAAAAGGAAAAAAATTGTTCTGTTAAGTAGAATGCCAGTAATAATTAGATCCATTTCAAATTATTCTCTAAATAGAGCATTTTTATTCTCTAAACTAAGCATTTTCGTGGGCTGGCATTATAATACAAGCGAACTAAATCTAACGTACTTTCCTTTTTCTTCCACACTAGAAATGAACGGGTATAATGTATCTAATAAATGTGTGTGTGTATATAATGACAAAAAAATAGAATTACATTTTTAAGTTACAAATATGAACTTAACTAATATTTTTCAGCTCAACTTATAAAGACACAGAGTCCGAAACATGAAATGATGGATTCCTTATTTAGGCCAAACGGCACTGAAGACAAGGGGATCATCAAGTAAGCCACTTGGCTGGATTTTATTCCAAAATTTTTGCACTGATATTTAATTGGCTTTTCTGCGTTTTGTTTTACATTCTTTCACTATTATTGCGATGGCTTAAATGTAGTGTTTTGTTTTCTGAAAGTTATCTTAATTTGTAGGGAATTTATGCTTGATTTTTACACTAGCTCTGGCAAGAGGAAGCCTGAGAATATTATTATATTCAGGTAATATTGTATTTTGCTTCTTTTACAAGTTGCAATCTAGTTTCAGGCGCTTGCTAAATTTATTTTTACTTCTGCAAAAAGCATGAATTAATTTTTTGATATGAACATCCAATGCGTTTCTTGACAACTATTGATTTGAGTTTACAAAGTTGTATTAAGCTGCATTTATATTGCAATTTGTGCCTGTCTGACTTTGTAGCGGGCACTGCTTGCTATTTTTGCACCATGTTGAAATACTTATTCAAAAACAATAGCAGATAGTAAAGTCTAATTTTTGTTATTTGTACAACAGGGATGGAGTGAGTGAGTCTCAGTTCAATCAAGTAATGAACATAGAGTTGGATCAAATCATAGAGGTATGATTTCATTAAGCATCTTATTATTACCTAATAGTTAATTGATACCATGTGATTTAACACCCTATACTTTGTTGTATCCAAACTAATTAGCTTCATCCATCACACATGAAATGCTTGTTGGTTTTGTTTCTCAAGTTGGTTTTTGTCAAGGAATGTGGTTAAACCATATTTATTTTACTCAGTCTACGCTCTACATAGCAGCCTTTTTTCTGCCAGGTGTCAATTTTGACAAATTTTAACTGACTAAACCATGATGGGTTCAGCCAGGAGAATTTTTCTTGCTAAATCTTGACTAAACCATGATAAATGTTGTAATTTGGCAGTTTTTTCATTTTACATGCTTTGATCAAGGAGAAATTTCTGCATGTCTTTGTATTGTTAAAAAGGATGCTTTAATAGTTTTATAGAAATATATTCTATTAGCGAATGTTCCACCACATGATCTCCTCTACCGTGTTGAATTCTATTGTAGTTTTATTAAATTGGAGCTTGTGTTTATCTGTTGGCAGGCTTGCAAATTCCTTGATGAGCAATGGAATCCCAAGTTTACTATTAGCAATATTTATTAGCAATATTTTATTGTATTTGGCGGAGATTGATTCATTGCTTGCTTGCTTGCTCGTTAAGGTATGTTTTGTTTTAGTTTTGAATGATTTGGTAGACGGGTGATTTAATTGTTGATTTATGTATAAATACATTTGTTACACTTGGTTTTATCGTTGTATGACGATGTGGATGAGGATGTTGATGATTTTGTGTATTCATAACATGATATCACTTACTGTTATGATTATTGTCAATGTTGGGATGATTATGCATATTATGTATTTTTTTTATTTAATTTTATTTATTTGTGTGTTTATTGAATATTGTGTAGTTTGGGTTTTGATATTTGGTTGGAATATTGTATACTGGATTGTGCAGTATTGATATAATAGTGTTTGGAAGAGAAATGTGGTTGAAAGGCTATATTTGCAGCGAAAATTAAAAAAACACAGCAGATTTCCGACGGCTTTCGACGGCTCCCGACGACTTACAGTTCAAAATTTTCGACGGCTACTGACGGCTTCCAGCGGCCTGTAGCTCATTATTTCCGACGGTTTCCGACGGATCCCGACACCTGTCGGCATCCGTCGGAAACCGCCGGAAACCGTCGGAACCCGTCGAAAATATGTTCGACAGGCACCGTCGGAATACCGTCGGAAATATTGTATGTATGTATGTGTTATATGTGTGTGTATAGCAACGCTCAATGACATCCGTGTTTTGTACCACCCTGTAGCATTCATGTGTGTGTGGGAAGAGAGAGAAAACCATATTATTTAATTCGAATTGTGGGTTAGAAATCAAGGGAGCTATGGGGTGTTGCACTATTTGAGATGTCATTGTATATGTGGGTGTGTGTGTGTTTTCATAATTTAACCACAATAAACTATCATGTGCATATTCAAGCTACCCATGCGGTTAGCATAAATGTCATCTAATACGTACTCCATAAACCTATAAATAATGCAATTTACTAACAACAATACAAACACACGTACAACAAAGTGATCAGCTTTTAAATTAATCTTTTCATAAAATTCGTCTAATCAATGCTAGGTACCAATTATTTTAAAAAAAACCATTACTTACCAAAATTTCATACACAATTTAAACTACTGATGATGTATTCCTATAGATCAATAAACATATCTATCACAATTTATTATTCTCGCTGAAAGCTAGCACTCAAGATTGTGAAGAACTATTCCCTCTCTCAATGTCATCACCATATGCAGCGCTAGTAAAAGATTAGCAATACCAAACACATACTGAGTACGTATTAACTTAGTGGATTAGTAGGCAGTGTTCCTGGCAAAAAAAAAGCACATTAGTAGTTGCAAAGTGCAGGGATGATATAAAAATTGGCAATGATTAGTGCGAACTGAAAAGCATAAGCATCCATGCTAAACTAAATTAGTAGAAAAGATTGTTTCGAAATGTTTAGTTTCACCGCACATAACAACTCGTGCTTATTAATAAAAAAATATTCATAACGGTCAAAAAACTCTCTAATGGTTTCCTAAATTCCGCCTTCTCCCTCCTCTCGACTTTTCTCTTTAGGCTATTCCTACTTCGCCTCTCTCCTATTCAGATCTGATTGTTGGTGACTGTCTGTTGTGCGTTCTCTCTGGTATTAGCTTTTCTTTGGTCACTGTTTTCTTCAGGCTGGTATTATGGAATTGGGGGTTTTCTCCTTTAAAGGAGAATTCGTGAGGCTCTGCCCTCCTTTCGCCGCCATCGCCGAGGCTTTGCTTTCTGTTGTGGCTCCCCCTTTGTCTGTTTGCTTCTTGAGTGACTGTTCGGTCGAGATTGAAGTTTTCTCGATTGGGGCTTTCTCTGAATTGGCTAGATTCAAGTTTTTGTTGGTTGAGGGGTTTTTTATGGAACTTTCCCCGTGCTTTGTGGGGTTGAATCGCTGTTTGATTGGTCCCTCGTCGAAGGCAAATCGGGAATTTACCACCCGATTCGTGCCAAGGTTGGAGTTTGGGGCTTCGGTGGGTTCGTTGCCGTTGGGTTCGGCTGAGATTTCCTTTGGTTCGATCAGTGATGAATCTGGCAGTGGTCTTTCGGTCGATACTTGCGTTGTAGGTTTCAAGGAGAGGAAGAGGGGAGAGTTCACCACTCCCTTCTCGCCTCGTATTGCCGTGTTGGGTTGTTCATCGCCTGGTGGTGCTTTTGTTGGTGATTTCTGCTTTGGCTCGAATGATGGTGGTGAGGTAGATAAAGAGTTCATCGCTTTATCTCCTTGCCCCTGTTCCTTGCCTACTGCCTTTTCGGCTTTGCTTGGGCACTCTCCTAAGTTGGTGGGCATCGTTTCTGGGTTGGCTGTGGTTGGTGGTGGGAACTCGGGTCCTACCCTGGATGTGGGTTATACCGGGGCAGTGGTAGTGTATGCTCCATTTTTTCAGGCTGCAGAGGCCTTGTGTTGGAAGGTTTGCTTTTCTCGCTCTCTTTCGTTTTTTGTTGCTTTTGTTGATTTGCCCTGTCCGTTTCGGTTTATGGCTATGGATGTTGGTTGTGTCTTGTTGAGCCTTGACACGCTTTGGTGTGTGCTCCCTGACTATTCTTATACGTCTGTATGTTTGTCTGGTCTCTGTTGGTCTGGTTCTTCTTTGGCGTCTGCCTGTTTGTTGGGTTGCCTGCAGAAGAGCTTCTGGCTTCTATCGGTTTTGTTGTCCCATAGTTTCGGCTTCGGTTGTGTCTATACTAGCGCGTTAATATGGACAGATCCGAGTGGCTCTATGTTTCGGGTTATGGTTTTGAGTCTATTCGAGGCCAGGTCTGTGCCTTCAGTGATTTGGTCTTGTCTTTGGTTTTCTTTGTCGGCAGATTTCATTCGGCGCCATAGGAAGGTACAGTGTGCCTGGAGCGACTGGCTTGGGTGGTATTCCATTTCTGTGGGTATAGTGATCACCAGTGATCACTATACGGACAGCCCGGGTTGTTGCCAGCTTTTATTGCTCCGCTTTACTGTGCCTTCTGTATGGTCCGTCCAGCGAATCTTACCGACATATCGGGACTGTACTACCAGTAACAGTCTCGCTTCGGTAAGATTCCAACAGCAATTGGGGCAGCCATTGGCTTGCTCCCTTACACTTGACCGGTCCCTGTCTTGTTCGTATAGTTTCGCCAACCCTTCCGTTTCTCATCCTTTTTCAGCTTTACAGTCGGAAGCAGCTGGGGCCTCAGACTTTGATGGCTTTTCATTTTCCTTTTCCGACTCCATCCTCGCTATTCCCTGTACCGCCCTTGATTGGTTCAGGTGGCAGGATGGTGTTCGCATTCCTCGTCTACCCTCTTGTCTGTGATATTCTTCTGTTATTGCTGATCCTTCAGACCGCTTGAGCATGCCGTCCTATTCCTGTTCTTCGGCGTGCTCTCTCCCCTCTTCGTCTTGTTCTCTGTCCATTACCATCCCGATGATGAGTAAGGTAGAGATTGCGCTTCTTAATGAGCGCCTTGATTGTTTATCCAGGAACTCCGACCCGGAGGTTGCTGTGGCGTCCCAGCCGGTATTTCAGGGATCTGTTTGTGAGGAGTTGTCGGTGATTTCTTCACAGTCCCATTCTTCTCCTGCCCGTTCGTCTCGGCGAAGATCGCGTAGGGTCCCTTCTACTCCTTGCACCATCCGTACACGCTCTATAGCGGCGTCCGAGCAGATTGATAGATCTGCTCGATCCTCTCTGTACCTTGCCTGAGCGCGCTAGGTCATCTCGGTTGTTGTGGTCAGGCCTCCACTTTTGTTGTTTTTCTCTCCTGCTTCTTTGTCTCCGTCTGTTATCAGTCATGTCGAACTTTCTGTTCTGGAATGTTCGCGGTATAGGTAACGATGCGTCTTTGGCTAGACTTAAACGCATTGTTCGGAAACACTCGATTGGCTTGGTTGCTCTTCTGGAACCATTCCTACCTCAGGAAGGCATTACCAGCACAGTGTTGTCCTTAGGTTTTGGCGGTGGCTTTGCCAATGTATCTGGTAAGATTTGGATCTTATGGTCCAAATCCTTTACGGCTCGTTATGTTTTTGACTCTTCTCAGCTTCTATCGGTAGTCTGCTCTTCTCCCACCTTTGTATCTCCTTTTCTATTCTCGGCTGTTTATGCTATTTGTGACCATACGGAGAGGTTAACTCTTTGGACGGACATTATCGGTCTCGGTTCTTTGGGTATTTCTAACTCTGTGGTGGGTGGAGATTTTAACATCGTCGCCTGCCAGGCAGAGAAACGGGAGGGAGCTGCCATCAACCGTCTTGCGATGGCGGATTTCAACTCCTTCATTGTCAGCTCTGGTCTCTCCGAGCTTCCTTTTGTGGGCTCTGCGCTCACCTGGTCTAACAACCAGGTTGGCCCTATTCGCATCCTCTCCAGGCTTGATCGGGTTTTCGGATCGGAGGAATGGTTTGGTTTACCATTTTCCTTCTCTGTAGCTCATCTGCATCGGTCCCTATCTGACCATTCCCCGCTGGTTGTTCGTTGCTCTCCTTTTTCCCTGTCCGGGCCCTCTTCATTTCGCTTCCAGAGCATGTGGAGATCTCACCACACTTTTCATCAAGTAGTTGCTGACTCTTGGTCCGTTCCCATTATTGGCTCTCCCTGTTCGGTTTTCAGTCGCAAGCTGAAGCGTCTCAAATGCTGTCTTAAGGTTTGGAACGCTGAGGTTTTCAAGAACGTCTTCGATCGTGTCCGGGTGGCCGAAGAATCGCTTATCATAGCTGAATCTTTGTTTGATGAGGTTCCGTCCGCGTCCAATAAGGAGGCGTGGGCATTAGCTCATTCCACCTACTCTGCGGAGCTTCGTATCGAGAATGACTTCCTTCGTCAAAAGGCTAGGGTAAAGTGGGTGGTCGACGGCGATGCGAACTCCAAATTCTTCCATTCTTATATTCGTAAGAAGAACAACCTTCTCACTATTCGTGAGATTTTGCGGCCTGATCATTCTTTGGCCTCCTCGCCCGAGGAAGTCAAAGATACCATTTTGGCCCATTTTCAATCCTTTATGGGTTCTTCGTCGGAGGTGGCAACCGATTCTGCTTTGCTTGCCTTCATTCCCAGGTTGGTTCTCTCGCCTGAGAGAGACCTTCTAGCGGACCTCCCTTCTCCTGAGGAAATCCGTGCTTGTGTTTTCGCCCTGAGTAAGGATAGTGCGAGCGGCCCTGACGGCTTCAACGGTACCTTTTACCGTTGCTCATGGCCTATTATTCAGGCAGATTTTTGTCTTGCTGTCCAGTCTTTTTTTTCAGGGAGATGCCTCCCCACTAGTTGGACCTCCACCAACCTTTTTCTTATCCCTAAATGCGACAACCCACGGTCCTGTGGGGATTTTCGTCCTATTAGCCTCTGCAACTTCTCGAATAAGGTTATTTCTAAGATTCTAGCTAGCCGTTTGGCCCCTTTCCTAGAGCGTATTATCTCCTCGTCTCAAGCGGGGTTTGTTAAAGGGCGCTTAATTTCTGACAACGTCCTGTTGGCCTAGGAATTGATCTCCCAACTTGACAGGAAAGTTAGGGGCTCAAATGTTGTCTTCAAATTGGATATGGCTAAGGCTTACGATCGTATGTCCTGGTTTTTCATCATCAAAGTTTTGAGATCGTTTGGTTTTCCGGAAACCATCATCGACCTGGTTTGGAGACTTACTTCCAACTGCTGGTTCTCTGTGCTTATTAACGGTTCTGCTTACGGGTTTTTCAAAGCAGGGAGGGGTTTGCGCCAAGGAGACCCGCTTTCGCCCACTCTTTTTGTGATCGCGGCTGAAGTTTTCATTCGCGGTCTTCATACCCTTATGGTTTTTGGTCAGATTCAGCGTTTTGGAATCCCTAGGGGTTATCCTCTTATTTCTTCTCTTTCCTTTGCTGATGACATTGTTATCTTCTCAAATGGGGGTCGTTCCTCCGTTCGTCGTCTTCTTTGTTTCATCCATCAATACGAGAGGTCCTCTGGTCAGCTTGTTAACCCTTCCAAAAGTTGTTTCGTTCGTGCGAAGGACTGTTCTTCGTCTCGATCCTCCTGGATTGAGACCTTCTCGGGCTTCAAGGAAGCTTCTCTGCCGTTACCATACCTGGGTATTGCTCTATACCGTGGTAGGAAGCTTAACTCTTTGTTCGACTCCTTAACTGACAAGGTGAGGGGCCGGATTTTTCGCTGGAATGCGGCTCTTCTTTCCCAGGCCGGCAGACTGGTTCTTATTAAGTCTGTGTTGGATTCTTTGGGCACTCATGTCTATGCGGCAATGACCCCTACATCTTCTTTCTTCCGTTCGTATCGGTCTTTGGTCTCGTCTTTTTTCTGGGGCACCAAGGAGGATCGCCGTCGCCACCACTGGGTTTCGTGGGACACGATTTGTCGTCCCAAGAACGAGGGCGGATTGGGGCCTAGGCATCCGAAGGATATTTGTGATGCTTTTGCTTGTAAACTGTGGTACAGATTTGGTGCTAATGACTCCTTATGGGCTAACTTCCTTCATGCTAAGTACCATAGGCTGGCAGGTTCCAACTTTTTGGGAACTCCGTCTTATGCAAGTGAGACTTGGAAGCACATGCAGTCTGTGAAGACCTTCTCTGATTCTCATGGAGGTCTAGCGGGCTGGGATGGAGCTTCGTTTTCCATCCTGAAAGCTTGGTCATCGGTTAGAATTTCTTGTCCTATTCGTCCTTTGTTTTCCTTCATATGGGATTCTCGCTCTCCTCCTAAGGTTTCTCTTCTGATGTGGTGTATCCTTCATGATGGACTGCCATTGGATGAGAATCTCAAAAGGGTAGGCATTCCATTAGTCTCCCATTGCAAATGCTGCGGCAACGGGGATTCTGAATCCTTGAACCATTTATTCTTCGAGGGTTCTATTGCCACAGCTTGCTGGAATTACTTTGGTAACCTTTTGAGTATCCGTGGGGTTGCCAGATCTGCTAACGATCTTTCTGCTACCTAGTGGGCGCAGAATTCTAGGAAATCTCTTCGTTCGATTATTCATCGTTTGGTTCCCTGTCTTATCTGCTGGCACATTTGGTGTGCACGGAATAAGGCAATCTTCGAAGACTCTCCTATGGTCCCCTCCTCCATTATTCATCTAGTTAGGAATGATGTATTCCTAGCATTCCGTGGTAGACCGTTTAGGGGTAACCTGGGCTCCCATGCTCATCGTCTTCTCCGTCTTCTTTCCATTTCTTGTGTGCCGAGTACTGCCAGACTTGGCGTTGGCTAGGTCCTCCTGGCGGATTGCTGGCGTTCATCCAGCAATCTGGATCCCCCCTCCCCCCTTTATTTTTGGTTTTGATGTTTTTGCTAGTGTTTCAGGTTTAGGTGTCTTTGTGGTGTTTCGTCTTCCCTGTTGGGTAGGTTGCAGCTGTCTTTGGTTGTGGTTTCTACTCTGGTGTTCTCCTCTGGATTTCCATCCTTTGTCGGGTAGAGCTTGTCTTCGGCTGTCTGTTTGATGGTGTTTTGTTTTTGGTTGGTTTCGGTCTTTCTTTGGCTGGTGGTGGTTGGTTTCTATCAGGTGGTCTGGCCTACACCTTCTTGGGTGTAGCGGGGTAGTTGGTTCAGTGGGATGTTGCTCCTCTTTACTCAGGAGGGACTTCTTGTTTTCTTTTGGCAGTGGATTTTGGTGCATTCTTTTCCTCTTGTTCTCTAGTTAGGCTTGTTTCTGTTTTGGTATTTTCGAAGGCATATTTTCTGATGTCTTTTATCTTTCTGTAAGCTCCCGGAGAAAGGCTTTTTTCTCCATTCTGTTATATATATATTCTTTTAAAAAAAAAACAACTCGTGCTTATTAGAAATGGTCTGAAAACAATTCATCCAATTTTAACAACACCTACCCTACTTTGAAAAATGTTTGATACAACAAATTATAGCTCACTATCCTATGGCTAATTCTATCCCCTCCCTTTTCTTGACCTTTCCCACCCCAGTAAATTATTTTAAAATTAAATGACATTTTTATCCTTACACAAATTTTGGTTCAAAAATACACAACACATATCAATATGCGGCACATGGTTTCCATTTATACATCATCTAGAGAGAACGTGGAAGATAATAGGTACAACACGGAATGGCGACGAGTTTATTATCATATCCACGTTACATTTAAACGAGATTGCAATTTAAAGTTTGAGTTTTCAAACTTAAACAGTATGGAACGGGTGTTGCTATTGAAACACCGACGTGAGTACTTAACGTGGTTATTGAATGATCAACAGTGTTCAAACATGGTTAATATTTAACACCATGTAAGATTTCAACGTTGATTTTTTTTTGCCTCGTCCATTTGTGACGTGGTAAGCGTAGCTACTTAAAAAAAATAACAGTGAAACATAACCAATATTCTTGCTTTTTTAACACGGGTACTAGCATGGGTATTTAGGAACATTCTTGCTTTACTAACAGTGAAGCATACAAGTAATAGAAATCATACCCATACAAGTAATAGAAACATTCTTGCTTTACTAACAAGTAATAGGTAAGGTACAAGTAACAAATCCATGTAACTAATAAAACCAGTTCTTCTTCACATACAAGTAATAAAATCGGTTTAGGTAACAGGTAACAGGTAACAGTTAACAAGTAACAAGCAAGGTAACAAGTAATAACCACTAAATGAACCAAATCCATACAACTAATCAACCAAGCAACAAATCCACACAACTACTCAACCAAGTAACAGGTAAAGGTAACAAGTTACAAATCCATACAACTAATCAACCAAGTAACAGATAAGGTAGCAAGTAACAAATCCATACAACCAATCAACCAAATCCATACAACTACTAAAAACAAGATGAAGTTCCATATCCATACTACATGCATTTCCACAAACAAAATAGTAGCAAGTGTTAACAACTAAATGTTCAAAATAAGCATCTTTTTTAACAAAACGAGCACAAATCTTTATTTCTTTACTTAGGACTTTGCAGATTCTATCAAGATGCGTCAAACGTGAAGTCTCTAGTTGCGAAGAAGCTAAGATAATTCCTTCACTAAGCACATCATCAAGTTCTTCATAACTCTACAATTTGAATTAGAAATTATATTGATTGTCACTGTGTATAAATAATCGTAGGATGGTCGAGTGCTACATCGAATAACTTGCTCATTACTTTAATGGACCTTTAACACGGTACGTGGAAAATACAAATCAAAATAATCATTTTTCATCGTTTGATTAGATTCACGTAGAGGAATAGAACAATATTGTGCACTAACAACATGGTTTGGCCATTCATTCCATATACATTATACAACTTCGTAAAGGACTTTATAGATTGATGTAGCAGCACCCCTATGTGCCTTTTTGCTTGACGATTGAATAATAGTACGTGGAATATTCTAAACCCTACCAAATTGCCTCAAAACATGAGTAGGATGATACGGTTCTACTAGGAACTTGTCAATTTAAAATCTTCATACGATGATTTACACATGAAAGAGTATCATGTTCCTATAAAATATTTTATATTAATTTATAATATGTTTTAAAAATAATTTATTACATAAAAATTTAGAAGATATACCTTCCCATTCTATATCAATAAAGCAACGTGATTATCACAGCTACTAACCATATCGGTAATCTTCGGTCCTTCAAAAGAAGATTGCGTATTGCATGTACCATTAGACGTAACAACAATGCATTGCTCTTCAACGATTTGATCTTTAATTTATTGCTCCACCTTTTGTTCCTCCGTTGTCCGTTCAACATTTTGTTCTAGAGAAATTTGTTCATTCCGACTTTGTTCAAATCTACTCGGTTCTTCAACTTGATTTACCTTCTTGTTTTCTTGCTTTCACATGGCGATTTCTTTTTGAAGCTGTTAGTGAATTACGTGCTGCTTTCTTAGAGGTATCTACAAAAAAATTAATTTTTAGAAGCATGTGTAGAAAAAGGAAGTGTGCGTTTTCTTTAAAAAAATCAAACCATGCTTACTTTTGACTGTGAAATCTCATGTACCGTGTTAATACTGAACGAGGTAATCTAAGGTACCTCGGCTATATAAAACGTGGTAATCTATGTTACCTCGGCCAAATTGAAAGTGGTAAACTCACGAACCATGGCATGATGGTAGTGGTCAATGATTATGGTTTTTTTAGGAACATAGAAAATAGAATATAAATTGAATGATCCATTAGCCCCAAAAACCCCAAAATTGAATAGAAAATACCTTGTTTATTCTTAGATATGACTTCTCTCTCCATTAGAATCAAAAATTAAATGAAGAATTTTGGTTTTGATCTGTGTTTTGAGATGCTAGGTTTTGTGGAATACTGTTTTTGATGAAGAAAATATAGCATGGTGGAATATTATTTTTACTGAATGACGTAGATATGGTAAAAGAAAAGCAGTTTTGGAAGAAACTGGGGTAGGAAAAAGAAAAAGTGGAGCGTGTGCTATATTTTTGAAATTCTAGGGTGGGAAAGGAAAAAATAGGGGTGGGAATAAAATTAGCCCTATCCTATATTATCTGATAGAGCTTGGGAGTTAAGGATATACCCTCAGAGCAATTATAGAAATCCATAAATAATATGTTTGTGATAGTAGTTACAAAGTGTTGTAACCATGAGTAGTTTATCGCAATGAAACTAAATATACCATATTCCTAGTCAAGATGTATTGGAATTGGATATCGATACATCCGTTGAGACTAAAATACGTAACACTCCCTAAATGTTGGATAGTGTATTATCCATGGCTGCTCGGAGCACCAAGAGACTACGTATTGATACTTATTGGATAACTATGGAATGACTCACTCGATAGTCTTTTGTTAGTTAGTATAACTAAGGTCGAATAAAAAATAATGATGTGATGAAATTACATAGTTCTCTTGACTTGAGAATACTATTGATCTTCATTGTGCAAACCCCACTTTGATTATAGTTAAATCATGGCACGACGTCCATCGAACGACTATAGTTGATCAAGTGGAAGCGTCGAAAGTGAAACACTATTAAAAAGAGAATTATGAAGTCAACTCAAAGTTAAAGTCCCTAGCCAGAGCATTTCAGTTAATAATAATTGTTATTATTAAACTAAGAATTCTGTGTTTGGATAGTAGAATTGAACTAGTGTGTAACTTGTGCGTTGCACACGGTATGTTTAGAAAAATAGTTATGTAAATATTTTTGAAGAACTGAATTTATTATGGGAAAATTTGTTAAAATAATTGAGTTCTGTACTAAACTTATTAATTTTAACCATGTAATTTCTCTCATATGAGTTATGATTTTTATATTCGTACAAAAATTAAATTGTCCTTTTGTACTAATAATGAGTTAGATATTTTTTATATTGTTTTTTAACATTTAATATTTGGTAAGAAATAAATAAAAGTTAGTATTCTTAATTTTGAAAATTAATATTCTTATAAATTTCAACATATAAATATTTATATACATAAATTTTGAGTTGAATATCTAGTTTTTAGTACATTTGAGGTAAATGATATAAAGGTTGAATTTCATATATTACTTAAAAGAACGACAAAATACATAAAAATGAACGTGTAATAATAACGAATCAGTATATTTTTATGCATTTAAAGCTCTTCCAGTTAATGTCAACATCAAGAATAAGTATGTTATATTATTATAGTGATACAAAATATTTATTTAACTAAAAGAAATGTTGATTAAAATAAACATTACCAATCATATTGTTATTGAATTATGCAAAAATTATAACTTGGTTTTTAAATCGTTGTTTCATACCTCAATAATTTTAATCCATAATAAAAACTTTTTAAAAAATAATTAACATTTGGCTCAAAAAGATAATAAAATACCAAAGAAAAAAAATATCTAGCTAAAACATTATATATTTTATCCTTTAATTAACTTAAATTGCGAATATACATGATTAAAATTTTAACATTTTCACAAAACGTATTAATTGAAAATATCTATTGTTTTTCAGAATTACAAACTACATTATTCATCACTTACAATAAATTTAATATCAATCTTAAAAAAATCAAATTTTATTAATGATAAAGAAATCACTTGATTAGAAATTTTAAAAAGAAAAAACGTTGAATATGTCTGTAACAATACATGTTTTAGAAAGAAAAAATAGTATATATGTTGGTTTATAATAAAATAACAACTTCAAAAAGAAAATTTATGTATATTTCTCCTTGTAATTAAGTACTAATTTTAGAAAGAAATAAATTATGTAAACTTGAATTGAAATAATATAAGAGAATTAAAGATAATTTTGTAAATAATTATAGAAATTTTGAGTTATGTGGATTGAATGAAATATTAGCTCTACATTTTTGTCAATTTAAGTGTAGTATACAACAAATTAAGTTATCATCTATTTGGACTTGTTAGACCAAATAATGATTATAGTTTAATTGGATTTATTTAAAATTTCAAATTTTAGATCACCAAATTAATTCAAATATATGCACTTGAATGTAAAATAATATGATAAAACTTAGAATAATTTTGTGACTAATTGTAAAAATGATTAAATATTGATATTTAAACGCAAAATGATATTGAGAGAATTAGTAGAAGTTTGTAATAATGATGATAAACTAAAAGGAAAATAAATATCTATAGAGAATTAAGAAGAGAGGAGGAAATTCCTATATAAGAGAGCTCCAAATTCTTCTGATTCATTATTATTTAATAAATGTGGATGTTATTGAAATTTGACCATTACCAAATTCCATAAGTCCAAAGTGATATAGGTTTGACGAAGAGAATTGGTGCAAATAATAGTCACAACCGAGTAACGCTTAACAAAGTAACATTGGATTTTACCGAAACCAAGTAAGCGATAAATTTGTCCAAAATGTTACACCACCTGCTAAGTGAAATGTGAACGTAATATTCGAATAGGTTGATATTAATCGTTGACCAAATTTACACCTAACGAATCACACAACCGAAATGAAAAATATTCCTTTGACCGAAGGATTTAATTAATTTGTAAATTGTAATTGTTATAAATTAATTAATATTTGTGAAATATTAGTTATAAAACATAATTTTGATTTGATAAACTAATATTATTAAATGTATTTATAATAGTTATAAATATATTAATCGACATATGATATCGATGCGCATTTAAATTGGATTTAAATACAAATTATTTGTTTGGGGTTTAAATGGGTTTGAAGCCCATATAGGGGCTGATCATATTCGACTATGATAGGGGCTTGGTGCGGCCATATGATGGTGCTAGAGAGGCTTTGAGATGGAGGGCAAAGAGCCCAAGTCTAACGACCGCCTTTCTTGCTCCGAAAGACGAGTCATTAAGGGTAGGAGAAAAAGAAAGATAAGAAGAAAACTACACAATCACATAATTTCAGCACGAATCAGAACAACATATTATAGATAACATAGGATATTACATAGTCATTTCCATGATAATAATACATCAGAGTCATTACATTACAGCCTTCAACTGGACAGTCATAGCTACTTGTCCATACAAAAATACATAGATCATACATAATACAGCGGAATAAAATAATAACTTGCTAGCGGTGAAGCCACCTGCTCCAGCTCTTTCAAAATCTTCCGTAAGAAACCTCGATTACTTAACTACTCATACAAATTTGAGTACACAAGAGGTTTAAGAAAAGAAAAGAAAATTATGGGTTAGACATGGGTCTGGTGTGAGTAAACTCAAGACAACTTAAATTTTACTTTTAACAAACGCTTTGAAAATCAAAGGTATTTCGTAAGACCACACGACACATAAACACAGACAGGTTTTTCCTTACGATAACCAAAACACTTTGTATAGTAATCCAGTGATATCATGATAATGTCTAGGGTTTTCAAGTAAAATAGAACATACTTGAAATGTTTGCATCTCACGTTCCAACATATTTGGATACAACTAAATATGTATGACACTTATTGAAGAATGGATTCCATACAATGACTGGGCTACTAGGGTACAGCCCGTCACAGTACACCTCTAGATTTTGTGTACCGAGGTCGACCCCTACCAACACAAGACCGGCATACCCCTTACTGGATAGTACCGCATATGATCATGCCTCGGTTGGGATCAGCAACCGTACCGAAGCATACATGAGTAGATATCTAGATGGAAGTGATCATACTCTAATGAGAGCGACCCACCTAGCCTTGCTGCATCTCCCCTGTTTTAGTTATTCCCGGTTAATGAGGCATAAGGCTACGTTTACCTTTATTATCGCATTGCCACTTAGAATGCTAACATTGCCTTCCAAATGTTGACACAATATCAGCATTCATCCATACAAGTCGTTCAGGAGATGAACGAACCAAAGGCACTGTCTCCACTACACCCATTTTGGAATCACCCTTAGGGTTACTAAATAGCCTTTGCACTTCAAAGTCTTCATCTTGGACCTTGACTTTACTATTTCCAATTCGAATGCTTATGTTGGTTCGAAGTGGTTTTCGGATAACAACTGCTATCCGATCCTGGTCTCCCCAAACCAATGTTTGATAATTTTATAGGGTCAAGTTGTTTATTGTGGACCATCCCACTATCAGGGTGTAAGAATTACATATAAACATACATTCCATATGCTTAGATTATCATAACCTGCTTATCGAATTAACCCCCTTATATTCATCATGTTTCCAAAGTGCGGTATTTGTGATAAGTACAAGTCGACTTACTTTCAATAAAACTTGTCAACATTTTATTACAAATAATTTAATTCATTTGGCTACTTAATAGCGTGGACAAGAGATCCTTTGGTTTTAAAATAATTTACTTAAATAAGAAAGTTGGTTAAAATAAATAATCAATGGAGTTTTGAAAGAAACTTTAAAATAAATAAACCTTAATTAAATCATTAGCTTAAAATTTAATTAATCTTAATTAAATATAAAATCATAATTTAACCCTTAATTAATAAATAATTTATTTATAATTACCTTAATTAAACTTTAATTAAACAACATTCATTTAAGAATTAAACCCTAATTAAGTGGATAATTAAACTTTAATTAAATAATAATTAATTAAATAAATAATAATTAAATAAATAAATAACTCTAATTAAATAATTAATTTAAGTAAATAAACATGATTAAATAAAAATTAATTTCTTTTATCTTAATTAGTTATTATTTAAAAAAAATTCAACTAAAAATATTTAACTTAGTTAATATTTTCTTAAACTCTAATTACTTAACCTAATTACTTAATTAATTAAATAATAATTACCCTAATTAATAAATTAAATAAATAATTATTAAATAATTAAAACTTAAACTTTTTACTTATCATTAGTTTGAAATGTGTTTTCAAAAATAATCCAAAAGAAACAATTTAAAACTTGAAATCGTGAAATTTTCTGAACTGCATCCACAACGACTATCGCTTTTATCACAGTTCACTAGAATTGATTTCGAGGTGAAAACCTCACTTTAACTCTAGCTACTACATGTTTGAAACACAAATGGAAGTGTTTTGAAAACTTAAACAAAAGGTAAAAACTTGGAAAACATTTACTAAATTCAAAACTAGAAAACAAGCTTTTGTTTTCAAATCGGATCTCAAGTCCTTTGCGACCTTTCAAAGTGCTAACTTCGCAACATTTACATCACATACACTTGGTTTTATTTTCATAAACACACTACCATCATATCATAACCAACCATTCACATATCCATATCCAAATATATCATTTAACATCCAAATTCACAAATCCAAGCTCAATCACCAACTTGTAATCATATGTTATCAAAACAACATGATATTTCAACACAATCAATACTATATTTTCACAACATACAGTTCATCAAAATCAAGTTGTTTCTTTTCTAAAAACAAGAGTTTTACTCACCGAAACTTTACTAACTCAAAACGAACTTTTGCCAAAACTTTGAAACAACCTAGTATCTTGCAAAATTTAAAACTTAGGATGTTTGAACACCCTAAATGGTCTCGGCCATGTGGAGTTTGGGCTCGGCCTAATGGGGTTTGGGCTCGGCCATGTGGGCTAGTGGAGGATGGTGCTTGTATTTTGAAAGAGGAGATGTTGAAATATGTGTAGAAGTGTTTTTAAGTGGAAAAGAAGTGGATTTTCTCAAATTAGAAGATATGAAGAGAAGCCATGGATATGTTCGCTAAGATTTTAGGAAATTTAAAGTAGAGATAGAGATTGTAAAATGAACAACATGAGAGATAAGGGGTATATATAGGCTTAGGAAATTATTTAAAAATATGTAAGTGCTTGAATATAATATGTATATATGCATACATCTCCATTCTCCTCCTCCTAATTTCTGTCCACCTTGCATCCCCCCTCTCTGTTGCACTATTCATGTCATGCTCTTGTACTATGTGTTGAAAAAAGGATATTTTTATATGTTAATATATATATTTACACACTTCTGATAAATAAAATCTTATATGTTTATAAGTGACAAAACATGTACATGCATATATACATGTACATACCATGTTAGCATAGTTTGTAATGTGTATATATGTGTTTACAATTGTGCTATATATTATAAATAACTTTTAACCAATGAAAAATCAATATTTTGAAAAATAATTTACGGTCACATTTTCTATGTCTCTATGAACTATATGTATTGGTAAACAAATTTTGAAAACGATTTTATCATCACTAGTTATTATTTAAAATAGTTTTATTTGTTAATAAAAATTAATTTATTAATTATTTAAACATATATTAAATATCCATTTAAATAGCGATTAAATTATTGGTTGTTACACTCTCCCCCCTTAAAAGAATTTCGTCCCGAAATTAGCAAACTTGGAGATAATTCAACTATGCAAAACGCTATATATTCATATCATAAAACACACACAAAAACATACACTAGGCATCCATTGCAAACAAACATACAATATACATACAACAGAAAAACAACTAGTTATCCCACCGTCAACTCGGGTTAGGCTTCTTTCATACAATATACAGTCTCCCAAGTGCAGTCTGTTGGATACTCACTCCACTGAATCTTGACTAGTCGCACCACCTTGTTACACAATCTCTTTTCATCCTGATCCACAACATAAACCAGATGTCTAACCATTGTCAGGTTCGGTTCTATCTCCAATTCCTCCTAAACCGATGGCTCCACAATCAAAGATGGTCATGAACAAAATGAGACATGTGGAACACATTATAAACACCTGCCAATCTCTCTGGTAACTCGACCTTATAAGCAAGTGATCCATTCTCTCAAGAATACGGAAATGTCCAACATACTTTGGAGCTAACTTTCCAGCTTTTCCAAATCTAACTGCTCCTCTTATTGGTGAAATCTTTACGAACACCAAGTCTCCAACCATAAATCCCAACTCCCTTCGCCTCTTATCAGCATAACTCTTTTGGCGATCTTGGGCTTCCTTCATTCTTTTCTTAATCACTGCAACTTTTTCGGAAGCTTTCCGGATCATATTCGGCCGAAGTACTAGTCTATCTCCCGTCTCAACCCAACATACTGCTGACTTGCACGGTCTTCCATATAGGGATTCATAAGGTGCCATACTGATGCTTGTTTGGAAGCTATTGTTGTAGGAGAACTCAACTAAATGCAGATGATCCACCAAAATCCAAAATAAACGCTCTCAAGAGATCCTCTAGAATCTGATCCACTCGCTCCGTCTGTTTGGGGGTAATATGCTGTGCTTAAGCTCAACTTTGTTCCTATAGTTGTTTGCAATGCTTTCCAAAATTTACTAGTAAATATAGGGTCTCAATCACTTACTATACTCATAGGAACTCCAAGCAACCTGACTATCTCCCTCGTAAAAATTTCAGCTAAAAAAGCAGCGGTTCTTGTTGGTTTTACCGGAATAAAATGTGCGCTCTTTGTTAGCCGATCCATAATAACCCATACTCCTTCATTTCCTTTTCTGGTTCTGGGTAAAGCATCGATAAAATCCATTGATATCATTTCTCATTTCGAATTAGGTATTTTCAAATGTTGTAATAACCCGGTTGTCTTCTGATGATCACCTTTGATTTGTTGACAGCACAAACATCGTTAACATAGACCGAAATGTCTTTATTCCCGGTCACCAAAATACTCTTTTCATGTCCTTGTACATCTTATGAATTCCTGGATGAATACTTAACTTAGATTTATGGCACTCTTACAAAACTTCCTGCCTTAGCCCATTTACATCTGGAACGCACAATCGTCTGTTCACCCTTAAAACACCTCGACTATCCATCACAAAATCTGAGCATCTACCTCCTTTGACTACTTGAATTAATCCTTCCAGTATTTCATCCTTCCTCTGATTTATCATAATCCTTTCCCGAAGTGTTAGGTTAACTTCCAAAAGAGTCAAAACAGCATTCCTGCTTAAGGCATCCACCACCACATTAGCCTTTTATGGCGTATAAAGAATATCCAAGTCATAGGACACCAGAATCTAACCACCTCTGTTGCCTCAGGTTCGGATCTTTTTGAGTAAAAAGATACTTCAGGGATTTATGATCCACAAAGAACTTGAATTTTTTACTTAATTAAAGAAATAAATTTACTTCTAGAATCTCTAAAAATTAGAAAGAAACTAAGAGGAATAGAAGGATCCTTACCCAGCAAGTAGTGTCTCCACATTTTCAATGCAAAGACAACAGCCAGCAACTCCAGGTCAAGTGTAGCATAGTCCTTTTGTGAGGCTTCAACTGCCTGCTTGCATACGCAATCACTCTACCATGATGCATCAAAACATCACCTAGTCTCACTCCACAAGCATCGGTGTAAACAGTGAATCCATATTTCCATCTGGAACAGCCAAAACCGGTGCACTGGTCAATCTCTTCTTCAATTCTGGAAATACTTCTTCATAATTTAAAGTCCATGCAAACTTCTCCTCCTTCTTAGTCGGCTTAGTCAAATGGGAGGAAATCTTAGAATAATCTTGAATAAACCTCCTGTAGTATCCTGCCAAACATAAGAAACTGCGAACTTCGGCAGGAGTCCACGGTTGATTCCATTCTTGAACAGCTTCCACCTTCATTGGATCCACTGAAATACCTTCTCCTGTCAAAATATGTCCTAAGAATCTTACTTTAGATTTTCAAAAATGTCACTTAGAAAATTTCACCTTCAGGACATGTCTCCTTAATGTTTCCAGCACCACTTACAAAATATGCTTATGCTCCTCCTCAAATTTGGAGTGGATAAGAATGTCATCGATGAAAACTAACACAAACTTATTAAGAACATCTCGGAAAACACGGTTTAGGAGATCAACAAAATATGCAGGTGCATTGGTTAGCCCAAAAGGCATAACCAATCACTCAAAGAAACAGTTAGGACCTCTAAACGCAGTTAAGGGTATACTATCTTCGGCAACCCTCAATTGATGGAATCCAGTAGCTAGATCCATCTGAGAAAATACCGTAGCTCCATGAAGTTAGTCAAAAAGATCATCGATGTTGGGTAAGAGATACTTGTTCCTAATTGTCAGCTTATTCAACTCCCTATAATCCACGCACAACCTTAAAGATCCAACAAACTTAGCCACAAACACCACAGCTGGTCCTTAACTCGAATGACTGGGTCTAATCAACCCTCTTCTTAACAGGTCATTAGTTTGCTTTTCTAATTCATTCCACTCTTTCAGGGCCATCTTTCTCTTAGGTTGAACTACAAGTCTTGCACCCGGGACATCAATGTGAAACTCTATCTCTCGATGTGGGAGTAAGCTTGACTTCTTCAAACATATCCAGAAAATCCTTAATATATTCTACATAACTTAACTCATCCTGGGATGATTCCAGGGCATACAAGAAACTACTCATATTAATATCAGGATTCTTGCATGATACTTTAGCAATGCTTTCTAACTTAGTTTATAGTGATATAGTCCTTTCAGTACAATCTAAGAATGCTCCATACTTTGATAACCAGTCAATACCCAGAATAATATCGAATCATTTAAAGTTTAAGACATACGGATCGCAAGAAAAGTGATGAGAAAGGTAGGAAATTGGCATATTCTTACAAACCATATTCAAATGGGTTACACCACTTATGGGATTAGACACACACATAGGGTTTTCTATAATACTTGGAATAAGATGAAATTTATCTACTGATTCTAAAGAGATAAAACTATGAGAGGCACCAGTATCAAATAATGCTAAAAAAAATACTATTAATCAGTAAGGTTCCTTAAAGGATGTTTTTCCCCTTCACATCCGTTGAAGTAGACGGTTCATTCTTAATGGCATACACCTTAGTTAGCTATACTTCTTCATAAGCGGGCAGTCTTTAATCATATAGCCTAGCCGATGACAATTGAAACAAAGCGACTTCAAGACCATTGGGGAGATGGGTCCACTTTGCTGATTAGGAGCTTCACGGTTCGAACAGGACCTTGAAATATGACCTTTCTGCTTGAAAGGTAACAAATAATGTTCTTGAACATTTTCCCCTTATTTTCTCCTAGATTGAGCTTCCTTTTATTTGAATTGTTTCCACTTGCATTGAAAGTCTATTTGGATCGTATACTATGTATATGACAAGTAATTATTGTATACACGATAAATTGAGATAATAGTAAAATAAAAAGATCACACCAGAAATTTTATACTGGTTTAGACCTCCCGTCCTACGTCCAGTCCTGAAGCTCCTCTTTGGAATTTCACTAATCAATAACCCTCGCTTCGCCCGGAGGAATAGGCTTGTTACAATAGAAATCTTTCGTCAAGAATGTGCTCTGATTAACACTAATATTGACAATACGTACAAGTCTTCCTATAATCTCCACTGGATATGTATAGATATGAATATGAGTGTGCTTTGGAAATATGGATGAAGAGGAAGATTTAGAGTCATCCCATGTGACTTGAAATGCCTTTCTCTTTTTCTTAAATTTCTCAAACTTATTTTTCTTTTTCTTATTGTTGAGTTTTGGGCAATCCTTCTTCATATGTCCGAATTGATCACATTCAAAGCACTTGATCGAAGTTTGATTTGATGAATTTGACTTTCCGCCATTTTGAAATCTCGTCATTTTCTTGAATTTCTTAAATTTGTTGTAGTTCTTGGAAATGAAAACGATTTCGTCTTCATCCAATTCAGAATCTTCATTGCTTGCTTGAAATGCTATGTTCTTCTTTTCATGGTTTTGTTCCTTTCTGGCTGGCAAATTTGCTTCATACGATATTAAATTTCAAATCAAGTCTTCAACTTTGAGTTCAGAAAGATCATTAGCTTCTTCGATAGCTAATACTTTTCTTTCCCACTCAATTGTTAAAGAGTTGAGAATTCGAGATACTAAATCAAAATCAGTAAATTTGACTCCTAGTGCCATAAGATCGTGTTGTATAGTTTGAAATCTGGAGTACATGTCAACAATTGACTCATTTTGTTTCATTTTGAAAGATGAAAATTGATTTTGTAAAATTGATATTTTTGTTTGTTTGACCTTAGTTGTACCTTCATGTGTAACTTGTAAAGTATGCCATGTATCATAAGCAGTAGTACATAACATAACACGTGAAAATTCATTTTTATCAAGAGAGAAAAAAAGTACATTCATAGCTTTAGCATTATTATAGGCAACGGTTTTTTGTGCATCTGTCCATGTGCTAATATTTGTTTCAGGTGCTACATACTTACGAGTTGCTGACCATATTTCTAAACCATTTGCTTCCATAAAAATTCTCATACGAGTTGACCAATATGCATAATTAGATCCGGTGAATAGAGGAGGACGTGCGGTTGACTGTTGGCCATATTAACAGGTTTCGAATACGTGTTACTGTGATTTGAACTAGCCTATGCTCTGATACCAATTGAAAGTATATTTGGATCGTAAACTATGTATATGACAAGTAATTATTGTATACACGATATATTGAGATAATAGTAAAATAAAAAGATCACACCAGAAATTTTATACTGGTTCGGACCTCCCGTCCTACGTCCAGTCCCGAAGCTCCTCTTCGGAATTTCACTAATCAATAACCCTCGCTTCACCCAAAGGAATAGGCTCATTACTATAGAAATCTTTCGTCAAGAATGTGCTCTGATTAACACTGATATTGACAATACGTACAAGTCTTCCTATCTCCACTGGATATGTATAGATATGAATATGAGTGTGCTTTAGAAATATGGAAGAAAACTGAACCAAAGTTAATGATCTTTGGTTGAAATATTGATAGCAAATATGAGTGATTTGAATTTGAGTGCAAAGTAGATATAGAAAATAGAAATCAGAAATTCGTTACTTCAATTGTAAAATATGTGATGTATTTATAGTTGTGAAAAGGTTTGATTTTAAGTGTTGCTACCATTTCTCTTTGTTTCTGGAGATGCTTCTGTTTAGGTAGAACTGAATTGAAGAAGAGATCAAATTGCAGCCTTTCAGATTTTGATAGTTACACATTTTAAAAAATTCCCGGAGCCAAATCCAGACGTCTGGATTGTGATGACCAGACGTCTGGTCATGTGTTGTCTGGAAAAATTCCAGAGGCTCAGACCAGACGTCTGGGAGTAATAAACCAGACGTCTGGTATATGTAAAGTGTTGTTCTGTTTGAATGTATGTGTATTTTACTATATACAAAATCCAGGGAGATTTTACATTCTATTTCTACGATTTGTATACACTGTTTATCTTTCCACTGCTGTGATCTATGTTCCATACTTCGATCTGTATCCTTGAGAATCTGCAAAACTAAGATACGAGATATATGTGAATAAATATTATGATGTGGTTTGTCGTCATCAAAACTTGTAAATATTAGTTCCTAACATTCTCCCCCTTTTTGATGATGACAAACTATGTATTATATTTCACTCCCCCTATGTATATCTTATGTTATCCTCCCCCTGTGTGTATGCATATTTCTCCCCCTTTTGACATTATCAAAAAGAGTAGAGAAAATAGAAAATGGAATCTTAAAACATAGAACTTGTAGTACATGATATCTGAAATAAGAGTACATAGAGTGAGAAAATGCATAAAAGAAACATACAGTGGTAGAAAAACAACTTCGGAACTATTGGTAATAGTGAGTCGAGTCAGAAAAACTGCCGTAGGTATTATCATAGGACTCCCAAAAAGCTGAAGGATCAGAAGTGTTGTCTGACCAATGACGTTGATCATTATATTCTTCGTCCTCGTGAATAGACAACCCTTGAAAAGCCGAGTACCCCTGCTGATGGGGGAAGGATCTTGCATATTAAATTCCTCACCTTCCTCTTCATCTGTGTCCTTTAATGGTTCGTCTTCCATGGCTTCTTTTCCTCGTAATTTTGTTGAAGACCCTGGAATCGAAGAGATATATGGAGCAGGCGAAGGAGCCGATGGTGATGAGGATGAGGACCGGGATGATGATCGACCACGAACTTTCCTCATTATTTACCCAAGAGTGGATACAACCTTATCTAGTGTTTTCTCGACTTTACCCATTCGAGAAGATATGCTTAAGACAGATCTGTCAAGACGAACAACTTTCTTGCCTAAGATTTGTTAATTACGAGATAAAAGTTGTTGATTTCGAATGGATAAGTCATGATATGATTCTGTTGAAGTAGGTTCTCCTTGGGCTTCCAAAATCTCCGAGTCTGAGTGATATTTGGAAGGATGTTGCTGGAAAACATAAGGACCTAGTTGTTGTGGAGAGGGTTGTTGCTGCTCTTGTGGAGGTTGCTGCTGAGTTATTGTTGTTGCTGTAGTGTCCATTGAGGAAATGATATTATCGGTGGTGGTTCGTCCGGTAGATGCATAAGCTTGAAGTATTTGGACCCACTTTCTTTAATTTGTAGTTCTTCAAAATATGATAAATAAGAAGGGATACCTTGAGATTGAAGAATTCTCATTATATAGGGTGCATAAACAATTGTCTGGCGCTTGTGAATCCAGAAATTTTTAATTTTGTCGAAGAGAAATTGACCCAATTAACTTTAATACCACAAAATATAGCATACATAGCTTTGTGATATGTTTCATATATTTGCTCATGACTACCTTTTCTTGGTATTATGGTGTTAATAATCATACGATTTAGTAATCTTGCCCTAGGTCGGAGGTTCTTTGTATTCCATTGTTCCATATGATCTGCCCAAATAAGGTGAGTTACCTCATCACGGGGTAAAAATCATTTGTCCGGTATGTCTTTTAATTCGATACCTGTGTAAGAGCAATGGAGGATTCGTCCTAACATACCAGGAGTAAGTTTGATGACTTTACCATAAACATTAGTCCAAAGCCAATTTTCCTCATCTTCATGATTCCAAAAGGAAGAACTACATAGATTTGAATAAAAGAGAAAAATAGCAAGCTGATCTATGGTTACCTCATTTGGTCCTTGTTCAATCAGATAGTTAACCTCGGCATCTTCACATAATGAATGCATTTCATAGAGAGGAAATCGTAGTAGTTGGTAGAAGGGACCTAGATGAAACTTCATAGTTTTCAAATCTTCAAATATTTTGATGCAATTAGGGCTTTGATCAAGCCATGATTTGATGTGAGAATCGGTGACAACAGTTGATTGAGATGAAGATCCCTATTCTTTCTTTTGTTTCTTTGTAGTTTTTGATTTTGGAGGCATTGTATATGAAAAGTGAAGGTAAATTTTAAGATCTGGATTTTAATGGTGTCTTGTAGAGAATGAAAAGGTGAGGTAAAAAATGAAGAGATGCTTTAATATGGTGGAAAGACAGCAGATCGTCATAAGCAGAGACAGGGTTCAGATGTCTAGATTAATAAGGCAGACGTCTGGGCCTTTGAAATGTTTCTATATTACAATAGGCAGAAAGCAAGTCCAAACGTCTTGTAACATGAAGACAGACGTCTGGATGTTGCAGAGATTGGGAGAGAGGCTGCCGACCTTGTAATAAGACGTCTGGGTAGAAGAATCAGATGTCTGGTTCTTGAAGTCTGTGATAACCCGTGAGAGCAATCAGACGTCTGGTTCTTCATTCCAGACGTCTGTTTTGACAGAATATTGATATTTTGATTTTTAGTTAGAGATTTTTCAAATTGTTATGATTATATATATATATATATTTATATATATATATATATATATTTTTATTAAGAACAAAATATAAATTAGAACCTTGAATAGTTTTAAACTTATTTTAACAAGAATATATATATATATATATATAAATATAGTTTTTAGAAGAACAGAGTTACTTTTTCTCCCATGAATTTGGTTTCTCCTTTGTATCCTTTTTGAATGGTCGTAGTGGAGACCAAGAAGGTGGTACTAGACTGAATTGGGCTTCAGATGTTTCTTTTGAAATATAATTATTATTGTGAATTACTTCTTTCATATGGTTACGTATATATTTCTGTTTAATTAGGTTGTTATTTGTTTTGGGAACCCATATTTTAATCGTTTTTGAATTCGAGATCAATTTTTTATTTTTGGAAGAAAGTTTTTTTTATCTTAGTATAAATCTTACAATAGTTTGTAATTTTTTTCTTATTCTCAAATCTTAGTCCATTTCGATTTTTGAATGGCTTGGAAATTTTAATTAAATTCTCTAAGTCTTGTTTACCTTTGTTAAATTTTGTAACATTATTAGTAATTTTATCTAACTTGTTTTTAAGATCGGTAATTTTGGATTTTGAAGTTTCTATATTATCTTTTAAGATAATGTGTTCATTACTAATTTTATTATTTTCTAGTTTAACTTTTCCTAATTCACAAGATAAAGCATTATTTTCAATAGAAAGATTCTTGTATTTATCTTGAGCATTTTCTAATTCTTCTTCTAAAATAGATTTTTCATCTTTTAGTAACCTTATTTCAAGTTCCAATCGATTTATCTTAGCAACATATTCCTTATTTAATTTCTTGATTTTTTTATATTTGTCATCAAGTTCCATGCTTACTTCTAAAATTTCATCATAAGTAAGATCGGGACATACCTCATCCGTGTGTGCCATAAAACATACATTTGCTTGCTCCGTATCACTTTCACTGTCACTATTGGATGAAGAGGAAGATTCAAAGTCATCTCATGTGACTTGAAATGCCTTTCTCTTTTTCTTAAATTTCTCAAACTTATTTTTCTTTTTCTCATTGTTGAGTTTTGGGCAATCCTTCTTCTTATGTCCGAATTGATCACATTCAAAGCACTTGATCGAAGTTTGATTTTCCGCCATTTTGAAATCTCGTCATTTTCTTGAATTTCTTAAATTTGTTGTAGTTCTTGGCAATGAAAACGATTTCGTCTTCATCCAATTCAGAATCTTCATTGCTTGCTTGAAATTCTATGTTCTTTTCATGGTTTTGTTCTTTTTTGGCCTGCAAATTTGCTTCATACGACATTAAATTTCCAATCAAGTCTTCAACTTTGAGTTCAGAAAGATCATTAGCTTCTTCGATAGCTAATACTTTTCTTTCCCACTCAATTGTTAAAGAGTTGAGAATTCGAGATACTAAATCAAAATCAGTAAATTTGACTCCTAGTGCCATAAGATCGTGTTGTATAGTTTGAAATCTGGAGTTCAACAATTGACTCATTTTGTTTCATTTTGAAAGATGAAAATTGATTTTGTAAAATTGATATTTTTGTTTGTTTGACTTTAGTGTACCTTCGTGTGTAACTTGTAAAGTACGCCATATATCATAAGCAGTAGTACATAACATAACATGTGAAAATTCATTTTTATCAAGAGAGCAAAAAAGTACATTAATAGCTTTAACATTATTAGAGGCAACGGTTTTTTGTGCATCTGTCCATGTGCTAATATTTGTTTCAAGTGCTACATACTTAATTTGAGTTGCTGACCATATTTCTAAACCATTTGCTTCCATAAAAATTCTCATACGAGTTGACCGATATGCATAATTAGATCCGATGAATAGAGGAAGACATGCGGTTGACTGACCTTCTTGAAAGATACTGGCCATATTAACAGGTTTCAAATATGTGTTACTATGATTTGAACTAGCCTATGCTCTGATACCAATTGAAAGTCTATTTGGATCGTATACTATGTATATGATAAGTAATTATTGTATACACGGTATATTGAGATAATAGTAAAATAAAAAGATCACACTTGAAATTTTATACTGGTTCGGACCTCCCGTCCTACGTCCAGTCCCGAAGCTCCTCTTTGGAATTTCACTAATCAATAACCCTCGCTTCACCCAGAGGAATAGGCTTGTTACAATAGAAATCTTTCATCAAGAATGTGCTCTGATTAACACTGATATTGACAATACGTACAAGTCTGATATAATCTCCACTAGATATGTATAGATATGAATATGAGTGTGCTTTGGAAATATGGAAGAAAATTGAACCAAAGTTAATGATCTTTGGTTGAAATATTGATAACAAATATGAGTGATTTGAATTTGACTGCAAAGTAGATATAGAGAATAGAAATCAGAAATTCGTTACTTCAATTGTAAAATCTGTGATGTATTTATAGTTGTGAAAAGGTTTGATTTTAAGTGTTGCTACCATTTCTCTTTGTTTCTGGAGATGCTTCTGTTTGGGTATAACTGAATTGAAGAAGAGATGCAAAATGCAGCCTTTCAGATTTTGACAGTTACACATTTAAAAAATTCCCGGAGCCAAATCCAGACGTCTGGATTGTGATGACCAGACGTCTGGTCCTGTGTTGTCTGGAAAAATTCCACAGGCTCAGACCAAATGTCTGGGAGTAATAAACCAAACGTTTGGTATATGTAAAGTGTTGTTCTGTTTGAATGTATGTGTATTTTACTATATACAAAATCCAGGAAGATTTTACATTCTATTTCTACGATTTGTATACACTGTTTATCTTTCCACTGCTGTGATCTATGTTCCATACTTCGATCTGTATCCTTGAGAATCTGCAAAACTAAGATACGAGATATATGTGAATAAATATTATGATGTGGTATGTTGTCATCAAAACTTGTAAATAGGAGTTCCTAACACGCATTTCCACCAATTGGTGCTACCGGAGTAGGCTTTTTCTTTTCCAAGGTCTCGTACCTCAAAGCCATATCAACTTAATCCACAAAAGTACCTTTAACGTGAGCAGTCATTGTAATGACCCATAAATTTTAACGGTTTTAATAACGTGATTAACTGAATTTTTTAGAAATTTTAAATAGTTGAATTTGGAAATAAAAATTTAATATTTGAGATACGTCTAATTAAACATAGCAAATAGTAAATTCTCAATTTATAATATGGAAGTTTATTTTTCTTGCATAATTCTATTTCAATTCAAATCAGTTAAAATTGATGATAATTAAATGTTTTCCAAACCTGAATATTTTTATACAATAAATTTGTAAATCATCTTCTGATTGAGACGTCATATTTCGTTTTGTCAAATTTGGACTTCTCTAGCTCCGTTTACCTTATTTTCAGAAATTTTGCAGCATTTCCGGTAGCGGAAATTCGAATTTTTATAATTCGATTGTATCACTGATATCAGTGTACTGTTCTGTTCGTCTCGTCGTGCTAATCTCAGCAGTATATTTATTTCTGTACTTTGAGGTCCGGTACGCGATGGAAATGACAAAACGTTGCATCGTATCGGTACCATAAATGTGACTTTTAACTTTCCTTTTCTTTTCAAAAAATTGAAACCGTGTTGTACAAACAAAAAAATTAATTGCTTTAAATCTTTCAGCTGAAATTGTTGCTCGTGACCGTTGACATTCAATTATCTTTTATATATTTTGGTCCGTTGATTTTGCTGGCTCTTCATTTCATACTCTTCCGTCCAATTGGAAATGAAAAAAATATATATGTTTTTCCTAAAGCTTTTATACTTTGTTCTGAAGCAAACTCGTGTTGTCCATCTTCTCTCTCAACCGATCTATCACCCATCCCTCTCTACCTTTCTTCTTATTACAACTCCTCTCCATATCCAATATCAAATTAATCTGCTCGTATATATTTTTCGACTTCCCGTACATCTTCTGTTGCTTGATGGAAAACTGCTGTATCGTGTTCGTCTTCCTCATCTGCATCAACCCGACCGCCCACTCACCCTCCCATACTCTTCGATGGAACCCAACACCTCCCCACATCCATAGCTAACCCGTTAACCTCCCCGTTGCTCCGACCTTTCCCCTGCCACTCCTCCGCCGTGCAACCAGGCCCCACCTCACGCAGCCTCCACTGCCGAGTTTCCCCTTCCTCCAGCTTTCCCGAGCAGCTTCGAACGCACGTGCATCAGCTTCCTCCTCCTCAATCAGAAGCCGACTTCCACCGTGTTCCCTCCTCCATTATTTTCTTGAAACCCGATCACGTCCGTGACAACCGAGCCCACCTTCCCAGTTCGACCACCTTGAACGCCATCACCCTGCAGCCGAGTAGTCCCTTTCCGAACGAACCACCAGCAGGCCTTCAACCTTTGCTGCTCGCAAGATAGCCGAGTTCTTCATTTGCTTTTCTTTTCTTTATTTAAGGTATATACTCATATATATATATATTATTTATTTGTTGTATATATATTATGTGTTAGTTGTCTAAATTTATTATATAGGTTATTATATGCTTTATATATGTTATTATAGTTAGTATATATATGTTTGTTATCTATTATTTACTCTTAAAGTGTATATATGTAAGTATATAAAATTGTTGTTGGTTATAAATATAAAGTATACAAAGTTGTTTATACGTGTATTACAAAAATATATATACAATTGCATGCCGTAGTTTATATTATAGTTAGCATCTATATATAGGGTAGGTTATAGTATATAGATATATAATTTGTCTGTATGTGTTTATGTATATGGGTTTATACTAATTTTGTATTGTACGTATATAAGGTTATTTGTTATAATATGATATGTTTATATAAAATTTACTTTGATCTGTGGGTTTGTTATATATATTATACATATATAGGACTTTAAAAGTAAAGTATACATATATAAAGATAGTATTTAGATATGGGTTGGCTTTAAAGGATATAGATATAAAGTATTATGTTTGCAGTATTTTATATTTTAAAGTATTATATCTATATATATATATAAACTATACTTTAAAAATGTGGGCTGTTGTCCTAATTGCTGTTATGTACTTTGGCTACACTATGGTTATATACTTTGGTTAAAACATATTATATGTTAGTAAGTGATGATATGTATATGTTGTTGTATATAATAGTGTACAGTTCATTTATTTATATAATTACTTGTATATATATTTTACAGTTTACTATATATGATTACAAATGTATTTTTGTTCAAATCTGTTTTACAGTTTATATAGTGTATGTATTTGTTAATTATATATTACAGTTTGCTTGTACAAGTTTATGTTTGCATGTACAGTCTGAAAACTCATCAAGTTTATATATATATATATATATATATATATCGTGACTGGTTATGTAAAATATAGAGAAGAGAATTGGCAAGTTTTATAACAGTATATATATATATATAGTTATGTCTGTATTATCTTGTATATAAATAATAGTCTATATGTATCTACCTATATTAGCTATATATGTGTGCTGTCTGTATAGGTTTGAAAATGGTATATATTAATATTTTGATTTTCTACAAGTATATATATGTTATATGTTATAAGGAAGTTGTTTGTTATATATATTAAGTATGTATTCTAAGTTGATCGGTTGTTATATAGTATATATATGTTCTGAGTTATATATTTTATAAGTTATATAAATATATATGTTTGACTTTAATATTTGAGTTATAATCTAAACAATGATTTTGAAACACATGTGTATATATATATATATATATTTAATTTAATATGTGTTGAAATTAGAATATGATTTGTATATATATATATATAATTTATATGGTATATCTACATCAATTTACCTACACCATTTATCTTCATCGATCCAGTTCGATTTGATTTCGTCAATTCTGAGCTATCAGCTTTGCTCGTCAAAATCATGTCCATCTAGCTTTACTTTGGATGTCGTGCTTACATTTCGTAACTCAACTTCATTGTCTATCCTCTCTAGCCTCTAAAGGTGAGCAATCACTCACGATTAACATTCTTATATTTATTAAATTTGATTTCAATTGAAATGACAATTGGAATATGTTGCTGTTAGTTATTTAAATTATTATATATTTGCTTTTATCTGTATCTGTTAACCTGTGGGATATGACACCATATCCTATTGTTTATATTCTTTTTAATTATTGATGATATATGCATGTTATATTCATATCTGTTATCACTCTGCAAGTTCCCTGTTAATGTAGAATTCCCTATGGGTTGAAATGATACATACCTGTAACGACCCGATATTTTCAACCATTCGCATCCATTATAAGTGTATAGGTAGACACTCATGCCGGAGTTGAATTGCTCAAAATACCGCGTTGTAAATAAAATTTGGCAAATCTTAGAATATACAGTAAATAAATATAATCACAGATCACAGACACAGAGTAAAATAATGCAGCGGAAGTAAAAGAAATAGTAGTTCATGAAGCTACTATATAAATATATCAGAGTTACATATGATATAACAGAAGAAATAGAATACAACAAAAGTCTCAATATAATAACCAAGTACAAGCTGAGTAGAACAACGGAAATGAAATAGATAGGACAAGACAAGCAAATAATCTCCAGCGATTCAAATCTCCAAGCGAGTGGAAATCCAAATCTATGAATAACTCAGGCTGACCCGAGCGTAAAGCAAAACACAAAACACTCGAGTCAGGATAATATATACTTATATAATGTAAACCAACTCAAGTGAACTGTAATAAGGGTACAAGTAACTTAAAGAATGCTTGGGATCGCCCATTCTTTAAGGATCCGTTAAACTATTTACTATGTAGTAATATACGCTATATACAGTAGTATCTAATCAGTAAAGTATAATCATATAGAAAATAGTGTTAAGGGGATGGAGAACCTTAACGCGGTCGGATCTTAAAATCATAATCGTAGTAAAGCTCGATATGGTAGGTGACACGGCACAACTAGGAAATGCCAGGGTAGATATACCAATTACGCACACGGACTGATGGAGCGCATAGCAGCCACTACCGTCCACCTCGAACAACACTCCCAAATCGGAGGATGGCCATCTAATCAATCACAAGTAAGAGTATAATATCGAAGAAATGTGTCCGAGAAGAGGTGCTACCTCACTGGTCCGAGATCGCTCCTATTTTAGCCACCTTATGCCAACTCACGGGTGTTGGGTCCACGTAACATACCTTAAGAACGTCGCCACCATCCTACTTCATTCTGGAATCTCCACCGCGTACACGGTTATCAAAGTGGTTTTCGGTATCGACAGAGAGTATGTCCATATCCGATCCCGGTCTCTTTGCCAACCAATCGTTATTATAACCTGTGGTTATAATTTTTAAAAACAACACTTTACTTCAAAATAAAATATCATTTCAAACCATATCTTTATCAAAATAAAGATTAAATCAATTCCAAACCATCTCCATATATTTAAATTTTCATATCATTTCAAAACTTCATTTCAAATCATTTTAATATAATAAAATATCATATCCTTACAAAACTTCATTTCAAATCATTTTAATATAATAAAATATCATATCCTTACAAAACTTCATTTCAAATCATTTTAATAAAATAAAATATCCTATCAGTTCAAATCCAAATATTCAACTTTAAATACCTTTTAAATTCAAAGATATCGTTCATTTACTATCATTTCAAATCACCTTTAAATAGTTTATATTCCAATCAAAATAATTCATTTAAACCTTTTAAAAGTGTAATTATTATATTTTCAAATCAAGTATTCAATTTCCAAAGTTTCAAACCATTCTGAGTTCGTTTACTAAGTCAAAAACCCTAATTATTAAAATTTCAGCATTTCACAGCATTTAAAAACAACTGCTATAAGTTATATTTGAAAACATTTTTAATTCAGCAAAGACAACACTTAAAACTGCTGTTAAAACTCAGTTTTAGTTGAATTATAGTTCAAAACAGAAAAGCCAGCATTTCAGAAGTGCTGCGATAGTTCAGATTTCAAAACAAGGGTTAAATTTGATTTCAACATAGACTGCAGACCATTATGCATTTCCAGAGAATGCTATAATAGGCCTGAGTTCAATATTAGCCTATAAGTACAACTACAGCAACTTCAGCATTCTAGAAATGCTGTAATAGCTCCTTTTTACACAATTTTAGTTCAAAACAGAATCTATAGCATTTCTGAATGCTATTAAAAGTTAATTTCAGGTGTTAGTGTATTTCCAGCAATTAAATAACTTTAATTTAAAACACATAAACATTTTTAAAATCATATTTTAACATTTCAAATGTTCATTTACATATCATTTAACATATATCTTTTCACAATAAATTTCTTATAATCAAATCCAATTTTCAACAATTTACTTCATAAATTTTAGTGTAAAAGTGTCAAATTCTTCACATTTCAACAAATAAACTTAACACTTCAAATTTAAATTACCATTTCACAATTTAACTAAATTTCCAATTTTATTTAGTTAACTTAAACCTTTAATTAAAACCAAATTTCACATTTCCTAATCAAGTTATATTTTAAAAGATCACTTCTAAACATTCATTTATTTAACCACTTAAATTCATAGAAAAATCAATAATACTTTAATAAATCACTTAAATTCAAATTTAATCAAATTATCATATTTACCATTTCCAAATAAAATTTAATATCCATTTTTTTATATAACTTAAATATCATTTTTAACCAAAATTCCAAATTTCCAACTTAAGTTATATTTCAAAAATCCAGTTAAACCATTCATTAATTACATTTTTAACACATAGAAAAATCATAATTTCTTTAATTCAAAATATTTCAAAATTTGTTTAAATCAAATTTCATAAATTTATATTTTTAAAATACTTAAAAACATTCAAACACTTTATAAAATAACCACGGGCCTGTATATAGTTTTCTAGCCTAGGTCAAGTGATACGGATATGTATCATTTCAATCCGCAGTCTAAAATGAAAAATCCGGGTTCTATCATTTCAAACCCGCAATCCCAAGTTAAAATAAATTAAATAAAAACCATTCAGGCCTATCATTTCAGCCCATAACGATTTTCCCTATTCTAAAGTCCGTTCGGGTATGTATCATTTCAACCCATAGTGATTCTAGTCTACAGGGAACTTGCAGTGTGATAAACATATATAAATGAACAGAATACATTATATAACAGTAACGGATGATATAACGGGTGTATAAACATCATATGATCATAACATAGTCAAGTATAACATGATAATATATTTCTACAGATTCACAGGGTATCAATTTACTAGTTATATAGATACATATTGTCTGGTGAGAATAACTCACTTGTTAAAGCTGGAGATTAGCGACCAAAACACATAGAATAGATTCCAGAAAGCACAACAAGCACGATATAGCATGACTCTTGATTTGAATGAATGGAGAGCCTTGATATTTATCTTGTAAACAACCCAAAACAAGACAATATAACAACAAAATTCAATACGACTTTAAAATGAAATAACTTTGAAATACAAGGAGATACGAATACGTAGTCTTTTGCTTTGCCTCCTCTACTATTTGGTATGGCTTAGGGTCTGATTTGGTTCAAATATGGTCAAGTTTTGGGTCAGGTTTGGGCTAACATAGCTTGGGTTCAAGGTGGTGTAACTTGTAGTGGAAGTTGTATTGAGGAATGGGAAGAGGTTTAAGGCAAAAAGGTAGTTTTTGGTCATCAAGGTGGTTCGGCCATGGGTAGTGGGCTCGGCCTGTGGGTGCACCATGACTGGACATAGGTGGAAAAGGGTGTGCCATGGTCAGGTCAGAGGAGTGGTGGCGGCTATGGTGGTGGTTTGGGTGGTGGTTGAAGTGGATGAGCAAGAAGTGGTCAAACAAGCATGGTTTTTGGCCTTTGGTTGCATTTGGAAGGGTTTGGCCATCAAGGGGTGTTCAGCCTTGGTCATGGCTGGTGGGGTAGATGGTGGTGATGGTCTGGAAGAGATGGAAGGTGGTGGTGGTCGTGGAACAAGGGGAAAGCCGATCCAAACTAGCATAAGAAACAAGGCAAAATTGCATAAAATAGGAAGAAAAAGTAGAAAAAAAGAGTGAAACCATTACCAAAATTTTGCAAGCCGTGAATGAAATGAGATGAGAAGTTTTTTTCACGTAAAAATGAATGTAATACACGGCCAAACTGAAGAAAAGAACAGCCAATTGAATTAAAGTGAGGGTTATGGCATTTGAAGAGTTTAGGAGGTGAAGAGACTTAAGTTAAATAAGCTTTTTAACTCTCCATATTTCTTATTTCTTTTTAAAACAAATAAAACAAAATAATTTCAGAAAATACTTTTAAAAACCGAAACAAAGTGAAATAATATTAAAATAAATAATATATTTTAAAGAAAATAGAAAAAGATTTAAAGAAATTGCTTTAAAATCCAAAACAGTGTCCAGAAATTACAAATAAATCACCATTGACTTTGAAAAATTATTTTCTCCATTTTAAAAATATTCAAAAACAAAATTTGAACTAAAATGATTTTGAAAACATTTTCAAAGTGAAATAAATAATTAAATTCAGAGAAAATAGCAAAAGAATTGAAGAAATTGTTTAAAAATAGCAGACAGGACATGAAAATTTCACATAAATTACCATTGACTCTAGAAAAATGTCTACTTCACTTTAAAAATAATAAAAGACAAAAATATACATAAAATAACATATTAACACATATTAAAATAAAATATGACAAAGAAAATAAAATTTATAAAATTTAAAATAGGCAAAAATGCACAATAAAACAAATTATACTAAAATTTGAAATGTACATAACTTTTACATTTTAACTCCGTTTTCAACGAGACGCAAAGCAATATTCATGTTATTAAATCTATTTTCATAATAAAAGATAAAATTTATAATTTCAAATATTTAAATTTTAAATTTAAAAGTCAAAGTTTGACTATTTTAACCAAAATTCACTCTTTCTGGAAATATTAAATTTAGTCATATTTGGAATTCTAATCCACACAAAAAAAATCAAAGTTTATATTTACAATAACAAATTTTATTCTTTTCATAAATAAAGCTTTTGAATATGGAAAAATCGATTTAAAAATATTTGCAAAATATAGGGTTGTTACAATACCTGAACGATCTTGTAGAATATGAGAAAATCGTTATGGGTTGAAATGATAAACCCAAGCGATTTTCATTGAATTGAATTTGGGATTGCAGGTTGAAAAGATATATACCCGTATATATTTAAATTGTGGATTGAAATGATAAATATCCGTATCACCTGACCATAGGATAGAAAAATATATACAAACATCGTTGGTCTATATATATATATATATATTTTGAAATGATTTTCAAAGTTTTAAAGAGGATATATATATATAGGTTGACATAAATATTGATTTTAAATAGTATATATATGTGTATATGTTGTTTTATAAAGGTTTAAATTTTAGATTTTTAAAATTACATGTTTGAATTATAAAGGTTTAAAATTTTAAATTTTGATTTAAAGTGATTAAACGAATATTTCAAGTTTAAATAAATTGAAGAAAATATTTAGTTTAAATTGTAATTAAGGCTTATTTAAATGATATCGGATTTTATTAAGTGGATATTTCAAAACTAAATAATAATAAAGTTAAATTGAGATATAAATGAAATTATCAAATTTAGTTTTGAAAATGTTGAATATTTAAAGCTTTGAAATCTATTGAAGATGAAATGGTTTAATTTGTAGTTTATATTTGAAATCGATATAAAATGGTTTATCGAGACTTGAATTGAATTGAAATGAAGAACTCAGATTTGATTTAAATGGTATTTGGAATTTGAGTTAATTCGAATTGATTTGTGAATTTTGAGGAAACTATTTTATTATATAAAGTATTTTTAATATGTATATAAATATTTTACTTTATAAATGATTTTGATATAAAGCTATTATTAACACACTAATTATTTTATTATAAATCTATTTTATTAAATATACAATTTTATTTTATTAACTATTTTAATTTATATAAACTATTTTATTTTATTAACTATTTTATTATATATATACTATTTTCTATGTCAAACTATTTAAGTGGAAAGTGTTACAATTTCAAAGTGTTATGATTTCCAAAGTGTTATGATTTCCAAAGTGTATAAATTTCTAAGTGTTATAATTTCGAAGTGTTAAAATTTTGGAAAGTGTTATGATTTTGGAAATGAATATTATTTTGAGTGAATAATGATATCGTTTTGATATAGTTTTCAAATGGATATGATATTTTGGTTTTGAAATATGATTTGAAAGAAATGACCACGGTGTTATAATGACGTTTGGTTGTTAAAGAGACCGGGATCGAATATTGTCATACTCTCTGCCAATACCAAAAACCACTTTAACAACTGTGTACGTGGTGGAGACTCCAGAATGAAGTAGGATGGTTTGGTGACGGTTCTATGTGGTATTTACGTGACCCTGACTCCCGTGAGTCAGCTTGATGCAGCTAAAACAAGAGCCACGCCGGGCCAAGTGAGGTCATTCCTCCTATCGGACACATTTCTTCGATACCATTCTATTGCTTTTGTGATTTGATTGGGTGCACCCTCGATTTGATTTGGGAGTGTGTCACGAGGTGGGCGGTAGTAGCTGCCCTGGCATTGCCTCGAGTGCCTTGTCACATGCCCTATCGCGCCTTCTACGAGTTTGTTTTGTACCGTACCTATGTGGTGTCCTCTGTGTAAACCTCTCGGAGGAGCGCACGGCATTGTATAGACTACGGGAATATATAAAATGTGTTAAGGGGGATATGGGTAACGCCTTAACGCTATTTTAATATCTTTTACTTTACTATAGAAATATTATAATAGCGTATATTACTACATAGTAGATAGTTCCATGGATCCTTAGAGGATGGTTATCCCAAACATCCTTTGAGTTACTTGTATTTCAGTTGATATTTCACTTGAGTTGGATTTATTGATATAAGAATTTTAATCCTGAATCGAGTGTTTTGTGTTTTTCTTTATGCTCCGGTCAGACTGAGTGTCACAGCATTTGAGACTCACCTTTGGAGTTGGAGCTTCACTTGGAGATCCATCTGTATCTATTCAGCTTTCAGCTATCCAGTGGTTTTGTTCAGACTTGTCATCTATTTGTGTTCGAGACTACATTGTATTTGATACGTTATGTTGTATTTTATTTCAAACCCTGCTGTTTTTTATAGTAGCTTCATGAACTACTATTTATTCTATTCCGCTGCTTATTGTTATATTACTCTGTGTCTGTGATTCTGTGATTATTTTATTTACTGTATATGCTGAGTTTTGCCAAATATAAATTAACAATATGATATTTTGAGCAATTCAAGTCCGACATGTGCGGATGCGAATGGCATGAAATAGTGGGTCGTTACAGTCGTTCTCTCATGGTACTCTTCTCTCATGCCCAAAACAAACATCTCATTTTTTTAATGGGGTGTTGATCAATTCTGGTCCAAAACAAGATAGCTCATTGAACTTCGTCTCATATTCTGCTACAGATAAACCCCGTGCTTCAAGTCCATGAAGTTCCTGCACATCCTGGTCCTCCCTACTATTGGAAAGAATTGGTCCTCAAAATCTTCTTTAAATCGGGCCCACAAAAACTCTTCTTCTGGAACATTTGCAGTAAGGGTGTCCCACCAAGCTGCTGCTCCCTCTTGCAGTTGTCATGCTGCTAAAAACTGTTTCTGTTCATCAGATAAACTAACACCTTTAAAAATCTTTTCGCAAGATCGCAACCAAGCTTCCACCTCCACGATAGACTAAGTTCCTTTAAACGGTTTTCCTCCTAGATTGGTGTAATCCTTGCATAAGGTTGTGAAATTCACTCTTGGCTGCTCTAGGCTGCCTCTTCGGCAATCCGAACTCCTCTAGGATTTGAGGTTCAACCATTTGTAGTCGTAGTGCTACCCGCTCCCCAACCTCGTCTACCTTTATTACTCATGCCGTACTATCTGGACATAGTAAGATAATCTAAGAATACTTGGACGAGACAAATCTTGAAAGAAGGGTGCTAATTAAATCTATCAAGCTGATATATCTATCGTATATATAGGTATACACATGAAAATTACAAATATGCACTCTCAAAGTTGACCCTAACCCAAAGCCTATGTGTTCGCTTAACCTAAGCTCTGATACCAAAATATAATGATCACCTTTCTTACTCCGAAAGGCGAGTCATTACGGGTAGAAGAAAAAGAAAGATAAGAAGAAAACTACACAATCACAGAATATCACCACGAATCAAAACAACTTATAATAGATAATAAAGCATATTACATAGTCATTTCCATAATAAGAATACATCAGAGTCATTACATCACAGCCTTCAACTGGACAGTTATAACTACTTGTCCATACAAAAACACATAGATCATACATAACACAACGGAATAAAATAATAACCAGCTAACGGTGAAACCACCTGCTCTAGCTCCTTCAAAATGCTCCTGTAAGAAACCTGGATCACTTAGCCACTCATACAAATTTGAGTATCCAAGAGTTTTAAGAAAATAAAATAAAACTCCGGGCTAGACATAGGTCTAGTGTGAGTAAACTCAAGACAACTTAAATTTTACTTTTAATGAACACTTTGAAAATCAAAGGTATCTCGTAAGACCACGCCGCACATAAACATGGAAGGGTTTTTACCTTACGATAACCAAAACACTTTATATAGAAATCTAGTGATATTATGATAATGTCTAGGGTTTTCAAGTAAAATATAACATAGTTGAATGCTTGCATCTCACATTCCAACATATTTGGGTACAACTAAATCCGTACGACACTTATTGGAGAATGGATTCCATAAAATGATTGGACTACTGGGATACCGCCCGTCACAATACACCTCTAGATTTGTGTACCGAGGTCGAACCTATCGACCCCTGCCAAAACAAGTTCGACCTACCCTTACTAGATAGTACCGAATATGATCATCACTCGGTTGAGATCAGCAACCGTACCGAAGCATACATGAGTAGATATCTAGACGGGAGTGATCATAACCTAATGAAAGTGACCTACCTAGCCTTGTTGCATCTCCCATGTTTTAGTCATTCCCGGTTAATGAGGCCTGAGCCTACGTTTACCTTTATTATAGCATTTCCACTTGGAATGCTAACATTCCCTTCCTGATGTTGACACAATGTCAGCATCATCCATACAAGTCGTTCAGGAGATGAACGAACCGAAGGCACTATCTCCACTACACCCATTTTGGAATCACCCTCAGGGTTAGTAGCAAATAGCCCTTGCACTTCAAAGTCTTCATCTTGGATCTTGCCTTTACTATTTCCAATTCGAATGCTTACGTTGGTTCGAAGTGGTTTTCGGATAAAACTGCTATCCGGTCCTGGTCTTCCTAAACCAACGTTCGATAATTTAAAGGGTCGAGTTGTTTATAGTGGACCATTCCACAATCAGGGTGTAAATATGAACATACGTTCCATATTCTTAAATTATCATGACCCACTTATTGAAATTAACCCCTTTTATTCATCACATTTTCGAAGTGCGATATTTGTGATAAGTACAAGTCGACTTACTTTCAATAATACATGTCAACATTTTATTACAACTACTTTAATTCATTTGGCTACTTAATAACGTGGACAAGAGATCCTTTGGTTTTAAAACAATTTACTTAAACAAGAAAACTGGTTAAAGTAAATAACCGATAGAGTTTTGAAACAAGCTTGAAAATCAATAAACCTTAATTAAATCATAAGTTTAAAATTTAATTAAACTTTAATTAATCTTAATTGAATCAAAAATCATAATTTAACCCTTAATTAATTAATAATTTATTTATAATTACCTCAATTAAACTTTAATTAAATAATATTCATTTAAGAATTAAACCCTAATTAGGTGGATAATTAAACTTTAATTAGATAATAATTAATTAAATAAATAACTCTAGTTAAATAATTAATTTAAGTAAATAAACTTGATCAAATAAAAATTAATTTCTTTTATCTTAATTAATCATTATTTCAAACTTCCTTAATTAAAAATATTTAACTTAGTTAATATTTTCTTAAAACTCTAATTACTTAATTAATTAAATACTAATTACCCTAATTAATAAATTAATTAAATAAATTATTAAATAATTAAAACTTAAACTTTTTACTTATCATTAGTTTGAAATGTGTTTCAAAAACAATCCAAAAGAAAGACTATAAAACTTGAAATCGTGAAATATTCCGAACTACATCCACAGCGACTGTCGCTATGATCGTAGTTCACTAGAATTGTTTTCGAGGTGAAAACCTCACTTTAACTCTAGCTACTACATGTTTGAAACACAAATGGAAGGGTTTTGAAAACTTAAACAAAAGGTAAAAACTTGGAATTTTTTTACTAAATTCAAAAACTAGAAAACAAGCTTTTGTTTCCAAATCGGATCTCAAGTCCTTTGCGACCTTTCAAAGTGCTAACTTCACAACATTTACATCACATGCACTTGGTTTTATTTTCATAAACACACTACCATCATATCATAACCAACCATTCACATATCCATATCCAAATATATCATTTAACATCCAAATTCACAAATCCAAGCTCAATCACAAACTTGTAGTTATATGCCATCAAAACAACATGATATTTCAATATAACTAATACTATATTTTCACAACATATAGTTCATCAAAATCAAGTTGTTTCTTTTCCAAAAATAAGAGTTTTACTCACCGAAACTTTACTAACTCAAAGCGAACTTTTGCCAAAATTTTGAAACAACCTAGTATCTTGGAATATTTAAAACTTTGGATGCTTGAACGCCCTAAATGGGCTCGGCCTAATGGGGTTGGGCTCGGCCATGCGGACTAGTGGAGGATGGTGCTTGTATTTTGGAAGAGGAGGTGTTGAAATATGTGTAGAAGTGTTTTTAAGTGGAAAAGAAGTGGTTTTTCTCAAATTAGAAGATATGAAGAGAAGCCATGGATATGTTCGCTCAAGCATTTAGAAAATTTAAAGTAAAGAAGAAGATTGTAAAATGAGAAACATAAGAGTTAAGGGATATATAAAGGTTTAGGAAATTATTTAAAAATATGTAAGTGCTTGAATATAATATGTATATATGCATGCATCTCCATTCTCCTCCCCTAATTTCTGTCCGCGTTACACCCCCCTCTCTCTTGCACTATTCATGTCATTCTCTTGTACTATGTGTTGAAAAAAGGATAGTTTTATATGTTAATATATATATATACACACATATACTTTTGATAAATAAAATCTTATATGTTTATATACTTACGTGAGAAAACATGTACATGCATATATACATGTACACACCATGTTAGGATAGTTTGTAATGTGTATATATGTGTTTACAATAGTGTTATGATATTTTAGATAACTTTTAACCAATGAAAAATCAATATTTTGGAAAATAATTTTCGGTCACATTTTCTATTTCTTTATGAACTATATATATTGGTAAACAAATTTTGAAAATGAGACAAGCACCACCATCCCAGTGGTTAAGTGATTTGGCTTTGGTGCGAGAGGTCACAAGTTCGAAACTTGCATAGCTTGATTCGAACGTTTATTGTCATGTGATATGTTGTCACAATGATTTGTTGTATATAAAGTACCATTTCAAAAAAAAAATTTGAAAACTATTTTATCACCATTAGTTATTATTTAAAATAGTTTTATTTGTTAATAAAAATTAATTTATTAATTATTTAAAAACATAATCAAATATCCATTTAAATAGCGATTAAATTCTGGGTTGTTACACTAAGATAGAAGAGTTGGTAAGAGATGATGTAGGATCTTGATCCTAAACTATTTCTAAATTCTCCTCTATATAAGCATCTCTACGCCTCTATCTCTCCCCCTCTATCTATCCAATTTTTTAAGTTCAAATCAAATCAAATAAAGTGTTATTCGATAGCGAACGGTCAACGGTTTAGGGACTAGCAATCTACTGGATTGGAAATCAGTTCAAGGAGCAAATCTCATCATTGCAAGGTGTACTTTCAGGCATTGGGTGTAAAGTACATTTCTAGTAAAGATGTCTAATGAAGATATAATTATTAACGTTTATATATATATAATATTGTTATTTATATGACTATTTTGATATACAAATATATTATCACAATTGGATTGGTTGTTGTTTGCATATACTTGTATATTAAAATTAAAAAGAAAATTCATGTACATACCTATAATGGTATGGCTCAACAATGAAACAACCATTTTTTTATTTTAATAATGTAATATATACATATTTAAATATATAAATATATACACAAAGTTTATAAATTAAATATTACAACATACAACAACAACTAAGCCATTATTCCCAAACAAGTTAGGGTCGGTTAGAGATGGATCCAAAACTAAGCGACAAAGTCAATTTAAAAATCATAATAACAACAACAATAACAACAACAACAACAATAACAACAATAATAATAAAAACCATGATGATGATAATAAAATAAAGTAAAATAAAAATAAAGATAAAATATATATATATATAATAATAAATAAATATAAAATATAAAATAAACAAATAAACCATGATGATAAAAATACTAATACTAATTAGTAATAATGGTACTAATAGTAATATTGATCGAAGATCAAACACTACGTCTTAGGCTTCTATTCATTAGCCCTATAATTTAAAACTTATAACACAACCCATAAACCAACCCTAAGCAAATAGAACTCCTAGCTCGTGGTTCTGGTACGTGGATCGCTAACTTCCATACGCTGCTGTCCGACACCAACTCTTCGGATATATTTCAATCCTTCAAGTCCATTTTTACTACTTCCTCCCATGTCAACCTTGGTCGACCTCTACCTTTCTTTGACCATTCGACGTGGCCTATAATTCCAACATGCACAGGTACCTCGGAAGGCCTCCGTTAGAGATGTCCAAACCATCTTAAGCGGTGTTGGACTAGCTTCTCCTTAATTGGTGTTACTTCAAGTTTATCACGTATATCATCATTTCTAATTCAATCTTTTCTTGTATGGCCGCAGCTCCATCGCAGCATATGCATCTCTGCTATACTTATCTTCTGGACATGCTGGCTTTTAGTAGGCCAACATTCTGCACCATACGACATCGCAGGCCCGATTATCGTTTTGTAGAACTTTCCTTTATGTTTCTGTGGGACTTTCCTTTCACAGAGAATGCCAGACGCTTATTGCCATTTCACCCATCCCGCTAGAATTATAAAACTAACATCTTCATCAATCTCACCATCATACTGCATCATTGATCCTAAATATCAAAAGGATTCCTTCTTAGGCACTACTTGTCTGGCCAGATAGTAGCTATACTTTGAGATGGCATAATAAGCGGCGTAGGCGGTCATCACGCAAGCCATCGTATCATAGCCGGCGAGTCAGGCGTTTGGAAGATGGTAAGTTGAGAGCAGTCGTAATCAACCTTAGAAGCCTGATCCAGTAACCGATCCCAGTTCATGTCATATCATCTTGGTTCTCCAGCCTTTGGGGGTATCGTTTGAGTAGCAGTTTCTTGTCCATTCCTTGGCTACAATTCAGCAGCTGCTGCTTGATCCCCTATGCTCCGGTTAGTCATAGGGTTCGGTTACTTTCCCTTTTTGAATGCAAAAGGAATCGGCTAGAGGTATCAGTTGTAGTTGAATGTGGTGCAGGGTTCGGTTGAACAAGGGTTTGGTTCTGGATGAACGCGGCATAGCAATTGGTATTGAATGTTTTATTAGAGGGATCGGTCATACGGAGTATGGAGGGATTGGTAGTGAATGTAGGGATGGGCTATAAGTGATCGGTGAAAGGGGTCGGTCATTAAGATGGTTGTAGGCATGCGATCGGTTGTAGTGCTAAGGAGGGATCGGTGGTATAGGGATCGGTATATAGACCATGCAAAGGGATCGATATATACACCTTGCAGAGGGATCGGTATATATACTTTTTGGAGCGATCGGTATATATGCTGGAAGGATTGGTATAGCTGTTTCGAAGGGATCGGTATTGATGTCTTTGGAGGGATTGGTATTGAGCATGTATATGTATTTAGGGGTCGGTCATGATGGTATCGGTGCTAGACCCCAAGAAGGAGGGATCAATCATGATGGCCTTGAGAGAGGGATCGACCTTTAGCTAACCTGAGTGCAAACTTCAACATTTGACTCGACACCGCTGAACTCGCACTTCATATACTCTCTTTTAATTCTGCTAAGCCTAAAACCCTTTGATACTAAAGTTTGTCTCTACAGCTCCAGTTGTTTATCAACCACAATCCTACTTTCATCAATTAGCACCACATCATCAGCAAAGAGCATACACCAAGGAATCTCACCTTATATACCCTTCGCAATCACTAGAGTAAAAATGTAGGGGCTCAAAACTGACCCTTAATGTAATCCTATGTTAAAAGGAAAGTCATCGTTTCACCCTCGCATGTTCTGACGCTAGTCACAACATCATCGTACATATCCTTGATAAGGGTAATGTACTTTGTCGGGACTCTCTTCTTTTCCAAAACCCATGTAACACCCCAGATTTTTAGTAACATTGTTTAGGATATTTAATTAGCTAAATTAAATAAAATAATGTGTTGATTAGGGGATTGAGATTTGATTTAATTAAAGGGTAGTCGTGCCATTTAACCTTTAAATTAAAATAAGAGTTAAATTGAAATAGAGGAGGGGTAAAATAGGAAAGATGCCATTCCTATAACCCTTAAACATGTAGTGTATCTCCCCATACACGTTCACTTTTCATTTTCAAATTTTTTAAAAGAGGCCAGCCACCATTAACAAGAGTAAGAGGAAGAAAAGCTAGGAAGAAGCTTAAGCAAATCAAATCCATTCACATCTCAATCTTTTTAATCTCTAAAGTCAAGGTGAATAACGTTTACATCTCATTTTAGATTGTGTTTTCGGTTTTTAGATGAATGCCGGTATTTTGCATTGATTTGCCATGTTTTTAAATGATGGAATGATTATATATACATGTTGATGATTTATGTATGCTCATATTGATTTTATGATAGTTTTAAGGTGAAAACCCTATAAAATGGTAGCCAAATGCCTTGCGAATTTTTATGAAGATCATAAATATTATTTTGGCGATGGATTATATGGAATTTATATGAATTTTCTAGTAAAGAAAATGTTAATTTGGGTTAAAAATTATTTTCTGCTAAATAATAAGACATTTGGGTCTGAAATTTTTATATGTTGGAAAACGTATTAAAAGAGATTTTCTAAAAAATTTGTAGATTTTTCCTAATATATAAAAGTATTTAAGGTATGAGATATGAATGTTTTATATAATTAAGGAAGGGAAAGGGACTTTTTGCAAAATAATTTAAATTTGTTAACCCTAGAAAGTCGGCAGCACTTTTGAAAAACTGTAGTACTTTTTATTGGTAAAGAAAGAGGCAACCAATCACAATTAGACATGTAAGGCAGGTTAGGTGGAAAGAACTATTTGCTGCATGTTTTTCACTGTTTCGACACCATCGACACCAGGTTCTGCCTCCTCATCTTTGCTTCCGACATAGTTGAAACCAATGCACATGGTATCAGGAAACTAGTATGTAGTGAATTGGATGAAGGCGGAAGGTAGGAAGTCGAAACCAGGGGTTCCGAAGGGGTTGGGGCTTTGCTTTGATTTTTAAAGGAAAATGCGCCTGCTTGCTTCTGACTAAAATGGCTTTCGACCGAGTAGCTTTCGACTTGATCTAATGGTTTTAAAAGAAATGGTTTCGATTGGGTTGCGCTATTGTTTTAAATGATTGCTTTCGACTAAGTCGAAGCTTTTAGCTGCCACTTCCTACCATTCGACCCAGATGGTTTCAAAGGGTTGTTTTGTTTTCTAAAAACCTGGCCACCTCTCCAATGCTTTCGAAAGGGATGGTTTCGACACCATCACTTCTTTACTTAGGGAATGGTTTCGAAGCAGATGCTTTCGACTTAAATGTTTTAAAGACCCTTTTTTATAGTAAAACCCAAATGGTTTCGAAAGAGATAGTTTTAAATGGTTTCGAAACAGATACTTTCGACTTTAATGGGTTTCTGATCCTTTTGCTCTACTTGAAGGCAGAATCTAAATGGTTTCGACCGAGACGTTTTTCAAAGGTTTCGAAGGGGCAAATTTTTGAATGGTTTCGAAAGGTTTCAACATGTTTTAAATTGAACCCAAAGTGCTTTCGAAAGGATCGAATTTTGGCTGTTTTGAAAGGTTTTAATGAATGGTTTCGAAAGGGGTGGTTCCCCAGGGTTTCGAAAGGGTTGAAAAGAAGGGTTTTCCCTATGTTTTCGAAAGGCAATATTTTAATGGTTTTAAAGGAGGATATCTAGTGTTTTGAAGCTTTCGATAAAAAGAAATTAAAGTTTTTCCAATGTTTTCGAAAGGCTTTTAATGGTTTTGAAATGGTCTTTCAATGGTTTCAAAGGGTTTACCTTCAATGGTTTCGAAGTGGTTGTTTATGGGTTTTAGATAAAGATTTCGAATGTATTAAATAGGTAATATAGCCTAAGTGTTTTCAAGTTAAAAAGGACTATAACTTATTTTGGAAGGATAGCTAATCCTTATTAAATCTCATCATTATTTTGAGTAAAGTATATATACCCTAGCAAAATAGCTTAGAGTAAAGCTAAGGAAATATTTTCCTTGTATAAGTATGATTTAAAAGGTTAAATTATTTTCAAAAGGTTATCAAGGAAAAGGGTATAAGGTAGTTAACACTAAGAAAATAACTCAAACAGTTAGACCATTTTCGATTCGGACAGTTAGTCCATTTTGTGGGCAGTTAGTCCAGTTTTATGGACAGATAGTCCATTTATACCGTAACGGACCTTGCTATTATGTTGTGGACAGATAGTCTACTTATTACCTATTTTTGGATAGATAGTCCATTTATTAGCATAAAGGATATTGTTATTTTGATATAGTCAATTTGATTGTAGGAAAGGATTGCAAAATATACGTTTTGTAAAGGATATTAGTGAGGGGAAACTCGTTCTGCTAAGCGGCATGGTCTCACTTAATATCAGTAAACCGAGATGTAACAGAATTATTCACACCAAGCTTAATGTCTGAATCGAAGTTTACGTTTTCCCTTAAACTCTCGGGTACTCAAAATTGACTTGAGTAGGCTGAGGATTAGGGTTTTCAAGTTTTAGTCTTTTGGCGAATAAAGCTTTCGGAGATGAGCATATGGCTGACGGATAGCTAATTAGGAGTTACATATTGTTTTACTTATTTCTGCTGTGTATTAAGTCAGATATGACTATATTATCTCTGATCAACCAAGGGGACATCATCATATGTCGCTCTTGGTATATTTTTGTAATGATTATAATTTATCTTTACTTGGGAAACGATATGGGATTATGTAACTTAGATATGAATTTGTTTTGAAATGTAATCAGTAAAATATTGTTTTTGGAAATCTGTGATTTTGTTCATATTCAAGTGCTTCTGATATTATGGATACCATTATCATTACCATATTTTTTCACCAGAAGTTAATACTATAGATGACTGCAGCATCTGTAGCGCTTAGCTTTTGGCCTCCAGATATGGGATGTTACAACTTGGTATCAGAGCATGGTTTATGAAAAAAATTAAACTAAAAATGGTTTTTAAAATATAATCCTAAGGAATCAGAGTAAGATTGAGGTATGGGATAACGCTATAGTAACGTACTTGTATTTGTTATATATAAGTATATGCTTTATCTCTAGTCTCCTATCCTTGTTAGGTTATTTTTCTGTATCTCATAAGGTTTTAATACAGATATGGAAGGTAAAAGAGGAAGAGTTAACCCAGGAGGGGAGGGCACCGATGGGAATGCCAGACCTAGTACAAGGAGGACCCAAGGTCAGGCACAAGCAGAGAATGTAGGTGATGAAGTCCTGCAAGTGGACATGGGAGCTATGCATCAGTTTTTTGTGAATATGATGCAAGCTGGAGTTGCAGTTGGAATGGTGGGAGGAGATGCTGCCGGGCCGGGAGTTTCGGAAGTTCCGGTAGTTAACCATTATGCTAAGCTAAGTGGAGATTACGCTAAGCTTGGAGGGAAGTCTTTTCTGGGGATAGAGGATGCTATAGAAGTGGAGAATTGGTTGTTGCACTGCAAAAGGATTTTTGCAGACTTGGGGCTCAATGATGAGCAGAAGAGGAAGTTGGCATCCAGACAGCTTTAGGGAGCCTCTTTGTTTTGATGGAATAATGTAATGGCCGGTGTGGATGAGGAAACTTTGTCATGGGCAGATTTAAGGGGATGTTCCAGGAGAGGTTTATGTTTGCAATGGCACAGTCAGCTCTGATCAGAAAGTTTGATGAATTAGAGCAGGGGGAGATGTCGGTTCTAGAGTATGCTAGAAAGTTTGAGGAGTTGGCTAGATATGGTTATGCTTCAGTAGATACAGTGATGAAGAGGAACGAGAAGTTTATCAGGGGGTTGAAGTATGAGTTAGCTAGGGCCACATTACCTCATATTAGAGATCCTTCTAACTTTGTTGTGGAGATGGCCTTAAGGCATGAGGAGATTCTTGATTCTCTAGAGAAGAGCAAGGCTAAAGAAGTCCAGGTTGGGAAAAATCAGAAGAGGAAGTTCTTTCCTAAGAAAGACGCTCAGAAGGGTGGAGTAGCTAAGAAAGAGAAGTCTAAGATTGTTTGTTTCAAGTGCGACAAGAAAGGGCACTTTGCTAATGAGTGTCGTGCTGGGAAAACTAAGGAGGTGGCTGGAAAGAAGAATGTCAGGTGCTTTAACTGTGACCAGATTGGCCATTATAAGAGCCAGTGCAAGGAGTCTGCTAAGGATGGAAATGGCAAGGTGTATGCATTGGAACCTGCTGCTTCTAAGCCAACAGCCCAGGAGAAAGGAAAGGCAGTCTTGGGAGGTACGCTTTAGATTAATGGTATGTCTGCTAGCGTTCTATTTGATACCAGTGCATCGCATTCTTTTATATCTAGATGTTTGATAGATAAGCTTAACCTAGAATCCACTTATTTAGTTACTTCCTTACGGGTTGCGAATCCAATAGGAGGATATGCAACTCTAGGGTTGAGATGTGACCAGTTAGAGTTTGACCTATTAGGTTATACTTTTATTTGCAGTTTGCATGTGTTCGATTTTGTGGGGTTTGAGATTATTCTTGGGATGGATTGGTTAAGTGAGTAAGATGCTAGGATATTTTGCTAAGATAGGAAAATATCACTTAGACACCCAGATTGTAGTGATTGGATAGTTTATATCGTAGAAGGTTCTTGCGGTGGGATGTACGCCTTGACGGGTGCTATGGAATTAGATGATGAGTCGAGTCGAGTTTTCATGGTTAGAGAATTTGCAGATGTGTTTGAGCCTATAGTTGGATTGCCTCCGAAATGAGCCATTGAGTTTCAGATAGATTTGTTTCCGGGAGCAGAACCGGTGAGTAAGCCACTAAGTAGGATGACCCCTTCAGAGATGAGGGAGTTGAAGGTGCAGTTGGTGGAATTGGAAGGCAAGAGTTTTATCAGGCCGAGTAGTTCGCCTTAGGGAGCAGCCGTAGTGGTTGCTAAGAAGCGGGATGGATCGTTAAGGCTATATATCGATTATCGTAAATTGAATGAGAGGACGATAAAGAATCGATATCCATTGTCGAGGATTGGAGATTTGCTCGACCAGTTGAGTGGAGCCAAGGTACTCTCGCAGTTGGATTTAGCGATAAGTTTCCATCAGCTCAGGGTAGTAGAGGATAGTATACCTTTGACGGCGTTTAGGACCAGATATGGGTTGTACGAATGGTTAGTTATGTCGTTCGAACTGATTAATGCGCTAGCTTTCTTTATGGATTCGATGAACCGAGTTTTCCGAGAGCATTTGGATAGGTTCGTATTGTTTTTCATAGATGATATCTTGATATACTCTAAGGATGAAAGAGAGCATGAGGTTCATCTCAGAGTGGTGCTTGAGACGCTGAGGCAGCATTAACCGAAAGTGAAGTTTTTGAAGTGTCATTTCTGGAAGACAAAAGTGAAGTTTCTTGGTCATGTAGTCTCAAAGGAAGGGTTGTCGGTAGATCCGACTAAGATTGAAGCGGTAAATAGTTGGAAGAAACCCGAGACAGTAACGGAGAGAAAGAGTTTCCTTGGGTTGGCTGGTTATTATCGGAGGTTCATTATGGATTTTTCGCGAATAGCGGCACCGATGACCAAGCTAACGAGAAAGGATGTGAAGTTTGTGTGGACTGATAAGTGTGAGGAAGCATTCTAGAGTTTGAAACACTTATTGACTCATGCACCTATGTTGATTGTTCCGAAAGGGAATCGAGATTTGGTAGTTTATATTGATGCATGTGGAACAGGATTGGGAGCGGTGCTGATGCAGAAAGGTAAAATGATAGCATATGCTTCTAGACAGCTCAGACCGCATGAGGTCAGATATCCGACGCTTGATTTGTAATTGGCTACGGTGATTTTTGCTTTGAAGGTGTGGAGACATTACCTTTTGGGAGAAAGGTTTGAGTTACATATAGATCATAAGTCGCTGAAGTTATTGTTCTCTCAAAATGAGTAGAACATGAGACAACAAATGTGGTTAGAGTTTATCACTGCTTATGATTTTGGGATTGAGTACACCGGGTAAAGGAAACAAGGTTGCAGATGCACTTAGCAGGAAACATCAGAATTTTTGGCGGTGATTGTAGAGTAGAAAGATTTAGAAGCCTTAGCAAATTGCAGAGTGCAGTGGAGATTCGAGGCCGGGTCTAGTGGAGATACAGTTGTATTATCTTGTTTAGAAGTTCGACCAGTGATGATCGAAAGGATTGCTTCTAAACAGTGAGAAGATCCGGTATTAGCTGAACGGATCAGGAAGTTAAGAGATGGAACCGAGAGCGATGATTTGAAAGATTTCAGTCTTAACCAGAATGGGTGGTTGAGAAAGAAAGAAAGATTATGTGTTCCAAGTGTAGGAAACATAAGGAAAGAAGTCTTGGAGGAATGCCATCATTCAAAATTCTCTATTCATCCAGGAGGTACTAAGATGTATCAGGATATGAAGAGGAATTTCTTCTGGGAATGTATAAAGCGGGATATTGGTTTGTGTGTAAAGTAGTGCATGATTTGTCAGTAGGCAAAGGCCGAACACCAGAAACCAAGTGGGTTGCTTCAGCCATTAGATATTCCAGTATGGAAGTGGGGTTCTATCTCCATGGATTTTGTTGACGGGTTGCCAAGGTCAAACAGAGGAAATGATAGTATATGGGTCATAGTGGACAGATTGACCAAGAGTGCCCATTTCATTCCAGTTAAGTCAACCAGAACGACACCTATTTTGGCAAGGTTGTTTATGAATAATGTGGTTAGACTGCATGGAATTCCTAGTAGTATAGTTCGTGATAGAGATTAGCGAGTTCTGGAAGAGTTTCCAGGAAGTTTCAGGAACCAAACTTAAGATGAGTACCGCTTACCATCCGCAGGCAGATGGAAAAACGGAAAGAGTTGACAAAATCTTAGAAGATTTGTTAAGGGCTTGTGTTCTAGATTTTGGGGGATCATGGGAAGACCATCTACATTTAGTCGAGTTTTCTTATAACAAAAGTTATCAGACTAGTATTGGGATGGCACCGTTTGAAGCTTTGTATGGAAGGCCATGCAAATCTCCCGTATGTTGGTTGGAGACCGGAGGTAGGTTGGTTCTTGGTCCAGATTTGGTTAGGGAAGCTGCAGAAAAGATTGAGGTCATTCGAGCTAAAATGAAGGAAGCTCAGTCTAGGCAGAAGAGTTATGCAGATAAGAGACGGAAAGATTTAGAGTTCTCAGTTGAAGACCAGGTTTTCATCAAAGTGTCACCGATGGAGGATGTGATTAGATTTGGGAAATCAGGAAAATTGGCACCGAGATTCGTTGGAGCTTTTCCTATTGTTGAGGGATCAGGAAACTCGCAAATAGAGTTGAGTTACCGAGCAGTTTAGCGGGAGTCCACGATGTTTTTCATGTTTCTCATCTCAGAAAGTGTGCTAGAGACCCGAAGACTACTATTGCACCGACTGTGCTAGATGATTTAGTGGTAGAACCAGATTTGACTATAGTGAGGAAGCCAATTCGTATTGTGGCATAGAGATGAGAAGAGGCTTAAAACCAAGACAGTCAGATTATTCAAAGTCTAGTGGAGCGAGGATGACTGAGACTGTACTTGGGAGATTGAGAGCAGGAGTAGAGATACTTATCCTGACTTGTTTGAAGGTATGTTTTACCTTCTTGTTTGATTTGTTGTGCACCATATCATAATTTCGAGGACGAAATTCTTTAAGTAGAGGAGTCTGTAACACCCTAGATTTTTGGTAACATTATTTAGGATATTTAATTAGCTAAATAAAATAAAATAATGTGTTGATTAGGGGATTGAGATTTGATTTAATTAAAGGGTAGCCGTGCCATTTAACCTTTAAATTAAAATAAAAGTTAAATTAAAATAGAGGAGGGGTAAAATAGGAAAGAGGTCATTCCTATAACCCTTAAACATGGTCATGTACCTCCCCATACACGTTCACTTTTCATTTTCAAAATTTTAAAAGAGGCCGGCCAACATTAACAAGAGTAAGAGGAAGAAAGCTAGGAAGAAGCTTAAGCAAATCAAATCCATTCACATCTCAATCTCTTTAATCTCTAAAGTCAAGGCGAATAATGTTTACATCTAATTTTAGATTGTGTTTTCGGTTTTTAGATGATTGCCGAGTATTTTGCATTGATTTTCCATATTTTTGAATGATGGAATGATTATATATACATGTTGATGATTTATTTATGTTCATATTGATTTTATGATATGTTTTATGGTGAAAACCCTATAAAATAATATCCAAATGCCTTGCGAATTTATATGAAGATCATAAATATTATTTTGGAGATGGGATTCAATTTTTGAATTTTTTTGAAATTATATGGAATTTATATGAATTTTATAGTAAAGAAAATGTTAATTTGGGTTAATAATTATTTTCGGTTAAATAATAAAAGATTTGGGTCTGAAATTTTTATATGTTGGAAAACATATTAAAAGAGATTTTCTGAAATTTTTGTAGATTTTTCCTAAGTGTTTTAATAGTTATGTAAAATTATTTAAGGTATATGACTTAAATGTTTTATATAATTAAGGGAGGAGACTTGGGTTTTTTGCAAAATAATTTAAATTTGTTAACTCTAGAAAGTCGGCAGCACTTTTGAAAATCTGTAGTACTTTTTACTGGTAAAGAAAGAGGCAACCGATCACAATTAGACAAGTAAGGCAGGTTAGGTAGAAAGAAATATTTGCTACATGTTTTTCACTGTTTCGACATCGTCGACACCAGGTTCCGCCTCCTCATCTTCGCTTCCAACACAGTCGAAACCAATGCACATGGTATTAGAAAACTGGTGCGTAGTGAATTATATAAAAGCGGAAGGTAGGGAGTCAAAACCAGGGGTTCCGAAGGGGTTGGGGCTTTGCTTTGATTTTAAAGGAAAATATGCCTGCTTACTTTCGACTAAAATGACTTTCGACTGAGTAGTTTTTGACTAGATCAAATGGTTTTAAAAGAAATGGTTTTGAATGGGTTGCACTTTTGTTTTAAATGATTGCTTTCGACTGAGTCGAAGCCTTTAGCTGCCGCTTCCTACCTTTCGACCCAGATGGTTTCGACACCATCATTTCTTTACTCAGAAAATGGTTTCGAAGCAGATGCTTTCGACTTAAATGTTTTAAAGACTATTTTTATATAGTAAAACCCAAATGGTTTCGAAAGAGATAGTTTTAAATGGTTTCGAAACAGATGCTTTCAACTTTAATGGGTTTCTGATCCTTTTGCTCTACTTGAAGGCATAATCCAAATGGTTTCGACCGAGACGTTTTTCAAAGGTTTCGAAGGGGCAAATTTTTGAATGGTTTCAAATGGTTTCCACATGTTTTAAATTGAACCCAAAGTGCTTTCGAAAGGATTGAATTTTGACTATTTCGAAAGGTTTTAATGAATGGTTTCGAAAGAGGCGGTTCCCCAGGGTTTCGAAAGGGTTGAAAGGAAGGGTATTTCCTATGTTTTCGAAAGGCAATATTTTAATGGTTTTAAAGGAGGATGTCTAATGTTTTGAAGCTTTCGGTGAAAAGAAAGAAAAGGTTTTCCAATGTTTTTGAAAGGCTTGTAGTGGTTTCGAAAGGGTCTTTCAATGGTTTCAAAGGGGTTACTTTCAAGGGTTTCGAAAGGGCTGTTTAAAGGTTTTAAACAAAGGTTTTGAATGTATTAAATAGACAATATAGCCTAAGTGTTTTCAAGTTAAAAAGGACTAACTTATTTTGGAAGGATAGCTAATTCTTATTAAATCTCATCAACATTATTTTGAGTTAAATATATATACCATGACAAAATAGCTTAGAGTAAAGCTAAGGAAATATTTTCCTTATATAAGTATAATTTAAAAGGTTAAATCATTTTAAAAATGTTTTCAAGGAAAAGGATATAAGGTAGTTAACCCTAATAAAATTATTCGGACAGTTAGTCCATTTTGATTCAGACAGTTAGTCCAGTTTGCGGGCAGTCAGCCCGGTTTTTTGGACAGATAGTCTATTTGTAGCATAACTGACCTTGCTATTATGTTGTGGTCAGATAGTATACTTATTACCTGTTTTTGGAAATATAGTCCGTTTATTAGCACAAATGATATTGCTATTTTGATATAATCAGTTTGATTAACCAATTTGGTTGTAGGAAAGGATTGCAAAATATATGTTTTGAAAAGGATATTAGTGAAGGGAAACTCGTTCGACTAAGCGGCGTGGTCTCACATAATATTAGTAAACCGAGATGTAACAGAATTATTCACACCAGGCTTTATGTCTAACTCGAAGTTTATGTTTTCCCCTTAAAATCTCGGGTACTCAAAATTGATTTGAGTAGGCTGAGGATTAGGGTTTTCAAGTTTTAGTCTTTTGGCGAATAAAGCTTCCGGAGACGAACAGGTGGCTGACGGATAGCTAATTAGGAGTTACAGATTGTTTTATTTATTTCCGCTGTGTATTAAGTCAGATATGACTATATTATCTCTGATCAACCAAGGGGGCATCGTTATATGTCGCTCTTGGCGTATTTTTGTAATGATTATAATTAATCTTTACCTGGGAAACGATATGGGATTATGTAACTTGGATATGAATTTATTCTGAAATGTAATCAGTAAAATATTTTTTTTGGAAATCTGTGATTTTGTTCATATTCAAGTGCTTGTGATATTATTGATACCGTTATCATTACCATATTTTGTCACCAGAAGTTAATACTATATATGACTGCAGCATCTGTAGCGCTTAGCTTTTGGCTTCCAGATATGGGATGTTACTGCCCAACATAACTTTTCTCGGTACTTTGTCATAAGCTTTCTTCAAATTGATAAATGCCATGTGTAGATCTTTTTTGCTCCCTAAACCTCTCCATAAGTTGTCTTATCAAGAAAATCGCTTCTATAGTCGACCTCCCAAGCATGAAACCAAATTGGTTTTTTGAAATGCTTATCTTCCTTCTTAATCGATGTTTAATGATTCTCTCCCAAAGCTTCATTGTATAACTCATAAGCTTAATTCCTCTGTAGTTTGTTCTACTTTGAATATCTACTTTATTCTTAAAAATTGAAACTAATATGCTTCTCCTCCACTCATCAAGCATCTTATTTGATTTGAAAATATTATTGAACAACTTAGTCGGCTAGACTATCCATGCATCTTCAAGGCATCTCCGCACCTCAATGGGGATGTCATCGGGCCCCAATGCCCTGCCTGCTTTCATCCGTTTTAGCGCCTCCTTTACCTCAGACTCTTGAATTCTCCGAACAAAATGTCTATTGGTGTCATCAAAAGAGTCGTCCAGCTTGATCATAGTACTATCACCTTCTTCATTGAAAAACTTGTCGAAGTAATCTTTCCATCTTTTTATCTCATCGTCCTTCACCAAAAGTTTTATTATTTTTATCCTTGATGCATTTAACTTGGTTGAAGTCTATCGTCTTCCTCTCGCGAAGCTTAGCTATCCTTAATTATTATAACATACATTATACAAATATGGTTATATATTTTTATATACAAAGTATTATAGTTATACTATTTTTGATAGCAATAAATATATATGTGTGTGTGTGTGTATTTAAATATTATTCAATCAATTAATTACATGAATTAATTATATTAATATATACATTATATATAAATTATGTTTTATATTTTATAAAATTAAGTTTACACATAACATAATCTGGTAGTAAATAAAAAGAACAAAATATTTTTAACATTTTTTATATTTAAAAATATTTAAATTAAAGATGAGAACTAAAAATTGGTTTTAAAAATATAAAATTATATAATAAATATTCAAAAATGCAAATTATTTTTAGAAAATTCCAGGAAATTTAAAATTCAAAATTAGTTTCGAAAATAATATCTTTTACTAATATTTTAAAATATACATCCGTATAGATATTTAATAAATCATATTTTAAAATAAAATAAAATAACATAAAATAATTGTTTTTGATTTATTCGCATGACCAGGTAAATATATATTTATTAAAATATATTTTGTGTATTTTATAAGTACTAATCTATATTTATATTATATTATTATTAGATTAGTATTAATACATAAATATATATATATATATACATTAAACAAATTGTTATATATATTGTTTTTGGCTTTATAAAAAAATTATATTTAATATATTTTATAAACGATTTAAATATAAATTCATATAGTTATAAATATATACAATGTCAAAATGTATTATATATATATATATATTTACACAAAATTATTTAAATAAAAATATAGTTTATATATATATATATATTTGTCGCATTTTATATACATAAATACAAGTATATGGACTTACATTTGGACAATATATTTTTATATTAGATGAGCTAACGTGTCCGTTCAACACCTATATACAGATATTTTATACTTTGCACAGATTGATATGTTACACATGCACGCGCACCTAGACACACACACACACAGATATATATATATATCTGTGTGTATGTATGTATGATACATGTATATATATTATATAATATTGAATAAATAATATAATATTATTTTATAAATTTAAATAAAATAAAGATTTTATTTAAAAGAAATTTAGAAATGTTATAAATAAATTAGACTTCATAGGCTCAATAAAAATCCAATATGCTTAAAAAATGAAATTCACTCATTACTTCCGCTGCGGGCTGGCTCAGTTTTAACATTATATCTGTGTACCAAAATACATATGAATCTAACCTTCAGCGATTGTTCCAAAACCGAACAGTTGCATAACAATATAATTTTACAACTTCGTCTCACAAAGGTTTCTTCTATATCTACGCAAAAATGATTTGAATAAAAACATCAGATCATTATTATATATTAGTTTCATGGCACTGAGGATTAGTGGTTGGTTTATAGTATTTTCAGGCATATGCTGATGACTGTCTTGTTTGAATGTTTAACCATATGTATGTTATATACAGCTATAACAAAGTTATTATGTTTCAAATGACAATAAAGATGACCACAAGGTTGTACCTTGAAATTGGCAATCAGGTTTAGAATGTAAATCAAAGAAAAGCAACACATTAGCTATTTTTAATATATTTATATAATGTTTTAAATAATCCATACAAACATATAGCACAAACTATTGAAGGAAGTCAAAAACAATTAAACAAAATTATGAATTGTTGGTTGACTTGTAAACATGGATTTATGACATACTAAAGCTCCCTACTTGTATCTTCTCTTGATTCTTCGCAGGAGTGGAAACTGAGATTTTTCCCCTTTCTCAATAGGGCATGAAATACATTTTAAAATGATATTAGAAACGCACAGACAATGGAGATGTGGAGGTACCATATAGTTGCCTGGTTCATGTTGTATACAAGATGAAGATACGTGTTCACATCAAAAATGACTCAAACACCTAATAAAATAATAAATATGAAAATTTCAAGAAAATGCAAGAAAAAGAAAAGAAGAACACACAATTTTATAGTGGTTCGGGGAATACTCCGACCTACGTCCAATTAGACTTTGTTATTCAATTGCCGTCGAATTTTTACAAAGTTGTTCTTACGTATCGGTGATGATCCCTAAGATTATAAAAGAGGCACGGAAATTTGTCAGAAGATCCAAGAAAGAGTCCTCAAAACAATGTCTCATTCTCTATTTAGAGCTGTAGATCGTCGAAAATCTCTCCATCACGTTGCACCCATATTCCCCACGTCCAAGAGGAGTTGCTTAGAAGAGATCGTGGCCACATCAGGAGGATTCAGGGATTGGTACCGATTCATGCCTTATGGATCGGTACCAATCCGTAAGATTGACTGTTGAACCATCTCTGATTCGTCAATGTAACTTGGTTGACTTGTTCCTTCACTCATGGGTCTTGGTGCATTATTACGAGCTTGATTTTGAATGAATTCCTTAGTTCGAAAGTTGAACATAAGTATTTGATTTATCCATCAACCGTTCGTGTTGTGTATTGTTAGCGAACCTTCTCAACGTGATGTACTAGCTTGAAAACACTCTAACGGGATGTAGTGTGAGTGGTTGGTGGATTTTGGGCAAATATTAGGGATCAACACCGATCCCTATTCATGGATCGGTACCGATCCATTCCTTTGTGTGGATCATGGACTTTGGTCTTTGGAGTGAAGTGAGTTGATGTTTTGAAGCTTCTTGGCAAGATTCACGACTTCACCTCTTGATCTTGTTCGATATATGAGTTCGGTAGTTATTGTTCTAAACTACTGCTTGGTAATTTTTCTGTTCAATTGTTTTAACTTGTCCAGATGTGGCTTGGTCACAAAGCTGGATAATAATACGGAACTAAGACTACACAATTTGTGGGGAAAAAATGCAATTAATCATTTTTTTCTTTAAGTTTGCTCTTTTTCAAATTTTTCCCCTTATGTGTACTTAGAACGAATTTTTATTGGTTTTGCAATATTACTTAAAAGTTTATGAAATAGTTTTTTCATAAGTTTCTATTAAGTACAAAATCTTCGTAAGATGAACATAACTAATCTGGTGTTGGGTCATGGCTTAAGAAGATGTAGTGGCGTAAGTATGGCATGCCATTGTTGACATAAAACAGATGATGTTGCAGGAAATAAATAAATGTGTACAGTGTGTTAAACTGAAAAGAAAAAAACGTACTTTTATTTATGCACAATACACTACCATATCTTATTTACATTATTTATCGACCATAATTGTGTAACGACCCGTATTTTTACGGATCGAAACATCGTAAAACTATTGTCATTAGGTCGTAATGTTGTTAAGTCGTCTAGGGTTTAAGTCGTTCGAAGCTTAAGTCGAGTAGAATTAGATCGAGAGCGACTTAAGAGAATTGACCGACTTAAGAAGGATAGGCGACCTAAGGAAGTTGAGGTTGGGGACCTAAGGATTTGGAGTTAGGTCGTATGTTAGATAAGTCTTATGTTGAGGCTTAGGTCGTAGACGACTTAAGGAAATAGGCGACTTATAGAAACTGGCGACCTAAGGAGTTTGGGATAGGTCGTATAGGAGATAGGTCGTGTGATAAGCTTAGGTCGTGAGGTAGGATAGGTCGAGTGAACGACCTAAGTATTGGAGCGACCTATAGGAAAGGCAGCGACATAAGAGAGTTAACGACCTAGCAGTTAGGTCGCATAGTGGTTTAGGTCGTGTGTTAGTTTGGAGCGACTTATAGGATGTTAGCGACCTAAGGGAGATGCGAGCTAAGGAGTATACGACCTAGTGGAGTGGAGCGACTTAGTAGTTAGGTCGTTAGACGACTTAAGGAGTTAAGTCGTATCCTGGCTAAGTTAGTAAGGTCGCAGGTTTGTTAGGTCGTAGACGACCTAAGATTAGTTAGTTCGCGTCTTAGTTAAGTCATAGGTCGTAACTCTGTTGAGTGGTTAGGTCGCGAGGAAGTATCTGCGTTAGGCCGCTGGGTTTTGCCCGAGTGTTAGGTCGTGAGCGACCTAGGAGTTGTTAAGTCGCGAACGACTTAGGAGTTGAGCTGCTAAGTCGTAAGTCGTAGACAGGTGATTTTCGATAGGTCGTAAGTCGCATGGTGATAGGTCGCGCGCCTGCGTTGTGTTAGGTCGCAAAGAGTTAGGTCGGAGAGTTTGTTAGGTCGTGGATGACCTAAGAGTGTGCGACCTAAGGGGATTTCAGCTATAAATAGGAAGGTTTTTCTCACTTTTTGGGATCCGGATTTTGAAGCGACGAAGTGCTGCCATTTTGAGAGCTCGACTTCTACACTTCTTCACTTCTTTTCTCCACCCTAATCTAGTGATTCCTTCCATCCATATCGGAGATCAAATCGAAGATTGAAGAGCTTAGATTGAAGATCTTCATCCATCGAAGAGAGATTTCATCGTTTAAAGCGGATTCGTGATAGATCATGTTAGATCCTTCGCTGTCCAGATCTGAAGTGTGTTGCTTTTGAGTTGATTTGATGATTTGGTGAGTGGTGATTATCTCTCACACGGATCCAAAGGAGTATATCGGATCGTTGGCTTGATTTGGTGTTAAAGTAGTGGTTTCCATGCATTTTTGTAAACCTAAGTATAGGTCCATATAGATCCATTGTTCATGATGATTTGACATCCATTTTACTAAGTGTTAACCTATGCAAGTTCATTCATCAAGATTATAGAGATATTGTTCATGTTTTCATGCTTGTTAGACTTTTGACTCTTTAATTACGAAATTGCCATTATTGTTATAATTGTCCATTTAGCTTATATTTGAATGCTTGATTACTTGGATTAATGTTTGACTTGATTGATTGCTATGAATTAGATGATTGATGATTTGATTTAGACAAGTTGGTCGAAGATGATTCAAAAGCTAAGGGAAAGGCTCTTGAATTGGAAAAGCTGCTCGTGGCATATGTAGCGGATGATGAAGCTCATATGGATAGATTTGATGATGATGTTGAGATGAAGCTTTGCTATGATGATGATGAGGCGAAGCATGATATGAGATAGTCTTAGTCTAATCCAGACGGGATCATTCCAAGCATGTTGATAACTCAGTGAAATGGTTCGAGTTAGAGGATAATGGTTTGCTCGGGAGGCGCTTGAGCTAGTATGGAAATAGTCGTCGAGGAGGATGACTAGAAGGCTGAGATCTCATCGTTGTTGAAGGTTCTAGCATGCTCAAAGCAAGAGTACGTTGGGCAGATTCGATAGTCCCTGAAGGCTAATGATTGATAGTCAAGTACTCTGGGCAGATTCGATAGTCCTAGGCACGGGTCACGATGACGTGCAGAGTTATGTCTAGAACCGGGGTTTCCATTAGCCCTTGACGGACGGCTAAAAGAATGTGCCGATCATTCAATTAACGGTGATATCGAAGCAATGATAACAGTGATAGCCAGAGTCATGGATGTTTGGTTGTATCGTCATTCGGTCTCAAGAGCGGTATTTTCTGGGTGCTTATCTGATCTTGGTTTAGGCCTTGGGGGTTTGTACTTGGAAAACATCGTCCTTGACTCGAGTGATAATTTCTTTACTTTAAATTGTATGCTCTGCTATGTTTGCTTCTGCTTAGTGTGTGTCTGGAGGCTATCACTGTAGAAAGAGGTGGAGTGGGAGGGTTGTATTCCTATTCCTTTTCCTTTATGCTCTTATGGTATGTTGTTAGTTAATTTACCGCTCACTAAGACTGTTGTCTGACTCAAGGCTTTATGTTTAACTCTTATTGCCTTGGGCTGTTCGTCCATTTTGGGACGGGCAGACTAGGTAGCAGGTGACAGGTGCTGTTCTTGCTTTCCACGATGTTGATGTCGAAGACGAGCTGGAGGCTTGCATATTATCTTCTTATTATATGTACTGGATGTTCCGCTGCTTTGTATAATTCTCTGAGTGATATGTAGTGAGGCTTGATGTATTGACTATTCAGATGTTTGTATTCAACTATTATGAAGTTTTATATGATGATATTCTATTCTGTAAAGCTTCACTATATATATTCTATTGTATTTTGTCCATGCGCTGTGAGTAATACGATAGACTCTGCTGTTTTAATTTACCCTGACAATCGTCCATGGTCGCCTGGCACACTTTGCAGCTCACTTTCTCTAGGTTCAGTGCAGGGGTCATGGGTGGTCGTCACATTTGGTATCAGAGCTTTGGTTAATCGATTTTACCCAACGCTCGCTGACGTAACTACGTATGAGAGACGTAATTGTATTTTGATGGATGATTACTATATATAATATAGTAGCTTAGTAGAGTTTGAGTCCTTTATGCAGTTGTTTCTCAAGATGTTCTGATCATTCCTTTTATAGATATCGAGAATGAGTCGAAGAGGGAGACCAGCTGCTAGGGAAGGCCGTGCTACTGAGGGGGCTGCTTATTATGCTGCTATGTTCGAAGCTATGATGACTTCGATCATGAGAAGGATGCCAGCTCCGGGGCCATCGGTGGATGTTGGAGTTCAAGTTCAAACTCCAAAACCGGTGGATTTTGCTAAGCTGTGTAAGGACTACACTGCTCTTGGAGGAAAGGTTTTCTTGGGAACAGAATCAACCATTGAAGTTCAGAGGTGGATAGATGCTTGTAGAAGGATCTTTGGTGACTTGGGAATTGAGGATGCAACTAAGAGGAAGTTAGCATCAAGACAGCTTCAAGGGAGAGCTTCTGATTGGTGGAATTCTATCACTATTGATACTCCGGAGGAAGAGATTACTTGGGTGCAATTCCAAGCCAGATTTGAAGCTAAGTTCATTTCTACAGCTCAGAAGTCTGTTCTGTTCAAGAAGTTTGTGGAGCTCAAGCAAGGTGGAAGACCAGTTCTTGAGTATGTTTCTGAGTTTGAAGCTTTGTCCAAGTATGCTCGGTCGTATATTGAATCTTCGTATCAGAAGAATGAGAAGTTTGTGACAGGCTTGGACAGTTATCTTGGGAGGCAGTTGGTGGATCATTTGGATGATTCATTTGAGAAGCTCGTGGAGAAAGCTCTCAGGCATGAGAATCTGTTTCCTAAGGAAGGATCTGTTGTTGTTGTAACCAGGGAAGAGTCTAAACCCCAGCAGGGTGGAAACAAGAAGAGGAAGCAGCAGCAGCAGAAAAAGGGTAGGGATGGCCAGAAGAAGCCGAAGGGCGAAGTGACCTGCTACAATTGTCAGCAGAAGGGCCATTTCTCTAGTGATTGTAAGAATCCGAAGGTACCGATGAAGTGTCACAACTGTGACAAGCCGGGGAATATCAGGAAGAATTGTCCAGAACCGAGGAGGGACAAGCAGATTGTGCAAGCTTATGCTTTGGGGGCTGTTCCATCGTCTTTGAAAGCTCCTACCGCTGAAGAGAAAGGAAAGAGTGTAGTGGTTCAAGGTACTCTTTCCATATGTGGTGTTCCAGTTAGAGTTCTGTTTGACACTGGGGCGTCGCATTCGTTTGTTTGTAATGAACTTGTAGGCCGGTTAGGTTTAGAACCGGATATTGTTGATAGGCCATTGGTTGTGACTAATCCAGTATGGGGTTCGTCTTGTTTGTGTATGTTATGCCGTGGTCTGATTGTATCGAGTCATGATTGCTCTTTTGTTTGTGATTGTTTTGTTCTGAACTTTGCGGGGTTCGGAATTATTTTGGGTATGGACTGGCTTAGGAAGTATGCGGCAAAGGTTGATTGTGAAAGGTTGGAAGTGACAGTCGAGAATGTGGAGGGGCGAAAGATTGTGATACGATGTAAGCATGAAGAAGGCGTCTTCATGAGCTTCATGTATTCGCTGGTTGTTCCACGGGATGGACTGTCATCTGTGCCAATCGCTAATGGATTTGAGGATGTCTTTGACGAGGTCAAAGGGTTACCGCCGCATAGAGAGATCGAGTTTCGTATAGATCTAGTTGAAGGAGCCAGACCTGTTGTGATGCCTCTTAGGCGGATGGCGCCTAGGGAACAGCAAGAGTTGAAGGTGCAGGTTGATGACCTTTTACAGAAAGGATTCATTCGGCGTAGTGTGTCCGAATGGGGTGCACCAGTTGTGTTTGCAACCAAGGCAGATGGATCATTGAGATTGTGTGTGGATTATCGTGAGCTGAATAAAGTGACTAAGAAGAACAAGTATCCATTGCCGAGAATAGATGACTTGTTTGATCAGCTTCACGAAGCTAAGGTGTTTTCTCAGATGGATTTGGCAACGGGATTTCAGCAGTTGAGAGTGGCAAAGGATAGTGTGCCGAAGACTGCTTTTAGGACACCATCCGGTTTCTTTGAGTGGCTGGTAATGCCGTTTGGATTGACTAACACGCCAGCATATTTTGTGGATCTTATGAATAGAGTGTTCAGAGATCAGTTGAACAAGTTCGTGCTTGTGTTCGTGGATGATATTCTGATTTATTCCAGAACTGAAGAAGAGCACAAGACGCACTTGCGTATTGTTTTGGAAATCTTACGGAAACATCAGCTGAAGGCTAAGTTTTCGAAGTGTCACTTCTGGAAGAGTGAAGTGAGGTTCTTAGGGCATGTTATCTCTGGAAATGGAATAGCGGTTGATCCCGCTAAGGTGGCAGCAATCCAGGATTGGGTTAGACCTAAGAATGCATCTGATGTGAGAAGTTTTCTTGGATTAGCAAGATATTATCGACGGTTTATCAAAGACTTCTCCAAGGTGGCTGCACCATTAACAGGATTGACAAAGAAGAACCAAGTGTTCAGATGGGAAGATAAGTGTGAGCAAGCTTTCAGAATCCTGAAAGAGCGATTGACAAGTGCTCCTGCTTTGACTATTCCAAGTGGGAATGATGAGATGGTGGTTTACACCGACGCATGTGGTACTGGACTTGGAGCAGTGCTGATGCAGAGGGATAAAGTTGTTGCGTATGCAAGTCGACAACTGAAGCCGCATGAGAGGAATTACCCGACTCATGATTTGGAGTTAGCGGCGATTGTTTTTGCTCTAAAGATGTGGAAACATTATCTATTGGGAGTTCGATTCAAGTTGTTTACGGATTATAAGTCGTTGAAGTATCTTTTCTCCCAAAAGGATTTGAATCTTCGGCAGCAACGTTGGCTAGAGTTTTTGGCATCATATGATTTTGGTATAGCTTATACTCCGGGAAAAGGTAACGCAGTGGCAGATGCGTTAAGTCGAAGACATGCAGGATTGGGAGCCATGTTTTCAGAATGGAAGAATCTGGAGTATTTAGCTGGATTTGACTTCAGGCCCAGATGTGAATTGGAACCTGAGATGTTGGCAAACTTATCGATAAGACCCACTCTTGTGGAGAGAATTGGCGAGAGTCAAAAGCGAGATGATAAGCTTGTCAAGATTATCCGTGATTTGGAATCTGGATCTGATCCAGAAAAGGATAAGGGATTCGAGGTCGATCGAGAAGGTTGACTTCGGAAGCAAGGACGACTAGTTGTTCCCGATATAGATGAATTGAGAAGTGAAGTTTTGAAGGAAAGTCATCACTCGAAGCTGACAATTCATCCAGGTGGAAATAAGATGTATCGGGATATGAAGAGAACCTATTACTGGGAAGGCATGAAGAAGGATGTTGGAAATTTTATTTCCAAGTGCATGAACTTCCAGTTGGTAAAAGCCGAACAGAAGAAGCCAAGTGGATTGCTTCAGCCATTAGAAGTGCCTACATGGAAGTGGGAGCAAATATCGATGGATTTTAATAATGGGTTACCTAGAACCAGAGCGGGAAATGAGGGGATTTGGGTCATTGTAGATCGTTTGACTAAGAGTGCAAGATTCATTCCTGTTCGATCGACTAGGACTGCATCAAAGTTGGCAGAGTTGTATGTTAAGTGGATTGTTCGATTCCATGGTATTCCGAAGAGTATAGTGAGCGATCGAGATCCATTGTTCACTAGTGGATTTTGGAAGAGCTTCCAGGAAGTTTTGGGAACCGAGTTATGTTTGAGTACCGCTTATCATCCTCAAACAGATGGTCAGACCGAGAGAGTCAACCGGGTTTTGGAAGATCTCCTCAGAGCTTGTGTTTTGGATTTCGGAGGATCATGGGAAGATCATCTTCATTTGGTGGAATTTTCGTACAACAACAGTTACCAGTCAAGCATTGGTATGGCACTGTATGAGGCATTGTATGGAAGACCGTGTAACTCTCCAACATGTTGGTTAGAGACAGGAGAAAAACTGATGCTTGGGCCAGAGATGATTCGACAGACTTCGGATTGTATAGAGGTCATTCGGCAACGAATGAAGGCAGCCCAAGACCGTCAGAAAAGTTATGCCGATAAGCGTCGTAAGGATCTGGAATTCGACGTAGGTGATATGGTCTTTATGAAGATTTCTCCACTGAAGAATGTTATTCGATTCGGGAAGAAAGGAAAACTGACTCCGAGATTTGTTGGACCATTCCCGATCATCGAGCGAATTGGAAAGCTCGCCTACAGATTGGAGTTACCAGAGAAGATGTCGAGTGTGCACAATATTTTTCATGTATCCTATCTACGGAAGTATGTGCACGACTCGAATACAGTGGTTTCTGCTGATAGCTGTGAAGATTTTGAAGTTGATCCAGTCGATAAGAGACCTCGTAAGCCGCTTCGTGTTGTTGAAACCGACACGAAACAGCTTAGGAGGAAGGTAGTTAAGTTGCTCAAGGTACAATGGAGTGATGATGATAACGACTGTACGTGGGAGGTGGAAGAGAGGATGAAAGCAGCTCATCCTGAACTCTTCAAGGTATGGCCCTAAGGTGTCGTGTCATCTCACGATATTGTAACTTGTTCTAGTTTTAGAATTCTGCATGCTAAGCTAGAATTGGATGCATGGTTTGTTGATTGCTATGGATGGTAGGCGTGCAGAATAGTCTTTGATTGCTCTTGTTTGTTTGGAATTTCGAGGACGAAATTCCTAAGGGGGAGAGAATGTAACAACCCGTATTTTTACGGATCGAAACATCGTAAAACTATTGTCATTAGATCGTAATGTTGTTAAGTCGTCTAGGGTTTAAGTCGTTCGAAGCTTAAGTCGAGTAGAATTAGATCGAGAGCGACTTAAGAGAATTGACCGACTTAAGAAGGATAGGCGACCTAAGGAAGTTGAGGTTGGCGACCTAAGGATTTGGAGTTAGGTCGTATGTTAGATAAGTCTTATGTTGAGGCTTAGGTCGTAGACGACTTAAGGAAATAGGCGACTTATAGAAACTAGCGACCTAAGGAGTTTGGGATAGGTCGTATAGGAGATAGGTCGTGTGATAAGCTTAGGTCGTGAGGTAGGATAGGTCGAGTGAACGACCTAAGTATTGGAGCGACCTATAGGAAAGGCAGCGGCCTAAGAGAGTTAACGACCTAGCAGTTAGGTCGCATAGTGGTTTAGGTCGTGTGTTAGTTTGGAGCGACTTATAGGATGTTAGCGACCTAAGGGAGATGCGAGCTAAGGAGTATACGACCTAGTGGAGTGGAGCGACTTAGTAGTTAGGTCGTTAGACGACTTAAGGAGTTAAGTCGTATCCTGGCTAAGTTAGTAAGGTCGCAGGTTTGTTAGGTCGTAGACGACCTAAGATTAGTTAGGTCGCGTCTTAGTTAAGTCATAGGTCGTAACTCTGTTGAGTGGTTAGGTCGCGAGGAAGTATCTGCGTTAGGCCACTGGGTTTTTCCCGAGTGTTAGGTCGTGAGCGACCTAGGAGTTGTTAATTCGTGAACGACTTAGGAGTTGAGTTGCTAAGTCGTAAGTCGTAGACAGGTGAGTATCGATAGGTCGTAAGTCGCGTGGTGATAGGTCGCGCGCCTGCGTTGTGTTAGGTCGCAAAGAGTTAGGTCGGAGAGTTTGTTAGGTCGTGGACGACCTAAGAGTGTGCGACCTAAGGGGATTTCAGCTATAAATAGGAAGGTTTTTCTCACTTTTTGGGATCCGGATTTTGAAGCGACGAAGTGCTGCCATTTTGAGAGCTCGACTTCTACACTTCTTCACTTCTTTTCTCCACTCTAATCTAGTGATTCCTTCCATCCATATCGGAGATCAAATCGAAGATTGAAGAGCTTAGATTGAAGATCTTCATCCATCGAAGAGAGATTTCATCGTTTAAAGCGGATTCGTGATAGATCGTGTTAGATCCTTCGCTGTCCAGATCTGAAGTGTGTTGCTTTTGAGTTGATTTGGTGATTTGGTGAGTGGTGATTATCTCTCACACGGATCCAAAGGAGTATATCGGATCGTTGGCTTGATTTGGTGTTAAAGTAGTGGTTTCCATGCATTTTTGTAAACCTAAGTATAGGTCCATATAGATCCATTGTTCATGATGATTTGACATCCATTTTACTAAGTGTTAACCTATGCAAGTTCATTCATCAAGATTATAGAGATATTGTTCATGTTTTCATGCTTGTTAGATTTTTGACTCTTTAATTACGAAATTGCCATTATTGTTATAATTGTCCATTTAGCTTATATTTGAATGCTTGATTACTTGGATTAATGTTTGACTTGATTGATTGCTATGAATTAGATGATTGATGATTTGATTTAGACAAGTTGGTCGAAGATGATTCAAAAGCTAAGGGAAAGGCTCTTGAATTGGAAAAGCTGCTCGTGGCATATGTAGCGGATGATGAAGCTCATATGGATAGATTTGATGATGATGTTGAGATGAAGCTTTGCTATGATGATGATGAGGTGAAGCATGATATGAGATAGTCTTGGTCTAATCCAGACGGGATCATTCCAAGCATGTTGATAACTCGGTGAAATGGTTCGAGTTAGAGGATAATGGTTTGCTCGGGAGGCGCTTGAGCTAGTATGGAAATAGTCGTCGAGGAGGATGACTAGAAGGCTGAGATCTCATCGTTGTTGAAGGTTCTAGCATGCTCAAAGCAAGAGTACGTTGGGCAGATTCAATAGTCCCTGAAGGCTAATGATTGATAGTCAAGTACTCTGGGCAGATTCGATAGTCCTAGGCATGGGTCACGATGACGTGCAGAGTTATGTCTAGAACCGGGGTTTCCATTAGCCCTTGACGGACGGCTGAAAGAATGTGCTGGTCATTCAATTAACGGTGATATCGAAGCAATGATAACAGTGATAGCCATAGTCATGGATGTTTGGTTGTATCGTCATTCGGTCTCAAGAGCGGTATTTTCTGGGTGCTTATCTGATCTTGGTTTAGGCCTTGGGGGTTTGTACTTGGAAAACATCGTCCTTGACTCGAGTGATAATTGCTTTACTTTAAATTGTATGCTCTGCTATGTTTGCTTCTGCTTAGTGTGTGTCTGGGGGCTATCACTGTAGAAAGAGGTGGAGTGGGAGGGTTGTATTCTTATTCCTTTTCCTTTATGCTCTTTTGGTATGTTGTTAGTTAATTTACCGCTCACTAAGACTGTTGTCTGACTCAAGGCTTTATGTTTAACTCTTATTGCCCTGGGCTGTTTGTCCATTTTGGGACGGGCAGACTAGGTAGCAGGTGACAGGTGTTGTTCTTGCTTTCCACGATGCTGATGTCGAAGACGAGCTGGAGGCTTGCATATTATCTTCTTATTATATGTACTGGATGTTCCGCTGCTTTGTACAATTCTCTGAGTGATATGTAGTGAGGCTTGATGTATTAACTATTCAGATGTTTGTATTCAACTGTTATGAAGTTTTATATGATGATATTCTATTCTGTACAGCTTCACTATATATATTCTATTGTATTTTGTCCATGTGCTGTGAGTAATACGATAGACTCTGCTGTTTTAATTTACCCTGACAATCGTCCATGGTCGCCTGGCACACTTTGCAGCGCACTTTCTCTAGGTTCAGTGCAGGGGTCATGGGCGGTCGTCACAAATTGGGTTAAGACGAATACGTAAGGACGTACCCTTCTTGAGGAGGTTAAAAAAAGATGGGTCCGTTATAAGTTTGCAAATACACAAAACATCCCTTCGATTTTTAATAAGTTTCTGGTTCCCGTTTTTAAAATCTGATCATCTAAAAGACAAAAATACTCTCCCGTTGTAATTTCTTTCTCCACTTCATCATTCCTGCGAAAATGAAATCAATAAACAAAATCGAATCATAATCTACTGAATAAACTAAAATCAAGTTGACTAGAAGATTGATTTAGAAGGAAAATGAAACCAAATACTCATTTTAATTAATCGGGAAGAATCTAAAATCAAATAATGGAAAGTATAATCAATTAGAATATCAAATCAAACGGTAAAATTGAAATAGCAAAAGAAAACAATAATTTGTAAGAAAACTAATTCATTCTTCACAAAATTAAAAAATTTATAATATATCAGCAACAATTTTAAATATTTGCAGCTAAAATTGCAAATATTAATAATATTTGCAGTTCTTTCTGCAAATATTCTTAATATTTGCAATTTTAGTTGCAAATACATAGAAAATTTGCAGTAAAAAATTTGATTACTTGAGAAACGCTCTTACAGCTCCAACATATATTATTACCTGTTTTACTGCAAAAATTAGACATATTTTTAGTATTGTAAGCAAAAATTCACAATATTTGCTGATTTTTCTACAATTATTCATAATAATTGCAGCAATATCCACAAGTATTCATAATAATGGCATAAGAAAGTAAAAATTATGAATATTTGCTAAAAAATCTTGTAGCTTCAACATTTGTTATTATATTTTTTTGCAAAAATACTGAACATATTTGCAGTATTATAAACAAATATTCTCAAATTTTGCAGATTTTTCTGCAATTATAAGAATAATTGCAGCCATAACTGCAATTATTCATAATATTTGCAGAAAAAAGTAAAAATATTCATAATATTGCATTAGATTTTTTAATGCAAAAATGAACAATGTTTGAAGTTTTTTATGCAAGTATTCTCAATATTTGCATATTTTCCTGCAAATATTGAGAATACTTGCAAAAAAATTGCAAATATTGGAATATTTACAGATTTTTATGCATGTATTCTCAATAATTGCAGTTTTTAATGCACATATTTGCAAGTATTCTCAATAAATGCAGTTTTTATGCATGTATTCTTAATTATGAAGATAAAATTCATCTTCCTAATGCAATAATATATGTTGGAGCTACAAATATTATGAATATTTGCTGAATTTGAAATTAATAATTGCAAAGAAAAGTTCCTACAGAAATGTATATTTATATGCAAAAATTTCCAATATTTGCCGACTTTTCTGTAATTATTCTGAATAATTGCACCAATATCTGCAAATATTCTTAAAAATTGCAGATTTTTCAACAGTTATTTTCTATTGTTATTCACAATATTTGCACCAACTTCTTGCAGATTTTTCAGATATACTTGCAAATTATTCAGAAAAATTGCAAACATACATGCAATTATACATAATAATTGCGTACATCCCTGCAATTATTTTGAATAATTGCATACAAAGATGAATACAAATGATTTTAAGGGATAATTGCTGATTTTTCAGCAAGTATATATTATGAATATTTGCTAAATTTTAAGTGAATAATTGCAGAGGAAAATTCTTAAATAAATGCATATTTATATGCAAATATTTCCAATATTTGCTGACTTTTTTGCAATTATTATGAAAATTTGCACCAATGTCTGCAAATAATCTTAAAAATTACTGATTTTCCAACAACTATTAAAAATATTTGCAGGAAAAAACTGTATGAACGTTATTCTAGGTTACTATAATTTTTACTATAAGAAAAAACATTAGTTGATGTATTTTCTGTTGTACTCACAATATTTGCATACACTTCTGTAATTATTTAAAATAATTCAAATATTCACAAGAATTGCAGACATACATGCAATTATTCATAATAATTGCATACATATCTACAATTATTATGAATAATTCCATAAAAAGATAAATATAATCTTCTTTACTGAACGAAAAATTCAAATATTATGTATATTTGGGTATTATATTTTTTGTTGTTGATAGTAACAATATTTGATGTATTTTCTACAAAAAGACTCAATATTTGCATCAATTCTGTAAATATTGAGAATAATTACAGAATTTTCAGCAATTATACTCAATATTTGCAGAAAAATGCAAAGATTATGTATATTTAATGGAAAACTCTTGCAGATTGTTTCTCATTATAATTAAGAATATTTGCATATATTATTATAGTTTTTACTCCAAATATTGATTATATTTGTAGTATTTTAAACAAAAATTCTCAATATTTGAAGTGTTTTCTGCAATTATTAAGAATAATTGCAGCAATAACTGCAAGTATTCGGAATCTTTGCATAAAAATGAGCAATTATTTGCTGAAAAAACTTTTACATTTTTATTTGTATAATTTGATGTTTTATTACAAATATTGACAATATTTGTAGTATTTTATGCACGTATTCTCAATATCTGTAGAGTTTTCTATAAATATTGAGAATAATTGCAGAAAAAACTGCAAAAATTATAATATTTGGAGTATTTATGCACATAACTTCAAACATTAAACTACAATCATTTCTCGTTATCATTAATGAATTTAAACATCAATATAACACCAACAATCCATAAAAAATCAGCAACAATTCATATTTTTGTAAAAAATATTGATTTGTCTTCAAATAGTTGCAGTTTTTCATTGAAACCGAGAAATAAATACTTATCTGAAGAAAACTCAGCTCGACTTTCAATTTGATCGGAAGAAACTGAAGAAGAATCGCGGCTCGACTTTGAAGCGCAGGGGTAATTTAGGGAAAAAATAGGTGGAAAACAAAAACAGGAATGTAGAAAGTATGTTTTTTTGACGAGGATCCGCTTTGAATTAAGTTTGATTTTAAGGATGCATGCCTAATATTCACTAAAAAAAGTGCACGCACAGAATTGAAGTATTTTAAAATGTTGGAGCATAGAATTGCCACGTATGCAATGTTTGCTTCCTGATTTAAAGTAAGTAAATAGAATAGAATAGATAGATAGATTTACCAATACACTAATAGAGTATCCTATAGGTAATGCACTAAAAAAATTGATCTTTTAATGTGTCCAAATATTCAGGATATTTACACACATTTTCAACTAACTTCATGTACCTGTTTGTTTGCTAAACTCAAACTTATTCTTGTATTATTTATAGCCAAGTCATACAAGTTTGTTAAATAAAATGATTTCCTATTCCAATTTTTTTTCTAAAATAATAATTTTTATATATTGCATAAAATGTTGTTTACTAAATCAACAGTTGTAATCATTGATCATCCTTGTGTATCTATTATTAAGTAGAATACTAAAGCTTGAACATAAACTAAGCTAAGGCATATTGGATTCATTTATCATCTTCTCATTAAAAAATCAAACAAATGGGGCGATTTTTATAGATATAAATTCTATAAGACTCAACTGCAAACTTTGCATGAATATCATGCATTTTTAGAGCATCTTCAGTAGGGGCCCAACAGAAGGTCGATGAGCCCAAAAATGGGCTCTACACTGACTGTCAAGGTCGCTTTGGCGACCTTGGCTGTCGGTGGTTTACTCGGCATTGCTGAGTAAATATTCGACATCAATAATACCGGGTAAACAAAGGTAATTTTATAAAATTCATTTCCTTTTCCATGTTATCTGGCATTATTAATGCCGGATAACATGACAAATGAATTTTTTTTATAAACCGTTGTCTTCTGATGTTGTGAATCAAACGTTTTATACAAAGTTATTAGTAGAAAACTTAAGTATTGTTGTAATAGCCGGCTTTACGTGGTCGAATTCAGAGTTGCTGATACTTGTGAAATCCAATATTGAGGTTGACCGTAGACATGAATTTAGGTTGTGTAGTGGTGTGTGTGTGTGTATAAGCCGTGAAGAGTATTGGAACTTAGTGAATGAGGTTCACAACAATCATCTAGATTGTACAAGGAGGCGTTCGACTTTGGAAGCTTGCGATAGGTATTGTAAAATAATTCAAGAGGTTGAAGACGTAAATGTATTTCAAATAAATTGATCGACTTTTGATTCACGTTATATATTGGACTACAAATCAGAATTCGTCGTTCAAGAGGCATTCAAACTTCGATACAGCTAGCTTATACGTTTAGGTTAACTATGAATCATTGTACTTTTGTGTGGTGTTTCTCTATCCGTGTGTCTTATTTGAATTTTCTATGTATTCCGCTATTTTAATATTGTATGTATTTCTCTTTATATCTACTATATTTCACTATTTAAATTTATTTGACATATGACTTCAACTTAAGATGTTAAGATAATGAGAAGATACATGATTTAAAATATCAAAATTCACCGGATGATTTCTACTTCGATGAAACAAAAACTGAAAGATACATAGAAAAATGAAAGATGCACACAGACTAAATCTTGTTAGTCCTGGAGTGGACAAACATCTAGGTTGAACAATCACAAAGACGATAGTTCTGGTGCACAACATCAGTGAATTGATTACGAAGCCTCCTAATCTCTTTTTCCAATTCGTATAAGTAATAGGCCAAGAAGGGAATTTGTCGTCTATCAATGTCCAAATTTGCATCCACTGGGGTAAAGTGGATAATGAAAGTATCGACGACCAACATTATCCCCATGCCGTACGACTACAATCGGTGATTCGAAACCATAGAAGCACATAACAATTGCGGATTGTACCTCATTAACTTCAATCGCATTTTGTACTTGTGGTATTACTTGATGTAATTCTTGTGTAGGATGATATGTAGTTGTTGTTGTTGATGGTCTATTCACATTTTTTGCACCCCCGATTCAAACTCTCTTTGTCTCATATCCTCGTATTGTCGTTCTTTCATTTCAGTGTACCATGTAGTAGGGGTTCTAGGTGGAGATAGATTAGGATTTGACGGTTCATACAAATGACTGGTATAATTGTATAATTCTGAATAAGAAATAGGCATCTTAAGAGTTGGTGGTTTAAAGCTGTAGAATGAACTACAAAATTTTATTTAAGAGGTATTTATAATGAAAATAAACTTGTACACAAACGTTTAATCCTGAACCAAGCTTCTCCTAGAACCATGCTGCTCTCTGAATCATGCTAGAGTCTTTTCGATGATCGATCACATCACTGTCTGAACTAATGTTGCTTTCTGTCATATGCTACAGTGTGAAACTGGGATCTTTTCGGTGATCAATCATGTCACTGCTTGAACCAATGCTGCTTTCTGTCATACACTACAGTGTATAACTGGGATCTTTTCAATGATCGATCGCATCATTGCCTAAACCAATGTTGCTTTCTGTCATACACTACAGTGTACAACTGGGATCTTTTTAGTGATCGATCATATCAATGCTTGAACCAATATTACTTTCTATTATACGCTACAATGTATAAGTGAGATGTTTTCAGCGATCGATCACATCACTGTTTGTCATGAGCTAGAAAACATAATTGCAATCTTTGGAGTGATTGATCAAATTAACAATAAACAATTCAAATAAACATTCAACTATAATTGTTTATAAATGCGGTTTGCCACAATGTCATCATCCAATTTAGTTTATGTCAAAAATATCAATATAACAATCTCGAAGACAAACTCGAATATTCCAATTATCGATGGTTTTTATAACCCAGAAAACTAACAAGTTCAAAGTAGAAGTGTCCGTTGCTAATGCAAACTTGAAGTGACCATGGTCATTTCCAAATAATGTGAAAATGCAGGTTGAAGATACTTCACATATAGGGATAATTGGAATGGATGTGGCTACTTCCAGTGGATTGATCCACAACTATGTCAATGAGGAAGAGAGTATGCGTATGAAATGCAATCGAGAGTGAGAAGAATAGAACTTCTACTTAACAATCATAGCTAGTATGTGTGCTTAGTAGTATGCTTCATAGGTAATTATCATCCTTGTTTGTGTTTGTAGTGTCATGTATTTTAGCATTATTATGTTTTGGATGATTGCCATGATGTATCTGTTTCTGAAAAAGTCAGTAGTCAGTTTGTGTTTTAATTTATTCCTTCAATACATTCTTCTATACTCAAATGTAATAATAATTCATAATAAGTAAATTCGTACATTGACGTTACAACAACTGCAATTAGTACAACATTTAACGCTGAAAATAAGTACATAAAAATAATTTCCTCAGTACTCAACTATTACATACAAAATAATGAACTGTTAGTTCTTTATGCAAATCTATATGAGCGTCGGGACCTTTGATCTCCGTAACTCTTTTAATGTACTCTGCAAAGGTGTTTGGTCTTTTAAAAGGAGGATTCTCAAAAGCACGTGTTACTTCTGGATAACTACGCAGCTGTAATTTATAACCACCTCTCTCTTCTTTAACTATCATGCTGTGAAGTATTATACAATAGTACATTATGTCAGATATCACTTCAGGGTCATGACAGTATACCTCCTTTCTCAAAATTTTAAATCTACCTTGTAGAACCCCGAAAGCACACTTGTCTTTTCTTAAACTAGCTTGCTGTAATGTAAATTTGCGTTCCTTCTCATTATGAGACCTTTTGAAACCTTTGACTAAAATTTTCCAAGTCAGATATATTCCATCTACAAGGTAATATCTCATGTTGTATTGTATATCCTCTATTATATAATGACAAGCCAGTGCGGTATTGTTAGGTAAGGAGCTAAACAAGTAAGACTGATGTAGAACATTAATGTCGTTTAAAGACCCAAATATACTAAAAAGCGTGCCATATATATAAAACAAATGAAGCTACAGCTTCCATAATCATTGTTGTCTTATCGTAATTTCCAGTGTACTGTCCTTGCATTGCAATTGGAAAAAATTTCCAACGTCATTGCATACAATCTAAGCTACCTAACATAATTGGAAATCCACGTTGTTCATCTATATCTAATAGTTGATTGATGTCATTATCATTTTCGACGCTCTAAGTTACTCCACACCAAATGCTAGGATGACAGTTTTACAAAATTCTTTTAAGCATTCATGGGTAGTAGAATTCTGATTCGGACATACTCGTCTTGCCTATCAACAATTTCCCCATATGCTAACATTCGTAAGGCACTTGTCATTTTTTGATGTGGCGAAAGACCTACATGTATTACGTCGTTGTGTGAAATATAACTTTATCCCCGCCAACTCTGCCATGAGTCGTTCAAATATGTTTTTGAACATTTGATACCTTAATATGAACTTCCCCGTGTTAAAACATGGATCGTTGTTAAAGTAATCTTCCATAATCCCATCATGCTCCGATTAATAATCTCTTTTCTTTCTCATATCTATACGCCTAATAACACTACTATATTTTTTGGAAGATTCCTCCATCTACTATAATTGAATGAGCTATAGTGCTTTGGATGTTATTGCTTCTTGTTGAGAAAGTTCTTGTGTATGACTATCATCTAAAGTTGACAAAGAGGATGAGGAAGAAGAGAAGCAAAACAATCTTTTCATTGGATTCATGTTTATTTAGTGGGTGTTTTGGAGGGAGTGGAAGAAGAGCAAGTTAGTTGGAGTGGAAAAGGAGGAAGTTGGTTTAAGTAAGAGCAAAATTATGACATTGCTCTCTGTTTTGTGGAGGGCGGGAGGGAGGGGAGTAGCCAATCGAAGAAAGGAGCCGGCTATTATATACTAGTTTATCTAGCATTTATGATACTGGATAAATTAGCGGCCTTGATTTCATTAAATCAACCGTGTGGATTGCCACGTGGGAGACAGTCATTTGTTTATATGTTATCCGACATTATAAATGTCGGATAACTTGGTATTTTTCTTATTGTTGGACTAATGTGGGAGTCAGTCACCCTATTTTAGCTAACATGGCAGCGGTGACTGACCCTCACTATTGGCAATGCTTTTAGTATTCTAATCGTACCAAGATCCCTTTGCGTTGGGAAAAGGACGAAAAAAGATGACAACACATGTATTAGCTACCTTTTGTTACAACATGTCATAAAAAAACTTTTTAAACATTATATCAATTTCTTTGAAGTTTAAATACTAGTACAATCGCGTAACGGTGGGTAACTGACCGTTCAATTGCACAATTTCAAACAAAAATGTATTTTTCAATAATTTTAGTTAAACCTTACATGATAATATGTTGAAAAAAAATTTAAAGTTAAAGAATTTAAGGAAACACGAATGGAGAGAAAAAAATAATTAACAGTGGACAGATTGAGACATGTTAAAAATATATTTCTTATTTTTTTGGCTCCACACAATTTGGTTTGCAAGTCTACAATAGACAAACCTCCCCAATGACCGATTTGATTAATGATCACACTTAACAGATCAAAAACTACTTGTTATTTTATCTTCTATAGCAAATTAAAGGAGAAAATAATTCATATTTTTAGGTTAGGCTCTTGTATCCTAAAAATCATCTAAAACTATACCATTTTCCATTAATCAAAATCCATTAAAAAAAACATTTTCTTTCTCGAGTCTTAAAAAAATACTTGTTTTTAGGGATATCAATGACAGATGACTCTTATACCGCTTGTAGGTTTTTAGAAAAAAATTAGATTTGACTAGAAATGAAACCCTATAATTATAAACATGGACCATATCGATTCGACAAAGAAGAATTGGACAAAAATACGTAAAAATTGCGGAAGATATACCTAAATATCTCGTTGATGATTAAGAGAAGAACTCGTTTGCTCTTTTTGAATTGATGCAACTGCTAAATCTAAAATTAGTTTCATAGAAGAGTTCCAGAGAAAAAAGCCTGAGTGATTTTATGAAAACAACCCCTCATTTATAATAGTCATGTTTTCTAATGCGACCTTTCAACGAATTAGAATAATATTTCAGTACATGTACCATGACAAACAAATTTATAGTTGATTCTCGTCTTTTAGTTTTACACGGGTTGTATGCTTATGGATACCGCAACATTTAATGGGGTTAACTTCATAAAAGGTGAAGGTTTTTCCTATTCGCAGACAATTCAATAGTGGTTCTAAATACACTGCACCGTGCAATATATTGTTACCATTGTGCACATCATCTGCACATTGGACAGCACTATGCATGCTCTATCTTGTTACTTGCATGTTACTAATTTTGACCTTTCCCACATGGTTTTATCATGATTGAAATGGTAGTTGCAAAATAAACCATTTCTTTGACATAAGCCAAAGAATATTTTTGAAATGATGGAACAGAACCAGTCGAAAATCACGTTTGTGGAAGTTGTATTTTGACCTGGCTAGAAGGAATTTTTTGTTTTGAAGTGTGTTAGACCAACTCTTATATGACCATTTTTATCCATATTCTCTCAAATCAAGTGCTTCACAGTCGAAGCACATGCCAAGATTTCACTGGTATAGTAAACGATATAGGATACAAAACGATCACTACTAGAACATAGAAACTTACCATTAGCGAAGTCTGCAGTAATATAAAGAGATTTTAGTATTTCAATAATGAAGGAGAGCTATCTTATAAAGCAATGGGATACTAGAACCATATAATCACATTTTTCTTACTATTCTGCACTAAGATTTTACTTCCAATATATTTGCATGACCAATGAAAATATTCTTAGTGATTGGCTAATTTGTTTTACAAGTGCAATTCATAACTTACTAAATAAAAGTGATACTTACTCTAATTTTATTTCATTTAAAACCTTTTTGCTTACTTTATTTGAAATGGTTTAATATTGAAAATACTAAATGTGTAATTTGTCAGGCTTTCACTGTCACAATTCACTGAAGCTTCTTCTTTAGTATTTATTGGATTTCAACCCTGGAGATTACTACCTTTAAAATTCATTTTTTTTCTTCCTAGAATTATGTTCCTTTGAAAGGTTAAATTCATACGGTTAAAATATGGGAAAAGTTGGCTATCAATGGAAGAGGATACCGAGGTAAGCAGAGCAGCGATTCAAAAGACATGGCTTGCTGAATAGAGCAGAGTTTGTTAGGCACCCAATCCCATAACCGGTCAATCATTCCTCCCTGACTGGTCCACGAGTCATCCCATAATGTATTTGGGTTGCAACTTCATAGTTTTGGGCTGGATTTTGCAAAATTGGATGCCAATGATTCGTGGGTTTTGATCTAATTATTAAAAGGGAACCGATACTAAAAATCAATAGACTCCATCTCCTTATGAATGAGGGAAAGTCACAGCATTCTTGTAAACAATCCATGATTTCTAAATCCAAATTGAATCAGAGTTTTATAGTGAAACCGAGCCTAAAGGAAATTGCAATCTCTGATAAATAGGAGTAATAATAAAGTTGTTGGGTCTATTACATATGCAATTAATCAAATCGCATTAACTCTTTTTATTTCCCTTTTTGTTTCATTGGTGTTTGTTGTTCGTATCATTCCCTTTGAGAAATATTTTTTGTTTCATTGGTTATTGGTTTCCAATAGTCAAGCTAGATCCTTAGGGTGATTTCGATGAGTACCTTCCGGAGGAATTTTAAAAACACCAAATGCGGGATGTGTGAGTTACCCTACCACATTTATGTCAAATTGATTTTAAGGCTATTAAACACTAAATGGGACGAATAGTGCATAGATCAATAAAATTTGACTTATGAAATTAAAGTTTATCTACTTAGAATCAAAAATATATGCAGATAAGTATATAAATGCAGAACATAACTAAAAGTAGTAAAATAAATGACACGAAAAATTTTCATACTAATTTGGATTTCCAATCCAACATCCAGGTCTGTACCCCATATAGAAATTCCACTATCACTTTTTTCTTTTCACGAGGGGTAAGAACACATTTACAATCTTGCGATTCCATTGGTGGAAATATAACATTTCTTCATGATTTTCGACTGGTGGCTAAAACACCTATCTTCTTTACAAATAACGGCAGTATATGGGTAGTGGTGGTATCTTCAATGCAGATTTTTGTTGATTCATAATGTGCCAGGTTTGCATTTTTCCATATATAAAGATGGCAAGAGGCCTTTGTTTCCAAGCATGTTGATGTTTGTAAACAATGAAAAAGATTAAGAGTGTGTACATAAAGTTCCACATGAGTGTTATTTAGTGGTCTCTTTCTTTATCTTGATGAATAAACCAATAAGAATGTTTTAAACTTCACAGTTGAAAAAAAATACAAATTTACCAACTGTTTAACGGATTTTCAGCCCGGTGCGTGTGTGGCTGATAGGTGGTACATAGGTAGCAATTCTCTTCCTAGTTACAGTTGACCTTTTTCCTTTTTTAAGTGTTGTCACTGAAGCATTCAAATTCTATTTTACAGTGTGGAAAAAATATAAAAAAGTATTTTTGACAAAAGGATATATTTATTTATCCATTGCCTTTGAGAAAAAAGCAAAATTTACTTATTTGTCATCAAGTCATGATTATTTACCTTTTATCCAAAGGTTAATCTAATTATCCTTTTCTTTATAAGGTAAATTCTGAAAAAAATGATTAAGCAGACATATTTTAGTGAAATATAACTGTAAAAAGCTAGCTTAACAAAAAGATAAATGTATTTACCATTTTATTTAAAAGCTAAATTTATCCGCCCCTTATTAGAAACTGGTTTGTTTATCTTTTGTTAAAAGATTAATTCACTCCCCTTACCATTTTATTTAAAAGCTAAATTTATCCGCCCCTTATTAGAAACTGGTTTGTTTATCTTTTGTTTGGACATCTTGATAATTTTGAGCAGGCCTGGTCCAAAGGACAGCCCACCAAGCCCTCGGGCTGGGGGCAACAAAAAAAATTTATTACTTTTTATATATAAATTTTAAACTGAACAATGTCTGTGGCCAATATATAGTTTATTGGTAAGGTGATTGAAATTGGTTCTAGTGACGAAGGTTCAAAGCTGGCAAGAGACAAATATTTTTTTTATGCTTCTTAATTAAAGCATCAAGCTGGTCAAAGCGGTGAAGGCACATTTTGAAACTGCGTCTGTTGACGATTTTTCAAAACTCGCCTTTGTTTTAGTCCTGTTTTTTCAAGAAGCACCTTTGTTAAAAAATGAATTATACAAAGGTGCATTTTTAAAAATCATCAATAGGCAATTTCAGAATGCGCCTTCACCGTCTCGATGTTGATGTGCCTAGAAGTGGCTATAGTTGTAATATTTTCCTAGAAGTGGCTATAGTTGTAATATTTTCCTAGAAGTGGCCTATAGTTGTAATATTTTTTTTAAGTGGTCTACATATGAATTTTTTTTTAAAATAATTAATTTGGCAAAATTTCATTGTTGACAGTACAGACAGTGTTTTACTAAATTTTCTTTTTTTAATTAAACAAAGTACAATAGTTGTAATTAAAACGTTGAACGTGGGTTATTATAACTAACTTTTCTTGTAGCCATGGATCAAAAATTGTCAATTAACTTCTGGTATCAACTTTAGAATATACATTTTAACTAACAAAAAGATCAAATCTAAATGTTTCTTTCTATATCCTATATTTGCATTTAACTCAAAATTGGGCAAAATAAACTCCTGAATCCCAAATACTTCAAATTTACCAAAGGATGATTCCGTCGAAAAATAAACTGAAATTAAGCCAAAAACAGTGCAGACTGATGTTCCTACTCATATAATTAGCAAACAAATATAATGATATTATTTATATAATAAAACCAAAAAAGAAAAAGACTGTATGTATACCTTAAGCACCACAAAGTTCTTAAAGAGCAGCAACAAACCTTCGATGAAGTTCCAGTGACCGACGCCTCGGAGACTTTCTTGAAGCCTGTTGTCGCTGCTGCTGAGAATGAACACAGATATGGCTACTGTTTGAATCTGACACGTGGGATGTTTAGATCGGTTGTGTTGTATCAGGGGCAACATATGGAACTAAAGATAGATCCAGTAACCCAACATCGGAGGTGACCACATCCCTCTTTGACCATACTGGTCCACGGTTTTGTACTCTGTATCCACAAAAATCACAGTTCAGAGATAGAAAATTTATTTTAATAAGTTTCAAATTTCAGTGTTGTTTTACCATATTTCGATCTTATTGTTGTTATCATTATAAATGCATCTGCTGTAATGGTTGCTTTATAGCTGAACTGAGTTCATCCAGTTCATTTTATCCTTGCGATCATTTTCGAATTTTAAAGGTTTTTCTTCCTCTTCTTGCAGGCATGAATTCTTCCAAGGCATTAGTGTTTCATCTTCTACATTTCTTGAGCTCGATATTTAATCCTTTAATAACTGCAATCATATTTCAAAATCAACAAAATAAAAATCTGAAAAAATGAGTACATAGAAGAAGAATAAAAGGATAAACTGTGATTACCATCATCAAGAAGAAATTTGCAAAAAGGAAGATTGTGTTTAAAAGACTTTGACTTGTCTCCTTTATTCATCGAGGTTTTTGATTTATTCTTCCATTTTTTTCTAGTCTTTTGCTCCTGGTCTTGGATGGGCGAACAATCTTAATTAAAGCAAAATAAGGAGGAATTCTGAAGGGTTAATCAAACGTAATCTGAGCTAAATCAGCTGCCAATTCTTGGAAATTAATATTTTTGGCGCCACCTCCCTTTAATGCCTGATCAAAAACTTTAGCGAGAACTGGCAGTATTGGATCCAAATTAACCCCCTCAGGTAGAAAGCCAAGAATTAAAGTAAAGAAGCACAGTTACCGATCCTTTATATCTCGTGTTCTAGCATCTCAACCGTTTATTCAAATCAACGGTTCATATGTTTTGTTTTTTCTTTTCTGGATTGCAGGCTTCGGCCCATACTTTGTATAAATACATGTATTATGTCTCTGTACAAATAAAGTGAAGTAATAACAATTTTTACAGTTTATTTCAATACATCAATTCTTGATATGGTATCAGAGCTTTAAAACAAGTCTAACGACTGAATCATCAGATCTTGCTCTAAGATCATCATTGAGCCATCCTTAAAGATAGATCATCTATCTTTGGTTGCTCTCAGTTCTTTCATTGAGCAAATCATCATTTGATTTGTTTCCTTTCTCTATACCTCTCACAAAATCTTCCCAAGTCTTACTTCTGAAAATTATTTTTCAAGAATCAATTTCTTGATACAATTTCTGGCTGCAATTTTAAAAATCTGCCTCGCCAGCATCTGTTTCCAGCATGGCAGGAGATGAAGATACTGTTTCTTCATCCTCACCCAAAAACAATGTTTCTGCTGCGTCAAATAGTGATCACAACACTGCAAAAGAATCAAGAAACATCATTAATCCAAAAAATCAGATTATCTCTATACAACTCGATGAGGCAAATTATCTACTATGGAAATGTCAAATCATGGCTGCCCTAACTGGGTATGGATTAGAAGAATACATCAGTGGAACTCTTGCAATTCCAGCAAAAATGATTTCTGACAGTGAAGGAAAACTCATAATAAATCAAGAATTTACTCACTACAAAAGACAAGATAGTCTCCTATGTGCTTGGCTATTTTCATCAATCAGCCATTCCTTATTACCACAGTTGATAGGGTGTAAAACAGCCCAAGAAATTTGGGAAACAGTGGAGAAAACCTTCAACACTCAGTCATCAGCAAGAATTATGCATTACAAACGTCAACTTAACAACATTAGCAAGGATTCTATGTCTATGAGAGAGTATTTAACAAAAATCAAAACTCTATGTGACTTACTTGAAGTTGCTGGTCACAATATTTCTGAAGCAGATCAAGTTCTCACCATTTTAAGTGGTCTTGATGATGATTACGAGTCAGTTGTTACTATGCTTTCCTCCCAACCTACCACTCCATCAATTCAGCATATTCAGTCAACACTCATTGCTCATGAAGGAAGAATTGAAGCCAAGAAATCAAGAAACAGTGAGTATATGGTCAATTATGCTTCCACAAACAGAAATAAAAATCAAGAAAGATCTCAAAACAATAAAATTGATCAAAATGTTCAAAGAAATACTCAGATGTCAAACAGAGGAAGAGGGAGAGGCAGGTTTGGTAATAATTCAAATAGAATTAAGTGTCAGATTTGTGAGAAATTTGTCCATACAGCTGGAAAGTGTTATTTTAGGTTTGATCAAAATTTTTCTCTAAGTCAACAAGGAAATAACAATCAGAAACCAAACTATCCAAGTGCTAACATTGCTCAAGCAGGAACAGAAAAAAATCAAGACTCCAAAAATAATGGAGATTCTAATACCAAAGTTGATGATATTCAGACTGAAGATTGGTTTCTTGATTCTGGAGCCACAAATCATATTACCAACAATCTGAACAACTTGAACATTGGCAATAAAGAATATAAAGGTACACATTCTTTATTTATGGGTAATGGCATTTCTTCAAAAATTACTCATACTGGTACTGTTATGCTTAACAGTAAAAGGAAGTTATATTTAAATAATCTTCTTAGGGTACCAGAAATTAAGAAAAACTTTCTTAGTGTATCACAATTTGCTAATGACAATCAAGTCTATTTTGAGTTTTTTCCTCACCATTACACAATTAGAGACATTCTAAATAATGAAATTTTATTACAGGGTAATGTGCAAAATGGACTATATCTGTTCAATCCTGGCAAGAACAATAGAAACTGTGAAAGTAGATACTGGTGCAATTTCTCTAAAACTGGGTGTACAACAGTTATGAATAAACTAGATTTGTGGCATTGTAAGCTAGGACATCCAAGTATTAACATTGTAAGGAATATTTTGAGAAATAGCAATATTAAGCTTGATGATATATCTCATAGTTATGTTTGTTCTGCATGTCAGCTAGGGAAAAGTCATAAGCTACCATTTCCAAATTCTCAAACTAAATATAGTAAACCATTAGAAATGGTAGCTACTGACTTATGGGGACCAGCCCCAATAACTTCTGATTACGGTTATAAATATTATGTTTCTTTTGTTGATTCATACTCAAGATATACATGGATATATTTCTTAAAATCAAAGGCAGATACAGCTAATGCTGTAATACAGTTTATAACTCAAGCAGAAAGACAAACAGGTGCAAAGCTAAAAGTTCTTCAGACAGATGGAGGGACAGAGTATAAACCTCTGAAAGAATATTTTAATATGAAAGGTATTCTACATCGAATGACATGTCCCTATACTTCTGAACAGAATGGGCTTGTTGAAAGAAAGCACAGGCATATTGTGGAAACAGGGTTAACTTTATTAGCTCAAGCCTCTCTTCCTTTAAAATTTTGGCCTGATGCTTTTATTTCTAGTGTTTTTCTTATTAACAGGTTACCAACAAAAGTTTTACACAATACAAGTCCATTAGAAAATTTATTCAATATCAAGCCAGATTATAATTCTCTCAAAATTTTTGGATGTTTATGTTTTCCAAACTTAAGATCTTATAATACTCATAAACTAAGTTTTAGATCTGAGCCATGTACTTTTATTGGATATGCTCAAAATCAAAAGGGTTATAAGTGTCTTACCAGTAAAGGTAAAGTGATCATCTCAAGACATGTAGCTTTCAATGAGCTCATCTTTCCTTTTAAGGAAGCTGAAGTAAAACCTACACAAAAGGTCTATGATGCAAGGGTATCTATTCCAGCTATTCCAGTTCATACTTACAATCAAGCCAAAGTAATCAATTCACATCAGCAAGCTGTATCACCACTCCAACACACAGTGCTCAATAGAGAGCCAGATCAGAGTGATGCTTCACCCCAAAAAACAATGCTCTCTGTTGAGCCAGGTCAGAATGAAAATGATGTCAGCAATTCTTCACCTAATCAAGAAAATCAGAGAATTAGTGATAATGATAGTTCAAAAGCCAGCAGTGAAGAAAATATGCAACAAAAAACTGGACATCATATGATTACAAGAGCCAAAAGTGGAATCTTCAAACCAAAAGTTTATAACATCAGTATTGAAGAAAGGGAACCTACAACTTATGAAGAAGCAAGCAGACATATCCATTGGAAAGCTGCTATGGATGAGGAATTCTCAGCTTTAACCAAAAATAAAACTTGGAGCCTTGTAGAAAAACCTCACAATAAAAATATTGTTGGAAATAAATGGGTCTACAAAATCAAAAGAAGATCTGATGGATCTATTCTCAAGTATAAAGCAAGGCTTGTTGCTAAAGGATATGCTCAACAATATGGATTCGATTTTAATGAAACCTTCTCTCCAGTTATCAAACCCACAACAATCAGAATTATTTTAACTGCTGCCTTACATTATAAATGGGAATTGAAGCAGCTTGATGTCAACAATGCATTTCTTAATGGAGAACTTCAAGAAGAAGTATATATGCATCAACCACAGGGGTATGATAAGCATGACAGTAAACTTGTATGCAAGTTACACAAAGCTCTATATGGATTAAAGCAGGCACCAAGGGTATGGTATGATAAATTAAAACAAGCTCTTACTGCTATAGGTTATCACAATGCAAAATCTGATAACTCTTTATATTTTAAGAATGAAGGAGGTCACAAAACATACATTTTAGTATATGTAGATGATCTTATTTTAACTGGTAGTAGCAGTTTAGAAATAACAAATGTCACCAAGTATTTAAATTCAACTTTTTCAATCAAAGACTTGGGGCAGCTAAATTATTTTCTTGGGATAGAAGTCATCAGAAAATCTGATACAAATATAATCCTTTCTCAAAGAAAATATATCTCTGAAATTTTAGCAAAAGCAAAAATGGATTTAGCAAAATCTTTGCCTACTCCTATGATTAGTAACTTAGGATTGTCTAAGCACAGTGGAGACATATTTTATGATCCTACTTTATATAGAAGTATAGTTGGAGCATTACAGTATGCTACTGCTACTAGACCTGATATAACATATAGTGTTAACAAAGTCTCACAATTTATGCATGAACCTCATGATGATCATTGGAAGGCAGTAAAACGAATTTTAAGGTATCTTAAAGGAACTATTAATCATGGGTTATATTTTAGTACTAACAAAAACTTTGAGTTAAGAAGTTACTCAGATGCAGATTGGGCCTCCGATCATGATGATCGAAGATCCACAAGTGGTTTTATCATCTATCTGGGAGACAACCCTATCTCATGGAGCTCAAAGAAACAACCCACTGTTTCTCGGTCTAGCACGGAGGCGGAATATCGAAGTGTTGCAAGTACCACTGCAGAGCTAATCTGGATCCAGACCTTGCTCAAAGAAATCAGTCTGCCTACTCGAAGTAAACCAATTATTTGGTGTGATAATCTGAGTACTATCGCCATGTCTGCCAACCCAGTGCTTCATTCTCGTACAAAGCATATAGAATTGGATCTATACTTTGTACGAGAACATGTTATCAGCGGCAAATTAGAGATCAATCATGTTCCAGCAAGTCATCAGAGAGCTGACATGCTGACTAAAGCTTTATCAAGGAGGAATTTTGAGAGATTCAAAGAAGATTTCAGAGTTCGATGTATCGAAGAAGAAGAAAGGGGAAAAGGAAACCCTAGCTGAAGAATGAAACCCTCGCTCTTTTTGACGGGGAGAATTAAAGTAAACAAGCACAGTTACCGATCCTTTATATCTCGTGTTCTAGCATCTCAACCGTTTATTCAAATCAACGGTTCATATGTTTTGTTTTTTCTTTTCTGGATTGCAGGCTTCGGCCCATACTTTGTATAAATACATGTATTATGTCTCTGTACAAATAAAGTGAAGTAATAACAATTTTTACAGTTTATTTCAATACATCAATTCTTGATACCAAGTTTGACAAAGTCCTTTACAATAGCATCATAATCACGATGAATTAGGTGAGCTATTGCTTCAATCATTCCATATTTCTGATCATCAGTTAACTTTGTTACAAGACCTGAAAGTAATACAAATATTTAACAGTTATTAGTTGATTAGTTTCAGAATATAACAAATGAAAGGAATATGATAATCTTCCCATCTAAAGCAAGCACACAGTATAGCAGCTATTGATATTAATGTCACTAAACAATATTCATAAAAGACATAATGTATTCTATCTTAAATATAGATATTATGTCTAGCAGAGCACATGATCCTAAAGGAAAACATAAGCATGCAATGAAAGAACTTATAAAGGCTCCACCTCTACTGCAGTAACTTTTCATTTTTTAATGACATCTTATAATAAGATTGAACAAGTTTATTTTAAAAACCACTTCAATTACTTGCACGGTGGAATAAAGAGACATGAACATCTTCAAACTAAACTTGTGTGAACTTCGATGAGATGAATTAACAAAATTCTTCTATGTTACAATGGTTAAAAAAAGGCTCAGAATAGCACGGAAATCAACTTTTGTTGCCAAAGTTTTTCAGAATGTAATAACTTCTTTGTCCAACTCTAAACTGGAACTAATAATTGGACAGCATTATCAAATTTGATAGTCTACTCTGGAAACAGTGAACTGGAATTCCTTGATAACTGCAAATGTATTTAACAACTAAGGGACATGAGAATCTAGTTTCAAAGAGTAGTATTATAATAACACTAGTCGGGGGCCAAATGATATGTGCATCAAATACCATAGTGACATCGCCTAGATATCTATTGCTACGTTCTGCTTTGTAATGCATATTTTAGACTTCATTCATGTGTGGTGTCTAATAAAGCATTACACTTCTGTTTCTCCTTTGCATTTTTCTCATCAGCATTCATCTTATCTTATTTTATATAGTACCGAGTCTTTCACCAATGTCGCATTAATAAGACATCTACTGGTATTTTAAATCCATTGTAAATTACTTGGTTAATCATGCTATACTACATTGATTTTGTTGTTTTTTCCATTGATTGTACTCGCTCAGGTGGCTTCTGATTGAACACTGCACATAAAACTAAGTTTAGTCTGTTTAACTCAATTATTGCTGAAAAGTAAGCAATTAAAGAGAATTATTCCAGCCATATGTGATATTATCATTAATGTTAACTTATTTTTGTTTATACATAAATGTTGTAGAGATATTCAAACATTTTCAATACAGTTGCATATTTATCTGCAATAATTGAGAATAATTGACATTAGACTGTCCAAAAAACTCCACATAAAACTGAGTTTAGTCTGTTTAACTCAATTATTGCTGAAAAGTAAGCAATTAAACTGAATTATCGCAGCCATATGTGATATTGTCAGTAATGTTAACTTATTTTTGTTTATACATAAATGTTGCAGAGATATTCAAACATTTTCAATACAGTTGCATATTTATCTGCAATAATTGAGAATAATTGACATTAGACTGTCCAAAAAACTCCACATAAAACTGAGTTTAGTCTGTTTAACTCAATTATTGCTGAAAAGTAAGCAATTAAAGAGAATTGTTGCAGCCATATGTGATATTGTCATTAATGCTTACTTATTTTCTTTTATACATAAATGTTGCAGAGATATTCAAACATGTTCAACATAGTTGCATATTTGTCTGCAATAACTGTGAATAATTGACATTAGACTATTCAAAAAACTCCACATAAAACTGAGTTTAGTCTGTTTAACTCAATTATTGCTGAAAAGTAAGCAATTAAAGTGAATTATCGCAGCCATATGTGATATTGTCAGTAATGTTTACTTATTTTCGTTTATACATAAATGTTGCAGAGATATTCAAACATGTTCAACATAGTTGCATATTTGTTTGCAATAATTGTGAATAATTGACATTAGACTTTTCAAAAAACTCCACATAAAATTGAGTTTAGTCTGTTTAACTCAATTATTGCTGAAAAGTAAGCAATTAAAGTGAATTGTTGCAGCCATATATGATATTGTCATTAATGCTTACTTATTTTCTTTTATACATAAATGTTGCAGAGATATTCAAACATGTTCAACATAGTTGCATATTTGTCTGCAATAATTGTGAATAATTGACATTAGACTTTTTAAAAAACTCCACATAAAACTGAGTTTAGTCCGTTTAAATCAATTATTGCTGAAAAGTAAGCAATTAAAGTGAATTGTTGCGGCCATATGTGATATTGTCATTAATGCTTACTTATTTTCGTTTATACATAAATGTTGCATAGATATTCAAATATTTTCAACACAGTTGCATATTTGTCTGCAATAATTGTGAATAATTGGCATTAGTATGATATTTACAGATAGATTTGTAATTATTATGAAAAATTACAGACAAATAGTGAAATTGATCGAACGTATTGCTTAAAAATGTGCAAATAACACATTAATAACATCTGTTTTAAAATTTGAAGAGAGCAAACAGGTTTTTGAACAATTTTTAACAAAAATTGCACTAATTAGAGCAAGTTTTGCAGTTTATCGTTTGCATTCTCAATTTTGTGTGTAATACCATTAAAAAGTTCGATTATAAGCACGACTAACTCGAAAATGTCTCTAAATCACTTGCAGAAAACCCTAAGATGCATCCATTGAAAAAGGTGGAATATAAATCGACTACTCTAGAAATTGAGATATATCACCTTCGATCTTCCCATTTTGCCTTGTTTGATCTTGAATATGTCAGATTTGTAGTTGATTTAGGTTGTTTTGTTGTTCGATTTTGTAGATTTCTCGGATTTTATAGAAGACAATGTGATTTTGATGCAGAATAAACGTAGAATGATAAAAAAAACATAGGTCCAGGATTTTAGCGTGACAGATAAGGATAGTTTGAGAAAAAAACAAGCCGCGTTTAAAAATAAGAACGAAATTTATATATTTTGTGTCCGAAAGATTTTTGTTGAATTATGAAAGTTATTAAGGATGTATTGCGAATTTTCTTTTGATTTTTAATAATACAATAAAATGTTGTTTCTCCGCGATTCCAACAGCAAGAATATTTTGGAAATATATCTAACCCGTTCCCGTTACTAACAAAGAAATAATATTTCCAAATGTAAACACACACTGTTGGACACTTCAGTTGTCAAGATCCAAGCAATTGTTTCTTTACTTCGTACAATGGTGTGAAAAGCAGCACCTTCCTCATTCTTCTTTTTTCTTTTATCAACCCCACGTTTCCACATACCAGGATAGCCCAAAATTTCAAAATTCAAAAAACAAATCAATAAAAAAATGGCGGATGAAGGCGGAGCACCACACGGAATCCTGCTAGCTGCAGTGGTAGCAATAGTCGTAGGAGCACCAGTCCTCTTCAACGGCGGCGGCGAGGCGATAACCGACTTCATTTCCGACATGCTCAGCCCTGCCGGACTCCTTCTTCTCCCCGTCGGCCTCGTTTTGGTCATCCGCTTCCTGTCCAGCGACCGCGCCAACGCGTTTTTAGACGTGTTTTCGTTCGGCGGGCCCGATTCGATTCACAAGGTCGGAGGTTCGCCTGTCGGCGTCGCAGTGGTGCTTCTAATTCTGCTGCTTTTGCTTTATTACAAGGTCAGTTTGTTTGGTGGGGACGATGATGGGGACGACTAGGGCTATTTACAGGGGTACATTTGTCCGTTTGTTTTTATATCACTGTTGTATTCAGCCTTTGCTTTTTGTTTGTTTGCGTTGATTTATTACTTTTACTTGTTTTTGGACCTTTTTTCCCTTCAGTAAGAAGCTAATGGCTACTTTTTGTGATAATTTACGAGTTGATTGTAGCATGTGTTCCTTCATGTGTTCGATTTGAATATTCAGGAACAGATCTGATTTGTGTACACGTAGATATCTGACGTAGGCTAAAATTGCGGTTGAACCAATTTCATGTCATGCACGTAAAATGTTTGTCGGTGGCCTAAAAAAGGAAGTAAAAAATGCTGCTAAGCAACAGGCGATTACGGTTTCTTCATGCGAAAATGAAATGCAAATTTTCAGTTCGAGAGTGAGATGCATGAAACCTATCACATTTGGATAAGACTAAATAACCTACCTCAAGCTCTGTGGAATGCAAGGGGAATCAACGATTTGGCCAGGTAAACCAATTGATATAGATGCTAATACAAGACAAGTTAAAAGACCAAAGTTTGTTGGAGTATTGGTTGAAGTGCAAGCTCCTGTTGATGTTAGTAAAATCATACGAGCAAAGAATTAACATGGAAGAATTCACACACAGAAAATGGAATATGAATTCATACCACCTCGCCGTAGAGAATAAAAATGCTTTGGGCATGGAGACCGCCAATGTCCAAAGTCGAAAGCGAGATCAAACAGCAATGACAAGTGAAAAACAACATGCCACCGAATTCAACCAAGGATAACAATTAATTTATAAATGATCAACTAATACTAATGTTGTATTAATATGTAGCTAACTTTAACTATTTATTTCAAGCTTAAAATCAATCATGACAATGTATAAAAGCTATATGAGGGTTTGATCTATTTAGGAGGGTGGAATTAATTAATTAATTGTTGATTCAAGTTGGAGTCAACTAGGATTTTAACCCTGATCAATCCCTAGGCCAGCCACATATCGGGAAATTTGATGGCATTTAGCAAGACTTAAGATCTGGAGAAAACAATGGAGAAAAATGTGTGTGCTGATGACTCTAAGTAACTTAGCCTCCACATTATTTTGGATACACTTTTGCTCTCTCCATTCTCCATTAATAGCTGACCTTATCTACTTTGATGTTGCCATCACTTTGAAGTTGCAAATCAAACAAAAGGAGACTATGGTGCTCCAAGAGAAAAGACTACTCAAACAACGTATCGATTCTAGTCAAGATCACTTCGAAATAAGGTATAAACTTCTTATCTAAATCTAATTCATGTATATATGCTCATATATGTCTCCTCACCGTATATGTTATATTCAGCCATTCATTTCATATGAAAAAAAATGTATTTTTTAATTCGTAGCATATATTTAATTTTATATAACGGTTTTATAAATATTTTAAAAAGGCGTATTTATATAAATGTGTGTGTGTGTGTATATATATATATATTAAACATGTATATATGTACACATCAAAACATATTTTCAATAGCAAAAAATAAATCTTGAAAACGAATTTAATCTAATTTATATATACTATCTTTGTAATATATTATTATCGAAATATTATTGAAAGAAATATTATTATTTAATACTTACTGCTTTCGAAAGGAAAAAAATTTATCATACATATACATGCATACATGTGTATATATAAATTTATGTTAATATATCCGTACAGATATATTAATTATATACATATACATATACACACTCACACACACATATATCATTCAACTAGGACTATAAAAAAACAATTTTTTTTTATTTTGATTAGTAAGTAAAAAAAATTAATTTTAATTTATTTGAACTTTTCAATGGAAATGTTTTTTGATCGATATAATTTAAAAGAAAATTATCTTATATGATGGTGGCTACATCACATTTATAAAAATTTGGATAAGTTAAAAGATTTAATTTGAATTTTAAAACTCATTATATTTTATATTGTCGAAAATTAGAAATTGATTATATATATATACACACGTATTTATATTTATTCAATGTTTTATAACCACAAATAATATACTGTATAATTATTTTATATTTATATAATTTTATTATAGTTTAATTAAATATTTATAAATATATATACATATTTTGTAAATATAAATGTTTTATGAATTATATTTTAATGGCCGAATTAAAAAATATATATTATTATTACTTATTTCATGTTCACCTAGGACAATTAATTATTAATACACATAAAAACACACACACATTACTCTTAGTCATCTTATTTACCAAAAAACAAATCTGTTAATTTTCTTTATGTACCATAGTTTAGGTTATACATACATACATACATATATATGTATATATGTTGTTGTGATATCCATGTTATGAATACGGATTCCATAACATGTTAAATAATAAATTAATCTTAATTTAAGTTGTAAATAAATTTATTTTAAACATTAACAATAATAAATATTTTAATCAATAAATTTAAATTAAAATATAATAAACCTCCTTTATTAATCAAAATATTAAAATTTGATTTAGTATAAGAAAATATTAATTTATACAAACATAGAATAAAGATCTTGTGCAAATTAATAAAAGGTTTTTTTTTTGAAATTCACCCTTTTAACCCTCGCTGCTAATGCACTTGACCCGACAATGATATCAAATCTGCATTGTGCTTGTGTAAATAAATTAACCAATGCTAAGGGCAATGCCTTAAGTAAAGTCATAGTAGATGGTTGTCTAGGAAATGGTTCTTTAACTAAGCACTAATTAAGGACCACTATATGTGGAAAACTACCCGATCTTTTAGCCCTTACCTAGCTCATCAAAGCGGTCAATTTCCAGGGTACGACCTTATGGAAGACTTAAAAGATTTTTGAATCTCGGGTTAATTCGAATAGCGTATTTGAATATTATAAAATTAAATAATTAATTGCATAATTCTATAAAAGTTATAAAATATAAATTTAAAATTGTTTTAAATTAAGTAATTATATAAATAATTTTATAAAGAGTTATAAAATATAAGTTTATAACTATTTAAATTTAGATAAGCAAATGTAAATGTATATTTATAAAGAGGAAGGTTCAATGACACTTCTCCTTTTGAGCACCCCTTTAACACCCCTATCATATTTTGAGGTACATGATTTTAAATACTTTGAACTTTTTTTGGATATGTTCATATCATACCCAAGACCATCTCCACAAAATTTGAGCGCATTTAAATGTACATAACATGATAAATCGATGATTCAAATCAACGGATAAATAAATGTTTTAAGGGTGAATATTGACTTATTATTTTGACAAGATTACAAATTTCAAAATGATCTCATATTTTGTAGAGATGACATTGATATAGATTAAACATAAGACCCCGTAATATGAGTAACTTTCATATTTGGAGTTTTACAATCGGAGTCCAAACGAAGAAGTTACGGACAAAAAACGAATTTGGAACGAAAATAATTTGAGTATAATTAATTAATGTTTATTCGCTCGGGCCCATAGGTCGATCGTTTACTACGACCAGTCGACATATAGCGGTCGACCAATGCATATGAGGTGGTCTACCGGTTAGGTAACCACGGGCGCAATAAACCTTAGGCCACAATCGCCCGAATTTAATATTTTAAATCGAAGAGTTGAGGTTGATTCTTACGCCTATAAATTCAAACTTAATCCTCCATCCTCTTCTCATATTTTTCTAAAGGTAGCAGCGAAACTGTGTCATTTCTTCTTTTTCACTTTATTTCTAAATTATAAAAATAAGATATTTATATCTATATTCATACAAATCAGAGAAGAATAGAATATAATAAAAAGGAGAAGAGAAGAGAATCAGCTATACGCGTATTTGAGGTAATTTATTTTCATCTATTTTATCTTCCAATCCCAATCTCTTCTTAGATCTGTAATTCTAATGTATGTATATACCCTTTTATACATATTTCTTGAATTGTAAAGGATTTGAAGATGAATCAAAAGTTCTACTTCAGATCTAGAGATTGGATCGCTTTTAAAAGGTGAGTGAGAAATTTTATAGAATGTTATAATATAAAAATTATCCTATTGGTGTTTATTTGATTTTTATGCTTAACTGGATAATTATATATGAGTTGTAGGCAACAAATTAAATATAATTAGAATATAATAAATAATGCCTACATATTCTTGTTTATGAATTGATTTAGACTTGTTTACAACCTGATCTGGAAATCAGTCTTAAAAGTATGAATTTTGAATATCGAATTGAATGAAATTTATTCCATATCCAAAATATGTTGTATAATACTATTATGAATTTGGATTATTACCCTAATCTTGTTGGAATGTAAACTTTTCTATGTTTGGAATTTAGATCCGTTTAATATTTGTAAATTAGTTTGATTTCTTTTCCTTTATGGAAAAATATAGCGTTTGATCTAGCAAGGGATAGATGCAAATAAGAAGAGAAAGAGATGTGTAAAGCATGAATTCCTTGAAGTTTACACTGTCTATTTCGGTAATAAAAAGTAATCATAATTCATTGTAATTTCAAACGATGTAATCTTTTATACTTTAAAGTTAATTTTTTTCGGACTAATTTATGGAAATTATAGCGGATAATATTTTTAGATATGATTCCAGCAATTAAACATGGAAAAAGACATTTTAGTGAAGATATATCACTATAATATATTCGATAAAAATAGATATTCGTACATAATTTACTGCACTTATAATAATTAGATAAAAAGCTAATAACGACGCTTACACGTAATATTCGCGTTTAGGAAAATTAATTAATGGGAAAGGAATTTAAAAAGTTTTGTAACTCCAATAAATGGGAAATAAATGGTAATAAATATGGAAGTTGCAATAATTTGATAGGGTAAGTGGATTAATGGGACTGATAAATAAAAAAGTTGAATTAATAACTATGGAATGATTAAAAAGGTTACTAATTTGAAAATAGTAATCATATATAAATGTATTAGAAAACATCCATTAGGATTTTATGGACAAATTGACATTTATGAGCATAAAAAAGGGTTTATGGGTAGATAAGTACTTAGGGTAAATCTTATTATCTTAAATAAAAAGAGAATTAATAAGCTAAGTCTAATGTCTACCTAAGATAATACAAGACTTATGATGGTTAATTGGACTTAGTACGTTAGTGATGCGAGGCCAGTAGAGTCACTCGACGGAGGACCGCCCTTCACTTTGAGGCTACCAGCAGTTAGGTGCACTTACTACTGATGTGAGATATCATTAATCCTAGGACCCATGACAGTGAGAGATTAGGCCTGCTTTATTAATTGAAAAGTATTAAATGGTCCATATTTGGAATTAGGAGCGGTGAGGGATATCTCCATAGGGATTCGCTTATGGTTTGAGGTATTAAGTGGCTGTAGGGTCCGCCTCTCTCCTAAAAGGAAGTATTAAGCAACCTATTGAGATTCCAAATAAATAAGAATGTCTCTAAAAGGGTTTACTTCAATATTGTGGTGGTAGGGCCCACCTCCCTACCGAAAGAAGTAACATAATGAGATTCCATATTTATAATTAAGAGTGGCAATGGATATCTCGGGAATGGTTCGCTTTGGGTATGAGGTATTAAGTGGCCGTAGGGTCCACCTCTCTTCTAAAAAGATGTATTAAGTAACTTAGTGAGATTCTAAGCGATGTTAATTAGATATTACCAATGAGAAGTCCGCCTCGAGGTTAGGTATTAAATGACAAAGACCTACCTATAAATAGGTGTTAAATGGTCAGGGGTCTGCCTAGTCCTTATTAAGGAGGTATTAAGTGGCTTGGGTATAGTCTCTTACATTGCTAAGGCCGTAATAACAATAGTACCAGTGAAGAGTCCACATGGGGACAGGTATTAAGTGATGTTGGACCTGCCTAGAATATATGTATTAAATGGTTATAAGTCCATCTAGTCCTTTTAAGGGTATTGTAACGATCCGCCTTTTTGGACGGTTTAAATTGGCATGCTGCACCCTCCGAGTGCACAAGCAGACACACATGTCGACTCAAACCATTCAAAAGGAAAGATTATTAGTGGGGTAAATAAGAAAATAAGAGAAAAGAAGGAAAAACAAAATACATAATCTCACAGCGGAATGACAAAATATAATAATCAAATAAATAGTTCATGAAGCTGTTTTACAAATAACATTTGATTACACATTTACAATACAATCAGAGTTATACATACAACAAGAATTAATAAATAATGCAGCGGAACAAGATGATGTAGTGGAATAATACTAATAATATAATATAAAATCTTAGTCTTCGTCCTCCAAAGTAAAATGGTCTTCAATATGCTGAAAAGCTCAGGCTGACCCGAGCATAATGAAAAGACAAAACATTCGAGTCAGAGCTAAAGGATCTTATGTAAGTTAAATCAAAATAAGTAACTATGAGTGTAACGGGTTCAAAGATGTTTACGTGATTTTACATCTCCTATTCAGTGTCTAATGTGCGTGCAATAACTTAAGAGATGTTCAGGATTCCATCTCTTAAGGATCCATTAAACTATCTACATACATAGTACAATACGTTATTATAATATGTCTACAGTAAAGTAAAGTATTAAAATAGCGTTAAGGCGTTACCCATATCCCCCTTAATACATTTTTATAAATGTCGTAGTCTATACAGTACCGTAATTCCTCCGTAAACTGGAGGGCTATCAGAGGGCACTCCAAAGTGTATGACACAAACCAAACTCGTAGTGGGCTCGATAAGGCATATGACAAGGCACGCGAGGCAATGCCAGGGTAGGATTCTACCGTTTCCAGAACCGGGCTGGTGGTAACGCAAAACAGCTACTACTGCCCACCTCGGAACACACTCCCATAATCAAATCAAGGGTGGCCACCAAATCAATCACAAAGTAACAGATATGGTATCAAAGAAGCATGTCCAATCGAAGGTGCGACCTCACTTGGCCCAGGTATAGCTTCTGTTTTAGTCATATCAAGCTGACCCGAGGGGGTCAGGGCTGCGTTCATACCTCATACAGTAGCGTTCGCCAAACCATCCTACTTCGTTATGGGTTCTCCAAACCATCCATATTCGCATTTAAATCAATTAAATCTAAATCATAACAGTTCCAACTTTAAACGGTCTGATTATTGAAAGTAGTTTATACATTGGAATAGTTATCCATTTAAAAATAGTATATATTAAAAGTTGTTTATAAATTTAAAATAATATATTAAAATAGGTTATATATTAAAAATAGGTTATAGATTAAAATAGTTTATATATTAAAATAGGTTATATATTAAAAATAGTTAATGTATTTAAATAGTTTATATATTAAAATAGGTTATATATTAAAAATAGTTAATGTATTTATAATTATTAATATATTAAAATGGTTTATATGAGAAAAATAGTTTATATGTTAAAAGAGTTTGTATATTAAAAGAGTTTTATATCGAAAATACTTACAAATTAGAATTGTTTTTTCCAATTTCACAAATCAATTCAAATCAACTTTATTTCCAAAAATTCAATTTAAATTAATCTCAGTTCAACGATCTCAATCCAAAAGGCTAAAGGTTTCAATTCAAATTTTCATTAAAACCATTTCAATTTATATCGATTTCAAATCCATGTTTGAACTACAAATTTAAACCACTTCCAATTCAATAGGTTTCAAAGTTTAAATATTCAAACATTTACAATAACTCAATTTCGATAAATTTCATTTATATTTCAAAATTCAACTTTAAGATTCCAATTTAAATTCTTAAACAATTCATTTAAACCAATTTCAATTTCAACATTATAAAGCTTGGATTTTGAAAATAATTCAGTTCATATAAATCTAATTTTATTTCATAATATCATTTAACTGCATTGAAAACTTAAGGATTTAAAATCATTTAATTTGATCAATTCGGTGTCCGTATATAATTTTCTACCCTATGGTCAAGTGATACGGATATGTATCATTTCAATCCACAATAATTTAAATTTACGGGTACATATCATTTCAACCCGTAATCCCAAGTAAAATTCAAAATCCATAAAATCTGCAACGACTCGAAATTTTTAATGGTTTTAATAATGTAACTAACTGAATTTTTGTGAAATTTTAAATAATTGAATTTGGAAATGAAAATTGATATTTGAAATGCGTCTATTTAAACATAGCAAATGTCAGATTTTCATCAGAAATATGGAAGTTTATTTTTGTTGTGTAATTTTATTTAAATTTGAATCAGTTAATATTTGATGGAAATAAAATTTTCAAAATCTGAATATTTTTATATAATAAAAATGTTTACTATTTTCTGAGGGAGACGTCATAATCCGTTTCGTCAAATTTGGACTGCTATTGCTCCGTTTATCTTATTTTTCAACGTTTTAGCAGCATTTTCAGCAGCGAAAAATCGAGTTTTTATAACTTGGTCGTATCGCTGATATCTGTGTACCATTCTGTTCGTCTCGTTGTACTGATCTCCGCAGTATATTCATTTGTGTGTTCCGACGTCCGATACGCGGCAAAACCCGCAGAATGGTTAGCCGTATCGGTATTCGTTTTGAACCTTTTGTTTTCCGATGTCCCTTCGTTTTCCTTCGTGAGAAAGCTGTCATCCACTAACAATTAATAATTCACTGAATTCAACTTGCGTGACTTTTGCTATCCCACTATTTCAACTTATTTGCTGGTTCGCCTCTCTGCTTTCTATTGATTCTTATTTTCATTCAAGTATAATATATTATATTACATATGTTTCGTATATATTATTTAGAGTAACAGGTGCCCGTTCTTTCACATTTCAAACCCATTCCCTTTACCCTACCTGCTTGTACCCATGTCGCCTATGGCTTCGACTTCCCACTGACAAACTTCCCATTACCATGATCCGCCTTATTCCATTGCTCTTCCCCTCGCCGCACTAATCTCTCCACCCTCTGCCTTGCCCACACGCCTACGCAAGCACTTGGAAAAAGAAAAAAAAACCACCAAGCGCCTGACCACCTTTCATCCTCTCCAATACCGCCGTCCGCCCTCCTCCAAGCAGCACCGACCGCCCTGACGAACACAACTCCGACCCACACCCCTACCCACTGCCACTTCCTCCCCTCCGCCTTCCCACCGTGAACGCCATAGCAACCCAGACCCTGAACCACGTCAGCCCTCCAATACTCACCATCTCGTTTACTGCACCTTCCATTCGTACTTTCACCAAACCTTCTTCCAACATCCTCCGACCGAACAGCATGCCACCCTCTGCTCAGACCCTGCAGCCCACGCCAAGCCTTCGATGACCACCACCATCATCCTCCCGACCCCTGCATCCATCACAACTCGAACAGCCGTTGCTTTGTGCCAGCATCTCGAGCATCCACTAACCCAGTCATCCCTTCACAGCAAACGCGCAGCCTGGAAAACCACCCCCTCGCATTGCCGTGCTTCAGCGCGAATACCCTTGATACCCGTGACAACATTTTTGTATAAGGTATATATTATATATATGCTTATAGTTTATAATATGTTAGTTTATAAATGTTAGTTTATATATATATATATTAGTTTATGTAAGTTATATAAAATGTTTGTTTATATATATATATATATTTATAAAATAAGTTTATAATATAGTACAATATACATAGTTTTATATATGTTGTAGCCTGCCAAAGTTGCTTTGCAATTACATATTATATATATGTACAAGTTCAGGTAAGTATAAGTTAATATAGGTTATATTATATTCTGTCGAATTGTATATATATGTTCATGTAAGTTTTATATAACCTGTTAGTTATATATATATATAAGTTTATATAAGTGTGTTTGCTGTGTGCTATCTGGTATATATATATATATATAGAAATATAATAACAATGAAAACGTTGTGTGTACTGTATGTTAGTATAATATATATTAATGTTAATACTGTGAACCGTGTATATATTTGAATTGTTATGTTAGATAAACTATGCTATGTAAACAATGTTAGATTATGATATTTTGATTTTTATTGTAGAATTTGGAAAACTTTGGGTTTATTAAATATCGATTTGTAAGTATCGTTTTTACAAAATATGATATATATATATATAGTTTGATTTATATACGTGTTTAACAAATATCTATTTGAAAATGTATAATATGGAGATATTTATTTTAATATGTGTTTTAACTAAATATTATTTTTTACATATATATAGTTTGGATATATAAGTTCACTTATAAAATTTATCTCCATCGAATCCAATTCATCGTGCTTTGCCTTTGTATCGCAGCTATTCAAAAATGGGTCGCAACAGCTTTCTGAGTTGCTTGTGTTCGTATCCGTGTGTGTGTCCGTGTCACCATCTTTGCCATCGTTGTTCTCTAGTCTCGAAAGGTGAGCAATCACTCACGATTAACATTCTTATATTTAGTAAATTTGATTTCACTTGAAACGACAATTGAAATCTGTTGTTAAATTTGAATTGTTAGTTATTTACTTGTTAAGTATGATATGCCATTATCTGTAATTGTTCACCTATGATATATGACACCATATCTTGTTGTATATATTTTATTTAATTTATCACCGATGATAAATGACTGTTGTTGATATGTTATATTTTTATCATAATTGTTCTCACTCTACAAGTTCCCTATTAATTTAGAATTCCCTATGGGTTGAAATGATACATACCCGAATGAACTTATAAATTAGGGAAAATCGTTATGGGTTTTCATTTTTTTATTTTAAATTTGGGATTGCGGGTTAAAATGATATATACCCGTAAATATTTAATTTGCGGATTGAAATGATAAATATCCGTATCACTTGACCATAGGATAGAAAATTATATACAGACACACTTGGTCTATTTTGAAAATGATTTCCAAAGTTTGAAAGGGAATATATGGATTTTATTAAATATTGATTTTTAAATTATAATATAAAGAATTTATTTTAATATATGTGTAAAATTTAGATTTTTAAAATTTTATGTTTTTGGAAATTTTAAATTTATAAGCTAGTTTTGAAAATATAATTTTAAGGTTTTTCTTATAATTTTATTTTTGAAATTACATAAAATAAGATTTAATATAAAATAAATTTAATAATAAGATTTAATTTAATAAAATTTGTTTAAGTATTTATTTAAATTTATATTAATATTTTAAAATTTGATTTATTTATTTATTTATTATAACTTTAATAATAGAGGTTGGAAAGATAAATTATTGTTGACTTGGAATTTAAATTAGTTAATAATTGAATTTAAATAAGAATTGATTTAAACTTATTGATATTGAGATTTTGAAAGATATGATTTATAATTTGATTGAAAAAAATGATTAAATGAATATTCTCAATTTTAAATAAATTTTAGACTGAATATTTAATATTGATTTAAATTTATAAATTGAGATTTTATTTAATTGTTATTAAAATGATTTAGCGAATATTTTCCAATTTGAATAAAATTAAAGTTAAATGTTGAAATATAAATGAAACTTATCTTGAAATTGTTCGAATATTTAAACCTTAAATCTTGTTGGAATTGAAATGATAGTTCAAACCTGGATTTGAAATCGGAAAAAAAATTAAAATGGTTTATTGAGAATTTGAATTGAATCGTAACCTTTTACATTGAAAGTGTTGAACAGGGATTGATTTAAATTGAATTTTGGAATTTAAGCTGATTTGAATCGATTTATGAAATTGGAGGAAACTATTTTATTATATAAAGTATTTTTAATATATATTATTTTAATATATAAACTATTTTAATATATAAATTATTTTCATATATAAACTATTTTAATTTATAACTATTTTTAATATATATACTATTTTCAATATCTAAACTGTTTAAGTTGGAAGTGTTATGATTTTTAAAGTGTTATGATTTTTAAAAGTGTTATGATTTCCAAAGTGTTATGATTTCGAAAGTGTTATAATTTTGAAAGTGGTATAATTTTGAAAGTGTTACGATTCTGGAAATGAATATTATTTAAAGTGAATAATGATATCGAATTGATATAGTTTTGAAATGAATATGATATTTTGATATGAAGTATGAACTATTTGAAATGAAATGACCATGGTGTGAAATAAGCGTTTGGTTGTTAAAGAGACCGGGATTGGATATTGTCATACTCTCTGCCAATCCCGAAAACCACTTTAACAACTGTGTACATGGTGGAGATTCCAGAACGAAGTAGGATGGTCTGGCGACGATTCTATATGGTATTTACTTAGCCCTGACTCCCGTGAGTCAGCTTGATATGGCTAAAACAGGAGCTATACCGGGCCAAGTGGGGTCATTCCCCCGATCGGGCACATTTCTTCGATACCATTCTATTACTTTTGTGATTTGATTGGGTGCACTTTTGATTTGGGAGTGTGTCACGAGGTGGGCGGTAGTAGCTGCTATGCGTTACCACCAGTCCGGGACTGCAAATGGTATATCTACCCTGTTATTGCCTCGAGTGCCTTGTCGCATGCCCTATCGCGCCTTCTACGAGTTTGTTTTGTACCGTACCTATGTGGTGTCCTCTGGGTAAACCACCGGTTTAGTGGAGCGTATGGCATTGTATAGACTACGAGAATATATAAAATGTGTTAAGGGGGATATGGGTAACGCCTTAACGCTATTTTAATAGTTTACTTTACTGTAGACATATTATGATAACGTATATTACCACATAGTAGATAGTTCCACGGATCCTTAGAGGATGGAAATCCCAAACATTCTTTAAGTTACTTGTATTTCAGTTGACATTTCACTTGAGTTAAATTTACCGATATAAGAATGTTAATCCTGACTCGAGTGTTTTGTGTTTTGCTTTATGCTCGGGTCAGACTGAGTGTCACAACATTCGAGACTCACCTTTAAAGTTTGGAGCTTCGCTTGGAGATCCATCCATCTATTCAGCTTCCAGTTATTTCAGTTTATTCCAGTCATTTATGTTCAGACTCGTCAGTTGCTTATGTATTAGAGATTCATTTGTATTTGAGATTCTGTTGTATTTTGTTTCAGACTCTGATGTTTTATGGTAGCTTCATGAACTACTATTTACCTATTCCGCTGCTTATTGTTATATTACTCTATGTCTGTGATTGATTTATTTACTGTATATGCTAAGTTTGCTAAATATAAATTAACAATCTGTTGTTTTGAGCAATTCATGTCAGACATGTGCGGATGCGTATGGTTCGAAATGCCAGGTCATTACAAAATCGCTCGAGTTTATCATTTCAACTCATAACGATTTTTCCCTAATCTATAAGACCGTTCGGGTATGTATCATTTCAACCCATAGTGATTTTCCTAACAATAACTAAGGGAACTTGCAGTGTGATAACAATATATAATTTAAATATAACATCCAATCATCCAAAATGTCAACAATTAAACATCCATCACAATCATCATTCAAATCAACCAATAAATCACAACAAATAAATTGATTTTTTTTCTTCAAGTATTCAATTAACAATTTAAATTAATATTTAATTAAATGGCAATTAAATTCAAATTAAACTAGAATGACGATTTAAATATACCAAACAGCAATCAATAAATTTTCAATCACATCATAAATTTTATTTAACTAACATAAGATGGTCTAGTAGCTGTGAGTAGGTTAAATCGCTCACCTTTGATTTATTGCCGATTTAAAAATCCAATTAAAGCCCAAATTTGAACAGTCTCAAAATGCAGCCAAACCAGTTTCATAATGTCCGGAATTTCGATACGATCGCAATGGAGAAAACCGCGCATCAATCGGAGATCATATCAAAAAGTTATGCACATTAGAACGTTTAAATTTAAATTAAATTAAATTAAAGATGAAGGGCAAAGTCGTAAAATACCTTCCTCTCCCTAACAGCCACGTACGTGAACAATAACGAAACCGTAAGCCATAAACGCACGCAGCAGCAAACTCCTGCTTATTGTCGCCGCTACCTACGAGCGTCGCAACCCTGATCAGTCCTCGCCGCGAGCACGCCCTCGTTCAGGCGCCCCCTCCATGAAAACGCGAGCCCCTCCGCCACCTTGGGGAGCCAGCACCGCCGCCAGTGAAGTTCGCCAATTTCAGGCGAATCACGATGATGATCGCGACAACCAACCGCATGGATCGACACTGCTTCATCTCCTCTACCAAGTGGTGCTTCCCCGATCGTCCTAGGGTCGAAGATCCACCGTCGAATTGAAAACCCTAGAATGGACGGCTGAGAAAGATCACCAATTTATAGCCAAACCATAACTTGAATCAAAAAATGAATTACAGATTTAGATTGCGCTCGTCAAGAGCTTTCCAACGATATCTAATTCGATATAGTTTGAGGAGTTTGAATTTTGAAGTTTGAATTTGAAATTGGAATTAGGGTTTTGGGTTGAAATTATCCGACATTTGAGAAGAAGGAACATATAAGAAGTTGATGTGCATACAGAATAAAATGAACTGCTAGGGTTAGAGAAAACTATTTATATAGACAGAGATCGATAAAAATGAATGGACAGATCGATTTGGATCGAAACGCTAACAACGACCCGAAAAGCCCGTTTCGTTTCCGAAACGAAAGTGGGTCGTCCCATATATCAAAATATCGGTTTTCGATATTTTTAAACTCAATGGAACTAGTTTCAAACCCTAATTCCATTGTATACAGAAGTTAGCTTTAAAAATCAAATTATATTTATTTAAATCCTTTTAATTGATTTCTACGCGTTTCGAGCCCGCACGATCAACCGATAAGTCCGATCGCTACGAAACTTGAAATCGTACAATAATTCAATGTTACTGATCTGATGAAACTGGTTTCGTCGAAATCCAAGACAGTGGCCAAATGACTATTTTCACGTTAATTAAATAAATTATTATTAAATTGATTTAATCACTTTTAAATTCAAATTTAATAGTTAACAATTTCATCATTCTAGATTACATAGAAATTAATAATCTATCAAATTAAATTTTCTATGTTAAATTCACTAATAAATTTTTTCACTAAATTCACCATTCAATTACACTGTACTAAAATCCTAGTTAATTATAATTTTAAATTCAAATAAATTCTTTTATTATGATTTCCTCTCTTATTATTAAATCAACCACTACCTTTTGAATATATAACATTAGTTTACATTTTATTACATTCATATTCTACAGTTATCATTTTAACCACATTAACTATAATATTTAATTACATTAATTCCAACAATTATTTTATTCCTTATTTACAATTACAACCAAATTAACTGTACAATTATTTCAATTGATTGAAATTTCATTAAATAATTGTCAATAACATTCAAACATTATTAATCATATTCTAATTATTTTCTCCATTTATAAATCATAATTTTTTAGCTTCTCACAATATTAAATTTCAAAATCTTATTTAATTTAATATTTTTAATTATCGAAAAATACGGGTCGTTTAACTCTCCCCCACTTAAAACTTTTCGTCCTCGAAAAGGAATAAGAAGGAATTAAGAAACTTGATATAATTTTATTCAAAATATTCAGTTTATAAACATTTTAAATTTACATCATTAAGTATTTTAAATAAAATATATCAATTTATATAAAATTAACTTACATAATTTAGTTAAATAAAAATTTAAAAATAACTCAACTTTCACAAAAAATTCTAAGTCTTAAATTTACCGAAAATTTCGGCAGTGTCTCCTTTGTACGGATAGGTCTGAAAGAATAATAATATCAATAATTACAATATATATATATATATAATATTTCAAAATAAAACATCCCAAACCATGGGGAAAAAAATAAAATATCGCTATAAAACCGTAATCCGAAAACGTACCTATTTGTCGGGCAAACAACTTATTTATGAAACCAAAAGCAGTAGCTATTGCTGTCATACACCTGTATTATATAATCCAAAATAGTGAGAATTATGCACAAGAGAAATATTTAGTTGTTTCAATTAGTAACAAAAGCAAATCAACACAGAACATATGCAAACAAAACAACACGACCATCATATGTAACAAATGAATCAATCATACATCCATAGCAATCAAACTAATGGTTTGTTCAGGTTCAGAACTTTAATCATTCAAAGATGATAAATAAACTATCCAGTGTACCATACGCTCAACAGCCTTAGATAATAACTTAATAGATTATTCATACAACCTTAAGCAATTTGAAGTATCATTTCCCAAACTTCCCACAAGCCAACAACATAGAATTTAACACACTATTATTTAAGTTCATGCTATTAGTTTATCTTTTCATCATTTACTTTTCATTCTATTTTCATTTATTCATACAATGTCTTTTTTCTTCATTCATTGACTTACATATGTTATATACATAATATTTTTCCCATTCAACACTTGAAATCATCATTGAATACATTGTTAAAGTATTACATACATTTCATTTATTTCAATTTATTCATACAAGGTTATCTCTTATTAATTTGCATTTATTTATTCACATTTATTATTACTTATATATAACTCGATTTCCATTTAATATTAATATCCATTAGTGAATAAATTCATACTTAAGTTTCTACCTTTTTATTCACATTTATTCGTTCTTCTATAGTGTCAATTAATAATAAACTTATTTATGAATCATTTCAGTCATTTCTTAAGTTTATAAACATTTACTTAAATAATATTCACTTTTTACTATTCAATCTAATTATTAGCATTTCAAAACATTAACTTATGCTTATAACATTTCTTGTACATCAAAATTCTTATTTATAGAAATAATTCCATTTGAACACTTTCATTACTTAAGTTTTACTTGTATAATATTCTATTACATATTTCTATTTAACATCACAACTTTTTAAACATTTCTAGTAAGTTATATATATATATATATGTTTTAAGAATGTAATTGAATGTTACACAAGTTTATTTTATTCATTTTAGTTAACAAAATGTTCAATAATTACATCTTCTAAATTTTCATATCTTTTGATTTACAAGTTACAAATTTCCAATTTCTTATATATTTCATTAATCACTTAGCATCTAATTTCTTATTTTTCATTTTAGAAGTTTCCAACTATTAAAATAGTTAAGATTTCATTTCATTACAATAATTGAAATCCCTAATTTGTAGAAACTTAAGAACTAAATACCGGGTTCCATTTCAAATCATTTTAAATTAATATGTAATTATATATACTCATATCTTTTATATATCCAATCATATTTAGAAATTTCAAATTAAGATTTGTTTATCAAAACAAATGTGTTGTAAAACTACTACAACGGTCTTCCCACTTTGAAACTCAAAAATGAATGTTGATGATGTGGCCGTCATCACCGAAATTATTATCCAACGACAAAAGAGGGGAGCGCAGGACTTATTTCCTTTAAAAATTCTTTTAAAGCATTTCTTTCAAATCACATTGAAAATATTTATATTCGAAAATACTTCCAACTAATTCTAATATTAAATTCCAAAATCTTTGAAAACCAATTTCAAAACCCCGGAACTTAAGTTCTCAAATTTCCAATTTGTATTCACTTTATTTATAAATCCTATTTTGCAACCAATATTTATAAAATTTCACTTCCTAACAAACAAACATATCACACGCAACTATATCCATTTATAAAAATTATTCTTTTATATATAAAATATAATACTAGGTAAAATTATTTCATTTACCAACATTTCAATAACAACATAGTGTTGGTCTGCCCTATTAAGTGTTTAGAAATCCCTATCGATGCCATAACGTCCTATGTACCGACCAGAATTTATAAATACTAAACAGAACAAATTAACATAACATAAAAATATTTTTATAACACTAACAAATATGCTCTTATATATATATGTGTATATATATATACACGCTCAAACAACTCATTTTAGGGTATTACTACCCTATCTCTAATGAGTCAAACCCCACAAAGATAAACTTGTCGCTAAACCAAAGCTTTGATACCAACTGTAATGGCCCGCCTTTATGGATGGTTTAAATTAACATGTTGCACCCTCCGAGTGCACAAGCAGACACACATGTCGACTCAAACCATTCAAAAGGGAGGATTGTTAATGGGGTAAATAAGAAAATAAGAGAAAAGAAGGAAAAACAAAACACAGAATCTCATAGCGGAGACAAAATATAATAATCAAATAAATATTTCATGAAGTTTTTTTGCAAACGACATTTGATTACACATTTACAATACAATCAGAGTTATACATACAGCAGGAATAAATAAATAATGCAGCAGAACAACATGATGCAGTAGAATAATACTAATAATATAATATACAAATCTCCATCTTCGTCCTCCAAAGTAAAATGTTCTTCAATATGCTGAAAAGCTCAGGCTGACCTAAGCGTAATGAAAAGACAAAACACTCGAGTCAGAACTAACGGATCTTATGTAAGTTAAATCAAACTAAGTAAATATGAGTGTAACGGCTTCAGAGATGTTTATGGGATTTTACATCTCCTATCCAGTGTCTGACGTGCATGCAATAACTTAAGAGATGTTTGGGATTCCATCTCCTAAGGATCCGTTAAACTATCTACATACATAGTACAATACACTATTATAATATATCTACAGTAAAGTATTAAAATAGCGTTAAGGCGTTACCCATATCACCCTTAATACATTTTTATAAATGCCGTAGTCTATACAGTACCGTAATTCCTCCGTAAACTAAAGGGCTATTAGAGGGCACTCCATAGTGTACGACACAAACCAAACTCGTAGTGGGCTCGATAAGGCATACGACAAGGCACGCGAGGCAATGCCAGGGTAGGATTCTACTGTTTGCAGAACCAGGCTGGTAGTAATGTATAACAGCTACTACCGCCCACCTCGGAACACACTCCCATAATCAAATCAAAGGTGGCCACAAAATCAATCACAAAGTTACATATATGGTATCAAAGAAGCATGTCCGATCGAAGGTGCGACCTCACTTGGCCTAGGTATAGCCCCTGTATTAGTCATATCAAGCTGACCCGAGGGGGTCAGGGCTGCGTTCATACCTCATACAGTAGCATTTGCCAAACCATCCTACATCGTTCTGGATTCTCCACCACGTGCACAGTTGTTAAAGTGGTTTTTGGTATTGGCAAAGAGTATGACAATATCCGATCCTGGTCTCTTTAACAACCAAACGCTTATTTCACACTGGTTGGTTCTTTTACATTTCCAAAACCAATTCATAATTGATATCAAAATATCATATTCACTTCAAAATCATATCACTTTCGAAATTATATTCACTTTCAAATCATAATCATTTCAAAATCATATTCACTTTCGAAATCATAACCACAAAATAGGTTAAACCATCATATCAAAATATTCGCATTTAAATCAATTAAATCTAAATCATAACAGTTCCAACTTTAAACAGTTTGAATATTGAAAGTAGTTTATAGATTGGAATAGTTATACATTTAAAAATAGTTTATATTAATAGTTGTTTATAAATTTAAAATAATATATTAAAATAGGTTATATATTAAAAATAGGTTATTGATTGAAATAGTTTATATATTAGAATAGGTTATATATTAAAAATAGTTAATGTATTTAAATAGTTTATATATTAAAATAAGTTATATATTAAAAATAGTTCATGTATTTAAAATTATTAATATATTAAAATGGCTTATATGAGAAAAATAGTTTATATGTTAAAAGAGTTTTACATCGAAAATACTTTCAAATTAGAATTGTTTCTTTCAATTTCACAAATCAATTCAAATCAACTTTATTTCCAAAAATTCAATTTAAATCAATCTCAGTTCAACGATCTCAATCCAAAAGGCTAAAGGTTTCAATTCAAATTCTCATTAAAACCATTTCAATCAATATCGATTTCAAATCCATGTTTGAACTACAAATTTAAACCACTCCCAATTCAATAGGTTTCAAAGTTTAAATATTCAAACATTTACAATAACTCAATTTCGATAAATTTCATTTATATTTCAAAATTCAACTTTAAGATTCCAATTTAAATTCTTTAAACAATTCATTTAAACCAAATTCAATTTCAACATTTAAAGCTTGGATTTTGAAATAATTCAGTTCATATAAATCTAATTTTATTTCATAATATCATTTAACTGAATTGAAAACTTAAGGATTTAAAATCATTTAATTTGATCAATTCGGTGTCCGTATATAATTTTCTACTCTATGGTCAAGTGATACAGATATATATCATTTCAATCCGCAATAATTTAAATTTACGGGTATATATCATTTCAACCCGCAATCCCGAGTAAAATTCAAAATCCATAAAATCGCTTGAGTTTATCATTTCAACTCATAACGATTTTTCCCTAATCTATAAGACCGTTCTGGTATGTATCATTTCAACCCATAGTGATTTTCCTAACAATAACTTAGGGAACTTTCAGTATGATAACAATATATAATTTAAGTATAACATCCAATCATCCAAAATGTCAATAATTAAACATCCATCACAATCATCATTTAAATCAACAAATAAATTACAACAAATAAACTGGTTATCATTATCAGGTATTCCATTAACAATTTAAATTAATTATTAAATTAAATGGCAATTAAATTCAATATTAATTCAAATTAAACTTGAATGACGATTTAAATATACCAAACGGCAATCAATAAATTTTCAATCACTTCATAAATTTTATTTAACTAACATAAGATGGTCTAGCAGTTGTGAGTGGGTTAAATCACTCACCTTTGATTTATTGTCGATTTAAAAATCCAATTAAAGCCCAAATTTGAATAGTCTTAGAATGCAGCCAAACTAGTTCCATAATGTCCGGAATTTCGATATGATCGCAATGGAGAAAACCGCACGTCAATTGGAGCTCTTATCAAAAAGTTATGCACATTAGAACGTTTAAATTTAAAATTAAATTAAATTAAAGATGAAGGGCAAAGTCGTAAAATACCTTCCTCTCCCTAACAGCCACGTACGTGAATAGTAACGAAACCATAAGCCATAAACACACACAGCAATCGAACTCCTGCAAATTGTCGTCGCTACCTACGAGCCTTGCCACCCTGATCAGTCCCCGCCGCGAGCACGCCCTCGTTTAGGCACCCCCTCCATGAAAACGCGAGCCCCTCCGCCACCTTGGGGAGCCAGCACCGCCGCCAATGCAGTTTGCCAATTTCAGGTGAATCATGATGATGATCGTGAAAACCAACCGCATGGATCGACACTGCTTCATCTCCTCTACCCATTAGTGCTTCCCGATCGTCCTAGGGTCGAAGATCCACCGTCGAATTGAAAACCTTAGAACGAACGGCTAAGAAAGATCACTAATTTTTGGCCAAATCATAACTCGAATCGAAAAAACGAATTATAGATTTAGATTGCGCTCATCGAGAGCTTTCCAAGATATCTAATTCGATATAGTTTGAGGAGTTTGGATTTTGAAGTTTGAATTTTAAATTAGAATTAGGGTATTGGGTTGAAATTATCTGACATTTGAGAAGAAGGAACATATAAGAAGTTGATGTGCATACAGAATAAAATGAACTGCTAGGGTTAGAGAAAACTATTTATATAGACAGAGATCGATAAAAATGAATGGACAGATCGATTTGGATCGAAACGCTAACAACGACCCGAAAAGCCCGTTTCGTTTCCGAAACGAAAGTAGGTCATCCCATATATCAAAATATATGTTTTCGATATTTTTAAACTCAATGGAACTAATTTCAAACCCTAATTCCATTGTATACAGAAGTTAGCTTTAAAAATCAGATTATATTCATTTAAATCCTTTTAATTGATTTCTACGCGTTTCGAGCCCGCACGATCAAACGATAAGTCTGATCGCTGCGACACTTGAAATCCTACAATAATTCACTGTTACGAATATGATGAAACTGGTTTCGTCAAAATCCGAGACAGTGGCCAAAATGGCTATTTTCACGTTAATTAAATAAATTATTATTAAATCGATTTAATCACTTTTAAATTCAAATTTAATAGTTAACAATTTCATCATTCTAGATTACATAGAAATTAATAATCTATCAAAATAAATTTTCTATGTTAAATTCACTGATAAAATATTTCACTAAATTCACCGTTCAATTACACTGTACTAAAATCCTAGTTAATTATAATTTTAAATTCAAATAAATTCTTTTATTATGATTTCCACTCTATTATTAAGTCAACTATTACCTTTTGAATATAATTAACATTAGTTTACATTTTATCACATTCATATTCTACAGTTATCATTTTAACCACATAAACTGTAATATTTAATTACATTAATTCCAACAATTATTTTATTCCTTATTTACAATTACAACCAAATTAACTTTACAATTATTTCAATTGATTGAAATTTCATTAAATAATTGTCAATAACATTCAAACAATATTATTAATCATATTCTAATTATTTTCTCCATTTATAAATCATAAATTTTTAGTTTCTCACAATATTAAATTTCAAAATCTTATTTAATTTAATATTTTTAATTATCAAAAAATACGGGTCGTTACAAGTATTAAGTGGCTTGGGTACTGTTTATTACATGGCTACGATTTTATCGGCGATAGATACGGTAATAGTTCGACATTAAATGTCGGAAGCCTTAAATAATGGTTAGAGGTGTTTGTAGCTAGGACCCACCGACCATTGACAATATTGTTAGAAAACCACCTTGGGAATAGATCTTAAATGATAGAGTCTACCTTGATTGAGGTCTTAAATGACAGAGTCTGTCTATTTCTCTTTTAAAATTATTTTATGATGATTATAGAAGCCCGCTTCATATTTAGAAGTATAAAATGACAAATGGGTTTGGAAGTATTGGGTGGTTGATAAAGCTTCATCTGTATTTTGTACCTTGGAAAGGGGTAAGTAAGTAATTGTGTGTGCAATACAAGATTAGATTAGAATTGCCAACCTTAATGGACATAACGATTAAATGGAATCCAATCATTATAAATTTATGTTATGGACAGTTTATAGATTTTTCAGTCACCAGAATATTGTTTTGACCTCCTCCTCATTACAACCAACATGATAGATTTAGAGGGACAGGTCACTGGAGCTGGACGTGCTTCATTGTTGGAGAAGTCTTCTTTTCTCTCATGCTCGATGTCGATGTGACAATCTACTATCCAAGGAATACCATTAATACTAAGGAAGTAGTCATAGTCAGTATTCTTATCTTATTATTGTTTGTTGTGATGGCCTGCCCTTTCAACTCTCAAAAATCGACATAAATACGCTCATTGTATAACACGCCGAACGATCGAGTGCCGGAAAGACAGATTGTTGAGGGGAAAGAAAGTAGGTAGAAGAAAGAAGAAACTAAAACAAAACAGAATCTCACAGCGGACTGAATGAAATATAATATAAATAGTTCTTTACACAAATCAAAACTATAATATACACATCTTACATTAGAGTACACAAATCAATAATTACCAGCCTAGACAGTTATAACAACCCGCCTTCACAATTGTTGGTAATTTCAACAAACACTACAGTGGAATAAACAAGTACGAGAATACGTCTCGATCTCCAGCTCGTCTTCTGAGCTCCATAGCATCCTAACCTGAACCTGTAATACTCGGTCTGACTCGAGCATTATAATAAAATAACACCCGTGTCAGTCTGGAAAACCAGCGTGAGAAAACACACTCAATTTGAATTATTAAAATTATCAAAATCCTTTGAAAATAAAGGTATCTCGTAAGACCACGCTAAAATAAACATGACGGGTTTTTACCTTACGATAACCAAAACATTTCATATCAAATCCTCTAATATTATAATAGTGTCTAAATACAAATACTTATTCAAATAGCTGAAATGCTTGCATCTCACATATCAGCATAGTTGGGTACAATCAAAACCGTACGATGCTTATTGGAGAATGGATTCCATACGAATGACTAGGTACTGGGGTATCACCTGTCACAGTACACGTCTAGAAACAATGTACCGAGGACCATGCCGGGATCCCTTGCTACACAAGACCGGACTATCCCTAATCTGGATAGACCGAATATGCTATCACCTCGGGTGTTCCCACCCTTTCCGAGCTCCTTCCATGTATCGTAGTAATAATATCCGAGGGTATCTACAAAGGTGATAAACATACCCTAATTGGGTGCTACCCACTTAGCCTTGCTGCATCTCCCCTGCTTTTTAGTCATTCCCGGTTGATGATGTTAGAGGCTACGATTACCTTTTAAAGGAATTTTCACTTAGGATGCTCATTGTCCTCCAATGACAATGTACTGATAGCATTCATCCATACAAGTCTGTTTTGGTCCGAACGGAACCGAAGGCACTATTCCTACTACATCCATTTTGGAATAATCCTCAGGATTAGTAGCGATTAGCCCTTACACTTCACTGCTCCCTCTTTGACTCCATGCTCTTTTTTTCCTTTCGAAAATGTACTCGTTGGATCAAAGTGGTTTTCGGATAACTTATCCGATCCCGGTCTCTTTAAAACAACGTCCGATATTTTTCGACAAACTCAACCCCGGTTCTTTAGGAAATAAACAGACGAAATAAGATCGGAGATCACCTCCTAACCGTTAGTGGACAGATTTCCTTATAAACATCCTAGAAGAATGAAATGAGTTTACACGTACAGTATAGCACCTCGAATGGCCACTGTACCATATAATTCCCGTATTCCTCCTAGATATTCCCAAAGTTATATTTTGGGTCCATATTTTATAGTCGGTTATTTAACTATCAAATGAACAATCATTCAACCAATATTCTTTTTTCCACTAAAAAACTCTAGATCTCTTTTTAATTAAATTTTAATAAATTAAATCTCTTTATTGAAAATATACATAGTTATCTTGTCGAATTTAGTAAATTCACAAGATATCTTTCAAAAATATTTGAAACCCTTTTTTAAAAAAAATATGTGGAAAGTACCACTTCGGTATCAAACCATGGATTCACAGCTTAATGGTTACATCTCTATCCCAGAGAAATCCAAAACTTAACTGCAGGCACTCACTGCCTCCGATTACGCCATGCGAGTATACCATTACTTCCCGAAACTTTATTTAAAAAATTTCTCAAAATAATGCTTATAAGTTTCTCAAATAAATTTCCAAGTTTAATCTAGGTAAATATACTTAATTAAAAGTTATTCTACAAAGCCATATTAATATTTAATAATTTATCTTTTAAAATAATAATGCTGACAAATTCTTAAATAATAGTAAATCTTTAACAATCTTTATAAGGTAACTAATTAATAATTAAATATGCTTTAAACAATCTAAAATAACTAAATAACTAGTTTCTAGAATATTTGTAACACTTTTAAAGTTACCAAGTTAATAATTAAAAATCCTCTTTTTAAAACAAGCCCAATTTCTCGATTTTAATTTCATTTCGTAAATTTGGAAATCTTATTTGAGCTCCAGAATAACCAATTTTATACTTATTTCCAAATTCACTTCTATCCTTCTAATCTATTACAAATCTCGACTTTAAACCTTTTTATTTAAACAAGTACCACTTAAGAATTTATTATTTAAAATCCTTTTATATACTTTAGTCCTAAAATCTCTGTTTACAATATTCCGAAATAGTTAAGTACAATTTAAAAAAAAAAACCCTTTTTTTAATCAGATCAATTAACCTAAATTTCTATATTATTTAACTTCAAAAATCCCTTTAAAACTCTTTTCCAATTCAAAACATATATTACTGGTATTTAAAAATACCAAAATTTAGGTCAAAATTGCCATAGCATCCAATCAATTCAAACCACACAATAATCTATCACCGATTATTCCAACAAAACATATATCACTATATATGAAATTAAATTCAAAAATTTTGAGGAATCCAGTTGGATCCCTCCAACCTGTTTTCCTGCATCCACAGATGTTAATACAACAATAAAAATACCAATTCCGCTTCGAGGTAGAATATCGCGGTATATAGGGTCATCCGCTATTATGCGGGGCGCATAGGGTCTCATCCGCTATATATATGCGGGAATATCAATCACTCCAATATATATATACTACTATATATAATATCACATTCAACTGATAAAAATGTATCAATTCAACCAATCAATCATTAATTAATTTGAACTATTTAAAATTAATACCAGCAGTCCAAAAATTGAGTGAGATTTACTCACCTTGAGTTTTAATTTCGCCAAACGCTCCAATTTTAAATTAAATCAAACACATTCGATTTAACCTAAAATTTTAGCTAGCTCCGAACGACTCCAAATCTGCTCCAGCGCGTAGTGCTCGTCGCCATGATTCCGTCGCTGCTTATTTCGTCCGATTTCGAGCTTGTACGAACAAGATATGAAATTTATAAGATTTGAAAATAATTATATAAATAAATTACTTCGTTCAATTCAGGATGATGAAATCTGGACCGCGTTTCTCTTCTTCCTTGCTTACGTTCATTCCAGGCTTAAACGCACGCGAGAACCCACTGCAATGCCACCTTCCTCTCGATGCCGTACCTCCTCTACGCGATCGGAGGTCAATCAGAGGACGTCAAATGACGCGCAAGCCCTTGCTCTCCCTACGCCAGCAACCTCGAGCTTCCCTTTTCTTTGATCGACGTGGAAAAATCCATCGACAACAAGATGAACAGAGCTCCCTCCTGACCACCATGATGAACTAAATCTGATCCTAGCCGTTGGATGGAGAGATGTCGACGAGCTCTACACTTTTGTTTTAGGAAGTTTTCGAAATGAATGAAAGGATTGAGAGATAAACGTGGGGGAAGGCAAGAACATTTCGGCCATTAAACGAATGGAGGCGGCTGCGTAAAAAGAAAACTAGGGTTCACTGTTCAGATGCATATATATATATATATTATACTTATTTTTTTCACAATTAACGTGTTTTTTTCGGACAAACTCCAAACGAAGCGTGCCGCCTGGCATTTATAATTTTTTACCCCCATTCCGAACCCAATGGAACATGTTTCGAGGCCTAATTCGATCGTATGTGGAAGATAGTTTTTAGAATCGATTTAAAATATTAAATTTTTGATATTTATTTCAACGCGTTTCTATCCCATACGACTAAACGGTAACTCCAAATGCTACGAAATTTGAAATCCGATAATAATACACTATTATGGATCCAATGGAACTTGTTTCGTCGAATTCCAAGACTGTGCCCCGGAAGGCTATTTTAATGCGTCGATTAAATTGAGCGATTTTCATAATCGACGGAATTACTTGAAATTCAAATTTTAAAACTTACCAACTCAATTATAGTTCAAATAGAATTTATATCCACATTAGAAATCATTCTGATTTATATTAAATCAAAATTTCAATTATTTACACTATTACTATATATATTAAATTCCACTATTAAATTAATATATAAAATTCCAAATTCAAACTTATCGACTTTTAATCCCATTTCAAAAGTCCACTATCATCACTCTAATTCGAATAGAGTTTAAATCAACTTAGGAATCATTTCCCTTTTCCTTTAACTCCGAATTCACATATTTTTCCCAATTTCAAATATTAATTTACTATTTACCAAATCTATTTTTAACCGCTATATTTGAAATTATAATCCATTTCACTAATTCTTCCATATTCAAAATCAATAGATATTTCCAATTCAACCTTAAAAAATTAATTAAACGCTCAAAATTAACGACCAAAATTCTGGGTCGTTACATTTGCTCTGTGAGTTTAGATTTCTATCAATCTCTGATAATGCTCATGCTTATTTGCAGGCATCAAATCCAACGATCTGTGCTTTGATTGACTTGGACTTTGATTTTTTGTCAAAATATAGGCCCATTAAGGTTAGGGTTGTTACAAACATCCATAAAATTTCATACAGTTTAAACTTGTGTAACTCAAAATATGATAGGGATACAAAAGGGTTGCTCCAAAAGAGGTATGCGATCGAACCCTCCTCATCTATAAATTAATTAAATGATTTAATTGATAAAATAAATACATATGAATATAAATATATATATAACTAAATAAATTATAAATCTTATAAATAAATATGTATATATACATTATATGTATAAATAAAACAGGATGCCAATATAAATGGAACCCATGAGACTTAAGCGAATATACATTAGATGTATATGAAAGATATTCGATACCATGAGTTGTTATTATTATATACTCATCGCCCTTAATAATCGATAAAAATCTATTAAATTAACTTTAAATTATGAAATTAAATTAATAATCCTTTCCATCATTTATATAAATAAAGTACCTTACATATCCATGGTTATTAATCACCCTCAAGCCATGGAATATCTAAGATGATGTTTATATTATCCATCGATATATAAGAATGGTATGTAACTTTGTTGAACACCTTCAAGGGTCACATAGCTCCCTTTAGGATATCATAAAATGATCGGGTCAAGAGTGTCTAATGTACATCATGATTAGTTGAGAACCTTCAAGGTCTCGAAGATGATTCAGAGCATAGCTAAGAATGTATGTTAGGCTTTATATTGGATATAATTAGTGAAGGGTTACTTACCGTTTATGTTAACTATGATTTATTGAGCACCCTTAAGGTCCTAGTAACATGATAAACAGATCATAACACTCACTGAAGGAATTAATGAAATTCTTGTATATCTTTTAGGGTTTTTGAGAGATATAAGAGCCTTATTAGATAAATATAATAAACAATTGTAATAAGTATAAGAACATATGCACTAAACTTAAATTTACTTTCATGAATTTTCATAGAGAAATGGCACTTATAAAGCTATTCTTCGAAAAGTACACATTAATGAGAAGAAATTACAAAGGTTAGCTAAGTAATGTTGAAATTGTACTCACATATGAAAAGCCTTGGTACGTCGTTGCTTATGAACCGTTAATTAAACCCGACAAAGATGCCTATCCGAACAAATCAGGGCTTACGTGGATTGGCAGATGGACTGTGAACTAGCTCATTATTACATGTTGTCCACTATGAGCATCATGCCCTAACAACAACATAAGCAAAGGAATGTTTGTGATATATTCACTCACCTACAAAAGTTGCACGGTCAACAATCTCATATCACGAGGTATGATATCTCGTGGAAATTGCTTCATGAGAAGATGAGCAAAGGGTCTTCAATCCAAGACCATGTACTCAATATGATTAGGTAAATCGAGAGGTTGGTCGAGTTTGGTACTACTGTAGATATCGAGCTACATATTGACTTGATTCTTAGGGCATTAACTCCATTGTTTGACTCATTCATGTTGAATTTCAATACGAAATTCATTGAAGTGTATTGCCATTGAGCTGCTTTAATATGTTAAGAATTGTCGAGAGTACGTTCATGAGGGAACCAAGTGCAGTGTTTGTTGTCAAGAGTAACTCTTCATCGAAAGGTTCAAAGAAGAGAAAATGTAAGTCAAAGGGTGGCAAGGGGAAGTCAAAGATGCAAGAGAAAGGTGATTATGAATTTTTCTTGAAGAAAGGACATTGGAAGAGGATTGTTCGGAGTACTTGCAGACATTGAATGGAAAATAATCTAACTCTACTCCTAAAGGCATTTTCCATATATATATCTAGTTGGGTTTTAGGTACTGGATTTGGAAATCATATATGTAATTCTTTACATGGACATAGGAGCAAGAGGTCTGTCACTAGAAGAAGCATGGACTTTTTAACAACCCTTATTTTTAGGGTGCTTTAAATATTTAAATTTTGAATATTTAAATATTTAATTGGTTTTTTTATCGATGAGCTGAAAACTTGATTTTTATAGACAAACTTTTTAGGACTTGGGATTATTTCCATTGGGTTTGGATGGTCCGAGCGATCCAGAACGAGTATAAGCATCGATTTATTCCAACTGTTCGGTTTCGAGTTAGAAGGTCGAGTTCGGTTCGTAAATCGAGCGATTCGTAAAGCTAACTTTTGAATATGTTGGAATTAGGTCCCCAAAATGGTTCCATTGAGTTCGAAATACAGGTATTTGGCTAGGGATGCCAGTGAGCATGCCTTCATCAGAGTTTGTAGAATTTTAGGGTGAATAGTGCCAGATATTTGCTATATATAAGTACCCACACTATTCTTTCTTTTGTCCAAACCAGAAGTGAAACCCAAGCTACGCTTTTACAACTTCGCATCCAACGACCTAGGATGATCAGAGCCCCTAGAGTCGTTTATAGGATGGGGTGCCAACTAGGAAATTGTTTGTGAGGTCGAGGGGAGAGTGTTGACCGGAGGGATCAACATAGATTGAGGCGAGATGGCTAGAAATGGGCATTGACAGTGGCAATTACGGTTGGAGTTTTAGGCATCGACGATGCTATGTAGACGGAGGCGCTGAAGCAAAGTTGGAGGGGAGGTCGAGGGCTTCGCACGGGCGTATTTTAGCGATGATTGGATGCCTGTAGCGACGACAGGCCGTAGATGAACACAACCTCGTTTTTGGGTTCGACTTCGGCCATCAGGGCTACGGCGTGGGAGATCTGGGTGGTGATGGATTCACGGTGATCGACGTTGGCGGCGAGGTGGCCATTGGTAGCTCGAGGTAGCGTCAGGTCGAAGGCGATTGGAGTTTAAGCATGTGGCCTAGATTGAAGACGAGGTTAGGGTTAAGCTAATTAGGTGATTAGGATTAATTGATGTAATTAATTATTAATTATATTATTTAATTCATAAATCTTACTTAACCCATATCTTGATCATACAAGATCCAAATCGAATGCTGTTAGTCGTGTTGGATTCGTAATGACAATATCTACATCTTGGAATTGGATTGGTAGAGATTGGAGCTTGCAGAATTTCAAGCTAAAATCAAATGTTGTTTGATTTTAGACCAAATCAAACCGCTTCGGCGATAACTGGAATTTCGATTAGTATAACTCACCTCTTTGGATAAATCAGTATATTATATAATAGATAAAAATTTATTGTTTGTGTTTGGTAAAAATTATTGGCTGATAGGTTAAGATATCCGCTTTGAAAAGCAATTGGTATTTAAAATTGAAACGGGAAAATTTGTAGATTAATCCGGATTTCTCGAAATTATGATTATTATTTTCCAGCTATATTCCTGTTGTTTTATTTCAGTTATAACCATGTTATATGGATTGTTGATTGTTGAATCATGATTGTTTAGCACTATTAGTTATGACATCGTTATATGTTCAGAACTTAACCGTTGTAGTGATAAAAAACAATAACAACATTGGTTAAGTGCTTTGCTGGCTATTGGCCTCAATTTAGTATTTTAAATACTGTTAATTGCCGTTTAGCTTGAAATTGCCTTTTGATTTCGAAGAATGATTATAAATATAACCGTTGGGTTTTTTGGAATATTTTTATTTAAGCGGATTTTGAACTTCTCTATTTTACCCCAACCGTTCTATTTGTCTTTTCTAAACTATTTAGAAATGTTTGAAAGTGGTTTAATTATTGTTTAATAGTGATTTAAAAATTGCTTATTTATATTTGATTGTTTGAAGTTATTGATCAATATTTTAATATTGTAAAAAGTTATCTATTTAAATAACTAATATTGTTTGAAGATAATTAATAATTATTATTTATTAAAATGTTTTGGAATTTATAATAGTTATTTATTAATAATGTTTTGGAATTAATAATCATTATTTATTAATAATGTTTTGGAAGTAAATTATTATTTATTATAATAATATTTTAAGATTAATTATTATTGTTTTGTTAATAATGTTTGAAATTATTAACTATTTTGTTTATAATGTTTGAAGTTAATAATTATTATCTATTAGTAATCTTTTACTGTTAATAATTATTATTATATAATAATGTTTTAAAGTAAATAATTATTAATTATTTATAATGTTTTGAAGTTATTAGTTATTATCTTAATAATAATTTGGAGTTAATAAATTATTTTATTAATGATGTTGGAAAGTTAATTTATTATTTATTTATGATGTTTAAAATTTATCAATTTATCTGATTGATTATATTTATAAATAATGAATTGATTTATAAGAGGAATTGATTTGTAAGAGGAATCTCATTTATGATGTTGGAAAGAACCCACTGCAACGCCACCTTCCTCTCGATGCCGTACCTCCTCCACGTGATCGGAGGTCGATCAGAGGATGTCAAATGACGCGCTAGCTCTTGCTCTCCCTACGCCAGCAACCCCGAGCTTCCCTTTTCTTTGATCGACGTGGAAAACTCCATCGACAGCAAGATGAACAGAGCTCCCTCCTGACCACCATGATGAACTAAATCCGATCCTAGCCGTTGGATGGAGTGATGTCGACGAGCTCTACACTTTTTTTTAGGAAGTTTTCGAAATGAATGAAAGGATTGAGAGATAAACGTAGGGGAAGGCAAGAACATTTCGGCCATTGAACGAATGGAGGCGGCTGCGTAAAAAGAAAACTAGGGTTCACTGTTCAGATGCATATATATATATATATATATATATATATATCTGTGTGTGTGTAGAAATTATTTTATTCTTATTTTTTTCATAATTAACGTGTTTTTTTCGGACAAACTCCAAACGAAGCATGCCGCCTGGCATTTATAATTTTTTACCCCCATTCCGAACCCAAGGAACATGTTTCGAGGCCTAATTCGATCGTATGTGGAAGATAGTTTTTAGAATCGATTTAAAATATTAAATTTTCGATATTTATTTCAATGCGTTTCTATCCCATACGACTAAACGGTAACTCCAAATGCTACGAAATTTGAAATCCGATAATAATACACTATTATGGATCCAATGGAAATTGTTTCGTCGAATTTCGAGACTGTGCCCCGGAAGGCTATTTTAATGCGTCGATTAAATTGAGCGATTTTCAAAATTGACGGAATTACTTGAAATTCAAATTTTAAAACTTACCAACTCAATTATAGTTCAAATAGAATTTATATCCACATTAGAAATCATTCTGATTTATATTAAATCAAAATTTCAATTATTTACACTATTACTATATATATTAAATTCCACTATTAAATTAATATATAAAATTCCAAATTCAAACTTATCGACTTTTAATCCCATTTCAAAAGTCCACTATCATCACTCTAATTCGAATAGAGTTTAAATCAACTTAGGAATCATTTCCCTTTTCCTTTAACTTCGAATTCACATATTTTTCCCAATTTCAAATATTAATTTACTATTTACCAAATCTATTTTTAACCGCTATATTTGAAATTATAATCCATTTCACTAATTCTTCCATATTCAAAATCAATAGATATTTCCAATTCAACCTTTAAAAATAAATTAAACGCTCAAAATTAACGACCAAAATTCCGGGTCGTTACATTTGCGCTGTGAGTTTAGATTTCTATCAATCTCTGATAATGCTCATGCTTATTTGCAGGCATCAAATCCAACGATCTGTGCTTTGATTGACTTGGATTTTGATTTTTTGTCAAAATATAGGCCCATTAAGGTTAGGGTTGTTACAAACATCCATAAAATTTCATACAATTTAAACTTGTGTGACTCAAAATATGATAGGGATACAAAAGGGTTGCTCCAAAAGAGGTATGCGATCGAACCCTCCTCATCTATAAATTAATTAAATGATTTAATTGATAAAATAAATACATATGAATATATATATATATATATAACTAAATAAATTATAAATCTTATAAATAAATATGTATATATACATTATATGTATAAATAAAACATGATGCCAATATAAATGGAACCCATGAGACTTAAGTGAGTATACATTAGATGTATATAAAAGATATTCGATACCATGAGTTGTTATTATTATATACTCATTACCCTTAATAATTGATAAAAATATATGAAATTAACTTTAAATTATGAATTTAAATTAATAATCCTTTCCATCATTTATAAAAATAAAGTACCTTACATATCCATGGTTATTAAGCACCCTCAAGCCATGGAATATCTAAGATGATGTTTATATTATCCATCGATATATAAGAATGGTATGTAACTTTGTTGAACACCTTCAAGGGTCACATAGCTCCCTTTAGGATATCATAAAATGATCGGGTCAAGAGTGTCTAATGTATATCATGATTAGTTGAGAACCTTCAAGGTCTCGAAGATGATTCGGAGCATAGCTAAGAATGTATGTTAGGAGTTATATTGGATATAATTAGTGAAGGGTTACTTACCGTTTATAGGAACTATGATTTATTGAGCACCCTTAAGGTCCTAGTAACATGATAAACAGATCATAACACTCACTGAAGGAATTAATGAAATTCTTGTATATCTTTTAGGGTTTTTGAGAGATATAAGAGCCTTATTAGATAAATATAATAAACAATTGTAATAAGTATAAGAACATATGCACTAAACTTAAATTTACTTTAATGAATTTTCATAGATAAATGGCACTTATAAAGCTATTCTTCAAAAATACACATTAACGAGAAAAAACTACAAAGGTTAGCTAAGTAATGTTGAAATTGTACTCACATATGAAAAGCCTTGGTACGTCGTTGCTTATGAACCGTTAATTAAACTCGACAAAGATGCCTATCCGAACAAATCAGGGCTTACGTGGATTGGCAGATGGACTGTGAACTAGCTCATTATTACATGGTGTCCACTATGAGCATCACGCCCTAACAACAACATAAGCAAAGGAATGTTTGTGATATATTCACTCACCTACAAAAGTTGCACGGTCAACAATCTCATATCACGAGGTATGATGTCTCGTGGAGATTGCTTCACGAGAAGATGAGAAAAGGGTCCTCAATCCAAGACCATGTACTCAATATGATTAGGTAAATCGAGAGGTTGGTCGAGTTTGTTACTACTGTAGATATCGAGCTACATATTGACTTGATTCTTAGGGCATTAACTCCATTGTTTGACTCATTCATGTTGAATTTCCATACGAAATTCATTGAAATGTATTGTCATTGAGCTGCTTAATATGTTAAGAATTGTCGAGAGTACGTTCATGAGGGAACCAAGTTCAGTGTTTGTTGTCAAGAGTAACTCTTCATCGAAAGGTTCAAAGAAGAGAAAATGTAAGTCAAAGGGTGGCAAGGGGAAGTCAAAGATGCAAGAGAAAGGTGATTATAATTTTTTCTCGAAGAAAGGACATTGGAAGAGGACTGTTTGGAGTACTTGCAGACATTGAATGGAAAATAATCTAACTCTACTCCTAAAGGCATTTTCCATATAAAAAAATTATTTATCTATATCTAGTTGGGTTTTAGGTACTGGATTTGGAAATCATATATGTAATTCTTTACATGGACATAGGAGCAAGAGGTCTGTCACTAGAAGAAGCATGGACTTTTTAACAACCCTTATTTTTAGGGTGCTTTAAATATTTAAATTTTGAATATTTAAATATTTAATTGGTTTTTTTATCGATGAGCTAAAAACTTGATTTTTATAGACAAACTTTTTATGACTTGGGATTATTTCCATTGGGTTCGGATGGTCCGAGTGATCCAGAACGAGTATAAGCATCGATTTATTCCAACTATTCGGTTTCGAGTTAGAAGGTCGAGTTCGGTTCGTAAATCGAGCAACTCGTAAAGCTAACTTTTGAATATGTTGGAATTAGGTCCCCAAAATGGTTCCATTGAGTTTGAAATACAGGTATTTGGCTAGGGATGCCAGTGAGCATGCCTTCATCAGAGTTTGTAGAATTTTAGGGTGAATAGTGCCAGATATTTGCTATATATAAGTACCCACACTATTCTTTCTTTTGTCCAAACCAGAAGAGAAACCCTAGCTACGCTTTTACAACTTCGCATCCAACGACCTAGGATGATCAGAGCCTCTAGAGTCATTTTTAGGATGGGGTGTCAACTAGGAAATTGTTTGTGAGGTCGAGGGAGAGTGTTGACCGGAGGGATCAACGTAGATTGAGGCGAGATGGCTAGAAATGGGCATTGACAGTGCAATTAGGGTTGGAGTTTTAGGCATCGATGATGCTATGTAGACGGAGGCGCTGAAGCAAAGTTGGAGGGGAGGTCGAGGGCTTCGCACGGGCATAGTTTAGCGATGATTGGATGCCTGTAGCGATGGTAGGCCATAGATGAACGCAACCTCGTTTTTGGGTTCGACTTCGGCCATCAGGGCTACGGCGTGGGAGATCTGGGTGGCGATGGATTCACGGTGATCGGCGTTGGCGGCGAGGTGGCCAGTGGTAGCTCGAGGTAGCGACAGGTCGAAGGCGATTGGAGTTTAAGCACGTGGCCTGGATTGAAGACGAGGTTAGGGTTAAGCTAATTAGGTGATTAGGATTAATTGATGTAATTAATTATTAATTATATTATTTAATTCATAAATCTTACTTAACCCATATCTTGATCATACAAGATCCAAATCGAATGCGGTCAGTCGTGTTGGATTCGTAATGACAATATCTACATCTTGGAATTGGATTGGTAGAGATTGGAGTTTGTAGAATTTCAAGCTAAAATCGAATGCTGTTTGATTTTAGACCAAATCAAACCGCTTCGGCGATAACTGAAATTTCGATTAGTATAACTCACCTCTTTGGATAAATCAGTATATTATATAATAGATAAAAATTTATTGTTTGTGTTTGGTAAAAATTATTGGCTGATAGGTTAAGATATCCGCTTTGAAAAGCAATTGGTATTTAAAATTGAAATGGGAAAATTTGTAGATTAATCCGGATTTCTCGAAATTATGATTATTATTTTCCAGCTATATTCCTGTTGTTTTATTTCAGTTATAACAATGTTATATGGATTGTTGATTGCTGAATCATGATTGTTTAGCACTATTAGTTATGATATCGTTATATGTTCAGAACTTAACCGTTGTAGTGATAAAAATCAATAACAACATTGGTTAAGTGCTTTGCTGGCTACTGGCCTCAATTTAGTATTTTAAAATACTGTTAATTGCCGTTTAGCTTGAAATTGCCTTTTGATTTCGAAGAATGATTATCAATATAACCGTTGGGTTTTTTGGAATATTTTTATTTAAGTGGATTTTGAACTTCTCTATTTTTCCCCAACCGTTCTATTTGTCTTTTCTAAACTATTTAGAAATGTTTTAAAGTGGTTTAATTATTGTTTAATAGTGATTTAAAAATTTCTTATTTATATTTGATTGTTTGAAGTTATTGATCAATATTTTAATATTGTAAAAAGTTATATATTTAAATAACTAATATTGTTTGAAGATAATTAATAATTATTATTTATTAAAATGTTTTGGAATTTATAATAGTTATTTAATAATAATGTTTTGGAATTAATAATCATTATTTATTAATAATGTTTTGGAAGTAAATTATTATTTATTATAATAATATTTTAAGATTAATTATTATTGTTTTGTTAATAATGTTTGAAATTATTAACTATTTTGTTTATAATGTTTGAAGTTAATAATTATTATCTATTAGTAATGTTTTGCTGTTAATAATTATTATTATATAATAATGTTTTAAAGTAAATAATTATTAATTATTCATAATGTTTTGAAGTTATTAGTTATTATATTAATAATAATTTAGAGTTAATAAATTATTTTATTAATGATGTTGGAAAGTTAATTTATTATTTATTTATGATGTTTAAAATTTATCAATTTATCTGATTGATTATATTTATAAATAATGAATTGATTTATAAGAGGAATCTCATTTAATAAAAGAGTTTACAAATGAAAACGAGGTTTAGGATGTATAAAGGATTTTATAATGGAGTTCTGAAAGAAAATAGATTTATAAATTGTTTTAGAGAATTATAAAAGAGTTTTATAAACGATTTTGGATATTTATAAAAGAGTTTATTTTGGAGACTTATAAAAGAGTTTTATAAATAAACTTAGAGATTTATTAAGAGTTTTATAAATGTATTTTGGAATTCCAGTAAAGTAGATGTTCATAAATGAAAGAGAATTATTAAAAAGGATTTACTGAAGAAATTTATAAAAGGAATTGAGATTGGATTTTCCCAAACTGACCTTCTTAACTTTGGTGATGTGGACTTTCGTTCCATGCTTAACACCGAAGGAATAGTGTTTGGGTTTATCCTTATCTTCGTTTCTTTTTAAACAATATTTGTTTTCATCTTTTTGATATGATTTTGAATTAATAAATCTTTTATAATGTTTTGAGAATATATTATATTATTGAGATAAGTATATGAATACATTTTCTAAGTAGTGAAAGCGTAGTGTTTTTGTGAATATACTTATACCGTTGAGATATGTATATGAATACATTTTCTAAGTAGTTAAAGTGTAGTGTTTTTGTGAATATACTTATACGGTTGAGATAAGTATATGAATACATTTTCTAAGTAGTTAAAGTGTAGTGTTTTTGTGAATATACTTATACGGTTGAGATAAGTATACTTATACCATTGAGATAAGTATGTGGATATTTTTTAAGTATTGAATGGAGTATAAAGGGTTTGTGAATATATATTTGTAAAAGTAATTTGTACAAGTATTTACAAAGTGATTTTAATTAATGAAAAGATTAATTAAAGAGGTTGGTGGTTGCTTATGTGCTTAACCAATGCTGGTTTCTCTATGAAAATAAATCCCTGATTTGATTATTGTTTTTATTTGATAGTTAAATAACCGACTACTAAACTTGGCCAGTTTTTAAAATAACATTGTCGATTCGGGAAGACCGGGATCAGATATGTTATCCGAAAACCACTTTGAACCGGCATAAGCGTTCGAATGGATGACATCTTGAAGATGATGTTTTCGAAGACAGAGTTCTTTGAAGTGCAAGGGCTACTTGCTACTAATCTTGAGGATGATTCTAAAATGGATGTAGCAGAATTAGTGCCTTCGGTTTCGTTCATACCTAGAATGAACTTGTATGGATGAATATTGGCATTGTATTTCTGCTTTTTAGGGCAACGTTAGCATTCCAAGTGGGAATTGCTAGGAGGAATAAGGTAATCGTTACCTCTTGAGCCTCACACCCGATAAATGACTAAAGCAGGGACATGCGACATGGCTAAGTGGGTCGCTCCCATTAGGGGTATGATCGTCGCCTGATCTAGAGCGATATATACGATTTTACGTATGTTTTGGGCCCAGTATGGTTGTTTTGTCGCGACCAAGGAGTGATCATATTCGAAACTATCTAGTAAGGGGTAGGGACGGTCCTGAGTAGCCGAGGTACAATGTATTATAGCCTCCAGTACATTTTACCTAGAGGTGAGCTGATTCGGTGGGTAAACCCTTATACTTTCATAGTTGGAATACATTTTCCAATACAAGCCTCGGACTTGATTGTATACCTATTATGCTAAAATTTAATTAATGTAATAATTTTGGCTATATTCAATATTTATTTATTTTAAACCCTAGACACTATTATAATATCAGAAGATTTCCTATGAATGTTTTGGTTAATGAAAGGTAAAAACCCGTCCGTGTTTATATGCGGTGGTCTTATGAGATACCTTTATCTTCAAAAGGTTTTTATAACATTAAAATTCAATTTAGGTGTGTTTCTCACGCTGGTTCACCAGACTGATCCGGGCATATTTTTCTTTTAATTCTCAGGCCAGCTCAAATATGTTTCAGACTTAGTTATGAATGCTTTGGAGCTTCAGGAGACGAGCTGGATGCCCCGAGACGTATTTACATACCTTTTAATTTCTGCTACATCGTCTGGTTTTGTATTTATCAACAATTGTAAGAACAAGCTATTATATATATCCAGACTAGTGATATATTGATATCTCTGATTTATGTGTATGTATATATATATATATATATGTTATAGGTCCCTTTTGTAAAGATCATTGAATAGATTACTCGGTACGATGTGAGATTTTGTTCTGTCTTTTATTTTTCACTCCAGCAGTCTATCTTTCCGAAGCTTGGACGCTCGGCACACGAATACCATGTGTATTAGTACCGACTTTTAAGGTCGAAAAGGCAAGTCATTACAGAATTTTAAATTACAAATGGAGTTAGCATAGCTATAGATGTAATGGGCGAATATCATGTTACACTAGCAAATGGATATGATTTGATTTTGCATAACTGTTATTATGTGCCTAATTTTATTTCTGAAATAATATCAGTGTCCTATTTGATATTGAATGGATATAGTTTTATTTAAAAAGGCAATATTATGAATATTTGTGTTGGAAATAAAAAAGGAATTTGGCGCATTGAATATTGGTATTTATGTTTTGTAATTTAAATCATATATATTATTATTGAAAATAATTATATGCCTAACATTAATGATAGTTATCTTTGGCTTTGTAGACTAGGCCATATAAATAAGAAAAGAAACCAACGGTTTATACCATCATTTGATTATGAATCATTTTAATACTTGTACATCACATCTTAAAGGTAAAATGGCAAAACACTCATTTAATGGAAGCAACGAATGAGTCTAATGTCAACAATGACCAAAGGTGATACCTCATACTTTATTACATTAACCAATAATTTTTCAAGATATGGATATGTGTATCTTATAAAAAATAGATCAGAGGTCTATGAGAAATTCATTGAATATGAAAGCAAAGTTGAAAACCAAAGTAATAAGAAAATAAAAATTCTTTGATCGGATCAAGGAGGTGAGTAAATTGTATCTAAACTCCAATAATACTTAAAAGAGAATAGGACTATCTCTCAACTCATTCCTCTATACTCGGCAACACAACGGTGTTTTAGAAGGGAAAAATCGAACATTATTAGACATGGTTCGATAAATGATGAGTGCCGATGAGTTCCCTCTTTCATTTTGGGAATATGCTCTAGTGGTAATGAAATATTTTTTGAATAATGTACCATCTAAGTCCGTGCCTAAAACTCTGTATGAGTTATGGACTGAGAAGGAACCCCACCTTAATTATTTTAAAGTTTGGGGGTTGTCTTTCTTACGTTAAAAACGTAAACCCAGTAAGTTCGAGGCATGATCAATCTTGTATAAGTTTATCCAAGAAATTCTCATAGATACATATTATATCATTTCAAGGAACAAAAAGTTTTTCTCTCGATACACCACCTTTTAGAAAAGCAACTTCTCTTGTGGAAAATTAGTGGCAATGTTATAGACTTGGATGATTCAAGAAAGTTTCGTAGAGACTGAATATATAGACATTACTTCAAGTTTCATTGAAAATATGCAACTTATTAGAAGATATAATATGGAATCTCATGCGCCAGAGAGATACTATGGGTTTTTCATTGATGGAGAGAACGCAGATAGTGTCATTCATGATGACCATCCCCTGACGTACCGACAGGACTTAGAGAGTAACAACTCTGCCTTATGCCATTCATGGCTTGATGCCGCAAGTGGTTCTTTAAGAAAAATATCGATGTAGATGAAATATTGAAACCTATAAAGCGAGGTTGGTTGCAAAAGGGTTTCTTCAAATTCAAGACGTTGATTATGATGAAATGTTTTAGCCAGTCGCCATGCTTAAACGTTTGTATTCTACTTGCGGCGCCGCATAATATGACTACGAAAATTGGCAAACGGACATTAAACAACTTTTCTAAATTGTGATTTAGACTAGCCCATTTATATAGCCAAAGGGTTCTAAGGTCAGTGGGAGCAGTGATAAGATATATAGACTCTCACGATCAATTTACGATCTTAAGCAAGCATCTCGAAGTTGTAACAAATGTTTTGATAAGGCAATCAAATAGTTTAATTTATGTAAACACACAGAGGAAGCGTGTGTATATAAGAAAGAGCAAAATGGTGCTGTAAATTCTTAGTTCAATATGTTAATGATTTGCTAATGATTGGTAACGATGTACCAATGTTAAAATAAGTGAAAGTGTGGCTGTCTAATAACTTCTTGGTGAATGATTTACGTGAGTCGTCCTATATATTAGGTATTAAGATCTATAGAGATAGATTAAAAAAAATATTATGACTATCCCAATCTATGTAGATAGAAATCATACTAAGTCAATTTAGCATGGAAAATTCCAAGAGTGTACATGTTCCCCTGCATGTACATATTCCCTTGCAACATAGAATTGTCTTATTTAAGAAGGGCTCCCCATCTACGAATGAGAAAAGGCAACGCATAACTCAAATTCCACATGCTTCAGGAATAGGATTGTTCATGTATGTCATGCTATGTACTAGGTTAGATATCTCTTTTGCACTAGGTGCAGTAAGTTGATATCAATATAATATAAGAGAAAAGTATTGGATGACGGTCAAAATCATCCTTAAGTGCTTAAGAAATACTAAGGATTTTTTTCTTCTGATTTACGAAAGCGACGAACTCCTTATGAATGAGTATTAGGATTTGAGCTTTCAAAATGATATCAATGATAGTTATTCAGTCTTAGGGTTTGTCTTCAGTCTCAACGGAGGGGCAGTTAGTTGGAAGAGTTCCAATAATGAAGTTGTGGCAGATTCTACAATAGAGGCCGAGTACATCGGTTTTAACGATGCCATAAAAGAAGCAGTGTGGATGCACAAATTCACTAAGCAGTTAGGTGAGATCCCAAGCATTGAATATATGATGCTCATGTATTGTGACAATAATGTGGAAATTTGGATTGCCAAGGAACTGCGAGCTCATAATATAACAAGGCACATACTCTGTAAATTCCACATGATAAGGCAGTTTATGAATGACAGAGAGATTGTAATCAAGAGAGTATATATGAAAGATAACATTGCAAATCCATCTATTAAGGTGTTCTCTCTATCTATTTTAGGAAAACAAATCCAAGGCATGAAAATGAAGCTCTATAATTGGCCCCAAATGCAAGTGGGAGATCGATATAATTAGGTGTGTGCCCTAAGGGCAATTAGTAATTTGTTATGAAATCCTAATTTTATAAACAAACTTTTTAGAAATAAAATATGTTTTCTATTTTATTTTCAATTATATGTGTTTGTTATATTGTGATATAAGTAATGAATTAATACATTAAACATATATAAGTAGAAAATCCTTAGAAATAATGTTTTATCGATTGCAATTATGAAATGTTCATAACCATGAGTATTTAATCAATACAAACAAAACATAAATCCTTATAAATATTCCTAGTTGAGAAGAATCAAGAAAAGGATATCAATATGTCTATTTAAACTAGTGTATGTATCGCTCTTTATACGATGGACGGTGATTTACTCATAACGGTTAAGGGAGCTAAGGCATTACTTACTATGGTTGTTTGGAACAATTACAGAATGACTCAACAAGAGTCTTCTATATATTATATAACTTGTTCAAATAGAAGATCTTGGGGTAATAACCTACAGTTTCTACTGACTTGAGAGTACTGTCGACCTTGAGTGTGTAAACCGTACTTTGATTATTGGCAACCACATGGGGTGACTGTGTTATGGTCATATTTAGGTGCACGTTGAACTACTTGAAGTGAAAATGTGAAATACTACTCAAGAGAGAATTCTTCTTCTTTGTTATAGAAGGTTAGTATCACAGTAATAGTCAAATTAAAGTTAAAGTCTCAAGCAATAGAAAATCGGTTAATTGATAAATGTTATCTGACTAAACCAAGGACTTTAAAATTGATCTACACAATTAATAAGGATATTAATAGAGTTTTTGACCACCAAACTCTAAATGTTTAAGTGATAATGATGACGAAAATAATATGTGTTATTGTTTTTTTTTTGAAATGGTACTTAGATACAACATGTCACTAGGACAACAAACCACAAATCATGTGTCAATAAATGTTCGAATCACGCTACGCAAGTTTCGAACTTGTGACCTCTCGCACCAAAGTCGAATCACTTAACCACTAGAACAATGGTGCTTATTGTTAACTACTGGGACAATCACTTAACCTCTCGCAAGTTATTGTTAGCAGGTGAGCTTATGTTGGATTAGAAATATGATTTCTCCTAAATGATCTATAAGCGTTGAACTTAATCTATATTGTACTTCAGCAAACTCCGTGTATACTTCTATATTTAAATTGTTTAACTATCGAATGTGGATCAAGTTCACGCCAGAGAGTCAATGTAACCGCGTTGTCGGTCATTTCTGTATTCAACAAAGGATAAAGATGAATTTATAAATATTATAAATTAACACAACTTTTGTAATATGTGGTTGATTTTAATTATTTATTTCAATCTTAAAACCGGATATAACAATGTATAAAAATTATACGATGGTTCGATCGATTTTGGAGGTAGGAATTAATTAATTAATTTTTGATTCAAGGAATCAATTGGGATTTTTACCGTGCTTGGTCATCCCTAAGCCGACCACATATGAGGCAATTTGAGGACTTTTAAAAAGTGTTGAAATTTTATGAAAATAGTGGGAAAAAAAAGACGTTGGGTGATGGCTATAAATGGCCTAGCCTCCATATTATTTTGGATACACTTTTGCACTCTCCTTCTCCATTAATAGCTGGCCCTATCTACCTTGGTGTTTTCATCACTTTGATGTCACAAATCAAAGAGAAAGAGGAGGGTACGTTGCTCTAAGACGAAAGACCGCTCAAACAACATATCGATTCTCGGCAAGGTCACTTCGAAGTGAGGTATATATTTCTTATCTAAAACTAATTCATGTATATATGTTTATATGTGTCTCTTCATCGTATATGTCATGTTTGGCCATTTATTTTATTAAAAATGATTTTTTAAATTCGTATAAACATATGTAATTTTATAAAATGGTTGTATAAATATTTTAGAAAGGCATACATATACATATAATATACATACATACATACACACATATATATATATATATACAGGGACGTAACCAGGAATTTATTTTTCGGTGGGCGAATAATAGAAGAAAATTAAATAATTTGCTACAATTTATTGCCAGTATCAACAAAATAGCATACTGTGCTACAAATACTTGTTGCCAGTATCAACAAAATAGCCTACTGTGCTACAATTTACTGCATAATTTGCACAATTTACTGCCAATTTATCGGTCAAACACTTCATTGCTACAAATACAATGCTACTGCTAGTATCTATTCATTGGTACTTGTTTGCAAGTTGCAACTTCATTGCTGGAGTACTGCCTAACTAGTAACTAGGGTTTAGATTTATGTTTACATCTAAAATTCGAATCTAAAATTTTAAATCTAAAATTAAGAACATCAATTACAATTCACAATGCAGACTAGGATTATCTAAAATTGAGAACTTACTAGATTTTCTTGGAGACTGAAGGAGGACTGAGACTGGAGAAGGAGGATTGAAGGCTGAAACTGGAACCGGAGTCGCTGGCTGCCGTTGGCGAAGGTTTTTTTTTTTTTTGGGTGGGCAGCCGCCCACCCCAAGTGCTAAATAGGTCCGTTCCTGTATATATATATTAAATATGTGTGTATACATGTGTGCATCAAAATATATTTTCGGTAGTAAAAGACTTTTAAGCTGAATTTAATCTTTTTTATATATAATATCTTTGTAAAATCTTATTTTCGGTTTAGTTATAAAAAAAATACATTACTTTATACTTACTGTTTTCGTAAATAAAAATTTAGCCTGTGCGCGCAATGGTGGATTTAGGCTTTAATGGGACGGTTACTCTTGATCAACCATCGAAACCTCCATATTTGAGGGGATCGATGCCAACATCAGGAATAGATGCTTATAGACAACGCTAGGGATGAACCTAGGTTGGACATGGTTCGTGAAGAGGGAGCGAATGCTGAGTGTTCTCAGTATTCAACTGATTCAAATCTGCAATTTATTGCACTAGAAAGCATAAAATGGCAAGAACATCAAATGGATGCTAGATTTAGTCTTCAAGGAAGTTAAGAAGAAATGGAAGAACACAATTGCGGCTAACATAATTGGTCGACTTCCACTACGTGAACATTCAATCAAATTTGTTGATAAAGTTTGGCAACTGCAAAACAAATATGAGGTGTTCTACAAGACAAATGAGTTTATTCTTATCGGATTTTCTTTAGATCGACAGCAATAAAGTGATTGGATCCGGGCCATAACTTATAGCTCTGAGGTGATTGTATTGAAATGACGGAAATATGGTATGTCACTAACTAAGGACTATCTTTTTTTAATTCCGATATGGGTAAAGTTGGTGTATTTGTGTTTGGAATTCTAGAATAAAGAGGCTAGTAGTAGTCATATTAGTGGTTGCCCAGGCATTCCTGTCAAGATGGATACTAATACGACTAAAGAACTTTGTTACACAAGAGTCTTAGTCGAAATTGATGCAAAATTTTCTTATCCAAATTCAGTGGAAGTGCTGCTAGACAATGGAAATATATTGATGATTCCAGTCGAATATAAATATAAACCAAAACCCCGTTCAAACTGCAAATTGTTAGGCCTTAACACATCAACAATGGCAACCAAAGAGGAAAGTTCAAGATGAAATTAATGCAAATTCTAAACTACGGTTCAATGGGAAATCCACTTCTCCCCTTAAACAAGTGGATAAAAGTGATGAAATACAAAAAGATAAGCGTAAATAAGCACAGTATACGTAAGCTGTAGATTTTCGGAATGCGTACACACACACGCAGGGAAAAGCCTCAGATACTTGTTAATCCAGAAATTGCATACAGGAGTACAAGTTAAGTGGTTGGCTAAATTACACGGGTTTGACTATCAAGTTGAGTTCAAAAGTGGGAGAGAAAATGTAGTGGCTGATGCATTGTCTAGAAGGAATGAAGAGGTTGAGAACATTAACTCTAACTGTTTGGCAGTTTCTCAAATACAACCTGATTGGTTGCTAGAATTAAAGAGAACCTTGGCTCAATCTCCTTTTCATGAAAAGATTATCAAGCAAATTGAAGATGGCAGCAACCCAGCTAGTAAATACAAGGTAGTGGATGGATTGGTATTTTACAAGGGAAGAATACTCATTAACCATCATAACAACACTCTCATTCAAATCTTATTGCATGAGTTTCATTTCACACCACTAGGAGGACACTCTGGAATTAAGGGAACATTAAAAAGAATTAAGCCAGTTTTTTTTGAAAAAAAAATGAAAAAGCATGTGGAAGAATATGTGAAGAAGTGTGAGGCATGTCAAAGGAACAAGGCAGAGAACATTAACATTCCTGGACTATTACAACCCCTACCTATACCAAAGAGAATATGGGAAGATATAAGTATGGATTTCATTACCGGGTTACCAACAACCCAAAAATATACAGTTATCTATGTTGTGGTGGATATGTTATCCAAATATGCACACTTTTTTCCACTGATTCACCCTTATACAGCCAAGAAGGTAGCACAAGTATTTTTCAATGGTGTTTTTAAATTACATGGCCTTCCTACTACAATCGTTAGTGATAGGGATACATTGTTTACAAGTTCATTTTGGCAAGAGCTGTTTAAATTGCAGGGATGCTCACTGAAACTCGGTTCTGCTTATCATCCATAAACAGATGGGCAGACTGAGGTGGATAATAAAATTTTAGAGGGGTATTTGAGATGTTTCATTTCACATAAGCCTCATGAATGGACTAAATGGCTCACACTGGCTGAATATTGGTATAATACTACATGGAAGACCTCTACAAACACCACACCATTCCAGGCAGTGTATGGAATTTCCCCACCTACCTTGATGACATATATTCTAAAACTGCAAAGGTGCATCAGGTGGTAGAGGATTTGTTTTCACGGGATGTGATAATACAAATGTTGAAGGACAGTTTAAAACTTTCCAGAGATAGGATGAAAAAATTTGCTATCTCAAAAGGACTGATAGAAGCTTTAATATAGGGGATTGGATGTATTTAAAATTGCAGCCATATAGGCAAATCATTGTCAAAAATTGTAAAACACACAAACTCTCACCTAAGTATTATGGCCCATATGAAGTTGAAGAGAGGATTGGGGAAGTTGCCTACAAATTGAAGCTGCCTGCCCAGGCTAAAATACACCTCATTTTTCATGTGTCTCTGTTAAAAAAGAAGGTTGGTAAAAGAGTGGTCATTCAGGAGGATTTCCCTACATTTATTGAGGAAATGGTGAAGGAACCAGAAAGGATTATGGATAGGAAAATGGTACCTAAAGATAACAAGCCCGTAGTTCAAATTTTGGTGAAGTGGAAAGGCCAGTCAGAAGATGAAGCTACCCGGGAGGACTATTGGGAGATGGTTGATAAGTTTCCTACCTTGGACCTTGAGACAAGGTCTCTTTTTTATGGGAGGGGGAGATGTCATGGTCTTGAGCTGTTTTCCCATTTAAAATTGAAGGAAGACATGGCCTCGGCCAGTTCATCAGAAAGCGCTGCCAGAATTGATCTGCATGCATTGGGTGTTGATCAGCAGCATGAAGGGAAGCAGCGGGGAGGACTGGAGGCAGTTGCACATGATAAACCTTAAAGGGATTATGTGCATGGTGCATAGTGTGCACGTGCACACCTGCTGTGTTGAAGGGAAGATAAGGAGGAGGTGTGATTAACTTGGGTTATTTGTGTGTTTTACTCGAGTTATTTGTGTGTCTTACCATGGTTGTACTTTGGTTATTAGGCAATGTCATGTATATATACTTGTGAACGAGATAGTGATTGGCATGCATGTTTTTATTAACAAAATCAATTATTCTTTTTCTTATACTCTCTATTCTCTACATATTCTGGTTACTGTTAGTTCTTGATTAATTCTGCTCTCTGATCACCTTCTTCTCCAATCAATTCTACCTCTAATTTGCTCCGATCCCTATTGTTTTAACCCTACAATTTCAACTGCAACTCCTTCCTTCATCTTGTACTCCATGGCAAATACACGTAGTCAAGCAAACAAGTCTGGTCATACCAAAGTGGTATCAGAGCAGAATGATGACTCAGAAACTTCACCTCATCATTCCACCGATCCAGATAACGACAACCAAAATGATTGCAACATATCCATGCCAAACCTGATTGAAGAAGATGAACTATGACAAAGACAAGAACATATCAATGATCGAACCAACACCACCTTTCATCAATTGCAAGAAGCACAGTAAGAATTGCATAATTCTCATCAAGAATTGCATCAAAGCCTAGAAGAAAAATCAAAGGAGATAAATCTCAAGATTGATCATCTCTTTGAAACCTTAAATACAGTCTTGCAAGGACTAAAAGGCAACCAAATTTCATCTTCACATCAGGCAAGACCCTTACCTTACGTACCACCTTCTCAAAGAAACCCTCAAAGAGCCCCATTTGATACTTTACCATCCCCAGATCCTTCCCTGACATATTGTCTACCCACAAATTATTACAGCATACCACTATAAAATTGGAATTTCCTACCTACTCTGGTGATCACGCCATCGTCAAATGGTTAGAACAAGTGGAAGAACTTTCCAGGTATCATCAGGTGCCAGAAAATGAATGGGTTCAAACATGCTCCTTCCATCTCAAACACGATGCCCAAAAATGGTTTAAATGGCTGAAAATAAATGTCAAGAACTATATGCTTTGGATGGTATTCAGAGAAGAGATTATCACCAGGTTTTCTCCCCTTGAATTAAAGAAGCCTTTCGGTGCCTTTGCAAAATTAAAATAGCTAACTACGGTGCAAGCCTACCTTACTAAATTCGAGCAACTCCAAGGCCTTCTCGATCATTTACACCCAGATTATGTATTTGATAAATTTATGGATGGACTCAAGGAGGAAATTAGGTATGATGTTGAGGCATCTAAGTAAACATGGCAAAAAATTTTAAGAGCAAGTATAACAGCACCAAGAAATCCAACAGGCTAAGTCATTACACCCAGACCAACCCTTACACTCGAACCATACCACCTAAACCTACCAACCCCGTTCCCCATATTCATTCCATTCCCACCAGAAGTCCTATAGAGAATCTTGCCACCAAAAGTAGAGGGTTAACCCCTGAAGAATTAATTGATAAAGGAAGAAAAAATCTATGTTATGGTTGCAATGAAAGATGGCACGTTGGCCACCAATGTAAAAATAAACAAGTCTATATTCTTGAAGGAATCATGGATCTGGAAAGTGAGGAATTATATACGGAGGATGAGAATGCTCACATTAAAGAAGCTCATGAAAATGAAGAAAAAGAGGAGAGTCCAGCCATTACACTCCATGCTATGTGCGAAATACCTTCGCTACATACAATAATCATTACTGGGGTCATACAAGGGAGACAAGTCCAAATCTTAATAGATCAGGCTCCACTCATAGTTTCATTGATGAGACATTGGCCAGAAGGTTAAGACTGCCTGTTGATGAATCAAGGAGGTATGAAGTAATGGTGGCTAATGGAGAAAGGCTTCAAGGAGCAGGTATATGCAAGCACATTATACTTAAATGCCAAGGCTGTAGCATGCCAATAGACCTTTTATTACTGCCATTGGAAGGCTATCAGGTAGTGTTGGAAGCACAGTGCATGAAAACACTGGGTGATATCACATTGAATTTGAATAAATTACAAGTTAAATTTAACTATATAGGAAAGGAGTATATATGGCAAGGCATTCAACCAGCTCCTATCCAAGTTGTTAATCGGAAAGAGATTAATAAGGATTGTATTAGAGGGCAGTTGACCATGTTACTGTGTACCAAGGAATTGAAACCAGAAATCCAAACACCCATTACTATACCAGAAGAGATTGCCACTATTATTCATCAATATCCAGAAGTTATCAAACCCTTATCCAAGTTACCTCCAAAAAGGCCTCAAGATCACAAGATACCCTTACAGGATGGCTCCAAACCAGTTTGCCTTAAACCCTATAGACATTTATACCTCATAAAAAATGAGTTGGAAAAGATTATACAAGAAATGGTGGATAGTGGAGTAATCAGGTCAAGTTGCAGTGCTTATTCATCTCCGGTTGTTATGGTCAGAAAGAAGGATGGTACCTGGCGACTGTGTGTTGATTATAGGAGCTTGAACAATATCATTATTAAGGACATATTCCCTATACCATTGGTGGATGACTTGTTTGATGAATTGCATGGTTCCAAATACTTTACCAAGCTAGACTTAAAATCGGGATATTATCAAATTAGAATGAGTGAAGAGGATATTCATAAAGCTGCCTTCAAAACTCATGAGGGCCACTATGAATTCACTATCATGCCTTTTGGCTTGGCCAATGCACCATCTACTTTCCAATCTATGATGAATTCTATATTTAAGCCTTATTTGAGGAAATTTGTGCTAGTATTTTTCGATGACATACTAATTTATAGCCAGGCAATGCCTGAGCACATAAAGCATATTAAATTGACCTTGCAGGTGCTGAAGGACAACTCACTCATCATCAAGTTGTCCAAGTGTACTTTTGCTAAGGAATCTCTTGAATATTTGGGTCATATTATATTAAGAGAAGGCATAGTAGCAGATCTTGGCAAGGTTGAGGCAATCAAGACATGGCCACAGCCTACAAATCTGAGAGCACTAAGGGGCTTCTTGGGACTGGCAGGGTATTACAGAAAATTCATAAGGAACTATGGGGTGATTGCCAAGCCCCTTACTGACCTCCTTAAAAAAGATGCATTCAAGTGGAATGAAAAGGCAACTCAGGCTATGGAACAATTGAAGCAATATCTCAGCAATCCTCTCATATTGTCAATGCTAGATTTTAATAAAAGGTTCAAAGTTGAATGTGATGCCAGTGGTGTTGGGATTGGTGCAGTCCTCCTTCAAGATAACAAACCCTTAGCATTTTTAAGCAAGGCACTACAAGGCAGAACACTTAATTGGTCCACATATGAGAAGGAGTTGTTAGCATTAATTTTGGCTATAAGAAATTGGTCACAATACCTACTAAGAAGACAGTTCATCATTAGAACTGACCATCAGAGCCTCAGATACTTGTTAACCCAGAAATTGCATACAGGAGTACAAGCTAAGTGGTTGGCTAAATTACACGGGTTTGACTATCAAGTTGAGTTCAAAAGTGGGAGAGAGAATGTAGTGGCTGATGCATTGTCTAGAAGGAATGAAGAGGTTGAGACCATTAACTCTAACTGTTTGGCGGTTTCTCAAGTACAACCTGATTGGTTGTTGGAATTAAAGGGAACCTTGGCTCAATATCCTTTTTATGAAAAGAATATCAAGCAAATTGAAGATGGCAGTAACCCAGCTAGTGAATACAAGGTAGTTGATGGATTGGTATTTTACAAGGGAAGAATACTCATTGACCATCAAAACAACACTCTCATTCAAATCTTATTGCATGAGTTTCATTCCACACCACTAGGAGGACACTCTGGAATTAAGGGAACATTAAAAAGAATTAAGGTAGTTTTTTTTGGAAAACAATGAAAAAGCATGTGGAAGAATATGTGCAGGAGTGTGAGGCATGTCAAAGGAACAAGGCAGAGAACATTAACATTCTTGGACTATTACAACCCCTACCTATACCAGAGAGAATATGGTAAGATATAAGTATGGATTTCATTACTGGTTACCAAAAAGCCAGAAATATACAGTTATCTATGTTGTGGTGGATATGTTATCCAAATATGCACACTTTTTTCCATTGATTCACCCTTATACAACCAAGGAGGTAGCACAAGTATTTTTCAATGATGCTTTTAAGTTACATAGCCTTCCCACTACAATCATTAGTGATAGGGATACATTGTTTACAAGTTCATTTTGGCAAGAGCTGTTTAAATTGCAAGGATGCTCACTGAAACTCAGTTATGCTTATCATCCACAAACAGATGGGCAGACTGAGGTGGTTAATAAAATTTTAGAGGGGTATTTGAGATGTTTCATTTCACATAAGCCTCAGGAATGGACTAAATGGCTCACACTGGCTGAATATTGGTATAATACTACATGGAAGACCTCTACAAACACCACACCATTCCAGGCAGTGTATGGAATTTCCCCACCTACCTTGATGAAATGTATTCCTAACACTGCAAAGGTGCAGCAGGTGGAAGAGGAATTGTTTTCACGGGATGTGGTAATACAAATATTGAACGAAAGTTTAAAACTTGCCAGAGATAGGTTGAAAAAATTTGCTATCTCAAAAGGACTGATAGAAGCTTTAATATAGGGGATTGGGTGTATTTAATATTGCAGCCATATAGGAAAATCACCGTCAGAAATTGTAAAACACACAAACTCTCACCTAAGTATTATGGCCCATATGAAGTTGAAGAGAGGATTGGGGAAGTTGCCTACAAATTGAAGCTGCCTGCCCAGGCTAAAATACACCTCATTTTTCATTTGTCTCAGTTAAAAAAGAAGGTTGGGCAAAGAGTGGTCATTCAGGAGGATTTCCCTACATTTACTGAGGAAATGGTGAAGGAACCAGAAAGGATTATGGATAGGAGAATGGTACCTAAAGATAACAAGCCCGTAGTTCAAATTTTGGTGAAGTGGAAAGGCCAGTCAGATGATGAAGCTACCCGGGAGGACTATTGGGAGATGGTTGATAAGTTTCCTACCTTGGACCTTGAGACAAGGTCTCTTTTTTATGGGAGGGGGAGATGTCATGGTCTTGAGCTGTTTTCCCATTTAAAATTGAAGGAAGACATGGCCTCGGCCAGTTCATCAGAAAGCGCTGCCAGAAATTATCTGTAGGCGTTGGGTGTTGATCAGCGGCATGAAGGGAAGCAGTGGGGGGGACTGGAGGCAGTTGCACATGATAAACCTTAGAGGGATTATGTGCATGGTGCATAGTGTGCACGTGCACACCTGCTGTGTTGAAGGGAAGATAAGGAGGAGGTGTGATTAACTTGGGTTATTTGTGTGTTTTACTCGAGTTATTTGTGTGTCTTACCATGGTTGTACTTTGGTTATTAGGCAATGTCATGTATATATACTTGTGAACGAGATAGTGATTGGCATGCATGTTTTTATTAATAAAATCAATTATTCTTTTTCTTATACTCTCTATTCTCTACATATTATGGTTCCTGTTAGTTCTTGATTAATTCTGCTCTCTGATCACCTTCTTCTCCAATCAATTCTACCTCTAATCTGCTCCAATCCCTATTGTTTTAACCCTACAGCTTCAACTACAACTCTTTCCTTCATCTTGTACTCCATGGCAAATACATGCAGTCAAGCAAACAAGTCTGGTCATACCAAAATGATATCTTGTATGAAAATATGCTCCAAATTAATATTCAAATTTAATAGCAATTGGAAATGCAGAATGATGAAAATAGAGAGCAGAGCAAAATTTTATGGCTTCAAAGAGGTGAAAAAAATTCCATGTTAAGATGGCCACTAGAATACACATAAAGAAAATTCAGGAACGCTACTTTAAGAAAATGGAGATTATGTATATGCTAATAGACAAATTGCTGACCAAGGCTTTTATATTTAAAAGGATAGAGATAAGAATAATATTGTGTTGGGTCTTGAGGACCAGGATGGCCAAAGTTCATACTATAGGTCAATGGCGTAACCGACCAAACCCTGCAGAACAAGGCCTTCTCTTTCTGTGCTAGGGGATTGGATGGAAGTGGTTTCTATCCTATCTACATTTCAACTTATTCAATCATAAATTACTATAATGAATTGTTCAACGGAAATCAGATAAAAAGATTCCCATAAGTTCACACATGAATGCAATTCAATCAACAAGAAAAGGAATACATATCTTCTCCCATCACCTTAGAGGAAATCAGAGTGGCATTGTTTGAAATTGATGATGCAAAGAGCCCTAGACCTGATGGCTTCCCTATAAAAAATTTCAAGATACGCTGGGATGTGATTTGCAATGAAATATATGGAGTTGTATCAGAAATATTTCCGATTGGAAAATTGGCTAAGGACTTGATCATAATTATAACTCTTGTCCCAAAGAAAGATAAGCCAATCCATTGTATATTATAGACCTATTTCTTATGATAATGTATTATATAAGATTATAACTAAAAATTTATGTAACAGGTTCAAAGATTTTATGTCTCATCTTATAGTAGAAAACTAATCAGCTTTCATTCCAGGTAGAATATTGGTGAAAACATACTACTTGCACATTAATCAAAGATTTCATAAGGAAATGTAAGAAAAAACATGCATTAAAATCGGTCAAGCTTATGATATGATGAATAGGGAATTTGTATGCAATATGTTAAATTCAATGGGATTTCCAAATTCTGTGATTAACATTATATATGAGCAGTGGCGGAGCTAGCCTGCAAAGTTAGATAAGGCGGACATCACACATACATAATTAAAAAATTGTAAATCATAGTACTGAGAATTTATTTAAAAATATTTTTTTGTGTGTGTAAATTTTGATTCCTTTGGGAAAAACAACTTTAAATGTTAATTTCTTGTAATACTTGGACATTTTTATTATTTAATTTGTTAATGAAGTTTCCATCTAAAATAATGCTTATTCATGTTTTACATAACATTGTACCTATATCTAATTATCTGCTACCGAAAAAGGAGTTAGCTTATGTTACAAATTTTCTAGAACTAATAGTTTTTTAAACAATGTTATTGTTCAAATATGCCACATTATATTACCAGTACCAAGTACTTGTCAATCATAACACATTTGGACATGAAAATATAATAAAGGTTATGCATTGGTACTGAAATATTTTTAAAGCAGTAGGTAATAAATTGAAATCTTGGAATGGACTAGAATAGTAGTTTAATAATGTGAAACTTTTTTTATGCAGACTTTGGAGTGTTAAACTTTTTGCTAAACGTAGGGAAGAAATTACTAGGATAGCCTAAAATATAGAACTAGGAATATAAAATGAGCCAACATCGCAACACCCTTAGTTCACATAGGGCAGTATTCTTAAATTCAGCTGGGGCCAAAACTTGTAAGTTGATTTTTGTGAAAGAAAATTAAAAATTTCAGCTGGGGCCTTGGCCCTAGCTCAGAACAATGTACCTCCGCCCCTGTATATGAGTGCATTAGCACCCCAACATCCTCTATTCTAATAGATGTGTTCCAAAGGGATTCATTGTTTCTACTAGGGGATCAAGACAGGGAGACCTCTCATCCCTATATTTATTTTTCTTTGCAATGGAATACGTTTCTTTAACTATGGAAGATACTGTGTCTAATGACCAATTGGAACCTATGCTAAACCATAGACCCATAATTTCACATTTGTTATACGTTGATGATTTTAAGATTTTCTTAGCTGCAACTACTGTAAATGCAATTATTGTTGGAGAAAATCTCTTCAGATGATCAGTCTAAGGGAATAAAAAACCTAACGCATCGGAAAACAACTGTATCGTGATTGTAGTGAGACGGAACAAACAAAAGATGAACACCAGAACAGACAATCACAGATCTATGTAATGCAGAAAAATAAATAACACTAGTATTTATAGTGGTTCCACTACCACGAGGCAGTGTACGTCCACTTGGGGAGAGAAGATTTTATTAATCACTGAAAGATTAGAGTTACAAGATTGATTCACTTTTGGAGGCTATACATAAAAAGAATTAACAATGCAGACAAAATTCTACAGAGTTTCAGCTCTCTAGGATGGCTCTGAAATTGGCTGAAATTAGCTCTCAATTTCGGCTGCTATTGTTATCCAGAAGCTCCCATATTTATAGAGTGAAGATATGAGGATGGGTAGCTGCTACATAGCAGCCTTAAGATTTGGTTCGGCGTCAATCTGGTCCGGCAAAGCTCTTGGTTCGGCATGCATCTGACTTGACATTACTTTGGTTCGGCAAACGCCGAGCAAAAAATTTGGACCGGCATTTCCCTTATTGGAGCGGCATGCTCAAATACCGAATGAAATATTTCGTTCGGCATGCTCAAATGCTGCTCCATAATCACCGCTGCAATTATTTCGTTCGGCATAGCTCAAATGCCGCTCCATAATCGCCGCTCCAATTATTTCATTCGGCATAGCTCAAATGCCGCTCCAAAGCTTCTTCTCTCCAATAACCGAACGAGACTTCTTCTTCCTCAAATCTCAACACCGATCCAAAAATTGATTTCGGCAAAACCTAGCTTCAACAATACCGCTCCAAATTCATGTCCAACATTTGGTTCGGCAATCACTGCTTCACCTCCTCCGCGAGCTTCTCAATGGCTTCTTCAAGCTTCCTCGAATTCGGGTATCAGTTTCAACAATCTCCACCTTGATACCGAATTCCATACAAGCCTTCCAACTCCATCTACACCTTCATGCTCCAAGCAATGGATACTTACCCAATGAGCTTCGACGATGCCATTACCCATTACACTTTGTCAACGAACTCCGGCAAGGCCACCACCCGTCAACAAAGTGTTCGAAGTATCCAGTCTGTGTAGAACCTATCAATCTCCACCATGAAAACAAATGTCTCCATGAACCATCTCAACTCTCCCCCTTTGCCACCCCGTGCCACCTAGCACTTCATTAAGCGAATCAAGTCCGAGCAATGCACGAACTTAGCAATAGGCAACGACTTGGTAAATATGCCTGCTGCATTCTCCTTTGTGTGAACTTTCTGAAGACGAACTAGCTTCTCTTCACTCATCGAGACAAGGAATGACTCTCTCACCTCAATATGCTTCGTCCTCGAGCTGAACGCCATATATTCAGCTAAGTAAATTGCACTTTGATTGTCACAGTACACATCCACGCCTTCATATACGAAGCCTAAATCACACAACAATCGCCTTAAATAAAGTGCCTCCTTAGCTGCTTCAACCACAGCTATGAGCTCTGCCTCTGTAGTAGACAAAGCTACAATCATCTACAACCTCGCTCTCCAACTGATCGCTGTCCCACCAATGGTGAACACATATCCGAAGGTTGACTTCCTTCGATCTCTATCACCGGCATAGTCGGAATCACAAAATCCAACCAAGCTAAAATATTTTCCTCTACCGCCAAAGACAAGTCCATGGTTTGGAGTTCCTCTAAGGTATTTGAAGATACACTTCACTGCTTCCCAATGCGTCTTTCCTGGATTCGCCATGAATCTACTCACCAATCCAATAGCCTGTACTATGTCAGGCCTAGTGCAGACCATGGCATACATCAAGCTGCCAACTGCACTTGCATATGGGACCTTCATCATATAAGCCTTGTCCTTTTCCGAGATCGGAGAGCCTTTACTAGAAAGCTGTATGTGCAAAGGCATGGGTGTGCTGATTGCCTTTCCCCCTTCCATGCTAAACCGAGCAAGCACCTTTCGAATGTACTCCTTTTGAGTGAGGCTCAAAAGTCCTAGCTTTTTATCCTTTTGGATTTCCATACCCAAAATTTTCTTTGCTTCTCCAAGGTCTTTCATTTCGAATTCCGCTTTTAGCTTTCGCTTCAAACTATCGATTTCAGCCTTTTTCTTGGAAGCAAAAAACATATCATCAACATACAAGAGTAGGTACACCCATCTACCATTCTTTAAATGCTTGAAGTACACACAAGCATCTTCGATGCCACGATCAAAACCAAGTGAAAGCATAAAAGAGTCAAACCTCTTGTACCATTGTCTAGGCGACTGCTTAAGTCCATACAATGACTTCTTCAATTTGCAAACCCAATTTTATTTTCCATCTACAATGAATCCTTCTGACTGCTTTATGTAGATGGTATCATCCAAGTCTCCGTGCAAGAAAGCGGTTTTCACGTCCAGTTGCTCCAGCTCCAAGTCATGAGCTGCGATGATGGCGAGCAAAATGCGGATGGACTTATGCCTCACCACTGGAGAAAATATCTCATCATACTCCAATCCCTTTCTTTGTGAAAACCCTTTAGCAACTAGTCTAGCCTTGTATCTTCCATCATCTTTCACCTTGAATACCCATTTGCAACCTATGGCTCGTCTTCCTTGAGGAGGTGGTACCAAGTCCAAAGTCTTGTTCTTCTTCAACGATTCTAACTCCTCTTCCATAGCATACATCCACTTTGAACTGTCACATGACGTCAAAGATTCATCAAGGTCAAGTGGCTCCTCATGAACCACATGTAGGGCATAGTCAAACTGATCACCAAGGATAAGGTTCGCAAACTGCCAATCACCATACCTTTCGGGTGGCCTAATAGTCCTACGACTGACCCAGATAGGTACTGCTTCGCCTAAACTCCTTTCAGCTCCACCTTGAACTGAACTTCCTCTAGATTCATGTACATCACTAGCACTACTAGAAGGTACCTGTGGACTATCCTGTGATGTTTCATCCACTACGTTTTCCTCGACAGCGTCAACAACAACTCTACTATTTGGCTAGAACACGAGAACTTCTTCCATCTCCTTAGGCCTATTAGAATCTTCGTATGTGGTAGGTAGCTTCTCCTTCGGATTGAACATAGCAGAATCATCAAAAGTAACATGTCTGGAATGAACAATCTTCCGATCAACAGGGTTCCAAATTCGATATCCTTTGATACCATCGGTGTATCCCATTAGTATGCCCTTGTATGCTCTAGCCTCTAACTTGTCATCACCTGTATGGTGAACGTACACAGGACAACCAAAAATTCTGAAGTAACCAAGATACATTGCTTTACTTCTCCACTTCTCCTCTGGAATCTTCCCATCTATGGCTGAGCACGTAATTCGATTTATGATATGCGCCGCAGCTGATAATGCTTCAGCTCAAAAGCCTCTAGACAAGACTGCCGTCAATCTCAAGCAACGAGCCTTCTCCAGTAGAGTCATGTTCATCCTTTCTGCAACCCCATTGGATTGCGGATCTCTAGGTGTAGTGAAATGTCTCTGAATGACATGCTGTCTACAGAAATCGAGGAACTCCCTAGTGACAAATTCACCACCATTATCATATCTCAGCACCTTCAACCTAGAACCAGATTGGTTCTCAACAAGCGCTTTTCAGTCTTTGAACTTCTCAAAACTTTCTGACTTGGCCTTCATTACATACACCCATACTTACCGAGAAAAGTCATCAATGAAAGAGATAAAATACTTTGCTCCTCCAAGAGAAGGAGTAGCAACTAGTCACCAAACATCTGTATGCACGTACTCAAGTACTCGCCTCGATCTATGGAGTCCAACTCCAAAAGATACTTTAGTTTGCTTGCCCAACACACACTCCTGGCAAAAGTCCATCTTGTTGAATCTTCCTCCTTTGATCATCTTCCGTCTTCGAAGCAACTCTAAGCTCTTCTCTGAAATATGACCCAACTTGAGATGCCAAAGCTTTGTGGCATCCAATGCACGAGAACTATCTACTCCAACACACGACTCTCCAAGAACTGTGGTTCCTTTCAGCAAATACAGATTTCAGAACACATCTCCTTTCATAAGAACTAGTGCACCTCTCGAAACCTTCAGACTATCCTTCTCAATAGTAACCTTGCATCCCAAAGATGCCAATTGTCCTAAAGAAATTAAGGACTTCCGAAGACTTGGAACATACCGAACACCTATCAAAGTGTGTATCACTCCATCAAACATCCTGATCCTTACTGTACCATCACCCATTGCTCTACAGCTAGCATCATTACCCATAAGAATAGAGCTTCCCTCTCGTCCAATGAAAGAATTGAAGTAATCCTTATTAGATGTCATATGGAAAGACGCCCCCGAGTCTAGCACCTAATGGTCTGAGACATCCGATACTACTGCAGACAACACGCCGTCAAATACAGATTTATCCACCGCAAATGATGAAGATCCATCTTCTTCCTTCTTCTTTAAATCTGGACAATCCTTTTTCCAATGACCAGGTTTCTTGCAGATAAAGCACTTCCCGTCCTTAGACTTTCCTCTCCTGCCATTACCGGGCTTCCTAGACTTGGAACGCCCTCTAGAGTGCCAATTCTTCTTACCTTCTCTACCTCTTTCAGCAAGCAGGCCGTGACTACTACTTCCACCTCTACTTCCTTCACTTATCTCCTTCATTTGATCTCTCAAGCCCTCAGATAGAAGGCCTGACTTCACATCTTCCACTGTCAATGTGTCTCTAGCAAAGATAAGGCTGTTAGCTAAACCTGTGTATCGCGTTGGAAGAGAACACAAAAGAATCATTTCCATTTGCTCCTCATCCATCTTCAAGTCAACAGTCTTCATCTTTATCACGAGATCATCAAAGAAATTAAGATGTTTCTTAAGTAAAGTACCCTCTCTCATCCGCATGGTGAAAAATGTCTTCATTAATATCAGACGGTTAGTCAGAGATTTCTTCAAGTAGAGATTTTCTAGCTTGGTCCAGATGCCTCTAGTAATGGTATCACTGCTAATCTCTGAGATAACATTCTCTCCTATAGCTAGCTGTAAAGTAGTAAACGCCCATTTCTCAATCTCCTTTCTTTCTGCGATTGAGATGTCAGCCGTCAACTCCTCAGGGGCAAACACTACTGGATGGACTTCATTCCTCATTAGAACAACCTTCATCCTCCATTGCCACTTCTCGAAGTCTTTATCCCCATTCCATTTCTCAATTACCAACTGTGATCCTGACGCGATATACATCCCTCTAATATAGGGTCTTGTAACAACTGGAGTCGCTTCATCTCCTGCCATAGCGTCTAACACTCCTCAATCAACCTTGCAGCTCTGATACCAGACTGTTGGGGAAAATCCCTTCAGATGATCAGTCTAAGTGAATAAAAAACCCAACGCAGTGGAAAACAACTGGATCGTGATTGTAGTGAGACAGAAAAAATAGAAGATGAACACCAGAATAGACAGTCACGGATCTATGTAATGTAGAAAAATAAATAACACCAGTATTTATAGTGGTTCCACTACCGTGAGGCAGTGTACGTCCATTTGGGGAGAAGAGATTTTATTAATCACTGAAAGATTAGAGTTACAAGATTGATTCACTTTTAGAGGCTATACATAAGAAGAATTAACAATGCAGACAAAATTCTACAGAGTTTCAGCTCTCTAGGATGGCTCTAAAATTGGCTGAAATTAGCTCTCAATTTCGGCTGCCATTGTTGTCCAGAAGCTCCCATATTTATAGAGTGAAGATATGAGGAGGGGCAGCTGTTATATAGCAGCCCTGAGTTGGTTCGACGTCAATCTGGTCCGGCAAAGCTCTTGGTTCGGCATGCATCTGACTTGACATCACTTTGGTTCGGCAAAACGCTGAGCGAAAAATTTGGATCGGCATTTCCATTATTGGAGTGGCATAATCAAATACCAAACGAAATATTTCGTTCGGCATGCTCAAATGCCGCTCCATAATCACCGCTCCAGTTATTTTGTTTGGCATAGCTCAAATGCCGCTCCATAATCGCCGCTCCAATTATTTCGTTCGGCATAACTCAAATGCCGCTCTAAAGCTTCTTCTCTCCAATAACCGAACGAGACTTCTTCTTCCTCAAATCTCAACACCGATCAAAAAATTGATTTCGACAAAACCTAGCTTCAGCACTACCGCTCCAAATTCATTTCCAACATTTGGTTTGACAATCACTGCTTCACCTCCTTTGCGAGCTTCTTAATGGCTTCTTCAAGCTTCCTCGAATAGAGGAAGAGATTTAAGCTTGGTTGGATTTTAGCAGGAAGGAGCGACTGCTTAACCATATCTCCACCTTGACGAGCATCCCATGGTCAAGCCCCTTAGGAGCCATGCTTCGGTCATGCTGCATCATACTGGTCCCCATCGAACCATGGAACTCTGATACCATGTTGAGTTTCGGCATTCCCGCATTCCTTACGCGTTTGCTTCACCATGTCTAGCGTCATCAACGGTCGAAGTCTCCCATGCCGGCGTCCCGATTGAACATCCCTCCATCGCCTCCATCGAGCATATAATCTGGTCTTGGCAACACATTGTAACAAAAGGAATTTCCAATGTTACGTGCCACCAATCTCATATATATACCATGATTATTCTGAATATCCTGCGATGTGGGACTTTAACACATTCAATCCACACACCCACTCCATTTATAGTGCGAGCCACACCTAACAATTACAATGATGAGAAATTTTGCAGGCACGAAAGAAACTATGGTTCAAAACAGGTGAAATCCAAAATATTCTTTAGTAGAAATGCATCACACAAAGAGGAAATTTCTGAAATACTTGTTATGAACACAACAAAGCTGGCTGTCAAATATCTTAAAGTTCCACTATCATCTGATTACCTACATGCCTCACACTGCCATTCACTTACTGACAGAATTACATAGATTGGAGGGATGGGATAGTGCTTTGTTATCCAATTTTTGAAGGGCTGAACTGATACAAAACATTATCACACCCATAGTTCTTTATTGGTTGCTTATTTATAATGTTCAATCTTCGATACTTAAAAAAATGAGATTCTATGCGTTAATTTTTTTTGGGGAGGAAAGAAACACAAAATTGCTTGGGAAATTCTTTGTGGGCCTAATCATGAAGTGAGGATCGGTCTAAGACTATTTTCCGATCTAAGGAAAATCCCACGGGTGAAATTTTTTACTGACTAGAAAACAGTTTATGGAAAGCTTGGATACAGTAAATATTTGAACAACAAAAAACTTTTGGATCACTCCCGTTGACAATAATTATTCGGGAACTATTAAACAAATGTTAAGGATGAGACCAGAAGCTGGTAAACTTCTTAATACATGTGTGTTGAATGGTGAAAACACCTCTTTATGGTTTGATCCTTGGATCAATCATAAAGCTTTAGTTGACATACTATGTTGGTATAGAATATATACTTTCAGTAGTAATCAACTCAAAATTAATTCTATTACGATAAACAAAGCAATGCATCCAAAACTAATGTCAGAAATAAGAGAAGTAGCAACATTAATTCATCAAGCTCCTATTTATGCAGATACACAACATGATTACTAGAAGGTGTGTAACAAAAAAAACTTCTCCTTTTCACCTGTTTGGAATGAAGTCAGAGAACAATATTCTAAACCCCATGGAGCAAAATAGCATGGCATCAAACAAATTTGAAGAAATGTCATTTACAGCTTACAAAGCATGCATGAATAGATTACCAACTAATGACCGTCTTAATAATTGGGATTTATCGGTGGATACTACGTGTGCTTTATGAAAACAATAAATGGAATCACATAAACATTTATTTTTTGACTGACATTATAGAGCTTATCTTTTGGTAGAGAAAATTTGCAAACTTCAAATCTCGGCACACTACTTGATCATTTATCTGAGCTTTCTAACAGGTTTCCATAGAATAGTGGATGTCGGGATCTTGGTTTAACGGCGGTAGTGATACAGTTCATCACATCTGGATGGAACGAAATCAAAGGATATTTTAGAACAAGGAGATGTCAGTGACTCGTGGGGAAGATGATACAGGTCGACGTGAAGTTTTAGGCGATGAAAAGTGGAATGAGGAGAGAGGTGAGTAGTGAAGATTGAGATTTATTTTGCAGATGGCTTTAGAGCTGAATGACCCGGGTTAGGGTTTTCGAATATAAAGGTGGCAGAGTAGGAAATAGTGGTTTATTATTTTGTGAATTTGGACGGTACTTGATTTAATTTTTTTACGTAAGTTGTTGTATGTATTTTTTCTATATTTTGGTGTGATTGTATTAATAAAGAATGTCGCGCTTTTATTTTTCTTACTACACTATCATGGTTTTTTAAGGAGGCAAATCCTTGTTCTTTAAGGTCATTAACAATAAACCCATTTTCAGAAAACAATTTTTTTATGTTAATATATCCATAAGCATATATAAAAGAGGGAATTAGGGAGAAGGACAAACTTTGGAAAAAAAATTAGACCGAAGGACAACAAGATTCAATTTTGGACTGAAGGACAAACTTTGTAAAAAAATTAGACTAAACAATGCTAGTTATACTAGCATTATATTCGATTTTTACAGTATACAAAATGCTAGTTATAACTAGCATTATATTTCGTTTTACACTGTACAAAATGCTAACAATAATTAGCATTGTCCTTCAGTCTAATTTTTTTTTCAAACACTACGCCATAGATTGCATACTGCAACACCCAAGAAGTGATGCAGGAAGTGCCAAAAAATGTTGCTGTAGGCTAAAAAAGGGCAAAGGCAACACTTTCTCGGTGATGCATTTTGCCGCGTTGCCCTAGAGTCAAAGGCAACATCTTTGCGGCCCTAGGGTAACATTGGTTCTGTTGTTGCCACAGGTACCAAATTTACTAAAAAGTGGACCCCACAATCTAGGCCCCAATATGTTAATGTACTATTTTATTTTCACAGATTAATTAAATATTTGCTGAATAAAATAAATAATACGGAATTTAAATTCAAACGGATATTTTATTCAAACAAATATTTATTACAATTTTGAATAGTACAAATTCAAGCTCTCATTATATATATACAATTTCAATTACAATACAATTTTGATTACATCACAATTTTCCATTTACATTTGCACCTCACTACAATTCACTCTCACTCGTATTTATCTTCAACTTTATTCCAGATTGAATCCAACATCTGAGATATCTGCAAAAATATACACTGACGCAGTAAAATTGAAAATAAAATATTTTTGCAGTATAAAATAAAATGAGATTTTGAAAATATTATTTGCCTCAGTTATTTGGGTTGTTCGTCATCATTTAATTCTAAATTCATCATACACGAACAGCTTGTGACATGCACAGTGTATCACTGTACATGCCACAAGGCAGTGCACACCGATATACACTTGATAAATCTACAGGGACAGGTGAGCACAAGGTCAAACCCAAATTAAAAGCCGGGTTCAACTCAAGTGAAATACATATAACATCACGGCACGAGCACAAGGTCAAACCTGAGTTTTGAAACTGGATTCAACTCAAGTACAATTTCAAAAATCAACCTGAAATGATCAAGAACCAACAAAACAGCTCAAATCAATACTCAAGCAAATACACAAACCAACAAAGGCAAGGCAATGCATTTCAATGATCAATTCAGGTCAGTATATATGAATATGAGATCAAAGAATAGAAGGAACAAACAAAAGCAATAGGTACAACAGTGCACAAGATATAAGTAAAGTGGTACAGTAGTACAAAGGTCATAGGCAACCTCAAATCAGCAAAGTCCAAGCAATACATGAACAAAGTAGTTCAGGCATGCACAAGAGAGAGACAAGAAACCAACATCACCAAACCAGTGAAATGGAACAGACCAGAGAAGCAGGTCACAAAAGTGAGTTCAAACCAGACACAACACTTGGTGGTTAAAGAATGAAACCGGGATCAAAGTACTAAGCATCATATGCAAATGAGACAAGGTTACAAATCAAGCATACATATAAACAAATGCAACACGAAAACAACTCAAGATCAATGCATATGAAGCAACCAGACCCGACTGAAGTGTTCAGAGATTACAAATATACAATGGAGCACATATATGAACACACATGTATACAATGCACAATAACTCGAATATCAATGACACTGCCTCAACAGTCAGAGCATCATCAGCAAACATAAACAAGACTGCAACACTACGACAACTACAAGTGATCAAGCATTAAGTTAAAGACAACTATAGTCTTACAGGAACCAAGACAAAATTCAAGCACCAGACTCGGCCAAGACTACCATGTACACAAGTAAATGCAACTGTGACATATAACATGAATTTATCAAGTCATGAAACAACAAAATACAAGTGAGTGTATCAAGTCGGAGCCGTGACAACCAGAGTCAAAGGCAAGGAATCGAACAAGTCAAGTTATGTTAACATGAATAAATAATGTCAAGTTCAAATGCAGAAACCCAAAGACGTGATATTCAGAAAATCAGAGAATACGAAGTCAACCAAAAATCAAGCCGTGGTGGCCACGAAATCAAACAAGCCATGAGAAGCAAGAAATCAAAATATATACGAATTGAACAAGTCAGTAATCATCATCAACATCCATACGAAAATTAATGGCCGAGATAAATCTATTGATGAATTCAAATAAATTCAGAAGAACGAAAATAAAGGTATTCGAACCCTATATAAAGGTTCAACATCATTGGCAGAGAAATCATTCGAGTTAAAGCAACAAAGAATAACCATTCTACTCGAATCAAGTCAAGCATAGGCAAATTGAAAAGTAAAATCACGTACCAGTTATAACAATCGTACTCGACTAAATTGAAGAAGCCGTGAACAATCCAATTGATCAAAGAAAGAAATTGAAGCATCGACAATCAATACGACAAGCGACGACTCTATTACGGAACCCTAATTTCAGATCGAAGAGGAGACGAGGCCAGCATTTTTTTACAGAGCGAAAGCAAATCAGGAAATAAAAGAGAATGGGGCCGGCATTTTGTTAAGTGTTTGAGTGAAACCCTTCAATATTTTATTAACTTTTGCCGCTTTGTTTTTGCTTCCCGCGTTAAAAATTATTTCAGCCCGCTTTTTTTCAACCCGCACTCATTTTTTATAATATTTTTATAAGTCTATAGCTACTGCAACATAGTGTTGATATCTATGCTAACATCCTGAAGCTAATGTTGTAATAGACAAAAATCAGCATAGCTATCGTTACATTGTAGCTAGCAACATCTTGTATTTTCGTTGCAATAGGTCATCTATGGCGTAGTGAAAGTTTGTCCTTCAGTTCAAAAATGAAACTTGTTGTCCTTCAGCCTAATTTTTTTTCAAAGTTTATCCTTGTGCCGATTTTCCACTATATAAAAAATATTTTATTCAATTCGGTTTACTATAATAAAAATATACTTTTTTATTTTGTTTACTAATTAAATATATTAAAATTTAAATTTATTTGAATTTTTCAAAAGAAATTTTTTTGGTTCAAATTATTTAAAAACAAATTCATATTATGTGTTTAAGGTTGCAACACATTTAAAAAAATAAATTTTAATTTTGAATAAGTTAAAAGACTAAATTTGAATTTTAAGACTTATTATATTTTCTATAGCTGAAAATTAGAAACTGATTATATATATATAATATATTCAATGTTTTATAACAGTAAAGAATATTATTTATATTGTTTTGTATTTATATATTTATTATATTTTAATTGGGTATTTATAAATATTTTATGAAATATATTTTAGCGGTCGAAGTAAAAAAATTAATTGATTCATGTTCATCTAGAATAATTAATTATTGTAATATACACACACACACACACATATATATATATATATACACACACACATATATATATACACACACACACATATACATACATACATACATACATACATACATACATACATACACATATATATATCACTTAGTCATCTTCTGACCGTATGGAGAAGCGGTCAATTTTTCTAATGAACCCTAGTTTAGGTGTTATATATCGTTGTTATATTCATATTATAAATATAAATGTCATAAAACATATTAAATATTAATTAATAAATTAATCTTAAATTAAATTATAAATAAATATTTTAAACATTAATAATAAACAAATATTTTAATTAATAAAATTACAATAAAATATTAAAAAAACTCTTTTGTTAGTCAAAATACTAAATTTTATTTAGTATAAACAAACAAATATTTATTTACACAAACATAGAATAAAGATCTTGTGCGAATTATTAAAAAGATTTCTTTTTTGAATTTCACCCTTTAAACCCTGTTGCTAGTGCACCTCGTCCAGCATCTTGGAGATTATAATATTGTTTTAAACACAAATGAGAAAAATAGATGGACTTACACTAAAGCTTTCCATATTGGAGGATTTCAATAACTGTATCATTGCCGTAGGACTGCTCATGATTTTCCATGTTGGCCTAAAAATGCACGTGGAGAAGTGAAGTAATAATGAAAATGGAATGCATGCTAGATAGGGTCCTAGTTAATCTAGGCATTCTCAATGAAATTCCACATTTAATTTTTTTTGCTCATCCTAGTTCTACAAGAGGTCACCGTCCCTCATACATTTAGTTCAATGATAGTGGAGAACATTCCAAAGGAAAGCCCTTGTATACCAACTGTTACCCCACCTTTTGGCAAGGCTGTGACACCAAGGATTTGAATAGAAGGCAAGGACAATCCATCTCGAAGATCGGTTATATATAGGTTCACTATGGATACTGGAAAATTTGGTCCGAGTCCGGATCGAGCTACAATTAATGTGACATGACAAACAAAGCTATGAAAGCCAACGTTCCAAATTTCAGATCAATCGGAGTTCATATGTTCAAATTATAGATCGATCAAGTTTCACATGAGACAGGCTAATTCGTATCCATCGGTCAATCTCCTTCGAATCGATCCATTTCGTGTCCATCGGTCAATCTCCTTCGAATCGATCCATTTCGTGTCCATTGGTGAACAAGCCTCTCTTCGTATCCATCCAGATCCACCCACTTCATATCCATTGACATCCACCCACTTCGTATCCATCGACAGTAACACGAGGGTCCATTTCGTATCGATCAAGTTTCAAACATGCTTCGTATCGATCGCCCGCAGATCGATATGAAATCAACATCTCCCATCAATACGAAGTGGAATGCAAAAGATAGATACGAAGTGGAATGCACAAAATTGATACGAAGTGAGATGCAGTGGATCGATACGAACAAGGCCAAGCTGGGTCGATACGAACGAGGTGCATCCATAGGAAAGACTCGATCGTTCGTCATGAAAAGTGAATCGATCCAAAAAGTTAGCGCGACGTCAACTAGCAAGCACGTGCTCGGAAGTGATACGAATAGAGCGATGCGAAGTAGATCGATGCGAAGTCAGCAGCCTTCAATAAATCGAAACTTGCATCGATCATAACTCAAAATCTACAAGTCCAAATGCCACCAAATTTTCACAGGAGCTCACGTACATCCTCAAGAATGTTCATGATCAATCTCAACTCGATTGGACGAAATACCGATCGATACGAAGTTCGTTCGTATCGATCACGGATCGAGTGCAAATGGCATAGGATTGATCGTGTGGGCCCACCCACGTGAGAGAAGAGGTCTTCCGAGATCTGAGTGAGATATTTGCAGCCTACGCCTATAAATAGCGACCCTGGACCTACAAAAAAGGGACTTTTGGATCTTCTACATCCAGACTCTGCCGAAATCACTGTTGTACTCGAATTCTACTGTTGTAACACGTTGTTACCAGCAAGAAAAAATCAATAAAGTCAATCATTTCATAGTGGACGTAGGCCATACGCCGAACCACTCTAAATCCATGTGTTTCTGTGTCTTTTTCTTGCTTAGTATTGGTGTGTTTGTTAGATTTTCCTCCTTTTCCATTTATATTCTTCATTTTATCTCTTCAAACACATCCGAAGAGTGTTGTGCCCATGGTACAAACACTTTGGTGCTTTCACTGAGAAAACCCAGTTTTTATCCTACTCGTTGGATCTACTATCGATATTGGATTGCATGAATCTAAGAAGAAGATCCAGATTCCAAGTTTAAAGTTCTTCCATCCTATTCAAATTTGCATCAAGTCTAGGAAAGAGCTTCGCTATCCATCATGGTTAACACTAGGACTACTTCAACTGCCGCAGATCCAGAAGAACGGGATAGACAGAACCCCGTACAATTACCTCTTGCTGATCAGAATGCTGTCGGACCATCAGATCCGCAAGGCCCTGTCACCAGGGAATAATTTCAATTGCTAATGCAAGAGCTTACTCAAAGCCGCCAACAGCTTACTCAGCAACTGCGTGCCAATGCAGAACTGACCAATCAATTGAATTGTCAAAGACGAAGAAATCCAGAAGGGATTAGGCTTCTTATTCATCCACTGAAAGTTCAGCCTCTTCTGACTTTAACCACAGATCCACGCGCCCATGACTGGACGGAAGCTACACACAAGCTACTGGACAACAGCGTACCGTGAGTCTCGAGCAACCAAGGGTTGGCCCGTCAACCAACCATCAGACTGGACCCTCCTCCTGAGGAGGTACTGCCCCGGTTCACCTTACCGACAACCGCACTACCACTGCTATTGAATTGGGAGTTGATGCTCGGAACCGAACGGATCCGACTCACCGCCAACGCAACCATACTCCTGAGCCTTATGTCCCTGAATACATAGAACCAAGGAGGCAAGACATGGACCATCGACCGCGATCGACCCCTCCTCGCATTGTGGAACCCGACCACACCTTGGCCCAGCATGCTCAAAATGTTCAGATGCCGGACATCCCGACGATGATCCGTCAAATGATCCGTGAAAGTCAGGGTCTTACTAACGACGACTGGGGAATCTCCCGGATTCATACCCCTTTCACTGACATATACTCTATGCTGAACCACCTCGGCGATTCAGGATGTCGACTCTATCTGTTTATAAAGGGAGCTCTGATCCGAATCAACATATCGTAAAGTACGAATGGTTGATGAACGCTGCACGAGCCGATGATACGGTCAAGTGCCGAAGCTTCCCGATTTCTCTAGGGGGCATAGCAGCTATGTGGTTTACCCGTTTACCACCTCGATCTATCTCGTGTTTTGACCAGTTGGCAACAAAGTTTATTGAGCAGTTTCGCATGCATGTCGCAAGGCCGAAAGATGTTAATACTTTGTCTAGTGTCACTCAAGCCCTTGGAGAGACACTCAGACATTATCTGGAGAGATTTCATGCTGCATGCGCTGAGATTAGTAATCCCAACGATAACTCAATTCTGATGGCGCTAACTAAGGGATCGATCCCGATTCCGAGTTCGGCAACTGGTTGGCCGGAAAACCTCCTGCGTCATTGGACCATTTCTATTCCAAGGCATCCCAATTCTTGAGAAGGGAGGATGCAAAATAGTCTAGGAAGAAGGATGATGCAGGACCCAGTGTGGAAGGAATCCAGAGTAATGTTGCTATTAAACAAATCGGGGAGAGTTCCGGAAAGGTACAACTGAATATAAAAAATAAACAGAATCAACAGAAAGATAATGGAAAACAAAACAGGAAACAGGATTAGAATCGTGGGCCGCAATGTAGGGCTCCTATGTTTGATTGTTATACCCCTTTGAATACGTCGTTGGAGAATGTGTACTTACAGACTTGCAATACTATTCAGTATAAAAAACCTGCTCTGAAGCAGACATCGGATAAACAGATTCAGACAAGAAAGTTTTATAGATTTCATGATAGCTATGGCCATAACACGAGCGAGTGCCGTCATTTGCAAGATATTATTGAGAAGTTGATATGTGAAAGAAAGTTGGAACAGTTTGTGCGGGTGCCGCAGTCTGGAGGTGCGGGCCCATCGAATCAGAACAATATGTCAAATCAGGCAAGACAGGAGGAACCCGCTCGTACTGGCGGGAGGTTAGTGATAAATACTGTTAGTGGTGGTCCACATCCAGTAGATTAGAGCTGGAGGGAGATGGAGTCGTATGCCAGCTCTATCAAAAATGTGGGCTTCGAATGTTGTAGTAGTGTGGAAGACGGGGCTCCGGTCAAGCAACATAAAACGATGACTGACGACATCGTGTTTCGAGACCGGGATGACGATAGAGTCGAAGCCCCAACCATTGATCCACTTGTCATTTCAGCTCAAATAGGTCCTGCTTGGATGAAGAGGATTCTAGTGGACAGTGGAAGTTCAGTAAATATATTGTTTAAGCGAGCTTAGACCAGATGAAAATGGAAGCAAAAGATTTGAGGCCTTATCAGTACTGCATCCATGTTTTCAATGGAAGTGCGACTATACCCACTGGGATGGTCGAGCTACCCGTGGAATTGGGAATTGCAGAATGCCGGAGAGTCCAAATATTACAGTTTGTTGTATTGGATATAGACTCTCCATACAATGTTTTTTTGGGCCGACCGACCCTAGACGAGTTCAGGGTTGCCATTGCCCCTTGGTGTCTGACTTTAAAATTCCCTACCGACAATGGAGTCGGAGTTATTCAGGGAGACCGGGCTGCTGGACGAGCCTGTTATGTTGCTAAGCTGTGGGAGGCGCAACGAAAGGAAAAAGTAAAGGGCGTAGAGGAATCTCTCTGCGTCCGCTTTGCGGAAAATTGACAGCTAATGCCTGGGCCTAGGCTCGGGCACCCCAACCAATTCCCAAGGGATCTTAATCCGAGAGATACTGAAAGTGAAGACGAAAGTAAAGACAGTCAAGCTTCCCAGACCGAGTTGACGATCGATGTTCCGATCGACGATAGTGATGATTCTAAAATGATAAAGGTTGGATCTCAGCTGAGCCAACAGATGCAGGAGGAATTGGTTGAATTTCTCTGGGCAAACCTCAACGTGTTTGCCTGGACACATTCTGACATGTGTGGAACCTCCCCGAACATCGTGAGCCACTCATTGAATATTGACCTGCGGCATATCCCGGTCAAACAAAAAAGGCGTGGTATCGATCCAGAGAGATCTGCCGCCCTTAAGGAAGAGGTAGATAAGCTCAAATCGAACGGGTTTATTCGAGATGCATTATACCCGGAATGGGTATCCAATCCTGTACTCGTCCGGAAGCCAAATGGGAAATGGGGAACATGTGTTGACTACTCAGACCTGAATAAAGCTTGCCCTAAAGACAGTTTTCCACTTCCCCGAATCGATCAACTCGTAAACTAAACGGCTGGACATGAGCTCTTATTCTTCATGGATGCGTATTCTGGCTACAACCAGATACCCATGCACTTACCTGACCAAGAGCATACCAGCTTCGTATCTGATCTGGGACTTTACTGCTACAAAGTTATGCCTTTCGGACTCAAGAATGCTGGAGCAACTTATCAACGGTTGGTTAATCGAATGTTCGCTAACCAGATCGGAGAAACCATGGAGGTATATGTGGATGACATGTTAGTGAAGTCGCGATTCTCCACTGATCATATCAAAGACCTGGAGTCAATGTTTAATATCCTCCGAAAATATAGAATGAAGCTCAACCCGTTGAAATGTCACTTTGGGGTTGCATCCGGAAAATTCCTTGGGTTTATCGTCAATGCTCGAGGGATCGAAGCTAATCCTGAGAAGATCTGGGCAATCAGAAATCTTGAAACTCCAAGAACTATATAGCAAGTCCAAAGCCTCAACGGGAAAGTAGCAGCACTGAGCAGGTTTATCTCAAAATCCACTGACAAATGCATTCCCTTCTTTGACCTGATCAGAAAAGGGAAACGAAACTTTGAATGGACTACGGAATGTGAGGGCGCATTCCGAGCACTAGTTCAACATCTTTCTACACCACCCATTCTATCAAAGCCTATTGATCATGAGAGATTATACATTTATTTGGCGGTGTCAGAGAACGCTATCAGTGCTGCCCTAGTTCGGGAGGAAGATCGGATACAACGGCCAGTATATTACATTAGCAAACGACTGACCGGGGCGGAGAGAAATTATCCAAAGCTGGAAAAGTTGGCTTATTGTCTTGTTATTGCCTCAAGGATGCTCCATATGTATTTTCAGGCTCATCTTATCATTGTCTACACCGACCAGTCGTTACGACAGGTCCTTACGCGGCCTGAGACGTCTGGAAGGTTACTTAAGTGAAACATCGAGCTAAGTCAGTTTGACATTACTTACACTCCAAGGCGAGCCATTCAAGGACAAGTCCTAGCAGATTTCATAGCTGAATTCACTATCCCGGAGGACTTGCCCGAAACTAATGAATCTCCCAAGTATATCTGGAAGCTGCATACTGATGGTGCATCAAATGATCGTTGCTCAGGTGCAGGGGTTGTACTTGAAACTCCTGAAGGTTGATCTATATGCTATGCTTTAAAGTTTGATTTTCGTGCGACCAACAACGAAGCCGAATATGAAGCCCTGCTTGCCGGATTGAGACTTGCTAGAGATTTAAGAGTCATTGCTGTGTCGATTTACTGTGATTCGCAGTTGGTCGTATGTCAAGTTCCGGGGGAGTACCAGGCCAAAGATCAAAGGCTGGCTGCTTACCTAGCTCGAGTCCAGAAGATATTGAATCAGTTTGATTATTATGCCATTTACTGTATACCCCGAGAGCACAACCAGAGAGCCGACTCATTAGCAAAGTTCGCTAGTATAGGTGAGGCACAACAAATGGGAATCGTTCCCGTGGAAACATTATCTTCCCCGTGCATCGATCAGATTGAAACAGATTGGGTATTTGAGGTCATTCCCAATAACGAGTCATGGATGACTCCGTTCAGAAACTATCTCGAGCATGGGACCGTGCCAGAGCACAGGAGTGAAAAGAGACAAGTTCTTTGAAAAGCTTCGCGGATCACTATCCAGAATGGAGTCATGTATAGAAGAGGGTACTCTGTTCCTTTACTCTGGTGTATCGCTCACGATGAGATCAAACGAGTATTGCATGATGTACATGAAGGAGAATGTGGCGATCATACTAGGGGGCAAGCTCTTGCCAAGAAAGTGCTCCGATATTGATACTATTGGCTGACCGTAAATCGCGATGCATCGGATTACGCCAGAAAATGTGACAGATGTCAGAAGCATGCTCGAATTCCAAGAGCCCCACCTACCGAAATAACTAAGATGGTCAGTCCATGGCCGTTTGCAGTATGGGTCATTGACATTATTGGCTCTCTACCTCTAGCCAAAGGTGGTGTGAAGTACGCCATCGTCGCAGTTGATTACTTTACCAAGTGGGAAGAAGCTGAACCCCTTGCTACAATCACGATAAAGAAAGTGATCAACTTTGTAGTGCGCAACATTATCTGCCGGTTTGGTCTCCCACATACCATCGTCACAGACAACGGAGCTCAATTCGACAATGTTGATTTTAATAATTTCTGTCAACGGTTTCACATCCAGAAGAAGTTCTCTACAGTTGCACACCCTCAAGCGAATGGACAGATTGAAGTTGTTAATAAAGTTATAAAGTCTATTCTGAAAAAACGACTGGAAAAGGCCGGGGGCAAATGGGTCGATGAACTTCCTATGGCCCTATGGGCTTATCGGATAACCCACAAATCTACAACCGGCAACACTCCATTCTCTCTTTCCTATGGTTCAGAAGCCGTTATTTCGGTCGAGATGGAAGTAACTTCTCATCGTGTGACTTATTCTGATCCGAAAACAAATGCTATATTACTCGCTGAATCTCTGGATTTATTGGATGAGAAGCGAGAAGAGGCTGATTTGAGGGCAGCCGCATACCGAAGCCGAGTCACCAGGCTATACAATGCCAAGGTCCGACCCCGAACCTTTGAACTCTGCGATCTCGTCCTCAAAAGAATTTACCCAATCCCTTCACATATGAAGCCAACTCGGGAAGGACCGTATGTTATTGAACGAAAGCTCGGAGATGCCAAATTCAAATTATCGACCGTTGACGGTCTCACTCTGCCGAGAGCCTGGAACAGCGAGAGTCTTCGTCGCTACTACACATAACAGGCTCTGTTTATTTATTCAGTCTACTCTTCATTTGCAATTTGTTTATGCATTTCAAAATTTGAATTTGTAATGAGGCAACTGACTTTACCATATTTTCTTATTTCAGCAATAAAATGCAATCTCTTCAAGCAAGAGCTGTGATTTATTTGAAATGCGTCATATGACCATCACTATGCACGGAGAGCTAAGTTCTACCGTACGGTGGGATTTATTCAAATAGGGAGTGACTGTGATACGACCGGTCACTCACTAAGTGAAACCCGAGCTCAGGGACAAGTCATCACACTGAAGCCAAAAAAGGATTGATACACGACAATCCTCTAACTCAAGATTCCCAGAGTGCGAGCTGGAGTATAAATTTATAAATGCGGTTTCAAAGAGGGTGGATCCGTCCACCTAACGACTTCGCCCGTATTCAAACCAAGTTCGAGGAGGATGGGTCCGTCCATCTAACGACCTCACTTGTTAACTCAGGGTGGATGTGAGCCGGCCATCCATGATCCTGATAGATCCGTCGTTCCCGGAGTGCGAACGAAATCCTAAAGCCTAAACAGATGTGACTGACCATCTGTCAGCCGACTCCAGACTCCCAAAGTGCGAGCTGGAGTGTAAATATAAATGCCAAATGGGTGTAATTGATCACCCATCAACTAACTCCGGATTCCCAGAGTGCGAATCGGAGTATAAACATTAAATAACTCCAGATTCTCATAATGTGAACTGGAGTATAAACATCGAATGACTCTAAATCCCCAGAGTGCAGATTGGAGTATAACGCAAGCCGGGTGTGACTGACCACCCACGAATCGATCTAAGTTCCCAGAGTGCGGACGAAATTCTGAATATCAAACGGGTGTGACTGACCGCCCAAAAAATAACTTAAGTCCCCGGAGTGTGGACGTGTCTCAAAACCTTGTGCGGGTGTGACAGACCACCGATCTACAAGTGCAATCCCCAGAGTGTGGATGCGATCACCAATAGACGAGCAAGTGTGACTCGACCACCTGAACTTGTCTTGTTTCAATTCTGCTTCAGCGAAGTTAAGCCCGATGTGTTAAAGGCAATCAACGATTATTAACCAATCTTTTCAATTTCTTCCTGAAACAGGGGCAGAACTTAAGTGCCAACCACTGGCTGAGACAATGCAATATTGAAATTCGACTTAGCGCTCGATCGCGACCCGAAACCGTAACTCCGGAACTTAGCAACTAAACCCGGGTCCGATTTAAAGACTAAAACTCCATAAGTGTATAGAATGAAAGTTCGAACGCTGAAGCACTTTAACAAATGAACAAAAATTGAGCTGAAGACAAAATGAAATTTTATTTCAATTATTCTTTGGAAGAAAAAGGCTAAGTACAAAACTGTACCAAAGTCCTACTAGCAGGGGCCGAACCCGCATCTATACACGGCCTACAAAAAGAAAACAAAAGTGGATTCCTAACTATCTACCAAAAATGAGCCGAAGAGACATATATGTTCTTTCTTTTTTCTCGGCTTCTTCTTCGGCATTGACCCGCTGGATTCGCCACTTGGTTTCCTCTTCGAACCCTTGCCTTTTGGCGGCTGATCTCCAGTTGGGGGCATTATGTTAACTTCCTCCTCCGAGCTCAAGTGAATAGGAATGCTTCTCGAAGGCGGAGTCGGAGGGATAGGATCAATGTTAGCAGGCAGAGGAGGCACACTTGTATCAACGACCGTTCCTCCCGGGGAGATCATCCGCAAGGGGGTTGGGCCAGGTCCCTCCATTCCACCTCCAAAGCCACTGCCCCGCGCAGCTGCTTCCATCTTGGCGTTGATTTCTGCCAGTATCTCCTCTTCGTGAATTGTTTGAGCATCGCCAGGGACGTTAGCAGTTGGGCCCGAAGAGCTGGTCACTGGTGCGCCTCCACTCATGACAAACGGCAGATCATTAAAGAGGTCACTATGATGACCGAGAAGTTCCTCCTTCATCTGTTCATCGAAAGTAAGTGTGCTCCCTTGTACCCCATCCGTAGGTGCAGTAGTCGTTGTCGTGGTCGCTTCCGTTATGATAGCCTCCTGCTCATGATGCAACTCTTGGCTTGCAGAAGGCATAACAGATGTAGCTCCTATCACTAAATAGAGACAAAAATAAAGTTATTAGTGATTGCTTCAAATAACGCTTCCCATACTGAATGAGCATAAGAGATGTTCAGAGTACCTTCCTCAGAATGACTTGCAGGCGGAACTGGGGCAGCTTCAGTGACGTGCTCGTGAACTGGAGATAACCGCGGTTGATTAGGATTATAAGCAGGAACAGACTGAGAATCAACCACAGATGTGGATTTAGACTGAGTTGGCGCAAGAGTTTCCGAACTTACATCATGGTGCTCAATACCAGAACCTTCTCCAGCTTCCGAATGCTGAGTGCCAAGTTTCTCCTTTTCGTATGCAATCATGATGTCATGGAGAATTTTTCTTTCATCTTCGTTTTGCACCCGGTTCTCAAGTTCGAACTCATCAACTGATTCCGTTTGTCGTTCAGTTTTCTCATCCTGCACCAACCGGCCCCAAGCGTTATACATGTGTGTTGGATAATTATCAAGCCAGGTTAGATCCCTGTACTTCAATACTCTAGCGTTGCATGTGATAAGAAGATCTTCAATATCGGCCTCTAACCTGGCCTCTTCCATCTTAACTTCATCCTCAACCTTGGCCTCAGCCTCCCGAATTTTAAGTACGGCCGCATCCCTTTCATCCCAGAGCACCACAGCTTGTTCGCATGCCTCCTGGGCCGCTTTGTTTGCGTCATCCTTTTCCTTGACGATTTCAGAAAATTTGGCTTTAAGCGCCTCAAGCTCCTTCAGCGTGGCATCCCTCTCGGCCGTAACAGTTGTGTTTTGATGGCCCATCTCCTCGACCAAAGCGAAATGCGTCTGTGGCATCCTTTCCATAGACTGATTTGCCTCATCGGCTTTCTTAGTGGCCTCAATTTCCGACTTCCTGGAAGATTCGGCCTCATTGTTAAGCACTTGTATTATACGGTCCTTTTGAGCGATATCGGTTTCTAACTTCTCTATTACTTTTGCCCACTCAAAAGCCACCGCAAAGGCTTTATCCGCATTCTTCATCCACTCCCTATATTGGTTGTAAACATCATGGATATAATCATGCATAGTTTGTTCCGCCTCGATTGGGATTCTCTTTAAGTGTGGAGGGAAAATGAAACTGTCCAAACAAATGTTTGGGAGGTCTTTTTTCAGCTGGGCGATTTTGATTGCTCCTTCCCCAATGGGCTCGATAATGGCTTGTTCAATGACAATAGGAGTTTCAGCCTCGGTTCTACGGCGCTGTGAATCCGACCTGGGAGCTTGAGAAGACGGTTTTTGGCATGGAGGCTCTAAGGATTGTTTCTCGTGACCGGAGGGTGGTGTTGGAGCCCGAGGAGGTGGAGAGCGTGATCGGGAGTGATATCTATATTCTCTATCGCTATCCCTCTCCCTCTAATAACGTTCTTGACTAGAATAGCCGCGATCGCGGTCTCTATCAGCTTCCCTCCTATGGGACTCATAGTATGAACTAGATGACTGGCGTGCAGAGCAAAGGCTTCCTAACATAGATTCTCGCCTAGTCATCGTATCTGTAAAGTAGAAAGAAAAGCAGAATCAGTAATTTCCAGAAATGAATAACTTATGATTGGAAATCGTGTAGTGCCGTGAGGTGTATGCATGTGTTAAACCCCCCGACCAATCAGATATGTCGGCCACACTTGTAGGAAGTGACTCGCTTTAATCTAAGATACTTTGAAGCCCTTCCAATCTGGTGTCGTGTTGAAGCAACACATAGTTCGGAATTGGAATGTCAGCGAGCCCTTCGAAAGGATTCTCTATTTGCGAGGGAGGAGCCTCCGAAGTTATAACGCCGGAGGCTGGCAGGGACACGACTACGGATTTCCATCTCGAAGACTTATGACGCTTATGTGCTACTGCCTTAACTTTTCTCCGTCCCTCTAAACCCTGAAAATTGTCAGAAGGCCTGGCTACGGGTTCATCGTCAGTGGGCGTATTTTCTTTATTGCCCTCCTCACCTATTACAACCCCGGGCGCTTTACATTTCACCAGTCTCACCAGGGCTGCCCTAAGCGACCCCTCCAGTCTTATGCTTTGATTTTGATCGATTAGCCCGACAATCCTCAAGTTTCTATCTTTGAGCACCGAGTCCATATCTCTCATTTCACTCGGCACTTCCTGAAGAACCGGTACTATTTCTTTGAACTGAGCACCTTCGGATCGCGGAATTGCGGCTGTAAAGGAAAGAAGATATTAGTTCCAAGGTCAGTTATGATTATCTCGCTAGCTACTGGAAAATTGCAGCACTTACGTCTGACTAACCATCGACTACCAAACCCTGGAGGACATCGGACATAGAACCACTTCGTCTTAAAGTAGCTAAGCCTGGTCCAGGATCCCGCCATCACTTCGCAATTCCTGACTGCCTCCAAAAACGTGAATGAAGGATTGTCTCCCCAACTCTTGACATTAAACAAGTATCTGACGTCTTCCGGAGTTGGGGGTCGAAAGAGATGTTCCATGAAGACGATGAATAGACTATTCAACAGTGCATATCCATTTGGATGTAATTGCGATGGGACAATTCTAAAGGAAGCTAACACTTCTCGAATATACTAGTTGAATGGAGGAAGTGTTCCCGCTGTGCACGAATGGCGATTAAAAGCTGTGAATCCTTCTGGGGGAGCGTGTGGCCTGTCATTTGGCCCGGGAAGTAGGACGCCGTCTAATGATAGACCGTGTCTTAAGCATATTCGCCCCAGCATATCTTAGGAGACATTGGATGGCACAAAGTCTTGTGGGTTCGCGATAAAAGTTACTCCCGGCAGCTCGTCCGGTGCTGGACTTATTTCTTTGGCTGCAATGGCCGGCATCTCTATTATCGGAGAAGATGAACTTTGAGTTTCCTGCTGCTGAGAACTTGTAGATTCCATAACTAATCAACTCAACAAAAACCATCATTAGATGATAATAAGCTCATGTGTTCCCCAGTGTGAAGTGCATGAATGTGTTGTGCAGTGCAGTGCTACATAATACTTAAAAGATTCTACGGAACTTGAGAAATGTTCAAATGACAAGACTTCGAAATTCAACTGGAGTGACCGTCATCGCTGACCGTCACAACCATGCTATCTAGACTTTAGAGACCGATCCAAGTTAAATTTTGTTAAAATTTAGTCAAGTTATAGTTCCGTCGACGAGCTTCAAAGGGCAGTCAAATATGCAGTTCAACAGTTATGTCCGGTTGTGCAGAGCAGAAGCTCGTCGGAGTCATCTGTTCAAGTATGCAAGGGGTGTCAAATTCGTCAAAGTTCAACTTGGTTCGATCACCAAAACTCCAATTCATATCGGTAAAGGATGCTATTCGAATCCATCAAGATACGAGTTCGTATCGATCAGCAAAGGTGTCTTGGTATCGATCTCCTGGCGCGTAGTTCGTATCGATCAGAAACACTGAGTTTCGTATCGATCTAGTGCGACCCCTCCGTATCGATCAGCAAGTTCAAAGCCTTCGTATCGATCGTCTCGAGTCGATACGAAACCCTATCATTACACGATACAAAGATCCCCACGTCATCTTTACGAAGCCCTATTACCCAGATCGATTCGAACGACTCTCACCCCAGATCGATACGACCCATCTTTCCTCCATCATCGATACGAATCACTTCGTCTTCGATCGATCGACAAACCACTCCGTAGTGTCTTAGATCAATCCATGCCTAGTATCGATACAAGTGACTTCATCATCTCAATCCTTTGCTCCTCTTCTCCCCCAAGCTTCCAGAACGCCATTAAAATGGTTCCTAGACATTACTCCAACCATATTCTGGCATCGACGATGCCAGGATTGGCCACAACCTTGGACGAAGTGGCATCAATACTTGAGTCTCGTCATTTTGAATTGGATCTAGTCAATTGATTACCTAGTTCGAGTGGATTGGTTTAGGGACGATTAAAAGATAATTATTTGGGAGCAAAGACTTTGCAGTTTTTTTTTCTATTTCCGATCGATACGAAGCGGGAGTGAAAACAAAAGGCAAATGGAAAATTTGTCTAAGTCCAGAATCCTTTTATATGGATTCAAAACCAGAGAGGAAAATGTTTCGTCTCCTAGTGCTAAAAACCGGTAGAAGCGGTCCCAAAGGTCATCGATGCGAAGAGCCATCTTCATATCCGTTCTCCCAGATCGATCTAGAATGTAGTTGTTCGTATCCATCAGTAATCGGTCTTCAAGCCCATCGATACGAGATGCCACTGCAAGGTTATGTATCGATCACTCAGTTCCATCAATACGAAATGCCATACATTTGAGGACTGCAAGAGCTCGTATCCATCGATACGAATCATCTCACAAAATCATCTACTTCATATCGATAGCCATCGATATGAAACACATATCCCAATGTCTCAAATAGATCCAGGAGAGGATTGATACGAAGGGGTGACCTAAAACAACCACCAAGCGTTGGTACAACTCGAATTCCACATCGATTTAGGAGAGGATCGATATGGAATTCAATAAGAAAGAACTGACAATGACTCGTGAACGTACGAACGTTAACGAGAGTCAGGTTAACATACATGCATATATGTCGGACTAATATTCAATTTTCAAAATTCACAGAAGTTGAATGCTCACATGGTGACAATTACAACATTGAACAACGATTTCCTATCATTCAAAACTCAGTTACAACAGTGAACAGTACAACAATGGGCAGCAAACAATTCATCATTTATATTATGGTAATCAATCAAAGGTTACATCTTTTGACGAAAAGGCAATGACTATTCAGCGAATCAGATAGAACTTTTTCAGAATAAAGATTGCAGCTTTTCAAAGCACGTCATGTTCACACAAGACGTAGTTTGGGAGGCAAATGTTATCCCGCCTTTTGGCAAGGCCATGACACCAAGGATTTGACTAGAAGGCAAGGACAATCCGCCTCGAAGATCGGTTATACATAGGTTTACTATGGATACTGGAAAATTTGGTCCAAGTTCGGATAAAGCTATAATTAACGTGACACGACAAGAAAATCTATGAAAGCCAACGTCCCAATTTTCAGGTCAATTGGAGTTCATATGTTCAAATTATAGATCGATCAAGTTTCATATGAGAGAGGCTAATTCATATCCATCGGTCAATCTCCTTCGAATTGATCCATTTCGTGTCCATCGGTCAATCTCCTTCGAATCGATCCATTTCGTGTCCATCGGTGAACAAGCCTCTCTTCGTATCTATCCAGATCCATCCACTTCGTATCCATCGACATCCACCCACTTTGTAACGACCCGCCTTTCATTCCATAGAAAGACGCATCATCATTAAGAAAGAAAAGGATAGAAAAGAGAAAAGATAGGAAAGAAAGAACTAAACAATATCAGAATCTCACACACTTCGTATCCATCGACAGTAACATGAGGGTCCATTTCGTATCGATCAAGTTTCAAACATGTTTCGTATCGATTGCCCCCACAGATCGATACGAAATCAACACCTCCCATCGATACGAAGTGGAATGCAAAAGATCGATACAAAGTGGAATGCACAAAATCGATACGAAGTGAGATGCAGTGGATCGATACGAACAAGGCCAAGCCGGGTCGATACAAACAAGGCGCATCCATAGGAAAGACTCGATCGTTCGACATGAAAAGTGGATTGATCCAAAAAGTTAGCGCTATGTCAACTAGCAAGCACGTGCTCGGAAGAGATACGAATAGAGCGATGCGAAGTAGATCGATGCGAAGTCAGCAGCCTTCAATAAATCGAAACTTGCATCGATCATAACTTAAAATCTACAAGTCGAAATGCCACCAAATTTTCACAGAAGCTTGCGTACATCCTCAAGAATGTTCATGATCGATCTCAGCTCGATTGGACGAAATATTGATCGATACAAAGTTGTTCGTATCGATCACGGATCGAGTGCAAACGTCATGGGATCGATCGTGTGGGCCCACCCACTGAGAGAAGAGGTCTTTCGAGATCTGAGCGAGATATTTGCAGCCTACGCTTATAAATAGCGACCCTGGACCTACAGAAAATGGACATTTGGCTCTTCTACATCCAGACTCTGCCGAAATCACCGTTGTACTCAAATTCTACTGTTGTAACATGTTGTAACCAGCAAGCAAAAATCAATAAAGTCAATCATTTCATAGTGGATGTAGGCCATACGCCAAACCACTCTAAATCTGTGTGTTTCTGTGTGTTTTTCTTGCTTATTATTGGTGTGTTTGTTAGATTTTCCTCTTTTTCCATTTATATTCTTCATTTTATCTCTTCAAACACATCCGTAGAGTGTTGTTCCCAATTTTGGTACAAACACCAACCATTGGTGCTTATGCGATGATTATTATGATGCTATTAACATTAATAATCTAAAGCAATCTGATGGCACTGATTTTTTTTGTTTTAGTAATGTCTTTAATGTAATAAAGAACATGTTAATACAACGGAACAAGAAAAGACTCAAACCCAAATAGCAAGACAAAATCAACAGGCTCTAGGAAACCCATGATGATGCAATCAGGGCACTAAACAAAGGCCCATATAATATTGCACTGAACGAAATAACTATTAAGCTCAAGCTATCCTAAAGTGGGCCTTACAAAAAAGTAGCGAATCTTAAGCAAAATGCCAAGGATAAATGGCTAATATAGGGAGATAAATGTTCTAAATTTCTTTACACAAAAATGTTATACAGAAAGAACAAAAACAACCCATTAAAAACCAAAGATGATAATGGAGAACAAGATAATGATATGGCTAATTTCGAAAAGTTTGCACTAAATTATTTTACATAATTTTATAATGGAACAGGATATGAGAAATTACCTCATATAAACCACAAGTTACTGATCAATGAAAATGAAGCTGAGATGTTTCAAGCTAGTATCACTGAGAAAGAGGCTAAGGAAGCTATTTTGTCCTAGTGCGCGAAGCTAGATGGTTGGAATGCCAAGTTCTTCAAAATTCATTAGGCGACTTGAAAAGCAAGTTGTTGACTACCATACATGACATGTAAAAAATGTTGTCATTCACGACCCTTTGGTTCTATGTCGAAATTGGCGCTCAAATTCAAGGACCGTAAACGGCATATCATAAGGTAAAATATGATATAAACAATATATAGATCTATCTACTTTATTTACACTTTTTAAACTCACAGTGAAAGAAATAAAATATAATAAAACATATAAAAAAAATATCTGACGTAAACTAGAAATAAACATAGGTGTTGTTACATGGATTCAAATAACACTTCAAAATTGTGGTTCTGCATAACATAAAGTACTAAACAATAGATAACAAATAGATAAATAACTACTTAACTCCAACATTCACCATTGACTTTATCTAAAGTTTAATATTCCCTAACCCTTACAAATCTATCATATATAGGAAAGGTAGTAATATAGAGAGGGTCAAACGTATGCCTCGTAATTGAGAAAATATCTTTAAGTATATGATGTTATCATACTAATAAAGCGTCATTGAAATCCAATGCTACTCTTACCATTTCAGAATTACCTAGTTCAATGACTTAGCCGATTTTCATACATATCAGTTTTAACCATTCCATGACATCGTCATATATTCATGGTAAATACTAAGAAACATGAATAACTACATAACAATTGAAATTCCCTTATCTATTATTTAGGCAACGACTATGTGCCGTATACAGCTCCCGATCCCACTAAGGCAACAACCATATGTCGTATGCACCGTCTGGTCCATTGTAAAGGCAATGACCATACATCATATACACTACACAATCTATTAATAAGGCAATGACCATATGTCATGTATATTATCCAATTTATTGCTAAGGCCATGACCAAACATCTTATACACTACACAATCCATCATTAGGGCAATGGTCATATGTTGTATACACCGTCCAATTTATTAATAGATTATTGTTGGCTTACACAAATCAACACAAGTGTCCTTAACATTCATTAGTTCATGATATCGCTCAGGCATCATTCAACTTTCTAAACTTGCTAGTTAAACAAGGCAAGATAGCGTCGACCATCCATATTGGGCCTAACAGGTCTAGGTTTAACCAGCACATACTATAGACATCCAGATGTTTGATTAGCAGGTTCAGACATTTGAGCTTGTTTCAAGCTTATGAATTTATACCCAGACATCTAATTAGTTGATGCTAATTTCCTTTCAGACATTCAGACATCTGATCTTTGACTCAAACGTCCGAATCTTTAATTCCAAAATTGAAGCATTAGAATTCCTTCCTCATGACTGACTTAAGACTGCACAACTTTCACCTTCTTCATAATGGGTATTTAATTTTTCTATCAACACTCAACATTTGGAACCCGAAGGGCTATAGCCCAAGCCGGGATCGACCAACCTAAACAAGCTCCATCTAAAAGTAAAACTACAAAAAAAGAAGGAGGAAGAGAATGAGGAGGAAGAAACATAAGAAGGAGAAGTATCCAAGGAGAAGAAGTCTCTAGAGAGGAGTCGATTGGGGAGAACACTAATGTTTAGGAAACAACAATCCCAACTCCCCTGTTTAAAGTTTTAAGGAGATATGCCCCTGAAGTTGCATGCGGTCCATAGTCATATAGGACTGAAATGATCACTTTTGCAGCTTGTGGCGATGATGAGGAAGTTGGCCCTTTTGGCCACCCTAATCCTAACGACTTGGCCAATTTAAACTTTGACTTCACCGAAATGGTCAAGTGTAATGATCTTTTAGCAGAAATGGGTCTTGTCGAGCTCACTCCTATAAGGGTGACACTACTCTGTCAATGCAGCTAGGACTGCATACACTTCTACATTCACTCATGTTGTACTTCTTTATACAATTCATGAATACATCATAACTTTTTCTTTCATTTTATTTATAGTCAAGATGAGTTACAAAAGGTTCTCCAGTGCTCTCCATAGGAATTTGGACCAACACTGATCTTTCTCTCCACCTTGGGGCCTCTCTCTCTATCACAATGAAGATCACATAATACAAGATAGGGATGAATACTAGAGAGAAGATAGAGAGGAGAGACGTCATTATGATGACAAATAGGAGCAACACCATGAGTCATACTTCACGACTTACTCTAGATGAGATCACTCTCCACGTGTTCATAGTCCCTATCTTTCTCAACACCCATCTTCATTACCCGGCCTATGTGGCACACGATTTGAGAGGAGTCATTTACATTTTGGATGCTTTCCTCGATGCTTCAAGCATCCTAACCATAATCACTCGGTGATCCCTATTCGTGTTCATCTTCATCCTTAGTTCTTATCTAAAAGGGGAAGAAATCATTAGCCCCCATCCTCCACCTTTAATCTCTACATCTATGGCCTCTTTAACCTTTACTACATCTTCCAAGCGCTCGAGGTGCCAGAATATGGGGATCATCACTACGGCTACTGCAGGTCCAACTACCTCTGCTTCTCCTACTTCCTTTAGGTCATCTCAACACCCAAACTAGGATTTCACGTGTCTAAAATTTCTTATAAGATAGATCCTTAAAGAAACAGTAGAGAATTGAAAGAAGTGTGGATCAACAATGGCTAACTAATAATATAATTCTAGCTTATATATATGTTAATAGTATAAACAATGCTAGTTAGTAAGATAAAGAAAAGTAAGATACAAACAATCACACTAGAATTTTTATACAGGTTCGGAGCTCCCATCCTTTGTCCAGTCCCGGAACTCCCCTTCGGCATTCTACTAACCAAAAACCTTCTCTTAACCTGAAGGAACAGTTTAAATTGATGCTTGAGTTTTCTCGAAACATGACTTCTACTCTTTAGTAAAAGAGGTAGCTACTTTGACAATCTTTGTGTCACTAATAACTGATTTATTAAGTCAGTATACCATTTTTATAATATCCTTTGATTATAGTGATATGAACGTGCAAATTTCTAGAAGTAAGAGATTTTTTTGAAAGTTTTTGATTTCTCAGAGAACATAGAGCTTAGAAAGAAGAAAGCAAAGTTAAAATCAAAAGTCTAAACTTGAACTCTACCTCTAGTATTGGAAAGGTTTATTTTTGAAGAGTAATAACCATTATAAAAGTTGCATGATTTTGTTGTGAACGAAGATAACCTTTATCCACAAACCATTCATTTTAAAAATATCCATTTAAAACTTCTCAAACGTTTGACAAAACTTTCAGACGTCTAGTTTATTTTAAAAAATGAAGTTTAAAGTATCTCATATGTCTGGTTAATGATCCCAGAAATCCGATCAATTTACTGATAAGAAAAGTTCATTTTTTCCTTTAATCAAATGTCCGGTTGGTTTGATCAGAGACGTATGATCCCCTAATCAGACGATTGATCAAACCAATCAGACGTATGCATAATTAAGGGAAATAAAAATTTTAATTAGCAGTCGTCTAAATACAAAGGTCAGACATTTGACTTCATACAGAGTTGAAATCCAAAAAAATTTAGTTGAAATCAACTACACTCAGATGTCTGGTAATTCGATTCAGACATATGACTCCTGACAATTTGGAGTCTTATTCTTTTGAAAATTTTCTAATTTAAAATTCAGTTTGAAATCAATCAAAATTGTGTGTGTGTGAGCGTCTTTAATTGAAATTGTACAAAACATATCTAGACTTACAGTGCATAACGACTCTTTCGAGATTTGGTCTTCGTTGAGCTCCTCTGCTGTAGTCGTTTACCATAGTCTTCATAGATGGATTTCCCCAAAATAATGAAATTTTACGTTTGTATAGAAATGTATAATTGTCTCATTAAAAATCAGAAAGACAGGATTTAATAAGTATGAAAGGCCGCTACAAGTCATTTTGAAGGGTGGTGAAACATCTTAGCCGGATCAACAGTTTAATAGTGTCCTCCCCATTGAAAAGGAGATTCAAATTAAAGAGAACGAATGCCTATTCGCCACCCTAGACATAAAGATAGTGTATCGAATGAAAAAAGGGAAGATAAAGCTAAAATTTGGGCCAATGAAAGGGAAACAATTAATGTGACAGCTCTAGTGGCTAATGTTAAGAACGAAATGATGGAGAAGCGGCTCTAGCAAGAGAGTGCTCGAAATGACAACTTATTCAAAGAAATAGAAAAACGTAAGCTGCAAAATATAACACTGAATCATCTAAAGTATATTAGAGCTAGCTCAAGTGAATTCAGTGCTTCTGGTAACCAAAGATAAGGCGTAGAAAGATCCCAGGCTTGAATCTAAGGTTGAGAAATTTAAGTCTTACCGACACTCAAGTCAAACTAGCCAAGGCCTACGTGGATAAAGAAGTCACCACTGATGAGTTTGATTCCATGGTATTTGACTTCTATGAAATAGTATTTTGGATGAAGAATCTCTAGTAGCTTGTAAAAGACTACCCCTATAATCTAAATGACATTCAAGAAAAACTTATGAAGGGTTAGCGAGAGCGAGCCGAGAGAAAGGGCTGTCGCTTTGTAGAGTTTGACATCATTGCAAAAAAATTTGACTTCAATAATCTAGATACTCTAGAGGTAAGTTGCAATCTTAAGGCCGAAGAAGTGGCAAAGCACACATCAAAGGGAATCCCTATTGATCCCAGATCCAAGGAGTCAATAAAAGCTCTGATAGAACAAATTCATGTCAAATCCACTTTTGCTTGCTGTATAGTCGCTGATGTTCATGTGTTGCCTCCTCAAATTTCTATGGCCTCCTCACTAGTCATTATAAAACCATACATGGATGCATTTTCCTTTGCTCCTCCTCCTGGAATCCAATTATCACATATTTCCAAGGAGGGGCATGCATTGAAATGGAAACTCCAGCCATATACTAAGCTACTCTTATGGGTACCGACCTGCCTTTAGCAGAAGATATTCCGACTCACCTACCCTGTATGGAATAACACCTAACTGTATATAAACATAATGTAAATAGTAAAGATAAATTTTATCCAATCTTGTCTTTTTTCTTTATGTACTTCACATTCCTATATCTTTTACCTATTCCTATAAATATTCATAAATATAATACTATACCTGCCTGTATATGTGAATTTGTGTAATGCATATATTCACCGTAACTATATACATATAAATAAAATTTCGCTATTATGAATTGCTGCTTCTGCTTAGTTTTATCTACTAATAGTTAAACTTGTCATATTTAACCATAAATAAATCGTGATGTCTTGTTAATTTTTCTTTATATGGTTTCCCACTCATGTTCATTTGAGCACCATTATAATTCCTGTTATTGTTTATACACTGATATTTTTCTCTAAGTATATGTTTCCATTAATGCCTATCTCTCTTGACATTGCCTATCTGCGGGCATCAGTCAGGGATTAGATATCCAGGGCAAATTATCTAATCTACCCCGGTTGGATATACATGAAGGAATGGATCATGATTAGAAGAAGTCCATCTCTACCAATCTCTGATAGAGTTAGGTGTATGCCCTAGGGGGCAATTATGTAATTTGTTACATATATCTAACTCAATAACCAATCTTGTTAGAAATAAAAAGTTTTTTCTCTCTATTATATACTTGATATAATGTGTTATATTAATTAATTAATTTAATTAAAAGTATATGATAGAAAGTCCATAAATGATATGTTTAGTAATAGTAATTACAATGTTTGTAATCATGAGTGATTTATAACAAAAAAATAAACATGTCATTTTAAATATTCCTAATCATGATGTATCAAGCTTGGATATCAATACATCTATTAAGATTGGAGTACATAACGCTCTCCAAATGTTGGGCAATGTATTACTCATGGCTGCTGGGGGCACCAAGGAGTTATGTAATTATTATTAGATAACTATAGAATGACTCACTCAATAGTTTTTTATCGGTTAAGATAACTTAGGTCAAACAGAAAATATCAATGTAACAATATTACACAATTCCCTCGACTTGAGAATACTATCAAGCTGCAATATGGAAACTTTACTTTGATTATAGTTAAATCATGGCATGGCGTCCATCTGACGACTATAGTTGGCTCAAATGGAAGCATTGGAAGTGAGGTACTATTCAAGAGAGAATTCATTTTCTTAGTTATATGAGGTTAGTATCACGGTCAACTGAAGTCAACTTAAATTTCTAAGTCTTTAGCCAGAGCAGTATGGTTAATAATAATAATTATTATTGAACCAAGGAATTTGTGTTTGACTATAAAGTTGAATATGGATGATATTGGAAATTTGACCATTACCAAATTTCATAAGTCCTAACGTGATATAGTTTTGACAAAGAGGATTTGTGTAAATAATTGTTGCTACCAGATAATGCTTAAATAACGTAAAATTGGATTTTATCGAAGCTAACTAAGCGAGAATTTGGTCACAATGTTACACCACTTGCTAAGTGACATGTGGACGTCAATATTCAAATTGTTCGATTAATCACTGGCCAAATTTATATCTAAGAGTCCACTACAAAAAAGTTATTTTTGATAACGCCAATTGATAATGCTTTATTTTATAGTGTTATTGTTTATGTTGATTTGTTTTATTCAAAGCAGGGAATTAACATGTAACGCTTTCAGAAAACTAGACCCTTCAATTATTTTGATGGCGGCCAATTCTTTCAATCATTTCCCTCTTTTTTTGTTCCCTTTCTCCCCCCTCTCTCTCTCAAACCAGAAGAAATTGTTCTCTCTTCCTTACAATCCCTAAATCACTCATTCGTAAACCCTTATTAGCAGATCTTGTTCAAAGAGGAGTGTGGAGCACCTGGATCGATCGATTAAACAAATTGTAAAGCTAGGGGCGTGCGGGAGCAGTACATACGAAATTCATAAAGCGAGGAAATCGGTAAGCGTACGGGAGCGAAGAATGGAGGATTCTGTTCTAAAAAAGGGACAAAGTAAGTAACATAAACATAGTTTTCAATTTGAATCGAAAATGATAGATGAATCCAATTAATTTGTTGCTCGAACTCTCTTTGTCGTTTCGATCCCAGCAAGCCTTATGATGATTCGCGATATTTTTTAGAAGGGGTATCGCTCTGAAGGCCCTTTTTCTTCCATTACTTTTTTCCAATTGCTTTTGTGAAGGAAAAGTTTTGGCTTGTAATTTGCATCAGTTTGGAGTTATCTCTATACATTCTAAGGTTTATTTTGTGTGTGTGACCCTGTGAGTTGTTCTCTCTTCTATACGAGGCATGCATTTTCTTTCTATTTCAACAGCGTGCTTGGATTGCTTTTATTCTTTAACTTTTTATTGAGAGGATGCAGTTATGTGTATAAGAAAATCCAAATTTCTGATATATTTCATGAATTTACCCTGTTTTCAGTACTTTCCCACTGAAATTAGATTAACTTTGTGAAAATTGATTTACCTTAGCAAATCCTTACCAAATAGTAACTCAAGTAGTAGACCCAGTAGGTAATTGCCTCTGGTTCGTTCTATTTTTGTAGTTTACACATTATGTTAGCTCTAGTATGCAATAAAATGCTTTTCTTATCACATTATGTTAGTTATAGCCTATAGGATGTTGTGAAATGCTTTTCTACTCTCTATTTATTGTTTAAGCATTCTAAAGTCAGTGGAACTGCACTTTTTATTTTTTATAATTTTTTTAACATCTTTTGATTACTGTACATGCTAAAAGTATAATATTTTCTTTGGTTTCTCAAGTTATTGGCAAATAATCTACTAATTTCATCAGTTCATGTAGCATAGTGAATAATTATGTGCAATGCATTGCCTTATATTTGTTTGACAATGAAGGTCCTAAAAAATGAATCAAAATCACTAAACGTATACATGGGTTTGTTAGCCACCGCGCTTGCTTATTTATTTCATTTCTAGGTTGCACAGATAACCTTTTGATTGATGTAACAAATTTCAGTTTCAAGTTTAGCTGGATTTGTTGACAATCAAACCTGAGCAAAATGTGGATCGGATTTGGCAGTCAAGTTTATTGTGGTGTTATAAACATACACGTGTATACGATGATTTGTCATTTAGTGTTTTTTTTGGATGAAAGCTTTATTTGCTATTTCACTACTAGGATTTGCGATTGAACTCTATATTGCAGTTATAGTCTGAATGGAATTGAATTCAAGACTGCAAACAGAGTTAAGTCCAATTCAATCCGACTTTATCCTTCTAGATTAATTTGAATTTGTAATTACGTCTATTGATTAGTAAATGGTACAGCTGCAAGAATTGCATTGAAATATATTTCAATTGTATTATATATATGCATATACATATGGATATACATGTACATATGCATATATACGTGCACGCGCACGCGCACACATGTATATGTGTGTGTATGTTTGTATGTATAGACACACATGTAAGTATACACTCATATATGTATACATATAAATACATACATACTTATATGCATGTGCACATACATACATGTGCCTGTGCCGTGTACAAGTATTTTCTAAACATTCTATATATTCAAGGGAATTCTATTTTTGACCGTGATATATTGCAACAAAAGTTTTCCCATATGAGAAATTCTTTTCTAAACCATCTGCAATTAAATGAAAAAAAATCCAAATCTAACGTTGCCTATCTATCTCTTGTCAAAATTGTCAACTAACTTTTGAAACAATTCAAGCAACATATTGATTCAATATGTGAATCATAGTCATGGCTTATACAAAATGTGAATAGTTACTAACGTTGTTATCGATGTTTGTGATCAATCTTGCTAATCCTTACTAAATGCTATTTGTGACAAAACAAGTTTACTTCTAATTAAGTTCCTTAAGCATTATATTGCTAATAACAACATTTGCTAAGTTATAATCACTGTCATTTTTTTTACTAGTGTTAGTTTTTCTCCAATTTCCATTCTATTTTGTGCTTCAGTATATTCATTTTACATTATATGAATATAAAACAGCAACAGGGACATAGATGTTAGTGTAGATACCTTTTCCCTGATTAACCTGCCATTTTTTTATAGTTACTGAAATGCCAACTTGTACTACTATTTTTCTTGACATTTCCTTATTTATTTTGTCTCGTAAAATTAAGATTATATAATTTCATTTTCATATTTTGTAAACATACATGTTGCTAATAAGTTTGTAAACTTCCAATTTCTGTTCAAATAATAACAGTTATCAAAACTGGCCCATTGTAACAACCCGGCATTCCGTACCCATTTTCTTATCGTCTCTTGACGATTTAATCTGGGAACGAATAACTTCTGGCATTTTAATCAAATTGAAATTCAGGGATAAAATTTTGTTATTCGCTATTTGGAATTTTTAAAGCCGTTCTAAATGTTGAACGAGCTTTAGAAAGATTCGTTAAGTGTCGTTTGGGTTTAAACAATAATCTCGGCCCATGATCTTTTGTTTTGAAACCGTGATTTCACTCAACACCCAAACAACCCATCTCCTTTCCCCTTTTTCATTCAATTGCGTTCAACCCGATTCAATTTTCTTTTGCTTGTGAAATAATGGCGGCTGAGAAAAACTTCTCTCGTTCGATCTGGAAAGATTAAGGCTTTTGTCTTGTTCGTTCTTTCAATGCTTGCTAGGGCTTTTGTTCGCTCTGATCTTCGGGCTTTGTATGTCGAAGCATGCGATGGTTTCGATTGGATGATTTTCGATGTCGCCTGTCTCGATCGAAGTTTCTGCTCTTCGTGCTCGCTCGTAGAAGAAGCTCCTCTGTGGTGACTCTGGCTTCGCCTTCGCTGTAGCTCATTTGCTTGCGATCTCGAATTGAAGGTGAGTAAATTCTCACATCTAATTTATCCTCATTTTGGTGCTTCTGCAATTCGATTTTTGATTCGATATTGTCCAACTTGGTCAATTGTTTTCGTTCGATGTTGGGAATCTATGATGATATGTTGAATGTTGACGTTTTCTGATTTGGGTCCATTTCTTGTTTTATCCATGACTTGATAAATTTTGATCGATTCGACCTCCTTGGTCATTATGGGTTGATTTACATTCTACTCCGGTCTCTTGGCATTGTTTATTTGGCCGGTTGCAGTTGTTCTTGTTTGTAACTGCAGTTTCATTGAAATTTTGATACTTGTTCGATTACTGTATTGATCTTGGATTTGTTTGAACTTGATGCATTTGGAGTTGAGCATACTTGAGTCTAGTTGTCACGAGCACACTCTTGCCTACACTTCAGTTCACTGTCTAGAACTTCTGGCCAGATTCAGTTTGCAAATAGTTTTATATATTTTTATAACTTGAACCTTTGCTTGAATTGGTCTCGGCCTTGATTTGAAACTGTTTAGTCGACTTCAATTACTTTGATTATGTGATACTTTTTGATGGCTTCAGCCTTGATTGATACTGCTTTTCTTGGTTTCTGACTTTACTCTCTCTGGTTTCATGTTGATGTACTGGAATCAGTTACTTTTCAAAGTTGCCCTGTCCAGTTTACATAAAATACTTACCTGACCCCTTGCATATGTTCTCTGATACATTTCGAGGCATGTTGGTATTTGCTGGTAGTTACAGCTTGCACTTTGAACACTAGTGTGTATTTTGCCTTGTTATCCCCTGCCTCTTGTAGCACTGTGCTTGAATCTTTTGTTATGTCATCTGAACTGCTTTTCGAGTTACCGTTGCATTATGGTTTGTCTGACCCTGTTTTGATTTGATAGTGCAGTTGCCTCCTCACTTGAACCTGAATTACATTCATTCGGCATACTGCCCCCTGTTCACTGTTTTATGCATTGAGTTGCACCATTGACCTTGAGCTGTTGTAGTCATGTGCTCCGGTCATTCACTTGTTGCTTGTCTATCCATTCATAGTTGCATGTTGTTGTTGTGCACTTGTCAGTGTAGTCTTCATCTTGTTGCCAGTAGCATTCATGCTTTATTTGTGTTACCATTCCTGTGTACACGTTTGATCAGCTGCTAGTGTTCTTGATATTGATTTTGTTGGTCACTTGATCCTGTAGTTGATTCACCTGTGCATTCATGTACATTTGATTTCCCTGTGTACGCACACAGTTCATTGTGCAGAAATCATTGATATTTTGGGTCGAGACTTGATTTTATGTCTTGACCTTTTTTTTTTGAAATGCCTTGTTTGTTATCACCTGTGTTGAACCCGATTTCGGGGTTTGACCTGGTGATCATTTGTGTCTTTGAACCTATGCGTTTGTGGCTGCACTTCATTTATCAGTACAGCACTCGTTCCATGTTGTCTTGAGTTCGAGACTTCTTCATTTGCACATCTGTGTTGCCATATTGATCACTCGTTCATCTGTACATGTTTATCCTCGAGTTGTCCATCTCAGTTGAACTGCACTTGGTTCTGCTTCATGGTGTACTCAAATTCGTCTCTGTTGCTGTATATGCTTGAACTGTTGATGACTTTTCTGCAGTTTAGTTGCAGCCTGCCTTCGTCCTTATACTTGTTGGCCACTGCAGTTTTATTGTGGTGGTGACTTTATATTCGGTGGTGGCGAGGCAGTGCACGCGTGCGTGCACTGCAGCCACACCGAATTGACAGATTTTAATCGATATCTCTTTTGTTCTTAATTCATCGATCTGTTGCGTAATTCGTAGGCTGTATTGGCGAGGCAGTACACGTTAGCGTGTACTGCAGCCAATTATCATTGATGTTTTTAAATTGACATTTCAATTGCTTAAACTGCTTTGGATTTCTGTTTTGTGGATTATCACTGTTTAGTGTTATATTCGCCGTTATCCAATTCTCGTATCGAGAGTTGGATATACGAGATTTCTGTGACTGTCATCTATACTGAGATTGATTATTATTGCTTCTATGCGCTAATAACTGAGTTTGAATTAGACTGATCCGAGTATTATTTTCTTTTGAATGTAATACTCGGGTCAGACCGAGTATTTACAGGTTGTAGATTTTTAGCTTTGGGTTGCTGCTAGAGCTATGAAGACTTTTTATATCATTTGAAGTGGTCTTCGTCGTGATGTAGTAGTCAGTGTGTCTGTTTTAAGATGATAATGTATTCATGTATATTAGTCGATAATGTACTTGTATATATAACTTCTTGAGTCGACAGTTGTAGTTGTATCATTTGTATTGTGTCAAATGTATTGTAACTGATGTCAGTTATTGTATATATGAGACTTTTCGTTCCATCTTTATTCCGCATTTATGTTATCTGTGTTATTTTTATATCTATTGTCCTAAACTATTATAGCCACTGTGTAGTAGCTTTGAGTTGGTATCGGTATGTCGGGTATCCTCTAAAAAAATGAAATGCAATGTTTTATTATCTGACATATCGGTGCTCGCACAAGGCAATTACATAGATGGTCGCTCCTCAACAGCCTTATTCTCCGTGCTAGTTGACAGCACTACACCGTAGTGTTCTTGGCTAGCGTGGGTATAGAGGTGGGGCGTCCCAGCTTGGTATCAGAGCCTGGGGTTTAGGACAATTATAAAACATAACTTAGATGGAGCATGTGTTACAACTATTTGTCGATGTTTTATCTCTCATCTTTACATATGATTATTTTTGACTGTTAGGTATGAATTCCTAACGCTTAATCTTGTGTTTTCGGCTCTGAATTGATTTAGCCGATGTTGATTTTGTTCGAATCTCTGCAATTTTGAACTTGTTCTTTTGTGTTTTCCTCATCTGGATTTCCCTTCGACTTCGGTCACTTTGTTTTTGAGAAATTGCTAATTTCTTGATTCTCAAGACTCTGATTTTGTTTGCCGTTGGTTTCTTTGGTAATGATGATTGATTCATTTTGTACTCGACTGCGGCTATTAATTGTTGACTTCGACGTTGACTTGATTCTTACTTTTGTTGAAGTCATTTATGCATTTCTGCTCGATTTGCTTTGTTTTTCCAGTTGATAATCGATTCTTCTTTTCTAATTAGTTGTTATCACCTTTGTCGATTTTGATAACTTCTATTTCTAGAATTTTTGGGTATTCCTACTTTGATGAATTTGGAATCGAATTCTTTGGATTTTATTCACGTCTTCGAATGTGAAATATTAGTGAACTGACTTGGTTTCCTAATTTAATCGATTCTTGATCATTTCCCCGATTTGTTGCTATCATTTATTAGCAACTTTGATGACATTTTCTTCGGGATTTTTGTGAACATACTTTCTGATGGATTCCGTATCGATTTCTCTGGATTCCATTCACATCTTCGTATGTGAATTCTTGTGATTGATTGTTTCTACAATCATTTTTGTGATTTGTCACTTTAAAAATATAAAGGTTTTCTATACTAGTAGTAAATATTAAAATCCCTTTTTCCAAACGATTTCAAAACTATTTTACTACAAAGTTCTTTTTCTTGAACCGTTTTCCAATCTATTAGTATATACAAGCCTTTATTTCACTCGTATGAGAAATTGAATTAAACGGCCTAGTAAAACAAGTGGTATGAAACGCTTGCGTTTACTTCGTCGGTTAGCTCCTGGACTTGCTCGATTGAACCCTTTTTGTGACAACTTCCTAGTGGAGATTTACAATCTGTTCGTAAATATTTGAGTTAAGCAAGTGGTTATGGGACATGAAGCTAAACTCTTATATTTACTAGCTTAGTGTAATTGACACTTTCTTTATGATCATGACGATCATTTTTATGATTTAGACTGGACCTCATCGGTGTGATTTCGTCTCACACATATCTCTTGGGCTTTGAGGATTGTCTAGACACCAGTGTGTGATTTCGTCTCACACATATTGCACGGTTAGACTAGGCCTCATCGGTGTGATTTCGTCTCACACATATCTCTTGGGCTTTGAGGGTTGTCTGAATACTCTTTGTGTGATTTCGTCTCACACATATTTCTTCGTCTACGGGGAGACTATACCCCGATTATGTGATGTTTCGCCATCACATATTTCTTCGTCTACGGGGAGACTATACCCCGATTATGTGATGTTTCGCCATCACATATTATGATTTAGACTGGACCTCATCGGTGTGATTTCGTCTCACACATATCTCTTGGGCTTTGAGGATTGTCTAGACACCAGTGTGTGATTTCGTCTCACACATATTGCACGGTTAGACTAGGCCTCATCGGTGTGATTTCGTCTCACACATATCTCTTGGGCTTTGAGGGTTGTCTGGATACTCTTTGTGTGATTTCGTCTCACACATATTTCTTCGTCTACGGGGAGACTATACCCCGATTATGTGATGTTTCGCCATCGCATATCTCTTTGTCTACGTGGGAGACTATACCCCGATCATGTGATGTTTCGCCATCACATTTCTAGGGTAGCACCCTACGGTCTTCGGGCCATTCCTGTGTGAAAATTTAATGGATAGCTTCCATGAGATAGCTTCTCGTCATGTGTTTACGCGTAGGTGAGTTTTCATGCTCCCATTCATGTGTTAGGCCTCCCCCTTTATTTATGTGTTTTCTGGATTTCTTGTGATGATTTCTGGAATTTTGTGCTTCACCAATTTTCGTGATTTCTATTGATATGTTTATCAATTTTTGTGCATTGGTGAATTCATGTGTTATTGACTTGTTATGAATATAAGTTTAGGGTATGATATCCCTTTCTATCTTTGAGAAGATTCTTGTGACATTTTTGATGAATGAAAATTCATTTGGCATTATATTTTGATGCCAGTTATTTTGATGAGATTTTGACGTGTTAACTTCAGTACTCGTCAATTTTGAAATGGATTTACAAGCGGTTCTCCCGCAATACTGATATTGCTAATTTAATCACGTGTTTTCAAAATTCTTTATTTTTAAAAAGTTGTTTCAAAAATATAAATTAAAATCGTTTTCAAAATTTTTACAGCTTACATTTTCAAAAGAACGAGGAAGCGATTTAAACCTTTCAGAAAAATCGAGAACTATGACCCCTTCCTTTTACTGATTCGCTTAATTCCGGACTTGTCCGTTTGAGAATGTGAAATGTTATTTTTAAAACACACAATTCTGCACTTTCAAGAAAACGATAAAGAGATTTAAACGATTTAGCAAAAGTAAGGAGTATGGAACCATACTTTTACTACTTCGGTTAATTCCGGACTCGTTAATTGAATATTTATGACTTCTGATTATCGTTTTTGATAATTAGATGTTTGTGCTTCTGATTATCGTTTTTGATAATCAGATATTTATGAAATTTGATTATCGTTTGAGATAATTAAATATTTTTCGATTTGATAATCGAATCTTTGTGTTTCTGATTATCGTTTTTGATAATCAGATATTTGTGAAATTTGATTATCATTTGTGATAATTAAATATTTTCCAATTTAATTATCGTCTGAGATAATTAAATATTTTTTCGATTTGATTAATCGAATATTTGTGTTTCTGATTATCGTTTTTGATAATCAGATATTTGTGAAATTTGATTATCATTTGTGATAATTAAATATTTTCCAATTTAATTATCGTCTGAGATAATTAAATATTTTTCGATTTGATTAATCGAATATTTGTGTTTCTGATTATCGTTTTTGATAATCAGATATTTGTGAAATTTGATTATCATTTGTGATAATTAAATATTTTCCAATTTAATTATCATCTGAGATAATTAAATATTTTTCGAATTGATCAATCGAATATTTGTGTTTCTGATTATCGTTTTTGATAATCAGATATTTGTGAAATTTGGTTATCGTTTGAGATAATTAAATATTTTTCGATTTGATAATCGAATCTTTGTGATTTCTGATTATCGTTTTTGATAATCAGATATTTTTGAAAATTCAATTATCGTTTTTGATGATTGAATATTTGCGATTTTGAGATTCGAGCTTCGTCTTTTTCTTTGGCAATTCAGATGAGTAATTTGATTTACTCACATTCAATTCGTGCAGTACGTGAATTCTGCTCTATTTTCTTTTTCTCTTAAATGCTGGAACTCGATTGATTCTTGCTTTTGATAGTCGTCTGATTTTGACTCCTTGATCCCCACGATTGTTGATTCCTTTGATTTGAATCAGTCGAACCTTTTGATTCTATATCTATTACTTCCCCTGTTGGCATTTTCTTTGCTTATGCATTCGACATTGTTATGTTCTTATGGTTGTTACCTCTTTCCCACTTATCCCTTAGGATTGCGAGGACGCAATTTCTTTAAGAAGGGGAGTCTGTAACAACCCGGCATTCCGTACCCATTTTCTTATCGTCTCTTGACGATTTAATCTGGGAACGAATAACTTCTGGCATTTTAATCAAATTGAAATTCAGGGATAAAATTTTGTTATTCGCTATTTGGAATTTTTAAAGCCGTTCTAAATGTTGAACGAGCTTTAGAAAGATTCGTTAAGTGTCGTTTGGGTTTAAACAATAATCTCGGCCCATGATCTTTTGTTTTGAAACCGTGATTTCACTCAACACCCAAACAACCCATCTCCTTTCCCCTTTTTCATTCAATTGCGTTCAACCCGATTCAATTTTCTTTTGCTTGTGAAATAATGGCGGCTGAGAAAAACTTCTCTCGTTCGATCTGGAAAGATTAAGGCTTTTGTCTTGTTCGTTCTTTCAATGCTTGCTAGGGCTTTTGTTCGCTCTGATCTTCGGGCTTTGTATGTCGAAGCATGCGATGGTTTCGATTGGATGATTTTCGATGTCGCCTGTCTCGATCGAAGTTTCTGCTCTTCGTGCTCGCTCGTAGAAGAAGCTCCTCTGTGGTGACTCTGGCTTCGCCTTCGCTGTAGCTCATTTGCTTGCGATCTCGAATTGAAGGTGAGTAAATTCTCACATCTAATTTATCCTCATTTTGGTGCTTCTGCAATTCGATTTTTGATTCGATATTGTCCAACTTGGTCAATTGTTTTCGTTCGATGTTGGGAATCTATGATGATATGTTGAATGTTGACGTTTTCTGATTTGGGTCCATTTCTTGTTTTATCCATGACTTGATAAATTTTGATCGATTCGACCTCCTTGGTCATTATGGGTTGATTTACATTCTACTCCGGTCTCTTGGCATTGTTTATTTGGCCGGTTGCAGTTGTTCTTGTTTGTAACTGCAGTTTCATTGAAATTTTGATACTTGTTCGATTACTGTATTGATCTTGGATTTGTTTGAACTTGATGCATTTGGAGTTGAGCATACTTGAGTCTAGTTGTCACGAGCACACTCTTGCCTACACTTCAGTTCACTGTCTAGAACTTCTGGCCAGATTCAGTTTGCAAATAGTTTTATATATTTTTATAACTTGAACCTTTGCTTGAATTGGTCTCGGCCTTGATTTGAAACTGTTTAGTCGACTTCAATTACTTTGATTATGTGATACTTTTTGATGGCTTCAGCCTTGATTGATACTGCTTTTCTTGGTTTCTGACTTTACTCTCTCTGGTTTCATGTTGATGTACTGGAATCAGTTACTTTTCAAAGTTGCCCTGTCCAGTTTACATAAAATACTTACCTGACCCCTTGCATATGTTCTCTGATACATTTCGAGGCATGTTGGTATTTGCTGGTAGTTACAGCTTGCACTTTGAACACTAGTGTGTATTTTGCCTTGTTATCCCCTGCCTCTTGTAGCACTGTGCTTGAATCTTTTGTTATGTCATCTGAACTGCTTTTCGAGTTACCGTTGCATTATGGTTTGTCTGACCCTATTTTGATTTGATAGTGCAGTTGCCTCCTCACTTGAACCTGAATTACATTCATTCGGCATACTGCCCCCTGTTCACTGTTTTATGCATTGAGTTGCACCATTGACCTTGAGCTGCTGTAGTCATGTGCTCCGGTCATTCACTTGTTGCTTGTCTATCCATTCATAGTTGCATGTTGTTGTTGTGCACTTGTCAGTGTAGTCTTCATCTTGTTGCCAGTAGCATTCATGCTTTATTTGTGTTACCATTCCTGTGTACACGTTTGATCAGCTGCTAGTGTTCTTGATATTGATTTTGTTGGTCACTTGATCCTGTAGTTGATTCACCTGTGCATTCATGTACATTTGATTTCCCTGTGTACGCACACAGTTCATTGTGCAGAAATCATTGATATTTTGGGTCGAGACTTGATTTTATGTCTTGACCATTTTTTTTTGAAATGCCTTGTTTGTTATCACCTGTGTTGAACCCGATTTCGGGGTTTGACCTGGTGATCATTTGTGTCTTTGAACCTATGCGTTTGTGGCTGCACTTCATTTATCAGTACAGCACTCGTTCCATGTTGTCTTGAGTTCGAGACTTCTTCATTTGCACATCTGTGTTGCCATATTGATCACTCGTTCATCTGTACATGTTTATCCTCGAGTTGTCCATCTCAGTTGAACTGCACTTGGTTCTGCTTCATGGTGTACTCGAATTCGTCTCTGTTGCTGTATATGCTTGAACTGTTGATGACTTTTCTGCAGTTTAGTTGCAGCCTGCCTTCGTCCTTATACTTGTTGGCCACTGCAGTTTTATTGTGGTGGTGACTTTATATTCGGTGGTGGCGAGGCAGTGCACGCGTGCGTGCACTGCAGCCACACCGAATTGACAGATTTTAATCGATATCTCTTTTGTTCTTAATTCATCGATCTGTTGCGTAATTCGTAGGCTGTATTGGCGAGGCAGTACACGTTAGCGTGTACTGCAGCCAATTATCATTGATGTTTTTAAATTGACATTTCAATTGCTTAAACTGCTTTGGATTTCTGTTTTGTGGATTATCACTGTTTAGTGTTATATTCGCCGTTATCCAATTCTCGTATCGAGAGTTGGATATACGAGATTTCTGTGACTGTCATCTATACTGAGATTGATTATTATTGCTTCTATGCGCTAATAACTGAGTTTGAATTAGACTGATCCGAGTATTATTTTCTTTTGAATGTAATACTCGGGTCAGACCGAGTATTTACAGGTTGTAGATTTTTAGCTTTGGGTTGCTGCTAGAGCTATGAAGACTTTTTATATCATTTGAAGTGGTCTTCGTCGTGTTGTAGTAGTCAGTGTGTCTGTTTTAAGATGATAATGTATTCATGTATATTAGTCGATAATGTACTTGTATATATAACTTCTTGAGTCGACAGTTGTAGTTGTATCATTTGTATTGTGTCAAATGTATTGTAACTGATGTCAGTTATTGTATATATGAGACTTTTCGTTCCATCTTTATTCCGCATTTATGTTATCTGTGTTATTTTTATATCTATTGTCCTAAACTATTATAGCCACTGTGTAGTAGCTTTGAGTTGGTATCGGTATGTCGGGTATCCTCTAAAAAAATGAAATGCAATGTTTTATTATCTGACATATCGGTGCTCGCACAAGGCAATTACATAGATGGTCGCTCCTCAACAGCCTTATTCTCCGTGCTAGTTGACAGCACTACACCGTAGTGTTCTTGGCTAGCGTGGGTATAGAGGTGGGGCGTCACACCCATGGTGAGTTAGATTTTGAAATCCTAAATTATATCCATGTTTAATGACAACATGTAAAAAAAGAAAAAAAAAATATGAGTATACACTGTAACAATTAGTTGGCATAAGGAAATGCAAAGAAAATGAGCCATTTTTTCCTTGCTATAATAAGAGAGGCTACACTGGAATAATTTGTTGAAGCCGACTAATTATGTGATTGTAGTCCCAATTAATTTTCCAACCTTATTGGATCAAAAATGCATAATAATAAGTAAATAAATTAAATCGAATATTTTGATCTTCACTTATTGGTAAATTATTATTAAATTAGAACAATGTGGATCTTGCATCATTTTATAAAAGAAAGAAGACAGAAATATGGTATTAATAGGTGAAGTGAATTGTAAAATTAGGATAATATACATTGTATAGTTCAAGTAGATCAAAATATATTACAAGTGACTATAATAGCCCAAGTGAATATTGATATATTACAAATGAATCAAAATATGGTGTGAGTGAATATACATGAATATAGTGCAAATGAATCCGAATATAGTGTAAGTGAATCTAAATGTAGTGCAAATAATTTTATTTTTAGGTATTATCAATAGCAAATAATTTTATTGACAAGTAAAGCATAGATATGTTATTTTGTCATTCCAATAAAACTTCTGCTTTAGAGATTTTATTTCTGAAAATAGGAAGTTTGTGAAAATCACGCAAGCATCAAACCAACATAAATTATCAAACTGTCCACGAGCAGTGTTTATTTTCTTATTAAATGTATGGAAATCAATTAATATTTTAATGCTTGTTTCGTATGCAGAACACAAAGATCAAAATACCAGGCAAGCGATGAACATGATGAATTTTGGAGACAACAGAGATTCCATTGGAAGAAACAACAATAATAAGAGAGTCCTTAGTAACCATAAGAGTACAGGAGATCCGGAAAATAAAAGTAGGCCTGGAAATGATAATTTTGATGGTTACCAAAATAATTCAGCAGGTAGAAGGGAAAAATATAATAGACATACACCTCAGCAAATTCATGAACTGGAAAAGTAAGCACCATCCGCTAATGGTTCTTTTGAATGGATCATGTAATTTTATCAAATATAATGTGATTTTTGTTGTTATAGGATGTTCAAGGAGCACCCTTATCCTGACGAGAAGCAAAGCCTACAGTTGAGTTGTCACCTTAAACTTGATGCTCGTCAAGTTAAGTTCTGGTTTCAGAACCATCGTTCGCATAGGAAGGCACATTCTCATGTTTGCGTCTAGTAAGTCTATATTAACACATTTATTTATTTATTCAATTTTTTGGATATTTATTAAGAGGAAAATAGACTGACATGAACACTCTATGCTGGAAGAGGAGAAGGAAAACTAATTGACAAAAGCACTGAGCAACCCAACATGCAAAAACTTATTGGCTCCTATCTAGGTATTATCAATAGCAAATAATTTTATGGTGTCACCAAATTTTTTAGGGGGAAATGTTATTTCAACTACAATATCTGTAATGTTTAGGAGGCAAGTAGACAAATCTGTAGGACTGTCCTCAACTGAAAATCAAACCAGTTAACTAATAATTTTGTTTACTGCAAATACAGATTTCTAGAGGTTCTTGAAAGCTGCAATGGAATAGCAAGATTTGACTTTGAATACTTGTGTGGCTGACCAGTAAGTTATACACCACTGATATAATAACTAGGCAAATTTTACATGAAATAAAGTTGATAAAAATATCTTATTTAACAATGGACAATTTTTATACTTGTGTTAGTGGCTTCTAATTAGTTATTAGCTCTTCTTAGGTTGGGGTACCAGATTATATTGCTATAACTAGGAATTATCACACTGTTTTCATATCTGGAATTCCTATTATGAGTTTGCGGATTCGAAACAATGGGCTCACTAGTACATGATACCTAGTATTTGTTCTAGTTTAGTGTTAGTTTTTTCCTTTACTTTTTCCAGTGTATCTTTATTTGGAAGATTGCCTGAATAATGCTGTGTTATTATACTCCAGGTTAGAAGATTCATCACCCTTATAGATGAGCTATACAATCACCATTGTTGTCTTGTTTATTTAGCATCTTCCTCAATCGATGATCATTTTCAAGGAACTAAAGAGGGAACACATTTTGATTTAGAGAGGTAATATAAGTAAATTTTTTATAATGTCAAATGAATTATTTTAAAATTGAACTACTCTTTTTGATTAATGGAGCTAAATGAAAATAATTTTGCCTTCTTCCAGTTTTCATTTTAAAACCGGGATAGAGAATAGTAGACTTAGAGTGAATTATATGTGTCGGAGGTAAATTGCTAGGAGTTGTTTGATAAATAATATTGTGAAATATAATATAAAATAGGAAGTTAGTGTTGCAGCATTAGGAATGCTCTTATAATACCAAGATTGATCTAGGTTAAAGCAGAAATTATACCTACTTATTGCTGATTTGACAAATTACTAGCTTAAAAATCGATTAAGTAACTACGTTATTTTGACTAAGAAAAAATAGAACTGATCGCTGAAGATTTAATTTAACTTCAACCGTCAGGAGAATTAAGAATTAATAATCAAATTAGAATCGCTTAAAAAATAAATCAGCGCATACAACTAAACAAATTGATAACAAATTAGAGATTATGGCAGTAGAATATATCCCATTGGCCGGTCGGATGAGGAAGATATAGAAATTAGTTCTCATAAAGGCCAAATAAAAATTGACAGGAATTTGCAAAAAATTTCCACCTCCAACAATTCGTAGTTAACCACCAATTACACATACGAATAAAGAAGTAGTATCATGGACCCACTTTGCAATTGATTTCCTCCAAAATATTTTGGAAATTCCTATTATTGCAAGTTGTAACAGCCTGAAATTTTCAACCATTCTCATCCATACATGTCGGATTTGAATTGCTCAAAATATCGGATTGTTAATTTTTATATTTGGCAAAACTCAGCATATACAGTAAATAAAGATCATAGAATCACAAACACAGAGTAATATAACAATAATGCAGTGGAAACAAAAGAATAGTAGTTCATGAAGCTACTATATATATATAACAGAGTTAAACAAGATACAACAGAAATCTCGAATACATAGATGTCTCAATACAATAGTCAAATACAAGATCAGAATACATCACTGGAATCAACTGAATAACTGAAAGCTGGATAGATAGCTGGATCTCCAAGCGAAGCTCCAACTCCAAAGGTGAGTCTCGAACACTAAGCCACTCAGTCCGACCCGAGCGTAAAGCAAAACACAAAACACTCGAGTCAGGATTAACATTCTTATATCAATAAATCCAACTCAAGTGAAATATCAACTGAAATACAAGTAACTCAAAGGATGTTTGGGATAACCATCCTCTAAGGATCCGTTAAACTATCAACTATGTAGTACAATACGTTATTATAATATATCTATAGTAAAGTAAACTATTAAAATAGCGTTAAGGCTTTACATTTTCCATCTTAACACATTTTATATATTCCCATAGTCTATACAGTACCGTAATCTCCCCCGTAATGGGCGTCGTCAAAGGGCACTCCATAGGTATGGTACAAAACAAACTCGTAAAACGCGCGCTAGGGTAGGTGACACGGCACAACTAGGCAATGCCAAGGTAGATATACCAATTACACTTCCGGTCAGTGGAAACGCAGAGCCGCAGCAATAGGCCACCTCGAGCCACATTCCCGAATCAAGGGTGCGCACCAAATCAATCACAAAGTAATAGAATGGCATACGATGAAGTGTGTCCGATCAGAGGTGCTTCCTCATTAGCCCGTCGATTGCTCCTGTTTTAGCCACCTTATGCCAACTTAAGGGAGTCGGGTCCACGTATATATCTCATATAGGATCGTCGCCACCATCCTACTTTATTCTGGAATCTCCACCACGTACACAGTTGTTAAAGTGGTTTTCGGTATCGACAGAGAGTATGCCCATATCCGATCCCGGTCTCTTTAACAACCAATCATTATTATAACACCGTGGTCATTTCAAAATAGTTTATACATCAAAACCAAAATATCATTTCCATTTCAAAACCATATCAATACGATATTATTTTCACTTCAAATATCCATTTCCAAAATCATAGCATTTTCAAAGTTATAACACTTCCAAAACCAAAACACTTAGAAATCATAATATTTTGGAAAACCTTAACTTTGAAATCATAACTTCCACCCTTAAACAGTTTAGATATTAATAATAGTATATAATAAAATAGTTTATAAAATAGAAATAGTTTATATAAAATAGTTATAAGTTAAAATAGTTTATAATAAAATAATTTATATTGAAAATGATTTATATTAAGATACTTTATATTAAAATAATTTATAAAGTAAAATATAAATAGTTTTAGATATAGTTTAAAAATACTTTATATAAAAATAGCTTCGTCAAATTTCACAAATCGATTCAAATCAACTCGAATTCCAAAATTCAAATTTAATCAAATCTCAAATCATCAATTACATTTCGATTCAGTTTCTCAATAAACCATTTCAAGTTATCGATTTCAAATACATATTTAAACCATAAAATAAGCCATTTCAATTTCAATATACTTCAAAGCTTTAAATATTCAACATTTCAAAACTAAATTAGGTAATTTCATATATATATATCCAATTCACTTTACTATTATTTTAGTTTTGAAATATTCACTTAATAAATCCAATATCGTTTAAAACAAACCCCAAATTACAATAAACTAAATATTTCCTTCAATTTATTTAAACTAGAGATATTCATTTAAATCACTTTAAATCAAAAATCAAGTTATAAAATCATATCTTTAAAATTTCAAATTTAATAAATTTCAAATCAAACTTATTTAAATATAATTCTTAAATAAATATAATTTCAAATCAATTTCAAAATTATCTTTCCAACCTGGATCATTATAGACTCTATATTTGAAAATATAGATATTAAATAAATACTTAAACATATTATATATCAACTTTATTAAAACTATATATATACAGTTCATCCTCTTATACAAAGCTACAGAACACATGTTGGCTCATATATATATTCATGTATACAGAAAACCTATTTTGATGACTGCTATACACTATATCTTTATAAACTAACACAAAATTCAAATATAAACTTTTATGTATATATAAAGAACATACCCCTGCACACTTATAAATGTAACTTCTATAACTCATATATATAACAACACTTACATATAAATAAACGCATGACATATATATGATATATATATAACTGCTATGCAAAATTTTAGAAAACATAGTTTAACCTATATGAACTAAATATATGTATAATAAAATATACAGACTTCTATATAAACATATTCATGAATTTACATATATCAATAACCTTTATATAAACTTCTATATTATATTGAAAAAAAAAATCAAAACAAATATACTGGCAAATATAAGCAAATGCAAAACTAGTCTATAACTACATAATATATATATAATTTTTATAAAATTACAAAGCAACTCATTTTTTATAACTCGTACAAACTTATATATATATATATCAACAGACCCTACCTATATAAATCTTTATATATAAGCAGGATATATATAGCTGTATAAAATCAATAGGAAGAATGTATAACTAATATATATAAATATATATATATATATACCCGCTTACAAATTCAACAGAAGTGTTGCCGAGTTTGAAATGGTGAAGGCGTCGGGAAAGGCGAGGCTGGGTTGAGGAGCACCGCAACACTGATGGTGGATGGCAACATGGTGGTTGCGGAATGGTTGTGATTGGCTGCTCTTAGTGTTGTAGGGTGATGGTCTCGGGAATGAGAAGGTCAGAGATCAAGGCAGGCCGAGGCTGCACGGTGGAGGATAGGAGAAAAGGGAAGGGGCGAGGAAGACTTCGGGTCAGGGGTTTGCGGGTTTCGAGGAAGGTGGCTGCCATTCAAATAAAGGTTGGTTGCAGGTGATTGATATGGCGGCGCTTGTTGGAGGGGACGCCAAGGAGGCGGAGCTGCGGCCGAGGGGAAGAGGAGAGGGAGGCTTCGGGTGTGGAGGTGGAGAGCTCGCGTGTTGGTTGCATGGTGATGAGGCTTCGGGTGAAAGTTGATGTTTGTTGTGGAGGGCGGTTCTAGAGGAGAGGAAGAGATGGCTTCAGGCAAATATGTTCTTTTTTTTTCAAATGAACAGGGAAAATAAAGTGTGGGCAAGAGTGGGAACAGAGGAGGGAGAAGAAATGGCTACAGGAAAAAAAGTATGAATTTGAAAAGATAAAATATTTCTCTAAGGCAAGTTTTGATAGAAACCAATGAAATGAAAGGACGAAAGCACATTATTGAAAAGTGGTATAATGAATGGTCACAACAATAAATTTTTCTGGGAATATGAAATGTTAATGGCTATAGAGTTTCGATAGATAACTAATGGTCACAAGTAACCAGAAAGCACGGAACCGTTACTGATACGGTCCGCAGATCCCACCGCGTACCAGACTTCAAAACACAGAATCGAATATACCGTAGAGATCAGCACGACGAGACGATCAAAACGGTATACAGATATCAGTGGTACGATCATTCTATCAAAAGTCGATAATCGGTACCGAAAATGCTGCTAATTTGTCGAAAATAAGATAAACGGAGCAATAGAAGTCAAAATTTGACGAAACGAAGGATGACGTCTCACTCATAAGATGATTTACAAATTTATTGTATAAAAATATTCAGGTTTGGAAAACATTTTATTATCATCAAAAATAAACTGATCTAAATAAAAATAGAATTGCACCAAAAAATAAACTTCAGTATTTTCAAATAAAAATTTACCAGTTGCTATGTTAAACTAGACGCATTCCAAATATTAAATTTTTATCTCCAAAATAAATTATTAAATTTTCACAAAATTTCAGATAATCACGTTATTAAAATGGTTAAAATTTACGGTTCGTTACATAAGTTATAAGCTTGCAGTTGCAAGCAAGCTTGTAACTACAAATTGCTTGCAAGTTGCAAGTTGCATGTTGCAAGCAAGCTTGCAACTTCAAGTTTCTTGTTTGTAGTGGCAAGCAAGCTTGCAACTACAGGTCATCAATTATCACTTCTAAACTATGTTTTAGTAGTATGTAGGAACTTGAATTTGCAATATACAGGGCTAAGTATTTACGAAATTGGTCTAGGCTACCACTCTTTGGCTGGCAAGGTTTGTAATAAACCATATAGTACCTTAAAACCAGGAAGATTTTAAGGTAATAAAACCAGTCCCTTAAACTAAGATCAATCATAATACATTATAAAATATTAACCAAGTTAACTAAGTTTTATAAAAATTAACTAAATATATATAATAATAGTCAAAATAAAAATAAATTAACTAAGATTATAAAAAATTAACCTCATTAATTATGTTTTATAAAAATTAAGTTAGTTTATAAAAATTAACTAAGTTTATAGTAATAATAATAATATAACCAATGTTTATGAAACTCAATTATTTATAATAATGATACTAACAACAACAAAAATCATAATAGCAATAATAATAATAAATAAACAAAGTTTATAAAAATTAACTAAGTTTCATAACAATTAACTAAGTTTAGGATACTAATAATACTAATAATAATAAAAAATTATAAAATATTAATCAAGTTAACTAAGATTTATAAAAATTAATTAAATTTATACAAAATAATAATAATAATAATTAACTAAGTTTATAATAATAATAAAATAATAATCAAATTGACCAAGTTTTATAAAAAATAACGAGTTTATGTAATAATAATAATAAATTAACTAAGTTTGTAAAAATTAATTAAGTTTATAATAATCATACTAATAACAACAGTAACAATAATCATAGTAGTTAAAATAAAATTTTATAATCTTAGTTAAATAATCATAATACTAAAATTAAATAAGATTAATTAAATTAACTAACTGTAAGAATGAAATTTAAATAATAATAATAATCACAATAAAATTAACTAAGATTATAAAAATTAACTTCGTTAATCAGGTTTAATAAAAACTAAATAAGCTTATAAAAATAAAAATTCCAATTTAAACTTACACAAATGTGCAAAGACATGAACAACACAAGCACACTGCCTTCTACTGTCACAACATCTTGCTCTCTATTTCTTTGGAAACAAACTTCTTCCCTCTCTTCAAAAATCAAAATATCCCGATCTATACACATTTAACCAAAGTGTCCAACACAGAAGTCGTGTGTTTAGTCCCCTAGTATTTTTAGAAATTGTTCGCCGGGGTTTTCATCGAGCGAGGTTCATCTTTGCAGTATTTTGCATAGGAAACATCGTTTGCAAATCCATGATGATCGACTTCATGTTCTTGAACACGCATTTCAACTTTGTAGAACTGGTTCATCTTTGTATTTTCGTTCGAGAAGAATGTATGATGATGATTTTGTTGAGCCAGTCGCATATATGCGACCACCTATGCATTTTTTCAAGGTAGGCAGCATGTTGAAATTAGATAGCTTCTTGGATTGTTTCAAGTTCCTTGATCTGAGAGTGGTGAGTGTGGAAATAAAGAATGCTAAAGCAGTAGCATTCATGTTTGATATAGCGGAGAAGTATATGAATGAAAGAGAATGATTCGGATGTACATATACAAAGTATAATGGTGTTATATATATAGCACCGTTCAATGTTTATTACTCCTCATTTATCACATTTTACATGGTATTTAAAAATTGGTAAACGAAAATAATTGGAACAGTTTGTTATAGACAACTATATCTTTTTTTCCACAAACAGAGCTTTCCGAGTAGACTGAAGAGTAATCTAAGTGTTTTAATAATACAGTAGGTGATATTTATATATCAACGTGTTTGCCAAGTTGCATTTGACTTCATGTTTCTCATTTTGTTGTATCAGGAAGAAAGACTTAAAGAGGCACGGTATTGTATTCTCAAATCATCATGATTATTCTTTGAGATTTATTGTTTAGTTTGGTTATATTATAGTTCACTTTTAACGAATTTTATTAGTTTTATTTTAACATTTACAAATACTTTCATTAACTGTTTGATTTCGTTTTGATAACTTTTGTTATTAAATTTGAGACTTAATTTAACATGTAATGAAATAAACATTGACAAATGAAATTGTTCTGAATTTTCAGGAAGTACTACCAATGACCGAAGACATGCATGAAGAAAGGCTTTAAGCAGTTCAAGTTCTTAGTGATGCATTTGGTACTTGTAGACGTTAACTTTGAACTATGTTGTCTTTTGTTATCATGAATATGTATTGAATTTGGTAACTCATGTATTGAACGTATTTTTTTTAGTTGGTACTTTATTTTGTTATCATGAATATGCATTACATTTACCAATTATTATATGTTTTCATTCATACATTGTTCAAATTGTTATCTATTTAAAGAAGATTCATTTTGATTGTTATTATTAAAATGTAATAGTGGGGTGCATCAAATATATAGTAAAATAAAGCATAGCTTCTAAAAAGTGTTATAACTATATGACATAAGTGCTATAAAAAGATAATGCAATGTATGAGGTTACTGTCAAGGATAGTAGCAAATAGGCATTGTATCTACACATTTTATAGCGGTATATATATGCTCTAAATGGATGTAGAATATACTATAAACATGTTGATACGCGAAATAGGCGCTTAGAATAACTATTTTATAGCGGCTACTTTATGCTATGAGATCATGCTCTTTTATAGCGGCTTTTTTGCGTTATAAATGTGCAATTCTTTTTTTATAACATGTCGATATACAGCGTTTATCAAACCGCTATAGTTGTGTTTAATAGCGGCTATATGCCGCTATAAAAGACCGTTTTTCTTGTAGTGGTCACACAACCGAAATATTGAATACCCCTATTACTTCCTTATTTAATTAATTATAATTATTATAAATTAATTGATATTTTTTAAATATTAATTATAAAATTTTATTTAATTTGTGTTGATCAATATTAAATAGTGTGTATATAATAGTTTTTTTGAAAGGCAAACGGGTGTTAAAGCTGGACCCCTTCCAACATTTATTAGCAACAAAGAAAATTACATTGATTAAAGTAGATATAACCAGAAAAGAAAATAACAGAAGCAAGTCGAACCGCAAAGAAGAAAATAATTAAAGAGGCATTGAGGCCCACAAGCCCAAATACCGTATCTAATTAAAAGTCCATGTCCTTGCAATAGCCGATGAAGATAAAAACATCACGTGTTTGTTAACAGCCCGTTTTATATCACATATCAACTCCTTCTTTTTTAGAACAATGATCAATCTATCACCCTTTTCCGTCTTCCATCGCGAACGCTTGAATATCTCAAACCATTGCAAATTTCTATCGATATTCATATAGTAGAGATCAGCGTGAAGAATGATCTTCTTCCATAGTTGATAAATAACAGTGCACTGAAAAAATAAATGGTCTTTACTCTCGGGGTAGCATGAGCAGAAAACACATTCATTGGTTTATATAAATCCCCCAGCCAGAAGTTTGTCATGAGTCAGCAAAGAGTTGTGAATAGTTTTCCATAGCATTAAATTGTCTTTCTCAGTGCCAAGCTTGTTCCATATTCTACGAAACCAGGATGAGTTTGGTTGTTGGTTTTCTGGAAGAATATTTCTGTAAATGGATGAAATGGAGTGCTCAAGAAAGCTTTTTTGTCCACTGTATCTGATATGGTGTAGATGTAACTGGTTCTTTCATAATTAGCTTCCATATTGCATTGACCACTGTAGAGTTAGCAGTGGGCATCACAATTCTATCATTATGGATGAAGTTGGTTATATTTGTAGAATCAGGTATTCCAGTAGAATATTTTTGCAAAGTGTCCATGCTATCATTGAGGATAAGGCCTGATGCAGCCCAAGGAGAGTGCCAAAATGATATAAGGTTATTAGATGTACAGTTATATTTAACACGAGGCAAAATAAGGTGTCTCATATTCAAAATATTCCTCCAGAACCAACTGGCATTGTTTGGCATCGTCATGGTCCAAAAGTGTTTCCCATGCATGTAGTTCCTATTCATCCATGCAACCCATAGGTTTTCTCTATTTGTTAGGATTGCATTGATATGTTTAGTGCCAGCAGCTATATTCTAGTAATATAAATTGTTGATGCCAAGTCCTCCTTTCTTTTTAGGTCTACATAGCATGGTGAATGCAACAGGAATAGGTTTACGAGAAAAACATTGACCGTGCCAGAAGAAATGATTCATAGCCTTGTTAATCATAGAGAGGAGTTTTTTGGGGAGAATATATATACGTGACCAGTATGATGTCATCCCAAATATAATGGAGTTAACAACAGTAAGACGTCCACCTTGAGACAAAATATGTGTAGGCCAGTTTCTAAATTTTGATATAATTTTTTCATACATGGGCATATATTGGACAGTACTAATGCGGGAGGAGGTCAAAAGAATACCTAGATAGCAAGAATTTGCTGGCATTGGTTGTAATCCAGATAGTGTGATGATGGCCCTCTTGGTTTCATTATTGACCCCAGCAATTAAAATATGAGACTTGAATTTATTTACTTGATGGCCAGTCATAGTTTGGAAATTATCTAGAGCATGTATGATAGTAGTAATAGATCTTGTATCTGGTTTAGAAAAAATAACAACATCATCTGCAAATATCAATGAAGTGATGAGGGGACTTTCACATTTAGGATGAGTTGATATTTTATGCTGAAGAGCAAGTGAGTTGATCATAGAAGTAAAGACTTCCATAACAATGATAAAGATGTAGGATGACACAGGGTCACCTTATTGGATACCCTTAGATGACCTGAAATATCCAGCTGCACTGCCATTGACAATAATAGAGAAGTGTGCAGTTGAAATACATGTGTATATCCAGGAGATAAAAGCTTCAGGAAATCTCATTTTAGAGAGGACAACCACTACAGGAATCCATTTAAGTGAATCAAAAGCTTTTTGAAGATCCATTTTCATCATACATCTAAGAGAGAGATTTCTATTATTGTAGCCCTTCAACAGTTCATGAGTGAGAAGAATGTTGTCAGTGATATTTCTGTTGGATAAAAAAGCTGTCTGATTTGGAGAGATGATATGACAAAGTAATGGTTTGATTCGTTTGGCCAAAATCTTGGTGATCATCTGTATATTAAATTACTGCAAGCAATAGGCCGATAATGATGAACAGATGTAGGGTCTTTAATCTTGCGAATTATTGCAATATTAGTAGCATTAATACCCCCATTAGAATATTGTTTGTAAAGAAATAGTGAATGGATTTACAAAATGTAGTGGAAATATGAGTCCAAGTAGACCTAAAGAAACGTGAATTAAAGCCATCTAGGCCACCCACACTCTTTGAATTCAGGCTAAAGAGTGCATCCTTTATTTCATGGTCAGTTATAGGCGAAACCAGTTTCATAGCTTCAGCATCAGTGATAGTAGGGCTGTTAATATGAAGAAGTTCGGAGATTACCGGTTCTTGAGGTGTTTTAGAAAAACATGAGTGGAAGTAATCAATGAAAGCCTGTTTTACATGTGCATCTTCGGTCTATAAGTAGTCATTATGATATGTAATAGCTCTTATATTGCCTCTGTTATGTTTAATAGTCAATGCATTGTGGAAAAAAGTGGAGTTTCAATCACCTTGAAAGAAAAAATCTTTCCTAAGCTTTTGTTTGGTCATGTTAATCTCATGTTGGAGTGCTTCATGAAGGTGTTGGTTTAAAGTGTGTTCCAAGGAAGATAGTTCTTCATTGTCTGGATCAGCAAGCTTGTCTTGTTGTGCTTTGAGAAGGAGTTCTCTGATATGTGAGGATTTAGAAGAACCACTACCGAAAGTATTTTTAGCCTACTGACGTAAAAGATGCTTAACATTCTTAAGTTTGGCCTGAAGTATGTATATGGGGTTACCATACATCTCAATGTTCCATCCTGGCAAAAAACAGATCCAAATTCATTTTGGTTAGTCCATCCATTGAAAAATTTAAAGGAGGCATGACTTTTTCTAGGCTTCCTGCACCATGTTAGGATTAGGGGGCTATGGTCTGAAATACCCGGAGGAAGGTTAATGGTGGTTAGGGTAGGCCAGGTGGATAATGCTTGAAGGTTGAAAAGAGTGTGGTCCAATGTACAAAAGGCTCTCTTGCCATTTTTTTTATTGTTCCATGTAAATATGGAGCTAATAGAAGGGACTTTATGAAGGTCAGCAGCCTGAATAATTTGGAATAAGGGATCAATGCCATGCAATGAGAGAGGAATGCCACCACTCTTTTGGGAAGTGGAGTACATGCAGTTGAAATCCCCCATGAGAATCCATGGTTCTGAGGTATAGTTTTGTGTTTGAATGAAGGAGTGTAAAGGAATTATGGTCTGTTTGCAACATGAAGCATATATGAATGTAATATAGAATGAGGTGGTGGTGGGAATGTGTGTGACATGAAGGTGGATGAACTGATCAGAGGATGCAATTGTGTTACAATTAAAGGAGAGAGGATTCCAAGCAATGAGAATTCTACCATATTCAGCATGTGATCGGTTATGTTCATAAGACCATGATGGATTAATAAAGGAGCATAATTCTCTAGATTTCTTAGTGTTGAGTTTTGTTTCTAAAATTCCAATCATATGTAGCTTTTGAATCTGAATGAGTGATTTTATTTCTTGTTTTTTTATGAGGAGGTGGGCTCCCTTCACATTCCATGAACCTATGTTGTCAAACATTAGTGAGAGATGGTTTCTTTTTCCTACCTGACTTTCTTAGGCCAGAGGAGGTTGTAATATGTGAATTATCTTCACAATCTTCAAGTAAACCTGATTTATTCTGCAGTTCATTATAGGAGAAGTCATGACCATTGTCATAGTCATCATGGTGAGTTGCATTTCTGTGTTTGTTTCCTTTCTTGTTCTTCTTTTTCTTGTTTTTGTTTTTAGGGGGAGTGAGAACAGAAATGGATGGGCTAGGAATAGATTCATCGGTGTTGGGTGTTGTTTGTTGTGTAACAGTTGAAGGAGAGAAAGATTCTTGGAAAAGCAGTTGAAGACAATTGTTCTGTTCTTCAAAGGAGACATCTTGAATAATGTGGTTGTTAACAAGAACATGTGAAATTTTAGTTGGGAGGTGAATATGCGAATATGGAAGGACAGGGTTTGAATGGTCTGGTGTTAGAGAGGTTAATGGAATATGCGGAGATGATGAAGTTGGAATAGGTGGGATTATTTTGGTAGGTGATGAAGACAACAAGTTGAAGGATTGGCATGTTTCGGTATTGAGGTTAGAGAGAACATTGAAGCTGTTAGCAAGATTAAGGTCAAATGCTGATGATGTATTAGGAGGAGTGTGATTAGAAGATAGGATAGATGGGTCAAGTTGTTGAGTGGTATTGTGTTGTTCAGAGGGTAGTGTGTGAGTTACAGATGGTACATTGGAAAGTAGTGGATTGTTTGCATGGCAAGTTGCATGTGCATGTCCATTTTCATGTATCACAACTGTGTTATTCTGAGGCTCATCATTTTTTCTTGCTTCAATATTGTTTATCGCTTCATACTCATGTTTTTCAGTCTCAGGCTTTTTATATGTACCTTTTTTAATCCAATGTTTCCTTCTTTTAGTTTTCCAGGACTCAAGCTCATATTTCTTGAAGGGTTGGTCTCCTTTCTACATATCATCGTGTATTATTTGTTGCCTACCAATGCATGTTTCTGTATCCTGACTAAAACACTTACAATGTGTACAAATCAGAGGTCTCCAATCATAACATTCTTCAACAAATGCAAAATCATCCCCCTCACCACACTTAATAAAATCAGGCAGCGGTTTATCTGCCGTAATTTCAATGAGACATTTGGCATATTCGAATCGTTGCATTTTTTCAGTAGCTTCGTTATAGCATATAAGTTCACCTATATGGCACGCAAGCCAGTTTATACCCAATAATGTCCAAGCAAGCATTGGAATCTTATGAAAGTGTACCCATATCGGTATTGATTTGATTTCAGCTTGTGCAGACTTGAAAGTGGGTTTCCATTCTTTAATGATAAACATTTTACCACGAATAAAAAGTGGATCACTTTGTAAAATTTTGTGTCTGTCCTCTGTTGTGCGAAAAATTGCACCAATGCGGAAAGACAATAAACAGGATTTAGATTTGCCAATTTGAACACCACTTAATCTAGCAGCAATTATTCTATACTCCAAATAAATAGCAAATAACTATAAAGAAAAAGTAGACACAATATTTATACTGGTTCCACTATCATCTAGATAGTGTACGTCCAGTCCAAAGGAGAGAGATTTTATTCCACATGAGAGAATTACAAGATATTACAAGATAAGAGTTTACATACCAAAGCCCCAATTAGGGATAAAAAAGAGACACTCTATCTGGAGATCGCTGGCTGAATACCAGGATGGGTTTACAATGAAGTCTACCCTCAATATATAGCCAATATAAATTCATGTGAGTCATCAATCAAATTACCAAAATATGGTAAGAAGATAATGGAGGCAAATTACAACGGTAACAAATCACGCAAACATAGCAAGTAATTCACTCGTTCCAAAGATGGAAGAAAATAATCCCTAAGCAATGCGATTACGAAGAAAGAAATAATATGCATATCTTTTGCATATATATTATTCCATAACGTGCGCATGCATAAATTTCCTTGCCATCTCATTCAAATGCAATCCAATTATTAATGCATTTCCATAATGAACAAACGTGATTACTTTCCCTTTTGCATATTTGTTTCCTTCTATTGTGATTTTGTATCACCAAAATTTAACATCCTCAATATCAGAGAACTCAAAGTAAAAAATAGTGTTGTCTGATTTCACCTTATATTTGCGAGAAAGTTTCCATGCTCGTTGAAGGTGATTGATCACTGCCATATAAGGAAGGTTTTCATCCAAGAAAAAACCCACCAAATGATGCTTCCAATAATTAATGCCTTCAGTTTGTACTTCATTAGGTATAGGCAGAGGACAACCTTCATATGATAAGTTGAATGTTCGGGGAATATATCGACCTGCATTTCTTGGCTTTGTTTTGAATAGAGAGGTCCATTTAGGTACGGTGCTGGTCTCATGAGTAGGTAAGGATGGTGGAAAAGAAAGGTTAGAAGAAGGAATAATGGTAGAAGGAGGAGGATCTTGAACAAGTGTATCTGAGGGTAAGGGAGGATCGGTGGGGATGTCAGGGGGGTTTCGGTGAAGGAGGAGCAAGTTGAACACGTGTATATGTTGCGGTGGTCTGAAGTGAAGTGGTTGGCAGAGGAGAGGAGGATGGAGATGGTTGAGGATGAACAGATGCAGACGGTGGTTGATGAAGAGGTACAGTTGAAGTGAAGGACAGATGATGGGTGGTGAAAGGTAGAGGTTAAAGGTGTGGGTGATGGTATGGTGGGCACAGAAGGAAGGACAAATGGTAAGGTAGAAGGGACAATGAAAAAGTCACGTGAATAAATAATGAAGGTGTATATAATAGTTATAAACAAACATACAATATATAATACGATGTGAATTTGAATTAGATTTAAATGCAATATTCATTAATAAAGCTTGAAGCGAGTTTGAAGCCCATAATGGACCATGAGATGGCCGACCATATCAGGGAGGAAAGGGGTGGAATTTTGAATTAAAAAGGAAGCGATTTGGTAAGAGTAAGAGTAAGATATGGATCCTCTTTTCACTCCTTGAGATCTTAGCTATTTAATCACCTCCATCCCCCACTTTTTCCTCTTTCCCAACCTCCAAGGGCCAACCATTTAAGTAGTCCTCCTCCTTTAATTCAAGTTTTTCTACACTCAAATTAAATCTGAATCAAACACTGGTGGTAACTGCAGTTAGATTGGTAGTTTTATCTAAAGCTTTGATATCGATCTAAGGAGCGATCAAATTCAACATCTCAAGGTATTTATTCTTGGCTTTGGTGAAGGTAATAATCCATATTTTACATTTTATATATGTATATACAATTATTTATTACGTTTTATTTATGGTTAGTTATGTTTATCACGAATCTGTATATGTTGGTGTTATCTTCATTGGTGAACTTATATATGTTAAATGTTAAAATAAAATTTGTATGTGTGTTACAAATATGCTCATGACCAATAAAATAAATTTTTTGAATTTAATAATAATATTAAATTGATTTTATCATAATGATTTATTTTGATACAAAACATAATTACATAAAGAATGCATTATATTTTAACATTTATATGTGTACATATAACGTTTGGAAATTATATATATATATATATATATATATATATATATTCAAATTCATATATAATATGTGTATATATTATATAACTTAAAATTGAATCTAACTATACATATAATAAATATATACAAATGACATAAAAATATGTATGTAAATTTTAACACAAATGGTACATACTTAAAAAAAATCAAAAATTTAAGAATAAAATTAATTTTTTATATGTGTAGATTTCCATACGAAAATCAATTAATACAAAAATTAAATTCAAAACAATAAAAAAACATCATATGGCCAAAAGTGTATCTGTGAATATATATATATATATATATATATATATATATATATATATATATATCATTATTATTTTGTTTAACATACTTATATGTATATATATGTATATATATAATATGTAATGACCCGGAATTTTGGTCATTGATTTTGAAATATTTAATTGATTTAGATATTAAAATGATTGGTTTAAAGGGTTGGATAATTCAAAATTCCAAATATTGTGATTTTATTATAGTTAATAAAATTGAAATTCAAATATAGTGATTATTAAAATATTTGAATTGAGGGATTTAATATTGAATAGTGATTCAAATAACTAGATTTTAAATTAAATATCAATTCAATTAATTTAATGGGATTTATTTAGCTATTTTAAATGAATAAACAATAACAGTGATTTCAATTGTAAATTCAATTTCAGTGATAACAGTTCAAATAAATAATCAAAAATTTATCGTAGACATTATAACACGATTTCTATAGACGTATTTTTAATTTAATTTTTCCATAATTTTTAAGTTGGAAAATACTGATATTATTCGTTTGATGATTTATCTTCAAATAGCGGTGATTTTGTGGTTTTACGAAATTCCATAACCGGTGTATATTATTATTGTTTTAGGGTTGCGTCGCTGTTCTAAACGCATCTATATTTTTATTTTGTTGTTTCGGGGTCCGTACGTAAACAGAAATCAGTGCGATGAGATGCCAAACAACTATAACTAGAATTCAACACAAGCCATGATTTGGATTTCTTTTCCCCAACAATACGTACCACTTTGCACGCATTCTTTCTCTTCCCTTCTTTTCCTTGTTCATCCTCGTACAGGCAAAGATATATATAAAAAAGAAATATAAAAAAAGAAGCAGACTTTGAATTAGAAATCAGAACAAGTTTCTTTGCGCCATTTCATTTCGTTGTTCTCCTCCCACACTCTTCTATTATTATATGCTCTGAAGCCAGGAAACATGAATCCTCTTCAAAACACAAATAAAAAAAACAAAATCATATTATTTCTAAAAATTGGAAGACTTAATTCTTTGATCTTGTTAGTCCGAAATATATGCATGTGGAGGTTGTTTGGCATGAGGATGGGGTGCGACAGTTGTATAGGGATGTTCGTGGAGCTTTGTTGACTAGGGTTGGAAAATTACAGTGATTTGGGAATTGGTTTGTGGTTTAGAGTGTGGATTCGGGTCTAGGGCATGGAAAATCACTGACTGGCGGAGCGGGGAGTGGTGCGGCCTCATGGTGCGAGTTGCGTTTTGGCCAGGTCAAGGGAAGCATGGTGATGTCGCGAATCGGAGGGGCACTGCAGACTAACGGCGGTGGTGAGGAGAAGGGGTAGTTCGTGAAGGGGGAGCTTCCAGCGAAGTCAAATTCGAAGATCGGGGAAAGGAGGAGGAGCGGTGGTCGTTTATGGGGCACAGCCGAAGCCTGGGTGTGAATTTTGAGTAAGCAGGAAATTGGTTACGCTGTGGAAGGTGGATTAAGGAAATAAAATTAGGTATTAGTTTAGTTAAATTGTAATTAATGATTTAATTTATTTTAATTAACTCGATAACTTAAATAAATTTATATGTTGCTCGTACGAGGTCCAAATCCAATAGTCACGTTGAATTCATAATGACGTAAGCTTCACAATGGAACTGGGTTGGACAAATTCGAAGACTATTGAATTTTGGGCTAAAATCGGATGTCGGTCGGTTTTAGTTCCAAACCGGAACACGAAAGCAACAACAGAAAATAAGGTGAGTAAATCTCACTCATATTGGATAACTGGTATTAATTTTTAATGTTAAAAATTAATTATTGGTTGATTGGATGAATTTATAAATTATTATCAGTTGGATGTTATATATATATATATATATATATATATATATATATTAGTATTTGGATATATTTCCCGCCGATTGGAGCCGATGAGACACTATGTGCCCCGCATAATAGCGGATGACCCTTTTTATTGCGATATCCTTCCTCGAAACGGAATTTTTATTTTATGATTATATAACATCTGTGGTTGCAAGGAGACAGGTTGGAGGGATCCAACTGGATTCCTAAAAAATGTTGATTTAATTTCATATATGTTGATATATGATGTGTGTGAATATCCTGCTTTGGATTTTGATATGTTTGATTTATTGGATGCTATAGTAGCACTAGCATTAATTTTGGTATTATAAATACATAGATAATTTTTTTGAATTTAAAAAGGAAATTCAAGGGGGATTTTGGAATTGATAATTTTTATATTGAATTTTGGGATTATTAAAAAAATAATTGATTTGGATAAAATAAATAAATTGATTTTGGATATTTATTTAGCTATTTCGTACAATGGTTTCAATAGAGAATTTTAAATTAAGAATTTTTTTTAAATAATGGATTTTTAAATGAGATTCTTAAAATACGAATGGAAGTCGAAATCAAGGATTGATACGGTTTTGGAATATAGTTTGGATTTTATAAGAAATAGATTTCAAAATGGAATTTTAAATAGAAATCGATTTATAAATGAGATTTGTTTAATATAAATCTGCTATTAATAGGGAACAACCGAAAATGAGTTTATAAATTTATAAACGATGTTTATAAATAAAGTGAAATGATTATCATTTGATAAGTTGGAAATATAAATTCACTGTGTGAATTTAAAGTGAGATACATAAATCGGTTTAGGGAAAGATAGGGCTTCTATTTTGGAATTTGGAAATAGTTGTGAAATTAGAAATGAAATCAATTTGGGATAAATCGAGAGAGATTTATAAATATAAGAATGGTTATGTTTTTATCGAGAAGTTAAGTTTTGTTTTAAAAAGAGATTTTATTTATTAAACTATGTGGTTTAAAACTGTTTTAGTATTGAAATATTTTGGAAAGTGGATTATCAAATATTTAATATTTATTTAAATGAATTCAAATTTTTATAATAAGCTTTGTAAATCTATTAGTATTATTTAAAATGAATTGGAAATGAGTTATCGATGTTTATTTAAAGTGTTTTAATATTTTAAATAATTACTTAAACATGTTTTAAAAATAAATTATTATTCTTTAAAAATACTTATCATATATATAGAGTTTTGAAATGATTGAAATTTATTTATAAATCCTCTCGAGATTTGTAAACGAAGTTTATTTAACGGATATGATTTTGATAAGAGGAATCTTATAAGGGATTTTGGGAGAAAATGGAATTCCAAAATGTTGAAATGTAGGAACTTCAAAAATGAATCTAAATTCATAAAAGAAGTTATAAATTGTTGGTTGGGTTAATAAAAGAGTATAATCGATTTTGGAAATTGTAAAAAGGAATTTATAAATAATTTCGGAAATTTATGAGATAAGTTCTGAAATATTTACTAAGTTTGATATTAAAAATGATTTTGGAGAATCTGCCTATGAATATTCTCCTAAGTATTGAAAAGAGGGTTTGGAAAATATTTTAAGTGTGAAATGATTTATATAGAAATATTTTTCTAAGTGTTATAAATTGAATTCCGAAATATTTATACGTATTGAAATGGTTTAAAAATATCCTGTTATGGATTGGTATTTGAAATTGCTTCCAAATGTTGGAATGCTGGAAGAAAGTTGAATATATATCTTTGTAAAGATATTTTTGAAATGAATGTTTTGAAAGATTTATAAATTTAGCCTAGTGACTGCTTATGTGTGTAATTTGATAGTTAAATAACCGACTATCAAATCTGGTCAAAATTCGTTGATTATTTCGAAGAGACCGGGATCGAATTTAATTATCCGAAAACCACTTCGATCCGATTTGTGCGTTACGAATTGTGATATCTCAAAGATAATGGAGATGGTAATCTTGAAGGAGATACGGTTTGTTCAGACCCAGAACAACTCGTATGGATGAATACTATCATTGCATTGTTTCCTGGAAGGCAGTGTTAGCATTCCAAGAATGAATGCTATTCTTAAGGTAATACGTAGCCTCAAGCCTCATCAACCGGGAATGACTAAAACATGGGAGATGCAGCAAGGAAATGTGGGTCACTCCCATTAGGGTATGATCATCACTCATCTAGAGTGGAAAATTATCATCACTTTCATTTGAATGCGTGTCGGGGCCCATTAGTGGTGATCATATTCGGTACTATCAGTAAGGGATAGGCCGGTTTTGTGTTGGTAGGGATCGATAGGTTCGATCTCGGTACATTTTTCTAGAGGTGTACTGTGGCGGGCGATACCCCAGTTGCCCTGTCATTGTATGGAATCCAATATCCAATACGAGCCTGTACAGTTTTAGATGTGCCCAATTATGTTGAAACGTGAGATGCAAGCATTTCGGGTATTTTATAGTTTATTTTCTATAGACACTATTATAATATCAAATGATTTTGATATAAAATGTTTTGGTTATCGTAAGGTAAAAACCCGTCTTATTTATGTGTGGCATGGTCTTACAAGATACCTTTGTTTTCAAAGGATTTTGATAACAGTAATAATTCAAATTGAGTGTGTTTTTCTCACGCTGGTTTTCCAAACTGACTCGGGTGTTATTTTATTATAATGCTCGGGTCAGACCGAGTATTACTGATTCAGATTAGGATGCTATGGAGCTCAGGAGACGAGCTGGAGGAGTCTCAGGCGTATTCCACGTACTTGATTATATTCTGTTGTGTGTGTGTGTTGTATAGTTAGCACTTGTGAGGACAAGTTACTATAACTGTCCAGACTGATTTGTTGACTTTTGTACTCTGATGATGGTATGCATATTAATAGTTACAGTTTCTTTTATATAGAGATATGTTATTATTTATTATATATTTTCCGCTGCGATTGTGAGATTCTATATTGTTGTTTCTGTTTTCTTCTATCCCTTTTTCTTCTTCACCCCCAGCAATCGGTATTTCCGGCACTTGAATATTTGGCATGCTATACAGTGAACGTATTGATGTCGATTTTCGATGGTCGAAAATTTCGGGTCGCTACACAATATTTTAAACATTATTCTAATATATGAACAAGTATAATTTTATACGTACGTATTTAAAATAAATTTGTTTTTTAGGTTTCAAATCATAATATATATATATATATATATATTATTAATTAAATTTGGCATTGGGTAGATCTAGATATAAAATATAAATTTTGAATTTTTAAATTTGACTTTAAAATTATAAATTATTATATTAAAATTTGGAATTACTATATAAGATAATTACATAGATAAGTATTTTATATAAATTTTACATTTATAAGCAGTGTTTTAAAATATAAAAAACTATATATATATATATATCATTTATATGTTCATATATATTGACAACATACATGTATATAGAGGAGTTAATATGTCCGTTGAGGTGTAAATCCTAGCACTTATACAGGGGCATATTAAATATACACTATTTATGTTGTACGTGCATGTATACACTTATATGTATATGGTACGCATATTTTCTTATATAATATAAACTTAACAGTATCTAAAACTTTATTTATAAATAAAATAAAATACTAATTTTATTTAAAATAAATTTAGACTTCATAGGCGTAATAATATCCAAATGGAAGCTTTTTTTAATTTACCTATTTACCCCGCCATGTGCTGGCCAAGTTCCAACAATCTCTAGGTATTGTTAACCATTAGGCTAACTCGAGATGTTTGTACTATTAATCCCTTAACATGAGGTTAAACTAAATAAGTATAGTTCCATTGATTCAGAACAAAAACTTATTAAAATCTCTATAGCGAATTTTGTTGTATTACATAAAATTCGATTCTATGAAAGCCCGAATGAAAATGCCTAAGCAAATAAATCAAGTGAAACACCGACATAAATGCTCTATATTCCTTGCTCGTAGGATTGGGTCCTAAGCTACAATCTCTAGCTTGAAAGTGTTGTCTCCAAGCTTCTTCTTTTTCATGTATGGTCCTTCCCAATTCAAACCAAAGTGACCTCATCTTCAGAAAGACCCATTAAAAAACGAGATTGCCAATCTCAACTTATACTTCCATACCTTGGTATTGAACTCTATGTTGTTAAAGCTCTTAGCTATCTTATAGCGATAGAGCTGCAAAAAGCTATAATAGGGATTAAGCGGGGACATATCAAATAATTGTGAAGGTGTACAAATCTTTGCAAAAGATAAAATCAAGTCTCCAAAATTGATTTATTCTCATTTCCACGTTATTTGTGTAGAAAAAGAAACATTGTTCACTCGTGTATAACAAAACTAAAGAATACCATAATCAATGCAGTTTAGACTTGGTGAATAAAATAGAGTTCTAATATATGTTGAGCCCTTAGGACTTAAACTTAGACTTATACGTTAAATTTGATGATTTAGCATTTAAAAGGACTGGTTATCTTAACATTTTTATATTAAAGTTGCTAAGCGGATGCTATATAGCCCAGATTTAATGGGCTTAATAGAAAATAGCATGACTTTATACATATCTATTAGTTAATAGTGCTAAATTGAAAAAGCATAATGGTTGAAGTATGCTATGTGCTTTAGCTCATCATTACCGATGCTTTAGTAGGGCTTTAACTGCATATATTAAGTTGTAGCGCTACTCTTTGCGGGTGGGTAATTACCCTTAAATTCGCCTCTTTTCGCTACTCCTCCACCAAGTTAAGAGATACTAGAAACAACTCCTCATTCATCTTGGGGTCATAGTGCATGTGCTAATGAGAAGAGAGTTCTGCCTCGATTGGAATCATCGCTTCAGTTCCATATACCAGTGTGTTCAGTTGTAGGTTTCTAAGTCATCCAATAAGTCCATAATGCAACTAGCAACTCATTAACCCAAATTCCTTTTACTCTCAACCACTTCTTAATGTTGGATTTGATGATCTTGTCCACCACCTCTACTTGGTCGTTCGTCTTTGGATGTGCTACCGGTAAGAAAATCTTTTGGATTTGATACCAAGAAGTAGAATTCATAGAATCTTGCACTCTTGAACCGAGTTCGTTGTAAGTGATTATCCTTTGAAGTATTACAAAACTGGAAAAAAATATTTTGAACTACAGAATTAATCACTTTTGATGTTGAGTAGCTCCACCTCAAACCATTTTATAAAATAGTCCACCACAAAGATTGCATATTTTTCTCATTCTCTTACTATCGACTGCACTCCAATAATGTTAATTCTCCAAACTGCAAAAGGCCATGAATTAACAATTTTCATAATCTAATTCGATGGGGCTCTTGGTATCTTCAAAAATCTCTAACGCTTCACATTTTATAGAAAATTCCATTGTAGCTCGACTGATAGTCAGCTCAAAAATATACATAACAAAGTAGCTAATTTGCCATATTTTCCCCCCAGTGTGATCCCCAAAGCTTCCTGGTGAACATCCTCAAGGATTTTCTTTGTTCCATCCTTACCAGCACAACATGAAAAAGGGGTTGAGAATCAAAAATAAAAATGAAACACATCTAATTCAAAGGAGTGGAAGAGAGAATCGAGATTAGAGGAGAAAGAGAGAAGGAAGGACAAATCAATTAACTTGGAGGCTTAGGAAAAGAGGTTCAAAATAAAATTAGATGAAAGGAAGCTTTTAAAGGTGAGTGAGTTGATTACAACGTTATGATGTTTCATAAGTAATCAAACTCCTTTATAATTCACTTGATTTAAAAATATAATTATTGAAATTGGATTAGTAGTTTCAATATAGATTCTATTTGAATTACAATTTCATTTATAAATAACAAAAAATTAGTAATGATGGAAAACCCTAGGTGTTAATTTAATATAAATAATTACTGAAAAGGGGAAAAGGATAAATCTTTATAGATAATGTTTGGTTTGATTGGGTGAACAAAGGGAAAGGGAAATTCTTCATAAGTTCGATTTCATCACATAGTTCGCCTTCGAAGGGCAACAGAAGTAAGGGGAGAGGAAGAAAGAAGTCTGACGATTCAATCGGACCATCTTCTAGAGATAGGAAGAAACCGAAGAAGAAAAAGCTCAAGAAATGAAAGTTTGCTTGTTTTGGTGTATAGGAGTAGGAGCCAGCCTTTTGTTTTAGGCCGATTTTGTGCAAGTTCGGCCCGACTTTTGCTTTCAATTTAGATGTTAATAAAGCTTGTACTTTTCTCCCAAGTCTTATTTTTGAGTGTGAACAACAAAGACTTTTTGTTTTGTTCAATTCTTGTGTGAATTTGCCTAAGTATTTGACAAATGCGCTTTGTATTCAATGCATTTGCGATCCACTTTCCACTATCATTATTGGACTAAGTTATTAGCCCGTTTTGTTGTTTAAGCGAGCAAGGGATGATCATCAGGACATTTATCTGCATGTGCCTGCATATGACCGTGTTCGATTCTGGAACTTGGTCTAATTTTGATCATTTGGAAAAATATAACTTAAACATTCCTTTCGAGAATGTTTTGAGTGTGATCACGCCCAACTCCGGGAGTAAATCGAGGCGATTCATCTTGAACGGTAATTTGGGCATCCTCCTCTAGGATGTGTATTTTGGCCACGCCGAACTCTAGGCATCGGTTAGAACTAATCACTTAATATAGTGGTTTGAACATCCCCATCCAGGACGTTTATTTTCGACCGTGCCTAACTTGGGTGTTAATTGAAGTTTGTAAGAGATCCTGCCTATCTCCGAGCACAGATCTTTCATCTTGCCTACTTTGGGCAAAGCATGGATGCTCCGCCAGACTCTGGCACGAACTATAGAGGCGAACTATCTCATTCAACCTTTGAATGTGTTAATGCAGAATTTCGTCTACACCAACACACCGAGGTCCGAAGGTGTAGCTCCAGAAGTTGATTTGATTATAGGTTCCGGATATGAGAATACAAAGGTGAGATGTAGTATTGCCGGAGTTACTACACATGGAACTTATGAATTAGAATAATGAATGAGAAGAAAATAATGTGCTGAAAGTAAATAACACTAAGACGTTTATAGTGGTTTGGGCTGAAAGTCCTTATGTCCACTGTCCTTTCCTTATTTAGTCACTCTTATATAGCCGAGAGGCTTATTACACTAGACTCATCTTTTCCACTATTAATGAGTTTTTGTAAAAAAATTCTAATATAGGAAAGTACTATATGATTTTATGCTAGTTCTTAGCATGCCAAAAAAGACCCCTTTTGCCTTGGGATTGCCGCCTATTTATAACCAGCATGTTGTATTGCCATTGGTGAAGAGTCTTCCCTTTGGATTGCTGAGGTTGCTTATTGTACGGCAATAATTGGAACTTGTTCTTGATATCTATCATTACTGCTTGTGAAGTGCGGATTGATGAGTTTTCTTCCCACCTAAATGGCCTCTTGAATCTGAGTCGCATATTGCCTTGTTGGTTGTTTCGACTGTTGATTCCTTTTGCTATAGATTGGTGCTTCAAGCTTTGGATTCGCTGATGGGCTATTCTCTTCAGCTTTTGGTATTATTCTCCTGAGACAGGCTCAACCCGTTTGTTCTTTAAATACCTAAGTATCATGTCTCTTGCAATACATATGGATATAGAGCACTGGACTTTCCTTAGGAAGATAATCATTAATTTTTGTATCGAGAATTTTTGGTATAACACATGCCTCTTAAAGTTTACTTCATATGTGAAATATGGAGTGAATTTTGAAGTGTACAAGTTTGATTTAATTTTCTTGATTATCTTCCGAGGTCAGTCTACACTATATATATGGAAGATGTTACAACACTTAGTTTTGGATGGAGTATTGGGTCAAGTGATGAGTATTTAAAGGTTTTGAAAGCCAAAGGATGAAGATTTATCTTGGACTGAAGTGTCAAAAACTTTCAAAATTATATTCGTTATATGAAGCCATCTAGGCTATATGATGAGTGAACAATGCCGAAAGGTGAAATCTAAATCGAAACCATAAGGTCAGAACTTTAAAAAATTATGCTTGACACTTGAAGTCATCCAGATAAACGAAACTGTTCTGGTGCCTAAAGGCAAAATCTAACTCAAGACTATGAGGTCAAAACTTTCGAAAATCAGTCTTGACCCTTGAAATCATCTAGACTAAGTGACAAGCGAAATTTTTACTGTGCCGAAAGGAAAAATTTGATTTGAGACCGTAGGGCCAAAACTGTTGAAAAACTATGTTCGCCACTTGAAGCCATCTAGCAAAGTGGTAAGAAAAATTGGTACGGTGTCAAAAGGCAAAATCTGATTGAGTCCGAGAGGTCAAACATTTGAAAAGCTATGTTTTCCACTTGAGCGAAATTTTTATGGTGTTGAAAGGAAAAATCTGATTTGAGACCGCGAGGTCAAAACTTTTCGAAAACTATGCTTTCCATTTAAAGCCATCTAGACTAAGTGGTAATCGAAATTGTTACGGTGTCGAAAGGCAAAATCTTACTCGAGACCATGAGGTCAAAACTTTTGGAAATCATGCTTGACACTTGAAGTCATCTAAGCTAAGTGACAAGCGAAATTGTTATGGTGTCGAAAGGAAAAATCTGATTTGAGACTATAAGGCCAAAACTTTTGAAAAACTATGTTTACCACTTGAAGCCATCTAGACCAATTGGTAAGCGAAATTGTTACGGTGCCGAAAGGCAAAATCTGATTTGAGACCGTGTGGTCAAAACTTTTGAAAATCATGCTTGACACTTGAATTCATCTAGTCTAAGTGACAAGCGAAACTGTTATGGTGGCAAAAGGCAAAATCTAACTCGAGACTGTAAGGTCTAAGAGATTCTTGACTTGTAGGATCTAAAGGAAATTCAAGTTGTTGATCTTGAAAGGATGGGTCCTGCTTTTGCATTAAATGCTACTGCCAACTGTCACAATTTAATTGGCCTTTCTGAAAATCGCATTCCTTTTTTAGCTCTAGGATGGTTTATATTCTAACACTACGTTGTTTCATCTATGGCTAGGATCTTGGTGACTAGATAATCTCCACCATTGATTTCAGGGTTTAAATAAACCTTTTCTTTCCTCCTCTTTCTTCATACTGGCAATATTAGCTACAGTTGTAATCGCCATCAGAGCTAAGAAACCTTCACGAATTGCTGCAAACTCTCGATTAAAATGGTAAGTTCCCAATATTTCCTACAAATGTGTTAGCTTTCTTTATTGCTTTTAGTATTTTTCAAGCATTCACCTTTATTTTAAATTTTATTTTGATTATTATGATATCAACGATTGACCTTGATTTTGGAGTATTGTTCGATTAGCTAATCAATTGTACTTGTTGTTTGATATATTAAGATTTTGTCCTCAAACTTATCCTTTTACCTACTTAGGTTGATAATCCTCTTATTGATAGGATGGGTTTTTCTTAAGAGATTCTAGAACTTTGAGTTTGGGCTGTATCGTCTAGTTTTAGGCCCAATTTCCTTTTGGACCATAAGACTTTAAACCTTTTCGGTAGGAGTTTCAGGGTTTCTATCAAGTAACTAGTTTTAACATTAGTCCCTTCCTAGACCTTTCGATGGACAAACTTATAACTAATCAAGGAGAGCTGGAAAATTGGATGGAGAGTTACGGAGTTGTGGGAGTCGAGGTCAAGGCTCTTAGTTTAGAAGATGACTGGAGTGAACCCCTCGAAGGGTTTTTTTACCTAAACGCTAGAACATTTAGCAAATTGGGTTTCACTTCCACTAGCTCCTTTATTTGTTAATATTCTTGAGTTCTATAGAACTAGTCCAATCCAAGTTAGGGTGGTCCCATATAGCACTTTATCAGCTTTAGCAATCTTGTAATAGAAGAAGGGGTATTGCAACATGACTACTGCCGAGATCCATTACTTGTATAACTTACATAGGTCAGCTGGTAGTTTCGGAGTTCCCTTGTATTTCCTCTATTTTTGGATAAAGATGTCACTAGTCAAGCCCACTCAGCAAGGTAATAACTACCCATTAGTTTTTCATAAAAGAAAATGATCCTCGAATTGTCACTAAACTACTAGAAACTTGTAAGTTTTCGAATTTTCCCTGTTTAGAACGCTTTTGTTTTTAAGTTTCGATCACATTGTTTCCTAACATCGTTTCCTCTTTTATCTCTTTAGCTAAACTTGGAAGGGACAAAGCCCCAACCCTTAAGGATCTCTTCGATACTAGGTACAAGGAGGTGATGAAAATACCGGAGGCAGAGAGGCTTAGACATGTAGTCCTTATCGAGGCTAATCTTAAGGCTTATGGGATATTATCGCCTTCGACCAAATTTCTTGGTTATGATCCTCCTTCAATCAAAACTATGCCTTCGGACATGATTTACCTAAGTCAACCCGATGAACCTCGGTTTTAAATATATTATAGCATGCGTTTTAGGATATAACTTTTATGAAATATTGGTTTCCTCACCTGACCGGCTTTCTCTTTTTATATTGCAGTGGATTTTTATGATATGCTTTCGATAGGTGAACTGCTCTTGAGCAAGTCTTCTTCTACCTCCACTTCTACTCGAAAACAGCCAGTCTTAAAAGAATCGTCACATAAAAGACTTAGAAAGGACCTTCTCTCTTCCATAACCAAGTCTATCCCGGACGCCCTTGCTCTGACTTCCCCAAAATGACCCAGTGGATCAGGTGATTGAAGTGACCTATTCTGCTATTGGTGCCTATCTTTCTGAGGTCGTAGGAAGCTCTCGAGTGGAGATAGCAGATGGTATGGGAAATTTCAAGAGGATGATGAGTTTAGGGACAGAAAACCAGCATAAGGTAGCGTTTTTCTCCTCATTGATGAAGTATGTATTCCTTTAGTTTTCGTAATAACTTCTTTTCGTCAGGTCTTGGTTGAATTCTCAGTTTTTCTCCAGGGATTTGAAAAGCTAGAGGGAGAAGTGGAGAAGGCCGAAGCTTTGAGAAAAGAATTTCCTGAGTTTAAGAAGGAGGCCCAGGATGAAAGGTAGAAAAGTCTTTAGGACTTGAGGTCTTCTGAGAGGAAGGTGGCTGATTTGGAGAAGGCCTTGAGTGATCCGGAGGTCAAGCATAAGACGGCCAAGGATGAGCTTGCACGGGTTAAGCAGGAGAACTTGGGTCGGATTACTAAGGAGGAGGCCTAGAAGGTGGCGTCCACTGAAGCCTTACAGTGCTTATGAATACAACCAGGATATGGGCACGACCATTTCCATGGGCTTCAATTCTAATGGTTAAAGGATCAAGGCGAGTTTATCCTTGATGTATGAGAAGGCTCGAGCCTCGATGAGTGTTGAACAATCAGTCCCGATGGAGAAAGGTGGCAAAGGTGGAGAGGTAAGTCATACTTATGAACTCCAAGACTCTCCTACTCATGATGCTTGTTCTTTGGTCTGTAATAATTCTGGTACAGTTTTATTTTGTTGTTGTTTATGATGGTTGTGGACCTTGGTAGTATTTTATTTAGGTTTATGTCAAATTCCTTCCTTACTATCTCCATTGTGTCTGTTCTGAAATACTTTTTCCTTAACTATATTTAAACAGAGAAAGTCCAATTTTACCTCTCATTATGAAGCATTGTGGAAGAGGAGTCAAACCAGAAACTTGAAGTTGCTAGCAACCATAGGCACCCTTAAATCCCAACTAACATCTAGTAAGTTAAGGAATGTAAGTTTATCAAATAAGATCAAAGATGTACAGGAAACACACGATCGAACTTGTGCGAAATCAATTAAGTCCCTTAGGTGTAGATGCACTAGATTAACTAATCAAGTCTTGGATCTTAGGGGTAAATTAAAGCTTCCTTTAGATGACCGAGACGAGGTCTTTCAAGCGTTTGTCCGACTTTCTAAACTACATCCAAGAGACTCTCAGTTGAAGAATAAAAGGCTATCTTTCCCCAAGGAGATTCTATGATCCAAGCCTAATCATAACTCTGGAGGTTCTACCTAGTTACCGAAGTGTAACTCCATCTCCTATAGCTATTGTTGAAGGGAAGACTTCCGAAATTGAACATGTTTTGGAATACTTTCCCCAATATGTTCCCGAAGCTGATCCTAATCTACCCTTAGTGGATCCTTCTCCTTCAGATCTTTTTATACCAAAGGATGGTTTAGGGAAATACATTTCTTTCTCTAATACGGCTAGACCCTTGGGGTCTCTTGCTGAAACTAGGAGTAGAGGCCTTAGGATTATTTTTTCTAGTAAGTAGAAATGTGCTCATCTTAGGGGACCCTAACTTTTGTGTACACACACACACACACACACTAATCTTTAATAGAATGAAATAGAATTATCTGATTATGATTTACCTTTCCTTGTTTTAGTTCAGATTTCTTTTAGGGACAATCATGTTCCAATTGCTTAGAACTAGAGAGAGACTACGCCTTCTTGCAACGGAGTCTCGACGATAAAATAGGTAAACTAACAAGGTGTAACCCTAACCATGGTACCAATATTCACACTATCTTGAAGGACAATGATTCCTTAAAGCGAAATTTCAAAGAGTTATATAGAAAGATGTCTGCTATTCCGGAAGCAGTGCCGGTTACTGGTCAGGCCTCAGAATTTGCCATCTCTAATTTATGGGAGTCCATATCACTCGTCCAACAATAATTGAACGAAGCTCACCAAGAGCTTTCGTCAATCAGGTTACAAGAACTTGAAACTAAAAATAAGCGAACTAATGAGATTACGGTTGCGGCTCATCCAACTCCAGGAAGGGGTAGAGGTAAAGGTCGTGTCAGTATGGGGCTTTCTTCTTCTTATAGAACCACTATTATTCCTTCTAGGTCACGTTCTCAACCCTTGAGGAGTTCTTCCTCCACCCTAGTCCTTAATTCATCAGGCGTTCTTGTTAGCACTAAGGATGGTCGAAGAATCTCACTCATGCAGTTCAAGAAGGAATGGGCATCTAAGACATACGATAAGATGAAGAGCATTTTAAATCTCACCTGGAGAGGGCGGGTAAGGAGGCCAAAACTAAGGTCAAAAACATGTGAAGGTTTATGAGGCATTACCCCTTCTTCTTTCTTTCTTGTATATTCTGTTCCAGATGTACTAATCATCACTTGGATAATCTGTCTATAACACCGATGTCTCCTTTCATCTTTTCGATTAACTTAATTTTTTCAACTCAAGTCATTTTGCTTGTTCTTTTAATTCTGTCTTGGGGTGCTTTTCCCTATTGATACCTTTTCGTATCGATATCTCTGGTATTTCTATTCACTGGTTTTGATGCCATCCTTTTGGTCCTGATTGAGATTCCTACTTGTTGCTCATACTTAGCTTAGGAGTTTTTTCTCCTAAGATTTCGATATTATTAAGAATCTACTCATCATTCTAATATGTACAGGATTTTACCAATTTCACTACTCAAGTTGGGAATCTACCTAACTCTAATCTATACAAGAATCTACCCATTTCTCTATTCTAGTTGGGAAACTATCCAATTCTAATCTATATGGGAATCTATCCGTTCCTCTATTCTAATTGGGAATCTACCCAATTATAATCTACACGCGAATCTATTCATTTCTCTATTTTAATTGGGAATCTACCAAATTTCAATCTATATGGGAATCTACCCATTTCTCTATTCTAATTAGGAATCTACCTAATTCTAATCTATATGGGAATCTACCTGTTTCTCTATTCTAGTTGAGAATCTACCCAACTCTAAATTAGGAATCTGTCCAATGCATGGTTACACTGACCATGACTCACTACTAGCATCCATTCTACTTTTTGACTCTTTTTAACCCAGGTGATATGGCTTCACTCTTTGTGGCACATCACTGTGGGGGCGCTCTTATAGCAAGGTCTACCAATTTTATCATTGGATCTCAATCTACAACCACTTGTGGCCATTGTTGGCAATCTACAACTTTGGCAGGCATCGATCATTACGACCCCTTTTGATGGGCATCGGCTATCTAACACTATCTTAAGTTAATAGTTATACTTAAATGCTAGTTGTAATTTGATAAAGGGAAATATAAATTCTTTAGAAAGAAGGATCCTAGATTTGTAGAAGAATTTTGAAATCGAACAATTGGTAGGTTCTATGGTTTGGTAAGAAATATATTTACTTTGAGTTTAAGAAAAAGAATTCTTAAGAGAATTAGTATTTTGAAGAAAAATGAAACTCTTTATTAATCTCGTCGAATTAGTAAGAGAGTTCGGACTTAAGACTTTTAATGAAAACACAACAATTAGTAACTAAAAGGAAGGTATACTAAGTACAATTTTATGAGCACCAAGATTGGATTATACTTACCGAAAAAGGAAAGAGCTGACCTTGAAAGAAGTGTTCCAGCGAGATAAGAGGCTTTCTTAAATATAGTGGCTCATACTCTTCAAAAATGCATGTAGATATACTTGGGTCAAATGGGCTTTCATTATACATTTTTCTCCTGAAACATAGAGACAAAGTAAGGCAAGATATTAAACTAAAACATCACAAGCTTTTTTTCCTTTTTAATGGCTTCTTTTCCCTCCACTCCTATCCCCATCACTTCAAATCTCCCGCTCCCAGTTTTTCATCTGTCCCCCATCGTACCTCCCTGCCCTGATCCTCCGGACCATGTTCCCCCTTCTTCTTCCTTTCTCCCTTCTTCAACTAACCCCTCGAGCTCCTCTCATTGTGTCTCGAATCCTTCAACTCTGCCTTCTCCCTCTCCCCCTTGGAATTCCCTTTTCAAGACAAAACCCCAAAATGCTGGACATTATTGTCCTGTTGATATTCCATTGGATTTTGATGGTGATGTCTTGGTTCCTCCAGAGAATGTCATAAATGCTGGAAATGAAGTGTGGGGTGAGTATTTAGTTAGACTTTTTCTTGACAAACCCCTTTCATACATAACAGTAATTCACCACCTGAAGAGGGTATGGAAACTAAAAGGATCAATTTCGGTTAAATCTGATGGATTCTTGTTCCTTTTCAATCTATCTTGTGAAGAGGATAGAAGGAAAATTATTGAGTCCGATCCAATAATCATGAGGAACAAAATATTCATTGTTAAACGGTGGGATCCCTCTGTAGGAAATAGTTGCAGTACGATAAAATCAGTTCCTGTTTGGCTTAAACTTTCCAACATACCATTATACTCATGGTCTCACCTAGGCATTAACTGGCTTGCTTCAAGATTGGGGAGACTACTTTGTATGGATGAAACGACAGAAAAAATGGAAAGAATAGGATACGCGAAATGTTTGGTTGAAATAACACCGCTTGTAGAATTATTAGATGAATTCCCTGTGAAGTTATTGGATGTGTCAGAGCAAATAGTGAAAGTAAATTATCTATGGAAGCCTGAAATTTGCACCTGCTGCAAAGAGTTTGGCCACAAGACTGAAAATTGTATGAAAGCAAATTTGAATAATGAAGCAATTGGTAAATTGGTTAAGGTAAAAGCTGATGAGCATAATAATAGGAAAGTAGAAAAGGAGATTGTTTATAAGGTTGTTAAAAAGAAGCAAAGGTGGAAAAAATTTCATCATAGGGGTGCAAAATTAAAACAAGCAGAGGATGATAAAAAGCAAAATGAGCATTCTAGAAATGAAGTAGTGGGAAATTCTCATGAAGCCAATAAGAGTGTGGCAGCAGTTGATTTTGTGGTTATTGAGAAGGCCAATCTTACTCAAACTGTTATGGATGAAGACCCTATCTGCTCCAAGAATAAATTTTAATTGCCGCCGAATGAAAAAGAATCTGGAATGTGTTATGACATCAGTGATAATGAAGATCAGGGAGAGGAAGGTGAAATCTTGAATAAAAATCAGACAGTAATGCATGAACATATAGACCCAAGGACAACTACAATACCAGTAAATGCCAAGAAAGATACACAAAAGGATGCACGGGTGCACACTGAAAGTGTTGTGCATGTATATGAAAAATTGCAAGCAATAACTCCTCGATCAGCAAGCAAAATCCAAGCAGACTTGCTTTCTGCCCGAAGCAAATCCCCAAGCACACAAAAATACTGACACACTCTTCTGTGAAGCACTTGAAAAACAAATTTTGCAATTAATACTATCTTTTCATGAAACACCCCCCACCACAACTGATCCTGCCTCCCCCATTGCACCTTATTACACCTTTACTGGTACCATTCCTAGCTGGTCCTCTCCACCTCCTTCTCCAAAGCTATCTCCACCAGTTTCCTTCAGTTCCAAGAAAAAGCACGAGGGACCAAACCAGAAATTGGTTGAAATTCCATTGCAAGCTTCGGGTAGTATGGGGTCTCCTTTAACTAGGAGCATGAAAAACGTTGTGCACCAATCCTTAAAGTATACCAAATGATACATCACTTTGCAATATGGAATATTAGGGGTGCTCATTCCCAAACAAAGCTTGATCAAGTAAAGTATCTAATCCACCACCATAATATTTCACCTTTTGCTATTCTAGAAACTAAACTTAATAAACTTCTTATGTATAAAGCAGCCAATCATATCAACCCATCTTGGACACTCAATCATAATTTGAATGAAGCTTCTTATGGTAGAATAATGGTTCTTCATGACCTAACTTATATGACTTTGACCCTTGTTCTATCAACTGCCCAAGTAATACAATTCCATGTCTCTCTGACTGATTAAAGCTCTTCTTTTTATTTATCCATAGTATATGCTCATAACTCCCTGATTGTGACGGCCCTTTTTTCCGTACCCTATGAATCGACAATAAACCACACGTGTCCAACTCAAAATTGCACGAAAATACGGAACATCAAGGGTAATAAAGAAAAATAGACAGAATAGAATCTCACACGAATGGAATAACATATAATATTGAATAAATATCTTTACAGCGGAATACTTTTAAATACATATATTAGAGTCTAACCTAAATTCAGCCTAGATAGTTATAACACCAGCCCCTACAAATGCTGACAAACAACAAAAAAATGAAATAGATGCAGCGGATAATAGAATATGTCCATACGATGATGAAGATCTCCATCTCTCCTCTGGAAACTCCAACCGTATTCAACTCAACCTGAAACTACTCGGATCTTACCCGAGTATAAAAAATACCCGGATTAGGCTTGATAAACCAGTGTGAGATACTCGAAATTTAAAATGACTATGTTATCAAAACCTTTGAGAAAAAGGGTATCTCATAAGACCACGCCCACACATAAACACGAACGGGTTTTTACCTTATGATAACCAAAACACTTTTATACTAAAATTCACTTGATTTTATTTTTAATGACATTCTTTTGAAAACACTTTTCAAATAAACTTATTCAAATAAGGTATCAATATCTGAACTAAGTCTAAGGTAATATATCTGGACTAGGTCAACGGAATATCCTAACGGAATATATGATACCAGAAAGGGGTAGCTGAAATGTTTGCAAGTCATTACAGCTATTTTGGGACTACAATCAAAATTGTAAATCTCGTATTGGGATTGGATTTCCAACATGATAGGAAACTAGTGGAAAGATCAATCAGTATCCCTGGCTTACGTCCAAGACTCAGACGCCGTTATACAACAACAAAAATGGCTAAAAGTGGATACAATCTGCGAATAACATCCAAGGACTCGGACTTCGTGCATCCCTGCCATGAGGCCCAGATGTATCTGGTACCTAGGGCTCAGAAAATCTGATAACCCAAATCACTACTATTTGAAATGCGAGCATACATCTGACCACGTAGAATGCTATCATAACCAGGGTGTGAGGCCCGCGAGGCTACGCTCAATTTCTTCAAAGCCACATTTTTTTATACAAAACCACGCTTTGATCATAACAGGTTTCACTTTGAATGCCACACTACCATTCCTTTGATCACTATTTGACTCCCACAAGCATACAACCTCTGAGCATATATGTCTTAGAGAAGGGTGTTAAGCTAAGAGAAGTTGCCTTCTCCGCCACCAAGCAGATGTACATTTGTAAAAGTCAAACGTTGTGTCTCAGAAATGCAATGTCGGACATTCGTCCATACAAGTTCGTTCTAGGACTGAACGAAATCGAAGGCACTTTCCTCGGCCATTACTAGGCGAGAAGCCCTTGCAATCCGAAAAACCTCCACAACGGGGAGACCACTGCTATAAATAACTCTATAATGGGAGCTACCCAGAGCATGTTCAACAAGCAGTCCTCACGCTATGAAGATCCACGGTCTTCAATAATCATCATCTTCAACATGTCTTCACTTTCGAACGTATACATTGGTTCGAAGTGGTTTTCGGATAGGAATCACCCAAATCCGACTCCGGTTCCTTCGAAACCAATTATCGATAAAAAGATGTTTAGTTCATTTATGGATATCAATCATCAATCAATTACTTCATCTTTTATTTAAATAAAATATCTTTCTTAGATATACTCTTTTCGATTTATTCCATTTTCTTTTCAAATGTATATGGAATCATTAAGCCTCATTTATCAAATCATTTGATTTATTAAAACCTTTCTTAAATCCTGGAATAATTCCAAATCATTTTCTCTTTTACTTAGGAAAACCTTTCCAAATCATTTTCTCTTTTACCTAGGAAAACCTTTCCAAATCATTCGTTTAATCTTAATCAAAGATTTCTTATATTCAAGTTATAACTTTTAACTTAGGGAAAATATTCCCAAATCATTTATTAAATCTTAATCAAAGATTTTTTTCTTAACTTCAAATCATATTCTTGCAAATCGAAGATTTTTATAACATAACACTACTACCACTTTTAATATGGTAAATTTCACCTCCAGGGACTAATGGCAAGTAATTCTACATCATGAAGATCTTTGTCACCAATGGTCATTGTCCTCAATATGTTTTATTTCAAAAATTAGTTTGAAGGGGTTTTCTGACAGGAATCACCCAAATCCGATCCCGGTTCTTCGGATAGGAATCACCCAAATCTGATCCCGGTTCCTTCATGCTAATCATCGATAAAAAGATGTTAAGTGGTTAATTAACATTCTAATAATTTATTTCCTTTCTTTATCTTGGAAAAATTTAAACATGATCTTTTAGAGCATCCGGGCTTTCCTTTCGATCTATTCCACCCCTCGCCTAAAAAGAGAAAACATAGGCCAGGTAAGTTCAGGGCACTGGTTGCTCCATCCCTAACCTTAGTTAAACAACTTGTTTTATCTTCCCAGATCTCACAGGCGGGATAAATGTACTAGTCGTTTCCACATACTCAGTTGGTTATTCCATTCAATATTCTTCACTTTTTTGTTTAAGTGGTATAAACAATTCCTCTTAACCATTTATTTAAACTCTTACTAAAACTTCCAGATCATCTTTAAATTACTTAATTATTCCTTTAAAATCATTCACAAAAGATTTAGGAAAGGATTGTTAAGTTTAAACTCATATTCAAAAGGTTATTGAATTCGTAGCATAAAAGTGCTACGGAAAATGCTATATAAGCTTATTGATTTAAACAACTTTTAAATATTTGAAAATTCATATTTTCCATTCCAAATCTCTTTTAAACCATTTTAATAGATTTATCAAATTTATTTCATATTTTTAAAACATTAAAAACATCATTTTTAAAGAAATCCGTTTTTGGATTCCGAACTGCAAAACCGCGATGTTTTTAGAAAATTGTTTTGGACATATTTAAAAATCTACTTGATGAAATCTTGATTTTCTTTCTTCGTTGGAAAACTATTATCATTGTGGACCAAATAATTTTTATTTCAAAGAAATCCGACTTATAAATAATTCTCTACATTAATTTGAAGTTACGGGTCAAAATTTACGAACTGCCGCTACCGACGAGCTCGATTTTGACCAATTTTGTGAATTGCTTCTTAACTTGTCCAAAAGACTTCAAATTTGTTTTAAACCATGTTTAAACTATTTTAACTTATTTAAAAAAATATTTTCATCATTTCAAACTCATTTTTCATTTCATTTCATATTATAATATCATATTATTGTAATATCATTTCTAACCTTTTTAGATCATTTAAAATCATTAAGAGGCTAAATAATTTCCATACACACATTTATATGGATTTAATTCTCATTTAATTAACTATGCCTACTAACCATTTCTCCTATCATTTATCAAACCAAGTTATCATTCATATCACAAACATACAATCAACCATAATATCAACCAAGTCTTCAAACATTTAATCATCCAACATATTTAAACTTTCAAATCATTATACTTGAAATAATTTATGGATTTATTAATAAATAAGAGTACTCACCTTTAACCAAAAGGTTAACTTCCTACCAACATTCATATGCAACAACACTTCACCTAAACTTCAACCAATTAACTTCTACTCCATTTCTTTTGCTTAATGCTATCGACCTCTTCTTCCAAACTTCCGAAAATCCGGCAGAGCTTCTGCATCACCTTGAATTTGCTCCTAGCTCCTTGGAATGAAATCGGCGGCACTTCCTTCTCTTTTTCTCGCTCCGAAGCTTCACGAACTTGCTCCTCTTCCTTGATAGGTTCGGCCATGCCTTATTCCACTCCTTCCTCCATCATTTCTTGACTTCTTAGATGCTAAATAATGTTCTAATGGTATTCTAAGGTCTTTGGCAAAGTTTGGTTGTGTTTGGAGTTGATTTGATATGGTTTTGAAAACGTTAGTAAGGAAATGAAAGAAGAAGAGGAAGCCATTAAAGAGAGCTTCAAGGAGGAGGAAGAAGAAGGTAGAAATGTGTGAAAGAAAGTGGAAAAATGGTGGTCTTATTTATAGAAAAATTTTGGATTAAAATAATATTTTGTAAAAAGACCAAAATACCCTTACTTACTTATAAAGAAATCTTATTTTTTTCAATACTTAACATCACATTTCAAATCATTACTTTATGTCATTTTCACTTAAGTATTAAGTAAAGAACATAATAATTATATTTCTTTGATTTGATGTTTTACCTTTTGCTTTGAGATGACATTTTTGTCTTTTTGTGCTTACTTTTTGTTAATTATATTCTAAAATTTTCTAAGTATGTTTAGTAAAAGTAAACTTGATTAGTGAATTAATTAATATTTATACTATTTGAATATATGTTCCTATATAAGAAAATAAAGGTGCGACGACGTTGCGACAACTTTTAATCGACAAAACGTTGTTTTTCGACAAAATGTTTTACGGTCACATTTTGACCTTTTAGTTAAACTATTTATTTATGTAAACCAAATTTAAAAATATATTTGTATAATGCTATTTAAAAATATAAACATTCATAAATAAATTAAAGTAATTTATTTAACCATTGAAACTTACTTTTCTAAAATCAGCATTTTGTCACTTTTGTCAATATAGGCAAATGTTACTATTTTTGTGTATACTTCTCTTTTCAAATCCTATTTAATATTATTTGAATCATATAACATTACTTATTTTATATTTAAAATCAATTTAAATAGTATATTTTAAAGTGGTCAAATTCTGGGTCGTTACACTGATCTTAAGACAATCACTGCTTGATCTTCTTCCTGCCTTCAGGCAAAATACTCACCTTTGGCTGGTCTTTGGGGACTTCAACTGCTGCCTTAACTTTCATGACAAGTAGGGTGGTATCCCCTTCTCCCTAAAGACATTCTCCCACTAAATAATGCAATTTCCGATTCATGGCTCTTGCAATTCAAAGCTCTGGTGCTAGGTACTCATGGAATAACAGGAGCAGATCTGGCACTGGAACTTTCTCTACCATTGATCACTCCTTTGCAAATTATCAAGCTCTTTCCTCTTGGCCAACCTTGTCTACCTTCCTACCCCAACCTGTATTATCTGACCACTCCCCTTTAATTTTTTCTACTGGGCGGAAACCTTTAAAAGAGAAAAAAAGCTTCAAATTTTATAATGCTTAGGTCCTTGAACCTGAGTATACTAGTGTAATACAAAAAGCATGGACAAATAATTATAATGGAAACCCAATGTTTATTTTTTGTAGGAAATTAAAGGCAACTAAATCAGCTCTAAGCGAATAGGCAAAAAATAAGTATGGGGAAGGTTCTTTAAAATCAACTAAGCTAAGGATCCAACTCAAGGAGGCTCAGGAATATATGATGGCCAATCCTACTGACCCTGATGCTGCAAGTACAGAGGAAAGATTTTTTGATGAGCTAAATGAAGCATTGAGTATTGAAGGGAAAATGAGGAAACAATAGCTCTGTCAAAAATGGGACTGTTAAGGAGATAACAATACTTCTTTTTTTCATGCAGCTATAAAGGTAAAGCAAACAAAAGAACATATAAGCTCTATATATGATGAATTTGGGATCCTGCATACTAGCCCACATGATGTTGACAATGCTCTTCAACTACTACAAAGACTTGTTTGGAAACAATGATAACTTCAAGCCTAATCTTGCAGAATTGACACACATTCAACTTCCAAAAATTCTACCTGATGAGGCTTCCCTTCTTGTTTACAAAGTCTCAGATCAAGAAATTAAAGACACACTTTTCTCCATGAATAAGAAATCTAGCGGGGGCCCTGATGGATTCAATGACCTGTTCTTCATCCATAGTTGGGACATAATACAGTCTGCTTTTCTTAAAGCAGTTCATAACTTTTTTGAAAAATTCAAACTGCTTGCGGAGGTAAATGCTACTAACCTTGCTCTCATTCCTAAAACTCACCATACATCTTCTATTACATCATTTAGACCTATATCCTGCTGCAATGTGATGTATAAATGTATTTCTAAAATTTTAGCATCCAGGCTAGTTAAGGGTCCGAGCAGAATTATTTCTAATAATCAATCTGCTTTTCTACCCAAAAGAAGTATACTCAACAATGTCATGCTGGCCCATGAGTTACTAAAGGGGTATGGCCGTGCCTATGCTACCCCTAATGCTATGCTCAAGCTGGATTTAAGGAAAGCCTATGACAGTATTCACTGGTCAACTACTGTTAGAATTATGTTAGTGATGAGATTTCCCAAGGAATATGTTGCTTGGATTTATAGTTGCATATCTACTCCCTCGTTTTCAATAAAGTACAATGGTTTTGCATCAAGATTTTTCAGAAGTAAATAAGGAATTAGACAGGGTAATCCCATTTCATCATACTTATTTATACTTGCGATGGAAGTTTTTACATCCATGATAACACAAAAAAATTTGAACAAGGAAATAATGTTCCACTCTAAATGTAAATTCCCTCACATTTCATCTCTCCTCTTTGGTGATGATATTATGATATTTTGCAAGCCTGATAAAAATTCAATTGCTTGCATAATAAATACTCTTGAAAAATTCCACAAAATCACTGGGTTGAAGCTGAATTCAGCTAAGTCACAAATCATTACTTATGGAATTCCTGCAGAAGCAACTGAACAACTTATATCATTATCTGGATTGCAACTAATGCATAATGACGTGACATATCTTGGTCTCCCTCTCTACACCTCTAGAGTAACAACTGCTAACTGCTTACCTTTGTTTGACAAAATTTGTACCTTGATGAACTGCTGGACCAACAGATTTCTATCACTAGCTGCCAGACTTGTTTTAATAAAATTAGTCATCTCATTTATGATGGTATATTGGGCCCTGTGCAGTTAAAGCGCTCGGTAGATTCAATGCGGCAAAGGTGCAAAAAGTCATAGCGGGGATACAGCGAGGATATAGCGGGATATAGCGGATGACTCTAAAATAGCATATAAAACTCGTACTTAATGTTTTTACAAATATATAAATGGTAACTAAATGAAAAATTAACATTCAATTGAATTATAATTAAGTCATAAATAATTTTAAATAAAAACATGTATGAATATACAGTAAATAAACGTAAAATTGTTATATAACATAGTTGAATTCAGTAGAATATTAGAGTATTTTCATTTCTAAGAACATATAAAAAATTCAATTAAATAAATTAATTTCATAATTTTTATAATGTATAAATGTCATTTTTCAATTCATTTCTTTTAAAAAAGATATAGCGGAAATTGCAGAATATAGCGGGAATCACAGAATATAGCGGAAATAGCGAGGCTTAAAGCGGAAAGGCTATATTTGGGGCTTTATGGAAATATCGTAGCGGCAGAAATCCGCTACGAGATATAGCAGGGTTATAGCAGGGTAATAGCGGGGCATTAACTGCATAGATTGGGCCAGAGCCTTCATTCCGCCCACCAAGCTACTGAAGATGGTGAGAAGTGCAATGCTGAGATTCTTTTGGACAGGTACTATACACTTTAAGAAAATTGTCCCTTGCTCCTTTGCAAAATTTGAGCTGCCAAAAAACAAAGGAGGGCTGGGTATTTTTAATATGGTAAAATGGAACAAAGCTGCCTTCAGTGTTCATTTTAATGCCTTGCTTTGTGGATATGACAGTATATGGGTTGAATGGACAAAAAGGCACAATATTGGCAAGAAGGAATTCTGGACAATGGATGTCCCTCAGAACTGCAGCTGGGTTTGGAGAAAGATACTGGATTTGAGAACCACTTTCATCCCATTCTTAAAATTTACACTCTATCAATCCAGTGATAAGAGTTTCTGGAATGATCCCTGGTTGGACTATGGGATTATTTTAAGCAAAATTTTTGCTCCCCACCATATAATTCAGTCTGTCGTCTGTAGGAATGCTTTGGCCATAGATCAAATTGCTGAAGGCAGTCTTCTTCTGCCATATACCAGTAACCAAAAAATCATGGCAGTTTGGAATAGAGCTCGGAGCAATTCTTACCCAACTGTAATTACTGACACACTTCATTGGAATGGTAGGCCACATTCAATCTCTATGGTATATGGTCTCCTCTCAAACATTAGCAGCTTACCTAGGTTTGTGTGGCACAAAGTGTTATGGAGCAGAATCTCACCTGTTAGGGACAATTTATTGATGTGGAAGGTTAAAATGAATGCCCCATTGACAAAGAGCAAGATGAAATGTTATGGCATGACTGTTGATCCACTGTGCGTATTTTGTAATTTACATGAAGAGAGTATTGAGCATCTCTATTTTGAGTGTACTGATCTGCTGAACATATGGAGCAGGCTTATGAGCAAGCTTGGTAGGAACCATGTGTTTGGAGTATTATATATTGATTGGGATATGATTAGCAAGGCTACTAAGTGGAGAAATAAGGACAGTGCTGTATTATTTTTCATCATAAAGAAATACATGAAGCTTGTTTGGGAGGAAAGGAATATACGTTGTTTTGATAACAAGAGCAGGAGTAATGATCTTTTATGGTCCAGTCTCAAGAATGCAATTGTGAATGGTATGAGGACAAGAAATTATGCTTTCATTGATCAGCACATTGACATCTTGGTGTAATGCTGTTTTGTGTTGCATGTATGTGTTTATTTTTCCTTTTTTTTTCTTGTTTTGTTGCTTCTGTTTTTCTCTTTGTCTATGACCCAGTGTGTTTTTTATTGTTATGGTTATGAGCTTGTCCATAATCATTTTTCCCTTTTATTTGGAATAAACTAGTAGGGGACCAGCCAACCCCGCTTGCCTTGCAAAAAAAATACAAGATATTAAACTAATCATTTAATAAACTTAGTCGATTTCCTTTTTTGTATGAATTGCTCTATACTTAAGAAAGTCTGCAATTCCCATCTATTTCATGCCTATTCACTTGACGATGAACACTTTCTTTCGAGTTTTCTTGAGTGCATAGGGGATAGTTTGGGTAGTGAAGTTCTCCATAAGTTTCCAGAAAGATTCGAGACAAGCTTTGATTAAGAGGAGTAAGGATTTGGTCTCATTTGATTTTCTTTGAGGTAGAAGAGCTGAGACAACTAGGAAGGCTCTTTTAGTTAGGAGAGATGAACCTTTATTTGTCATCACCACAATACTCAAATCCTTGATTTTGTTTTCCATAGTTTAACCATCCCTCTAGGTTGAGCTGACTCTTGGAGGGACTCCTAGAGATACTCTGAAAGTTGCCTGATCTGGAAAGCTTGAAGTTCATAAATGGGCTCATATTCCTGTTCATTCTCTTTTTCGAAATGAGGGTGACTAATCTTTGGTTATTGTCTTCTTCAATGAGCTAAATGTGGAGGTTGAGGGGTAACTCCGAGGTCAGTTTCTCATTCTCTAGATTGGTCATAGTTGGAAGGATGATGTTGCTGGATTTTCCAAGAGAGAACAAATGATGGAGGTTGGCCCTTCTTCTAGTGCTAAAAATGTTAGTGCAGAATTTTGTCTACACCAACATCCCAAGGTCCGAAGGTGTAGCTCTGAAAGTTGGTTTGATTATATGTTCCGGATATGAGAATACCAATGTAGGATGCAGTATTGCCTGAGTTACTATACATGGAATTACTAAATTAGGACGATGAATGAGAAGAAAATAAAATGCTGAAAGTAAATAACACCGAGACGTTTATAGTGGTTCAGACTCTAAGTCCCAATGTCCACTATCCTTTCCTTATTTAGTCACTCTTATATAGCCAAGAGGCTTATTACATTAAACTTAAGCATTTCCGCCATTAATGAGTTGTTTTGAGAAGAGTTATAATATAGGAAAGTACTATATGATTTTATGCTAGTTCTTGGCGTGCCAAAAAAACCCATAGTGCCTTGGGATTGCCGCCTATTTATAGCCAGCATGCTGTATTTCCATTGGTGGATAGCCTTCCTTTGGATAGCTAAGGTTGCTTGTTGTACGACTATGATTGGAACTTGTTCTGGATGTCTAGCGTTGCTGCTTGTGAAGTGTGGATTGATGAATTGTCTTCCTGCCTAAATGGCCTCTTGCATTTGAGCCGCATATTACCTTGTTGGTTGTTTCGGCTGTTGATTCCTTTTGCTATAGATTGGTGCTTCGGGCCTTATATTCGCTGATGGGTTATTCTCTTCGGCCTGTGGTATTATTCTCCTAAGACGGTCTCAACCTGTTCATTCTTTAAATACCCAAGTATCATGAATCTTGCAATATATATGGAAAAAGAGCGTTGGACTTTCCTTAGGAAGATAATCATTATAATTGCTACTGAGAATTTTTTGTGTAATAAAATGTCTATGCCCCTACCCCTAAGTCATGGGTTAGAGGAGTTATATGGTATCTACCTCCGGATACCAGGTGTGGTTGAGTGTCATGCGTCCAATCGTAGATTGCAAAAGCTTAGTTGGTGCTTATCTCTCAGTACCTGCACACCTGTATTTTGCACATGCATGTTTATTTAAACATGACATATTTATAGTGCATAGTCAACATTGACATATCCAAGAGTTCCAGAAGTCATTTCTTGTAATGACCCTAAAAGAAAATAAAATAAAATAAAAGTCACATTTATTTTAAGAATTTTGAAATTATAAATATATATATATATAATGCATTAAAACAGAAAAAGCTTGCTAATAAATAAAATGTGCATAGGAGCTTCTGTTTGATAAAATGCAAGGAGTTAAGGTGATTAAAAAAAAATTGGGATTCAAATCAAATGTAGTTCCATGTCCAAAGAATTATATAAATACATATATTTAATATATGGGGTGTTTTCTGTTTTATTTAAAGGCAGAATAAAATGAAGTTTAATAAAAGGTTCAAATGTCTTATATTTATGCTAGAAATAATTAGCATGACATATGTGATTTTTTTTTAACATATAAAGATGCGTGAGGAGTTACTGTTTTGACTAAAGGCAGAAAAAAAATGTACATATAGGATCAAATAAGAATTTCCATATCTTATATTTATTTCAAGCAAATAACATAGTGTGAATGATTTTTAATTACATGATTATGTATGATAGCATGCATGATTGAATGGAAATGGTAGTTAGGTAGAAAACACAAAGGGGTTTGCAGTTTCTTTAAACTTATAAGAAATAAGAATAAACAAAGGGTCACATGCATATGGCATGAGTAAAATAGAGTCATGAAAATAGTATGAAGTGTTTAAAATTCTTGATTCCCGAAATAACTAATTGAAGTAACCAAAAGTGTGCATTTCCAATTAAGGACCACACAGGGAAATGATTTGTGCATGAATATCTAAGGGCATCAAGGAAATTACCCATTTTTCTTAAACCCTAGAATGATTTTATAAATACCTGCACATGACCATATCCACCATTCTCTCGGGATCAAAACAAAAAAAATAGGGGAAACATTAGCTTGAGACTTTGGAGGATTTGCTGTTCAGGGGATTAAGGCAGTAAAAGGAGAACATTAGGTGAGTATTTATCCCTTTGTATGCAATGGCATTAAGTCCTCTTGTAGGCAGCCTAAAATGTTATAAGTTATTTAAAACCTCTGAAATGATTTGTTATGGATGAGATGGATGTTTGTTTGTGCATTCTTGTTTGGGGTTTTAATCTGTATATGGGTTTATAAAGTTAAAATGGTTTGAGCATTTCTGTTCTATTTTATTATGAAGTATGGATCTAAATTATTTAGGAAATAGGCAGCAAGACAAAGATCTAGCTCATGTTTATTTCTTGGATAATGAAGCATTAAACTAAATATTCAAATCATAAGTCAGAGGAGAATTTCTGGGTTTTTGAGGGATTTCCTTAATAAAACCCTTATTCATATATTCACAATAATATATAGGAAAGATAGTATGATCATGATGCTTAAATTATTTTGAGGAAAAACCATAGGTAGGCTGGGGTATTTTCTGCATTAAGGAAAATAAAGGGGGAACATGGGGTTGAGCCAGAAAGTATTAAAGAAGATAAGCCTTTCTGAAACATGAATGAATTGGGAGTTTTTATGACTGAATTCATAAATAGAAGCTTAATAAAATAAGCAGAAACTGGAGGGGGATTTATTAAAAAAAAATTGGTCATTTGGGAGTTAGTCAATGATCTGCTTGCTTCAGGTGGGAGTAAGTATATGCATGCTGCAACTGCACCCTGAGGCCTTTGTGTGTTGGAATAAATTAAATAACCTGGGAGTTTCCTTCACAATGCATACATGGTGTTCATTTGACATGGAGTTAAAGACCAAAAAATAAATGGGAAATGGAGTTTAAAAATCTGGATTATTAATATCCAGATATGGAGTTAAATCAATCAGGTTTAAATATTGTGCTTTGATTAATTGCTGGATGAAATTGGGAGTATAAAATCTGAGATTACTAATTCAGAGATGGAGAAAAATGAATCAAGAATTATATATTTATTTATTTATTTATTTTGATTGTTTTGTTGGGTATTGTTTGAATGAATAAATGAGCCTTTGTATCACTTGGTATTAACCAATAATATGCTAAGTATGAAACCTGCTAAATTAGGAAGACATTGCAAGTTTACCAAAAATTATGAATATGTGCATAAATTTGATAAATGCTCATACCAGTGAAAACTGACCCTTTTGGTTGCCCTTGCAATCATCTGGGTGTCTCATTGAAATTGGGGCAGCTCAGTGAATTGCTTGCAGGAAATTGAAGTTTGCTTGATGGATGAAGAAGGCATTAGCTGCTAGTATAAATAAAAAAACTAGTTTTAAATTTGTAGTTGTTTTGTAATGAATTTATTAGTCAGGTTTTATGTTGTAGTTGAAGTTAATTGGTAGGGAGTTTTATAAGTGTGTGGATTAAAATATGTACTTAAGCAAACCTGTTTTGAATGACCATTGATGATGTATGGTTAACTGCTGATTTCATGAATGTCTGATTTGGAGAAACAAGGGATGGACATATCATATAAATATGATATGTGTATGTGATAATCTCTGATTTTTATTGCATGAATTTATATTATGATTTATGAAAATTAAAGAGCTAAGGTGGTTGATTTAAAAATGAACTCACAAGATTTGAGTAGGGTATTCAAGAGAAATGAATTTGTGCATGGCAGGTAAGTGATACAGGCATGTGCATGAATTCTGGAGCAAAAAAAAAGAATTGATTAACATGTATTTGTGTATTTGATTTAAAAAAAAATTGTATGAAAGAAATAAACCTGGAAGTAATTGTATTTTTGGTTAATGGATTGAAAACATAAATGGATGCATTTCCAGGAAATCTGAATTAGGCAGAAACATGCTTGTGTTAGGAATAGATCTTTGTAGAAGTTTATTAATATGAGGAATATGGGTTTGCAAGTGGTAAAAGAGGGACTATGGCCGGCCTAGATGGCCATGGGTCAAACTCTTGCAGCCTGGAACCATTTCATTTCAACTCATGATGTGTAAGTGTTTCCAGAACAAAAAAAAACTCCAAGCATCCCTCAAATGACACCAAGCATTTGCAATAAAACACCAAGTATCCAAGTCTGCACCATGATTAAGCTTTAAAATGCAGCATGGCCTTAATTGTTCAACCTGAATTGGTAAATAGAAATTAGTTCCAATGTTCATGCCTGCAAGTATAATTTTTGAAGTAAAATCCATACAAGTACTTGATAAAGGTCATAAGAACAATTAAATGCCATTTCAATGCTAATAGACTTATTTAGGCAGAAAGTTTAGAAACCATGAGCATTGCAAAAATTAGACATATAAGTAATATAATTGCAAAAAAAAATATCACTGGTAGTAGAACAAAATTTAGGGAAGGAATAAATAGTTATGTTGTCAACACACATATAGAATTTTGTTGCCTGTTTGATTTAAATTCTTTTTGCAATTTTGTTAGCTCTGAAAGGCAAAAAGGGAAACAATTATATATCATCAAATATGTAATTGTCTAAATCTGTTCTGTGCACTGATATGTTTATATTGGTAAATCCAGGGTCTTGGGAAAAATATTTGGAAATTATTTAAATATTCAAATATAGAAGAAATGGGGTTTAGTGGTGAATTCCTTTTGTATGAAAAAAAAATCTATGTGTTTTGGAGAGGGTCACCACAGTTGGTATCAGAGCTATGTTTTAAATAACATAGTAAATATTATGGTATGCTTATGAATGTTAGAATGCATTATTTGAATTATTGGTGTTGGATGCTTTTGTTTTTATGTCTGAATAAAAAAATGTGTGTGCATGTGATACATGCACAGTGTGCACAGAAATAAAATAAACAAAGTAAAGACACCAAGAATGATGGGGGTAAACAAACTAACCTAGAAATCATAGTTATAGCAATATGGTAGGACCAAGACATCACACAGGTGCAGGACCATCACTTGAGCCACCTGTGATAAATATGGAGGATTTTGTGAGAGCTTTGAGAGATGGAATAGCACCAAGGCCTGACAACCCTCATGAGGAGCTCTCCAAACTGCTCAAGACATGCACCAATCTGGGAGGAAAGGATTTTGAAGGCACTGAAGGAGCTATGGGTGTTCAAACTTGGATAAGAACTATGGAGAGAGTCTTTGCAGATATGCAAGTCAATGACAAAAGGAAGAGACAGATAGCTTCAAGGAGATTGAAGGGGTTGCACTGGATTGGTGGGAAGTTGTGATAGCAGGAAGGCCAGAGAATAACATCACTTGGGATGAATTCAAGGTTATGCTTGAGGCTAGGTTTGTCGCAGCATCTGCCAAGGCCACACTGCTAGAAGACTTTATTAAATTAAGGCAAGGAGGCATAAGTGTGAATGAGTACACTCAGAAATTTGAAGGATTGTCTAAGTATGGAATGGTGTTAATAGGGAATGAAGAAGCAAAGAATGCAAGGTACATTCAAGGCTTGAACCCTAGTCTGTCAAGGGCAATGTTGCCATATAATGATAAAACCTTTGATCAAGTAATTGATCTAACTCTCTCATTTGAGCAACATGATGCCACCAGAGAGAAATTCAGGAACATGAAGTTCAACAAGAAGAAGGGAGGTCAGAACAAGGTGCAACCTTATGACAAGAATAAGGCAAACAAAGGAGTTAAGAAGGGGGAAGGAGCAGTAGCACCTGAAAGCAAGAAACTCACTCATTGTTTTAATTGTGGAAAAGCTGGACATTATAGTAACCAATGCCCTGACCCTAAAATACCTAGAGGAGGCTGCTATAATTGTGGAAAGATGGGTCATCTAAAGAAGGATTGCCCAAAGACTAATAAAAGAGCAGCAAGGATAGGAGCTTTGGCAGCAAACAACACTGGAAATGTTGGGCAACTTGAAGGTATAATTTTTATTCATACCCAACCAATATTAGTAATATATGACACTGGTGCCTCACATTCACTAATATCTCTGGAAATTACAAAGAAATTAGCACTTGCTTGTGTTTCTATTGATCAACCCTTAACTGTATACAACCCCATATGGAGTTATTGTATGTTAGGGATGAAGTGTATGGGCCTGAAATTAATTATAGGGGGTTATGAATTTAATTTAGATCTATATACTTTAAATTATCCTGGTATTGGGGTAATTTTGGGGGTGGATTGGTTAATGAAAAATAAAGCAATTTTAAATTTAGAAAATCTTACTATTTCTTTGGAGACAAATGAAGGCAAAAGAATTACCATTCTAAGTGAAATAGCAAAGAATACATGTTTTAATAAAATCTGGAGTATTAATGAAGTTCAAAAGGAATTAAAAATAGAGGAGATTCCAGTAGTCAATGAATATATAGATGTGTTTGGAGAAGTGAGGGGAATTCCTCAAAACAGGCCAGTTGAATTCAAAATAAAATTAATGCCAGGAACTAGCCCAATCATTAAGAAGCCTTATAGAATGGGTCCAAAAGAGTTAGTAGAAATAAAACACCAACTAGAAGAGTTAGAAGAGAAGGGGTTCATAAGATCAAGCAGTTCTAGTTGGGGTTCCCCAGTGCTCTTTGTTAAGAAGCATGATGGAACAATGAGGATATGTGTGGATTATATGGATTTAAATAAGGTGACCATCAAGAATAAGTATCCACTGCCTAGAATAGATGATCTATTTGATCAATTGCATGAAGCTAAAATATTTTCAAGGCTAGACTTAGCCTCTGGATTTCACCAAATGAAGGTTGCAGAGGAAAGCATTGAGTACACAGCCTTTAACACCAGATATGGCCTTTATGAATTTCTAGTAATGCCATTTGGTTTAACCAATGCTCCCTTCTATTTTGTAGATTTAATGAATAGAATTTTTAGAGACTTTTTGGATAAATTTGTTTTGGTATTTATAGATGACATATTAATTTATTCAAAGTCAGAAAATGATCATGCTATGCATCTACATTTAGTATTATCCAGGCTTAGAGAACATGAATTAAAAGCCAAGTATTCAAAGTGTATATTTTGGCAACATGAAGTGAAATTCTTAGGACACATAGTGTCACAGCAAGGGGTGAGTGTGGATCCAAGCAAGGTCATTGCAGTTCAATCATGGAGTAGACCCAAAACAGTGACTGAAGTGAGATCATTCTTAGGTTTGGCAGGGTACTATAGGAGGTTCATCAAGGATTTTTCAAGAATAGCCGTGCCAATGACCAAGCTAACAAAGAAGAACCAACCATATGTGTGGACTGAGCAGTGTGATCAAGCCTTTGAAAAATTGAAGCAATCATTGGTGGAGGCTCATGTCTTGCAAATCCCAGAGGTAAATGAAGGAATGGTTGTATAATGCTAGTGGGTCTGGGTTAGGTGTAGTGCTCATGCAACATGGCAAGGTGGTGGCATATGCATCAAGACAGCTTAAACCCAATGAGACCAAATATGCAACTCATGATTTAGAATTAGCTGCAATAGTGTTTGCATTAAAACTTTGGAGGCACTATTTGCTTGGGGCAAAATTTGAATTATTCACAGATCATCAAGCATTGAAGTACTTATTTTCTCAAAAAGATTTGAACATGAGGCAAGCAAGGTGGTTGGAGTTTCTAGCTGCATATGATCTAGATATTTTGTACACCCTTGGGAAAGCTAATAGGGTGGCAGATGCTTTGAGTAGAAACCATATTAGATTAGCAAGTTTGATGATTGATGAATTTAAAGACCTTGCAGTGCTTGGGGAGGCAGACATATATAGCAAGGATGGAGTGAATTTTAAAAAGCATGGTGATATGGTGGAGTATGGTACACTGGGATTAATTACAGTGAAATCTAACCTGGTGGAGAAAATTGGTGGCATGCAAGATCAAGATCAAAATTTAAAGGAGAAGAAAGAAATGTTATTAAATAACATTGAGTCAGAGAATTTTAAAATAGATCCCAAGGGATATTTGAGGAAGAATGAAAAGCTTTGTGTACCAGACTTTGCAGAATTAAAGGAAGAAATCATGAATGAGCATCACAAAACCAAGTACACCATACACCCTGGTGGCACCAAAATGTATCATGATTTGAAAAGGAGCTACTGGTGGCCAGGAATGAAACAAGCAGTGGCGAAATATGTGGCAAAGTGTTTAACCTGTCAGCAAGTCAAGGCAGACTATCAAAAGCCCTTTGGCATGTTGCAACCTTTGGAGGTACCTCAGTGGAAATGGGAAAGTATTTCCATGGATTTTGTGGATGGTTTGCCTAGAACCAAGAAAGGTAATGATAGTATATGGGTAATTGTTGATAGACTCACCAAGTCTGCTCACTTTGTCCCTGTCAGGTCAGACAGAAATGCACATAGGCTTGTACAATTATTTATTAAGGAAGTAGTGAGATTGCATGGCATACCAAAGATCATTGTAAGTGATAGAGACACTTTGTTCACCTCAAGATTTTGGGAGAGCTTCCAAGAAGCAATGGGAACTCAACTTTGTTTAAGCACTGCCTACCATCCTCAAAGTGATGGGCAGACAGAGATAGTGAATAAAATATTGGAAGATTTACTTAGAGCATGTGTGCTTGATTTTGGGGGTAATTGGGATGATCATATCCACTTGGCAGAATTCACTTACAATAATAGCTATCAGTCAACAATAGGAATGGCTCCCTTTGAAGCCTTGTATGGGAGACCCTGCATGTCTCCTACCTGTTGGTTGGATGTGGGAGAGGGAGTAATATTGGGGCCAGATCATGTTAAAGAAACTTCCAACCTGATTGAGTTAGTTAAGCATAGGATGAAGGCAGCACAATCAAGACAAAAGTCTTATGCAGATAGAAAGAGGAAGCCAATGGAGTTTGAAGTAGGAGAGTATGTTTTTCTGAAGGTATCACCAATGAAGAAGGTGTTCAGGTTTGGGAAATCTGGTAAGCTCTCACCAAGATTTGTAGGGCCATATGAAGTTATACAGAGAATTGGTACCATGGCCTATAGGCTTAAGTTACCAGAAGAATTGAGTGGTGTACATCCAGTATTTCATGTTTCTCAATTGAGAAAGTGGGTACATGATGAAGGAGCAATTTTAGAGTCACCTACTCAAATTCAAATTCATATGAATTTGGCCTATGCAAATGAGCCAGTGGGGATTGTTGCTAAGGAAGAAAAGAGGCTGAGAAACAAGGTGATTAAACTGGTGAAAATTCAATGGAGCTTGGACCCCAATGATTGTACATGGGAGGTTGAGGACAAAATAAGGGCTAAATACCCCAATTGTTTTTTCTGATGAAGAGGTATGTTTAAGTAGCTTTATGATAGCTTTTTGAATAATTTTATATATTGCTTACTATCATAAAAATGTGAGTATGGAGTTGAACAGACTATGGATTAGTGCTTTTATTTTAAGAATTAGAAAGAAATTATGGGGACATAATTCCTTTAAAGGGGAGGGTATGTAATGACCCTAAAAGAAAATAAAATAAAATGAAAGTCACATTTATTTTAAGAATTCTGAAATTATAAATATATATATATATATATATATATATATATATAATGCATTAAAACAGAAAAAGCTTGCTAATAAATAAAATGTGCATAGGAGCTTCTGTTTGATAAAATGCAAGGAGTTAAGGTGATTAAAAAAAAAATGGGATTCAAATCAAATGTAGTTCCATGTCCAAAGAATTATATAAATACATATATTTAATATATGGGGTGTTTTCTGTTTTATTTAAAGGCAGAATAAAATGAAGTTTAATAAAAGGTTCAAATGTCTTATATTTATGCTAGAAATAATTAGCATGACATATGTGATTTTTTTAACATATAAAGATGTGCGAGGAGTTACTGTTTTGACTAAAGGCAGAAAAAAATGTACATACAGGATCAAATAAGAATTTCCATATCTTATATTTATTTCAAGCAAATAACATAGTGTGAATGATTTTTCATTACACGATTATGTATGATAGCATGCATGATTGAATGGAAATGGTAGTTAGGTAGAAAACACAAAGGGGTTTGCAGTTTCTTTAAACTTATAAGAAATAAAAATAAACAAAGGGTCACATGCATATGGCATGAGTAAAATAGAGTCATGAAAATAGTATGAAGTGTTTAAAATGCTTGATTCCCGAAATAACTAATTGAAGTAACCAAAAGTGTGCATTTCCAATTAAGGACCACACAGGGAAATGATTTGTGCATGAATATCTAAGGGCATCAAGGAAATTACCCATTTTTCTTAAACCCTAGAATGATTTTATAAATACCTGCACATGACCATATCCACCATTCTCTCGGGATCAAAACAAAAAAAATAGGAGAAACATTAGCTTGAGACTTTGGAGGATTTGCTATTCAGGGGATTAAGGCAGTAAAAGGAGAACATTAGGTGAGTATTTATCCCTTTGTATGCAATGGCATTAAGTCCTCTTGTAGGCAGCCTAAAATGTTATAAGTTATTTAAAACCTCTGAAATGATTTGTTATGGATGAGATGGATGTTTGTTTGTGCATTCTTGTTTGGGGTTTTAATCTGTATGTGGGTTTTTAAAGTTAAAATGGTTTGAGCATTTCTGTTCTATTTTATTATGAAGTATGGATCTAAATTATTTAGGAAATAGGCAGCAAGACAGAGATCTAGCTCATGTTTATTTCTTGGATAATGAAGCATTAAACTAAATATTCAAATCATAAGTCAGAGGAGAATTTCTGGGTTTTTGAGGGATTTCCTTAATAAAACCCTTATTCATATATTCACAATAATATAGAGGAAAGATAGTATGATCATGATGCTTAAATTATTTTGAGGAAAACCCATAGGTAGGCTAGGGTATTTTCTACATTAAGGAAAATATAGGGGGAACATGGGGTTGAGCCAGAAAGTATTAAAGAAGATAAGCCTTTCTGAAACATGAATGAATTGGGAGTTTTTATGACTGAATTCATAAATAGAAGCTTAATAAAATAAGCAGAAACTGGAGGGGGATTTATTAAAAAAAAATTAAATTGGTCATTTGGGAGTTAGTCAATGATCTGCTTGCTTCAGGTGGGAGTAAGTATATGCATGGTGCAACTGCACCCTGAGGCCTTTGTGTGTTGGAATAAATTAAATAACCTGGGAGTTTCCTTCACAATGCATACATGGTGTTCATTTGACAAGGAGTTAAAGACCATAAAATAAATGGGGAATGGAGTTTAAAAATTTGGATTATTAATATCTAGATATGGAGCTAAATCAATCAGGTTTAAATATTGTGCTTTGATTAATTGCTGGATGAAATTGGGAGTATAAAATCTGAGATTACTAATTCAGAGATGGAGAAAAATGAATCAAGAATTATATATTTATTTATTTATTTTGATTGTTTTGTTGGGTATTGTTTGAATGAATAAATGAGCCTTTGTATCACTTGGTATTAACCAATAATATGCTAAGTATGAAACATGCTAAATTAGGAAGACATTGCAAGTTTACCAAAAATTATGAATATGTGCATAAATTTGATAAATGCTCATACTAGTGAAAACTGACCCTTTTGGTTGCCCTTGCAATCATCTGGGTGTCTCATTGAAATTGGGGCAGCTCAGTGAATTGCTTGCAGGAAATTGAAGTTGGCTTGATGGATGAAGAAGGCATTAGCTGCTAGTATAAATAAAAAAACTAGTTTTAAATTTGTAGTTGTTTTGTAATGAATTTATTAGTCAGGTTTTATGTTGTAGTTGAAGTTAATTGGTAGGGAGTTTTATAAGTGTGTGGATTAAAATATGTACTTAAGCAAACCTGTTTTGAATGACCATTGATGATGTATGGTTAACTGCTGATTTCATGAATGTCTGATTTGGAGAAACAAGGGGATGGACATATCATATAAATATGATATGTGTATGTGATAATCTCTGATTTTTATTGCCTGAATTTATATTATGATTTATGAAAATTAAAGAGCTAAGGTGGTTGATTTAAAAATGAACTCACAAGATTTGAGTAGGGGTATTCAAGAGAAATGAATTTGTGCATGGCAGGTAAGTGATACAGGCATGTGCATGAATTCTGGAGCAAAAAAAAAAGAATTGATTAACATGTATTTGTGTATTTGATTTCAAAAAAAATGTATGAACGAAATAAACCTAGAAGTAATTGTATTTTTGGTTAATGGATTGAAAACATAAATGGATGCATTTCCAGGAAATCTGAATTAGGCAGAAACATGCTTGTGTTAGGAATAGATCTTTGTAGAAGTTTGTTAATATGAGGAATATGGGTTTGCAAGTGGTAAAAGAGGGACTATGGCCGGCCTAGATGGCCATGGGTCAAACTCTTGCAGCCTGGAACCATTTCATTTCAACTCATGATGTGTAAGTATTTCCAGAACAAAAAAAAACTCCAAGCATCCCTCAAATGACACCAAGCATTTGCAATAAAACACCAAGTACTCAAGTCTGCACCATGATTAAGCTTAAAAATGCAGCATGGCCTTAATTGTTCAACCTGAATTGGTAAATAGAAATCAGTTCCAATGTTCATGCCTGCAAGTATAATTTTTGAAGTAAAATCCATACAAGTACTTGATAAAGGTCATAAGAACAATTAAATGCCATTTCAATGCTAATAGACTTATTTAGGCAGAAAGTTTAGAAACCATGAGTATTGCAAATATCAGACATATAAGTAATATAATTGCAAATATATATATATATATATATATATATATCACTAGCAGTAGAACAAAATTTAGGGAAGTAATAAATAGTTATGTTGTCAACACACATATAGAATTTTGTTGCCTGTTTGATTCAAATTCTTTTTGCAATTTTGTTAGCTTTGAAAGGCAAAAAGGGAAACAATTATATATCATCAAATATGTAATTATCTAAATCTGTTTTGTGCACTGATATGTTTATATTGGTAAATCCAGGGTCTTGGGAAAAATATTTGGAAATTATTTAAATATTCAAATATAGAAGAAATGGGGTTTAGTGGTGAATTCCTTTTGTATGAAAAAAAAATCTATGTGTTTTGGAGAGGGTCACCACATTTCTTTTATGAAAACTAGAAATGACAGATTTTGTCTAGTTACACAGCTTTGATTAAACATTTACAAATTTACATTCAAGTGAAATAGTGTCACAAGTGTTCACTATTCCACGCCCGTGGGATTGAGATCACGTCCACTGTTCCTAGCCTAAACATGTCATCTCCAAGCTTCTACTCAATTGCATACAGACCTTCTCAACTTGGGCCCAAGTTCCCAGGGCTTGGGAAGATTTGTTTGAGAATGAGATCGCTAATTTTAAAGGTCTGAGTCCCGACCTTGGTGTTGTAGTATCAAGCGACTCGACTTTGATGGGCAGCTGCGCTCAAGTCAGCTTCATCGCGCTTCTCATCGATCATATTGAGAGACTCCAATAGGAGTTCATCATTTGTCTATGGATTGTAGTGAGTTACTCGATAAGAAGGTACATTAGGTTCAATCGGGATCATAACCTCTGATCCATCTGCTAGGGCGAATGGAAAGTGGTCAATCGTGGACTTGTGGGTCGTTCGATAAGCCTAAAGTGCAATGAAAGTTCATCGACCCACTTGCCCTTAGCCATTTCCAGTCGCTTCTTAGGAATGGACTTGATATTTTGTTCACTACTTCAACCTATCCATTCAGCTAAGGGTATGCCACCGCTGCAAATCTCTTTTCTATGCGATGCCTGCGGCAGAAATCTTTAAACTCGATGTTGTTGAATTGGGTTTCGTTATCGTAGATAATCGTTTATGGAACCCCAAAAGGACAGATGATGTTTTTGACCATGAAATTGATTACTTTCTTTGTAGTGATTGTGGCTAATGGCTCTGCCTCAACCCATTTGGTGAAGTAATCAATAGCGATGATGGCGTACTTCGCACACCTTTGGATATTGGCAGCACACCAATGATATTGATTCCCCAAATCGCAAACGGCCAGGGACTTACCATTTCAGTGATCTCCGTTGGTGGGGCTCTTGGAATCTTAGCCAATCTCTAGCACTTATCGCACTTTCTAGTTTAATCAACTACATCTCGGTTGACAGTCGGTCTAGAAATACCTCTAATGAAGGATCTTCTTCACTAGGGTTTGCCCCCCGGTGTAATCGCCACTGGCCCCTTCATGTACTTCTCTTAGGACTTACTTGGCCTCTTCGTTGGCGATACATTGAAGCATAGGAACTAAGAATCCCTTCTTATATAGTACTCCTTCTTGCACGATCAACCTTGAAGCTTTAAGAAGGAGTTAACGTTGCTCGCTTTTCTGTCAGGAAGGATTCCTTTCTGTAGATAATTCTTTATCGAAGTCATCCACAACTCCTTTTCACATTTGTCTTCCAAGATCTAATCGACATTCATCTGTTCGATGCTTGGAGTCGATAGCATTTCCAGTGGGACGAGGACCATGAGCTGCACATCTCCAGAATTGGCTAACTTAGCCTGTGAATCGGCTTTCGCATTTCCCTCTCTGGGATTATGTGTTATGGTGTAATATTCAATATCACTAAGTAGCTCGAGGGATTGGTTTAGATAAGGATGTAGCCTTGCTCCTTTTTCCTGAAACTCTTTCCTTACTTGGCATACCACTAGCTGAGAATCACAGAAGATATGCAAAGTTTTAAGTTCTAGCTCCTTGGCAATCTTGAGTCCTGCGATCAAGTTCTCATACTTTGCTTCATTGTTCATCGTGGTAAAGTCGAGTTTCAGAGCGTAACAAATCCTCGGGAATCACTGGCACAACTCTAGCACCAGAAAAACGTTCGTTAGATGCACCATCCGTGTACATTTTCCTTTCGGCATTCTACTCTCTACTGCTCTCCGGAGTGTCATCTCGTGCAATGTATTCAGCAATAAAATCTGCCAAAGCTTGGCCCTGGATCGCTCTTCGAGGGTGATAGGTTATGTCATACTGGTTCAATTCAATGTTCCATTTCAACAACCTTCCAGAAGTCTCAGGTCATTGCATGACCTATCTCAAAGGCTGGTCGGTCGGAACTTTGATTGGATGAGCTTAAAGTAGGGGCAGTGTTTCCTTGAAGCGATTAGCATGCAATATGCGAGCTTCTCCAGCTTTGGATAGTTTATTTTTGCTCATGTTAACTGCTTGCTGATGTAATACACCAGCCGCTAGATTCAGTACTCCTCAACACTTGAGTGTGGTGCTTAAAGCGTGCACCGACACTGCCAAATAAATAGATAAGTCCTCAATCTCCAGCGGCTTTGACAGAATGGGGGGGGGGGGTTCTCTAAGCGATCCACCAGAGCCTGGAATGAGTCTATACATTCTTGCATCCAGGCGAAATTCCTCTTCCTTTTCTTGATCACTTCGAAGAATGGAATGCATTTTTTAGTAGCTCTAGAGATGAATCGACTCAGGGTGGCAACCTTCCCATTCGAACTCTGGACCTCTTTGATTATTTCCAAGGATTTGATTGTTCGTCATTACTTCAATTTTCTCCAGATTGGCTTTGATTCCATAGGAGTTCAACATGAAGCCTAAGAAATTTCCTGACGCAATGCTAAATGAGCATTTCAAAGGGTTAAGTTTCATCCCGTACTTTCAGAGAACGCTAAAATCTCTGCCAAGTTATCGATGTGGTTCCTCGGTCGTGGTGACTTTATGAGCACATCCTCTACATGGACCTCCATTTAGCGCCCTATCAGATTTTTAAACATCTTGTTCACCAACCTCTGGTAAGTTACTCCAGCGTTCTTCAATCTAAAGGGCATGACCAAGTAACATAATAGTCCTAGGTCAGTAATAATGCTAGTGTGTTCCAGGTCAAGGATGTGCATCGGAATCTGATTGTATCCAGAGTATGCATCCATGAATGAAAGCAATTCATGCCCGACCATCAAGTCCACTAGCTGATTAATCTTCGGGAGTGGGAAGTTATCCTTCAGGCACGCCTCATTCATGTTTGAATAGTTGTTGCATGTCCTCCACTTCTCGTTAGCTTTTTACACCAAGACTGGATTGGATACCCACTCTGGGTATATGGCATCATGGTTGAAGCCATTGTCTTTCAACTTCTACACTTCTTTTTTAAGTGCAACAGATCTCTTCCGACCCAGGCAGTGGCGTTTCTGTTTCATATGAACTCATTTAGGATATGCATTTAGTGTGAGGCTCGCTATCTCTGACGATGTTTTACACATGTCTGAGTGAGTCCAGATAAACACATCCAGGTTTTCCTGGAGAAAACCAACCAACTCTTTGATCACCTTAACGCCGAATTATGATCCGACCTTTAGGACCCGTGTAGGATCATCCTGGCTGATCGGGATATTGATTGTCAACTCGGCCGGAGCTGCTCTTTCATCCTTCGGCTCTTTTCACAGATCCATATCCTTATGGAACCGGTTGTGCTGCTCAAGCCAAGGCTAAGACAGTGATTTCTATGCGTCTAAATCCTTGATGCAAAGAGTCTTCTCCACACCTTTTACTTTCTCTCTTCACCTTGCCTCATTCAGCTCAGTGACATAACATTCCAAGCCAAGCCCTTGATCACCCTGCACTATTCTCACACTATCCTATGTCGGGAACTTCATTGCTAGGCACCATAGAGCTATGGCTGCTCAGAATCTAGCAAGGGTCGGTCGGCCCAAAAACCCATTATAAGTAGAGTAAATATCTAACAGAACAAAAGGCACGACCCACACTCTCTTGTGGTCGTCCTCTCCAAGCACCACTGGTAGATCCACACATCCCACTGATCTAGTAGAAGTCCTATTAAATCCCTATATTTGAGATTTACACAGCTTTAGGTCCTTGCTCTCCAGAAGCTTCTGGTCATAGGCTTTCTTAAATAGAATATTGACCGAACTGCCATGGTCAACCAGCACCTTCCTTACAATTATAGGGCCAATCATAGCCGATATCACTAGCGGATCAATAGACGTGGCCTCCACACCGTCAGCATCTTAATTTATGAAAATAATGTCATATGTCATAGTCCTGAGTTGTTTCGCCAAAGCACCGTCTTTGATGGCAAAACTGCTCTCATTTATTGCATGCTTCGAAGCACCCATATTTCGTTCCATATCGTTCCAGCACTTCTTAGCTGGATGTGGTTCACCGATAATATTATTAATCATTGGACGTTTCTCAAGCCACTTGGGATCATCAGCACTAGGTTTAGCATGCCTCTACTGGGGGTTTGAAGTTCCTTGCCCGCCATCTTGCGGGGCTTAAACAACTATTGCAGCTTCTTCTTGTGAATCAAATCTTCGATCATATCATGCAGATGTCTACATTCATTGGTGTTGTGACCGTGCGTCTCATGAAATCTACAAAATTTGCTAGACTTCCTCTCTTTTTCATTTGAATCCCTCGGAGCTGGCTTCTTGTACTATTCTTGGCCTTGAGTTCCCAAGTATATGTTCTCAATCAAGTTAGTCAATGGAGTATAGTTGTCATATTTTTGGATTCTTGGACATCTCCTTGAATCTAATTTCTTATCACTCCATTCTTATTCTTGCTCTGTCCACCACTTCTATTTTCCACATTGACATCGACATTGCCGAAATTCCCTTTGCACTTCTTTATAGTGATATTACTTTGTATCACCTTTGCTGACTACTTGACATTTGTTTTTATGGCAGTAGTGCTTGCCTTTTCCAAGCGTAAGAATCGAGTCGCCTTTCCGCACAACATATCCATTGTTGGTGTGGGTTTCATCTTCAACCACCTCCCAAAATCATAATCAAGATGGGTCCTCTTCATCAGTGTCGTCAACATAATACTCTCTTGAGGATTGCTCACCTCGGTTACTGCAGCTTTAAATCTTTGCAAAAAATCTTTCAAAGACTTTCTCGCTCCTTAGAAGAGATTGGATAGTGACATGATGTCCTTTGGACGAGTAGTGTGCATATGAAATTGCTCAATGAACTTTTGCCCTAATTGCCCAAAAGATGATATGGATCTCAACGATAGCCGAGTGAACCAAATCGTCCCCACTCTCTCTGAGGAAATTGGGAAACAATGACATCACACAACATCAGTAGTTTTGATAGAATCCATGTGCTAGTTGTACTTCATTGGATGTTGCCTCGGCTCGTCTTCCCTTTATACAACTGCATCGTCGGCATCACAAATCTCCTTAGGTATCCCTCATATAAGATCTCTTCCATGAATAGATTCCAGCTTAGGGAGGAACCCCAATCATCATTAGTCCAATGCTAACTCTCACCTATAAGTCTCCTTACCATCTTAATCAAATCTGGCTCAGATGGATCTACCGAACATCGGTAATCATGATATACTCTAAGTGTTTGGCATGATAAATGCTCAAGATTAGTTTCACGATACCTAGGCTCCCCTGACTCAGAGAGAATCGTTCATTTAGCAGTTCTGTGTACATAGTCTCTTCACGGTGGATCCACGGCGACCGCTTGATCTCCAACGTTGTAACGACCTTGGGTTTTGACACTATTATTTGGATAATTTTCTGATTTAGTTTTTGATAATATAAGTTTTTATCAATCAAACAAATAATAAATTATGGTCATTTTAGATATATATATATATATATATATATATATATATTTGGGAAGCAATGATTTAAAAATATAAAATTTTAATCTCTCAAAAATATTTAAATGAAAACTCCACTTTCCAATTACAATTATATATATATATATAATTGTGTATATATGCTTAGCTTTGATATAAAAATTTAAAATAGAATATATGTATATAAGAGTAAAAAAAATACATAAGTGGCTAATATTTTGTTTGTATGTAATTTAAGTGAAAATTTATATAAATGAGACAAGGCTTGGCATATGAATACATATATTTGTATAAGATAAATCAAGACAAAACTATGTTCATGTGTATGTAGTATATATATATTCAAGAATGTATATGCACATGTAAACACCTTAGGGACCATAGCATTTAATGTACATCCTCTCAAGCATATATTATATCAAATCCTCCTTTCAAATTATCAAATCACTTTTATTCAAATCAGGTCATTGTTGAAAACAAATTAAGAAAAAAAAGATTAAAAAAATAAACTTACTATACATAATGAAGCTACAACTATTCCCATTCTATTATAAATAACACTACCTTGTTCCATTTTTTTTTCATTCGAACAAGAGAAAAAAAAATAATGCAAGCTGCCATTAAAACTTAAGTAAAATAAAAAACAACTCAAGTTCAGAGAGGATCAAACCAAAGAAAGCAAACATTTTCAGAAAAAAAAGAAAAGAGAAACACTGCTCTGTTCAAAGAAAAGGTGAGTAAAACTAAACTCTTTTAACTGGTAATATATGTTATAGCCTTGGTCATGGAAATTGAAGTGCTGTTTGATATGTATGCTTGTACAGTAACATACATATATATATATACCTGTATATGAATATACATTAAGTTATAACCAGAGAAACCACGGACCTGTTCACCATTTCTTTTTTTAACACTGCTCTGTATATTTAAATAAAATGTCATTCTTAACTTCAAAAATTCCTATCTCTCACTCGGATTAGTTTTAGGTTGTGATGTTTAAAGAAAAGTTGTTTGTTATTGATTGTACTTTATTTTAAAACTAGTTCTAGTGAATATTATGAAGTATAGAATGTATAAAAGCATGTTTTACAGTAAAGTAACCAAATATGGAAGAAATTCGAGTATCATGGTTTGGGTCTTTGCTTATATAAAGGTGTTCGTCATTGGAAAAGATGATTTTTTGAGAATGGTTTCACGATTTTTAAGTACGTATATGATGATATGGAGGGTGATGAATGTAAATTGGTCTTTGACCAAATTACGACGGAGCGGTCAACGTTGGGGGTCGGCGTTTGGTCAGAAGGTGGCTCGGAGGAGGGGGAGCATGGGAAAAATGGCATTGTATTTTACTAGGCGCGCGTGGTGGTCGGTCGGAGTCGATATAGGGTTTGAGGGGCGAGTTTTGGTCGTGATCGGTTTTGAGTTGATGGTGGCGTCGTGGAGGAGAGACGGGGCTGCGGTATAGGGGAAAAGGATGAGGGGATGGCGACGATGATGCTGGTGAGTTTTGGCATTGCTAAGTGGTCGGAGATGACCGGACGAGGCGGAGGAAGGAGGTCAGGTGCATTCATGGAGGTGGGCTCGAGTTCGAGATTTTGATTTAGGGTTCGACGTGGAAAAACTGGGTGGCCAGTGGTTTGCGAAGGTCGGAGGTGATGTGGGGGAATGGTCGGAGGTGGGCGGCGAGTCATCACCGGTGTGTGCACGTGCACGGCGTGGGACTGTGTGCAGGTCGAAAGCAAAATCAAGAAGTAAGAAATAGAAGTGGAAGGAAGAAAGGGAGAAGGGGAAAAAAAGAATGGGCCAAGAAAGAAAAGGTGGGCATAAGAGTAAAGGAAAATAAAGAAATAAAGAAAAGAAAAAAAAAAGAAAAAAAAAGAGAAAAAAAGAAATGGAACTAATGTATATATTATATATGATAATTTATATTTTTCTCTATTTTTACTAAAAATCTATGGACGTTTAAAATCCGTAACGTAAAGTTTATTGATATTTTGTAATTAGAATGGTAATTAATTTTATTATTATTTGATTTAGGAAATTAGATAAATTAACGAAGTTGGATATCAAAGAGAGTGTTAAATTTTAATTAATAAAAAATAAATTGTTTTATAATCTCTTAAATTAGTAATTAATTTGGATTCAAAAAGTAAATGGATATAGTTAATCAAGATTAATAAAAGCCTGTGTGTGAATTATTTTGGCATCTGTTATTGACCGTTAAATTAGTTAACCATCTATATCTTGGCTCAATTCTATTGGAGATTTAATTCTATTATTCTTACCTGTGCCATCAAGTGGTCAGACAAGTTAAATAGTAGATTAAAATGATGATACGGTTTATTTGAATAAAGATCTTTAATAAATTCCTATATATGAATATTGTCACCCCAAATATCAGTTGTTTATTTTAAACAATTTACCCTTTTCAAATCTATCGATTTGTTTTCGAAGAGGCCGGAATTGGATTTCAGTGTTATCCGAAACCACTTCGACTTGAAAACCACTAAGAACCTTTACGGTTTTGATTTTGGGATCCTAATAGGCTAGAATTTAATTAATTTAATAAATTCAGTATTTAATAGGTAATTGTACTTAGACAATGTTAGAAATATCGATGGATTTCTGAAAAGTGTTTCGGTTAAAAATAAATGATAACTTGTCGTGCTTGTACGAGTTACCTTGGTTTCAAAAGATTTTTATAACTTAAGTATTTCAAATTATAGGTTTACTCACGCTGGTTTCTAGCCTGACTCGGGTGTTACTATATTGTAATGCTCGGGTCAGACCGAGTATTACAATTTCAGGTTAGGACGCTGTTGGAGCTCAGGAGACGAGCTGGATGGCAGAGACGTATTGCACGTATTTGACTATATCCCATTGTGCATTATAGGCTGTATAGCCAACATTTTGGGACAAGTTATTATAACTGTCCAAATTTATTTGTCGATGATTGTACTCTAATAGCCTGTATGTATATTAACAGTTACAGCTTTCCTTTGCATAAAATGCTGTTATTGTATAATATATTTTGTTCCGCTACGATGTGAGATTCTATGTTGTTTTCTGTTTCTTTTTTTCTATCTTTTTCTTAAACCTTAACAACCTGGCATTTTCGGCACTCGATTGCTCGTCACTCTATACAGTGAACGTATTAGTATCGATTTTCGGGGGTCGAAAATCTTCCGATCGTTACACGTGGTATCAGAGCTGAAGGTTAAGTGAGAACCTTGGCTCTGGTGGGGATTACTCATTAGAGATAGGGTTAGTGGTACCCCATAATGAGTTGAGTGTATTATATATGAGGGCGTACTTGTTATTTTCTTATATAATGATTTTAAAACGATTTTAAAATAATTTTTATATAAGATTATATTTTGATATATAAAGAAATAAAATTTTTGAATTATTATAGTATATTAAGGTGATTAGTTGTTATTATTATAATCGGACAAGATTATAAAATTAAAGTGGTAATATATATATAACTAAATAGAATTTTGGATAAGAATGGATTATACAAATAAGTTAAGCTAAAGGTAGACTCAAATCGGAATTTAAACCCTGGAAAATTCAAAAGAGTTTTTCAAAGTGTTTGAAATGAAGTAAGTTTACCATAATTATACTTTATATATAGAAATAATTTTTCAGGAAATTATTATGGAAAATTTGGTTTCTAGATATGATAATATGGATTATTATCACAAAATGGTTGTTGTGTCTTAATAAAAGGATGCTTATTACAGAATGAACGATGATAAAACATTGTGAAATGTTTTAAGAAAACGGATATATAAGCATAATTTACAATTGTGATTATAAAATAAAATGAATTCAAATTGGGAAGTTTCGAATCTAAGTCCCGAGAATTTTGAAATATGTTTCAAAGTGTTTGAGGAAACAATAAATAACATTATTTAGAATATTTTTGATATATGAAATTCTTTTTTTAAACGAGAGTTGTTTGAAAATGAATTTGTTTTGGATAGAAAACAAGGTTGGTTTAAAATTTGAAGTGTGAATTGATATGTAAATGGGATATATATATATATATACACATATACATATATATATATATATGACTCCAAAGTTGATTGGAAATAAATAACTGGGTGTTTGAATTCTGAAATCCCCCTTGAAATGAGGAGTATAAGCCAAAAGGGAGGTAAGTTTTAAAACTTATAAGGGGGAAGTAATATTGATAAGAAATTTAAAATGAACTAGAGTGTCAAATTAGTGGATTAAATAACCGGGAACAAATAAAAGAATATTTGGAAATAAGAATAAAGCTGAAATTTGACTAATCGAGGTTTTAATTATCGGATAGGAAGTCCCACTAGAATCTAGTCCAAGTTGTGAGAGATGGCAAAGGGAGAAGAATGGAAGGCAAGGCGTAGGGAGCGAAGAGCAGCTGCACGTAAGGCATGGGAAGAAGCAATACTGGAACATGAGAAACTGGTTAGGGAAAGGGCTGGACCAGGTCCTTATGATGATGTCACATGCTATAGATGTCCCAATAAAGGGCATTATGCAGCTAAGTGCAGTAAACCAAGGAAGGAAAAGAATGAAGAAGTCAAATGGTTCCGCTATGAGATTTTATGCTTTAAGTGTCAAAAGAAAGGACATTTTCTAAACCATTGCCCTAAAGTGAGGAAGGTGAAGCGTAAACCCATAGTACCAGTCGACGGATCAACCATTTGCTACCATTGTAAAATGACAGGACACGTCGCTAGGGATTGCCCCAAGAGACGGAAGAAAGAGAAAGTTGTGGAACGCCCCGCGGGAGACGTGAAAGTCATCCATAAAGATGGAAGTGTAGAGTTCTTTTATGGCAAATGCTATAAATGGGGACACTCTATTACAGATTGCATGGACGGGTTTGGCAAGTTGGTAGGAAGTCCTTAAGGAGGTGTTTATGAAGGATGCTAGGACCCTGTTCTTTTCTAAAACCCTAGGTAGTTGTTAAGGCGTCTAGATTTATGACCTTTTGTGAAACTTCTTATATGGATAAATGGATGTAATATTTGAACTCACTAGTGTGGTAGTATATCAGTGTTGTGAAATATTTTGTAGAAGTATGATCTAATATAAAACCACTTTTTATATTGGTTTGAATGAAAATTACTAAATTACTAATGCGGAAATTGAAATTGATTGAATTGGAAGATTAGGAATTGACTTGGTTTGACCTTGAAACTATTTTCAAATAAATTATTTTGATATAAACTATTTAAAATCTATCTTCTTGAATATTAAAATTATTTTGATTTTTCCAAGCTATTTTACTATACAAACTACTTTTAAAACTCAAACTATCTTATATTAACTATTTAACTATCTTACAGCTATTCAAGCTATATATTCAAACTGGTCAGAGTGGAAATTATTTATATTTAAATCATGGATTTAAATACGAATTGAGATAAATTGGAGATATAACCCAAATGGAAAATTCGAAGCAATTCTGAATTAGAACCGAAATCAGAATATTAAGGCAAAAATGATTTGAAGTGAAATAGTGCATTTTGAGAAAATATGATGATTCTAAAATGAAGATTGGATAGTACCATAACTGGAACTTACTTTACAAGAAGGGAGAAATGTGATAAATAACTTTGTAAATAAATCAAACTTGAAAATTTGATTTGGCATTAATGAGGTTATAAATATTGATATATATTCAAATTCCCTTATTGAAAATATAATCGGAAGGAAATGATCTTTGAAGAATATTTGAAATACTAAATGGAGTTTATATAAGTATGAAGTGGATTCGGAGATTATTAATCCGAAAGTTATTCGAGTTGAAGAGAATGATCTTAAATGAGAATGGAACTGAAATAGTTTTGAAACCATTGATTTTAAAAGACTTTGATTTTAGCAAAAAGTCAATTTTGGCAATTGGGTAAACCAAATTTGAAAATTATCGATTTTGAAGATATCGATTTTGTATAAATGAAGTTTATATGTGATACATATAAAGAGTATGATTTGAAAGGTACTATATATGTATATAGTATGGTATGTTTTGAGACAAAAGTATAGAAATGCACCCCCACGAGTGTCGAAACTTATAGTAGGAGATCCACTGGGTGGTTTTGCCTAGGAATCCTAAGGGTGGGTTCAATGAAATTGGGATCCCGGAGGACGTCTGGACAAAACTCAATGAGTTCCTGATGATCATTTGTTGGGTAGCTTAAGTTGGGTGGTGTTGATGCCTACAGTTACATTGGGTTTTGCTGTGATGGCAACGTAAACTTTGTGTAACTACGATCTATCGTAGTTCCATAGCGTAATTCGGGTGGCAGTGATTTCCTACAATCTACGTTTGATTTCGCTGGGGGAGCGACGTAACATCGGTAGATTGCGATCTATGTGGTTTGGTTCCATAGCGTAATTCGTGTGGCAGGGAGTGCATACGGTCTGCACTGGGTTCCATTGGAACAGTGACACAACTTTGTGTAGTCTGCGATCTATGTGGTATAGTTTCATTTGACAGCGTAATTCGAGTGGCAGTGATTGCCTACATACTACTTACGGTTTTGATGTGATAGCAACGCAACCTTGTGGTAGCTGCAATCTGTGGTGTTTCCATGATGAAAGTCGAGTGGTGCGGATACCTATAGTTTTCTTACGGATTTCGCCGGGATGGCTACACAATCATCGTGTTAACTGCAATCCATGGTGGTGAGGGGGGTGATACTTTCCATAGCAATTTTGAAAAGAAGTTTTTTTCAAGTATTTTCACTGGGTGTTGAAAACGGGTCTACTAAGTACTTATATATTTTCAGTCCTACGCCTGATCAACGTATGACTAAATTTCTGTGAGAACAAGGATGGACTTGTTTAGACATCGAGTTGTGAAAAATATTTTTTTATATAAAACTAGTTTGGTAATACTATGTAATTTAAAGTGTGGGTATTTTTAAATTGTATAATAAAAGAGTAAGGAGTTTAAATGTTATAAAAGGATGATTTAATAATAAACACCAAAATTAAAATTTTCGCTTCGTTCCATTTCGAGGACGAAAAGTTCTAAGGGGGGAGGAATGTAACGGCCCAGGTTTTTGACACTATTATTTGGATAATTTTCTGGTTTAATTTTTGATAATATAAGTTTTTATCAGTCAAACAAATAATAAATTCTGGTCATTTTAGATATATATATATATATATATTTGGAAAGCTATGATTTAAAAATCTAAAATTTTAATCTCTCAAAAATATTTAAATGAAAACTCCACTTTCCTATTACAAATATATATATATATATATATATATATATATATATATATATATATATATATATAATTGTGTATATATGCTTAGCTTTGGTATAAAATTTTTAAATAAAATATATGTATATAAGAGTAAAATAAATAAATACATAAGTGGCTAATATTTTGTTTGTATGTAATATAAGTGAAAATTTATATAAATGAGACAAGACTAGGCATATGAATAAATATATTTGTATAAGATAAATCAAGACAAAACTATGTTAATGTTAATGTGTATGTAGTGTACACACACACACACTCAAGAATGTATATGCACATGTAAACACCTTAGGGAACATAGCATTTAATGCACATCCTCTCAAGCATATATTATATCAAATCCTCCTTTCAAATTATCAAATCACTTTTATTCAAATCAGGCCATTGTTGAAAACAAATTAAGAAAAAAAAGATAAAAAAAATAAACTTACTGTACATAATGAAGCTACAACTATTCCCATTCTATTATAAATAACACTACCTTGTTTCATTTTTTTTCATTCGAACAAGAGTAAAAAAAATATAATGCAAGCTGCCATTAAAACTTAAGTAAAATAAAAAACAACTCAAGTTCAGAGAGGATCAAACCAAAGCAAGCAAACATTTTCAAAAAAAGAAGAAGAGAGACATTGCTCTGTTCAAAGAAAAGGTGAGTAAAACTAAACTCTTTTAACTGGTAATATATGTTATAGCCATGGTCATGGAAATTGAAGTGCTGTTTGATATGTATGCTTGTACAGTAACATATATATATATACCTGTATGTGAATATATGTTAAGTTATAACCAGAGAAACCACAGACCTGTTCACCATTTCTTTTTTTAACACTACTCTGTATATTTAAAGAAAATGCCATGCTTAACTTCAAAAATTCCTATCTCTCACTCGGATTAGTTTTAGGTTGTGATGTTTCAAGAAAAGTTGTTTGTTATTGATTGAACTTTATTTTAAAACAGGTTCATGTGAATATTATGGAGTATAGAATGTAAAAAAGTATGTTTTACAGTAAAGTAACCAAATATGGAAGAAATTCGAGTATCATGGTTTGGGTCTTTGCTTATATAAAGGTGTTTGTCATCGGAAAAGATGATTTTTGAGGATGGTTTAACGATTTTTAAGTACGTATATGATGAGATGGAGGGTGATGAACGTAAATTGGTCTTTGACCAAATTACGGCGGAGCGGTCGACGTTGGGGGTCGGCGTTTGGTCATAAGGGGGCTTGGAGGAGAGGGAGCGTGGGAAAAATGGCGTTGTATTTTACTAGGCGGCGTGGTGGTCGGTCGGAGACGATATAGGGTCTGAGGGGCGAGTTTTGGTCGTGATCGGTTTTGAGTTGATGGCGGCGTCGTGAGGAGAGACGGAGCTACGGTATGGGAGGAAAAGGATGAGGGGATGGCGGCGATGATGCTGGTGAGTTTTGTTGTTGCCACGTGGTCGGAGATGACCGGAAGAAGCGGAGGAAGGAGGTCGGGTATTGTAACGCCCCACCTCTATGCTCATAATAACAAAGAGTATTAAAAGAAATACTGTCTATTATTACGAAGAATAAGGCTGGATAGGAGCGACCATCCGTAATTGGCCTTACACTAATATTGGTTATCTCGGTAGGAGTGGTATATACTTTTTATTTTTCATCTATTATTTATTTACTCCCATCGACATATCCAATTATCAGTATAAAACAAACTACGATAGTTCATAATAGTTTAGGACATTAGATATAACAATAACACAGATAATATAAATGCGGAACACAGATAAAAACAAAAGTCTCATATATATAACTGATGTCAGTTAATACATAGTTGACACAATACATATGATACAACTACAACTGTCGACTCTAGAAGTTATATATACACGTACGTTATCGACTAATATACATGAATACATATCGTTCTATACAATGACACGACTACTACAAAAGGACAATGACAACTTCAGAAGATGCGAAAAGTCTTCATATCCTGAACAGCAACTCAAAGAAGAAAATCTACAACCTGAAACAACTCGGGTCTGACCCGAGTATTACATTCAAAAGAAAATAATACCCAGGTCAGTCTAATTCAAACCAGTTTATTAGTGCCTATAGGCAGTAATAATTTAAATAGACGACAGTCTCAATAACTCCCGTCTATCCAATTCTTTAAACAAAGAAACCGGATAACGGTCAATATAACACTTAACAGTGTTTAGCAAAAATCGGCAGATTTAAATCATCAACAGAGATAAATAAACAATTTATCAAATCGACTAAATCAATTTAAAGCTGTCAAATCTGATAGGGCTACAGTACACGCACGCGTGTACTGCCTCGCCACTATCGCGAGAGATACACAAAAGCTCAGTGAAAGTCAAAAGTGATCACAAGGTCAAACCCCGAAATCGGGTTCAACTCAAGTGAATTCAAGAACAAATCCCGACAAGGGGAAAAAACTGCAAAGCACATGCAACTGCAGACATAAGCGAATACGAAGCAACCAGCACGATGAAACTACAGTGGCAAACAGTTGCAAAGACAAGGGCAGAATGCAACTACAAAGAAGACAGTGGCAACAGTTCAGAGGACAGTGAACTAAAGTAAAGACCACAAACTAATATCAAAGGCAAAGCAATGCCTAATGCAGACTTCAAGTCAAGTGCGCAACATATCATGTGCAGCTCAATGCACAAAGACTTGTTAACCTACCTTACATACTTGAGGACCAGAGCAACTTAAATGAGAAAGTGCAGGAGAGAATAGCATCGATACATAAAAGACTGCAGACCATCAAGTGAGACCAGAAAAGGCATCTAACAGATGAAGACAAGACTAAAGTGCGGTGTGACTCCATTATACAAAAGGAACTAGACTTCAAGTCTGACGTGAACCAAGTGCAACTGAATGGAATGGGATGCAACAATGCAACAGCAACAGGGAAGATGATTCAAGTACAACAACTTCAGAGACTAGAGCACAAGAGACACAAGTGCAGCAGTAAATGGCATGTGGCCTGATTTGCAAATTGCCACAGCAACACTACGGATACCACTGGAGTTCAACTCAAAGGGATAGTCGAACAGCAGCTACATAAGTCAGAACAACATAAACAACAGGTAGTGGTAAACATACAAGAACCAAATAAAGAAACTACAACATCAAATATACTTGAATCCGGACCAATAGGCAAAACCAAAACTGGACTCAATGAAACGTACGCAGAATTGGTACAAACCCCTCAAATCAATGAAACAGCACAAAAGTTCACAAATCCAACCTGATAGTAAAACATCAATGCACAAGGGCACGGACAACATCCCTATTCATGAACCAGCTGCAATTTATCTCAGATTGTGCATGAACAATTATGCAACTGACTGGGATGGAACAAGATGAAGTTTGCAACACTTGGGCAACACAGGTGATAGCAGTGTGGACTAAACAACAAGGAAGTTAAAGCAATTTCAAAAATCCAATCGAATGCACTGCATCACGAGTACAAGATACAAGTACTAGTGGAACAAAATGTCGCAGACTATACATGACAAAGTAACCTAGATAAGTGGCCGAAACCACACTAATGATAGAGATTCAACTGTAACAGGTATCATCAACATTTTCGTATAAGTGGAGACAACTACTAACTCAAGTCAGGATGAAAATTCAAACGAAGTCGAAAGTGCAACCGAGACTGGTAAAAACTCAAGGGTATTTGCATACTCAAGTGCATTTGAAATTCGACTCGACTAATCCAACAACAAGACCATCAAATTCAACAGTCGAGTATTATTCACAAAATGATGCAACAGTCAAAGACCAAATGACCGGAGTCGTGAAACAACAGGTAAAATCGAACGAGGATAAAATGCTACAGAAAAATGTCAAAGCCGTGGTTATTAATTCAAAACCATTTCAAAACCGAGATCTCCAAAACCAAGTCAAAGCCAATAATCTCAAAATCAAGTCAGCCCAGAAAATATATACGAATATATACGCATATGGAACAGGTCAGAGACGTGGTGAATGACTCAAATTCAACACCGTGGGGATCAAGCAATTATATACGAAAAGTATACGTATATGAACAAGTCAAGGAAAATCGCAATCATCCAACAATGATCAAACGGCCAAAGCACATATTTTGAAACAATCAGACGAACGAAATCACGAAGTTTAAACCCTAATTCAACTTGAGACGAGAATTAGATGTGAGTGGGTACTCACCTTAGAATGAAGCGAAGACGACTCCACAAGCAGCCGTAGTGAGCAACCCTAGTCGATCGACAAGCAAGGCCTCGTTCGATCTAGCAATTGAAGCCGGCGCCTTCGACTTCCCTAAGCCCTAATTCGTCCAGAGGAGAGATCGAAGGAACGAACGAAGCCGCCATATATTTTTTGAAGCCCTAGTTTCGTGAAAAGGAACGAAGACGATCCACCATTTATTTTCTTTTGTTTGTTTTTGTTTTAGGTTTCGAACGAATGGATGGTTTACAAAGGGGGACCGAGTCTGGTTTGATAATCACGGCAACAAAAGAAATGGGCCAAGACAAATTTTTAAAGCCCGTACAACAACGATGAATATCCGAAAGAATTTCAATCGATTAAAATCTCAATAACAATCAGCTATTGATATTATCATTTAATGACGATAATTAACTGCTACGAATTTGCGGGTTGTTACAGGTATATTCCTGGAGGTGGGCTCGAGTTTAAGATTTCGATTTAGGGTTGGACGTGGAAAAACTGGGTGGCCAGTGGTTTGCGGAGGTCGGAGGTGATGTGGGGGAATGGTCGGAGGTGGGTGGCGAGTCGTCGCCGGCGTGTGCATGTGCACAGCGTGGGACTGTGTGCAGGTCGAAAGCAAAATCAAGAAGGAAGAAATAGAAGTGGAAGAAAGAAAGGGAGAAGGGGAAAAAAAGAATGGGCCAGGAAAGAATAGGTGGGCCTAAGAGAAAAGGGAAATAAAGAAATAAAGAAAAGAAAAAAAAAGAAGAAAAAAAGTGAAAAAAAGAAAATGGAACTAATGTATATATTAAATATGATAATTTATATTTTTCTCTATTTTTACTAAAAATATATTGCCATTTAAAATCCGTAATGTAAAATTTATTGATATTTTGTAATTAAAATGGTAATTAATTTTATTATTATTTGACTTAGGAATTTAGATAAATTTACACAGTTGGATATCAAAGGGAGTGTTAAATTTTAATTAATCAAAACTAAATTGTTTTATAATCTCCTAAATTTGTAATTAATTTGGATTCAAAAAGTAAATGGATATGGTTAATCAAGATTAATAAAAGCCTGTGTGTGAATTATTTTGACATCTGTTATTGACCGTTAAATTAGTTAACCATCTATACCTTAGCTCAATTCTATTGGAGATTTAATTCAATTATTCTTACCTGTGCCATCAAGTGGTCAAACAAGTTAAATAGTAGATTAAAATGATGATACGGTTTATTTGAATAAAGATCTGTAATAAATTCCCAAATATGAATATTGTCACCCCAAATATGGTTTAAATTAATTGTTTATTATGAAATTCAGGTCTATTTTCTTTTGGTTGTTTCTATTATCCTACTTCCTTCCTTCCTTTTCGAGGACGAAAAGTTTTGAGTGGGGGAGAGTGTAACAACCCGCAGATTTAACCGGTTTTAATAACGTATAAATTAAAATTTATGGGATTTTAAACGATAAAATTTTGAAATATAAATTTGATATTTGGAATGCGTCTAGTTAAACATAGCAACTGGTAAAGTTTCGTCCGAAAATACAGAAGTTTATTTCGTGCGTAAATTTACTTCAATTTAATCAGTTAAAAAGCGATGAAAATAAAACATTTTCAAACCCAAAATATTTTTATATAGAAAAATTCTACAGCATCTTCTGAGCAAGATGTCAGTTTGTCGTTTTTCAAAATTCGGACATCTTTAGCTCCGTCGATCTTATTTTCCTGCGTTTTTCTTGCATTTTCCGCCAGTGGAAAATTCGAAATTTTATAATTCGATCGCACCACTGATAATTTACACCGTTTTGATCGTCTTGTCATGCTTATCCCTGCGGTATATTCAATTGTTAATTTCAAAAATATGGTGTTCGGTGTATTTTTGTAAAACGTCTGGTCGTATCGGTGTCCGTTTATTTACCTTTTGGTATCTCTATCCACTCAACTATCACCGTTCAACTGTTCAGCCTTTTATCATTTAAAATCCCTTGAATGTGACGATCGGCTTTTAGTATTTTTAGAATAACCTTTGAGCTGTCTTATTTTATCAGTTGAATATAATAAGTGTTGTTTGTATTCATCGATTCATATTTTGCTTTAATAACAGTCCACTTCCATCTGCATTTATAAATTCCTTTTTCCCATTTCGTTTATTTTCTTGTGCAAGGCACCCCATTTTATACTGTGCCTTATCATTTCTTCCATGTTCACATACGTATCTTCCGAAAGATTTAAAATCTGAATTGGCAAATTTATGAAGCATAACATAAAACTCACCTCCTTCTTTTTCTGACACTCTTCTTCCACCACCGTCGCCAGCATCATCCCGACCACCGTGAGTACACGCACACGAAGCGGCAACTATCACCGCACGCCACCACACAGCAAGCACCTCCCTTCTACCTTGAACCGATGCCGCCCACCCAGATCCACCACGCCACGTCGTCACAACCGGGCAGCGACCGCCATATGACTTCTCCATTCGTCCCGACCTCGCCCATAGCTGCCGTCGGCATATGACACCACACAAATGTATAAAGATTTCAAAATAAAATTGCATGGGTTAGTTATATTAATATGTCTGCAGCATATATATACTATTATAGAATATTTTGCGGTTAGTATGTATAAATTTTATTAATATGATATGTTATTTTAAAATATGTGTTAATTTGAAATTTTATACATGGATTTTACTTTAAGTATATGTCCCTAAAATTTATTTTTGGTAAACATATGTATATAATATAGATATTAGTTTAAGTTTATATCGAAACTGATTCTGATTCATTTTATCGATTCCCATTTTATCAGCTTTTGGGTTCGTCGTGCCCGTTTTCTTCATCGAATTCGTGCCCATCTCACCTTGCTCTGGATTCATGACTCATTTCTGTGTCAAATTTCTCTAGCCTCGGAAGGTGAGCAATCACTCACGATTAATGTTCTTTTATTTATTAAATTTGATTTCAATTGAAACGACAATTGAAATATGCTGCTGTAGTTATTTACACTGTTATTTATGTTATTACCTATATCAGTTCACCTATGACATCTGACACCATTATCTGTTAATTATTTATGCAATGATAATACAGTTTGGCTGATAATTGATTGATTGTTGATGTTTATATTGACGTTAAATTGTTAATGTTAAGTGATAAATAGTATGCAATTGAATTTGATATAGGATAGTTAAAAGTTAAATTTGATTAGTTAAATTTGTATAATATGACCCCTTTAAATGTTAAATACATTGACACGTAGAAATAGTGTTAACTACACCTTGAACCATTGAATGTATGTTGTATAAATTGTTGTAGTTTAAAATTTAATAATGGATATCAAGTGAAGAACAGTATAAATATTAGTGTAATAATCTTTAATCTACATGAAATGATAGTGTAGATTCTAGAAATAATTATATTAATTTGCACAAACAACAATGTGAATTAATAAGATTATTTCGGGATTATTTGAATTAATTATTTGATTGTTGTTATTGCTTGTTTATTTACTTTGACACCATTCCAGTTATCACACTGCAAGTTCCCTTTGCTATGCTTTGATTTTTGAATTGAATTGGAATCGGGTTGAAATGATAAATACCCAATGAACTTGACTTAGGATAGAGAATTAAATAAAACCCGATTGGTCAATGATTTGTTTCAAAAATGAAATGAAGATTTTATTTGAATAAATAACATGGTTTCAAAACGAAGTTGGAATGTGAATTTTAATAAAAGGAAATGTTAATATTTAATAATATGAAACAAAATATTAATAATGTAATTGATAAAAGAAAGTTGTTAAATTTGAGAAACGATTGAATTAAGTTTTAAATTTTTAATAATTAAGTTTTGAAATTATTTAATAATTAAATAAGATTGAATTATTTAATAGTTAAATAAAATTGGATTCTTTATTAAGTGAAATTGAAATTCTTGAATAAGTGAAACTGAATTTCTCTAATAAGAAAAAAAATGTGTTTTATTGAAATTAATGCAAGACTTGAAATGTAAAGAATTTGATTTGATGAATTTAATTTAATTCAAAATTGTAAGTTTTGATTTAATGAAGTTGAACTTAAGTAATTGATTTAATGAATTGGAAATTAAATAGAAATTGTTTTGAATGACAAATTTACTTAATGAACATTGAATAAAATTGATCAATGGATTTAAATTGATTCGAATGTTAAATTAAATTAATTTAAATGATATCGGAATGAAACTTATATACGAACTTGAATTAATATTTGAATTGTTTAAATAAAATTTGAAACTGAATTATAAGATTTTGAAACGGAAAGCTAGAAGTTTTGAAACGTAAATTTTGGAAATTGATTTAGAAATAGAAAGGAAATGTTGATTTACAAATTCTAATTGAAATTGAAATTGATTTGGTTTTGAAATAAATAAACGACCAATCGGTGTAATAATCACGAAAGTTATTAAAGAGACCGGAATCAGTTAGGGACATACTCACTGTCTAAACCGAAAACCACTTTAATAACTATGCGCGGAGTGTGATCCAGAATGTAGTGGTTGGAATGATGTACGTGATGACTGAAGAAAGAGAACGATAATGGATAGCCTTGACGCTTGTGTCAAATTGGAAATGACTAAAACAGGAGCCGTGCTGGGCCAAATGGAGGTCAGCTACCTCGAGCGAACACACTTCTTCGAAAACTACTCATTACTTGTTGTCGATTGGTGCACCCTTGATTTGGGAGTGTTGTTTTGCGGTGTTGCGGTTGCTGCGGCGATGCGTTCTCACCAGTCCGGATCAGGCAAACGGTAGTTTCACTACCTTGGGTATTGCCTCATGTGCCTTGTCATACTTGGATCCCTATATACGCGACCACTACGATTTGTTTTGTGTTATACCTATGGAGTACTCCCTGATAGCCTACTAGTTTACGGTGGAGTTTACAGTGCTGTATAGACTATAACGCTTATATAAAATGTGTTAAGGGCGATAATGGTAACGCCTTAACACTATTTTGATACCATATATTACTGATAGACATTATCTACTTAGCGTACATTACTACCTAGTAGATAGCTTAACGGATCCTTAAAGGATGGTTATTCCAAACATCCTTTGAGTTACTTGTATTTCAGTTGTTATTTCACTTGAGTTGGATTTATTGATATAAGAATGTTAATCCTGACTCGAGTGTTTTGTGTTTTGCTTTACGCTCGGGTCAGACTGAGTGTACCAGTATTGGAGACTCACCTTTGAAGTTGGAGCTTTGCTTGAAGATCCAGCCATCTATTCTGCTTTCAATATTCGATGATTCCAGTGATGTATTCTGATTTGTATCTGATGTATCGTATTACTCTTCCGTTGTATCTGGTTTAACTCTGATGTAACTTATACATTTATATAGTAGCTTCATGAACTACTATCTCTTTTATTTCCGCTGCATTTATTACTCTGTGTCTGTGATCTGTGATTATTTATTTACTGTATATGTTCAGTTTTGCCAAATTTAAATTAACAACGCGGTATTTTGAATTATTCAAGTCCGACATGTGCGGATGCGAATGGTCCAAAATATCGGGTCGTTACAAGTGGTATCAGAGCTTTGGTAGCTCTAGGCAAAACTTAGCATATAGGGTAAATGTATTTACAGAATCACTCTCATTCGAGTTTCAATCTCTTCGTTTTGACTCGATTCCTCTGAATTTTGGGACGTTCCCCGTGGTTACAAATTTCATTCATGTCCCTCACTATTCGTCTTCTTTCAAATTCTGGAGCATCCCATAACTCCACTTTGAATGATTTTTATAATGGATCAGCAGTCTCGCCAATCTTCGAAATTTTGTAAATGGGTGAAACTCCTTTACAATTGGCATCGATTCACCGGAGATTTTTATATCCTCGGTTTAGATGCTACTATCTCTTGTATGTCCTGATTATATCTTTGGTGATCGAATGTCGATTTACCTCAAAATTCTGCATCAGTCTTATTCGAGAAGTCACGGTCAATCCGGTTAAGGTTGCCCGCGATTTATATAAACTTATCCATCTCTATATTTTGTTATTTAATCATCTTATATTTTCTTTCGAACTTGTATTCGAATCAGAATTCTCTTTAATTTGAGTCCATCAAAATTGAATCTCTATCTTTGCTTTAAAATCCATTCTTGTATCGTCGAGCGAGGAAGTGTATTTGTAAATTAATGTTAAAAATGTTTTATATATTGTGTTGTTTGAGTTGTTGATGTTGATTTGGGTTTCCGATCGATTCGTCTGATCAACGCTATCGATAGGATTTCCAAAACACTTGAGCAGAGCAAACTGACACAATATTGTTTTCAAATTTGGTAAATGAAATAATTTTGTATGATTATATTATAAATATATAAGTAAAATTTTCTGGAAAAAAAGAAGAGGTAAATTAATTCGTTGTTTGAAATGATAATATTTGATTTTCATCTATTGTTCGATAAATGAATTTATAAACTTGGTTTATAAACTGATTTAGAATTTGAAATGAAATTAAATTAAGATTTTGAGAATTTAATTTCCAATGATTTCGAACTATAGTTTTAAAGGTTTAAAATGCACATTATTTAAAGGTATTTTGACTATAATTTGTTTCCAAAGAATTTTAATGTATATTATTTAAAGTATTTTCAAATAGGAATCGTTTTCAAGGAAATTTAAAATGTTGAAACCAGTGCTCTTCTCTTTGTCGCTGGAAAATGATTTCGGTGATGGCGGCCGCATCATCGACATTCATTTTCGAGTTTCAAAGTGGAGAGACCATCAGTAGATTGCTACACTTTTGTTTTGAAATGAATTTGATTCAAATTTCTAAAGTATGACTCGATTTAAAATATATATATTAGTATTTGATTTAGATTTGACTTGGGATATATTGTATGTATATAATTATCTCTAAATTGTTCGAAGTTAATCAGAAATTTAAATTCTTAATTTTTCTTAAAGCATGATTTCAATTATTAAGTGAAACCAAAATTCTGAATAAACATTTAAACTTAAGATAATTGAATTGGAGAATTTATTTGTATAATATCCGATTTCATTCTAATACAACTTACCTAAATTATTCAAAAGATGAACACGTAATTGGATAATATACAATACTAAATGATTTTATAAATAAAATTGAGTGCTTATAATAAATGTTATACACTTAATTTTAATTATAACATGTTAATAGGGATAATTTGAATAATAAGTTAATAGAATAATAAATAAGATAAATAAAATAAATTCTGTTTTGATGGAATTAATAAATTGAAAATTAAATCGACTTAATGAGATATCTTGAATTAATTGAATTTAAATTGAATTTCGTTTTGAAAGTAACCTTTTGTATAACCATTTAATAAATGAGAAATTGAATAAATTTAATGGAAACCTTAAATTTTAAGATCAATTGTTGAATATAAATTTAATTAAATTGAAATTTATATGGTTTAAATTAATTGTTTATTATGAAATTCAGGTCTATTTTCTTTTAGTTGTTTCTATTATCCTACTTCCTTCCTTCCTTTTCGAGGATGAAAAGTTTTGAGTGGGGGAGAGTGTAACAACCCGCAGATTTAACCGGTTTTAATAACGTATAAATTGAAATTTATGGGATTTTAAACGATAAAATTTTGAAATATAAATTTGATATTTGGAATGCGTCTAGTTAAACATAGCAATTGGTAAAGTTTCGTCCGAAAATATGGAAGTTTATTTCGTGCGTAAATTTACTTCAATTTAATCAGTTAAAAAGCGATGAAAAATAAAACATTTTCAAAACCAAAATATTTTTACATAGAAAAATTCTAAACCATATTCTGAGCAAGATGTTAGTTTGTCGTTTTTCAAAATTTGGACTTCTTTAGCTCCGTCGATCGTCGATCTTATTTTCCTGCATTTTTCTTGCATTTTCCGTCAGTGGAAAATTCGAAATTTTATAATTCGATCGCGCCACTGATAATTTACACCGTTTTGATCGTCTTTTTATGCTTATCCCTGCGGTATATTCAATTGTTAATTTCAAAAATATGGTGTTTGGTGTATTTTTGCAAAACGTCTGGTCGTATCGATGTCCGTTTATTTACCTTTTAGTATCTCTGTCCACTCAACTATCACCGTTCAACTGTTCAGCCTTTTATCATTTAAAATCCCTTGAATGTGACGATCGGCTTTTAGTATTTTTAGAATAACCTTTGAGATGTCTTATTTTATCAGTTGAATATAATAAGTGTTGTTTGTATTCATCGATTCAAATTTTGCTTTAATAACAGTCCACTTCCATCTGCATTTATAAATTCCTTTTTCCCATTTCGTTTCTTTTCTTGTGCAAGGCTCCCCTTTTTATACTGTGCCTTATCATTTCTTCCATGTTCACATACATATCTTTCGAAAGATTTAAAATCTGAATTGGCAAATTTATGAAGCATAACATAAAACTCACCTCCTTCTTTTTTTTACACTCTTCTTCCACCACCGTCACCAGCATCATCCCGACCACCGTGAGTACACGCACACGAAGCGGCACCCATCACCACACGCCACCACACAGCAAGCACCTCCCTTTTACCTTGAACCGATGCCGCCCACCCAGATCCACCACGCCACGTCGTCACAACCGGGCAGCGACCGCCATATGACTTCTCCGTTCGTCCCGACCACGCCCATAGCTGCCGTCGGCTGACCACACAACGTGTTCATTGTCTATTAGCCTACCGAGCCTCCACCTCTACAGCTCCGCTACCCGAACCACGTCGACAGCCTACCACCAGCTCATGCAACATAGCCACGTCATTCGAGCCGTCACCGCTCATCATCTCCACCCCACTTCTTCCTCCTCGCGCGCTCAGGTAGCAACCACTACCATCCTAAGGCTCTTTTATATACCCCTACCATCCTAAAGCTCTTTTAAATTTATATATACATCGCTGTTATGTTCATGGTTGAATTTTGTTGCTATGAAAATTTGAGTACTTTTTTTCGTTTGGGTAGTAACCTAGTTAATTTATTGTTTGTCCTATAATTACATGACATGACTCAAAATATAACAGATTTTGAAAGATACAGGATTATAGCTGTGAAGGAACTTAACAATTTTTACTAAATTTCTTTTGACTGAATGCACATCTGCTTTCTATCTTCAGTGAAGGGACTTGTAGATCCCATGTATAACTGTTTTATTAGTTCTCGTTTGTTTGTTAATTAATCGAGATGATGGGTAAAAAAAATAGCAACTTATAATAATATGTTATGTAAGTTATATACGTGTGTTTTTTTTTTTTGTTTTTTTTGTTTTCAAAAGCATGTCGTATAAGTGGTTGTGTCCTATTTTATTTATATATATTAGTAAAGTTTGCATAGTGATTTTAAAATAAGTATTGTATGTGTATGTCTATAGGATTATATATAAATCTGCAATATGCGTGAGTTATATGGTATATATATATATATGTGTGTGTGTATTGAGTCTATATATATTTGCTTGTGTGTGAGTTGAGCCATAATGTTTATGGCTTACGTTTTTTATACTATATATCGTATGTATAAAGCAGGTTTGCCGCAGATTGCATTTTTTTATTATATAGAAGTTGTATAAATTATATATGCATATACATAGTAAATTTACATAGTAAGTTTATGTTAATGTATAAAGATTTCAAAATAAAATTGCATGGGTTAGTTATATTAATATGTCTGCAGCATATATATACTATTACAGCATATTTTACGGTTAGTATGTATAAATTTTATCAATATGATATGTTATTTTAAAATATGTGTTAATTTGAAATTTTATACATGGATTTTACTTTAAGTATATGTCCCTAAAATTTATTTTTGGTAAACATATGTATATAATATAGATATTAGTTTAAGTTTATATCGAAACTGATTCTGATTCATTTGATCGATTCCCATTTTATCAGCTTTTGGGTTCGTCGTGCCCGTTTTCTTCATCGAATTCGTGCCCATCTCACCTTGCTCTGGATTCATGACTCATTTCTGTGTCAAATTTCTCTAGCCTCGAAAGGTGAGCAATCACTCACGATTAATGTTCTTTTATTTATTAAATTTGATTTCAATTGAAACGACAATTGAAATATGCTGTTGTAGTTATTTACACTGTTATTTATGTTATTACCTATATCAGTTCACTTGTGACATCTGACACCATTATCTGTTAATTATTTATGCAATCATAATACAGTTTGGCTGATAATTGATTGATTGCTGATGTTTATATTGACGTTAAATTGTTAATGTTAAGTGATAAATAGTATGCAATTGAATTTGATATAGGATAGTTAAAAGTGAAATTTGATTAGTTAAATTTGTATAATATGACCCCTTTAAATGTTAAATAAATTGACACGTAGAAATAGTGTTAACTACACCTTGAACCATTGAATGTATGTTGTATAAATTGTTGTAGTTTAAAATTGAATAATGGATATCAAGTGAAGAATAGTATAAATATTAGTGTAATAATCTTTAATCTACATGAAATGATAGTGTAGATTCTAGAAATAATTATATTAATTTGCACAAACAACAATGTGAATTAATACGATTATTTCAGGATTATTTGAATTAATTATTTGATTGTTGTTATTGCTTGGTTATTTACTTTGACACCATCCCATTTATCACACTGCAAGTTCCCTTTGCTATGCTTTGATATTTGAATTGAATTGGAATCGGGTTGAAATGATAAATACCCAATGAACTTGACTTAGGATAGAGAATTAAATAAAACCCGATTGGTCAATGATTTGTTTTAAAAATAAAATGAAGATTTTATTTGAATAAATAATATGGTTTCGAAACGAAGTTGGAATGTGAATTTTAATGAAAGGAAATGTTAATATTTAATAATATGAAACAAAATATTAACAATGTAATTGATAAAAGAACGTTGTTAAATTTGAGAAACGATTGAATTAAGTTTTAAATTTTTAATAATTAAGTTTTGAAATTATTTAATAATTAAATAAGATTGAATTATTTAATAGTTAAATAAAATTGGATTCTTTATTAAGTGAAATTGAAATTCTTGAATAAGTGAAACTGAATTTCTCTAATAAGAAAAAAAATGTGTTTTATTGAAATTAATGCAAGACTTGAAATGTAAAGAATTTGATTTGATGAATTTAATTTAATTCAAAATTGTAAGTTTTGATTTAATGAAGTTGAACTTAAGTAATTGATTTAATGAATTGGAAATTAAATAGAAATTGTTTTGAATGACAAATTTACTTAATGAACATTGAATAAAATTGATCAATGGATTTAAATTGATTCGAATGTTAAATTAAATTAATTTAAATGATTTCGGAATGAAACTTATATACGAACTTGAATTAATATTTGGATTGTTTAAATAAAATTTGAAACTGAATTATAAGATTTTGAAACGGAAAGCTAGAAGTTTTGAAACGTAAATTTTGGAAATTGATTTAGAAATAGAAAGGAAATGTTGATTTACAAATTCTAATTGAAATTGAAATTGATTTGGTTTTGAAATAAATAAACGACCAATCGGTGTAATAATCACGAAAGTTATTAAAGAGACCGGAATCAGTTAGGGACATACTCACTGTCTAAACCGAAAACCACTTTAATAACTATGCGCGGAGTGTGATCCAGGATAAAGTGGTTGGAATGATGTACGTGATGACTGAAGAAAGAGAACGATAATGGATAGCCTTGACACTTGTGTCAAATTGGAAATGACTAAAACAGGAGCCGTGCCGGGCCAAATGGAGGTCAGCTACCTCGAGCGAACACACTTCTTCAAAAACTACTCATTACTTGTTGTCGATTGGTGCACCCTTGATTTGGGAGTGTTGTTTCGCGGCGTTGCGGTCGCTGCGGCGATGCGTTCTCACCAGTCCGGATCAGGCAAATGGTAGTTTCACTACCTTGGGTATTGCCTCATGTGCCTTGTCATACTTGGATCCCTATATACGCGACCACTACGATTTGTTTTGTGTTATACCTATGGAGTACTCCCTGATAGCCCACTAGTTTACGGTGGAGTTTACAGTGCTGTATAGACTATAACGCTTATATAAAATGTGTTAAGGGCGATAATGGCAATGCCTTAACACTATTTTGATACCTTATATTACTGATAGACATTATCTACTTAGCGTACATTACTACCTAGTAGATAGCTTAACGGATCCTTAAAGGATGGTTATTCCAAACATCCTTTGAGTTACTTGTATTTCAGTTGTTATTTCACTTGAGTTGGATTTATTGATATAAGAATGTTAATCCTGACTCGAGTGTTTTGTGTTTTGCTTTACGCTCGGGTCAGACTGAGTGTACCAGTATTCGAGACTCACCTTTGAAGTTGGAGCTTTGCTTGAAGATCCAGCCATCTATTCTGCTTTCAATATTCGATGATTCCAGTGATGTATTCTGATTTGTATCTGATGTATCGTATTACTCTTCCGTTGTATCTGGTTTAACTCTGATGTAACTTATACATCTATATAGTAGCTTCATGAACTACTATCTCTTTTATTTCTGCTGCATTTATTACTCTGTGTCTATGATCTGTGATTATTTATTTACTATATATGTTCAGTTTTGCCAAATTTAAATTAACAACGCGGTATTTTGAATTATTCAAGTCCGACATGTGCGGATGCGAATGGTCCAAAATATCGGGTCATTACAATTTACCTTTTTAAAATCTATCGATTTGTTTTCGATGAGGCCGGAATCGGATATCAGTGTTATCCGGAACCACTTCGACTTGAAAACCACTACGAACCCTTACGGTTTTGATTTTGGGATCCTAATAGGTTTGAATTTAATTAATTCGATAAATTCGGTTATTTAATATTTAATTGTACTTAGACAATGTTAGAAATATCGATGGATTCCTGAAAAGTGTTTTGGTTAAAATAGATGATAACTCGTCGTGTTTGTACGAGTTACCATGGTTTCTAAAGATTTTTATAACTTAAGTATTTCAAATTAAGTGGGTTTACTCATGCTGGTTTCCAGCCTGACTCGGGTGTTACTTTATTGTAATGCTCGGGTCAGACCGAGTATTACAATTTCAGGTTTGGACGCTGTTGGAGCTCAGGAGACGAGTTGGATGGCAGAGACGTATTGCACGTATTTGACTATATTCCGTTGTACATTATAGGATGTATAGCCAGTATTTAGGGACAAGTTATTATAACTATCCGAATTTTTTTTCCGATGATTGTACTCTGATAGCCTGTATGTATATTAACAGTTACAGCTTTCCTTTGTATAAAATGCTGTTATTGTATATTATTTTGTTCCGCTGCGATGTGAAATTCTGTGTTGTTTTCTGTTTCTTTTTTTTCTATCTTTTTCTTAAACCTTAACAACCTGGCATTTTTGGCACTCGATTGCTGGGCACACTATACAGTGAACGTATTAGTGTCGATTTTTGGGGGTTGAAAATCTCCCGATCGTTACAAATGTTCTGGCCATCGATAACACATCTAAAAACCAAATCAGCATCGTCACTTGGAAGTCGACCACTCGAACCTGAGATAGATGGTTTGGTATCGATCCTTCTTGATGGATCGGTATTGATCCATAAACCTTTGTCGTGGTTCGGTCCCAGTTTTTGTTTTGACTTTCCAGTCTCTTTTTAAATCATCTTCTGCTTTTTGCCCTCTGCCTTTGCTCCAATGATGAACAATTGTCAGATTCTAACCAGAAGTTTTCAAGTCCCTCCTACTTTCACTACGGCTGTTAATAAACTGATTCAGCAAATCCAAGCTCTGTTTCATTTGTTGATTTACTTCATAACGGCTTTCCTGGAGCTTGCCCTCCATTTGCTTCATCATACGGTCCATCTCAACTCTGGTAATTACATCCGTTGGGTTCTGACTTCGTTAGCGATTGGATGTGCAACCTCCTTCAACATGTTGGGAATCGACATTCTTAATATCCTTAGCAGCTCTTGAAGTGGTGGATCGATCTCTTCGAGGGGCCATTCTGAAATAGCTTCTAATAGACCTTTTGGAAATGTGAGTAGTTCAAAAGAGTAAAAAAACAAAGAAATTGGACCTATTTCTTTGATTTAAGCAATCCAATAGTAGATGATGGATCCAAATGGCTTAAGAATCATGTTCTCAGTGAAAGCACTGAAATGTAATTGGAAAATCAGTAAAAACAAGACATCAAACATTTATAGTGGTTTGGCCAACTATTGTCTACATCCACTTGAGATTTCTATTGATTATATTGATGTTTTGCAATTCTTATATATTAGTACCACTTCATAGGTGATTACAAAGAAATATGTAATAATCAGATGGAAGCAAAAATGATCCCCAAAAATGAGCCCCTACCCTCCTATTTATAGTTGTAGGTCATCGGAAAATGCTCCACCATGTCTTCCTCCACGATCTCCACTATCTAACAATAGTTGTTCTCAAGAAAACATGGCCAACTCAACAAGATTGATGGATTGGTACTGATCCATAGGCATGGATCGATACCGATCCATAGGCATGGATCGATACCGTTCCATAGGCATGGATCGATACCGATCCATAAGATCTTCTTATGGACCAATTATGATGCTTCATAATGTGGAGACTTGTTGTTTGCTTCGTGATTTCTATCTTGTTTGCACAGTTATAAGCTTGTTTCTGGGTCAATAAGATGGAATGGTGGAAGTGTAAAGTTGTTTATTTCAGGTGCTTGAGGCATTCGATGGCAGACGACCTGCAATTGATCAATGGAGCTTGAAATGGGCTGTTGCCATCAATACTTGAGTATAGGAGGAAAATAGGGTCATTTGGGTGAAGGTTTATGTATCGGTACTGGTCCATGGTGATGGATCTATACCGATCTATCACGTAGATGGATTTGACATTGGGACTTTATGGGATGGCATGGCTTCCATCTTGCAGTCTTGGTTGTATTTGGTTTCTGGACTCTACGGTTATCTCTCCAGGCTTTCCGCCTTGGTAGCTTTTAGGTTCGTTTTGTCTAGTCTGTCTTGTTACCATCTAGTTAAAAGGCTAGATAACATAAACACACAAGCACTATCAGTTCATACGAAGCACGATCAAGTCACTCAAATGATTTTTAATCCCTTTTTAATTAATTTATCCTTTATTTAATTAAATGCCCATTTTATTAGTAAAACTCCTTTTTACTCAATTAAAATTCTTTCACTTATTAAAGCTTTCCTTATTAATTTATATTCCTAGTTAACTAAATTTCTACTTGATTAAAAGTTCAACTTAATTAAACTACTAATCAATTATACTACTAATCAATTAAAACTTTCTTTATTAATTAATACTCATTTATTAATTAGAACTTCAATTTTCTACTTGTATATATATATTTAAAATGTCTTTACAAAAGGTATATACTAGTATTTTACAATTCTGTATTCAGTTGTACCCTTTTCAATACTTCAAAAAGTATTCATATACTTATCTCAACGATATAGGTATATTCACAAATTACTTTACAAGATTTACTTACTTTAAAATATAATCAAAGAGGTTAAAAGCAAATGTTACTAAAACATTATTATAATAAATCCCTTCTCTCTTTTATATTTTAACATATATTTTTCTATCTTTATTCCAAAAGATTCGTACCAGTTGTTATCTTTAAAGTTCTATTATTAAATATCTAAGTATATTCATAATTATTTAACAATATTTTTCCACTTTAAAATATAATTCAAAGGCATAAAAACAAATGTTACTAGCATTGTTTACTACAAACCCAAAACATTTCATACTTTAAATATTATCTTTAAATCCATTTTAAAGATCTAATATCATTTATAAGGTTTTAAGACAGGTGGTGCAACCGAATTTTTTTTATTTATAACTACCTTTGAAATATTCATTATTAATTACCTAATTATATTCCTAAGTATAATTAATAAAATGGGTTAAAACAAATGTTACTAAAACATTGTTTACTACAACCCAACAACATTTACTTATAATTATCCTTAAAATATTCATTATTAAATATTTAATTATAATCCAAATCATAACTATAATTATAATTACTTATCTCTATATTAATTTAACAAGTAAATTTACTTTTACTTTACTTCACAAAACCATTCACTTTAACTAAAGTGTTAAAATCCAAATCTTCCCTTGTTACTTTATAAATGACTTAACTTACTTTTCTAACTCATATATTTACTTAAAACCATTTTAAAATGGTATATATATACTTATTTTTATATTAATTTATTTATACACTAATACAATTAATGGATTCTGAAAACAATTTAAGAAATATTGTATTACACAAGCTTTTTAATACTTCAATAAATAATTAACTATTTTTCTAAAAACTATATATACTTTACATATCCTTAAAAATTAAAATATAGTTAAAAACATTTGTTTAAAATATTATTAGAGATTATTTATTTACAAGTAGTTTAAAACTTGAAAAAGAAATGTTTTCCTTTATATAATAATAATAACCCGCTTACTTTAAAAATTCACAACCTAATTCTTAAAAATACATAAAACCCCAAACCGCTTTTAAACACTCTATTATATGTTAGAAAAAATCACTAAAAATATTAAAGTAAGATAGTAAGTTTAAAGTCATTTATAAACGTTTTAAAGTCTCAAACAGAAAAGACAGCATTTCAGAAATGCTATAAAAAGTGGTCTAGAGTTACTATAGCGTTTCTAAAAGTGGACGATTCCAGTTTTAGATACTTGTATGTTTCATCGATTTTAGATATGATAAAAAATTCTTTAGCACCCAATCTTTTTGTGGTAACTAATGTACACATAATATATTACAACCATGAAAAGAAACACTTATAGATCCCTCTATAACAATTCATAGAAAATCAATAAAGTAAGGCATTTCCAAAGTGCATTTATAGTGACTATCGCTATAAAGCCACTTCTATTTCAAGTCCATCCCTTACTAATCCTTATGTACTTTGTTTCAAGGCCATGCAAAAAGTCATAAAAAGTCATACAAGTCCACAATCATTGTTTTCATATGCCATTTGCTTTCAAAAGCAACAATCACAACCAATCAAGCAGTATAAATCAATCATATATACTATAATATAACACAAGCATGTATTACTTCATATACTTATTAAATGGTGAGTTAGCTCACAAAATTCCTTTCTAACTCTATGCACAAGCCTTGTAGAACAAATTCATGCTTACTACCATCATCTAAACATCCAATGATCCAACCTTTTGCTCCAAAACCTCCTATCCTCTACCTCCTAACTCACGTCCAAGCCTCCAAAATTGCTCATGGATTTTCCACCTTTTGAACCCCGTCCACTTTGATTTGGCACAACCAATTTTTATAGTTTGTTTATAATATCATGGGGAAGTTTTGGTCCAAATTTGAGAGGATCTAGAGTTGTATAGAATTAGTTATGCTTTTTGGAAGTGAAGAGACAACTTCTGGGTTGAAAAAATAGACTAGCGGAACCATTCACTTCCCATTGGTTTTCACCTAAGCTACTCTCCGAACTAGAAAAAGTGATCAACATAAAAGTTGTTCCTTATTGAAGCACCTTACCAGGGAGTATAAGATCATAAATTTTGGCTCAGTAGAGAGAAAGTTAAGGTCGAAACAAGAGAGGGTATTTTCGGGCTTGGTTTTGAGTTGATTTAAACTTAGGAAATTATGAAGAGAAGAGAAAGAAAGAAAGCCATTTTTGTTTATTATTTTGAAAAAGGCTTTATGAAGAAGTTCCAAAAGGGAACCCAATATGATGTTAGAAAGGAATAGCCTAGATTCAGCAGCATATAATGCATAGATGGACGAGATCCCAACGAATCAGAAGACAACAACGATGATCACATTAGCTAAGAGATAGGCACTCCCATATCTGAGGGAGAGTCACATGTTTCAGGTATTGATTGGGAAGAAATGATAGAGAATAAGGAAGAAGAAGAAGTTTCGGACATCCTTTCGGGAAACCATGTTGCTCAACCTTGGGGTCCCTAGAGACAACCCTGGCATAGGATGGAATTTTGAAAACGAAGAAGATGACGAAAATGAAGTAGATGATGAATAGGAGGAAGAAGAGTTTGAAGTGGTTGTGTTCTCAGATTCGAATGGTCCATCGACCTCCGAGTCCGATTGATTTGATATTTGTTTTGGTAGGGTTGGAAGTTGCTAGGGAGTAATAGTATTTTGGACATCCTAAGTATATTGGGAATATATTAACATAATTATCAGGGGTATGTAAAACAATTAATTATGGTTTAGGTATGGTTGACAGGAAAATGTAATGGTTCATATTATGATATATATCTATGCATGATCCTTATTATGGCTTCTCTTATCTCATGTTTAAATAACTTAGGAAAATTTTATGTGAATTTTACTTCTTTGATAATTTTCTTTATAAAGTAAAGCTATATCTTTATAAAATGTTTGAATAAAAGATATATAGTGATATTTTGAAATAATAAAATTGGTATTTGAATTCTTAAGAAAGTTGAATCAAAATAAAAGTTAATTTGAAAAATAAGTGTTTTAACAAATAAGTGGTTTTATAAATTGGATTTATAAAACATGTTTTATAAAGAGATTTTGAAAATTTAAAATCCTAGTATTTTTGAAAAGAATCTGATGATTAACTAGTTCGAGTGGCTCGAAAGTAACTAAAAATAAGCAGGAGATGTGTTCGGATGGTAAACACTTCTCTTTAGTATTCCCCTTTTTGTTAAGGGAATATATGATATTATTGGCAGTACCCAGTTCCTTGGTATCATTTTTGAGTTACTCGATCTAAATAATTTTCTTAAGTTAAAAAGATAGTGTGAATCATTAATTGATATATTCATTAGTGATTATTAATTTTTATCAAGGCATTTTCATTTAATATTGGTTAAAAGGAGTATATTATAATATAAGGATTTTATAATAAAAGATAATTTATCTTTTAAATTGAAATGGTTTCTTAGAAAAGAAGATAGAAAATTTTGATTATATATAAAGAAGCATCTTTATAAAAATGTTTGAATAAAAGAAAAAAGTTTTATGAAATGTTTTCAAAAATAAATTTGAAAAAGGAATTTGATATAACTAAGTATGCATGAGGTAAGTAGATCATTTCATTGCACGATTTTGATCTAAGATTCGAGTAATGTACTTTGAGGTGTTTACATTGGTCCGAAAATGGATTTATCACTCGATTCTTGACAACGAACATTGATGAGGGTTGGTGGTTAGGTACTTGCATTTTCTATCATGGTTGAGAGTTATGTAAGGGAAGCGAGGATTTCTTATCAAGAAGCCCGATCAGAGTCCGCACTAGAGGATCAAGGGATCAATACTAGTTTGGAAATAAAGTTGTGTATTGGAGTAAAAGATCGAATCAGATATTACGGATGATCTATGTATATCATATGAAATTAAGCTTAAACACAATATTTTGGGTAAACTCTTTTGGGTTTAGGGTTGTGGTTAAATTTCGGGGATGAAATTCTTTTAAGGGGGAAAGAATGTAATGACCCATAATTTTTTCACTTTGAATTAGAGTATTTAATTTCTTTTAATATTCAAAAAATTATTTTAAATGATGAACAAGCCATTTTGATTATTATATAATGATAGTAAGTGATTTATAATGGTTTTATAAATATATAAACTTGTTTTATAAAGATATATAAACTTCGTCGCATTTTGGTAGTTCGACGTCGAATTTTTATAAATGGATTTTAATATTATTTAATATGGTTTTATAGCTTAAATAATCTTGTTTTAATTATTTAAAGATGATAAGAATTTTATTTTCAAGTTTTGTTTACATAAATAAATAGTCCGATTAAAAACTGAAAATGTGACCAGGATTCAGCTTTCGGATTTTCGGCCTTTCGGCCTTTCGTTGAACGGAAGTTATTTCAAATCATTGCAACGTTATTTAATACAAATACACCCATGTGCATACATACATATATACGTATATATGTATACACAATTAGTCACATCAGGGGTCTGTAAATATCAAAATAGGTATACACATAAGCTTCCTTATATGTGTACAAATGAAAGCTTCATCCTTAAGAGTCATAAAGCAAACTTACAATCAACTACACAAACCTTACACACCTACAACATGAAGTGATGGAAGGCACATGAAGCGGGATTGGTTCAGCCATGGGTTAAGGGGGGTAGAGGGGGTATTTGGTAATTTCATGTACAAGGATTTCTACCCTATAAATACACATGTATATCCACTTCCTTTCTTCACAAATTCGCTCTTAGAATTACTAAGGTTCTCTTCTTCTTCTAAGGCACAACATTGGCCTCCTTCTCCTCTTAAAAATATTCCAAATCGAGTTCAAAGTTCTGCCGAAATAATCATAATATGGAGAGATATACCACTTTAAATTAAAGATCAAGTTAGTGATCACCTCTTATTTCTCCTTGCTTGGCCGAGCTCATCAAGAGCCACCACCACCTCTCCACCCTATCAAGTACAAGGCCGAGCACACCTAAGGGTCCGGGGCAAGTTTCATAAGTTTCGGTATGGAAATATCGGAGCTATATTCGATTTCGTAGCACTAGAAGTTTGATCGGGATAACATGAAAGTGAGGACGCTACTTCTATCTTATTTAAATTTATCTTAAGATTATCTATGATTGGTGCTATGCAAATTTACTTCTTTGAATAGCATAGTTTGGATGCTAAAATGATTGACTATTGGATGATTGGTTGCTTATGTTAATCATATACTGACTTGGTTGAGTTAAGTAGAATTATTTTGATAATAATGTGAAAATCATATTCATCAGATTTGAATTGATCGCTTTAAATAGCCATGGTAAATACATGGGAAATAATCCATGTTATACTCTGAAATAATGTGCGTATAAGGAGTGTCAAGCTTCTTTTGAATTTTAAATCAAAAAGATATCGTTTTTGGAAAATAGAAATAGTTTTGGAAAAGTAAAGAGGAGTATTTAATTTATTTGAAAAAAAGTAAATAGAATTTTTTAGTTTTGAAAATAATAGTTTAAAAAGTGAAAATACATGGAAAAATATCATATGGTTTAATATAAAGGAATTTGGAATTAAAAAAGATGGAAATTGAATATTATAATAATATAATATTAAAGATATGGAATAAAGTGAAAATGAGATTTTAATAAAATAAAATATTGAAAAATTGGTTTAGTATAGTTTATTATGTTATTAAAATGATTTAAAAGTGCTTCGGACAATTTTTATAAAATTGACTAAAAAGTGAAAAATAAGCCATCGCATTTCGGTAGTTCGCGATTTCGTGACCAAAAAAGTTAAACGGATGTGTAGGATGAAATATGAGTCGAAATTTTTTGAAATAAGAATTTTCCGGGCTCTTATGATCAAAGCTTTTGAATGAAAATGAAAAATCAAGATTCCATTCAGTAAAGTTTGAGATATGTCCAAAATAAGTTTTCAAAATCGTTGCGTTTTGGCAGTTCTTAAAGTATTATTTTCGACCCTTTAAAATGGATATTTTTAATCTTTAAAAATATGAAATAAATTCCATAAATATGTTAAAATGTTTTAAAAAGGGATTTGAGTTATAAAAATGGACATATATATAATGAAATTGGTGTTTTTATCTATAAAGCTTTAAAATCTTTATTCATCAATAATTTAGCAATGGGATTTGGTAACTGTTAAATAAATGATTTGACTTTGGGTTTTCTTCTCGAAACCTTTTGAAATGTTTTTCAAATGATAAATCAAATATTTTTAAAAGATTAGAGTAGATCAAATAACTTGACTGCCCTATGAGTGACAAAGAGGTAGTCTCTAGGCTGGAGTTTGGGAAACCAGTTGCCTGCTCCTCCTTGCTATTTTGACTGGCCCGACGGAGGGGATAGTTAATTTGTTTACTTGGACCGCATTTTCTTAAGGTAAAAGAAAAGAGATTTGGAGTTCTACAAAAAGGTTGAACAAGATTTAAAATAGGATTTTGATGGTAAAGAGAACATTCTAGTTAAACTATATATTAACTTCCGAGGAGGGAACTTGTACTATCCGCATGAATTGAAAGGTGATTTCACCATTGTTCGACGAATAGTATAGGTTGAATACAGAAATTAGTATTGAGTATAATTAATCTAAAATCTATGAATTCCTTTTTACTCAATAGTAAGTGATTTGGGTTCACAGTAAACAATGTCTTAACTAATACTGTTTTTAACCCATTAAAAGATATGTTTTAGAAATAAGTAATCTCCATTAAGATTGAAATTTTACCAATAATAGAAGATGGAAATATTCTCCCTAAGTAATTAAAAGGAAATGATTCGGTATTTCCAAAGTTAATAAGTAGTTTAATAGTTCTGTATATCCTGAAACAGAAATGGTTTAAAGATATATATATATATCTCTCTAAAAGATATTTTATTGGATAAAAAGATATCTTCAAAGTTAAATAATATTTTGAGTAAAAGAAGAAAAGAGGATTTCACGAAAGAGGCTTAACATTTCTATATACACATATACACATTTTTTTATCGATAATTGGTTCGGAGAGACTAGGATCAGATTTGGGTAATTCCTATCCGAAAACCACTTCGAACTAATATATGCGTTCGAAAGTGAAGACATGTTGAATACAATGATTTTGAAGATGGAGATCTACATAATGTAGGGTTGCTTGCCACTAACCTCGTGATTCCCATATTATATACATATGGTGGTGGTAGTACCTTCATTTTGAAATCTTCAATGCAAGGACTGCTCGCTACTAATCCTAGGAGTGATTTCCAAACATATTGTAGTAGGAGTACCTTCGGTTTGTCTTATTCCTAGATAATTTGTATGGAAAAATGTTTGGCATTGCATTTATAAGATCACATACATTCATTTTTACAAATGTACATATGTTCGATGGTGTAGGAGGTAACCCATCTTATACTTATCACCTTTCTCTAAGGCGTATGAACTCGAGGGTTGTACTTTTATGGAAACCAATTAGCGTGTCGTCAAAAATGACAATATGGCATTTAAAGTGGGATTTGTCATGTGAAAGGTAAAACAATACCTCAAGCCTCACACATCGGTAATGGCAAAAGTAGGATAGATGCGGCAGGGCTAAGTGGGTCATACCCATTAGGATATGTTATCACCTTTCTAGACTACCCTCTATATTTTGGGTTAGTTGTGTATGTTGTAGCCCCGGATAGGTCGAGAACGACCAGAGTAATGGGATATTTGGTTCTATCTATGGTAGACGTAGATCGGTTCTGTATTGGTTGAGGGCAGCGGGCTGTGCTTAGGTACATTCCTCTAGAATGTACTGTTGAAAGTAGTCCCTTACCTTGTCATTGTTGGAAATCCATTCTCCAATACGTGCCTTTACGGTTTTGATTGTCGAACCTAGTATGTTGGAATTTAATTAATGTAATAATTTTGGCTATGATTAATATGTTATTTGAAGGAGTTTTCAAAGATGTCATTAGAGATAATATCAAATGATTTAATAAAAATATTTTAGTTACCATAAGGTAAGAACTGGTCTGTGTTTATGTGCAGCGTGTTCTTATGAGATACTCTTCTTTTCAAAGGTTTTGTTTGACATCAAAGTTGATCTATGACACTGTCATATATATTTATGATTTGCGTTTCTCACGTTGGTTTTCCAAGCCGATTCGGGTATTTTTAATTCTTGGGTCAGATCCGAGTAATTTCAGGATTAGCTGAAGACACTTGTAGTATCCAAAGGAGAGCTGGAGATCTTCATCAACATATAAACGTAGTTTACTTTTCCGCTGTGTTGGTTGTTTTTTCAGATGGGTTTTTATAACTGTCCAAACTGAGCTTAGAATAGACTCTAATATATGTATTTAAAAGTTTTTCCATTGTAAAGATCATTGAAATAATATATGGTATTCCATTCATATGAGATTCTACTCTGTCTTCTTTTCTTTTACCCTTAACAATCGGTTTTTCCAGCACTGAATGCTCAACATGCAATATAGTGGACGTATTGTGTCGATTTTCGAGGTTCGAAAATGTCGATCTTTACATTTGGTATTAGAGCTTAGGTTGAGTGAACATCCGAGTCTGGTAGAGGTAAAGTCTCATCAGAGATAGGGTTAGTAATACCTTAGGATGAGTAACTCATTAGAGATAAGGTAAGTGACACCCTAGAATGAGTTGAGAGTATTATATATGAGTGCGTATTTGTTATTGTTATATAAAAACGATTTTTCGTTTGGAAAATTGGTAAATGAAATAATTTTTCCAAGGATTATATTTTGAATATAAAGTAATATATTTCAAATGATATAGTTATTTGTGTAGTGTTTGGTTGTTAAGGAGATAATAAGATTTAGTTATTACCATAGGTTGGTTAAAAGACATAAATTAGTATAGGAACATCTTGTGATTAGAATTTCACAGTATGATTATAAGATGTTTCATAAAGATGATAGTTTAAGAAGTTAAGTTAGTAGGAAACTCGTTAAGGTATGATATTTGATTCAGGTTAGAATAGTTAAAATGCTTAGTATATGTTTCTAAGTATCTCGTTGTCTATTGTAAAAGACTTCCAATTACGGTAGGAATTATTCCAAAGGAGAATCCTCAAGAGCAAATTAGGGAGAAAAGGATGACTTAATAATCCTTTCTAGTGGCAACGAGGGAATAGAAAAAGGGTCGCCTGAAAACCATATGCCACAGGTAAAGAAAGAGCTTGGTGAACGTACCCATTATGATGAGGACGGGTATCCCATGGCTACAATGCTAGTAGAACCCAAAACTCTGGAACTAGTATTATTATCCAATGACAAAGAAGTGATCCAGATAACAAATGATGTAGAATTAAGTCAAGGATTGCAAGACAAAATGATGTGGGTAACATATCTAGAAGAATCAGAACCTGAAGAAGTTCCAGAAGAGAACCCCAATATGATGGTAGAACCGAATAACCTAGATGCTGCAGCATATGATGCATGGATGGACGACATCCCCAATGAATCAGAAGACAATAACGATGATCACATTATCTGAGAGATGGGCATTCCCATATCTGAGGGAGAGTTGCACGTTTCGGGTATTGATTGGGAAGGAATGACAGAGAATGAGGAGGAAGAAGAAGTTTCGGACATCCTTCCTGGAAACCATGTTGCTCAACCATAGGTTCCCCGGCGACAACCCTGGCATCCTATAAGATCAAATCTTGAGAATGAAGAAGATACCGAAAATGAAGTAGATGATGAATAGGAGGAAGAAGTGTTTGAAGTGATAGTGTTCTCAAATTCGGATGGTCCATTGACTCCAAGTCCAATTGATTTGATATGCGTTTTGGTAGGGTTGGAAGTTGCTAGGGGGTAATAATATTTTGGATATCTTAAGTATATTAAGAATATGTTAACATAATTATCATGGGTATGTAAAACAATTATTATGGTTTAAATATGGTTGATTGGCTAATTTAATGGTTCTAATTATGATATATATCTATGCATGATCCTTATTATGGCTTCTGTTATCCCATGTTTAAATGACTTAGGAAAATTTTATGTGAATTTTACTTCTTGGATAATTTTCTTTATGAAATAAAGCTATATCTTTATAAAATGTTTGAATAAAAGATATATAGTAATATTTTGAAATAATAAAATTGGTATTTGAATTCTTAGTAAAGTTGATTCAAAATAAAAGTTATTTTGAAAATGAGTGTTTTTAACAAATAAGTGATTTTATAAATTGGATTTAAAAACGTGTTTTATAAAGAGATTTTTGAGAATTTAAAATTCCGGTATTTTTCAAAAGAATCTGATGATTAACTAGTTCGAGTGGCTAAAGTAACTAAAAATCGGCAGGAGATGTGTTCGGATGGTAAATACTTCTCTTAAGTATTCCCCTTCTTGTTAAGGGAATATATAATACTATTGGTAGTAGCCAGTTCCTTGGTATCATTTTTGGGTTACTCGATCTATAAAATTTTCTAAAGTTAAAAAAGGTAATGTGAATCATTAATTGATAGATTAATTAGTGATTGTTAATTTTTATCAAGCTTATGCATTTAATATTGGTTAAAGGGAGTATATTATTATATAAGGAGTTTATTATAAAAGATAATTTATCTTTTAAATTGAAGTGGTTCCTTTGGAAAGAAGACAGAAATTTTTGATTATATATAGAGAAGCATCTTTATAAAAATGTTTGTATAAAAGATAAAAGTTTTATGAAATGTATTTATAAATAAATTTGAAAAAGTAATTTGATATAACTAAGTACATATGAGGTATATAGATCATTTCGTTGTACGATTTTGATCTAAGATTCGAGTACGGGACTTTGAGGTGTTTACTGTGGTTCGAAAAATGATTTATCACTCGATTCTTGACGGCGGACATTGATGAGGTTGGTGGTTGGGTACTTGCATTTTCTATCATAGTTGAGAGCTATGTAAGGGAAGTGAGGGTTTTTGACTAAGAAGACTGATCAAAGTACGCACTGGAGGATTGAAGGATTAATACTAGTTTGGAAATAAAGTTGTGTATTGGAGTGGAATATTGAATTAGATATTACAGATGATCTGTGTATATCATATGAAATTAAGCTTAAAGATAATATTTTGGGTAAACTCTTTTGGGTTCAGGGTTGTGGTTAAATTTCCAGGGCAAAATTCTTTTAAAGAGGGAAGAATGTAATGACCCGTAATTTTATCACTTTGAATTGGAATTTTTAATTTATTTTAATTTTCAAATTATTATTTTAAATGATGAATAACCCATTTTGATTAGTATATAATGTTAATAAGTGATTTATAATGGTTTTACAAATATATAAACTTGTTTATAAAGACATATAAACTTTGTCGCATTCTAGTAGTTCGACATCGTATTTTTATAAATGGATTTTATTTTTATTCAATATAGTTTTATAGCTTAAATAATCTTGTTTTAATTATTTAAAGACGATAATAATTTTATTTTCAAATTTTGTTTACATAAACAAATAGTTTTATTAAAATCTAAAAATGTGATCGGGATTCGGCTTTCGAATTTTTGACCTTTCGTCGAACAGAAGTTGTTTTAATTCATTGCAAGATTATTTGATACACATACACACTTTCATACACATACATATACACACATATATGTATAGACAATTAGTCACATCAAGGGTTTGTAAATATCCAAAATGTATATACATAAGCTTCCTTATATATATATATACACAAATGGAAGCTTCATCCTTAACAGTCTAAAAGAAAACTTACAATCAACTATACATCACCTTATACACCTACAACATGAAGTGATGGAAGGCACATGGAGGGGGGTGGGTTCAACTGTGATTAAGAGAGGAGGGGGTATTTTGTGAATTTCATGTACAAGGATTTCTATCCTATAAATACACATGCATATCCTCTTCCTTTCTTCACAAATTCAGTCTCAGAATTCCTAAGGTTCTCTTCTTCTTCTAAGGCACAACAATGGCATCCTTCTCCTCTTAAAAATATTCCAAAATCGAGTTCAAAGTTTTACCAAAATAATCATAAGATATAGAGAGATATACCACTTTAAATTCAAGATTAAGTTAGTGATCACCTCTTCTTTATCCTCACTTGGTCAAGCTCATCCAGAACCACCACCTCTCTACCTTCTCAAGTACAAGGCAAAGCACACCAAAGGGTCCCGGGGCAGGTTTCATAAGCTTCGGTATGAAAATAGCGGAGCTATAGTCGATTTCGTAGCACTAAAGGTTAGATCAGGATAGCACGAAAGTGAGAACGCTACTTCTATCATATTTCAGTTTATCTTAAAATCATCTATGATTGGTGCTATGCAAATAAATTGGCTGATTAGCATAGTTTAGATGCTAAAATGATTTATTATTGGTTGATTGGTTGCTTATGTTAATCATATATTGACTTGGTTGAGTTAAGTATATTTATTTTGATAATAATGTGAAAATTATATTCATCGGGTTTGAAATGATCGCTTTAAATAGGCATGGTAAATTCATGAGAAATAATCCCTGTTATATTCTGAATAATGTGCGTATATGATTGTCAAACCTCTTATTTTAAATCAAAAAGATAACGTTTTTGGAAAATAGAAATGGTTTTGGAAAAGTAAAGAGGAGTGTTTAATTTATTTGGGAAAAAGTAAATAAAATGTTTTAATTCTGAGAATAATAGTTAAAAGTGGAAAATACATGGAAAAATATCATATGGTTTAATATAAAGGAATTTGGAGTTAAAAATGATGGAAATTGAATATTATAATAATATAATATTAAAGATATGGAATAAAGTGAAAATGAGATTTTAATAAAATAAAATAGTGAAAAACTGATTCACTATAGTTTATTATGTTATTAAAATGATTTAAAAGTGTTTCGGACAAGTTTTATAAAATTTGACTTAAAAGCGAAAAATAAGCCGTCGCGCTTCGGTAGTTTGCGATTTCACGACCTGAAAAGTTAAACGGATGTGTGGGATGAAATATGAGTCGAAATTCTTTGAAATAAGAATTTTTTGGACCCTTATGATCATAGTTTTCAAATGAAAGGGAAAAATCAAGATTTCATTTAGTAAAGTTTGAGATATGTCCAAAATAAATTTTCTAAATCGTCGCGTTTTGGCAGTTCCTAAAATATTTTTTTCGACTCTTTAAAAATGGATATTTTTAATCTTTAAAAATATACAACAAATTCAATAAATATGTTAAAATATTTTAAAAAGGGATCTGAGTTATAAAAATGGACATATATATAATAAAATTGGTGTTTTTATGTATAAAGCTTTAAAATCACTATTCGTCGAAAATTTAGCAATGAGATCTGGCAACCGTTGAACAAATGATTTGTAATGACCCAAGATTTTAGGAATTTATCTTTGAAAATATAAATAAGATTAAAATAATTTTTAAGTAGTTTTTAAAACCATGTTTAAGGGAAAGATGAGATAGCTTGATGTGGTATAATAAAATGATGTGCATTTGTGCACAGAAAATACACATGAGTAAAGCTAGATCCCTGGATACTATGAATGAGTACATAATGCTATGTATGGAAAATATATATATATATATATATATTTACTGATAAATAAAGAAAACCCTCAAATGTGCTATATGTAGAAATATAACTAAGTATACATGTGCATATGTGTATCAGTATAAAATAATATAGATGTATATATGTATATAAGTTATTGTCTGTAAAACATATATGTAAGTATACTAACTAAGTATTAGAATTTAAACTAGTAAGATGAAACACACAAATATGTTTTTCCTCTGGTGGATAAATAAAAAGGAAACACCAGATAATAAAGTGAAGGCTAAAAATAGAAAATGGGAGGAAACAAAAATGTATTTTGTATGGGCTGAATTAAGAAAGAAAGAAATATGTGTATAATATTGCTGGAAATCAGATCACACATTTAGCATGCAAATAGACAAGAGAAAAAGCATTTTATGGAAAAGTAAGATTTCTGAAAATAACCAAAGTAGATAACCACTTTTCTCTTCACCAAATTAAGCCGGGGAGGGTAGAATCTTGGGTTCAAATAAATGCAGATAACATAATTTTCTGGTGGGCAAAAATGGCTTTAGCCAATACCCAAAATCCTAAGGAGAACTCTGTATATATATAAGCAGCAGCCTCCTCTCCTTCTCAAAAAGAACTTTGAAAAAAAACACCATATAAAACATAAGGCAAGTGAAGGAAAAGATCTTGAGGCTAAAGGCAGAAGTTTATCAATTAATTAAGGAAGCAAAGAAGAGAGCTATGTGAGAAAACTCACTCAACAACTTAAGGCACTAAGTCCTAATGAAAGCAGCCAGTTATAAATTAATTTTTCTTAAAAGTGTATGTGATTCTCTTTCAGAAATTAAGGATGCTTTAATGCTAGATGGTTGTTCTGGTTGTTTTATTTTGTGAATATTCTAAATATGATCAGTATGCATGAATAATATCTTAAAAACCAAGATCTCTTTCTGATATGATACTGGTTAGAAATATAAATAAATACCCAGAAAATAAAATGTTGAATATAAGCAAGTAGTGTTGGTTTTGGCTCAACCCAGAAGAATTGATGAGCATATGGGCTGCAATATACATATGTATATGTGATGAGGCTTAAGATGAAAAGGAATTAGGAGTGCAATAGGCTTGCCTATGTGCTGATACTCCTGATTCAAAGAAAATATACAATAACCACCTAGCAAATAGATTTTGTGATTTAGGAAGCCTGGTCAATCTGAGTTTAACTAAAGCACAGATGTTTGCAACAAAATCTTCCCATAGAGCCATAAACCAATGTTAGTTGTCTATACCTCTTTAAAATTGCAACAACATGTTTTAATAAGTTCCAATACTTAAATTGCTTGATTGCCTCTGTTTGTTTATATGAATGATGAGGAATGCTATGAGATGAATGCTTGTTTTAGTGAAATGACTCACTGATTGGGTTTGCCCTGAAAAATTTAAAAAGAGAAAGTACTTGAGAACTTGATTAGGAAATGGGGTCAAGATTACTACAGGAATGACTTGTGTTCTTGAGTAATGCAAGTTGACACATGGCTTGTTTAAGTCCTGAGATCTTTGTGTAATGGAGTGAATTAGTTCATTACAGTGTGTCCATTGATTCATAAAATTGCAGATGCGACCAGGGTAGATAAATATATCAAGGGAAGAATATTTGACATGATGAGGAACTAGAGTTTTCCCAGAAATAAAATATGAGGAGGGAATAAATGATTTAACTCATGTTGGTTATTTTTCTGTTTTGTGTGAATGATTATTTGATTTATGACTGAATTGTATGCCTGAATGTATGTGCCATATCTATATAAAGTCTCTGGAAAGAAAGATTAAAGTGTGCACATGCACAATGACACAGAACATGCACACAAGTATTACTTGTTTTCAAAGGGCAGAACTATATGCATATGTACTTAATTCAATTTTTAACTTAATTAATTAATTGCTTTAGTGGATTTTCTCATACCAGACATGTGTCTGACCCTAGTGTGCTAATGGCATCTGGGGTGTCTCATTTAAAATGAGGCAGCTTCAAATGCTTTTTCAGGAACAGCAGCCTCTAGGTAGGAGTAGAAGCAAGGCATTGAGAAGAAGATTATAGCATGCTAGAATTACATAGATAAGAGCTTAAAAGATGAAATTTGCATGTATCGATATTTTAAAATTTCCCATTGTAGCAAGTACTGAGTGATGTTGGATATTTGGTTAAGTATTTTAAGAATTTGACTTGTAACTGGAATTTAAAATATCTGAGTTTCATTATCTGGAATGTTGAAAAGTTTTTATCTATAATTTTGTAAGTTAGATCCATAATAGTGATTTTATAGGAGGGTGAAGTTAGATCCATATTAGTAATTTTATACATGTTCAGACATGTTTTGTTCAGATATCGTCACACCAGTACCTTTGTAATTTTAACATGAATCTGAATTTCTTTTTACTAAAGTTTTGGGCAAAATGCATTTTAAGACCCTTTGAAATATGCCTGAACAGAGAGTCTATTTAACCCATGTTTTTCTTTGCTGAATATCCACATGTCCCAGGAAACTCACCCTGGACTGCATTTCATTTAGCCTAGTATCTTGGTATCAAGGAATCAAGCATCTGGAATATGATAATTCACTTAAAAATATCCCAGATATGAGTTTGCATATAAGGCAGATTTTATAGGAAAGCAAACATAGAAAATGATAGAAGCTTATATCATTTTCAGAGCACAGACACTACACTATTAATTTTATAGATAATCATAACATAATTATCTGGTTTCTATGGATCATATTTCATAGAGGATCCAGCAAGCTATCAAGGATTAAAAATCACACTGTTACCTATATGAATAAAATTTTATTACATAAATAAAATTAAGCTATGTGGGGATTGATTAAATTTAATCAATCAATGTAACCTCTTGTTTGCCATAACCTGATTAAACAAGAGGGGCACATGCATCTTCATATGTGTGTGCATATCCTTGTGGTTGCACTGATATATCTATATTGGTAAAACTTTTGATCCTGGATAAAGTTTGTTTATTGGAAAAAGGAAAATGACCCTGGAAAATATATTTGTTAATAAATGATACATATATATATATATCACTTTGTAAAAAAAATCCTTACAAAATTAAGGTAGAAAAGAGAGGGTCATTCCATTTGGTATCAAAGCTATGTTATTAAACATAGTAGAAATAAAGATCAAGTTCTCTGATAGAAATAAAATTTAAAGAAACTAAATATATAACAATGTTTTCAGTGTAAATAAAACCACTGAAATAATAAAATTACCAATCAAACTAACCAGCTATGTAAATTATTATTAGCAAACTATGGTAGGAAGACCACCAAATCAGGGAGCAGGATCTTCCAATGCACCACCAATGGTCAATCTGCAAGACTTAGTGAGAGCATTTAGGGATGAGGCAGGACAAAGGCAAGAAAATCCCTATGAAGAGCTCTCAAAATTACTTAAGACATATACTCATTTAGGAGGTAAAAGCTTTGAAGGGACAGAGAGTATTATGGAAATTCAAGCATGGTTGAGAACATTGGATAGAATTTTCAATGACATGCAACTTGATGATCAAAGAAAGAGGCAAGTGGCTTCGAGACAGCTAAAAGGAGTAGCTTTAAGCTGGTGGGAAGTAATCATTGCAGGAAGAAATGAGAATGAAATCACTTGGAATCAATTCAAAGAGATGTTGGAAGCAAGGTTTGTACCAGCATCAGCTAAGACTACCTTGCTAGAAGAATTTATTAGACTTAGGCAAGGAACTATGACTGTCACAGAATACACTCAAAAGTTTGAAGGGCTTTCCACATATGGAGCAATGCTTGTGGCAGATGAAGCATCCAAAAATGATAGGTACATAAAAAGTTTGAACCCAGGACTTAGCAGAGCTATGTTACCTTATGCTGACAGGACCTTTGACCACGTGATAGACTTAACTTTGAGATTGGAGCAGCATGACAAGGAAAGGGAAAAATTCAGAAATTTCAAGAACAATAACAGTAAGAAGGGTAAGGGGAGATATCATCATTATGATAAGAAGAAAGAAGAGGCCAGTACTAAGTCTACTGGGGATATTAAAGCTAAGGAAACCAAGAAGATTGTGTATCATCAATGTGGAAAAGAAGGACATATCAAACCAAGATGTCCAGAATTGAAAGGAGGAGCTTTCAAGTGTTATTTATGTGGGAAAGAAGGGCACATGAAAAGAAATTGTCCTGAGAATAAGCAGCAAGGAAAATTAGCAAACTTGGAAGAAAAAGGAAAAACAGTGGAGATCAATGTTGAGAAGCACAGTCAAGTGGAAGGTACACTATTTATTTGTAATGTACCCATAGCAGTAGTATATGATACTGGAGCAACTCATTCTTTAATTTCCTATGAATTAGTTAAAATGCTGAAATTAAGTTGCATATTGGTTGAAACCCCTTTACATATACAAAGTCCACTGGGAAGTTCTAGTGTTTTAAACATGATCTGTGTGGATGTGGAATTAAACATAGGAGGAGATACTTTTATTTCCAATTTATATGTTTTAAATTACCCAAACATAGGTGTTATTTTGGGAGTAGACTGGTTAAGGCAATTCAAGGCCATAATTAACTTAGACTCATCCACCATATCATTGCAAAACCATGGAAGCCATAGGATCACAATTTTGTGTGAAGTGTCCAAGGGAAGAAAATTGTGTCATTTGATTGATTTGGGTAAAGATTTCAGTGAACATATTATTGAGGAAATTCCCATAGTCAATGAATACTTGGATGTTTTTGAGGAGGTTAATGGTGTTCCAAACCATAGGCCAGTGGAATTCCAAATTCATTTAGTTCCAGGAGCAAGCCCAGTGATTAAAAAGCCAACAAGAATGGGGCCAAATGAACTAAAAGAATTAAAGAAACAATTAGAGGAATCAGAAAATAAGGGTTTTATAAGACCCAGTAATTCTTGCTGGGGGCACCAGTGGTGTTTGTTAAGAAACAAGATGGTACCTTGAGACTCTGCATAGATTATAGGGAACTAAACAAGGTAACCATTAAAAATAAATACCCACTGCCAAGAATAGATGATCTTTTTGATCAATTGGCTGGAGCAAGAGTATTCTCTAGGCTAGATTTAGCATCTGGTTTTCATCAAATGAAGGTGGAAGAATCAAGCATCAAGTACACTGCCTTTAACACTAGATATGGGTTGTATGAATTTTTGGTTATGCCATTTGGCTTGACCAATGCACCATCATACTTTGTAGATTTAATGAACAGAACCTTTAGAGATTATTTAGACAAGTTTGTGCTTATTTTTATAGATGATATTTTAATTTATTCCAAAACAATGGAAGATCATGAAAGTCATTGCACATGGTTTTGTGTAGACTAAGGGAAAAAGACTTAAAGGCAAAATACTCAAAATGTGAATTTTGGAAAGAGGAAGTGTATTTTCTTAGCCATGTTATATCTGCCCAAGGAATTTCTTTGAACCCCAATAAAGTAGTGGCTATTCAAGCATGGAAGAGGCCAAGCACTGTGAGTGAAGTGAGGTCATTTATGGGGATGGCAGGGTATTATAGGAGATTTATAAAAGATTTTTCAAAAATTTCTACACCACTTACTAACCTAACCAGAAAGAACCAAGCTTTTGTTTGGTCAGAAAAATGTGAAAAGTCTTTTGAACAGTTGAAGGAGGCATTGGTGAATGCTCCAATTTTAAAGGTACCTCATGGAAATGAAGAATTAGTTGTATACACTGATGCTAGTGGATTTGGCATGATGAGACCAGGGTAGATAAATATATCAAGGGAAGAATATTTGACATGATGAGGAACTAGAGTTTTCCCAGAAATGAAATATGAGGAGGGAATAAATGATTTAACTCATGTTGGTTATTTTACTGTTTTGTGTGAATGATTATTTTATTTATGACTGAGTTGTATGCCTGAATGTATGTGCCATATCTATATAAAGTCTCTGGAAAGAAAGATTAAAGTGTGCACATGCACAATGACACAGAACATGCACAAAAGTATTACTTGTTTTCAAAGGGCAGAACTATATGCATATGTACTTAATTCAATTTTAACTTAATTAATTAATTGCTTTAGTGGATTTTCTCATACCAGACATGTGTCTGACCCTAGTGTGCTAATGGCATCTGAGGTGTCTCATTTAAAATGAGGCAGCTTCAAATGCTTTTTCAGGAACAGCAGCCTCTAGGTTGGAGTAGAAGCAAGGCATTGAGAAGAAGATTATAGCATGCTAGAATTAGATAGATAAGAGCTTAAAAGATGAAATTTGCATGTATTGATATTTTAAAATTTTCCATTGTAGCAAGTACTGAGTGATGTTGGATATTTGGTTAAGTATTTTAAGAATTTGACTTGTAACTGGAATTTAAAATATCTGAGTTTCATTATTTGGAATGTTGAAAAGTTTTTATCTATAATTTTGTAAGTTAGATCCATAATAGTGATTTTATAGGAGGGTGAAGTTAGATCCATATTAGTAATTTTATACATGTTCAGACATGTTTTGTTCAGATATCGTCACACCAGTACCTTTGTAATTTTAACATGAATCTGAATTTCTTTTTACTAAAGTTTTGGGCAAAATGCATTTTAAGACCCTATGAAATATGCCTGAACAAAGAGTCTATTTAACCCATGTTTTTCTTTGCTGAGTATCCACATGTCCCAGGAAACTCACCCTGGACTGCATTTCATTTAGCCTAGTATCTTGGTATCAAGGAATCAAGCATCTGGAATATGATAATTCACTTAAAAATATCCCAGATATGAGTTTGCATATAAGGCAGATTTTATAGGAAAGCAAACATAGAAAATGATAGAAGCTTATATCATTTTCAGAGCACAGACACTACACTATTAATTTTATAGATAATCATAACATAATTATCTGGTTTCTATGGATCATATTTCATAGAGGATCCAACAAGCTATCAAGGATTAAAAATCACACTGTTACCTATATGAATAAAATTTTATTACATAAATAAAATTGAGCTATGTGGGGATTGATTAAATTTAATCAATCAATGTAACCTCTTGTTTGCCATAACCTGATTAAACAAGAGGGGCACATGCATCTTCATATGTGTGTGCATATCCTTGTGGTTGCACTGATATATCTATATTGGTAAAAATTTTGATCCTGGATAAAGTTTGTTTATTGGAAAAAGGAAAATGACCCTGGAAAATATATTTGTTAATAAATGATACATATATATATATCACTTTGTAAAAAAAATCCTTACAAAATTAAGGTAGAAAAGAGAGGGTCATTCCATGATTTGAAGTGGGATTTTCTTCTGGAAACATTTTGAAATATTTTTCAAATGATAAATCAAATATTTTTAAAAGATTAGAGTCGATCAAATAACTTGACCGCCTTATGGATGGCAGAGAGGTAGTCTCTTGGCTGATGTTTGAAAAACCAGTTGCATGCTCCCCCTAGCTAACCGGACTGGCCCGACGGAGGGGATAGTTAATTTATTTACTCGAATTGCATTTTCTTAGGATAAAAGAAAAGAGATTTGGAGTTTTCAAAAAGGTTAAACAAGATTTAAATTAATATTTTGATGGTAAAGGGAACATTATAGTTAAACACTATATTAAATTCCGAGAAGAAAACTTGTACTATCCATGTGAATTTATAAGGTGATTTCACCATTATTCGATGAATAGTACTGTAAGATTCCAAAAACTCGGCCTTCGAAAATCGGCACCCGTACTTCACTTGTACTCAAAATGCCGTAGATTCAAACGCCGAATTTGGCTTCCCGGAGCTTATAACACAATTAAGTATAATAACACAGCGGAAGAAAAAGAATATATCAATGATATCATATATATAACATTGACACAATGACAGATACAAAAATCTGATACAATATGATACAACAGATTGATACAACATATATCAATATACATCAGAGAATGATACAAGAAATAGCAGCGGAAAGAAAATAGATAACACCAGTAGCGGATAGGATATCTCCAATAGAATGCTCCAATCCATAGCTAGCGGAAAGCAAGGTCAGTCGTCCAAGGACTGACTAGCTCTAGATAATCTACTCAACCTGAATATCTGAGAAACCCAACTCTAGACTGCCCGTGTGGAAAATGGTGGGCACCCAGAGTTTAGGAAGGGAACAATAAACTCCGAGTCAGTCGTGGGACTGGTGTGAGCAACAAAAACAGTTTATCTTTAAAATAAACACAAAAGATATTTAAACATTGAAACCCGCAATGCTTTTGGAAAATGAAACTACCATAAGACCTCCCGCCACACACACAATGCAAACGCAGAATTGGAGGAGATTTCTTCTTATGATAGTCAAAGATGCTTACTACGCAAAATCAAATCATTGGATATTATTATTAGTGCATAGTGCAGAAAACATTTCGAAAGTAGAATACAAATGTTAGCCAGCATAGACATTTCGAACTATGCCTACTATAGCTACCATCTAAACAGTGGGGAGCCACCATAAGTAAATAGCAGGTTCTACAACTAAAACCGTACAAGTTCCGTATTGGGAAATGGATTTCCAACAAATGGTCAGGCTAAGGAACTTCCTATGTCACGAAAGAAACGCCTCTGGCTGGACGCTCTGAGAGACAAACTGCTCTCTGCCAACAAGGCCGGGTTACCCCAGTAACTAGGTAACTCACGAATATGTCATCCCACGGTCCTTTGGGACCTTTATCCGAGCGCTCGGTATCCAACATCACACATAATAAATAAAGTGTGTCCACATGAGTAAGCATCTGGGCTCCATACCATGACACCACCCCTTTCCAGAAGGAAATGACATACCCTAAAGGGCGCGACCCTCATAACCTTGCCGCAACATTCCTGTTTCGACCATTTCCGGGTTGTGAGGCCCTGACGAAGTCTCGTCCACAAAGCTACGCTTTGGCACAAAGCTATGCTTTGGGTCAACGGATGATCAAAGTAATGATCACAAAGATAAATGATCAAACAAATGATCATATCACAAATGATCAAACGATGATCATCACACATCAACACTCAGCATGTCACATTACCAAATTGGGAGTATATCGCTGATAACCTTCAACTACATAACCTCTGAGCTCGTACGTCTCAGAGAAGGGTGTTAAGCTAAGAGAATAAATTCTCCGCCACCAAATAGAAATGTATTTGAAAGAAATCTGCTTTATATCTCAAAATGTAATGTCGGACATGTAACCATACAAGTATGTTCCGGGTTCGAACAGAACCGAAGGCACTTTCGAAGAAGCCCTTGCAAATCCGGGTATTCACAATCCCGATCGAACTTCCCATCACTTAGGGAATCTCTATACCGGGAGCTACCCAATGCAGAGACAATTGATAGGTTATCCTATCGTTCTCGCAAATACCCGGTCTTCAACACCGGTCTTCAAATGCATCCATATACGACGTATCACTTATTCAGAATGGGATATGTGACACAAAGGTCCTCTCCGGCTAAACCGAATAATGAGCGCAATATTTAAAAATATATGGATATTGGGATTTCAGTTAAGTCACAATTTAAACCCAAACTTTCTTTTCTTCAAATGGTTTAACAAATTACCATTTCAAATCTTTTAAACAAAAAGATTCATTCACAAATTTTCCAAATCAATTCACATTTCAATTTGATTAACTCGCTAAATCTTTAAAACAAAGATTTAACTTATAGCTTTCAAAACAATTCCATTTCAAATGGTTTAAACAAATCATCACTTTAAATCTGTTAAAAATAAACAGATTTAACTCATAGCTTTCAAAAAGAATTCATTCATAACTTGGAAAACCATTTTTCAATTCAATCTTGAAATTCCTTTAATTAAACTGGAATTTCATTTCTTATCTGAAAGCTTTTATTCTTTTAAAACAAACAGTTTTCATTTTGGAAATCCGATTCATTTATACGAGCTAAGGTTCTTGGGTTAAATCCAAATTCTCAAAATTTTACTTTTAAAATGGTTTAAATTCATACAAACACATTTATATCATCTTTAACCATAATTTCCAATCATTGAATTCAATTTCAAATATTGAATTCAAATTCAAATTTAATTATTTAAATTGGAAACTTTACCAAGTTATTCAAAAATAAATTTTATCTTGAAATTCCATTTCAAAAGCTTTTCACTTTAAACCCAAATTTCCCATTTCAAAATCAATTGAAATTAAAATTTCAATTTCAAAAACATCAAATTTAAATCATCTGTGACTTAACCGATTTCCTCGTGAAATCCATATTTGTGTGTGTAAAAGTGTGGTCCAGGGGTTTAACACAATAGTGTAACATCATTCAATCATCACAGATCAAATACAGAAATACAATTGATAAGCGGTATAATGATAACGCTTATCTTTTTCATTCACCGATCACAGATGTTGGGTGAATTCTCACCCCGGACCGGAAGAGTCGAACCAGGCCTCCCACCGAACCAACTCCCACCGAGTCGACCTACCAAACTCCTTAGAACCCATACCGAACCAACTCCATCCGGTATACACTTCCTCCATAAGAACTACCGAACCATCTCCTGCTACCGGTCCAACCATCCAACTGCTACCGGACCAACCATCCATCTCCTGCTACCGGTCCAACCATCCAACTGCTACCGGACCAACCATCCATCTGCTACCGGTCCAACCATCCAACTGCTACCGGACCAACCATCCAACTGCTACCGGTCCAACCATCCTACTACCAGACCAACTGCTACCGGTCCAGCCTACGTCCATCTCCACGCCGGTCCAAGCAATGCCGAACCAAGACATACCAGGCCAGATCACCTCAGCCCAGGCCCATCAACGACTATACATATCCTGGACCCCTACCCCTAGCCTCACTCTATAAATAGAGGGGCAGGGGTACAGCAATGGGGACAAGTTTTGAGAGCTCAAGCACGGAAGGAACTTTCAAACAACTTTCTTTTACTTGTATCAAAGCTTTGTACTTGTAATCACAACAAAAGAAGAGAAATAACATATAAAGTGGACGTAGGCACATTCTGGCTGAACCACTATAAATCTGCGTGTCTTTTTACAGTTCAGCCCCCGTTTTTCATATATTTGCATAAACCTCCAAAATCACTAAGAACAACATAAGATCTACTCAATCGTATAACTTTGAGGTGTTTGTCCATTTTTTGTGCAAACATTTTTGGTGCTTTCATTGAGAGCTAGAAGCTCGAAGCTTCAGCTTCATCCGCTTAACAAGTTTTCCTAACAGCATCGTCCGCCACTTGGAAAACATGCCTCCCAAACAGAGAAAAGATGTTAACAAAGGAAAAAACATCGCATCCAGCAGCCTTCCTGATCCAGCTGCCGCGAATCAAGTGAATCGTCCTCCTCCAGCAACGGCAACAAATGAAGGACAGGCTAACCCAGCTACTCCTGCCACAGAACAGCCTGCAGCAATTACTAGGGCAGATTTGGACAGAGTTGTTGTTGAAGTAACTAACCGCTTCACGTCCCAGCAGGAAGCCTTGGTGGACCATCTCATGTCACGCTTGAGGGACGCTGAAGAATCCAACCGCAACACTGAATCATGGGGCGAGTCCCAATCTGGAGGATCTCAGAGACAGCAAAGATCTTCCTTCTTCGAAGGAGCTAACGGCAGGAGTAGCCGTGGTAGGAGCCGAGACCGAGCTCAGCCCGAAGTTAGGCCTGAGGAAACGTTTGGCGCCGAACCCAACGGGGAAGGTACCGGGCGGAGGTCAACTGCAGCTGAGCCGGTCATGCTGCCTAACCACAGAAACACCAATGAACGGGGCCGAGCTAGAGTTCAGCCCGAAGTTGGACCCGAGGAAGTGCTTAGATCAGAACCCAACAGGGGAAGATCAAGGCAAGGGCCAACTGTAGCTGACCCAAGCATGCTCCCAGAAGGTCAAAGGCAGCCACTGGAAAATATGAGGAATGATAGACGATACCATCCCTACAGGTTGTCTGGTCGGAATCAACCCCACAGAACGGAACCAAACTCATTTCTGTCCGCTCCAAATTCTGATGAAAGGATGGCACGCTTATTCAGAGAGTGTGTCCAACGGGAGCAAAGAGATCGAGGGATAGGCGCTAGGGTAACCAGCCCTTTCGCCCGCAATATCGAAATTGCTATCACCCCCCGAGAATGGAAGATGCCAACAATGGAACCCTACAAAGGAACCTCCGATCCCGTTGTACACTTACAGAGGTACACGCAGCATATGCTCATGAGTGGAGCAACAGAGGGAGTGATGTGCAAATGCTTCCCGCTCTTCTTAGCAGATCTTGCTACCTCCTGGTTCTGTCATCTACCCCAAGGATCCATCAGCTCATGGGAAATGTTGAAAGAAAAATTCATCAGTCAGTTCCGCATTCATGTGGAGCAACCTAAGGACGCTTATTCCTTATCCAGCGTCAAACAAAAACATGGAGAAAAGCTGCAGCAATACCTAACCAGATTCAACGCCGCAGCAGCCGCAGTTCAAGATGCCGATGAGAAGCTTATCCTAATGGCCCTCTGCAGTGGGGTGCATCCGGACACTAAATTTGCTAGGAGATTGACAAAAGAGAAACCTGCTACTTTACCCGATTTCTTCCATGAAGCCGGGAAGTACATGAGGCTTGAGGATGCTGCCATGGAGGGGCAGTCAGGACAGCAAAGTAAGACGACCCATGGCAACGCCCCTGCTGTGGGAAGGGACGTTCGAAGAAATGATTCCAGAGACAATACTGGGGGCAAGAAAGTAGAAAAACGCCTATATCGGCCAGGACCAAGATTCGACTCTTACACCCCTTTGAATGAGACCGTCGAAAATATCTTCCTTGCCACCCAAGGCGAAGTTAGATACAAACGCCCACCGTACAAGAAGGAATCAGATAGCGCGCAGAAATCTGGAAAATTCTGCCGCTTCCACGAATCCCACGGACATGACACCAATGAATGCCATCATCTCCGAGATCTGATTGAGGAACACATCAGAAGAAAGAAACTGGAACGCTATGTAAAAAGTCAAGACAGGACTCCAGCCCCTGCCAATGAAAACCCCAGGCTACCCTCACCAGGGACCGGCAGAGGCGACCGCAACACTAGCAGCTCTAGTCAAGAGAAGATAGTGGTCCATACCATCTCAGGAGGGCCGCACATCGCAGACAGAAGTTGGAAAGAGATGGAAAGATATGGGAAGTCGCTTAGAGACAGTAGAGACTGTGTCAATACGGTTGTAGAAGAGCGCCACCCAAAGCGGAAAGAAAGTGATGACATCACATTCAGTAAACGCGACCTAGAAGGGAGACAGTACCCTCACATGGATCCCATGGTTATCTCTGCTCGACTCGGTCCCGCCGAGGTTTACCGAATCCTGGTAGACACTGGAAGCTCTGTAAATATCCTGTTCAAACACGCATTCAACAAAATGAGGCTATCAATGAAGGATGTATCTCCCTGCGATAAACCACTACACGGTTTCACTGGAGATGCGAAAATGCCCATCGGGCAGCTGGACCTCTTCGTTGAAATTGGAAGCCATCCCCGCTCCGTTATAAGGAAACAGACGTTTGTGCTGATAGAAAACCATTCGGCCTACAACGCCTTCCTAGGAAGACCAGCCTTATCTGACTTCCAGATTGTCCTAGCCCCGTGGTGCCTGAAAATGAAATTTCCAACAGACAATGGGGTAGGGGAAGTGGAAGGAGACCAAGATATTGCACGAGACTGCTATGTAACCGAACTTCGCAACAACCACAGGAGAGATAAAGGGAAAGGTGTAGAGATTGCCCTCTGCACAAAAAGCCTTGAAGCATAGCAACTAAAGAGAGCCCCTCCTCTTCGATACACCAGCGACCCTTTCAATGAATTAGACCCTAGGGACAAAGAGGAGGAGGCCACCGCCGAGCCTGCAGAGGCTATGGAGTTTATATCCGTAGACGAGCACGACTCAAGTAGGCTACTGAAAATTGGGTCGCAGCTGAAAGCTGAATTGAAGGAACAACTCATTGATTTTCTCCGCCACAACTTGGATGTATTCGCTTGGTCACACGCTGACATGACCGGAATCTCCCCCGACATAGCGTGCCACGCACTAAACATTGATCCTACCAAGGCGCCTGTAAAACAAAAAAAGAGAAGTATGGGGGCAGAGCGATCAGCAGCCCTCGATGAAGAAGTAAAGAATCTACTCGCCAATGACTTCATACGAGAAGCTATTTACCCAGAATGGATCGCCAACCCGGTACTAGTAAAGAAGGCTAATGGGAAGTGGCGGACCTGCATTGACTTCTCCAACCTAAATGACGCCTGCCCAAAGGATTGCTTCCCGCTTCCCAGAATCGACCAACTTGTAGACAGCACAGCCGGGCACGAACTCCTGTCTTTTATGGATGCATACTCAGGATATAACCAAATTCCTATGCATGCTCCCGACTAAGACCACACTAGTTTCATCACCGACCGGGGTTTGTACTGCTACAAAGTGATGCCCTTCGGACTTAAAAATGCAGGGGCCACCTACCAGCGCCTCGTCAACAAGATGTTCGCAGGACTAATAGGACGAACAATGGAAGTATATGTAGACGACATGCTGGTAAAATCACGGAAAGCCAAAGATCACGTAAGCCACCTGGGCGAAATGTTCCAGGTACTTCGACAGTATGGAATGAAGTTGAATCCACTAAAGTGCTCCTTCGGAGTATCATCAGGAAAATTCTTAGGATTCATCGTCCATGCCCGAGGGATAGAAGCAAACCCTGAACAAGTCCGAGCATTAAGGGACATCAAGATACCTTCCACCCGAAAGGAAATGCAAAGCCTAAATGGAAAAGTGGCTGCCCTAAGCCGATTCATCTCCAAAGCAACGGACAAGTGCGTCCCCTTTTTCGAAGCTCTAAAGAAAGATAAAGGAAAGTTCGAATGGACGGACGAATGCTTGACCGCTTTCCTTAACTTAATCAAACACCTCCAGAAACCACCGGTACTCTCGACCCCAAGCGAAGGCGAAGAATTATACCTATACCTTGCTGTGTCATCTCACGCTCTAAGCGCTGCCTTGGTAAGGGAAGATAACCGCACGCAACGACCTGTTTACTTCGTCAGTAAAAGGTTTGCTGGGGCAGAAGTCAGATATCCTAAGCTTGAAAAGTTAGCATACTGTTTACTAATCACTTCACGAAAGCTACGTCATTACTTCCAATCCCATTCCATCAAGGTTCTAACCGATCAACCACTAAGGCAGGTACTCCATCGTCCCGACACTTCCGGGCGACTACTTAAATGGTGTATTGAGCTGAGTCAATATGATATCACCTATCACCCTCGCACCGCCATCAAGGGACAAGCCATGGCTGATTTCATTGCAGAATTCACTACCAACGAGGATAAGGAGCAACTGGAAATAACAGAAGATATCAAGTGGAGTCTCTTTGTGGACGGTGCATCTAACGAACAAGGCTCGGGGGCAGGTGTGGTAATAATCACTCCCAGGGGAAATAAACTGCACTATGCTATAAGGTTGGAGTTCGCTGCCACCAACAACGATGCAGAATACGAAGCAGTAATAGCCGGATTAGAAATTGCTATCGAGATCGGAGCCAATTCTTTGTGTCTTCACAGCGATTCTCAGCTTATTGTTAATCAAATACTAGGGGAATTCCAAGCTCGAGAAGAACGACTCATAGCATATCTAAAGAAGACCAAGTTACTTCTCAGCCGATTGGACCACTACTTAGTCAAACACATCCCTCGGGAAGAGAACCAAGAGGCCGACGAATTGGCAAAGCAAGCAAGTATGAGAGACGTCGCCATCTTCGGGGCAGTAACTGTCTCAAAGCAAATGATCCCAAGTTTTGAGCAAGTGAATCTGATAGCTGCAACCGAAGAAGCAACTTGGATGACTCCCATCCGAGACTACCTACAAAATGGCACACTACCCGACGGGCGTAACGAAGTCAAGAAAATCTTGAGGAAAGCGTCCCGCTACACAATACAAAGAGACATCCTCTATCGGCGCGGGTTCTCTAACCCATTATTAAGGTGTGTCGCCGGAAGGGAAGCCAAGGAAATCTTATCCAACATTCATCAAGGAAGCTGCGGAGATCACACCGGAGGGCAAACGTTAGCAAAAAAGATACTCCGATACGGATATTTCTGGCCCACCTTAAGCAAGGACGCCTTAGATTTCGTCAAGAAGTGTGACAGATGCCAAAAATTTGCTAAGATCCCTCGGCTACCAACAACCGAGATTACCCAGATGACCAGCCCTTGGCCCTTTGCAGTATGGGGAATTGACTTAATCGGTGAACTGCCAATGGGTCGATGCGGCGCCAAATATGCTATAGTAGCAGTCGACTATTTCACCAAATGGGTGGAAGCAGAACCTCTAAATAAAGTATCTTCAGCGAAAGTTATCAACTTCTTAATCAAAAATGTTCTGTGCAGGTACGGAGTCCCACTAAAAATCATATCAGACAATGGACTTCAGTTTGACAGCGAAGAATTCGCCAACTGGTGCCAAGAACATGGAATTCACAAAAGCTTCTCATCCGTAGCATATCCCCAAGCAAACGGACAAGTCGAAGCAGTCAACAAAATTCTGAAAACTCTGATCAAAAAGAAGCTCGAAAAGTCAAAGGGCGCTTGGGTGGATGAACTCCCTACGGCACTATGGGCCTACCGCACATCTTTCAGAACATCAACAGGGCACACTCCTTTCTCTTTGGCATACGGATCAGAGGCTATGCTCCCAGTTGAAACCATTGTGCCTTCTCACCGTAGGATCCACTATAACCCAGAAGAAAACGAAGAGCTCCTCAACATGTCTTTGGATCTAGTCGAGGAAAGAAGGAATGATGCAGTCCTAAAAACAGCAGCCCACAAGCAAAAGGTGGCAGCACAATACAACTCCAAAGTCAAGCATCGTACCTTACGAGAAGGGGATCTTGTCCTCAAGCGAATCTTCCCTCGCCCCGGAGCACTAGACCCAATCTGGGATGGACCATATGTAATTCATAAAGATCTCCACAACGGAGCCTATATTTTGTCAACAGTGGACGGAGAGGTGTTCCAGAGGGCATGGAACATCCAACACCTCCGTCGATACTTTTCTTAACTTGTATTGCCCATATGAAGTGAATTAACAAAGAGAATCAGTGGACGTAGGCATTTTTTCGTGCCGAACCACTTTAAAAAAGCCTTGTCTCTTTTTTAACTTGTTCCTTTGTATCTTGGCTGCTTGTTAACTTTATCCTTTTCGGTTGATATAGCATTTCTATTCAAAGCACTCCACAATGCAACTTCACGTGGACAAGCCCCAACAGGTACTATGCGAATCTATGCCCTCGCCAATGAGACACTTTTGCTCCAGCATCCCTCTGCTGCGGGTTAACTCATTGCTCGCGACGGCCCTTAAAGCCAACTGTAATGAGCCGATTATAAGCCACCGAGAAGGCCGACTATAGCCGAGGCAGCTCATTATGGCGTTAGGCTCGCCGGCAACTGTGAACCGATTATAAGCCTCAACATAAGGTGTGGCCAGCCAGGGGCAGTTCACAGTTGACGATCGGCACCCACGCTAGCCGGCCACAGTAAATCGAATAATACCCACGACTACGGGCCATAATGGCTCGGGTAGTTGCTGTGCGCGATCTCGGCTCCGATGTGTCTTAAGTGCGGCTGTGGCAAAAAAGAATTAACTCCCCGCGGAGGCGTAAGATGGGTGACAAATGTCTCCAAGACCCACAGCTAGGGAAAGTGACTACAAAGCCCGTTTGCCACGAACTTAAGCACATCGAAGGCCTTCCGTGATTGGAAGTTTTACTATTTCACATATTTCAATTTTACTTAAAAAAAAAAAAAAAAAAACTTTCCTCCTATCATCTATAACAAACCATAAAGTACAGGATGCAGGGTAAGAAATACCCACCAATGGATGCAGAGATTCACAATCAGATGGCAGGGCATTCAACTACTTTCCATGCTCGGTCATACAAGATATTCAAAACTGCCATTTACAAACAGAACATGAAAGGCGGTATTTTCTTCCTTTATGTGCAGATGCATGACTGTAATTTAATTTTTTCACACCACACGCTAACATTGCAAGTCATGAGACTATGATTTAAAACCAGAATCTGACATCAAACACAATTTAATTACAAGAATATACATAGCTACATTTCTCATACGATATGTCGAAATAGCAACAAATATTCAAGAAACGACAGAATCAGCTTAAGCTAAAAAATTACACGTCAAGAATAATATTATTACAAATAGCAGGAATTACAACTTAGAGGTTACTCTACTGTCTTGAGACTAACATATACAAGCAATGCCAAGCCTACAAAAAGAATTTTTCAGGTTCAGTCATGGAGCTGGTTGCGTCGAAGTCTTGTCCTTGTTCTTTTGCCCGCCTGTCCGGTCATAAAAAGGATTCATTAGTGATGAGTAACCAAGTTAACAGAAAGACTAGAAAGGAAGACTTACCAGTACTGTCTTCTTGACCATCCTGGTCGTCATCCTCTACCTGCACGCCCGCCTCTTCAGCAGCAAGCAGCCGCATACCCTCCTTTACCGCCACTTTCTCCTCCTTGGTGAACTGGGCAGTGACCACATCCATACTGAAGACCGTTCCACCCTCTTTATCTGCATCAGCCTTAGCCTCCTCCAAAGCCCGAAGATATGTCTTGGCCATGACTCTGGGATAATCATCCATCCAAGAGAGGTTACCCTGCTTCCAAGTCCGGAAATACATGTCCTGGAGCATGTCATCCATCATTCCTTCGTTCTCCTCAAACTCCCTCATCCGAGCATCGGAGGCCGACAACCTTTCCACGGCGGCATCTCTCTCCAGTCTGTATCTCGAGCAATCAGCTTGAAGGGACCTCCGCATCACCTCCATCTCTTCCCTCAACTTAGCTTGAGCAAGCTCTGCAGCCTCAAGCTTCTCGGACAATTCCTCCACCTGCTCGAGATCCGCTCTCCGAACCTCATCCACCGTGGTAATAGCCATGTCAATCCGCTCTTTGCAAGCAGCTTCCATTTTCCGCAATTCGGCCCGACTGGCCTCTTCCATGGTTCTCCTTAATCGCCCAGTAGCAGCCTCATGCTGAGAAATCTGGATAGCCTGATCCGCAAGCTGCTTGGCCTGATCCGAGACCACCAATCGAAGTCGGATATTGGCGCTCCCTATCTCCTCTCCGGCCTTAACCAGCCGAGCGTGATGCCCCATCAGCTTCTTGGCCTCCTCTGCCACCCGATCAATATTAGCTTTGGCCTCGTCTCCCATAGTGACTATGCGAGTGGTGAGTAGATCGAGGTCTAAGGACTTGGCTTCGTCAAGTACTCGTACCATAGGGTTACGGGGGAGAAGGTGTTCACCAGTAACTTCGTCAAAAGTAATATCCTGAGAACCTGGATCCAGATCAGGATGACCCGCGAATGGATTACGGGCCAAGTCGGGACGGTCGATATGAATAACAGAAGGGTTTCCGGACGGGTGTGGAGAGGGTACAAACTCGCTACCCTCCTCAGTAATATCATGAATAGGCTGAGCCGGAGGCTGAGGACCGAGCGAAGTTTAGGATAAAGGATGACTCCTCTTCCTCTGCTGAATACCCTCTTCGATGACCCCAAGAAGAGGACGGTACCCGACTACATCCCCGGAGCGTTGGGCTGAGGGCTTCGGCTTAGCAGAAATTTTGGAAAGTTTATATTGCTCGAGCCTGTGTCGAAGGTCTGAAGCTTTGGGCGTCTTGCCTGCTCCTGATATAAAGAACAAGTGTCATAATCTTACATTACTATATGATTCAAGAAACGCGGTAGATTACAAGTTAGAAAAGGAAAAGAAACACAGCTGTGGTTGTACAAACCCTGGGGAGGAGGGGGATACTGCAATAAGTCCTGGATTTCATTCCAGGACGGGAGCGGGTCATAAAATATTCCTAAGTCCCTATCATTAGTGAAGCATGCAGGAGTCAAGAATTCACCTTGAGTTGTCAGAGCCACCTTGGCCGGGATAGCCGGAGAAGACTCACTTGCACCGGTCCCGGCTTTGTCCGCCTTCCCGGTCTTCACTACCAAAGCCGGATTATCATCCAACCCCTCAAAAGCTTGGCGGAGAGCATCATCCGTCCACTCTTGCATTTCGCCTACTTGCCCAGAAGATAGAGCCCTGGAACCATCACCACTCCGTCCATCGTCACCATCATCACCAAGACGCTCAACGTCTCTTCCGCCCTCCGCCTCACCTCTTTCTTCCTCCGCATCTATCTCCCCCTGAGTAAGTGGACAATTGCTGGGAGAAGGACCGTCCGACCTCTTAAGCTTCTTACCTCCGACGGCTGGAGGTTTCGTGAATGGTTTTCTTTTTCCGCCCTCTGCCGCAACGCCTCCCTTAGCCTGAGCAGCCGCCCTCTCTTCCGCCGTTTCCCTCAACTTAAATACAGACTGCTGCGGAAGGATCAAGTTATATTCCAGAAGAATCGCATTTCTAATCAAGTAGGCAGATGATCTGTATTTCCCAAGAATGGCTTCTATCTCCGCCGCCGTCTGAACCAGGCGGTCGGTCTCCACAACCGGAAAGCCACCTGTCGCTAGCAAAAATGAGAAAGTATGAGAAGAAGCATCGCAATCGGAATAAGAATTATAAGTAAAAGCATCAACTTACATCCAGAGGTAAAGCGCCGGATGGAGACGGAATCGTCCCTAACAAAGAACCACTCTTTCTTGAACATGCTGAATTTAGAGTACAGGTCCAAGACCGGCTTGAAGGTCACAACAGACTCCAAGCTAACATATGGGGACCCCTTCTTATAGCCCCTTAAATTATACAAGTACCGGATCTCCCGGTTGGAGGGGGCGCGACCATACTTCCTCCGAAAAATAACAAAGAGGCTCACCAATATGGCATAAGAGTTGGGATGAAGCTGGAATGGGGCCACCTTCAGGTACGTGAGGAAGCTGACTACCCAAGCATTGAGTGGCGGGATAGCACCACACATGCAATGGTACCTACTATAAGCAAAGTATCCTTCGGGAGGACTATATGGCATGACTCCTGGGCCCGGCAGCAGCATGAGGGCTCTATCGATCCCAAAGGAACGAGATATAACATCGAGTTGCTCCTCTTTGAGAGAGCTAGGAAAGCAGTCAGGCGGGGAATCCAGCAGCTCCTGGGGACCATATCCATCCACTAATGATCTCGGGGCGGGCCCATGACGCTCCGATCCTGATTGAGCTGGGGGCACAGCCGAGGACTCTCCTTCACCCCCGGATCTCCTCTTATCTGATCGAGTTTCAACTTTTCGAGACATTTATCTGCAAACATGGGAAAATTATATCGTTAGAATACACAAGCAGCATAATCTGGAATTTCGCTCGAAAATTCCAAGTGTGAAGGACAAGGTCCATTCGGCACCCAGAGTATACTTTCATTCGGCACTCAACTTGTGAGTTCATTCGGCGAAATACAATGCCTCAGTCCATTCGGTTGTTCAAGAACGTAAATTCATCCGGCAAAAAGAACCTCACCTTGATTCGGCTAGCAACTTGATTCGGCTAGCAACTTGATTCGGCTAGCAACTTGATTCGGCGAAGCAACTTGATTCGGCTAGCAACTTGATTCGGCGAAGCAACTTGATTCGGCTAGCAACTTGATTCGGCGAAATAACTTGGTTCGACTAAAGCTTGGTTCGGCTAAAATGATTCGGCAAGATAGCAACTGGATGGTTCGGTAGATGGAAAAGACGGAGGCCCTAACCCTCTACTTATAGGCGAAAGCAGACTACCGGACCAAATGAAAAAGGAGAACTAGGATGGTCAAAAACAAAGCAGGATACGTGCCTACACCTACCCTGCTTTGGGGGGCAAGTGTTGGGTGAATTCTCACCCCGGACCGGAAGAGTCGAACCAGGCCTCCCACCGAACCAACTCCCACCGAGTCGACCTACCAAACTCCTTAGAACCCATACCGAACCAACTCCATCCGGTATACACTTCCTCCATAAGAACTACCGAACCATCTCCTGCTACCGGTCCAACCATCCAACTGCTACCGGACCAACCATCCATCTCCTGCTACCGGTCCAACCATCCAACTGCTACCGGACCAACCATCCATCTGCTACCGGTCCAACCATCCAACTGCTACTGGACCAACCATCCAACTGCTACCGGTCCAACCATCCTACTACCAGACCAACTGCTACCGGTCCAGCCTACGTCCATCTCCACGCCGGTCCAAGCAATGCCGAACCAAGACATACCAGGCCAGATCACCTCAGCCCAGGCCCATCAACGACTATACATATCCTGGACCCCTACCCCTAGCCTCACTCTATAAATAGAGGGGCAGGGGTACAGCAATGGGGACAAGTTTTGAGAGCTCAAGCACGGAAGGAACTTTCAAACAACTTTCTTTTACTTGTATCAAAGCTTTGTACTTGTAATCACAACAAAAGAAGAGAAATAACATATAAAGTGGACGTAGGCACATTCTGGCTGAACCACTATAAATCTGCGTGTCTTTTTACAGTTCAGCCCCCGTTTTTCATATATTTGCATAAACCTCCAAAATCACTAAGAACAACATAAGATCTACTCAATCGTATAACTTTGAGGTGTTTGTCCATTTTTTGTGCAAACAACAGATCACAGATATATATCACAGATAAGTAATTTACAGATCACAACATAAATCAAGATGTATCACAAAGCATCATATATCAGGGCTGTCAAACAATCAAGTCATCCAATAGAATCCAAATATCCATAAGTATGATCAGTTAATTGTTTGATTAATTCAAATCATATTAATTTCTTATGAATTTCTAATCCTCTTTAATTAACATCAATAATTTTACAAATCATTTTGATTAATTATTCTTTAATCATTTATTTATTTAATCATTAATAATAAATTTACTAACCTTTAATTATTAATTAATCAACCTTCAATTATTAAATAATTAGCCTTTAATTATTTAATTCACCATTTAATTAATTATCTTAAATTAATTGCTTCAATTAATTATTCCTTAATTAATTATCATTCTTTAATCACCTTCATTAATTAATTGACCTTTACTTAACTAATTATTCTCAAATTAATTTATCACATTGATTAATTTCCTTTAATTAATTACAATAAGTGATTATTCTTAATTATCTTCATTAATATCAAAATCTTCAATTAATAACCTTACAATTTATCATTATTAACACATTAATTAATTCAAGAAATCAAAGTTAATCAAGATATAAATTTATCTTAATTAATTCCTAGTTAATTATCTTCATTAACTAATAACATTTCTTTAATTACTTTCTTAAGAAATTTCCTTAGATTAAATCATTGATCTTTATTCATTTTAAAGATAAAACATTTTAGAAACTTCCATTTTAAAAATACACTTTAACAATCAAAATTGTTTAAATCATTTTATATTTAAAAACTTCCATTTTAAAATTCAAACTATTTAACCATTTTAAAGTAGTTAAAACAATTTAAATTCAAAAATTTATTTTGAATTTAACTCTTTTTGAATACAATTAAATATTAAGCACTTTTAAGTTATTAAAATAATTTAAATTATTAAACTTTATTTCTCCCAACTCAGTTTCAAAACTAACTTGAATTCATTATTAAACTTTGATTTAGAACTGGGTTTAACTTTGTTTTAAATTAAAACAAAAAAAATCTAAAAACTGTTAACTGGGTATAGGTTTAAAACCTTGAACAAACTCCTACCCGAGCCTCCCTCATTTACTTCGAATTTGACATGAAGTTTCCCCGAGTCAAACCCTTAAAGACTCGACTAACTCGCGAATTAACTCGAGTGAAAAACTCGAGTACCCTCTGCTTCAACAAACTCCTCCAGGCACAAGACAGTGCACCGTGCATATGCACGGTGGCGATGGTCATCGCTGATCATCATCGATGATCTTCCCACATCATCCATCACCCAAACACTCTCTTGCAAGCATCAACACAACATCATCAACTCGAAATCAAATTCGAGAGTTCGAGCCACAAACCTGGAAACACGAGACAGAACCCAACCTCCACACCTATCAACGCCTCGCCTCCTTATCTCCGACCACCAGAGAAACTTCACCTCCGGCCACTACTTCTTCCACACTCCATCAATCACCTACTCGAATATAGGAAAGCTTGATCATTCATAGGGGCCGCGACAATAAATTTTTCGAGCAATAGAAAACTAGGGTTATAAATTTTAATCCTAAATCACCATCACCACAATGCTTAAATCGTCTTCCCCATAATTTTCCCTGAAACCATGATCATGCTTCTACCTCCAGGAAGAAATCCAATCTTCCATAGCCAGTGGACCACCAGAAATTGCTCCAACATCAAACTCAGTTCAAACAAGGACAGAGCCTAAATCCTAATACTAAAAATTAAGATTTTAGTTTTAAAAATCACCATTTGGTTTAAGAATTCAGATTACATTCCTGAATTTATAAATTATGGTATTTGAATTTTTTTTTATTATTACACATGCACTGTATTTTTATTTTATTTTTTTGAATTTCCAGAAACAATACAGACTTTATTATATATTAAATAAAATTTTAAACATTAACTTATGTTACAAAACCATATATTGTTTGAATCTTAAATCTTAACAAAGATTTGAACATGAGATCATGATTTTGATCAGAATTTAAACCTGGAATTCTAGAACAGGCAAGAACACATCACAAACATAGAGATGAGAATGTAACAGAATTTTTAACTTAAACAATTTAAATTTGTGATGTTACTCACTAGAATCAATCAGGCAACCATATAGAAATACTCTTAAGCATTTTAAAAATGAAGTTACTCACAGTGCTTAAAGAAGAAAGAACAGAGCTTGAAAATTTGCAACAGGCTTGAATTCTTGCTTTGAACTGTCTTGCTTAATTTCTATTTTCAGAAATTTGTATTGATTTGAATTCTCCTGGCTTTGAGTTTTAAATTTGCTTTGATCAATACTTTGATGATTTGCTTTTGCTCTGGTCTAATTTTCCAGGCTGAAGTTGCTTTGTTGGTTTGTTTGGAAAAACTTCACTTTGATTTTGTTTTGTTGTTAAAGTTTGAAGTTTGTTTTAGTTTGAGATGATATTATTTTAGTTTTCTCAGTTTGGAATGGATGAAGTGAAATGAAGAGTTGATGTATAAAAGAAAGCTTACAGGTTAAAATATTGTTTTGTACAATACTGGTTATACATTTTGTACAACATTTCAGAGATATTTCTTTCTTTTGTTGGCTGATGGGTTGTGTTGTGATGGCTTCATTAATTAAAAGTTGTACCAATATATATTTTATGTCTTCATTTCGGCTGTAATGTTTGAGATAACATGATGGCTTCCTTCACAAGCTTTTGTTTACTTGTTTTCGTATTTGCATACTATTCTCATGTACATTTATTTTTATTTTTTGTATCTATTTTTATTTGTATTATTTCGTATTGATTTATTAATACGATATTAAGATCTATATTTTACTTTACATTATATAAAACTATATTTGTATATTTCTCTATAAACCATCTATTTACAATTTAAATTCAAATCAAAAATATATATATATATATATATATATAATTTCAAATTTTACTCATATATGCCCGTATACATATATATTCAATATATACAATATTTTTAAATTTAAATGATTTATACCAAATTATTGGTGATCGAGGAAACTCGCATCACTTTATCATTTAATTTTACAAATTTTATTCAAAATAAATTTAATTATCAATTTAAAATTTATATAAAATTCGGGGTCGTTACAGACTTCCCCCCTTAAAAGAATTTCGTCCTCGAAATTGCCAAGGAGACACAAAAATAGATGAAGAATGTTTTCATTGAATCAAACTGAACATCTATTCTGCATTTAGCTTACCAAATCAGAATATCAATAACAGATATAAGTACGAATCTATTTAACACTTCACAAGATACTCGGGTTTCCAGATCTACGAAATATGCAGTGGCATCGGTTAGTTCGAAGGGATAACTAAACATTCGTAGATTATATTGGAACCTAAAGAATAGATAGATATATGGATACAATTTCAAAACTTTTAGCTTAGAACTAAAGTATACCTACCAACCATAACAAACAAAGCAACCAATTCATCCAAACAAACAATTTTGGTCCATCCGGAGTTTATGTCCCATATTAATATATCGAATCTCTTCCTGGATCTACCAGGAACCATCAAAGAATTGAGAAAAAGATGCTGAACAAAAGAGATTGATAGAGAAAAGATTGCTTCCACTGTTGTAGGGTATTGACTCTTTATAGTCGTATTCCCCTGTCCCCTATCTCATCCTCTTCTTGCACTCATACTTACTATCAATGGATAGTAAGAGAATTTGCTGAGGCTTTCGAACAGATATCTGAGGAATACTCATTCTAGGGTATACTTCACCCTATCTCTAATGAGCTACTTAATGTGTTATACTCCTGAGCTAAAGTTTTACCCTCAGCTCTGGTACCAAATGTAAGATTCCAAAAACTCGGCCTTCGAAAATCGGCACCCGTACTTCACTTGTACTCAAAATGCCGTAGATTCAAACGCCGAATCTGGCTTCCCAGAGCTTATAACACAATTAAGTATAATAACACAGCGGAAGAAAAAGAATATATCAATGATATCATATATATATATATAACATTGACACAATGACAGATACAAAAATCTGATACAATATGATACAACAGATTGATACAACAGATATCAATATACATCAGAGAATGATACAAGAAATAGCAGCGGAAAGAAAATAGATAACACCAGCAGCGGATAGGATATCTCCAATAGAATGCTCCAATCCATAGCTAGCGGAAAGCAAGGTCAGTCGTCCAAGGACTGACTAGCTCTAGATAATCTACTCAACCTGAATATATGAGAAACCCAACTCTAGACTGCCCGTGTGGAAAATGGTGGGCACCCAGAGTTTAGGAAGGGAACAATAAACTCCGAGTCAGTCGTGGGACTGGTGTGAGCAACAAAAATAGTTTATCTTTAAAATAAACACAAAAGATCTTTAAACATTGAATCCCGCAATGCTTTTGGAAAATGAAACTACCATATGACCTCCCTCCACACACATAATGCAAACGCAGAATTGGAGGAGATTTCTTCTTATGATATTCAAAGATGCTTACTACGCAAAATCAAATCATTGGATATTATTATTAGTGCATAGTGCAGAAAACATTTCGAAAGTAGAATACAAATCTTAGCCAGCATAGACATTTCGAACTATGCCTACTATAGCTACCATCTAAACAGTGGGGCACCACCATAAGTAAATGGTAGGTTCTACAACTAAAACCGTACAAGTTCTGTATTGGGAAATGGATTTCCAACAAATGGTCAGGCTAAGGAACTTCCTATGCCACGAAAGAAACGCCTCTGGCTGGACGCTCCGAGAGACAAACTGCTCTCTGCCAACAAGGCCGGGTTACCCCTGTAACTAGGTAACTCACGAATATGTCATCCCCCGGTCCTTTGGGACCTTTATCCGAGCGCTCGATATCCAACATCACACATAATAAATAAAGTGTGTCCACATGAGTAAGCATCTGGGCTCCATACCATGACACCACCCCTTTCCAGAAGGAAATGACATACCCTAAAGGGCGCGACCCTCATAACCTTGCCGCAACATTCCTGTTTCGACCATTTCCGGGTTGTGAGGCCCTGACGAAGTCTCATCCACAAAGCTACGCTTTGGCACAAAGCTATGCTTTGGGTCAACAGATGATCAAAGTAATGATCACAAAGATAAATGATCAAACAAATGATCATATCACAAATGATCAAACGATGATCATCACACATCAACACTCAGCATGTCACATTACCAAATTGGGAGTATATCGCTGATAACCTTCAACTACATAACCTCTGAGCTCGTACGTCTCAGAGAAGGGTGTTAAGCTAAGAGAATAAATTCTCCGCCACCAAACAGAAATGTATTTGAAAGAAATCTGCTTTATATCTCAAAATGTAATGTCAGACATGTAACCATACAAGTCTGTTCCGGGTTCGAACAGAACCGAAGGTACTTCCGAACAAGCCCTTGCAAATCCGGGTATTCACAATCCCGATCGAACTTCCCATCACTTAGGGAATCTCTATACCGGGAGCTACCCAGTGCAGAGACAATTGATAGGTTATCCTATCGTTCTCGCAAATACCCGGTCTTCAACACCGGTCTTCAAATGCATCCATATACGACGTATCACTTATTCGGAATGGGATATGTGACACAAAGGTCCTCTCCCGGCTAAACCGAATAATGAGCGCAATATTTAAAAATATATGGATATTGGGATTTCAGTTAAGTCACAATTTAAACCCAAACTTTCTTTTCTTCAAATGGTTTAACAAATTACCATTTCAAATCTTTTAAACAAAAAGATTCATTCACAAATTTTCCAAATCAATTCCCATTTCAATTTGATTAACTCGCTAAATCTTTAAAACAAAGATTTAACTTATAGCTTTCAAAACAATTCCATTTCAAATGGTTTAAACAAATCATAACTTTAAATCTGTTAAAAATAAACAGATTTAATTCATAGCTTTCAAAAAGAATTCATTCATAACTTGGAAAACCATTTTTCAATTCAATCTTGAAATTCCTTTAATTAAACTGGAATTTCATTTCTTATCTGAAAGCTTTTATTCTTTTAAAACAAACAGTTTTCATTTTGGAAATCTGATTCATTTATACGAGCTAAGGTTCTTGGGTTAAATCCAAATTCTCAAAATTTTACTTTTAAAATGGTTTAAATTCATACAAACACATTTATATCATCTTTAACCATAATTTCCAATCATTGAATTCAATTTCAAATATTGAATTCAAATTCAAATTTAATTATTTAAATTGTAAACTTTACCAAGTTATTCAAAAATAAATTTTATCTTGAACTTCCATTTCAAAAGCTTTTCACTTTAAACCCAAATTTCCCATTTCAAAATTAATTGAAATTAAAATTTCAATTTCAAAAACATCAAATTTAAATCATCTGTGACTTAACTGATTTCCTCGTGAAATCCATATTTGTGTGTGTAAAAGTGTGGTCCAGGGGTTTAACACAATAGTGCAACATCATTCAATCATCACAGATCAAATACAGAAATACAATTGATAAGCGGTATAATGATAACGCTTATCTTTTTCATTCACTGATCACAGATCACAGATATATATCACAGATAAGTAATTTACAGATCACAACATAAATCAAGATGTATCACAAAGCATCATATATCAGGGATGTCAAACAATCAAGTCATCCAATAGAATCCAAATATCCATAAGTATGATCAGTTAATTGTCTGATTAATTCAAATCATATTAATTTCTTATGAATTTCTAATCCTGGTTAATTAACATCAATAATTTTACAAATCATTTTGATTAATTATTCTTTAACAATTTATTTATTTAATCATTAATAATAAATTTACTAACCTTTAATTATTAATTAATCAACCTTCAATTATTAAATAATTAGCCTTTAATTATTTAATTCACCATTTAATTAATTATCTTAAATTAATTGCTTCAATTAATTATTCCTCAATTAATTATCATTCTTTAATCACCTTCATTAATTAATTGACCTTTACTTAACTAATTATTCTCAAATTAATTTATCACATTGATTAATTTCCTTTAATTAATTACAATAAGTGATTATTCTTAATTATCTTCATTAATATCAAAATCTTCAATTAATAACCTTACAATTTATCATTATTAACACATTAATTAATTCAAGAAATCAAAGTTAATCAAGATATAAATTTATCTTAATTAATTCCTAGTTAATTATCTTTATTAACTAATAACATTTCTTTAATTACTTTCTTAAGAAATTTCCTTAGATTAAATCATTGATCTTTATTCATTTTAAAGATAAAACATTTTAGAAACTTCCATTTTAAAAATACACTTTAACAATCAAAATTGTTTAAATCATTTTATATTTAAAAACTTCCATTTTAAAATTCAAACTATTTAACCATTTTAAAGTAGTTAAAACAATTTAAATTCAAAAATTTATTTTGAATTTAACTCTTTTTGAATACAATTAAATATTAAGCACTTTTAAGTTATTAAAATAATTTAAATTATTAAACTTTATTTCTCCCAACTCAGTTTCAAAACTAACTTGAATTCATTATTAAACTTTGATTTAGAACTGGGTTTAACTTTGTTTTAAATTAAAACAAAAAAAATCTAAAAACTGTTAACTGGGTATAGGTTTAAAACCTTGAACAAACTCCTACCCGAGCCTCCCTCATTTACTTCGAATTCGACATGAAGTTTCCCCGAGTCAAACCCTTAAAGACTCGACTAACTCGCGAATTAACTCGAGTGAAAAACTCGAGTACCCTCTGCTTCAACAAACTCCTCCAGGCACAACACAGTGCACCGTGCATATGCACGGTGGCGATGGTCATCGCTGATCATCATTGATGATCTTCCCACATCATCCATCACCCAAACACTCTCTTGCAAGCATCAACACAACATCATCAACTCGAAATCAAATTCGAGAGTTCGAGCCACAAACCTGGAAACACGAGACAGAACCCAACCTCCACACCTATCAACGCCTCGCCTCCTTATCTCCGACCACGAAACTTCACCTCCGGCCACTACTTCTTCCACACTCCATCAATCACCTACTCGAATATAGGAAAGCTCGATCATTCATAGGGGCTGCGACAATAAATTTTTTGAGCAACAGAAAACTAGGGTTATAAATTTCAATCCTAAATCACCATCACCACAATGCTTAAATCGTCTTCCCCATAATTTTCCCTGAAACCATGATCATGCTTCTACCTCCAGGAAGAAATCCAATCTTCCATAGCCAGTGGACCACCAGAAATTGCTCCAACATCAAACTTAGTTCAAACAAGGACAGAGCCTAAATCCTAATACTAAAAATTAAGATTTTAGTTTTAAAAATCACCATTTGGTTTAAGAATTCAGATTACATTCCTGAATTTATAAATTATGGTATTTGAATTTTTTTTATTATTACACATGCACTGTATTTTTATTTTATTTTTTTGAATTTCCAGAAACAATACAGACTTTATTATATATTAAATAAAATTTTAAACATTAACTTATGTTACAAAACCATATATTGTTTGAATCTTAAATCTTAACAAAGATTTGAACATGAGATCATGATTTTGATCAGAATTTAAACCTGGAATTCTAAAACAGGCAAGAACACATCACAAACATAGAGATGAGAATGTAACAGAATTTTTAACTTAAACAATTTAAATTTGTGATGTTACTCACTAGAATCAATCAGGCAACCATATAGAAATACTCTTAAGCATTTTAAAAATGAAGTTACTCACAGTGCTTAAAGAAGAAAGAACAGAGCTTGAAAATTTGCAACAGGCTTGAATTCTTGCTTTGAACTGTCTTGCTTAATTTCTATTTTCAGATATTTGTATTGATTTGAATTCTCCTGGCTTTGAGTTTTAAATTTGCTTTGATCAATACTTTGATGATTTGCTTTTGCTCTGGTCTAATTTTCCAGGCTGAAGTTGCTTTGTTGGTTTGTTTGGAAAAACTTCACTTTGATTTTGTTTTGTTGTTAAAGTTTGAAGTTTGTTTTAGTTTGAGATGATATTATTTTAGTTTTCTCAGTTTGGAATGGACGAAGTGAAATGAAGAGTTGATGTATAAAAGAAAGCTTACAGGTTAAAATATTGTTTTGTACAATACTGGTTATACATTTTGTACAACATTTCAGAGATATTTCTTTCTTTTGTTGGCTGATGGGTTGTGTTGTGATGGCTTCATTAATTAAAAGTTGTACCAATATATATTTTATGTCTTCATTTCGGCTGTAATGTTTGAGATAACATGATGGCTTCCTTCACAAGATTTTGTTTACTTGTTTTCATATTTGCATACTATTCTCATGTACATTTATTTTTATTTTTTGTATCTATTTTTATTTGTATTATTTCGTATTGATTTATTAATACGATATTAAGATCTATATTTTACTTTACATTATATAAAACTATATTTTTATATTTCTCTTTAAACCATCTATTTACAATTTAAATTCAAATCATATATATATATATATAATTTCAAATTTTACTCATATATGCCCGTATACATATATATTCAATATATACAATATTTTTAAATTTAAATGATTTATACCAAATTATTGGTGATCGAGGAAACTCGCATCACTTTATCATTTTATTTTACAAATTTTATTCAAAATAAATTTAATTATCAATTTAAAATTTATATAAAATTCGGGGTCGTTACAAGTACAGGTTGAATATAGAAATTAGTATTGAGTATAATTACTCTAAAATCGATGAAGAAAATACGATTTAACGAAAGAGGCTTAACATTTCTATCTACACATATACACATCTTTTAATCGATAACTGGTTTGGAGAGACCGGGATCAGATTTGGGTGATTCCTATCCGAAAACCACTTCGTACCAATATACGCGTTCGAAAGTAAAGACATGTTGAAGATAATGATTTTGAATATGGAGGTCTTCATAATGTAGGGCTTCTTGCCACTAACCTCGTGATTCCCATATTAATACATATGGTGGTAGTAGTACCTTCATTTTGAAATCTTCTGTGCAAGGACTGCTTGCTATTAATCCTAGGGGTGATTTCCAAACAGGATGTAGTAGAAGTACCTTCGGTTTTTCCTATTTCTTGACAAATTGTATGGACGAATGTATGACATTGCATTTCTAAGACCACGTACATTGGTTTCTACAAACGTACATATGTTTGGTGGTGTAGGAGGTAACCCCTCTTATACTTAACGCCCTTCCTTGAGGTGTATGAACTCTGGGTTTGTACTTTTGTGGAAACCAATTAGTGTGCCGTCGGAAATGGCATTGTGGCATTCAAAGTGGGACTTGTCATGTGAAAGGTAAAACATTACCTCAAGCCTCACACATCGGTAATGGCAAAAACATGGTAGATGCGGTAAGGCTAAGTGGGTTGCACCCATTAGGATATGTTCATCACCTTTCTAAATTGCCCTCTATATTTCGGGTTTGTTGTGTATGATGTGGTCACGGATAGGTCAAGAATGACCGGGGTAGTCCCTTACCTTGTCATTGTTAGAAATCCATTCTCCAATACGTGCCTTTACAATTTTGATTGTAGAACCTAGTATGCTAGAATTTAATCAATGTAACAATTTCGGCTATGATTAATATGTTATTTGAAAGGATTTTCAAAGAATGTCATTAGAAATAATATCAAATGATTTGATAAAAATGTTTATTTATCATAAGGTAAAAAAACCGTCTGTGTTTATATGCGGCGTGATCTTTTGAGATACTTTTCTTTCCAAAGGTTTTGTTTGACATCAAAGTTGATTTATGACACCGTCATATATATTTATGATTTGCGTTTCTCATGTTGGTTTGCTAAGCCTAATCCGAGTATTTTTAATGCTCAGGTCAGATCCGAGTAGTTTCAGGATTAACTGAAGACGTTTGGAGTTTCCAGAGGAGAGCTGGAGATCTTCATCAATGTATGTCGACATACCTAGGTGGCATATGTCGACATATATGCTAGAATTTCAATATTCAAGAAATAAAGACATATATTTATATTACAGGTAAATAGTCATAAGGAAGAAGTTGCAAAAAAAATTTAGTCTCAGAGACAACAAGTTTACTTTTTAGTCTGAAGGACACTTTTTAATGTAAACTGAAAATGATAGTTACAACTATCATTCTGTAATTTACACTAAAAAGTGTCCTTCAGCCTAAAAAACAAACTTCTTGTCCCTAAAACTAAATTTTTCTCTAACTTTTTCCTTGAGCCTAAAAACCCCTTTATATTATTATATTTATATTATTATATATATAATTTTATTTATACTTATTATATTATATATTTATTCCTATATTAAATACTTGTGAAAATCAAAAATTCAAAATTTTAAAAATAATTGAAAAGAATAAAGTATGAAATGTAAAAGTACCGATTTCACTGATTCCTTTGATTAACTCATTTAATCTTCCATCTCCATGAAACACATGCTGATATTTTAATGTCTGGTTCATTATCACTAGATGTTGTATCAGAATTTTCCAAAGTTGCATTGAAAGCCCTTTTTCTCTTTTCAAATGAATCGGTATTTGGTGAATTCTTTGCTTTCTTCTGATGTAGATAGTCTCTTGGTAGATGATTAGATTCACCACAGTCGAAACACTTAAAAACATTTCCATTTTTGGTTTCAATTTTTCAAAGGTTGTTGATCTTTCTATACTTCAAAATTTTTCTAAAATTTTGGGTCATAAAAGCAATCTCCTCATCATTATCGTCGTCGTCTGAATCTTGATCGTTAGTTGTTGCATTGACTGCAATTGATTTCTTTTCACACACCTAACTATCCTTACCCTGCAACTATGCTTCATAAGACAATAGATTACCAATTAATTCTTGAATTTTTAATTTACTAATATCATTGGCTTCCTCTATTGCTGAAGTCTATTGGTCCCATTATGAAAAGAATGAATTAAGGATTTTTCCTAACTTGATCCAATTTGGAGAAATTTTTCCCTAGTGATGTTAATGGATGAACTATATCTTGAAATCCAGAATACATATCAGATATAGATCATTCTATTTCATTTTAAAATGTTAAAACTGGTTGGTTAGCATAGATATCTTAGTTTGTTTTACTTTATTAGTGCCCTCGTGTATGACTTGTAATGTTCTCCAAATTTCATAGGCAAACTCACCAATAAAAACTCGATTAAAGTCATTTTTATTTAAGGAGAAAAATAAAATATTTATGGCTTTTGAGTTACTAAGTGCCTATGCCTTTCGATTTATGCTCTATTATGAATATTCAGTTTGTGGTTCAGTATATTCATTTTATGTAATGTTGCAAATATCTAAGCCATTGGATTGTAAGTAAATATTCATCCTACATGATCAGTAAGCATAATTGTTACCATTAAATAGTGGGGTCTAGCAATTGATTGTCCTTCTACCAAATTTTTAAAAGTGTACAAGTGTTTCTAGCCATTTATAATTTTCAAAAATCAAATAACGAGTTTTCTGAAAGCCTAATGCTCTGATACAAAATGTGAGAAACAGTGTAGTATAAATTATACTAGTGTGGATGGATCTTAAGGCTACTATAACACTAAAGGGGGGATGAATAGTGTTTTATAACTAATATCAAACTTTTTAAATAGTTTCAAGATTTAAATCAAAACACAGATAATCAACACAGATTTATATTAATGGGAAGTCATAGATATATATTAATGCAGAAAAACTAAGAGAGATGGCAATAGGATTTTATACTGGTTCGATTAACCAATCCAACATCCAGTCCTTTACAGTATTAGTATAGATTTTATTTTAATGCCCACTTTAATCAGGTAGCAAGCAAAACAGATTACAATCTTGATTTCAAGGCAACTAGATAAACCCTCCCGACTTTTGGGCTCAGGGTAGACTCTTTTCATTTTTCGGGCAACAAGATCACCCACTTGATTTAAATAGGCAATAAGCACACCCACTTGATTTGAATGGGCAACAAGCACATCCACATAAAATAGTAGTAGAGAGTTGTCGATTTCCAATACAAATAGTTGTAACTTGAATACAAGATATTTTATAACCCTTTTATAGCACTTCAATATTTGAATTAATGAAAGAAAAGTTTGGAACAATAAGAGAATGATTTAAATACTTGCAAAGTAGTCAGTAGATTATAGAGAATGAATGTAGTGAAGTATAGATTGACTTTGAGTGGATTTGAAGAGTATAGAAAGTGGATTTTATGAAATATATAATGAGAATTTAGATTAAGAAGGATGGAGTGAATAATTAGTTAAAAATTCATTTTTCGGTCTTTTTATAAAGTGCTTGAAGGGACATGTCTATTCACAAAAAGATGGAGCCAAAAAGACATAACTCTTCAAATTTTAAAAAATGATCTAACGGTACATATGTCGACATACTCAGGTACGATATGTCGAAATATCTTTGTATGTTGGGAAAAACAATCATATTTTTAAGTGTTATAAAATTATAAAATTTTGTAAAACCATTTTAAAATAGTTTTTAAATACTTTAATATACAAAACTATTTATAAAATATTTCTGTAATATATTTTGAAAATAAAATAGATTTTTAGTGAGAGAATATTTCAAAAAAAAGAAAGTTGCTATCAAGGACTTTAATAAATTTATCTAATGTCTATTGACTATTATCTATAGTCTTGAACTCTGCATGTCTTTGTCTTCAACTCATGAGTCTTCAATTGTCTCGATCATCTCTGAATCTTGATCTCTAGTCTCTTTACTGATCAGTATTCAAACTCGATTAACTTGTACTTGTATAAACCTATGTAACATATTGCAAAATATTCTATAAATCTTGGGAAAACGTTAGTACCTATATTTATATGGTTGTTGTCATCAAAATCAATATCTGTGGTATTAACAATGACGTTCATCGAACGAACATAATTGAATCTGAATTGAAGCATTGGGAGTGAAACAAAAGTTCAATAGAGAATTTGTCTCCTCGATTATATGGGCTTAGTACCATGGTCAACTGTAGCTAACTCAAAGTCAAAATATTTGGCCAAAGCAAGTTCAATTAATAATTATTGTTATTATTAAAACAAGGACTTTGTGTTTGGATTAAACAAGTTAAATGTGGACGATATTGGAATTTTGACCAAAACAAAATCCAAAAGTCCCAATGTGATATAGTTTTGCTGAAGAGAATTAGTATGAGTATTCATTACTACTAGGTACCGCATAAAATGGTGATTTACTTAAAAATGTGTAAGCGATAAATTCGACCAAACTTTCACACACTGGCTAAGATGACATGTGAACATTAATATATGAATTGTTCGATATTAATCGCTGATTAAATTTATACCTCTGAGTTGTCTAATCATAATGTTAAATATTGAAATACCACACAATTGAATTGAATTAAATTTTATTTGATTTATTTAAATTAGTATTTAATAAAGTGTGCATATAAAAGGTATATATGTACGTATCGATATGTGATATCGATGAATATTTAAATTGGATTTAAATTAAGTAAATATTGATAGGATTTAGAAAATTTTATGGGACCAAGTGACCTATGTCATGACCAACCGTAATAAAGCGAAAGGGGTGAGTTTTGAATGAAAAATCTAGTTTTGCCGGGCAAAAAGAATAGGTTAACAAGGAGATTTGGAACTCCACCTTTTACTCACTTATGTTGCCTATTCAAACCTTGCCTCCTCTCTCATTTGCACTTTATCTTTCGTCCTACCCTCTACCTCATTTTGGCCACAATTTATACTAGTCTATCCACTTTATTTCCAAATGAAATTCAAGTAAAATTAAATCTATTTCAAGCAGTGGTATTCTTTTCAAGTTAGCTGCAATTTCTGGAGGATCTAGATAAGATCTGAAGGAGCTTTCTTTCAACGTTTATCATGCACTTCACAGGCAACATCTTTGGCAATGATTTACTTGCACTATTATTTCAAATCTACATATGCTATTTGTATTTTTTTTGCTACACTGAGTACACATACACAAAAAATTATTGTCCATTTATGCACATATACATATAACCATTTAAATTGATTATAAAAAACCTTGTATACATATAAAACACATATATTCTTTAGGCTATGTTTATAAAAATAGAAATTAAAAATGCTTTTAATTAATTATTAAATTTTAAAATATGAATTTCACAGTTAGTGTAAATATATATGAATTAATCTATTAACATATACATACCTACGTACGTATGTACATATGTATGTGTGTGTAGGCATATATTCAAAAATAATATATATATATATATATATATATATTTGTAAGAAAAAGAAATTTTTTATACATACATAAATATGTTAATGCCGAAATATATATAATAATATATACATATATTTTAATATTTTAAATTATTAATATATGTCTAAAAATATTAATGTAAATCCATATGGATTAACATTATTTAAAATATTTTTTAAATCCTTACATATTTTTATAATTAAAAATATACATATACCTACATATATAAAATAAAATTTTAGGAAAATACATACGAAATTGTATAATTAAAAAAAATTATTTGTTTTAAAATAAAATGTTTTAGTATAACAGTTTTTAACATATGTGTGAAGGACCTCAAGCTCAAGTAGTAAGAGGTTTGATGTTTTAGATAGAGATTCCAGCTGAGGTCATGGATTCGAGCCTCTAAAACATCATAATGAGTGCTCTTTTAAGAAAAAGTATCACTCTTGTTGTAAAAAACAAATTTTAACATATGTAATTATATATACTATTTTTTTTTCGCAAGTTAAGCTAGGTTTTTAAGGAGAAACTATACCTCATTTATTAAAAAACCAACCCCAAAACAACAAAGTAGCACACAACACTAACACTACAATACAACAGCAAATGCAAAAACATAATACAACAACACAACAAACAAAGCAGAACTGAAATAACAAGACACATGCAGCATAGAAAAGAAAAGAAACCCTAAAACAACTCAAAGGATACCTCCAAAGCTACGGGTAACTTGATCACCAGGTTCAAATGGGAAGGCATGTGCTTGCATGCCAATTGTAGTTCTGGACGTAGACAACACAAGATGCAGCAACTCCACATGAGACTTCCTTATGCCATCAAAAATCCTACTATTTCTTTCGTTCCATATTACTTTCACAAACTTCCTAATCAAAGTATGATACATATGACTCCTAAAATTTTTTTTGGTGTTCTAAGAATAGCTTATGCCATTCAAGCTCACTGACCCGACAATTGCTGGGAAGGCCAGAAGCTTTCAAGAGATCATCCAGAGGCAACAAACAAAGGGAGATTTGAAGAAAATATGGGCGTTAGTCCCTTCACCATTGTCATAGAGAGTACACAGCGCTTCATTGAGGAATGCCATATCACGCGAGCGGTTCTTAGTAAGAATAGCATTTTTAACTACCCTCCAGAAGAGGAAATTGTCATTATAACTCTGGTGCTTGATCCAGATTCTAGAATACCAAGGACATAAAGAACTAGTCCCAATCATCTCCTTGTAAACATACTTGATGTTGTGCTTGGCAAATTTGTTACCCCAAAGGAGACTGACATAATCACAAGTAGAGAACTTGATGGAACTAATATTGGACCAGAGCAGACTGATAATATGGTTGTTGTTGTGGGGCAAATGGACACTATTATCGTAGAAGTAATCTCCAAGTTTAGCTCCATATGGTATGTCAGATTGAGCAATCTGCTGGTGGGTTAGGATATTACTAGTCTAGACCGAGGATCATGCCAGAAGCTCAAGTAAGAGTTGGAGCATATTTTGGTTGATACAAGATAAATACATTTAGTTCTACAAGCCAGGATGGAGTTCTATAGCCAGTTAGAAGAGGGTGGTCTGAGCATGGTCTAGAACACTACTAAAACGGCTTCGAATAGCGGCAGGCGTTTGCGACGGCTAAAAAATGCGGCCGTCGCTAGCCGTCGCTATACGAAATATACAGGCTGCTTCCCGCGAGCAGAACTTTCATTCCTTTCCCCCCCAAATTAAACTCTCCTTCCCCCAATCCGCCGCCCCCCGTCACCGCAGCCGCCGCCCCGCCTTCCGCCGCCTCCAAATCACCCAAATTCGCATAGGTATGCTTCTAATCTCTATTTTGAATGTAAATTTGATGTTTTTAGGTTTAGTTTAAACCCTAATTAAATTAGGATTTGTTGTTAAATTAGGTATTAGTAGTGTTGTTAAATTAGGTATTAGTAGTGTTGTATGTTGATTTGGTAGATTAATTAGTTTATTATCATGAAGTTAAATTAGGTATTAGATTAATTAGTTTATCATGAAGTTGAATAAATGGTTGATGTAGATAATTAGTGTTGGCGATTAACATGGTTAGTTGTGTTAGGTGAAAAATTAGTGTATATTAATGATTAACTTGGTTATTGATAAATTTACATGAAAGTATTTCATAGTTTATAAAATTGAAAAATTACAAATTTAAGTTGTTAAGTGAATTTAAATTTACAAATTTTTATTTAATAATTAGATTTTTATTGTTTTCCAATTATCTATTTGATAATTAGATTTTGTTGTTTTCTAATTATGTTCATTGATAATTCTTCTATTTATCTTATTGATTTAGCAACGGCTAGCGACGGCCATTTTAATAATTTTAGTGATGGCTAGCGACAACTAGCGACGGCCAAAATGCAAAAGGTTGTATATATTGTACAAAAATAAAGTTTATACAAAAAATTAAAAAATGAATATGAGAACATTAAAAATTTTGCAAATATTTATTTTTTTTAAAAAAAAATTAGGAAATGACTTTAAAAACAACTGATATTGTACTAAAATCGATTTTGTAAAGAAATTAAGAAATGAATATAACAACAACAAATATTCCGCTAAAATCTATGTCGTAAAAAAATAAAGAAATGAATATTGAACTAAAATTGTTAATTGAATGTTGAACTAAAATTTAAATATACAAATTTATGAAATAAAATTTAAATAGTTGAAACATTGTCAAAATTTGAAAAGAACAACAATATTTGATAAAATTTAAAGAAATTTTTTTATCCCTTAGATTGGCTTTGGCCCCGTCTGGCAAGTGTTGTATATGATCGTTATATGGATGTTCGTTTTGTAACGGAACGGACATTTATATTCATCTGATACAATATTTGTCGGATTTGTCCCTGTATTGGACAAGTTACAAACACAATAAAGTAATTACATATTATAAATCATTTCATTTTAAACGGTTACAAAATTTCGACAACACTTCCTTTACGTTCCCTGTGTACACGCATTTGTGTACGATACAGGGAACAGAAGGGAAGTGCTGCCGAAATTTTATTGAACCGTTTAATCTGAAATGATTTATAAAATGTAATTACATTATTGTGTTTGTAATGGGAAGTAGGATGACTGACCACCGAAGTGAAAACCAAAATACCAAAAAATAAAAAAATAAAGTGAAGTTTTTATTTTGAATTTTCTGCAACGATGAACTGTTTACAATGGAGAATGGTTGAAAATTAATGATTTAAATTGTCTAACATACATTTTCAAATCAGGAAAAATGTTCAATTATTTTCTCGACCGTACCTGGATGTATGAAGTCAGAATTGGAAAGAAGGGATCAATAAAGCAACATTTCTACAATGGTGTACACGAATTTATTAGATTTGCTAAATCTAATAACTGAAACAACACAGAAATTCGTTGTCCGTGTAGTAAGTGCCAACATTTGAAGCATTGGAAACTAGATACAGTTGAAGTACATTTGTATCAATATGGTTTCATGCCTGATTATTATTTCTAGGATTGTCATGGAGAACTTGTTGAACCTACACCTAATACTGAAGTGTTAGAGGACGGTAATATGATGACGAATCCGATAGAAAATATGGTGGATGATGCAGCACGATCAATGTTTCCTACAACTGAAGCTGTCGATGAAGACGAAAATGTCGAAGAAGAACCGACTGCGGGAGCTAAAAAAATATACGATTTGTTGGATTCTGCTAAGAGGTCGTTGTGGGACAGATGTAAAAGCGGAACCGAACTTTCAGTAACCACCGAATACATAACTATGAAATCAAAATTCAACCTTACGGAAGCTGCATTTACAGCAGTTGTACAAGCTGCAAAACGACACATGCCACCCAATAATCTGATGTGCGATAGTCATTATAAAGTAAAAAAAATTGATGTCCGCTTTCGGTCTACCGTACGAGAAGATAGATGCATGTGTGAAAGGTTGCACGTTGTATTGGAAAGACGACGTTGACCTTAGAAAATGCAAAATATGTAACGAAGAAAGATACAAACCAAGAAAGAAGAAAGGGAAAGAAGTCCCGTACAATAGAATGCATTATTTGCCCATCACTCCCAGACTTCAAAGATTATATGCATCTTCTGCTACGGCCTATCATATGCGATGGCATAGTGTGATAACAGCGGAAGAAGAAACTTTGATACATCCATCCGACGGAGAAGCATGGAAACATTTCGATAAGACTTATCCCGCATTTGCTGCGGAAAGCCGTAATGTCGGACTTGGTTTATGTACGGATGGATTTTAACCATTTTCATAGTTTGGTAGTAAATATTCATCCTGGCCAATTATCGTTACTCCGTATAATTTACCTCCATGGATGTGTATGAAGACACCATATATGTTTCTCACCACTGTTGTTCCCGGCCCTCATGATCCAACCCAAGGAATTGATGTTTATTTACAACCATTGATCGAAGAGTTGAAGAAACTGTGGAATGAAGGAGTCAAAACTTACGATGTATCAAGGAAAAAAAATTTCGTTTGTTCGCTTCTTTGTTATGGACTATTAATGATTTTCCTGCATACGGGATGCTTTCTGGTTGGAGTACGGCCGGTCGTCTAGCATGCCCTTATTGTATGGAAGAAACACGAGCATTTTCGTTATGATATGGGAAGAAAGTTTCGTGGTTTGATTGTCATCGGTGTTTTCTTTATCCCAATCATACTTTTAGAAGAGATAAGAAAATTTTCATAGCTAACAGAGAAGAGAATTTGAAACCACCCAAGGTTTGGTCAGATGAGGAAATATACGAAATTGTAAGGGACTATCCAAAGATACATGAAACTGGAGTCCAGACTGAAATCCTAGGAAAGTCAGACATTCATAATTGGTGCAAACAAAGTATATTTTGGGAGTTACCATATTGGAAAGATCTCTTACTCCGACATAATATTGACGTGATGCACAACGAAAAGAATGTGTTTGATAATCTGTTTAATACAATTTTGAATGTAAAGGGCAAAACCAAGGACGATTTGAATTCAAGGCTTGATATAGCAAACTATTGTAAGCGCCCGGAACTTCATATGAAGCCTAATGACAATAAAAAAACCGAAAGCATGCTATGTGCTAAACAATAAGCAAGTAAAACTCGTGCTAAAGTGGGTGGAAGAATTAAGATTTCCCGATGGGATTTCTTCCAATCTTCGTAGATGTGTTGACTTCAAAAATAGTAAACTGAGTGGGATGAAAAGTCACGATTGTCATATCATGATGGAATATTTACTACCCGTGGCTTTCAAAGAACTGTTGCCCGTAAAAGTATGGAACGTTATAACAGAGTTATGTTTGTTTTACAAACATCTTTGTTCGACAACATTAAAGGTGGATCGTATACGTAAACTTGAAGTAGAAATACCCATACTGCTATGCAAACTGGAGAAAATACTTCCGCCTGGTTTCTTTAACGTAATGGAGCATTTACCTATTCATCTTCCATCTGAAGCACTTCTTCGAGGTCCTGTGCAATATGGATGGATGTATCCGTTTGAGAGGTAAAACATGTGCAATGTTCATGTCAATTTCAAATTCAAATTTGTATATCTAAATATGTAATAAATATCTTAATAGGTACTTGAATCATCTGAAGAAGAAGATTCGACAAAAAGCCCGAGTTGAGGGTTCGATATGCAAATCGTATCTTGAAGAAGAAGCCTCATTTTTTTTCTCTCACTACTTCAAGGACGATGTGAACTTATCGTTTGTAACTGTTCCTCGAAATGAGGAAGTCGTTGAACAAAATTCTTCTCAAACAATGTTATCTGTTTTTAGACAACATGGTAGACCTGGTGGAAAATGGGTGGAAATATGGTTGGACGATAGAGACCACCATGTAGCACACACGTATGTTCTTTTAAATTGTGTCGAAGTCGCACCATTTGTCAGGTAATAATTAATTCACTTGTAATTTACTTTTACGTACATAATAATTATAACACATATTATATATATGCAGTATCTACGAATCACAGTATCCATCTGGCGATCTCAGTAAAGAATTTGCCAAATGGTTTTTGAACTATGTTTATGAGCCAAGAAACTGTGTCGTTGATGAAGGCTTAAGACATCTTGCGATTGGACCGAAAAGAAATGTGAGGACTTATCCAGTATTCTTCGTCAATGGGTTTAAGTTCAACACGAAAGATTACGGGGCTGAAAAATTAACATATAACAGCAGGGTATTTGTCAAAGGCAGTGATGATCCAGATGAGCATTTAAAAGATTTTTACGGCGTCTTAACACAGATTCTAGAGTTGACATATTATGTTGAACCTTTAGAAAAGTTTTTTTTATTTAAGTGCAATTGGTTCAGTAACGTTCCTGGTTCCAGAATCAACGTGCATAAAGAGTATAAACTTATTGAAATAAGGCATACATCACACTACTATAAGTACGATCCTTTTGTATTAGCTAAGCAAGCGTTACAAGTTTATTTTGCTCCGTATCCATCTTTGAAAAGAGATAAAGCAGATTGGTCTGCTGTTTTCAAAACAAAACCAAGGTTTACGTTTGATGGAAATAATATTCCAGATGAAACAGCATATCAAGCCGATCTTGAACTAAATACAGAAATAATAATAACTGATGATATTGATGTAGGGCCTTTGAATGATGAATCGAACGTCTTATTTGATGCATTCGAAAGCACCGAAGAAAATGAGATAGAATACGAGACTGAGTCTGAATCAGAAAACGATGAAGACTGATCGTTATTGATATAATTGTTATGTGATAGTGATTGAAACATGCTATGTAATAGTAAATTTCTGTAATTGTTCTGTGATGATCATTTAGTTAATTTTTATCCATGTTTTGTACTAGTAAATTTTTATAATTGTTCTGTGAAAGTGATTGAAACATGCTATGTAGTAGTGAATTTCTATTATTGTTCTGTGATGATCATTTATTTATTTTTTATCCATGTTTTGTACTAGTAAATTTTTATAATTGTTTCTGTGAAAGTTATTGAAACATGCTATGTAGTAGTGAATTTCTATAATTGTTCTGTGATGATATTGTTTTTCTATAGTAGATATGTCTGGCAGGAGACGAAGTATGACAGGCACGCCATCCCCATCTCCCGGTGCAGGTGGTAGTAGCACTGCACCGGACTTACGTCCGATGGCAGAAGTTGTTCCGAAAAGTGCCGGGTAAGTATCAGTTTTATTTAAAGTATAAGTTTTAAAATCCACTAAACATGTATATCATAACTTTTGCAGGGGCTTTGAGGTGGAGCCAGCAGATTATATTCTACAGGTTTCGAGGAAGACTTTTCAGAGCCGGATGGATGGTTGTTGGCCTCGCTGGGACGACATCCCCCCTCATGTCAAGAACGCAATACAGGTCGATTTACTTGTAAGTAGTAGTTTGAATTTCAGTTGTAAATTAATATAATCTATATAACTTAAAATAATTTCAATTTACAGGCTGTAGTCCACGTTGACCCTGACGACATGGACGTTTTCTTAAATCACTGGAACAAAAGAATGAGGAAAAATTACAAGGATACATTGTCCAAGGCTAAGAATTCAGGCAAAAAGCCGAACTGGATGGGTGACGGTGTATGGACTGATCTTCTTCGGCTTTGGGACACTCCGGCAGCAAAAGTAAGTAATATATGTTTGCTTTGTTATTTAAATCTAATATAAATCTCGCAAGATATATACGTGATAATTTATCTTAATTTGTAGGAATTATCTGCGCGGAACCGGGCTAACAGGAATAAAAATCCTGCATTGCACCGTGGTGGCTCCAAATCCTTCCAGGAGCATAAGAAAGAGCTGGTAATTAAATTTATAAACTGTGTTTACATTTTATTAAAATATTTTATAATCAGATTAGCAATAATATTTATATATTTTCAGGCCACGAGATACAACCGCGAGCCCACTATGGCCGAGTTGTTCAAGATGACGCATGCCGTGGAGAGGACTGATGAAGAAGGCAATGTTTCGTACGAGTGGACGGATGACAAATCCCAATCCGTAATGGTAAACTTATTTATTGTTAATAACAATATTTTGTCTTATTTTATTTTCAAAAACTTGAAATTCGGTTTTTATCGTGTAAAACAATTGTTTGTAATCGCAGGAGAGGTACGAAGCTGAGCGGGCTCGGGTAGCACAATCCACTGGTCGGGAAGAGCTTACGCTAGAGGAGGCGAACAATATCTGGGATGCTATTATTGACCCGCCTTCTCGGACCAATGTGCGGTATAGCTATGGAAATCTGGAGGTAAATTTTGACATGTACTAATATAAATTTACACATGCATATGAATAGTTAAATAATTTTAATAATATTATATATATATACTAATATATAAATAATTATGAACTATTTTACAGACGATGAGATCGCAGAGTGCATACATGAGGTCCCAGCAAGAAGAGGAGATTGCTCAGTTGAAGAAAACAGTGGATGAAATAAATGATTGGAGGAAGAGTTTCTTCGAGCAACAGCTGGATGAGCGGATTGCAGGTTATTTGCAACAGCATGGGAGGATGCCTGGAGAGGATGGCAGCGATGGTGAGGAGTAGGTATGCTTGTTTGCTCATGTTACAGTTTGGTATATACACATTTTGGTTGGTTTGGTGTATATATATTTCGGGATATTATGTACATATTTTGATGACTTGTAGTTGTGTTAACGGTTTGTTTGGGTTAACGGTTTGTAGTTGTGGTTGGAAAACTATGTACACATTTTGGTTGGGAAACTATGTACATATTTTGATGACTTGTATTGGTTGACATTTTGGTTGGAAAACTATGTATATGATTTTGTTTGGTTTTGTTGGATTTTATATTGTTTGAATGTATAGTGATGTTATATGATGGATATATGATGGTTATAGTTGATGAATATAGTGTATAGTGGTTGTGGTGATGGTATTTGATGGTTATTGTTTGAAGTGTATATGGGCTGTGCAAGTGCATAGAATTTTGTTCAGTATAGCGACGGCTGGCGACGACCATTTTGTTCAGATTAGCGACGGCTAGCGACGGCAAGCGACGGCTAGCGACGGCAAGCGACGACCATGTTTGTGTCGCTTAGCGATGGCTAGTGACGCTAATTAGACGTTGGAAAATTTCCACGTGGCACATTTGCAGTCGCGAGCCGTCGCTATTTAGGTGACGGAGCCGTCGCTAAAGCCGTCGCGATTCTATTGGGCGACGAGGTAAATAGCGACGACATTTAGCTCGGCTAGCGACGACCGGCGACGGCTAAAAGCCGTCGCTATCAGGTGCCGTTCTTGTAGTGGAAGTCTCTACCACCAACTAAGTGCTTCCTTATCCATATACTCCATAAGCTACATCTACTCGAGAACAAAGAACAAATAATCAAATCGAAGGTTGCACGAAAAATTTTCAAATGAAGCAATCAAACGAAAAGGAACAAGTTGAAATCGAAAGAAATAGCTTGACCACTTTTACAATGGAGATTATAACTTTAAAATGCAAAGTGACAAAACACATTTTTTTTTCTAAACAAAGTCAGAGCATAAAATACAAACTAAGATACCAAAAATTTCAAAAGAACACAACACTTTCATTTTCAGATTCAAAAACCAGGCTCTGACTGGTATTTCAACAAAATGAAGATGCGAACAAAAATGACAACAAACTTTTCATTATCCTTTTGTATTCAGCTAACAGCTCAGAAAAAAAAAATATAGACAAATAAAAAAAAGAAAAATCAAGAAAAAGTGACAAAAGGAAACTTTGTTCATTTCACAACCAAGTCAAAATCTGACACTATATTTCGCATGCTTTTTTTTTCAAATAACAAGGGCCAGGACGACACATAAACCAAAATAAAATATGAGGCGACAAACGAAATTGGCTCATCATTTTTCTTTTCCAACTACAGGTGCTCGGTCTATCTTTCAACAAGAAAAAAAACAAACTGACATATGGAAAAATACAAAAGGTGACCACTGTTTGCTCGTATAATATTTTCAACTACAGGGGTCTGGGTGGTCTCGGCCTGGAGTAGGAGGTGTGGCTGGCGGGGTTTGCGTTTCGGTGGTGCCTAGTCTCGGATGGGCAGGGGCTGACGTGGTGGTGGTGGTTGGCATGGGTTGGAGGGCCGTGGGTTCTCGGCTGGCATTGGAGACGTGGGGATTGGTGATGTTTGGCGTGAGGTGGTGGATGGTCTTTGCCTGGAGGCGAATGGGCAGGGCGTAGGGCGGAGCATGGAGGAGCGGTGGCTATGTTCGGTCTGGCAGTGTGGCTTCGTGGTGGTGTGGTCACGGTTGGGGTGGGGAGTTCTAGGCTCGGCGTGGGATGCCTGGGGACGTGATGGTGGCTGTGGTGGCAGGCGTAGGCTTTGGTCTGGATCGGTGGTGATCTGGTGATGGATGGGATACGTGGGACTGGTGAAGGCATGGGTAGGCAAATGATAAAGTGAAATAACAGGGGACAGGCAAACATGATATGACAAAGGGAATTGGAAAAAGAAGTAAAGGTAAATACGAACGAAGGCAATGGTACAGCAAAAGCAAGGACCACAACAATTTGAATACAAATGAAAAGGTAAGGAAGGCGTGGGGTAGGCCAACAGCAAACAGGGATGAACAGTAACAAAGCAGAGCAAAATGAAAAATAAAAAAAAATTTCTCTTAAAAATAAATTTGTTAAAGGATTTAAATGAACATTTTAATGTATGATTTTATAAGTTCTAAACTAGGTAGAATCTGTAGCACTTGTTAAGTGCTGTGGTTATATAAGTGAACCAAAAGACTAAAATGAACTAAGGCTGTGATAGTACTTGGTAAGTGCTGTTGTAGCAGAAACTAAAATTGAATCTGAACTAATAAAAGGGCTACTGTAGCACTTGTTAAGGACTGCAGTAGGCGGAAATATAATTTTGTTTAAAACTGAACGATTATAGCAGTTTATAAATGTTGTTTTGCTGAATTAAAAATGTTTTCAAATATAACTTATAGCAGTTGTTATTAAATGCTGTGAAATGATGAAATTTTTAATAATTAGAGTTTTTGACTTAGTAAACGAATTCAGAATGGTTTGAAACTTTGGAAATTGAATACTTGATTTGAAAATATAATAATTACACTTTTAAAAGGTTTAAATGAATTATTTTGATTGGAATATAAACTATTTAAAAGTGATGTGAAATGATAGTAAATGAACGATATCTTTAAATTTAAAAGGTATTTAAAGTAATATTTAGATTTGAACTCAAATGATATTTGGAATATTAAAATGATTTGAAATGAAGTTTTGAAATGATATGATATTTTAAAAATATGGAAATGGTTTGGAATTGATTTAATCTTTATTTTGATAAAGATTTGGATTTGAAATGATATTCTATTTTGAAGTATAAACTGTTTTTAAAACTTATAACCACGGGTTATAATAACGTTGGGTTGTTAAAGAGACCGGGATCGGATATGGACATACTCTCTGTCTTACCGAAAACCACTTTGACAACCGTGTACGCGGTGGAGATTCCAGAATGAAGTAGGATGGTGGCGACGTTCTTAAGGTATATTACGTGGACCCAACTCCCGTGAGTTGGCATAAGGTGGCTAAAACAGGAGCGATCTCGGACCAGTGAGGTAGCACCTCTTCTCGGACGCATTTCTTCGATATTATACTCTTACTTGTGTTTTGACTAGATGGCCATCCTCCGATTTGGGAATGTTGTTCGAGGTGGAACGGTAGTGGCTGCTATGCGTATCCATCAGTCCGTGTGCGTAATAGGTATATCTACCCTGGCATTGCCTAGTTGTGCCGTGTCACCTACCATATCGAGCTTTACTACGATTATGATTTTAAGATCCGACCGCGTTAAGGTTCTCCATCCCCTTAACGCTATTTTCCGATATGATTATACTTTACTTATTTAGACACTATTATAATAGCGAATATTACTACATAGTAGATAGTTTAACGGATCCTTAGAGGATGAGCGGTCCCAAGCATCTTCTAAGTTACTTGTACCTTTACTACAGTTCACTTGAGTTGGTTTACATTGTATAAGTATGTATATCCTGACTCGAGTGTTTATGTTTTATTTTACGCTCGGGTCAGCCTGAGTATCAGTTGGACTTCATCTTCACGGAGCTAGGACTACTGGAGATCATCCTTATCCAGCTGCTATCTGGTTTTATCTGTTCAGTCTGTTGTTCTATTTAAGCTCTTGTATTAGTAGACTTCTATGTCTTGAGACTTCTGTTGTACTCTATTCCTTCTGTTGTATCTTATGTAACTTTGTTATATTTATATAGTAGCTTCATGAACTACTATCTCTTTTACTTCCGCTGCATTATTTTACTCTGTGTCTGTGATATGTGCTTATATTTATTTACTGTATATTCTGAGATTTGCCAAATTTAAATTACAACGCGGTATTTTGAGCAATTCAACTCCGGCATGAGTGTCTACCTATACACTTATAATGGATGCGAATTGTTGAAAATATCGGGTCGTTACAGTTAACATCACTAAATTGGATAATTGAGAATTTGGTTTTTCAAATGGAAAATTTAAGTGTAACTTATTGGAGGAATATCGATTTTAAAACGAAACTTAAATTGGAAATTTTGACTAAAAGAAAGATGGAAACTTAAGTTAATTAAATTGAAATGAAAATTTAGTTTTAAAAATGGTGGAAAAATGGAGTTTAAGTTTAAATGTGAAATGATAGTAAATGAACGATATCTTTAAATTTAAAAGGTATTTAAAGTAATATTTAGATTTGAACTCAAATGATATTTGGAATATTAAAATGATTTGAAATGAAGTTTTGAAATGATATGATATTTTAAAAATATGGAAATGGTTTGGAATTGATTTAATCTTTATTTTGATAAAGATTTGGATTTGAAATGATATTCTATTTTGAAGTATAAACTGTTTTTAAAACTTATAACCACGGGTTATAATAACGTTGGGTTGTTAAAGAGACCGGGATCGGATATGGACATACTCTCTGTCTTACCGAAAACCACTTTGACAACCGTGTACGCGGTGGAGATTCCAGAATGAAGTAGGATGGTGGCGACGTTCTTAAGGTATATTATGTGGACCCAACTCCCGTGAGTTGGCATAAGGTGGCTAAAACAGGAGCGATCTCGGACCAGTGAGGTAGCACCTCTTCTCGGACGCATTTCTTCGATATTATACTCTTACTTGTGTTTTGACTAGATGGCCATCCTCCGATTTGGGAATGTTGTTCGAGGTGGAACGGTAGTGGCTGCTATGCGTATCCATCAGTCCGTGTGCGTAATTGGTATATCTACCCTGGCATTGCCTAGTTGTGCCGTGTCACCTACCATATCGAGCTTTACTACGATTATGATTTTAAGATCCGACCGCGTTAAGGTTCTCCATCCCCTTAACGCTATTTTCCGATATGATTATACTTTACTTATTTAGACACTATTATAATAGCGAATATTACTACATAGTAGATAGTTTAACGGATCCTTAGAGGATGGGCGGTCCCAAGCATCTTCTAAGTTACTTGTACCTTTACTACAGTTCACTTGAGTTGGTTTACATTGTATAAGTATGTATATCCTGACTCGAGTGTTTATGTTTTATTTTACGCTCGGGTCAGCCTGAGTATCAGTTGGACTTCATCTTCACGGAGCTAGGACTACTGGAGATCATCCTTATCCAGCTGCTATCTGGTTTTATCTGTTCAGTCTGTTGTTCTATTTAAGCTCTTGTATTAGTAGACTTCTATGTCTTGAGACTTCTGTTGTACTCTATTCCTTCTGTTGTATCTTATGTAACTTTGTTATATTTATATAGTAGCTTCATGAACTACTATCTCTTTTACTTCCGCTGCATTATTTTACTCTGTGTCTGTGATATGTGCTTATATTTATTTACTGTATATTCTGAGATTTGCCAAATTTAAATTACAACGCGGTATTTTGAGCAATTCAACTCCGGCATGAGTGTCTACCTATACACTTATAATGGATGCGAATTGTTGAAAATATCGGGTCGTTACACTTATCCATATACTCCATAAGCTACATCTACTCGAGAACAAAGAACATATGTGCTTAGAAGTTTCAGTAAGGTTCCATGTTATTCGCCACTTTATATCAAGACCACCTTCTTAAAGAGGCTTTTGAAGCTTGCTATATGCAATAGGAATAAGCTTCCTAGAAAAGGGGGAGCCGTGCCATAAAAAATGGGAGCAAGCTTTCTTAATCATGAGAAGGAGGATCTTGGGCAGAATGAATATCCTAGAGAAAATAAACTTAAATATGGAGAAGATGATAGAGTTAACCATGGTGAGCCTGCCAGTAGCAATAAGGAATTTATTATGCTATGAACTAAGTTTGTGTGTAATAGAGATCGTGACAATTATTTTTTGACTCTAGTAGAAGCAAGTGGAATGCCCAGTTAATACAGTCCTTGATGCATTTATTGAAGGTTGTATTAAGTAGCAATCTCGCTTTTGCAATCCTTAGTTAAGCTAGCAATCAATATGGTAGACTTGCTGTAGTTGACTCCAAGACCAGTAGCATGATGGAAGGTATCAAGTGTAGTGGCCAGATTGCTTAAAGAGAGTTTAGTAGGTTTGGTGAAAATAAGCAGATCATCGCAAAGCAAAGGTTAACGGTGAATGGAACTTTACATTTAGTATGAGCTCAATCAATTTGTTGTTACATTTGTTAAGCGGAATGAGGGTGACAACTTTCATAACAATATTAAACAAGCAGGTACTAATAGGATTACCCTACCTTAACTCCTGCTTGCCTTTGAAGTAACCCTAAGAATGACCATTGACATTAACAAAAAATGAATTGGAGGATATATAGGCCTTAATTAGACTTACAAATGCAGGAGGGAAGTTCATGAGATTTTGAATGCAAGCAATAGATTCCCACCTAGTAGTGTCAAAGGCTTTCATAATATCGTACTTAATGAAACATCTTGGGCTAATATTTTTCCTGCCATAGCTAGTTATGAGTTCATGAGAAGGGTGAATGTTGTCCACAATGCTTCGACCATAGACATAAATGGAGAAATGAGACTTGGTAGAACAGCCTAAAGTCTATACCCTAAAAGTTTAGATATGCATTTGTAGATGGTGTTGAAACAACTGATTGGCCTATAATCAAAAACTTTAGATGGGTCAATAACTTGGGGAATTAGGAAAATGGTGGTAGAGTTAATACCAGACAACATCCTATTAGATCTGAAAAAATTGTTAAAGGCCTTGAGGAAATCAACTTGAATAATGCTCCTTGCAGAGACGAAGAAGTGAGGGTTGAAGCCATCAGGACCACCAGCAGACTTTGTGACGCAGCGGCGGAATACAAAAATTGATGATACGATGTACGTAGCAATCGGTGGATTGATGAATGCTGAAATGCCCAAATTCGTTGATCCGAAGATGCCGAATTTTAGCTATCTACGTCATGTTGATCGATCTCGATACCGTGGAAGTAGATCTTCAATTCTTCGAGCGTTGATCAAGCGCACTTGATACCGCGAATTGGCTTCACGATCGTTGAATCGAGCGCACTCGATTGACCGAAGGTGGAGATAGGAGATTACACTCGACTACCAATTGGATGAAAGCACAAAGCTAACAAAGGAAATTTTATTTCAAAATCAACAACCATTTACAATGACATTACATCCCTATTTATAGGGTTTACAACACAACACAAATGACTTAAGAAAATTACAACACACAACAACACATTACAATTCACGACTTAATAGAGTATACGACTTAAGATAGGTCGTTAACGACCTAAAAAATAAAGTTTGCGACCTAGTTGCTTGCGATTTTGCCTCGTTCACGACTTAAGCTATCTTCGGCAGCGACTTATGGAAGGAATTTCGCGACTTACTTAGGTCGTCCACGATCTACTGGGTTTTCCTCAACGACTCAAGGCATCGCGACTTAGGGTTAGAGAGGAACGACTTACTGGAATCGGCAGATTTAAGTCGGGGAAGGGTTTAAGTCGCGGTGGCGACTTAGGTTTAGGTCGTGGAATTGAATCGTTGTGGATTTTAGGTCGCGGTGGAGTTGATTCGATGTGGAGTTTAGGTCGCGGTGGAGTTGGTCGCTGCTCGCTGCCTGCTAAGTCGTCTTCGCTAGGTCGTCGCTCGCCAAATCGTAGCTCGCTGAGTCGGAGCTTGCTAAGTCGGAGCTCATTGGGTCGTAACTGGTTAAGTCGGGGGCGATTCAAGGTAAGCGTCGCTGCATCATCCTCCCCTTATTGGAAAGAATTCGTCCTCGAATTCACACTCTCGTCATCTTCGACAAGTTCCTCCCCATAATACGGAATTAAGTGTTTGACATTGAAAACATTAGCCATAAGGAGCTGATCCGGCAATTTCAACTTACAATTATTCTCACCAATTTCCTTCACAATTTCCAAATGACCCATTCCACCGGCATCTAGCTTGTTGTATGTACCAACAAGAAATCGTTCTACCATCAAGTAGATAGATTCGTTGTCCCTTTGCGTCTTCATCAAATTCGATACAGAGTCCATAATTTTTTCCACCCATGAACTAGTATGTATAGGTAATGACATACATAATTCTGACTTCGTCGCGGTCTCTTTTGAAATTTGATAACTCTGACTCTTCTGAACAAGCCTTTCGACCACTTTTCTTATTGACGGTCCAAAACAAAACATTGTCACCAACTGCTTGGTATGATAACTGTCCATGTGTCTTTCTACACGCACATCTTTGATAACTTTTATTCGCCAACTGTGATCAGGAGTATACAATTGCTTTCCTTCGAACAGAAACCCATCAATCAATCTTCTCAATTCTACCTGCTCTGTCGGACACATATGTTTACGTGGCATACACGGTACAATAGCACTTGACATTTTATTAACATGATGTACGTTCCTTAGTGGCAGTAATTCTTTGAACATTTCTGCAGAAACTACATCTTTACATTCATTCACCATTGGCTTAACCTCTTTGATAATTTCAACACTTTTGCTGGTTTCAATTTCATTCAACAAGAATACTTCTGCACTACCCTCCACTTCTTTAACAAGCTCTTTTGTAGATTGTAGACTAGTCGAATCCACCTCCTTCATCAACAAATTACCCTCTTCATCTCCTGACTTACTTTCTTCACCTTCATCCAACTTTGCTGACTGTGAATTTTCAACCTCATGTTCATCGGATTTTGTTGGTTGAAAATCAACAACTTCATCTCCGTCAAACTTTGGTGATTGAACACTATCGACTTCATCCTCCACATCAACAAATTCCTTTAAAGACAACAAAGTTTTTAGCTCCTCGATTTCCTCCAATTTGTTTTCATTCTGTTGACGTCTTTTAGGAACCAAAATGACTCGTGTATCCTCGAACATAAAACTGTAGCTGTTTGTGCGTCCATCGTGTTGCACAGCTCTATCGTATTGCCATGGTCTTCCCAACAATAGATGGCATACGTCCATGTCAACCACATCACACCAAATTTCGTCTTTGTATTTCTTCCCAATGGAAAATTAATACAAGCTCTTCGATTAACCTTCACTTCCCCTCCTTTCCTCAACCAAGCTAACTTGTAGGGGTTTGGATGTTTCTCTGTTTTCAATGACAGCTTCTTTACAGCTTCTAAAGAAATGATATTATCACAGCTTCCTGCATCGATGACAAATTTACAAACTCTTCCCAAGATAGTGCACGTTGAATGGAAAATGTTACTCCTCAACCAACTTGAATCATCCTCTTGCTTTGGTGTCAAACACGATCTCCTCATCAATAAACTACAACCCTCATCTCCAGACAATAATTCTTCGTCTTCAACTGGTAATGAATCAACACATTCTACCTCTACATTTTCATTCTCAATCTCCGCAATCATTGCTCGTTTCTTTGGCTTTGGACATTCATTGCTTTTATGGCCCCACTCTTGATAATTAAAGCATTTGAGATTACTATTGACTTTTGCTTTGCTGGCTTCATTCACATTCGACTTAATGACGACTTTGGAAACATCCGCACTGTTACTAACATCCTTGTTCTGGTTGTTGGAATTTGTAAACATACCACCTCCTCGTCTTCCCTGTTTTTCCCAAGCCAACGCTTTCTGGTGTGCTTCCGCTACAGATCTGGGATCAAACATGTTAACCATATCTTGAATCTGCATTCGCAACCCTCCAACAAATCTAGCTGTTAATTGTTCCTCTGTCTCCATAATATCGTTCCTTGCAATCAGTTGATAAAATTCGTCATCATAGTCATTCACAGATTTCGTCCCCTGTCTCAAGTTTTGCAACCTCTGATACATAAGTGATTGATAATTATAAGATAAGAACGTTGCTTTCATCAATTTCTTCATCTTTTCCCATGATTCAACCTTTGACTTCCCCATCCGTTCACGTGTAAGTTTGGTTTGCTTCCACCACGCCAAAGCTCTACTCCTCAACCTTGTAGCAACCAACTTTACTCTACGATGTTCTGGAACTTCTTTGAAATCAAAAATTTCTTCAACATTAGCCACCCAATCCAAAAACTCCTCAGCTTGCATACCACCTTTGAATTCTGGAATTTCAGTCTTCATCCCAGGTTCCCACTTGTGATCGTACTCCGACTGATTTCTTCCTTGTCCACGTCCTCGTCCATGAACACTACCACCATCATACTCTTCTTCACAATCCGATGTATATCGATGTCGATCCTGACCACCAACATCTCTACCACCACCATTTCTTCCACCAACATTCCTACGATCTACATTCCTCCGATCTCGATCAGTCACATTTCTATCACAACTTCGATCATCAACATTTCTATCACAATCTCGATCCACGCTTTTATGATCACTATCAACACTTCTCTCTCGATTTGAATGTGGTGAAGCTCTACTTCTCCCATGGCTCGATTCAGGTGATACTCTTCTCTGATTTTGACTCATCTCCAACATCATTCTCTCTAATCGACCAATCCCTTCATTAATCTTCTCATTAAAATTGTCGTTAATTCTTTGCTCCATCTCATCGACCTCTTCTCTCCCATACAAAGCATCAATGTTGCGATAACGGTTAGCTCTTCTCGGAGGCATGATCACTCTTCAACAAATTCCAACAAAAACTTCACTTCGATCTAAAAATCTTCAAATCAAAACTACCCACTTGTTGAAAATTTCAAAAACCTCTAAACGAACAAATCTCTTCAAAATCTCGATAACCCACTTCTCCAAATGATGTAATTCTCACACAAACTCCAAAAATCTACGCAAACTCCTTGCGTTCTAGCTCTGATACCAAATGACGCAGCGGTGGAATACAAAAATTGATGATACGATGTACGTAGCAATCGGTGGATTGATGAATGCTGAAATGCCCAAATTCGTTGATCCGAAGATGCCAAATTTTAGCTATCTACGTCACGTTGATCGATCTCGATACCGTGGAAGTAGATCTTCAATTCTTCGAGCGTTGATCAAGCGCACTTGATACCGCGAATTGGCTTCACGATCGTTGAATCGAGCGCACTCGATTGACCGAAGGTGGAGATAGGAGATTACACTCGACTACCAATTGGATGAAAGCACAAAGCTAACAAAGGAAATTTTATTTCAAAATCAACAACCATTTACAATGACATTACATCCCTATTTATAGGGTTTACAACACAACACAAATGACTTAAGAAAATTACAACACACAACAACACATTACAATTCACGACTTAATAGAGTATACGACTTAAGATAGGTCGTTAACGACCTAAAAAATAAAGTTTGCGACCTAGTTGCTTGCGATATTGCCTCGTTCACGACTTAAGCTATCTTCGGCAGCGACTTATGGAAGGAATTTCGCGACTTACTTAGGTCGTCCACGATCTACTGGGTTTTCCTCAACGACTCAAGGCATCGCGACTTAGGGTTAGAGAGGAACGACTTACTGGAATCGGCAGATTTAAGTCGGGGAAGGGTTTAAGTCACGGTGGCGACTTAGGTTTAGGTCGTGGAATTGAATCGTTGTGGATTTTAGGTCGCGGTGGAGTTGATTCGATGTGGAGTTTAGGTCGCGGTGGAGTTGGTCGCTGCTCGCTGCCTGCTAAGTCGTCTTCGCTAGGTCGTCGCTCGCCAAATCGTAGCTCGCTGAGTCGGAGCTTGCTAAGTCGGAGCTCATTGGGTCGTAACTGGTTAAGTCGGGGGCGATTCAAGGTAAGCGTCGCTGCATCATCCTCCCCTTATTGGAAAGAATTCGTCCTCGAATTCACACTCTCGTCATCTTCGACAAGTTCCTCCCCATAATACGGAATTAAGTGTTTGACATTGAAAACATTAGCCATAAGGAGCTGATCCGGCAATTTCAACTTACAATTATTCTCACCAATTTCCTTCACAATTTCCAAATGACCCATTCCACCGGCATCTAGCTTGTTGTATGTACCAACAAGAAATCGTTCTACCATCAAGTAGATAGATTCGTTGTCCCTTTGCGTCTTCATCAAATTCGATACAGAGTCCATAATTTTTTCCACCCATGAACTAGTATGTATAGGTAATGACATACATAATTCTGACTTCGTCGCGGTCTCTTTTGAAATTTGATAACTCTGACTCTTCTGAACAAGCCTTTCGACCACTTTTCTTATTGACAGTCCAAAACAAAACATTGTCACCAACTGCTTGGTATGATAACTGTCCATGTGTCTTTCTACACGCACATCTTTGATAACTTTTATTCGCCAACTGTGATCAGGAGTATACAATTGCTTTCCTTCGAACAGAAACCCATCAATCAATCTTCTCAATTCTACCTGCTCTGTCGGACACATATGTTTACGTGGCATACACGGTACAATAGCACTTGACATTTTATTAACATGATGTACGTTCCTTAGTGGCAGTAATTCTTTGAACATTTCTGCAGAAACTACATCTTTACATTCATTCACCATTGGCTTAACCTCTTTGATAATTTCAACACTTTTGCTGGTTTCAATTTCATTCAACAAGAATACTTCTGCACTACCCTCCACTTCTTTAACAAGCTCTTTTGTAGATTGTAGACTAGTCGAATCCACCTCCTTCATCAACAAATTACCCTCTTCATCTCCTGACTTACTTTCTTCACCTTCATCCAACTTTGCTGACTGTGAATTTTCAACCTCATGTTCATCGGATTTTGTTGGTTGAAAATCAACAACTTCATCTCCGTCAAACTTTGGTGATTGAACACTATCGACTTCATCCTCCACATCAACAAATTCCTTTAAAGACAACAAAGTTTTTAGCTCCTCGATTTCCTCCAATTTGTTTTCATTCTGTTGACGTCTTTTAGGAACCAAAATGACTCGTGTATCCTCGAACATAAAACTGTAGCTGTTTGTGCGTCCATCGTGTTGCACAGCTCTATCGTATTGCCATGGTCTTCCCAACAATAGATGGCATACGTCCATGTCAACCACATCACACCAAATTTCGTCTTTGTATTTCTTCCCAATGGAAAAATTAATACAAGCTCTTCGATTAACCTTCACTTCCCCTCCTTTCCTCAACCAAGCTAACTTGTAGGGGTTTGGATGTTTCTCTGTTTTCAATGACAGCTTCTTTACAGCTTCTAAAGAAATGATATTATCACAGCTTCCTGCATCGATGACAAATTTACAAACTCTTCCCAAGATAGTGCACGTTGACTGGAAAATGTTACTCCTCAACCAACTTGAATCATCCTCTTGCTTTGGTGTCAAACACGATCTCCTCATCAATAAACTACAACCCTCATCTCCAAACAATAATTCTTCGTCTTCAACTGGTAATGAATCGACACATTCTACCTCTACATTTTCATTCTCAATCTCCGCAATCATTGCTCGTTTCTTTGGCTTTGGACATTCATTGCTTTTATGGCCCCACTCTTGATAATTAAAGCATTTGAGATTACTATTGACTTTTGCTTTGCTGGCTTCATTCACATTCGACTTACTGACGACTTTGGAAACATCCGCACTGTTACTAACATCCTTGTTCTGGTTGTTGGAATTTGTAAACATACCACCTCCTCGTCTTCCCTGTTTTTCCCAAGCCAACGCTTTCTGGTGTGCTTCCGCTACAGATTTGGGATCAAACATGTTAACCATATCTTGAATCTGCATTCGCAACCCTCCAACAAATCTAGCTGTTAATTGTTCCTCTGTCTCCATAATATCGTTCCTTGCAATCAGTTGATAAAATTCATCAGCATAGTCATTCACAGATTTCGTCCCCTGTCTCAAGTTTTGCAACCTCTGATACATAAGTGATTGATAATTATAAGATAAGAACGTTGCTTTCATCAATTTCTTCATCTTTTCCCATGATTCAACCTTTGACTTCCCCATCCGTTCACGTGTAAGTTTGGTTTGCTTCCACCACGCCAAAGCTCTACTCCTCAACCTTGTAGTAACCAACTTTACTCTACGATGTTCTGGAACTTCTTTGAAATCAAAAATTTCTTCAACATTAGCCACCCAATCCAAAAACTCCTCAGCTTGCATACCACCTTTGAATTCTGGAATTTCAGTCTTCATCCCAGATTCCCACTTGTGATCGTACTCCGACTGATTTCTTCCTTGTCCACGTCCTCGTCCATGAACACTACCACCATCATACTCTTCTTCACAATCCGATGTATATCGATGTCGATCCTGACCACCAACATCTCTACCACCACCATTTCTTCCACCAACATTCCTACGATCTACATTCCTCCGATCTCGATCAGTCACATTTCTATCACAACTTCGATCATCAACATTTCTATCACAATCTCGATCCACGCTTCTATGATCACTATCAACACTTCTCTCTCGATTTGAATGTGGTGAAGCTCTACTTCTCCCATGGCTCGATTCAGGTGATACTCTTCTCTGATTTTGACTCATCTCCAACATCATCCTCTCTAATCGACCAATCCCTTCATTAATCTTCTCATTAAAATTGTCGTTAATTCTTTGCTCCATCTCATCGACCTCTTCTCTCCCATACAAAACATCAATGTTGCGATAACGGTTAGCTCTTCTCGGAGGCATGATCACTCTTCAACAAATTCCAACAAAAACTTCACTTCGATCTAAAAATCTTCAAATCAAAACTACCCACTTGTTGAAAATTTCAAAAACCTCTAAACGAACAAATCTCTTCAAAATCTCGATAACCCACTTCTCCAAATGATGTAATTCTCACACAAACTCCAAAAATCTACGCAAACTCCTTGCGTTCTAGCTCTGATACCAAATGACGCAGCGGTGGAATACAAAAATTGATGATACGATGTACGTAGCAATCGGTGGATTGATGAATGCTGAAATGCCCAAATTCGTTGATCCGAAGATGCCGAATTTTAGCTATCTACGTCACGTTGATCGATCTCGATACCGTGGAAGTAGATCTTCAATTCTTCGAGCGTTGATCAAGCGCACTTGATACCGCGAATTGGCTTCACGATCGTTGAATCGAGCGCACTCGATTGACCGAAGGTGGAGATAGGAGATTACACTCGACTACCAATTGGATGAAAGCACAAAGCTAACAAAGGAAATTTTATTTCAAAATCAACAACCATTTACAATGACATTACATCCCTATTTATAGGGTTTACAACACAACACAAATGACTTAAGAAAATTACAACACACAACAACACATTACAATTCACGACTTAATAGAGTATACGACTTAAGATAGGTCGTTAACGACCTAAAAAATAAAGTTTGCGACCTAGTTGCTTGCGATATTGCCTCGTTCACGACTTAAGCTATCTTCGGCAGCGACTTATGGAAGGAATTTCGCGACTTACTTAGGTCGTCCACGATCTACTGGGTTTTCCTCAACGACTCAAGGCATCGCGACTTAGGGTTAGAGAGGAACGACTTACTGGAATCGGCAGATTTAAGTCGGGGAAGGGTTTAAGTCGCGGTGGCGACTTAGGTTTAGGTCGTGGAATTGAATCGTTGTGGATTTTAGGTCGCGGTGGAGTTGATTCGATGTGGAGTTTAGGTGGCGGTGGAGTTGGTCGCTGCTCGCTGCCTGCTAAGTCGTCTTCGCTAGGTCGTCGCTCGCCAAATCGTAGCTCGCTGAGTCGGAGCTTGCTAAGTCGGAGCTCATTGGGTCGTAACTGGTTAAGTCGGGGGCGATTCAAGGTAAGCGTCGCTGCATCACTTTGGATCAATAGAGAATAAGGCATGCTTTATCTTAGCATGAGTGAATTTAGTGTTAACTTTAGCAGATTGCTCAACAGTTAGCTTGTTGAAGGGAATGGACTGAAGAACAGCAGTGTCAATGTTGATATCAGGGCATTAGCCAAATATGCCCTTGTGGTGATTGATAAAAGCATTCCCAATGGAAGTTTGATCATTGAAACAACCACCAGCATCATTCATGATGGAGTGGATAGTGGATCTATGATACTTAGGCTTGAGATAGTGGTGGTAATATGCAGTGTTTTTGTCATCAAGTGTGTCCCATTTGTCTCTGATCTTCTACCCTTGCATTAAGGCATCTTCTGTATGAGCTGACTTAAGAGCTTCAGCTATGAGATGTTCCTGCATAGAAATAGCAACATTTGAGGGGTCATTGAATAGTTCAATTTGAATGTCATTTAGTTTTTTTAGTAAGTCATATTTTTTTGCCCTTTCAAAATACTTCATTACTCCAAACTTTCAAAGCAGATTTGTGAGTTTGAGTTTTTGCTGAAGAACAAAATGGGGTTACCAAAAACTTGGGAGCACCATTCAGTAGAAATAATTTCAAGAAATTCGGGATGATCGTCCTAATTGTTGAAGTATTTGAAGCTAGCGGGTAAAGTAAGAGATGGAGGACCAAAGGTGATGATAGGTGGAGAATGATTAGAGATGCTAGGCAAAAGAGATTCAATAAAGAGGTTAGGCCACATAGATGAAGTTGTAGCGTTAAAGAAGGCTCTGTCAATTCTACTATAAGTTCTATTTCCACTCCTCGGCTTGTTATTCCATGTGAAGCACAAGCCAAAAGTGGGAGTTTCTAAAATATTAGCAAGTAGAGTGACCCGTTGAAGAGGGATCAAGTCATTGACAACCAATGGCTTGCTACTCAGTTTGTCAGAGGAGAAATACATATAATTCCATTCACCTAAAATGATCCAAGGGGTTAAAGACTTAAGTAGATGAAGGTCAGCTAGAAAGGCATTTCTTGGGGTAGCAGAATTATGAGAATAGAAAAAAGAACAATTAAACACAACATTATCAGGGAGATGGGTTATAGAGTAATGGCAGATTTGGTAGGAGGAGTGCAGCGCAGAGATACAAAATGTACCAGGATTGAAAACAATCAAGATCTTACCGAATGAAGCACATTGAAGGTTGTGAAGAACTTCAACCCAGGTTTGATGAAGGAGCAAGTTTGTCCAATGTTGTTAATATTGAGCTTGTTTTCAAGAATGGCAATCAAATAAAGATTGTTACTATCAACGCAATTACAAATTTCAATTTGCTTAGAGATGTCATTAGCACCTCTTGTATTCCAACAACCCATTTTATCAATCAGTGGGATGAGAAGATGATTTTATCAGTAGAGAAGGAACTTGCTTGGTGGAAGAGTTGTTGCCAAACCCTTTAGGATCATGAAAGGGAGGTTTAGAGATAGGTTGGATCTCAGATATGGAGTACTGACCAGTACTTTTTTCTTTTTCAACCAATTTCTTCTTAGTTCTTATGAGAGGAATCGAAGGAGCAGTAGATATGAAGGGAGTGGATGGAGTAGATAACTTTAAATGAATTGTGGAGGGAGAGGTAGAAGGAGGAGGTGGAGATTAGATGCTACAATCCTAAAGCGGATTCTGAGAATTCCAAACGGATTGCTTTGAGGTAGAGTGTTAGAAGCAGAGAAGGGCGTATCAGAAGAAGTATTAGCAGTGGTTGAGGAGACATGGGTGTATCAAGAGAGCATGACAAAGAGGTATTGAGTTCAGTAGAGCCATTGACATTTGAGTTGAAAGTGTTAAGAAGAATAGCAGGTAACTCAGAACTGAATGAAAGAGATTCAGTAGCTGTAGTGATTGAGGTTGATGTAAGAGATGCTGAAGACTGAGTGCTAACCGATTGATTGATGATAGCGGAGGAATTGTTGTTCAAGTCAACAAGAGTGTCACTGCAATGGTTGATGATGATGTTAGAAAACATTGGAGAAATGTTGAGTGAGATTACATCAGACTGCTTTACATGGTGCATGATTACATGAATGGTTGCATGGTTCACATACCGAGTCTTTGCATGGAGCATGCACAATCAAAAAATTGCGTGGTCCCTGAGAGTTTACTGAACAAGTAATGGGGCAGATCATAGAAGGACCTAATGTAGTAGTAGTACAGGCTCTCTCAAAGGAGTTATCATGCTCGTTGATGAGGTCGGCATAGGCGGAAACAAGGTTGATGTCAGAATTTAAAGGGGAGTGCATTGGATTGATAACATCAACAGGGGAGATAATTTGAGTGTCTATGCATAGTGCATGAATACTTGGATGATTGCATGGCTAAATTGCAGAGGTAGTGGATGATAAACAAGCACTTGATTGGTTGCATGGTTTAATTGCTGAAGCAATGCATGGAGCATGCACAAGTGATTGGTTACATGGTTGTTGCAAGCTAATTAAAGAAGTGGGTGAGTTAATAGAAGTTGGAGTAAATGCAGTAGCAGGTGTCACTTTAATTGTTAGAAATTCCTTTTTTTTGTTCTTCTTTATCACATTCCACTTTTGCATCTTGTCAATTTTATCATTCCTGGTTCTATTTTGCATATCTTTAGGCGGTTATGTAACGTTCTCTTTTCCATTGTTGTCAACAACAGGCACTTTATTAGTATCAATAGTTTTACAGCATATATCTAAAGTGTAACCAAAAACTTGGCAGCTAGTACAAATATCCGGTTGCCAATTATAGTGCACATTAACGGTTGAAGTGTTTCCCGGTGGAAGCTAAATAACAATTTGATTTGGCAACAATCTTTTCGGTTCTATCTCAATCAAGACCTTTGTGAATTCAAATCTATTCAACCTCTTAGTGGATTTATCAAAACATATTGCTCTTCCAATGTGATTGGCTAACAAATCAATGCCAAAAAGAGACCAAGATGTGAGAGGAATATTACTAAAGTGAACGTGCCAAGATTGTTGCCAAAGCAAAATAGATTTGATATCCTCGTTAACACAGTCAATAGTGGGATGCCACTTGGTGATGATAAATACTTTACCTCTGATGATGACTGGGTCCAATTCCAATATCTCCCTTCTGTTTTCATCATCAGCGAATTCAAAGAAAGTCCCATCAGATTTGATCTTAATACCATCAAGACCTCTCCAACCAAGCCTTGAGAGCTGTACCACAATAGTAAACGATAGGTTTTTGTTCAAGAAAAAGCTAACTAGGGCTATGTTTGGTTTACCGTTTTTAGTTTTGAGTTTTCGTCCATACAAAAATACGCACGACGCATGTATATTATGAAAAATGATCATTTTGGAAAACAAATTTAACACACAAAATAGAAAACAATTATTTTTCATTTTTCGTGTTTTGAGAATAACGGAAGCACGAGCAACAATTCATCCTTCCGTCGTTCCTCCATCCATTTCGTGGTCCCTCCAATCTTCCGTTCATCCCTTCCGACCTTTCTTCATTCTTCTTATATTTTGTAATTAATGTTGAAAACTCAAAACATAAAATACAAAATAAACCAAACGAACCCTAAGTGATTGCCCCAAAACATAGAGCCTTCAGAAAGCACTTTCGGTGGCATAATTAAGGCACCATCATCACGTACAAAAGAGAGAATACTTGTGGAATGTAGGAGTCGACATTCTTGGGTAGCTTTTTGAAAAGCGAGCACCGGGAGCTTGAAACGAGATTGTCAAGAAGAGGCATAACATGAGTGGAACCAGAGGCAATAGGTATTTGACGAGCGGTGATAGGTGGGACAAAGACAAAAGGAAGAGGTAGGAGAGGAGGCAGCGACGAAGTGAAAGAAGGGTCGGAGGGAGCAGGGAGAAGGTGGAGAAGGGATGGGAATGTCGATGGGATAAGGCGGGAAAGCAGCAGGAATGGAGAATGTTGCCATAGAAAAGGGAAAATCCTATTATATTTACTAATTATTAGTTATAAATAAATATTTTAAAACTGAATATAAAATATTTTAATTAATTTTGTTTCAAAAAATATTATATGTACATACATTATAGTAATATATATATATATATATATATATATATATAAACATACCAATATTTTAATTTAAATATAATTTAAAATGGATTTTATCTTAGATCTGACTTTTAAATTTAAATCTGTCATTAAATATTTCAAGTATTTATTTTTGTCAATATTTTAAAGTTAACAAAATAAATATAAATGTTTTTATACAAACACACACACACATAATAGATTAATTATGATAAACATATATGTGTATAAAGGGACAAATGTGTTAGTTGCTGTGTAAATCCCAGCACTTATTTACATACACATTAAACCATATACACTTCTTATATGTTATACGTGCACTATATGCATATATGTGTATTTGATACACATATACATTATATATTAAATAAATAAAGCAAAGATTTTATTTAAACTTATTTAGGTAGAATCTAAAATAATTTAGACTTCATAGCCCCAATAAGATCTAAAAATGGAAAGTTTTTGGAATTCAACCATTTATCCCTCTACAACCCGACCTAGTTCCTACAAAAATATCAAAACCCGATAGCTTATGCGGTCTAAAGTAGCAGTATTAGGGCTAGCTTATTAAAGCATACCCACTTAGTAGAGTGTAAAAAAAGTGGTATATAAGGTTGGATTTGGGTAATCAAGTACTTTTCACTTCCTGGCTACTAGCATGGGCCGAAGGATGAAATAAGCCCAAATGTTATCCCTAATATAAAGGCCCAAATTGATTTCGAGCCTAGGGCTTATTTTCAAAATATGTTTCGAAATTATAGCTAATATTTTAAATTTAAAAGGTTGAGTTTAAAATATAAAAGAAACTTTATAAATGTTATATAATATTTTTCAAAACTATTTCGAAAATTAATTAAATATTTTCAAAAAAATTATAGTAATTAATTAGATTAATTAAATAAATAAATAATTAAAAGTTAGTTAATTAAATTAAAAACACACACACATATATATAATGATGTATGTACATTTATCTTAAAATATATAAGGTAACCAATAATTAAATTTTCATAATTAATTAAATTTAAATTGTTTTAATTAATATATTAATTAAATGTTAATTAATAAATAGTATGCATGTATAATGATATATGCATATAACTATAAATGTTATAGTATATGTATATTCAATTTTAAAATGTTTAGTAGGAATTAAATTAAATTAATTAATTATGATTTAACTAAAATTAAAATTAATAAATATGATTTAATTAAATAGAGTGGAATTGTAATAAACCTAAATTAGATTTAAGGAATAATTGTATATGTATAGTATGTGTATCGTGATTTCAGATGTTTCTAACACTTGGATTAACAGGGTATTTCATAAGAGATACATTATTCCAAAAGTTGATATCACACAAATATATATATATATATATATATATAAGGTTATATTCTTCAAAAATATATTATATTAAAGACTATGAATCTTTAATATAAGTTTTGTCCTCTATCATTTAGATATTAACGAATTACTTGCATACTCTTTAGTTGTCGATCTTTCCTCAAACCAGAGATGTTATGTACAATATTATTAATTTATTGACAAGACGAGATAAGATGCATGCATGTATTTGTTGAGCTTACCTCAAGGTATGTGCACTATACTTAGGCTATCACGAAATGATAGATAAGAGTAAATAATCTATCTTGATTTGTTGAGCTTTCCTCAAGGTTAAGATAGGATTAGGACAAAGACCATAGGTTAGGAATTGTGTGTGATACAACTGATAAGGTGTTATCCATCGAATGTGGACCAATGACTTGTTGAACTATGCTCAAGCTCAGAATCCCAAGACATAGGAGTCCTAACACCCACTAGGGAAATTGAAATATTTCTATCTTTCCTCTTATGGTTTTGAGATACATAAAAGTCTAGTGGGAGCTTATTAGTATAATGAAACATAATGTTTAATCTTACTAATAATACAAGAACATTTGCAATGTATAAATGTCCTAATCTACTTAAATTAAATTTGCAGAAAATTGTTAACGCCGAAGTTATTTTTTGAAAATGACAAACTCATTGGACCTAATTACATAAACTAGTAAAGAGCAAATAAAATAGCACTAACCTACAAACGCTTATGATCGTCAATAACTGAACTTTTAAGAGTTAAACCCACTGAAAATATAGATCCCCAAGTAATAATTGCTTTTAAAAAAGGGTTGCAGACTTAGAAATCATAAAATATTACATGTTGTTTACATTTAAAAAATATTGAAAAGACAACAAGAGAACATGTATGTCCATCAAATCTTCGATAGCCTCAAAATGTTGTTTGGGAGAGCAATCTCGTTTTGCAAGGCACAAGATTACTAAGAAATTATTCAATATGAAGATGACGAAGGGTAAGCTTGTAAATGAGTATGTGTTATTAATGAAAGGCTATGTTGATATACTTTCCCAATTTGACGTTACGATGCACAATGAGCTGCAAATTGACTTAATCCTAGGATCCCTTACTCCACATTTTAAGCCATCCATAGTGAATTACAATATGAACCAGTTGAAAATAATACTTGTAGAGCTGCTCAATATGATGAGATCATCCAATCCTCATGCAAAGATCAAGGCACGGTTCTTGCGGTAAAAGGGAAAGCATTGTCATCAAATGGTTCGAAGAAGGGAGAGCGAGCTAATAAGGAAGTAAGAAGAGTGTTCCAAATGAAAAGGGTGAGTGTTATTAATGTCACAAGAATGGGCACTGGAAATAGAATTATCCATATTACCTAAAGATAGTTAAAGTGAAGAAACACAACGGTTTTATTGCTCCTACAGGTATATTTACGATTCAAAATTGTTCTGCAATCAATAAATTATCTTGGGTTTTTGATACTGGATATGGAACTCATGTATATAAGTTGTTACAAGAACTTATGTTTAAGGGGCAAGGGGCATGGGGCAAAGAGTGATATAGGACTTCAAGTTGCTAATGGATATCTAGTAAATGTAGCTACAGTTAGAGGCTAACTATCAATTGTCTTTGACAAATAGATTAGATTAAATTTGGAAGAATTGCTATTATGTTAAAAACTTTATTCACGGAATAATTTCTATGTCTAGATTGTCTATGGTTGGTTATGTTTTTCATTGTGTTGATAATGTTATGAACATTATGTTTGATGAAAACAAAAATATTCAATGGTTTTTTAGATAATTTCATTTACGTGTTTAATTCTAATCATGTATGAGCTGAGAATAATTCTTCTAATTTTGACATTAATATTAATTATATATGTCATTGTAGACTAGGTCATATGAGTGATAAAAGACTACACAAACTAAAAACCAAGCCTTTTACCATCATTTGATTCTGAATCATTTGATATGTGTGAGTTGTGTCTTAAAAGAAAAATGACCAAGCATCCATTTAGTGGGAGCAATGATATAGTTAATCAACTCTTGGATATCATACATACTGATATATCTGGTTCTATGCCTATAGTTACCAAAGATAATGCTTCTTATTTTATGACGCTTACTGATGATTTCTCGATACTAGGATATAGTTATCTTATGGAAAACAAATCTGATAACTATGAGAATTTTAAATAGTATAAGAATGAGTTCCATGTTCAAAAGAACTATAAGATTAAAATACATCGATCTGATCAAGGAGATAAGTATGTTGGACAAGAGCTCCAATAGTACTTAAAAGACAATGGGATTTTCTCTTGGGTTACTCCACCCTATACTCTGCAACACAATAGTGTTTCAAAGAGAAAGATTCGAACCCTATTAGAAATAGTGTGTTCCATGACGAGTAAAGCAGAGTTTCCTCTTTCCTATTAGGGATATGCACTAGCAGCCATAACATAAGTTGAATTTAATACCCACTAAATTTGTTCTTTAGATGCCATATGAGATGTGGCATGGGAAGATACCTTGCCTAAATTATTTAAAGGTATGGGGTTATCCTGCCTATGTTAAGAAAGTAGGCCCCAATAAAATTTAGGCAAGATCGTGCATATGTAAATTTATTGGATATATCGAAAATTTTAGGGGATATATTTTCTACGACACTGAAGAGCAAAAAGTCAATGTTTCCACACACGTTGCCTTTTTGTAAAAGGAATTTAACTATGAAGTTGTAGACTTGGATGAGATTTAAGAAACTAACACAGAGGCTGAGCTAGTGGGAAAATCAAATTCACCATTATACGAAAATACACAACTCATTAGAAGGTCTAATGGGGAACCTCACGCACCAGGGAGATATTACGGTTTTCTCCCGGATGGCGAGAAGGAGGACCGTGTCTTAGAAGAAAACACTCATCTGTCATTCCAACAAGCACCATAGAATAAAGACTTCGCACTTTGGCTTGCATCTATGAAATCCGAAATGAATTCCATGTGTGAAAACAAAGTGTGGAGCTTGGCTGACATAAATGAAGGGATAAAACTCATCGACCGCAAATGGATTTTTAAGAAAAAGCTAAATGTAGGTGGACAAGTAGAGACTTATAAAGCTATACTAGTTGTGAAAGGGTTTCAGCTGCAAATTCTATAATATATGTCACGCTATGTGCTAGAAAAAATGTGGCTTATGCATTAGGATGGGTAAGGGAAGACCGGTCTAATCCTAGAGTGAAGCATTGGACTGTTGTAAAATGTATACTTAAGTATTTGAGATGTTAAGGACTTGTTTCATATATATGGGAATGAAGACCTCTTTATGAAGGGTATACAAATTCCATCTTTCAAAGTGATATCGACGTGTATTAGGTTATGTTTTGACATTAAATAGTGGGGCTGTTAGTTAGAAAAGTTCCAAAAAAACTATAGTTGATTCAACGATGGATGCTGAATACATCTCCCTCAATAAAGCAGGTAAGAAAGAAGTTTGGATGTGCAAATTCATGGCTAAGCTAGGAGTGATTGCAAACATTAAAGATCCAATGAAATTGTTTTGTGGCAACAATGTTGTAATGCAGATCGCAAAGGAACCAAGAGCTCATAAGAGATCAAGGCACATACTTCGAATATTCCACCTTATTAGAGAGTTTTTCGCTAATAAGGTAGTAGTGATTGATAGAGTATGTACCAAGGACAACATAGCAGCTCCATTCACGATGGGGATAGCTTGGTCAGATCATAGCAAACTGATCGAAGTAATGGGATTGAGATTCCATAACTAACCCTAAGTGCAAGTGAGAGATTGATAGAGTCGAGGTATGCCTTAGGGCTAATTCTGTAATTAGTTGTAAATTATTAACTATGTAATAAAATCTCATTTGAAATAAAAAGTGTTTTTCTTTTTATTATATACTTGTCATACTATGTTATATTAATTATAATTATTTAATTTAAGTATATTTAATAGAAAATACTTAAATTATATATTATGTGATAGTAATTACAATGTGTTGTAATCATGTGAAATTTATTGCATAAAAAATAACATATTTTTTAAAATATTTCTAGTCAAGATGTTTCAAGATAGGATATCGATACATCCGTTTACACTAGAGTACGTAACACTCTCCAAATGTTAGGTGGTGTATAAATAGTTGTGACGCCCCACCTCTATACCCACGCTAACCAAGAACACTACGATGTAGTGCTGTCAATTAGCGCGGAGAATAAGGCTGTGGAGGAGCGACCATCCATGTAACTTCTTTGTGCGAGCATCGATACGTCAGATAGAATAGAATGCATATCTTTTAAGGAGGAAATCCGACATACCGATACAAACACAAAGCTATCACACGGTGGCTATATATAATCTTCGAAAAACAAACATAGAAATAATCATAACATAAATCAGTCACAGACATCCATATCACAAAGGCGGAAGAAGATATGAGTAAATATATAACACATGAAAGTGTACATCAGAGTAGTGGTCAGAAAGATCCACGATAATACAAAAGAATAGCAACACGTGCTATACAAAAGAATAAGTACACAACATAGAGTCTATATCTCAAAGGTGTACATCCAAAAACTACTAATCTAAGTAGTTAGCCAAAAGTCAGAATAATCCTGAAGAGAAGTCAAGCAGAAGCACCTGTAACATCTCGGTCTGACCCGAGTATTATTTATAAGAAAATAATAAACGGATCAGTCTAACTATAAATATCAGATGATATGGTATACAGTAAAAGGCATGACATGAACATGTAATAACCATAGCGACATACTACTATAAGTACGTAAATGATAATCAACAAAAGATTTATCAATATCATAAGAATCTTCTCAAAGATAAAATAGGGTATCATACCCTAAACTTGTATTCATAACAAGTCAATAACACATGAATTCACCAATGCACAAAAACTGATATCATATCAATGAAAATCATGAAAATTGGTGAAGCACAAAATTCCAGAAATCATCATCAGAAATCCAGAAAACACATAAAGGGGGGAGGCCTAACACATGAATGGGAGCATTAAAACTCACCTACGCGTAAACACATGACGAGAAGCTATCTCATGGAAGCTATCCATTAAATTTTTACACAAGAATGGCCCGAAGACCGTAGGGTGCTACCCTAGAAATGTGATGCCGAAACATCACATGATCGGGGTATAGTCTCCCACGTAGACAAAGAGACATCGCTCAATCGCTAGTCTAAATCACAAAAATGATCGTCATGATCATAAGGAAGTGTCAATCACACCAAGCTAGTAAATATATGAGTTTAGCTTCATGTTCCATAACCACTTGCTTAACTTAAATATTTACGAACAAGCTGTAAATCTTCACTAAGAAATTGTCACAAAAAGGGTTCAATCGAACAAGTCCAAGAGCTAACCGACGAAGTGAACGCAAGTGTTTCATACCACCCGTTTTACTAAGTCGTTTAAGTCGATTTCTCATTCGAGTGAAGTAAAGGCTTGTATATACTAGTAGATTGAAAATCGGTTTGAGAAAACGAACTTTTGATATTTAAAATAGTGTTGAAATCGCTTTGATGAAAGAGTTTTGATATTTACTATTAGTATTGAAACCTTCATATATCTTTAAAGTGACAGGTCATAAAACGATGGTAGAAACAAATCAATTCACGTTCGAAGACGTGAGTAAAGTCCAAAGAAGTCAATCCCAAAACCATCAAAGTAGAAATTCTGATAAACGTTTTTCAGAAGAGATTGCCTACGCAGAGTAATACGGGGTTCGACCTAGGGGAAAAATAGGTCAAACGACCAAGTACTAACTCGCGAACGACTTACGACTTAAGGGAGGCAAGCGACCTACGACTTAAGGGAGGCAAGCGACTTACGACTTAAGGGATAAGGTCATACGACCTAAGTGGAGAATGCCACGCGACTTAGCAGAAGAACAGGTCGAACGACCAAGTACTAACTCGCGAACGACTTACGACTCAAGCCTTGAACGACTTAGTGGAACGAACGACTTAACGACTTAAGCTTCAATTCGAGCTACGAGCTAAGGCTGGAACGACCTAGTGGAGTTAGGTCGGGGACGACCTACGACTTAAGGTCATACGACTTAACAGTTGCGAGCTAGCGGAGTTGGCGAGGCCTAGCGACTTAGTAGAAGCAGCGACCTACGACTTAACGATTTAAAAGCCAACGACCTAAGACTTAAGAGCCATACGAGCTACGAGCTAAGGTCTATACGACCTAACGACTTATCCCAGTACGACCTAACTCTTAACTCGCGAACGACTTAGCACTTAACTCGCGAACGACCTAGCGAAGGCAGAACACCCAGAACGACTTAACACTTTAACTCGTGAACGACTCATCACTTTGACTCGTGAACGACTCAAGCCAGGCGAACAGAAATGCACGCGTGCGACTTAAGCCCTTAACTCGTGAACGACTCACGACTTAGGCTTAACTCGTGGACGACTCAGCGAAGGCCAGAAACGACTTAAGGCCAGAAAAATCACCAAAACGCTGAAAATTGAAGTTTTTCGCCAATCCAATCCAAACCAAATGCAAATGTTGATGCAAATACAATAGGGGATCATTCCCAACAGTCCAAGATAGATATAGGCAAGATGTGAGATCAAAAATCTCACCTTTTCACGGAATTTGATGAAGATGAAGCTCGGGGGCAAAGCAAAGATCAACCACAAGCTTGAATCAATGTCTTCACTTTGAATTTGGAGTTAGATGTTGAATTTGCTAAAGAATTTGAGCTTGGAATTTTAATTTCCTACTCCCTCCACCATTGTTGCTAAAGCTTCCAAGTTGATGAAGTGATGAAGAGAAGGAAGGGGTTGGGCTGAGGTAGAAAGTGCAGTCCAAACCAAAGTCTCAAGCGGGAAAAGTGTCGAAAATTTCACTATCTCCAAACATATCGAAGTTTACACTCAAAAAGATCGCAAACGTCATTTTGAACTCAATGGGGGTGGTCTCGAGTCCTAATTTGACCGTATGCAAAAAGTAGCTTTTCGGACTAACATCCGACTAACGATAAAATATTTAAATATAGAATCGATAGATATGCGGGTTGTTACAATAGTGGTCGTAGGGGGAACCAGGGGATTACGTACTGATAGTTATTGGATAACTATGAAATGGATAAGAGTTTTCTATTGGGTAATATAATATAACTAAGGTCAAATAGAGAATCCTAAAGTGATGATATTAGACGGTTCTCTCGACTTGAGAATACTGTTGAACTTCAATGTGCATACTCCATTTTGATTATAGTTAAATCGTGAGACAGTGTCCATCGAATGACTACAATTAGTTCAAAGTTGCAGCACTGGAAGTGAAACACTATTCAATACAGAATTTGTCTCCTTAATTATGTAGTTAGAATCACGATCAACTATAGTCAACTCAAAGTCAAAATCTTTAGCCATCGCAATTCAGTTAATAATCATTGTTACTATCAAACCAAGGATTTTTTGTTTGGAATAAACAAGTTGAATGTGGACGATATTGGAATTTTGACCAAAACCAAATTCTATAAGTCCCAATATGATATAGTTTTGATGAAGAAAATTAGTATAAATAATAACTACTACCAAGTACCACTTAAAATAGTGAAATTGGGTTTTACCAAAAGATATGTAAGTAATAAACTCAGCCAAACTATCACATCACAAGCTAAGATGACATGTGCATGTTAATATTTGTTCGATACTAATCGCAGATTGAAGTTGCACCTTTGGGTCGCACAACTGCAATGACGTTAAATGCTATAAAATATCACAGATTTAATAAAATTATATTTATTATGAATTAATTAATATTTATGAAATATTAATGATTAAATTTTATTTGAATTAGTATTTAATAAACTTTGTATATAAAAGTTATATATGTATGTATATATGATATCGACGAATATTTAAATTGGTTTTAAATTAAAAAATACTAGTTGGATTTGAAATAATTTATCTACCATTTTGATCCATATCATGGTCAGCCATAATGGGGGGAAGGGATGAGTTTTGAATGCAAAATCTAGTTTTGAATAGCAAAAGGAATAGGTAAACAAGGAGGTTTAGATCTCCACATTTTCCTCCCTTCTGTTGCATAATTAAAACTCACCTCCACTCTCATTTGCACTTGATCTTTCAACGTCCCCTACACCTTATTTTGGCTGCCATGAGCATATCCCCTTCATTTCCAAATCAAATTCAAGTAAAATTAAATCCATTTCAAGGAGTAGTATTCTCTTCTGGTTAGCTGCACTTTCTGGAGGAGTCTTAATCAGATCTAAAGGAGCTGTTGTAACGACTGGGATTTTATCATTTTGATTTTTGAGATATTTAATTAGTTTTAGATATTCAGTTTGGGGTTATTATAATAATAATCTATGTTCCAAATAATTTGATTTTTGATGACAGATTTTTAATTTAATTTATTGAATTTATCCATAATTTTTAATTTGGAAAATATTTAAATTTTCATTTGACGTATTTTATGTCGAACGTTGACATTTTTGAAAATTTAACAGGACTTGTCGACCAGTGTGTTTTATTCTTGCTTTATGATCGTGTCACATTGTTGTGCACGATCGTATTTTATTTTTTGTCATTCGTGGCTCATACGCAGATGCAATATGGTGTGGTGAGGTGCTACAATCTTTTCCCTTTAAAACTCAAATTCAATATACAACAAGTAACAGTATAGCCAACTCCTTGTTTTCCCTTTTCCCCTACCATCCCCCATTGTTCCTTGTCCTCCCTCTAACCTTTGTTTCCCTTCACGTCCTTGCAATTAAATGTCCATACCTTTTCTGCTACCTTTAGGAAGAGGATGGACTAAGGTATATAAATACAGGGAGATACATGCGTAGGCATTTCTTTCTTCATCGTCTCAGTTTTCACTCTCTGTAACCATAGTTTTATAACTTCTCAAGCATTCAAAAATCAGTATCTCCTGATCTAGGCTAAATCTTCTAAAGCCTCAAACTTGAAAGTTGTTCGTATCGGCCTATAGTATTTGTAGAAATTAATCGCTTTCAATTACGTCGAGAATTGAGCGAGATATCCCAATATTTCAAAAAAGGGAAAATAATATCCAAAATCTTCAAAAATTAAATTCTCTCGATTCAAGCCGAATTGATCGACGCCATTCGCGTCATTGGGTTTGTGGACAGTCGTAGTATTTTTAATGTGAGTTTGGTAGCATTTGGCAATGGTCGTTGACGAAAGTTGAAAACGAGGGTTCAAATTATAAGGATATTTGGTCGATGATGGGTGGTATGGAGAGGGGAGTTGGATCGGGATTGGAGAGACGCATCGGGTGTAGGAATTTGGTGGAGATTGACGATAAAAATTGTCGCGCTTTTTTAACCTGGAACGCATTTTTTTCGTTCGAAATTCATGGTCGAAAGCTAAGGCGGTGGACAGGAGGCGTGGGCGAGGTGTTAGTTGGGTCGAGCTCATAATTTAGGATGTGTGGGTGACCTTGGAATGACAACTAGGGGTGTGGTTCACGGTGTTGCATGCACGGTCGTGTGCACATTTCATACACAGCAAGATAAACGAATTGGGGCAGATGAAGTATTGTTCTTAGTGGAGCGGGTGAGGAAGAGTTTGGGCCAAGGGCTTATTTGTTTGGGTGAGGAACATTTTAATTTAATTGCTTTAAATTTGAGTAAATATATGTGCAACTTGTAAATGCAATATCCTGCTCGTTTTAAAACCAATTGACACACGGGTTTTTGCGTTGGATTCGTGTTGACAAGTACAGCGCCGCGGTAAAAAATATTGTTAGTTTGGATGTAGTATAATATAATGATAAATTAATACTGTATGATTATAATTACGTCAAATTGGATAATTACGTAATTAAATTAATTATACTTAATGGGTGTTACCTATTTGGCCAAATAAACACCGTAATGTTAAAGTAAATTGAATAGGGTACTTTGGACACTATTCCGCTAATTAAATTAATTTGACATTTAATTAGCAGAATAAATCTCCATTTTGCTATTATATAAATTTAGATATCCGATTATATATCGTTGATTAATATGCCACTTCAAATAAGTGATATGTTAAACAATGATGGTTAAGCATTGAGTTTATTTATATAGTCGTTGATTATGTAAGTATCAGTTATTAACTTGGAAAGTTAAACTGAATGATATGGTACCTTGCCTAAGTACCATTATGATCGTTAAGCCTCTTTCAAATTTGAAAAGTTAATTATTAATTTGAAAGTTATTTTAAGAATAATTATTATCTATTATAAGGTTTTAAAGATTATTACTGTTTAGTAATAAGATTTAAAAGGTAACAACTATTTATTAATAATGTTTTAACGACAATTAATAATTTTTTAATAATGATTTAAGTTAATTATTCTATTAATATGATTCTTAAAAGTTATTTCTTAAAGTTATTTAAGAATATTTAATCATTATTTTAAAGTTATTTAATTATTGTTTTTTTAAAAAATAATTATTTAAATTAATTATTTAAAGTTAATTATTTTATATTTTAAAGCTGATTATTTTATTTCAAAGTTATTTGTTATATTATCAATATTTTAAAAGTTTATTTTTATTATTAAATTAATATCGTTTTAAAGTTAATTTATTGTTATATTAATATTGTTTAAAAGTTAATTTATTAACATATTAATGTTGTTTTAAAGTTATTTAAGTATATTTTGAATATTGGTTAAAGCTATTTAATGATGTTTTAAATATGGTTTAAAGATAATTAATTAATTATTTAAGATGTTTTTGGATAATAAATTGTTTTATAGAAAGGTGTTTAAAAATAATAAACTATTTATTTAAAAAGGAATCATTTTAAATGGAATGACTTGTATAATGGTTTTATTTAATGAAAGGAATTCATTTAAGGAATTTATAAAATTTGGAAAGAGATTTTGGAAATTGGATAGAAGTTTGGTTTAATGGTATTTGAAATTCATAAAAGGAGTTTTATAAATGATTTTGGAGATTTATAAATAGAGTTTTATAAAATAAACTTGAAGATTTATAAAAGAAAATTTATAAAGAGAATTGGATATTTATAAAGGATATATTCATAAAATAAAGGAGATTTATAAAAAGTAAATAGTGTCTTGGGTTATTAATATCTCAGTTTTAACGACATTTGGATTTGATCATTTTAATATGATTTTGAAATAAGAAATCTTTCTTAAATGTTACGTGAATATACTTATATTATTGTATGAGTATATGGGAAAGTTTTCCAAGTTTGAAAGTGAAGGGTTTTGTGAATATACTTATACCGGTGAGATAAGTATATGAATATTTTAATAAATATTTGAAAGGTGATTTTAAGTTAATGAAAGATTAGTCAAAGAGGCTTAGTGGTTGCCATAGGAAATGTAATCTTTGTTTGGAATGTTTGTTTATTTGATAGTTAAATAACCGACAATCAAATCTTCGCCAAAATGTGTAATTCTTCTTAATTTTCGTGGTACGAGTATATTCCCTACTTAACATCGAAGGATTTTAACTCTAGAAATATCAAGGGGAAACACACAAATTATATGGTACAGTTACCATTGGTGGTGCTATACTGTACATATAAACTCGTTTAGTTCTTCTAGGACTCACCTCATACGCCATATGGTCTCCTGTTGTCCACTATTATGTTCATCGCATGTAGGAATCACTTTCCCTGGACTTGGCTCATGTGCTACAGGGTCGTAGGTTGTCCTCATATAGAAACTGGTCTTAAGTCCTGGACTTGCCTCTTACACTACAGGATCGCTTACCATCCATCCTCCATAGTGGTCCGTCAAAGCGCTATGGGGAAGCAATGCAATACCTGGATCACCTACTTGAGCCATGGCCTCGTCTCGTAGGTTGCCTACTTGCGCAACAGGCTCGTACACGTTCATGTCAACGTTAAACTATTTCCAATCAAAGAATACTATACAAATCAATCTCAAACAAACGACCAGTGTCACATAATTCATTTTGGATTCATAACATCTCCAACTGTCTCAATAATAGCCTCCAAACAACATCAAAGAAAAAGGAAAGGTACTCGAATCGATAAACATTAATATATAATGGCCCAAATTGTGCCCAGGTTCAACCTGCGCCCAAAATTAGGTCACCAATGGACCGATGATAGGGACCAGCTGCTACGGCCGTCCTATCAAGATGAATTTTGGAAATTTTGGCAGTGATTTCCATCATCCCTTCATGTAATTCACCTCCAGTCATCTCCACTATAACGACCCTAATTTTGGCTAACATTATTTATACATTTAACTAGACAAATAAAATAAAATAATGTAAAGAGTTAGAGGAATTGAGATTTGATAATTAAACTTAAACCATGCCTTAATCAATATATTGATGTAGGGAATTAGAACATAGGTTAGAAGGAGAGTTATGATAAGGGTAAAATAGGAAGTGTCTTTATTCCTATACCCTAAATCCTTCCATTCTCTCCACTTCCTCATTCATTTTACATTCACAAACTAAACAAAAACAATACTAAGTTCAGCCAGCCATTACAAGGAAGGAAAACAAGAGATTAAAGGGAAAAGCTTAGGAAATCAATCTTAGTTCAAGACTCAACTCCTTAATCCAAATCAAGGTGAATAATTAGTTTACATCTCTATTTTTGATGAATGAGTTTGGTTTAAAGGTAAACCCATTTTCTTTTGCAAGTATATGCCATGTTCATTGTTTAAAAGTGATTATATGCTATGTTGATGATTTATGGTTTAAATATGATTTAGTGTCTTACGTTTGAGTTAGAAAACCATTCATATGACATCCGATAAACTTGAGATTTTGATATGATATGAGAATCATTATTTTAGAAGTGAGTTTCAAGTTTTATAATTTTCCAAGTTAATATGGATTTATAGTGAATTTTCTAAGTTTAGAAAATGATTAATTTGGTTTTAAATATTTTAAATGGTTAAAATATGTTTTCAGCCCAAAAATGTTGGATATTGGGAAGAAAATGATTAAATTGATTTAATTTGGTTTTTGTGGATTTTTCCTAAGACTTTAGGAGAGTCAAATAAATTATTTTAAGTAAAAAGGGTTTATTTACTTGATTAAAATGGTTTAAAATGTAAAATTGTTTGATATTTAAAATTTTGACTTGCGGCAGTAAATTTCAGAAAGAAATTGGTAATGCAATTTTTTAACCAATCACGTTTGGACAAATAATGGAAATTGGGTGGAAAAGAGTTACTTTATAAAGCATAAAATCAGTTTTGCACTAATTTACACTTTCGCCCTTCCATATGCCTGCTTCCGCCACCATACAACTGCTTTTACCCTTCCGATACTATCGTAACCTATACACACGATAACAAAAGTCTTGGTATGTAGTGTATTGAGTTTGGACCAAAGGTAATTGGGTGGCGAAGGCATGCTTACGGAGGGGAGAAAGCCGCATTTTTCCTATGCTTTTGACGCTATGGTTCCGCCTTGTTTTAAATGATGGTTGCGGAGGGGTATGCTGCCGCATATATCCCTTCGTCACTATGTTAGCTGCCACATTAATACCTTTCGTCTTCGTTAAAAGGCACTTTTTACAACCTTTAAACAATGCATGCGAAAGGGGAGACTTTCGTCTTCGTACCTTCCGCTAATATTGAAGTCACCTTCCCTAATGTTTTCGAAACGATTGACTTACCCGCTTTTACTAATAGTTTCGGAGGCAACGGTTTCGAAAGCATATTTTCGAAGCTACCCTCTTCTCTATTTTTTTACTTAAGACCAATGCTTTTGAAAGTGATGCTTTCGCCCTTGTTCCCTTTGACCCTATAGTTTTATTAAGTGTTAAACTCAATGATTTCGAAATAGATGCTTTCAATGATTTCGAAAGAGGTTGTTTAAGGTTTTCAATAGTGGTTTTGAAGGTATTTTTTTGGCTTTATAGCCTAATGTTTTCTAAGTTAAAATGGGCTTTAACTTATTTTAAAGGGATAGATAACCCTATCGATTTTAGGTTTTCATCAACATTGTTTTTTATAAAGCATATATCATGGCATAAGTATTTTGAATAAAGCAAAGAGTATGATTTCCTTGTTTTAAAAAGATATGATTTCAAGGGTTAAATCACTTGTAAAGATTGTTTTGAAGCAAATGAAATTTGAATAGGGCGGTCAGCTCAGATTTTGCTAAAGGAATGACTCAGATATTAGAAGAGCATATGGGACTGGTGTGAGGTCGCGCCCTATACTTTAGCTAGTAGACCCTAGCTAAGATAAGTCCAAAATTCTAGTGTGTAGGGCTTTGTCACAGGTAAGACCAAAATGATGTTACACATAGAAAGGAAAACACAGAGTAGAGATAGGTTATTGGTAAGCCCGCAAAACCACTAGGATCAGTTGACCCTAGGAGAAGTAAGTTAAGGACAGACCGTCCAGTATTGTGTTTAGCAAAAGTTAGAATATTTATTATGTCTAGTAGGCCCAAGTCAGCCAGTGGTTAATAGTTAGCCTGATAAAACTATAATGTTCAGACGAATAGTCCATTGATCACCTGATTTATATGCATATATGTTATTGCTATTGTTGTTATAATCAATTTGATTGCAAGATTTTGATTTGCAAAAGATATGCTTTCAAAAGGATATTAGTGAGGGGAACCCCATTCCACTAATTGGCGTGGTCTCACTTAATATCAGTAAACCGAGATGTAATATAATTATTCACACCAAGCTTTATGTCTGACTCGATGTTTATATTTTCCCCTTAAACTTTCGGGTGCACAAAATTTAATTTGAGTAGATTGAGATTTAAGGTATTTGAAGTTTTAGTAGGTGACGAATAAAGCTTTCGAAGATGTGTCGGAGGCAAGGATTAGCTATTTAGAAGTCTACCCATTATTGTTTTTGTTGTGATGTATTTATTGACTGATATATCTATTTAGTACTCTAATCATCCAAGGTGGTATCTTCATACGTGGCTCTTGGTGTATTTTGTAATAATTATATTTATCTGAACATGGGAATCGTTTTGGGATTATGTAATTGAATATGAAATATTGATTTGAAATGTAATCAAAGAAGCTGTTTTGAAATCTGTGTTGATTTTATTTCATATTCATATGCTTCTGATATTATGGATACCATTAACATTACCGCATTTTATCACCGGAAGTTAATACTATAGATGACTGCAGCATCTGTAGCAGTTAGATTTAGGCCTCAAAATAAGGGATGTTACATCCACCTCACCTCCAGTTGCCTGAGAATGCTCCTAGCCTTTTATTCTATATTTCCAAGCCCGATTTACATTTTAATTCATTAATTTTCAATATATATTCATTACATTCAAGGAAAAAGGGGAAATTAAGTTTCTAGTTTACTCCTTTTATCAAATCACCCCAGACTATATCTGAGCCCAAATTTAAGTGAACCTAAAGTGTTATCTACTCAATTCTAGACTACAGATCATATTCATATAATTATAGTTGCATTTTATCGAGAGGAAAGCATGACTAACTCATCGAATTGCCTCTCTACTCTGTGCCTTCATTGTCTGAATTACTCTGCCTCCAAGCCTCAGAATTTCACCTTCAAATTTATATAAATGTGTAGTTCTCTCCGTTATCTTTGCGATGCAGCTGACTCGTGCGAATACATTGATATTCGAGTGAGATATGCTAATTTGAGTGATTAGAAAGAAAGAGGAAAGAAGAGAAAGAGAATGAGCGGATGGTTTCTGAAAGGGAAATCAGTTATGATCTTCAGTTTATTTAGAAAGAGGAAAAACAATGATTAGTCCGAATCCAAATCAAATTTTGAACTTTGGTGTCCGGTAAGGGCGACACAGTTTCACCCATAACTTCTTCATACAAGCTCCAAACGAAGCAAATAAATATACTGCACGAATTAAAAAAACGAGATAATCGCAACAGTTCAAGATTCATCGTCAAATTCCAAAGATGGAAAAGCGACCATTTTGCACTTTCTGATTTATAATTTATTTTATTAGCACATTAAATTTAATTATTTCAACACTATTATATGACTAATATTTAATTATAACATATACCAAAATTTCAGGGTATTATAGTATATTATTCATGGTAGTCAGAGCACCAAGGGGTTACGTATTGATAATTATTGGATTACTATGGCATTACTCACTCGAGAGTTTTCTATTGGGTAATATAACTAAGCTAAACAAAAAATTTCGAATTGACGATTTTATACAGTTCTCTCGACATGAGAATGCTGCTGAACTTCAATGTGGGCATTCACTTTGATTATAGTTAAATCATGGCATATCCTCTATCGAACACTATAGTTGGGTCTGAGTTGAAGCATTAGAAGTTAAACACTATTCAATAGAGAATTTGTCTCCATGATTATACGAGGTTAATATCATGGTCAACTGCAGTCAAGTTAAAGTCAAAGTCTTTGGCCATAGCAATTTGATTAATAATAATTTTTATTGTTGAACCAAGGACTTTGTGTTTGGATTAAACAAGACAAATGTGGGCAATATTGGAATTTCGACCCAAACCAAATTCCATAATTCCCAATAAGATATAGTTTTGATGAAGAGAATTGGTGTAAATAATTGCTATTATCAGTTACCGCTTAAAATAGTGAAATTGAATTTTATTGAAAAATGTTAAGCAATAAATTCAACAAAACTTTCACACCATAAGCAAAGGTGAAGTGTGAATGTTACAAATTATTTGATACTAATCATTGACTGAATTTATACATTTGAGTCGCATAATCTCAATGTTGAATACTCCGAAATACCACACGATTTAATTTATTTATAATTGTAATAAATTAATTAACTTAATTAATATTCATGAACTGTTAATTATTAAATTTTATTTGATCTATTTTAATAAGTATTTAATAAAGTGTGTATATAAAAGTAATATATGTACCTATTGATATATGATATCCATGAATATTTAAATTGGAGTTAATTAAATAAACACCGATTAGATTTTGAAATTTTTATGGGCACCTATATCATAGTAGTTTTGAATCGGCAGAAAGAATAGGTAAATAAAGAGATCTGGATCTCCACCTTTTACTTACTTCTGTTATCTATTTAAACCTCACCTCCTCTCTCATTTGCAATTGATCAATTAGCCTCCCATCTACTTCATTTTGGCTGCAAATTACAAGGGTTTATCCCCTTCATTTCCAAATCAAATTCAAGTAAAATTAAATCTATTTCAAGAGGTGGTATTTTCTTCTACTTAGCTGCACTTTATAGATGAGTCTGGATCATATTTAATGGAGCTCACCACACATAAAAAGCGATTTTGCCACGGCTTTGAGCCGTGGCTAATTAATTTTGCCACAGTCCTGAGCCGTGGCAAAATTGGCAGTGGCGAAATAAAATTTTGCCACGGCCCAGAGCTGTGGCAAATTAAATTTTTGCCACGGCTCTAAGCCGTGGCGAAATTAAAAACAGCCACAACTCATAACCATTTTAACTACAGCTTAAATCCATTCCTAAATGCAGTTTCATGATACACAAACATTTTACATGCAGTTTCGAAATATATATAGTACATGGAATAAATAATGTGAATACAAAACGAGTAACAGATGACGAACCCACCATTCTACATGGTGCACACAATTTATAATACAACTATTATAAGTGCTTGATTACAAACTTACAACTTTCAGTTCATAATACTACTTCATTTCATAGTGAAACCATCAGTTCATAGTAAAACAAGTAAACAACATCTATTGTACATTGTAAACACTAAACAACAAGAAAGAAATGATTCCTGAATGCGCCAAGCATATACTTCATCATAGTATAACGACTGCAGTTCTTAGTGAAGCAACAACATGCAGTAGCACTGACCAAGCACCAAACCTGTGCATAAATATAATTAAGTTTATGAAGAAATAACATAAGATATCAAATGTATCATATAAAAGTTGCATTTAAAGGACTTGAAATAACAAAATTTTGTGTACTTTTTTATGTATCATGAAATTTGCTTCTCTCTGTACTTTTTTATGTCAACTTAAACTATAAAAAATAAAACCTTTACAGAATCATCAATTTTCCAGGAAAGGGTTATTCCTTGTGACTTTATTGGTGTGATATAGACTTAACAGGCTGTCTACTTGAAAGGTAGACATCAGACATGAAAATATTCCTAATCAATTGTACTCATCATATTGCACCAAAGCAGAATATAAGAACTGTTTGCATAGAACAAAATATTCCATATCGAAGAAAAATATTTGAGAAAACAAATGATACCAAATTGGATGATGAAGGCTTACAAAATTCAGTTATGCATCACAGTTCTAAAATTATTTCTTGTATTCAGCAGCTTCAAAATGTCATGAAACAGGTAATTTATTTTCTTATGCATATATTTTTCCTACCAAATTTAAAGACATCAATTCTAATAGATTCATGCATGCATTTTTTTACATTTTCTTATGACAATTTTAGATGGTTCCAAAAAAAGCTATGCTAATGTTAAGTTATAATTTAGAGATGATGAAATATTAATTAATGCAAAACATATTTAATTTTTTTGATTAATCATAGTTAATTTACAAACCAGTATAACAATTGATATCTAGAATATTTAATATTACCTGCAATAGGTGTGAAATATTATAATGTTATAAACCTATTATTTATAATATTATTAATATTTAATTTAAATAGGTCAATAATAGGTCAGCTTGTATTATTTAAATTTCAAGCTTGAATCAGGAAACTACTTTAATGATATCATATTATAACTATTATTGAATAGGTCAATAATAGTGATTTAAATAACTAGTTATGTATGCTCTTTTTATATCATATTATTAAGCTAATTGTTATTTATAATATTATTAATAGTTAATTTAAATAGGTCAATAATAGGTCAACTTGTATTATTTAAATTTCAAGCTTGAATCAGTAAACAACTTTAATGATATCATATTATAACTATTATTGAATAGGTCAATAATAGTTATTTAAATAACTAGTTATGTATGCTGTAACGACCCAGAATTTCTATCATTTGAAATTCGTATATTTAATTGATTTTAAATATTAACAAGTAAGATTTGTAAGTCGAATAAATTTAAAATTCGAATATAGTGATTTAATTGGATAATTAAATTATTAATTTAATATTTGAAATTCCAGAAATAATTGGAAATTGAGTTTAATGTGTATAAAAATGATTTATAAAGCTATATTAAATCATATTGGAGTTAGAATGATGTTATAAAACTTTTAAATTTGAACTAAAAGTTAATTTGTGAAAATTAAATATTTTAATATTTAATTGACTAGTGAAAATAGTCATTTTTCAAACAGTCTCGGATTTCGACGAAACTAGTTTCATCGGATCCGTAATGTGATATTATTGTAAGATTTCAAATTTCGTGTCAATCGGACTTACGGTTTGTCCGGGGCAAGCCAAAACGCCTAGAAATTAGTTTAATCGATTTAATTTTTAAAATTTGATCGTTTATTTCCGTAACCCGCACATATGATCGAATTAGCTCCCGAAACACATTCCATTGTGTTTGGAACGTGGGTAAAACCTTAGAAACGCTAGCCGGCACGCTTCGTTTGGAGTTCGAAAAAATTTCGAGTGAATAGTGATTTGGAATTTTCTATAAAAGGCCACCATAATTTACAATTTTCACTAAACCCTAGCTAGGGATAGCCGGCCGCCATTCTATGTGTCAATGGCCAGAAATCATCCTCAATTCTCCACTAATTTCTTCCAATCCATTCAATATTATTGAAAACTTTCTAAAGCAAAATTGAAGAGCTTCACGAGATCTTGAAATCCATACGGGTATGATCGTGATCGACGCAACAATCAAGGCGCTTTGGGCCCGCATTCATGGTCGTTTGCGCACGTTTTCCACGCCCTGGGGCGACCGAGTTTGACAGCGATCACGGTGAAGGTGGAGCTCTGCGTTGGCTTCGTAATGGTGGTGATTGATCATCTTCTCGATGAAGGATGGAGGCGAGTTAATTCGTGAAATATCGATGGCTCTATGGGTTGTTGCGTGCATTCTTGACCTGGAGGGAAGAAGATCTCGCACGGCCTGGATCTGAAATCTCAAAACGAGCGGCCCAGATTTTTCCTAGGGTTTGAAATTAAAAAATAAAATTGTATAAATTATATTATATTAATTCGTATGAACTTTAAAATATTGTAACTTTGTCATACGAGGTCGAAAATTGACGAAACGAATTGCGTCGGGTTCGTTTTGTCGAGCACTACGCAATGGAGATGGATTGGAGTCAATTGGAGTTAGTGATAATTTTGAGTAAAATTAAACGTGCGTTTAATTTTATTTGAAATAAAATACTGCAACCGTTATTGAAAGCAAGGTGAGAACTTCTCACTCAATCGAATTGTGTTTCGATTTAAATTTTAAATAGTTAAATTTGAAATTGGTTGATTGTGTGTTTGGATTGATGGTTGTCATTTGTGGAAATAAAATAGACCCTATACGCCGCATATTAAGCGGAGGTTACTATATTAAAAACATATACCGCGATATTCCACTTGAAGTGGAATTGGTATTATATATGTATTTGGAGTTGATTTCCCGCATTATATAGCGGATGAGACCCTATTGCGCCGCATAATAGCAGATAGTATTTTATAAATCCCATATACCACGACATTCCACCTCGAAGTGGAATTGGTATTGTGCTAATATATGTGGATGCAGGGAAACAGGTTGGAGGGATCCAACTGGATTCCTCAAACATTTGAATTTATTTCAATGTTGTGTGTGGATTATTTATAATCTCCGTGTGATTATATTTGTGAATTGGAATTGTTGAAGGCTAAAGTCTAGCCGAATATATTTTTGGTATCGTTGGATACCAGAAATAAATAAAATTGGATTTTCGAAATTCAAGTTGAAAATTTATCGAAAAATTTATTTTTGAGAATTGGATAAATTAAAAAGGAGTTTTAAAAAGATAAAGTTATTTTTGAACCATATTGAATAAAATTTCAAATTTCGGGAAAAGGGCTTAGTAAAGGGATTTTTTATAATATTATTTATAAGTTGAAGAATTTATTTAAAATTTGGATTTTTAAATAGATTTGAAGAGATAAAGAAATTTATTTTAAAAAAGGAAATAATTTGGAAATTCGTTGAAAATTTGATTTGGTGTTTTGAAATAAATTGAAAATAAATTTGAAATTAATTGATTATTAATTTACCAAAACTAGTAAAATTTATTTATAGAAATTTATCTGATCTAAATTAATCAGATGATTAAATTGATCCTATCTATGGATGTTTGGATTTTATTGGATGTTGAATTGTTTGATATCTCAAATATGTGATGTTTTGTGATATATCCTGTTCTGTGTTGTGATTTGTGATCTATTTATCTATGATACGAATATCTGTGATCTGTGAATGAAAGATAAGCATTATAGTTTATACCGCTTATCAATTATATTGTTATATTTGATCTGTGATGGTTGAATGTTGTTGCACTAAAACCCATAGACTACACAATACACACACAAATGTGGATTTCACGTGGAAATCAGTTAAGTCACAGATTTTTAACAATTCTAAAGATTGAATTTTTGAGTCAAAAATAGTTTTGGAATTGGAATTGAAAGTTTTTGAAAATGAGATTCAAAAATAAGAGTTATTTTAAATAACTTAATAAAAATTGGAATTTAAATCATTTGATTTAGGTTGGAATTCAATATTTTGAAATTGAATTCAATAATTTGGGAATTATGGCTAAAAGATTTTACAAGTGTAAAAGGTGTTTATATGGGTTTTTAACCATTTAAAAATATGGTTTTGGAAATTTAAATTCAAGTTTTATACTAGGATGGCTTTAACCTGTGAAATTGTAACTAGTTTTTCCCAAAACGAAAACTATCTATTTTCAAATAATAATAGCTTTCATAAAGTGAAAAGATTTCCAATTTGTATCGAAACATTTCAAGTTGAAAATGAAATTGTGAATAGTTTGGAAAAACTATGAATTAACCTTTGTGAAGATGATTAAGCTTTATCTTGAAATTAAAGAAGATTTTAAAAGGTGTATCTTTTATATTATAAAAGACTTGAATTGTGAATAGTTTTGAAAGCTATAAATTAAATCTTAATTTAAAGATTTAATGGGTTAATCCAATTGAAATGGAAATTGATTTGGAAATCTGTGAATGAATCTTTGTGAAACTGGGTGAACTTTGTGAAGTAAATCTTTTTGTTTAAAGATTTAAAATGGTAAATTGTTTAAACCATTTAAAGGAAAGGGTTTGGGTAATAAGTTGTGACTTAATTGAAATCCCATATCCATATGTTTTTAAATATTGTGCTCACTATTCGGATTAGCCGGGAGAGGACCTTTGTGTCAATTAACCCATTCCGAATAAGTGATACGATGATATGGATTACATTTGAAGACCGGTGGTGAAGACCGGGTATTTGTGAAAACGATAGGATGACCTATCGATTGTCTCTGCACTGTTAGCTACGGTATAGAGATTTCCTTTGTGATGAGAAGTTCGATCGGGATTGTGAATACCCGGATTGCAAGGGCTTCTTCGGAAGTGCCTTCGGTTCTGTTCGAACCCGGACAGACTTGTATGGTTACATGTCTGACATTACATTTTGAGATATAAAGCTGATTTCTTTCAAATACATTTCTATTTGGTGGAGGAGAATTTATTCTCTTAGCTTAACACCCTTCTCTGAGACGTACGAGCTCAGAGGTTATGTAGTTGAAGGTTATCAGTGATATACTCCCAATTTGGTAGTGTGGCATGCTGAGTGTTGTTGTGTGATGATTATTTATTGATCATTTGTTGATCAAAGCATGGCTTTGTGAAAAAGCGTAGCTTTGTGAACGAGACCTCTTCGGACCTCACAACCCGTAAATGGTCAAAACAGGAATATGCGGCAAGGTTATGAGGGTCGCTCCCTTTAGGGTATGTCATTTCCTTCTGGAAAAGGGTGGTATCAGGTATGGAGCCCTGGTATTTAACCTATGTGGTTACTCCAATCTCATTTACTGTATGATTGTTGTTTTGTTGAGGCGCCTCGGATAAAGGTCCCAAAGGACCGGGGGTGGCATATTCGTGTAGTAGTTACCCAGCGTAAGGAGTAACCCGGCCTTGTGTTGGCAGAGAACTAGTTAGTTCTCGGGACGTCCCGCCAGAGGCGATCCCATTGACAGTAGGAAGTTCCTTAGCCTGACCATTTGTTGGAAATCCAATTTCCAATACGAACCTTGTACGGTGTTAGTTGTAGAACCTGCCGTTTACTTATGGTGGTCACCATTGTTTTGATGGTAGCTATAGTAGGCATTGTTCGAAATGTCTATGCTGGCTAAGATTAATATTATACTTTCGAAATGTTTTTCTACACTATGCACTAATAATAATATCAAATCAAATGATTTTGCGTAGTAAGCATGTTTGACTATCATAAGGAGAAATCTCCTCCAATTCTGCGTTTGCATTGTGTGTGTGGCGGGAGGCCTTATGGTAGTTTCATTTTCCAAAAGCATTGCGAATGTCTTTTACTTCCTTTGTTGTTGTTGTTTTAAAGATAAAAAAACTGTTTAAGTTCTCACACCAGTCCCATGACTGACCTGGAGTTTATTGTTCCCTTCCTAAACTCTGGGTGCCCATAATTTTCCATACGGGCATCCTAGAGTCAGGTTATCAGGTCATTCTGGATTCAGGAGATGATGTGGAGCTCAGTGGCGAGCTGGATGGCGAGGCGTATCACTTGTATATGATATTATTATTCCACTGTGTATTCTGTATGAGGACAAGTTTGTATAACTATCCATTAATGTATTGTGTGTATATTGACTCTGATGATGTAATGTATAAAATGATATAGTTCTTGATTTAAAGATTATTCATTTATCTATTATATGTTGTTCCGCTGCGAATGTGAGATTCTGATATTATTTCTGTTGTTTCTTCTTTCTTTCTGTCTTCTTCTACCTCTTCTTTTTAACCATAACAATTCAGTTTTCCGGCATTCGATTGCTCGGCAGTTGATACAATGGACGTATTAATGTCGATTTTCGAAAGTCGAAAATCCCGAAGCGTTACATGTGCTCTCTTTATATCCTATTATTAAGCTAATTGTTATTTATAATATTATTAACAGTTAATTTATTTTCATTTATATTTATATTCCGAAAAGTATTATATTGATACTATTTCTGATACAGCAATATTAATAATAATGATATCATATTATAACTCTAGGATAAAGAAATAGAAATATTTTTGTCATGTCTAGAATTTTCAACTGTTAACAAACTCTTATAAATCATTACTTATAAACAAATAGTTACACGATCCAGATAATAGTGGGAATTGCACTTTCAACTTACTTAAGAATACAGAGAGCTTGGCTGAATCCTAAAGTGTGCAAGTAACCAATGCGTAAGATGCTTAGTAAATAAGTAAGCTTCTATCTTAAATATAACCAAAACTTGGTTTGAAATTTGCAAAATAGAAGTGTTTCTTATAACAAATCTTTTATCCTATAAAATTTATGCACCTCGGAAGAGCTAGAGTGATGAAATAACCTGGTTCCATGTGAGCGCCATTTATTATAAAATTCTTTGGACTCCCTCTCACATTATACAGGTAGCAAAGTCTGTTTTGTACTAGTATTTTAGCCTGATGAAGTGTTGAGTTGCATAAGAATACTTGGCAGCGGTTCTGTTGACCTGATTAGATTTACTTAATGGGTAATGATGCTTCATTTGTTTCCGGTTAATATAATTTTCTATTGACTTATTCTGCTTATTAAATCTTAAAACATTAACATTCATATATAGTCTCTGAGTAGCAGACTGTAAATTAATATGATGCTGCTACATTTTCAATCTAACTGCTACTGCATTGACTGTGATTTTCTGAAGTTTAGTTGCGTAAGTCGTAGAGATATATGTTAGAAAATAGAAATATTATTGTACATACAAATACAGTAGTAAAGATTGAAGCTGGTTTTTGGATAAAATGACTATGATACAAGGAATAGATGTACTGCTCACTGAAATACAACATTTACAACATACATCTCTACCTAAAGTCTGAACATCTCGCATCTTTTGTAATATTTATAACATGGTCACAGATATTTTAGTCTAACACTGTTCTTTTCCGCATTCGTACCATAATGGTACGTTTGAGAGTGTAATTTTAGTTTTGCCATGTTTTCCTCACTTTAAACCATTATTGACCTATTTAAATTAATGGTTTACATAGAAAAAAATATCATTAAAGTAGTTTCCTGATATAATAGTGTATATTCGTTAAACGATTATTACAGGAACTGTTTACATAGAAAAAAGTTACTCTCATTAAAGATGCTTATGATGCATGCGTGATGAAGTAGATACATGTGATTAGTTGGATCAATTATTGGTTTGGTCATCACACAATCATTCTTATCATCCAAATAGGGAAAGATGTCAGCTATTACAAGACATGTAGGATTCACAACAAGCAAATAGGATTCACAACAAGCAATGAATCAGCAAAAATGTTAGTTATTACAACTACATGAACCGTGACATCAAAAGAGAACTGTGACACCAATTAAGTACCATGACACTACATAAGCACCGGAACACTACATAAGCTGGTCCGTCGCTAGCTATAAAAGAACAAAAAAGAAGAAAAAAAACCCAACACCGTGCCACTAAATGAGCTAGTCCATGTCAATACAGGTCTATTGTACCAAGGTCGGTTCCGGGATGGAACTATATCAACTTACAGCTGGTCCTAACAAGGTTCATCTAGAAGGTATTATTAATGGCAAATTAATAAAGGTTTGAAGCACAACAACAAAATAAAAATTAAACACAAATTTGATTATTAAACCGTAAAAACATGACGAAAATGTGCAGTGTTAAAAGCATTGCCTATCGATATTTTAAGCAAAACTACATGACTAGTACAGGAAAACGAAGTGAAAAGTGTATTTAAAAGCATTGAGAGATGTTATTATAAGAAATATCTCGATATAGTAATGGTCATATTTCTCTTCATTTTACTTAGGGGCAGTTATCATGTAGGCGTGGCAAAAGCATTAATTAATATTGCTTTTAATGATTTTCCCCCACTTCACTATTATTTATATTAAGCTATTCTGATGTATACCAATACATATACTAGTATACTTAAGTATTTAATTAATTTTAAATATTCTAGATATCAATTGTTATAAAGGATCATAGAGCACTTTTTTTGAATATATCTTATGTTACTCAATAATAGGTTTATTAATCAACTAGTTATTTAAGAAAAAACAAAAATAAAATGATATCTATTGTTATAATATTATTAACTACTTTTAATATAATTACTCAATAATAGATTAGCTTGTATTATAATAATAGATGTGAAATATCAGCTAGTTCAAAAATAAAGAGAGCATACATATTTCTTAATTAATGCAAACCAGTAGGTATATTTATGTCTATTCCTTTTTCTATAAATCATATTAAGTTTCAATGAAATACTTCTTATCATAATAATAAATGCTCTTATTTTATAGCCTGGATATATTATTGTCTTCAGATGTTGAATAAAGATCAAGAAAACATGATTGTACGGTTGAACTTGTAAATAAAATTTAATGGTGGATTTTTTTTTCCGCACTCCACACTGACCTTTTTCTCTCTTATCACTTTTATTACTCTGAGGGAGTGTATACAAATGCTTGTGCTTGAATAATAGCTCTAAAGATGCTCTTATTTTATAAGCATCGAATTTTTCTTAGTATAAATTGGTGTTATTCATCGTTATATTCTTGTTCGAAAAAAAGCTATTTTAAGATAGAATTTTGTTGTTTTTTTTCTTCATTATTTCGTTCAAGTCAACTTATACATGTGTGTTAACTTGTATGTTTAATTTTTCTTTATTGGTCACAGGTCAACTATAATAGGTAGGATTTAATATGTTTGCTTACATACAGGCCTAATGCGTTCATATTAAACTAAGTTTCGGTAGTCATATACCACTGTAAAGCCATTGTATGTAGGTTGTATTGGTAACTGGGTTAATTAAATAAGAATGTAGATGTTCGCGGTGATAACAGTTAAATTTTGGCTTCAATGTTCAAGAGGGTGTAATTAAGTACTTTATATATATATATATCCATCATGAAATTTCCTATCCATACATCTACGCAATACTTTCAGATTGTTAACGACCATTGGTAACCTTGGCATAGGTGTTGAGTAAGAGAGTTTGGTTCATTTCCATGACGCTCGAATGAGCATTTATCTGTGTTTAATGATGATGCATGCCATCCTGCCTTGGTACTTCATCAAAACCCATTCAGCCTACTAATAAATCAAGCCAACCACGTTTTCCCTTTATCATTTAATCATCCTAGTTTTCATTTCTTAAATGACAGAAAATCTGACGACGACTCTCTCTCACATTTCTCCCGTCTCATTCATATTTCGAGTTCCCACTCATTTGTGATTCTTCAACATCTCACTCGATTCAGGTCAACTGATGATACTGCTATTTTACCTAATCAAGTTGAGGTATGGCTAAGCTAATGTTTGCAGCAACCACAAATTTAGATTTTGTATATTGAACATGTATTTTTGTGTTTCTCTCTTCTAGAAAACCAACGGCCAACAAGCAGGAGACATCTACTCTTTACCAGGTGATGTTGCTAAGAATCAAAATGTACACGTCCTTTACAAACCTTTTTTAGCAATAAATTTGTTCAACTTAAAGTAAGTTTGTATTTACCTTATTAAAAAGGTATACTTTTAACAGATGATAGTTAAATAATTGATGAAAGAATATGAAAGATCTGTGTAATTTACTTGAGAAAGTATTATATGATGCCATTCATTCTTGCTTACGAAAATATTTCACCATATGAAAAGGGAAAATTGGGTGATCATATGATTTGATGTTGTTTATTTTCATACCTCCACATTAAAATATTCGCAAGCAAACAAAACACCATGAAATAAAACAAAATAAAATAAAATACCATACCACTAAATCAAATCATAAGAAAGAAGTATGAATCTTTATACCTATCGAAAACAACAGCAAGAGTATTGAAATTAGCAACCTCCTCCAAGAATTAAGCTTAGCAACCCTCTTTGCAGTCCCAAATCTAGATAATGAAAATTACTATTAATGATAAGTAAACGACATTTTCAAAAGAAAAAAAGAGGAAAAATGATATGCTAAAACGACATTTTTACTTAATGTTAAACATGGTGTTCACTGGGTTTTCTAAACATGGTGTTGTAGTTTGCATGTATCACTGGGTTGTTACTACATTTTAGATGAATGTAAATTGTAATATTTATGATACAAGTCATGTCAATGTTTCTTATGATTCAATTATAGAAATTAAATTTTGCATTAAGATATATAGCTTAATCTAGAGTAACTACCATTTGTGTATATTATAAGCTTTGTCGGTTTCTGTATATTCTATAATTTGATAAGTGATGTAAATATGTGGTTACGTAATACAATATAACCAATGAATTATGCAAGCATTGTCATTTTCATTGTATATTCTAAAAGTTGTTAAGTGCCAACTACAAAAAGTAAAAAGAATAACTCCACTTGGTAGAATTACAACTTCAACAAGGAGAATTGTTGCTTACATGCAAACTGAGTATTACAATTACCAATTATACTTGCTGCTAACATGCTGGTGGTCTTATGTATAATAACTCTATAGATTCATTACTCCTAACAATGAAGGAACAACACAATGAAAAAATATCCAAACTTTGCAGGCATATTATGAGTACAAAAACCATAACTGAACCACACAACTAAACTTAAAATTGTAATAATTGCACCAAAAAAATCAGTGCATAGTTTTCTTAGAACTGTGACTGAATAAATGAAATCATATTAGCTTCCATCTATAATAAATAAAATGTTAAATAATTTTTCTAAACAAAATGCAGTCTAACTGTTTATTTATTTTAACTCAATCTTTGATAAATCTCCTTATGTACTATACTCTATTTTAACCCAAAAACATCTAACCGCTAATCAAAAATCTTTGATAAATCAAACTCAAATAACAAACCATAACGGCAACATCACAGATGGCAAAGTATATCATGCAACGCAAGGTAAAAGATCAATTTAGATCAAATAACTTTGAATCAAACCATGCTAATAAAAGAGACAAATTACTTTCGTATGAATACCTAGAAATGAAGAAGAACGATTTGAGTGAGAACTTGATTTACACGATCCAAGGAGCGATTTATGTTTATGGATGATTCAAGGAACGTCGATGGGGATTTGGGTGAAAATGGACGAGAGTTAGGGTGCGCGGGATGGAAAATATTTCTTACGTACGCGGGCTAATTTAGGAAGAGGGGGTTCTGCTTTGGGTGTATTGATTATGAGATGTCAAAAGAGGGGGGGTGATTTTTTTTGGTAAATTTGGAATGGTCTACGGCCGTTCCAAAATTACCACGGCCAACAACTGTGCTATTTTGTTTTACCACGTCTCTGGACCATGGTAAAATTGCCACGGCTTAAGATCGTGGTAATTTTTCCGCATTTGGATGCGGCAAAATGGGTCGTATGGTGTAGTGGTACCAATATGGGAGCGTCTTTTTGTTTAAATGTCTCTAACTACTCCATTGCTTATCAAATAGTTCATGTTACTAGCTTTGTAGTTGTCATTGTTCATAGTATTTGTATGGTTGATGAATTGAAATCTATTTATTATTTGGTTTGTCCTTTGTATTTTGAATTTATAGTTTTATTCACTTCAATTTTCATCTATATGAATGTAATAGTTTGATGTAATATTCTTCTTTCACTACAACCAAGCACTACTATGAATAATGTGTTGCTATGTAATTGCCGATGAAGCCGATTTTGGTTATAACTACATTTCTCTACTTAGAAATAGAATTAATTCTCCAAGTTTTCGTTTATAATAACTTTTTGCCTTTTTTGTATTGAATTTGTTCTGTAGTTGTGCTTTGCTCCTAGTGCCTAGTAAATTATATAACTGAACAACTACCATCTATTCAATGATTTTCTTTGTATGTGACAACCGACACATATATTTAATTATAATAACTTTAGCATGTCTATCTGTTTTGTGTTATGTACTATGTACAATTGATATATGTAAATGATACTTTTAAATGCTAATAGTATCATGTCCACATCTGTACCCAAAATCATGTTTGGATATCAAACAAATATCTGATATTGTCTTATTCGCTAGCAGTTAATGACTCTAAAGGTATAAATAGAAAATCTCAGTTTAACATAAAATAGTTTATGTCATGAATATTATAGAAGTACACAAAAAAAATAAAAATATGATTATGGAAAATAATCTTATGCAGTGAATATGCATTTATATTACATATAATATGTAAAACTATAAATGTCTATTATTCATTATAGAAAAATAGACTGAATATAAACTAGTATATTAGTAGATAATTATCAGATGCTCTTTTTCCCCTTTTGCATATTAGATATTCATCCCTTTTTCAGATGTGGATATCAGATTAACAAGTAGAACAATAAGGACACATACACGATTATTTATTTACGATATTACAGTGGTAACTGGACATGCAGAAAACATACCATCGAGGAATTAGACTTCTGTGTTTTGACTGCCTTCTCAAGTTGAGTTCTTCCTTGTGATGTAGCAGCAAGGGAGCTTTCAATATTGGTGTGTCATCTGCTTGTTGAAAATAGACCATGGTTAAAATTTTATCACTACACACATGAGTGCAAATTACCAATGATAGCTAGTCATCTTAATTACCAATCATAGCTCCTTGATCATGAACTAAGAGAGCGAGATATTTAAAGATTTCATGAACTTCCCCGATTTGCTGTTGAACCTCCTGTATTCCATATTCCCTTTCCTAGATAATTGCCTCATTGAATATGATATCACTGTCTAAGAACATCTCTTGCCTGAACATACCATGAAAATAAACATAGTTATATAGAGCTAAGATAACATGTTTGTGCTTCATGTCCTAACTGTTACTGTTATCACAAGAAGAAGATGTCAATACGAACAAATGACATAGTTACAGAGAAGTAAATAGACCAAAAAAATACTAGAAAAGGGAAAAAGAGATTGCTCAAGTTTACCACTTTCATTGGATTAACTGATGCAATGATTTGTCTTTTTGACTTTGATGCTTTTGCTTAGAGTCTTATTCGGAACATGATACAAGGTGCAAGCTAGAGTAACTGCCTGCTTCGCCTGGCTTCCTGCATGAATGATGATGTTAAATATACATTAAAGAAGTCACCACACAAATATATCATCATTCGTAGTATGTTATTTATCAAATAACAAGTTTACATTGGCTTTAGCGAAAATTGTTTGAGATCATCAAGCTGCTAAACACTCAAATAATGCTTTCAAATCCATGTTTCAATTTTATTCATACGATTTCTATTTCCACCGCAATTTATTACTGTTATTTTAGTCAACCATTGCTTAATTAACTCTTCTTACTGTATTACTTGTTCGCGGTTCAACTACCCGCTGTTATGTTTTGTTGTATGCATTCTAACTTGTTACAGGAAAAATAATCAAAAGGTAACAAAATAAAATATAGAGTAAATAAATAAAAACTAGAAATCCATCTCAAATAGGCTCCCACTCAACTAACAAATCGAGACGAGAAGGAAGAGTTTACAGCACCTAGCGACCAATCATCCCCAAAAGGAACGACATGTTCGACGCCGTCAAGTAATGGCCGTATCAGCTCCTCAAATGGAAAATAGTATCGGATGTCTCAGGGAACTCCACCGTCCATCTGGCTTTCCGTACCGACCCTTGATGTCTCAGGAGAGGCAAGAGGCTGCACCCAAATTTTAGGCGGAGATGAGATCTTTCATCATAAGTTGATTAAGGCAGGCCTGGATAAGGGAGAGTTGACGGAAATTGATGTGGATTCAAGGAGCGGCGGAAATTAATGAGTTATGGCGCGGGATCGAAATTGTTAGGGCGGGGATCGAAAATAATGAGTTAGGGAATGGGGAGTTGTTTTTTGAGGAAGGCGTTAGGTTGTATACTGTAAGGTTAGGGGGTTAAAAAATTAGGATAATTTTGCAAAGATCTGAAGCCATTGAAAAATTACCATGGCCCGTAACCTTGGCAATTTATTTTAGTACGGCCCAAAACCGTGGTAAAATTGCCACAGCTTAAGACCGTGGTAAATTTTCCGCGTCGGGGCATGGCAAAATGGACAGCATGCTGTAGTGGCTTTCTTTCAATATTCAAGGTGCGCTTTAGTAATGATTTACTTTCACTATTATTTCATACCTATATATGTTGTTCATTTCAGTTATATTGCTTGTGTGTTATTTACCATAGCGAATTTATATATAATTGCTGTCCAATTTTGCACACATATATAACCATTCAAATTGATTACTAAAAAAACTCTTATGTGCATATAAAACACATATACGCTTTTCGGCCATTTAAAATATGAATTACTTAATTAGTGTACATATACATATAATATATATATATATATATTATGTATATGTATGTGTGTGTGTATCTGTTTGTGTGTGTGTGTGTTTCAACTTCTTCAATGGAGTTCCATTAAAGAAAGATTAGGGCGCAAGGGAGGAATTTTTCATTTGATTGTATATTTCCCATAGGCAACAAAATCAATGAGTGAATTATACGCAAATTGTCAAACATGATTTAAAGGTGCGGTCTCTAGAATGTCAATGTGGTTATGGGATAATATGATGTAGATCTGGCGAATTAGAAGCATAAGTAAACCAATGCAAGGTTCCTTGCAAGGCAACATGATTTAAAGGAAAGTGATATAGGGCTTCAGATGAAGCATTATGAGGTTCGGTCATCGTCAAGGCGTCTTTGTCATTGCCCTGTAAGAAGCAACTCGAGCCTAAGGTGTGGGTTGTGGAATTATGCATCTTAAGGCTAATTAAACACTAAAGGGGATGAATAGTATTTTCTAACTTATGTAAATCTTTTTAAATTTCTTTCAAATTAAGTATTAAGTCACAAATTAACAACACGGAATTATACTATCAAATAGTCACAGATGCAATCACAGATAAAAATAAAAGTAGTAAAGCAAAGTAAAGAGTTAGAGAGATGACACCGAGAATTTTATACTGGTTCGGATTTCTCCTACATCTAGTCCCTTACAATTGCTTGTACATATTTCTTCTCAAATGCCAATCTTCAAACGGGCAGAAGGCAAACCCCAATACAATCTTGATTCTGAGGCTACGAGGCATACCCTCCTAGATTTTTAGGCTCAAGGTCACTTGATTTGTATAGGCTATAAGCACACCTACTAGATTTCCGGTCTACTAAGCATACCCACTTGATTTGAATGGGCTACAAGCACATCCAATCATATACAAATAGAGTTTGATAGTGTTCCCAAGATAATTTCTTGAAACTTGGATATAATGAATCCTATAGCCTCTTGGACAACACTTTGACCTTCGAATTGAGTAAGAAGTATTTCCAAAATAGTAAGAAAGTAGTGTTGAATCAATACGAAGAAGTATGAATTGATTCTATTTGATTTTAATGAGTACAGAGTATATTTTCAATGGAGTTTTTAAGAGAATAAGGGGAGGGAATAAAATAAGTAAATCTAAATTATAAATTTTTTTGAACTCCCCTTTATATAGTAAATCAACAGATGTGTCCATTCGTGAAGAGTTACGACGAATAGACACTTCCATTCAAAATTTGAAAAACTACTTGACGGCATATATGTCAACATATGATATATAGGTATGTCGACATACCTAAATTAAAATTGAAAAATTGGTTTGTTTTAAAATGTTTTAAAATTCTATACTTTGTAAAATATTATAATACTTTATAATAGTTTGAACACAGTTTATAAACATTTTGAACTTTATAATTTTTTTATAAAATATATTGAAATAATATTTGAAAATTTATTTTGTTTTAAAAATATAAAAGATAGAGATCAAAGTTTGCTACCAGGGACTTTAACAATATAAGCTATGACTCTATACACTAAATTATAATATTAAGATCTTCATATCTTGGTCTTTGTACTCATGAGTCTTCATGTCCATCTTTTAAGTCTTCATACTGTACAATCTTTGATTCAACGCCTGTATAATATTCTGCACTATATACTATATAACTTGGCAAAACATTAGTATTTATATTTTATATGACTGTATATGGTTGTTGTCATCAAAACCAATAACCGAGGTATTAACGATCTCCCCCGTTTTGATGATGACAACCATTAAATATTTCCTGTATATAAAATACGACATAACTCCCCCTGAATATATGCTTGTATATTTTACATTTTTCTCCGACTTTGTCATCAACAAAAATGGGTCAAAAATAAAAAATCCCCCTAACTAAAATACTTAGAAACTACAGAGTCAAAATCAATAACTAAGTACTAAAATAATTGAAGCATATTAAGGAGGATGTAATATGATATTAAGTACGATGACTATATGATGATTATGATATAAATGATAGATAAGGTAACACAAACTATTGTTATTAATTCAAAATCAAATCACACTACAAGTCCAAAACATTCAATCAAACCAAAAACACACAAATCCAACTATACACACCAAACCAAATCAAATCCTAAGAGTATTAAAATAAGTTATATATATAAATATTTATAATTTAAAACAAACCAAACAACTAGACATCCCTTGGAACTTTAACCCAACTATTGGATCTAAAGATTGGATCTGCTTTGATGGCATCTCAATCTTAAATATCCATGTTGATAGAACATTCTAGATTATTGGTCTGATCATCTTTGATTAAGGAAGAAATCAACCATCAAAGGACATCGAAATGCTTTTCTTGCTCTTTGATCATCTACATTTGACTTAATTCTAAATTCCTTTGATTTCTTAAGATAAAGGTAAGAATATCCTGGAAAGATTGAAGTGTTTGTTTAAGGTTTTCATATAATCTTAGGTGTGGAGAAGACATTTTTGTTAAAAAATGTTCGAGAATAAAAAAAGAGTAGAGAATAAAATGATGAGTGAGTTTTTTGGAAGAAATAGGCTTATATAGGAGTAAAAAGTCATTTGGAAAGATTAAATAGGTAGTAGTTATTTATTCTTAATTTTTGCCCAACGGCTAATATATATCGACATATACATTGTATATATGTCAACATACATATCTAAAAATGCAAAACTTATGTTTTTACTATATTTTTTGTTTTTATCTTATATCATTATATATATTAATAACCTCCAAAGACTATTAGAACTATTTGTAACAGCAAGAACAATTTTTCACTGAGAAGAAATAATGGCACATAGGACGAAAGTAAAATACATAAACATAACATTAATCGAACTAGAAATACAACAAAAAAGCTAAGCATCATAAGGAAATAACTAGATAGGCTTAGAAAGATGTATAAGATGATGATGAATTTCCACTAAGCTTGGAATAATTTTCCTAAAGTATTTGTCCACTTTGTTGGAGAGCGAAGTGAACTTTTTACTAAAGAAATGTTTAAGCTTCTTTTGGTTTTTAAGAAACTTCTTTTAGTTCTTTAGAATCTCTTTGTTGGAAGGGTGAGATGGTTTGTCAAAGCTTTCTAAAGAAGCATTTGTTTCCTCCTCCTCAACATCTTTTTCTTCTACATCCATTTCGTCGCCTTGTTCTCTTCTTATTATTATATTTCTCGCAACTCTTCCAATGCAAATCTTTCTTCTTTTTCAATAAGAGTTTCATATGGTTCGAAATAAGGTGAAATGTTCATAAGAGAAATGTTTGCCTTGTTGAAATCTTTTCGAGGAATTGGATTCGTAGGTTCAGTGGCTGCACAGTTGAATTGGATTCATGGTAATGGGAATTTATAGAATTTTGTGCTAAAATCTAACGCCCGTTCGATTTTAGTTCAAACCCAAACGCTTCGGCGATAACTGCAATTTCTGTGAGTTTACCCACCTTCAAATTTACTATATAATATCTACTGCTATAAATTTATTATTGAATGCTTGTTTGATTGTTTAGATATTGTTGTTATTGTTTGATTTATTGTTTGATTGATTGTTTGGTTGAAAATCCTGGTTTGGAAAACGGATGACATATTAACTTAATCTTTGTGAACCCTTATGATCATATATATAGTCTGTAACCATTGTTTTGCAGGAAATATTTGTAAAGAGACCCTAAGGGGTTTCTCGCCAATATTAATTATTTATTTCTTTATGCTGCTTATATTGATGTTTAGTTGAAATTAATCGTGGTATTCTACTTAAATTGTTTACATGACTTTATAGCAATTTTTGTTATAACATCAATTATATATTGAATATCATCTCCTAAACCCTTCGTGTGTGCTGTCTTGAGCTCGTATTTTCATAAAATAGATATTTAAATTCATTAATCATTTTGATTAATGATATTTAAATTAATTAATAATTTTAATTAATGATGTTTGAAATTTATCAAATTGTTTTAACTAATAATGTTTGAATTTAAATTAATCCATCTAATTAATGATATTTGAATTTAAGTAATCATTTTATGTGATGATGTTTTAGGTTAATAAATCATTTTAACTAAAGATGTTTAAATTTAATTAATTGTTTTGATTAATGATATTTAAATGAATTAATCATTTTAAATAATGATGTTTAAGTTTAATTAATTATTTTAACTAATGATGTTTTAAATTTAGATAATTGTTTTAATTAACGATGTGTGAATCTAATTTATCATTTTAATTAATGGTATTTGTATTTACTTAATATTTTTAATTTATGGTGTTTTATAAGTTAAGTAATTGATTTAACAAAAATGTTTTAAGGTTAATTAACTGATTTAGTGCATTAAAATTAATGAACCGATCTAATCAGGTTTAAAAGTTAATTTTGCTAATTAAATAAAGGTGTTTTGGGATAATTAACAATTTAATAAAGATATTTGATTGGTTTATTAAAAGATATTATAACTTTGATAAAATATCTCTCGGGATAATTAATATTGTTCATAACATTATAAAAGAGTATAAATATAATTAATTATCAATCAAGATAATTAATGTTGGTTTGAATTTATTAAGGAATTTTTTAATTTGATTTATTTTGTTTGGGAAAATTTATGTGGTTTTAAAAGTTATAAAATGGTTATATAAATCATCCTTCGTGATGGTTAACCTTTGATTTAAAATTCACAAAAGTAATTTAATTGATTTATTATCTTTTAGGATAATAAATATTGTTTTAAATTTTATAAATAATAGTTTATAAACAAGAAGATGTTTTAAAAAGAATTGTTTCAAACAAAGCTAAGTGTAAATTGTTTTTGATTTATAATAAACAATGTTTTAACGTTTGTTTTGACTTGGTTTTAATACACTTGGAAAAATTAATTTTCCCTTTTAAAAGAATATTTTAAAGACTGTTTTTAAAGTGTCATTAAAAGTATTATGATTGAAAATCAAGCTCAAGTGAAAACAACCATCTTATTATTCCTAATAGTTGATTTATCGACTATCAATTTTGATTCTGCTTTCTTCGTTATATTTCGTCATTCTTAGACGATGTGTTGCTCATTTGAGCCTTGTTATCCTTTGTCGGAAATGACTAAACCCAAAGAGCGAGTGGGGGCTAAGCTATGTGAGGTTGCCTCCATTAGGGTATTTTCACATCCACAGTTACGACCTGCAAATTTGTACCCTTGAATCGACAATAAACCACACATGTCCGACCCAAAAAGCACAGACTACCGGAAAGTCATGAGAAAGAAAAGAAGAGAGAAGAAGAGAAGAGAAGAAAGAGAGAAGAGAGAACCAAACAGAACAATACAGAATCTCACATCGCAGCGGAAAACATATAATATCATATCAATGTTCTTTACAAAACAGTAACTGTATATACATACATCAATCAGAGTTCAACAACCAATCACCAATCATCAGCCTGGACAGTTATAATAATCTGTCCTCACAATTGTTGATAATATAAATAACAAAGCAATCCAGCGGATAATAAACAGATACGTGTATACGAAAGTGAAGATCTCCAGCTCTCCTGCTGAAGCTCCAAAAGCACCAAATTTGAACCTGTAAATATACTCGGTTTGACCCGAGCATTGAAAGGGAAGAATGCCCAGATCAGTCTGGTAAACCAGCGTGAGAAACACACTCAACTGAATTTATTAAATTACCAAACTTTTCCTTTCAAAACAAAAGTATCTCGTAAGACACGCCCACACATAAACACGGACATGTTTTTACCTTACGATAACTAAAACCTTTCATATCAAATCATCTGATATTATACTAGTGTCTAGTGTATACAAATAATATTAATCATAGCCAAAATGGTTACCCATATAGCATTTCGGGGCTATTCATTACGCTAATACAAACAAAATCGCAGCACGTAGTGGAGTTTGGATTTCCATACAAATGACTAGTTGAAGGGACTACCTTTCGGAAGTACATCTCTAGAGGAATGTACCGAGAAACCATCACAAAGTTCCTCTACCAACACAAGATGGGCCTACCACTATAACTAGATAGTACCGAATATGTCATCCCCTGGTCGTTACCGACCTTTTCGAGGGCCCTCATAGCATACAAACCACATTAACTTACATCTCGAACGTCATAGCGGGAAGAAATATATCTAGAAGAGGATGATCATATCCTAATTGGGAATGACCCACTTAGCCTTGCCGCATCTAACCTTGTTTCGGTCATTTCCGGTTGATGAGGCCTGAGGTAACGATTACACATATCACATCACTTTGAATGCCACATGGCCATTTCCGTTGACTACTAATTGCCTTCCACAAAAATACAACCCTTAAGCTCGTACGTCTCAAGGAGGGTGTTAAGCTAAGAGAAGTTTCCTTCTCCGTCACCGATTGATGTACGTTTGTAAAAACCAATGTACGTAATCTTAGAAATGCAATATCAGACAAACATCCATACAAGTTGTCCAGGAACAGGACAAACCGAAGGTACTTTCCTACCACATCCTGTCAGGAAATCCCTAGGATTAGTAGCGAATAGTCCTTGCATTGGATATTTCATAACGAAGAGACTATTGCTACTATATGTATATTGGGATTTTAACCCCAAATGATCAGCAAGCAGTCCTCCACTATGAAAATCCTAAATATCAATATCATCACAACCTGCACAATCGAACACATATACATTGGTCCGTAGTGGTTTTCGGATAAACCGATCCCGGTCTCTTCGCACCAACAACGCAAAAGCGTTTCTCAACCTCACACAGAAACTAAGTCTCATAGACTTATCACGTCTCCAACTTTCAACTTGCTATCTTTCGGGCCAAGTAGGAAGCTCGATAGATTGGAGTAATACTCCACACTACAGAATCAACATCCTCAACACAAACGATAATCAAACCTACACAGATGGCTACGTACTAAGTGTACGACTAAATAGTTCCCACATCAAGTCGAGGAACTAAAATGGCCAAATTTGATAGTCGGTTATTTAACTATCAAAGCAACAAACAAATATTTAGCACTATAAGCAATCACTAGGCCCTTTTAATTTATCTTTTATTAATTAAATCACTTGCCAAATATTCATTTCAAATTATCTTTAAAAAGATATATTCTCAAAATCATTTCAATATTCTATATTGGAAAACATTTCCATATACTTATTTAAAAATAAGTAATTCACAAATCAATTTATTTTCAACACTTAGAAAATATTGCATATACTTAAATCATGATTAAGTATATAGTTTATTCTTTTAAGGAAAACATTCTCTTAAACATATTTATTTGGGTCAAAACGAATGTTGCGTAAAACATCGTTACGACAACCCAAAATCATTAATATAGGGGTTCGAAAATTAGATAGATATATAAATCCAATATACTATACAAAACATCTTCTTTCGAAAATCATTTGCTATAACAACAGTGTTATAGTCCATCATTTCCTTACTTCTCGAAAACGTCTATTTCAACAATGAATGTTGAAATCTATGTATTCAACACTTAACACATTTTAAAACATCTTCAAACCATTTAACTCCATTTAAAAGATTACTTTTCAAAACATTTCTTTTAATTTAAAAGATTATTCACTGTCCAAAATCGTGAATAAAATCCCTAACCAAATTCATTATTTCTACACATTTATTAAAGGGATATCCACTGTCCAAAATCGTGAATATAATTCCTTTAATAAGCTTTTATATTTAACCTATCAAATTCAATTGATTTCGGATTTATAAAACAATGTTTATAAATTCACATTTCTATTTTATAAAAACTTCGATTTATAAAATTACTTTATTAACCAATTCTATTTATAACTCAATTACATGCCAAAATCCGATTATAAGTTAATTCACTTATAAAATCTCTTATCTACAAATTCATTCATTTTATAACTTCATCAATTCTATAAATCTTATTTACTTATAAGATTCAATTTTATAACTTCATTTTAACACTTATAAAACTCCTTTATAATTCATTATTTCGATTTATAAAAAGTCAATTTTATAAATCTTATATATAAACCGTTTGTAATAAATCAAATTCTCATTTTAACTTAAATTACAATATAGTTAAATCCATATCTCAAAAATCATATTTTGTTATATTTCCCAAAAATCATAATTTTTATAATATAAAAATTATAACTTTTATTTATCTAAAATAAATTCATTTCCTTAACAATTCAAAAATTCATATATTTCCAAAATCACTTGGAAATCCATTTTAAATTAGAAATCATCACTTTAACATTTGTAAATTATCAAAAATAGGCCCAATGCTGCAATAGCACTAAATACATCAATCACGACATCCAAATCATCATATATCATATGATAACAGCATATATAACAATATCTGTAAATAAAATCAATACTGGTGAGGAATCCAGTTGGATCCCTCCAACCTGTCACCTGCAACGAATATACATATTAGAAAATATGTACAATGTCCGCTTCGAGGCAGACGCGCGTACAAAAGGGTCATCCGCTCATACACGGGAGCATATAGGGTCTTATCTGCTCCAATAGGCAGGAATATATCCAAACCAATCAATATATAGATAATATACCATATATCATCCAAACAATCATCAATCAGCATAAAATAAATTTATTCTCACTTATATAAAAATATCAGTGAGACAGAAAGAGTGAGTTGTACTCACTTTGATTCCAATCGTCGTTGTAGTGTTTTATTCCGAATAAAATTAAACGAGCATTTAATTTTACCCAAAATTTTCACTAGCTCCAATCAACTCCAAACTAGCTCTAAAATGTAGTGCTCGTCAATATGGACCCAATGCAACTTGTTTCGTCAAAAACGGACCTCGTATGAAGAAGTTATGACATTTTAAAGTTTATACGAATTAATATATAAATTAATTTCAATTTTCTTTTTATTTTTTTTAAAACCTTAGATCTTGGTCGTTCGATTCTACTTCTCCACATCGGGTCGCACGTGTTTGTTCTTCTCCCCCAGGCGAAACAGAACGCGAACAACCCATAGCCTCTCGATCTTTGACCACGAAACGCCCCACCATCGATCCCCTCGAACATGATCAAGGACCACCACGCCGTAGCCCTTGCCGAGCTCCACCCATGGCCACGATGCTGATGAACTCGGTCGCCTCCTCTCCTCGAAAAACGTGTCAAAACCCTAGACGAACGCGGCCAATTTCCTCCTCGATCGTTGCACCATATTCGATCATCACCGTTGGATGTGAAGATCTCACCTAGCTCTTCAACTTTGTAGTTGGATGTTTCTCGAAATAGTGGGTGGATGGAGAGATAAACGAGGAGGAAGATCGGAAGATATCGGCCATTAAAAATAATAGTGGCGGCAGCTGTAACCTAGATAGATTAGGGTTTTGTGAAAAATGGAATTTATGATGTCCTTTTATAGAAAATTTTGCGACACTATTCACCCGAAAATTTTTCGAACTCCAAACAAAGCGTGCCGCCTAGCATTTATAATGTTTTACCCCTATTCCGAACACAATGGAATATATATCAGAAGCCAATTCGATCGTATTTAGAAGATGGGTTTTCGAATCGACTTATTTAAATTAAAATTTACTTAAATAAATTTCTACGCGTTTCAGCTTGTCGCGACTAAACCGTAAATCCGATTGTCACAAAATTTGAAATCCTGTAATAATATAAAATTACGGATCCAATGAAACTAGTTTCGTCGAAATCCGAAACTGTTATGAAAAATGACTATTTTTACACGTTAATTAAATATTTAAATATCCAATTTCTAGAAATTAACTTTTAATTCAATTTTAAAAGTTCTCTAACATCTTTCTAATTCAAATAGAATTTAATTCAACTTTATAAATCATTTTAATTCACATTAAATTCAAATTCCAATTATTTACACAATTTCAAATATTAAATTAGCAATTTAATTATCCAAATAAATCACTATATTCAAAATATAAGTTATTTAACTTATGAAATTCACTTTTTAATATTTAGAATCGATTAAATATATGAATTTCGAATGACTAAAATTCTGGGTCGTTACATCCACTCTAGATTGGGTTCGATTGTTGTGCACTGAGATGTGGAATACTCGAATTCTCGGTAACAGTTTGCGGGGTCCGGCTTAAAAGTTTTCGAGAGCCAACGAAGTTCTCAAGTATATTTCTAGAGGTATACTTTCGGTAAAGGGGGGCGCGCCCTCCTAGTCATTATTGGAAAATCTTCTCTTTTCCATTGTTGTTAATTCAAATCTTTGAATTGTTTCCTTAATTGCATGGCTTGTGCTCTTCTCTATGTTCAATTATTTATGACCCCTCTTTTAAGTCTGGAATTTGATATTATTTATGCCCGTTCATTCAGTATGGGATTTGTTCTTACTAGTACCCGCCCTTTTATTTGGTTTGCTTTTGTTGTTTATTTCCATTCTTTCATGATTGGATTGTTGCTCTGATTTGTTTTCCATTTCTTCATCTATGGATGTTATTCTTGTGATGTAAAAACCCATTTCGCATTAGCGTGGTCTCACAAAATTTGTATATATTTATCATATTATTTGAGTTTTCTCACGCTGGTTTTACAGACTGGCCCGGGTGTTATTTTATTATAATGCTCGAATCAGATCGAGTTTTTCCCAGGTTGGCTTTGATGATATGGAGTTATTGGAGAAGGGCTGTAGGTTCACCTATCGTATTATTTTATTTCCACTCTATTATATTGTATACCTATCATCAATTTGTAAGGTTAGAATTTTATTACCGTCCAGCTGATAAGGTTAGTTTTAACTCTGATATAATCTATGATTTGGAGTGATAGTTTTACCATCTTTGTTATATTATATGTCGTTGATTCCGATGTGAGATTCTGATTTCTGTTCTCTGTTCTTTTCTTTTCTATTTTACCATAACAATCTGCCCTTCCGACGATTGGATGCTTGGCATTTGAATACTGTGGATATATTTGATGTCTACTTTCAATGGTCGAAAAGGAGGGTCATGGAAATTTGGTATTAGAGGTGAAGGTTAAGCGATAACCTTGGCTTTGGTATGGTATGGCTCACTAGAGATAGGGTTAGTAATACCTTAGAGTGAGTAACTCATTAAAGATAAGGTAAGTGACACCCTAGAATGAGTTTGAGAGTATTATATATATAAGAGTGTATTTGTTATTTGTTATAAAAACATATTGTGTTAATTGGCCTATTGAGTTGTTTGTAAATTCTGGTCGAGACATGGGATGCCATGAATAGGGATTTCTAAACACTTGAACAAGACGAACGGACATGATATTGATTTTTGAAAATTTGGTATATGAAATATTTTACCTCTATTTTTATATATAAAGTAATAATTTTCAAATTTATATAATTATTTATAGTGTTTTTTTGTTAACGATAATACTTCTTTATTATCATTATTGTTTAATTTGTTGTGCTCGGATAGTTTAGGAGCATTGACTATTGTTTGTTGTTTGTTAATCCATGCTCAACTAGTTTATGAGCGTGTATTATTTGATAATTGTAAGTACATTAAAATGAACCGCTTGTGAATTAAGTTTCACAATTTGACTAAAAGGTGTTTGGAGTAAATGTTAAGTTAAATTAATTGCTAACCCACCTTTTGGCAAGGCAGTATACCGGTGGATTTAACCCAAGAGACGTATGATTATCAAGGCCAATGAGTGCAGAGCGATGGTTGTAGGAGCCGAAAGTAAAGTACAAATGGTTATGCGAAGCCAGAGTTGGATAGAGTTGGTATAAACGATGCAAGATGCTTGTAATATGGATGTTAGCTTGGACAAGCAAGGGATCGGCATAGAATGGAAGTATCATAGGGCTCGGCATAGATGAAGGCAGAGAGATCGACATGTTTTATTGGTTTGGGAAGTTATGAAGAATGGATCGGTATGGTTTGGCTTCATTGAAGAGGGATCAGCATACTCGATTAGGATGGTTTGGCATACCTCATTCCAGAGGAGAGGGCTTGGCGTAGTTGTTTAGGATGGCTCGGCACATATCAACTCATAGATAAGGGATCGACGTGATTGGATAGGCAAGGGGTCGGCATGGTTGAAGCAAAGAAGGAACCGGTGCAGGCAAGAGCAGATGGGTTGGCATGGCCAAGGCAAGATGGATCGGCATAGTTTGATAGTTAACAAGGGTTCGACATACTTAAGCTTACGAAGAAGGGATCGGCATGTGCCTACTTAAAGGGTTCGTCATATCGTATGAAAGAGAGTAATCGGCATTCTTTTATGAGTAGTCACACTTCGATGAATGAGTTTCAGCATGCAACCCTTGGAAGGGTTCGGCAGGAAATAGCTTCCAAGTGGATTTGAACCAAAGATCAATCAAAAAAAAGAGCTCCCCTATTCCAAATGAAATGAAAATTGGGGATTAAGCATCTTTGGAGTGGACGTAGGCCAGAGTTAGCTGAACCACTATAAATCTGTGTCTCTATTTACTTTCTTTCTATTTTTTTTAATTTTGTTCTTCATTTATTTCTCTTCATACTTCTTTGGTTGGATTAAATATTGGTGCTTTCACACAACTGGGTGTTGGTGGCCAATTTTGATGCCAACATTTTGTTGCTTTCACTAAGAGTTCTTGCATAAGCAGATTTGGAATCTAGGTGCTCAGATTTTGAAGCTCTGATACTTGGAGATAGGAAGTAATGGCTAGGCAATCAACAAGGAGAGCGTTACCGGAAAGGAGCCACCATGGAGGGAGTCAGGAGGCTTCCTCGTGAGCTGGAGCTAATCAAGCATCAATCTACATCACCAGGGATGAAATTGAAACAATGATAAATGCTATGCAGGAGAGGATGCTGAAAAGACAGGAGGAGATGATGCAGAATTTACTCCACCAGATTAGACAAACTGGAGCATAGAATCAAGGAGTTAAAGCAGTAGGAATCGCTAGAAATCAGAACTGGGAGCATGGAAATAGGGCCGATAGACAAAGGAATAGAACAGAGCAGCCGGGGGTAGTCCCTTGCCATCCTAGAGGGATCGGCACCGATCCCTCCGGAGGGATCGGTGTTGATCCCCAAAGACTAGGGGCATGCCCCCCGATTCTTATTGGTCATGGTGCTGGAGGACCCGCGATCGATCCCATGTAGCTTGGTGTGAATCGCAATTTGGATGCTCGTCCGGAGGAGTACGTTCCGGAATTCCCTCGTAGACTCGGGAGGCAGCTTAGGCATGATGATAGGAGACTACCATTGGAAGACAATGACAGGTTTGTGGAGATGATAAGGCGAGCTATGCATGGAGGATTAGTTAACAGGGATTTGGAGGATGTAAATAGAAGTCCTTTCGCTCCAAATATCAGGCAAGCTAGGAATCTACCGGAGTTCAAACTACCAAGGCTTGAGACATATGATGGGAAAACGGATCCCGCTGTTCATTTGATGAGATACATGAGACACATGGAAGTATTGGGGACATCGGAGGAAGTCATGGCATGCTGCTTCCCCTTGTATTTAATGGATATAGCTGCACTATTATTTAGACAGTTGGAAAGCGGCTCTATTAGCACATGGACGGAATTGATCAAAAGGTTTATGAGGCAGTTTAGGGTTCACATCTCGAGATCCAAAAATGTGATGAGTTTGGCAACACTGAAACAAAGGATTGGAGAGTCCCCAAGGAGTTTCCTAACATGGTTTAATGTCGTAGTGGCATCGGTAGATCGTCCAGATCCATCCATGGTTTTGATGGCAGCTATATCTAGAATTGCCGATGACACGAAGTTCAAGGATTCACTGGTGCGGGATCACCTATGGATCTCAGGGAGTTTTATCATGAAGCCGAAAGGTTTCTACGGTAGGAAGACGCATGAGAAAATAAACCGGAGGTGAATGTTGAGCAAAGTGAAGGATCATTAGGAGATGTAAACAAAAATGATAAAGGCAAACAAAAAATGAATGATGGCATTAATGTGTCGAAGAGGCAATGGAGAGAACCAAAATTCTCTTCTTATATGGATTTGACTGAATCTCTGGAAAGGATTTATTTAGATACTCGAGGACGTCTTCAGTATCGAAGGCCGGCAAGGACGGAACCCTCCGAACACGAGCGGGCATCAGGAAAGCATTGCCTATTCCATGAGCTGGATGGGCACAATACAAATGACTGTAGGCATTTGAAGGATATCTGTAACGATCCGCCAATTTATCACTTTAATAAATTGAATTTATTTTTAATTAAAGATGATAATACATATAATATTGTTTCAAGTAATGACAAGTAATAGTAAACTTATTTTGAATAAATATTTACAAGAATACTTTCCTTAAAATTTATTTCGATAAGATAACATTGACTTTAAATCATTGATTTATTTAATTTAAATTGAAATTTAATGATTTAATAATTATTTTAAATTATCCAAATAATTATTTTAAATGATGATAATTCATTTTGAATAGTTATAAAGTGAAAATAAATCACTTATAATAGTTTATAACGATATATATTTGATTTGAAAATATAAGGAAAAATCAATATCGCTTTATCGGTATAATAGCAATTTTCGTAAATAATTTTTTAATATAAAATTTTATGGTTTTATAATTCAAATGTAATCATTTTAATTGGTTTAAAATGATAGGAAATTTATTTTTAATTTTGTTTACAAATATATGTACGTTAAAGTATAAGTGAAAGTGTAATCGATAATCGGTTCGCCGGATTTCAACAGTTTAACGAAAAAAAGTTATTCAAAGACGTTCGAAGTGTTAAAACCCTACATATACATACATATATATGTTACATACATATGATAACATACATATAAACATACATATATAAATATAATTATGTATAAGAAATATAATATAAAATAAATAATGTATTTTAATGATTTCTTACTCTTTAAGCTTAAGGCAGTCAACATATGTATACATGAGGATGGAAGTGATGTGCACATGGGGGAGGGGATTTGACCGTGCATTGTGAAGGGAGGTAGTGTGTTGGAGAAGCCTAGAAATAGTGACAAAAGTGATGTGTACATGTCTTCTATTATACTCTTCCTTTTTCCTATAAATACCCTACTATCTTCTCTTCCTTTCCATTCCTTTTCTTCTTCATAATTTTCAAGCTTTTGCCTCCACTTTAATGGCTTCCATTATAAAAGAAATAATGTCTAAATTTATTTCAAAAAGAAATAAAATCATAATATATAGTTAAATATAGTTAAAACACCTCAAAACAAGCTCGAATCTCCATCTTTCCACCTCCTAAACCCAAGACACCACCATTCACCACCCTAGGCCATGAGCTCTACCTCTTCACCACCATAGGCCGTGAGCACCAAGGCTTGGCCGAGCCATTTCAAGGATCAAAGCTCAATTTCGTGGAGTTTCATTTCAAGATAGCGGAGCTATAGCCGTTTTAAAACTAGTTCGAAGCGAAAATGAAGGTGAGAACTCCTAAACTATATTATATTATATGTTGGATGATGATATGATATTTTCAATGGATGTTTAATATGCTTTGATCATCAAGTTTGGTTGTTTACATATGAATGTTGAAAATCTATGCAAGTCATGAATATACATGTCGATAAGTACAAAATAAATCACTTTTCTTGATTTAATGAAATTGTATGTATATGAAATTGTTAAACCTCTTAAAAATGGTACAAAATAAATTTTAAATGTTTAGTAAACATTTAAAAGTGTTTTGGTGAAGTTTGAAGAGAAATGGAAATTTTAGTTAAAAATAAGCACGTCGCGTAACGGTAGTTCGGGATTTCGCGCTATAAAGTCAAACAAGTGTAAAGTTGGAATATTGCTCGGAATTCTTCATGATAAGAATTTTCCGAACTATTATAACCATAGTTTTCCAATGAAGAAAGAAAATAGAGATTCCGATAAGTAGATTTTGAAATATGAGTAAAACAAGTTTTGGAAAAATCCCGATTTTGTAGTTCAGAATCCAAAAGTGGATTTCTTTGAAAATAATGGTTTAAATTGTTTAAAAATGTGGAATAAATCTTATAAATGTTTTTAAAGTGATTTGAGTAATAAAAATGAATTTTCAAATAATAAAAAGTCGTTTTGATCAATATAGCTTAAAAGGCACTTTCCGCAGCACTTTTTCGCAGCACTTTTCTATGACTTTTAGTTTTAAACCCAACCGTTCTTTCCCAAACCTTTTTTACATGTTTTTAAATGAGTAATAAAGTGTTTTAAATATGAATTGAAGGATTTATGAAATGATTAAATGTTTTAATGATTTAGAGTCGATCAAATTACTTAACCGCCTTATGGGTGTCAAAGAGATAGTGTCTTGGCTTGAGTTTGGAAAACCAGTTTCCTGCTCTCCCTAGCTATCCGGATTGGCCCGATGGAGGGGATAGTAAATTTGATTTTCCCGGATCGAAATTTCAAAAAGGATAAAGAAAGATATTTTCCAGGATTTAAACAATTTGGATTTTATAGAGATGATCTTCTTGTGCTCGGTGTTAAAGCCCGAAGAGGGAACTCGTACTATTCGTGGAATTTAAAAGGTGATTTTGCCATTATTCTGCCCATAGTATTTGTTGAATACGGGGATTGATATTGAGTAGAATTAGATGATTTCTATAGATTCTTCTCACTTAATATTTACTGGTTTTGGATTAACATCCTAGATAACATGGTTTCAACTAAATCAAAAGTATGTGTTTTGAATTAAGAAATCTTTGTTAAGATTTAAATAAATGATTCGGAATATTTTCCTAAGAAAAGATGAAATGATTTGGAATTTAAAAAGGGTTTTATGTAAACAAAGGATTTAATAAGAAAGGTTTGATGATTCAGTATATACCGAAAAGAATGTTTTCGAAATATATATCTTCAAAAGAGATTTTGATAAAAAGAACTTAATCAATTAAAGAATGATTCCCTATTCACAAAACCTCTTTTCATCGATAACTGGATCGAAGGAACCGGGGTTGGATCTAGATAATTCCTATCTGAAACAACTTCGAACCAATGTATGCGTTCGATAAAAATGAAGACTTGATAAAGAAAATGAAGGATGAAGACCAAGGATTTTCGAGGTGAAAGGACTGCTTGTTGATATTTCTGGTTAGCTCCCAAATACTAATGTAGCAGTGGTCCCTTCGTTTCTGAAATTCTTTGGGTTACAAGGACTTCTCGCTACTAATCCTAGGGTTAATTCCCGAAAGGATGTGGTAGGAGAGTGCCTTCGGTTCCATTCAGTCCCAGAACAAACTTGTATGGATGGATGCCTGACATTGCATTCTTCAGATTTCCTTGTTGACTTTTATAAATATACATTTGCTTGGTGGTGGAGAAGGCAACTTCTCTTAGCGTAACACCCTTCTCTGAGACATATGAGCTCGGAGGTTGTATGTTTGTGGAATTCAATAGCGATCGATGGAATGGGAGTGTGGCATTCAAAGGAAGATGATGTGCTATGTGAAAGGTAATCGTTACCTCAAGCCTCACACCCGAAAATGGTCGAAATAGAGTAGATGCAGCAAGGCTATTTGGTTCGCAACCATTAGGGTATGACCATCCCCTTCTAGATATATTTCTACCCGCTATGAATTTCGAGTTTAAATTAATGTGGATGTATGCTACGAGGATCCTTGGATAGGTTGGTAACGACCGGGGTAATGATATATTCGGTACTATCTAGGAAGAAGTCGGGCGGTCTTGTGTTAGTAGAGGACCATCTGTTGGTCCTTGGTACATTCCTCTAGAGATGTACTACCGGAAGGTAGTCCCTTCACCTGGTCATTTGTATGGAAACCCATTTTCCAATAAGAGCCCGTACGATTTTAGATGTAGAAAGCCTTTTATTACAAGGTGGTATGCTGGAATTTAATAATGTAACAAATTCAGCTAAGATTAATAAGTTTACTTGCAAATGGTTTCAAAATATGTCATTAAAAATAATATCAAGTATTTTGACGTAGAATGTTTTGGTTATCATAAGGTGAAAACCCGTTCCGTGTTTATGTGCAGCGTGGTCTTATGAGATACCTGTTTGTTTTCAAAACACGTATTTTGAGTTCTCACACCAGTCCCTTTATTGACCCAGAGTTTATTGTCCTTATCCTTAAACTCTTGGTGCCCTAATTTTCCCGGGAAGCCTAGTAGTCAGGTTTAGCTTAGAAGAAGCTGGATGGAGCCCCAAGCATGGAGTCAGAAGATTTTCCGAAAGATTGTTTCCACCACACTTATGTAGTATAGTATTCCACATTATAAGGACAGGAATTCATAACTGTCCATGTGTTAACTCTAATAAATGTAATTTAATTTCCGCTGTAAAGATTATTTGTAGAAGTAATGTATGTGAGATCTGTTATCTTATTTTTCTTTCTTACCCTTGAGGATCCGCTTCTCCGGCACTTAGATTTGCGGCACATAAATACCGAGGATGTATTAATGTCAATTTCTGGGAGTCGAAGAAATGGGTCGTCATAATATCATTGAGGAATGCATGAGGAATGGACAGTTACAACAATACGTAAGGACTCGGGCTGTGGCGGTGGAACAGGAGCAGCCACCGTCCACCTCGAACGAAAATGGCACTGGATTAAGGCCTCATCATCAACTTGTCATCAATTGATCGGGATGACACGGAATAAGTAATAAACTCTGCAGTAATACGGCTAAGTCACTACACAAGTACGGGATCGAGGACGATCCCTAGGCATACTCTGAGATGATGATAAACCGTTGTGCTCGGGTTTGTGAAATTCGTTTTATTTTTTCTCACTTGCTTTGAACTTTGGTTCATTGGTTGTATGGAATCTTATTTTGTGGGCTTAAGGACGCTTAAGTTTGGATTGCTGTAATAAATAACACAGGTAACGATTATGGCCTCGACTGGAGAGATGGGGCAATAACCGCGAGTCATGAGTCCCTTCGCCAGAGAGCGACGGGATGGATTCGTACACGGATTAAGTCCTCGACTGGGGATCGAGGATGGAGAAGGATACCCCACAGATTAAGTCCTCGACTTGGGATCGAGGCCGCAGAAGGATACCCCAAGGATTAAGTCCTTGACTGGGGATCGAGGCCAGAGAAGGATACCCCACGGATTAAGTCCTCGATTGGGAACCAAGGCCGGAGAAGAATACCCACAGATTAAGTCCTCGACCTGAGAGTCAAGGCTAGAGAATAAAACCCAATAGGTCGTCGAGTATGGATTGTGCTTCGCAAGAATCCGGAGAGATCAAGGTTGTCGGGTAAGGACTATGCCTGGCAAGGGGTAGGCCGCTTCGCCGGAGAGCGACAGGATCGGCCTACTCAGGCTGTTGAGTATGGATTATGCTCGGCAAGGATCTAGTGAGATCAGGGATTTGGATAAAATGACCTGAAGAGGTCTATGGATTTGGATATGGACCTGGAGCGGTCCCAGATTTAAATAAAATGATTCGGGGAGATTGTGGATTGGTTAATGAATTTGGAATGGATTCAGAATTGGATATCGACTTAGAATAGTCATGGATTTCGCTAATGATCCGGAGAGATCAAGGAATGGGATTGGCAACGGATTGGATTCTGGATTGGATAATATGACAACCAATGGATTATCGACTTCAGATTTTGGATTTATAGCGATTCAAAATACGCCTTCTTATCGCACGGCATATTTTGGAGGGCAAAGTGTTAACCAGCCTTTTGGCAAGGCAGTACACAGGTGGATTTAACCCAACAGACGTCGCGATTATCAAGGCCGATGAGTGCAGAGCGACGGTTGTAGGACCCGAAGGTAAAGTACAAATGGTTATTTGAAGCCAGATGGAGTTAGTAGATAAACGATGCAATATGCTTGAAATATGGATGTTAGCTTGGACAAGCAAGGGATCGACATGGAATGGAAGTATCATAGGGCTCGACATAGATGAAGGCAGAGGGATCGGCATGTTTTATTGGTTTGGAAAGTTATAAAGAATGGATCGGCATGCTTCAATGTAGAGGGATCAGTATGGTTTGGCTTCATTGAAGAGGGATCGACATACTCGATTAAGAGGGTTCGACATACCTGATTCCAGAGGAGAGGGCTTAGCGTAGTTGGTTAGGATGGCTCGGCACACATCAACTCACAGATAAGAGATCAGCATGATTGGATAGGAAAGGGGTCGGCATGGTCGAAGAAAAGAAGGGATCGGTGTAGGCGAGAGCAGATGGGTCGGCATAGCCAAGGCAAGATGGATCGATAGAGTTTGATAGTTAGTAAGGGTTCGACATACTTAAGTTTACTAAGGAGGGATCGACATGTGCCTACTTGAAGGGTTCGACATATCATATGAAAGAGAGGGATCGGCATTCTTTTATGGGTCGTCACACTTCGATGAATGGGGTTCGGCATGCAACCTGTAACAACCCGCATATTTATCGATTTTTATATTTAAATATAACATCGTTCGTCGGATTATAGTCTGAAAGGCTACTTTTTGCAAACAGTCGAATTAGGACTCGAGGCCACTTCCATTGAGTTCAAAATGCCGTTTGCGACCTTTTTGAGTATAAGCTTCGATATGTTTGGAGTTAGTAGAATTTTGCTACTTTTTCACTTTGGACTTTGGGTTTGGTTCAGCCCACTTGCCCAATTCTGGTTTCATTAACTCAAGCTCCACTCCCTCTCCTCTTCATTACTTCACTTTCATTTCCTAACACTTAAGCTTCATCAAAAATGGAGAGTGGAATGGGAAATTAAAACTCCAAGCCCTAGTTCATTTGCAAATCCTTCTTCTAGCACCAAACTCAAAGAGAAGCTATTGGTAAGCATCCTCTTCATTTCTCCAACTCATTCTCCTTTCAATTTCAGAAACTCCCTAAACCTAATTTAGGAAATGTTTCTCTTTTAAGCTTAGATTCAAGCTTGTTGAGTTGAAATTGAAGAGTGATTGTCCTTGCCATTGCTCTATAGCTTCTCATTCATTGTTTTTGGGTTCAAAGGTGAGATTTTTATCTCACATCTTAGTCTATAATTATCTTGTAGTGTTAGGTATGAATTCCTAACTCTTATTCATGTGCATTTGCTTTTATTTGGATTGGTTTTTGTGAATATTCTAATTTTTGGTGTTTCGAAGTTAAATCTTTAAAAATCATAGTTTTGGTGTTTGATCATGATTTTGTGGTGCATCGGAGAGCCTATAGGGCCGGGTAGTCGATAGGCATAAATCCTTAGCGCCATTGCTCGTCCGGTTGCGAAGTGGTAGAGTTTGCTCTTCATTTAGTTAGGCTTGGAAGTGCAGGAAACAGGTTCCGGTCGACCGAAATTCCTGTCCGGTCGACCGACCTGCTACCAGAGCACTTCTCTGGCTCTGGTCCGGTCGACTAGCATACTGAGTCCAGTCGACCGACCAGCATCCCGTGGATTTTCCAGGTCTGAGTTCGATCGACCGAACTCAGTGAGTCAGCCGACCGACCTGCTCCTATTTTGCCTATTATGCCTATTTTTGCCTATTTCGCTTGGTTTCCAAATTTTATCGATTCGTGTTGATTCCCATTTGTTGTTATCATCTATTATTGACGTTGATGACTTCTTCTTCGGGATTTTTGGGAATATCCATTTTGATGGATTCGGTATCGATTTCTATGGATTTGCTTCACATCTTCGAATGTGCATTTTTGGTGATTGATTGTTTTTACAATCGTTTTTGTGATTTGTCACTTTAAAAATATACAAAGGTTTCTATACTAGTAGTAAATATCAAAACTCTTTCATCAAAATGATTTCAACACTATTTTATTTCAAAGCTCATTTCTTAAACCGTTTTCCAATCTACTAGTATATACAAACCTTTACCTCACTCATACGAGAAATCAAATTAAACGGCTTAGTAAAACAAGTGGTATGAAACGCTTGCGTTTACTTCGTCGGTTAATTCTTGGACTTGTTCGATTGAAACTCTTGTGACAATATTCGAGTGGAAATCTACAATTCGTTCGTAAATATTTAAGTTAAGCTAGTGGTTATGGGACATGAAGCTAAACTCATATATTTACTAGCTTAGTGTAATTTACACTTGTGGGTCTGCGAAGATCCTTTTTGTGGAGCTTCGGCTCAATTTTTGTGGGGTAGCGACTCATGGTCTTCGGGTCGTTCTTGTGGAGCTTCGGCTCATGGTCTTCAGGCCGTTCTTGTGGAGCTTCAGCTCATGGTCTTCGGGCCATTCTTGTGGAGCTTCGGCTCATGGTCTTCGGGCCGTTCTTGTGGAGCTTCGGCTCAAAATTGATGGTTAGCGACCATGAGATAGCGTCTCATCTTGTGATACACGTGTTGGTGATCTTTAATGCTCCCGTTTTAGTGACAGGCCTCTTTCCCTTTTTGTGATCTTTCTGGATTTCTAGTTGACGATTTCTAGAATTTGTGTTTCACCAATTTTCGTGATTTACATTAATAAGCTCTATCAATATTTGTGCATTGGTGAATTTGTGTGTCATTAACCCTTGTGATTGGCCTTGGCACTTTTATGGGATTGGCCATCCTCTTTCTTGTGATTTTTGGATTTCTAATTATTAATTTCTGGAATTTATGTTTCACCAGCATTTACCATTGGCATTGATATGTATGTCATTTTTGTGGCTTGGTGAATTAAATTAAGAATATGATGTTCTTTTCTGTGTTTTGAGATTATTGAGATATTGTATGACTTTTGTGGATTTTCTAATGTATACTTGATGTAGTATGACATCTTTTTTGTTATCATATATTTTTATCATATCTCTTATTCTCATATCCCATTTTATCTGTTAAATATAGCTAGACCGATTCGTTTATTATTTTCTTCTTAAATAATACTCGGGTCAGACTGAGATATTACAGGTGCTTCCTTATGACTTCCTATCTGGAACCATCATCTGACTTTTGGCTAACTACTCTAGTTTAGTAGTTTTTGTTGTATACATTTGAGATTTAGACTCCTTGATGTATACATATTCTTTTGGCTAGCACTTGTATCTATTCTTTTGTGTTATTGTGGATCTTATTTGACCACTACTCTGATGTACACTTCTTTGTGTAATATTCATATCTGTTTCCACCTTTGTGATATGAATGTCTGTGACTGATTTATGTTATGCCTATTTCTATATTTGTTTCCGAAGTCCATATAGCCACTGTGTAGTAGCTTTGAGTTTGTATTGGTATGTCGGATTTCCTCTTGAGATGAAAAGTTATATTTTTATCTGGCATATCGGTACTCGCACAAAGTAATTACACAGAGGGTCGCTCCTCAATAGCCTTATTCTCCGCGCTAGTCGACGACATTACCCCATAGTGTCCTTGTCTACCATGGGTATAGAGGTGGGGCGTCACAGCTTGGTATCAGAGCCAAACTTCGGAACAATGTAGAATAATCTAACAAGGATCATTGTCCTAAGTCTTTCTTAGGAGTCGTGCCTTAGGATTTTATTCGAGTCTATTGGACCCGTTCTATCCTATTTTCTTTTATGATTCCTTGTTTTATCAATCAAGTTTGATAGAAATTCATTCTGTGAATAACTTTTTCTTCTTCTTTCTTTCTTTCTTAAAGAAGAAGAAATGGTTGGATCTGGCAGTCCTAGCGCTGGTCAATCCAGTAGTCCTTCTCTGGATGGCGTATTCATGTATGCCCAGCAACTTTTGGATCTTGTAAAGAATCAAAAGTTTATTTGTGCTTTGTGTAAGAACCCCGAAATGGTTTTACCTCTAAAACTTGAAGTTCCTTTCCATCAGCTTGTGGATATCACTCTTCGACATCAAGACATTGGTAAAGGAAGTGATAGTGATATCGGGATTTCCAAGAAGAGGCATATTAAGTTCAAGAGCCTTAATCCCGATAAGAGGGTGAAGCAAACTACTTTGGTGGCAAAGTCTCCAATCCCTAATCGTGCAGAATGCTACAATTGTGGTTCCACGGACCACTATGCAAAGGAGTGTCCGGAGCCGCTCTTTTGTCGTTATTGCAAAAATTCAGGTCATCATATTTCTGCATGCTCCAAACTTCTAAGCAAGAAAGAAACTTCGGAAGCAAAGTCGCCTACCTCTAGTCGTGAACAATGCTACAATTGTGGTTCCACGGACCACTATTTAATTAAGTGCCTGAAACCCCTTTATTGCCACTATTGCAAAGATTCGGGTCATTACTTATCTACATGCCCTAAACTTCAAAGTAAGAAGAGAGGGATAGTTGAAAGTTGTGCAAGCCGCTAGAAACTCTTCTCTTGGTCAAGGTATTTTTTTTCATTTAATCCTTGATGACATTTGTTTTGTGATTATCTGATTCGAGTTCTTTTTGATATGGGTTTCATCTCATTGTTTTATGTCAAAAGAACTTATTGATTCCTTTTCTTAAAATATTTCGGGCTTGATGACTTCTTTGAGAATTGCGAATCCGGTTGGTGGATCCGCAACACTCGGTTTGTTTCTTTTAAAAGGTGTCGAAATAATTTTATGTGATTTTTCTTTCCGAGCCGATTAGCATGTTGTGCATTACTTAAGCTTCGGAATTTATTTTTGTGAAAGGGTGGGCTTAATCATTGTGAAGCCCATATCCTATTTTTCCGAGCGGACTATTCGTCTTCGACATTTCCTATCTGTTAAGTAGGTTTCTAATTTTCTTTGTGATTCCGATTTCAAATTTTTGGTGGCATCATTTTTATTCTTTAAGCCCTCATGATGAGGATAGTGTTATTTCTCTCATCTAAATAGTTGTGAGATTTTTCGGTATTTTTGAGTTTGTCTTAGGATTATCACCTAAGCAATCTTATGAGCGGTGTTAAGGTCTTTTTAGCTCGACCTTGCCACCGATTTTCATTTACTACGAGTTGCGGGAGTTAGCATTCCATTTACCGCATTCCGCACTCGTTATGAAACTTATGAATGACTTATTATGTCATTCAGGTTGTCCATCTTATTTCATCCATTTTGTGAATCGAGTATTCTACAATCTCGATGACTCCATATATTGATTTTGCATGAAAACAGCAATTTAAAATTTTGCAAATCTTTTTCATAAGATTTATTTATAAGTACAATTTGATTTTGCTCTTAAACGAGCAAAGAATATTATTAAAAGTTTTTAAGAAACATGTTTATCATATAGAAGGTGATTTAGTGATTGTATTGCCCATTGAGTGCTTTAAGAATTCTGGTCGATGCGCTTGATCAACGTTATCGATAGGAATTTCCTAAACGCTTTGATGAGACAATCAGACACAGTAAATTGACTTGTTAAAATGTAAATTTTTCTGAAAAGATTATTACGTAAAGATAATTGTAATTTTGAAAGTTTTAGATTTTCGGGAAGGAAGATTATTTAAAAGAACTCTTTTCCGATACTCTTATTCTTGTGATTCCCGAAGGGAACCAAGACTTTATTGTTAATACCGATGCTAGTCGTATTGGTTTTGGTGTCGTTCTCTTGCAAAAGAGGACGTGCTATCACTTTTGCTTCTAAATCATTAAAGCCTATCGAGACTAGATATCCCACTTATGATCTAGTGCTCGCGGCTATTGTTTTCGCTTTTAGGATCTGGCGATATTATCTTTTGGGAGAGAAATTTATTCTCTACCCCGATCATAAATCTTGAAGCATTTATTTTCTCAGAAGGAACTTAATTTGTGTCAACAGCGTTGGCTCGAGTTCCTTGCATCTTATGACCTTGATATTCTTTGTTTGCTCCCGGATGGGAGGATCGTGTTGCCGATGCCCTTAGTCTTAAGCAACAAGCGGTTATTTCTTTGATGATATCCGAAAGGAATGATCTCGAGATTTCCTCCACTTGTGAGATTCGAGATCGTGAATTCCAATTCATGTTCATCTCTTGTTTTATGTAGCCTTGAGGCTCATCCTTCTCTTTAGACCGCATCCTTGAAGCTCAAAAGCTAGATCCCGAATTGGCTCTTCTTAGCTGAAATTTTAGGGATAAAATTGATAGTGAAGGTATGAAAGACTTTGATATTGAATTCTCGTGGCGGTATTCGAAAATTTGGTAGACTTGTCGTGCCAAATATTAGTGATCTTTGCAAAGACATATTAGAAATTCCCATCGCTCTAAATTCACCATTCATCCCAGTAGTAGTAAAATGTACGCGGATATGAAGCGACTTTATTATTGGGAGGGAATGAAATTTGATATCGCTAACTTTGTTAAGCGTTGCATGACTTGACAACTCATTAAGGCCGAGCATCAAAGGCCCGGTGGGTTATTGCAACCTTTAGACATCCCAATGTGGAAGTGGGATCAAATTTCCATGGATTTTATTGACGGCCTTCCCCGTTCTCGTTCGGGTCATGATAGCTTGTGGGTGATAGTTGATAGACTTACTAAATCCGCCCATTTTATTCCCGTTCGGTCTAATCGGACCGCTCCTCTTTTGACCAAACTCTTTATTAAAGAAATTGTTAAATTGCATGGAGTTCCTACTTCTATTGTTAGTGATCGTGATCCATTGTTTACTAGTGGATTTTGGTAAGGTCTTCAAAAAGCTTTAGGAACAAAGCTTAAAATTTTAGCATCGCTTATCATCTTTGTCCGATGGACAAACCGAGCGTGTGAATCAACTCTTGAAGATCTCTTTCGTTCATGTGTTCTCGATTTTTGTGGAAGTTGGGAAGATCATATTTCTCTTGTTGAGTTTTCTTCCTATAATAGCTTCCAATCTTGTATTGGTATGGTACCTTTCGAGCCACTCTACGGAAGGCCTTGCCGATTCTCTTTGTGTTGGCTTGAAGCCGGTGAGAAGCTGGTTTCAGGTCCAGATCTTATTGGTGTTCATTCATGTTTCACCTATGATGGGTGTTGTGCGTTTCAGTTGATCGAGAAAGTTAGCACCACGATATTTTGGTCCATTTCCCATCACCGAACGTATTTGTTCCGTGGCTTATCGCCTTTTTATTACCGGCTCAATCTTTTGTTATTTATGACGTTTTCCACGTCTCTTATTTATGGAAATGCCTTAGGGATTCCACTTTTATTCTTGAGTCTGGTGTTATTGGGAGAATTGAAGCTTCACCAGATTTGACTTATGAGCAACATCCTATTCGCATCATTGCTTCGGAGGTTGAGCGCCTTCGAAATAAAGATGTTCTTCTTGTGAGAGTTCAATGGTTCTCGAATCATAGGGATTTCTCTTGGGAATCCAGAGAATTCATCGAGCAAACACGTTCGGACTTACTCTTTCGTGCTCTTTATGGTGAACTTCTTATTTCAAACTTTCTTTTGTGATGATATGCTTTTATGGTTGTTACTTTTTAGTTATTTCTTAAGATTGCGTGGACGCAATTTTTTTAAGGAGGGGAGTCTGTAACAACCCGCATATTTATCGATTTTTATATTTAAATATTTTAAATATAACATCGTTCGTCGGATTATAGTCCGAAAGGCTACTTTTTGCAAACAGTCGAATTAGGACTCGAGGCCACTTCCATTGAGTTCAAAATGCCGTTTGCGACCTTTTTGAGTATAAGCTTCGATATGTTTGGAGTTAGTAGAATTTTGCTACTTTTTCACTTTGGACTTTGGGTTTGGTTCAGCCCACTTGCCCAATTCTGGTTTCATTAACTCAAGCTCCATTCCCTCTCCTCTTCCTTACTTCACTTTCATTTCCAAACACTTAAGCTTTATCAAAAATGGAGAGTGGAATGGGAAATTAAAACTCCAAGCCCTAGTTCATTTGCAAATCCTTCTTCTAGCACCAAACTCAAAGAGAAGCTATTGGTAAGCATCCTCTTCATCTTCTCCAACTCATTCTCCTTTCAATTTCAGAAATTCCCTAAACCTAATTTAGGAAATGTTTCTCTTTTAAGCTTAGATTCAAGCTTGTTGAGTTGGAATTGAAGAGTGATTGTCCTTGCCATTGCTCTATAGCTTCTCATTCATTGTTTTTGGGTTCAAAGGTGAGATTTTTATCTCACATCTTAGTCTATAATTATCTTTGAGTGTTAGGTATGAATTCCTAACTCTTATTCATGTGCATTTGCTTTGATTTGGATTGGTTTTTGTGAATATTCCAATTTTTGGTGTTTCGAAGTTAAATCTTTAAAAATCATAGCTTTGGTGTTTGATCATGATTTTATGGTGCATCGGAGAGCCTATAGGGCCGGGTAGTCGTCAGGCATAAATCCTTAGCACCATTGCTCGTCCGGTTGCAAAGTGGTAGAGTTTGCTCTTCATTTAGTTAGGCTTGGAAGTGCAGGAAACAGGTTCCGATCGACCGAAATTCCTGTCTGGTCGACCGACCTGCTACCAGAGCACTTCTCTGGCTCTGGTCCGGTCGACTGGCATACTGAGTCCAGTCGACCGACCAGCATCCCGCGGATTTTCCAGGTTTGAGTTCGGTCGACCGAACTCAGTGAGTTAGCCGACCGACCTGCTCCTATTTTGCCTATTATGCCTATTTTTGCCTATTTTGCTTGGTTTCCAAATTTTATCGATTCGTGTTGATTCCCATTTGTTGTTATCATCTATTATTGACGTTGATGACTTCTTCTTCAGGATTTTTGGGAATATCCATTTTGATGGATTCGGTATCGATTTCTACGGATTTGCTTCACATCTTCGAATGTGCATTTTTGGTGATTGATTGTTTTTACAATCGTTTTTGTGATTTGTCACTTTAAAAAAAATACAAAGGTTTCTATACTAGTAGTATATATCAAAACTCTTTCATCAAAATGATTTCAACACTATTTTATTTCGAAGCTCGTTTCTTAAACCGTTTTCCAATCTACTAGTATATACAAACCTTTACCTCACTCGTACGAGAAATCTAATTAAACGGCTTAGTAAAACAAGTGGTATGAAATGCTTGCGTTTACTTCGTCGGTTAATTCTTGGACTTGTTCGATTGAAACTCTTGTGACAATATTCGAGTGGAAATCTACAATTCGTTCGTAAATATTTAAGTTAAGCTAGTGGTTATGGGACATGAAGCTAAACTCATATATTTACTAGCTTAGTGTAATTTACACTTGTGGGTCTGCGAAGATCCTTTTTGTGGAGCTTCGGCTCAATTTTTGTGGGGTAGCAACTCATGGTCTTCGGGCCGTTCTTGTGGAGCTTCGGCTCATGGTCTTCGGGCCATTCTTGTGGAGCTTCGGCTCATGGTCTTCAGGCCGTTCTTGTGGAGCTTCGGCTCATGGTCTTCGGGTCGTTCTTGTGGAGCTTCGGCTCAAAATTGATGGTTAGCAACCATGAGATAGCGTCTCATCTTGTGATACACGTGTTGGTGAGCTTTAATGCTCCCGTTTTAGTGACAGGCCTCTTTCCCTTTTTGTGATCTTTCTGGATTTCTAGTTGACGATTTCTAGAATTTGTGTTTCACCAATTTTCGTGATTTACATTAATAAGCTCTATCAATATTTGTGCATTGGTGAATTTGTGTGTCATTAACCCTTGTGATTGGCCTTGGCACTTTTATGGGATTGGCCATCCTCTTTCTTGTGATTTCTGGATTTCTAATTATTGATTTCTGGAATTTATGTTTCACCAGCATTTACCATTGGCATTAATATGTATGTCATTTTTGTGGCTTGGTGAATTAAATTAAGAATATGATGTTCTTTTCTGTGTTTTGAGATTATTGAGATATTGTATGACTTTTGTGGATTTTCTAATGTATACTTGACGTAGTATGACATCTTTTTGTTATCATATATTTTTATCATATCTCTTATTCTCCTATCCCATTTTATCTGATAAATATAGCTAGACTGATCTGTTTATTATTTCCTTCTTAAATAATACTCGGGTCAGACTGAGATATTATAGGTGCTTACTCATGACTTCCTATCTGGAACCATCATCTGACTTTTGGCTAACTACTCTAGTTTAGTAGTTTTTGTTGTATACATTTGAGATTTAGACTCCTTGATGTATACATATTCTTTTGGCTAGCACTTGTATCTATTCTTTTGTGTTATTGTGGATCTTATTTGACCACTACTATGATGTACACTTCTTTGTGTAATATTCATATCTATTTCCGCCTTTGTGATATGAATGTCTGTGACTGATTTATGTTATGCTTATTTCTATATTTGTTTCCGAAGTCCATATAGCCACTGTGTAGTAGCTTTGAGTTTGTATTGGTATGTCGGATTTCCTCTTGAGATGAAAAGTTATATTTTTATCTGGCATATCGGTACTCGCATAAAGTAATTACACGGAGGGTCGCTCCTCAACAGCCTTATTCTTCACGCTAGTCGATGGCATTACCCCGTAGTGTCCTTGTCTGGCGTGGGTATAGAGGTGGGACGTCACACAACCCTTCGAAGGGTTCAGTAGGAAATAGCTTTCAAGTGGATTTGAACCAAAGATCAATCAAAAACAGGAGCTCCCCTATTCCAAATGACATGAAACTTGGGGATTAAGCATATTTTATCATGAAGAATCCACCATTGGAATCGCTGCCCAAAAATCAACCAAAGATGGGATCAGTACCGATCCCTCTTCATTCGGATTTGGGCCTAGCGACCCCTTTGGTTGGCCCATATGGATAAGAAGGTCCTTTAGCTGAAGTTCCAGGGAGATTGGTGGTCGTCTTCACCTATAAATACAGTAAGGATGGCTTCAGAAAAGAGGATCTTCTTTCTACTTATCCTTATCTTCTACCTAGGCTATACTCTGCCAGTTTGATTCTTGAATTTCATGGATTTGTAACTGTAATCAGCAGTATAAACTAATAAAAGGAAAATCTTTGGAGTGGACGTAGACCAGAGTTAGCCGAACCACTATTAATCTGTGTCTCTATTTATTTGCTTTCTAATTGTTTTAATTTTGTTCTTCATTTATTTCTCTACATACTTCTGTGGTTGGATTAGATACTGGTGTTTTCACACAACTGGGTGTTAGCGGTCAATTTTGACGCCAACAGTAATCTTTTAATAAAAGTTGTTTGAAATAATCTAAATGGTAAGATAAACATTTAGAGAATAAATAATTAAGAAAATTTTATTATAACAAAGGGGAATTATTACAATGTGAAATAATTTTATATAAAGGTAATTTTAAATAAATTTGATTTATAAAATGTGTTTTAAAAAAAAGGATTTTTGAATTTAAATCCCATAGTTATTTGAAATAATTTCGAAAGGTTTTTGGAAAAAAAAATATAGTAGTACTACTTGAAAGAATATCTAAACATAAATATTTTTGAAGTGAAATTTTAAGTGAAATGCATTTTCAATAGGGTAATATGGAGGAAAAACATTTGGATTAGTTTTGCGATAATCTGAATAGTCTTCTAAGTGACGATCGGATGTTTGCTTATGCGAATGGTATATGGCACTTGGTAAATTATTCTCGTTTTCATTATGCGATTGCAATGAGTTCAAATTCGGATGAATCTAAAGTAAGTTTAGTAAATAAACTGTTGAAGCTATTTCATAACAGAAATATAGGTAGTATGTTCTCAAAAAAACCCAGATATTAGCCTTAAGTTTCCTTAAAGGAAAATGGTTTAAGATAAAAGTTATTTTGGATAAATAATTTGATAAATGAAATTATTTAACTCTTAGATAGAAAAGAGATAATTTTACTCAAGTTTTGAATGGGTTAAACCAGATAGAAAGGTTCTAATAAATCTATTTTATAAAAACCATAATTTTATTTAATCATAAAAGATGCGTAAAATATTTAGTGATATTGAGCCAACCCATGAACATTTTTCCTTAGTACACTCTAAGGTAAAGTAGTCCAAGGGTTGACATGGTTTTAAAGACCCGTATTTTGTTTAGGAATCCACTTAAAATTTGGAAAAATAATAATAATAAATAAATAAATAACAAATGAATAAAATAAAAAATTGATATTTTGTATATATTCTTAGGATGTAGAGGAGTATTCTATAAGTAAATAAGAGTGGAATAAGTTTTAATCTAATGTTTTATAAAGATGAGACTTTGTAAAATGTTAATAAACTTGAGTAAAAATATATGAAATAATTCATAAAATAATTTTAGTGTTGAATAACTTACTAAATGGAAATTATGTGTGACTTAGAAAGAGATTGGTAAAATTAAGAAATCGATCGAATTAAGTACGTAAATTAAACATTGATCATTTTTATTAACACGGTTCTTGATCTAGGATTTGAATACATAATTTCAAGTGATTCTCACTAGTCCGAAAAATGGTTTCTCGCTTGATTCTTGTCAGCGAACGCTTGATTCATATTCACGATATGATACGGAAGTTTTCTATCATAGTATATGGCTATGCAAGGAGAACGGACGTTTCTAATCAATAAATTTGACTGGAGTTTGCTCTAAGGGAGATCAAGTGAGCAATACTAATTTGGAAGTCTATGTATCCGAGCAAGTGATCAGGTCAAATATAGCATACAGATGATTTGCGTATATCATACAGACTTAAGTATAATTGTGTACTTAGTAGGTGACTTATGAAAATTTGTGAGCTTAAGCAAAATCCTAAATCTTGTTTGATAAGTCACTTAACATTTTAATGGTGTTAAATGTTAGTTTATTCCTATACAGAATTTGATTTGATTTGATTTAATTGGTTGTGTGATTTACATGCCATAGTTTATAAAGTTTGAATTATAAATAGAGATTTTTGAATTGTTGTTTATTAAGACTTTAATCTCGGTGGTTTTGGAACTGTTTTGAAAGAATTTTTGAAATAATTGTGGAAAGAAATAATAATAGTATGAATCGAAGTATTTGATAAATATTATTATTTCAAAAAAATTGGAATTTGTTCCAATAAATATTTGTAGAGTGTTTTAAAAATATTTTTATTTATTGCGATGAATGACTAAAATAAAAGCACAATTGGGAGTTTTCTCCAGGCTCGCTAGGTGTATTTACTCTATTGTTTTTACGAGGTACCAGAATCCACTGGAGGCTCCATTGTTTTTGTTTAGAGTTATACCATGCTCGGAATGGAGGCGCACCCTCCTAGTCATGTTTGATCTAGTTTTGAGATATTTCTTTTTGAGGGAGTTTTAAAATATACCTTTGAATATAAAAACCTGGGCATTTAATTCTAAATTTATCTTTTGGAAAGATCAGATGCGTATTATCTTGTTACAGAATATTCTCTGTATTTTATTGCATGTGGTTGAAATGTTGCTTTTTGGTTGCTTATAGCTTTATTTCATACTAGAGTTGTATGTAGATCTATATCATGCTAGTTTTTGCATGTAGGGTTGCCTCATTATTATCAGTTGCATCTTATTACCTCATTGTATACGATTCTTACATTGTTTATGTTGTTTGAGCTTATGATAGAGATAGTTAGTGTATTGCTTTTTGTCAGTCTGACTATCTTTTGGATTGCATAAGTATAGATAAGCAAAAGATTTCTGCTTGATTTCTTGCACACCTACATTGGTATAGAGATAATGAGTTGCTTGTGAAAATATAAATCAAACGAAAAATGGTACGTAGAAGATTTAGAAGTTTGGTATTTTGTTTTGGTTGGTAATTTTATGCCCCAGATATGGAAGGCCGCTTGGCTTTTGTTTTCTTTTGATTGGTTTGAGTCCCATAGTGGCAATTTGTAGTTTTTCTGATCAAGCTGCGCAAATGAGATGCTGTCGAAATTTCCCGTAATTTAAGGAACTTTAAGAATTTAACAACTCATTTTAATTAATAGTTTTAAACTTAAGGGTTTGGAGTCATTTTCTTCTTTGGGAATTTCAGGGGCGAAATTCTATTCAGGGGGAGAATGTAACATCCCAAAGGTTTGATCATTTTGATTTTGAATATTTAATTAATTTTAAATATTTAAATAATTGTATTTTTGGAATTTAATAACTTGAATTCAAATACAGCGATTATTTAAATAATTGAATTGTGAATTGAGTATAAATTAAATGGATTTAATAGCCTTATTTAACTCTCTTAGTTAATAAACGAAAATGGTGAATTCCTTTTGTAAATTTATTTACAAAAATAAATGGTTCGAATATACTAAATAATAAGAAAATCAAATTAAAATAAAACGACTGATTTTTTATAACATATTTTTAGTTTGTTTTTAATAAAAAAAATTTCCATAATTTTTAGTTTGAAAAATATTCAAATTGTCATTTGACATTATTTCGACAAACGATGATATTTTTGAGATTTCACATAATGTAATAACCAGTGTATTTATTATCGATTTGAGATCGTGTCGCATTTCTGAGCGCGATCATATTTTTGTTTTAGCGTTCGCAGTTCGTACGAGAATGAAACTTTGTGCAGCATCATAATAGAAATTTCAATTAAAAAAACATTAGTACATATACACATATAGACATTTTTCCTTGTTCCTTGCCTTGTCTCCTCTATTATTTTTCTTTATTCATAGTGAAGCAAAAACATAATGGATGACCCTTTTAAAATTCAAAATCTATAAATTTACTCAACAAGAAAATACGAAATAAGAATCATTGTTCTTGTATTTTCTTAGGCTTCCAATTTATAGTCTCGTATAGGTGTGTGGTGGAGCTTGGACGTGGGCCATTTTGTGAAGGCCGAGCTAGGGTTTAATTTGGTCAAGTTGTTGGCCATTTTGGGCGTCGTCGTGGGTTGTAGTGTGTTTGTCGAGTCGAAATGCAGCTTTGGTCATGTTTTAGCAATCTTCGATCATAGCTTAATAGATGCGACATTTGTGAACAGTGCTTAGGGCTTCATGAGGTCGCGATTTACTAGGAGCATGCGAAGACGTGGTGGTTGATGCAGGCAAGTCGAGCTTGTGTAGAGGAGAATGACAATGAAATCCGTTTGTCAAATAATCAAGGGATGCACCATATCATCGGTGAACGTGACGTTTGGTAGGTTGGTTATCTGCTGTGCACGATTTGATATTGGGGGGAGAAGAAGAGTTAGTTATGGAGATTTGATTTATCAAGGGTAATTAAAAGTGTTAGTAATTAGTCTAATTATTAAATCTGAAACCTTATAAATTGAATATCTTCTCCATACGAGGTCGGATTAGGACGCGGTCAGTTATGTTGCACTCGTGGGTTCATTAGCTATGCGATGGAATTGGATTTGTGGTAATGGGAGCTTGTAGAATTTTGTGCTAAAATTGAACGACCGTTTGATTTCAGTTCAAACCCAAACGTTTCGGCGATAACTGGAATTTCTGTGAGTTTACCCATCTTCAAATTTACTATATAATATTTATGATGTTATAAATTTATTATTGATTGATAATTTAGATATTGTTGTTATTGTTTGATTTAGTGTTTGGTTGAAAATTCTGTTTTGGAAAAAGGATGACATATTAGCTTAATCGTTGTGAACCCTTATGTTCATATATATAGTCTGTGACCATTATATTGCAGGAAATGTTTGTAAAGAGACACTAAAGGGTTTCTCACTAATAATATTTATTTATTTCTTTATGCTGCTTATATTGATGTTTAGTTGAAATTAATCTTTAAATTGTTTAAATGACTTTATAGCAATTTTCGCTATAACGTCAATTATTGAATATCATCTCCTAAACCCTTCGTGTGTGTTGTCTTGAGCTTGTATTTTCATAAAATACATATTTAAATTCATTAATCATATTGATTAATGATATTTAAATTAATTAATCATTTTACTTAATGATGTTTAAAATTTATCAAATCACTTTAACTAATGATGTTTGAATTTAAATTAATCCATCTAGTTAATGATATTTGAATTTAAGTAATCATTTTATGTAATGATGTTTTAAGCTAATAAATCATTTTAACTAAAGATGTTTAAATTTAATTAATCGTTTTGATTAAAGATATTTAAATGAATTAATCATTTTAAATAATGATGTTTGAGTTTAATTAATTATCTTAATTAAAGATGTTCTAAATTTAGATAGTCGTTTTAATTAACGATGTTCGAATCTAATTTATCATTTTAATTAATGATATTTGAATTTAGTTAATATATAGTGTTATAAAAGTTAAGTAATTGATTTAATAAAAATGTTTTAAAGTTAATTAACTGATTTAGTGTATTAAAGTTAATGAACTGATTTAATCAGGTTTAAAAGTTAATTTACAGATTAAATAAAGGTGTTTTGAGGTAATTAACTGTTTAATAAAGATATTTGATTAGTTTATCAAAAGTGATTATAAATTTGATAAAATATCTATCAGGATAGTTAAAAAAAATTAAAATTATAAAAGAGTATAAATATGATTAATTATCTTTAGGGATAATTGTTTTAAATTTATAAAAGGGATTTTTTAATTTGATTTATTTTGTTTGGGAAAATTTATGTGGTTCTAAAAGTTATAAAAAGGTTATAAAAATTATCTTCATGATGGCTAAACTTTGACTTAAAATTTATAAAAGTAATTTAATTGATTTATTATCTTTTGGGATAATAAATATTGTTTTAAATTTTATAAATAATAGTTTATAAACAAGAATATCTTTTAAAAAAGAATTGTTTCAAATAAAGCTAAGTGTAAATTATTTTGTATTTATAATAAACAATGTTTTGACATTTGTTTTGACCTTGGTTTTAATACACTTAGAAAAAATTTGCCCTTTCAAAAGAATATTTTAAAGAGTGCTTTTAAAGTGTCTTTAAAAGTATTGTGATTGAAAACCAAGCTCAAGTGAAATGAACCATCTTATCATTCCCGTTAGTTGATTTATCAACTTTGATTCTGCTTTCTCCTTTATATTTCGTCACTCTAAGACGATGTGTTGCTCATTTGAGCCTTATTATCCTTTGTCAGAAATGACTAAACCTAAAGAGTGAGTGGGGGCCAAGCTATGTGGGATTGCTCCCATTAGGGTATTTTCACATCCACTCTAGATTGGATTCGGTTGTTGCGCACTGAGATATGAAATACTCGGATTCTCGATAACAGTTAGAGGGGTCTGGCTTAGAGATTTCCTAGAGCCACCAGAGTTCTCAAGTATATTTCTAGAGGTATACTTTCGGTAAAGGGGGCGCACCCTCCTAGTCATTGTCGAAAAGTATTCTCTTTTCCATTGTTGTTAATTCAAATCTTTGAATTGTTTCCTTAATTGCATGGAGAATTGCCTTGTGTTCTTCTCTATGTTCAATTATTTGTAACCATTCTTTTAAGTCTAGAATTTGATATTATTTATGCCCATTCATTTATTATGGGATTTGTTCTTACTAGTACCTACTCTTTTATTTGGATTGTTTCTGTTGTTTATTTCCATTCTTTCATGATTGGATTGTTGCTCAGATTTTTTTTCCATTTCTTCATCTATGGATGTTATTCTTGTGAGGTAAAAACCCATTCTGCGCTAGCGGCGTGATCTCACAGAATTTATATGTATTCATCATATTACTTGAGTTTTCTCACGCTGATTTTCCAAACTGACTTGGGTGTTATTTTATTATAATGCTCGAGTCAGACCGAGTTTTTCCAAAGTTGGCTTCGGTGATATGGAGTTATTGGAGAAGAACTGGAGGTTCACCTATCGTAGTATTTTATTTCTGCTGTATTATATTGTATACCTATCGGTAATTTGTAAGGTCTGAATTTTATAACTGTCTAGCTGATAGGTTTGTTATTAACTCTGATGTACTCTGTATTTTGGAGTGACAGTTTTACCATCTTTGTTATATTATATGTTGTCGATTCCGCTGTGAGATTCTGTTTTCCCTGTTCTCTATTCTTTTCTTTTTATTTTACCCAAATAATATGCCTTTTCGGCGATTGGATGCTCGAATTTGAGTTGAGTGACAGTTTTCTGATTGGGTTTATTCGATGTCTACTTTCGATGGTTGAAAAGGCGGGTCGTTACAAGCATACTCCATATAAGTATCAATGGCTTCTTTTTCATTGAAAAGAAAGCCTTTGGTTCTCTTTGAGAGCCTTACGATTTTAGAAGTTTGACTTGGGAAGGCCATTTTTGAGATTTTGAAGAGATGAGAAAGTGAAGAGATATTCGAATTTTGAAATAAAGCGAGTGAATAAAGGGATAGAGATAGATTGAATTAATAGAGGGTGAAGAGTCATGTTCTCTAGTCAAAATGATGCATTTTGAAAACATAGGGATAAGTACAAAAGATAGGGAAATTCAAAATTTTAATTTGAAAAGAAATTTCAAATCACTGGTAGGTATGTTGACGTATGGGTTGGGTATATTTCGACATATAGCCTGTAAAATTCGAAACTGAAACTTAGATGAAATATTCTTATATACATACTTATATTCTTCCAATATTATTATTAATCTATATGTTTTTCCTGAAAACACACAAAACAAAAATGAAATAAAAATTAAATGTAAAAAGTACCACTTTTTACTCCTTTTCTTTGATCTGTTCTAATTAATCAACTATTGCTGCGAAACACATGTTTGCATCCTTGGTATCCGGTTCATTGTCACTTGAGGAAGTATCTAATTATCCAACGTTGCTGTGTAAGCCCTCTTTCTTTTTCTGGATGAATCAGTAACTAGTAAGATCTTTTATTTATTCAGATGCGAGCAGTCTCTTTGCAGATGACCGGATTCATCGCAGTTAAAACATCTTATTCTAGTTCCAGTTCCAAGATTCTTATTTTTTAGTCTTTGAAAGTGGTTCATCTTTCTACACTTCAGGAACTTTCTGAAATTTTTGGTCATGAAAGCAATTTCCTCATCACTGTCATTGTATGAATCCTGATCATCAGTTATTGCATTAAAAGCGATAAATTTCTTTTATGTTGCTTTGCTTTCTCTTCTACCCTGCAATTGTGCTTCATAGGATACTAAATTTCCTATTAACTCTTCAATTTTCAGAGTACTAATATCATAGCCTCTTCTATTGCTAGTTTATTTTGATCCCACTTTAAAGAGAGTGAATTGAAGATTTTCTAACTTGGTCCTCTTTAGAAAAGTTTTTACCTAATGCTACTAAAGAATGCACTATATCTTGAAATACACAATACATGTCGAAAATAGATTCATTTGGATTCATTTTAAATAACTAAAACTGGTTAGTTAGTATGGAAATTTCGGTCTATTTAAATTTACTAGCGCCCCCATGTGTAACTTGCGGTATTCTCCAAATTTCATATGCAGACTTATAAATAGAGACTCTATTAAATTCATTTTTATTTAGTGAGCAAAATAAAATATTCATGTCTTTAGAATTATTTTGTGCAAGTGCCTTTTGATCAGCAGTCCATTGTGCAAAATTAGTCTGGGGTTAGGTGTACTCATTTTGTGTAACATTCCAAATATATAAGCCATAAGACTATAAGGTAATCTTCATCCTACATGACCAATAAGTGTAATTACTGCCATTAAAAAGTGGGGGTCTAGCAGTAGATTGTCCTTCAACAAAAGTGTTAACAAATGTCCTAACAGTGGTCCTAGCCATTAATATTTTTTTAAAATCAAATTATGAGTTTTTGAAAACCTAGTGCTCCGATACCAAATGTAGGTTGTAGAATATGGATCTTAAGGATAATTAAACACTAGAAGGGGGTGAATAGTGTTTTCTAACTTATGTAGATCTTTTTAAATTTCTTTCAAATAAAATATTAAGTCGTAGATTAACAACACAAAATTATACTATCAAACAGTCACGGATGCAATCACAGATAAAAATAAAAGCAGTAAAGCATAGTAGAGACTTAGAGAAATTACACCAAGGATTTTATACTAGCTAAGGTTTCTCCTACATCCAGTCTAGTACAATTTCTTTTACATATTTCTTTTCAAATGCCAATCTTTAAACGGGCATAAGGCAAACCCAAATACAATCTTGATTCCGACGCTATGAGACATACCAACCTGAATTTTCAGGCTTAGGGTACACCTACTTGATTTAAATTGGCTACAAACACACCCATTAGATTTTCGGGCTACTAAGGATACCAATTTTGAATGGGCTACAAGCACACACAAACAAATACAAATAGAGTTTGATAGTTTTTCAAAGATAATTTCTTAAACTTTGGATACAATGAATCCTATAATCTCTTGGATAGTACTTTGACCTTTGAATTGAGTGAGAAATGTTTTCAAAACAGTAAGAAAGTAGTATTGAATCAATACAAAGAAGTATGAATTAATTCTATTTGATTTTGAAGAGAATAGCGTATATTTTCAATGGAGTTTTCAAGAGAGTAAGAGTAGGGAAGAAAATAAGTAAATATAAACTATAAAATTCACTTAAACTTGTAGGATCGATTTCAACCTAGAGGGGGGTGAATAGGGTGATACTAATAATTATAAAAATTAATGCGGAAATATATAAAATAATAGCAGCACAGATAATAGTAGAATAATAGAAGCAGAAATAGAACAACACAGATTTACCCAACTTCGGCAAAACCCTACCTACGTGCTACCCCCAAGGTTTCTACTAGAAATTAAGTAGTCAGATGCTTATACACGTAAACTTGTGACACCTGCAATCGACTAACCTAACTCTACGCTCAAAACCCTGTCACAACTCAGCCACTGAGTTGCGAATTCTCTAACTACACCACCGTAGTTTGTCCCCTAGTCACATGAATAGAATTTTACAAAAGTTTGAAAGTAAATTACAAATGAAAACAACTTAAAAAACTAGAAACCCTAACTTATAACTAAAATCCCAAAATGAATTCAAAGATGCCGGCCCAAATTAAAAACGCAGTGATAAAAATATATCCCCTTTTCTTTTTATGTTATCGGTCGTATCCTCTCCTTTGTAAAAATGGCCGCCTCATTACTCTTTCAATAATTAGGGCTTCTGTAAATTGGAAGACGCCGACTTCAGTTGATCAATCAAATAGATGTCTTCGCGTTGTTTATTCTGTCGATCGATCGTCTCTTAGATTTGCAAATGGCTGCTTCTCGATCGAGTTTGAATTGAATGAACTGGTATGCAATTTCCTTTATTTATTCTCGTTGATATGCTTGAACTCGATACTCTATAGGCCGATGATGTTAATGGTATTTATAGGGTTTAATTCCCTAAATTATCATTTGCTTGAATTCATCTGATAATTTTTCTCCACCGTTCGATTTTTCTTGAGTGCATATGATTTGTTTTGAATATGTATATTCCTTTGCTTGATTATCACGGCTTGTGTTTTCTTTGGATTTGGTTCCATTCTTTTCTGGTTTGACTTCGGCCACTTTGAATTTGTGATAATATTTTGAGATAATCGGCTTTCTTTTAATTTCTTTTATGACTTGTTCGATTCCTTGGCCACCACGGCTTTGACTTTGTTATTTTAAAATCTGACATGTTCAGATTGAAATTCCTATGAAATTGACTTTGTTCATTCTTTGCATTTGAGTTGATCTGGTCGCACTACATATATATACATGTATTCATGTGTGTTTGCGCATGTATATAAGTATGCTTGTGATACTCTGGTCTATGTTGCATTGAGCTCTTGTTTGTGTTTGAAACTTTGAACTGTAGTCATCTTTGTTATTTGAATTTGGTCTGGAGCTTGTTGCAGTCTTGGTTCACCTGAACTTTGAATTTGTGTGTCACCACTACTGCCCTGATGCCATTGATATTTGAGTATGCACTTGCTCATTCGAGTTGTTGTCTTTATTGTATTTGTATGTGTATTTCCGTTTCAAACAGTTTATTGTATTCTCTGACCACATGTGCTAGTTCATGTTGTTCATGTTGTAGCTGGACTTGTTCCACTGCTTTATTTGGTTCATGCCTGTTTTGTTCTTGACTCTGGTTTGCCTGTACTATTAAAATTGAAATATGCACTTGTATTCAGTTGCACATTTCCTTGAGTCTGCATTGTTATGTGATTTGTTTCATAGTCTTGTTCTTCTGCACTTGTTTGCTGTCAACTTTGCTGCATATGTTTGGTTCTTGATGTCTTCATGTGCACTCGAGTCTATCCTTGCAGTACTGATATGGTGAGATTGTCTTTTCTCTTGTATCTGGTCTTGACCATTTGATTCATGTGCATAGTATGTATATGTGTGTGTATGCATATGATATATATATATATATATGTATGTATGTATGTTGCACCATGTAGTTTGCTTGAAGTTACCACTGTTGACATGTGCATTTTGGTTTCACTTAAACTTCATCTTGATTTTGCACTTTGATTGATGATCTGGTTCATCACTGTTTGATCATTAGTTTGGTCTTGTTCTGGTCTAATTTTATGTACTTTAATTTTCATGTCCAACTTGGTTACATATATGTATATGTTGTTTGTCATTTGTACCATTGACAGTTGCAGTCTGCACTTGTATACAGTTTAGCTTGTATGGCCTTCACTTGATATCTTTACATATGTATACTTGTTTGCCTCCTTTATGTGATGTTCACCACTTTTTGTACTGGTTCATTGTTGATTTTGGACTGGTCGAGTTGTTTTAGTTGTCTTGACCCATTGGTTTGTTATTCAAGTGGTTTCATGTTGTTGTTGTGGACTTGAACTGTAGCCACTTCAGTTTTGTACTGTTCGAGCCATACTTTTTTTCTCTCATGTGTATATTTGAGATGTCGTATGTTGTATTGCATGCACCTGAGTTGAATCTAGCCTCGGCTCGGGTTTGACCTTGTGCTCACCTGTCCCTGCATTTTTATCAAGTGTATATCGGTATGCACGACCTTGTGGTATGTACAGTGATACACTGTGCATGTCACAGTTGTTCGTGTAGATGAATTCAAAATAAATGATGACGAACAACCCAACTGAGGCAAATAATATTTTCAAAAACACATTTTATTTTACACTGCAAAAATATTTCTTTTTCAATTTTACTGCGTCAGTGTTTATTTTACAGATAATTCAGATGCTGGATTCAATCTGGAATAGAGTTGAAGAACAAATATGAGTGAACGAGTGATATGTAGTGAGGTGCAACTGTAAGTGACAATTGTGATGTAATCTAAATTGTATTGTAATTGAAAAATGTAGTGAGAGCTCAAATTTGTACTATTCGAAATTGTAATAAAATATTTGTTTGAATAAAATATCTGTTTGAATTTAAATTCTGTGTTGTTAATTTTATTCAGCAAATATTCATTTAATTATGTGAAAATAAAATAGTACAATAACAAATACATTTAAATGAATATATATATATATATATATATATATGTTTATTATCATCAAACAAAAATCATATACTTGCATATTCAACAATCTCTCCCTTTTGATGATAACAAACATATATTTAAGATTTTGAATTTATTAAGTGTATTTGATCATTCTATTTGCTCCCCCTATTTGAATGCTCCCCCTTCATATATGCAAGAAAATAAATAAAAATATGCAAATGAACCTAGATGCAAATAGAAAATACAAAATAAAATATTTGACCTTTATTTTCCAAAATCTTAACTTTTCTCTCCCCCTTTTGTTATCAGCAAAAGAGTAATAGTGTTAGAAAAATAGAGATAAAGTGATAGACATTAATACCCAATCGAGTATAAATATTAAATTTCAATAAAAAATCAAACAAAAAACATAAATACCCTGTTAGGCGCATATTCCACTTTAGAATGATAGGGGTGATGTTGGTGTATAAAACCATATAGTTGTGTCTATTTGTGGTATATTAATATCAGGAATTTGAATATATAATAACCATGCATAACCGTTAGGACTTTTAAATGATATTAGTAGTATTCACAAATTTTTAAAAAACAAAAAAACAAATTTCAAGTATCTTCTAAGCATGCATAACCGTGAGGACTTTTAAATAGGATTATAATCAACTCATCTATTTAATAACCAATTTTGATATGTGTTCCATACATGCATGCATAACCGTGAGGACTTTTCAATGAGCATGAAAGCACATACACAAATATTCCAAGTAATTCACTCATGCATAACTGTAAGGACTTTTAAATGAGAATGAATACTTTGGACGTTTTTATTAAATAAAATAAAAACGAATAATTACCTGTTAAAAATACCACATATTGACATACTATATTGGATTTTGATGAGTGATGGTCGTTAGAAATATGATAGAAATAGAGATGGTCATGGAATTTTTACCCATCAAAAATTATTATAAATCTTGTTTAAATTTTTAAAGAAATTTACTAAATATACTTTCTCAAGTCATAATATATGATTAATATCGACACTCATCACTTTTTCAATCACTATTTATCTTTTCGATAATCAGTAGGGAGTCAGATTAGTTAATGTGGTCATTTAAGATCAAATCCAAAAGTAATTATAAAATCAAATTTTCTAAAATGAGTAATCTGAAACAAGGTCAAAAACTATTTTCTGGAAGGGGTTTTATAAAAAATGTCTGCTTATTGAAAATCAGTTAAAATGAAAAATATGCAGATTTTTACTGTGATGCAACTAATGAATATTTCTACATAAAACACGTTCCGCTAGTAATTTTTCTATCAACTAGATTACCAGTGTAATCTGCATCCGAATTTCCCTTTGACTCAAGATTATCATTAGTTGGATGTCATAGACCAGATCGTGAAGTTGCAACAAATTCCTTAAAATCCTTATTACAGCTTTTAAATGAAATTCTTTTGGATTTTGAATTGAAACTGTGCACATAGTGTCGGATCTAGAAGCAATAAAATAAACAAATATATCCATGTGTATCATGAGTAATCATCAATCAATAAAACACCATCATTAGTCCAAACAAATCTATATGAACTAGTTCAAAGATTCTAGAGGTACTTATAGTGTTCTCGGCATAAAAATATAATTGGCAAACAATTTTGCATAAGTCAGAATCATAATCAACATTCATCTCCTTATCACATAATTGGCTGATTTAATTCAGATTATGGTGCAGATTATCACATTTAAGATATCGTTTAAGATAGATGTGTTGTTACCTATTTACCTTTACGATAATTTACCCATTGTGATTCTGCCACCTTTATACTAGGCTAAGGAACTTAGATTTGTCATCCGTCGTGTGCCTGGAACAGCCAGAATCCAGGTAACACTATTATTGCTCCTTAGCATGCCACCACACCTACACGAGAAATGATTTTTGTGACCTATTTGTTTTTATAGGTCCATGGTTGTTAGTGGAAAAAGATTTTGAAAAATAAGTTTGTGTAGACCCAAGACAATTTATATTTGTTCCTTTTGGCATCCAGATTTTTTTGACTTTAAGGGATTTTATATTCGTGCCTTTTGGAACCCAAATTGGAATGGTTTTCACGTGTTTGGGTCTATACCAGCAATTGTTGTGATTGTGTCCAATTTTTCTACAAATTGTGCACTCGGATTTGACACGATTAATTTCACTTCTAACTCTTTCAGATTGAGTGTACCCAAGTCCTTGTCTAACAGTATTAATGGTTTGCTTTCTTAATAACATATTTAGCGATCTTTCTCCTTTTGAAAATTTTCCTAAAGTTGTAGACAATTGTTGGACTTGTGTTTTAAGAGATTCATTTTCATTCAATAATAGTGTGCACATTTTAATAGAAGTTTCTCTCCTCGTGTTTTCACTTTCTTTCAAAATCAAAATTTCATTTTCAAGTGATTTGATTCTAATTTCTGATTTTTTCATTTCCTCTTCAAATGATGGACACTTATCACACTTAGGGCTTTTGTTTCGATAGTTTTTAACCAATTAATCAAGCTGTTTATTTAGTTCTATTAAACTATCTCTTTGTGATTCAATTTTAGCGTACTTCTCCCTAAGTCGTTCGAAACAGTCATTTACCTCATGAAAATATATAAGTAATTCCGAATGAATAAGTTTTGATACCTCGCTTAGCTCGTCATCATCACTGTCAGTTATTTCTCCTTGAAGACACAGTTTTGCTTTTTCATTTTCACTGCCAGTGCTTTCATCAGTTTCATCCCAAGTAGCTGCAAAACTTCTCCTTTTTGGTTTCTTTCCTTGGCCGAGTCGATTTTGAGGACAATTGGGCTTGATATGACCGGGTTTATTGCACTTGTGACAAATGATCTCTTGCTCTTCTGACTTGTCTAGTACTTTGACAATTCTGCTTTTCAATTGTTGATTTAGAGCTGGATTTCCGTATTTGCGATTCCACCTTTTGAATTTCTTTATCATCAGCGCCAGTTCTACCGCACTATCATCATCATCATTATCTTCACTTTCGGTTGTTCCTTTGAGAGCTATTGATTTCTTTCGAGTATCACCTCCTTCACGTTCTTCCTTGAATTTCATTTCTAGCTCATAAGTGGTGAGATTTCCAATGAGTTCTTCAACTTTGATTTGTTTCAAATCCTTCGATTCTTGAATAGCTGTAACTTTCGCTTCAAAATATCGTAGAAGGACTCTGAGGATTTTTCGGACTATTTCCAATTCTGTGTATGGTTTTCCGAGAGCTTTTGATTTGTATACGAGATTGGAAAGTCGTCCATACATCTCTTTGACATTTTCATCCTTGGCCATTGTGAAGTTCTCGTATTCGCTACTAAGCATGGCAAGACGAGATTCTTTGACTTGAGACGTTCCTTCGTGAGTCACTACAAGTGTGTGCCATATTTCCTACACAGTTAGACAATGTGAGACACGATTAAATTCAATTTGATCCAATGAAAAAATAATAGAATTCATAGCTTTAGCATTAGCATTTTGTAGTTTATTTTCAAGATCTGTCCATTGATCCATCGGTTTATCTATTTCCTGATTATCTACCACTATAGTTGGTGTTGTATATCCCGTCTCAACAATATTCCAAGCATCAATGGTTTTTAGAAAAAAATTCATTCTATTTTTCCAGTAAGCATATTCACCATTGAACATAGGTGGTCTAACTATGGACTATCCCTCAGCAAAAGCATTATTAAAAGAAGCCATTTAAAAAAAATCAAATTTTTAAAACAAAATTTGGTTTTTGAAAAATCAAATTTTTAAAACAAAAATTGGTTTTTGTTCCTAGCTCCGATACCACTTGTAGGATCGATTTCACCCTAGAGGGGAGGTGAATAGGGTGATACTAATAATTATAAAAATTAATGCGGAAATATATAAAATAATAGCAGCACAGATAATAGTAGAATAATAGAAGCAGAAATAGAAAAACACAGATTTACCCAGCTTCGGCAAAACCCTGCCTACGTGCTGCCCCCAAGGTTTCTAATAGAAATTAAGTAGTCAGATGCTTACACACGTAAATTTGCGACACCCGCTATCGACTAATCTAACTCTACGCTCAAAACCCTGTCACAACTTAGCCATTGAGTTGCGAATTCTCGAATTACACCACCGTAGTTCGTCCCTTAGTCACCCGACTAGAATTTTACAAAAGTTTGAAAGTAAATTACAAATGAAAACAACTTAAAAAACTAGAAACCCTAATTTATAACTAAAAGCCCAAAATGAATTTAAAGATGCCGACCCAAATTAAAAACGCAGTGATAAAAATATATCCCCTTTTCTTTTTATGTTATCGGCCGTATCCTCTCCTTTGTAAAAATGGCCGCCTCGTTCCTCTTTCAACAATTAGGGCTTCTGTAAATTGGAAGACGTCGACTTCAGTTGATCGATCGAATAGATGTCTTCGCGTTGATTACTCTGTCGATCAATCATCTCTTAGATTTGCAAACGGCTGCTTCTCGATCGAGTTTGAATTGAATGAACTGGTATGCAATTTCCTTTATTTATTCTCGTTGAAATGCTTGAACTCGATACTCTGTAGGCCGATGATGTTAATGGTATTTATAGGGTTTAATTCCCTATATTGTCGTTCGCTGGAATTCGTCTGATAATTTTTCTCTGCCGTTCGATTTTGCTTGAGTGCATATGATTTGTTTAGACTAGTTCAATTCGTATATTCCTTTGCTTGATTATCACGGCTTGTGTTTGCTTTCGATTTGGTTCCGTTCTTTTCTGGTTTGACTTCGGCCACTTTGAATTCGTGATAATATTTTGAGATAATCGGCTTTCTTTCAATTTCTTTTATGACTTGTTCGATTCCTTGGCCACCATGGCTTTGACTTTGTTATTTTAAAATCTGACATGTTCAGATTGAAATTCCTACGACATTAACTTTGTTCATTCTTTTCATTTGAGTTGATCTGGTCGCACTACATGAAAGTGTGCTATGGATCATGTAAAATGGATATATGATAATACAAATTATAGTGATGATAGCTATACAGTAAATAGTGCGGAATATAAAAGCAGTATAATAAAAATGACACCAGAGTTTTTTATACTGGTTCGGAGCACCGTCCTACTTCCAGTCCCAGACTCCTTCTGGAATTTCACTAAAACAATAACCCTCACTTAACCCAGAGGAGCTGTAACAACCCGTGAGTGCGGTTACCAAATAATAAATTAAAATTGGGATTTTAATTTAATTGGAGCTATTAATGAATTTTTAATGTGGCTAATTTGTTCAAAATTTAGTCATTTTGAATAAATTAATATTTTTAGGCTTAAGTGTAAAATGGAGCATTTCAAGGAAATTAATTAGGGAAATTTGTAATTTATATTATTGCAAGATTTTATATGTGTAAAATAGTGCAATATTTGATTTGGGAAATTAATTTGCAATTTATTTGCAAAATGGTGATTTTGGCTAATATTAACTATAAAGGGTGTTTTGGAAAAATTAGGGGTTAAAATGTAAAATATTGTTGATATAGGATTTTATGAAATGGCTAAAAGTAATTGTTAACATATGTTCATAATTTTCTATGGTTTGAAATGTATTTAGTAATTTGTAAGTAGAGTGTACTTAGAGAAAATTGCCTATATATGTATGCACATGAATAATACAAAGTCCTAATGGGTATTAGATCCAATAACCCTAACCATTAGCCTTTAAAGTATCTTTTACTCTCCCATTTCAGCCAACACTTCATTTCATAACCACTAAACCCTAATTAGAAAGCTCCAAAACCTAGTCATGGCCTCCTAAGCAAGACTCCAATCTACACCAAATCAAAGAGAGTTAATCCAAACTACTAAAAGAGGTAATGGCAATCACAAAACCCACCTCTAATTCATTCTTTGATTTCTGAAATAAATTAGTAATCATTGTTTTTGTTCATTTTCATTGACTCAAGCTCTTTGATCTTCATCTTCTTGCTTGAGGATTGCTAATCTTGATGGTTGATCATTCCCTTGCTTAGTGAAAGGTAATTACTATTGATTAGTGATTATTGCTAGTTAAAATTTTGGTGAAAAATGTTGTCAAAAACTGAAAAAAACAGTCCTAAAACACAAAAATCAACAAAATCAGCTGGCTGGAATTCAACCTGGCTGAAACAGGGATCTGAAAGCCAGGAGCAGGCCTGAGTTGCACCCAGGCTACTGCCCAGGCACAGCAGGCCAGCCCTTAGTGGGCTGGCGCACAATAAATAGCGCGGGTCCGCACTAGGCGGCCCGCTAATCTTCCCAGCCCGCATGGGCTGGGACAGGGTTCCCAGCCCAGGCGGGCTGGGACCTATGTGATCCCAGCCCGCATGGGCTGGGACTGGTTCCCAGCCCAGGCGGGCTGGGACCTAAGTGATCCCAGCCCGCAAGGGCTGGGACAGGTTCCCAGCCCAGGCGGGCTGGGACCTAAGTGATCCCAGCCCACATGGGCTGGGACAGGATTCCCAGCCTAGGCGGGCTGGGACCTATGTGATCCCAGCCCGCATGGGCTGGGACAGGGTTCCCAGCCCAGGCGGGCTGGGACCTATGTGATCCCAGCCCGCATGGGCTAGGACATGGTTCCCAGCCCAGGCGGGCTGGGACCTAAGTGATCCCAGCCCGCATGGGCTGGGACTTGATTCCCAGCCCAAGCGGGCTGGGACTTGAGGGAACCCAGCCCGTGCGGGCTGGGGCAGGCTGACGCGGGCCGAAGCCCGCGTCGAAAAAAAAGAAAAAAAACTGCATCCAAACTGTCTGTTTCCAGATTTTTGCCTCCATTTCGCGATGCCGCCACGATCGAACCCGAAGTCGGAATTCGACGTTTTTGGTCTGGTTGGAAAGGTGGAGTTTCGAACTCCGTCTCTGGAAAATTTGGGCATCATCGAAGTTCGCTTGATACTTCGAATTTCGTGCCGAAGTCGAACTCTGGTCGCTGTTGGTAAACAGTGTGAATCTTGTTTTGGGTCCAACTTTGAGACGTCGCAGCCACTTCGTCTCAACTCGGAATCCAGAAATTCTTTTTGCATCTTAAAGTAGGAATGTTGTACTACATTCCTGCAAATTTTCATGACATTTGGACATAGTTTGCTGGTCCAAATAAATTGCCGAACTTGGGTTCGCAGCAGTTTTTGAATAGTCAAACACTTAGAATATTTTTGATGATTTTCTGGTTTTCGTCGATTTCTTTGAGATTTGTCTCTGGATTTCATACACGGGCTTTATAAAAAGGTTTTAAAAGGATTTTTCACTCCAAAATGGCTTTTGAAAATTATTATATAATATTATTTTAATTATTAAATTAATTACTCCATAATAGGAGACCTTTCAAAAGACCGTTTTAAAGTGTTCTCAAAATCAATTATAAATCTGTTTCGAACCATTATTTTCTATAATAAAAATCACACACTCACTTTTTAGCACGTCGAGCAAAGTGGAAAGGTGCTTAAACGGTTAAGAAATCTCCGGCCTATGGAAACCGTGTGTATTTCCTTTCCGGTTAATCCCCGACCTATTCGATTGATCGTTTTGACCTTTGGGTCTAGTTTACCGATGATACGAGGTGGACTTTTTATTATTTGGAGTGTGAGCTCGCTATTGGTTAGGAAACCGTTTAGTGCGAACGTGGGGTATGGGACTCATTGTTAACACTTTACGGGTTCCTCTCCAAGAAGTTACTGACACATTAGCCTCTGGGCGGCCAGTACTGGACCTCTGGGTCACCACGCCTCTGGGCAACCGTCTCTGGACACCTGCTCTATGGAGCAGTTTATTTTTCGGCATGCGCCTCTGGGCCTTTATCCTTCTGGGAAGGATCTTGCCGTCTCGCGCGTTCCGCATCTATGCGAGTGATCGATCACAACTCTACAGTACTTGGCAACAACGACTCTGGTCGGTGCACGTGCAAAACTTGTATTATCTGATGATTTTTATATCCATTCGAGTACCGCCATTCGGCGTTGGTTCTATGGAACCATACGATGTAAGTGCGATTACCTTGTGGATTCACAGTGTCTCTGGACACTGCTTTTCAGTGTTTGGTTTCATTGATTTTTCAGTATATCCCCATTGCTCTTTGGAGCATCGATCTTTGCTTGGGCATTGATTACAAACTCTGGTCACTCTTGGGATTATTGCCTATGGGCATCTTTTTATAGCTTTGGCTACGCCGATGATATGAGGCGATTTTATTTATTCTACACTTTGGTGTTGATTTCTCTTTGGAGATTTTTATTGTTTATTGATGATTAGGGATCGTCATTATATTCATGTGGTTCATAATATACTTCTCTTTGGATAAGTACTGTTTTACTTATGTACCGCATTATTATATATCTCAGTTATTACTGATTGTTTAGCTAGCCTGACCCGAGTGTTTTCGCTCGGGTCAGACCGAGTTGTTTCAGGTTAGGTCTCTGGACTTAGCTTCTGTGCTTCCGCTTGGACATTATCTGCTATGCTGATAGATAGCGCTTTTATTTGTCCACTATTCCGCTACTCTCTTATTATTCAGACTTTGATATGTACATATTTTTGACTCACATGTGTGAGCAGTGGCTTTGTACCCACTTATGATATTTGGATCTGTATTGATGATGTATTGTTCTGGGATTTTATATCTGTTATGTGATTCTGTTCTGTGATGTTTTTATCATTTATTATTATGCTTTGTCCTGATAGATCTTTAGCCATTTGTAATTTCGTTATAAGTATTTACCGAATATGTCGAACCACCTGATTGAGAAAAATTTAAATAGATTCCACCTTTCGACGTATTCGGTAGATAGTTATAGCTTGATTATAGATGGTCGCTTCCACTATACTCTATTCTCCGCTTTAACAGACAGTATTACTCCCGTAATACTCTTTGTTACAGTGGGTCTCAGAGTGGGGCGTTACAACTTGGTATCGGAGCCTGGTTTCAGGAATAAGCATAATAAACACAGAACAGATACACTTAGTACAATACATTTTAAATTAGATCCGAATTAAATCAAATCCCTTCCTTATGTTTATTGATAGATAAGTTAGGAATATGTATAGGAATCCGTTATATTCCGTAGTATTCCTTAATTAATTATCTATATGTGGCATGGATTGGCTCGCTCTGTACGACGTCAAAATCATTTGTTCGGAGCGGATATTATTTCTTCGTCACCCTGACTTGTCCGCTCCGTTAGCTATTGCTCTTCAGGATGTTGGGATTTCTGATATTACTTTATTTTCTCTCGATTCACGAGATGAGGATTTGAACTTATCTCGTATTTTTGTTGTTCGGGATTTCCTCGATATCTTCGAGCCAGTATCTAGTTTACCACCGATGTATCCATGGATTTTATTGACGGTCTGCCTCGATCGAGGTCAGGGCATACTTCTATTTGGGTCATCGTCGATCGCTTGACCAAATCAGCTCATTCCATTCCTATTAAGTCCACTCGGACTGCTCCTCAGCTTGCCAAGTTATACGTGAAGGAAGTCGTTCGACTCCATGGCATTCCTAGCTCTATCGTCTGTGATCGAGATACTATCTTTACTAGTCACTTCTGGAAGTGCCTACAGTTAGCTTTGGGCTCAAAGCTGAATCTCTCGACTGCTTATCATCCTCAGACCGACGGTCAGACGGAGAGGGTGAATCGTGTTTTAGAGGATCTTTTGCGTTGTTGTATTCTGGATTTCGGAGGTAGTTGGGAGGATCACTTACCGCTTATAGAGTTCTCCTACAACAACAGCTTTCAGTCTAGTATCGGCATGGCACCTTTCGAGGCTCTTTACGGAAGGCCATGCCGCTCTCCTGCTTGTTGGTTAGAATCTGGTGAGAAGCACCTTCTTGGTCCAGATTCAGTTCGGGAATCTTCTAAGAAGATTATTCTTATCCGTCAGAGAATGAAAGAGGCACAGGACCGCCAGAAATCCTACGCGGACAACCGTAGGAAGCCTCTTGAGTTCTCCATTGGTGATCATGTCTTTATTCGGATATCTCCTATGAAAGGGGTTGTGCATTTCAGTTCTACAGGAAAATTGGCCCCTCGCTATATTGGACCGTTTCCTATCACGGAACGCATTGGCCTCATCGCTTATCGTGTGGCTCTACCTGCTCACTTCTCTGGAATGCACAATGTGTTCCATGTTTCTCAACTTCGCATGTGTGCTCGACCCGGATTCTATTATCGAGCCTCATATCGTGCCCGATCTGGAGATCTCACCCGAATTATCTATAGAGCAGCAACCTCTTCGTGTGCTTGATTCGGAGATCAGACGTCTTCGAAATAAAGGGGTTCCGCTTGTGAAGATTCAATGGTCGTCTAATCCTAAGGACTGCACTTGGGAGACCAGAGAATTTATCGAGCGTACTTATCCTGGTTTTCTTCCATCTTCCGGCACGGGTGAGCATCTATATTTTATCCTATATATTCCTTTGTGGATTAGATGTTATAGACGACTTCTATATTTAAGAAATTGCGGGGACGCAATTTTCTTAAGGGGGGAGTCTGTAACAACCCGTGATTGCGGTTACCAAATAATAAATTAAAATTGGGATTTTAATTTAATTGGAGCTATTAATGAATTTTTAATGTGGCTAATTTGTTCAAAATTTAGTCATTTTGAATAAATTAATATTTTTAGGCTTAAGTGTAAAATGGAGCATTTCAAGGAAATTAATTAGGGAAATTTGTAATTTATATTATTGCAAGATTTTATATGTGTAAAATAGTGCAATATTTGATTTGGGAAATTAATTTTCAATTTATTTGCAAAATGGTGATTTTGGCTAATATTAACTATAAACGGTGTTTTGGAAAAATTAGGGGTTAAAATGTAAAATATTGTTGATATAGGATTTTATGAAATGGCTAAAAGTAATTGTTAACATATGTTCATAATTTTCTATGGTTTGAAATGTATTTAGTAATTTGTAAGTAGAGTGTACTTAGAGAAAATTGCCTATATATGTATGCACATGAATAATACAAAGTCCTAATGGGTATTAGATCCAATAACCCTAACCATTAGCCTATAAAGTATCTTTTACTCTCCCATTTCAGCCAACACTTCATTTCATAAACACTAAACCCTAATTAGAAAGCTCCAAAACCTAGTCATGGCCTCCTAAGCAAGACTCCAATCTACACCAAATCAAATAGAGTTAATCCAAACTACTAAAAGAGGTAATGGCAATCACAAAACCCACCTCTAATAAATCAATTTCAGGTTTTTATTTTATCAACCCTGTAGTTTGTTGTCAGGTCAGCGACAAACAAGCATGGTTTCGACCATTCAAACCTCAAAGTTAGGCAAAGCACAAAACATAAAAGTTATAGGGTACAGAATAAGCTTTCCAGAACTTCAAGAAAATCTTAATTCCGATTTAAGATGAATGAGATATGCCTAATTTACTAACAGCAATAAACTAATTATAATTTCAGCTAGCATATATTACCTCTTTCCCAAGCAATGAAAAGAAGATCAAAGAGTTTCACAATCTAAATGCACAAAAAAAGAGGATTACAAAATAATTTCAGAAATTAAGAGATGCTTATACATAGATTAGGAGAGGGTTTACTTAGTATTCCTCTCAAGCAAAAGAACAAACACCTATATGGCACTAACCAAAGCTAAGAGATGATGATCAAGGAGTTAGAAAAAATACCAAAACACATATTAGAAGAGGATTTTAGCAATATACCTCTCTAGAAAGCAACAAAGACTACTATAGCATCAACCCAAGTTAGCAAAAGATGATTAGGAGGCTATAAGATCAAAAAAACACAGAAAACATGTGTTACCAAATCAATTTCAGAAATAAGAAAGATATAAAAAATGGATTTGAGGTGGGTATTTGCATTACCTTTGCATAGAATGACTTGCATAAGCTAAAACTAGAAGTAGATGAAGATAAAGGCCATTTTTGTTAAGAAGCTTTAGGAAATGATTAGGGTTTTGATTAGGGATGAATGAATGAGGTTTGGAGAGTTTGAGATAATTTATAGAGGAGGTTTAGGGTGGGTTATTGGGCTAGGTTTAGTAACCCAATAAGAAGAAAATTATTTACATGTTTCCAAAAATTAGTCTAAGTGTTCATATATGTTTATAAAACTCATTTTTTTTCTTACCCAAACCCGTTTTAAAATTTCTCTTAAAATATTAACTTTCCAAAAATAACATTTTATCCTCATTTTAAATCCCATATTTCCCATTTAATTAAAATAGCCTTTTTCAAATAAATTTTTGTTATTCCAAATCCTTTTATGCTTCATTAAAATAAATAAAAATCCTAACTTTTATTTATTAATTGGTAATGCAAATCCCGGGTTGTTACAGACTCCCCCCCTTAAGAAAATTGCGTCCCCGCAATTCCTTAAGATATATGTCGTCTATAACGTCACATCCCCAAAAGAAGTGATAGAGATAAAATATAGAATTCTCACCCGTAGAAGAAGATGGGAGAAAGCCAGGATAAGAGCGTTCGATAGATTCTCTGGTCTCCCAAGTGTAGTCCTTAGGATTCGGTGACCATTGAATCTTCATGAGTGGAACTTCTTTGTTGCGAAGGCGTCTAACCTCCGAATCAAGCACACGAAGAGGTTGCTGCTCCAAAGATAAATCAGGTAAGATCTCTAAATCAGGCACAGCATGCGGCTCAAAGACAGAATCAGGATCGCGGACACACATGCGAAGCTGGGAAACATGGAACACGTCGTGCATTCTAGAGAAGTGAGCAGGTAGAGCCACACGATAAGCCACGGGGCCAATGCGTTCCGTAATAGGAAATGGTCCAACATAGCGAGGAGCCAACTTCCCTGTAGAGCTGAAACGCACAACCTCTTTCATAGGAGATATCCGAATAAAGACATGATCACCAATGGAGAACTCAAGAGGCTCTGATACCAAGCTGTAACGCCCCACTCTGAGCCCCACTGTAACAAAGAGTATTACGGGAGTAATACTGTTTGTTAAAGCGGAGAATAGAGTATAGTGGAAGCGACCATTTGTAATCAAGCTATAACTATCTACTGAATACGTCGAAAGGGTGGTATCTATTTTTTTTAAATTCGACATATTCGGTAAATACTTATAACGAAATTACAAATGGCTAAAGTTCTATCCGGACAAAGCATAATAACATAATGAAATAGCATCACAGAACAGAATCACATAACAGATATAAAATCCCAGAACAATACATCGTCAATACAGATCCAAATATCATAAGTGGCTACAAAGCCACTGCTCACACATGTGAGTCAACAATATGTACATATCAAAGTCTGAATAATAACATAAGCGGACACTAAGATAAGCTATCTCAAAAGCATAGCAGATAAGTCCAAAGCGGAAGCACAGAAGCTAAGTCCAGAGACCTAACCTGAAACAACTCGGTCTGACCCGAGCGAAAACACTCGGGTCAGGCTAGCTAAACAATCAGTAATAACTGAGATATATAATAATGCGGTACATAAATAAAACAGTACTTATCCAAAGAGAAGTATATTATGAACCACATGAATATAATGACGATCCCTAATCATCAATAAACAATAAAAATCTCCAAAGAGAAATCAACACCAAAGTGTAGAATAAATAAAATCGCCTCATATCATCGGCGTAGCCAAAGCTATAAAAAGATGCCCATAGGTGTAAAATAGTGCAATATTTGATTTGGGAAATTAATTTGCAATTTATTTGCAAAATGGTGATTTTGGCTAATATTAACTATAAACGGTGTTTTGGAAAAATTAAGGGTTAAAATGTAAAATATTGTTGATATAGGATTTTATGAAATGGCTAAAAGTAATTGTTAACATATGTTCATAATTTTCTATGGTTTGAAATGAATTTAGTAATTTGTAAGTAGAGTGTACTTAGAGAAAATTGCCTATATATGTATGCACATGAATAATACAAAGTCCTAATGGGTATTAGATCCAATAACCCTAACCATTAGCCTATAAAGTATCTTTTACTCTTCCATTTCAGCCAACACTTCATTTCATAACCACTAAACCCTAATTAGAAAGCTCCAAAACCTAGTCATGGCCTCCTAAGCAAGACTCCAATCTACACCAAATCAAAGAGAGTTAATCCAAACTACTAAAAGAGGTAATGGCAATCACAAAACCCACCTCTAATTCATTCTTTGATTTCTGAAATAAATTAGTAATCATTGTTTTTGTTCATTTTCATTGACTCAAGCTCTTTGATCTTCATCTTCTTGCTTGAGGATTGCTAATCTTGGTGGTTGATCATTCCCTTGCTTAGTGAAAGGTAATTACTATTGATTAGTGATTATTGCTAGTTAAAATTTTGGTGAAAAATGTTGTCAAAAACTGAAAAAAAACTAAACCACAAAAATCAACAAAATCAGCTGGCTGGAATTCAACCTGGCTGAAACAGGGATCTGAAAGCCAGGAGCAGGCCTGGGTTGCACCCAGGCTACTGCCCAAGCACAGCAGGCCAGCCCTTAGTGGGCTGGCGCACAATAAACAGCGCGGGTCCGCACTAGGCGGCCCGCTAATCTTCCCAGCCCGCATGGGCTGGGACAGGGTTCCCAGCCCAGGCGGGCAGGGAACTATGTGATCCCAGCCCGCATGGGCTGGGACTGGTTCCCAGCCCAGGCGGGCTGGGACCTAAGTGATCCCAGCCCGCATGGGCTGGGACAGGATTCCCAGCCCAGGCGGGCTGGGACCTATGTGATCCCAGCCCGCATGGGCTGGGACAGGGTTCCCAGCCCAGGCGGGCTGGGACCTATGTGATCCCAGCCCACATGGGCTGGGACATGGTTCCCAGCCCAGGCGGGCTGGGACCTAAGTGATCCCAGCCCGCATGGGCTGGGACTTGATTCCCAACCCAGGCGGGCTGGGACTTGAGGGAACCCAGCCCGTGCGGGCTGGGGCAGGGTGACGCGGGCCGAAGCCCGCGTCGAAAAAAAAGAAAAAAAAAACTGCATCCAAACTGTCTGTTTCCAGATTTTTGCCTCCATTTCGCGATGCCGCCACGATCGCATCCGAAGTCGGAATTCGACGTTTTTGGTCTCGTTGGAAAGGTGGAGTTTCGAACTCCGTCTCTGGAAAATTTGGGCATCATCGAAGTTCGTTTGATACTTCGAATTTCGTGCCGAAGTCGAACTCTGGTCGTTGTTGGTAAACAGTGTGAATCTTGTTTTGGGTCCAACTTTGAAACGTCGCTGCCACTTCGTCTCAACTCAGAATCCAGAAATTCTTTTTGCATCTTAAAGTAGGAATGTTGTACTACATTCCTGAAAATTTTCATGACATTTGGACATAGTTTGCTGGTCCAAATAAATTGCCGAACTTGGGTTCGCAGCAGTTTTTGAATAGTCAAACACTTAGAATATTTTTGATGATTTTCTGGTTTTCGTCGATTTCTTTGAGATTTGTCTCTGGATTTCGTACATGGGCTTTATAAAAAGGTTTTAAAAGGATTTTTCACTCCAAAATGGCTTTTGAAAATTATTATATAATATTATTTTAATTATTAAATTAATTACTCCATAATAGGAGACCTTTCAAAAGACCGTTTTAAAGTGTTCTCAAAATCAATTATAAATCCGTTTCGAACCATTATTTTCTATAATAAAAATCACACACTCACTTTTTAGCACGTCGAGCGAAGTGGAAAGGTGCTTAAACGGTTAGGAAATCTCCGGCCTATGGAAACCGTGTGTATTTCCTTTCCGGTTAATCCCCGACCTATTCGATTGATCGTTTTGACCTTTGGGTCTAGTTTACCGATGATACGAGGTGGACTTTTTATTATTTGGAGTGTGAGCTTGCTATTGGTTAGGAAACCGTTTAGTGCGAACGTGGGGTATGGGACTCATTGTTAACACTTTACGGGTTCCTCTCTAAGAAGTTAGTGACACATTAGCCTCTGGGCGGCCAGTACTGGACCTCTGGGTCACCACGCCTCTGGGCAACCGTCTCTGGACACCTGCTCTATGGAGCAGTTTATTTTTCGGCATGTGCCTCTGGGCCTTTATCCTTTTGGGAAGGATCTTGCCGTCTCGCGCGTTCCGCATTTGTGCGAGTGATCGATCACAACTCTACAGTACTTGGCAACAACGACTCTGGTCGGTGCACGTGCAAAACTTGTATTATCTGATGATTTTTATATCCATTCGAGTACCGCCATTCGGCGTTGGTTCTATGGAACCATACGATGTAAGTGCGATTACCTTGTGGATTCACAATGTCTCTGGACACTGCTTTTCAGTGTTTGGTTTCATTTATTTTTCAGTATATCCCCATTGCTCTTTGGAGCATCGATCTTTGCTTGGGCATTGATTACAGACTCTGGTCACTCTTGGGATTATTGCCTATGGGCATCTTTTTATTGCTTTGTCTACGCCGATGATATGAGGCGATTTTATTTATTCTACACTTTGGTGTTGATTTCTCTTTGGAGATTTTTATTGTTTATTGATGATTAGGGATCGTCATTATATTCATGTGGTTCATAATATACTTCTCTTTGGATAAGTATTGTTATACTTATGTACCGCATTATTATATATCTCAGTTATTACTGATTGTTTAGCTAGCCTGACCCGAGTGTTTTCGCTCGGGTCAGACCGAGTTGTTTCAGGTTAGGTCTCTGGACTTAGCTTCTGTGCTTCCGCTTGGACATTATCTGCTATGCTGATAGATAGCGCTTTTATTTGTCCACTATTCCGCTACTCTCTTATTATTCAGACTTTGATATGTACATATTTTTGACTCACATGTGTGAGCAGTGGCTTTGTACCCACTTATGATATTTGGATCTGTATTGATGATGTATTGTTCTGGGATTTTATATCTGTTATGTGATTCTGTTCTGTGATGTTTTTATCATTTATTATTATGCTTTGTCCTGATAGATCTTTAGCCATTTGTAATTTCGTTATAAGTATTTACCGAATATGTCGAACCACCTGATTGAGAAAAAATTAAATAGATTCCACCTTTCGACGTATTCGGTAGATAGTTATAGCTTGATTATAGATGGTCGCTTCCACTATACTCTATTCTCCGCTTTAACAGATAGTATTACTCCCGTAATACTCTTTGTTACAGTGGGTCTCAGAGTGGGGCGTTACAGGAACAGGTCTATACAACCCTTGAGCAGCCGAACAAGGACCTGAGCAGCGGAACAAGATTTCGCCTCCGCAGCCAAAGAGGACTTCACACACCTGAGCAGCAGAACAGGACTTCAACAAATACAAAAGATTTTTTTGACTTTGTGTGTTCTAATAACACGGATTTTTCACTTGTAGTACACCCTTCCTATAATCTTCTCCTCGAGTATAAATATATATATTTGAAGTTTATGAAGAATAGAAAGGTATAGTATTGCTTTAATGCAGAATAATTGAAAGTATGATAGCAAATAGATTCCAGAGAGTTAGATTAGAGAGATAAGAAAATTCAGTTGTAATTCGGTGTTTTTGGAATTAAGTTGGAATATATATTTATAGATGTTAAAGAGCAGCGATCATTGGCGAAGAGTTGTGGTTGAAGCGTTGCATTTAAATCTCTTCGCAGAGATTTGTAACTCTTCACGAATGATTGTGTCTTTTCAAAAATATAGCAGTTATAGAAATTCAGTCGACTGAACCTCTGGGTTAGTCGCCTGATTATTCAAACGAAAATTTAAAATTTAAATATATATTTGTATATTCGTGCAACTGTGCATGTTGTACAGATTATCCAGTGTCAGTCGACTGAACCTCTGGGTCAGTCGACGGACCTGGTAAAATCTGTGCAATATGCACAATTTACACAAGTATAGAAATATATAACTTTAAATACTTTTATAATTTAATACATGCTTATATATGTATAAAATATTTGGAACTAGAATGATTAAATATATAAGCTAATATATACATAATCGAGGAGAGATTTTAACAATATTGACCTAAGACTCAAAAACAAAATAATATAATTGATGCACCAGTTTTGAAGTCTTGTCTCCTTATAGTATATATTCTCTTTTTGTCATAGCAGTCGTCAAATCTGTATGTCGTAGTGATAGCATTGTGTCATGAATCAAAACCAAGTCTCAACATTCTCCCCCTTTTTGATTGATGACAACCTGTAAATAGATATAGATTTCGACTATATATATAATATAAATACTTACTCCCCCTGAATCTTTGACTCTCTATATCCTGCATTCTTAATGTTAGCAATAATATTTCTCCTTCTTTGTCATCGACAAAAAGGAATAAAGAATATAAAAGTATAAAGCCATAATATCATAGATATTATGAAGGAAACGATTATTCATACATTAAAATACCATTAACAAGAGTCTGGAAATAATATGAATAGAGTGGCTTTTTAATAAAAGCCATACGAAATAAAGACTAATGTTTTTATAAAATAAAATAACAACTTACTCCATCCTATGCTTACCCCTTAATATGTGCTTGCATTGTTTATTCTTGCAAATAGTGTTAGAGCAATATATTTCTCCCCCTTTGTTATCGACGAAAAGGAGAGTTTATATGATAACAAATATTATATTCCACATAAGTGTTAGCAATATAGAACAAAATAACTACTACTTATAATGTAAGGTATCAGAAAACAATGAACATTTAAAGCATGCGATACCCAAGGTTCTTATAATTTCCTAATTTTTAGGAAACCATACCCATTTGGGTGTGGTTGAACCTTTATAAATATAATTTTCATTATTATGAACATCTTCTATAAATGAACTAATATACTTTTTCCTTATTAACTTGTTATTAGTTTTAGGTACCCATATATTTATAGTTTTAGAAACTAGTCTTTTTAAAGATGTGGGTGTTTTATCATAGTTAAATTTGTTTAAATTATTAGATTGTGACTTCTTGACTTTCTTCTTATATCCTAAACCATTTTTATTGTTAACAGGTTGTGAATTCTCAATAATTCTAGATAAATTTTCTCTTTCTTTATTAAAATTTGAAACGTTTTTAGTGATTCCTTCTAGTTTGGTCTTTAGACTTGAATTTTCTAGTTCAACCATTTTAATATTAGTTTTTAAAACATGATTTTTAGAAACAAGACCATCATTCTTTTCTTTTTGAGTTTCAATTTTTTGACTCAATAATATAAGTTGAGAATTAACATTTGAAAGTGATTCTTGAGTTTTCTCAAGTTCTTCTTCCAATATTTTCTTCTCATCTTTAAGCATATCTCTTTCGAATTCTGCCTTGTTCTGATTTTCTACAGCCTCTTATATTTTCTTTTGAGATTTTTTAAAGTATCTAATAATTCAGAATTTATTTCTATCATATCATCGAAAGTTAAATCACTAACCTCATTATCTTTGGCCATAAAGCATACATTGGCTTGTTCATTATCGCTGTTACTCTCGCTTTCTGATGAGGAAGAGGACTCTAAATCATCCCATGTAACTGAGAAAGCTTTCAATCTGAACTTGTCCTTCCTGTTATTGCGATATTCTTTCTTTTGATCCGGACAATCCTTCTGTATATGCCCCTTTTTATGACAGTTAAAGCACTCCAATACTGATGAAGACGGTGGTTTATTGCTGTTTGAGCTTCTCTTGCCATTATGTCTGTTTCCTTTTCTATATTTCAAGAATTTCTTGAAATTTTGGGGAATAAAGGCTAGGTCATCTTTGTATGAATCTGATTCTTCTTGTTCTGCATGGAATGCTATATTCTTTTTATCTTGAGCTTGAACTCGTTTAGCCTGCAAATTCACTTCATAAGACATTAGATTTCCTATTAACTCTTCCGGAGTTATTTTGGAAATATCATTTGCTTTTTCAATTGTGAGAACTTTTCTTTCCCATTCATCCGTTAAAGAGTTAAGAATTTGGACACGATATCAAAATCTGAATATTTTTCTCCTAGTCCTACTAATGAATGATAGATATCCTGAAATCTTGAATACATATCGTTTATAGATTCATTGTCTTTCATTCTAAAGTTTTGAAATTGACTTTTAAGCATAGATATCTTGCTTTGTTTGACCTTGTTAGTTCCTTTGTGTGTTCTTGAGTGTACGCCATATTTCATATGCAGTGTTGCACATGCTAACACGGTTAAACTCATTTTTATCTACGGCACAAAACAACATATTCATGGCTTTTGCGTTAGCTGTGGCATCTAGTTTCTGTGTATTTGACCAAGTAGAATACTCTTCAGTAGGAATAATATATTTTTGTCTGAGTTATATTCCATGAATCAAAACCATTTGCTTGCATATATATTCTCATTCGTGTGGCCCAATAGTTATAATTTATGCCATTAAATAGTGGTGGATGTGCAGTGGATTGTCCTTCAATGAAGCTAGTTTTATTGCTAGTGCTAGTGCTAGTATTAGTGTCCATATTATTACATTATCAGATAACTGTGTTACGGTTATATGATGACCTTGCTCTGATACCAAATGAAAGTGCTCTGATACCAAATGAAAGTGTGCTATGGATCATGTAATATGGATATATGATAATACAAAGTATAGTGATGATAGCTATATAGTAAATAGTGCGGAATATAAAAGCAGTATAATAAAAATGACACCAGAGATTTTTATACTGGTTCGGAGCACCGTCCTACGTCCAGTCCCAGACTCCTGGAATTTCACTAAAACAATAACCCTCACTTAACCCGTAGGAACAGGTCTATACAACCCTTGAGCAGCCGAACAAGGACCTAAGCAGTGGAACAGGATTTCGCCTCAGCAGCCGAAGAGGACTTCACACGCCTGAGCAGCAGAACAGGACTTCAACAAATACAAAAGATTGTTTTGACTTTGTGTGTTCTAATAACACGGATTTGTCACTTGTAGCACACCTTTCATAAAATCTTCTCCTCGAGTATAAATATATATATTTAAAGTTTATGAAGAATAGAAAGGTATAGTATTGCTTTAATGCAGAATAATTGAAAGTATGATAGCAAATAGATTCCAGAGAGTTAGATTAGAGAGATAAGAAAATTCAGTTGTAATTCGGTGTTTTTGGAATCAAGTTGGAATATATATTTATAGATCTTAAAGAGCAGCGATCATTGTCGAAGAGTTGTGGTTGAAGCGTTGCATTCAAATCTCTTCGCAGAGATTTGTAACTCTTCACGAATGATTGTGTCTTTTCAAAAATATAGCAGTTGTAGAAATTCAGTCGACTAAACCTCTGGGTCAGTCGACTGATTATTCAAACGAAAATTTGAATTTTAAATATATATATTTGTATATTCGTGCAACTGTGCATGTTATACAGATTTTCCAGTGTCAGTCGACTGACCTGGTAAAATCTGTGCAATATGCATAGTTTACACAGGTATAGAAATATATAACTTTAAATACTTTTATAATTTAATATATGCTTATATATGTATAACATATTTGAAACTAGAATGATTAAATATATAAGCTAATATATACGTAATCGAGGAGATTTTAACAATATTGACCTAAGACTCAAAAACACAATAATATAATTGATGCACCAGTTTTGAAGTCTTGTCTCCTTGTAGTATATATTCTCTTTTTGTCATAGTAGTCGTCAAATCTGTATGTCATAGTGATAGCTTTGTGTCATGAATCAAAACCAAGTCTCAACACTACATATATATACATGTATACATGTGTGTTTGCGCATGTATATATGTATGTTTGTGATACTATGGTCTGTGTTGCATTGAGCTCTGGTTTGTGTTTGAAACTTTGAACTGTAGTCATCTTTGTTATTTGAATTTGGTCTGGAGCTTATTGCAGTCTTGGTTCACCTGAACTTTGAACTTGTGTGTCACCACTACTGCCCTGATGCCATTGATATTTGAGTATGCGCTTGCTCATTCGAGCTGCTGTCTTCATTGTGTTTGTATGTGTATTTCTGTTTCAAATAGTTTATTGTATTCTCTGCCACATGTGCTAGTTCATGTTGTTCATGTTGTAGCTGGACTTGTTCCACTACTTTATTTGGTTCATGCCTGTTTTGTTCTTGACCCTGGTTTGCCTGTACTGTTAAAATTGAAATCTGCACTTGTATTCAGTTGCACATTTCCTTGAGTCTGCATTGTTATGTGATTTGTTTCATGGGCTTGTCCTTGTGCACTTGTTTACACTGTCAACTTTACTGCATATGTTTGGTTCATGATGTCTTCATGTGTACTCGAGTCTATCCTTGCTGTACTGATATGGTGAGATTGTATTTTCTCTTGTATGTGGTCTTGACCATTTGATTCATGTGCATAGTATATATATATATATCTGTGTGTGTATGCATATGATATATATATATATATATGTATGTATGTATGTATGTTTGTTGCACCATGTAGTTTGATTGAAGTTACCACTGTTGACATGTGCATTTTGGTTTCACTTGAACATCATCTTGATTTTACACTTTGATTGATGATCTGGTTCATCACTGTTTAATCATTAGTTTGGTCTAGTTTTGGTCTGATTTGATGTACTTTAATTTTCATGCCCAACTTGGTTGCATATATGTATATGTTGTTTGTCATTTGAAACATTGACTATTGCAGTCTGCACTTGTATACATTTTAGCTTGTGTGACATTCACTTGATATCTTTACATATGTATACTTGTTTGCCCCCTTTATGTGGTGTTCACCACTTTTTGTACTGGTTCATTGTTGATTTTGGACTGGTCGAGTTGTTTTAGTTGCCTTGACCCATTGGTTTGTTATTCAAGTGGTTTCATGTTGTTTTTGTGGACTTGAACTGTAGCCACTTCAGTTTTGTAATGTTCGAGCCATACTTGTTTGCTCTCGTGTGTATATTTGAGATGTCGTATGTTGTATTGCATGCACCTGAGTTGAATCCATCCTCGGCTCGGGTTTGACCTTGTGCTCTCCTGTCCCTGCATTTTTATCAAGTGTATACCAGTGTGCACGGCCTTGTGGCATGTACAGTGATACACTATGCATGTCACAAGTTGTTCGTGTAGATGAATTCAAAATAAATGATGACGAACAACCCAAATAACTGAGACAAATAATATTTTCAAAAACACATTTATTTTTCATTGCAAAAATATTTCTTTTTCAATTTTACTGCGTCAGTGTTTATTTTACAGATAATTCAGATGCTGGATTCAATCTGGAATAGAGTTGAAGAACAAATATGAGTGAACGAGTGATATGTAGTGAGGTGCAAATGTAAGTGACAATTGTGATGTAATCGAAATTGTATTGTAATTGAAAAATGTAGTGAGAGCTCAAATTTGTACTATTCAAAATTGTAATAAAATATTTGTTTGAATAAAATATCTGTTTGAATTTAAATTCTGTGTTGTTTATTTTATTCAGCAAATATTTATTTAATTATGTGAAAATAAAATTGTACAATAACAAATACATTTAAATGAATATATATATATATATATATATATTTATTATCATCAAACAAAAATCATATACTTCCATATTCAACAAAACTCCCCTTTATATAGTAAATCAACAGATGTGTCCATTCGTGAAGGGTTACAACGAATAGACACTTCCATTCAAAATTTGAATAACCACTTGGTGGCATATATGTCGACATATGATATATGGGTATGTCAACATACCTTAGTTAAAATTGAAAAATTGTTTTGTTTTAAAATGTTTTATAATTCTATACTTTGTAAAATATTTTAATGCATCGTAAAATAGTTTGAACCTGGTTTATGAACATTTTGAATGTTTAAAAACTTTTATAAAATAATTTAAACTAATTTTTGAAAATTTATTTTATTTCAAAAATATAAAAGATAGAAAATAAGAGATAGAGATCAAAGATTTCTACTAGGGACTTTAATAACATCAGCTACGACTCTACACACTAAATTATAATCATGAGATCTTCGTATCTTGGTCTTTGTACTCATGAGTCTTCGTATCCATCTTTTAAGTCTTCATACTGTACAGTCTTCGATTTAACACATGTGTAATACTCTGCATTATATACTATATAACTTGGTAAAATATAACTATCTATATATTTTATTTGATTGTATATGGTTGTATATGGATTTTGTCATCAAAATCTATAACTGAGGTATTAACATAAAGCGGTGATGCGATAAAATGGTTCGTTCGAGATAAAAAAAATTAGATCTAGGAACCATTATGAATTCGAGAATAATTCCAAAGAGAAAACGGAAGCCTTTAACCAATTTGGGTTCCCGCTATGATTTGGAGTTCTCATATGATTTCAGAACTAGGAGGTTTTCACACTGTGGTTAAAGACGAGTATAGTCACAAGGAGTCATCGATGTAAGCGTTAGAAATTCCATAAATTACAGTTACTAGCTGGAGAAGACCAAGGTTGATGACATTAAGATAAGAGAGTGGTATGAGCGGTTATAGAAAAGTGAATGAACCATTGGGAGGAGATAGTTTCATGGAAAATTATAATTAAGTCCTCTGGTTTCATAAATTTGCAGACGGCCACAGTTTCAAAATTTGAAATGTCTGCATGGTACTATATGGTCAATACTCTAGTTAGTCAAGGTATGGTTACCAACGAAACTGAATGATGTGGTTACCAAAACGTGGATGATCGCATGAAAGATAATCAACGAAAGGCCCGTAAAACATAATTGCTCTTTAAATGGGCTGAAGCATGAAGTTTGGGCTTATTGGGATAATACTTGTGTGGTGGGCTAGATAAATTATTGTACATAGATGCTTGTAATGGTTTGATTATAATATGTGGCCTTGTATTTTTATTTAAAGCAATAAAAGGAACCCATTTTCATATATATATATATATATATTTAAAATTTGATATATATATATATATAATTTCAAAATATAAATAATAATATAAAAATATATTTTAAAATTTTAAATTATTAATTTAAGTTTAAAGAAAATTTAAATCCATGGGGGATTACAATATAATTATTTTTTACAAATTAGCATGGATTATATAATTAAATATATATATACACACACCTATACATAAAATAAAATATTATATAATTCCATACAGACTTAAATAATAAAAAATAATTTTTTTAAATAAAACTTTTCGACGCAAAAAAAAACAATTTTTAACATATGTAATTATATTTACTAATTAATAGTTTATAAATAAATATTTTAAAACTAAATATAAATAATTTAATTGTTGATTTCAGAAAAATATTATATATAGATAAACATATGTCTATATATGTATGTATATATGTATTTAAGCATATCAATATTTGATATTTAAATTTAAAATTGATTTTTTTCTTGATCTAGATCTGATTTTTAAATTTAAATCTTTCATTAGACATTTGTTCAAATCATTTTGAATTAGTCAATATTTTAAAGTAAACAAAGTAATTTAAATGCTTTTATGTATGCAAATATATATATATTGAATTATAGATGGAAAATAGGTATATAAAAGGACAAATTTATATGTTGCGGTGTCAAATCCAACACTTATATATGGACACATTGAACCATGTACACTTCCTATATATTGCGTATGCACTATACATATATATATGTATTTGATACACATATACATTATGTATTATATAAATAAAACTAATATTTTTCTATAAACAAAAGAAATATTTTATTGAAAATTATATAGATTTGATCTAAAATAATTCAGACATCATAGACCCAATAAGATCTATCGCATTAAAAATAATATGTTGTTTTAAATATTCTTAATCATGACGTTCCAAGACAGGATATCGATACATCCATTGAGACTGGAGATTGTAACACTCCAAATGTTGCATGGTGTATTATTTATGGCATCTGGGGACACCAAGGGTTACATATTGATAGTTATTGGATAACTATGGAATGATTTACTCGAGAGTTTTATGCTAGGTATTATAACTAAGGTCAAACAAAGAATCTTGAAGTAACAATATTAATGGATGAACTATATCTTGAAATCTAGAATACATGTCAAATATAGACTCGTTCTGTTTCATTTTAAAAAGTTAAAACTGGTTGGTTAGCATAAATATCTTGGTTTGGTTCATTTTAAAATTTTCATATTATATGATCAGTGAGCATAATTATTACAATTAAATAGTGGCGTCTAGTAGTTGATTGTCCTTTTTACAACAGAGTTAAAAGGTGTACTACCAGTGTTACTAGCCATTTATAATTTTCAAAAATTAAATAACGAGTTTTTTGAAAAATGTTAATTGGTAAGGTATTGAATATAATTCATGAGAACAAACATAGAAGAGAAAGCAAAAGCAACTTATTTGATTGATACAAATTCCATTGATTTACAAGGAGAGGTGTTTATATATACACACCAAATAGTTAAAACAGGAAAGTTTATAATAGGAAAGGTAATCAACGGAAATAAGTAAATAAGGAAAGGTAAGGGAAAATGGTAAATATAGAGTAAATCACCCTATATTTAACACTCCCCCTCAAGTTGGAGCATAGATGTTAATTATGCCCAACTTGTTACACAAGTAATCAATTCTAACTCCATTCAATGCTTTGGTGAAGATATCTGCAACCTGCTCTTCAGTCTCCATATACTCTGTAGATATTGGGCCATCTTGTATTTTATCCCGAACAAAATGACAGTCGACCTCTATGTGCTTGGTTCATTCATGGAACACAGGATTATATGCAATATAAATAGCAGCTTTGTTATCACACCATAATTTAGCTGGAATAATAGTTTTCAGTCCTACTTCATTCAAAAGTTGATATATCCAAACTATCTCACATACAGATTTTGCCATAGCTCGATACTGATTCTGCACTTGAACGTAAGACAACATTTTGCTTCTTACTTTTCCATGAAATTAAGTTTCCTCCAACAAAAACATAAAACCCTGTTGTAGATCTTCTATCTATCTTAGAACCTGCCCAATCAGCATCTTAAAAGCATTCAACCTGGTTATGCCCATGATTTTTATATACAATACCAAGCCCAACTGTTCCTTTTAAGTAGCATAAAATCTGTTCTAAAGCAGTCCAATGGTGAACTGTTGGAGATGACATGAATTGACTTACAACACTAATAGAATATGCAATATCTGGACGAGTAACAGTAAGATAATTCAATTTTCCCACCAATCTTCTATACATTTCTGGATTTTCAAATAATTTTCCTTCTTTTGTTAGTTGCATATTTGGAATCATTAGAGTACTACATGGTTTTGATCCTAGCTTTCCTGTTTCTTTTAGTAAGTCAAGCACATACTTTCTTTGAGATAAGAGAATACCTTTGTTACTCCTTATAACCTCAACACCTAAAAAATATTTTAGTTCTCCCAAATCTGTTGTGTGAAACTGAGTATGAATAAATTGTTTAAGAGACTCAATCCCTATTTGTTGCTTCCTGTAATAAAAATATCATCCACATAAACAACTAGAAAAATAATTCCATTCTCTGAATTTTTATAGAACACTGAGTGATCAGCTTTGCTTTTCTTCAAACCAAAATTCTCAATAACTTGACTAAATTTTCCAAACCAAGCACGAGAACTTTGTTTTAGTCCATATAAAGTTTTTTTAAGATGACATACTAAACCATTCTCCCCCTGAGCAACAAAGCCAGGTGGTTGCTCCATATATACTTCCTCTTTAAGGTCGCCATGAAGAAAAGCATTTTTAATATCAAGTTGATGTAAAGACCAGTCATATGTAGCAGCAAGAGAAATAAATAATTGTATCGACGTTAATTTTGCAATAGGAGAAAATGTTTCAGAATAATCCACTCCATAAGTTTGAGCAAATCCTTTCGCAACTAATCGAGCTTTTAAACGAGCAACTGATCCATTTGGATTAACTTTCACAGAGAATACCCATTTGCATCCTATAGCTTTCTTACCAATAGGTAATTTTACTAAATCTCATGTATTATTAAACTCCAAAGCATTCATTTCATCAATCATTGCTTTTCGCCAACCAGGAATAGATAGGGCTTTAGTAACAGATTTAGGAATTGAAATTGAGTCAAGAGAAGTAATGAACAAATATGAAGAAGTGGATAAGTTATTATATGAGACAAACGATGAGATAGGGAAAGTACATTTGTGTTTTCCTTTTCTCAAAGCAATTGGGAGATCTAAATCAGAGGAAGTGATTATGTTTTGTTCAGTAATGGGATCAACTGGAGGAGATATACTAGAGATATCGGTATTTTGGTCAGAAGATGTTTCAAAGTTTTGGGTGGATGAGTCAATAGGAACAGTTTGAGTAGGATATATAAGAAAATCATCACTGTCTTGAATAGGAGAAGTAGTGGTAGAATTATATTTTGAAAAGAAAGGTGTATTTTCGAAAAAGTTGACATCAATGGAGACTATATACTTATTAAGACTAGGACAAAAACAACGATATCCTTTTTGAAGTCGTGAATAGCCAACAAAAATACATTTCAAAGATTTTGGATCAAGTTTAGTTATTTGTGGCTTTACATCTCTAATAAAGCAAGTACTACCAAAAATTTTAGGACTAACAGAGAATAAAGGTTTGTTGGGGAACAAAACTTTATATGGAATTTCCCAATTAAGTATGGAAGATGGCATACGATTTATGAGAAAGCAGGCTGTAGAAACTGCATCGGCCCAGAAATATTTAGGAACATTCATTGAAAATAAAAGAGCACGTGCAGTTTCAAGAAGATGTCTATTTTTTCTTTCTACCACACCATTTGGTGATGGAGTGTCAACACATGATGTTTCATGAAGTATTCCATGCTGAGTCATATAAGAGTGAAATATAGCAGATGTATATTATTTAGCATTATCACTTCGTAAGGTACGAATGCAAGTATTAAATTGATTTTTGATTTCAGCACAGAAGCTAGAGAATATAGAAAATAATTCAGATCGATTTTTCATAAGATAAAGCCAAGTTGTACGAGAATAATCGTCTACAAATGTAACAAAATATCTGAATCCAGATTTAGACAAAATTGAGCAAGGGCCCCAAATATCAGAATGTACCAAAAGGAGCACTAGCACGTTTATTAATTCTAAGACTTGTACCCTGACGATGATGTTTAGCAAACTGACATGCTTCACAATCTAGTGTAGACAAAGAACTGTATTGAGGACAAAGCTTCTTGAGAAGAGAAAGAGATGGGTGACCTAACTAATAATGAGTCTTGAAGGTGGAGGTGATACTTGAACAAGTTATGGAAGGTGACGAATCAAGAATATACAACCCTCCAAACTCATGCCCCTTACCAATAATCTGCTTCGTTGTTAGATCCTGAAAAACACAATGATTTGGAAAAAAAGATATGGAACAATTTAGATTACGAGTGATCTGACTAACGGAAAGTAAATTTAAAGATAATGATGGCAAATGTAAGACAGAGGGTAAAGAGAGAGTAGGAGTAGGATTAACAACCCCGGTCCCTTGGACATAAGAAAGAGATCCATCGGCTAAAATAACTGAACGATTGGAAGTGTTTGAATGATAGTTCGAAAAGAGTGAGGAATTACCTATCAGATGATCAGTAGAACCTGAATCAATGACCCATCTATTTCCTGAATTGGCTAGAGCAGTTACTGATGAGGAGTCCTTTGAAGTTTCTTGATGTTTTAGGAATTTAGCAAACTCATCGATATAATCATGCATTGTCTTATTACCAGAGGTTCCAGGGATATGATCATTGAAATCATCAGTTCCCAAAATTTGACTAGCCCCAATATTTGTTTGTCCAGCGTTAAACTGACCCAAGTTATTACCACCAATGCCTGCAAAATTTGAATTTCCAATTTTCCTACTACCTCCAAACTGCCCTGTTCCAAACTGACTAGAACCAAACTGACCAGTGCCACCTCCATTATGAATACCAGATTGCCTCTGCATATTTTTATACTGAAGTTTTATGCATTCTAATTTAGTATGCCCATTTTTTTTACAGTAGTTACATACAACATTTTGAGAATCAATTTTGCTCAAGTTCTGATTTTTCCAATTCATATTCCTAGAGACAAGATCATTATTGTGAACAGAGTTATTACCCGAAGAAGCCAAGTTCTCTGCTCGAAGAAGTCGACTAAACACATCCTGTAACAAAGACATATCAGTTCCAGACAGGATTTGAACTTTAGTAGAATCAAAATCAGAAGGCAATCCACCAAGGAAACTCATGATCGCCATCTGCTCGCGCTGCTTTTGTTGGATCTTTACGTCTGAAATTAAGGGCAAAAGCAAGTTAAACTCTTCATAGGTCTTCTTGAAATTCATGAAGTATGTCATCAATGATTGTTCATTCTTTTTAACACGGTAGAAATATTTGCAGACCTCGTACATTCGAGACAAATTTCCTTTCCCAGAGTATAAAAATTCCATATAATCTAATAACTCTTTAATGAATTCGCAGTGGTTAACTAAGCCAATTACCTCATTATCAATCGAATTTCGAATTTGAAGGAAGAGGCGAGCATCGTCACGAAGCCAATTCAGATGAGCTTTCTCAGTTGAATCTGGTCGCGGTGGGTCGTCACTCAGATGATTATCTTTCTCAATGCTCCTGAGATAAATGCGAACAGTTTTGCTCCAGTCTAGGTAGTTGGCTCCGTTTAACTTATGGTCAGTAATTTTTGATAATATCGGCACGATGTCCATCACCATCGATACTTTTTCTTCACCCATTTAAGCCAAGAAGAAAACCAAAAACTTGATAAGAAATCCACAAAATTGACGCAGAGAAGAAGACCAAGGTTTTGGAAACAAAGATCGAATTTTCTGAGAGGAAACTTTGGATAATTTTGAAGTAGATTGAATACGAGATTTAAAGAAAGGAAGGAAAACCATGGTTTGATTAATTTTCTGATTTGAGATACGAGATTGAATACGATATTCAATACCTAACTTTGAATTGATATGAGATAATTTTCTGAGGCTCGCTCTGATACCATGTTAATTGGTAAGGTATTGAATATAATTCATGAGAACAAACATAGAAGAGAAAGCAAAAGCAACTTATTTGATTGATACAAATTCCATTGATTTACAAGGAGAGGTGTTTATATATACACACCAAATAGTTAAAACAGGAAAGTTTATAATAGGAAAGGTAATCAATGGAAATAAGTAAATAAGGAAAGGTAAGGGAAAATGATAAATATAAAGTAAATCACCCTATATTTAACAAAAACCAAATTCTCTAATACCAAATGTGGGAAACGGTAAAGTATAAATTATACTAGTATGGATGGATCTTAAGGCTACTATAACACTAGAGGAGGGATGGATAGTGTTTTATAACTAATATCAAACTTTTTATACAGTTTCAAGATTTAAATCAAAATATAGATAATCAACACAGATTTACATTAATAGGAAGTCACACACACACACAGAGATATATATATATATATATATATTAGTGCGGTAAAAGTAAGAGAAATGACACCAGGTTTTATACTAGTTCGGATTAACCAATCCAACTTCCAGTCCTGTATAGTATTAGTATAGATTTTATTTCAATGCCTACTTTAACCAGGTAGTAAGCAAAACAAAATACAATCTTGATTTCAAGGCAACTAGATATATCCTCCTGACTTTCGGGCTTAGTGTAGACTATCTTGATTTTCGGGCAACAAGATCATGCGCTTGATTTAAGTGGGCAACAAGCACACGCACTTGATTTGAACGGGCAACAAACACACCCATGTAAAATAGTAGTAGAGAGTAGTTAATTCCAAATACAAATAGTTGTAACTTGAATACAAGATATCATATAACCCTTTTATAATACTTCAACCTTTGAATTGGTGAAAGAAAAGTTTAGAACAACAAGAGAATTATTTAAATACATGCAAAGCGATGAGTAGATTATAGAGAATGAATGTAGTGAAGTAGAGATTGAATTTGAGTGGGTTTGAAGGGTATATAAAGTGGATTTTGTGAAATATATAATGAGAATTTAGAATAAGAAGAATGGAGTGAATAATTAGTTAAAAATTCATTTCCAGTCTTTTTATATAGTGTTTGAAGGGACATGTCTATTCACAAAATGATGGATCCAAAAAGACATAATTCTTCAAATTTTAAAAAATGGTCTAACAGTACACATATCGATATACTCATGTAGGATATGTCGACGTATCTTTGAATGTTGGGAAAAGCAATCATATTTTTAAAGAGTTATAAAATTTGAAATTTTGTAAAATCATTTTGAAATAGTTTTTAAATACTTTAATATACAAAACTATATATAAAATATTTGTATAAATATATTTTGAAAATAAAATAGATTTTTGGTGAGAGAATATTTTAAAAGAAAAAAAACTGCTATCAAGGACTTAACAAATTTATCTAATGTCTATTAACTATTATATATGGTCTTGAACCCTTCATGTCTTTATCTTCAAACTCATGACACTACACCAAAACAGGCAAATCCTAACATTTATAAGTGTTACAAATAATTTCAGTAACACTTTTTAAGTGTTACTAATGGACTGTGAGGAATGAATCGGTCAAATTTGTGACACTTATAAGTGTTACGAACATACGTATTACTAACACTTATAAGTGTTGGTACAGAAATATACGATAACGCTTATAAGTGTTGGTACAGAAATATCATGTAACGCTTATAAGTGTTGGTACAGAAATATACAATAACGCTTATAAGTGTTGGTACATAAATATACGGTAACGCTTATAAGTGTTGGTACATAAATATACGGTAACACTTATAAGTGTTGGTACAGAAATATATAGTAACGCTTATAAGTGTTGGTACATAAATATACAGTAACGCTTATAAGTGTTGGAAAATGATTAATATTGGTAACACTTATATGCGTTACTAATTAAAATTATGTTTTTACACTATTATATACACAATTAATATTAAATTCTTAAAAGAAATGAATATAATATCTCATAAACGATGATGTCCATATCATATATAATTCATCATATCAATTCAATATGAAGTCTAAAATGCTTCCATATCTCAAATGCAACAATATCATATTTAGATAATACTATAATATGAGCTACAAACTTTTCAATTTCAAAGTACCACAATATCATATCCAAATTACAAAAAAGAAATTCCATATCTAATTTTAAATATGCAATATAATACGAGCTACTAATAAATAGAATTTTAGATACTGCGAAGACGAAACACAGGCCATATCACAAAGCCCCCATCTGAAAATTCACAAAGCTTGTGGTGCCCATTTTGAGGACCATCGTAAATTGGTGCTTCCAGTTCTAAAACTTCTGTTATCCAAACAACTTTCTCGGCATTTGGAACTATCTCTCTGAAATGACACATAGTTTGTGTTCCAATATAAGCTTTTGCTACATCCTTCTTCCTATCCTGTGATAGTAGCATTACAAATTGTTTACCTCTTGTAGATGATCCAACATCATTTGACGGAATACTAGCAACTCCAATATTCGAAGGAGATTTATTCAAGTTAGAAGCGGTTTCAGTCATAGGTGTCACGTTACCACCATTAAGATTTTGTTGTAACCCCGGTACCATAGTTAAGAAAGATGAAGCAAATGATTTAAGAGCCTCATTGATTTGGCTCGACACTTGATTTGCAACTTGATTTGCCACATGGTTTTGTAATTCCGATGACCACTGACGAAAATCTTCCTTTTTATTCTTATCGGCAATTGCTTTTGAAGCTTGCATCAACTTTACTTGTTTTGCAGAGGAAGTGGAACTAATTGCACGACAATAGTTGTTCTTTCTATCGGATCCAAAAACTTTAGAGATGGGATCATTGTCAAGGTCGTATGTGTTTGCTTCCTCGTTACCGCTACATTCCAACTTCTGTTTTTCTTCCTCTTCCTCCACAAGTGCCTGCATTCAATACGTACAGAAGATTAGCGGTTGAGAAGCAATAAGATAAATAATAAACAATTGGACACGTTGGAAGTATATCAAATGACATAAAATGTTACATCTATTAAATGTGTATTCTGTGATATATGCAGGAAGAGCAGACTGACATTACCCAACCTCTGCCTACCACTTCAATTCAAAAGCATCACACCACCTCTGCCTTCAATTCCCCAACCAAACTCACCATCTATCTCATCCCCCTACATAAACAACATCATCACTTCTCAACCTCCCTACTGCAAACATCTGTTATACTGCCTAGCCTTACCAACATTACTCACCATTCTTCAAACACTGTCAAACTGTGCCTCTCCTTCACACAACTACACTGACATTACCCCACAATTTCAGGTGCATTATCATCTCATACTAACAACTTCTGCTTGTCTTGTCTTCATACCACATCAATACATACTCCTAACATCATCACCAAACTTCCATAACTACTGCACATCACCACCATCCTCCCTGTACCACTGCTTGCATATCAAAACAACTTGACCATCATTACCACTGAACAATGCAACTGCCGACAACCACTGCTCCACAAACTTCCGCCATCTACATACAATCTACCTTCCTCCTGTCAACTACACACATCACTGCCTACAATCATAACCAGCCCTCCTGCATCTACCTCTGACTGCTACTTCCAGCATACTACTACAAATTCCTTCACAAACATTTCAACGTTCACCCATCCAAACTGACATACCCTTGCCTAGCAACCTGCAACATTCACACAGCCACAAAACTGAAATACATCATCCCCCTGTCAACAGACCACAATCACCAACCCAAACAACAATGCACACATCAGTACATCTCAAACAAACTTCTATGTTTGCCTATCCCTCCTCTAAACTTTCACCCATCCACCACAGAATATGCCCTCATCACCACTGCTCCTCTGTGCAGCCACTGCCTCTGTCACTTCCATTGCAAACAGTGCCACCACAATTTCACCTCTTCACTTCCCAATCCTCCATTTAACAGTGCCATTAACTCCTTACATCCACTTCATTTTCCTTCTCACCACTTCATTGCCATAATCTCTGCATACCAAACATTAAAAAAAAAACCTTTCATACTTACTACATACATATTCATCAGACTTCACACATCAACCACCAGAACCATTGCTACATTCCACCTGAACTCTTCCTCCTTACCACAAAATGCACTTCACAATTGATCACTTCCTTACAACCAGCACACCTTCAGTTCACACAACCTTGCCAGCTCCTCTCTGCCATACATTCATCTCCCTACACTCTGCCTTGAACATCTGAAGCAAACTCCAACATACAATTCACCACTTACTACTACCAAGCCTTGCTCCTCCACTAAGCACTTCCCATTACTGTCCATCACCCCTGACTTCTCAACCATGGATTATTTTGGAGTCATTTGCTGAACAGCTTGCACCACATCAACTTCACAAATCACCAATTTGGTGGAAAAAGAATAGGGGTTAAAACAAACATGGAGAAATTGGAGTCATTTGCTGAACATCTTGTGCTGGAGCATCAAACCAGAGGCTGTAGAATTGCTCCTACTGTTGCTTTTAAGCAGCCTATTTTGAACTCTAGTACCAGTAAGACATGAAACGGTAGTAGTAGTATTAATATTAAGCAGCCTAAAGTCTGAGTCGTTGGGAGCAGTAATAATATTTTTCACCTTTGTTACTCGAACTAAAACTTCATCTCAACATAACTGCTTACCAAAACCACAGTTACAACATCTCATATCTTTTGCCAACACTTCATCATTTTACTCTCTGACCATCACAACAGTCTCCTACTCTACCATCCATCTCCACTGCAACCTCTTGTTCTGGCCATCTTGCTGCTAACTGCTCCACCATACTTCCCCGCCTTTTCACACAACCACTCTTCAACCTCCTCCATACAACTGACCAAACAATCACACAATTCCCACATTACCAATAAATAGCAACTACACTACTGCCTTGTCAACACACTGCTACAACTCATAACCATCAAATAACAGTCAATATGATATGGTTCCAAACTTAACCGCTATAACTAAAGTCAGTGTCTAAAGAAAAAACTTTTGTTATAACCAAACATATTTTACAAATACTAATGTACAAATACTTACATAAGCTTTTGCCGCAGATGGAAGAACTTGTCCAGATTTCTTATTTATATGTCCCGCCTTCCAAACCATTGTCCGCGTAACTTTCTCTTTCGGATTTTCCTTGACCTGCAAGAACAAATATTTTTAAACTAATTAACTATTCATTATTAATATTTACAAGAAATATTTTTTATACTATTTCTTACCATTTCGTCGTAAACTCTACGGTATGATTTTCTTCCTAATGTATGAGTGATAGTATTTTTAGCTTTGGCTTCGGCGTTTTTCTTACATTGCTCTTTTTTTTTAGGGTAAGTTTGGCTCACATCCCTAACAAGTTTTAAAATAGAGAAAACATCCTTCCCAACCAACATTTACGTTTCCGCTCCCTGTTTTCAAATTCACGCATGCAAAAAGACCGAAATACCCTTTATGTTTTTAACTTTTCAAACGTGTATAACTTTATTTACAAAAACCGGATCAACATAACGTTTTCACCAAAAAATCGCAAATTTTATGATCTTTAAAATGAGATCCATTGTTGATACCAAAAATTTAAATTTGTATTAAATCTGCAATTATTTCAAATATTTGCAGACAATTCAGCAAATATTGAACATTTTCGATTTTTTTTCAAATATATAAAAATTGCAAAAAATTGTAGATATTTCTGAAACTATATGATATAGTTGCAGAAATGTCTGCAACTATTGCATATAGTTGCAGAAATGCAACTATTGCAAATAGTTGCAGATGCAACTATTGCAAATAGTTGCAAAAATGTCTGCAACTATTTCATATAGTTGTAGACATTTCTGCAACTATTGCATATAGTTGCAGAAATGCAAATAGTTGCAGATGCAACTATTGCAAATAGTTGCAGAAATGTCTGCAACTATTGCATATAGTTGCAGACATTTCTGCAACTATATGATATAGTTGTAGAAATGCAAATAGTTGCAGATGCAACTATTTGGTATAGTTGCAGAAATGTCTGCAACTATTGCATATAGTTGCAGACATTTCTGCAACTATTGCAAATAGTTGCAGAAAACGAACTTACACGGTATTTCAGTAAAAATCTTTTATTGCAAACAGATAAATCATTAAGCAAAGATAATTTTATCGTTCAATATAAACCAAATAATCACAGATAGAAAAAATGGAGCACGGTATAAACGAGGGTATTTATGGAAAAGAATTAAGCCGAAACAAAAATAGGGACCGGATTTATAAAGTTTCGAACGGAAGGAGTTTTTGTGAATTACGTTTGGTTTTAGGGATGTGACCCTAATTTTCACTTTTTTTTATCTGAATATTCATTATCTATAAACTTTTCCCACCATACTCTGTCAATGTCCGCGGGACATTTAGTAATAGCAATATTCTTGGGTATGGTGGTTCCTCCGACTCTGAGCAATTTATTCCGCAAAGTAGACTTTACCGTATGATAATATCGTGGAAAAGTTTTTTCTAAAATTGGCCGAGCTAGATCGGGATCTATATCCATGTCAAATTCATTCTGTTTAACAAAGAAATTTTAGTACTAAGGATAAATCTTGTGCAAAACATAAGTAACTAAATAAGATGAATTCGTGACATACCAATAGCTCTTGCCACAAAATATTCTTGTAATAATCATCTACATTTCTCCATTCGTCATAGCCAATTGGTATATGACAACGAATTAGGGCTCCGCATCTGGAGCTCCATTTAGCTTCATCTTTACCTTTAACACCCTCAAGATCAACACTTATTAAGTATTTTTTATCACTTGTATAAGGAGGATTATATGCTTCAAGCTCTGCATTTGTACCTTTAGATGCACTAGCATTGCAATTGTTCGACATTTAGACCTGCATAAAAAAAAATTTAGTATACAATGAAACTTAAAATGTCATTTCAAAGTACAGGCATGACATCTTCGCTGAATTCATTCAAAAAACATGCTTCAAGCTTTGCATTTGTACCTTTAGAGGATTTTTATTTTTTTTAACCAGGCAATTATACATTCAAAATCTAGTAAAGTGAATAAATTCAATTTAAGGAAAGAAAAATAAAACGTAAATGAATGCTACAATAAACAGGAACTAGTTGAAAAATCATCACACAAATATATCACACAACCAAGTAACAAGTATATCAAACAACACAAATATTCATTTCAAAATGATATCTATTTCATTTCAACACATTTCAATAATGGTCCTAAGTTGGCTTGTTCTTTCATAACAGACTGAAAATCGGTCGGTACTGTGTAGTCATCTATGTTGTCTGTCATGCGCTTCGGAGAACGTCGAACAACGGACCAATCAGGATTCTGAGTGTCTTTTACATAGAAAACTTGACCTGCTTCGGTTGCTAGAATAGCTGGCTCATCATACTCTCCATTAGAATTTTTGAGCTTTTTCAAGTTCACCATCAACAAATGTGAATCGGTACAAATCTTACAACCATTTGTCTTATCCGCGATGTTTATCCAATCACAATAGAATACTACATGTTGAGAATCATAATAATCGACTTCTATGATATCTTTAATGATACCATACCAAGTTGTGTCATCGTCTGTAGGATTTATATCTTTTGCACTTGCAACAAATGTGGTGATTGCATCCATACAAACACCGCTATCTTGGGTCAAAAGAGTGTCGTCGTAATGTTGAGGAGAGAATATATATCCATTCACTCTATACTTGAGATAGCTTTTGGCTTCCCACTTTGGACCACTAACATATTGCCACAACATTGTGTTCATGCATTTTTCTTCTAATAGCTGTCAGGAACAAACAAATTTGCATGACTAACATAAAAGAAACAAAACCTACAATTTTCATATTGAAATAACTTACTTTTTTGTGCAACCAATCAATAAATTCAGTTTGTACAACTACTTCTGCCATTGTGGTAACTTTTCTTTTACCACGAGACACACCTTCTAAAGAGGAGCGATATGCACTACAAATTAGATATTATAATGTGAATACATTCGCTATTTTATGTCATTGGTATTTATCATAATATGGAGAAAATTCATACCTATAATATTCATCTCTCTCGGGAACATCGATTCTAAAAAGTATCCACCTTCGAATTTGAACACGTTGCATCCTAGTTAGCTTAATATATTTGCCTTCAATGATGGGGCGTTCATATATATCATCACCATCATCTAAAAAGGATGCTTGTGTAGAACTATGATTTCCATCACGTGGGTTCGGCATATATTCCATTGCATATCTAACTGATTCTGAAACAAGATATGCTTCAACGATTGATCCTTCTATATAGCGTTTATTACTAGGTATATTTTTGCATTCTTTCATAGCCCTACACACATGTACACATGCACATATATTTAGAAATTATCATTTTGAAATAATGTTTACAAACCTTGTAAAAATAATATCTCACCTTTCAAATGGATACATCCATATATAGTTTGTAGGTCCGCATAGCAAAGCTTGGTCAGCTAGATGCACCATAAGATGAACACTTATATCAAAGAAGTCTGTAGGAAAATAATGTGCTAGCACACACAATGCCTCGGAAATCATATCTTTGGCGGCTTGAACATGTTCCCGAACTAAAATTTTCGAGCATATTATGTTAAAATAAAAACTCACTTGTAAAATAGCTCGTCGTAACTCACGAAGCTTTGGATATGCATGTCGAACCATTATAGGAAGCAAGTATTGCATAAAAATATGATACTCATATGTTTTTTTTATGTGCAAAGTAGGTGGTTGAATAGTAACAAGGCTACCAAATCTTGTCCCAAGACACGATGGAAGTTTGGCATCTTTTAGAACTTGACAACATTTCATTTTATGAATCTTGTCCTATGCAAACTTAGATGATTGATTTCCCTTGTCAAACATTAAGTTGATAAGATGCTCTGCAACATTCTTCTCCGTATGCATCACATCAATTGTATGTCGCACTTTATGACTACTCCAATAAATTAAGTCATAGAAAATTGACTTCTTATACCAAGACAATTTCTCTATGTCACCATCTCCAACTGTAAAGAAACTTTTATCGGTAGCTTCATATATCGTTCGCTTCTTATTCTTTGGTAATTTTCCAGGAAAATATTTTATACAATTAAGCTTTTCCAAAAGGGATGGTCCACTTAACCTTGTTGGCGGTTCTTTATCTTCGGTATCCTTATACCATCCATGTTTTATTAATCTATATGGATGGTCATCCTTTAAAAATCTTCTATACTTTGGATAAACAACCTTGTTACCAATGTACTCTGACTCAGTCTCCATAGCACAAACTGGACATGCTTTATAACCATGTGTCACGCAACCAGATAAATTTCCAAATGCTGGTAAGTCATGGATTCCCCATAATAGTATTGCCTTCATTGTAAACATTTCTCCCCTGTCCATGTCAAAAGAAGTCACTCCTTCCGTCCAAAGTTTCTTCAACTCATCAACAAGAGGTTCTAAGTATACATCAATGTCTTGACTTGGTGCTTTCGATCCAGGAATTAATAAACTTAGCATTTGAAATTGTGATTGCATGCATAATGAAGGGGGTAGGTTATAAGGAATCATGTATACGGGCCAACAACTGTAACTATTGGAGAGAACCCCATTCGGATTAAATCCATCACTAGCGATACCAGCCATATATTACGTCCTTCATTTGCAAATTCTGGCCACTTACATTTGATTGATCTCCATTCGGCCGAGTCAACGGGATGGCGCATGAAATTCCAAGAAGGATCGGCATGCTTATGCCACTGCATTTTATGAGCTATCCACGGTATAGTGTACAATCTAGTCAGCCTTGGAATTATAGTGAAATGTCTTAGAACTTTCCTCGGTTGGGTTGTCATTTTTTTTATGCCTAACGCGTTTGCCTTATCTTTAAATCTTGGTGTATGACAATGAGGACATTCTACTATGTTAGCGTTCTCTTTCCAAAATAACATGCAATCGTTTTCGCATGCATGAATGCTTTTTACCTTCATTCCCAAATCTTTTAACATTTTTTTCATGGTGGGATACTTGTCGGGTAATGTATTTTCTTTTGGAAGATATTTTTTAAATAATTTCAACAATTCCGTCATGCTATTTCCTGACTAGTTAAATTATTTTTTCAAGTTATGAAGCTCAACCATTACACCTAAAGTTGTAAGTCCATCTTCACAAGAAGGATATATTTTCTCATTTGCTTTGCTTCTGTATTCATGGTACATTTTCTGAACATGTATCTCTTCAAAGTTCACTTCACCGGTAGCATGTGGCATATCATGCACTCTAAACGCATCATTAACAAGATTTCCAAGAGCACCCTCAATAGGCTCTTCTACTTGCATTTTATCTTGAATAGGTAACTCTTCGGCAGAATCTGATGCACGAGTCATCTGTACTGTAGCATTGTTTCTCTCTCCATGAAAGAACCACACACCATATGTCGAAAGCATACCAAAAACTATCAAGTGTTTCTCAACTGTTTCTATTGAGATTTTTTTAGAGTTTTTACACTTCTTACAGGGACACACACATAACTGGATATCTTGTGGCGAGTGTTGCTTTACAAAGTTGATGAAGTTCTGAACACCTTGCTTATATTCATCCTCATTTCTACGTGGATTTTTAATCCACCCTCTTGACGTTTGTTCTGTCATAACTAAAATAACATATAATATTACGTTAGTGCCATATAGATTTGCAAAGAAAAATAATATGTGTTTTATGATATAATACTACGTTAGTGCTAAGCTTAGATTTTGTTGTGTTATGATATGTCAGTGTGACCAGATTGAGCATGATACATGAACAAAGCTATGTATATTTTATAATTGTAGCCATATCTATTAAGGATTCAGTATAGTGGATTATGTTTCCACTTGCTCAATTGTGTAACTTAATTACAACTTCAAACTTCATTCTTGTGTTTATGTTTTCTTTAAATTGTTGACTGTGTTCAAAATCATATTTTAAACAAATATCACCCTTAATTATAAACCAAAGGCATAAGTTTTTTTATCAGATTATGTTTCACATGATCCAAGCAAAATGTTTGAATATAAATTATAAATGGATGTTTACATCTCATAGTTTACATGTCCATTATTAAATTTAAGTTGCAAAATGCAATCTTTATTAGTATGAATAATTAATACAGATCTCATAGATTGAGTAATATGCATACAACAATCTTTTTTTTTTGGAGGCTATCAGTAGTTCAAATTAAAATGACTCGGTATGATTAACCATTTGGTACAACTTTTAATATGTTGTGTATTGATAAATTATCCTTATGAATTCAAGAGGATCCTATAATTTATTTCTTTTCAATTTTTTAATCAATGCAGATTCTAGCAATTCTAAGTAGAAAATTGAAATTACAACCAATTGAGCTTTATTAATACTCATTTCATAGTTAACAAGTACAAATGTGGTGATTTAAAAAGTGTAGTGCTTTTACTGAAAATTCTGAAATTATTACATTAGAAAGTGGTTTAGCTACCATTCATGGTATAATATTTACATTTCCAACCAATTATGATGAATTTCTAGATGAATTCCCACTCTCTCTCACTCTCTACACACGTGTGTGTCTGTCTGTTTGTGTGTGTTTTGTCTGTGTATGAACAGTGTTTACAAACTTATATTAGAGACAGAAACAAACCTATGTTAACTTGTAATTTATTTAGTGCAGCTGTTTGGAAAAAATATTAGGTTACTTGACACGCTTTACGCAAATGAGTTTGAACACTATAACTGAGGCAGTGAGTACAAAACCGGCCTTATCAGTTTAAATCACATGTTTTTTGAATTTTAATAAGAATTTAATATTTTGTTTGTGATAGTTTTATGTTCTCTGTCTTGATTTATCAAGTTCTCATGTCCTCGGTTTTCACGATAGTAAACATGACATGGAATCTGAGTTTACTTGCAAGAATATTCGTATGTTCTATTTATATAGATCAAATTGCTTTTATTTAAATGGTAAATATGAAGGAAGACAAACGGTGGGTACGGTTTAAAGTTGCAATAGTATCCAATTTTTCTATTTGGGTAACTGTGTATAATTTCCTATTCAATTGTTCTAAATGGAAAACAAGTTCTTATAACACAAGTTGTATATTTTACATCACAACACAGGTGTGTGTATATCTTTATATATGTACAAATTAGTTGTAAATATAAGCTTTTGTTTTCATGATTAAATTATATCATTTTACAGTGAGAACTAATCTGCACTGATAATTATCATATACATCAAAATTCCAAAGTACGCAAGGAGAAAAAAATTAAATGGTATTTGAATGTTAAGTGTTAGTTCATGTATGCATGCAAATTTATAACCACATCGAACAAATTTGTTACATTAACATGCAGAAAACTGAATGCATAGATAATTATTACAATCAGGATATACACGACTACTGTACATGTATGTCTGTCAAGTATATTTCAACAACCTATTCATACCTCCAAATCATGATGCTTAATACCCTAAGCACCCGTGCAACGCACGGGCTTCCACTTGTAAGACAACAAAAGAAAATGGTTGTGATATGGGTCTCTCAAGTGCACAAAGAGTTTCACAGCAAAATGATCCTGATATGAATGTTTCAGTTGTACAAAGAGTTGCACAACAAAATGGTTATTGCATATATTTGAAATTGATGATCGTGAATTGTTTATAATGAATCTGACAACTAGTTATTACAATCTTGTCTATATATACATGAATAAATGTTACAATCTGGTTGAAATTATTGGTTTGAAGCTATTTTAAATGTGGTATAACTAATACAAGTTTTTTCAATAATAACAATGCCAATATATACATGAAAAAAATGTTCCAATCTGGGTTTTGCAATCGCCAAACAAAAAGACAAATGTTCTAGTACTTTTCATTTTAACTAATTAACACACAAATAGTTTTTTATTCTCCTTGAACACAAAACAGATAGAAAGAAATGTACAAACACACACACACACATAAAGAAATATACAAAAAATTGAGCAGGTTTCTGGGATAGGTACTGAATCATAACAGGTTTGGCAGGGGTCCTTAATCATAACAGTACATTAGCAATAACAGTTCAACACCTACTCATCCAAACTTCTACTTTTTATTCCATATTTTGTTTCATAAAAGAATATGTGTCTAAACTGAAATTGTTCTCCTATTGATCATAATTTATGCAATGGTTAAGTAGGTTAATATTTTAGCAAGGATCATTTAAGCATGTATAATATAACATATATGTAATATCTATATTAATTTTGAAAACTAAAGGAGTTAAGCAGCAACTGTACAACAAACTTCATTGCAATAGTAAGCAAGCACAATATTCTGTTTAATATATGTTAAAGGTCACTTAAATGCATCAAATCATTTTATAAAACAGGATAGATCGCCTGATTTCCTTCTAATCAGATCCCAAGCATTATCAACATCCTTGAACTAATTGAATATCTAAATAAACTGGAAATAAAGAAAAGGGGCATTTCACTAGAAGGACAAACTTTGCAGTCCAATTAGTTTCTAGGACACACATCCACAAAAATTAATTTCAAGGTCAAAGTCAACAGAATAATTACTTTTAAGGACAAAGTCAGCAATCCAATTACTTTCAAGGACATAATTTCATAGGTTTTTAGGCCGTAGAAACTAATTATTTTGGATTTTGTCCTTAAAAGTAATTATTTCAGTTGTGTGTCCTAGAAAATAATTGCACTTGCTAAAGAGGCCCTTGTGACTAATTTCCACTAAAGAAAAAGTACATAGAAAAAGAAAAAGAAACGAGACACTGTGTTTCAGTTGTGCAAATCATCACCTTACTGTTCTACTTCAGCAAACAAAAACAGCACAAACATTTTATTTGCATTTCAAGTTTTTCATTTCATAACATCTCAGTTTGTTCGCTATTACATTGCAACTCAAAAACAGTGCATTTTATTACAAAGTGTTTCTGTTATACATTTCTGTTGTTCAATTCCAAACTGTTGCTCACTGATTTCATTGCATACTTGATATACTACAAAAAAAAATCATTGCATCTTACATTTTTGTCTTTGTTTTTACATCTCAGGTTCTGTGTACACAACATTTCAATTTCTGATATATTTCATTAGCAGAGCTATTAAGTTTCAATTTACATTTGCACTTGCTAATGGCCAAAATTTCAAAGCCAAAAATAAAACTCTCCCAAACTAAACGTAGCAGCAGTCCACAAATAACAACCCAAATAAACAAACCCCACAGAGCCAAAGCCTGAAACAATACCTTTCTACTCTGTAATGATGAAACACGTACTTTAAAAACATCAAAGATCTGAAAGAAACCATAGAAGCACACGATAGAAATAACCTACGATTCCTAAAGGTGTTCCAACACCTTCAAGAAATCTAGAATAGGAGGAAACGTGTTGCGAGAAGAAATATAAATCGAACAATCATAACTAAAAGAAAATACCTGATTGAGATTGCCAGAAGAAATATGTTGCGAGAAGAACTGGACGCGAGAAAACTGGAGAGTTGAGATTGAAGGGAAAGCGCGCGGTGAACAAGTATTTAGAACTGGAGAGTTGAGATTGCGAGAAGAAATGCACGAATGGGAAAGCGGCGAACGCGGGAACCCTAATTAGATTAAAAACTAGGCGGCCGATAGTTGAGATTGAAGGGAAAGCGTTAGAGAAACGCTACAAGATTACAAAAGGAACCAATTTTAAGTGAGTTATTTACAAATTTACCAACTGTTCTAACACTTTTTTTTTGTAAATTATAACCAACGTATTGGAAAGTCTATAAAAACATTATTTATATTTCCCAATACTTTTTCAGGTATCCTAACACTTTTTTATTCTCACTAGGCTGTAACACTTATAAGTGTTAGAAATTAACAAATATAAAATGTTGCAAAATCCCTGTTTTGGTGTAGTGTGAGTCTTCAGTTGTCTCAGTCATCTCTGAATCTTGATCTCTATTCTCTTTACCGGGTAGTCTTCAAACACGATTATCCTTTACTTGTATAAACCTATTTAACATCTTGCAAAATATTATATACAACTTGGGAAATTATTAGTACCTATATTTATATGGTTGTTGTCATCAAAATCAATATATGTCGTATTAACAATGACGATCATCGATCGACTGTAATTGGATCTGAGTTAAAGCATTGGAAGTGAAACACTATTCAATAGAGAATTCGTCTCCTCGATTATATGAGGTTAGTACTACGGTTAACTATAGCTAACTCAAAGTCAAAATATTTGGCCAGAGCAAATTCAGTAAATAATAATTGTTATTATTGAACCAAGGACTTTGTGTTTGGATTAAACAAGTTAAATGTGGACGATATTGGAATTTTGACCAAAATCAAAATCCATAAGTCCCAATGTGATATAGTTTTGCTAAAGAGAATTAGTATGAATAATCATTACTACTAGGTACCACATAAATTGTGTAATTGGATTTTACATAACAATGTGCAAGCAATAAATTCGACCAAACTTTCACACCATTAAGTAAGGTGACATGTGAACATTAATATTTGAATTGTTCGATATTAATCGCTGATTAAATTTATACCTCTGAGTCGTCTAATCACAATGTTGAATATTGAAATACCACATAATTGAATTAAATTATATTTGTTATAAATTAATTAAATTAATTAATATTTTTTGGAAATATTAGTTATTAAATTTTATTTGAATTAGTATTTAATAAAGTGTGCATATAAAAGTTATATATGTATGTATCGATATGCGATATCGATAAATATTTAAATTGCATTTAAATTAAGTAAATATTGATAGGATTTGGAAAATTTTATGGGCTTATGTGACCTATGTCTTGACCAGCCGTAATAAAGGGAAAGAGGTGAGTTTTGAATGAAAATTCTAGTTTTCCTAGCAAAAAGAATAGGTAAACAAGGAGATTTGGAACTCCACCTTTTACTCTCTTTTGTTGCCTATTTAAACCTTACCTCCTCTCTCATTTGCACTTTATCTTTCAGTCTACCCTCTACCTCATTTTGGCCATAATTATAAGGGTTTATCCCCTTTATTTCCAAATGACATTCAAGTAAAATTATATCTATTTGAAGCAGTGGTATTCTCTTCAAGTTAGTTGCACTTTCTAGAGGAATCTAGATAAGACCCGAAAGAGCTTTCTTTCAACGTTTAAGGTGCACTTCATAGGAAACATCTTTGGCAATGATTTACTTCCACTATTATTTCATATCTACATATGCTATTTGTATAAAAAAAATTGCTATACTGGATACACATAGAGAAAGTTATTGCCCATTTATGCACATATACATATAACCATTTAAATTGATTATTGAAAAAACCTTGTATACATATAAAACACATATATTCTTAAGGCTATTTTTTGGAAAATAGAAATTAAAAATGCTTTTAATTAATTATTAAATTTAAAATATGAATTTCATAGTTAGTGTACACATATATAAATTAATTTATTAATATATGCATACATACCTACGTACGAACGTATGGGTGTGTGTGTATTCAAAAATAATATGTGTGTCTATATATATTTTATAAAAAAAATTTATACATACCTAAATATATTAATGCCGAAATATATATAATAATATATACATATATTTTAAAATTTTAAATTATTAACAATGTTTAAAAAAATTAATGTTAATCCATATGGATTTACATTATTCAAAATACTTTTTAAATCCTTACAAATTTTTGTAACTAAAAATATACATATACATACATACATATATATATAATAAAATTTTATGAAAATCCATACGAAATTTTATAATAAAAAAATTATTTGTTTTAAATTAAAATGTTTTGGTCAAACAATTTTAACATATGTGTCAAGGACCTCTAGCTCAAGTAGTAAGAGAAATGACGCTTTAGATAGAGGTTCTAGAGGTCATGGATTCGAGCCTCTAAAACATCATAATGAGTGCTCTTTTAAGAAAAAGTATCACTCTTGTTATAAATAACAAATTTTAACATCTGTAATTACACTTGCTATTTATTTTTTTTGCAAGTTAAGCTAGGTTTTTAAGGAAGACCTATACCTCATTTATTAAAGAACCAACCCAAAACAACAAAGTAGCACACAATACCAACACTACAATACAATAGAAAACGCACAAACATAGCACAACAACACAACAAAAAAAGCACAACCGAAATAACAAGACACAAGCAGCATAGAAAAGGAAAGAAAACCTAGAACAACTTAAAAGATGCCCCAAAAGCTACGGGTAGCTTGATCACCAGGTTCAAATGGAAAGGCATGTGCATGCATGCTAATGGTATTTTTGGACGTAGACATCACAAGATGCAGCAACTCGACATAAGACTTCCTTATGCCTTCAAAAATCCTTCTATTTCTTTCCCTCCATATCACTTTCACGAACTTCCTAATAAAAGTATGATACATATGACTCCTAAAACAATACTTGGTGTTTTAAGAATAGCCTATGCCATTCAAGCTCACCGACTAGACAATTGCCGGGAAGGCCATAAGCTTTCAAGAGATCATCAAGAGGCAATACACAAAGGGACATTTGAAAACAAATGTAGGCGTTACTCTCTTTACTATTTTCACAGAGAGTACACAGCGCTTCGTTAAGGAACTCCATATAACACAAGCAGTTCTTAGTAAGAATCGCATTTTTAATTACCCTCTAGAAGAGGAAATTATCATTATAACTATAGTGCTTGATCCAAATTCTAGAATACCAAAAGAACCAGCCCCAATCATCTCCTTGTAAACATATTTGATGCTGTGCTTGGCAAATTTGTTACACCAAAGGAGACCAACATAATCATAAGTAGAGAACTTGCATGGTAGAACAAATATTGGACCATAGTAGACTGATAATAGGGTTGTTGTGGGGCTACTATTGTCGTAGAAGTAATCCCCAAGTTTATCTCCACAACGTATGCCAGATTGAGCAATCTGCTGGTGGGTTAGGATATACTACTAAGAATGATGCTGGGTCTGGACCAAGGATCATGCCAGAAGCTCAAGGAAGAGTTGGAGCATATTTTGGTTGATACAAGATGAATACATTTAGTTCTACAAGCCATGATGGAGTTCTATAGCCGGTTGGAAAAGGGTGTCTGAGCATGGTCCAGAAATCTCTACCAATAACTAAGTGCTTCCTAGCGAGTCCATATACTCCATAAGCTACATTTATTCGAGAACAAGGAACATAGGTGCTTAGAAGTTGCAGCAAGGTTCCATGTTATCGGGCACTTTATATCAAGACCACCTTCTTAAAGAGGCTTTTGAAGCTTACTATATGGAATAGAAATAGGCTTCCTAGAAAAGGGGGAGCCGTGCCATAAAAAATGTGAGCAAGTTTTCTTAGTCATACGAAGGAGGATCTTGGGCAGAACGAATATCCTGGAGTAATAAACTTGCATAGAGAAGGTGATAGAGTTAACTATGGTGAGCCTGCCAGTAGCAGTAAGGAATTTACTATGCCAAGAACTAAGTTTATGCATTAATTTTTCATAGAGACCTTGACAATTATTTTTTGATTCTAGTGGAAGTGAGTGGAATGCCCAGATAATACAGCCCTTGAAGCATTTGTTGAAGGTTGTATGAAGTAGCAATCTAGCTTTTGAAATCCTCAGTTAAGCTAGCAATCAATATGGCAGACTTGTTGTAGTTGACTCTAAGACCAGTAGTATGATAGAAGGTATTAAGTGCTGTGGCCAGATTGCTTAAAGGGAGGTTAGTGAGTTTGGTGAAAATAAGCAGATCATCAGCAAAGGAAAGGTTAACAATGAATGGATCTTTACATTTAGGATGGAGCTCAATCAATTTGCTATTGCATTTTTTAAGCAAAATAATGGTGAGAGCATCCATAACAGTAATAAATAAGTAGGAACTAATAGGATCACCCTACCTTAACCCCTGCTTGCCCTTGAATTAACCCTGAGAATGACCACTGACATTAACAAGAAATGAAGTGAAGGAGATACCGGTCTGAATTAGCCTTACAAATGTAGGAGGGAAGTTCATGAGATACAGAATGCAAGCAATAGATTCCTACCTGGTAGTGTCAAAGGATTTCATAATATCGTTCTTGATGTAGCATCTTGGTAGAACAGCCTGAAGTCTTCAACCTAAAAGTTTAGATATGCATTTGTAGATGGTGTTGCAACAACTGATTGGCCTATAATCAGAAACTTTAGATGGGTCAATAACTTGGGGAATAAGGCAAATGCACTACAAGGGGAAACACGTTTTCCGACGGCCAAAAGCCGTCGGCGGCCGTCGGAACCCGTCGGCCGCCGTCGGAAATGACCGTCGGAAATGGCGTTGTCGGGAAGTAGTACTTCCAACGGTTTCCGACGGAGGCTGCCGTATACATTTCCGACGGATACAGACGATTCCCGACGGTTTCCGACGGATTCCGACACTCGTCGGAATCCGTCGGAAACCGTCGGGAATCGTCTGAAACAGGCCGTCGGTAACCGTCGGGAATTTTGACCAATAAGCTGTCGGAAGCCATCGGAAGCCGTCGGAAATCTGCTGTTTTTTTTAATTTGCTTCAGATTTAGCCTTCCAACCACATTTCTCTTCCAAACATTAGAATATCAATACTACTACACAATCCAATATACAATAGTCCAACCAAATATTCAAACTCAAACCACAAAATATTTAATAAACACACAAATAAATAAAATTACATCAAAATATAAATAACCATTCCAACATTAACATAATCCTAACAATAACTGTTCTACCATGTTGTTAATACACAAATTCATCAATATTCTCATACACGTTCTCATACTACCATAGAACCAAATGTGTCAAACATAATTATACATAAATCAATAATTACCTACGCCGTCTATCAAATCATTCTAAGTTAAAACAAAACATACCTGAACGAACAAGAAAGCAAGTAATGAATTAATCTCCTGCAGATCCAGAGCCAGCCGAGGAAGGAAAGTGACCACCACCCTGCTGCTGCTGCTGCATGTACTCTAACAACTGTGCGGTGTGCATGGCCTGTTGGCGGTTCTGCTCCTCCAACTGGGCAACTCTAGTATGCAATTCTTCTATATCTGCAAGATCGCTCTGATGTCTACCCCGCCGTCCTCTACTCTGACTACTGGACTGCAATAATTGAAAAATAAATAAAATTCAAGTTTATTGTTTTGAAAAAGTGAAAATATCATATTTTAAGAAAAAGTAAATTATTTACCGCTAAATTGCCAAATCCGTATCGTCGACCATGCTCTGCTGGATCCATAACGGACTCAAATATAACGTCTTCCTCATTGGTCGTCAGCTGATCTCGACCCGTGTCAGCAAGGAGTTTCTGCCGCTGCTCCATAAACTTCTCCTGCATTAACAAATTAATAATATCATATCTTATGTCATCATAGTTTAACAATTAAAACAATTACTAATACTGAATAAAATAAAATATGCTTACATGGCTTTTGCTGGATTTATCGTCCTGCCATGTGTACGAAACAGTCCCGTCTGGATTAACATGCTCGACAGCATGCGTACGGGTGAACACGTCCATATAGCTGACAAGACCATGTGACTCGGCTTCCTGAAGGTGATTATTACATACAATTATTATACATTTAAAATCATATAATATAAACTATTTACATTTATTATTCAGTAAATTTACCAACTCCTGCCGATACTGCTGAAACGACTTCGATCCTCCACGATGAGTGACGGGATTCTTAAATTAAACGTACTTATATCATAGAAAAAATAAGATGCTGAATAAAATTTAATTCTTACCCATCTACTCTAGGGACTAACGATACAACTGCACGTTGTGGCTCTTGCGATGGGCCAATGCCATCGCCTCCTGACGATCGGGAAGAGCTCCTACCTCTACATGACATATTGATAAACCTGTGACATATACACATCATTATATAAGAGAATAAAAACATGATAATTAATATATTTCATATGAAAATGACATCAACGGTATAAATTGCTTAATTAATAACTGAAATGGAAATAGAAATGGAAGTGTGTTATACCTAATTCATAATGGGTGTACTATTCCAACAATAAGCAGAGTTCATTGCATTTTCAATAAAAATTGCTAAATAAATGACAAATGGAAATAACATAAAACATGCAAAAATAGTAAACGGATTTAAAATCATATAGTTACATCAATTTCATAATACATCAAGAATTCAACATAGTTACATCAATTGCAAAAAACATAATCAGATTTATATCAGTCATCATCGTCTTCTGATTCAGATTCGGTCTCGTTTTCGACGATATTTTCTTCCGCACTGTCAAACGCTTCTACCAAAACATTTGTTTCATCGATCAAAGGACCAAAATCTGTATGATCGTCTGTAATTATTATTTCGTTATTTTGCTCAAGATCTGCCTGATAAGCTTGTTCATCCGGAATATTCTTCCCATCAAATGTAAATCTGGCCTTTGTTTTAAAAACTGCAGACCAATCTGCTTTATCTCTTTTTAGAGACGGATAAGGAGCGTAATAAACTTGCAATGCTTGTTTGGCTAGTACAAAAGGATCATACTTGTGATAGTGCGATGTATGCTTTATTTCGATAAGATTATAATCCTTGTGCACATTAATTCCAGAACCTGGAACATTGCTAAACCAATTGCATTTAAATAGAAACACCTCCTCCGTGGGTCGTGAGAAATATATCAGTTGCAAAATTTGTGTCAGAACGCCATAAAAATCATTTAAATGATTTTCTGGATCGTCACTACCTTTAACAAATACACCAGTATTATTTGTTAATTTTTCTGCACCGTATTCTTTGGTGTTAAATTTATATCCATTGACGAAATATATTGGATATGTCTTGACCACTCTTTTTGGTCCCATCGCTAGATGTTTCAACCCTTCGTCAACAACACAATTTCTCGGCTCATAAACGTAATTTGAAAACCAACCGGAAAATTCTTTACTAAGATCTCCGTTCGGATGTTCACGTTCATAAACACTGTTTATATAAACAAATTATTACATTAGGTTATACACGCGCATGCATTATAGAAAAGAATAAAACACAAATTATTATTTCAGATTACCTAACAAACGGTGCAACCTCGGCACAATTTAGAAGAATATAAGTGTGTGCTACATGAAGATCTCTATCGTCTAACCATATTTCTACACATTTTTCAGAAGGCCGACCATATTGTCTAAAAATAGATAACATTGTTTGAGAGGACTCTTGTTCGTCGCCTTCGTCATTATGAGGAACACTTTGAAATGAAATGTTCACATGGTCACTGAAATAGTGAGAGAAAAAGAATGAAGCTTCTTCTTCGATATAAGATTTACATATCGAACCTTCAACTCGTGCTTTTTGCCTCACTTTTTTCTTCAGATGATTCAAATATCTATGCAAAATTAATTTATATTAACTTCATCTTTCAAATACAATTAAATTACGTTATAACATATTACATACCTCTCAAATGGATACATCCATCCATATTGGACAGGACCTCGAAGTCGTGCTTCAGTTGGGAGATGAACAGGTAAATGTTCCATCACATTAAAAAAACCTGGCGGAAATATTTTCTCTAATTTGCAAAGCAATATAGGAATGTCCACTTCAAGTTTACGTAAACGTTGCACTTTTAAAGTAGTCGAACAAAGCTCTTTGTAAAACATACTAAGCTCCGTTACTACCTTCCAAACGGCAGTAGTTCTTTGAACATTACGGGAAATAAATTTTCCATCATTATGTGACAGTCGTGACTTTTCATTCCGCTTAATCTACCATTTTTAAAGTCAACACATCTACGAAGATTTGATGATATCCCATCAGGAAATCTTAACCCTTCCACCCATTTTAACACAGTTTTAACTTGATTATTATCTAATTCGTAACATGCTTTGGGTTTTTTACTATCATTTGGTTTCATATGAAGCTCAGGACGTTTGCATAATTCTTCTATATCACGTCTTGATTTCAAATCATCCTTCGTCTTCCCTTTCACATTCAAAATTGTGTTAAAAACATTATCAAATACATTTTTCTCATTGTGCATCACATCTATGTTATGGCGAAGCAGAAGATGTTTCCAATACGGCAACTCCCAAAAAATAGTTTGTTTGCACCAGTTATGAACAACTGATTTGCCTTGAATTTCTGTTTGCTCGCCCGTTTCATATATCTTTGGATAGTCCTTAACAAGTTCATATATGTCTTCGCTTGACCATATCGTCGGTGGTTGTCTGGTTTCTACTCTATTAGCTAAAAAGTTTTTCTTGTCTCCTCTGAAGGGATGATTTACATGGAGAAAATATCGATGACAGTCAAACCATGAAATTTTCTTACCATGAGGTAAAGAAAACGCTCGTGTTTCATCCATGCAATATGGACATGCTAGATGACCGGCAGTACTCCATCCTGAAAGCATTGCATAAGCAGGAAAATCACTTATAGTCCACAACAAAGAAGCAAACATACGAAAATTTTTCTTCTTGGACACATCGTATGTTTCTACTCCTTCGTTCCACAGTATTTTTAACTCCTCAATCAACGGTTGTAAATATACATCTATTCCTTGTGTCGGATCGTCGGGGCCAGGAACGACAACAGTAAGAAACATATATTGCGTTTTCATACACATCCATGGAGGTAAATTATAAGGTGTGACGATAATGGGCCAGGATGAATATTTAGAACCAAATTGAGAAAATGGAGAAAAACCGTCCGTACATAATCCTAATCTAACATTTCGACTCTCCGCTGCAAAATTTGGATACGTTTTATCGAAATGCTTCCATGCTTCTCCATCGACCGGATGTGTCAATGTACCCTCTTCCTCTGTTCTCACACTATGTCACCTCATATTAGACGCAGTTACAGAAGATGCATATAATCTTTGAAGTCTTGGAGTTATGGGTAAGTAGTGCATACGCTTGTATGGAAGTTCCTTCCCCTTCTTTTTTCTTGGTTTGTATCTCTCCTGGTTACAAACTTTACAATTTCTAAGGTTTACGTCTTCTTTCCAAAACAACATGCATCCTTTTAAACATGTATCTATTTTCTGATACGGTAAACCAAAAGCCGACATAAGTTTTTTAACTTCGTAGTGATTTTCACACATGTGATTATCGGGCGGCATATGCCTTTTTGCAGCTTGTACAACAGCCGTAAATCCAACTTCAGTGATGTTGTATTTTGACTTCATCGCAATGTATTCTGCGATTACTGACAGCTGAGTGCCGCTTTTACAACCATCCCAAATAGGTTTCTTAGCTGCATCTAGTAAATCATAAATTTTTTTAGCTTCAATATTTGGTTCTTCAACATTTCCATCATCGTCGTCAACTTCAACCATAGGAAACATTGATCGTGCTGCATCTTCGACCATATTTTCTATACAGGTCGTTGAAACTATTTCGTTAACGACACTTTCAGACTCTACAGAAGTATTTGCTACAACTTCTCCATGCCGATCCCAAACATAATATTCGGGTGCGAAACCGTGTTTGCACAAATGAACTTTCACAACATCTGGTAAAAAATACTTCAAATGTCTACACCTACTACACAGACAACGAATTTCGGGATCGTTTCCGTTATTACTTAAAGCGAATTCAACAAACACGTTTATACCATTATAAAAGTCTTCTTTTATTGAGCCCCTCAGTCCTTTTCTTTGGTACATCCATCTCCTCCGATCAACAAAATAATCAATCATTTTTCCTATTTGACAAAATGAGAAGTTCAAACTTTAATATTTATTTTGAAGAATACAAATTCGAAAAAGATTATTTTCATGGTCGTATAATATTTTGAATTTAAAGAACAGCTTCACAAATTTAAAAATATTTTCAAATAGGGCACATTTTATTTTTTAACGTAACGATTTAAAAATATATTTTTTTTTTCATTGGTCAGGCATCCTACTTCCCATTACAAACACAGTAAGCATTTACATTTCGTATATTACTTCGTCTCAAACGATTCAACAAAATTTCGGCAGCATTTCCCTTTTGTTCCCTGCATTGTACACAAATGCGTGTACGCAGGAAACAAAAAAGAAAAGTTAGGCCGAAATTTTATGAACCGTTTGAGACGAAGTAGTATACAAAATGTAAATGCTTACTGTGTTCATAACTTGTCCAATACAGGGACAAATCCGACAAACATTGTACCAGATGAATATAAATGGTCGTTTTTCGAAAAGAACGACTATTTATACAACGATCATGTACAACACTCGTCAGACGGGGCCAAAAACTCTCTAAGGGACATTTGTCAGTTACATGCGCGCATTTTACAAAAAAATACAGTTTTACTCAATGTTCACATTTACAAAAATATATATTAATTTAACACATTTATTCAACGTATTACGCATCAACTAAAGGCTCGTTCGACGTATTTTTTTGTTGCATAAACTAACACAATACAATGATAACAGTGCTACACACATATATAATCAATATAAATTATACATGTTTTTCGCAATTTCACGATATCAGATGAAATAGGAATACCATGGAATGCTAGAAACTATTATAACACTATTGTAAACAATTTCAATCAATAATTACCCCTAATTTATCAAATTATGCAAATCTTGAATTAGGATAAAAACTGAAATTTTGGCTAAAACAAGAGATTATACCTGTTCTAGAGAGCAGTAGAAGTTAATTGCACAGCCGGGAAGAACCTGAAATCTCGAAATTGCTGATTGGAGGGCTGGGGAAGATAATTGGGGGAAGGTGACCTAAATTTTTCGTATGAAAGTGGAGAAGAAGCAGGCTCGGCTGGAGCCAAATATTCGCGAATTTCCGACGGCTTCCGACGGCCCGTCGGAAGCCATCGGAAATAAGCCGTCGGGAGCCATCGCCCTACCCTGCCGGTTTTTGAGCTTTTTCTTGTAGTGATGGTGGTAGAGCTAATGCTAGACAATATCCTATTAGATCTGAAAAAATTGTCAATGGCCTTGAGGAAATTAGCTTATATAATGCTCCATGCAGAGATGAATAAGTTAGAGTTGAAGCCATCAAGACCACCGGTAGACTTTGGATTAATAGAGAATAAGGCATGCTTTATCTCAGCATGAGTGAATTCAGTGTTAACATTAACAGATTCCTCAGCAGTTAGCTTGTTGAATGGAATGAACAGAATAATAACAATATCAATGTTGATATCAGGGCATTGGCCAAATATGCCCTTGTAGTGTTTAACAAAGCATTCCCAATAGAAGTTTGATCATTAAAACAACCACCAACATCATCCATAATGGAGTGGATAGTGGATCCATAATACTTGGGCTTGAGAAAATGTTGGTAATATGCAGTGTTTTTGTCATCAAGTGTGTCCCATTTATCTCTGATCTTCTGCCTTTGCATCAAGGCATCTTCTGTATGAGCTGACTTAAGAACTTCAGCTATGAGATGTTCTTGCATAGAAATAACAACATTTAAAGGGTCATTGAACAGTTCAATTTGAATGTCATTGAGATTTTTCAGTAAGTTCTATTTTTTTCCTTCTCAAAATACTTCATTAATCCAAACTTTCAAAGCAGACTTTGTGAGTTTGAGTTTTTGCTGAAGAACAAACATAGGGTTACCAAAAACTAGGGATCACCATGCAGTGGAAACAATTTCAAGAAATTCAGGATGATCATCCCAATTGTTGAAGTATTTGAAGCTAGCGGGTAGAGTAAGAGATTGAGGACCAAAGATGATGATAAGTGGAGAATGATTGGAGATACTAGGCAAAAAAGATTTTAAAAGGAGGTTATGCCACATAGATGAAGCTGTAGCATTAAAGTGGGCTCTTCCAATTCTACTATAAGTTCTAATTCCACTCCTTGACTTGTTATTCCTTGTGAAACCAGGCCAGAAGTGGGAGTTTTTGAAATATCAGCAAGTAGAGTGGCTTGTTGAAGAGGGATCAAATCACTGATAACCAATTGCTTGCCACTATGTCTATCAAAGGAGGAATACATACAATTCCAATCGCCTAAAATGATCCAAGGGTTTGAAGAGTTAAGTTGATAAAGGTCAGCTAGAAAGGAATTTCTTGGGGTAGCCGAATTATGAGCATAGAAAAAAGAATAATTAAACATGTTGAAGACTTTGGTAGAAGGAGTGCAGCTCAGAGATACCAAATGTAGAAGGATTGAAAAGAACCAAGATCCTACCAAATGAAGCATGTTGAAGGTTTTGAAGAAATTTGAACCCAGGTTTGATGAAGGAGCAAGTTTGTTCAATGTTGTTAATATTGAGCTTGTTTTCAAGAATGGCAATCAAATGAAAATCGTTGCTATCAACGTAATTACGAATTACAATTTGCTTAGAGATGTCATTAGGTTCTCTTATATTCCAACAACCCATTTTATTAATCATAGGGATGAGAAGGTAAGTTTATCTGTAGAGAAGGAACTTTCTTGGTGAAAGAGTTGTTGCCATATCCCTTAGGACCATGAAAGGAAGGTTTAGACATAGGTTGGATCTCGGTTATGGGGTACTAACCCATACTATTTTCTTTCTCAAGAAATTTCTTCTTGCCTCTTGTGAGAGGAACGGAAGGAGCACTAGATATGGAGGGAGTGGATGGAGTAGATAACTTCAAATGAATTATGGAGGGAGAGGTAAAAGGAGGAGGTGGAGATAAGATGCTACAATCCCCAAGTAGATTCTAAAGAATTCCAAATGGATTGCTTAGAGGTAGAGTGTCAGAAGAAGAGATAGTCATATGAGAAGAAGTATTAGCATTGGTCGAGGAGACATGGAGATTATCAAGAGAGCAATAAAAGAGGTATTGAGTTCAGTAGAGCCATTTACATTTGAGCTGAAAGTGTTAAGAAGAATACTAGGCAACTCAGAACTGAATGGAAGAGATTCAGTAGCTGTAGTGATTAGTTTAATGTAAGAGATGCTGAAGACCGAGTGCTAACCGATTGATTGATGACAGCGGAGGAATTGTTGTGCAAGTCAACAACAGTGTCATTGCAATGATTGATAGTGATGTTAAAAAACGTTGGAAAAATGTTGGGTGAGGTTAAATCAGAGTGGGGTACATTTAGAGCTACTTTACACGGAGCATGATCACATGAATGGTTGCATAGTTCACATAATGAGTCTTTGCATGGAGCATGCACATTCAAAAATTTGCATGGTCCCTGATATTTTACTGAACAAGTAATGGGGCAGATCATAGAAGGACCTAATGTAGTAGCAGTATAAGCTCTCTCAAAGGAGTTATCATGCTCGTTGACAAGGTCGGTATAGGCAGAAACGAGGTTGATGTCAGAATTTAAAGGAGAGTGCATGGGATCGGTAACATCAGTAGGGGAGATAATCTTAGAGTATGTGCATGATGCATGAATACTTGGATGATTGTATGGCTCAATTGAAAAGGTAGTGCATGATACACGAGCACTTGATTGGTTGCATGGTTCAATTATAGGGGCAATGCATGGAGCATGCATAAGTGATTGATTGCATGGTTGTTACAAGATAATTAAGAAGTGGGTGAGTTAATAGAAATTGGAGTAAATACAGTAGCAGGTGTCACTTTAATTGTTAGAAATTCCCTTTTATTGTTCTTCTTTATCACATTCCACTTTTGCATCTTTTCAATTTTATCATTCCTGGTTCTATTTTGCATATCTTTAGGCGGTTATGTAACCTGCTCTTTTCCATTGTTGTCAACAACAGGCACTTTATTAGTATCAACAGTTTTACAGCATATATCTAACAAGGAATGGTTCTTGAAAGATGATGTAAGAAAGTCCCTCACTACACCACAATAGCTAATTAGGCAGTGCTTAGGGCCGTATCAAAAGTAATTAGGCACGGCCATAAACCGTATCAAAAATAAGCGTGTTTAATATTTAGATACGGCCCAAGACCGTATCTTTTTCTCCAATTAGATACGGCCTAAGGCCGTATCTACTTATCGAAATAGGTACGGTCCATGGCCGTATCTATTTGGAGAAATAGATACGGCTCAAAGCCGTATCTATTTTTACCTTTAGATACGGTCCATAGCCGTATCTAAATCTCTAATTAGATACGGCCTTGGGTCGTATCTATTTAGACAATTAGATACGGCCGTGGGCCGTATCTATTTCTCCCGTTAGATACGGCCGTAGGCCGTATCTAATTAGAGATTTAGATACGGCCACGAACCGTATCTTAGCTGCCCCTGACGACATAGTCAAACGAACATCAAACCAAACAACGTAACAACATCAAAATGTTAAAAAAAAGCTTGTTCCACAACTATCAAACACAAAATAAATGAAGTACTCAAGATCCAAACACAAGTTGCAAACACAAATTACTACATGTCCAAACACAAGTGACACAAGTTGCAAACACAAATTACTACATGTCCAAACACAAGTGACACAAGTTGCAAACACAAATTACTACATGTCCAAACACAAATGAAACTAATATAGTTAATGCCAATGTTGATTGAGTTGAACTCATTTCCCAGCATTTTCTTGGAGCACGCTGAAGCAGTTGAATGTCATGTATCTTCCATCCGTCTCCCCTCACATAGTAACATTGTAGATCTATCAATGCTGCCCATAATTTATGAGAATAGAAAAGACCTGCAAAGGGTTACAACCGTCAATTACAGTTTTGTAAAACTACTATTCAACTGGCTTTAATTCTAAATATGTTCTACTACATTATTATGTTTAGTTTAATTAAAATTAATGAGAAAACAAACTAACTTTATTATTTTTATTATGTAATTGAATGGTTGATTTTCCAGTGTTATACAGTTTTACCCATAAATATAAATGTTTGAATGTAACCTGAGCTTCTCAGGTTAAAACAAAGTTAACCGAGTTTGATACTGAAAATTGCTACAGTAAGTGGGTTGAATATTGCTGTTATGTGAAATAGATTATCAATCATCCACTCATGCTGCATGAACAATATGATGTCAATGTGGTGGCAGTATGCATATTAATGCTACAATCAAATTCCAAAGTTGGAAAATACATGCGTTATGTAACTCAATTTGTGTTCTATTAACAGAAAAAAGCCACAATGTACATTGTCGACATTATACTATTTACTTATTCAAACTTGGCATTAAATAAAAGTTTCAAGCTGCAAAAGAAATCATGAAATGTTTTAATAAAATCTAGCTCAATACACTCGTCCGCTTAGTAATGTATCTACTTCGTTTATTCGAGGTCAATGAAATCATGAAATGTTGCAACTTAGTATTGCAGTTGCATTGCAACTGCAACATAGCAACTCAGTTGGAAAAACTGAGTTGCAGTTGCATTTCAACTTGCAACTCAGTGTTGCAATACTGGGTTGCAAGTTGCAACTGCAACTCGGTTTTAAAACTGAGTTGCGCAATACAACAACTCAGTTTTAAGTTGAGTTGCGCAACTCAGTAACTCAGTAACTCAGTTTAAACTAAGTTAACTCAGTTTTAAAACTGAGTCGTGCAACTCAGCAACTTAGTTTTAAAACAAGTAAATATATTTTCAAAACTAGATGTATGTATGTATTAAAATTCACACCATGAATGAAAAGAAGAAGAAATATAGTAGTGGATATGAAACATAGATTTGTAATTAAAAAGCAGACTCCTCCACTGAGAAGTAACTACCGATTGGCTTGGAAATGTAAATGGGGCCTAGGGTTAAAAGGACATAATCTGAATTATAGTGAGAAAATTATAATACGACATCATGAAAAGAAAGGAAAGAAAGTGAGGTTAAATATCTAGTAAACATAGTATAAAGAGCTCTATTATCCCTATAATTAAAAGTGCATAAAATATGCAAGTGTATACGCAAAACCTGCATCACTCAAACCAGTAGCGTTGAAAATAGATCACTAAATATATGGATAGAGTTGACTCTAGTGGCACTGAAAGTACATGACCATGGATAGTGGTCTCAAACTAGGCTTTATAGAATGAAGGTGTATATAATTTACTTGTGCCTATGAAACTGAAATATATATATATGATGGAATGAACTTCAAAATATATTAAATGTAGAAAATATTGACTGTTGTAATCTATAGAAGAGCCTATGGAGCAAGGCAACACAACTGCACCTCAACTCCTTTAGCTTTCCTTTGCCTTCACCATTTCCATCTATACACATACATGCGGTATATTTTCAGATTTTTCCTTAACCATTGTTTGTTTAATAACTGTCTTCATATTTCAAAAACTATGATCATGGTTGAATATTCTTGAAATGATTTAAGAAGAACTTCATACTTTGGATAATTTTGGCACAGAATATCAAGCTGACATCGATGAAGTATTGATATGAAACATGATACCAACATATGTACAGAACTCAATGAGCAATGCTAATTTAACAGCTGAAATGATCGATTTAACATGCCACCAACTTTTTATGGTAAAAAAATTCACTATGTATCTTAGCTTAATGTCCTAATTATTATTTTAGTGTTGGCTTGGATGTGATAACCAAATGAATCAATGATGAAGTCATTGTCATTGATTTTCTGGACATAATTTGTTTAAAGTGACTGTGCTTTAAGTTGATGATAGCAATGAACTATATTCTTTCAAGTTCACAATAAAATTTCGTATTTTACAAGGAAGATTTTTGTATTGTGAAACATTCTTGCAGTTCCATTGGCATGCAATGAATCCACACCCATAATTTTGTTTTTGTTAGCCAAATTATGAGAAGTCCTACATAACAAAATCAGCCTAACCTGTAAAGTTATTGTATATGCATATATAGACAATACGCAGAATTCACAAGCCATGTAATTTTCTAACAATTCCTATTTAGGTTGGCACTAAACTCAAACAGTTAACAGCTATCTAGGAATAAAGAATCGTATACAAGTAACGCCTAATAATCTAATTAAATAAACGAGAAAGAGCAAGGATCTTTAGCGATATCTTATAATACACTGAACACATATCAACATATGTTAAAAAGTTAGAAAAAATTAAATTGTGATGGACAAATACCAACATTGATCATTATTCATTATTTTTATAAATCTTAGAAGCAATTATGTTGGAAAACGTGAACCGACATCTATTTTTACGTTTTTAATTCCATAATTTGAATTAAATCTTTAACTTTCTTGGATCTGAAGCATATATCTCAAATCAATAGTGGAGTTGGTTGTCTAGGTCCATGCCTTATTTTTATATAGATAGATAAGCTACAGCATAATAAGATAAATTTTGGAGTGAAGTCTTGGAAAAGGATTATGAACTGAGATGAAAGCAGTGTGATAATATCAGTGATTCTTTTAACTAATATTTTATTTCCTTCCTGTCATTTTCTAGCATTTCTCATATCAGTGATAATATCAGTGATTCTTTTAAATTACCTGCTAAAGATATCGAATCATAATCTTCGGATGGCACACATACCCACCCACTCCAACATCAACAAAGGTCTCTGCAAATTGATGATTTATTTTGTTTGTTCTCTCATCTGGTAGCAGTATATTGTTCAAAACCAATTTTTCATGTGTGGATGGTACAGATTTCCCATGGATTTTGGACGATGTAGAATCTCGACATACAGTACCTGTTGCAATAAAATTTATTGTCCACATCTATCCAACAAAATAACTGCATCAAAAACAAGTAAGAATAAAAAGCAACTAACAAATACCTATTGCTATTATGTCTAGATCAGAGTTGAGGATTTCACATTTTTGATTGTTCACCACATTGGTCGTATCCTGGGATTGAGAAACAACGAATTTAGAAGCATCGGGTTGTGTGTTGCGTTCTCCTTTTTCTATGTTTCCCACCATGTTGATCAGAAGCTCCATTTGCCCAGACAAATTTCCTACTGTACTCTCCAAATTTCCCACCGTACCCTCCAAACTTCCCATCCTCATTTTCAACTCAGCATTGTCTCCACAAACATGTTTCAATCGTTTATGTGCAATAGCAGAAGCCTTAATATTAGTCTTTGGTATGACGGTCCCAACACCGCGGCTCCTACCCCTTGTATCCTTTCCCATCACTTGTGATACGATATCTTCATCCACTGTCAATTTTTCTTCATCACTATCATTGATCTTTTCCTTCAATTTCGCAATTTGATCCTGAGATTGCATAATACTTATATGGACACATAGTGCATAAAAGAAAGAAAATTGCTCATGTTTAACTTTAGGAGCAAAAATAACTTACGAAGTACGAAGAATTGGCATCTGATATGCTACCATCTTTTTTCGTGTGTGTCTTCTCCCATACATGACGACGGTTGATATTTGCAGATGGATTTGCAACGATCTAAAAATATGTTAGTTGTGATTTTTATCATTTTGGAAAAAAAAAAAGAATATAAATTACCATTTCGTGTTCTATTCTAGCGTGACTTTTACGGCCTGTATGGTGAGCATAATTGAGCAATGATCTATTTTTTTTGGCTAACTCCCTTCTTCCGCTCGCTTCAGGCGTTGCTTCATTTTTTATGAACTCGTTCCAATCTTCTTGAGCAATTGTAGGTGGACAATTCTTCATTCGTTCTTCGTCATTGTCGAAAGTGTCATAAAAACCTGCTCTCAAATTTTTTTTGTGTCTCCTAAATGCCTCGGACATTCTTTTTAAAAATATTTCCTTTGAAAGCGGGTCGAGCGCATACATTTTCTGCAAAAAGTAAAATACATAAACAAGTTAATCAATTCTATCAGACTTAAAACGGGTTTCAGAAACCAACTGTAACAGGTAGTGCATATACATTGCAAATAGAGTCACTGACCATAAATATTTTTTAAATATCGTCATAAATAAATCAAAGTAAAAACTTACCACCAATTGGTTCCAAACATCATCCTTATATGTGCCGGGTACTTTGTTCCAACTTATGTATGATATCGGCACATGAGCTCTTACTAGTTTACCCAGCATAGTGGCGATTTTTCCAGCATTTTCTGAGACTGGAATACCAAATAAGTTTTGATCAACTATTTTTTCTTCTGAACATGATGAATGTGATGATGCTGGATTTTGTGTCATAACTGCAAAATGCTGGAATTTCTGAATTTGTTGTTTGGCCAATAAAATAGAACTCATCAACCATCAAGTCATGGCAATAACAAATGTAAAAAAGCAATAACAACGGAAGAACTACTTGGATTTCAAATTTGACTACAATCAACTAATGAAAATGGTTTACATTTGTAATTTCGATTCCACGTTTAGTTTTAAAAATAAATCCCCTACTACCCCAAGGAATAAGAATTCAAACGAGAAATGAAGCATTTACCCAATCACAATTACAATTCATCAGTTAACAAATGGTTTTGGTAAGGTCTTCTAATTTTTCATTATCTTCAAAAGCCGATTGATAGACGGTAGGAAACTCAATGTCATCCACATTTGTAGTCAACCGTTTTGGTGTATGCAAAACCACAGACCAACCATTATTTTTTAAATCTGTTGAGTAGAACACTTGACTCGCTTCTGATGCAAGAATAAATGGCTCATCATTCACGTTATCTTTGCTCTTCAATTTCCCTAAATTAACCATGATCAAGTTTGAAACAGGATCTATTTTGCAACCATTGATCTTATCCTCGACCTTTACCCAATCACAATAAAAAACTGTTTGTTTGAAGTCGGTGTAATCCAACTCAAGAATCTGCTGAATGACTCCGTAATACGTTGTTTCTGCTTCCTTATAATTTTTATCTTTACCACTCGCTCTAAATTTTGTAATTGCTTTCATGCATACACCGCTATCTTGTGTTACCATACGATTTTCGTACATTTTCGTGGAAAATAAAAAACCATTCACTTGGTACTTAGTATAACTAAGCGCCATGAACTTCGGCCCATGCACTAGCCGCCAGAGAGTTGGATCAACATCGATGCACTTCAACAACTACATAAAATACAATAAATAAAACAAAACATGGTCACGAAGGTGTATTGCCAACTTATAACGTGAACTACTGAAGATGTTGTAATACCTCGTTGCGTAACCATAGAGTAAAACTTTGAACGACTTCGACAGTTGTACCTCTGCCCCGTGATTGAAATCTAGTACTTTTCGCATAGGAGTTATACCTCCTACGGAAAACACATATCAAACCGAATACATAAATTGAATTAAAAAATGGAAATTCAAAACAAAGGTGTGAACTTACTTCTTCCATTCATCCAATCCATCATACTTATTAAGGACCCATCTACGTACTTGTTCAAACTGCACTTGGGTTAACGTTATATCTTTACCATTATCTAAAGGTATCTCACCAGCAAATTCATCGTCCTCGTCTAAAAACGCTTCGCGGGTATGTTTATGATTGCCATCACCTCCGTTTGGCATATATTCCATGCAGTAAAGGCTAGCTTCTTGTACAATATATCCTTCTGCAATACAACCTTCAATGTATCTTTTGTTGCGCACATATCCTTTATATGTTTTCATCAACCTGTGAATGTGATCATTTATATATTGTGCATGATAGCTATTTCTATCGAATAATAATGTACATAACTGAAATTAGTTATTTACCGTTCAAAGGGATACATCCATCTATATCTGACAGGACCACAAATTAATGCTTCATCGGCTAAATGAACCATAAGATGGATACTGATATCAAAAAATGCAGGTGGAAAATGTTTTTCAAAAACACACATTGCTTCTACCAAACTAGCCTTTGCTTTTATAAGGTGTTCCCTATTGATCACCTTTGAGCACAAAATGTTAAAGAATAGACTAATACGATGAATAGCATTTCGCAGATCCTTATGTTGTGGATAAGAATGTTGAAGCAATACCGGAAGCAAATGTTGCATTATGACGTGGTAATCATGTGACTTCATATTTCTTAGTTCGGGAGGATTGATGCTCACATTGTTGTGGAAGTTTGAAGAGAATTTGTTGGGCACTTTTAGGTTTTTCAAAATGGTGCAAAACCGTATCTTTTCCTCTTTGCTCAAAGTGAAAGTTGCCTTTGGTATGATTATTTTATTTGTTTCAGGATCTTCCATCACCCACAACTTTTGTTTTATACCCATGATTTTCAAATCCTTGCGTGCATTGATGCCATCTTTTGACTTATCTTTATGGTCCATAACGGTGCTGATGAGATGCTCTGTGACATTTTTCTCCGTATGCATAACATCAATATTATGGCGAATCATATTTGCTTTCCAATATGGTAAATCAAAAAAGATAGACCTCCTGTACCATGCAGAAACATTGTCAACTTCTTCATAAATTGACTTTTTCCGTTTTCGACTAATTTCTTCTTTGTGTTTACCAACTTTCATTTTGATATTTGCTACTTTCTTTTCAACTTCAAAACCGGTCAATGTCCGTTTAGGACGTTGAAATTCTTGTTCGTTATTGAAATTTGTCTTGTCGTATCGAAACTTGTGTTCTTTAGGAAGAAACATTCGATGTCCCATGTAACACACCTTCTTACTTTCAGGAAGATGATAAGAACAAGTGTTTTCCCCACAAACCGGACATGCAAAATAACCGTGAGTTGTACATCCCGATAAAGTCCCAAGAGCAGGGTGATCATGGATTGCCCACAACACCCTAGCTCTCATTGTGAATTCAGATTTATTTAATGAATCATATGTAACGACTCCTTCCCATAACTGCTTTAACTCGTCTATCAACGGCTGTAAATAAACATCAATGTCCTTCCCTGGTTGTTTTGGCCCAGAAATCAACAGTGTTAATATTGAAAACTCTCGTTTCATGCACATAGATGGTGGAAGATTATATGGTACTACAATTACTGGCCAACAACTGTAAGGGTTAGATAGAGAAGCATGTGGACAGAAACCATCTGTTGCTATTCCAAGTGTGACATTTCGTGGCTCGACAGCAAACGTTTGGTCAAAATAATCTGCGGCTTTCCATTGAGAAGTGTCACATGGATGACGCATTACGGTTGGATCAGACTTGGCACGACCATGCCAGGTCATCGCATCTGCTATCCATGGTACACTATACAATCTCTTCAATCTAGAAATTAAAGGAAAATGTCTTAATGTCTTTCGAGGTACTTTGATGCATTTTCTTTCTTCGTTGAATGATGTCATATATCTTGGTTCGTTGCAATTTGTACACGAAACTCTATTCGCATCATCTTTCCAGTATAATATGCAATCATTGATGCATGCATCATAAGTTTTGTAATTCATCCCAACTTGCTTAATTAACTTCTTCACGTCGGAGTACTTTGTCGGCAGCGTGTTACCTTCTGGGAGTAACTCCTTTATTAGTTCGAGGAGTGCAGTCACACCATTATTTGAAAAGCCGTATTGGGTCTTCAAGCTATTGAGTTTCACAATGGCATACAGCTTCGTCAAACCTTTTGAACATGAAGGATACAGTGGCTCTTTTGCGCTATCAAAAAGTGATTTATACTTCTTACTTTCATTGGCCTGCCAACTGCCATTAACTGTAGACGGCTCTCCAACATTAGCATGATCAGACAATGGATTTTCAGGTTGAAAATGATGAAATCTATCTGCATCATTGACTAGATCTTCCATCATAATAGGTTCAGACTCGTCGGTACTTGTGGCATGACTAACTGGTTGTTGTTTTTCCTTCTCTACCCTTTTTTCCCCATGAAAATACCATACGGTATATGATTGGATAAAACCCCATCTAAGCAAATGAAAATGAATGTCATCTAATTTGATCGTCTTCATATTTTTGCACCGAGTGCAAGGGCATAAATACACTCCTTTCTTACCACCATTTTCATCAACAAAACTAATAAACTTCTTCACCCCGTCTATATAGTATGTAGATCTTTGATCAGATTCATTTATCCACTTTTTGTCTATACTGGAAGACATATTGCCCTCCTATATCATATATAGTAGAACATTAGACGTAAATATAATATATATATATGAGTGTATATATAGGACGTACTCTAAAAGTCCCAAGTTTGATTTTATTGGCCTTAATTTTTACTTCAACTTTTTTTTGTTTTAATTGAACAAGGCGTACGCTTTAATGTAATAATATAAGTATCCACATGGAAAAGAGAGTGCAACATATAAACAATGACTAGAACATAGCACATGACTCGCTAGATCCAGAACAACAGTAGATATAGTGGGAAAACAAGCAGGCATACATGTAGGGAAACGACAGTCTGAACTACAGCTAAAACTTAGCTCCATTGACAGTCTGAACTACAGCTAAAACAATAAACCACTGCAGGTGTGCCCACTGCGACTATATTAATTTTTTGGTCCTTATTGTAACTTGTCACCACGAAAGTAACATAAGTGGTGGGGTTCAACTGGGTGTAGAAGTGATCAATAGTCGCCATTTCACCACAGAGCATTTGGTTGTAATTATGCTTATGTTGGATGTTGACCCAATAAAATTTGACTATCAACCTTACCAAGTTCAGCTCGGTAATGTTCCTCTCTACACATTTAGTGTAGGCAAATATTCCGATCAGTGTATAAATTCAACTGAAATGGTAAACTCCTATGTGTGTTTTTATTTATTTATTAAGTTGTATATAGTGTCTTCAAACCTTAATTAACACCATGCAATCTCCTACTCACTCAATAAACAGGAGCTAAAAGAAATGTCAAATGCGAGTATAGGAGGAACGTTCTTGCATATTCCAAACTCAGACAGGTTAAACAGTGCATTTTCTGAGTGTTTAGTTGGGCTTCTCACTGTAGCCGTTTCGGAGATAAAGCTAAATGTGAGGCAAATCAACTCCACAATCCACACTATCTCTGGTGTTAACTATACACAGTCCATTGATGGTGAGAACGGGTCTGTAACTATTAATTTTGGAGATATCTATGCCAACGAGCAGTGTAAAGTCATGGTGGACCTCATTCTCCCTGCTGTTGGAACACGTCGTACTGATGACAGTATTCTTGAAATCACTATGAGGTACAGGTGGAAAGAATTTGATCCAAGTATTTTTTAATTTCTACATAAAATCATTATTGTATCTTGATTCTGTGTTATGTACGAGTATAACTTATATGTCTTATTATAATTATAAATATGCAGCTCTACTGGTAGAGTAAAAGAACATCCTATTATTATAATTATAAATATGTAGGCATAGAACATTGAAATTACTTGCTATATATATCATAAAGAAATGTGCCCAGCAAACTAAGCTAATTTGTAGTATGAACAGAAATGCAAATACATTTTAATTTTGCTAACCTATATGTCTACCTGTATAATACAACTTCAAGAGGTCGGATTTATCATGGATTGTTGATGAATGTGTTCAGGGTTCATTTTGTAAGGTCAGGAAAATAATTTCATAAAATAACTTAGTTTACCTTTCGAGGAGCGGTATAACCAATGGTCTTTACCTAAAAAGTGAAACATAAAAAAAATTACATGCTGCAGTAAGTCTTTAAAGAAAGGTAACCGGTACTTTATAAAGGTCACTATGGATCTGATGAGTCCTATAACACTAAACTACCATAGATCTTGTATCAACAAAGTGGAAAACAGAGCTCCTTTTGTTTCTCCGATTTGGAAGAGAAAGAAGCAAAATGAGTTCTCTTCTCTAGGATCAATTAGTGCTTAAAGTTTCACCGATTTCATTCTAAATCCTAATAACAAACAAGCAAATTGTATAACTCTTTACATCGGATTATATATGGCATCTTTGTTACCAGTACAAGCAATTTTATTCCCCAGTAATATTTATGACACATTTCCTAATTTGATATATGAAAATTAAAAGTTATAGTTGCCATTAAATACTTCTAAAAAAATAAGAGATTACTGCATAATCCATTTCTTCCTTGTTTTGAAGTACACCATCATTTTTAATAACGCTTCATCACATTACTTGATCATGCTCTTTGACCCTATTATTCCATTGTTTAAATCAACATGCACTTTATTATCTACCTGCACTTTATTATTTTTATTCATCCCAATTTTTTTTCTTCCTTTAATATACCACGGAAACCTAAAGACTTTCACCTGATTTTTTTTCTGAAGCCTCTTTCTCTATAATATCTGAATATATTTCTTTTTTATTTCCTTGCATATCATCATTCATTTTTTCCAAAATGATTTTCGGATTTAAAATTTTCAAGAATCAAATATCTAATGATAATTTCAAAATGACAAATCATTTCATTTTAGATAATCAGACATTCTTTTGTAATACTATTTTTAGTCATTCTCAACCTTTGCCAAATTATAGTTTCTCTATTTAGAATTTTTCTTAGAATTTAGCCAAATTACTATGTCATTTTTAAACCACTCGACATGTGACCATTCACCCATCCTTATCAAACTCATAAATGACAATGGTGAGTAATAATAAACCATTCAAGTTTAATAATGCTTGGCCAACTCGGTTAAGCTATCATAAAGCAATACAGGATTATGCCTAACCACAAGAAGCAGAGATAACCTAATTTAATTTTTTGAACAAGCCTAAGTGTGTTGGTCATCAAATACTTCTTTTCCTACTTTGGCCAAAATTAGTCTTTTGTTGTTTTTCTACTAGCAGTTTAATGCTCATTGTTCTAGTGCTAGTAGTCAATTTCTGTCTATGATAATTTCCCTGAGCATAGCTAAGAATTATAAGAGTTGATTTATTTTTTATATTTAAAATAATAAAAGGCAAAAGATATATAAATAATTTGTTTATGCTACATGATATTATTCTTCAATAAAATTTGGCCTATAATAGTTATCACTGGTAGGTAAAAACTTAAGATTGAAAGCACACCATTCATTCTTTACTACTTCCTTAGTACTGATAACAATTAACATGTATCATAAGTTTAAAAGAAAATAAGATATATAAATAATTAATGATTTAAGACATACAATGAAAAATCTGCTAAAACTAATGAAGGCTATTATATACACTTGTACGAGATTCAAATAGTTACATAATTAAATCTCTTGCCATTGTTTTTTTCTTCCCTCGCTTTTTCCCCAGACAATTTAGTAGTAAATGAGACTACCTTAAAAAAAAAGGAATTTACTGCCAATGATCACGGTAAGGCACTGGACTGTTGATTTTGGAAGATCTATAATTGAATTGACGGTTTGGATATGGCATTAAAATAAAAAATGAAAAAAAAAACCTTTTTCATTTGCTAGTGTTTTCATATTTAATGAGCTTAAATACAATGTAACCTAAATCTAAACAGTTTGATCATCATCGTTTTTTGTTTATAGTTAAATTTTTTTATTTTTTTTGTCAGTGAGCTGGAATTATCGAACCATTGAACTGTAAGATGTAACCAACTATACATTATTAGGCATACAGTCAGTTTCTTTTCTATAGTCCAAAAATTGAAAGTTTATGCAGGAACATTTTAAAATAAAAACATAAAAGCTCAATCAGTGAAATTGGTACATATGGTTCATCTCTTGTCATTGTTCAATTAACCCCTTAATTAATATATTTAATTAAAATAGTTAAATGATTATAACTAGCAGTAGAATCAAAATAAAAACCTTGCTGCGGAAACATCTAACAAAAGACTATGTATGAAGTTGTCTCTAATCTCTATACATGTACAAAAACAGACAAAGGATTCCCTTTGCCAAATTCGGACTACAAACTAAAAAAATAAAGAAAATGCAAAATTCATATGGAACAATATTCTTCATAGACAGAGATACATACAAACGCATCCAGCTTCAACATGAAATTTCATTCTTAAGTGAATTTCAGGTTTACAGTATACATGATATTTTCACAATGTTACAAACTTAGTAAACGATTGTTAAATGCACGATATCTAACTAGAAAAGAATTCAATATGATCACAAAAATAATCATGCGCAACCATAATATCTATAATAACCCTCTACTCAAAACAACAATGTTCATTTGTCGACCACTGCTAAGATAATGAAATTAGGACTGTAATACATAAAAAAAACGAGATATGCAATCAGACTGACACTTGCAATGTCAAGTTACCATAGTCTCTGTTCACAAAATGGAGGGGTTTGGTGTCATCAAATTGAAGCTAATTCTAGATGAGAGAACTTATTCGATGAGGAATTCAGAGGCAAACTATAAAATTTCAATAAATGGAACTCAAAATATAGGGTTTATTTTAAACATTAGCACCAAACTGTTTCCAAAAAATTTGCCATTACAACGGCGCCATTTTGTAGCACCGGAGTAATGTCTATGCATTACCCCTCTCCTGATACTTGGCTTGCGCCATTAACAATAATTTTATCCACTTATACAACAATGTCAAAACAATATACAACATTAGCACCAAACTGTTTCCAAAAAAATTTCCATTACAACGGCGCTATTTTGTAGCACCGGAGTAATGTCTATGCATTACCCCTCTCCTGATACTTGGCTTGCGCCATTAACAATAATTTATCCACTTACACAACAATGTAAACACCATATACAATGTTAAAGCTACTGCCAAAAACGGTACCCCATATTTTAAATGGTAACAGCCTAAAGCTAAAACATATTAAAAACAAAGGCAAGGGCTTTAGCAATCAAATGAAAGCAAACTCAACTAATTAGAGGACACGAGTTTTAAACTAGATCAAACTAATGTGAGGTCGGATCTGTTTCCTGAATATTTGGATCAACATCTACTAATAAGGAAGAACTCAAATCATCATCAACCATCATAGCTCTCAGACAATCAAACCTATTATTAGTGAAAACCTCAAAAATCTCCACTTCATATGATTTTGCCTTTGATTTTTGTTAAGAATAGGTTCAAATTCTTTATTCACATCCTCTATTAAAACAACTAAATTTTATGCTTCATTAATAATATTTTCACACCTATATTTTAATTCAAACTTGTCTACCCTTAAAAATTGTAAATCCATCCTACACTGCATCACAGCAGGATCCAATAGTAAGGAATCAGAGAAAGAAGATACTTCCTTATCGATAGTATTAAAAAAATCCAAATCAATAATATCATTATCCAAAGATTTTGAAGCTCGAATGTTCTCTCTATGGGCTGGAATTAAGGTGTCAACAGAGTCATCACTAGAAAAATCAGATTTACCAAAATATCCCTCTAGATCACCTAATTTCTTGTTATACCTTTCCTGTGTTTACCTCATTAATCACACCGAAATGATTGAATAGATGTTCTAATAAATCAATGCCCTCAGTTCTTTGAATCCACAAACGATCTAAGAGAATTCGTTTAAGTTTCACACACTTCAATACAAAGAAGAATCCATGTTCCGAAATCGAAGGCTCTCTACGCTTAACTGATTTGAAAAAGAAATTCGACAAGTAGTAGATTTTTTTACCTGAAGTGAAATCAAAATTTACGACTCCTTTTCTCGATGATTTTGGTCCCCGATGATATTCAGTCAACGATTCGTTTTGGGGAAATTGGGAGATGGTTGGCAGTTGCGTGGCTGTGATAGAATTCGTTTTGGGAGATTGGGAAATTGGAAGACGGATGGCAGAAATTGGGAGATTAAAGTCGAGATTGAGTTAGAGCCGAGAAATTGGAAGTAAAAAAACAGAGGGAGGGAACGCTTCGTTTTGGGGAAAATTTTCCCACGAAATGTGGCACAGATTTTGATACGGGTATAAGCCGTATCAAATTTTAATACGGCTAAAACCGTATTTTAATACGGCTTAAGCCGTATTAAAATTTGATACGGCTTATAGCCGTATCAAATGTGCCGCGCCAAAACAACAAAGGAGGGAGGGAACGCTTCGTTTTGGGGAAGATTTTCCCACGAAAAGTGGCACACAAATTAGATACGGCTATAAGCCGTATCAAATTTTAATACGGCTTGAAACCGTATTAAATAGTGTAGATACGGCTTTAGGCCGTATTAAAATTTCATACGGCTTATAGCCGTATCAAATGTGCCGCGCCAAAATCCTATCCTTGGTGTAGTGCCTCCCGAATACGTTATGAAAATTAGGTTCCTATTTTTAGATTTTGACTAATTTATACTGTTTTTTCCTCTAAAAAAGGATGCTAAGTCTATTTTCTAAAAAAGGACAGTTTGGTAAAAAATAACAAAATAGGGATCTAATATACATGGGTTTATGAGCATGGACTTTTTGTGCATGAGCTTTGAAAATAGGGATCTTTGGTCAAAAACCTCTATATCTAAAGTGTAACACAAAAAATGGCAGCTATTTCAAATATCTGGTTGCTAATTATGGTGCAGATTAACGGTTGTAGTTTTATCTGGTGCAAGCTGAATAACAATTTGATTTGGCAACAATCTTTTCAATTCTATTTCGATCAAGATCTTTGTGAACTCAAATCAATTCAACCGCTTAGTGGATTCATCAAAACATATTACTCTTCCAATGATTGGCTAACCAATCAATGCTAAAAAGGGACCAGGACCAAGATGCGAGAGGAATATTACTAAAGTGAATAGCAAGATTGTTGCCAAAGTGAAATAGATTTGATATCCTCTTTAGCACAGTCAATAGTGGGATGCCACTTGGTGATGATAAATACTTTACCTCTGATGATGATTGGGTCTGATTCTAGTATATTCCTTCTCTTTTCATCATCAGCGAATTCAAAGAAAAACATGTTCCCATCAGATTGATCTTAATACCATCAAGACCTCTCCAGCCAAGCTTTTAAGGGTGGTACCACAACAGTATACGATATATTTTTGTTCAAGAAAAAGCCTACTAAGTGAATTCCCCAAAACATAGAGCCTTCAGAAAGCACTTTTAGTGGCATAATTAGGGCACCATCGTCACTGTACAAAAGAGAGAAAACTTATGGAGTGTAAGAGCCGGCATTCTTGGGTAGTTTTTTTGAAAAGCGAGCACTAAGAGCTAGTAACGAGATTGCCAAGAAGAGGCATAGCATGAGGGGAACCAGAGGCAATAGGAACCGGAAGAGGGATGACAGGCAGGACAGAGATAGAAGGAAGAGGTAGGAAAGGAGGCAGCGACGAAGTGGAAGAAGGGTCGGGAGGGAGCGGGGGAGGAGGTGGAGGAGGGATGGGAATGTCGATGGGATAGGGCGGGAAAGCAGAAGGAACGGAGAATGTTGTCGTGGAAAGGGGAAAAATCCTATTATATTTACTAATTATTAGTTATAAATAAATACCTTAAAACTGAATATAAATATTTTAATTGTTTGATTCAAAAAAAATTATATGCACATACATTACATACAAATATATATAAACAAATCAATATTTGAAATTTGAGTGTAATTTAAAATGGGTTTTATCATAGATCTGACTTTTAAATTTAAATCTATCATTAAATATTTTAGGTATTTATTTTTGTCAATAGTTTAAGGTAAACAAAGTGAATATAATTGTTTTTATATAAGCATGTATATATATATATATATATAAAGGGACAAATGTGTTTGTTGCTGTGTAAATCCCAGACGGACACATTATACCATGTACACTTTCTATATGCTGCACATGCACTATATGCATATATGTGTATTTGATACACATATACAATATATATTAAATAAATAAAGAAATTTTTTTATTTAAACTTGTTTAGGTTGAATCTAAAATAATTTAGACTTCATAGACCCAATAAGATCTAAAAATGGGAAGTTTTTGGAATTCATCCATTTATCACTCTACAACCCGACCTAGTTCCTACAAAAGTATCAGAGCCTGATAGCTTATGCAGTCTAAGCATACCCATTTAATAGAGTGTCTAAAAAGTGGTATCTAGGGTTGGGTTTGGGTAATCAAATACTCTTTCCTTCCTAGCCACTGGCATGGGCCGAAGGATAAAGTAAGCCCAAATGTTACTTCTAATATAAAGGCCCAAATTAATTTTGGGCCGAGGGCTTATTTTCAAAATCTGTTTTGAAATTACAGCTAATATTTTAAATTTAAACGGTTAACTTTAAAATATATAAGGAATTTTATAAATGTTATATAATATTTTTCAAAAATGTTTTGAAAACTAATTAAATATTTTCAAAAAATTTATAGTAATTAATCAGATTAATTAAATAAATAAATAATTAATTAATTAAAAGTTAGTTAATTAAACTAAAAACATGATTAAGTTAACTAATAATTAAATTTTTAGAATTAGTTAAATTTAAATAAAATTGTTTTAATTAATATATTTATTAAGTGTTAATTAATAAATAATATGCATGTGTAATGATATATGCATATTACTATAAATGTTATAGTACATGTATATTCAATTTTGAAATGTTTAGAAGGAATAATTTTAAATTAATTAAAATGCTAATTAATTAATTATGATTTAAATTAAATTAAAATTAAATTAAATATGATTTAATTAAATAGAGTGGAATTGTAATAAACCTAAATTAGATTTAAGAATAATTGTATATGTATAGTACGTGTACCATGATTTCAGGTGTGCCTAACCCTTGGATCACTAGGGTATTTCATAAGAGATACATTATTCTAAAAGTCGATACACCCATATATATATATATATATATATATTAAAGATTATGAACCTTTAATATAAGTTTCGTCAACTATCATTTATATATTAACGGATTACTTGCAAACTCTTTAGTTGTCGAGCTTTCCTCAAGCCAAAGATTTTGTGTAATATTATTAATATATTGACTGGACGAGATAAGATACATGCACGTATTTGTTGAGCTATCCTCAAGGTGTGTGCATTATACTTAGGTCATCGCAAAATGATAGGTAAGAGTATATAATCTATCTTGATTTATTGAGCTTTCTTCAAGGTTAAGACGGGATTAGGACAAGACCATAGGTTAGGAGTTGTATGTGATACAATGATAAGGTGTTATCCATCGCATGTATAGCATGTCGAGCAATCGAGTGCCGGAAATACCAGATCATTAGGGGTGAAGAAGAAAAGATAGAAGAAAAACAGAAACAATAACATAGAATCTCACAATCGCAGCGGAACAAAATATAATATATAATAACATAACTTTACACAAAGAAACTGTAACTTTTTTATACATATCATCATCAGAGTACAACAATCAATCAGCCAATATGGACAGTTATTATAACTTGTCCTCACCAGTGCTGACTCTATAGTCTACACACACAGCGGAATATAAATCAAATACATGGAATACGCCTGAGACTCCTCCAGCTCATCTCCTGAGCTCCATAGCATTCTAACCTGAATCTGTAATACTCGGTCTGACCCGAGCATTATAATAAAATAACACCCGAGTCAGTCTGGATAACCAACGTGAGAAAACACACTCCATTTGAATTATTGCAGTTATCAAAATCCTTTGAAAACAAAAGATATCTCGTAAGACCGCGTCACACATAAACACGATGTGTTTTTCCCTTACGATAACCAAAACATTTTTATAGAAAATCCAGTGATATTATAATAGTGTCTAAGTACAAATACTTATTAAAATAGCTGAAATTATTACATTAATTAAATTCCTGCATACTAGGCTCTACAATCAAAACCGTAAAGGCTCGTATTGGGGAATGGATTCCATACTATGACCAGGTAAGGAACTACTATGACCAGGTAAGGAACTACCTTCCGATGAGTGCATCTCTAGATCAATGCACCCGGGTCTGACAAGAACTTCTTGTACCTTGCCACACAGAACCGGCCTAGCACTTGACTACTAGTACCGAATATGTTATCCCTTTGGGTGTTCCCACCTTTATCAAGCACTCTCTTTCCATGCACAACCATTTCCATAATTTTAATATATTCGAGGATATCTAGAAAATTGATAACATACCCTAATGGGAGCGACCCACTTAGCCATGCTGCATGCCCTGTTTCGGTCATTTTCCCGGTTGATGAGGCTTGAGGCTACGTTTACCTTTAGAATATCATTCATACTTGGAATGCTAATATTGCCTATCAGACAAGCGATGCAATGATAGCATTCATCCATGCAAGTTGTTCTGGGTCTGAACAAACCGAATCTCCTTCAATATCACCATCTCCATTATTTTTGAGATATCACAATTCATAACGCACAAACCGGATCGAAGTGGTTTTCGGATAATTAAATCTAATCCCGGTCTCTTCGAAACGATCAACGAATTTGGCCAAATTTGATAGTCGGTTATTTAACTATCAATATAACATCCATAAGCAGTCACCGGGCCCATTTTATAAATTTTCAAAACATTCATTTCAAGATATCTTACCGAAGATATATATTCATATCTCTTCCAGTATTTCAATAATTGAAAACAAATTCAAATTTTTATATCCATAACAATATATTTTCGAATCATATCTCTGCTTAGAATATTTTTCTCAATCCATTTATAATTCAACACTTTGAAAATGTTGTATAATAATAATCTCATGGTTGAAAATTTTCAAACTCTTCTGATCCAATACTTTAGAAATATTTACAAGTATATTTCCTAAAATCATTTTATTCCAAAACTTAGGAAATATTCCATTTATTTCCTATTTTCTCAAAATCATTTACAATTATTTGTAAATTACTTAACTCACTTAAACCGAATTCTATAAGTTTTCGGAATTCATTAATTAATCCCCTTTAAAATTTCCAAAATTGATTATATTCGTCTATAATCTCAACTACCCATTTCTAACTTCCTTTTTATGAAATTTAATTCATTTTCGAAGTTTCTATATTTAAATACTTTGGAAATTTCCTTAAGTCCCCAGAATTTCACTATAAGATTTCTCTTATAAAAACCATATCCGTTAAATAACCCCGTTTACAAATCTCGAGAGGATTTTATAAAAATCATTTCAAACTCTCTCTATATGTATAATAAGTATTTTTAAAGAATAATAATTTATTTTTAAAATATGTTTAAGTAATCATTTAAAACATCAAAACACTTTAAATAAACATCGATAACTCATTTCCAAATCATTTTTAAATAAACTAATCGATTTACAAAGCTTATTATAAAAATTAGAATTTTATTTCCATTAATATTAGATATTTGAATAATACACTTCTGAAATATTCCAACAATAACTAGTTTAAAATTTCATAGTTAAATAAATAAAATTTCCCCTTTGAAAACAAACTTAACTTCTAATTTAAAAAAAAAATCAATAACCAATTTCAATTTATAAATCCCTATCGATTCACAACCCATTGATTTCATTCCGATTCTCTAACCATTCTCACTTTTCAAAATAGAATCCACTATTTTCCTAAAACCTAGTTTCATATCTCGATATAAATTCACGCTGTGAAATTATATTCCCAATTTATCAACTGATATCATTTTCCCTTATTTATAAACATCACATCGTTTATAAATTTATAAACTCATCTGGGTTTACTTGTTTATAAAATAATCTCATTTATAAAATATCATTTTTATAAATCCATTTCTTTATAAATTCCATTTATTTTTCAAATCTATTTTTGATATAGATTTTAACTTCTTTCCCCTTTTTTCTTCAGAAATACCATTTTAAAATCCATCGTTAAAAATTCTCTATATAAATTAATTTAAATTCTCTATTTAAAATATTTTTATAAATAGTTAAGTACAAACCCAAAATCAACTATTGTTTTATCCCAATCAATTTCCTTTAAAATAATCCAAATTTCGATATAAATATTTCTATATTCAAAATTTCCTTTTAAATTCTTTCAAATTTCAAAAATAATATTTATGGTATGTAAAATACCAAAATTAAGGCCAGTGCTACTATAGCATCCAATAATTCAAATCACTACATAATCTACATCAGATTATTCACACGATCATATATCATTATATATGAAATTAAAATCAACATTTTTGAGGAATCGTGTTGGATCCCTCCAACCTGTTTCCCTGCATCCACAGATGTTAGATAACATAAAAATAACAATCCCACTTCGAAAGGGATATCGCGATAATATATGGTCATCCGCTATTATGCGGGGTGCATAGGGTCTCATCCGCTCCAATGGCGATAATTTATCCAACTACTAATATATACTACTGTATATATATAACATCCAAACTGATAATAATTTATAAATTCAACCAAGCATCCAATAATTAATTTTAATCATTATAAATCAATCCAGCCAACCAAATTGAGTGAGATTTACTCACCTTGATTTTTAATTTGTCGAACATCTAGATTTTTATTTATCTAAAATCCCGGTTGACTTCGAAAAATCCCAAATCAATTTCAGATTGTAGCCTACGTTATTTCGAATCCAACATTTCCGGTTTCATGCGATTCTGACCTTGCATACCAAGTTATTAAATTTTTAGTTATTGATTATCAAACTAAAATAAATTTAAATTAATCTCTAAATTTATAAACTAAATTACCATATAACCTTAAATTGCAAAAATCTAATTTACCTCCTTCATACACGACCAAGCTTCCAGGGTATTCACGTTCGCGATAACCCATCACCTCCACTGCCTTGCCGCTGCCAATCCTATGCTGCCTCCATGCTCTAGAACGCGACTGCCACCCCTCACGACAACTGCCCATTCATCCATCACCGCCTGCACCCTACATCGACCCACCACCGTAATCTAACCAATGACAGTGATCCCCACTGCTCTGGCCACCCTGCTATCGACGGCAATCACCCAAACCCAACCACCAGAACCCTAGTCTATGCTGCTCCATCGCCAAATTCTCCCACTAATCACGACTCGCCTCCCCTCTACTGTCGCGTGTGCCAACCCTTGCTCTGCCTAAAACCCCTAACGACAGCGACCCCAAATCGAACATTGTGCCTCTACCAGAAACGTGATCCCCTTTAGTCGCCACTGCCGCTTCATCCCTCAACCTACATCGCGGTTCCAGAACCCTAGCTCGAACTACCTTCGCGAAGTTCGCGACCTCCTTTTCCACACTACGCGCACGAGATCGAATAGCCGCGTCTCCATCTACTGCCGAGTCAAGCCTCTCCAGGCGTTTGCACCCCTACCATCGCATGCGCGCGACCTTTATTTATTTATTTTATTTCGATTTCAGTTAGATAGGAGTAGAGAAGAGAGCAGAGCAGATGGTTATGGGAAGAGAAATTCTTGGCTGAGTTGTTTTCGTTTTATGAAATTTTGAAATGAAGGAGGTTTGTTTTTTTTATTTTGTTTACTGGTTCATCTTATTAATGAGGGGGAAGAAGCTTCTTTAAAAAGTGAAAGGTAGGTACAATTATAACAAATAGGGTGGCTGATGGTAGGTCGGCTGAAGGTCAGTAAATTTGGGCTGATGTGATGATGATGATATATATATATATATATATATATAATTCCAAATATCTAGATATTTATTCTGAACCCCGATCGAGACGTGCCGCCAGGCGTTCGTAGTGTTATACCACTATTCCAAACCCAATGGAACAAGTTTCGAAGCTTAATTCGATCGTATGCGGAAGATAGCTTTTTAAATCGACTATTTAAATTAAATTCGATTAAATTATTTCTAGGCGGCTTCCGATCGTACGACCAAACGGTAAATCCAAACGCTACAAAATTTGAAATCTGATAATAATACACTATTACGGATCCAATGGAACTAGTTTCATCGAATTCCAAGACTGTTCCCCGGATCGCTATTTTAACACGTCGATTAATCGACGATTTCCAAAATTTACGAAATCGCTTGAAATTTCAGTTTTAAAATCTTACTAACTAAATTAAAATTCAAAATCCAATATTTAAACCATTTAAATATTCAAAATCAAACGACGAAAAATTCAGATCGTTACATCTCTCATTCCAACAAGCACCGTAGAGTAAAGACTCCGTATTTTGGCTTGCATCTATGAAATCCGAAATGAATTCCATGTATGAAAACAAAGGTGTGGACCTTGGCTGACATAATTGAAGGGATAAAACCCATCAGTTGCAAATGAATTTTAAGAAAAAGCTAAATGAATATGGACAAGTAGAGACTTATAAAGTTATACTAGTGCGAAAGAGTTTCGTCAAATTCAGGTGTTGACCATGACGAAACATTTTCACCTATAGTCATGCTTAAGTCGATTCAGATAATACTAACCATTGCTGCATTCAATAACAATGAAATATTGCAAATGGATGTGAAAATGGAATTTCTAAATGGTGATTTAGAAGAGACCATTTATATGTCGTAGTTCGAGGGTTTCGAAGTCATTGGGAGTGAGGCCAAGGCTTGCAAGTTATTAAGATCCATTTATGGTCTTAAACAAGCTTTAAGTAGTTAAACGAGCATTTTGATAAAGTAATCAAACAATTTAGTTTTATCAGTTCGCAGAGGAAGCATGCATATACTAGTAGAATAAGGAAGTGCTATGGTGTACTTAGTTCTTTAGGACAATGGTTTGTTACTGATTGGTAATGACATTGCATTGTTGCAGTTATTGAAAGCGTGGTTATCCTAGAATTTCTCCAGGAAGTATTTAGGGGATGCAACCTATATAGTGGGTATTAAGATCCATACAAATAGAACTAAGAGATTGCTAAGATTGTCCTAAACCATATACATGGATACCATACTAAAAAGGTTCGGTATGGAGAATTCCAAGCACAAAAATATTCTGATGTAGTCTAGAATTGCCCTTCTCAAGAAGGAAGCTCCATATAGTGATGAGAAAAAAGAGCATATAAAGAGGATACCATATATATTCACAATCGATTCCATATTGTATGTTATGTTATGTACTATAACGAATGTGGCTTATGCATTAGGATGTGTAAGCGAAGACCAGTCTAATCCTAGAGAGAAGCATTGGACTGTTGTAAAATGTATACATAAGTATTTGAGAAATATTAAGGACTTGTTTCATATATATGGGAATGGAGACCTCTTTATGATGGGGTATACAAATTCCATCTTTCAAAGTGATATCGACGTGTATTAGGTTATGTTTTAACATTAAATAATGGGGTGGTTAGTTAGAAAAGTTCCAAAAAAACTATAGTTGATTCAACGATGGATGCTGAATACATCTCCCTCAAGAAAGCAGGTAAGAAAGAAGTTTGGATGTGCAAATTCATGGCTAAGCTAGGAGTGATTGCAAACATTAAAGATCCAATGAAATTGTTTTGTGGCAACAATGTTGCAATGCAGATCGCAAAGGAACCAAGAGCTCATAAGAGATCAAGGAACATACTTCGAATATTCCACCTTATTAGAGAGTTTTTCGCTAATAAGGTAGTAGTGATTGACAGAGTATGTACCAAGGACAACATAGCAGCTCCATTCACGATGGGGATAGCTTGGTCAGATCATAGCAAACTGATCGAAGGAATGGGATTGAGATTCCATAACTAACCCTAAGTGCAAGTGAGAGATTGATAGAGTCGAGGTATGCCTTAGGGCTAATTCTGTAATTAGTTGTAAATTATTAACTATGTAATAAAATCTCGTTCGAAATAAAAAGTGTTTTTCTTTTTATTATATACTTTTCATACTATGTTATATTAATTATAATTATTTAATTTAAGTATATTTAATTGAAAATACTTAAATTATATATTATGTGATAGTAATTACAATGTGTTGTAATCATGTGAAATTTATTGCATAAAAAATAACATATTTTTTAAAATATTTCTAGTCAAGATGTTTCAAGATAGGATATCGATACATCCGTTAAGAGTATGTAATGCTATCTAAATGTTAAGCAATGTATAAATAATGGCTATAGAGAACACTATGGGGTTACGTACTGATAGTTAATAGATAACTATGAAATGAACAAGAGTTTTTTATTGGGTAATATAACTAAGGTCAAATGGAGAATCTCGAAGTGAAGATATTAGACATTTCTCTCGACTAGAGAATACTATTGAACTTCAATATGGAAACTCCATTTTGAATATAGTTAAATCGTGGCACAGTGTCCATTGAATGACTATAGTTGGGTCTAAGTTAAAGAATTGGAAGTGAAACACTATTCAATGGAGAATTTGTCTCCTTAATTATGTAAGGTTAGAATCACGATCAACTATAGTCAACTCAAAGTCAAAATCTTTGGCCATATCAATTTAGTCAATAATGATTGTTACTATTAAACCAAAGACATTTTGTTTGGACTAAACAAGTTGAATGTGGACGATATTGGAATTTTGACCAAAACCAAATTCTATAAGTCCCAATATGATACAGTTTTCACAAAGAAAATTGGTGTAAATAATCATTCCTACTAGCTACCACTTAAATAGTGAAATTGGATTTTACCAAAAGATATGTAAGTAATAAATTCATCCAAACTATCACATCACAAGCTAAGATGACATGTGCATGTTAATATTTGAATTGTTCGATAATAATCGCAGACTGAATTTACACCTTTGAGTCATACAACCAAATGATGTTGAGTACTCTGAAATACCACATGATTTAATAAAATTATATTTATTATGAATTAATTAATATTTATGAAATATTAATGATAAATTTTATTCGAATTATTATTTAATAAATTACGTATATAAAAGTTATATATATGTGTGTGTGTGTACACACACGATATCGATGAATATATTAATTAGTTTTAAATTAAAAAATACTAGTTGGATTTGGAAAATTTATGTGCCATTTTGATCCACATCATGGCTGGCCATAATAGGGGGAAGGGATGAGTTTTGAACGCAAAATCTAGTTTTGAATAGAAAAAAGAATAGGTAAACAAGGAGATTGAGATCTCTACCTTTTCCTCACTTTTGTTGCCAATTAAAAACTCACCTCCTCTCTTATTTGCACTTGATCTTTCAGCCTCCCCTCTACCTCATTTTGGCTACTAGTTACATGGGCTTATCCCCTTCATTTTCAAATCAAATTCAAGTAAAATTAAATTTATTTCAAGGAGTGTTGTTCTCTTTTAGTTAGCTACACTTTTTGGAGGAGTCTTGGTTAGACCTTAAGGAGCTTTCATTCAATATTCAAGGTGCACTTCAAAGGCTACAATTTTTGTAACTATGTGCTTTACCTTTTTTCCTATTTATATATGTCATTCATTTCAGTTATATTACTTGTTTGCGATTTACTATAACAAATATATATATATATATAATTGTTGTCCAATTTTACACACACACGTATATAACCATTTGAATTGATTATATTTTTGAGAAAAATGTGTGATCCTCTACGAATAGAGGAGAGCACACATGCGAATATATATATAACACGAATATAAAGTGCTGCCAACATGCCTGGCAGGTAACAAAAACCAAATACATATATATCAAATCTCAGGTACTCCTAAGATGAATTCCGGCAAGGCCACCACCCATCACACCCCGATATCGAGCTCCGGCATGGCCACCACCCGATATTAAGGTATTAGAAGTACCTAAAAAACTAGAGGAAAAAACAAAAACTACTGGATGACGACCCAGACTAATGAGGAAGCTCCAACCAACTGAATCAGGAGAGGTGAATAAGCATCTGCTCTGAAGTGGATCTGCTGAAAAGAGAAACCGCTCTGAAGCCTCCGATCAAGAGAAAAGGGTACCAAAACTGAAGAATATATCCTCTCTGCTCTGCTGGCCTATCTACCATCTGGTGTCTAGCAATCTGAAGATATGAAAACCTGCAAAATGAATCTGATATCCTATCTCCCATACCTGTAACTGGAAAATGACTAAAGAAAAAATTAGAATGATACATATATATGTATATTTATATAGTAAATATACATATATATGTATTAATAAGGAGGGAAATAAAAACCTAAATAAGACTAATTGGACAATAACAGTATAAATAAAAAACTTAAAAACCAAAACCAAACAGAGACTAGTACAAATATTGAGACTGATCAATCTTATGAACCTTTAATCATGAGTAAGTTATGATTAGAAGTGAAATCATTATCTAAACTAGAGAAAATATTAATAATACTATTATTAGTGTTAAAAAAATTATTGTTGTGTTTAAAATAATTAATATTATGATTAACCTTGTTAAGATACCTTTTGAAAAGGATATTTTTGGCTAATTTATATTTGGGGTTAGAGATCCAATTAAAACAAAATGAAGAGATTGTAAAAATCAATTTGTTAAAATGACAATTATTATTATTGAAAATTCTTTGATTTCTTTCAAACCAAATAAACCAACTAATAATAATGAATAAAGTGTATAGTAAAAATCTAATATTCTTTTTGAACTTGAATCTATAATTATTCCAGTAAAATTCACAATCAGAAATTTTAGTTGTTATATTAAAGTTAAAAATTTTAAGAGTATTGATTAGAATGTAATTAGAATCCATGCAATTATAGTATATATGATTAATGTCCTCAAGATGCAGATTACAAAAATAACATTTATTATCATTTTGAATATTTTTTCTTTTTAAAAATTCGATTGTATTAAGTTTTCCATGAAGAATTAACCACATGTGAATTTTGGATTTGGGAGGAGCATTAGAATTCCACATATATTTAAATGAGTTATTTATGGTACCTGAAAAATTAATGAATCTGTAGAAAGAATTAGAAGTATATTTCTTACTTTTATCCCATTCCCAACTAATAAAATCATTATCATTATCAATATTATAAAGATTTAATCTGGCATAAAGCAAAGAAAGTTGTCTAAAAGTAGAATCAACTAAAATTCTGTTAAAACTGAAATTCCAAGGAGGATCATTTTCTGAAGAATAAACTTCATTGATTAAAGCATACTTAAAGTTACAAATTTCATACAGATCCTTAAATTCTATCTTAAGACGCAAGATCGAAATCCAACGGTCATGCCAAAACGAAGTGCGATTACCAGAGTGAACAATTGTATTTATTCCTAAATTAAATATCTCATTACATTTTAAAATGTTTTTCCAAAAGTTAGATATAATATGAGTGGCTGGAGAAGCAATTTGATATAAATTGCTATTTCCATTATAGTAATATTTAGAAATGATCTCTTTCCAAATAGCGTTATCATTTATATCATTGAACTTCCAAAGCCATTTACCTAACAGAGACAAATTCATATTACGCAAATTAATAACACCTAATCCACCTTCCTTTTTGGCCTTACAGATGGTTTCCCAATTTACAAGACACTTAATATTATTATTTGAATTTTCTCCACTCCATAAGAAATCTCTTTTAATCCTATCAATTTTATCAATAACCCAATCCGGGAACAAATGCATGGACATCTAATAAATCGGAATAGCTGATAAAACCGAATTTATTAGAACTAGTCTACCTGCTCTAGATAGAAATCTCCCATTCCAGTTAGAAATCTTGTTTTTAATTTTATTAATGATAATAATCCAGTCATCATGTTTGAGTTTGGTGGGTCTAATCACAAAACCGAGGTAGTCAAAAGGAAAGTTCATAGTTTTGCAATTAAGAGTATTAGCAACTAAGTTTTCAACTTTATCAAAATCATTTAAAACTAACACGGAATTTTTGTCAAAATTTATTCTTAAACCAGATAAAAGTTCAAAACTATAAAGGATAAACTTAAGGGTAATGATGTGTCTAGGAAGATGGGAAGAAAAAAGTAAGGTATCATCAGCAAATTGAAGAACCGAAAACCATTACGCGAAATTTCATTACCTACACGTCCAAGAGATCCATTATCCACTGTTCTTTTAATAATTTTAGCAAAAACATCAGCAGCTAAGTTAAATAATAAAGGCGATAAGGGATCCCCTTGCCTTAAACCTCTCTTAGATTGAATTCTATTACCTAAGATACCGTTAACCATAATACTAGAGTTTCCAGTTCTAAGCAAAGTCAAAATCCAATAGATCCATCTATGGCTAAAACCTCTAGCATGAAAAATATCTACAAGAAAATCCCAATCTACTGAATCAAAAGCTTTAGCAAAATCAAGTTTTAAAATCACACAAGTTATGTTATTCTTACAACAGTAATTAATATATTCTTGAACAACTGCCACTCCATCAGTGATATTTCTCCCTTTAATAAAAGCCGATTGTGAACAATCGATTAATTCATTCATTCTTTTACTAAGTCTATTAGCTAAAACTTTAGAAATGATTTTAACTGAACAGTTAATCAAGGAAATAGGTCTAAAATCTTTTAAGTTTTTTGCTCCTACTTTTTTGTGTAACAAAATAACATTTGCGAAGTTAAATCTCCCTAATTGCAAATTTCCATTGTAAAAATCATTAAACATATTAACTAAGTCAAATTTTAAAACGTCCCAAAAAGTATTATAAAATAAAATAGGAAACCCGTCAGGTCCCGGGGATTTATCACTTGGCATGTCATTAATTGCTTTTCTAATTTCTTCTTCAGAAAAAGGATTATCTAACTCTGATAAATCAATAATAGAATCAGATGGATACAGATCTGTCCATCTAACATTGATTCTATGTTTGATTTTAGAACCAAAAATATCCTTATAATAGTCTGTGAAAGCCTTGTTAAGATCTCTTTGATCAACTAACTCTATGTTATTAACAGATATAGAGTTAATTGTATTACTACATTTTCTACCATTGGCTATATTATGAAAAAATTTGGTATTATTATCACCTTCGTTGATCCATTGAATTCTGGATCGTTGTTTCCACATAACCTCTTCCTTCTCTAAAATAGAATTTAATTCATCTTTTAAATTAGCAAGAACATTACGTTCACCTATATTTAGAGATCTAGATTCTTCTATCTTATTAATTTTAAGCATTTCATTAAGAATATTATCTTTTTTAATTTTTAGATTGCCAAAAACATTTTTGTTCCAATTTTTAAGAAAAATCCTATGCTCCCTAAGTTTAGAAACAAAAGCTTTTGCAGAATTTTCCTTATTTCTGATATTATGGAAACTCAAAGAAACCCATTTACCTTTAACTAGATTCACAAAGTTAGATTCCAAAAGCCACATCTTTTCAAATTTAAAATTGTTAATAATAACTCTATGGAATTCACAAGTAAGAATAATTGGACAATGATCAGAGTAAGTATAAGGTAGACCGGTGACTCTACAGATTGGGAATTTGTCCTCGATTTCATCACTAACAAAAAATCTGTCAAGAAGAGCCATGGATGGAGACTCTCTAGCGTTATTCCAAGTAACCTCTCTATTGGAAAGGGGAATTTCAATCAAATTAGAATTAATAATAAATTGATCGAACTCCTCCATTGCAGAGTAATCCCCTTCCCTAGGATATCTCTGACCAATAAAACGCGTAACATTAAAATCACCCCCCAAAATCCAAGAACCCGGGGCAAAGGATCTAAAATCTAGGCATTCATTCCATAAAAATCTCCGATTAAATTTAGAATTAGGACCGTAAACATTAGAAATATTTAGAAAAGAATTATCAGAAAGATTAATAAGAATAACATGAAGAGAATGTTGTTTAACAATACATTGAAGTAATTTAAAATAATTAACCCGCCAACCTATCATTAATCCCCCTGAAGAACCCACAGAAGGTAAAAAAAACCCATTTTCTAAAATGATACCCACCTAATCTTCTAAAAAACCTAACATCAGGACAACAAATTTTAGTTTCTTGAAGCAATGCAATGTCAATAGAATAGTCTTTAAAGAACGCTCTAACCTTATCACACTTATTCAAGTCATTCAGACCTCTAATGTTCCAACTAATGATCCTCATAAATCAACAGTACTAGCCCTCTCTAATTCCTTACGTCTAATATACTCCCGATCAATCTCAATATCAGAAAAAATAAAAGATGTATCGCAAGCTAACTGAACCATTTGAATTGATTATAAAAATACTTAACACGTATAAAAAACATAAACGCTTTTCGACCATTTAAAATATGAATTTTTAATTAGTGTGTGCGCGTATGTGTGTGTATGTATATATATAAATATATATATATATATATATATATAAATATATATATATATATATATATAAATCTACTAATATATATACACGTATGTATATGTTTCGAATATTTTTATATATACATGTATATATAATTCCAAAATATAAATAATATAAATATATATATTAAATTTTTTTAAATTATTAACGTATGTTTAAAAATTTTAAATACGTGGAGAGTTACATTATAAATTTTTTCTTACAAATGAGTGGATTTGTATTTAATATATATATATATATATATAATTAAATTGCAAATAAATATGTAAGGAATTGTATGATAAAAATAATAACTTTTTATTTAAAATGTTTCAACCTAAAAAACAATTTTTAACATATGTAATTATATTTACTAATTAATAATTTATAAATAATTATTTTAAACTAAATATAAAATGATTTAATTATTAATTTCAAGAAAAAAATATGTATACATAAAAATATATCTATATATATAACTATATTTAAACATATCAATATTTGATATTTGAATTTTAAATTTAAAACACATTATATCTAGATCAAAAACTGATTTTTAAATTTAAATTTACCATTAGATATTTTAGATATTTATTCAATTCATTTTGAATTGGTCAATATATTATTTAGCAAGGCTAAGCGGGGTTATCTGGGCCCTTACTAGTTTACAGTAAACAGGAAAGAATCAAAACATGCTCTGATTTTTGGAAGACAGGATAAGGAAAATATTAAAATAAAGAAATAGAAGACAAGGGAGCACATATTACAAGAATACATGCACATAGCTCCACTTAACTCCAAATCAAGCAAATATAGGCATCAAAGCAGAAACTGCTAGTCACAATACCAAATTTGATAGCCTGCTGAATCTTATTCCAAAGCTACAGATTAGGTTAAATCTTACCATTGAAAAATATTTCATTTCTTTCTTTTCGTATGGCATGCAAGAACTTTGTTAGCCATAAAATCAACCAAGAGAACAAAGGAATGAAAGAAGATAACAAAAGCGTCAGCATTTACTAAAGTGGGTTTCGACAAAGATCGTGAATGAAGGTTTCGAAAGCATTGGGAAGGCTTTCGAAAGAGTCATAAGCAACAGGCACCCTCACAGGTGATAAAACACGAGAAAGCCTCCGAAAAAGATGAAAAAAGGAGAAATAAAGACACCTTTCCGCCTCTCTAAGACCTTTCGACACAGATGGGTCGGCAAAGACTGCTTCAGAACCTCCTTTCGAAGGCACTGAATGTTAATCTCCCATGAACGTGCCAAACCTTTTTGAACTAAGGGTTTCGCCCTCATAACAACCCTTTCGAAAGCATATACAAGCCTTTCGAACCGGTTAAAGCCAAAGACATTAGGGAAGGGTTCCACATCAATGCACGAACATACATTCGAAAGCAACTCAACATCATCGAAACCATCGGCACATCAACATCTTCGAAGTCCCTATAGACGACCTACCGACAGATTCAGAGGCACCTATCTAACTTCCAATGACAACAAAGCAACATGAAGGAAAAAGTGCAATTGGAGACCTTTCGACAACGTTGAAAGGTAATATAGAGGAAGCAACAAGAAAAGATACTCAAAACTTAACAAAGGCGAAAGGTTGGTAAAGGATCCTTTCGACTTAGTCGAAAGGGCTAGAGAAAGACCAAGAAAGCGCAAGGGTAAATCAAAGAACTCAGAGAAGATGCCTTACGACAGTTTCGAAGGCAGACATGGCCTTTCGACCAAGTTGAAAGGCGAGAGGCAGCATATAAGAAGGGGACCCACAACACCAGAATTGCTCTTTTCCAAATGAAATTTATAATTGTTACAACCGTTACAAGTGGGTACGTGGCAATTTTTGCAACATTTTCCCTATAGTTATAACCGTTAGGAAATTATACTTTTCCAACGCTTATAACCGTTGGAAAATTCCACTTTAAGGAATTTCCTAACGGTTATAACCGTAGGAAAATTTCGCATTCCCAGCGGTTATAAGCGTTGGGAAGCTGTAACAAAATTTGAAATGAAGATGCATCAATATATTATCATCGGCAACACAGACAAGAATAATCATTTATTTCAATTATAATAGATTAGATAGCACAACCAATACCATTAATTCATATACAAAATGCAACAGTAGCACAAATAACATCCAATTATTTAATAAACACAAAGAAAAACAAGGTGGGATAAATAAATTGACTACTTGCGTAAGAATTAAGCATGAATATATCCATACAAGGCCAACCAACCAAAAATATACGCTTGTTTGTTTTCCAAGATAAAATAAGTGCTATGTGCAGAGCCCATCTTCTATGTTGTTTTACCTCCACATCAGCAGCACTAACAGTCTGATGCACATATTACGTCATCCTTATATCCTACTTCCTCTTCTGTTTCTTCAAGTCTATAGAAAATTCAGCAAATGAAGCACCTTCGCTTGATTTGGGCATTCCCATTGCTTTTTTCCTAGCTTTTGAAGAACCTCCGGATCATTCCAGTACCTATTTAACATTTTTGGAACGAACAAGGAAAAGAAAAACTATGTTATTGACTAAAAGCCACATTTGTGAAATGCTGATAATGGAAATTATATAATATCGTATATTTTTCATGCATAGTCTACAATGACAATTTTGTAATAGCACAATACTGAACAAATACATAATAGCCTGTCAATATCTCAATTGTGTATATGCGAACTAAGTTGTATAAGACAAACTAAAATAGCATTGGAAAAATAAATAAAGGAGTAACTAAATCATTCAAAATGATAATGCATTTGTAATACATACTTTAATCATTGATACATTAGGTCCTAAGAGATGATACCTTAATTCTATATATTTTAATTTGATTAGGCAACCTAATGAATTATTATCTTACTTGCATTTACCCTAAAAACATCAAGATTTTGAATAATGTTTCATAGAAAAGGTATTTTTTTCAATACATGTTATCTACCGCTAATCATGAATGCGTCAAATATTAAAGAACATCCATTTAGCCATCAAAGTTTAAAAACCTATGATAAATCGGCATAAACTATAATAAATAAGCATGACTGGAAAATAATATGTTATGTAAAAAACAGTAACATATTTACTAGTATATGAGAATGTATTGACTATTAGATCCTACATGGATAACATGTTTCTGTATCAATGGAGAATTATAGATAAATCTGATCAAATTATATATTATTAAGTGGAAAAAAAACATTTAGTCACATGTTTCAGTATCAATGAAGAATAATATATCTGATCAACTTATTTCATTATTTAGTCACATTTCCCAAATTGTAAAGGATTTTGTATAGTTAAACTTCTTAGTTTACATAATACTATCCAACATACCATTAATCCATAAGAAATGAAGTAAACTTCCAATTCCTTGTTGATAAGGATCATTTCTTCAACTAACTAATTACAAGATTTTATGGAAATGGTGATATATTATAAGATCTAATCTAGATAAGTAGTTTATTTTATATGTTGATTTCGTATCCATGTATGGAAGTTATATTTATGGGATAACAAAAGGCAAGAGCTTGTTTGCTAAATATGTTTTTTTCCAAACAAGACTTATATATTATAAACTTCTGTTATCGTTTTTCACTAGTCTATTTATGTTTTATCCAATATGCACTTCTGGTTGGGCTCTTCAAAAAAACAGGAATAATAAGTGGGGCCTTAATCTTATAAATAGCAAAGATATATATACACATTAGAAAAATTAGACTGGTATGGATTTTACAAACATCGGTGTGCTTATAAACATAAAAAACATGTAGACTGCAAGGTCAAAATTGTATTTTATGTTATGAGATGCAAGTTAGATGAAATCCTATCTACATTAAGGAATGCAATGCTTGCCAACAAGGAAAAACAAACTTTATCACTGTGTAAGTTGTTTCAAATCATAAACATGGATGGTTATCACTATGTAAGGTTTAGTTTTGTGAAAACAGGGACTCTAACATTCAAAAAGAAAAACCTGGTAGATTTTGTCAAATTTCAAAGACTTCGATAAAAATTTCATGAATATTAAGGAGTTAAGTCTATTATATATCAACATAAGGGTTTTGTGAAAATTCCCTTAAATCTCCTCTTTTCAATCAAATAAACGACAATGGGTGTTTGTTCACTATCACACATGCTTCATACTAGTTAGTAATTATACTCCAATTGGCAGGAAAAAAAAATAAAGTTAAAAAATTAAAGGTAAATACCACATAATCCTAATACTAAACAAAGTCTTACCATACAGGCACAACATTATCAACAGATATCTCTTAATAACTTAATCCAAGGATTCCATCAAATTTCGTTACCAAGAAAGTGAGGCCAGGTTCTTTAGTTGTTTCGATGAAAACCTACGAATATATAGTTCTTATGAGTGCTCCATTTTGACTTGATAAAGTGAGATGTTGATTCTCAATATCCTAACCTAATTCTTGACAATTAAGTCGCCAACTGTAACATAATCCTGGCTTAGAAAGCCTTAGATCGACCCTGTTCCATATTGAATTGCAACAGATTTCCTTGTTATATAATATTATATGACATGGAATCATATCATGATTATATATGCAATGCATATGAAAAATCATAATGATTTGTGAGAAAAATGATATTATGAAAAAAACTACCAATCATGGAAAAAGGAAAATATAATATAAATTGTGGGTACTAGCATTGTTTAGATTGCCATATCTTTTCTTCTATATCAATTTGTATAACATACATATCACCCTGCTTATAAATAGTAGTTATAAGTTAGAACCGAATATAGCTTGGCGTGTAACATTATTTCTTGTCCTCTGATTTTGAAGGAAGAAAGAAAAAATGTTAGTGTTAGTATAAAATAATTGATTTTAAATCTTATATGAGCTAAAAAGGACAGTTTAGTATTGATATAAAATGATATAAGTATGAGTTGAGCGCTGAAATAATTTTTTTAGTATCTATTTTAAAAAACTCAATACATGGAAGTTGCAACTTGCTAGTGCAAATTGCAAAGTGGTAGCTAAGAGTGCTGTACAAGTGCTACTTGCAACTGAAGTAGAACCTGAAAGTGCCTCTTACAGCAAGTAGCGCTAGCAGTTTTGAGGGAACTACATATATCGTGAAGCAAAGAACAATGAGCCAAAGATTAAAGGTTGTATGGGAACAATATTTGCATGACTACTTAAATATAATTTTGAGAGAATTGAAGAGAAAAGTGGAACTATTTGAAAAGAAAGAAGCTGCCTAGAATTTTAAAGATAGTTTTTAGGCTTATTCCCATTACATTCAATTTCAATAACATCAATTTCCATGAACACGAACGAGGCATAAGATTTATCTTCATAGTTATTAGACATTTTCTATGGTAAACTGGTGTATATGCAGTTTATATGACAAAAATAGGTGATTATTTTCCATACAATTTTGCTAGTAGGAATAAGTTTCAAAAAAGTTAAATAGTAGATATTTTTCTGTCCACATTATTCTAGGTTAATTTGTTTGTATATATTCAAAATAGTATTACCAATTATACAACTTTTTTCAAGAATTAATAGATAAAATCTTTACTAATTGATGACTGTCGATTAAATGTAGGATGACTTAATGAGTATACAGGAAAAAACATTAATTGTATGATGATTTTATAATTACTAATTAAAACAAAACATTATTTCAGTTATCTATACAAAAATTACATTAATTGAATTTAATTAGTTTGTGAAAAATAAGTAAAGGAAAAGATGTACATAAAAAAATATAAGGGATAAAAAAGTACGTTTATATCCTGCTATTAGATATGTGGTTTCTTAGTGCATTTCATTTATCAAACACGGAGAAAAAAAATTATCTATTGCAAAATGGACCAATAATATCTAAAGTGATAAAGGCTAATATGATCACGTAAATTACATTATCTCATTTTTGGAATATAAGTTGTTTTATATATAATATTTTTTGTTATGTTAGCTCTCAACAGTAGTTTTGAATACCATAATGAACACCCAATTTTCGTGGCTACACTATTTAAGAAATACCACAACTCAAAACACCATTTTGGTTGTACTGTCTAAGAAATACCACAACTCAAAACACCATTCTTTAGTAAATCCATGCATTTGTTTGGATATCTTCTAAAGTTTTAAATGCTCCAGTGAGTATATTGCAGTTTTAAACATATATAAACATATTTGTTTTTTTAGCATATGTTTTTAGTTACTTTAGCTAAGTAATTTTAGATTGATATTCACATAATTAATTCAAAGCATATACTTTGAAAGCTAATAATGTTTTTTAAAATTAACTAAAGTTCATAAAATTAACAATGTCTAAAATGCTAATAAAATTTTATAAAATTAACCAAATTTGTAAATTAAAAAAATTATATTATTAACATAATCTCATAAAAATTGACTAAGTTTATAAAATTAATTAAGCAATTATGGAAAACAAACTTAGGAATCAAAGAAACTAAGGTAACAGCCATGCATACAAGCTACTTCAAAGCATATTAAGTAGTGCAAATAGTTGATACTTTATATTACCAGTAATATGAAGCTACTAAAGATTCAGGCAACCTAACCATGCATATTATGTTGATGTTCAAATCTCACTGATGTTGAGGCTAGCGAGGTTGAGGCCCAACATATCCATCACCATAACCAGCTCCATAGCCCACTTAATCTCTATAAACATTAAATATGTAAAAATAAGTATAAAATAATCATATAGAAAGTTATATAATTCATATATAACAAAATAAAATACAATTTGTTCGCCTTGTTTAAGAATGTGTATATGTGATTCACCTAAGGCCTCCAAAGAGCAGACTTTAGAATGATTAACATCTAACCGCACCGAAAACACAAATACAGAATCATACTATATACAAACAATTTTTGTTTATAACCTCAGGCTTGTGCTATACTTCGCAGTTCATAAACCAGCTTATGAACAGAAATTGCTAAAAATGCGCTTGTTTTTCTATTTTTAGAAATAAACTACATGCCAACACAAACATCATCCTGACATCAAAATCACCCTGATCAGGATATTAAATGCAACCTTCAATGTTTATTCTATTATAATTACAATTTCTCTGTTTTTAAATCGATATTATTCAAACCAAATCTAAGAACAATACGATATTGGGAAGACAATACAAAGTGACTATCATGCGCACTTGTAAGCTATTGTCAAGATTGATCATAGAGTAAACACAAAGTGAAATATAAAGATTTGCTACTGAAATATATATGAATCAAGTTAAACTGACATGATCAAACTTGATAGATCAAACACTGCCAGAACAAGTGAAGCTTACTTTTAGCTTGAATTCAAATATTATACCAATTAATTTAAACTACCAAATTCATTACCAAAAACTGCCAAATTAAAACTACCAAACTAAACCAATTTAGTGCGTGAATAACGAAAAAAATACTAAATTCAAACTTTATAAATTAGTTTAGATGAATAAAAAATATTACATTATACGAATATTTTATTGGATTCTAAAAAATGCCTCCAATATAATAAACAACTTTCAATCTATGTTTTATGCAGTTTCAATTTTTCAAAAATAATAAGCAACTATCAACTAGTGCAAAAGAGGAAACTAATAATTAATGTTTAGTAATTGATCTAATCAGTAATGATATAATTTAGTTATGTTTGACATTGAGATGATACCAAGATGCTTGAGATTCAGAGCATACCAAGATTCAAATGATGCTTGAGATTGAGACGATACCGAAGGTTATGGCACCTACAATACTTGAAAATTCACGCATAGTTTATACATAGAAGAAGAAATATAGTAGATTGAAGAAGCAAATAGATTTGAAATTGACAAAGATTACCTGATCCAAAGATGTGAGGTGCAGACATACTGGGGGGATTAACCATGGTCAGACTGTTGATAATGGCTGTTTCTTGATCAAGAATTGGGAAAGGTTAAGGTTAGCAGAAGATTTGCAGAAGGTTAAGATGATGAGAGGAGAAATCAGGAGGAAGAAGAAGCTTATAGAGATCAGGAAATTAGAAGGAGAGATATAGAAGAGAGTGTAATAAGATTTGTAAAAAGAAATGTAACAGTACAGGAATGAAAATGATTTTTCTTTATTCATATGCTTTCTCTTGTACATGCTTGCACTTATATACTGGTGCTTACAACGGCTATATTAGCCAACTCATTTCAACTAAGAAATAACATAATTTGATTTAAATCCACATACAAAAATGATTACAAGCAGCAGGTTATTTCTTTGAGTGTGCACGTGCACACATGCACGCAGTGATACAGCCTCCCATCTTCAGTTCTGGTCCAAGCCTTCATCACCACCAATTGATAGCTTACTTCTGACACAACTAAGAACCTCCTCAGACGAACTTCCGACCATACTTTGATCATCTTGCCTGCAGTTTGATTTTCCTGTAGCTCCTCTGTTTAACAACATGGATATCAATGAGGAGTTGTTACAACTCCCCTCCTCTTCAAGAATCGACCTTGTCCCAAGGTCTAAGGTAGGAAATCTCCTGACCAATGGCCAGTAATCTTCCCATGTCGCTTCTTCATCAGATCTTCCTCTCCATTTAATCAAAACCTGAACCACAACTTTCCCATTTCTCGGCACAATCCTTCTGTCTAATATTACTTCAGGTTGAGCCACTTCTTCTTCAACATAGCTAGGAACATCATCTTGTATTACCAACTGTTCCCCTATTCTCTTCTTCAGCTGGGATACATGGAAGACAGGATGGATGTGTACGTGGCTGGGCAGTTGTAGTTTGTAAGCAACTTTACCAATCTTTGCTTCTACTTGGTATGGTCCATAAAACTTTGGCGATAATTTGTGTGTTCTTTGATTCCTTGCAGTAATTTGCCTATAGGGTTGGAGCTTTAAGAAAACCCAATCTCCTACTTTAAATTCTCTATCACTTCTTTTTAAGTCAGCATACTTTTTCATTCTATTTTGTGCCAGTTTTAAACTGTCCTTCAAAAACTCCAATACTATGTCTCTGCTGAACAATATATCTTCTACTTGTTCCACCTTAGCCGTATTAGGAACATATGACAACAAATTTGGGGGTTCAATTCCGTATACAGCCTTGTAGGGTGTAGTGTTAGTAGAAGTTTTCCAAGAAGTATTGTACCAATACTCGGCAAGATGACGCAGCGGATAATTCAAAACGATCTTCAATCGATGAAAGTAGCAATCGATGGATTGATGAATGCTGAATTGCCCGAATTCGTTGATCCGAAGATACCGAACTCTAGCTATCTCTGACTCGTTGATCCGAAGATACCGGAAAGAGATCTACGATTCTTCGACGTTGATCTTGCGCACAAGATACCGTGAATCGGCTTCAACAAACGATGATCCGAGCGCACTCGAATGACGTTAGTGGAGATAGGAGATACACTCGACTACCAATTGAAATTGAAAGCAACAAGCTAACAAAAGAGAATTTTATTCAATATTCAACAACCTTTACAAATGAAAACACTCGCCTATTTATAGGCTACAACACGCAAGCAGAAAAAATTACAACTCCTAAGTCGGCAACCGACTTAACAACGTCTCCGACTTAACATAAGTCGTACACGACTTAAGCCCAAACAGTTACAAAACACATACAAAAGCTTCAAAGAAAAATACAAGTACTTAACTCGGCTCCGACTTATCAATGTTCATCTCCGACTTATAATTAAGTCGTACGCGACTTAAAAATTGCAGTGATTCCCGCTACCTCGGCAACGACTCAGCTTATCTCGGCAACGACTCATGGGGTATCTCGGCAACGACTTCAACGAATCGCGACTTAATCAAGTGCCGCGACTTAAACAATGTCGCTCGCGAGTTTTCTGGCAATGATTTAGGGTTAGGTCGGAACTTGTGATGCGCTTCCGCGACATGGGGTTTAGGACGGTCGCGACTTTGGGAAGAGGTGTTAGGTCGTAGCTCGGCATGGAAGGTTGGGGATAGGTCGTGGGTCGCGATTGAGGTGGGAGTTAGGTCGTAGGTCGGCATGAAGGTGGGAGTTAGGTCGTAGGTCGGCATGAAGGTGGGAGTTAGGTCGGAGTCTCTGGTCGTCGAACCTAGGTATGCTGCTTCATCATCCTCCCCTTGTTGACAAAAATTCGACCTCGAATTTGTACTTCTCTCCTTTTCAACAAGCTCATCTCCATGGTACGGAATCAAATGTTTAACGTTGAAAACGTCAGCAGTGTGAATGTGTTCGGGCAACTTTAACTGATAAGCATTGTCATTGATTTTCTTCAAGATTTCTACTGGTCCAATCTTTCGAGCTTTCAACTTGTTGTAAGTCCCAACTGGAAAACGATCTTTCGTCAATACCGCGTAAACAAAATCACCCTCTTTGAAGACTACACTCCTTCGTTTCTTATCCGCCATTTGTTTGTACTTCTCATTTGCCTTTTCCAATCGTTCCTGAACGATTCTATGGCACTCCGTCAACCCTTCAACAAAATCAGCAGCTTTCTTAACTGTCTTCTTTGATTGTGGTATTACCGTTAAATCCAACGGGCCCTTCGGTAAGCTCGAATAAACAATCTGGAATGGACTGAACCCAGTACTTCGATTCACAGCATGATTATGGGCAAATTCTGCCTGACATAACTTCACATCCCAACTCTTTAGATTATCTTGAACAAGACACCTCAACAAGTTTCCCAACGATCGATTAACCACCTCCGTTTGTCCATCAGTTTGCGGATGATAAGCACTACTAAACTTCAGCTTTGTTCCCACCATTTTCCACAAACTCAACCAAAAGTGACTCAGAAATCGAGTATCTCTATCTGACACAATAGATTCTGGCAATCCATGAAGTCGATAGATCTCCTTGAAAAACAACTGAGCAACATGAACAGCATCTGCCGTTTTCTTACAAGCAATAAAGTGTGCCATCTTCGAAAATCTGTCAACCACCACATAAATGGAATCATTACCACGCTGCGTTCTCGGTAATCCCAACACGAAGTCCATGCTGATATCAACCCATGGTTTGGTAGGCACCGGTAACGGTATATATAGCCCCGCATTCGTCGCTGTTCCTTTTGAAACCTGACAAATATGACACCTCTCCACAAATCTTTCTACCTCTTTCCTCATTGACGGCCAAAAATAAGATTGAGAAATTAACTGCAAAGTACGATCTCTACCCACATGGCCTTCTTGACGCAGCGGATAATTCAAAACAAACTTCAATCGATGAAAATAGCAATCTGTGTATTGATGGATACTGAAACGCCCGAATTCGTTGATCCGAAGATACCGAACTCTAGCTATCTCTGACTCGTTGATCCGAAGATACCGGGAAAGAGATCTACGATTCTTCGACGTTGATCTTGCGCACAAGATACCGTGAATCGGCTTCAACAAACGATGATCCGAGCGCACTCGAATGACGTTAGTGGAGATAGGAGATACACTCGACTACCAATTGAAATTGAAAGCAACAAGCTAACAAAAGAGAATTTTATTAAATTTTCAACAACCTTTACAAATGAGAGACTCGGCCTATTTATAGGCATTTTACAACTCACAAAAAAAAAACAACAAAATTACAAGTATTAAGTCGGTTCCGAGCTAAGGCTTCCGACTCAACATTTACAACTTTACACGCCTTCAGCGACTTTAACAAACAGACCAAAACATTAAAGAAAAATACAAGTATTTAACTCGGTTCCAACTCAAATAACTCGGCAACGTCTTCAACAAATCGCGACTTAAAGTTGCAGTGATTTCCGTTACCTCAGCAACGACCTATGGATCTTATCTCGGCAACCGACTCAGGGGGAAGTATCTCGGTTCCGACTTATGGTTATCTCGTCGCCGACTTATGGTATCTCGTCTTCGACTTATGGGGTATCTCGGCAACGACTCAACGAACCGCGACTTATTCAGGTGCCGCGACTTATCAATGTCGCTCGCGAGTTTCTGGCAATGATTTAGGTTTAGGTCGGTCGCGATTGAGGTGGGAGTTAGGTCGTAGGTCGGCATGAAGGTGGGAGTTAGGTCGGAGGCGATTGAGTTGGAGCTTAGGTCGGCAACTGGAGTGGGAGTTAGGTCGTCACTTGGAGTGGGAGTTAGGTCGGCAATGGGAGTGGGAGTTAGGTCGGCAATTGGATTGGAGCTTAGGTATGCTGCTTCATCATCCTCCCCTTGTTGACAAAAATTCGACCTCGAATTTGTACTTCTCTCTTTTTCAACAAGCTCATCTCCATGGTACGGAATCAAATGTTTAACGTTGAAAACGTCAGCAGTGTGAATGCGATCTGGCAACTTTAACTGATAAGCATTGTCATTGATTTTCTTCAAGATTTCTACTGGTCCAATCTTTCGAGCTTTCAACTTGTTGTAAGTCCCAACTGGAAAACGATCTTTTGTCAATACCGCGTAAACAAAATCACCCTCTTTGAAGACTACACTCCTTCGTTTCTTATCCGCCATTTGTTTGTATTTCTCATTTGTCTTTTCCAATCGTTCCTGAACGATTCTATGGCACTCCGTCAACCCTTCAACAAAATCAGCAGCTTTCTTAACTGTCTTCATTGATTGTGGTATTACCGTTAAATCCAACGGTCCCTTTGGTAAGCTCGAATAAACAATCTGGAATGGACTGAACCCAGTACTTCGATTCACAGCACGATTATGGGCAAATTCTGCCTGACATAACTTCACATCCCAACTCTTTAGATTATCTTGAACAAGACACCTCAACAAGTTTCCCAACGATCGATTAACCACCTCCGTTTGTCCATCAGTTTGCGGATGATAAGCACTACTGAACTTCAGCTTTGTTCCCACCATTTTCCACAAACTCAACCAAAAGTGACTCAGAAATCGAGTATCTCTATCTGACACAATAGATTCTGGCAATCCATGAAGTCGATAGATCTCCTTGAAAAACAACTGAGCAACATGAACAGCATCTGCCGTTTTCTTACAAGCAATAAAGTGGGCCATTTTCGAGAATCTGTCCACCACCACATATATGGAATCGTTACCTCGTTGTGTCCTCGGTAATCCCAACACGAAGTCCATACTCACATCAACCCATGGTTTAATTGGTACAGGTAATGGCATATATAAACCAGCATTAGTCGCAGTTCCTTTCGAAACCTGACAAATATGACATCTCTCAACAAATCTTTCCACCTCTTTCCTCATTGACGGCCAAAAATAAGATTGAGAAATTAACTGTAAGGTACGGTCTCTCCCAACATGTCCTTCTTCGTGTAACTCTTTGATAATCTTCATTCTCAGACTACCCTCCGGTATGCACAATCTATTTCCCTTGAAAAGAAAACCATCAATCATCATAAACTCATCAGTCTTCCCTTCATTGTTCCTTTCAACAAATTTCTTAAAATAAGAGTCTTCTGCAGTCTGCTCCGGCAATAATTCAAAACCAGTCACCTCAACTTTCATTGTTGTCAACAAATGACTCCTTCTACTTAAAGCATCAGCCACACGATTGGTTACCCCTGACTTGTGCTTAACGACAAAAGTAAACTGCTGTAAATAAGCAATCCACGATGCATGTCTCGCTGAAATCTTGTCTTGCCCTTGCAGATGCTTCAATGCTTCATGATCAGTGTAAAGAACAAACTCCTTCTGAAATAGATAATGTCTCCAGTGTTTAATAGATTGTACAACAGCGTAGAACTCCACATCATATGTATTGTATCGCATCTTCGCTCCTGACAACTTCTCACTGAAATAGGCAATTGGACGCCCCTTCTGGCTCAACACCCCTCCAATCCCAACCTTGGATGCATCAGTATGTAGTTCAAACACCAACTGAAAATCAGGTAGCACTAGAATTGGTGCAGATGTCAGCAATTCCTTGATTTTTCCAAAAGCAATTCCTGCTTCCTCTGACCATGAAAACTGTTTGCCTTTCATACAATCTGTAACAGGCGCCATCACACTACTAAAGTGTGGGATAAACCTTCGATAAAATGAAGCCAACCCATGAAAACTACGAACTTCCGTTGTCGTCTTGGGCTGCGGCCAATTTCTGATCGCCTCAACTTTACTTTGGTCAACCTGTATTCCTTTCTCTGAAACAACATACCCCAGAAATAAGACACTATGCGTCATGAACACGCATTTCTTCGTTGCAGCATAGAATTGTTCTTGTCGCAATACCATCAGCACTTCTCTAAGATGATTCAAATGTTCCTCCGGACTCCCACTGTAAATAAGAATATCATCGAAATACACCACCACGAATTTTCCAATGAACGGTCGAAAAATCTGATTCATCACCCTCATGAAAGTACTTGGTGCATTGGATAAACCAAATGGCATGACTAACCATTTGTATAGACCCTCCCTGGTTTTAAAAGCAGTCTTCCACTCATCTCCTGGTCTGATACGAATTTGATGATATCCGCTCTTCAAATCAATCTTAGAAAAGATAGTAGCTCCGCTTATCTGATCCAACAAGTCATCCAACCTCGGCATTGGAAATCTATATCTCACGGTAATTTTATTCAATGCTCGACTGTCAGTGCACATTCTCCATGTCCCATCCTTCTTGGGTACCAATAAAGCTGGTACAGCACAAGGACTCAGACTCTCCTGCACACGCCCTTGTTCAAGCAATTCCTCTACCTGCCTCCGCAATTCTTCATGTTCCTTCGGACTCATTCGATAATGTGGTCTGTGTGGCAATACAGCACCGGGAACAAGATCTATCTGATGTTGTATATCCCTCAACGGTGGCAACTCCGTTGGTAACTCATCTGGAAATACATCGTCAAATTCTTTCAGAACTGGTTTAACTTCTTCTGGAATTTCAATCTCTTCACTGCTTTCTCGTCCAATCAACAAGAATACTTCCGGCTCTTCTTCAACTTCTTTAACAAACTCCTTCAAAGTCAATAAAGTTTTCAGCTCTTCGATTTCCTCCACTTTGTTTTCTTCCTGTTGGCGTTTCTTCGGAACCAGAGTAATCTTTGTACCTTCGAACATGAAACTGTAACTGTTGGTCCGTCCATCATGTTGTACTGCTCTATCAAACTGCCATGGCCTGCCCAACAACAGATGACACACATCCATGTCTACTACATCACACCAAACCTCATCCTTGTATTTCTTCCCAATTGAAAACTTCACACAAGCTCTTCGTCCAACTTTCACTTCACCACCCTTCCTCAACCAAGCTAACTTGTACGGTTTAGGATGTTTCTCAGTTTTCAACTCCAACTTCTTCACTGCTTCTGTAGAGATAATATTATCGCAACTCCCAGCATCAATAACAAATTTACAAACTCTTCCCAGAATAGTGCATGTAGATTGAAAGATATTGTTCCTCAACCAACTACTTTCCTCCTCTTGCTTCGGTGTTAAACAACTTCTCCTCATCATCAATGCATACCCGTCATCTCCCGACAGTAAGTCTTCCTCCTCAACTGGTAAAGAATTAGAACATTCAGCTTCTTCATCCTCATCCTCAACCTCAGCAATCATTGCTCTCTTCTTTGGCTTTGGACACTCATTACTTTTATGACCCAACTCTTGACAGTTGTAACATTTGAATCCGTTGTTAACCTTTGCTTTCTCAACCTCCTTCATCACTGGTTTACTGATAGGTTTGGAAACATTAGCACTTCCACTAACACCCTTCACTTGATTGTTGGAATTAGTAAACACACCACCTCCTCGTCTACCCTGCTTCTCCCAAGCCAACGCTTTTTGATGTGCCTCTGCTACAGATCTTGGATCGAACATATTAACCATATCCTGGATCTGCATTCTCAATCCCCCAATGAATCTAGATGTCAGCTGCTCTTCCGTTTCCATAATATCATTCCTCGCAATAAGCTGGTAAAACTCATCCGCATAATCATTAACAGTCTTTGTGCCCTGCCTCAAGTTCTGCAAACGTTGATACATCAAAGATTGATAATTGTAAGGTAAGAACGTTGCTTTCATCAATTTCTTCATCTTCTCCCAAGATTCAACTTTTGACTTCCCCATTCGTTCTCGTGTAAGTTTAGTTTGCTGCCACCATGCCAAAGCTCTACCCCTCAACCTTGTAGCAACCAACTTCACTCTACGACGTTCTGGAACTTCTTTGAAATCAAAAATTTCTTCAACATTAGCCATCCAATCCAAAAACTCCTCAGCCTGCATACCACCTTTGAATTCTGGAATTTCTGTCTTCATCCCAGATTCCCACTTGTGATCGTATTCCGACTGATTCCTTCCTCGTCCACGTCCTCGTCCATGAACACTACCACCATCATACTCTTCTTCACCATCCGATGTATATCGATGTCGATCCTGACCACCAACATCTCTACCACCACCATTTCTTCCACCAACATTCCTACGATCCACATTCCTCCGATCTCGATCAGTCACATTTCTATCACGACCTCGATCATCAACATTTCTATCACAATCTCGATCCACGCTTCTATGATCACTATCAACACTTCTCTCCCGATTAGAATGTGGTGAAATCCTACTTCTTCCATGGCTCGATTCAGGTGAAACCCTTCTCTGATTTTGACTCATTTCCAACATCATCCTCTCTAATCGACCAATCCCTTCTGTAAGCTTCTCATTGAAATTCTCGTTGATTCGTTGCTCCATTTCGTCGGCCTCTTCTCTTCCGTACAAAGCATTAATATTGCGATAACGTTGAACTCGTCTTGGCGGCATGATTGAATACTTCACAAACACTTCAACAAATTCACACTTCAAGTTTTCAAACACCTTTCGAACTTTGATCCAAAATGAAATGGATCGAAACTCCAACTTTGTTGCAAAAATATGATGAACACGATGAACACAACTTCAACACTTCAAATTCTCGGTTCCAAGACTCGATTTAGCTATGATTGGCTAAAACAAGCTCTGATACCAAACTGACGCAGCGGATAATTCAAAACAAACTTCAATCGATGAAAATAGCAATCTGTGTATTGATGGATACTGAAACGCCCGAATTCGTTGATCCGAAGATACCGAACTCTAGCTATCTCTGACTCGTTGATCCGAAGATACCGGGAAAGAGATCTACGATTCTTCGACGTTGATCTTGCGCACAAGATACCGTGAATCGGCTTCAACAAACGATGATCCGAGCGCACTCGAATGACGTTAGTGGAGATAGGAGATACACTCGACTACCAATTGAAATTGAAAGCAACAAGCTAACAAAAGAGAATTTTATTAAATTTTCAACAACCTTTACAAATGAGAGACTCGGCCTATTTATAGGCATTTTACAACTCACAAAAAAAAAAACAAAATTACAAGTATTAAGTCGGTTCCGAGCTAAGGCTTCCGACTCAACATTTACAACTTTACACGCCTTCAGCGACTTTAACAAACAGACCAAAACATTAAAGAAAAATACAAGTATTTAACTCGGTTCCGACTCAAATAACTCGGCAACGTCTTCAACAAATCGCGACTTAAAGTTGCAGTGATTTCCGTTACCTCAGCAACGACCTATGGATCTTATCTCGGCAACCGACTCAGGGGGAAGTATCTCGGTTCCGACTTATGGTTATCTCGTCGCCGACTTATGGTATCTCGTCTTCGACTTATGGGGTATCTCGGCAACGACTCAACGAACCGCGACTTATTCAGGTGCCGCGACTTATCAATGTCGCTCGCGAGTTTCTGGCAATGATTTAGGTTTAGGTCGGTCGCGATTGAGGTGGGAGTTAGGTCGTAGGTCGGCATGAAGGTGGGAGTTAGGTCGGAGGCGATTGAGTTGGAGCTTAGGTCGGCAACTGGAGTGGGAGTTAGGTCGGCAATGGGAGTGGGAGTTAGGTCGGCAATTGGATTGGAGCTTAGGTATGCTGCTTCATCACTTCTTCATGTAGTTCTTTAACAATCTTCATTCTCAAGCTACAGTCTGGGATGCACAATCGATTTCCTTTAAACAGAAAACCATCCACCATCAAAAACTCATCCGTCTTTCCCTCCTTAACTTTATCAACAAACTTCATGAAGTAAGGATCTTCAACAAATAATTCCGGCAACATTTCAAACCCTGTCACTTCAACTTTCATTGTCGTCAACAAATGACTCCTCCTGCTCAAAGCATCAGCCACACGATTGGTTACCCCTGACTTGTGTTTAACGACAAAAGTAAACTGTTGCAGATATGCAATCCACGATGCATGTCTCGCTGAAATCTTGTCTTGCCCTTGCAAATGCTTCAATGCTTCATGATCAGTGTAAAGAACAAACTCCTTTTGAAATAGATAGTGTCTCTAGTGCTTAATAGATTGCACAACAGCATAAAACTCCACATCATATGTACTGTATCGCATCTTCGCTCCGGACAACTTCTCACTGAAATATGCAATAGGACGCCCCTTCTGACTCAACACCCCTCCAATCCCAACCTTGGATGCATCAGTATGTAGTTCAAACACCAACTGAAAATCAGGTAGCACTAGAATTGGTGCAGAGGTCAAAAGATCTTTGATTCGTTCAAAAGCAACCTCGGCTTCCTCCGTCCATGCAAACTGTTTACCTTTCATGCAATCTGTAACAGGCGCCATCACACTACTAAAGTGTGGAATAAACCTTCGATAAAATGAAGCCAACCCATGAAAACTACGAACTTCCGTTATCGTCTTGGGCTGCGGCCAATTTCTGATCGCCTCAACTTTACTTTGGTCAACATGTATTCCTTTCTCTGAAACAACATACCCCAGAAATAAAACACTATGCGTCATGAACACGCATTTCTTCGTTGCAGCATAGAATTGTTCTTGTCGCAATACCATCAGCACTTCTCTAAGATGATTCAAATGTTCCTCTGGGCTCCCACTGTAGATAAGAATATCATCGAAATACACCACCACAAATTTTCCAATGAACGGTCGAAAAATCTGATTCATCACCCTCATGAAAGTACTTGGTGCATTTGATAAGCCAAACGGCATGACCAACCATTCGTATAGACCCTCCCTGGTTTTAAAAGCAGTCTTCCACTCATCTCCTGGTCTGATACGAATTTGATGATATCCGCTCTTCAAATCAATCTTAGAAAAGATAGTAGCTCCGCTTATCTGATCCAACAAGTCATCCAACCTCGGCATTGGAAATCTATATCTCACGGTAATCTTATTCAATGCTCGACTGTCAGTGCACATTCTCCATGTCCCATCCTTCTTGGGTACCAATAAAGCTGGTACAGCACAAGGACTCAGACTCTCCTGCACACGCCCCTGTTCAAGCAATTCCTCTACCTGCCTCCGCAATTCTTCATGTTCCTTCGGACTCATTCGATAATGTGGTCTGTGTGGCAATACGGCACCGGGAACAAGATCTATCTGATGTTGTATATCCCTCAACGGTAGCAACTCCGTTGGTAACTCCTCTGGAAATACATCGTCAAATTCTTTCAGAACTGGTTTAACTTCTTCTGGAATTTCAACCTCTTCACTGTTTTCTCGTCCAATCAACAAGAATACTTCCGGCTCTTCTTCAACTTCTTTAACAAACTCCTTCAAAGTCAATAAAGTTTTCAGCTCTTCGATTTCCTCCACTTTGTTTTCTTCCTGTTGGCGTTTCTTCGGAACCAGAGTAATCTTTGTACCTTCGAACATGAAACTGTAACTGTTGGTCCGTCCATCATGTTGTACTGCTCTATCAAACTGCCATGGCCTGCCCAACAACAGATGAAACACATCCATGTCTACTACGTCACACCAAACCTCATCCTTGTATTTCTTCCCAATTGAAAACTTCACACAAGCTCTACGTCCAACTTTCACTTCACCACCCTTCCTCAACCAAGCTAACTTGTACGGTTTAGGATGTTTCTCGGTTTTCAACTCCAACTTCTTCACCGCTTCTGTAGAGATAATATTATCACAACTTCCAGCATCAATAACAAATTTACAAACTCTTCCCAGAATAGTGCATGTAGATTGAAAGATATTGTTCCTCAACCAACTACTTTCCTCCTCTTGCTTCGGTGTTAAACAACTTCTCCTCATCATCAATGCATACCCGTCATCTCCCGACAGTAAGTCTTCCTCCTCAACTGGCAAAGAATTAGAGCATTCAGCTTCTTCATCCTCATCCTCAACCTCAGCAATCATTGCTCTCTTCTTTGGCTTTGGACACTCATTGCTTTTATGACCCAACTCCTGACAGTTGTAACATTTGAATCCGTTGTTAACCTTTGCCTTCTCAACCTCCTTCACCACTGGTTTACTGACTGGTTTAGAAACATTAGAACTTCCACCAACACCCTTCACTTGATTATTGGAATTCGTAAACACACCACCTCCTCGTCGTCCCTGCTTCTCCCAAGCCAACGCTTTCTGATGTTCTTCCGCCACAGATCTTGGATCGAACATATTAACCATATCCTGAATCTGCATTCTCAATCCCCCAATGAATCTCGCTGTCAGCTGCTCTTCTGTTTCCATAATATCATTCCTCGCGATAAGCTGATAAAACTCATCTGCGTAATCATTAACAGTCTTTGTGCCCTGCCTCAAGTTCTGCAAACGTTGATACATCAGAGATTGATAATTGTAAGGTAAGAACGTTGCTTTCATCAATTTCTTCATCTTCTCCCAAGATTCAACTTTAGACTTCCCCATTCGTTCACGTGTAAGTTTAGTTTGCTGCCACCATGCCAAAGCTCTAACCCTCAACCTTGTAGCAACCAACTTCACTCTACGACATTCTGGAACTTCTTTGAAATCAAAAATTTCCTCAACATTAGCCATCCAATCCAAAAACTCCTCAGACTGCATACCACCTTTGAATTCTGGAATTTCGGTTTTCATCCCAGATTCCCACTTGTGATCGTACTCCGACTGATTCCTTCCTCGTCCACGTCCTCGTCCATGAACACTACCACCATCATACTCTTCTTCACCATCCGATGTATATCGATGTCGATCCTGACCACCAACATCTCTACCACCACCATTCCTTCCACCAACATTCCTACGATCCACATTCCTTCGATCACGATCATTCACATTTCTATCACGATTTCGATCTTCAATATTTCTATCACAATCTCGATCCACGCTTCTATGATCACTATCGTCACTTCTCTCTCGATTTGAATGTGGTGAAATCCTACTTCTTCCATGGCTCGATTCAGGTGAAACCCTTCTCTGATTTTGACTCATTTCCAACATCATCCTCTCTAATCGACCAATCCCTTCCGTAAGCTTCTCATTGAAATTCTCGTTGATTCGTTGCTCCATTTCGTCGGCCTCTTCTCTTCCGTACAAAGCATTAATATTGCGATGACGTTGAACTCGTCTTGGCGGCATGATTGAATACTTCACAAACACTTCAACAAATTCACACTTCAAGTTTCAAACACCTTTCGAACTTTGATCCAAAATGAAATGGATCGAAAACTCCAACTTTGTTGCAAAATATGATGAACACGATGAACACAACTTCAAATTCTCGGCTCCAAGACTCGATTTAGCTATGATTGGCTAAAACAAGCTCTGATACCAAACTGACGCAGCGGATAATTCAAAACGATCTTCAATCGATGAAAGTAGCAATCGATGGATTGATGAATGCTGAATTGCCCGAATTCGTTGATCCGAAGATACCGAACTCTAGCTATCTCTGACTCGTTGATCCGAAGATACCGGAAAGAGATCTACGATTCTTCGACGTTGATCTTGCGCACAAGATACCGTGAATCGGCTTCAACAAACGATGATCCGAGCGCACTCGAATGACGTTAGTGGAGATAGGAGATACACTCGACTACCAATTGAAATTGAAAGCAACAAGCTAACAAAAGAGAATTTTATTCAATATTCAACAACCTTTACAAATGAAAACACTCGCCTATTTATAGGCTACAACACGCAAGCAGAAAAAATTACAACTCCTAAGTCGGCAACCGACTTAACAACGTCTCCGACTTAACATAAGTCGTACACGACTTAAGCCCAAACAGTTACAAAACACATACAAAAGCTTCAAAGAAAAATACAAGTACTTAACTCGGCTCCGACTTATCAATGTTCATCTCCGACTTATAATTAAGTCGTACGCGACTTAAAAATTGCAGTGATTCCCGCTACCTCGGCAACGACTCAGCTTATCTCGGCAACGACTCATGGGGTATCTCGGCAACGACTTCAACGAATCGCGACTTAATCAAGTGCCGCGACTTAAACAATGTCGCTCGCGAGTTTTCTGGCAATGATTTAGGGTTAGGTCGGAACTTGTGATGCGCTTCCGCGACATGGGGTTTAGGACGGTCGCGACTTTGGGAAGAGGTGTTAGGTCGTAGCTCGGCATGAAAGGTTGGGGATAGGTCGTGGGTCGCGATTGAGGTGGGAGTTAGGTCATAGGTCGGCATGAAGGTGGGAGTTAGGTCGTAGGTCGGCATGAAGGTGGGAGTTAGGTCGGAGTCTCTGGTCGTCGAACCTAGGTATGCTGCTTCATCACAAGAGATAACCAATTTTCCCATTCTTGAGGTTTGTGATTAACAAAACACCTAAGGTATCCTTCTAGAATTTTGTTAACAATTTCTGATTGTCCATCACTTTGGGGATGATAAGAGGAACTCAATTTTAAACTGCAGCCTTGTAACCTGAAGAGCTCCTTCCAGAAATGACTTGTAAACATGGTATCTCTATCACTCACTATAGATTTGGGCATTCCATGCAGTCTAAAAACCCCATTAAAGAATACCTTGGCTACTTCTTGAGCTGTGTAGGGGTGTGCAAGAGGAAAGAAATGTGCATGCTTACTCAACCTATCCACCACTACATATATCACAGTATGTCTTTTGCTTTTTGGCAGGCATGTTATGAAATCCATGGATATATCTTCCCATATTCTGTCGGGTATAGGAAGAGGATTTAATAAACCTGGGAGCAGTACATTTTCACTCTTGTTCCTCTGGCAAACATCACAAGATTTAACAAACTTTTCCACAGTGTTCTTCATGTGCTTCCAATAAAAAACTTGCTTCAGTTTTTTGATGGTCCCCTTGATACCAGTATGACCCCCTAATGGCGTGGCATGATGTTCATTAATAATTACTTCCAGTAGTGACCCCAAATGGTGATCAACCAATATCTTTCCTTTGTAAAATATTAAATTATCCACTATTTTATACTTGCCTTCAGCCAATTCCTTATCAACAATCTTCTTTAACTGTTGCTGATACCAGTCAGAGGTCAGTAAGGTGCTTTTTAATTCATGCAACCAAGGTGTCTGAACAGCAGAAATGGCTTGTATTTGTAATGGTTCTTTAGAATAGTCTTCTCTTCTAGATAAAGCATCTTCAACTATATTTTCCTTACCACTTTTATATTCTACCCTGTAGTCAAAGCCATGCAACTTCGCCAACCATTTGTTTTGAAGCCCAGTGTTCAGTTTTTGAGTTAAGAGGTACTTGAGGCTTTGGTGATCAGTTTTGGTCACAAATTGCCTTCCTAATAAGTATTGAGCCCACTTTTTTGTTGCAATAATTATGGCCATCAATTCTTTTTCATAGGTGGAGAGGTTCAGATTTCTTCCTTGAAGTGCCTTGCTGAAAAATGCGATAGGCTTGCCATTTTGTTGTAGAACAGCTCCAATGCCATGCCCACTGGCATCACACTCTAAAATGAAGGGTTGAGAAAAATCCGGCATGGATAATACAGGAGGTTGAGATAAGCATTGCTTGAGTTGTTCAAAGGCTTCTGTGGCTTCCACTGTCCATACGAAGGAGTCTTTCTTCAACATGTTGGTTAGTGGCTTAGCAATGAGACCATAACTCCGAATGAATTTCCTATAATACCCAGTTAAGCCCAAAAACCCTCTCAGTGCTGTCAAATTTCTGGGAAGTGGCCACTCCATAATTGCCTCAACTTTATTTGGATCCACTGCTACACCATCTGCTGAAATAACATGACCGAGGTACTCAATAGACTCTTGTGCAAAGCTACACTTGGATATCTTTATAACTAGCTGGTTCTCTTTAAGTATTTGGAAGGTCATCCTGAGATGCTCAATATGCTCAGACATAGTTTGGCTGAATATTAGTATATCATCAAAAAAAACCAACACAAACTTCCTTAAATATGGTCTGAAAATATTATTCATAAGTGACTGGAAGGTGGATGGAGCATTTGCAAGTCCAAATGGCATAACAGTGAATTCATAATGCCCATCATGAGTTTTAAAAGCGGTTTTGTGTATGTCTTGTTCAAACATCCTGATTTGATGGTATCCTGACTTTAAATCTAACTTAGAAAAGTGTTTTGAACCATGCAATTCATCAAAAAGATCATCTATTAAAGGAATAGGATATTTATCTTTAATGGTGAGAGAATTGAGGCTTCTATAGTCTATGCAGAGCCTCCATGTTCCATCCTTTTTTCTGACCATCACGACTGGTGAAGAAAAAGCACTGGTGCTATGTCTGATGACTCCTGATTCCAGTAATTCCTTAATTATCTTTTCCAGTTCATTCTTTATGTGATGAGAATGTCTATAAGGTTTTAAGCATACGGTTTTGGCTCCAGGGACCAAGAGAATCCTATGATCTTGCAATCTTTGTGGAGGTAAGAAGGCTTTATCAGTAGTGACTTCAGGGAACTGATCAAGTAAGCTGACAATTTCTGGTGGTAGTTGTGATGATTCCACTGGTCTTTCTGGGGTTGAAGATTGTTTATGAGTGCATAGCATCATGGTCAGTTGTGCTTGAGAGCTTTCCTTGTTTATGGTCTTCTTATCTACAACCTTGAGGCCTTCCTGCTTGATTCCCTGCCATATATAGAGCTTTTTATCATATGTAAATTTCACCTGTAGTTTGTCAAGATTTAAGGTAACATCCCCAAGCTTTTTCATCCATTGGGCCCCTAAGACCACTTGGCATCCTTCAAGAGGAAGAGTTAAGAGATCAACTGGCATGTTGCAGCCTTGGCATTTCAATATGATATTACTGCAGACCCCTGACCCTTGTAGTCTCTCCCCATTGGCCACCATAACTTCATAAGTCTTGGAATTATCTACTCGGAGTTTTAACTTCTTGGCAAGCTGATCATCAATAAAACTATGGGTGGAGCTCGAGTCTATTAACACTTGTACTGGTTTGTCTTTTATGAACCCTTGTACCTTCACAGTGGACAAGGCTGGAATACCACACATGGCTTGTAAAGTAATTGCAAGAGTTTCCTTGTCTTCCTGGAGGTATTCTGCATTATCTTCTTCTGTTGTGGAGTTTTTGCCTTCTACCTCTTCTTCAAGATCCATGATTCCTTCAATAACATAAACTTGGGGGCTTTTACATTTGTGATCCTTATGCCATGGTTCCCTACATCCATAACATAAATTTTGTCTTCTCATGTCAATCAGCTGGTTGGGTGTCAGACCTTTCTTCTTGGCTAAATCTTCAATGTTAGAGGCATTCCATTCCTTAGGCTTTCTTGTATAAGGAATAATCTGATTGGAACCGTTCTTGGAGGAGGAGAAAGTTTTAGTGACCTTGTTACCCCTCTTAGTTTGGTTCCATACACTTTCATACATTTTAGCTAATGAAACTGCCTCCCTAAAATCAGTTGGCCTTGAAGTTAACACATCATACCTAATTTCCTCTTTGAGTCCCCCAATAAACCTATCAAGCAAGCATCTGGGTGGTAATGTGTCAATAGTGGCTTGTAACCCTTCAAACTTTGTAAGATAGGAAGATACAGTGGTCTGTTGCTTAAGTTTAGCTAAAGTCTCATAGGGTCTGTCCATTTCTTCGGGGCTGAATCTGATTATTATTTCTTCTTTGAAAACTTGCCAAGATTCATTATCAGAAACATTGCAGGTATACCAGTTATACCACTTTAAGGCATCCTTCTTGAGATAAAAGGAAGCCACTTCAACCCAATACTGCTCATCGGTTTGATTGAATTTAAAGAACTGTTCAACTTGAGTCACCCATTCAAGAACCATTTCGTCTCCTTTGAATGTAGGAAAATCGAGTTTTAGTGAAGGATAAGGTGTGTGTCTGTTATTGTGGAATGGTTCAGGGTTGTGGTGAATATTATTAATAGGTGGATTGCCGGTGGTTGAGTTGCTGTTGAATCTTGGGTTGATAGGAGGGTTTCTTGCTGTTACAGGAGGTGGATTGTTAGATGTATTGGCAGTATTTTGAGGATGGGAGGCCAAGACTCCATGCATGTTTATTGCTGTAGTTGGGGTAGCACTGGCAGTGGCAGATTGCATTTTTAATTGTTGCATGTCTAATGCTAAGGCAGATAATACATTGTGTATACCTTCAAATCTGGTTTCCAAATTTCTCAAAGAGCAATTAGTTCTTCTATTGATTTCTTCTTGCCTTTGCCAAACTTCTTCTTGCTCAGGATTCGAAGCATCATTATCTTAATTAGTAGAAGGGTTGATCGGGTTGAACTGGGGGTCTGAAACATGCCCAGTTGATTGCTCTGATACCACTGTGTGAGGTGCAGACATACTGGGGGGATTAACCATGGTCAGACTGTTGATAATGGCTGTTTCTTGATCAAGAATTGGGAAAGGTTAAGGTTAGCAGAAGATTTGCAGAAGGTTAAGATGATGAGAGGAGAAGTCAGGAGGAAGAAGAAGCTTATAGAGATCAGGAATTTAGAAGGAGAGATGTAGAAGAGAGTGTAATAAGATTTGTAAAAAGAAATGTAACAGTACAGGAATGAAAATGATTTTTCTTTATTCATATGCTTTCTCTTGTACATGCTTGCACTTATATACTGGTGCTTACAACGGCTATATTAGCCAACTCATTTCAACTAAGAAATAACATAATTTGATTTAAACCCATATACAAAAATGATTACAAGCAGCAGGTTATTTCTTTGAGTGTGCACGTGCACACATGCACGCAGTGATACAGCCTCCCATCTTCAGTTCTGGTCCAAGCCTTCATCACCACCAATTGATAGCTTACTTCTGACACAACTAAGAACCTCCTCAGACGAACTTCCGACCATACTTTGATCATCTTGCCTGCAGTTTGATTTTCCTGTAGCTCCTCTGTTTAACAACATGGATATCAATGAGGAGTTGTTACAAAAGAGGGCGAATCAGAAGAAAACCCTAGATTTGGAGTAGACGACAAGACTAAAAGCGATTTGCTATATCCATTAAACAACAAAATCGACCAACAAAACCATCGGTTATACTTGAATATCATCACAAAATGCATAAGACAAAGTTCCTTTACCTAATCGAGTAAGATTGCCCTTCTTTCTTGGAGTAAAGCATACAAAGAGGAGATTATGGCGATATAGCGAAAGGAGGGGATCGACACCGAAAAAAAATTAACTCGGATTTTGGGAGTTGAAGTAGAGAAGCGCAAAGATAAAACCCTAGATCATAAGTAGGGATCGCAAAACAGAAGATGGAAAAGGAACGAAGAAATAGGAGCGTTAGGAATGTGTTTTAGTATGATAATTACAAATTTGCCCCATAACTTCATCTTATTTACACCATGGAAAAATATCCCACCGATTATAACCGTTAAAAATGTTAACCAACGGAAATAATTGTTGGTATTTTGTAACAGTAATAACCATTAGGAATTCTAAAAAATAAGTGTTGCAAAATAGCAGATTTGGTGTAGTGACCTTTCGACCGAGTCGAAGGCACAGGTGTGAAAGGGGCCGACCTGCATCTATAAATAAGACCCAAGGGGTCCAGTTTTGAAGACCGAATTTTGGAATCTCAAATTCATTTCTTTCTACTCCAATTTCTCAGCTGCAATTAAATCCTCAAGAAACCCTAAATCAAATTAGGGATAAAGATCTATTAATTGTAGCTCATTTTGGATTATTAATAAAAGAGAGATGACTGGTTCATTAAGGATTTTGATGAGGAGGAAGATCATTTAGATCATTAGCTAGTCTAATGATCCATTGCACTTGATTCTAACATATTCTCTTAATTTCTTCTTGTCTATGAAATGCATAGGATCGACTTGGATATATGCATGTCGAAACACATCATCGTCGAAACCAACATAGACAATGAAAATGAGAATGACAATGGGGTTTCGACATTGGTGAATTTATGAAACTGGGGAATATCCAGGCTGATCTTATATAGGGAAAGTAAAGTGAAGCTTAGGCAGTTATAAGCTGGACCTATTTCGAAAGAGTGGAACCCAACTCGACTCAGTTGAAATGGGGGTTTCGAAGGGGTCCAAGTTTATAATTGGCTAACAATTGTATAGAGAGGAAATCATTCGAAAGGGGTTTATCCCCAGCTCCATCTACAACCCTTTCGAAGGGGTTCCACAATAAAAGTAGCGAAACCATGGGGTCAAAAGCAGCTATGTCATATTAGTGAAACATACATCCCTTTCGACATAATCGAAAGGGTCGGGACAAGTCTTTCGACATGATCGAAAGGAATGAAAAGCCAAGATGATTAGCTACTTTCGACACACTCAAAGGAAAGGTTTCGAGCAGGATGCAACTTCTTTAGCATGCATTCCTAAACTAACTTCTTAAAGCCTTTCGACTAAGTCAACCTGGTCGGAAGGTAAAGTTAACACCTAAAACCCTTTCGGTTAAGCCAACTTGGTCGAAAGGTTTCAAAAGGAGAGTCTTTCCAATAGCTTGGTTACCTTTCCCATAGCATTGAGGATGTTGACAAGTTTTCTTCTCAACAAACTTCTTGAGCACAATCAAGAGAGACAACCCATCACTATTTCTCAATCGAGTTGCCTTGTAAATAAGATCCCACTCTGCAGCACTAACCCTGTTATAATCAGTCCAATCAATTTTGAATATGAGTCTTGTCCATGAAGGGAAGATATTGGAACAGTTGAAGAAGAGGTGTATATTGTCTTCCATTTCATCCTTACAGAACAGGCAGGTACCATCAACTTGCATACTACTTGAATCAGATTGGACTTGGTGTGGATAGAGTTGTACATGACTTTGCATGGAAATAGGTTCTCTCTCTCTGCAATGAGTGTTCCAAATTCTCGTGTTCAAGGAAAAGTTTGGAAAGTCAACAGTTCTAGCAAGACAGTGGTACACTAAGTCTATGGAGTGATCCTCAAGGCAGGCAGACCAGACCACTTTCTCTTTTGTATTAACTGGATAAGGAGCATGCTGAAAGTCATTCGATATCCTTCTAATGACTTGGTTGCTCGAGTAACGCAGTAAAACTTTGCCATTTGAAATGTATTATTTAGCATAAGCTACTATTTAGCATAAGCATTGTGGCGTATACCAGTCTGATTCATTTGCCGATAGGACATAATGTTTCTAAGAATGAGCCTAGACAAAGCCTAGGGGTCATCCCAGAACTTAGCACTCCCATCATTAGCAGTAATAGTTCTAACATGAGGAAGCAAGAGAGGTCTAAGGTTGAGCATGTCATGCCATAGCCAGCCGTAGTTTTGAGGATGTCCATAGTCCAAAAATTCTTCTTGCCAATGTTATATTTATTAGCCCACGATCCCATAGGTTGCTTTTCTTGTTAAGAAAGTTGTCAATATGCTTGCTGAAGGAAACCTTGTTCCATATGGTCAAGTTCTTGATGCCAAGCCCACCTTGTCTCTTAGTCAGCTCAAGCTTAGAGAAAGCAATAGGCACAAGCTTATAAGAGTGCATATTACAGTCCAAAGAATATGGTTCATGGCTCTCCTTATCAAGCTAATAAGTTTCTTAGGAAGAAGGAAAGCCCTATACCAATAGCTAGTCATGGCAAAGGTAATGGACTTGATAAGGGTCAGATGACCAACCTGTGACAAGAGCTTATTAGACCAACTGTTATCAAGGGACAACTATATCCGTTGTGGTGTAAATCCTAACACTTATATGCAGGCACATTAAACCGTATATACTTCTTATATGTTGCGCGTGCGCTATACACATGTATGTGCATTTGATACACATATACATTATATTTTAAATAAATAAAATGAATACTTTTATATAAATAAATTAAGTTAAAGAAGTATTTTTCTTAAAATTATTTAGATTGGATAAAAAATAATTTAGACTTCATTGACCCCAATCAGATCTATCACATTAGAAATAACATATTATTTTAAATATTCCTAATTAAGATGTTTCAAGACCAAATATTGAGATATTCGTTAAGGCTAGAATACACAACACTCTCCAAATGTTGGACAGTGTATGTAACAACCTGCCATTTTGACCACCGGGTTCAATGTCCAAACCAACGTTAACACCTCGAGAAAACAAGAAACAAATATAGTTCTACCTAACAACTTTCAAAGTCTCATAGCAGAAGGAAACAAAGTATAATATCAGTAACCATAATCACTTCGATTACATCATAATATACTTAAAAAGTCAGATGCATATGTATGTACAGCACTAGTCAAACCAAATCCATACACATTTTCCAATCTAAGTCATAACACCTATTTACATTATTTACAATATGTATAGCATGATCCTTGTCCTCTTAACCATCTCGTCTCCCAGCTCCATCAACCAAGAGATATAAATAAAGGGAAAAAATAGGAGTGAGTCAGACATATGTCTGGTGAGTGAGCCATACTTGCTCCACATATACTACAGGTTCTACTATTATACTATAATTACCATACCATATACATCTGGCTGTATCACATTGCACCTATGTGGATTCACTTCCATGGACTCACCACATGTTCTACAATGTCTCCTACTGTCCACCATTGCGTCTATTTCATGTAGGAAACACTTTCTTGGACTCGCCTTATGTGCTACAGGGTCGTCAGTTGTCCTCATATAAAAAATGGACTTAAGTCCTACACTTGCCTCTTACACTACAGGATCGCTTACTATCCATCCTCCATAGTGGTCCGTCGTAGCACTATAGGGGAGCAACGCAATACCTGGATCACCTACTTGTGCCATGGGCTCGTATCATAGGTTGCCTACTTGCGCAACAGGCTCATACACGTTCACATCAATGTTAAATAATTTCTAAACAAAGGATACTATACAAATCCATCTCAAACAAACAACCAATGCCACATAATTCATCTTGGATTCATAACATCTTCAACTGTCTGAATAATAGCCTCCAAACACCTTCAAAAAAAGGAAAGGTACTCGAATCGATAAACGTTAATATATAATGGCCCAAATGGGTCCAGGTTCAACCTGTGCCTAGAATTAGGTCACCACTGGACCAGTGATAGGAACTGGTTGCTATGATCGTCCTATCAAGATGAACTTTGGAAAATTTGGCAGTGATTTCCATCATTCCTCCATGTAATTCACCTCCAGTTATCTCTGTTCCACCTCCATTTGCCTGGGAATGCTCCTAGCCTCTTATCCTATATTTCTATGGCCGGTTTACACTTTAACTCATTAATTTTCATTACATTCAAGAAAAAGGGGAAATCAAGTTTCTAGTTTACTCTTTTTATCAAATCACCCTAACCCATGTTTAAATCCAAATTTAAGTGAACTTAAAGTATTATTTACTCTATTCTGGACTACAGATCGTATTCATATGATCATAGTTGCATTTTATCAAGAGGAAAGCATGAATCACTCATCGAATTATGCCTTTACTCTATACCTACGCTGTCCAAATTACTCTACCTCCAAGCCTCAAAATTTCACCTTCCAATTTGTATAAATAAGTAGCCCTCTCTGTTAGCTTCGGGATGTTGTTGATTTCGTGTGAATACGTTAAGTTTCGAGTGAGATATGCTAAATTGAGTATTTAGAAAGAAAGAGGAAAGAAGAGAAAGAGTTCTAAAATGGGAAGTCAGTTATGTTCTTCAGTATATATAGAAAGAGGAAAAACAATGGTCGGTCCGAATCAAATTTTAAACTTTGGTGTCTTGTTAGCTCGACACAGTTTTACCCATAACTTCTTCATACGAGCTCCAAACAAGGCAAATTAATATACTGCGTGAACCAAAAAAATAAGACGATCTCAACGGTTCAAGATTCATCGTTAAATTCCAAAGATGCAAAAATGACCATTTTGCACCTTTTGATTTATAATTTATTTTATTAGCACATAAATTTAATAATTTAAACACTATTATATTACCAATTTTTAATTATAATATATATTAAATTTTCATGGTGTTATAGTGTATTATTCATGGTTGTTGGAGTACCAAGGGGTTACGTATTGATAATTATTGGATTACTATGGCATTACTCACTCGAGAGTTTTCTATTAGGTAACATAACTAAGCTAAATAGAGAATCTTGAATTGACGATATTATATAGTTCTCTCAACATGAGAATACTGTTGAACTTTAATGTGGACACTCCACTTTGACTATAGTTAAATCATGGCATAGCCTCTGTCGAACACTATAGTTGGGTCTGAGTTGAAGCATTAGAAATTAAACACTATTCAATAGAGAATTTGTCTCCTTAATTATAGGAGGTTAGTATCACGGTCAACTGCAGTCAACTCAAAGTCGAAACTTTGGCCATAGCAATTCAATTAATATTAATTTTATTATTGAACCAAGGACTTTGTGATTGGATTAAATAAGCCAAATGCAGATGATATTGGAATTTTGACCAAAACCAAATTCCATAAGTACCAATATGATATGGTTTTGACGAAGGGAATTGGTGTAACTAATCATTACTATCAGGTACCACTTAAAATAGTGAAATTGGATTTTTACAGAAAAATGTTAAGCAACAAATTTGGTAAAATTTTCATAGTGCAAGCTAAGGTTACGTGTGAAAGTTAATATTCGAATTTTTTGATACCAATTGTTGATTGAATTTATACATTTGAGTCGCATAATCTCAATGTTGAATACTCGGAAATACCACATGATTTAGTTAATTTATAATTTTTTTATAAATTAATTAATATTCATGAAATATTAATTAATAAATTTTTATTTGATTTATTTTAATAAGTGATTTATAAAGTGTGTACATAAAAGTTATATATGTACATATCGATATATGATATCGATGAATATTTAAATTGAATTTAAATTAAATAAACACTGATTAGATTTGGATATTTTTATGGGTACCCATATCATAATCGGCCATAATAGGGTGACGGCTTGAATGTTTGAATGGAAACTCTATTTTGGAATCGGCAGAACAAACAGGTAAGCAAGGAGATCTGAATCTCCACATTTTACTCACTTCTGTTGTCTATTCAAACGTCACCTCCTCTCTCATTTGCACTTGATCTATTAGCCTCCTGTCTACCTCATTTTGGTTGCAAGTTACAAGGGTTTATCCCCTTCATTTCTAAATCAAATTCAAGTAAAATTAAATCTATTTCAAGAGGTGGTATTTTCTTCTGCTTAGCAGCAATTTATAGAGTATACTAGATCTTATTTAATGGAGCCTTTTTTCAATATTCAAGGTGCACTTCAAAGGCTGCATTTTTTGTAATGATTTATTTTCACTATTATTTCATATCAATATATGCTGTTAACTTTGGTTATATTGCTTGTATGTTATTTACCATGGCGAATTTATATATATAATTGTCGTCTAATTTTGCATACATATATATATATATATATAACCATTCAAGTTGATTATTAAAAAACTCTTATGTACATATAAAACACATATATACTTTTCGACCATTTAAAATATAAATTACTTAATTAGTGTATATATACATACATAATTAATCTATATATATATATATATATATATATATATATATTCTTCAATATAGTTCCATTTAAGGAGTATGGCATAGAAGAGGAATTTTTCATTTGATTGTATGTTTCCCATAGGCAACAAAATCAATGAGTGAATTGTACACAAATTAGCAAACATGATTTAAAGGTGCGGTCTTTGGAATTTCAATGTGGTTATGGGATAATATAATGTAGATCTGGCAAATCAGAAGCATAAGTAAACAAGTGCATAGTTCCTCGTGAGGCAACGTGATTTAAAGGAAAGTGAGATAGGGATTCACATGAACAATTATGAGGTTCGATTATCGTCAAGGCGTCTCTATCATTGCTCTGTAAGAAGCAACTCATGCCTAAGGCGTGGGTTGTGGAATTATGGATCTTAAGGCTAAATAAACACTAAAGGGGTGTGAATAGTATTTTTTTAACTTATGTAAACTTTTAAATTTCTTTCAAATTAAGTATTAAGTCACAAATTAACAACCTATAATTATACTATCAAATAGCCAAAAATGCAATCGCAGATAAAAATAAAAGCAGTAAAGCAGAGTAAAGAGTTAGAGAGATGACACAAGGAATTTTATACTATTTCAGATTTCTCCTACATCCAGTCCCGTACAATTGCTTGTACATATTTCTTTCAAATGCCAATCTTTAAACGGGTAGAAGGAAAACCCAAATACAACCTCAATTCCGAGGATACAAGACACCCATCGTGGATTTTCAAGCTCAAAGTCACTTGATTTGTATGGGTTACTAGCACACCCATTAGATTTCCAGGCTACTAAGCATATCCACTTTATTTAAATAGGCTACAAGCGCACCTAAGCAAATACAAATAGAGTTTGATAGTTTTTCCAATTATAGTTTCTTGAACTTTGGATACAATGAACCCTACAGCCTCTTGGACAACACTTTGATCTTTGAATTGAGTGAGAAATGTATCCAAAATAGTAAGAAAGTAGTGTTGAATCAATACAAAGAAGTATGAATTAATTCTATTTGATTTTGAACAGTATAGAGTATATTATTAATGGAGTTTTCAAGAGAGTAAGAGAAGGGAAGAAAATTAGTAAATCTAAACTATAAAATTCATTTGAACTCCCTTTTATATAGTAAATCAACATAGGTGTCCATTCATGAAGAGTTATAATGAATGGACACTTCCATGCAAAATTTCAAAAACAACTTGGCGTCATATATGTCGACATATGATATATAGGTATGCTGACATACCTTAGTTAAAATTGAAAAATTGTTTTGTTTTAGAATGTTTTAAAATTATTTACTTTGTAAAATATTTTAATGCTTTGCAATAGTTTGAACATAGTTTATAAACATCTTGAACTTTGAAAAACCTTTATAAAATATTTTGAAACAATTTTTTAAAATTTATTTTGTTTTAAAAATATAAAAAATAGAAAATAGGAGATAGAGATCAAAGACTGGTACCATGGACTTTAAAAATATAAGCTATGACTCTATAAACTAAACTATAAGCTTGAGATCTTCGTATCTTGGTCTTTGTACTCATAAGTCTTCATGTCCATCTTTTAAGTCTTCATACTGTACAGTCTTCGATTCAACACCTGTATAATATTCTGCATTATATACTATATAACTTGGTTAAACATTAGTACATATTTTTTATATGATTGTATATGGTTATATATGGTTGTTGTCATTAAAATCAATAACTGAGGTATTAACGATCTCCCCCTTTTGATGATGACAGCCATTAAATATTTCATGTCTATAAAATATCATATAACTCCCCTTGAATATATGCATGTATATTTTCTATTTTTCTCTAACTTTGCTATCAACAAAAATGGATGAAAAATAAAAACTCTCTCTAAATAAAATACTTAAAAATTATAGAGTCAAAATAAATAACTAAGCACTAAAATAATTGTAGCATATTAAGCATGATGTAATATGATATTAAGTATGATGATTATGATATAAATGATAAATAATGTAACATAAACTATTTTTATTAATTCAAAATCAGATCACACTATAAGTCCAAAACATTCAATCAAACTAAAAACACACAAATCCAAATATACACATTAAACCAAGTCAAATCCTAAGAGTATTAAAATAAGTTATATGTATATATTTATATTTCAAAACAAACCAAAAAACTAGACATTCCTTGGAACTTCAACCCAACAGCCGGATCTAAAGATTGGATCTACTTTGATGGCATCCCAATCTTCATTATCCTTGTTGATAGAGCATTCTGGGTTGTTGGTCTGTTCATCTTTGATTAAGGAAGAAATCAACCATCGAAGGGCATCGAAATGCTTTTATTGCTCTTTAATCATCTGCATTTGACTTAATTCTAAATGCCTTTGATTTATTAAGATAAAATTAAGAATATCCTTGAAAGATTGAAGTGTTTTTTCTAGGTTTTCATATAATTTTTTGGTGTAAAGAAGACATTTTTGTTAAACAAATGTTTAAGAATGAAAAGAGAGTAGAGAATAAAATGATGAGTGAGTTTTTCTAGAAGAAATTGGCTTATATAAGAGTGAAAAGTCATTTGGAAAGATTGAATAAGTGGTAGTTATTTTATTTTTCAATTTTTCCCAACGGCTAACATATGTCGAAATATACATGTATGTATGTGGACATACATACCCGAAAATGCAAAACTCATGTTTTGTTATAGTTTTTGTTTTTATCTTATATCACTATATATTTATAACTTCCAAAGACTATTAGAACTATATGTAACAGCAAGAACAATTTTTCATTGATACGAAAAATGGTACATATCACAAAATAAAAATACATAAAGATAACATTAATCAAACTAGAACAATACAACAACAAAAAATACTAAACATCACAAGGAAATAACTATATAGGCTTAGAAAGATGTATATCATGATGACGAATTTCCATCAAGCTTGCGAACAATTTTCCCAAAGTATTTTCCACTTTGTTGGAGAGGGAAGTGAACTTTTTACTAAAGAAATGTTTAAGCTTCTTTTGGCTTTTAAGAAGCTTCTCTTAGTTCTTTAGAATCTCTTTGTTGGAAGAGTGAGATGGTTTGGCGAAGCTTTATAAAGAAGTATCCGCTCCTCCTTGTCTTTTTCTTCTTATGCATCCATTTCATCGCCTTCTTTCTCTTCTTCTTGTTGTATTTCTCGCAACTCTTCCCATGTAAATCTTTCTTCTTTTCAACAATAGTTTCGTATGGTTCGAAATAAGGTGGAATGTTTATAAGAGAAATGTTTGCCTTGTTAAAAACTTTATTAGGAAGAGTTGATTCTCCTCTTAAATCAACACTAAAATATATGAAAATTCTAGTGTGATACACATCATGGTAGAGTGTGCTCTTATGTCTAGAAATATTCTTTTGAACAAAGTCATCTTAGATGACTTGTGCCCAATTGATGTCGTAGTTTCCGTAAATAGCGAAAAGAGCTTTAAAAACTTTTTGAGTAGGGTTATTATAATTACCATCCTCGGTTACCTCTCCTTAGAGTGATACTTTATTGTAAAATTTGACTCATAAGTCTCGATTTTGGTCTATTATGTTTAAACTCAAATTCTTAGCCACTTTTGAAAATGTTGTAAAAACTTCACGATTTTGTTCGTCAATTCGAAAAGTAAAGAGGTCAATTCCATTAGATTTGCAACCAAGTATATGACCAAAAAGTTCATAATTTAAAACAATTTAAGTGCCATTTACATTACTCCATATTTGACCCTCTTCTCCTTGAAATTTTTTTCCATTTAAATTCGCATAAACATTTTAACCAAATCTAGATAACACACAAAATTATTTTGAGAAGAGTCGACTAAACCAAGAATTTCATTTTATAAGCAAAGATTTTAAAGACCGTGAGAGGAAAAATCATCAAATTTTCTAGGAATTTTTTTTAAAAAAGTAGCATATTCTATATAAGTATCAATAGCTTCTTTGTCATTGAAAGAAAGCCTTTGGTTCCCTTTGAAAGCCTTATGGTTTTAGGTGTTTGACTTAAGGATACCATTTTTAGATTTTGAAGAGATAAGAAAGTGAAGAGATTTTGAATTTTAAAATAAAGTAAGTGAATGATTGGATAACGATAGATTGAATTAATGTAGAGTGAAGAGTCATGTTCTCTGGTCAAAATGATGCCTTTTCAGTACATGGGGATAAGTACAAAAGAGAGAAAAATTCAATTTTTGAATCCGAAATGAAATTTCAAATTATTGGCAGGTATGTTGACATATGGGCCGGGTATATGTCGACATATAGCCCGTAAAATTCAAAACTAAAACTTAGATAAAATATTCCTATATATATTTATATACGTATATTCATCCAATATTATTATTAATCTATATGTTTTTATTGACGAATGGATTTTTGACCCTTAGAAATCAATACTAATATGTCCACGTATTACGTACCGAGCACTCAAGTGCTAGAAAAACCGATTATCAAGGGTAAAAAGAAAAATAAAGATAAAACAGAATCTTACACGAATGGAATAACATATATTAATTCAATATATATTCTTTACAGCGGGAATTTTAAATACATACATTAGAGTCTATTCTAATCTCAGCTTGGACAGTTATAAATCCCTGCCCCTGCTAATGTTGAATACAAATAGTAAACAAATGCAGTGGAAACGGAAATGGATAACCATCTACAAAGGAAACCCCGATTCCTGCTCCAAGCTCCTCCAAAATGTTTCAATCTACACCTGAACTACTTGGCTGCCCAGAAAAATAGGGCACCTAGAGTTTAAGAGAAAAGAAAATGGGACTGGTGTGAGAAAGCTCAAAACATGGATATTTATGAAAACAATGGGTATCCCAGAAGACCACGCCGCACATAGACACGGACGGGTTTTTACCTTATGATAACCAAAAACATTGCTATGTAAAATCCAATGATTTTATAATATTGTCTGGATTACAAATACATATTAATCATAGCCGAAATTGTTACATTGATTAACTTCCAGCATAATAGGTATACAACTAAGTCCGAAGGCACTTACTGAAGAATGGATTCGGGACAATGGCAAGTAAGGGACTACCTTCCGTATAGTACATATCTAGAGGAATATATCAAGGACCCACAGACAGTCCTCTTCATCTAGCAAGATTGGCATACTCCTTTCCGGTGATCAATATAATGATCCTGAATAGTACCGAATATGACATCACCCTGATCTTTCCTGACTTATCCGTGGCCACAGAATACACAACAAACACGATATATAAATGGTGATCTAGAATGGTAATAACCATACTCTAATAGGTGCGACCCACATAGCCTTACGACATATCTTGTTCCATCCATTTTCGAGTGTGAGGGCTGAGGTAACGTATTACCTTTTACAAAACAAATCCACTTTGAGTGTCGCATTGCCATTTATAATAACACACTATTAATTTCCACAAAAGTACAACCTCGAGTTCATACGCCTCAGGGAAGGGTCTTATGTGTAAGAGGGGTTACCTCCTCCACCACCAAACAGATATACGTTTGTAAAAATCAATGTACGTGGTCTTAGAATGCAATGTAAAACACTCGTCCATATAAGTTGTCGAGGAACAGTACAAACCGAAGGCACTCCTCCTACTATATCCTGTTTGGGAATCGCCCCTAGGATTAATAGCGAGTAGTCCTTGCCAATCGAAGATTTTCAAAACGAAGCCACTACTGCCACCATATATATAACATGGGAATCACCCTAGAGGTTAGCGGTAAGCATCCCTACATTATGAAGATCTCCACCTTCAAAATTATTGTCTTCAACATGTTTCCACTTTCGAATGCGTATATTGGTTTGAAGTAGTTTTGGGATAGGAATCGCCCAAATCCAATCCTTGTTTCTCCGAACCAATTATCGATAAAATATGTCAAGTATGTAGATGAATATTATTCAATTAATCGGTATCTTTTATCCAAGTAAAATATCTTCTTAGAGATATATGTCATTAAACCATTTTCTTTTTCAACATATAAAGGATTGTTAAACCTCTTTTATCAAATCCTTTGGTTAATTAAAATCCCTTTTTATCTTTGGAAATACCATATCATTTCTCTTTAATTACTTAGAAAAAATATTTACATATTCAATTATTAGTATAATTCCAATCTTAGGGAAGATTTCACATTTCCAAAAACATATCTTTTATGGGTAAAAAACAATGTTATTTAAGATATCGTTTACTGTAAAGCCAAACCAGTTAGTATTGAATAAAAAGGATCCAAAAATTTTATACTAATTATGCTCAATACTAATTTTCATATTCAATATGTACTATTCATCGAATAATGGTGAGATCGCCTTTTAAGTTCACACGGGTCGTACGAGTTCCCTCCTTAGAATTTAATATAGAGTTTAATAAGAATGTTTTCTTTAATAAACAAATTCCTATTATAAATCACATCTAAATTTTGGAAAACTCCAAATCTCTTTTCTTTTATCTTAAGAAAATTCGGTATGAGTAAATCAACTTAACTATCCCCTCCGTCGGGCCAGTCCGGATAGTTGGGGAGAGTAGGAACTGCTTTTCCAAACTCAAGCCAAGAGACTATCTCTTTGTCACCCGTAAGACGATAAAGTTATTTGATCGACTCTAACCTTAATATTTTCAGACTTCTTAATTGCCTTTAGAATACTTGATTAATTATATGAAAAACATTCACAAAAGATTTAGGAAGAAAAACCCAAGTTTTATAAATAATTTCCTTTTAACCATTTATTTTAAACTCCTTAAAAATAATTGTATAACTTCCAAATCACCTTCAAAATACTTATTATTTATTTGAAAATATTATTAAAAAGATTAGGGAAGAATAATTAAGCTAAAACCCTGATTTTCAAAACTTACCAAAACCATCGCAAGAACCGTTCTGAATAGTGTTTTTAAAGCTTCTTTGATCAAACCACGTTTTCCATTTCTTATAAGTCTATTTTTATACTTAAATCCCTTTTAAAACATTTAAACATATTTATGGAATTTATTCATATTTTTTAAGATTAAAAATATCCACTTTTAGAGAATTTACCATTTTGGTTTTCGAGCTGCCAAAAACGCGACGTTTTTGAAATTTGATTTGGACAAATCTCAAACTCTACTGAATGAAATCTCGATTTTTATTTTTCATTTGGAAACTATAACCCCAAAGGTTTGGAAAATTCTTATTTCAAAGAATTTCGACTTATAATCCACCCTACACACTCGTTTAACTTTTCAAGTCGCGAAATCTCGAACTGTCGAAACACGATGGCTTATTTTTTCTCTAATTCCATATCTTTTCAAAACTTTGCCAAAATGAGTTTTAATGTTTATAAAACATTTATAAACCATTTTTATTCATGTTTAAGGAGGTTTAACTATGTCATAAAACTTTTATAATTCATAAGTGAAAATGTTTTCTTTATGCAAATTCGACGTGTATTTACCGTGAATTATTTCCATAACCAAGCAAACATATTATCGCATCCAAAATATGATGATCAAACATAGAAAAAAAGCATGGAAAAACATATCATATCATCATATAGTTTAATAAAATAAACTAGCGGAGTAATTCTACGATTGTAGCATTTCTTTCGTAATCTCCGAATTACTTCACCAACATTCCATCAGCGGTTCTCTCCACTTTCTTCACTCCGGAGCTTCTCGAACTCCCTCCTTTCTCCCTTGAATGCTTGGCCATGACCCTGGGAGGTGGCTTACTCGGCCAAACATGGTGTTAGGGGGTGGCCTTGCACTTATAGAGAGGAGAGGAGTGTTTTTGACTTGGTTTTGAAGTGGATTGACTTTGTTTACATAAGGAACTATTTTACTTTCTTTTTTCCATTATTTTTCTTCATTACTTCCCTAAGATAAAGAAGTCATTAAAGAGCATTAAGAAGCTTAAGAAGAAGGAAGAAGAAGATTTTTGGTGTGAGAATTATGAAGCCTTAAGGTGGGTATTTATAGGAAAATTTGGCAAAATATCTACCAACACATCATGAGCCATCACCTCACCCATGTGCACCCCCACACCCTATACACATCCAAACCCACCCCCTACCCATGTGCCACCCTATGTGCTCTTGGCTTGTAGTGTGATGGTGAGTTTTGTTTTGATTTGCTTAGGAAAATATCTAGATTTTTATTTATTTACCTTAAGTAAATTTGTAAATGTGAATGGTAATTATAGTTGTAAATGTACGTGTACATATGTACATGTACATAGGTGTCTATGTGCTACTTTTTGCACACCAAGTTGCAACGTTTTGATGCAACTTCTATTCATCAGACCATTGTGAATTCGGGATCCGAATTCAGGTCATATTTTCAGTTTTTAATCTAACTATTTATTTATATAAACAAAACATGAAAATAAATTTTTATTAATGTTAACAAAACAAAATAAATTTTTTATTATCTTTAAATAATTAAAATAAGATTACTTAATCTATAAAACCATATTAAATAATATTAAAATCCATTTATAAAAATACGACGTCGATCTACCAAAATGTGACGAAGTTTGTATATGTTTATAAAACAAGTATATATATATATAACCATTATAAATCAATTATTATTATTACATAAGAATTATTTACCATTTAAAATAATTATTTGAATATTTAAACTTAATTTAAAATTCCAGAAAAGATATAAAAGTGATGACATCCTTGATGAAGTCATAAAGGTATTTTATTTTCAAAAATAAAATAAATAATTTTATTACATATTCTTGCTTTAATGCAGAAATAAGTGTATGTATCCAATTTCATATCATCTCATATGAGAAAATCTTAATTTTGTCGAAAACTTATTTTCGTTGCTTTTCTGACGGAAATCCCAAATATCTATATTTGTAAATATAATTTTAAAACAAGTTTACCATCACTAATTATTATTCAAAATATTATAGTTTGTGTTTAAAAATTTTATATTTGAATAATTTAAAACTATATATATTTTTTAAAACGATAAATTTATGGGTCGTTGCATTTTTCTTAAAAACACACAAAACAAAAATTAAATAAAAATTAAATGTAAAAAGTACCACTTTTTGCTCTTTTTCTTTAATCTATTTTGATTAATCAACGATTGTGGTGAAACCCATGTTTGCATCCTCAGTATCCAGTTCATTGTCGCTTGAGGAAGTATCTGAATCATCCAATGTTACTGTGTAAGCCATCTTTCTATTTCTGGATGAATCGGTAACTTGTGAGATCTTTGATTTATTTTGATGTGGGCGGTCTCTTTGTAGATGACTGGGTTCACCGCAATTAAAACATCTTATTGTTGTTCCAATTCCAGGAGTCTTATTTTTCGGTCTCCGAAAGTTGTTTATCTTTTTATACTTCAAGAACATTCTGAAATTTTTGGTCATGAAAGAAATTACTTCATCATTTTCATTGTATGAATCCTAATCGTCGATTATTGCATTGAAAGCGATGGGTTTCTTTTCTATTTCTTTGCTTTCTCTTTTGCTCTGCAATTGTGCTTTAGAGGATACTAAAATTGCCTATTAACTCTTCAATTTTTAGAGTACTACTATCATTAGCCTCTTCTATTACTAGTGTCTTTTGATTACACTTTGAAGAGAGTGAATTGCGGATTTTTCTAACTTGGTCCTCTATAGAAAAGTTTTTACTTAATGCTACTAAAGAATGCACTATATCTTGAAATACACATTACATGTCAGAAATAGATTCATTTAGATTCATTTTAAATATCTAATATTGATTAGTTACAATGGAAATTTTGGTCTGTTTCACTTTACTGGTGCCCTCATGTGTAACTTGTAGTGTTCTCCAAATTTCATATGTTGACTTACAAATAAAGACTATGATAAATTCATTTTTATCTAGTGAACAAAATAAAATATTCATGGCTTTAGAGTTATTCTATGCAAATGCCTTTTGGTCAGCAGTCCATTGTGCAAAATTAGTTTGGGGTTCGGTGTACTTATTTCGTGTAACATTCCAAATATCTAAATCATTTGACTGTAAATAAATCTTCATCATACATGACCAATAAGTGTAATTACTGCCATTAAAAAGTGGGGGTCTAGCAGTAGATTGTCCTTTAACAAAAGCGTTAACCAATATACTAACAGTGTTGCTAGCCATTAATATTTTTCAAAAACCAAATTATGAGTTTTTGAAAACCTAATGCTCCGATACCAAATGTGGGTTGCAAAATTATGGATCTTAAGGCTAATTAAACACTAGAAGGGGATGAATAGCGTTTTCTAACATATGTAAATCTTTTTAAATTTCTTTCAAATTGAATATTAAGTTACAGATTAATAATATAAAATTATACTATCAAACAGTCATAGATGCAATCACATATAAAAATAAAAGCAGTAAAGCAAAGTAGGGAGTTAAAGAAATGACACCATAGATTTTATACAGGTTTGGATTTCTCCTACATCCAGTCCCGTAAATTGCTTGTAAAGATTTCTTTTCAAATGCCAATATTTGAACGGGCAGAAGGAAAATCCAAATACAATCTTGATTCCAAGGCCATGAGACGCAGCTTCCGGAATTTCCGGGCTTAGGGTACACCCACTTGATTTGAACGGACTACGAACACACCCATTAGATTTTCAGGCTACTAAGCATACCCACTTGATTTGAATGGGCTACAACATACCTAAGCAAATACAAATTGAGTTTTATAGTGTTTTTAAAGACAATTTCTTAAACTTTGGATACAATGAATTCTATAGCCTCTTAGACAGCAATTTGATCTTTGAATTGTGTGAGAAATGTTTCCAAAACAGTCAGAAAGTAGTATTGAGTCAATACAAAGAAGTATGAATTAATTTTATTTGATTTTGAAGAGAATAGGGTATATTTTCAATGGAGTTTTCAAGTGAGTAAGAGGATGGAAGAAAATAACTAAATATAAACTATAAAATTTGTTTGAACTCCCCTCTATATAGTAAATCAATAGATATGTCTGTTCGTGAAGAGTTAGATGAATAGACACTTCCATTCAAAATTTGAAAAATCACTTGGCGCCATATATGTCGACATATGATATATAGGTATGTCAACGTACCTTGGTTAAAATTGAAAATTGTTTTGATTTAAAATGTTTTAAAATTCTATGCTTTGTAAAATATTTTATTACATTCTAAAATAGTTTGAACATGGTTTATAAACATTTTGAACTTTGAAAAACTTTTATAAAATATTTTAAACTAATATTTGAAAATTTATTTTATTTCAAAAATATAAAAAATAGAAAATAGGAGATAGAGATCAAAGATTGCTACTAGGGACTTTAACAATATAAGCTATGACTCTATATACTAAATTATAATCTTGAGATCTTCATATCTTGGCCTTTGTACTCATGAGTCTTTATATCCATCTTTTAAATCTTCATATTGTACAGTCTTTATAACTATCTGCCTTTCTTACACCTAAAGATGACACTTAATACATCATTGGTATTCATGTGTCAATCATTTAAGTGTCAAAAAGACGGGTCATTTGTGGTGAAGAAAGAAAAAGACAGAATAGAATCTCACATCATGACGAGAAATATATAATATACAAAGGATCTTTACAAAAAGAAATCATCTTTATTATACACAACATCAGAGTACACTAACCTATTATCGGCCTGGACAGTAATAACAGCATGTCCTTATAATTGCTGATAAATATAGGCAGAAATCAAAACAATAAAAACAGCGAAAGAATATAAGATATGTAAATAAATCATGGAGGATCCAGCTTGTCTTCTAAAAGCTCCAATGGATCCAGCTAAATCTAGAAAATATACTCGGGCTGACCCGAGCAATATAAGAAAATAACACTTGAGTCAGTCTGGTAAACCAATGTGAGTAAAACTCAAATCCAAACATATGGATTTCTACATTTTAAAACCTTTTCAGAATAAAAGGTATCTCGTAAGACCACGCCGCACATAAACATGGATGGGTTTTTACCTTACGATGACCAAACCATTTTTATTATAAAATCCAATGATATTATAATAATGTCCAAGGTTTAAAATACCAATAATCAAGTAGTTCTAATGCATGTATGTATATAATCAAAAACTAAAGGCGCTTATTGGAGAATGGATTCCAACAAATGGCAGGTATGGGACTACGTTCTGAAAAGTAATACACCTCTAGATAAAATATACTATCGGCCCTAGTTACCTTTGCAACCCTACCAAAATAGGACCAACCTACCCCTGACTAGATAGAACTGGATATGATCACCTCATGGTTGATCAATAACCATAATTGGCCCCGAAGCATACATAGATACCGACTCTAGATAAGGGATGATCATACCCTAATAAGAGCGACCCACATATCCCTGCCGCATCTACCCTATTTTAGCCATTACCAGGGTGTGAGGCTTGAGGCAACGATTTACCTTCTCTCTTAACAGAACATCTTGGAATGCTAACACTGCCCTTCAAGTAGAAATGCGATGTTAGCATTCATTCATACAAGTTCATTCTGGGTCTGAACGAAACCAAAGGCGCTACCTCTACTACGTCCATTTTGGAATCGCCCTCAAGATTAGTAGCAAGTAGCCCTTAGACTTCAAAGAGCGCCGTCTTAGATCATCCTCAAGATGTCTTCTGCTCAAACGCATATGTTGGTTCAAAGTGGTTTTCGAATAATATATCTGATCTCAGTCTCTCCAAACCAACAACCGATAATTTCCAGTTGACTCATTCCAGGTTCTTTTGGAAGTAAGCGAACTATGCTAAAGTCCTAAAGGGATCTCTAATATATCCATTAAAGCTAGAGACGTTTCACCAGAATGAGTTCTCCCGAGGGAACGCAAACCGTATGAACACGTGAAGCTCTTATTTACTTCCTAAGTCAAAATTGGATAAGATTTGATAGTCGGTTATTTAACTATCAAATAAACAAACAACAATAATTCAGAGATTTAATTACCCATAGCAACCACTAAGCCTCATTTAAATAAATATTTCATTTATTAAATCTCTTTGCAAAATATTTATTAAAATATTCATATACTTATCTTACTGGTATAAGTATATTCACAAAACATTATGAAAAATTGCTTGCTTCAAAATTGTATTTAAAAGGATCGAAATAAAAGTTATTTAAATTGGTGATAAGGATAACCTCAAACATTATTCCTTCGATGTTAAGTATGGAACGAATGTTCATACCACCAAAATTAATAAGGTCAATTAAAGGAAATCCAATCTCAAATTCTTTTATAAATTTCTTCACTAAATCCTTTTAATAAATCTCTATCATTATGAAATCTCCTTTACTAAAATTCCAAATCCATTTATAAAACTCTTTACAAATATCCAAGTTTATTTATAAAACTCTTTTACAAATATCAAAAATCATTTATAAAACTTCTTTCCAAATTTCAAAATCCCTTTCAATTTATAAAACTTCTTTTTATAAACTTTTCTTATTTAAAAAAAATCTTCATTAATAAATCTTATTCGATCAAGTTCCTTTTTAATAAACATTTAATTATTTAAAAAACTTTTAAATAAAAAGTTGTTATTAATTAAACTAACTTTAACACTGTAAATAAAATAGTTAATGAACTGTCTTTAAATTATCATATTGAAATGGTGATAAACCTTAAACTTTTCAATTAAATAATAACTTTACTTTAAACCCTAATATTATCTTTAAACCCTTATTTAAAAAGAAATAAGATTAAAAGAATGATAATTCAGAAGAGGCTTAGCGACCATAATAGTTTATTCAGTTTCAGTTAAACTTTCCAAGTTATAACAGGGCTATTTACATAAAAATAGATATGTAAAAGGGGATCAACAAACAACAATCAATCAATATATAGGTAAATGTCCAAGTTATTAAAATAGCAGACGGGGATTTTTTCTGATAAACACATGTCCAAGCTACTATAGTAATAGAATGGTGTTTTGTTCTGCTAAACAGATGTCATTTGGTTTCATATTCGTTTAGGATTACTTAACGGTAATCGACAAAGAATTCCATTTATTTGAAACACCATTGCAAAAAAGGAAAATAGTTTTTTAAAAAAAAGGTTGTCAAATATTCTTGACGGTATCCATGGCCGCCGCCGCACCTAATTCTCCTATAGCTGCTACCGATGATGATGATCGGGAGGGTTGGCAGGAAGTTCGCCGTCGTGGGAAGCAAAAACAACCGGCTTCGAATCCTTGGTCTAACCCTAAAACCACTGCATCTCTTTTTAAACTGAATAAGGCTCAGGGTATTAGATCTTGGTCAGATCTATTTGACAAACAGGTTACGATCAAAGAAGATATTACTTTTCATCAGCCGGCAATTGATAACTCAGGTAACTTTGCTAATATAGATGATCTGGATTACCAGTTATCAAATGAGATGTGGAATAACTCAATATTTATCTATCTAACGGGTAAACGACCTTACTATGTTCATTTCAATGCTTACATTAAAAGAGTCTGGAAGCCTGAAGGATCTTGGGAAATTTATTCTAGGGATAATGGTTTCTTCTTGGTAAAATTTGAAAATCAAACTGACTTTGACAGAATTCTAAATGGGGGTCCCTGGTTTATGGACAGCAGACTTATTTTTATGAAAAAATGGGACGCTAATTTTCAATTTGAAAGAGACATGTTAGACACTTATCCTATCTGGGTGAGATTTAATAATCTACACCTATCTTTATGGAATGCTAGGGGCATTAGTAAACTTGCCAGCATTATTGGTAAACCGTTGGACATTGATGAGTTTACTAGAAAAGTTAAACGCCTAAAATTTGCAAGAGTATTAATAGAGGTAACAGCAGATGCCACTTTTCCCAAAATAATTAGAGCTAAAGATAACAAAGGTCGTGTTTACGAGCAAGAGGTGGAATATGAGTTTATCCCACCACTATGTAAGACTTGCAGTTGTTTTGGTCACAGTGATACACAATGTCCAAACCCAACTACACAAAAGTGGATCCCCAAAGCTGCAACATCAGGACATACTAATTCTATCACTACACTACCTGAGCATTCTGATGACCAGGGTACAGATTTTAACCCTAGCAGCTCAGTGCCAAAAAATAACCTAGACCATATTCACATTGATGTACAACAAAACAATTCAGAAGCATGTGTTAGTACTGGAAGTCCCACTCCTGTGAGAAGTCACTCCCTGCTGGAGGAACAGAATGATTCAACAAAGCAGATAAATCGTTCCCCATGTCATAATCTTGAGCAACAGAATGAGTTTCCATTGGATAAGCTTGGCCATCTGAATGAAACAGTGCTGAGTGATGCTGGTGCGGCTGAGGACTCTCCTGAGTGCTCAGCAGCTGTTGCTGTTCATTCACCTCAACATGATCAATCCAAGTTTGATTCCCCTCCAAAGGCTGGTATTGAGCAACCTGCGGTTCAACAAGAAAAGTCCCCTGTAAATAGTGCGGTACAGCATGAAGCCCCACATGCTGTCCAAACCCCATCTCATTTGGAGAATGATGATACACCTAATAACATTCAGGAAATAAATCAGTTGGGAATTGAATTAGAAGTTGAATCCATAAACTCAGAAGAGGAAAATTATTCATCAGAGCAGTATACCAAAGAAAATCCAAAATATATGGAACAATTTAATACCAATACAGATAAAAAAGGGAAAGGAAGAAACACTTTGGCTCGTGTTACGAGGAGCCAATCTCGACATTCTTAATGTCTATTATTTGCTGGAATGTTAGGGGTCTTAATGGGGACGTTAGAAGACTAGACCTCTTCAAACTTAGAAATAAATTTAACCCTACCATTATTGCTTTTCTTGAAAATAAGATGGGTGATCATAATATTAATATGTTTGCTACACTCTTTGGTGATGATTGGGGATGGATAGACAATAATTCGGCCTCTTCTAAAGGTCGTATCCTCATCACTTGGCATAAATCCATATGGGATCTTTCTATTAAAGATAAAGATGAACAATTCATTACTGTTAACTGTACAAATGTGGGTGGTTTGAGTTTCATATGCACTTTTGTTTATGCACATAATTGGGCTTCTCATCGTAGACAATTATGGTCCTATTTAATAAACACTTCCAAGCATATTAGTCATAACTGGATGGTCATGGGAGATTTCAATGCTGTTTTAAAAACGAATGAAAAAAGAGGAGGAAGTACCCTTAGACTTTCCCAAACGGAGGAATTCAATAAATGTATTGTAGCAGCTGGCCTTGCTGAAGCAATCCACTCGGGCCTGAAATTTACTTGGTTTAGTGGTGAAGTAAAAAGAATTGCTTGTAGACTTGATAGAGTGCTTATTAATGACAAAATTTTATCCAATATCCCTAACTTGAAAATTTCTGTTCTCCCGAGTTCAACAAGTGATCACTCTCCTTTATATATTCAATTTAATCAACATATGAATTTTACTAAAGGAAAGCCTTTCAGATATGGTAATCACTGGCACTTAATTGAAGGCTATGCTGATGTTGTTGATTTCAAGTTAATCCCTAAAACTGATGGTAATAGTTGGTTCTCCATGGTTATGATGTTAAAGGAGCTAAAGATTAAACTAAAAAGTTGGCATAGAGGTAGAACAAAAACTCAGGACACTATAAGTCATCTTCAACAGAGTTGTGAAAAGATGCAGACTCTCATTGATGCAGACCCTATAAATGATAATCTACTCTCTAATTATTACTCTACTCAGGAGCAACTCAAAGAGGCTTTTCATTTACAGGCTATACAAGCAAGACAAATGGCTAAGGAAAAATGGCTCACTCAAGGGGATGACTGTACTAAATTTTTTTATGCTAAGATGTCTTTCAGGAGGAACTGTAATGCTCTTATTAATTCAATTAATGATCAAGGGGAATTAGCTACTGATATTACTCATTTTGAACAGGGAGCCATTTCTTATTTCACAAATTTATATAATGGTGAAAATAAGATAACATTACCTCAAATTAATTGCAGGGCAATTGTAACTGATGGGGGTAGGCAGATGCTGCAAGAGACAGTCACTGAAGAGGAAGTAAGAGCTGCTGTATTCTCGATTCATACTGATTCCTCCCCAGGGCCAGATGGGTGGAACTCTAAATTCTATCAACTCCATTGGCATCACCTGAAAAACCACTTGTTAGAAGCTATTCAGGAATCTTTTAATACTGGTAAAATACTTCATGAACTAAACCACACATTTATCACTTTAATACCAAAGGTGGAAAGTCCTTCAAGGATTGAAGACTTTAGGCCTATTGCTTGTTGTAATGTGCTGTACAAGATTCTAAGTAAAGTGATATGTAATAGACTTACAAAGGTTCTCCCTGACCTAATATCTGAATGTCAATCTGCTTTCATTAAAGGAAGACACATTTCTGAGAATTCATTACTAGCCCATGAACTGATTAGGAAATTTAACAAACCTGGAGCTGATAAGATGTGTCTAAAAATTGATCTTCATAAGGCCTATGACAAAATTAACAGACATTTTATCATCCATGTTTTACAATGTATGGAATTCCCTACTTCACTGATTAATCTTATTGAGGAATGCATCTCTACCCCCACTTATTCCATTATCATTAATGGTACACCTAAAGGTTACATAACTAGTAATAGGGGTTTAAGACAAGGTGACCCCCTATCCCCCTACCTATTTACAGTTGCCATGGAATATTTCTCATTACAAATGGAATTAGCCTGTAATAACTCATTGGTTCAACCTCTTTTTAAACTTGATCCTATTGTCAATCATTTGATATATGCTGATGATTTGATTATTGCTGTAAGAGCCACCCCAACTGCTGCTCAGTGTTTATTTCAGATTTTCAAGCAAATGCATTTATATGTGGGTCTAGAGTTAAATACTACAAAGTCCAAATGCTATTTTAGCAAATACTGTACTTCCAAAACAGCAATTTTGGAGATTTTGAAAATCAAGGAGGGTTTACTTCCTGTCAAGTACCTTGGGGTTCCTCTCTCAACTAATGTCATTACTGACAGAGAATGTGGTGAACTAGTTGGAAAGATCAGAGACAAACTTAATGGCTGGAGTTCTAAATTACTCTCTTTTGCTGGTCGAATTGAATTGGTTCATACAGTTATTACTGCTAAAGTTAGATTCTGGCTTCAAACTTTTCATATTCCTGACAGCTCTATTGAGAAAATTAATTCAGCTTGTGCTAACTTCATTTGGAGGGGGGGATTACATAAAGTTAGTTATGATATACTTTCCAGACCAAAAGCTGAAGGAGGTGTTGGACTTATCAACCTGAAAGATCTACGGAAGACATATCAAGTGAAACATGGATGGAAAATTATTACCTCTAACACTCTCTGGGCTAGGTGGATGAGGAGTAGATATTTAAAAGGGAGTTTTTGGACCATGCATGAGGATATTAACTCGTCTGGGGTTTGGAAATGCATTTTAAGGAGCAGAGACAGTTTGAAAACATGCATCTCAAGGAAAATAGCAAATGGCAGGGATACTTATCTCTGGAGGGATCCTTGGATAAATGGTAATTCCCTTGCTGTCAAATATGGCTGGGGTATGGTTTCATGTATTGGTGAGTATGATGATCTGGTAGCATCCATTATTCAGCATAATAAATGGATACCGGATCAGAAAGGCCTTCATGTTATTGCCGAGGATGTTAAGTTTGTTCCTATCTACTCTTCTGAATCTAATGATATTTGGACCTGGAACTACACTAAAGATGGTATCTTTACTACTAACAGTGCTTGGGAAGCTCTGCGTACTAAGCATACTATCAGATTTTGGGCGGATCCTATATGGTCTCGATCTAACAACCCAAAGATGGCGTTCACGACTTTTAAAGCCATTAATCTCAGACTCCCCACGGCTGACAGACTTGCCAGATGGGGTATGGAAGTCAACCTAAACTGTCAACTCTGTAATTCCCACCCTGAATCTCACAAACACCTTTTTTTTGAATGCGAATACTCTACTCGTGTTTTAAGTCAAATAAAGAATAAAAATCAAGTCTTGCATGCTACTTCGTCTCTAAAAGATGAATTATTATACCTGAGTTCCCGCAAGAAAGAAGATTTGTTGACCCAACTGCAGCTTATTTGCCTCACAACTACTATTCATCATCTCTGGAAAGAAAGGAATCGACGTGTCTTCCAGAAAACTGCTAAGAACCATCACCAGATTCAGATTGCAATTGAACAGGATGTTAGGATTCTTGTAAAAAGAATTAAAGGAAAGCTTTTTACCTGTGCGACAGAGCTGGAGAGAAGCATTCTTCAAAATTGGAAAGTGGATCCGCCATGATTTTTGTCTCTGAGCTTTCGTGGATGAGTTCGAAGTTGAGCCTACCTTTAGCTTTATTTGTTTTACTTTTGCCGGTTAGGCTTCTTGTATTTGTCTTTGTCTTGTTTCAAGACTTTGTAAGTTTGGATCAGCCTTTAAGGCATCAATAAAATTCACCTTTTTTTCAAAAAAAAAAAAATAATAATAAATTAATCATTATTAAATAATAATAAAATCTTAATTAAATCCCTATTAAATCTTGATTAAATTTAACTTAATCAATAATTTACTAATAATTAAAGCCCTTTTTAAATATATAATTAATCTTAAATAAATAATTAAATAATACTTAATCCTTAATTAATAATTAAATGATATTTAACTTTAATTAATTAACTAATTAATTTAATCGATTAACACTTAAGTAATTACCTTTGCTAATTAATGATTAAGTACTAATTACCTTAATTAATCATTAATTAAATAATTAAATAATAACTTTTTATTACTTAATATATGTTTGAAACTCTTTTCAAGAAGATACTTAAGTGAAAACCATTTTAAATTTCAAAAAGGGTTTGTTTTCACGAACTGCACCTACAGCGACTATCGCTATACGACCCGTAATTTTCAAAACTTGAAAATTTGTTTTTCTATGTCTTTTTTGAAACTTTAACTCTTGAAAAACTTTACTACTTATAAAACATAAAGGCATGTTCATGGAAACTAAACAAGTTTTAAACTCGAAAATATTTTGGAATTTAAAACTAAAGATCATAGTTTTTCCACAAGGGATTCTATATCGCTTGAACTAGTAAAGGTGCTAACTTTCTTAGCATACAAACATATGTTCATGATTGTAACAGCATAATCACATCTCAACCACATCACAAACATATATGCATGCCATAACCAACATATACAAGCAAAGATTACAACTTGTAAACTTGATGCAGCGGCGGATAACAAAAATGATGAAACGGTGAAAGTAGCAATTGGTGGATTGAAAAATACCAAAGGCCCAAATCCGTTGATCCAAAGATGTCGGGTTCTAGCTATCCCAAACACATTGATCGCGCACGATACCGTGTTTAAAGATCTACGATTCTTCTACGTTGATCTAGCGCACTAGATTCCGTGAATCGGCTTCAGCAGTCGTTGATTCGAGCGCACTCGAATGCCGAAAGTGGAGATAGGAGATCACACTCAACTACCAATTTGAGAAGAGGCACAAAGCACTCAAACAAAAGTTTATTCAAAATCAACTAACTATTACAAATGACACCACCATCCCTATTTATAGGGTTACATCACATCCATTTTACACGACTCAAGACTCACAGGCACACGCGACCTAACATAGTACACGACCTACGACTTACGACCTAGTATAGGTCGTTAACGACCTAACCTTTACAACATCAAATGACTTAAAACATTACTACACAACAAAGTACAACAGATACAACATACACGATTTACAAATATATGACCTAAGTACAACACATCATCACGTACAACATCACATAAGATCGAGCGACCTAAAATACACGGCAGCGATCTATCTTGAGCGACCTAAAGAAATGCTTCCGGAAATCCTACGACCTACTGAAGAAAGCTCGGCAGTGACTTAAGTTAGGTCGTTGGCGACCTAAGGAAACAGCAACACGCGACCTATCCACAAGCAACCTAAAATCTTGCGACCTACTAAAGAAAGCTCGGCAGCAACTTAAGTTAGGTCGTTGGTGACCTAAGGAAACAACAAACACTGGAAATCCGGTAGCTTGGTAAGTCGTAGCTCGATAGGTCGAACTCGTTAGGTCGTTCATCTTGGGCAACATAGCTTCGCTAGGTCGCTGGTCATTCTTCACATATCTCGCCGTATTTCCCTCCAATGCTTGATCCATCTCGTTAGCTCGTTCATCGTTAGGTCGTATTTCATTAGGTCGCTGGCGACTTATGAGTTCGTCAGGTCGCTCGTGACCTAAGATAAGCTTCAAATCTTGGATTGGAAAATCAGGCTCAGGCTGGGCTGCATGATCCTCCCCTGGTTGACAGAAATTCGTCCTCGAATTTACAGTTGCTTTGTCTTCGACACTCTCATCCTCGTGAAACAGAACCAAGTGTTTGATATTGTCAACTTTAGTAATAGGACGATGATCCGGCAAGCTCAACTTACAATCATTCTCACAAATTTCCTTCATAATTTCCAAACGACCTATTCCTCCGGCATCTAGCTTGTTGTACGTACCAACAAGAAATCGTTCAACCATCAAGTAGATAGATTCGTTGCCCCTTTGTGTCTTCATCAAATCCAATACAGAGTCCATATTTACGTCCACCCATGATCTAGTATGTGTAGGTAATGACATACATAATCCTGACTTCGTCGCGGTCTCTTTTGAAATTTGATAACTCTGACTTTTCTGAACAAACCTTTCAACCCCTTTCCTTATTGACGGCCCAAAACAAATCATTGCAATCAACTGCATGGTACGATCACAGTCCTCATGTCTTTCTACATGTAAGTCTTTGATAACTCTTATTCGCCAACTGTAATCAGGAGTATACAATTGCCTTCCTTTGAACAGAAACCCATCAATCAATCTTCTCAACTCTACCTGCTCTGTCGGACACATATGATTACGTGGCATATGCGGTACAACAACACCTGACGCTTGATTAACATGATGTTGTATGTCCCTCAGTGGCAGTAATTCCTTGGACAACTCTGCAGAAGTTACATCTTCACATTCATTCACCACTGGCTTATCCTCTTCGAGAATTTCAACACTTTTACTTGTTTCATTTTCATTCAACAGGAATACTTCTGTGCTATCCTCCACTTCTTCAACAAACTCTCTTGTAGATTATAGACTAGTCGAATCCACCTCCTTCATCAACAAATTACCCTCTTTATCTCCTGACTTACTTTCTTCACACTCGTCCAACTTTGCTGATTGTGAATTTTCAACCTCATGTTCATCAGATTTCGTTGGTTGAAAATCATCAACTTCATCTTTATCAAACTTTGGTGATTGAAAACAATCGACTTCATCTTCCACATCAACAAATTCCTTTAAAGATAACAAAGTTTTAAGTTCTTCAATCTCCTCCAATTTGCTTTCTTCTTGTTGTCGCTTCTTAGGAATTAGAGTGATTTTAGTACCTTCAAACATGAAACTATAACTGTTAGTACGACCATCATGTTGCACAGTTCTATCATATTGCCATGGTCTCCCCAACAATAGATGGCATACATCCATATCAACCACATCACACCAAATTTCGTCTTTGTATTTCTTCCCAATGGAAAAATTAACACAAGCTTTTCGATTAACCTTCACCTCCCCTCCTTTCCTCAACCAAGCTAATTTGTAGGGGTTTGGATGCTTCTCTGTTTTCAATGACAACTTCTTTACAGCTTCTCAAGAAATGATATTATCACAGCTTCCTGCATCGATGACAAATTTACAAACCTTTCCCAGAATAGTGCATGTTGACCGGAAAATATTGTTCCTCAACCAACTAGAATCATCCTCTTGCTTTGGTGTTAAACAAGATCTCCTCATCAACAAACTACAACCCTCATCTCCTGTCAATAATTCTTCTTCTTCAACTAGTAGTGAATTGACGCACTCTACCTCCGCATTTTCATTCTCAATCTCCGCAATCATTGCTCGCTTCTTTGGCTTTGTACATTCATTGCTTTTATAACCCCACTCTTGACAATTAAAGCATTTGAGACTACTATTGACCTTAGCTTTGCTGGCTTCATTCACAATCGGCTTACTGACGACTTTGGAAACATCCGCACTGCTACTAACATCCCTGTTCTGGTTGTTGGAATTCGTAAACACACCACCTCCTCGTCTCCCTTGTTTTTCCCAAGCCAATGCTTTCTGATGTGCTTCAGCAACAGATCTGGGATCAAACATATTCACCATATCTTGAATCTGCATTCTCAACCCTCCAACAAATCTAGCGGTCAATTGCTCTTCTGTCTCCATGATATCATTCCTCGCAATCAATTGATAAAATTCATCTGCATAATCATTCACTGACTTTGTTCCCTGCCTCAAGTTCTGCAAACGTTGATACATAAGCGATTGATAATTGTGCGGCAAAAAAGTTGCTTTCATCATCTTTCTCATTTTCTCCCAAGTGACAATTTTAGATTTTCCCATTCTCTCCCGTGTTAGTTTAGTTTGTTGCCACCAAGCCATAGCTCTCCCTCTTAATCTCGTAGCAACCAACTTCACTCTTCGATCCTCGGGAATTTCTTTGAAGTCAAAAATTTCTTCAACATTTGAAACCCAATCCAAAAATTCCTCAGCTTGCATACCACCCTTGAATTCTGGAATTTTAGTTTTCATCCCTGATTCCCATCGACGATCATCTTCTACATCTCGATATGCATTTCATACTTGGTCTCAATCTCGATAATGAATATTACTTCTATCACTCTCTTCATCATAATCACGTGTACTTCGGTATCGATCTAGACCATCAACATCCCTTCGATCACGCATGTCTCTTCTACTATGTCTTTCTTCATCATGGTATGGCTCATCTCCAAACTCACGTGGAGTTCTTCTCTCTTCATGTCGATATTCATGGTGATCTCTTCCCGTTGAAACTGATGATTCTCTTCTATCTCGGTAAGATTGCGGCGACACCCTCCTCGCTTCCGTAACCGATGGCGAAACTCTGTTTCCTCCATGGTTCGAGACTAGCGACCTTCTCCTTTGACTTTGATTCATATCATTCATCAGTTTCTCTAACTTCCCAATACCTTCATCAAACTTTTCATTGATGCGTTGTTCCATCTGCTCGGTTTCTTCTCTTCTATACAACGCTTCAACATTCTGATGGCGATTAGCTCTTCTCGGCGGCATGATTAAATCTTCACAGACTTCACAACTTTAACTCTTCGGCTTGATCTCTGAACAATACTTCACTTAGCTCGGCTTTACTTGATGTAGCTCGGCTTCACTAACTCCTCAAACTCTTTATAAGAATTAGCTCCAAGACTCGGCTTAGCTATGATTGGCTAAGTCTCGCTCTGATACCAAATGATGCAGCAGCGGATAACAAAAATGATGAAATGGTGAAAGTAGCAATCGGTGGATTGAAAAATAACAAAGGCCCAAATTCGTTGATCCAAAGATGCCGGATTCTAGCTATCCCAAACACGTTGATCGCGCACGATACCGTGTTTAAAGATCTATGATTCTTCTACGTTGATCTAGCGCACTAGATTCCGTGAATCGGCTTCAGCAGTCGTTGATTCGAGCGCACTCGAATGCCGAAAGTGGAGATAGGAGATCACACTCAACTACCAATTTGAGAAGAGGCACAAAGAACTCAAACAAAAGTTTATTCAAAATCAACTAACTATTACAAATGACACCACCATCCCTATTTATATGGTTACATCACATCCCTTTTACACGACTCAAGACTCACAGGCACACGCGACCTAACATAGTACACGACCTACGACTTACGACCTAGTATAGGTCGTTAACGACCTAACCTTTACAACATCAAACGACTTAAAACATTACTACACAACAAAGTACAACAGATACAACATACACGAGTTACAAATATATGACCTAAGTACAACACATCATCACGTACAACATCACATAAGGTCGACCGACCTAAAATACACGGCAGCGATCTATCTTGAGCGACCTAAAGAAATGCTTCCGGAAATCCTGCGACCCACTGAAGAACGCTCGGTAGCGACTTAAGTTAGGTCGTTGGCGACCTAAGGAAACAGCAACACGCGACCTATCCACAAGCGACCTAAAATCCTGCGACCTACTGAAGAAAGCTCGGCAGCGACTTAAGTTAGGTCGTTGGCGACCTAAGGAAACAGCAAACACTGGAAATCTGGTAGCTTGGTAAGTCGTAGCTCGATAGGTCGAACTCGGTTAGGTCGTTCATCTTGGGCAACATAGCTTCGCTAGGTCGCTGGTCATTCTTCACATATCTCGCCGTATTTCCCTCCTATGCTTCTTCCATCTCGTTAGCTCGTTCATCGTTAGGTCGTATTTCATTAGGTCGCTGGCGACTTATGAGTTCGTCAGGTCGCTCGCGACCTAAGATAAGCTTCAAATCTTGGATTGGAAATTCAGGCTCAGGCTAGGCTGCATCAAAAATACATGACTTTTCAACTTCCATTTTTAAAACTATATGATATCTCATCCAAGCACATATACATACATTCAAGTCAACATTATTTTCACCGAAGCAAATATCATATTTTACACTCAAGGCAAGCAATATTATAGGTTTAAAAACGTAGTTAGAGGCGAGAACTTTACTCACCAAAAGTTGACTACCGAAGTAACTTCTACCAACACTTGTATTCAACCTAGATCTTTGCTTCCTCTTTGCAGGAACTAGAATTTTAGGCCTAGGAGGGCGGTGTTTGGTTCGGCCTAAGCGATGGAAGTGCTCGACCAAAATGGTGGAGGGTAGTGGGGCTTGTTTTGGAAAGGAGAAGTGGAGTAGAAATGGAAGGAGAAGGTTTAAACATGGTTTTATGAAATTTAAAACTGAATGAAAGTAGGATTTTTAAACTTTAGAAATATATGTAAGCCATGGAAAAGTTTTCAAGAGCTTGGAGGAAATTTTACAGAGTAGGAATGAAACGAAAAATGAGGGCAATGTTAGGAATTTTGTACATATACAAATGGATAAATTAAATTACCAAAATGACCTTAGTACCATGCCATCCACTCTTTTTATGGCACCTTACCCTCCTTGTCCCCCCTCCCACCATTTCTCATGTGAATATGTCCCCCCTTCACTTGTTGAGCCAATATGCATCAATGATCTATGTACTTAATGTTTTTAATGAAATAATATGCTATGACAACTTTTGTTTTCAAAACTTTACATAATATGTCATATCATCCCTTATAATATTTATTTAATTTAATATATGCATATATATTATCAAAATCAAAACTTATTAATAAATGAAAGTGAGTATTCAATTCAAATGTACACAATGTTTTTCAACAACTTTTGGACATCGAAAAGTCAAAAATTAAGAAAATGATTTCCGGTCATATTTTCTATTTTCCTCTGAACTAAATATTTTTGTAAACAATTCTTGAAAACCATTTCATCATAATTAGTTATTATATAAAAGAGATTTATTTAAGTTATAAAATCCATTTATTGATTATTAAAAATATATTTAAATATCCGTATTTAAAGTGATAAAATTCTGGGTCATTATAATCTTCAATTTAACACATGTATGATATTATACATTATATTATATAACTTGACAAAACATTAGTATCTATATTTTATGTGATTGCATATGGTTGTATACGATTGTTGTCATCAAAATCAATAACTAAGGTATTAATATAAGGCAATCATGCGATAAAACGGTTAGTTTGAGATAAAAAAAAATTAGATCTGGGAACCATTATGAATCCTAGAATAATTCCAAATAGCAAAAGGAAGCCATGAACCAATTTGGGTTCCCGCTATGATACAGAGTTCTCAAATGATTTCAGAACTAGGGTGTTTTCGCATTGTGGTTAAAGACGAGTATACTCACAAGGAGTCATCAAAGTAGGCCTTGGAGATTTCGGAAATTATGGTTACTAGCTAGAGAAGACCAAGGCAGACGGCATTGAGATAGGAGAGCGGTATGAGTGGTTATAGGAAAGTGAAAGAACCATTGGGAGGATACACTTTCTGAAACACCCCATACCCCTTAGTATACCCAAAAAGGGCATACTAAAAGATGTGGTGCGTTATAGGTATAGCTAAAGCATCACAGAGACTAAGATTCATAAGACAAATAAATAAAAACAGCGGAAACATTTAAATAATAAATAGACATTTAAAATTAAACTTCATTTCAAAACAGAATATGTCTTAAAAACCAGATATACAAGTCTCGTGAAAGATACAATCTCAGTCACATCATCAGATTACATAAACAATAAAAATGATCACTCTCATAAAGTACCGGTACATCCAAAGTCAAATAAAAAGAAAACTGAAAAGAATAAGAAGAATACATGAAGAACTCCAAGAATATATCTCCAAGCAGTTTGAATCTACTGTCCTCGATTCTGCTGGCCTATGGAGGAAAAGGGGAAATAGAGGAGTGGGTCAGATTAGAAGTCTGTGAGTGAAAGTAATTACTAGCATTCTTAAGCAAGATAAAAATAAAAGACTAAGCAACAGTTATAGTATCAAAGGAAAATACAAAAAAATAAAACTGGGATAAAATACTATTTCTTATTCTATTTGCTTTGATTGTGATTGTTTGCACTTGTCTTAGATTGCTATGATTAGGTTGAAACCCTAATCCTATTTTAATTAGGTTGAAATCCTAATTCTACCCGTTGATCGGCCTTCTATCTCTGTTGTGCCACTGTGAACCAATCCTGTTGGTCACACCAAAAGACACCTGTTTAGCGCTTGGAACGCAGTAGCGAATTATTTACCCTAATTGATGTCGCACGCTCGATCATCGCCGGTACACACTAACTGCCGCCCCTATTTTGACCTCTTATTTACCCTAATCAGTATAAGTGTGCCCAGCCTCACCTAACTATTATGAGACCATCAGTCCTAGTCTGAAAGGGAATGCTGCCCAGCCTCACCTAAGTGTTGTGAGACCATCGTCCTAGTCTGAAAGGGAATGCTGCCAGTACTGGTCCTAACAAACAAATTCTAGTTTGCGCCCCTTGCCCAAATCCCCAGATTTGAGCTTCTATCTATTGGCCACTTATGTACCCTAATTAGCATAAGCGTGTTCCAGCCTCACCTAACTATTGTGAGACCATCAGTTCCTGACTAAAAGGGAATGATGTTGGTACAGGCCCTTCTTCTATGTTTGCGTATTAACTTAGTGTAAGTTTTAAAATAAGCGTCTTCTATTATTTCTACTATATTTACTTATTAACTTAATCTAAGTTTTAAAATAAGCATTTTTTGTTCTTTCTGCTTAATTATAACCTATGTTATAATTATTACTCTTCTATTCTATCTTTTTAGTTATAACCACTAGTTATAAACATACTTGCAAATGTCTAAATTTTCCTATTTCAGTCTACCTTCTTTTTATTACAGTTCTTTCTTATTTTACATCTAGTTTCTGTAAATTCAGTGTTTATTTCTATTTAATCCATATTAGTGAATTCTCCTCTGTTTAATATTCTTATATTTTATTCGCATAAAAAGGAATAAAAAGAAACTAACATTTACAGGCTAAATTATAACGTAAAACAAATGTAAATAAATACAAACAACTGTATATAACTGAATAAAGTAGCTGAATAAAAATAACTGGATAAAATAGACCAAAAAGAACTTTAAAAACTAACTGTAAATAACTTATATAAAAACCGTCTCAAAATTGCAGAAAAACTACAACTATTGAGAACCCTATTATTTTAAATTACTTAAAAATTTAAAATAATTACAAAACACTCACCTATGGTCGTTAGCTCTATTCCTTGGCCTTCCCGGATGCACTTCTAGGGCGTAGAATATTTTTATTAAAAAGATCTCCTCCCAAGATAAAATTTCTTTTTAGGGTCCAGCCTCAGGCAATGAACCCAATTTAGAGAAAATCTGAATGAGAAAAATAGCTAGGCCTAGGGTCTTATTTATAGTGTGACTTAGGGATCTCAGACCGTTGGATTTGAAGAATAAATTTGGTGCAACCACATCATAGGCTCGCTAGGGACCCTCGGACGGAAGCATGAACGCACATGATTTTAGAAAAATCAAAATATGATGTGTTCGCTCAAAACTGGATGAATCTAAGTCAAATAACTAAGGCCGGTCGACCTTGCTCTAGTGTGGGTCGACCTATAGGTCGACCTGAGTATATGGGGGTCGACCCTAGGGTCGACTTGAGCTAGGCTTGGGTCGACCAACACCTATTAATATTATTTTTTTCGTTTTGTTCTAATTCGAATTTCTCTCGTATCTTCTCCATACTGGCTCGGATTTCGACAAGTTATATATGGAAATTGATCAGAAAATCGCCACGGACACAATGGTGCAACTCCCGTAGCTCGATTCTGCAATTTCACAAACTTATTTTATTATTTAATTAATTTGTTAATTAATTATTATAGCTTAAATTTTGGGTTGTTACATTCTCCCCTCCTTAAGAGATTTTGTCCCCGAAATCTCGGAGGACAGAAGAATGAAATAAATATTTTCATCAAAATTCTACAACCACATATTCAACCATCATCCATTACATCCATTGTCCTTAAGCTTTCTAATGCAATTTATGTTATATGCAATAGTGTGGTGTCAATGTCCCTAACTAATGCAAAAGATTAGGCGGTCTACCGATTCAGTCGACCTCCTTTAATGCAATCATGTCCGTGCCATGTATCCAAATGAATGCAAATTCCCTAATGATAACTGATAGTTTTATACGCGTGCTACATTCCTCATCCAAATGCAAAAATCATATGATAATCATCCATTTATAGCAACCATGAAATAAAAATAAAAATGCAAATGCACACACATCCATATGCATATGTTTTAGTGACCTAGTTAGGCTGATCCCTAAGAGATAATAGTGCCTAGTGTATATATATGTGTCCATTAGCATCCACTAGCAAACACTTGCAACCACAAGCGTCCATTATACATAACATGTTCTAGTAACATGTTTACATTCAGTCCTACCATCCATAGGTCAAATCCTAAGATCTACCCTTCCAAAGGATACTAAAGGAAAGAACCTATTCAAAACTAAAGATAGAAATAAGAAATTCAAGACGTACCATCAAAAAGATGTGGATAAGATGTACGTATTTTCTCCTCAGCCTCCCACGTAGCATCCTCAATGCTGTCTCCCTACTGCACCTTAACCAAATGTACTTCCTTATTCCTAAGCTTCTTGGTAACGTTCAACGATCTTGGTAGGAATGCGACGAACCGATGCTTATATCTCCACTTCAACTTCTTCAAGTTGGCTAGGTTCCACTACCTCTGCTGAATCATGTAAGCACTTTATCAAGTGCAAAACATGGAAAACATCATGCACTCCCGCGAACCTCTCTGGTAGCTTTATCCGATACGCCATCTTCCCTACCCTTTCCACAATGGGGAACGATCCTACGAATCTGGGAGCAAGTTTCCCATTTGATCCAAACCTCGCTACCTTTCTTAGCGGAGACACCTTAATGAACCAAATCTCCTACCTCGAACTCAATATCCCTTCTCCGCTTATTTGCATAGGATTTATGTCTATCTTGGGCCATCTTCATTCTCCTTCTAATCAAAATCAATCTTTTTCGAAGTCTCTCTAACCATGTCGGACCTAGTAGCAATCTCTCTATAGACTCCAACCAACACGAAGGCGACTTGCACGGCCTCCCATAAAGAGCTTCAAAAGGTGTCATCCCAATGCTAGCCTGAAAACTATTATTATATGCGAACTCCACTAAAGGAAAGTGCTCCTCCCAAGTTCCTCCAAAATCAAGGATGCATATCCTCAACAAATCCTCAAGAACTCTATTAACTCTCTCTGTTTGGCCATCCGTCTAGGGGTGATAGGTCGTACTCAATCTAAGTTGCGTCCCTAAAGCCTCTTGCAAGCTTCTCCAAAACTCGCTAGTAAAGATAGGGCCAATGTCGCTCACTATGCTAAGGGGAACTCCATGAAGCGGACTATCTCATGAACATATAAGGATGCCAAATAAGGTGTCGTCCTCTTACTCTTGACCGGAATGTAGTGGGCGCGCTTAGTCAAACGATCTACAATCACCCAAATACTGGTATTCCCCTTCCTAGATCGAGGTAAACCATCTATGAAGTCCATCGAAACACTATCCCACTTCCATTCGGGTACATCCAATGGTTGAAGCAATCCGTCAGGCTTCTACTGCTCCACCTAAACTCTTTGGCACACAAGACACTTAACTACAAACTCTGCCACATCCTTCTTCATGCCACTTCATTAAAACACTCTCTTCATGTTCCTATACATCTTATCACCACCCGGATGAATAGTCATTCGAAAATGGTGTGCTTCTTCTAGAACTGCTCTCGTCAAATCACTAGTGCGAGGGACACAAAGTCTTCCATCTCTCCTTAGCCACCCTTTACTATCAATGGAATAGCGTTGGAGATGTCTAGAGACCTCTCCTCTGCTAATCCTATCCAAAATATCCATAAGCTCTGAATCTTCTCGCTGCCTTGAGCCAATCTAATCTATAAAGGTAGGCTTAACCTCAAGTGCTGCCAATAATTCAGGGGTAATGTCCGTAGAGGGTTTAAAATCAAAGGTGGAAATAAACTCTAAGCTTTTCCACTCCACGAACATTGGACTAAGGGTTGCTCTCTTCCTACTTAATGCATCCTCAACTATGTTCCCTTTACAAGGGGTGTAAGCTATCTCAAAGTCATATACTGCTAGAAACTCCTTCCAACGTTGCTGCCTCAAGTTTAAATCCTTTTGTGAGAATATGTACTTTAATGATTTATGGTCAGTGAAAAGCTCGAACCTCTCTCCTAGCAAGTAATATCTCCAAGACTTGAGAGCGAAAACAATAGCTGCTAACTCCAAATCATGGGTGGAATAGTTCTTCTCATGAGTTCTCAACTGTCTACTTCCATAACATACTACCCTCCCTTCTTGCATCAATACTGCTCTAAGACCCATCCCGCATGCATTAGTGTATACTGTAAAAGACTGAACTCCATCGGGTAAAACTAACATTGGTGCGCTAGTAAGGACCCTCTTCAGCATCATGAAGGAATCCTCACAATCTACATCCCACACGAATGTCGTATTCTTATTAGTGAGGCGAGTAAGCGGTGCTGAAATCTTAGCAAAATCTCTGATAAACTTCCTATAATAGCCAGCCAAACCTAGGAAGCTTCTAGCTTTGGTAGAATTCTTGGGGGCCTTCCAATCCTGTACTACTACTATCTTAGCGGGATCCACAGCTAAACCCTCTCTTGAGACTACGTGCCCCAAGAAACGCACCTCCTCATGCCAAAAGTGACACTTCAATAATTTTGCTTTTAATTGATGAACACGAAGTGTACGAAGAACCTCCATAAGATGAATTGATTGAATGGAGGAACTGTCCCAGCTGTGCACGAGAACCTGTTAAAAGTGGTGTACCCTTCTAGAGAAGTATGTGGCCTATCATTCGGCCCAGGTAGCAGGACGTCATTCAATGATAGGCTTTGGAGATCAATCCATGTTAATATTCACTAGGTGTTGTCAAGTTACAGTTCCATCGACAAGCTTCGAAGGGCAGTCAGATATGCAGTTAAACAGCTATGTCAAATTATGCGAGGCAAAAACTCATCGGAGTAAAGTATTCGAGAATGCAATTCGTATCGATGAAAATTTAAGAGTTGGATCAACCACCAAAGCTCACTTCGTCTCGGTCCAAGAAGCACCCATTCGTATTGGTCATTGGGGTTATGATTCGTATCGATCAAGAGGCTGTAATTCGTATCGATGCTAAGTGACCTACTTCGTATCCATCCAGAGAAAACTTCCTCGTATCAATCGGCAAGCCCTTACGTATCGATCAGATTGTCTGTTTTCAGCCTCAGAATTCGTATCGCTCGAGGCATATCGATACGAACGCTATTTATTGTAAATCGATACGAGCGACATCGTTAGCTAACCGATACGAAATATTTCATCACCAACCGATATGAAGCATGTATCCCATTCGATACGAATTACTACCGGTCCAAACCAATACGAATATTTCCCTCCACCACCGATATGAATTCGAAACAGGAACTGAGCCATTCTTCCACCAACTCCTTCGTTTCCCTCCTCAATCTTTCTTTCCCGGTCAGCACGAGGGCTATCACCACTCTACACTGAGTTTCGGCATAACTCCGACCATCCTTGGCCACCACATCACCAAAGTCAATCACGAATGCAAATCAAATGGCATAAGGATCCGAGTACCATCATTCTAAGTTGATTTTTATAGGTTAATTACCTAATTCGAGAAAATAATTCAAGGATTAACGGTTTGATTAGTTCAAGGACGAAGACAAGCTGTTCTCTCTCAAACGACTGAGCGATACGAAGGCAAGAATGAAGAAAGAAAGTAAGAAAGTAAAAAATTCTAAGTACCAAGACTATATATACCTAGGGGATGACTGTTCGTCTCCCAGTCACTCCTACCATTTGAAACATTTGACTATTGAACGATACGAGTTGACGTGTTCGTATCCAAAGTCTAAACAAGGCAATAACAACACCAATGAGTCGAAGCAACTACCTATATCCATGTACAAGCGATACGAATGAGCCGTTCGTATCCATCAACCCAAGTCCACTAGTACGCGTATCCATCGATACGAAGTATGTAAAAAAAACCAACCAACTCGTATTGATCACTATCGATGCGAAGATAGTTTTTTCAACTTTTCAAATCAATCCCGGAGAGGATCAATATGAAGAAATACACCAAAACAACCACCAGGCGTTATTACAACTCGAATTTCGCATCGACTCAAGAGAGGATCGATACGGAATTCGATAAGAGAAAACTGACAACGACTCATGAACGTACGAACATTAACGGAAGTCAGGGTAACATATAATTTATGTGTAACAAATTAACATTTAATTTTCAAGATTCACAGGAATTAAAATGCTCATCTATTGACAATTACGGCCTTGAACAACAGATTGCATCACTCAACATTCATTTACAATAATGCATAGTACAATTGTTGGCAGTCAACAATTCGGTATTTATGTTACCAAGAAACGATCAAAGGTTACATCTCTTGAGGAAAAGACAACAACTATACATCGAATCAGATAGGACTTTTCAAGCAGAATGTCGCACCATTCAAAGCACATCATGTTCACATAAGACGTACTTTGGGGGGCAAATGTTATCTCACCTTTTGGCAAGGCCGTGACACCAAAGACTAGACTAGCAACCAAGGACAATCCGTCCCGAAGGTCGGTTATGCACAAGTTCACTATGGATACTGATAAATTTTGCCTGAGTCCAGATCGAGCTACGATCGATATGACACGACAAGCAAAACTATGAAAGCTAACGTCTCAAATTTCAAGTCAATTGAAGTTCGTGTGCTCAAGACATGGATCGATCAAGATTCACTTGGAAGACATCAATTCTTGTCCCTTCGCTTCATATCCACCAAGTTTCGTGTCCATCAAGTTGTCAGTTATCGACTTCGTATCCATCTTAACAAACAGCTAAACTTCGTATCTATTGAGGAAGAAACACCGTGTTTGTATCCATGAAATATTGCCTCATTCGTATCCACCCCACTCCTGCATTTCGTATCCATCACTTGACCTCAACTTCGTATCCATTGATTGAAGGCATTGCGTATCGATCTTGTTTATGCATTATTCTTATCGATCAACCATCAATCGATACGTGTATGTCATCCAGTAAGCGATACGAAATGGCACTTCCTACCGATGCAGAAGGGGGGGTTGAAGGGAGCGATATGAGTGAGACAAGCTTAGACGATACGAACGAGTTCGCCTTGGATTGATACAAAGGGAAAAGAGACACCTTGATACGAACGAAGCTTGCTAAGGAAGAAGACTAGGTAAATCGACATGAAAAGTGGATCGATCCGAGAAGATAGCGCCATGTCACCTAACAAACACGTGCCTAGAAGCGATATGAACGAGAACGACACGAACGAGAGCGATACGAGTTTGACAGCCCATTGCAAATCCAAACTTGCATCGATCATAACTACAAATCTACATGTCCAAATGCCACCAAATTTTCACAAGAGCTTGCCTACAACCTCAAGAATGTAGCTGATCAATTTCAACCCAAAAGGACCAATTACTAATCGATACGAACTCAATTCATATCGCTCAAAGATCGAGTCGAAATCACCTGAACTCGATCCCGTGGGCCCACCCACGTGTGAGAAGAAGTTCTCCGAGATCTGGGCGAGATATTTGCTACCTACGCCTATAAATAGTGACCCTGGACCTATAGAAATTGGACTTTTGGCTTCTCTACATCGATACTCTGCCGAAATTGCTCTTGTACTTTGATTGTACTGTTGTAATCCACTTGTAACCAGCGAGTTATAATCAATAAACATCAATCATTTCAAAGTGGACGTAGGCCATACGCCAAACCACTCTAAATTTGCATGTTCCTGTGCTTTTTCTTACCTGTTGATTGGTGTGTTTATTAGATCTGCCTCATTTTACATTTACTTTCTTCATTTTATCTCTTCGAACACATCCGAAGAGTGTTGTGCCCAATTTTGGTACAAACACTTTGGTGCTTTCACTAAGAAAACCCAGCTTTTCTCTTGCTCATTGGATCTAATGCCGATATCAGATTGCAAGAATCTAAAGAGAAGATCCAGATCTCGAGATTAGAAATTCTTCCATCCTATTCTGATTTGCACCAAGTCTAGGAGAGAACTTCGCTATTCACTATGGTCGCTACTAGGACTACCTCAACCGCTGCAGATCCAGAGGGACGGGATAGGAAAAACCCCGCACAACTTCCCTCTGCAGACCAGAACGCTGTTGGACCTTCGGATCCTCACGGCCCTGTTACCAAGGAGGAGTTCCAGCTACTGATGCAAGAGCTGACTCAAAGCCGCCAGCAGCTTACCCAGCAGCTCCGTGCCAACACAGAGTTAACCAACTGTCTGAACCGAGAAAGACGAAGGAGATCCCGAAGGGATCAGGCTTCCTACTCATCTACTGAAAGTTCAGCTTCCTCTGATTACCATCACAGATCCACGCACCCATGGCTGGATGGAAGTTATACACAGGCTACCGGGCATCAGCGCACTTTGAATCTTGGACAAGCGAGAGTTGGTCCGTCAACTAGCCACCAGATCGGACCCTCCTCCAAAGGAGGGACGGTTCCCTATCACACTACTAACAACCGCACTGCTGCACTACCATCAAGTTGGAAGCTGACACTCGGAACAGAATGGATCCGAACCATCGCCAACGTGATTATACTCCTAAACCTTATGTTCCGAAGACCTAGAGCCAAGGAGGCGAGGTATGGACCGTCGACCGTGCCTGACTCATCCTCACATTGTGGAACCAGACCACACCTTGGCCCAACATGCCTAGAATGTCCAAATGCCAGACATCCCGACAATGATCCGCCAGATGATCCGTGAGAGGCAAGGCCTCACCAATGATGACTGGGGAATCTCCCAGAGTCATACCCTTTTCACCGATGACATCCTTTATGCTGAACCACCCCGACAATTCAGAATGCCAACTCTACCTATTTATGAAGGGAGCTCTGACCCTAACCAGCACATTTTAAAGTATGAATGGTTGATGAATGCCGCACGGGCTGATGATGCGGTCAAATGCCGAAGTTTCCCAATCTCCCTAGGAGGCATCGCGACCATGTGATTTACTCGCCTACCACCCCGATCTATTTCATGTTTTGACCAGTTGGCTACGAAGTTTGTCGAGCAGTTTCGCATGCATGTCACAAGGCCCAAAGATGTTAATACCTTGTCCAGTGTCACTTAAGTTCCCGGAGAGACACTCAGACGTTACCTGGAGAGGTTCCACGCTGCATGCGCTGAGATTAGTAACCCTAATGACAATTCCATTCTGATAGCCCTGACTAAGGGAATCGATCCCGATTTTGAGTTTGGCAACTGGTTGGCCGAAAAATCCGCTGCATCATTGGACCGTTTCTATTCCAAGACAGCTCGGTTCTTGAGAAGAGAGGATGCGAAATAGTCTAGGAAAAAGGATGATGCAGGGCCCAGTGTGGAAGGAATCCAAAGCAATGTTGCTGTGAAACAAACCGGGGAGAGATCCGAAAAGGTGCAGTTAAATATACAGAATAAGCATAATCAGCAAAAAGGCGATGGAAATCAGGGTAAGAAGCGGGATCAGAATCACGGACCGCGACGTAGAGCTTCCATGTTTGACACCTATACTCCTTTAAATACATCCCTAGAGAATGTGTACCTGCAAACTTGTAATACTATCCAATATAAGAAATCTGCTCTAAAGCAATCGTCAGAGAAACAGATTCAAACTGGGAAGTTTTGTAGATTTCACGATAGTTATGGCCACAACACGAACGAGTGTCATCATCTACATGATATTATCGAGAAGTTGATCCGATAAAGGAAATTGGAGCAGTTCGTTCGGGTGCCACAGGCTGGAGGTGCGTGCCCATCAAATCAAAATCAAATACCAAATCAGGTTAGACCAGAGGAACCCGCACGTGTTGGCGGGAGGTTAGTGATTAACACTGTTAGTGGTGGTCCACATCCAGTGGATTGGAGCTGGAGGGAAATGGAGTAGTATGCCAGCTCTATTAGGCATGCGGCTTCGAATGTTGCAGTAACTTGGAAGATGGGGCTCCGGCCAAACAGTAAAAGACGATGACAGATGACATCGTTTTCCGAGACAGGGATGCCGATAGAGTCGAAGCCCCTACCATTGATCCACTAGTCATTTCAGCTCAAATAGGTCATGCTTGGATGAAGAGGATCTTAGTGGACAATGGAAGTTCAGTGAACATACTCTTTAAGCGAGCCTATGATCAAATGAAGATGGAAGCGAAAGATTTGAAGCCTTGTCAGTCTCGTATTCATGGCTTCAATGGAAGTGCGACTATACCCACTGGGATGGTGGAGTTACCAGTGGAGTTGGGAGTTGGAGAGTGCCGGAGAGTCCGGATACTGCAATTTATTGTATTGGATATTGACTCACCGTACAACACTTTCTTGGGCCGACCGGCCCTAGCTGAGTTCAGGGCTGTTATCGCCCCTTGGTGTTTGACTTTGAAATTCCCTACCGACAATGGAGTCGGAGTTGTTCAGGGAGACCAGGCGGTTAGACGGGCCTGTTATATTGCTGAGCTGCGGGAGGCGCAGCGAAAAGAAAAAGGAAAGGGCGTAGAGGAATCTCTCTGCGTCCGCATTGCAGATAATTGACAATTAACGCCTGGGCCTAGGCCCGGGCATAACAACCAATTCCCGAGAGATCTTGACCCAAGAGATAATGAAAGCGAGGATGAAGTCAAAGACAGTCAGACTTCTCCGGCAGAGCTGACGATCGGTGTTTCGATCGATAATGATGATGATTCTAGAATGATAAAGATTGGATCTCAGCTTAGCCAACAGATGAAGGAGGAATTGGTTGAATTTCTCCGAGCAAACCTCAACGTGTTTGCCAGAACGCACTCTGACATGTGTGGGATCTCGCCGGACATCGCGAGCCACACTTTGAATATTGACCCGCGGCATGTCCCGGTCAAGCAAAAAAGGCGTGGTATGGATCCAGAGAGATCTGCCGCCCTAAAGGAAGAGGTAGATAAACTCAAGCCGAACAGGTTTATCCGAGATGCGCTATATCCAGAATGGGTGTCTAACCATGTACTTGTCAGAAAACCTAACGGGAAATGGAGGACTTGCGTTGACTACTCAGACTTGAATAAAGCTTGCCCCAAAGACAGTTTTCCACTTCCCCGAATTGATCAACTTGTAGACTCAACGGCCGGACATGAGCTCTTATCCTTCATAGATGCATATTCCGGCTACAATCAGATTCCTATGCACCTGCCTGATTAGGAACACACCAGCTTTGTCACCGATCTGGGACTTTACTGCTACAAAGTCATGCCGTTTGGACTCAAAAATGCTAGAGCAACTTACAACAGCTAGTTAATCGAATGTTTGCTAACCGGATCGGAAAAACTATGGAGGTATATGTGAACGACATGCTTGTAAAGTCCCGATTCTCCACCAGTCATATCAAAGAACTGGAAACGATGTTCAACTTCCTTCGAGAGTATAGAATGAAGCTCAACCCGTTGAAGTGTTACTTTGGAGTCGCGTCCGGAAAGTTCCTTGGATTCGTCGTTAATGCTTGGGGAATCGAAGCAAATCCTGAGAAGATCTGGGCATTAGGAATGTTGAGACTCCAAGGACCATAAAGCAAGTTCAGAGCCTTAACAGGAAGGTAGCAGCACTGAGTAGGTTCATCTCAAAATCCACCGACAAATGCATTCCCTTCTTCGACCTAATCAGGAAAGGGAAACGGAATTTGAATGGACTACAGAATGTGAAGGTGCATTCCAAGCACCGGTTCAACACCTATCCATACCACCTATTCTATCAAGCCTATTTATCATGAGAGATTGTACATCTACTAGGCGGTGTTAGAAAACGCAATCAGTGCTGCTTTGATTCGGGAGGAGGATCAGATACAACGGCCAGTCTATTACATCAGCAAACGACTGACCATAGCAGAGAGAAATTATCCGAAGTTGGAGAAGTTAGCTTACTGTCTTGTCATTGCCTCGAGGAAGCTTCGCTCGTATTTCCAGGCTTATCCTATCACTATCTACACCGACCAGCTGTTACGACAGGTCCTTACGCGACCTGAGACGTCTGGTAGGTTACTCAAGTGGAATATCGAGTTGAGTCAATTCGACAATGCTTACACACCGAGGCGAGCTATTAAAGGACAAGTCCTAGCGGACTTCATCGTCGAATTCACTATCCCAGAGGACTTGTCCAAAGCTAATGAATCTCCCAAATATGTCTGGAAGCTGCATACTGACGGCGCATCAAATGACCGCTGCTCAGGCGCTGGAATTGTGCTCGAAACCCCTGAAGGTCGATCTATATGCTATGCTTTGAAGTTTGATTTCCGTGCGACCAACAACGAGGCCGAATACAAAGCTTTACTTACCGGACTCAGACTCGCCAAAGACTTGAAAATTATTGCTGTAGGGATTTACTGCGATTCACAATTGGTTGTGTGCCAAGTTCGGGGAGAATACCAGGCCAGAGACTGGAGACTGGCTGCTTATCTTACTCAGGTCCAGGAAATATTGAATCAGTTCGATTATTATGCCATCTATTGCATACCCCGAGAACACAATCAAAAGGCCGATTCCTTGGCAAAGTTAGCCAGCACCGGTGAGGAACAGCAAATGGGACTCGTTCCCGTTGAGACACTATCTTCCCCGAGTATTGATCAAATGGAGACCAACTGGGTACATGAAGTCATACCCAATAAGGAATCATGGATGACTCCGTTTAGGAACTATCTCGAGCATGGGACCCTGCCAGAGAGTAGGAGTAAGAAAAGACAAATTCTCCGAAAGGCTTTACGATTCACTATTCAGAATGGAGTCATGTATAGAAGAGGATACTCTATTCCTTTACTCTGGTGTATCGCCCACAACGAAATTAAGCGAGTATTACATGATGTGCACGAAGGAGAATGTGGCGATCACACCGGGGGGCAAGCTCTTGCTAAGAAAGTGCTCTGATACGGTTATTATTGGCCGACTGTAAATCACGACGCATCAGATTATGCCAGGAAATGTGACAGATGTCAGAAGCATGCTCGGATTACAAGAGTCCCACCTACCGAAATAACTCAAATGGTCAGTCCATGGCCGTTCGTAATATGGGGCATCGATATTATTAGGTCTCTACCTCTAGCTAAAGGTGGCGCGAAGTACGCCATCGTTGCAGTTGATTACTTTACCAAATGGGCGGAAGCCGAGCCCTTGCTACTATCACGACGAAGAAAGTGGTCAACTTTGTGGTACGCAACAATATCTATCGATTTGGTCTCCCACATATAAATCATCACTGACAACGGAGCCCAATTCGATAGTGTCGAGCTCAAGAATTTCTATCAATGATTCCATATCCAAAAGAAGTTCTCTGCAGTTGCACACCCTCAAGCGAATGGACAGGTCAAAGCTGTTAACAAAGTTATAAAGTCCATTCTGAAGAAACGATTGAAAAAGTCTGGGGGAAAATGGATCGATGAACTTCCTATGGCCCTATGGGCATATCGAACAACCTACAAGTCCACGACCGACCACACTCCATTTTCACTTTCCTACGGCTCAGAAGTCGTTATTCTGATCGAATTGGAAGTACCTTATCATCGTGTGACTTACTATGATCCGAAAAGAAATGCTATACTGCTTGCCGAAACTCTGGACTTATTAGATGAGAAGCGTGAAGAGGTTGATTTGAGGAAAGCCGTGCACCGAAGTCGAGTCGCCCGATTGTACAATGTTAAAGTCCGACCCCAAACCTTTGAACTTGGCGATCTCGTGCTCAAGAGGATTTACTCGGTCCCTTCATATATGAAACCAACATGGGAAGGACCGTATGTTATTGAACAAAGACTCGGAGATGGGATGTTCAAATTATCAACCGTCGATGGTCTCACTTTGCCAGAGCCTGGAACAACGAGAGTCTTCGTCGCTACTACACATAACAGGCCTTATTTATTCATTCAGTATGCTTTTCATTTGCAATTTGTTTATGCATTTCGAAATTTGAATTTGTAATAAGGAAACTGACTTTGCCATACTATCTTATTTCAGCAATAAAATGCAATCTCTTCGAGTCAGAGCAGTGATTCTTAAAATGCGTCATACGACCATCACAATACACGTAGAGCTAAGTTCCACCTACGGTAGGACTTATTCAAATAAGGAGTGACTATGATACGAACGGTCACTCGCTAAGTGAAACCCAAGCTCGGGAGGCTAAAAAGGATTGATACACGACAATCCTCTAACTCTGACTCCCAAAGTGCGAGCTGGAGTATAAACTTACAAATGTCGGCTCGAAGAGGGTGGATCTGTCCACCTAATGACTTCGCTCGTGTTTAATCCAAACCCAAGGAGGATGGATCCGTCCATCTAATGACCTCGCTTGTTAACTCAGGGTGGATGTAACCCGACCGTCCACAATCCTGATAAATCTATCATTCCCAGAGTGCGAACGAAATCCTAAAACTCAAAATAGATGTGATCGACTGTATGTTGACTAACTCTAAGTCCCTAGAGCATGGACTGGAGTGTAAACTTCAACTGGGTGTGTTTGACCACCCACATCTAACTCCCCATAGTGCGAACTGGAGTATAAACTTCAACTGGGCATGACTGACCACCCACAATTCAATCTAAGTCCCGAGAGTGTGGACGCAATTCTGATTACTAAAACGGGTATGAATGACCACCTGAAAAACAACTTAAGTCCCTGGAGTGTGGACGTAACTTTAAACATTAAGCAGGCACGATCGACCGTCTGCATGCGAGCCTCTATGGTAGCTTTATCCGATATGCCATCTTCCCTACCCTTTCCACAATGGGGAACGATCCTACGAATTTGGGAGCAAGTTTCCTATTTGATCCAAACCTCACTACCTTTCTTACCGGAGACACCTTAATGAAAACTAAATCTCCTACCTCGAACTCAATATCCCTTATCCGCTTATCTGCAGGATTTCTGTCTATCTTGGGCCGTTTTAATTCTCCTTCTAATCAAATCAATCTTTTTCGAAGTCTCTATAACCATGTCGGGACCTAGTAGCAATCTCTTTGTAGACTCCAACCAACACGAAGGTGACTTGCACAGCCTCCCATAAAGAGCTTCAAAAGGTGTCATCCCAATGCTAGCCTAAAAACTATTATTATATGCGAACTCCACTAAAGGAAGGTGCTCCTCCTAAGTTCCTACAAAATCAAGAATGCACATCCTCAACAAATCCTCAAAAACTCTATTAACTCTCTCTGTTTGGCCATCCGTCTGGGGTGATAGGCCGTACTCAATCTAAGCTGTGTCCCTAAAGCCTCTTGCAAGCTTCTCCAAAACTCACTAGTAAAGATAGGGCCTCTATCGCTCACTATGCTAGAGGGAATTCCATGAAGTTATACTATCACACAAACATATAAGGGTAGCAAATAAGGTGCCGTCCTCTTACTCTTGACCGGAATGAAGTGGGCACGCTTAGTCAAACGATCTTCAACCACCCAAATACTAGTATTCCCCTTTCCTAGATTGGGGTAAACCATCTATGAAGTCCATCAAAACACTATCCCACTTCCATTCGGGTATATCCAATGGTTGAAGCAATCCGTCGGGCTTCTGCTGCTCCGCCTTAACTCTTTGGCATGCAAGACACCTAGCTACAAACTCTGCCACATCCTTCTTTATGTCGTTCCAATAAAACATTCTCTTCATGTCCATATACATCTTATCACCACCCGGATGAATAGTCATTCGAGAATGGTGTGCTTCTTCTAGAACTGCTCTCGTCAAATCACTAGTGTGGGGGATACAAAGTCTTCCATCTCTCTTTAGCCACCCTTTACTATCAATGGAATAGCGTGGAGATGTCTAGAGACCTCTCCTCTGCTAATCCTATCCAAAATATCCATAAGCTCTGAATCCGCTCGCTTCCTTGAGCCAATCTGATCTATGCGAGTAGGCTTAACCTCAAGTGCTGCCAATAATTCAGGGGTAATGTCCATAGAGGGCTTAAAATCAAAGGTGGAAATAAACTCTAGGCTTTTCCACTCCACGAACATTGGACTAAGGGTTGCTCTCTTCCTCTTTAACGCATCCGCAACTACGTTCCTCTTTAGCTACTAGAAACTCCATCCAACGTCGTTGCCTCAAGTTTAAATCCTTTTGTGAGGACATGTACTTAAATGATTAATGGTCAGTGAAAAGCTCGAACCTCTCTCCTAGCAAGTAATGTCTCCAAGACTTGAGCGCGAAAACAATAGCAGCTAACTCCAAATCATGGGTGCGGTAGTTCTTCTCATGAGTTCTCAACTGTCTACTTCCATGACATACTACCCTCCCTTCTTGCATCAATACTGCTCCAAGACCCTCCAACATGCATCAGTGTATACTGTAAAAAGCTTAACTCCATCGGGTAAAACTAACACCGGTGCACTAGTAAGGGCCCTCTTTAGCATCGTGAAGGAATCCTCACAATCTACGTCCCACACGAATGTCGTATTCTTCTTAGTGAGGCGAGTAAGCAGTGCTGAAATCTTAGCAAAATCTCTAACAAACTTCCTATAATAGCCAGCCAAACCTAGGACGATTCTAAATTCGGTAGCGTTCTTGGGGGCCTTCCAATACTGTACTGCTACCATCTTAGTAGGATCCACAGCTAAACCCTCTCTTGAGACTACGTGCCCTAAGAAACACACCTCCTCACGCCAAAACTGACACTTCAAGAATTTTTCTTTTAACTAATAAACATGAAGTTTACGAAGAACCTCCCAAGATGAATAGCATGCTCTTCCATACTCTTGGAAAACACCAAAATGTCATCCATAAATACTACAACGAACTTATTTAGGACATCTCGAAAAACATGGCTCATCAAATCTACAAAATAAGCTGGGGCGTTGGTCAGCCTAAACGGCATAACCAACCACTCAAAGAATCCATTGGGTGTCCTAAATGCTGTCTTATTGATGCTATCGTCAGCGACCCTAAGCTAATGAAATCCACTGGCTAAGTCAAGCTGAGAAAATATTGAAGAGCCAACCAACTGATCGAAAAGATTGTCTATCCTAGGAAGTGGGTAATAGTTATTCTTTGTGAGCTTATTCAACTCTCTATAATCTACGCAAAGTCGATGGGAACCATCCGCCTTTGTAGCGAAGACGACTGGCGCTCCCCACTCAGATATGCTCCGTTTGACGAAACCTTTCTTCAATAGCTCACCAATCCGCTTACTTAAATCCTTCCTTTCCCTAAGAGCCATATGTCTCATGGGAAATGCCACTGGCTTAGTATTGTCATTCAGATAGATCCTAAAGTCGATCTCTCTCTTAGGGGTAGTCCCCTAACCTCTTTAAAAACGTCTGAGAAATCTATAACGACTGGAACAGAATCTAACTCTCCTAGTGATGAATCAAGGGAATAAAGGAAACTCAACATGACTGACCCTTGTGGGTCGTAAGAAACCTCGAGAGTCCTTCCGCTACATGTCTCTAATTTGAAGACTCTCCTCTTGCAGTCTAATATCACTCCATAAGTGGATAACCAGTCCATCTCCAAAATCATCCCATATCCCGAAAATCCCAGTACATAGGTGTCACAGTCAAATTATACGCCTAGTATTAAAATTTTCAAACCCCTACAAATCATGGATAAATATGCCGATCCTCCTATGGGGTTTGAAATATCTATAGGGTTTACTACTAGAGAAATATCTAAGTGCAAACAATCAACCAAGGAACTAGAAATGAAAGAATGCGATGCTCCGGAGTCAAAAAGAGTCCAAATAGGAAAATCTGAAATAGAGATCAAACCTTCTACAGAGACTTTCCTACCTCGATCCGGTCCACTACTAGAAGGTGCTGCATCCAAAACATGTACATGCGCTGTAGGTGCACCTGCTCTCTGCCCTGTCTTCTAAGGACAAACTTTACTAAGGTGCCCAGGCTTCCCACAATTGTAACACCTCCCCTTCATCGTATCCTTCTTACAGTCCTTTGTGAAATGCCCAACCAATCCACAATATTGACATTTTTCGCCCTTCTTGGTCTGCTTTTGAGGTCCTCCTCCTTTCTTCTTTTCCTTATCCCTCTTATTCTTCCACTACTGCTTCTTAGAGTTTTCTGACTTAGGAACCTCCTTAAGTTCTCCTTCTTAACAGCATCTGTCATGAGAGCCATTTCCATAAGTGACTCATACGTCGCTCCCATAGGTACATGCATCAATGCCAACCCTTGGAGGGGCTGCTTCAAACCCTTAGCAAACTTGATGTCCTTCTTATGCGGTGTATTAACAAGCTCCATTCCGAACCGTGATAGCTCATTAAACTGATTTATATACTCCTTCACTGAAAGACTCCCTTGCTTCAGACTGATGAATTTCTCCAACTGCATGCTTTCCTTGGCTTACAACAGGAACTTTCTCTCAAACCTTTCCCGAAATCCAAACCAACCAATGTCTCTACCTTCCATCTCTATGATTTCCCACCAGTAAGAAGCTTCTCCCTTCAGCTGCTAAGATGCAAGTTGAACTCTCTATCGGTCCTCCAATCCTAACAGTCCAAATATCCGCTCTGTATTCCTCAACCAAGCTCGTGCCTCCATGAAATCCTCCGTGCCGAAAAATGTCTTGCCTCCTAGGCTAGCGAAGTCCTTGCATAGTTTAGAAAAATTGGCTGTTGTAGGTGGATTAATGGGATCTCCACCTGCTGGTGATGCATTAGGCGCTTGCCCTTGCACCTCTGGTATTGTAGCTTGGAGGTATCTACGGAACCAGCCAGGGACTTGGACACCCTCTGGAAGATTTGGGGCGTCCATACTATGTAAAGAAAAAGAGAATTTACGCTTGAAAGAAGGTTGAACTAGACTTTGAGGGGATTATTACAAAAACTCTCTTATACTTGAAAACCATTTCTATAATAAGAGTTTCTTTCTGAAAAATACTTTTAAAATATGTTATCTTTGAAAAATACTTTACTTTTAAAACAAGTTTTTAAGAATCCTATAACCTTAGACTCTGATACCAAGTGAACCACCCCACACCCCACAGAGACTAAGATTCACAAGACAAATAAATAAAAACAGCGGAAACATTTAAATAATAACTAGACATTTAAAATTAAACTTCATTTCAAAACATAATATGTCTTAAAAACCAAATACACATGTCTCGTGAAAGATACAATCTCAGTCACATCATCAGAGTAGATAAACAATAAAAATCATCCCTCTCATAAAGTATCAGGACATCCAAAGCCAAATGAAAAGAAAACTAAAAAGAAGAAGAAGAATACATGAAGAACTCCAAGAATATATCTCCAAGCGGTCTGAATCTACTGTCCTCGATTCTGCTGGCCTATGGGGGAAAAGGGGAAATAGAGGAGTGGGTCAGACTATAAGTTTGGTGAGTGAAAGTAATTACTAGCATTCTTAAGCAAAATAAAGATAATAGACTAACCAATAGTTCTAGTATGAAATGAGAATACAGAAAATATAAAACTGGGATAAAATACTTTTTCTGATTCTATTTGCTTTGATTGTGATTGTTTGCACTTGTCTTAGAATGCAGTGATTAGGTTGAAACTCTAATCCTATTTTAATTAGGCTGAAATCCTAATTCTACCCGTTGATCGGTCTTCTATCTCTGTTGTGCCACTGTGAACCAATCATGTTGGTCACAGCAAAAGACACCTGTTTTGTGCCTGGAACGCAGTAGTGAATTATTTACCCTAATCGATGCCGCACGCTCGGTCATCTCAGGTATACACTAACTGTCGCCCCCAATTTTGACCTCTTATTTACCCTAATCAGCATAAGCGTGCCCAGCCTCACCTAACTGTTGTGAGACCATCAGTCCTAGTCTGAAAGGGAATGCTGCCTAGCCTCACCTAAGTGTTGTGAGACCATCAGTCCTTGTCTGAAAGTGAATGTTGCCTAGCCTCACCTAAGTGTTGTGAGACCATCAGTCCTAGTCTGAAAGGGGATGCTGCCGGTACTGGTCCTAACAAACAAATTCTAGTTTGCGCCCCTTGCCCAAATCCCCAGATTTGAGCTTCTATCTATTGGCCACTTATGTAACCTAATTAGCATAAGCATATCCAAGCCTCACCTAACTATTGTGAGACCATCAGTTCCTGACTGAAAGGGAATGCTGTTGGTATGGGCCCTTCTTCTATGTTTGCTTATTAACTTAGTGTAAGTTTTAAAATAATCCTCTTCTGTTATTTCTGCTATATTTGCTTATTAACTTAATCTAAATTTTAAAGTAAGCATTTTCTGTTCTTTTTGCTTAATTATAACCTATGTTATAATTGTTACTTTTCTATTCTATCTTTTTAGTTATAACCACTAGTTATAAACATATTTGCAAATGTCTCAAATTTGCCTATTTCAGTCTATCTTCTTTTTATTACAGTTCTTTCTTATTTTACATCTAATTTCTATAAATTTAGTGTTTAGTTCTATTTAATCCATATTAGCGAATACTCCTCCTTTTAACATTCTTATATTTTATTCGCGTTAAAAGGAATAAAAAGAAACTAATATTTACAGGCTAAATTCTAACGTAAAACAGATGTAAATAAATACAAATAACTGTAAATAACTGGATAAAATAGCTGAATAAAAATAGCTGAATAAAATAGACTGAAAATAACTTTAAAAACTAACTGTAAATAACTTATATAAAAACTGTCTCAAAATTGCAGAAAAACTACAACTATTGAGAACCATATTATTTTATATTACTTAAAAATCTAAAATAATTACAAAACACTCACCTGTGGTCCTTAGCTCTATTCCTTGGCCTTTCGGGATCCACTTCTAGGGTGTAGAATATTTTTATTAAAAAGATCTCCTCCCAAGAAAAAATTTGTTTTTAGGGTCCAGCCTCAGGCAATGAACCTAATTGGGAGAAAATCTGAATGAGAAAAATAGCTAGGCCTAGGGTCTTATTTATAGTGTGACTTAGGGATCTCAAACCATTAGATTTGATGGTTAAATCTGGTGCAACCACGTCATAGGCTTGCTAGGGACCCTCGGATGGAAGCACGAACGCACAGGATTTGAGATAAATCAAAATATGATGTGTTCGCTCAAAACTGGATGAATCTACGTCAAATAACTAAGGCAGGTCGACCTTGCTCCAATGAGGGTCGACCTATAGGTCGACCTGAGTATATGGGGGTCGACCCTAGGGTCGACCTAGCCCTATTGATATATTTTTTTCGTTTTGTTCTGATTCAAATTTCTCTCATACATTCTCCATACTGACTCGGATTTTGACAAGTTATATAGGGAAATTGATTAGAAAATCACCACGGACACAATGGTGCAACTCCCATAGCTTGATTTTGACAACTTCACAAACTTATTTTATTATTTAATAAATTCGTTAATTAATTATTATAGCTTAAATTTTGGGTTGTTACAGGTTCATGGAAAATTACAATTAAGTCCTACGGTTTCATAAATTTGTAGACGACCACAGTTTCAAAATTTAAAATGTCTGCATGGTATTATATAGTCAATACTCTAGTTAGTCAAGGTATGGTTACCAAAGAAACTGAATGAAGTGGTTACCAGAATATGGATGGTTGCATGGAAAACAATCAACAAAGGGCCCTCAAAACATAATTACTCTTTAAGTGGGCTGAAGCATGAAGTTTGGGCTTATTGAGATAATACTTGTATGGCGGACTGGATAATTATTGTACATAGATGCTTGTAATAGTTTGTTATAAGGGATAGTTTAGCTAAATGTAATGACCAAGAATTATGACTATTTGAAAATTGAAATATTTAATCGATGTTAAATATTTGAAAGTTAATTTTATAGATTTAATAACTTGAATTTCAAATATAATGATTTATTTGATAGTTTAATTGTTGAATTTAATAATTGAAAATTGTTTTAATAATTTAATCTTGGATTTTAAGTTAGATAAAAATGATTTAAAGGCTTATTTAATTTATATTAATAAGAAGGAAGATAATAAAAAATTTAAATTGGATTTTATAAGTGATTTACTCGATTTTAAAAATAACTCGTAATTAACATATAAAAATAGCCTTCCGGGGCACAGTCTCGGAATTCGACGAAACCAGTTCCATTGGATCCGTAATAGTGTATTATTATCGGATTTCAAATTTCATGGCGATTTGATTCACCATTTGGTTGCACGGGATAAAAACTCATTGAAATTAATATCGGAAATTTGATATAATAATTGGGTTCAAAAAGCTATCTTCTCCATACGATCGAATTAGGGGTTGAAACTTGTTCCATTGCATTTGAAATAGGGGTATAACATTAGGAACGCCAGGCGGCATGTCTCGATCGGGGTTTGAAATTTAATAGCATGATATTTTGAAATTTAATAATATATATTTATATCGATTTAAACCTTCAGCCCATTTTCTTTCATTTCGAGCCACCCTACATTCACCAGCCCACCTTAGACTGAAACGAGGTGCACCCTACCTTGATCGTGCCCACCTCTTCTTTATAACGCGTCCCATCCTCATTTTTTTTAAAACGAAAGAAAAAAAATGTTCGTTGCTTTTAACATTACAAATGCCTCATCCAACGGCCACCATGATATCGCGCCACCACAGGCCGATCTGGGCTTTGACGCCTGAAGGGAAAGTGTGCGTGACGATGAGGTGGGGGTATCGAGCGATGGAGATGGGCGGTGGATTGCAGTAGTGGCCGAAATGTGGTGATGAACGGTGAATGTTTCTTCGATTGATTACGGCGTTTCAAGGGGTTTTGGGGCGAAGCTTCCAACTGGTGAAATGTAGGGGAGGGGCAGGCACACCTTCGGCTAAAATTTGGTGGCACGACATTGGCTCTGGCAGTCGAAATCGTGACTTGAACAAAAAATAGTCACCTCGATTTTTGTGTAAACGCAGGCGAATTAGGGAATGCGACCACTAGCGATGTAAGCTAGGGAGGAAGGGCAACCTTCTAGAGGAAGCTGGTGGCGAACGTCGCCACCTACGGGCTGTGAAGTCCAGTCAAAGTCTTCGGCTTTGGGTTGACTGATGAGTATTAGAGAGGAGGGGAGGCGGGTTAAGGTTTTTTTAAAAAGGGATTAAGTAAGTTAATATTTTTGGTTAATACATTATATTATTTAAATCATGTAATTTTTAAAATATGATAACTTACTCGTTTAAGTTCGGATTCAAACAGAACGAGTTGCCTTAGGATCGTATCGTCGCAACGAGATGGAATTGGGTTGGTGGAAATTTAAGCTTGTTGGATTTTACCCTTGATTTGAACGTCATTCGAATTCAGACAGAACCAGAATGAGCAAGCAACTACTGGAATAATGGTGAGTAAACCTCACTCATCTTGGATAATCAGTTTTTATTTTAAATAGTTAAAAAAATTATTTTGGTTGATTGGATGAATTGATAAATTATTATTATCAGTTGGATGTTATATAAAATATATTAGTATATATATTAGTAGTTGGATATATCCCCACCGATTGGAGCGGATGAGACACTATGTGTCCCGCATAATAGCGAATGACCCTATATTACCACGATATTCCGCCTCGAAGCGGGAATGGTATTTTATGATTATATAGCATCTGTGGATGCACGGAAACAAGTTAGAGGGATCCAACTAGATTCCTCAAAAATGTTGATTTTATTTCATATATAGTGATATATGATGTGTTTGGATAATCTGTGATAGATTAGGATACGATTTGATTTATTGGATGCTATAGTAGCACACTGGCCTTAATTTTGGTATTATAAATACCATAAATAATATTTTTGAATTTAAAAAGGAAATTCAAAGGCGATTTTGGAGATGAAGATATTTATATTGAAATTTGGAATTATTTAAAAGGAAATCGATTTGGATAAAATAAATAAATGTGACTTTAGATATTTATTTAACTGTTTTGTGAAATGGTTTCAAATAGAGAATTTAATTTAAGTACTTTTAAATAGTGGATTTTAAATTGGGATTTCTGGGAATACGAAATAGAAGTTGAAATTGAGATTTGAAATGTTTTTGGAATATAGTCCGGATTTACTAAGAAATAGATTTATCAATGGGATTTTAAATAGAAACCGAGTTATAAATGGAGTTGTTTAATATGAATCTGTTATTAACAGAGGAATGAGAGTTGAGTTTATAAACTTATAAACGATTTTTATAAATAAAGTGGAATGATTATCATTTGATAAATTGGGAATATAAATTCACAATGTGAATTTAACTGAGATATGAAAATCGGTTTAGAAAGAAATAGTAACTTCTATTTTGGAATTTGGAAATACTTATGAAATTGGAAATGTAAATCGATTTGTGATAAAATGAGGGAGATTTATAAGTATAAAAATGGTTTAATTGGATTTTAAAAATATATTTTATTAGGAAGCGAAGTTTGTTTTAGAAAAGAATTTTTATTTATTAAACTATTAATTGGATTAAAATATTTTATAAAGTTAGTTACTTAAATATTTAATATTGATTGAAATAAATTCTAATTTTCATAATAAGCTTTGAAAATCTATTTTTATTATTTATGAATGAATTTAAAATTAGCTATCATTGTTTATTAACAAGGGGTGGTGATATTTTAAATAATTACTTAAATGTGTTTAAAAATTTATTATTATTCTATAAAATACTTATTTTATAAATGTAGAGTTTTAGAAATTTATTGAAGTTACTTATAAATACTCTCGAAATTTGTAAATGGGGTTTTATTTAATGGATGTGATTTTATAAATGAAAATCTTATAATGGGATTCGGGAACTTAAGAAATTTGAGAAAAGAAAATTTCCAAATTGTTTAGATACGTGAACTTCAAAAATGAATCCGAATTCATTAAAAGAGTTATAAATTGTTAGTTGGATTACAAATAAGTATAATCAATAATTTTTGGAAATTGTAAGAGAATTATAAAAATTTTGGAAATTTATGAGAAAAGTTATGAAATATTTCCTAAGTATTAATAATAGAAATGATTTCAAAAAATAGACTTATAATATTTTCCTAAGTGTTGAAATGAAAGGTTTTGGAAATATTTTAGGGACGAAAGGATTTATATAGAGATATTTTTCTAAGTAATGGATTACAAATCGAATTTGGAAATATTTCATTAAAATATGTTTTGGAAATATGTCGTTAAGCATATAAGGATTTGAAATTTGTTTTCAAATGTTGGAATGCTGAAAGAGATTTGAATATATATCTGTGTAAAGATATTTGAAATGAATGTTTTGAAAGGATTTAATAAAATATGGGCCTAGTGACTGTTTAAGTGTGTAATTTGATTGTTAAATAACTGATTATCAAATCTGACCAATTTCGTTGATCGTTTCGAAGAGACCAGGATCAGATTAATTATCCGAAAACCACTTCGATCCGATTTGAGCGTTACGAATTGTGATAACATGAAGATAATGAAGACGGAGTTCTTGGAGATTCGGTTTGTTTAGTCCCAAAACAACTTGTATGGATGAATGCTATCATTGCATTGCTTTCTTGGAGGGCAATGTTAGCATTCCAGTTATGAATGCTATTCTAAAGGTAAAACGTAGCCTCAAGTCTCATCAACCGGGAATGACTAAAACATGGGAGATGCAGCAGGGCTAAGTGGGTCGCACCCAAGTAGGGTATGTTATCACTTTTTTAGATACCCTCGGATGTATTATAATTATGGATATGATTGTGCATGGAAAAGAGAGCGCTCGATAGGATGGGAACACCTGGGGTGATAACATATTTGGTACTATCCAGCAAGGGGTAGGCTGGTCCTGTGTTGGCAGGGATCACTAGGTACGATCTCGGTACATTTTTCTAGAGGTGTACTATGGCGGGCGGTACCCCAGTAGCCCGGTCATTGTATGGAATCCAATATCCACTATGAGTCTTCTTCTCCACCCCTAACAATCCGCCTTTTTGTTCAATTTGAGTTGACAAGTGCAGTTTATTATCAACTTAGACTGTACACAAAAGTGGGTCGTTACACTAAAGTCCCTATTAAGTTTCAAAATAAACCAAACATCCTTGCTAAAAAAGTATGTAAATTAGGTCCGTAGAATTAAGTTACTAATTAATTGCATACATTTATGCAATTATATCCAAAAATTGCATACATGTTCGCAATTATTAACTGAAAAATTGCGGAAATTTCCGCAATTATTCACCAAAATATTGTGGACATTTCCGCAATTTTTTCAAAACAATGAGGAAATTTCCGTAATTATTCACCAAAAAATTGCGAAATTTTTTGCAATTATTCACTGAATAATTGCAGACATTTATGCAATTTTTAGATATAATTGCATAAATGTCTGCAATTATTCACTGAATAATTGCATAAATGTCTGCAATTATTCACTGAATAATTGCATAAATGTATGCAATTATTCAGTAACTTAATTTTAGGGACCTAATTTACAATATTTTTTTGAGGAGGAGTTTTCATGTATTAAGTTTGATTTTAAGGACCTGAGCCTAATATTCACTAATTATAATATGTAGCCTTGTTATTGCTTTACTATAATTTATGTGTACTTTGTAATCTTGTATTTTTGTTTAAAGTAATAAAAGAAACCCATTTTCAAATATATATATATATATATATATATTTGAAATTCGATATATATATATATATATGTATATGTATTTTTTAAATATAAATAATAATATAAAATTATATTTTAAAATTTTAAATTATTAAGTTCGGTTTAAAGAAAATTTAGATCCATGGGGAATTACATTATAATTATTTTTTACAAATCGGCATGGATTTAGATGATTAAATATATACATATATATACATATACATAAAATAAATTTTTATATAATTCCATCCATACTTGAACAATAAGAACTTATTTTTTTTACATAAAATGTTTCGGTGCAAAAAAACAAATTTTAACATATGTAATTATATTTACTAATTAATAGTTTATAAATAAATATTTTAAAACTAAATATAAATAATTTAATTTTTATTTCAGAAAAATATTATATTTAGATATATATATATATACATATATATGTGTGTGTGTGTGTGTACATATGTATGTGTATATCTAAACATATCATTATTTGGTAGTTAAATTTAAAATTGATTTTTTCTAGATTTGATTTTCAAATTTAAATCTGTCATTAGATATTTATTCAAATCATTTTGAATTGGTCAATATTTCAAAGTAAATAAAGTAATAAAATGTTTTTATTTAGGTATTATATATATAATAAATTAAATTGTTAACGGCGAATAGGTATATAAAAGGATAAATTTATCCATTGCGGTGTCAATTCCAACACTTATATATGGGCACATTGAACCATGTACACCTCCTATATGTTGTGTGTGTGTATTTGATACACATATACATTATGTTATATAAATAAAATTAATACTTTTCTATAAACTAATTAAATAAAAGAAATATTTTATAAAATTATTTAGACTGGATCTAAAATAATTTAGGCATTATAGACCCAATAAGATCTATCACATTAAAAATAACATATTGTTTTAAATATTCTTAATCAAGATGATCCAAGACAGGATATCGATACATCCGTTGAGACTAGAGAATGTAATACTATCCAAATGTTGGATGGTGTATTATTTATGGCATCTTAGGACATCAAGGGTTACGTATTGATAATTATTCAATAACCGTGGAATGATTTACTCAAGAGTATTTTTTGGGTAATATAACTAAGGTCAAACAGAGAATCTTAAAGTAAGAAGATTACACTGTTCTCTCAAATTGAGAATATTGTTGAATTTCAATGTGGACACTCCACTTTAATTAAAGTAAGATCATGACATAGTGTCCATCGAAGACTATAGTTGGGTCTAAGTTAAAGTATTAGAAGTGAAATACTATTCAATAGAGAATTTGTCTCCTCGATTATACGAGTTTAGTATTATGGTCAACTATAGTCAATTCAAAGTCATGTTTTTGGCCATAGCAATTCAGTTAATAATAAATGTTATTGTTGAATCAAGGACTTTGTGTTTGGATTAAACAAGCTGAATGTAGATAATATTGGAATTTTGACCAAAACCAAATTCCATAAGTCCCAATATGATATAGTTTTGACAAAGAGAATTGTGTAAATAATCACACTATGTACCGCTTAAAATGGTAAAATTGTATTTTATCGAAAATGTCTAAGCGATAAATTTGGCCAAACTGTCACACCAGTAGCTAAGGTCATGTATGAATATTAATATTTGAATTGTTCGACATTAATCGTTAGTTGAATTTACACCTTAAATCGCACAACCGCAATGTTGAATACCAAAATATCGTGCGATTTAATTAAATTATAATTATTATAAATTAACCAAGTTAATTAATATTTATGAATTATTAATTATCAAATTTTTATTTGATTTATTTGAATTATTATTTAATAAAATGCATATATAAAAGTAATATATGTACGTATTGGTGCACGATATCGATGAATATTTAATTGGATGAAAATTAAATAAATACCGATTGGACTTGGAATCTTTATGGGCTATTTGACCTATATTATGGTCGGCTATAATAGGGGGAAATGGGTGAATTTTTAATGTCAAGTCTAGTTTTGAATTGGCCAAAAGAATAGGAAAATAAGGTGATCTGGATCTCCGCGTTTTACTCCCTTCTGTCACTATTTAAACCTCACCTCCTCTCTCGTTTGCACTTGATCTTTTAGCCTCCTCTCTACCTCATTTTGGCCGCAGTTTACATGGGCTTATTTCCTCCGTTTCCAAATCAAATTCAATTCAAATTAAATCTATTTCAAGGAGTCATATTCTATTTTAAATAGCTGCGCTTTTTGAAGGAGTCTAAATTAGATATAAAGGAGCTTTCTTTCAACATTCAAGATGCACTTTAGAGGCTGCATTTTTTGTATACTTAGACTATTATTTCTATCTATATATGTTGTTCATTTCTGTTATATTGCTTGTATGCTATTTACTATAACGAATTTATATATAGATATATAATTGCTATCCAATTTTGCATACATATATAATGAAAAAAAATCTTTTATACATATAAAACACATATATGCTTTTAGGCCATTTCAAAAAATAACAATAATTTCAAAATTAAAAAATGCTTTTAATTAATTGTTAAATTTTAAAATATGAATTTTTTAATTAGTATGTGTGTATATATATTAATATATTAATATGCATACATGTATACACACACATACATATATACATATATATAATTCCAAAATATAAATAATAATATAAATGTAATTTAAAATTATTAATGTATGTTCAAAAAATGTAAATCCCTACGGAATTACATTATAATTTTTTTACAATTAAGTATGGATTTGTATAGAGAGAGTGTGTGTGTATACATACATAAAATAAAATTTTATACAAATCCATATGTACATGTATAATAAAAAAATATTTTTTAATTTAAATGTTTTGGCCATAAAATACAATTTTAAACACTATAATTATTATGACGACCCGCCATTACGAACAATTCAAGTCGACAATATACCACACATGTCCAACCCAAACTGTTCAAAAGACAGATTGCCAATAGGGTTTGTAATAAGAGTATAAGAAGAGAAGAGAACAATACGCATAATCTTACAGCGGAATGATAAAATATAATAATTACATAAACAGTTCATGAAGCTGTTTTACAATAACATTTGATTTCCATTTACAATATAATCGGAGTTACATATTTAACAAACATAATGAAATAATGTAGCAGAATAATACTAGTAAACACGGTCTACCAAACACCGTCTTCATCTTCAAGAAACTAACGTCTTCGAAACACTGAAACAACTCAAGCTGACCCAAGAATAAAGGAAAATAATATGAGTCAGGACTATACATTCTTATATAAGTAAATTCAATCAAGAAATAAGGGCACAATAACTTAGAGATGTTACAGGATTTTCCATCTTCTAAGGATTCATTAAACTATCTATATGTAGTAAGATACACTATATATGTAATGTTTATCAGTAATATAAAGAATTAAAATAGCGTTAAGGCTTTACATTAATCCTTTAACACATTTTTAAGCATGTAGTCTATGCAGGTCCTATAACACAACCAGTAACATCGGTAGCCAGTGAGTCCCCTATAGGTACAATACTAAAACAAAGTAGTAGTGGTCTCATATAGCGATAAATGTACGACAAGGCACGTGAGGCAATGCCCGAGGTAGGATTCTACCATTTTACCCTTTTTAGCTGCTCGTAACCCCTAACGGCCGACCGAGTCCATCAATCCAAGATCAAGGTGCACCAATCAAGTTCAAAATCAAGATAGTAATACGAGGGAAAGAAGTCCACTAAAAGTAGCTAACTTACTGGTTAGACATAGGCTCCTGTTTTAGTCATTTCAAATTGACATAAGTGTCGGAGTCATTCATCATCGTTCTCTTACATCATTCCAACAAAAATTCGCCAATTCAACCTCTACATTCTGAAAAAATCCTCTGCGTATATGGTTATTAAAGTGGTTTCAGTAAAATGATAGAGGGTATGCCATTTATCCATCTCCGGTCTCTTTAACAACCAATCGTTCGTTTTATAATGAGGGTTGTTTTGTCCAATTTAATTTTTATAGCAAAATAAGATAGAAATTTGAAAAAGTTCAACATCAAAAGCTCTTCATTTTACATCAGGAAACTATAGTAAAAATCTCAGATTTCTCTGAAAATATTTATTATTTATAAAATTCAAAATATGACATTTTTCCTCGAAATCAATTTATTTAATATAATAAATAATACAATAAAATTCATGTTCTAAAGAAAAATTCCATTAATAAGCATCAAGAAATTTTAGTAAAAATTTTGGATTTTTCTGAACTAATTTATTATTTTAAAATTAAAATATTACGTTTTTCCTCAGTATTAATTTATTTAAAATATAAAATTAAGGAAATAATTTATTTTTTTAAGACCAAAGTTCTTAAAATATTTTTTTGTATTTTTTAACTAATTATCAAAAAAATTCCCACGTATTTTAATAATTTATACTAATTTCCATAATTTCCATAAAAGCAACCTTTAAAGAATAAATAATAAAAATACTTTAACTGTCGAATTAAATATAGGTCCATTTACTAAATATTTTCCAAATAATATGCAAGTGCTATAGAAATTTTTTAAGCATTTTATTGTTTTTTTCTAAAATTTCCAATAGTCCTATTTTCAAAGAATAAATATAGAACTTATTAAATTACAGAAATTGGTACAGGTTTTTTACAAAATATTTTTCTTTTGATATAACGAAGTTACAAAAAATTTCAAGTTTAAATGACACATTTTACAAATCACCTATTTTTTCATATTTTATTCTAATAAATCTACACGTAAACTTCCTACTCAAAGTTTAGACCATCCTATTCAAAATATCATTATTATAACATATCAAAATTTAGAATTAAACACATTCAACTATGAAAAAATTTCAAATAAGGACAAAACAGCGTTTAATTTATATTTTCTATTTAAGGTCAAAACAATAAAATTTCCATTTCAAATCTTTTTATTTCAACACTAAATGTCAATGGTGTTTAAATTCCACTATTTAGTAATATAGTTAATCAATATAACATCATGAACAGTCCATGATGATACGATGTAATACAGTATCAATAGGGGCTCATAATAACAAATAAATTGGACTGACATGGGATAATAAATTTAAAACCATTATAATATATTCATAGCAACTATTCAACAATACAACTATGTCAACTAACATTCAATTCAATTCATTTTAGATCATAATCATTATAACTTCATATTTAAATTCCAAACAATTAGACACTATAAGAAAATATATTATTAATAACGCCATTTAATAACGCATTATTCTAAAGCGTTATTGTTTGCCTTTAATTATTTGTTTTTTTTTACTCTATTTGTTTTGTACTGTTCACATGTAACGCCTTCACAAAGCGCGAAATCTCCTAATTATTTCGTGGCTGCGGGTTTCTCAATTATTTCCCTCTCCCTCTTTCATTTCGTTCCATTTTTCCTTAGTCTCCCATACCAATGGAATCGAATCCCCAAATCACTCCTTTAGATCCATTCCTCCTTCATAAACCCTAATTGGATCCAGTTAAATCCTATGCATCAACGGGAGAGGAAGGGGAGTTTAGTGCCTGGCGCAGAGATACACTCACAACGACTTAGAGGTGAGCTTGACGGTAGCTGTAGCGTGGGTTGGAATAGGAAATGTGCGATTTGGAGGTTGTGATGTAGGACAGTTTAGAAGGAGGAGATGCAATCATGATATCTGGTGTGACCTGCTGGTGTAGATTTGAGCATGGGAAGGTAGTGATGTGATGATGTATATGACTGTGAGAGCGATCTGATGTGTTGTAGTGCCGATTCATTGTATCATGCATCTTCTAAGAAATAATTATGAGTGAAATCTCTTGATTTTATCAAATTTTTCTAGTTATATAAAATCAGTGCTTAATTATATATGCATATAGATGGTGATCGATATGGTTTGGAATCTTTTTGGGTGTTAAAAATTAATTGTGTGCTTTAATTTAATTATAACGAGCCTACGATGAGCTTGCAATTTTGATTGAAGGATACGGTGGAAGTGGCCTTAAGGTTTGTTCTTAGTTTATTTTCAACTTATGTTTAATTTATGAATTCCTTGTTTATGGTATTGACAAATTTATTAATTGCAGAATCTATGCTCAAAGATATTATCTTGTTTGGGAGCTGCTGAAGAAAGAAACATTGAAGGATTTGGTATTTTTTTACCCTAGCATTAAAATTGCAGCACATAAACTTATAAAAGAAGATAATGTATGTTAAATTCATATTATGGTTTGATTGACTTGCTTTCTAACACTGATTGTTCACTAAAATGTTAGGATAAGAAACATATACAATACTAAGATATACACCAATAACTTATGTGTTGCATTTTAAATCACTGGCTGTAGTTTGGGACTTTATGGGCCGATGGGACAGCCTCGATCTCTCAATGTTCAATCAATCTAGGAGAGTGTTTTACCTACAGGTTTATAGTTGACCAGGCATGTAACATTAATTTGATATTATTTCACTAGTATTATTCGTATATCACATTATCTTCTCTAAAATATTGGTTGAAGCATAATACAAGCGATGATAAATGGTTAACATTGATAATAATGTTAAGTTAATAGGTTTGATATTAGTTAGATGTCCAATTTTATTTATTTTTCTAGTATTTGTTTGGATTGAATGATGAACAATGAACAAGATTTACTAAGGATACAAGGCACTGAAAGTTAAAAATTTTACACTTTCTCATTTATCTTTGCAAGTCTGCTATTTTAGCAATGATATTGATGTACCTAATCATAATGTGGCATATGAAAACGTGGGTAGGGACATAAATGAGCTAATGCAAATAATATCATTTTCCCATTTATTATTGCAAGTTGCAATCTTGTAGTTGCAATCTTGTAGTTGCAAGCAAGCTTGCAATTACAAGTTGCAAGCTTGCAAACTTTGCAACTGCAAGTTGCCTGCAACTTGCAACAAGCCATTAAGTACGAACACGGATCTAATATTACCACATGTGGTGCCTTGGCAACTCTTTCAGGCCTAAGACTGGCTGTTCCACAAGAGATGAGCATGTTGTCAAAGATGATAGTACAGTGGACGAACTTTGGTGAGACAATTAAGTCTTTTGCCAATATGTATTGCATTGTTGATTTGACAAATGTATAGATATTATTTGATAGTTATTGTAAATTAAATTAACTAAATAAGGGATCACCAAACATTGAGATGGATGAACACACATTCATGGTTAATAGAGAGAGGGCTGTAGATTACTTAATATTTCATGGGATGCACCATACTGAATGCATTCTCCCTTGTGTTTATGAAGTCATAAGCTGCAAAACTGGTAAATTTTAGCTTTACATTAAAAGATAATGGCATCAGTTAATTTTTAATGACCTGCGACAAATTCATTAATATTTTCCTCTGAATTTCCTTTACAATAACCCTTGTATGATTCATTGTTTATCTCGGATATACTAAAACGCCATAAGGGTAAGCCTTGAACATAGTCCATATCTGTTCTCGTTGCAAAAAATAAAATTTAATTAGGTTTAACACAATTTGCAAGTTAAGAAACAATATAAGCTGGAATATTTATAGTAAAGCTGCAAGTGACAAGTAAACTATGCTGTCATATAACGTATGTCAAGTACAAAAGGTGAAGAATAATGATGCAACAACCATGAATTCATAAATAAAGTAAAAATATAAGATATAAAATATGAGAACTTTCTATCCAAAGAAATCTGCAGGGTGTAGCGCATGTTTATCAAATGAAATCTTGGTTGCACTATGTCAAGTACAAAACATGCAATAAGTTTTTCTTATTTTACTCGTAATAGTAGTAAGGCATCTATTATATACTTATTTACCTTTAGCTAAAGTTTATTATTATTACAAGCTGCCTAGTTTAATCAACTACTACACTATATCAAAATGAATTTGATTCAGGAAGCTGTTGTTATCCTTGTTCATTAATTAAGTTTTAGAAAAATTAAACCATTTTATAATAGTAATAAAATATCAACTAAGTTTATGAAAATTAATTGTTTATGATAATAATAATAAATTATAAAATATTAATCAAGTTAACTAGGTTTTATAAAAATTAACAAAATTCGTATAATAATAATAACTGTAAACTAATTATTTGTTTTATAAAATTTACTAAGTTTATAATTACTGTAATAATAATTAATGAATTATTAGTTTTATAAAAATTTACTAAGTTTATAATAATAATAATAAATTATAAAATATTAACCAAGTTAGCTAATATTGGTAAAAATTAACTAAATTAACCTAATAATAATAATAATAATCAAAGAAATTGACTTAGATTATAAAAATTAACAAAGTTTGTAATAATAATACTAATAATATCAGCAACAACAATCATAATAGCAATAGTAACATAAAATAAATTAAGTTTATAAAAATTAATTAAGTTTTATATTAATTAACTAAGTTTAGAATACTAATAACAATAACAATAACAACAATAATAATAGATTATAAAATATTAATAAAGTGTGCTAAGTTTACAACAATGGTATTCTTCTCGAATTTGATAAAAAAATCCAAATTTTAGTATGCAGTGCAGATATAGGAATACCTTCTGTTGTTGTTTATAAACTAGATTAGAAATTTTTGTTATTTATAAACCTTCTGGCATTACTTCAACTTTATGAATTTATGAGTTTTCTATTGGTTGAATATTTTCATTTTCCTGGTTTTAATTATAATGCTTCTAAATTATACCCATGTTATATATTTCATGCTTCTGCTTTTAAAAGTTTCATGAAGATTTCAAAATTTAAATATAAACTGAAATTTTCAATTTATCATTTTTTTGATAAATTTCAATCTTTAAATTACTACTATTATACTGCATATGTCCCAAAAAAGACTTTAATTAATTATCCAAAAAAAATTAATTTTTTTGGAACCGCCATATATTTCATATTTGATTAAGTTTGAATATAGAACCTAAAGTTGGAGATATGTGTGATGGTAGGTAATATAAAGTTCGATAATGACCTGCTCAAACGAAGTAGATGCATAGTGTGCAGCTTCTGTGATTATGGAGCATTGGCTAACACAAATGAATTATATGCGTACTGTGTAGCTTCTGCGATAATGGAGACAGCTTAATAGATGTTATTTCCTTGAGATGAAACTTGTTCAACAAAAAAAGACAGCAGTTGACAGATATATTTTAGATGGTAGTGGATGATAAGTGTGAGTCTAAAGTGTTACGCTAAAGCGCATATGCATATATAGTCATAGATAATACCATAGTTGTATACTAAGATCTTTTGTTCATGCAAAAACACATTTATTCTCAACCAAACATACTGAGAAATCTTCAGTTACAGTATTCTTATTTTTGTAAGCATGGAAATTAAGGATCTCAAATTAATTTATGCAATTTGCATTAAGACTAATCGTGAATGTATCATCAAAATAAAACATAATACTATGAAAACAATTGCATGGGTATCTAAAATTTTATCTATGAAAATAATTTGGACAAATGTTTAATGTTTAGTTGATTTTGGATGGAATTTACATGAAATACTGTTGTTACCAACGTTTTTGTCGGATCGAGAGTTTGCTTAAATGGATTTTACTCAAATAGGTTCTATTATTCAAGTTTATATACCATTTTCCATATAGAAAATCTCAGTTTCATCAATTTTATAATTGCAAACATTTTTGAATTGTTGATTATCAGCCTCATACTGGACAAACCTGGATTCAACTTGGAAAGTTTTGGCATCTACTCCAGCTTCAGTCTCTTAGTCTCATTTAAATTATTCAACATCCTTACGGTAAAACTAAAAATATTATGCAATTTTATTTTCTTTATGAATGCATTTTTACATATATTGTGTCATTAGACAAACACATATAAGTTCTACATGTATCTCAAGATTTTTAAGTTGGTATATTAATGCTCAAATCCACATTATACATATTATAAAGCTCCAAAATGAGTTATTTCACCCTTGGTTAAACCATATATGAAGTGAATGTGATGGATGAACCGTATATAATATAAGGAACAAAATATGCGAGAACACATGGGTAGATGAACGATTTCGTGATGCAGTATTGCTAGTCGGCATCTATCTGATGTTAATTTTGTGTTTGTGTATACTATGTTGGTCTGGTTACCTTTGTCATGTGTATATACTTTTTGAATGCAGAATAAAGAATGGGTCAAAGAACAAGATATTAATTCGGTTATCCCAAAAGTGGAACACTTGATTCGTACTCACTTTGTTCACTGGTCGTCTTCCATTTTCAAGTGCTTTCATACTATTATTTTTCCTTTCCAACTCCAAGTGTGCTTGTTTGCAACTTAAATTGTACTCATTCCCAATAACTGCCAACTCTACAGATTTATAACATATCCTTGAAATTCCTTAACAGGATGTATTACAAATGTAATATTTATCCATGTAGGTTTATGTTAAATTGTTAATCATAAATAGTTCGTACTCCTGTAATAATAAGGTCCTAAGGCAAAAATTAACTTCAATTGTGTGCATTGTTTTGTTTACTGTTCTAGTGGAAATCAAGGCTTATAGTTTATTGCCCAGAGCCTATTTACAGATTGAACTTGCCCTGGTATATGTACTACAAACCATCACTTAATATATATGCTCTCCATGTTTTTTGATAAACAAAATTTTAACAGGTTTCTTCTATAGCAAAAAAGACATTGCAATCAGTTGGTGCTAAAGGGATGATAGTAGGGCGTACTCCACAACTCAATGGCGCGAATTGGTATTATCAATGTCCTATTTTTTATTGTCTAAATTAAAATATGAAGACTTTTGGTTGTAAGTCCATGAATTTTAACAATTTACTGCAGTAAACATAATGTGGTGTATTGATGTGGTCATGTCTAGTGGTGTTCTTAATTCAAGACCAGAGGTAATTGCTAGTTTACTGAACTTTTTATCTGGGTAGATTTTAATTTAGAATATCCAGGAATGAGAACTTTTTATTTGGATGTGTGTGAAGTTTGGTGCATGTGTGTATGTGCACTTGTATTATTAAGAAAAAGCAAACGTGGGCTATTGTAATGCAACATGCAACAAGACATTATCTTCATCCATCTAAGAAAATTTTGATGTTTAAAAAAGTTATGTAAATCTTCATCCATCTAATAATAGAAGGTACCACCAATAACATGTAATTTTCATCACAGTTTTATATAATTATTTTCAAATTGTTTTGAATTTTCAGGAAGTACTACCAATGACCGAAGACATGCATGAAGAAAGGCTTTGAGTAGTTCAAGTTCTTAGTGATGCATTTGGTATTTGTAGACGTTAACTTTGAACTACGTTGTCTTCTGTTATCATGAATATGTATTGAATTTGGTAACTCATGTATTGAACTTATTTTTTGTTAGTCGATACTTTATTTTGTTATCATGAATATGCGTTACAATTGTTGATTATTATATTTTTTTCGTTCATACATTGTTCAAATTGTTATCTATTTAAAGAAGATTCATTTTGATTGTTATTATTAAAATGTAATAGTGGGGTGCATCAAATATATAGTAAAATAAAGCATAGCTCCTTAAAAGCGTTATAACTATATGACATAAGTGCTATAAAAAGATAATGCAATGTATGAGGTTACTGTCAAAGGATAGCAGCAAATAGGCATTATTGTATCTACACATTTTATAGCGGTAATAGTGAGCTATCGTCTTTATGTAACATAGCGGTTACTTTATGCTATGAAATCATGCTCTTTTATAGCGGTTTTTTGTGTTATAAATGTGCAATTCTTTTTTATAACATGTCGATATACATCATTGATCAAACCGCTATAGTTGTGTTTAATAGCGGCCATATGCCACTATAAAAGACTGTTTTTCTTGTAGTGAGATTTCAAGTTATCTCAATTATATTCATTTCAATTTAATAATATAATGCCAACATTAAATTCAGATTCAATTCAATTTCAATCATATGACACAATATCAAATTCAGATTTAATTCAACCGGCTAGATTTCAATTTAATTATGTAAAATATATAGATCATGAATTGAAAACTCGCCTTTTAGCTTTCCTTTTTCTAATTAGGTTTGGTTCCTCTACTTCCTTCTCCTTTTGTTTTACTTTTCTTTGCTTCCTTGTTTTATTAATATTTTTTTTAAAAGGCTTTGAAAGAGATAGAAAAGTTTGTATAGATCTAGGTTTAAAGAAGAATTGGAAAAAAAATCAAGATTTGAAGAAGAAGATTTGAAGAAGAAGAAGATTTGAAAAGGAAGAAGAAGAAGTTAGAATGGAGGCTAGGTTTTAATTTGGAGTTCAATTTTATTTCAAAAATAGTTGAAGTGGAGGGAGAAGAGTTGAAGTAGAATTTTGGTTCTAGTAAATGATTTGAAATAATTAGTGTTTCATTAGCATCTTATTTATAGAGTTAGAGTAAGATTTAGGGCCATAGATTAACTTAGTTACCATTTAAACCAATCATCAATTTCTTCAAATACAAGCAATCAATCATGGCCTTTGAATTAAATACATCGAACCTAGACGCTTTTCTTAAACAATAGATTATTTATATTCAATCAATCAATAATATCTTAATTTATATTACTCAAATTAATTTATTAATTCTCTCTCACACACACATACACACACATGCAATTTAAAAAAATGATTAAGAAGTTTTACTTTTCTTTTCTAATTACTGTAACGGTCACATTGCCATAATTAATGTAACTAATTTACAAGTTTTCACAATATATAAAATGGAAATGTAAATATATGCGAACATGTGTAAATAACTGCATAATTGTTAATACAAATGTAAGTTTCTTTTATTAAACCCATTAATTACAATAAACTTCTCTTTCTTTTTAATTAAAAGATTCTACATCAAATTAATTGCAATTAATTTCAATGTTAAATTTTAAAATGGACCCTAATTAATATGTAAAAAGGAAAGATGTTCACGTAAAAAAAACAATCAAAGAACCAAATAAATAAATGAAAGAAATAAAGGATTCCAAGACTGATTTATACCTAGATTCAAATCACAACGTCCGTTGTCGGACGTCCTTTATATATGTCTTTGTTGTCCATAGCTTATTTTGGAATTATACAAAATAACAATATATGTATATTTATAGCATACTTATTTTTACTTATATATCATATGTTATAAAGTTATTTTAACAAATCAAAAGTTTACATATATTTAAACTGACAATATATCATATTAAAGTAAGCAATTAATAAGGAGAGGAAAATGTGGAAAAGTCATCTCCCGTCATTTACTCATCTTTAATGCTATTTCAAAATAATTCAAACACTTAAAAACATATTTGTATACATATATGAATAACCACAAACTCTGTTTTAAATTAAAAAGAACATATACATACATGTATATAATCTTTGTACTCTATAACATGTTTTAAAATTAAAGTAACAACTTGAAATCTAACTTTAACTTAAGTGGGATTCAAAGGGTTTATAATGTCTTGTACACAAAAATTCACTTCTGTTTTCTTCCCTTTTTTTAATTGGAACATTTTTTAAACAAATCTCAATAACAACCAAAAATTATATTCAAAACCACAAATATATGAAACATGTATTCAATCTTCAAAGTGATCTTATTAATTTACAGGTAAAGTTCATTTATTTTTGTGTATATGATTAGATACAAAGTATATCAATTAATAAATTCTAGTTTCCAATCCAAAATTGTTTGTTTATTTGTTCCCTCTTTTGTTAAGGAAAAAAAAAATAATTACTAAAACAATGGTAATAATTAGATTGGACAACTTAAGCATATATAAATTCATTGTAAAAATGAATTGGATTTAAATTATACATGTAATATGAACATATGATGAAAAGATGTAGTAAATGTATGATCTAATTATATAAACAATTAACACTAACTATATTTGAAAGAGATGCAAGTATTTTCAAATCTCAAAATAAGCATTGAAACTTTACCATTCCTTTTTTTCCCATATTAAACTTATTAAAACACATTTTTAAATCATAAAATTTAAATTTTTAAATACTTTTATTCAAAATCATTATTTAATTCAGTATTTTCAAATAGTTAAAATACCGGTCGTTGCAATTGTACTTACTAATTAATTGTTTAAAATAAATATTTTAAAACTAAATATAAAATAATTTAATTGTTTATTTTGGAAAAAAAAATTACATACACACAAAGATATATATATATATATATAAACATATCAATATTTGATATTTGAGTTTAAATCTGAAATGAATTTTATCTAGATCTAAATTTGAATTTTAAATTTAAATCACTCATTAGATATTTTAGATACTTATTCAAATCATTTTGAATTGGTCGATATTAAAGTAAGCAAAGTAATATAAATGCTTTTATGTATGCACATGGGCGTGCGCGCGCATACACGTACACACATACACACACACACACACATATATATATATACATATACATACATACATATATATATATGAGGAGTGTTCAATGGCACCACAAATAGGGCAGCACCCCAATTGCCCTCTGATTTCCGCCACAAGTTCCAATTTAAATAACACTTCTTCCTCTCTCTTTCCACTAACTCCATTATTTAAATAGGAACTTAGGATGGAAATCATGGGGCAATTGGGGTATTGCACTATTTGGGGGTGCCATCGAATGCTCCTCGTATATGTATACACACACATACATATATACATATATGTATGTATGCATGCATGTATGCATGCATGTATGCATGCATGTATGTATGTAAGTAATAAATTAAATTATGGATGTCAAATAGGTATATAAAGGGATAAATGTATCTATTGCGATGTAAATCCCAACATTTATATACTAGCACACTAAACCATGTACACTTCTTATATGTTGCACGTGCAGTATACATATATATGTGAATTTGATACGCATATACATTATATAAACCAATACTTTTGACAAACAAATTAAATAAAAGAAATATTTTACTTAAAATTATTTGGATTGGATTTAAAATAATTTATACTTCCGATAAGATCTAAAAATGGTTTTTTTTTTTAAGTTCAATCATTTATCCCACTGTGAACGGACCCAGTTCCTACAGTATTATTATACATCTCAACTACCAATAACGGGATTCATTAGCCACTCCTATAGATATAACTGGAAAATAAAATGGTTTGCATATACTTTTCTTATCCACTTATATCAATATATAAAAATGCAGGTATGCTCTCTCAACACATCTTAACCAACACAAATCAAGTAAACTAACCTTTGATGCCAAGTTTAACAACTCATCATTTATGACCTTCTTATTCTGCATCATAATCGACGCTTAAATCTCAAAGATTGTAGATGGAGGATCATTATGATGAAATATAATATAAACATTATATAGAGCTATCTATTTTTAAATACACTTTCAAAAATGGCAACAAATGGAAATAAAATATAATAAAACATAAGAGAACTATCTGAACCAACTGAAAAATAAACTTAATAATTATTACATTAATCTAAAATAACACTTCATATTGCATACTTCAGCATAGTTACGTAATGGTACTAAAATAGTGGATAGCAAGATAAGAGATACAATAAAGACTCCATCATGACTGCATCATCCTCTGCTCATGTAACGCCCCATAAATTTGGCATTGGTTATTTAATTAGTTAGTTAGTTAATTAGGCTCCAAAATGGAATTTATGCAAACGATGGAATTTGACTATGAAACTTTCATCATCACGTTCATGGCGAAATTCTGAGCAACTTTCATATTTGGATTTTTGCGATCGAGGTCCAAAAGAAGAAGTTACGGATGAAAAATGAATTCGAAATGAAAATAACTAAAATAAATATATTAACGTTTATATATTAACCACTAGAGCCCATGGGTCGACCTTCATTTGGGTCGGTCGACACCTAGCGATCGATCGATGCCCATGAGCAGTCGACCGGTTGGCAAGCCGGCGGTTAGGGTTTGCCTAGCCCAGAACGAACCCAGATTTAATGTATTTCGATCGTATGGCTATGGTTGATTCGAGTGCCTATAAATTCAGGCCTAACCTTCTATATTTTTATGAAAGTAACAGCGAAGCTCTACCATTTTCTTTTCTCCACTATTTTCTAAACTGTAAAATAAATCATTTATATTTGTATATATTCAAATTGGAGAAGAATTGAAATCAAATAAGAGAAGAAGAGAAGCGAATCAACAGTACGTGATAATAAGGTTATATATATACACATATACACATATACATACATACATACATACATACATACATATATATATATATATATTTGTCTTTATATATTTATATTTCCCTTCAAACACAAATCTCTTCTCAGATCTATAATTTTAATACACACACCCCCTACCTTTTTTCTACCATATTTCTTGGAATAAGAAGGAAAACAGAGTTGAATAAAAGGTTTTACTTCGGATGTGGAGTTTGGAATGCTTAAGGTGAGTGGGAATTATATATATTGTTTATGATTTTGAATCTATTACGTTGGCATACATTTGATTTTAATGCCTAAATCAATAATATTTGGGAATTGTAGCCTCAAATTAGCGTAGAAAACTATTGCTTACGTATTCTTGTTTTAGATCTGAAAGAAATTATTGTTACACCCTGATCTAGAAATCATTCCCAAAAGTTATAGATATGAATATTGATTAGATATGAAATTTATTCCAGATCTGAAATTGAGTTGTAGATTATTAGTATGATTTTGATTATTACCTTAATTATGTTGAATTGGTAATTTTCCATAGCTTAATTTATGGGAAGAATGTCCGTTTGATTTTTATAAAAAAAATTATGTTTCCAAATTGCATAGAAAATGCAGCATTTGATTTAACAAGTAATATATGCAAATGAAAAGGAAGAGAGATGTGTAAAGTACAGATTTTTTCTTCATAGTTTACGCTGTCTATTCCACTAAAAAGAAAATAATTATTCCTTGCCATTTCAAATGAGGTAAATCTTTTCTTTTATTCATGATCTTTTGTGTTAAACTAATTTATGGAAATCACAACGGAGACTCTTCCTAAGAAATGTAATTTCAGTAAATTAAATACGGAAAAGAATATTCTAGTTAAAGATTTGTAACTAGAATATATTTGGTAGAAGTAGGTATTTATACATATTTATACATGCTAATAAATATGATGTTTTATGCATAACGCTCGCTTAGGATATTAGTATGCATAGTAATAACGTTGATTTGCTAATAGGAATTAGGAAGGAGAATAAGGAAAGGTTGTAACTCCAATTAATGGGTAATAAGTGTGGAATGGATTTGGGAGTTACAAACAATTGATAGGGTAAATGGATTAACGGGACTGATAAATATGGACGATTAGATTAATAACTATGGAATATTTAGAAAGAGATTACTAATTGGAAATTAGTAAATATATAAATGCCTTAGGAAATGTCCTTAGGATGATAACCTTTTATCATGGACAAGTTGACATTTATAAAGAAATAAATGAAAAAGTGATTAATGCGAAGTTGAATATTTAAGGTAAATTATATAGCCTTAAATAAATAAAAGGAGGTTAGTATGTTAGTCTAATATCCAATTTAGGATGATAAAGCTTAGTATAATATGGCTTAAGTTTGTAAAGCCTAGAATAGTTTATTGAGCTTAGATGATTGGGATGCGAGGTTAGTAAAGTGACACAACGGAAGTCTGCCCTTCACTCAAAGGCTACCAGCAGCTGTGTACACTTATTACTGATATGGGACATCACCAATCAGAGGACCTATGGGAAACAATTATGGGAATAATAGGATCTGCATGGGGATTATAAGTATTAAGTGGTTGTTTGAAGGCTCGCCTCTTTCCTAATAAAAAAGTATTAAATGGTCTGAATTATCGGTTAAGAGCTGTAGTGGATATCTCGAAAAGGGTCCACTTCGGGTTTGAGGTAGTAAGTGACTGATATAGAGTCCGCCTCTCTCATATAAAAAAATACTAAGTGTTCTAGTGGTATCCCAAGCAATGTCAGCTAGATAGTACTAGTGAGGAGTCCGCCTTGGAGTTAGGTATTAAATGACAAAGGCCTGCCTAGAGTATAGGTATTAAATGGTCAAGGGTCTGCCTAGTCCTTATTAATAAGGTATTAAGTGGTTTGGGTATTGTTGCTCGCATGGCTAAAACTTTAATGATGATAGATGCGTTAGTAGTATGGCTATTATGTATTATAAAGCCATAAATAGTGGTCAAAGGTCTCTGTAGCTAGGATCAATAGACCAACGATGATGATGCTATGAGCCCACTTCATATTTAAAAGTATTAAGTAGCTGATAGACTTATATATATTGGAAAGGGTATGTAGATGGATTGTGCTAGGTGGGAATGCCATTTGTGCAATATTAGGTTAATTTAATTAACCTTATAATAGTAGACATTAAAGTTAAATGGAAACCAATTGATATAAATTTATGTTATGGACATTGTATAGATTTTCCAATCATCGAAACGTTGTTCTAACCCCCTTCTCGTTACAACCCGAAGAAAAGATTTAGAGGAATAGGTTGCTGGAACTAGAATTGATTGATCATTGGAGAAGTCTTATTTTCTCTCATACCAGATGCTGATGTTGCAATCTGATATCCAAGGAATACCATTAATTCCAAGGTAGTGGCCATAGTCAGTATTTATATCCTATTATTGTTTCCGGTGTAAGTTTAGATCTAATCAATCTCTGATGATGCTCAAGCTTGTTTGCAGGTATCAAATCCAACAATCCATGCTTTGATGGACTTGGGTTCCGATTTTCGTTGAAATTTAGGCTCATTAAAGTGCGGGTTGTGACATTTGGTTTCAGAGCCTAGGTTAGTCAGTAAGAGAAATTGGTTTAAATTGACAGAACGTATTTGTACTTTCCTATCTATTATTATTTTTATGCTAGACTCTAAGAATCCTGACTATAGAAGTAGTTGTAGTTTCACTTCGAAGGAACGGGCAAAGCAACTATGAGTTAAAAATACGTAGAGTTAAGATTTTCATGCTGACTCCGAATTATCCCACGGAGTGTTGATGTAGGCACTGATGGAGAAGAGCATGAGTATGACATATAGCAAAATCATAGAGACTGGAGGGTGTTCCACATGATGGTTAAGATCTAGCTACCTTATGATTTAGGATTTTGACGTTGACTTGCAGTCAAAGATACACAATTATTCCAGATAAGCAGGAAATAGAATTATGTATCACGAACGTCCAAAAACCAGTTTTGGTAAGGGAATGTCTATCAACCACTTTTAGATGACAAATCGGATTTTATTTTAAGAATTAAAGTCAATTCCTTAGTCTAAACATGTGAGAGAATTTTTGATAAAATATATTTTGGAAATGCCTTAGATTCTGGAAAAAGGGTTTTCGAAGGATTTCTTTTTCCAAAGAATTTATATTGAAAATTTTGTTTTGGGAAGTTTTTAAATTTTAATTTTCAAGAAGCACATATACCACTAAGTTGGTCATGTTAAGAAATTTTTGGTTTATAAAGGAGTAAGTTTGAAATCCTTAAGTATTTATTGTGAGGAATGCGGAATATGGATCTTAAGGCTAGAATGAACACTAGAGGGGGGGTGAATAGTGTTTATAAGAAATTACTAAATCTTTTTGAGTTATTGTTGATTTATACACAAATGTATGCAATATTCAGACACAGATATAATCACAGAATCAAACACAGATGCAGAAATAAAGTAAATGCATTAAAGGAAAGAACACACCGGATTTTATACTGGTTCGGAGTTACCCTACATCCAGTCCCGCACAACTAAGTACGGATTTCCTTTCAAAAGCAATTCAACAATTACAACCCTCGATTTCAAGGCCACGAGGTACACCCTCCAGAATCACAATCCTCTGGGTAGAGATACTTGATTTTCAGGCAACAAGTTCACCCAATTGATTTCTCAAGGCTACAATCACACCTTTTCTCACTTGATTGATTTCCAAGGCTACAATCACACCTTTTACTCTATTGATTACAAAGAAAGCCTATAACTCTGAATAACACTGAGGATCTTGATGAGACAGTGACAGAGAATCAAACCAGAGATTATCTAGTTAGATTCAATCTTGATTTCGGCAGAGTAATGGTAAGAATATGTATAAAGAAATGTGGAAGAAGAAGAGAAGTGAAAAACCAGAAAATCTATATTTAAATTCGTTGAAACTAACCCCTATTTATAGAAGAATAACAGCCATGTCCATTCGTGAAAGGTTATGGCGAATAGACGCTTCTTTTGAAATTCAAATTTTTGAATCTAACTGTCACTATGTCGACATAGGGTACTAGGGCATGTCGACATCCCAAAGCATTTTTTGAAGATTTGATTTTCTTTGAAAATAACCTTTATCTTATATTAAAAACTATTTAAATTTTATAAATATACTTGACTATAGATAAAATACATAGATAAATATAGAGAATAATATATATATATATAATTTTACTATAATTTTATATTTAAATCTAAGTATAAATATATTCTAATTAAAAGATAGTTTAAAACAAACGAAGTTTAAAACAAGAGTTTATTAAAAACAAAAACAAAGAATATTTTAAGGCTAAAACATCTTTTTGAAAATCATTTGAAAAGATAATTTTTAAGGCTAAAACATTTTGAAAAGCAGTTTTGAAAATCATTCTGAAGTAGTTTTGAAAATCATTTTGAAGTAGTTTTGCAAGCTTCTTCCTGCAGAATATCTCATCACATCAGGACTCGAGAACTTATACAAAACCAGGATGTTCGTGGGTTTGTAAGCCACTTGTCGTAGGTTTGTAAGCTACTTGTCGTGGGTTTGTGAGCCACTAAAAAGGTAGAAATGGGTTCCATCCCAAAAGAAAAATGGAGTGAAGATTTCAGTGCTATTATGAAGTTTTAACATAATTCTAGACTCAATACTTATCTTGAAATCTTGAACTCTTGATAATCTTGATATTCTTGATATTCTTGATACTCATGAGTCTTCAATCTTGATATCTTGAATCTCTATACTGTACAGTCTTCATTCTTGGTACCTGCATGGTTAAATCCTGCATATACATATATATCTAAACTATGATGTTAGTATTTATATTTTATAATCTTATTCTAAGGTTGTTGTCATCAAAACCATCAACTCATGGACTAACAATCTCCCCCTTTTTGATGATGACAACCGTTGTTTATAAAATATTACTTTTATCCTAATAACTCCCCCTAAAACTGATAACTCCCCCTTAATCTATGCCTAACTCTTCTATTTTATATTTCTCCCCCTTTATCATCAACAAAACAAACAAACTCTAAACTATATAACTCCCCCTCATTCTTGTACTCAAGTACCTGCATTAATAAACTATATAAAAGAGTATATTAAGAAATAACTATACTTATAGACATGATATTCAATCAACGATTATAAATATATCAATGTATATTTATACATTCATCAATCCACACCAAGTGTCAATCAAATCAATCAAAACAAACAATTTCAATCAAAGTAATCAATTCAAACAAAGTAATCAAATTAAATAAAGCAATCAAATTAAACGTTACGAGGAACTTCCGCCCATCCTTCTTCTCCGAAAATAGGGTCTGCTTTGATGGCATCCCAATTTTCATTGTCATTTGTGAGAGAGACAGGAGGATGTGCTTCGTTATCATCCTTGTGCAGGGAAGAAATCATCCATCAAATTGCCTCGAAATGCCTTTCTTGCTCCTTGATCATCTGCATTTGACTCAATTCTAAGTGTCGCTGGTTACGAAGAATGAACGAGAGAATATTCTTGAATGAATTAAGAGTTTCTTCAAGATTCTCGGATAAGTTATGAATTGGATTAGCCATTTTTGAAATTGTGAGAAGAATGAGAGATAGAATAGATAAGAAATAATATTCAGTAATGAATTCTGGAAGAAATGGGTATATATAGGTGTAGAAATTCGTTTGAAATGAATAGACATATGGTAGTTATTCAAATTTCAAATTCAAAATGAAGTGTCATTTCTGACCAGTACATGTCGACATGGTCATAGTCGACATGAGGCAGTGAAATTTGATGGTAATTTTGATTTTATGAATAATTGTGTATATATATTTATATAATATACTAACATTTATTCAAGAGATAAGATAAGCTAGATAACAGAAAAGAAATTCAATTTCATTGCATAGAAGAGTGATACAATGATTAATCATAAACAACTACATAAACACTCAAATTAAAACAAACTTAAACTAATTCGACATGATATAAAAATATAGAACTAGTTAGAGGATGATGAAGATGAAGATAATCCAAGTTTCTTGCTGACTTTGGAGAAAAACTTGTTCATCTTGGATGATATTTTGTCCAACTTCTTACTAACGGATCTTTTAAGAACCCGTTGATTCTTAACAATAATCTTTTGGTTTTTGAGAAGGGTTTTGTTGGTAGGATTAAAGGGATATTCAAAACTTTCTAGGGATGTTTCACCTTCTTCTTATTCTTCTATTTCCATTTCATCCCCTTCTTCTTCTTCTTCCTCTTCCTCCTCTTCCATTTCTTCATGAGCCAAACACTCTTCCTTTTCGGCAAGAGTCTTATAAGGTTGAAAAACATATGGGATTTTCATGAGAGAAATGTTTGAGATATTAAAAACTTTTCTTGAAATAAATTCTTCTCCTTTGAAATTTACTTCAAAATAGTTGAAAATCTGAGTAAGGTAAATTCCATGATATAAAGTGTGTTCTCCCGTTTCAAAATTTTTAGGACGAAGTTCATCTAAAATAACTTGCGCCCAATTGATATCATAATTTCTGAAGATAGCAAAAAGTGCTTCGCACACTTTTGAAGTAGGATTGTTAAAATTTCCCGATCTTGGGGTCAAAGTATGTTGTAAAAGAAGATTGACAATTCTTGCTTTAGGACGAAAGTTTCGGTTTTTAAATTCAAAGTTTTCATCTCTTTCAAAAATATGATGAAATGTCTCACGATCATGTTCATCGATTTGAAAACTAGAAAGATCCATTCCCGTTCTTTTGCAACTGAGAATGGTACCCAAAAGATCACAATTCAAAACAATTTTAGTGCCTTTGACACTACTCCAAATTTCATTATCATTTCCTTCATAAAATTCTCGATTGAGATTTGCATAGAAAATTTTAACAAGATTTGGGTAACAAACAAAATCATTTTGAGAAGAATCAACAAGACTAAGAATTTTATTGTTTGCAAAAAGAGTATTAATTTCATAAGAAGCAAAATCTTGAAAAATAGCAAACTTTCCGGGATGGACTTTTCCATAATTAGCATAATTGATGTATGCTTTTATGGCCTCTGGATTATTGAGGAGTTGCTCTTTCAAGTTTTTGGAAAGTCTCATGGTGGAGGGGTTGCTTGAAGAAGCCATTAAAGTAGAGAGCTTGAAGTTTTGAAGAGAGAGTTTGAATTTGAAAATGAAAGTGAAAAGTTGTGATAAAAGATAGTGAATAAATAGATATTTGAAAGACATGTTCTCTGGTCAAAAGATGCCTTTTCAGAGTATTGAATGAAGTGAAAAGGTGGAGAGAAATTCAACCATTTGAATTTAAATTTTGAATTTCAAATTCTGGTACCTATGTCAACATCAGGGTAGGGACCATGTCGACATATGCTTGTGAATTTCTATGATTTATTTTTCCTAAGTATTCTAATATATATACTTATTATTTTAATGTCTATATATATATACCTGGAATATTATTAGAATTATAGTATATTCCAGAAAATATTATTATATTATTAAAAATAATAAAAATAAAATAATAATAATAATAAAATAATAAAAAATAATTTTAAAATTCAATCAACACACCAATTCAAAATCAATCAATCAAGCAATCAATCATCTAATTCTATGCATGCAATTTCAATCAATTGTATTGTAAATGTGTACCTTTTTCTGAGTCCGTTTCCTTGAATTCGTTGAAGTCATGAACTGCCGTGAAACACAAATTTGAATTATCTGTCTTCTGATCATCATCGCTTGAGGATGAGTCTGAGTCATCTAGAGTAGCAGTAAATGCACGCTTCCATTTCTTTACTGAATCATTGTTTATAGGAGGATTCTGCCTATCTGGATACGGACAGTCTCTTTTCATATGGCCTGGTTCATCACAGTTGAAACATTTGACATTGTTTGGCACTGCATTCTGATTTCCAGAATTCTTATAGTTGTTTCTCTTGAGATTATTCATCTTTCTGTATTTCAGGAATTTCCGAAAATTCCTGGTCATAAATGCAATCTCTTCATCATTATCATTGTTTGAGTCTGATCCGTCGGTTAATGCATTGATTGCCATTGATTTCTTTTCAGATGCTTTGCTTTCTCTTCTCCCGATCATTTGGACTTCAAACGACATTAGATTTCCAATCAATTCTTCTATCTTTAAGGTACTGATGTCATTTGCCTCTTCAATTGCAAGTGTCTTTTGATCCCATTCTGGAGTGAGAGAATTTAAAATTTTTCCGACTTGGTCTTCTTCCAAAAATTCCTTTCCCAAGGATATTAAAGAATGCACAATATCCTGAAATCGACTATACATATCTGAAATAGAATCATTAGTATTCATTTTAAATAACTGAAACTGATTTGTGAGCATGGAAATTTTGGTCTGTTTAACTTTGCTTGTTCCTTCGTGAGTCACTTGCAAAGTTTTCTAGATTTCATATGCAGACTTACAAACTGACACTCTATTAAATTCATTCCTATCAAGTGAACAAAACAGAATATTCATTGCTTTAGAATTATTTTGTGCAACAGTCTTTTGCTCAGCAGTCCACTGTGCAAAATCAGTTGTGGGTTCAGAATATTCAGTTTGTGTGATATTCCAAATATCTAATCCTACATATTGTAAATATATTTTCATCCTACATGCCCAATATGCATAGTTACTGCCATTAAAAAGTGGTGGTCTGACAGTAGACTGACCTTCTACAAATGAACTAGTGACAGGGATACTAGTGTTAGTAACAGTACCAGTGTTGGTAGCCATTATGAAAACTTTTCAAAATTCAGATTATGAAACTTTTGAAAACCTTGCTCTGATACCAAAAGTGAGGAATGCGGAATATGGATCTTAAGGCTAGAATGAACACTAGAGGGGGGTGAATAGTGTTTATAAGAAATTACTAAATCTTTTTGAGTTATTGTTGATTTGTACACAAATGTATGCAATATTCAGACGCAGATATAATAACAGAATCAAACATAGATGCAGAAATAAAGTAAATGCAGTAAAGGAAAGAACACACCGGATTTTATACTGGTTCGGAGTTACCCTACATTCAGTCTCGCACAACTAAGTACGGATTTCCTTTCAAAAGCAATTCAACAATTACAACCCTCGATTTCAAGGCCACGAGGTACACCCTCCAGAATCACAATCCTCTGGGTAGAGATACTTGATTTTCAGGCAACAAGTTCACCTAATTGATTTCTCAAGGCTACAATCACACCTTTTCTCACTTGATTGATTTCCAAGGCTACAATCACACCTTTTACTCTATTGATTACAAAGAAAGCCTATAACTCTGAATAACACTGAGGATCTTGATGAGATAGTGACAGAGAATCAAACCAGAGATTATCTAGTTAGATTCAATGTTGATTTCGGCAGAGTAATGGTAAGAATATGTATAAAGAAATGTGGAAGAAGAAGAGAAGTGAAAAACCAGAAAATCTATATTTAAATTCGTTGAAACTAACCCCTATTTATAGAAGAACAACAGCCATGTCCATTCGTGAAAGGTTATGGCGAATAGACACTTCTTTTGAAATTCAAATTTTTGAATCTAACTGTCACTATGTCGACATGCGGTACTAGGGCATGTCGACATACCAAAGCATTTTTTGAAGATTTGATTTTCTTTGAAAATAACCTTTATCTTATATTAAAAACTATTTAAACTTTATTAATATACTTGACTATAAATAAAATACATAGATAAATATAGAGAATAATATATATATAATTTTACTATAATTTTATATTTAAATCTAAGTATAAAAATATTTTTTAATTAAAAGATAGTTTAAAACAAAATGAAGTTTAAAACAAGAGTTTATTAAAAACAAAAACAAAGAATATTTTAAGGCTAAAACATCTTTTTGAAAATCATTTGAAAAGATAATTTTTAAGGCTAAAACATTTTGAAAAGCAGTTTTGAAAATCATTCTGAAGTAGTTTTGAAAATCATTTTGAAGTAGTTTTGCAAGCTTCTTCCTGCAGAATATCTCATCACATCAGGACTCGAGAACTTATACAAAACCAGGATGTTCGTGGGTTTGTAAGCCACTTGTCGTAGGTTTGTAAGCTACTTGTCGTGGGTTTGTAAGCCACTAAAAAGGTAGAAATGGGTTCCATCCCAAAAGAAAAATGGAGTGAAGATTTCAGTGCTATTATGAAGTTTTAACATAATTCTAGACTCAATACTTATCTTGAAATCTTGAACTCTTGATAATCTTGATATTCTTGATATTCTTGATACTCATGAGTCTTCAATCTTGATATCTTGAATCTCTATACTGTACAGTCTTCATTCTTGGTACCTGCATGGTTAAATCCTGCATATACATATATATCTAAACTATGATGTTAGTATTTATATTTTATAATCTTATTCTAAGGTTGTTGTCATCAAAACCATCAACTCATGGACTAACATTTATATGTATATATATCAATAAAAGTTTGATTTTGATTATTGGCAAGAAAATAGTTTTTCGATATAGAAATGAGTTTCAAAGGGTGAATATTTAGCCCAATGATTTTCCTGTTTATAAAAATTGAAGCTTTTAAGTTTTCTCCCTTCTAAGGGACGGACAAAATAGGAATGATATTTAATTTTATTAGGGTATGAAGTTAGAAGTGTTGTTGTACTAGCCAGCTATTGAAAGAAATACTTCCGTACAAAGTATGTGGAGAATAGTAGTTGGAATATTTTTGGGTTTTTTGGAATTGTTGATGGTTGAAGCAGTATAAGTATAAAGTATTGCAGAATAGTAGAGGAATGGTTTAGAAATCTAGATGGTAAGCTTGGGCACCATCATAAAGAGGGTAGGGATTTTTCAGATCACGTCGAAGAAGATGGCGCGAAACGGTTATCGTTATTATTATTATTAACGTTATTAATAAACCTAACCGGTTGACCTAGGGGGTGTCAATCACTTGACGGGTTTTGGCCTAGGTTGAACCTGTAATGCGACTATTTAAGTCCCGTCCATTTTCTTCAACCACCACCAAATCGAGCCCCTCTTCTCCATTGCAGTCGAACCCAAAACGAAAGCCCCTCCTCCAAATCAGCTCCTACTTCCTCCATTCCACCTCCGGGCGACGCCGTTTCTCCCCATTTCCAACGAACAACAGCCTCTCCACCCCCTTGAGTAGATTTTCATGCATTAGATCTTGCCCCATCTCCACTCCGAATCTAAACCCTATTTCTCTACTTCTCAGCCCATAGCACCTCCCTGCACTACATGTTCCTCCTCACACCACCCTGGTGTCACCCCTCAAGAGATCAGGTTGGAGGACCAAAATAACCATCTCCACCTTTCTCATCTTCGCTAGTTTCAATTTCCTTAAGGGGCAACCGGTGAAGTTTGGAGACTTCATAGCTTTTGGGCTAAAAAAGCTATTCGAGGCGGTAGGACTTGCATCGATCCTACGCTTCAAGACTGTTGAGCGAGAATGCTACCCATGTTACATTCACCTTTTCGACGCTCATTTAGCATCGAATTTTGATGAAGGAAATATTTTCATTTAGTCGGAGGTTAAAGGAGTCAGGATCGAGATGTCTAACAAGGACTTCGGCCATATTTTGGAGATTCCATTGATGGTGTGGATTTGGATGATATTGAGATGACCGATTTGGTGATCTTGCAGCGGATCTTTTCTCAAGGTGTTGGTGTTTGGAGGAGGGATAATCTACATCCGACTACCTATCTTGTTATGCTCATTATTCAGCACAACATCATCCCTAGGAAGTTATGATCAGATTTATCCTTGGGTGCGGAAGGCCACCATGCAGTCATGGGTGGTGTAGCCGTCATTTGGGCTTGCACTCTTACGATTCATTTTTGCGACCAAGGAGTTGGCACCCCACGGAGTTACTTTTCATATTATCACCTATTCACTCTCGTCTTCAGGCGATACAGGGTGAATCTTAATAAGGAGACTGCCAAGGCGAAGGTCATGTCTGCCATTGGTAGAGCCTCCCTTAGAAAGATGAGAATTCCTTTTCCACCAGCCATAACAGTCAAGCCTGTAGTAGAGCCGCAGCCACAGCAGAAGGTAGAGAAGGGACAGAGCACTGAGTGATATTAGGGTCTCGAGCTAGTCACCATTCGATAGGTCCAAACTTAGCTCCATGAGATCTGCGCCGACCAGCGAGAGATGAGGACTGAGCTACAACGCCAGAGTCATGAGATTGGGTGCTTAGCCATTATGCATCACCCTTTTCGAGGCCACGCCAACGGCTCGAGTTCCCATCGAGTATCGGGACCATCCCATAGTATGTAGGTAGTGTTTTAGGTTCTGTAGTGTGTTGTTGTATCTTTTCCCTTCCAGCATCTGTTCTTTTCGTTTTAGGTTGTTGAGTTGTAACTGTTAGTTTTCTCCTTTTAGGATGCACACGATATTATAAGATGTTTTCTATTTATTTACTACATCGTTATTTCGAAATATGTGAACCACTCTTATATGCACGTTTGGAAGAAACTGTATAAATATGAAAATCTCATAAGGATACTTAACTAACAGTAAAATGCAATACGAGACTAGATGTTTTAAATAGATAGAAATTTTAGTAAAAGAAGGACATGTTAAAATTACTTTGGTAATCACAGGTCCTTGTTCATGTTCCTTAAAAGCCATTTTTTGAATAATTGAGTATGATGACATTTTTAAATAAAATGTCAAGTTCTATGGATTAAGGTTAGCTATCGAATGCTAGAATTGAGATTATGCATTTAGCGCATAACTGACTTTTGACTAATGCTAAAATTGTGGCTTGAATTATCAAAAAAATTTAGAAGGAAAATATTTTGAAAAGTTTCTCTTGATTTAAAGAGTATCGCTTGAAAAAAAATTGGTTTTTAAATTATTTTTGGCACTCAAATAATTTTATAATTTTTGCCCAAATTTTATTTCAAGGGAAAAATTTTCGTTCAAATATGTTGAAAAATTATTTTTCAAGCGACGTGCAAATTTAAAAAGAGAAACAGGATTTTTGTGAAGTTTTTGATTTTGTAGGCCACATGCTAAGCGTAAGGAGGTAAAATAGATTAGAAATGCGAATTTAGCGGTGTACTAGGATCGACGATACAATAATATGCAAGCGATTACAAGGGAAAAACCGTTTTAGCCGTGGAATTTCTATTTCCATAGATTGTTGATGACGTGCACGAGCCTATTTTTGGATTAAATTCCGTTTTAGAGCTTAAAAGAAATCCTCTTTATGTGTTTTGTGTGTGGAAAATTTTGAAGTAAATCCGGGAAATTTTCGTTGTACAATGGAAAATGGATGGCTTATAGAATGGTAAGAATGTAAAATTCTCCACTTAAATCCCTTTTTCCAGAATAGGTGTGACGTTTAGGAAGCGATATTTCGACGCGTTAGATTTTTGGTTGGTAGGAATTGGATGCAAATTGGTTGCAGTATACTTCTATTCGTGGGAGTATGAGATTTTTGGTGAAAAGATTTTTCAAAATTAACATACATATAGAACAGCTAGTACATATATATAGGTTGTTTACACATCAAAATGTTTTCAAAAGAAAAGCATTCATATATGAAGACCCGATTTAGAATCATCCCACATACATGTATTCAATGTTGTGATAGGTTATGCACTTCTACATGTTTGTTGTAAAATTGGTTGTATAGTTTAGGGTAATCGCGAGCTAGAACCATGACTTAGTCATTAGTATAATTTCGGAGGCAAAATTCTTTCAAGGGGGGAATAATGTAATACCTCATAAATTTGGCGTTAGTTATTTAATTAGTTAGTTAGTTAGTTAATTAGACTGCAAAAATAGAATTTTCGTAAACAATGGAATTTGACCATGAAACTTATACCATTACGTTCATGGTGAAATTCTGAGCAACTTTCATATTTGGAGTTTTGCGATCGGAGTCCAAACGAAGAAGTTACGGATGAAACAAATTCAGAACGAAAATAATTAAAATAAATATATTAACCTTTATATATTAATCACTGGGGCCCACATGCCGACCATCATTTGGGCTGGTCGACACCTAGTGGTCGACCGGTGCCCATGAGTGGTTGACCAGTTAGCAAGCTGACGCCTAAGGTTTGCCTAGGCCAGAATGGTTCGGATTTAATATATTTCGATCGTACGGCTGTGGTTGATTTTGAGTCCCTATAAATTCAGGCCTAATCCTCTCTTCTCTTTTCATATTTTTCTAAAAGTAGCAGCGAAGCTCTATCGTTTTCTCTTCTCCACTATTTTCTAAATTATAAAATAAATTATTTATATTTGTATATACGCAAATTTGAGAAGAATTAAAATCAAATAATAGAAGTAGAGAAGCGAATCAACACTACGTGATAACGAGGTAATATACATACATACATACACACACACACACACATATTTGTATTTATATATTTATATTTCCCTTCAACCCCAAATCTCTTCTTGGATCTATAATTCTAATATATGTATATACCTTTTTTATACATATTTCTTGGAATAAGAATGAAAATGGAGTTGAATCAAAGGTTTTACTTTAGATCTGAAGATTTGGAATGCTTTTAGAAGGTGGGTGGGAAATTTATGTATTGTTTATGATTTTGAATCTATTCTATTAGCATATGTTTGATTTTTATGCATAAATCAATAGTATTTGTGAATTGTAACCTCAAATTAGCGTAGAAAACTATTGGCTGCATATTCTTGTTTTAGACATGATAGGAATTATTGTTACACCCTGATCTGAAAATCGGTCCCAAAAGTTATATATATTAATATTGATTATATATGAAATATACTCCAGATCTGAAATTCGGTTATAGATTATTAGTATGATTTTGATTATTATCCTAATTATGTTGAATTGGGAATTTTCCATAGTTTAATTTGTGGGAAGAACGTCCATTTGATTTTTATAAATTTGTTTGTGTTTCCAAATTGCATAAATGCAGCGTTTGACTTAACATAATATATGCAAATGCAAAGGAAGAGATGTATAAAGTACAGATTTATTCTTCATGGTTTACACTGTCTATTCCAATAAAAAGAAAATAATTATTCCTTGTCATTTCAAACGAGATAAATCATTTCTTTTATTCTAGTTCTTTTGTTTTAAACTAATTTATGGAAATCACAACGGAGAATCTTCCTAAGAAATGTAATTTCAGCAAATTAAATATGGAAAAGAATATTCTAGTTAAAGATTTATGACTAGAATATATTTGGTAGAAGTAGGTATTTATACGTATTTATATGCGTCAATAAATATGACGTTTTATACATAACGCTCGCTTAGGATATTAGTATACATAGTAATAACGTTGATCTACGAATAAGAATTAGGAAGGAGGATGAGGAAAGGTAGTAACTCCAATTAATGGGGAATAAGTGTGGAATGAATTTGGGAGTTATAAATAATTAATAGAGTAAATGGATTAATGAGACTGATAAATATGGAAGATTAGATTAATAATTATGAAATAGTTAGCAAGGGATTACTAATTGAAAATTAGTAAATATATAAATGTTTTAGGAAATGTCCTTAAGATGATAATCTTTTATCATGGACAATTTGACCTTTACGGAGAAATAGATAAAAAAGGGTATTTATAGGAAGTTGAATATTTAAAGTAAATTATATAGCCTTAAATAAATAGAAGGAGGTTAGTATGCTAAGTCCAATATCCAATTTAGGATGACAAAGCTTAGTAATGATAAAGCTTAGGATAGTATGGTTTAAATTAGTAAAGCCTAGAATAGCTTATTGGGCTTAGAAGATTGGGATGTGAGGTCAGTAAAGTGACACAATGGAAGTCTGCCCTTCACTTAGAAGCTACCAGAAGTTGGGTACGCTTATAACTGATGTAGGACATCAGCAATCATAGAACCCATGGAAAACAACTATGGGAATAATAAGATCTACTTAGGGATTAGAGATATTAAATGGTCTGAATTATCGGTTACGAGCGGTAGTGGATATCTCAGAAAGGGTCTGCTTCGGGTTTGAGATATTAAGTGACTGATATTGGGTCTGCCTCTCTCGTATAAAGAAGAACTAAGTGTCCCAATGAGATTCCAAGCGATGTCAGCTCGATAGCACTAGTGAGCAGTCTGCGTTAGGGTTAGGTATTAAATGACAAAGGCCTGCCTAAAATATAGGTATTAAATGGGCAGGGGTTTGCCTAGTCCTTATTAATAAGGTATTAAGTGGATTGGGTAGGGTCTCTCATGTGGCTAAGACTTTAATGACGAAAGATGCATTAGTAGTATGGCTATTATGTATTATAAAGCCATAAATAGTGGTCAAAGGTATCTGCAGCTAGTAGATCGTTTCATATTTGGAAGTATTAAGTGGCTGATAGACTTACGTAAATATTTTGTACCTTGGGAAGGGTAGGTTGAGGGATTATTCTAGGTAGGAACATTGTGTGTGCAATATTAATTTGCTTAACCTTAGAATAGTAGACATAACACTTGAATTGAAACTAATCGATATAAATTTATGTTATGGACACTTTATAGATTTTTCAGTCACCGGAACATTGTTCTGGCGCCCTTCTCATTACAACCCACAGAAAATATTTAGAGAAACAGGTCGCTGGAGCTGGAAGTGATTGATTGTTGGAGAAGTCTTCTTTTCTCTCATGCTTGATGCTGGCAATTTGATATTCAAGGAATACCATTAATTCCAATATAGCAACCATAGTTAGTATTTATATCCTATTATTGTTTCCAATGTGAGTTTAGATTTTATCAATCTCTGATAATGCCCATGCTTATTTGCAGGTACCAAATCTAACGATATGTTATTTGATGGACTTAAGTTTCGATTCTACTCGAAATTTAGGCCATTAAAGTATGGGTTTATTATTTTCATGTGGGCATGGGTAATTAATATAAAAACGTTACTTATTTCTTATTTAATTATTTTCGTTTCGAATTCATTTTTCGTCCGTAACTTCTTCGTTTGGACTCCGATCTTAAAATTCCAAATATGAAAGTTGTTCAAAATTTCGCCACGAATGCAATGTTGCAAGTTTCATGGTCAAATTCCATAGTTTACACAAATTTCATTTTCGGAGCCTAATTAATTAACTGACTAACTAATTAAATAAATAACGCCAAATTACGGGGTGTTATATTCTTCCCTCTTAAAAATAATTTCATCCCCGAAATTTTCACCAATGGCTAAGTCATGATTTTAGCTCTTAATTATCCTAAATTACACATCCAATGAATGTACAACAAATTTTGCAACTAACCATGCATAAGTGCTAGAGTATTATTGTATCATCACACATGAAATATGTATGTAGAATAATTCTAAATCGAATCCTCCTATATGAATGCATTTCTTTTGAAAACATTATTGGAAAACATGATGCAAACAACCTACATATATATACTGGAAGTTCTACATGCCTACAACTTTTTGAAAAATCTTTTCAACCAAAACCCCCATACTCCTACAAATAGAAGTATGACACGACCAATTTTGTATTCACTTCCTACCATCTAATAATATAACGTATCGAAAAATCGCTTACTAAACTTTTCTCCTACACCGGAAAAAGGAATTTAGGCGGAGAATTTAACATTCTTACCGCACTATAATCTTCCTATTCTCATAGTACAGTGGAAATTTCTCACCAAATTCACAACCAAATTTTCCACGTATAAAATGCATAAGGAGGCTTATTTTCAAGCTCTAAAACGGAATTAAGTCTAAAAATAGACTTGCGTGCATCGTCGGCAAGGTATGGAAGTAGAAATTCCATGGCTAAAACAGAACTTTCCCTGTTATCGCTTGCGTTTATCACATTGTCGACCCTAATGCAACGCTAAATTCACAAATTCTAACTCTGTTTGCCTTCCCTACATCTAACATGTGGGCTTCAAAATCAAATTTTTCATAAAAATCTTTCTCACTTTTCAAATTTGTATGTTATTTGAAAAATAAAATCCCATAATATTTAGATGCATAATTTCCCTTGAAATAAATCTCGAACAAAAACTCTAAAAATAATTTAAAAGTCAAAATAACTAAACTACAAAACTTTTTCTTACTTTCCTTTAATTTTTTGAAGGGGAACTTTTCAAATCAAGGGGATATTTTTTTCAAAATATTTCCCTTCTAAAATATTTTGATAAATCGAGCCACACTTTCAGCATAGTCGGAAGTCGGTTATGCGCTAGGCACATAAACCAAATTCCAAAATTCTACAACTAAGCTTGGCCCAAAAATTTGACTTTTTATTTAAAAATGTCAACACATCTATTATTCAAAAAATTTAACTTTTAAGGAACATGAGCAATGACCTGCGATAACAAATAACTTTGTCACATCTTTCGCTAAAATTTCCAACCATTCTAAACTTCTAGTCTTACATTGCATTTACTGTTAGTTAAGTGTCTTTGTGAGATTCTCATATTTATATTGTTTCTCTACTATGCATATATATAGGAGCGGTTCACATATCCAGAAACAATAACACAGAAAATGAATAGAAACTCATAATATCGTGCATGCCTTTTATAAGAGACAACTAACAGTTTTACAACCCAACAACCCAAAATGAAAGAAAAGAACAAATGCTGGAAATAAAAGATACAACAATGCTAAATAAAAACATCGCCTAAAAGCTGTGAGAAGGTCTCGCTTTGTGGTTGGAGCTCGAGCCATTGCCATGACCGCATAATGGTCGTAGCATGGCGGCTGTGCATCCAATCTCACACCCTTGGCGCTGCTGCTCCGTCTTAATCTCTCGGAGCTCTGCATAAACCTGGTGAATAGCAACAAGCTCAGGACTCATGTATCCCTCAGCACCCTGCGCTATCCCTTATTGCTGGTGTTGCGGCTCTGTTGGTGGTATAGGTGGTGTGGCGGGCGGCAAAGGAATATTCATCCTCTTCATGGTGGTTCGGTCGATGGCAGGAGGGACCTTCTTCACTACTGGCTCTCCGCTCAAATTTACCTCGTAATGCTTAAACATTCGAGTGAGCAAGTGGCAATATGAAAAGTGAGTCCTTGAGGTACCAACTCCCCGATCGACCATATAAAGCATCAAGGCACGAGCCCAATTGATGGTTATGCCACCAATTAGAGCATATGTGGCTTTCTGCACTGAGGTGTGGATCTGGTCAAGGATCCCCGTCTTTTGAACAGTGTTGTGCTGAATGATGCGCATGACGAGATGGGCCACTAGTCGCAAATTGTCGGTCCTCCAATCACCGACATTCCCAGAAAAGATCCATTGTAGAATCTCAGGATCAGTCATCTCTATGTCGTCCAAATCTGCACCTATTGCAGATATCTCCAAGATCCCAACGAGATCATCATCTGACATCTCAATCCGAGCTCTCTTTACCTTGGACTCAATGTAGCTATTGCCATCATCGAAATTCTACACCATCTGTGCATCGAAAAGACGGACACAGTGTGAGTTATATTTCCGCTCATAAGTCTCGAAGTAGAGGATCAGTGCAAATTGCGAAGATCTTCTGCTTGCTCTGGTCAAGCCAAGCAGCTTCTTGCGGAGTGAGGCCGGGATAACGAGGAGAAAGAGCCGCCGGCACATGGAGGTGCCATGGGCTGAGAGGCGGTTGAAAAAGGAAGAAAAGGGTTTAGATCTAGAGTAGTGGTGCAAGATCTGACGCGTAAGGATTTTATCATCGGTTACTGGAGGAATGGAGGAGAGAGGTCTTGGATAAGCGGAGGAAGGGGGAGGTGGAATTGGGTTTGGCTAAGAAAAATTGAAGAGGAGGAAGAAAGTGAAGGGTTGCGGCAGTTGAAGATTTGGATGCGACTTATAGTGGCGTTTCAGGTTCGGGTTTGGCACGAGTCCACCTAGGGGTCGACCGCTATTAGGTCAACCGATCGACCGCTTGGTCAACCGCTAGCCCAGATTTGGGCGCGACGTAAACCTAGACCCAATAGGGGCGGTTAAATTAATTATTATTCTTATGACCGTTCCACACAACATCTTCAGCTTAACCTATCCATAAAAATTCTACCTCCATACAACAGTATCCACCTTACCATGTAGACTCTTCCTTGGCAAAATTGTAATAGCCTCAGCAAAACGGTTGCGACCAACAACACTTCCAAAAACCTAAAAATATTCCAACTGCTATTTCCTGCCTACGTTGCACGGAAATATTTCTTTTAATCGCTCGTGGGTTTAACAACTCTTCAAACTACATACCCCAATAAAGTTGAATGCCATTCCTATTTTGTCCGCACTTTAAAGAGAAAAAAATAAAAACCCTACGTTTTATAAACCGAAAAACCACTAAGCTAAGTATACGCTCCTTTTTACTTGTTTCTAAATAATAAAAACCATTTCATATCAAAGCTTCCCTTAAAAGTCAAACTTATATATATAAATAGTTCAGGGTTTCCAAATACCTTTTTAAAACATAAAACTTCCCAAATTTGGAAAACTATTTTCTTGCCAAAAATCAATATTAAGCCTTTACTGATATATATATACATATAAATATTTAAGGATTTAAAGAATTAATCTTTTATAAACCAAAATTTATTAACACGACCAATCTAGTGGTATATGTGTTTCTTTGAAATTAAAGTTTCAAAACTTTCCCAAAACAAAAATTTTCAAAGTAGATCCTTGAGAAAAGAAATCCTTTGAAAGCCGTTTTTTCAAAATCTAAAGCATTTCCATAATATACTTTATAAAAATTCTCTCACAGGTTTTAGACTAAGAAATTGACATTAATTATTCAAATAAAATCCGATTTTCCATCAAAGAGGTGATCAATGAATGCACCCTAGCAAAACTTGCTTTTGGACAATTGCGACATACATAATCTAATTTCCCATCCATCTGGAATAATTGTGTGTCTTCGATTGGAACTCAGAATCCAAAATCACAAGGTAGCTAGAATCTCAACCGTCAAGTCAAACACATCTAGTCTTTGGGATTCAACCATATGTCGTACTCATGCTCTTCATCAACAGTGCTTTACGCATCGCCAGCACTTCGTAGAGTACTTCAAAGTCGGCGTGAAAATCTTAGCACAAAGATATTTCCAACTCATAGTTTCTTTGCCCATTCCTTCGGAGTGGAACTATAGCTACTTCTATAGTCAGAACTATTAGAATCTAGTGTAAATTATAATATTACTAGATAGGAAAGTACAAATACGTTCTCTCAAGTTATCCTAATCCCTCTGATCTATTAACATAGAGCTCTGATACCAAATGTAACAACCTGCACCTTAATGGACCTAAATTTTGACAAAAATCGAAACCCAAGTCCATCAAAGCACAGATCGTTGGATTTGGTACCTGCAAATAAGCATGAGCATTATGAAAGATTGACAGAAATCTAAACTCACAGCGAAAACAATAATAGGATAAGAATACTGACTATGATTACTACCTTGGAATTAATGGTATTCCTTGGATAGCAGATTGTCACATCAATATCGAGGATGAGAGAAAGAAGACTCTCCAACAACAAAGCACTTCCAGCTCTAGTGAAATGTTCCTCTAAATTCTATCATGTGGGTTGTAATGAGAAAGGGGTCAGAACAACGTTCTGGTGACTGGAAAAATATAAACTGTCCATAACATAAACTTATACTGATAGGTTTCCATTTAATTGTTACGTCCATTTAGGTTTGCAATTCTAATCTAACCTTGCATTGCACACACAATTACATACTTATCCCTTCCTAAGGTACAAAATACTAATGAAGCCATATCAACCATCCAATACTTCCAAACTCATTAGCCACTTAATACTTCTAAATATGAAGTGGGCTTCTATAATACTTTTAAAAGAGAAATAGGTAGACTCTGTCATTTACGACCTTAATTGAGGTAGACCCCGTCGTTTAAGACCTATTCCCAAGGTGGTTTCCTAACAATGTTGTCAATAGTCAGTTGGTCCTAGCTATAAGACCTTTAACCACTATTTAAGGCTTCAGACATTTAATGTCCAACTATTACCGCATTTATCGCCAATAAAATCATAGTCGTGTAATAAATAGTACCCAAGCTACTTAATACCTTTTTATTAGAAAATAGACAGATTCGGGTCATTTAAGACCTTAACTATGGCAGACCCCATCATTTAAGACCTATCCCCAAGGCGTGCTCCTAAATGGTACTATTATTATTTCGGTTTTAGTAATGTAAGATACTGTACCCAAGCCACTTAATACTTCCTAGTAGAAAATAGGGTAGACCCCATCATTTAAGACCAATTTCCATCAACATGCTCCTAAATGGTACTATCTAGCTGTCATTGCTTGGAAATCTCTTTTATACCAAAGAGGAGGTCTTTATAGTCACTTAAGACCCCAAACGTGAAGCGGACCCTTTTCAAGATATCAACTCTCACTTTTTAATTATAAATATAGCATCTCATTAGGTTACTTCTTTCGGTAGGGCGGCGGATCCTTCAGCCACTTAAGACCTCAGCACTAAAGTAAACCCTTTTTAGAGACATCCTTTTTTATTTATTTGGAATCTCGCTAGGTTACTTAATACTTTCATTTAGGAGAGAGGCGGACCCTTCAGCCACTTAAGACCTCAAACCAGAAGCGAACCCCTTTGAGGATATCCATCACCGCTCATAATTCCAAATTTGGACTATTTAATACTTTCCAATTAAGAAAGAAAGCTCAATCTCTCACGTCCTCATGGGTTGTTGGATTAGTGATATCTCACATCAGTAGTAAGTACGCCCAACTGCTGGTAGCCTCAAAGTGAAGGGCGGTCTTCCGTCGAGTGACTCTACTGACCTTGCATCACTAACCTACTAAGTCCAGTTAGTCATCTTAAGTCTTTATTTATATTATCTTAGGTAGGCATTGGACTTAGCTTACTAATTCTCTTTTTATTTATGGCAATAAGATTTACCTTAAATATTTAGCTGCCTATAAATCCCCGTTTAATACTCATAAATGTTAATTTGTCCATAAAATCCTAATGGAGATTTCCTAAGACATTTATGTATGACTAATCATTTCAAATTAGTAACCTTTTATATCTTTTCCATTTTTATCAATTCAACTTCTTTATTTATCGGTCACATTAATCCATTTACCCTATCAAATTATTGCAAATGCCATATTTATTACCATTTATTGGAGTTACAACCTTTTAAATTATTTTCTCATTAGTTAATTATCCTAACATGAATATTACGCATAAGCATCATTATTATTTTTTTATTTAATTATTATCAGCGCGGTAATTACGTACAAATATTTAGTTTTAGTAAATGTGTTCTAGTTGTATTCCTTTACCAGAATACATTTTTCCATATTAAATTGTTGGAATCATACCTAAAAAGATTATCCGCTATAATTTCCATAAATTAGTTTAAAACAAAAGATTTAACTTTAAAATATAAAAGATTTCCATAATCATTTCTTTTAATCATTGAAATAGACAGTGTAAACTCAATTAATTCATACTTTACACATCTCTTTCTATTTGCATTTATTCCTTGTTAGATTAAACGCTATATCTTTCTAAAAGGGAAGAAATCAAACTAATTTACAAATTTTAAACGGATCTAAATTCCAACAATTCTAAATATAGAAAAGTTTATATTCTAACAAGATTTGGGTAAAAATCCAAATTTATAACATTATTATAAAATCTATTTCAGATATGGAATAAATTTCATTCAAATTAATATTCTAAATTCATACTTTTGGGACTGATTTTCAGATCAACTTGTATACAATGCTAAATCAACTCATAAACAAGAATATGTAGACGATATTTATTATATTCGGATCGTATTCAATTCATTGCCTACAACTCATATATAATTATCCAATTAGGCATAAAAATCAAATAAACACCAACGAGATAATTTTCATATTATAACGATCTATAAAAATTCCCACTTACCTTTTAAAAGCGATCAAAATCTTCAGATCTGAAGTAAAACATTTGATTCATCTCCAAATCCTTTTTAATCCAAGAGATATATATAAAATGGTATATACATACATTAGAATTATAGATCTGAGAAGAGATTTGGGATTGTGAGAGAAAATAGATACGAATATATAAATATATAAATTACCTCACATAGGCATGTGGTTGATTCTCTTCTCTTCTCATTTTTATTAGATTTCCACTCTTCTTTGATTTGTATGAATTTAGATACAAATATCTTATCTTTTATAATTTAGAAAGAAAGTGAAGAAGAAGAATTGGAAGGGCTTCGCTACTGCCTTCATAAAATTAGGAGAAGAGAAGGGAGGATTAAGCCTGAATTTATAGGCGCTAGAATCAACTAGAACCGTTCGATCGAAATATATTAAATCCGGACCGTTGCGGCCTAGGTTTACTGGAGCGCCAGGTCGCCACCAGTCGACCGCTAGGGGTCGACCGACACAATGATGGGTTGGCTTGTGTGCCCAACTAATTAATATAAAAACTTTTATTATTTTTTATTTAATTTTTTTTGTTTCGCATTCATTTTTCGTCCTTAACTTCTTCGTTTGGACTCCGATCGCAAAACTCCAAATATAAAAGTTGCTCAGAATTTTATCACAAATGCACTGGTACAAGTTTCATGGTCAAATTCCATTGTTTGCACAAATTCCATTTTTGAGCCTAATTAATTAACTAACTAACTAAATAACTAACGTCAAATTACGGGGTATTACATACACTTTACAATATTAAGCTATCATGATGTCTTTATTTCCCTACTAATACACTTTACAGTATTAATTTACCCTCATAGACTGGTATGCTTTACAATATTAACGTGCACTTTGATGGGCTTTACAATAATAACATACCCAGGCAGTCAGATACGCTTTACTATGTTAACACACCCTGTCATCCTTATTGTTAACCTATTTGCATTGATGCACATTCATAACAATCATCAACTTATGTATTACTCCATACGACACGTCTACATCATTCAAGTCTCGCCATTATTGTCCGATCAAGTTAAAGCACCCTTAACCATTTATATCAACCCATGTTTGTTCAGCTTCAATCTATGCATTCTACATACGTTCAGGCGTCTGATTGAATAGTTCATGCATTTGAATTCAATTCAGAGGTTAGGTTATACATTTTAGATGTCCGAGTTGTTGATGGAAACTGTCATCAGTTTTCTAGAAGCCTTACTCCTTCATTCATACATCTGAACATTATTTTCAAACACTTGAAAGGAATCAAAAATGAACATATTCTATTCTGCATTCCATTATTTAATATCAAACATCTGAACTTTTAACTCAAGTGCCTGAAATTCTATTAAACACGAGTTCTGTCCTTTTCTAGTGTTTTTCACTCAGTAAATTGTCCATTCTCCTAACAATTGCATTTATACTTCAAAAAACATAATGGAAATGTAATACAACATTTATAGAGTTTTTTTGCCCAGATTGTCACATTAATACTCTAATTCTTTCTTCATTATCACCATATTCAATAATTCGGCTATCAGTATAGCTCATATATTGTCCCATCATTCTCTATAGTTATAAATTTGTTAAATCGTGTCAAACCCATAGTTTAATCATTCTATTAATAGGTTTATATCATTAATCTACACGTTATCATCTATATTGGGTTTGTTAACATTTTAATGGTTCTCATATATGTGTGTGTGTGTATATATATATATTATCTTAATCATCTTCTACTTCCTTCATTAACCAATAGGTCATATCGCAACTTTAATGTCCAACAATCAATTCTAAACCCAAACATCAATACCAATGTTTCAATCCAATATATATCTATGATTAATTCATATCAACTATGACCATAACTCTAACATAGACTGTATATGAAGTAAAAACATATAAGATACTAGATAGAAAAGTAAATAGATTCTCACTTGTAGGTTAACCAAGATAGCTGATTTACGTTGGAATCCTCTACTTCTTGCTGTCCAGAATTGCCCTAATATCCAAACTCCACGAATTTCTTTGATTTTGGTATCTTTTTGTTGCTCTCCTCGTCCTAATCTCTTTAGAGCCAAATTTGATTGAGTTTAATGGAGTTTTGATGAACTAATTTTAGATCCAAAATTTTAGGTTTAGGGATTCATTGTTTTAGAAGAGGAGGAAGGTGAAGAAAGAAATAAAGATATTAGCAACCTATTTGGTACTAACGGACTATTAGCATAATAAGTCCAATTTGAACAAAATTATAATTTTAGTTTAACTCTCAATCAGATCATCCAATTTAAACGTTCTTAACGTGAAACTTGATTAGAAAAATATGATCTACGCAATGGTGCACGTTTCGCTGCGTAATTTGGTCGTTTGTAGAAATTCTAATAAAATTACCATTTACCATTTATTAATTATTTATTTTATTGTTAAAATGTATGGGGTGTAATGTTTATTTTGGGCTTTTTCGGCATTTATTAAAGTTCGCTTTTCAATTTTTTCCCCATGATGTTAAGTTCTTTTCTACTTTGATAATTTGTTCAAGCCACATGTTATTAATTTTGAACTTTGATCCAGGATTGATTTTGGAACTTTTTTCTAGGTTTTTTGAATTTGTGTTGTGTTATCATGGTAAATTCTCAGTTATCTTCTTTTTATTTCTGCTTTTGCCAGATATCACTTTGAAAATGAGTATTTCGGGTATTGTCAAAGTGTAGGTGTTGTAACAACTCATGTGTGTATTTTAATTGTATTCATTAGTAAAATTTCAGCTTAATGTTTCTATCTCATTTTCACTGTTTCATGTGCTCAATTGAATCTCACCTATACATGGTATGATTTAGTTATTGATTGGCTCTCATAATGTTATTAAAGTAATATAATGTTTTAAAAATTAATGAATATGATAAAGTTGATACATGAAGACGTATAAAACAAAGATAAAGTGATTGAACTTGTAAACTTTGTATTTTAATGGTAATTTTTTTACAAATAGTTAGAATATAAACACGGTCTTTTGGTCCAGCTATGAAGTTCAAAAAGTATTCTTACATGCAAATAAGAGGTCGAGAGTTTAAATCATCATTATCATCTTTATTAATAGTTTGAATAAAAACACGATCTTTTGGTCCGACCGTGAAATTTTAAAAATACTCTTATATGTAAACAAAAGGTCGAGAGTTTGAATCACCCGATGAACAAGAATCAACATCTATCTTAAAATTGAAAATTTGAAACATAAACAAAGTTACAAGTCCAAATTTTATTACAACAAAAAATTTATATTTTCTTATTTATATTTTTCAATTTATTGTTATCAAACTACATAAGTATTTTAAAGTACTGAAGAACAACAAGTTTCATTTTTGGACTGAGGACAAACTTTGAAAAAAATTAGGCTAAAGGACAACGTTAATTATAGTTACCATTTTGTGTAGTGTAAAACTGAATATAATGCCGGTTATAACTAGCATTTTGTATAGTGTAAAAACTGAATATAATGCCGGTTATAACTAGTATTGTCTTTCAGCTTAATTTTTTTTTCAAAGTTTGTCCTTCAGTCCAAAAATGAACCTTATTGTCCTTCAACCCAAAATTGAAACTTATTGTCCTTTGGCCTAATTTTTTCTAAAGTTTGTCATTTTTCTTAATTCTCTGTATTTAAAATTTAATAATTTTGTAAGATGTTTTTATACATACATGTATTGCACATGCGAAAAAAAATCTTATGATAACAATGATGAAATAGTAATAGATGTTTCGAAGAATATATATAAATTTTTTTTGTTTGAATTATTATTACGTTTTTTAAAGTTTGAATAAACGACGAATGTAAAAGAGCAGAAATCGGGATATTATTTGATGCTTAGAGGACTACTTTTGACGTCCGTTTTTAAAGGCAGCCAATTTATATCCAGTCCCATCATATATAAATACCCTTCATTGCCGAATCTGTATCGCCAAATCTCAGAAAGTCCCCAGATAAAAAAACAGTACTTGAAAACCCTAAATCTGATTTCTCGAATCAATTGTGAATGGTGAATACTCATCGCTCGATTATTCTCTCCCCTTTAAAAAAGAGAGAAACCCCAATAACTCCATTCGCTTCCTGTATGCGTGGTTGGTATCAGCTCGATCCACAAATTCTTCCTTGAAGATCCGGCTGCTTTCATTGAGATCCATTTTATTTTCTTTATTAGGTTGTGATGGCGATCTATTCGATGAAGAAAGAGAAAAAATGTGCCCAGTTTCTTCTTACGATTTCTGTTAATGGTAGCTCGGGCCCTGTTAGGTTTCTAGTTAATGAAAACGATACCGTTGATACTGTGATCAACAAAGCTGTGAAAAAGTTTGCTAGAGAAGGAAGATTGATGAACGTTTTTGGATCTGATTTGAGTAAACTTACTCTTCGCTGCGTCAATTCAGGCTATGATGGTGAGTGTTGTTGATTGGCTTTATTATTTGTTTATTTATTTATTATTATTATTTTTTATAGCGTTTTTAGTGTGTTGCATTGTTAGTGTTTATGTTGAATTAATATGATTTGTAAGACAATAGTTTTAGCTGCTATCATAATTTTGTTGTTGGTCATTGCAATTGCAGCTTTGAGCTCTTTGGATAAAATTGGAATTTGCGAATGTCGAAACTTCATACTTTACAAAGAGGAGAAAAATGAAGATCCAGAAAGCCCTAATTCAGCATTGGAGAGGAAAGGAATTCGAAATTGGAATAAACTAGTTAAACTACTTGGGTTCAAAATTCCTTCTCACTGAGTATGTCACTTTATTTGAGAAGTGCTTTTTTTATCACTGTTATAATAAAAAAAATAAAAAATAAATGTTGTTTAGTTGCTGTGTGATCGGTTTCATCATTTTATTTGAGAGGTGGTTTGTTTATGATATCAAAATTTTGATAGTCTATGCTATTTGCACTTGTTATTTGCTACACACCCTAATATGTTATTCTTAATATTTGTTAATTATGTGCGATTGTTTTTTTATTAAAATGTACTCCTATTTAATATCTCGAATTCTATTTTTGGTTCTACATCACTGAACTTGATTTATGTTTGATATAATATGGTGCGTTCTTTTTTGAACGGAAATTGGCAAATGAAAAAGGCTGGAAAATAGATAAGTTTGCGAAAGGTCAACGTCGAAGGGGCAAAATTATTATTTATATTATTATTTTGTTTGTGTTAATTATTTTTAAATAAAATAGATATATACCGAATATAGAACATAATACCGAATACATAGTTCAGAATTCAAAATGCAGAATACAAAATACGAAATACAAAATAGAATCTACAAATACAAATTACTGTGATGGGTATTGTGGTGGAAAGCATCCGCACCAATTACAATACTATTACCAAAAATTTGTTCGAGTTCGTTCAAAATCTTTATCGGCTGTCTCTTATACTTCAAAACCGAGTTGCCAAACTCCTAAAATTTAAAAGAAACATAAATTAGTTGCGGTAAATTAGAAAACAAAAAAGTTAAAAAGTATTACTCCCACGCGATCGATCCACCAATGTTCGCTTCTACTAATCGTTCCTCGAACATTATCTCATTCTGCGTCCGTTTTATTTTTCAAATTGCGCCAAACCGCTCATTTCTTCTTCAGCGAGTCGTATTTGGCCGTAATTTGTTCGACAGTGAACGGTGCTTCGTTCGGAACACCCACTAAAGTCTCGTTCGGTTATGTCATTATCTTCTTATGGATTCCTTTTTTTTAGATTGATCGGCAACTTGATTAGCTTCGACAGCTATTCGTAAAAATTCAAAATATGCGTGGACGGACCAAACTCTTGGGCTACGGCGGAAATTTCTCGGTACATTTTGTTCGGCCATTTATGAGACAAAATATGTCAAAAAACCAGAAAACAACAAAAGATATAAACGAAATGAACAAAAACAGAAATAAAATTACCGAAATACGATGCTACTACTACGAAAGCTCGGATTAGTAAATTTTTAGATTGAAAATTTAAAGTGAGTATGGAGAGTGGTAGAGGAGGGAAGATTATACAAGTGATGGCTGGCGAAAATATGGACGTTGAAGGGAGCCGTTCGCGTCCGAGTCGCATCTGACACGTCGGACGCGAACGGCTCCCCTACAACGGTTAAGGCGAACTGGGAAAACTCGTATGGTTCACCTTTGACGCGTCGACGCAAGCTCAAACTTCGTCTACTCCGATCGTCATAAGAACGGTACCTTAATTGAACTTAATTATTTCGAATTATGTCTTGCATAGTTGCATGTTATTCTGACAGTGTGAACTCATTGGGTCTAACGACACCATGGCTATGTCAATGACTCAATATTGATGATGAAAAATGAAGAGTACACTTCGAAACTGCATGTGCGTTGTGTCCTTTTGCTATTTGTCATTACGTAAACATGTCAAGGCAAAAGTTCACATATTTACATTTCATCTGTTGTTCTCTGTATTTCGTCGGACACGTGAAAGCATTCGCACTTACAGACAAACTCCTAGTAACTTATTTACATTTATAGCATGAGAAAAAACAATTTTTTTTAGAGCTACCACCCTTGACAACAAAGATATTTTTTTAGATATATAGAATGAGGGGTTTAGTGTAATAATATTTTGCTTCCTACCGCTGGTTTAAGGCTGCATTGGGTCAGAGTTTTAAAAGTCGAGTTTGGTAAGAAAACATAAGATTGTATAGGAAATAATTCTTGTGGATGTAATTTTTGTGTACTTTATTAATCCGGTTACTATTAGTTAAATAAATAATATTAACTAATAATGCACAAATAGTAGAAATTAAATTATAAAATATTACGATGGATAAATAGTAGATTGAGTTCGTAACATAAAGCATAAAATAAATTATACTTCAAAAACCAATTTAATTTCTACATATTTGCTTCACTCTTCCTCATTGCTTGACTCATGGTCGAACTTCACTTTAGCGATAACGCCACAACGGTCGAACATCTGCAAACTGAGGCAGATTCAACCTTGTTCTATTAGTGGTTCCATGTCGAACTTTTACTTGATTATTTTGGTGTGGAATTGGATTTTGATTTCCCATTGGGTTTAGATTTTCAATTTAGATTGTGTTTTGTCGCTTTTTTTAATAAAGATTTTCATTTTCAATGCTAATCGTTTATAAAGATGGTATAAAAATAAAAACGGTAGAAGTAGGTAGAAGTATGAAGATAAAATGGAATGGATGAATTGAGAATTTATAATCAATATTACTTAGTTAGATTACGTCGGATATAAAAGATACGTTATACCCAGTTGCTGCATTTTATAGCGACAAAACATTTTAAGTAAACTCGTCAACATAATGGTTGCGTTGAATGCAAATGCAAAATATTAGACGTAATTTCCACTAAATGCATTTTGATTAGTAGAAATCATGTCCACGAACAAGGCCTAAAAGTGCCTTAAGAAGCTTATCCAATTTTTTGAAAATTGGATGAATTTTTTCTTCTAAATATCTCTTTTTATTCTTAGGAATTAGATCATCTGCTCTTTAGTTATTTGGAGATCCCAACTTTAGAGAGTATGGGTTTTACACTTCAAAATCAAAGTAAACACATTTGGCTAAAATGTAAGACTTTTTCAGGAAATAGTATGTTTTAAACTTGGTCAATTTCTGAAATAATTATGGTCCATTTAATTAGGGAAAGGTAAGTAACCGTATTACTCTCTCCACGTTTTGATAACCATCCACGTTTTTCTCAACGTTCTACATTAGTTCTTTGATGGAAAGAACAACATATAAAGAGGAACTTGAGTCAGTTTTTCGAGATTAAGAGGTCACTAAACCTGCTCTCAAAAGTAATACACCATCGAAAAAGAGTGACAAGGTTTTGAACCTAGATCTGGAAATAGCAGTAAAATTTTGCACCTCTAGAAATCTGATTCTTCACGATTTTGATAGCAATGGCTGGAGGTATGTAAACCGATCTTATTTTATGCTTCCGCCTTTAGAATACATGTTCATATGAAAGTGTAGAGAACATGTTTTAGCCAGATTGAAATAACATTTGGTATCGGAGCGAGGTTTTCTCCTCTGCCTTGCCTTAGATCTGATTTCGTTTTCTTCCTGCTGTAAACTTTTGCTTATGAATCTTCATACTTGTTTCATAAATGTTTGCTTTTGGATCTTCATGCTTGATTCATAATTGATGATCTGTTCCTTAAGTAGATTAAAGAATGTTAAAGTTACATTTATGGTGATATTAAAACATTGAATATAATATTGAGTTAGATTTTGCTGCATTAATGTAAAATGGATTGTGTATGTTAATAAACATAAAGGTTTAGTCCCACATCGTAGAAATAAGGGAAGAGAATGCATATAAATATAAAGCTATACTTGCTCTCTTAATTAGAAAGGCAAAGAGAGATTAAGGAAATAGCACTACCATGTCACACACGCGCGGAAAGCACTTAGCACGGTGCGCGTGTGCACTGTTTCCTTTGTGTAATTTCCTTTTTGCCTGCGGCACTGTGTTTCTCTGTGTCGTATTTTTTTTTGTTTTGCTTTTGCTTGCATCACTGTGATCCTTTAAATCATATACATTCTGTTTTTGCATATGGTCTGAAGTTAAAATGTTGAGTGACTTGAAATTTTATTAGTTGGAGAATAGCCACAGCATCTCTGAGTACTGTAATTTCAGATTAAAATCACATGTGTAAACTAGACATTAATTGTGATTGATTGTACTAATATGATGAAACTTACCCACAGGGGTTTCGTTATATTCCTATGATTGATTAGGATGAAATTTTAAATTATGCTTCTTAATGTACCCACAGGAATTAAGAAACAACTATAATTTAATAGTTTCATCATTTTGTTATTCTGAATCTAATCGAGTAGGACTTTAGCCCACAGGCAAGTTTTATGTCACTGGATTCATATATTTTCGGCATTATTTACATTGGTAAAGGATGATAAGTAAGAAGTCTCAAAAATTTTGTTAATAGGCATGTGTTTTACTTTGCAGTAATTTTACCTGGGAGTTCTTCTGATGTCAAGAATGACATTCCTGAATTAAAGGGTGATAACTATAAAGTGTGGAAAGAAAGAGTGCTACTGCAATTAGGATGGATGGATATCGATTATGCTATTAGGAAAGACGAACCACCTAACATTACTGAGACTAGTACTCCAACTACAGTTAGCCTTTATGAAAAGTGGGAGAGATCTAACCGTCTCTCCGTTATGTTCATAAAGACCAAAATTTGTGCTAGTATTCGTGGTTCCGTCGATCAGCATACTAAAGTTAGAGATCTCCTTAAGTCCATTGATGAGCAGTTTGCAACTTCTGACAAAGCTCTTGCTAGCACCTTAATAATGCAGTTTTCATCCATGAGGCTCACTGAAATTAAAGGGGTGCGTGATTACATCATGCGCATGAGGGACATTGCGGCTCAACTAAAGAACTTAGAAGTTACTATGTCCGACTCTTTCCTAGTGCATTTCATTTTGTGCACTCTTCCTCATCAATATGGCCCTTTTAAAGTATCTTACAACACACATAAGGATAAGTGGTCAATTAATGAACTCATGACCATGTGTGTTCAAGAGGAGGGAAGATTGATGATGGAAGAAGGTGAAAAGGTGAACCTTACTACTTTTGATAATAAGAAGAAGGATCACACTAAGGACACTAAGGATAAGGGAAAGCTGTCGGCTAAGAAAGTCATTAAGAAGGATGGGTGTTTCTTCTGTAAGAAGAAGGGACACATAAAGAAAGATTGTGCTAAGTTCAAAATCTGGCTTGTGAAGAAAGGTAATTTTCTTGCGTTTGTGTGTTATGAATCTAATATGGTTAATGTTAATCATAATACTTGGTGGATTGTTTCTGGTACTACAATACATGTTTCGAATACCTTGCAGGGTATAACAAACCTAAGGAAACCGGTGGGCAGTGAACATTACATCTATTCTGGTAGCCAGATGAGTTCACATGTGGAAGCCGTTGGGACATGCAGTTTATCTTTAAGTAGTGGTTTTGTTTTGCATTTAGATAATACGTTTTATGTACCAAATTTCGCTAGAAATTTGATTTCAGTTTCAAGACTTGTACCTTTGGGATTTTCCTTTAATTTTTCAGATTCTGGTTTCAGTTTATCTAGAAATTCTGAAATAATTGCTTATGGTATTTTGTCTGATGGATTATATCGTCTTGAATTGCAAAATGATATTGCTCATAGTTCAATGCATGTTAATACTGGTTTAAAGAGAAGTATTATGAATGAGGAATCCTCTATGTTGTGGCATCGGAGATTGGGACACATCTCCATTGAGAGAGTTAAAAGATTGGTAAAGGACGGAGTACTTTCTACTCTAGACTTTACTGATTTTGAGACTTGTATTAGTTGCATTAAGGGCAAGCAAACTAACATACATAAGAAAGGTGCAAAGAGGAGTTCTGACCTATTGGAAATCATACATACGGATATTTGTTGTCCGGACATGAACGCTAATGATCCGAAATACTTCATCACCTTCATAGACGATTATTCACGATATATGTATCTCTATTTACTTCGTTCCAAAGACGAAGCTTTAGAAGCCTTCAAATTGTTTAAGGCTGAAGTAGAGAATCAATGTGGTAAGCACATTAAAATTGTGAGATTAGATAGAGGTGGTGAGTACTATGGCAGATACACTGAGAACGGACAAACATGTGGTCCATTTGCGAAATTTCTTCTAGAGCATGGGATTGTTGCCCAATACACTATGCCTGGTTCTCCAGACCAGAATGGTGTGGCAGAAAGAAGAAATCGAACAATAATGGACATGGTGAGAAGCATGAGGAGTAATGTTAAACTTCCACCATTTTTGTGGATTGAAGCTCTTAAGACGGCAGCATACATATTAAACCAGGTTCCTTCCAAGGCGATCTCCAAGACGCCTTTTGAGTTATTCAAAGGTTGGAAACCGAGTTTGCGACATGTACGCGTTTGGGGATGCCCGTCGGAAGTGAGAATTTACAATCCACAAGAAAAGAAGCTTGACCCGAGGACTATTAGTGGGTATTTCATTGGATATGCTGAAAAGTCTAAAGGTTATAGATTCTATTGTCCTTCTCATAGCACTAGAATTGTGGAATCAAGAAACGCAAAATTTCTTGAGAATGACTTGATCAGTGGGAGTGATCAATTTCAGGACGTTGTTTCTGAAAAGGATCATCATGAAGTTCCACCTTCTGATTCAAGTGACAGACTAGTTGTCGTTCACGCCCCTCAGGTTCATTCGGGCGTTAGGCAACCATTGCCAGAAAATCCACAAATTGGTGATGATGATCCAATAGATCATGTTGTAAACGAGGAACAGAATGAACAAGTTCCTTTGAGGAGATCTATTAGAATGAGAAGATCAGCAGTTTCTGATGATTATGTAACGTATCTGCAAGAAACGGATTATAATATTGGAGCCGACAATGATCCAACTACGTTTTCACAAGCCACAAGTTCTAAGGATTCTGACTTGTGGATGAGTGCCATGAAAGATGAAATGGACTCTATGGCGTCTAATCGAGTTTGGGATCTCGTCAAGTTGCCCGATGGTGTAAAAACCATTGGATGCAAATGGGTCTTTAAGACAAAGAAAGACTCACTAGGCAACATCGAGAGACATAAGGCCAGACTCGTTGCCAAAGGGTTCACTCAAATGGAAGGAATCGACTACACAGAGACTTTCTCTCCTGTATCAAAGAAAGATTCTTTTCGAGTGGTCATGGCATTAGTAGCCCATTTTGACTTCGAGCTACATCAAATGGATGTGAAAACAGCTTTTCTCAATGGTGATTTAGAGGAAGAGGTCTATATGAAGCAACCTGAAGGATTCTCCTCTAAAGATGGTGAGCATTTGGTTTGTAAGCTTAATAAATCTATATACGGTTTGAAACAAGCTTCTCGCCAGTGGTATATGAAGTTCCATAAAGTGATAACTTCATTCGGTTTCGAAGAAAATGTCATGGATTAATGTATATACCATAAGGTTAGTGGGAGTAAAGTTTGTTTCCTTGTGTTATATGTGGATGATATTTTGCTTGCAACCAATGATAAAGGGTTTCTATATGAGGTGAAACAATTTCTTTCAAGTAACTTTGATATGAAGGATATGGGTGTGGCATCTTATGTCATTGGCATTAAGATCCTTAGAGATAGATCTCGAGGCATTTTAGGTTTGTCTCAAGAGGCCTATATCAACAAAATACTTGAAAGATTCCGTATGAAAGATTGTTCGCCAAGTGTAGCACCCATAGTGAAAGGTGACCGGTTCAGTTTAGACCAGTGCCCCAGGAATGACATTGAAAGGGAACAAATGAAAAATGTTCCTTATGCTTCAGCTGTTGGAAGTATTATGTATGCTCAGGTTTGTACTAGACCTGACATTGCATATGCTGTTGGAGTATTGGGAAGATATCAAAGTAACCCAGGGCTTGATCACTGGAAGGCTGCAAAGAAGGTGTTAAGGTATCTTCAGGGTACTAAGGATTACATGCTTATGTATAGACGGACAGACAGCCTTGAAGTGGTAGGCTACTCTGACTCCGACTACGGTGGCTGCATTGATTCACGAAAATCCACTTCAGGATATGTGTTTATGCTAGCTGAAAGTGTCGTTTCATGGAGAAGTGCGAAGCAGACCTTGACGGCCACTTCTACTATGGAGGCCGAGTTCGTTTCTTGTTTTGAGGCTACCTCGCATGGTGTATGGTTGAAAAGTTTCATATCTGGGTTGCGAGTCGTAGACTCTATTTGTCGCCCGATAAGAATGTATTGTGATAATTTAGCTGCTGTTTTCATGGCTAAGAACAACAAGAGTGGAAGTCGAAGCAAACATATCTACATAAAGTTTCGAGCCATAAAGGAACGTGTTCAGGAAAATAAAGTGATCATTGAACACATCAGCACTGAACTTATGATTGCTGATCCCTTGACTAAAGGCATGCAAATTAAGAGTTTCAAGGGTCACGTAGTGAGTATGGGACTTGGTTCCGTCATGTGATACATTTATTTATGTTGTATTGAAAGTTTTCATTCAGTTTGGATATTTCTCATTTGAATTTATGTACGTACATATATATATTTTTGTTGATTATTGTTGAGAAATATTATTATGTTTGGACCTAGAGTAAACATAAGGTTTACTCATTAAGTTATAGCGTGAGTGGTGAGAGACCGAGTATAATGTGATAAATGGAAGATTATTTCTCGCTCTAAGAGGATTAGTCGCTATGATTCATATATGAAGTCTCTCTAGTTAAATGGACCAAGTGGAAGAATGTAAGTCTTTTTCAGGAAATAGTATGTTTTAAACTTGGTCAATTTCTGAAATAATTATGGTCCATTTAATTAGGGAAAGGTAACTAACCGTATTACTCTCTCCACGTTTTGGTAACCACCCACGTTTTTCTCAACGTTCTGCATTTGTTCTTTGATGGAAAGAACAACATATAAAGAGGAACTTGAGTCAGTTTTTCGAGATTAAGAGGTCACTAAACCTGCTCTCAAAAGTAATACACCATCGAAAAAGAGTGACAAGGTTTGGAACCTAGATCTGGAAATAGCAGTAAAATTTTGCACCTCTGGAAATCTGATTCTTCACGATTTTGATAGCAATGGCTGGAGGTATGTAAACCGATCTTATTTTATGCTTCCGCCTTTAGAATACATGTTCATATGAAAGTGTAGAGAACATGTTTTAGCCAGATTGAAATAACATAAAATACATCAAATATGGAGTTTCTTACTTCTCTAAGGGTAAGGCACTTTAAATTTTGTAGAGTTGAGGGTCTGATTTTTATACTACGAACGGAAAATTAGTGCACTACTGGGGATTGCACTTGTGCACGAATTCCTACAATGATTCAAGTAAATAATTTTATATTGAAATTTTTTGATCATTTTTTTGAAATGAAATTTCAGCCAAATTTGATTTTCATATTCCACCAAAATTGAATTTTCTTTCAAAGTCGATTTAATTAGTAAAGTCAATTCAATGAGTAAAATTTTGAATTTTTTCGAAAATAGAAATTTTAGTTTTCTTTATCTTTTAATTTTATAAATGGTTTTATGTTCAAAGCTCTTTCCAATAAAAATACATACACCAACATGATGCCACTTGTAGCCCATTTGTTAATGTCGTACATAAACAATGTTCAAGCCTCGAATGTATTGATAAAAGATAGATATGCAATGTATTATGGACTTGTGTAGATAAATAAGTTATTAATTAAATTCTATTTTTGTTCCAGTACATAACTTTTATTTTGTAATGTATATATTTGTATTTGTAAACAAATTGTCGATTTTTTTATTATAAATGAGTTGTTTCTTGTAATTTACTAAATTTATTTATATTTAGCTTATTATGTAAATTAATGAATATTTGTTAATTGCACCTAATAATTAGTTGATTTAAAATTTATCCATTTTTATTTAGATAGATATTTATTTAATAATTTTTGAATTTTGTAGTCGATATACATTTGATTATGTCATATGATGTGTATATAAGGTATCATATGCTTTTTCTAAGGGAATGAATACATACCTAAAACCAAAAGCATAATCACTATAAACGGTATATAATTCGTGATTGTGAAAGTTCTGCAACAAATCTCGAAATACTCACTTAACATAATTACATCATCCAACATAGTTACATGACATCGTCAAGCCCAAGCAAAATATTTAGTTATAGACCTAAAAATTGGTTAGTGAAAATAAGAGTTGGAATGTGAGAATCCATATTGTTTTATTTTATCTAGTTTTATAATTCATTATTTAATGATTTATAATTTTTATTTTCTTTTAAAATAAAATAAAAAAATAATCGAATATTTAGGTTTGAACAGGAGAAACAAGGGTAAGTTTATTATCTTTGTTAATACCTTTGTTTTAGGAAATGAATTATGTTAATAGAAAAATGAAAGGTTCTAAATGTAATAAGTATAATTATCCTTTTTTCAGATTATTAGTGTAAGGAAAATTATGCTGTCAAGAGAAAATAAATAACAAATGTGGATATTAATTAGAGAAACTAACGTTGATGACAGTTTTGAAATTAGAAGGGTTTTTGATGTTAGAAATAACTAAAGTAGAGTTTGAGCCAATGCCTTTATCTTATTATATGGAAATTGTGTTTGTTTGTTCATAATAAAATACAATGAAATATAGCTGTGTGTGTGTAAATAGTGAGAGAGGATTAAGGAAGTCTTTAGCGTATAATCACAGAATTATAAACCACGGGGAATTCGATGTAAAGTAGTGGGATACGACTATTGGATCAAATGCATTGACAACAATGCAACATAAGTAAATTCCCAAAAATATCTTTTATTAATTATTATGCTAGATTTATTAACGATGTTATCGTGAATAATTTTGTTACATTAAAACGTATTTTTACTGTTAATTTGACATAACGAGAGTTTTTGTAGTTTAAATTAATTTAATTTAATTTGGATTGTTTTATGTTACAATTATAATTAAACAATATATTTGAATATACAATGTAAACACTAACATTATTTTAAAGGTATGCATACATACATGTGTGCCTAAACAATATATTGAATAAGATGATATGATGATGTACGTATAATTGTGTAAATATGCGATCATTAGGATATATGACCACATGGTATATAAATAAACATCTTATATGCAATTTCTATACATAAGTCGCATGTCCACACACGTGCGCTCACACACATACATACATACACACACACACATATACCTATATATCCATAATTTATTGTATGTATGTATTTGTTGCCGTTGGCCCGTAAATAATATTGAAAATATATTTTATTCAAAAAGGCCCACAACTGATTATTTTAGTGTGGGTGTGCGTATAATATGTATAAGTTACAGAAAATAAATAAGTATAATTGAATAAAATATATGTATATTCTCATGCATATGTGAGTTCAACCAGAAGGAAAAAATTATTTTTTCGGGTGTGTGTAAGACACACACATATATATGTATGTATGTATACATATATAAAAATTTAAATATAAATTAAACTCATTGTTATCCCGCCTTTTGGCAAGGCCATGATACTGTAGATTTGGCAAAAACAGGTGGTTACCATCCTTGAGAATCAGTGATATACATGACTATGGACTATGGACGATGGTCGAGCAGATTTGGACCGGGTCCAGATCAAGCTATAATCATTATGAAGTAATAAGCAAAGCCCTGTGATGCTACATTTCAAATTTCAAGTCAACCAGAGTTTGTATGCTCGAGTTATGGACAAATAAAGAATTTATATGGATCGATCTGGAACAATCCATAAAACAGTTCAAATCATCGGAGAATGATCAATATCTCGAGATCGACAAGGCCAATTCATTTGAAACTTCCAGGGCATCAATAAAATGAAGAGTGGAGCCTACACAAATGATCGCATATCACAAAGTGAAGGTTTGAGGATGGCCGATCGTTATTGACCGATCGTTCTTGTCGATCCATCAAAATGACCGCATATCACAAAGTGAATGTTTGAGGATGGTCGATCGTTATTGAGCGATCGTTCTTGTCGATCCATCATAACGATCGGTGTAATTCAGCGCATAATCCAACTTCCACCAAGGTCAATCGATATCTCTCGATTTACAAGTGAGAATGATTCCATCTTTTAGAAGCGGTATCGAGAGGCTTATGGGACCCTCCAAAAACGATCGTGTCGTGATTGAAGCCAAGAAAAAGGATCGGCTAACATTAGGCCGATTGTTCTCAATCATCAAGTTAGCATCATTGATCGATATAGTAGGACCCCATGGACCTAGAAAGCCTTTTGCCGAAGTCTTAGCGAGATATCTCGTCGCCTCTCCCTATAAATACAGGTCCTATGGGTCATTATGGGGATCCTGTAAGCTGTCGGCTACTTGAGTCTGCATTGTAATGAAGTTCTTCCTTATTTTTTGCTGCTGTAATCAAACTCTTCATGAATCAATAAAGAGAATCTTCAAAGTGAACGTAGGCATACAACGCCGAACAACTGTAAATCTGCGTGTTCTTGATTGTTGCTTGGATTTGCTTGTTAGTTATTCTATTCCTCGGTTTGATTTTACTTTCTTCATTTACTTCTCTACACAAATCTATTCTTGGGTGTTTATGCCCAATTTGGTTGCAAACACTCATAATATTAATTAGTCAAAATCATATTAATTTTAAATATCTCTATTAACATATGTTAGGTTAATAATGAAAACAATCATTTTTTTAAATATACTAAGGTAGATAATACGCGCACGCGCACATGCACATATAAATACATACATACATATATAGTGTTTAAATATATTATCATTTAGAATGCTTCAAGTGCATAGAAATATTAACAATAAAACTATTTTAATATCTTATATAGTTATATATATAAGTTATAATAGGTCAAAGAAAAATAATATTATAATATATATATAGGGTTAACAGCACCCTTTATTTAGCATCATTTGTAGCCCATTGATATCAGCCACAAGTTTATATTTAAATATTTGGTTCATGTGATAGGAGAGGGAAATAACAATTATTTAAATAGAAACTTTTAACTGATATCAAGGGGCTACAAAATGGTGCTAAATAAAGGGTGTTATTGAGCCTAGCTTATATATATATATACATAGACATATATATATATATACACACACATACATATACATATACATATACATATATATATATATACATACATATACATACATATATATATATATATCATACTCTAAATAAAATTAATATGTAAATATGTAGCCAATTTTTTTAAAACATGACCAGAATGTTTATGTACAAACATAAATAAAAAGCGGAATTATTTGCCTCTTTGATCTAGCCAGTTGTTGACACTTCGTATTAGCAAGCTAATTCTCATTTCGAGTCAATCTTCTTACTCCTCGTAACTTGGTCTTCAAAGCTAAGTTATAGGCTCCGACTTATCTATAGTGGAGGTCAGGTTTTGTTGTTTAAAAGTATGAAAAGAATTAGCAAAGGGAGTTGTATTTATAGCCATAAAATGGCTATAAAATATCTAGCATATCTCCATTTTTTCTCCACATTTTGATCTAGATCTAATACATAGTCAAATGAGCAATCCGAACCCATGTTTCCCACCTTTATGTCAGTGCTCCTTTATTACTAATATTATGTATATTTTAGGCCTAACTAATACACGTTATTAATTATTTAAATATTCATTTTATCCTATTTATTTAATTAAATCAATGCATTATATTTATATATTATTTAGTTAGTTTAAAAGCCTCAAATAAATAAATAAAATCCATAAAATTGATATAACATTTATACTAAATTCCTCTATTTTAATTTATAATATTTTTAATTAATTCGATTACGTTTAATTATGAAATATTCTGACAAACACTATTGTGTGACTCTTTGATGTGAGCTCAGCCCTTGGTAATATTTAAACAATTTAAAATTTAAATATTAAAGCATGCATGAACTATACTGAAGCATAGTAGTGAACACGAGTTCGGCTGCTTCTAGATCATTTAGGTGAAATCATATTTTTAATCCATTGAAGCTACACTCTAAGTAATGATATATTGTTTACATTTTATATTCTCATCATTATATCATGGAGATATCTGGAGTTTGGTCAATGATAAAAAAACTGTAATAAATCTATAATTATACTACAACTTCAAAGCCCTTATTTCAATACGATAATGTTTATCAATTAACAGTTTTATTCTGGCCAAATAATTTGACTTTAGATTAATTACCAATTACGGTAATATTGACCTTCCATGATGAAGTGGGTCGAACCCTCTCTTGATTAGTGTTTCACTTCAAGTGGTTGAACAAATACCCAATTATGACCATAACATCAGCATCATGTCATGTGATTGACCATAATTAAAGTACTATTTAGACACTTAAGATCCATCTATCAAGTTTAAGGACTACTGCACATCATTACATAAGATCCTCTATTTCGACTTAGTTGTACTTAACCTATTGAAGACTCTCATTGAGTCGTTAAACGTACAGAACCTCCTAGTTTCCTCAAAGTTAATGAGTAATTCGTCATCTACTATATATGGAGCATTACATACACTAGTCTTAATGATGTATCGACATTCTTTTCTTGATATATCTCGACTAGAAATATTTAAGGATAAGTATATCAAATACAAAATTAAATACTCATAGTCTCGAACACATTCATAATTGCAATCGATTGTACTTTACTTAAGGATTTTTTAATTATATATATTTAACATTTTGTTACCATTGCCATCAGTTGGGTCATTGGAAGGACAAGTTCCCGTTGATGAAGAAGGGAGAACAGATTAAGGTATATGCTATAAAAGTCGAGCCTTCGATCGTTGAAGACGTAAAGGGCAAGGGAGTCCTAGAAGGTAATATATGTGTTAATGATATTTCAGATAGAGTTTTATTTGATACTAGAGCTTCCCATAGTTTTATTTCTAAGAAGTTAGTCAATAAATTAAAACTCACTCCAAAAATAGTTGAAACCCCTCTCCGCGTATCTAATCCCATAGGCGGTACGACCAATCTCTGTATGTCCTGTGAAAATGTAAGAGTTGCCTACCAAACTCATCTATTCTTCTGCAACCTATTCGTCCTTGATTTCATTGGGTTTGATATTTTACTCGGAATGGATTGGCTATCCAAGTATAGAGCTATTCTAGACTAAAGCAATCGAGTAGTCATATTAAAAACCACAACCAAAAGAATGTTATACAAAATAATATGTGAAGGACCTAGTCCCGTAAGAGACAGCTTCATGTATGCATTGAATTCATCTCAAATGGAATTAGAAATGATATATGTCGTTAAATACTTTCAAGATATTTTCGAGGAAGTAAAGAGTTTTCCCCCGCATCAGGAAATAGAATTCTAAATTGACTTAATCCCTTGTGCCAGACCAGTTATACACCCTATTCGTAGGATGGCTCCGAATTAAAAAGTTGAGTTGGCAAACCAAACTAATGAATTGTTAAAGAAGGGACTAATTAGACCAAGTCGCTCAAGTTGGGGTGCAGCTGTAGTTTTGGTAGCAAGGTCAGACGGTTCCCTTAGACTTTGTGTAGACTACCGAGACCTAAATAAGAAAACGATTAAAAACAAGTATCCTCTACCCCGCATAGATGACTTGTTCGATCAATTACATGATGCTTGAGTATTCTAAAAGATGGACCTAACTATGGGATTTCATCAGTTAAGAATAGAAGAAGACTGCATTATGTTTACTGCATTTCGAGGGCCAAAGAGTTTCTATGAATGGTTAGTTATGTCATTCGGGCTAACCAATGCATCTGCCTATTTCGTAGACATGATGAACAGAGTATTTAGAGATGTATTTAATAAATTTGTGCTAGTCTTTATTGATGACATTCTCATATACTCAAAGACTGAAGAAGAACACAAAAGACATTTTGGAAATATTAAGGAAAATGTGCTAAAAGCAAAGTTCTCAAAATGTCATTTCTAGGAAAAAGAAGTGAAATTCCTAGGACATATTTTGTCAGGAGATGGAGGTTCAGTAGACCCAGGGAAAATTTTAGCTATACAGGGTTGGAGGCAACCACAGACTCCAAAGAACATCCGCAGCTTCTCAGGATTAGCTAGATATTATCGAAGATTTATTCAAGATTTCTCTAAAATCTCTTCTCACTCGACAAAACTCATTAGGAAGGATGCTAAGTTTGAGTGGATGCAAAAATGTGAAGAAGCATTTCAGAAACTCAAGAAGAGGTTAACCACTACTCTCGTATTAGCTATTGCTGATAAAAGTGGTGGTTTAACCGTTTATACTAATGCCTATGGAGAAGGATTTGGTGCAATCTTAATGCAACATGGGAAGGTCATCACTTATGCGAGTAGACAACTGAAGATCCATGAAAGAAACTATACGACACACAACTTGGAGTTATTAGCCGTGGTGTTTGCATTAAGAATATGGAGACATTATTTGCTGGGTGAAAAGTTTGATCTCTTTACGGATCACAAATCTTTGAAATACCTTTTCACTAAGAAGGATTTAAATATGAGGCAACAACGTTGGTTAGAATTCCTCGCGTCATATGATTTGGATATTCTATTTACATCGGGAAAAGCCAATGTTGTGGCAGACGCGCTAAGAAGAAAGCATGCTATTATAGCTTATTTATTACTGCATCCAGTGTTGATTTATCGCATCAAGGAGAATCAGCTCAAGGATCCGATTCTTGCAAGAATAGCCAAGGAAGTGGAGGAAAATGAAATACCAGGAAGATGGTTAGGATTAACAGTGGATGAGCAAGGAATTCTAAGGGTGAATGGAAGGTTATGTGTTCCCAATGTTGATGGGAGTAGGCAAGAAGCTTTAACAAAATGTCAGGATTCCTCACTCGCAGTACATCCCGGAGTTACTAAGATGTATAGAGGCACGAAGAAGACTTTCTGGTGGGAGGGTATAAAGAGAGACATTTCCCTCCATGTGAGTAGATGCGCAAATTGTTAACAGATAAAGAGTGACCAACAAAAGATTGCCGGACTACTTCAACCACTTGAGATTCCAAAGTGGAAATGGGACCAGCTATCCATGGACTTTATCGATGACTTGCCTCAATCAAGGAAAAGGACATAAAGCATCTGAGATACCATAGATAGATTAACTAAAAGCGCACACTTCATCCCAGTAAAACCCACGAGAACAGCCACAAGATTGGCTGAGATATATATGAGGGATATTATCAGACTACATGGAGTTCCTGCCAGCATCATAAGCGATCGAGAGCCAATCTTTACTAGTCAGTTCTGGGATGCCTTACAGACAGCTATAACATCCCTAATTTTTTATAACATTATTCAGGAAATTTAATTTGATAAATTAAATAGAATAATGATGATAAGGAGATTGAGATTTGAATAAATTATATAAATATAGGGTCGTGCTTATTAACAAGATCAATGGGATTTAAATTGGTTTATTGGTTAATTAAACTACACATGGGCATATTAGTAAATTAGCCAATTTATTATACACGGCTATAACTTCTCATTTTTTTCCATTCACATTTCATTTTCTCACGATCACAAACACAAATCTAAAACTTAAAACTAAGCTGACCATTACCAAGGAAGAAAGGAAGAAATTTATCTAAAGCTAGAGGAGATTGATCAACAACAAATCAGAAATTCCTTATCGAGTTTAAGGTGAATAATAATCTCATACCATCTCTATTTTTGTTCTATGATTGTATGGTTTCGGATTTATGATTTAAATTCATTTTTGTGATAAAATGGATGATGATATGCTTGGGTTATATTATGATGATTTATTTTGATTCATACGCATATGAATTTGTACGGTTTTAATGTAAAACCGAGAATCTATGATTTTAGATTGCCATGGAAATTTTTTATGTTAAATAAAACATGATTTTGGAGATGTGTTTTAATTTTCAGAATTTTCCAAGCAATGGAAATTTTATTATGAATTTTTATTGAAAAATATGATATAATTGGGTTTAAAATTTATTTCAAGAATTTCAGAAAGAAATTGGATCTAAAATTTTAATATGTTTGATTACATGATGAAATTAAATTTATGTGATTTTTGGGGATTTTTCCTAATTGATTTACTAGGGAAAATATTTTTTTTTTAAAAAGAAGGACTTTTTTGAAATAATTGGTTTTAGTATATAGAAGGGCTAAAACGTTGCATTTTTAATGGTTTTAATCTGGTATAAATGCGACAGTTTTAAAGGTAAAGTATTTGAAAAGTTTTTATGACAACCAATCAATAGTTTACAAATAGGCAAGTTGTTAGAAAGCAATTACTAAAACTTGCTATAATTCAGCCTTTAAAACAGAAAAAGGTGTTCCACCTCTGTTAGTAAGTACCTTTTGACTCCATTGATTCCACCTCACCCCAATCGAAACCAACATAGTCGAAACCCATGTAGTCAAAACCAATGCACAAGATATCACTTAGATGGTATGCAGTGGATTGGAAGGAAGGCGGAAGCATTTCTGTCGAAAGTGTAGCTTCCGATGGGGTTGAAACCCTGCAATGTTTTCATAAGTTAAAATCCTTGCCTTGTTTTACCTAAAGCTTTCGACACAGTCGAAACATATGCTTTCGAAACGATTTTATAATTAGCTTTCGAAGGAGGTTGTCATGTTGTGTTAAAGTATTTGCTTTCGAAGGAGTACCTTTTTTCCTTTAAATAATTGCTTTCGAAATGGTAAGTTCCGACCTAGTCGAAACCTAGACGCTACTCTACCTCTCGACTATATTGACCGGTAATGCTTTTGAAAGGTCATATATATTTTTACCTTAAACTAAGCTTTTTCCTAATTGCGTACGAAAGGGTTGAGGGTTTCCACTCTGTCCTTCAAAGTTTTTGTATTAAAGGTTTTGCTTTCGACTAGATGGTTCCGACACCATCAATTTTTCCCAAATTAATTTTTGTTGGTTTCGAAGGAGATAATTTTGTATATAACCATTTCGACCCAAATATTGTTTTTAAAGAGTAAACCCAATGCTTTCAAAAGGGGTATTTTCATTTGTTTCGAAGCTCTGTATTTTAAAAAGTTGATTTGATACCATCGAAAGGTATAATAGGTTTCGAAAGAGACTGTTTACTAAGGGCTTCGAAAGGTATGTATACAATGTTTTGAAAAGAAGTCTTTGCTTTCGAAGGAGGCTATCCAGAGGTTTCGAAAGAGATGTTTTTATGGTTTCAAAACATAAATCCAATCTCAAAGTAATAACCATAGCATAAATAAAGATTTTGGAAACGATATTCACATTGTTATTAACCCATAACTGTATTTTGGGAAAGGGTGGAATAACCATTTAGGTTGACCCAGCAGTGAATATAACTTAACAGATGTTAAACTCTTAATTAATGATTTTGGCAGGGGCCAATAGGTTTGTAGTAAGCCCATGAAAACTGTATGATATTGGCAGGGGCCAATAGGTTCATAGTCAGCCCATGAAAACTATGATTTGATACTGGCAAGGGCCAGTAGGTTTGTAGTTAGCCCATGAAAACTATATCCGGATTAAGATATTGGCAGTCAGCCAATAGGTTCCTAGTTAGCCCATGAAAACTAGGATAAGAAATAAGATATTGGAGTTACCAATAGGTTCTTAGTGATCCCATGAAAACTATGTATTTGGACAGTTTGTCCATAAACATTTAACAAGTTAATAGTAACCCTAGAAACTATAATTGAGATAGATAGTCATAATGAATGAGGATGGATAATCCAGAATTGATCTATTTGTTTTGCATATCATCATAATGTTTTGAAATATTATGTTTTAACCATTGTGGATGCAGGAGCACAATATATGATTTTATAAATGTTTTAAGATACTAGTGAAGGGAAAACCCATTCTGCTAAGCAGCGTGGTCTCACTAGATATCTAAATGGGTTGAGATGGTAAATTATTATTCATACCAGACTTTATGTCTGACTCAAAGTTTTTGTTTTTCCCTTAAACTCTCGGGTACTCAATTAATTTTGAGTAGGTTGAGAGTTAAGGTTTCAACATGTTCTTTTTGATGAATAAAGCGTCCAAGGATGTGCAGGAGGCAAACTTGTTATTATAGTTCTTTTATTTCCGCTATGTGTTTGTTTGTAAAGGCAGATTGTCTTCTTGCCTATCTATATACTCTGATCTACCAAGGGGGCATCTTCATATGTCGCTCTTGGCGTATTTTGTAATAATTATATGTTATCTGAACGTAGTCTGTGAATTGGGATTATGTAATCATTTTGGAATATTTTGAAATGGAATGTGGAATTTGTTACAGTTAATTTTTTTCCATATTCTTGTGTTTGTGTGTATCAATGTATCTAATGTTGCCGTATTTATTCCTCGAGGATTAATAACTATGAATGACTGCAGCATCCATAGTTGTTAGTTTTGGGCCTCCAAGTAGGGGGATGTTATAAGTTGGTATCAGAGCATGGGTTTATGAAACTTTAAAAAAAAACGTAAACATAAAAAAAGATTTTCCAAACATAATCCAATGAATCAGATAATAAGATTAGGGTTTGGGTTAACGCTATAGTAACGTACTTGTATTTGCTATGCATATAGTTATATATATAAGTATGTTGTCCCCGTTCTCTTAGACCGTTCTTCTGTATCTTACTAAGGCTCGTATGTAGATTTATGAGAAAGGAGATATGAAAGCAGGAAACGAAAGAGAAAATCTCGGTGGAGGAAGCACCACAACTAATGGAAATGCTCGACCCACTACCAAGAGAAAGCCGGGCCGGCCGGCTAATGCTAGTAAGCAAAATGCTGAAGCCAATGTAGGTGATGGAAATCCACCAATAGATATGGGGGTGATGTATCAGTTCTTAGCCGGTTTGATGCAAGCTGGAGCTGCTGCTGGAGTTGTTGAAAATGCAGGAGGAGCTAATCCTATAGTTCTAGTTGGGAATATTGTTTTGCTGAGTAGAGATTACACCAGTTTGGGTAGGAAACCATTCTTAGGAATGGAGAGTGCCGTAGAAGTTCAGAATTAGCTATTGCATTATGAGTGTATATTTACTGTTTCAGGCCTGAATGATGGACAAAAGAGGAGGATGGCCTCTAGACAGTTGCAGGGGTCAGCACTACATAGGTGGAATAGTGTCACTGCTGGAGTTCCGGAAGAGCAGTTAACTTGGGCTGACTTTAAAATGAGATTTGAGTAGAAGTTTGTATCCGAGTTTGCCAAGTCTGAGCTGATGAGGAAGTTTATGGATTTAGTGCAAGGAGAGATGTCAGTAGTCGAGTATGCTACTAAGTTTGAAGAACTGTCTTGATATAGATATGCTATTATTGATACTGACATCAAAGGGAATGAGAAGTTCATTCGGGGACTGAGGTCCGAGCGTGCTAGAATGACCATGACATATGTCCGTGATCACTGTAATATAGTGGTGGAGATGGCCATTCGCCATAAGGAGTTACTTGCTGATTTAGCTAAAGAGAAGTCAATGGAAACTCAGGGTTCTCAAGGGAAGAAGAGGAAGTTCTTTAAAAAGAAGGGAGCCCAGAAGGGAGACACGGCTAAGAAATCAAAGGCGGAGGTAGTTTGCTATAAGTGTGACAAGAAATGTCACTTTGCTAATGAATGCTGATCAGGAAATGGGAAGAAAGCTGCAGTTAAGAAGAATGTGAATTGTTTCAACTGTGATCAAGTTGGGCATTACAAGAATCAGCGTCCAGAGCCAGTTAGGGAGGACAAAGGAATAGTTTTTTCCATAGGACCAGCTAGGCCTACTGTAGCAGATAAAGGAAAGACTGTGATGAAAGGTACGCTTTTGATTTAGAGTATTTCAGTTAGAGTACTTTTTTATATCGGTGCATCACATTCATTTATATCTCAGGGTTTGGTTGATAGATTATTTCTAGAACCCATCTACCTTGTTAATTCCTTATGGGTTGCGAATCCAATAAGAGGGTATACAACTCTAGGGTTAAGATGTGACCAGTTAGAACTTGACTTGTTAGGTCATAAGTTTGCATGCAGTCTGTATGTTATTGATTTCATAGATTTCAGGATCATTTTGGGTATGGATTGGTGGAGTAGGTATGAGGCTAGAATATTTTGCTAGGATAGGGAAATATCACTGAGACACCCTAATAGTCATAACCGAGTGATATTCTCAGTAGAGAATACTGACCAGAGTGTTAGTCCTATGCTTAATGCTATGGAGGTAGGAAATGAGTTAAGTCAGGTTCAGGTAGCAAGGGAGTTTGGAGATGTCTTTGAGCCAATCACTGGACTACACCTGAAAAGAGCTGTTGAGTTTAGAATTGATCTTGTGCCCGGAGCAAAAACTATAAGTAGACTACCTAGCAGGATGATACCAACCAAGATGAAGGAATTGAAGGTGTGGCTAGTGGATCTAGAAGGAAGGAATTTTATTAGACCGAGCAGTTCGCCTTGGGGAGCGGCTGCGGTGTTCGTGAAGAAACCAGATGGGTCGTTAAGGATTTGTATTGACTATCGTAAGTTAAACGAAAGGACAATTAAGAATAAGTATCTTTTGCCAAGAATAGATGATCTGTTTGATTAGTTGAGTGGAGCCAGAGTGTTCTTCCAGTTGGATTTGGCGACAGGTTTCTATCAGTTAAGAGTGGCAGATGACAGTATTCCTTTGATAGCATTTCAGACTAGATATGGTTTATATGAGTGGTTGGTGATGCCATTTGGATTGACTAATGCACCAGCTTTCTTCGTAGATTTGATGAACCGAGTTTTCCGAGAATAGTTGGATAGATTTGTACTAGTGTTTATAGATGACATTCTCGTATACTCTAAGGATGAGAGAGAGAATGAAGTTCATCTTAGAGTGATGCTTGAGACACTAAGGCATAATCAGCTAAAGGCAAAGTTTACCAAGTGTCATTTCTGGAAGAAAGAGGTAAAGTTTCTTGGTCACATGGTTTCAGAGAAAGGATTGTCTGTCAATCCAGATAAGATCAAAGCTGTGAATAATTGGAAGAGACCAGAGACAGTGACTGAGATCAGGAGTTTTCTTGGACTTGCCGGCTACTACCGGAGATTCATTAAGGATTTCTCGTGGATAGCAGCACCCTTAACTAAGCTAACCAGGAAGGAAGTAAGATTTGTTTGGTCTGACAAATGTGAGGAGGCATTCCTTAAGTTAAAGCATTTGTTAACTAATGCACCCGTGTTAGTATTTCCAGACGGAAACCCAGGGTTGGTGGTATATACTGATACACGTGGAACCGGATTAGGAGCAGTATTTGTGCAGAATAGTAAAGTTATTGCCTACGCATCTAGACAGCTTAGACCACATGAAGTTAAATATCCTACTCATGATTTGGAGTTGGGAGTTGTGATCTTCGCATTGAATATTTGGAGTCATTATCTCTTATGGGAGAGATTTGAGTTGTATACAGATCATAAGCCTTTACGGTATTTATTCTCTCAGAAGGAGTTGAATATGAGACAGCAGAGGTAGTTGGAGTTTTTGGTATAGAATATACAACAGGAAAAGGTAATAAGGTGGTGGATGCTCTTAGCAGGAAACATCAGAATGTGGTGTTAGCTATGTTGGCGGAGTGGAAAGATTTGGAAGCTTTAGCCAGTTGTGGTGTGCAGTTAAGATCAACTGCTAGTTCTAATCAGAGTTTCGCCAGATTTTCTTGTTTAGAAGTTCGACCGGTATTGATTGAGAAAATTACTTCTAAGCAAAAGGATGATCCTGTATTAGCTGAAAGAATCAGAAGACTGGAGGTTGGAACAGAGATCGATGATCTAAAGGATTTTAGCCTTGACCAAAGAGGATGGTTGAGAAAGAAGGGACGGTTGTGTGTTCTGAATTTGGAGGGCTTAAAGAAAGAAGTTCTTGGAGAATGTCATCGATCCAAGTTTACGATTCATCTTGGAGGAACCAAGATGTATCAAGATATGAAAAGAAGCTTCTATTGGGAAGGCATGAAGAGGGATGTTGGCTTGTGGGTTAGGCAGTGCGCAAACTGTCAACAAGTGAAAGCTGAACATCAAAAGCCTAGTGGATTGCTTCAACCTTTAGAGATTCCTGTTTAGAAATGGGATTCGATATCTATGGATTTTATAGACGGGTTGCCATGGTCAAATAGAGGAAAAGGCAGTATATGGTTATAGTGGACAAATCGACCAAGAGTCCCCATTTTATTCCACTTAAGTCAACCAGAATGGCACCTATTTTGGCTAAGTTGTTCCTGAAGAATATAGTTAGACTGCATGGAGTTCCTAGTAGTATAGTGAGTGATAGAGATGCATTGTTCACCAGTGAATTCTTGATGAGTCTACAGGAAGTGATGGGTACCAAGCTTAATATGAATACTATGTATCACCCTCAGACGAATGGGAAAACAGAGAGAGTCAATAAGGTACTTAAAGATTTATTGAGAGTTTGTGTATTAGATTTTGGTGGATCTTGGGAGGATCACCTACATTTGGTTGAGTTATCCTATAATAATAGTTACCAGACTAGTATAGGAATGACGCCATTTGAAGCTTTGTATGAAAGGCCATTCAAATCACCAGCATGTTGGTTGGAGACTGGAGACAAATCAGTCTTAGGTCCAGATTTGGTTAGAGAGGCGTCAGAGAAGATTGAGTTAATCCGAGGAAGGATGAAGGAAGTTTAGTCAAGATAGAAGATTTATGCAGAAAAGAGGCGTAAGGACCTAGAATTCTCAGTTGAAGATAAGGTTTTCATTAAGGTATCACCTATGAAGGGTGTGATACGATTTGGAAAGTCAGGGAAGTTAGCCCCAAGATATGTAGGTCCATTCCAGGTTATAGAGAGGATTGGAAAGCTCGCATACAGAATAGAGTTGCTGAGCAGTTTGGCAGATGTCCATAATGTGTTTCATGTGTCTCATCTTCCTAAGTACATGCATGATCCAGAGACTACTATTCCTCCGATAGGGTTGGATGACTTAGTGGTAGAGCCTAATTTGACTTTTGTTAGACAAACAGTTCGGGTTGTAGCTAGATATGAGAAAAGATTAAGGAACAAGACAGTCAGGTTGGTGAAAATTCAGTGGAGCGATAACGAGAATGGCCGTACTTGGGAAACAGAGGATAGGATTAGAAATACTTATCTGATCTGCTTTGAGGGTATGTCTACATTAGATTGATATAGATGTTGCTAGTTAGTTAGACTGGTATGGTTGTTAGGAGTTGTTACAAATGATTGCTATGTTTAGTATTTAGTCCTTATTAAATTTCGAGGATGAAATTCTTTAAGTGGGAGCCTGTAACATTCCTAATTTTGATAACATTATTCAGGAAATTTAATTAGATAAATTAAATAGAATAATGATGATAAGGAGATTGAGATTTGAATAAATTATATAAACATAGGGCCATGCTTATTAACAAGATCAATGGGGTTTAAATTGGTTTATTGGTTAATCAAACTACACATGGGCATATTAGTAAATTAGCCAATTTATTATACACGGCTATAACTTCTCATTTTTGTCCATTCACGTTTCATTTTCTAATGATCACTAACACAAATCTAAAACCTAAAATTAAGCTGGCCATTACCAAGGAAGAAAGGAAATTTTTTATCTAAAGCTAGATGAGATTATACAACAACAAATCTCAAATCCCTATCAAGTTTAAGGTGAATAATAATCTCATACCATCTCTATTTTTATTCTATGATTGTATGGTTTCAGATTTATGATTTAAATTCATTTTTGTGATAAAATGGATAATGATATGCTTGGGTTATATTATGATTATTTATTTTGATTCATATGAATTTGTACAGTTTTAATGTAAAATCGAGAATCTATGATTTTAGATTGCGATGGAAATATTTTATGTTAAGTAAAACATGATTTTGGAGATGGGTTTTAATTTTCATAATTTTCCAAACTATGGAAATTTTATTATGAATTTTTATTGAAAAATATGATATAATTGGGTTTAAAATTTATTTCGAGAATTTCAGGATGAAATTGGGTCTAAAATTTTAATATGTTTGATTACATGATGAAATTAAATTTTTGTGATTTTTGGGGATTTTTCCTAATTGATTTACTAGAGAAAATAAATTATTTTAAAAGGACTTTTCTGAAATAATTGGTTTTAGTAATGGAAGGGCTAGACGTTGCATTTTTAATGGTTTTAATCTGGTATAAATGCGGTGGTTTTAAAGGTAAAGTATTTGAAAAGTTTTTATGACAATTAGTCAATAGTTTACAAATAGGCAAGTTGTTAGAAAGCAATTACTAAAAGTTGCTATAATTCAGCATTTAAAATAGAAAAAGGTGTTCCGCCTCTGTTAGTAAGTACATTTTGACTCCATTGATTCCGCCTCACCCCAGTCGAAACGAACATAGTCGAAACCCATGTAATCTAAACCAATGCATAAGATATCACTTACATGGTATGCAGTGGGTTGGAAGGAAGGCGGAAGCATTGCTGTCGAAAGGTTAGCTTTCGATGGGGTCGAAACCCTGCTATGTTTTCATAAGTTAAAATCCTTGCTTTGTTTTACCTAAAGCTTTCGACACAATCGAAACATATGCTTTCGAAAAGATTTTATAATTAGCTTTCGAAGGAGGTTGTCATGTTGTGTTAAAGTATTTTATTTCGAAGGAGTATCTTTTTTTCCTTTAAATAATTGCTTTCGAAAGGGTAGGTTCCGACCTAATCGAAACCTAGTCGCTACTCTACCTCTCGACTATATTGACCGGTAATTCTTTCGAAAGGTCATACTTATTTTTACCTTAAACTAAGCCTTTTCCTAATTGCTTTCGAAAGGGTTGAGGTTTTCGAAGGTGATGGAGTCGAAAGCGGTTTCGACTCTATCCTTCAAAGATTTTGTGACATCCAAATGAACACATACTTATACCCATCCAAGAAAAATATGTGCATATGTACATGAAAACTTATATATATATACATATATCCTAAATATATAAACATATAAGATATAAACAACTCCTTCTCACTTAAGCAACCAACCCTTACCATCAAACATCACATCAATGCAAGCACGTGCCTCGATGTGACATCGCCGAGCTAAGGTGGTGGTGGAAAGAGGTAGCCATACATAGGGTAATGATGAAAGGAGGTGGAGCAATTGGTGATGGAGTAAGAATCAAAGATAATTATCACATATTGTCACCATCAAATGTCAAATCAAAGAGGCACATGGCCTTGCCCTATATGATGTGACCCACGGCCATACCTAGGGGGTAGTGGCTAGTGCATGGTGATGAAAGGAGGAGGTGGCGTGATGATGAGTGGTGATGTAAGAAGGAGATGTTTACACTCTTCCATTTGCCTATAAATACCACTTCACTGCTTCACTTCATTCATTCATCTTCTTTATCAGTTTTCTAAAAGCTTCCTCCACATTTTAATGGCTTCCATCTAAGAAAAAATATTAAGAAAATTATATCCAAAATTTATATAATGTATACATACACACACACATAGCACTTCAAAACTCACCCAAACCCTTCCTTTTTCTCTTCAAACCCACGGCTAACCACCCTAGCTGAGCCTGCCACCCTCACAAACCAAGGCAGTGACCCTTACCCCCTCACAAGCTAGGCCGAGCCCCATAGGAGCTTCAGGATGAGTGTTCGTGAGCTCCGATTCGAGTTAGAGAAGCTAATCCATTTTCCAGTTAATTGTTTTATTCCAAGGTGAGAAAACTCTATTTAATATATATATATGTATGTATGTATGTATATATATGTATGTATTTATATATATGTACGTATGTATATGATGTTAAATGATTGCCATGAATGCTTATTTATATGTTATTCATCAAGTATTGATTTTTGAATATGGTTGTTTAATAAGTCACGTTAAATACACGTCGATATTACATAAGGAAATCACTTTCCGAATCAAGTTATAAAAGTAAATATGGAATCATTGAACCCCTTGAAAATGATTAGAAATGTTTTATAAATGTTTTATAATCATTTAAACTTGTCTCGACAAGTTTTAAATGAAAAATGAAAAATCGGGTCAAAACTAGGCGCATCGCGTAACGGTAGTTCGCGATTTCGCGCCGTAGAATTCAAATGAGTATACAAAGTGGAATATAGCTCAAAATTTATGTAGTAAGAATTTTCCGAACGATTATATCCATAGTTTTCAACAGAAGAAGGAAAATCAAGTTTTTATCTTATATATTTTAAATAAGTCCAAAACAAGTTTTCAAAATAATCACGATTTTGCAGTTCAGAATCCAAAAAGGGATTTCTTATAATTTTATATTTTTAAATATTTTAAAAATATGAAAAAAATCTTATAAATCTTGTAAAAAAATTTAAAAGAGATTTGAGTTCTATATATAAATTTACAAATGATATAAAAGTCGTTTTAATCAATATAGCTTTTAAAACACTTTTCGTAGCACTTTTTCAGTAACTTTTAAAATATGATTTCAAACTTCACAATTCTTTTCCAAAATTTTATAAATGTTTTCTAATAAATAAAAAAATATTTTAAAAATAATCCAAAGGTTTTATAATTTATTTAAAAGAGTTTAAATACATTAATTTGAAGAAAAGCTGTTATAAGCAAATAATTTAATCTTGGCTCTAATAGCCGACGAGTACATCTGATTTTTCTATTCGTGAGATCTAGTTGAGATGCTTAAACTAAGGAGATGTTCAGGAGCAACCAGTGCCCTGGCTCACCTGGCCTCCTCTAGAAGAGGGATAGATAAGGTCGAAATATCGAAAATGAGTCGAGTATAAAAGATTACACTTTTCGAATTTAAACAACTTGGATCATATAGAAATTACATTATTATACTTGGTGTAAATTCCTAGAAGGGAACTCATACTATTCATAGAATTTAAAAGGTGATTTCACCGTTATTCTGCCCATAGTACCAGTTGAATACAGAAACTAAAATTGAGTAAAAGTAGTACAATTTCTATTCGACCCTATTTTTCTCAATAATGTTTTCTAAAATAATTTATGAAAATGATTTAGTAAATTTTCATAAGGAGGTTTAATGAATTCAGTATATATTGAAAAGAAATGGTTTTCAAAAAGATAAAACTAAAAGATATCTTTGGATAAAAAAAACAAATAAATGTAATATTTATTATTCACCCACTTAACATATTTTTATCAATGATTGGTTCGTCGAAACCAGAGTTGGATTTTGGTAATGCCTATCTGAAAACCACTTCGAACCAATTTACATGTTCGAAAGTGATGAAGATATATTAAAGACCATGATTTTAAAAGATAGAGGATTTTCATTTCGAAAGGACCACTTGTTGATAATCTCTGGGTAGCTCTCGAGATAAATAAATAAATAGCAGTGGTCCCTTCATTCTGGAAATCTCTGAAGCACAAGGACTATTTGCTAATAATCCTAGTGATAATTCCCGACAGGATGTAGTAGGAAAGTGCCTTCGGTTTGTCCTTTTACTGGATAACTAGTATGGACGGATGTATGATGTTGCATTTCTAAATCATATTGATTGATCTCTATGAAACGTATCATCTGTTTGGTGGCGGAGAAGGCAACATCTCTTAGCTTAACACCCTTTCCTGAGACGTACGAGATCAGGAGTTATATATTTGTAGAAATCAGTTGTGTGATTGTGAAATGGCAAAGTGGCATTCAAAGTTGAAGATGTGCTATATAAAAGGCAATCGTTACCTCAAGCCTCACACCCGTGAATAGTGAAATAGGGGATGCTTTAAGGCTAAAGTGGGTCGCAACCAATCAGGGTATGAAATCACCTTCTAAATCTATGAAATTTCTAACCGCTATAACGTTGGTTTTAAAATATGTGGTGTATGCTTGGGATCCCGAATAGGTCGGCAACGGCCGGGTGATGTAATTCTCGATGCTATTCAAGTAATTTTCGGATAGGTCGGTCTTAATTCACATGAGGACCAAAATAAAGGCCTCGGAAGCATTCGTGCTATTCGTGTAATATAAGTGGTTATCATTCGTGGTGAGTGCATAGGCACGCGTGATAGAGGGTTCTCATACTGATGAACGTGTGATGAAGCTTTGTCTCTTACGCCTACATGTCCCTTTATGGGTTGTTGAGACAGTTGAGAGGCTGGCCGTAAAATCAGGAATGAGGTATCAATTGTAGTCACCTCCTAAAGGGAGAATCATTACATTTTGGTATCAGATCTTAGGATGTGCGAACGCCTAGGCTTTAGTGGGGTACTCATTATATAAAGGGTTAGTAATACCCTAGAATGAGTTTGAGTGTGTATGTGTGTGTGTGTGTGTGTGTGTATAAGCGTGTATTTATTAGTGCTATAAAGATGTTTTATATTATGCTGATTTATCTGTTGAGTGGCTTATGGATTCTGGTCAATACGAGTAATTAATGTTATTGATAAGGATCTTTAAACACTTGAACATGGCAAATCGACATAGTATAGTTTTAAAATTGGATAAATGAAATAATTTTACCTTGATTATATTTTGTATATAAAAGAATAATTTTACAGAAATTATTATAGTCATATATGGCGTGTTTGGTTGTTAGAAAATGATAATATTCAATTAAAGTTTAAGTTTAATAAAGTTGTTTATTTTAATCTAAACAAAGTTATACAATTGTAAAATGAGTTATATAAGAAAGTGTATTTATAAATGTGAATTATCAAGTAATGATTACAATTAAAATGATCAACATTTGTGAAATGATTTTATCTAGATAAGAGAAATTAGGCTAATATGATTTATAAATGTGATTTATAAATAAAAAGGAAATGAAATTGTATAAGTATGATTTATAAAGATGATTTATAAATAAAATGGATTTAAATTAAGAATTTGATGATTTAAATACTGGTGATTTTGAAAATGTTTTTCAAAGCGTTGTGAAAAATAATAATAGTATTATTTTGGAAGTATTTTAGACTAAAAATAGTTTAAAAGGATTTTAAAAAGAGGTTGGAAAGCATTGAACTCACTTCGGTTGTTGGAAAATAATTTCGATGATGATTGCTGCATCATCGACGTTCATTTTTGAGTTCCTTAGTGAGGGATTGCTATCATAGTGATTTGCTATAAAAGTATTGTTTTGGCAAACAAAGGTTGTTTTAGATTTTGAAATAATGATTTAATATACAAAGTAGTTATGTATATATATGATTTCAAAATGATTTGAAATAAGAACAGGGTGTTTAAATTCTGAAAACTTGTATCTAAGTGTTTTGTGAAAATATAAGAAAATAAATTTGTAACATATAAGTTGAAAAATAGTAAGTTAATATAAATTTTAAATTTTTTGAACATTCTAGTTAAATAAAGAAAATTGGAAATTTTATACATATACTCTTAGGATAGAAGAGTATGAAATGAATATAAACTTAAGTTGTTAAGGGATTATATGACCATAATTTGTAGTTATAAAATGTGAATGAACTTAAATAAGGATTTATGAAATTGTGAGTGGATAAGTATGTATAACTTATAAATTAGGGAAAATGGAAAGTAAAACCAAATTTTAAAATAATAAATGGTTAAATATTTTTGGTTAAGCAAAACAAGATTTGAAATTGAGCTATGAAATGAAAGTTAACTTACGTAAAATTAAATGAAATAAATTAATGAATTTGAAATTAAGTTTTGAAGTGATAAGAAACATATGCAGTGTTGTATAAAATGTTTATAATAAACCTAAGTAATGGTTTTATGGAATGGTTCTTAAGTGGTATTAGTATTAAAAGAAGTATACAAAGTCAAATAATTGTTAATCTATAAATGTTAATCTAATAAATGTTAATCAAATAAATGTTAATCTAATGAATGTTAATCAATGAAGATGAATAAATCGAATAAGAATCAAATGAATATGAATAAAAAGAATATGGTATAGTTATGAAACCAACTGAAATAAATACGTAAGTTGTACGTAGATCATTTTATTCGCATAACTAATTTATCCAGTTTCGCTTATACGATTTCGAGGTGATTTACGCTGATCCGAATTAGGATTTTTCACTCGATTTTTGACGGCGAACACTGGATACGTATTTTTTATTTGAGTCCATAATTCCCTGTAATAGTATATGACTATGCAAGGAGAATGACTGTTTCTAATCAAGGAACCAGATTTGAGTCCGCACTAGAGCGGTCGATGGAACGATACTAGTTCGGAAGTGAAATTGTGTGATCGAGCAAGCGATCAGATTTCATATGGTGAATGGATGGCATATGTACATCGTATGAGCCATAAATAAATTATATGATGTTGCCTTTGTATAATGCAAAATAATATGGTTATGAATTATATGGTTGGATAGTATTTGTAAGTAAGGATGGTTGATGGTTTCTTTTGTTGCATATGGTTCTTATATTAGTCTATGTTATATGGTGATTTTATTTTCCATATACTTGTTCTCATTAGTTGTTAAGTGTTTAGCAGGTGCTGATAGTGTATGCTTCGTATTTGGAGCTCGCTTTCGCATTATATTGATTGTATATACTTGCTAATATTAAAAAAAGGTACACATCTCGGATTACATATCATATTTTTGTGTTTTTTCCCTACGGGATGCCTCATCCTCGAAGATGAGATGTATATTTGTGATTATATATATATATATATATGTTGTAAATTTTTCGATCGAGCTGCGCAAAGGAGACGCTGGCGAAATTTTCCGTAAATTTAAGGCGTTAGAAATTTTTTGAGAAATTTCGATAACTAAAATTTGACTTTTGTGTTATAACTTGGAATGGTATTAGCTGGTATTTGTGAATGGATTTAAAAGACTTGAAATTTTTTAATCTATTTCAACTAATTGATTTTGAAAGGTTAATGTGATTGTGGCATTTTTCTTACCTTGGAAATTTCGGGGATGAAATTCTTTTAAGGGGGGAAGAATGTACCGACCAAGAATTTTTGTCATTTGAATTTGAAATATTTAATTGATTTAAATATGAAAATATTGGTTGAATAAGTCAAATAGCTTAAATTTCAAATATAATGATTTATTTGATTATTTGAATTGTTAAATTAAATAACCAAAATGTTTAAGTAATTGAACCTTGAATTTAATGTTGATAAAAATGATTTCAAAAGCTGATTTAAATTCTAATTAAATAAGAATGAAGATAGTAAACTTTCAAATTGGAATTAAAAGTGATTAAACTTATTTTAATAATAATTTTAATTAACGTGTTAAATTATCGATTCGGGGTACAATCTCAGATTTTGAAGAAACCCATGCCATTGGATTCGTAATAGTGAATTATTATACACCGTCGAATTTTGTGGTGATCAGATGTATCATTTGGTCGTACGAGTTCGAAACGCATAGAAATTAATTAAAGGAATTTAAATTTATATAATTTGATTTTGAATGTTAACTTCTGTATATGATGGTGTTGGATCCCGATACTAGTTCCATTGTGTTCAGAATAGGGGTATTTAGTATAGAACGCCAGTCGGCAAGCCTCGATTGGAGTTTAGAAATTTAAAGCATGAGTAGTGTTTTATAAATTTTTCTATAAAAGGACTTGAGATGTTTTCATTTGTAAACTAAACTCTAAATTGAACACATGCCGATATCATTGCCCTTCATCCAATGGCCCATATTTCTCCAGCCAATCTAGGCATTTTTAGGTCTCGACTCCTACATGAAAGTTGTTGCTCTCCTCTCCACGAGTTCATCAATGCAAGCTGATCGACAATTGGAGGCTCGATGTGGCGGCAAAGTTGCCGCGTTCATGGCAACAATGGGTTTGGGTTTTGCACGATTGACGAGGTGAGGGAGGTCATGATGGGTGCTGGAGGTTCGTCTCGAGTGGGGCGATGTTCGGTGGAGGTCGTGACGGCGAGTGCGATGAACGACGGCATGGCGAATAAAGAAGGCGCGGTCGAATTTTCTATTACCTGGAAATGAGAACGAGAGGGAGGATTATTGATTAGTTTAAACATGGTAATTAAATGTTAATGACTTATTAATTAATTATATATTAAAATCGAATGTTTAAAAATGTATTACTTTTTCATACGAGGTCGGATTTGAGCGCGACGAACTGCGTTGCGATCATATCAGCAAAATCAATGTTATGAGTTGGATTGGATGGATTTTGAGCCAGTAGAAATTTGTGTTAAAATCGAACGCTGGTTCGTTTTTAATTCAAATTGGAACGCTTTGGTGATTACTGGAATTTCGGTGAGTTAAACTCACATCTCTGGCCCATTTATATTTTATATAAGTGTGGATAAATTTTTATTGTTGACTGTTGTTGTTTGTTTGGATTATTTACTGAATTTATCAGTTGGTTTGGATATATTCCTGCCCCTGGAGTGGATGAGACATTATATGTTCCCGTGTATGAGCGGATGATCCTTTGTATACGGTCCCGCCTCGAAGCGGTTGATTTATATTTTATGATTATATACTGTATGCGATGTAGGGGGACAGGTTGGAAGGATCCAACAGGATTCCTCATCAGCCATTGATATATATATATATGTGTGTGTGTGTGTGTGTGTGTGTGTATGTGTGTGTTGATATATGAGCTGAGGTGCATGGAGATAGGTTGGAGAGATCTAATGGGATTCCTCGTACTACTGATTTTACTTTTTGTATATTGTGTTATATGATCTGTTGGAAATTATATTGTGAATGGTTGCAGCAATATATTCGTTCTAAACGTGCTTTGAAATCCCTGAAATTAAACATGTGTTTAAATTGGGATAAATATATATATTAAAAATATATTGGGTTGTTTACACATGTTTTAGCATGTTGGACATAAATGGATAACTTGGGAAGTTATTACCATTAGATAACAAGTGGTGATGGAAATATTTGGTTTAATAAAGTAAAAATGACCTTTACTTTATATATATCCTTTCAAGATATTTTTAAAATAATTTTGTAAATATTTATTTAAAGAAATTAATTTAAGAAGTTTTGAAGTTCAAAAATGTTTTATAATTATTTCTGAAATTTCAAACGTAAATGGGTTTTCATATTGAATATGTTTTATGGATTTTAAATAAGTATTTTTTAGGAGATATTTAATATAGATGTTTTAAATAATAATATAATAGTTTTTAAAGTATTTCTATTAATATAATAGTTTTTATAGTATTTCTAATAATATAATAGTTTTTAAAGTATTTTAGGTATATATATAGTTTTAAGTTAACAAGTTAAATATTTTATTTAATGTAAGTAGAAGTTTTATATTATATTATATTATATTTTAAATCTTTCTCAATATTAAATATTTTGCTTGATAAATAAAGTAGAGTATATATATCAAAACATTATTTTAGGCAGTTTTAACATATTAGTAAGTATTTCAAATATTTATATATATATATATATATCCAAGTTTTAAGTATTAAATTAAATATTCCATCAATATGATAAAAAGGGGATCTTGGTTCTAACACTTAAGTTAAATAAATGGTTTGGAAAAGATTTAACTAAAAGTGTAACATCTAAATTTATAAATGTTAGATATGCTTGATCTTTAAATAAATGTTTTGAAGATTAATTATAAGGAAAAGTAATGGTTTTGGGGTTATTGTAAATGATGTTGTAACAACACTTGTTTTTAACCCTTATTATTAATTATATTTGGGGATATAATTAGATATTTACTAATGGATATTTAGTAGGAAAATACAAGTAAACAGTTTTGGGTTTGTTGTGACAATTGTTTTTAGCAACACTTGTCTTTGACCCTTAAATGTAATTAAACCTTTAAAAGAGAGTTTCAAAGATAATGATTAAATGGAATGGTTTTGGGTTTGTAGTAAACAATGTTTTTAGCAACATTTGTTTTTTAACCCTTAAACTATAATTTGGAAGAAATATTATAAAAATATTTATTTAATAGTGGAATTTTAAAGAAAATAACAAGTATATGAGTCTTTTATAAAAAGATAGAATATGTAGTATGTTTAGTTTATAAAAGAAAAGGAGTTTATTACAACAATGTTTTGGTGGTAATTTTTTTTAATCTCTTTGATTATATTTTAAAGTAAATAACACATGTTAAGTAATTTGTGAATATACTTATACCGTTGGAATAAGTATATGTATACTTTTTAACTATTGAAAAGGGTATAAGTGAGAAATTAAACAATATATACAAGTATATAGGGTGTTTTATTAATAATAAAACATTGATAAATAAAGGAAGTCTTGATTTATAAAAGAGAAGTTTTATTAGATAAAAATATGTTTTCCTAATAAGAAAGGTTTTTAATTAATAAAAGACAAATTAATTAAAAAGGGGTTAAAAGTCGTTTATGTGACTTGACCATGCCTTGCATGAAATGCTAGTGCAAGTATGTTTACTTGCTTATGAGAAAGTATTCGGGACTTAGCTCCCTTATGCGATCATTCTCATTATTGTTGAATAAGACCAAATTCATCGACTCAGTCTTGGAGAGACCGTGATCGGTAACTGTTATACTTATCGAAAACCAGTTCAAGGCTGAGATACGGGTTCTCTATTTTAGAAGCGAATGATGGAAATCATGTATGGTTCTAGAATCTGTTGAGATGACGGAATCGATATGGGATTCATTATGTGATCGAGTTTTGTTGAAAACTTGTGTGAAGATGCCGAACATAGCCTCGACATGGGGAAATGACTAAAGATAGAGTAGGATGCATGATCCTAGGGTTTAGCTGACCCATGAGGAGTACATCAACTTCATATCTAGAGTATGCTTATCGATATGTTATGTACGGGGAGTTGATGATACTTGGTACACATTGTTCACGCGAGTGTTCGGATGGTGGCCTAGTTGTATTTACCTTATGGCATATTTTATCTAGAGGTATACGACGCTTGGAAGGTATTTTCTGATCCTTGTCATAGGAGATCGGTCTCATTGAGGAGGTCTCTGTGAAAATCCATTTATACGAACGTACCTTAGCGGTTTTGTTTGTATACCTAAATATGCTGTCAAATGTAACTAATGTTACCATTTCAGCTATGATTTATATTTATATTGAACACCCTAGACATTATTATAATATAACTAAATTTTCCTATAAAATGGTTCGGTTATCGTAAGGTAAAAACTCATCCGTGTTTATTTACGGCATGGTCTTACGAGATACCTTTATTTCAAAAAGGTTTTATAGCATTAAATAATTCACATGACTTGAGTTTTCTCATGCTGGTTTACAAGGCTGATTCGGGTGTTATTTTTCTTATAATGCTTAGGCCAGCCCCACGTATATTTCCAGGTTTCATTGATGATCATTGGAGCTCTTGGAGAGAGGAGCTAGATGGTTTCCTACGCTATATTTTATTTTCGTTGAATTGCTTTGTTTATATTTATCGGCAATTGTAAGGACATGTTGTTATAACTGTCCAGGCTGATGATAGGTTAGTTTTTCTCTGATTGTTGTATGTATATTAAAATGTTCTTTTTTGTAAAAGTATCATTTTGATATTATATGTCATCGTTCCGATGTGAGGTTTTGATATTATGTTCTATTCTTTCTTTTTCATATTATTTTCTTCTTTTTATTTTACCCTAACGTTCTGTCTTTCCGGCACTTAGGTGCTCGGCACGTGAATACCATGGATGTATTAGTGTCGACATTCGAGTGACGAAAGGGTGATCGTTACAAATGCACTGTATGGGAGGTAGTCCCTTACCTCGCTATTCAGTTGGAAATCAATACCCAATAAGTGCCGTACGGACTTGGTTGTGCAAAACAGAAATGTGAGATGCAAGCATTTCAACTAAGATTTATAAGTTTATTTGAAAATGTTTTCAAAAGAATGTCATTAAAAATAATATTTCAAAAATTTGCATATAAAAGATTTTAGTTATCATAAGGTAAAAACACGTTCTGTATTTAGGTGCGACGTGGTCTTATAAGATACCCTTTTGTTTTAAAAACCCGTATTTTGAATTTTTCACACCAATCCCATGACTGACCCGAAGTTTATTTTTCCTTTCCCTTAAACTCTGGGTGCCCTATTTTTCGGGCAGTCAAGTAGTCAGGTAGCTTGGAGCATTTTGGAAGGAGCCCGGAGTATGAAGACTAGAGGGTCCTTTGTTTATAGTTATCCATTCTCAACTTTCCGCTATATCGTGTATCATGTATTTTGTATCTACCAGCCCAAACAAGGATATACAGTTATAAATATCCTAGGCTGGGTTAGTACTTATCGTAACTCTTGTGAATCACTTGAAGTGATTATATGTACTTTCCTCCTGTATGATTATGTTGTTTAATACGATGTGAGATTATGTTATTATTCTATTTTCTACCTTTATTTCTTATAAACCCCTGATTATCTGCCTTTCCGACACTTGAATTTGCGGCACGTGAATACCATGGATGTATTAGTGTTGACCTTCAAGGGTCGAAAAGGTGGGTCGTCATAGTTACTTTATATTAAAGCATATACTAAATTATAAATTTTAACATACATATGTGGTATTAAGTTTAAAACATTATTTACAATGATTTATAAATATATCTATGTATGTATGTTTGTATGTATGTATATGTTAATTTTACTTAGGATTTATAAGACTGTCTTTTATGTAAAATCATAATTATAATCTTAAACCCTTTAAATTTTGAAACTTAATTTTAACACATTTATATGTATACGTCTATTGTATATAAATGTATATATATGTATTTTAAACAAAACTATGGACAATAAAGGCATATATGCAGGAAATATCATTTATGTACACAATATGGTATGTTGCACTTACACCATTTACTCTAGAGTATATTTAGATATATTCTCAACATTTGCTAAGTATATTTTGGTCATTAATACTGTTTAATAATTATTCAATTTAATTAGAGGGAAAAAATGAAAAGTTTTTCACTCTCTAATTAAACCATGCATCCCCACATTAATTGAATAAATTAAGAGATGGAAATGAAAGGTTTCCTTCTCAAATTAAATTTAACAAATACATTCACACACAAATGCATATATAAGAGTATCTTTGATATACTCTAATTTATGTAAATATCATTAATGGCATTTAATAAATTATTCAATTTAATTAAAGCAAAGAAATGAAAAGTTTTCTCTCTCTAATTAAAACCATACATCCTCTTATTAATTGAATAAGTTAACAAAAGGAAATGAAAGGTTTCCTTCTCTAAATTAAATTTAACAAGTAGCAGTCACACATAAATGCATATATAAGAGTATATTTGATATATTCTATTTTATGAAAATACCAAATTCAACCCTTTTCATACCAATCAAATAAAATGAAGATTTTATTTTAAAAAAAATTAGATAAGATCTAAATGAATTTAGATTTCACAGGCCCAACATAGATCCGAAATGATAAATTTTTTGAAATTCACTCATTTCTTCTACTGTAGGCTGCCCAGTTCCAACAATATATATAAATAAATATATATATAATTTGAAATTAATTTTAAGTTTTGATTAATAACATTACATAATTTTTATGTTTCGAAAATAATTTTCTAATAATTAATTTTATTTGGTTTTTAAATAATTTTATAAATCTAAAAAAATTATTTTTTTGGTGCCATGAGCTCCAAGTTAGGTAGTATCAATTTTATAACATGTATATATATGTATGTATGTATGTATGTATATGTATGTATATGTATATATATATATATATATATATGCATATGTGTTTGCATATTTATAATTATTTATTAATTAAAATTTAAAAATTAATTTTGTTCTCGAGTTTGCAGCAACAACTAAAAAAAATCATTTTATATTAGTTATTAAATGATTTTTTTATTTAATGTAAATGAATATTTGTACAAGTACATCTTAAATATTTTGTATAAATTATGACAATTATTATTTCCATATATTTATATATAATTATTGTATTTTATAAATGTATAATTTTATAAATGTATATATATATATATATAATCATTTAGATAGCCCACAGAATACTACGTAGGCTAACATGTATGTTGCAATGTAAATCTTAGCACCCTTATACGGACATGTCAAACCATGCACACTTTATTATGTTGCACATTCACGTACACACATATGTGTATATAATATACATATTCAAACATCGTATAAAATAGTACAAAGTAAAACTTCATTTATAAAACTAAATGAAATAATGATTTTATTTAAAATAAATTTAGAAAAGTTCTAAATGAATTAGATTTTATAGGCCCAACAAAGATCCAAAATGGTAAAAACTTTTGAAATTCACTCTTTTCTTCCATTGCGGACTGGCCTAGTTCCAACAGTATGGACATCCTTTTCTCGATATATCTCGACTAGGAACATTTAAGGATAAGTATATCAAATACACGATTAAATACTCATGGCCACGAGCACATTGACAACTGCAATCGATTGTATTTACATAAGGATTTTCTACTTGTATATATGTAACATTTTCAGATCATTGCTTGTATCACCATATAACAATCCATATAATAAAAGGAAAAACCTAAAGCTTACTTTATTTCATACAAGATTCTCGTACAAGTGTAAGTTATAAAATAAATTACATAATTGCTCCAAGGGCATACCCTTATCTCTATCAATCTTCCACTTGCACTTAGGGTCAATTATGGTGCCACATGCTCTAGATAGAGTTAAGGATATGCCTTTGGAGCAATTCTGTAATTTATTGTAAATTAATTAACTCTGTAATCAATTCTTGTTCGTAATAAAGGTGTTTTTCTTTTTTTTAATATATTTATTATAACGTGTTATAAATAATTAAATATTTAATTAAAGTATATTTTAATGGAAAATCCATGAATGGTGTTAGGCCTGTAAACGGATGCAATCAGATACGGATAGTGTTGTATCCGTATCCGTATCCGAAAATGAAAATCCGTATCCGAATCCGTATTCGATATCCGCGAATACCCGTTGAATATTATCTGTATCCATATCCTCGAATATTTTCGGATATCCGAAAATATCCGTATCCGGCTTAGCGAATACAGATATTTTTGGATATCCAAAAATATCTGTATCCGAACTTCAAAATGTATTCGAAAATATCCGAAAATTAACCAATATAATGCATATTTCATTTTTTTGGACTGAAAAAAAGATGAAAAAACCTTGTAATACATAAATTACATCAAATTAACAATAGCTAATCCAATCACACAAAATCCATACAATAATATTGCATATATAAATATAATCCATACGAAAAATCCATAGGCTAATTCAATCACAGCAAATCATAAAAGCAAACATGCATCACACATCTTCTTAATTGTAACAAATACCAAAAAATAAAAATCATCTTCATAACATACATATAGCCTAAAATATTGCAATCTTTTTCCATGAAGTGGTTAATGCTCCAAAACCAAAAGATTACCCTGCAAAATACCATGGGTTGTATTTTTGTAAAATGAAGTATATTTATATTAAATTTATGGATATAAAATATAATATAATATATATATTTAATTTCAAACCGAATGGATATTTATCGGATACGGATACAGCCATATCCGTATCCGTATCCGAAATATGTTTCGGATATCGGATATCTGCATCCGCTTTTCGGATATTGGATATTTTTCATGTTTTCGGATACGGATGCTGACGGATTTCCGATATTTCAGGTACTCATTGACAGGCCTAAATGGTGTGTTTGTGATAGTAATTACAAATAGTTATAATCATGAGTATTGTATCACAACATAATAAACACGTCATTTTGAATATTCCTAGTCAAGATACATCGAGACTGGATATCGATGCATCCATTGAGACTAGAGTACGTAACGCTCACCAAATGTTGGATAATGTATTACTTATGGCCGCTGGGGGCACCAAGGGTTTATATACTGATAGTCATTGGATAACTATGGAATAACTCACTCGATAGTTTTCTATTGCAAAATATAACTAGAATCAAACAGAAACTATTGGAGTGACTAATATGAAAGCTCCATTTTGATTATGGTCAAATCACGACAAAACATCCATCGAGTGACTATAGTTGGGTCAAGTGGAAGTATTGGAAGTGAAACATTATTCGAGAGTGGATTCGTCTCCTCGGTTATATGGGGTTATTATCACGGTCAACTAAAGTCAACTCAAAGTCAAAATATATGGCCAGAGTAGTTCAATTAATAATAATTGTTATTATTGAACCAAGGACTTTGTGTTTGGACTCTAGAGTTGAATATGGACGATATGGGAATTTGACCATTACCAAATTCTGTAAGTCCAAAGTGATATAGTTTTGACGAAGAGAATTAGTGTAAAATAATAGTCACTATCAAGTAACTCTTAACAAAGTAAAATTGGATTGTACCGAAACCAAATTAGCGATAAATTTGGCGATAATGTCACATCACCTGCTAAGTGACGTGTGACCGTTAACATTCGAATAGTTCGATGTTGATCACCGAACAAATTTACATCTAACGGGTCACACAATCTAAACGTTGAATATTCCTTTTACCATATGATTTAAATAATTTGTGATTGTTATAAATTAATTAAATAAATTTTTATGAAATATTAATTATAAAATTTTATTTTGTTTTGATGAACAAGTATTATTAAATAATTTTATAGTAGTTATAAATATATTAATCGATATACGATATCAATATGCGTTTAAATTAGATTTAAATGCAATATAATTTGTTCAGGCTTTAAATAGGTTTGAAGCCCATATAGGGGCTGGTGTGTTCGGCTATGTTGGAGCATGATGGGTGTGGCAATATAATGGAAAATAAGGGTCTTGCTTTGGTAAGATAAAGGAAGAGAATGGGTAAGAGAGAAAAGTGGATATGGATCCTAACTTATCTCACTATTCTATCCTTTATATAAGCATCATTACCCTCACTTATTTAGAGAGCCTCCATCATCATTTATTTCTAGCCAAATTATACACCATCTTCCCCTCCATTTCTAAATCTTAGTCAAATAAAATAGTTGTTATTCGATAACTGATGGTCATTAATTTAGGAGCTAGCACCTTGCTAGCTAGATTGGAAACTAGTACGAGGAGTTAATCTCACCGTTTCAGGGTGTAATAATAAGCTTTGGAGATAAGGTGCTTTTCTGATTTATAATTACATGATAATATTTAAATAATATATATCGTATATTATTTATTAGTTAGGTGACGATTCTATTATATCGATATATCATCACATTCAGAATGGTTGTTTGTTTATATGCCTCTATATATTAAAAAAATATTTTTTATGTATATGCCTATGATAATCATAGCTCAAAATTAAAAAAAAAATTATTTTTATTTAAATTAATTAATATACATTATTTAGTTATACTAGCTTCATAATTCAAATATTAATTCTTGTGGTATACAAAATATAGTTTTAAAATTTTATACAAATAATTTTTCACTTAATGGACTTTTGGCCTAATTAAAACACACACACACACACATATATATTTAAATATTATTTAAATTATTTAATTCTATAATTAATATGTATATATATTATATAAAATATGTTTTAAATTTTATAAAACTAAATTTACATCTAATAACACTATCGAAAAATAAAAAAATTAATTTTTTATATATAATTAAAATATTTACATTATAACTGAAATTAATAATTGATTTTAAAATCTATTTTAATTATAAATATATAAATAAAATACTAAAAGATCTTCGAAATTTGCTAGAATATTTAAATTAAAAATTTTCTTTCAAAAAATATTTTTTATAATTTTTTATTAGTTTCCGTATAGAAATAATATATATATATATATATATATTTAAAATTAAAAAAAAAAGCAAAAACCAGCTTTTGGCATAAGCATTATAACAGGCATATATTTATTTCATACACGTTACATATATATATATATATATTTCATTAAGTATACTTATATAAATGTATTTATTATTAAATTAGTTATAAGACATATATATATATATATATAGTAATATACGTTTGTTTAAAATAAAAATTGGTTTTGATTTCGAATTTAATGTAAAATAAATAAATAAATATAATTTTAAATAATTTCAAATATATACATTTATATATATATATATGTATGTATATATGTATTATAAATATTGTATATATACACACATATATTTATTTACGTATTTAAAAATAATTCAAAATTAATACATATATATTTGCAATATTTTGAATACATAAATTAAAGTATATAAATATACATTTGAATGATATATTTGTATACTAGATAAGCTAACATGTCCGTTGCGGTGTAAATCCCAACAGTTGTACACGTCATGTTATAGCTTGCATGGATTGCTATATGACCTATGAATACACACACACACACACACACAGATATATATATATATATGATACCCATGTATATACATAATATAATATTAATTACGTAATATAAAACTATATTATTAATCTAAATAAAATAATGCTTTATTTAAAAGAAATTTAGAAATATTCTAAATGGTTTAGACTTCATAGACCCAATATAGATCCAATATGGTAAAAAGATATTGAAATTCACCCATATCTTCAGTTGCGGGCTATCTTAGTTTTAACAATGGTATCACACTCCAATAGCCTATGCAGTCTAAATTAGTCAAGTTAGGGTTAACTAACTAAGCTCACAGTCCGTATAGAAGGGTGTCTAGAAAGGTAGTTGTAGGCTACAATGATCTTAAGGCTATTTTTATACTATAGGGGGTAAGTAGTGTTTTATAACTTTTATGAATCTTTTTCACTTTGTTTCAAGATTTAAATCAAATCACAGATGATCAACACAGATCTATACTAACCAAGCAGTCACAGATGCAATCATAGATAAATGTAAAAGCAATAACAAAAAGAAAAGCAAGAGATATTACACCAGAAATTTTATACTAATTCAAACCAATCCTACAACAATCCCGTACAATATTGTACTGATTTTTATTCAATCATCCACTTTAACCAAGTAGCAAGAAAACTAGAATACAGTCTCGATTTCAAGGCTACGAGATGCACTCTCATCTCTTACGAGTCCAGAATAAACTCTCTTGATTTACAGGACAACAAGATCACGCACTATTTTTGGATGAGCTACTAAGCACACCCACTTGATTTGAACGGGGAACAAGCACACTCGAATAAATATGAGTACAGTTGTTGATTTTCAGATACAAACAGTTGTGCTTGGGATATAAGATATCCTATAGCCCTTCTGATAATTGTTTGATCTTTCAGTTTATAGAGAGAAAGCTTCCAAAACAATAAATAATTTGTAGAGAAACAATCTAGCAGCGTATGGATTGATTCTATGTAGTTTTGAAGAATGTAGTACGTAGCTTTCAAGAAATATTTCAAGGGAGTAAGGATAAGAAGAAAGTAAGTAAAAGTAGTTAGAAAATTCATTTACACTCCCCTTTATATTGTGAAAGAACAGATGTATCCATTCATGAAGAGGTGTGTCCAAAAGACACCTCTTTCAAATTTTAAAAAACAAATTAACGATCACTATGTCAACATATCTAGGAGGGTAATGTCGACATACCGTTGTAAAATTTGAAAAATGATTTTCTTTAAAATTGTTTACAAACTTCTATATATTTGTAAAGTAATTTAAACATAGTTTTTAAATACTTTGTGTTAACCCGCCTTTTGGCAAGGTCGTGGACAGGCGGATTTAACTAAATCGACTATTCGTTCGTCGAGACTGGAATACGATGGGTTTGGGTCAACAGGATGGATAGACGATCAATCACGGATGATAAATATGATTACGAAGCTGGGGTTCGGCATAACATGGGTCGGTTAGGAGCGTTCGGTCATTGGAGTTTGGCCATGTGGGTCGGTCGTTCGATCAAGGTAGCTCGGTCGTGCATGGCTCGGTCAAGGAGAAGGGATCATGCATGGTTCGGTCATGGTGCTAAAGCCAAGGTGGCCCGGTGCGACTGGCTCGGTGGGTATGGCTCAATACATATGGATCAGTCGTTCAGGGTCGGTGCAATTTGATTGGATCGGCAATAGGTGGTTCAGTATGCTTGAGAGGTATTAGAGTTGGGAGTGGCTCGGTGTTGGAGTATGGATATGGTTCGGCCAAGGTAAATTGGCATAAGTCGATCAGCATGTGTGGATCAGCATCTCGTTCTGGGTTCGGCAAGCACTTGGAGGCAGGATTGGCGGTTTGGTGTTTGGGTCGGTAAGTATGGGATCGGCATATCGGATGGGGTGGGTAGCTTCGAGTCGTAGCTTACTTACCTCGGATCGGCATCCCCCAGTTTTCGGGTCGGCGTGTGTATGTCTTCGGATCGGTGTTTGAAGAGGGAGGATCGGCATTCACTGGCTTCGAGTTCCAGCCCTGTTTACTTCGAGTCAAACATGAGGTTGCTTCGAGTCGCTCCCGGAGTGAGATTGGATTGGCATGCTCAGAGTTTAGGTTCGGTCATATTGATTATTTTGGGTCGACTATGGTCTTGATGGGCCTGGATCACTCAAGAAGCCCAGTAACTCGGGTTTTGCCTATAAATACAACATGTGGGGCTTTAGAAAAGGGGATCTTCATTCTGTTTCCCTTCGTCTTCTATACTAAGGCTGCTCTACCATTGTTGTTCTAAGAACTCTGGATTGTAACTGTAATTGATTCCGACATCAATAAAAAGGAAATTTCTGGAGTGGACGTAGGCCGGAGTCAGCCGAACCACTATAAATCCTCTGTTATTACTGCTTTCTTTTTAATTTTTACTGTTCTTCATATTTATACTCTCTACATACATTCTATCTATTATCTATAACTGTTGGTTGGTGCTTTCAACGGCGTTTGGGTGTTAGTGACCAATTTTGACGCTAACATTTTGGTGCTTTCACCGAGAAGGGATAGCACTCAGGGATTGGAAAGCTAGATTTTGGATTTAAAGGCTTAGGAACTTGGATTCTGGATACTATGGCAAAGCAATCAACCAGGAGACAAAGGACAGAGAGGAGTCAGCAAGAGGGAAGTCAGGAGGCCTCCTTTGGAGCTAATCAAGCCCAGATCTATATCACTAGGGACGAGATGCAGGTTATGATGAATTCCATGCAGGAGCAGTTGATGAAAAGGAAAGAGGAAATGATACAAACACTTTTCAGACAATTTGGACAAGCAGGAACTGCAGGAGCTCAGATCCATGGAGCTGGATCAGAAGGACTTAACAGGCAAGCAGATGGAGTGGTTCAGCAGGGGCAGCTCCCAATCAGCAAACAACTATCAATCTGGATGGACCTAGACTTGAGGGCACACCACCAGGTACTGCTGGACCGATCCATGAAGGGATACCAGATGACACTGCGCAGCCCGGCGTCAACGGGAATACAAGAGTGCGTGATGAGGAGTATGTACCGAAATTCCCTCGAGGACTTGGAGGGCAGTTAGGAAATGGAGATGAGGGGCAACCCTTGGTGGATAACACTGGATTAGCTGAGATTATTAGGCGAACTATTCGCGGAGGTCTGACAAACAAGGATTTGGAGGGAGTAAACAAAAGTCTGTTTACCCGTAACATCAGGATGGCTAGGAATCCACCCGATTTCAAGCTGCCTACTCCAGAAGTATACAACAGTAAGACAGATCCCACTGACCACTTGATGAGGTACACAAGGCATATGGAAGTGCTGGGGGCATCAGAGGAGGTTATGGCCCGGTGTTTCCCTCTGTACTTGACCGATATAGCTGCTATGTGGTTCAGACAGCTGGAGGATGGATCTATTAGAACATGGAAAGAATAGGTGGACAGGTTTTTGAAATAGTTTCGAGTTCACATCAAGAGGTCGAAGAATGTGATGACACTGACGTCAGTTAAACAGAGGGCGGATGAATCGCTTAGGACTTTCTTGACTCGGTTTAATGCAGCAGTTGCTTCGGTGGATCATCGGATCCATCAATGGTTCTGATGGCTGCAGTATCAGGAGTCAGGGATAATTCGGATTTCAAAGTATCATTGATACGAGACCCACCAATGGATCTCGGGGAATTCTTTCATGAAGCTGAGAGATTTCTTCGACAAGAGGATGCATGTTTGGATATGAAGTTAAAGGAAGTAAACATGGTTAAGGATGGAGGACCGCCCGGTGAAAGCTCGGGTAAGGAAAAGGATAAAGGGAAGAGGAAGCGCTGGGGAGAACCAAAATTCTCCACTTACACTGGATTGAATGCAACATTGGAGCGGATATTCTTGGATACTCGGGATCGCCTTCCTTATCGAAGGCCGACAAGGAGGGAACCCTCAAAATGCGAAAGGGCATCGGGAAGGCACTGTCTCTTTCATGACCTGGACGGGCATGATACTAACAGCTGCAGGCATATAAAGGATATAATCGAGGAGCATGTAAGGAATGGTCAGTTGCGGCAATATGTCGAAACTCGGAATGCGACGGTGGAATAGAAGCAGCCACCACCAACTTTGAACGACAATGGCGCGAGGCCCAGGAATGGTGGTCGCTTGGTCATCAACTAATCGTGACGGTATGGAATAAGTAGCAAACTCTAGGCAGACGGCCAAGTCATTTATTCATGTACGGGGACGGAGACAACCCCTAGTCATGCTCTGAGATGATGATAAACCATGACGCTCTGGTTTGTGAAATCTGTTTTTTCTTTTTGGCTTGGACACTTGCTTTTTCTAGTTTGGTTTTGGAGTTTGGTTTGAACTCCTGGTTTTGTTTGTTTTCCAATTTGGATTCCGGTTTGGACGTTTGTCTTTTGGTTTGGACTTTTGATATGGATTTCTGGTTTTCTGGTTTGAATTTGGATTTTGGATTGGATTTTGATTGGATTTTCCTCTGGTTTTTTGGTTAAAAGGTCATCAAGCATGGACTATGCTCGGCAAGGGTCCGGAGAAACCAGGAATCGGCCTAGGACTTAGGCCCCATATTATCTATTGGTTACTATTTCAGGTCGTCGAGTGTGGACTATGCTTGGCAAGGGTCCGGAGCGACCAGGATACGGCTTAGGACTTAAGCCATGACATTGCTTAGCGTTCAGGGACACTGAACCAGGAACACCATGGCATTACTTAACATAGGTCGTCGAGTGTGGATTACACTTGGCAAGAACCCAGAAAGGTTACGGATTTGGATATTGGCTACGAACAGCCAAAGATTTGGACATGGACCCAGAGCGGTCCCGGATTTGGATACCGACCCGAAGAGGTCATGGATTCGGTTATTGGTTATTGGATATGGATGGATTAGAACTCAGTTGTCGAGTTCAGATGGATGTGGAATTGGATAAGGATTTGGTTACTGGATAGGAATCAGATATCGACTCGGAGCAGTCGTAGGTTTGATAAGAATACGACAATGGCACTTGGATAAAATGGATTGGATTATGAATTGGAAGGTATGGCTATGGATGACATATGGACTTCGAATATCGGATTTGAGGCTATTCAAAACACACCTTCCAATAGCAAGGCATGTTTTGGGGAGCAAATGTTAACCTGCCTTTTGGCAAGGCCATGGACATGCGGATTTAACTAAATCTACTACTCGTTCGTCGAGACTGGAATACGATGGATTTGGGTCAATTAGATGGATAGACGATCAATCACGGATGATAAATATGATTACGAAGCCGGGGTTTGGCATAACATCGGTCGGTCAGGAGCATTTGGTCATTGGAGTTCGGCCATGTGGGTCAGTCGTTCGATCAAGGTGGCTCGGTCGTGCATGGCTCGATCAAGGATAGGGTATCATGCATGGTTCGGTTATGGTGCTTAAGCCAAGGTGGCCCGGTGCGACTGGCTCGGTGGGTATGGCTCAGTACATGTGGGTCGGTTGTTCAGGGTCGGTGCAATTTGATTGGATTGACAATAGGTGGTTTGGTAAGTTTGAGAGGTATTAGAGTTGGGAGTGGCTCGGTGTTGGAGTATGGATATGGTTTGGCCAAGGTAGATCGGCAAAAGTTGATCAGCATGTGTGGATCGGCATCTCGTTCTGGGTTCAGCAAGCACTTGGAGGCAGGATTGGCAGTTTGGTTTTTGGGTTGGTAAGTATGGGATCGGCATAACGGATGGGGTTGGTAGCTTCTAGTCGTAGCTTACTTACCTCGGATCGGCATCCCCCAGTTTTCGGTCTGCTTGTGTAAGTCTTCAGATCGGTGTTTGAAGAGGGAGGATCGGCATTGACTGGCTTCGAGTTCCAGCCCTGTTTACTTCGAGTCAAACATGAGGTTGCTTCGAGTCACTCCCGGGTGAGATTGGATTGGCATGCTCAGAGTTTAGGTTCGGTCATATTGATGATTTTGGGTCGACTATGATCTTGATGGGCCTGGATCACTCAAGAAGCCCAGTAACTCAGGTTTTGCCTATAAATACAGCATGTAGGGCTTTAGAAAAGGGGATCTTCATTCTGTTTCCCTTCATCTTCTATACTAAGGCTGCTCTGCCATTGTTGTTCTAAGAACTCTGGATTGTATCTGTAATTGAATCTGACATCAATAAAAAGGAAATTTCTGGAGTGGACGTAGGCCGGAGTCAGCCGAACCACTATAAATCCTCTTTATTACTGCTTTCTTTTTAATTTATATTGTTCTTCATATTTATACTCTCTACATACATTCTATCTGTTATCTATAACTGTAAATTGGTGCTTTCAATGGCGTTTGGGTGTTGGTGACCAATTTTGGCGCTAACACTTTGAAAATATAAATTTTTTTATAAAATATTTGTAAAAATATATTTTGAATTTTAAATAATTTATTTTGATAAAATATCGAAGATCAGAAATTTGTGATAAAGATCATAATATGCTATCAAGGACATTAATAATTATTCTAATGACTCATAACTATACACTAAAGTCTTGAGCTCTTCAAATCATTGTCTTTAAACTCATTAGTCTGGACTATCTCTGAATCTTGAACTTTGGTCTTTGTACTGATCAGCCGTCAAGCTTAACCATTTTGTACTCGTGTAATATCTGCAATATATACTATAAAACTTGGAAAAATATTAGTATATATATTTATATGGACATTGTCATCAAAATCAATATCTGAGGTATTAATAGTAGTGTTGAAGGATTGGGATTAGGTAATCAAGTATTCTACCATATTTGGCTACCAGCCTGGCTCAAACAAATATGTGAACTCAAAGGTTGGCCTAATAGAAAAGACCCAATTTGAATTGGGTCTTGGGTTAATTTCAAAATTGTTTGAAAAGTAAAAATATAATATTTTAAATTTAAAATAAAACATATACATATTATAAATTATAATATAATGAAATATTTCAAAAAGTTTGAAAATTAATAAAAACTAATTTCGAAATTCATAAAATTTATTAATGAATTTAGTAAAATATATTAATTAAATAAGTTGGTTAATTAATAAATGTATACATGTACTGTATATTAGTACATATGTTATGTTGCTTTAAAATGTTAAAACAACATAAGTTTACATGTCTATATATAAACGAATTTCAAAATTAATATGATTTAATTAAAATTGTTTAGTTAGATAAATTATTTAAACGCTAATTAATTAAATAATATACACATGTATATGATATATATGGTATACTATAAAGGTTACTATATATAATGAATATTTTATTTAAATGTTATATTAAGATAATATATTAATTAGATTGTTAATTAATTAAATTAATTAAATAAGATTTAGTTAAAAAATTATTCATAAGACTATTATATAAGTAATATGAAATTTAAAAGTAATATAATAATAAAAATTATATATATGAATGCATAAATTAATGGTGGAACATTAATAGACTTAAGGAACAAATACATATGTAAATGTACCTATACTGCGATTTTTAATGTGTCTGACACTTGAATCACGAGGGTATTTCATAAGAAATGCCTTATTACATAAGTCGATATCACTCAATGTAATATATTGAAGATTATGAATCTTCAATATAATGTTGTCATCTACCATATACATTAATAAATTACTTGCACGCTCGTTAGTTGTTAAACAAACTCAAGCTAGGGATGTTATGTGTAGTATTATAATATATTGAATTGACGAGGTAAAATAACTAAATCTATTTGTTGAGAAAACTCAAGGTACACATACTATACTTAGGCCACCACGTTATGATAGGCTTGAGTGAATAATTTTGTTTTGATTTGTTGAGCAATCTCAAGGTCAAAGTGAAAGGATAAGGTGTTGAAAACGGGGGTTGTCTATAACACGACGCAGAATGGATCTTAAGGCTATTTAAACACTAGAGGGGACAAAGTGTGTATTTCAAATCTATAAAACTAACTTATGAATTTAACACTATATTTATTCAAATTGCAAACAGAAATAAGTAGGTAATACAGTAAAATGCGGTAAAGTAAATAACTCGTAGATTTTTATACTGGTTCAGATTAACCAATCCTACATCTAGTCCTGCACTGCACCGTGCAGAATTTCAGTATAATCGTTTGCTTTCCACAGGTGGCAAGAACACCTTTACAATCTTGATTTCATGGGCTACAAGATGCACCCACTTGATTTATCAAGCTATAAGAACACTCTCTTGATTTCATAGGCTACAAGAACACCTTTTTCTTTTTACAAACAACAATAGAGGATGGCAAGTAGTCGTATCTTCAACACAGATTCTTGTAGGTTCGGCACAATGATCCTATAGACCTCCAGTAGCAATATATCTTTGAATTATTTGAGGAATAGGATGAAATCAGAGAGAGAATGGTATGAATTAAAGTATAAACTCTCTGATATTGTGTGATTTGCAAATCGGAGAAAAATTGGAGTCAAATAGTATTGATTTGCAAGGAGAATGGAAGAGTATGCAATGGAATTTTCTTACAAAAGTATGGAAGAGAAAGAATATGAGAAAGAGGAGAGAATTGATTGGAAAATTCATTTTCAAGAAGCTTTAAATAGTGGTTGAAGAGACATGTCTTTGGTGAAGAGGTGGCGGGAAAATCCCTTGATTTGAGTTTTAAAAAACTGACCAACGAGACAAATGACGACATACTAGATACCTGTATGTCGACATATACGCGTTTTTCGAAGAGAACAACAAAACCAATAAGCTTTGCAAATTTCCAGATTTCAAAGTACCTTATATTTGTGGATTTTTTTTAATTCGGTTGAGGTCAATGGTTGATGATCTTTAAGTATAATTGTCATTGGGTCTTTAGTAGGGAATTCTAAGACTCAACCAACTACTCATCACTTCGAACACCTCTGTCCTTTCAGCATTCTTCTTCAATCAGTTTTGTTCTTCCATTGCTCTGACTAACCTTCTTATATAATCCATTTCTTTCACTGAGTTCTTGTTTATCTCTATAAATGACTCAATAATATATCTGAAATAACTGCACAACTCAGAGATATGTTAGTAGCAATATCTATATGTTTGTTGTCATCAAAATTAATACCTAGGTATTAACATAAAGTACCAAAGGTTAGGGGTTGTATATGATAGAACCGAGAAGGAGTTATCCATCGTCCATGGACCTATGGCTTGTTGAGCAAACTCAAGGTCAGAATTCCAAGATGGATGAGTCCTAACACCTAATAGTGAAGACGAAAGACTTTTATGTTTCAACTTAGGGTTTGGCGAAACATAGAAGACTAGTGGGAGCTTATTATTAAAATGAAACACAAAGTTTAACCTTACTAATATTATAAGAACATCTACTATGTTATTGTCCTAATAACTTGCTAATGAAAACCTACAAAAAATGCCAACTCCAAAACTGTTTTTTGATAATGACAAGCTTACTAGACCAAACTATACCGATTGGCTAAGAGCAGTTAAAATAGCCTTGACTTACAAGCATCTGTGTCGGCTATTACATGCAAACCTAAAGAACAACCCGCTGATGACACAGATCCGAAGCTAAGACTTGCTTATGAAAAATGGGTCTCGGGCCTAGAGATTTTCATGTTGTCTGCTTTAGACAAGCTGTTGTAGAGATAGCGTGAAAATTTGTCTATCCATGAGATATTTGATGGTCTCAAGGCCCAGTTTGGTGAGCATTCACGTTTAGCAAGATACGAGCTTACGAAGAAGCTATTCAGTACCAGAATGATCAAAGGACATAAGTGGGCAATTATGTGCTGATGATGGAAGGCTATATGATAGCCTTTCGCAATTGGATGTACAAATAATTAATGAATTGCAAGTTGATTTGAACCCTTGTTCTCTTACTACTCAGTATGAATTGTTTATACTGAATTATAGTATGAACCAATTGAATGTGAATCTCGTGGAGTTCCTCAATACGTTGTGGTCGGCCGAGTCCGCATCTAAGGATCAAGGAGTCATGCTTGCTATTTATAGAGAAATCGTCTAGCAGAATTGGGTGTTCATGAAATATCAAGTCCAGATCCAAGTTCAAGTATTCAGAAGTGGGCTTCGGGGACCAAACATTAATAAAAACCTCTCGGTACCAAGCGGTTCCTTTCGGTACCGACTAGTTTTTATGAAGGGAAATCTTCCCTCCTTCTTCTACTCTACTTTCTACCTCTGATTCATTGCGTTTTGAAGACTTTTCCTCCGAGATTTAGTTGTTTCAAATAGGTTCTGGTAACGCTTGTTTATGCTTGCTTTCAGTCAGAAAATCCTTAGAGTTGCTCATCCATTCTTTAAGAAAATCACTCCATGGCAATCACTTGAGGTAGTGCTTCAAGTACAAGTGGTTTTGGAGGTCCATAATGAAGTAAAACTCTCTCAGTACCAAATGGTTCCTCTCGACATTGAGTGGTTCCCCTCGGTACTGAGTGGTCCACTTTGCTTCAAGTCTTTTGGAATTTCATGAGAGTGTTCCTATTTCCCTTATAAGCATGTTCCCAAGTCCATAAATCATTTCGTCTTCATCACGACGTTCTGATTTCAGTGAAAATCCGCTTGGTCAAAATCCAAACAACAGCCATGATGAGACAAGTAAAGAAAACCGATCCAGCAATCAAGCATCTACAATATGTTAACATAAACCGTCCATCCCACAACAAACCACTAAAACTGAAATAACTCAACATAAATGTCAGTCCAACACATATACATGTATATAAACTAAAGAGTATATACATATATATATGTGAGAAAAGTAAAACAAGAATGCAAAGTGAAAAGAGTATATACGTATAAGAGTATATACATATATTGTGTAGTAAAAATATGAACGTATAATGTTATGCATTAGTATATTTCATATATAAAAATATGATTTCATAATAGTTATCCAGTCATATTTTTATTATATAAAAGTATGATTTTTGAAAGTAAGGCATCGCTTTAATGCGATAAGAACAACGACAAATTTATAAAACAACAATTTCGTTTCTCAAACGCTAAATCTACATTTAATAAAAATTGTGATTTTAAGAAGTAAATTATTCTTAAATTTGATATTTTACAAAACTTCATCGAATTTCAAAAAATGAAATTAAATTGTTAATGGGTGACAACTTTCAGTTGATAGATACTGTTTTTACATTATAATTTGTGAAGAAGCACTCAAAGCCAATTATCAGCTTTGATTATTGAATGGATGAAATGTATGGCTACATGGAAACATGGTGGTTCCAACACTAAGACCATTACCAATAATGAACCTGTTTAGTTTACACCTCTCTCAAACTTTTGCGCTGAGCAAACTAGCTCTGCACCCATATACATTACAAACCAGCCACCAGATTAGTTTGGAAAAAAGGGGATTAAAACGGCTAAGATTTCGCCATTTTAACTAAACTAGCGAACGCTTCGCCTGTTTAAATTAAAACGGCAAAACTTCATCGTTTTAATTTTCCCATAAACCAGACGCCACTACCCTTTTCCTTCATCATCCTTCTCATTTCAGCTTTCAACCCGAAAATTAAAAATCCATACACCATTTTCACCCCATAACCCCTAAATCGAAGCAAAACCACATAAAATAATCCTTGTTTTTGTGATTTACGTGTCTTGAAATGTCTAGATTGCTAAATATATACAAAAAATTTCATGCATGGGGAAAGTCACGGTGGTGGCGACGGCTATGGAGAAGATAATTTGATTGTTCCATTTTGATACGAGCACGGCATAGAAGAGTTACTAGCAGCCATCGAAGAGGCCGATGAGGAGGGCGGAGGTGGTCGCGAAGGTCAAAGTGATCGTGGAGGCCATCGAGGTGGTCTGGTAGGCAAGAGTCATAGGGAGTGGCGCAAGCTTCTACTAGAGTTGTTGAGCTGTGCAGTTTTGAGGATCCGAACTTAAGTATAGAGATGATTCTTACTGATTTTTGGATACTTCCAGAAGGAGAAGTGCATGTCAACATGCAGACTAGTTTGGCTGTAAGTATCTTTTTAGCTGTTACATTTAAAGTAAATTATTATTTTATTATGTATATTTAAGATTTTGTTTAACTAAAACTATCATAGAATATTCAATTCCGGAGTTCGTTTGCTAATACCTTAAACTATTTTCACAAGCATTTAGCAAAAATTCCTAGAGTTGTAGTGTTTCTGCATGAATTTGGATTTCACATTTCTTAGGTAATTTAATAATTCGTTTAATTTAAAATATATTCCCTCAATTTATTGTAGTTTTGTTTAGATTAAGTTGTTATGTAATCTAAGATCCAGGTATCCATAACATTATTAAAGGCGATGTTCAAATGTGTGCTACTGTTGCTCTTTAGTGGTATAAATCCACTTATACATTTCATTTTCCATGCGAAGAGATAGGGATTACACCATTACACTTTGCTATGCTCACCGGTATTATTATAAGGGTGGCTGGTTTTCCATCGCCTCCATATGATGACAGGTGGTGTAATTCCATGCTTTTTCATGACCTTTTACCACATCTAGATACTTCACCGGCATATTATCAAACTACCACTGTTATCATAGTCAGTGCAATTAGAACTACCATGGATAGCATACTAATGGAGTATACACCAGAGCATAATTTGAGACTTGCTCGGTTGTTTGTACTATATCTTATTGGTAACTTGTTTTTCAGTAGCAATATTATGCAGGCAACCTATATTAAGACCATGGTATGTTCAGACTTTGACCGCACTGTCATGTACGGTTGGGGCACTCCCATACCTACCTACCTATATAAATATTTGGATGCATGATGTGTTGTTTATAATTCATGGGTTTCTTTGTTTTGTTTTTGGGATTTGATACTGTATTGGTATTTTGAGTATTCCAGAAACTTTCATTTCATCACAGTAACTTCAGATGCTTTTTGATTCTTTTCTCATTTATTATTTTAGTATGCGAATAATATTAGGACCGAGATAACGAATCCTATCATGTATATTCAGTAGCCCATAATCAGATTGACTTGAGGATGCATAGAGGGTGGTTGATATGGCATACATTTGATAGTAGCGACTGGTTCAAGCTTGAGTTTGTTCAGTTAACTAGGATGCTCAGCATGTAGAGATGTCATCTAGTATCATATCCTAAAGTGTTCGGTTCTTACCAGTATCTCGGTGAGAGGTGTTGGAGACAGTTGTATGACCATGGTGTCATTCCCGATTAATCCACACCCTCAAACGTATCGTAGTATGATTTATGATTCGGAACTGCTTGTTGCTGCGAGAGATGCTAGTTGGTTGCTAGCAGATAGATTTGTTATTATTGGTCCATCATACCTGGATTTTTGGCGTAAAGTTTACACAACATCTGATGTACTATTACTCATGCAGTGTCCATTTATTTGGTTTGATTAGATGTTATATGTGACGCCCCACCTCTGTACCCACGCTAGCCAAGAACACTACGGAGTAGTGCTGTCAACTAGCACGGAGAATAAGGCTGTTGAGGAGCGACCATCCATGTAATTGCCTTGTGCGAGCACCGATATGTCAGATAGAATAACGTGCATTTCATCTTTTAGAGGAAATCCGACATACCGTTACAAACTCAAAGCTACTACACAGTGGCTATAATAGTTTAGGACAATAAATATAAAAATAACACAGATAACATAAATGCGGAATACAGATGGAACGAAAAGTCTCATATATACAATAACTGATATCAGTTACAATACATTTGACACAATACAAATGATACAACTACAATTGTCGACTCAAGAAGTTATATATACAAGTACATTATCGACTAATATACATGAATACATTATCATCTTACAACAGACACACAGGCTACTACAACAAGACGAAGACCACTTCAAATGATGTAAAAAGTCTTCATAGCTCTAGCAGCAACCCAAAGCTAAAAATCTACAACCTGTAAATACTCGGTCTGACCCGAGTATTACATTCAAAAGAAAATAATACTCGGATCAGTCTAATTCAAAATCAGTTATTAGAGCATAGAAGCAATAATAATCAATCTCAATATAGATGACAGTCACAGAAATCTCGTATATCCAACTCTCGATACGAGAATTGGATAACGGCAGATATACACTAAACAGTGTTAATCCACAAAACAGAAGTCCAAAGCAGTTTAAGCAATTGAAATGTCAATTTTAAAAATATCAATGCTAATTGGCTGCAGTACACGCTAACGTGTACTGCCTCGCCAATACAGCCTACGAATTACGCAACAGGTCGATGAATTAAGAATAAAAGAAAATATCGATTAAAATCTGTCAATTCTGGGTGGCTGCAGTGCACGCACGCGTGCACTGCCTCGCCACCACCGAATATAAAGTCACCACCCCAATGAAACCGCAGTGGCAAACAGGTATAAGGACGAAGACAGGCTGCAACTAAACTGCAGAAAAGTCATCAACAGTTCAAGCATACGCAGCAATAGACACGAATTCGAGTACATCGTGAAGCAGAACCAAGTGCAGTTCAGCTGAGATGGACAACTCGAGAATAAACATTTACAAACTGTATCAGTAATCAATTGCCAACAAGAACAGATGAACATCAGTGCAGACAAGTATGAATTCGAACATGAAAAGGAGAACATCATTGCAAGTGCAACATGTAGAAGATGATGCAGTGAAGCATGTACAAGGGCAGTACATATGAACATCATAATACAAGTCTCACTATCAATGCTACTGCTCAGCAGACAAATATCAAATCAACATGAATCAAGACAGGGAACCGAAGGCAATGCAATATGTCAACACTGCAGTATCAAATATACATGAAACAAGACAGAAGTGACAGTGCAAGCATGGAGCTATAGTCCAACAAAACATTAATGTATATGAACACAGGAGTCAACAAAACTGTGAATCAAAGACCAAGTCGAAGTATAACAAGAATGACTCAAGTGAAGATACCAAAGTAAAGATTTCAAATGACCAGGCAAAACAGTGGTCAGACAAATATCAAAGGATGGCAAGCAACAAATGCCACCAACATAACAAATGAAACTGGAACCATCAAAGCCTCGACCAACATGGAATGGGTATGCAACAAGGCCAATGAACAAACTCATCCAAGTTCAAAGGCAAGGCAGTTCAATAATGAAGTGTAACTATCAAAGGCATCAAGTGAGACCAGAAGTGTAACCAGACATGAACCAACCAAACAAAGGAACTAGACTTCAAGTCTGACGTGAGCCAAGTACAACTGGAAACCCAAAACTGCACAATAATAAAGACTACAGCAAAAACAGAGTCGACACAAAGTAGGGCAACATCACAAGAAGGCCAAATGAAGACACAGTGCAGACCATACATATATACAGAGCTCAAGACCAAAATTCACATGACTTTAAGAACAACAAAAAAAACAAAGATGTGTGTGTACAGGAAAACCAGACATGCACATATATATATATCGATGAAGCAGTACAGACAAGTGTACACAGAGCAGTAACAAAGTGTGGACAACAAACAAGTCAATGACAACATTCTAGTGTACACTGAAGAAACATGTGCAGACTAAACTGGAACAATACACAAAGCAACTGCAACTTAAAGACTCGAGTGATGAAGCACTGAAATGATGCAATTGTACAGACAACAAGTGAATAGCCGTGACACTACAGAGCTACCCCAGAAACAAAATTGCGGAGAAGTCACAGTCGAAACGAAATCGTATAAACTCAGGGAAATGCAGTTTCAAACCAAAACAATGCCGAGCCCAAGCTCAAAGAAAACAACCCATAACTCGAAAGATGGCCATCCTACTTTTAAAACAATCGATGCAGGAATTTCAAATGGAGCAAGACAGTGACCAAAATCATCACGAAATCAGGGAAAGTAAAAGAGGCGACTTGAATTGAAATCAAACATTCCCAGCACAAGACAAAAATCAAACTACCGTAATCAATGAATATCGAATTAGATGTGAGGGGATTAACCACTCACCTTATTGACGTAGCGGAGACGAGCTGCTCCGAGACAAGGTCGAGACGAACGGAGAATCGAGCGCGAGCAAACCAGAGAATCGACCAACTTAGCTTCGAAGAACAAGCGACGAGATCTCTCGATCGAGTAAAATTTGAAGTCGACAGCCCCAATTTATTTCGAAGCCCTAAATTTCCAGATTGAAGAAACGAGAAGGTAAGGACGGTCGCCATTTTTAATTTCTCAAAGAATCGGGCTGGAACGAAAAGAAAAAAGGGGGTTCGGTTGATAATATGAAGAAGGGCTGAAGATAATTGAAGTGGGCCGAAGAAATTTAAAGCCCAAAACAATTTCTCACCAATTTTTATAAAAGAATCTCAACTCGATAGAATTCCGATAAGAATTGGCGAACGATTTAATCACCTAGTGCCGATAATTAATGGCTACGAATTTGCGGGTTGTTACAGACTCCCCTCCTTAAAGAAATTGCGTCCTCGCAATCATAAGGAATAATTAGACAAAAGGTAACAACCATAAGAGCATGGCAATGTCGAATGCATAAGCAAAGCAAATGCCACAGGAAAGCATTAGAATTATGGAAGTATCAGATAAAAAATCAAAAGGTTCGATTGCTTAAAATCAAAAGAATCAACTTCGAGGGGATCAAGGAATCAAAATCAGACGACTATCAAAAGCAAGAATCAATCGAGTTCTAGCAATTGAAAGAAAAAGGAATCAGAACAGAAATCACGTACTGCACGAATTGAATGTGAGTAAACCAAATTACTCACCTGAATCGTCAGAGAAAAAGACGAAGATCGAATCTCAAAATCGCAAATATTCAATCATCTAAAATGATAATCGAATTTTCACAAATATCTGATTATCAAAAACGATAATCAGAAACACAAATATTCGATTAATCAAATCGAAAAATATTTAATTATCTTAAACGATAATCAAATTTCACAAATATCTGATTATCAAAAACGATAATCAGAAACACAAATATTCGATTAATCAAATCGAAAAATATTTAATTATCTCAAATGATAATCAAATTTTATAAATATCTGATTATCAAAAACGATAATCAGAAACACAAATATTCGATTAATCAAATCGAAAAATATTTAATTATCTTAAATGATAATCAAATTTCACAAATATCTGATTATCAAAAACGATAATCAGAAACAAAAATATTCGATTAATCAAATCGAAAAATATTTAATTATCTTAAATGATAATCAAATTTCACAAATATTTGATTATCAAAAACGATAATCAGAAACACAAATATTCGATTAATCAAATTGAAAAATATTTAATTATCTTAAATGATAATCAAATTTCACAAATATCTGATTATCAAAAACGATAATCAGAAACACAAATATTCGATTAATCAAATCGAAAAATATTTAATTATCTCAAATGATAATCAAATTTCACAAATATCTGATTATCAAAAACGATAATCAGAAACACAAATATTCGATTAATCAAATCGAAAAATATTTAATTATCTTAAATGATAATCAAATTTCACAAATATCTGATTATCAAAAACGATAATCAGAAACACAAATATTCGATTAATCAAATTGAAAAATATTTAATTATCTTAAATGATAATCAAATTTCACAAATATCTGATTATCAAAAACGATAATCAGAAACACAAATATTCGATTAATCAAATCGAAAAATATTTAATTATCTCAAATGATAATCAAATTTCACAAATATCTGATTATCAAAAACGATAATCAGAAACACAAATATTCGATTAATCAAATCGAAAAATATTTAATTATCTTAAACGATAATCAAATTTCACAAATATCTGATTATCAAAAACGATAATCAGAAGTCATAAATATTCAATTAACGAGTCCGGAATTAACCGAAGTAGTAAAAGTATGGTTCCATACTCCTTACTTTTGCTAAATCGTTTAAATCTCTTTATCGTTTTCTTGAAAGTGCAGAATTGTGTGTTTTTAAAAAAATAACATTTCACATTCTCAAACGGATAAGTCCGGAATTAAGCGAATCAGTAAAAGAAAGGGGTCATAGTCCTCGATTTTGCTGAAACGTTTAAATCGCTTCCTCGTTCTTTTGAAAATGTAAGCTGTAAAAATTTTGAAAACAATTTTAATTTATATTTTTGAAACAACTTTTAAAAATAAAGAATTTTGAAAACACGTGATTAAATTAGCAATTTCAGTATTGCGGGAGAACCGCTTGTAAATGCATTTCAAAATTGACGAGTACTGAAGTTAACACGTCAAAATCTCATCAAAATAACTGGCATCAAAATATAATGCCAAATGAATTTTCATTCATCAAAAATGTCACAAGAATCTTCTCAAAGATAGAAAGGGATTTCATACCCTAAACTTGTATTCATAACAAGTTAATAACACATGAATTCACCAATACACAAAAATTGACGAAACTTGTCAATAGAAATCACGAAAATTGGTGAAGCACAAATTCTAGAAATCATCACAAGAAATCCAGAAAACACATGAAGGGGGAAAGGCCTAGCATAAAAATGGGAGTATGAAAACTCCAAAACACGTGTATCACAAACAATTTGGAACATTGACGCAGTGCAAACGGTACGTCCAATGAACCGGAAAGACAGAGACATCGATGTAGTACAAACGGTACATCAGATGAATCGAACATTGACGCAGTGCAAACGGTACGTCCAATGAATCAGAAAGACAGAGACATCGATGTAGTACAAACGGTACATCAGATGAATCGAACATTGACGCAGTGCAAACGGTACGTCCAATGAATCAGAAAGACAGAGACATCGATGTAGTACAAACGGTACATCAGATGAATCGAACATTGACGCAGTGCAAACGGTACGTCCAATGAATCAGAAAGACAGAGACATCGATGTAGTACAAACGGTACATCAGATGAATCGAACATTGACGCAGTGCAAACGGTACGTCCAATGAATCAGAAAGACAAAGACATCGATGTAGTACAAACGGTACATCAGATGAATCGAACATTGACGCAGTGCAAACGGTACGTCCAATGAATCAGAAAGACAGAGACATCGATGTAGTACAAACGGTACATCAGATGAATCGAACATTGACGCAGTGCAAACGGTACGTCCAATGAATCAGAAAGACAGAGACATCGATGTAGTACAAACGGTACATCAGATGAATCGAACATTGACGCAGTGCAAACGGTACGTCCAATGAATCAGAAAGACAGAGACATCGATGTAGTACAAACGGTACATCAGATGAATCGAACATTGACGCAGTGCAAACGGTACGTCCAATGAATCAGAAAGACAGAGACATCGATGTAGTACAAACGGTACATCAGATGAATCGAACATTGACGCAGTGCAAACGGTACGTCCAATGAATCAGAAAGACAGAGACATCGATGTAGTACAAACGGTACATCAGATGAATCGAACATTGACGCAGTGCAAACGGTACGTCCAATGAATCAGAAAGACAGAGACATCGATGTAGTACAAACGGTACATCAGATGAATCGAACATTGACGCAGTGCAAACGGTACGTCCAATGAATCAGAAAGACAGAGACATCGATGTAGTACAAACGGTACATCAGATGAATCGAACATTGACGCAGTGCAAACAGTACGTCCAATGAATCAGAAAGACAGAGACATCGATGTAGTACAAACGGTACATCAGATGAATCGAACATTGACGCAGTGCAAACGGTACGTCCAATGAATCAGAAAGACAGAGACATCGATGTAGTACAAACGGTACATCAGATGAATCGAAACACATTAAAAGTACTTGGGTTACCAGCCCACAATGAAATGAGACGAAGCTCAATAAAATGAAGTACAGTCCTTCATACGGACAAAGAGACATCGCACAATTGCTAGTCTAAATGATAAAATGATCATCATCGATCATAAGGAAGTGTCGATTACACTAAGCTAGTAAATATATGAGTTTAGCTTCATGTCCCATAACCACTTGCTTAACTCAAATATTTACGAACAGATTGTAGATCTGCACTAGAAAATTTGTCACAAGAGGGTTCAATCGAACAAGTCCAAGAGCTAACCGACAAAGTGAACGCAAGCGTTTCATACCACTCGTTTTACTAAGTCGTTTAAGTCGATTTCTCATTCGAGTGAAGTAAAGGTTTGTATATACTAATAGATTGGAAAACGGTTTAGGAAAAAGAGCTTTGTAGTAAAATAGTTTTGAAATCGTTTGGAGAAAAAGGATTTTAATATTTACTACTAGTATAGAAAACCTTTATATTTTTAAAGTGACAAATCACAAAAATGATTGCAGAAACAATCAATCACAAGAATTCACATACGAAGATGTGAATGGAATCCAGAGAAATCGATACTGAATCCATCAGAAAGTATGTTCACAAAAATCCCGAAGAAAATGTCATCAAAGTTGCTAATAAATGATAGCAACAAATCGGGGAAATGATCAAGAATCGATTAAATTAGGAAACCAAGTCAGTTCACTAAAATTTCACATTCGAAGACGTGAATAAAATCCAAAGAATTCGATTCCAAATTCATCAAAGTAGGAATACCCAAAAATTCCAGAAATAGAAGTTATCAAAATCGACAAAGGTGATAACAACTAATTAGAAAAGAAGAATCGATTATCAACTGGAAAAACAAAGCAAATCGAGCAGAAATGCATAAATGACTTCAACAAAAGTAAGAATCAAGTCAACGTCGAAGTCAACAATTAATAGCCGCAGTCGAGTATAAAATGAATCAATCATCATTATCAAAGAAACCAACGGCAAACAAAATCAGAGTCTTGAGAATCAAGAAATTAGCAATTTCTCAAAAACAAAGTGACCGAAGTCGAAGGGAAATCCAGATGAGGAAAACACAAAATATCAAGTTCAAAGTTGCTGAGATTCAAACTAGATGTGAATGAGAAATCAAAATCACTCAATTTGCAACAGGTCCAGCTATTTTTCATCACAGTGTAACAAGTACATAATGACACTCATAGCATAGAACAAAAGTGGAACAAAGTCCAAAAGTAAAAATGGCTTTAATTTGCCAAATTAAAACAAAATCAACATCGGCTAAATCAATTCAAAGCCGAAAACTCAAGAATAAGCGTTAGGAATTCATACCTAACAGTCAAAAATAATCATATGTAAAGATGAGAGATAAAACATCGACAAATAGTTGTAACACATGCTCCATCTAAGTTATGTTTTATAATTGTCCTAAACCCCAGGCTCCGATACCAAGCTGTGACGCCCCACCTCTGTACCCACGCTAGCCAAGAACACTACGGAGTAGTGCTGTCAACTAGCACGGAGAATAAGGCTGTTGAGGAGCGACCATCCATGTAATTGCCTTGTGCGAGCACCGATATGTCAGATAGAATAACGTGCATTTCATCTTTTAGAGGAAATCCGACATACCGTTACAAACTCAAAGCTACTACACAGTGGCTATAATAGTTTAGGACAATAAATATAAAAATAACACAGATAACATAAATGCGGAATACAGATGGAACGAAAAGTCTCATATATACAATAACTGATATCAGTTACAATACATTTGACACAATACAAATGATACAACTACAATTGTCGACTCAAGAAGTTATATATACAAGTACATTATCGACTAATATACATGAATACATTATCATCTTACAACAGACACACAGGCTACTACAACAAGACGAAGACCACTTCAAATGATGTAAAAAGTCTTCATAGCTCTAGCAGCAACCCAAAGCTAAAAATCTACAACCTGTAAATACTCGGTCTGACCCGAGTATTACATTCAAAAGAAAATAATACTCGGATCAGTCTAATTCAAAATCAGTTATTAGAGCATAGAAGCAATAATAATCAATCTCAATATAGATGACAGTCACAGAAATCTCGTATATCCAACTCTCGATACGAGAATTGGATAACGGCAGATATACACTAAACAGTGTTAATCCACAAAACAGAATTCCAAAGCAGTTTAAGCAATTGAAATGTCAATTTTAAAAATATCAATGCTAATTGGCTGCAGTACACGCTAACGTGTACTGCCTCGCCAATACAGCCTACGAATTACGCAACAGGTCGATGAATTAAGAATAAAAGAAAATATCGATTAAAATCTGTCAATTCTGGGTGGCTGCAGTGCACGCACGCGTGCACTGCCTCGCCACCACCGAATATAAAGTCACCACCCCAATGAAACCGCAGTGGCAAACAGGTATAAGGACGAAGACAGGCTGCAACTAAACTGCAGAAAAGTCATCAACAGTTCAAGCATACGCAGCAATAGACACGAATTCGAGTACATCGTGAAGCAGAACCAAGTGCAGTTCAGCTGAGATGGACAACTCGAGAATAAACATTTACAAACTGTATCAGTAATCAATTGCCAACAAGAACAGATGAACATCAGTGCAGACAAGTATGAATTCGAACATGAAAAGGAGAACATCATTGCAAGTGCAACATGTAGAAGATGATGCAGTGAAGCATGTACAAGGGCAGTACATATGAACATCATAATACAAGTCTCACTATCAATGCTACTGCTCAGCAGACAAATATCAAATCAACATGAATCAAGACAGGGAACCGAAGGCAATGCAATATGTCAACACTGCAGTATCAAATATACATGAAACAAGACAGAAGTGACAGTGCAAGCATGGAGCTATAGTCCAACAAAACATTAATGTATATGAACACAGGAGTCAACAAAACTGTGAATCAAAGACCAAGTCGAAGTATAACAAGAATGACTCAAGTGAAGATACCAAAGTAAAGATTTCAAATGACCAGGCAAAACAGTGGTCAGACAAATATCAAAGGCTGGCAAGCAACAAATGCCACCAACATAACAAATGAAACTGGAACCATCAAAGCCTCGACCAACATGGAATGGGTATGCAACAAGGCCAATGAACAAACTCATCCAAGTTCAAAGGCAAGGCAGTTCAATAATGAAGTGTAACTATCAAAGGCATCAAGTGAGACCAGAAGTGTAACCAGACATGAACCAACCAAACAAAGGAACTAGACTTCAAGTCTGACGTGAGCCAAGTACAACTGGAAACCCAAAACTGCACAACAATAAAGACTACAGCAAAAACAGAGTCGACACAAAGTAGGGCAACATCACAAGAAGGCCAAATGAAGACACAGTGCAGACCATACATATATACAGAGCTCAAGACCAAAATTCACATGACTTTAAGAACAACAAAAAAAACAAAGATGTGTGTGTACAGGAAAACCAGACATGCACATATATATATATCGATGAAGCAGTACAGACAAGTGTACACAGAGCAGTAACAAAGTGTGGACAACAAACAAGTCAATGACAACATTCTAGTGTACACTGAAGAAACATGTGCAGACTAAACTGGAACAATACACAAAGCAACTGCAACTTAAAGACTCGAGTGATGAAGCACTGAAATGATGCAATTGTACAGACAACAAGTGAATAGCCGTGACACTACAGAGCTACCCCAGAAACAAAATTGCGGAGAAGTCACAGTCGAAACGAAATCGTATAAACTCAGGGAAATGCAGTTTCAAACCAAAACAATGCCGAGCCCAAGCTCAAAGAAAACAACCCATAACTCGAAAGATGGCCATCCTACTTTTAAAACAATCGATGCAGGAATTTCAAATGGAGCAAGACAGTGACCAAAATCATCACGAAATCAGGGAAAGTAAAAGAGGCGACTTGAATTGAAATCAAACATTCCCAGCACAAGACAAAAATCAAACTACCGTAATCAATGAATATCGAATTAGATGTGAGGGGATTAACCACTCACCTTATTGACGTAGCGGAGACGAGCTGCTCCGAGACAAGGTCGAGACGAACGGAGAATCGAGCGCGAGCAAACCAGAGAATCGACCAACTTAGCTTCGAAGAACAAGCGACGAGATCTCTCGATCGAGTAAAATTTGAAGTCGACAGCCCCAATTTATTTCGAAGCCCTAAATTTCCAGATTGAAGAAACGAGAAGGTAAGGACGGTCGCCATTTTTAATTTCTCAAAGAATCGGGCTGGAACGAAAAGAAAAAAGGGGGTCCGGTTGATAATATGAAGAAGGGCTGAAGATAATTGAAGTGGGCCGAAGAAATTTAAAGCCCAAAACAATTTCTCACCAATTTTTATAAAAGAATCTCAACTCGATAGAATTCCGATAAGAATTGGCGAACGATTTAATCACCTAGTGCCGATAATTAATGGCTACGAATTTGCGGGTTGTTACATTATACATCATAGGATAGTAGCTTTGGTTATAAAAGATCTTACCCGACCTAGTCATTTTGGTTCGACTATGGCAATTCCTACATCTTTTGGAGTTGACCGTTATGTGGATGTGTTTCACCCTCTTGCACATGGCCAGTATCCGGATCCTACCTAGATACCAAACAATGACCTATTTGACTTGTGAATGGGTCTCCACCACACTAGATATATAGAGCATATGTATGGTATTGATTATTATGAGGATGCATTGCACCGACATGCTGAGCGGATGGTATAGGTCCAAACATCAGAGCAGTGTCATCAATCTCATGTAGAGACATCTGCACATGCAAAGGCTCGATTACAGGCTAAGCTAGAGGCAAAGCGGAAGAGATTCTCTGGTTATGGTATGTACTTTGAGCACTTATCTAGGAGAGACGATGACGATGAGTCATGTCTCCTTCTTACACTCCGTCCACGTAAGGATGACTAGAGCCATGTTTTATGCAATTTGATTTATGTACCTATGATGTACATTTCAGTGTTTATGTTCATAGTTTATGTAACAACCTTGTTTTCAAGTCGTAGAATTGAACAAATTTAATCATAATAAAGTATTCGAATTCGATTTTTTTGATAATTAGTATTTTGGAAATAAAATTTAATTTAATTGAAGTCTATTTGATAATAGATTTTGTTTTAACAAATTGAATTGATTAATAAAATAAATTTCATAAGATATATTAAACTGGATAAAGTGTTGTCATTAAATATGAAATATTTAATGATGTAAATAATTTTATATAATTAAAATAGCTGAGAAGAAGGTTTATTTGACATTCAATAAAACAATAAATCGACGAAAATGAATAAATTGATTTTTATATAAATACCATGAAAAATTAAATATAATTGAACAATATTGGATTGAATAAAATTGTGAAAAATATTATACTAGCTTGAATGATTTTTATAGAGGTTTCACAACTCGAAAGAATTAAAAAGGAGCCATATGCATTGAGAGAAAAAAGGAAAAAACATTTTTAATTTAAATTAAATGGGTATAACCAATACATAACCCAAGCCCATTCATCCTTTGCCCTTTCTATTTCTCTTCAACGGACTTGAATCCCCAAATCCATACTTCTTCCCAAAATCAAACCAATCGAATGAAAAAAAAACAAGAAAAGCAGTGAACGAATTCACAAAGCCGACCGATGTATGCTAAGGGAGAGGCACTGTGGTGGTGTTGACAAAGGCTGGTGGAGGTGAGTTCATTGAGGTCGTGACCTAGTGCTTGGGGGCGAGCGCAGGTCAGGCAGGGAGGTAGGTCATAGGCACAGTGTCATTTGCGGGACGGCGATGCGACGTCGACGACACGACCTGGGATGGAGGCATGCGAAGCTCGACTATTACAGCAGGGCATGGCGACCTAGAGATGCGGTGGCTTCAGGTGATGGTTGCTGCGACTTTAGCGAGGTGAAGGACTAAAGCATTGATGCTAAAGCTCCGTTTAGCGAACAGTTAAGGTGAGTTATTCTATTAACCCACACATCTATATCTAAATTAGTAATATCTTTTTTATGCCTTGTTTGATGATGAATTTCGATAATATTTGGTAGTGAATTATTGAAATGCTTGATGCTTGCTATGGCTTCCATAGTTGGATGATGAATTTGTTGAATTATGTGTAAGGGTAGAATTTAATTCAATTGTAAATTATTGAAAGCTGCAAGTAATAACAAGTTCCATATAATGCTTTAGTGGATGGATGATAGTGCATTCATTATTATGTGATCGGAGTTGTCAAAAAGCAACTTGGATCGCTAAATAATTCCGTACTATGGAATTTTTTTATAGAGCGTTGTTGGCTCTAGAAGTTGCATTTTGATGGATTTATTGTTTGCATTTATTTTACGTTTTAAAAGCTTCTCAGGATGAGATTTATCCATTTTAATCCTTATTGGAATTTAGTTAATAGAATATAGTTAAATTATATTATATTACTAACTTATTTCTTATTTCAAAATTTCTATTTAAAGCTTTTAAAAATGAGTAACATTATTCGTAAAACCTTTTAAAATTTACTATTATAAATATATTATAATTTTGGAAATGTTTTAGAGGTAAAAGATAAAATATAGTATTACTTTATAAAAGCTGTTATGAAAGTAAAATTTTTAGTTTCAAGTTATTTAGTTATAAAAGAGGTTTAAATGATTTTGAAAGCATTTAACTTTTGTAAATAAACAACTCCACTTTAAAATGAGTTTATGGATTTGAAAGTAATTTTTGGAAAATTATATCTTTGTGTTTGTGTATGTGTGTAATTAATTTAAACTCTTTTATTTTATTTATTATGGGTTCGAGATTTTAATGAGACTTTGTGCTTTTCTAAAAAAAAGAATTTTAATAAACGATTGAATTTTCGGATTGGTATGGGACATTTGGTACAATTCTGTGGCTTATTTTTATAATTTGTTAAATAAATCATAGGTGGAATTTACTAGCTTTTAGTAAATACTTGAATTTGCTATCTGGTATGGGATAGTTAGTTAAATTCTTGTGACTACTTGAGTGACAGTAATTAACACTTAGAGTTATATTATCTTAGGGTGTTCAGATTTCAGGCTAATAGATCCCCTAGAGACGATGACTTATTTTCATCGACCTAAGAGTCGATACATTTTTAGATTGGGTAGGCAGATCTATTTTCGAGTGTTATGTTTGTTATGGTGTGACACGGCTGCCCTTTTCGTTTCTTAGACAGGTGCTACATGCAGACCTATTAGTTTACTTTGGTACATAGTTAGACAATGTTTACCTACTTTGTGCCTTTAAATAAATTCGTATAGTTGGTCTATTTCGTGTTGCTAGACCATTCATATATTTAGTCTACTTCATGTCGTTAGACTATAATACTATATGGCGGGGTCATTTTCGTGTGTTTGGCTCTGTTTCGCTACATTAAACTGATATTTGACTTCCATTATTATTTCATTACTGATGATTATTATTTAGAGAATTAGGATGGATATTTAATATCTTATTTACTCTGAAGAATTTTTGAATTGTTCCTACCATATTCTTAATGATAGTCCATTTGAGACTTGATATGGATTTATGAAATGGTGATTTGGTTTGATATGCCTTATTTTGGTTAATTGGATTTAGGCATAATTTGTGATGACTTTTTTATGGTTAAGTCAGAAATGGAATTTTGAAATGGTAATTTTATTTAATATGCCTTATTATGATCATTTGTTCTAGCATATTTTATTATGGCTTATTATTTGTTAAGTCATATATTTATGATATCAGTATCATCTCACCTTTCTATTAGATATAGTCTGACCCGTTTATTTTATAATTCTCAGGTCAGGCTGAGACTCTACAGATATTTGGACTAGCTGACTTTGGATTTGTGCTAGCACTAGAGTAGACAATTTGACTATTTCAATCTACTTCATCATTGTATATATTGACATTTAGGAGGATGTGTCATGTATATTCTTTAGTAGTGTTTGTGTACCTAATATTGTATTTTATATGAGATGTATATATATTTATGTGGGCCTAGTACAGATATTTTGTAGACTCGTATTTTATTTTGTATATGATGTATATTATTCTGCTGTGATCTGTCACTTTGATTCTAATTTATTTATATTATATATTCTACTGAATATTTTAATAAGTGTGTTTAATACTTTGTATTAATACTGCGCGGATAAAAAAATTTTAGTTTAGATCCTCAAAGGTAACAAGATGTGTTAGTGTTAGTATAAAGATATATTCATATTCGATCGCCCTTAACCAGCCGTGTTCTTCGTGTTATTAGACAACATTACTTGTAATGTTTTTTTAATAATATGGGTATAATGGTGGGGTCGTTATAGTTTATGTGCTGATTTTGATTCATGTTATATTTAGTGTTATTCATAGTTTATACACCATGATTAATTTATATTCAGTGTTATTCATAGTTTATGCACTATGATTTAAGTTATATTCAGTGTTATTCATGCTTTTTGCTTTGACTCATGGTATATTGGATGTTATTCATCGTTTAGGTACTTTGATTCATGTTATATTCAATGTTATTCAAGGTTTATGCACTCTAGTTTATTGTTTATGTTCAATGTTACTTGATGATTATAATTCCAAAATATTTAGTGTATATAGTATTCAATGACTTGCCTTTCCTCACTTGCTGACATGTTGTGTTCCTATTTACAAGTTATTAATTTTTTGAATATATTGTCAATGACTTGTATTCAGTTATTTTCCCCCATCTTCCACAGTAGCCATGTTGTGCAGATACCATTTAGTGAGTTGCCTTATCTCACACCAATCTTGGAAGATATCATTCTATGACTTGCCACATTTCCTGTAACGATATGCCTTTCTTACTCCTATAGATGACACTTAATACATCCACGACATCCATGTGCCGGTCATCTAGTTGTTCGAAAAAGTAGTCATTGGAGTAAAAAGAAAAGACAAGAAGAAAGAAACACAGAATCTAACAATGCAAGGCAATCATATATAATAGAATATAAGATAGTACATATGGTCACAACCAAAATAAAACATCAGAGTCACAACAGGTACTAACTTCAGCCAGGGATAGTTATAACTGCCAGACCCTACAATGCTGATACAAAATATACACACAAAGCGGAAATAAAATAGATAACTAGCTAACGTCGAAGCCACCTGCCCCATGCTCCTCTAAAATGCATTTGTCGGAACCTGGACTACTTGGTTACTCAAACAAATTTGAGTACCCAAGAGTTTTAGGGAAAGAAAGAAAAACTCTAGGTCAGACATCGGTTTGGTGTGAGTAAACTCCAGACAATATTATACTAATGAAACCCTTAAAAATAAAGGTATCTCATAAGACCACACCGCACATAAACACAGACGGGTTTTTACCTTACGATAACCAAACCATTTTTATAGAAAATTTATTAATATTATAATAATGTCTAGGGTTTAAAATAAATATTGAATCATAGCCGAAATGGTTACATTAATTACATTCCAGCATAATAGGTATACAACTAAGTCTGTAAAGGCACTTACTGGAAAATGGTTTCCATACAATGACAAGGTTACGAGGGTACCGCCTACCATAGTACACCTCTAGATAAAATGTATCGAGGGCCTCACATTGACCCCCTGCCAACACAGGACCAGCCGACCTGTTACTAGATAGTACCAAATATGTCACCACCCCAGTTGTGATCAACAACCGTACCTAGGCCACTAGCATATATAATTTGGAAATATCGATCTAGATCGGGTGATGACCATACCCTAATGGGTCCGACCCACATAGTTCTGCCGCATATCCCATGTTTTATTCATTCCCAGTTGTGAGAATTGAGGCTGTGTTTTACCTTTTCATATAGCAATCCCACTTGGAATGCTAACACCGCCCTCCAGGAAACAATGCAATGCTAGCATTCATACATACAAGTTGTTTGGAATATAAACAAACCGGAGACACTACTTCTACTACATCCTTTTTGGAATCACCATCATAATTAGTAGCAAGTAGCCCTAGCGCTTCAAAGATCTTCATCTTTGATTCTGTCATCTTCAAGATGTTTCCAATGCTTATGTTTGTTCGAAGTGGTTGTCAGACAACTCATGCTTATCCGATTCTAGTCTCTTCGAACCAACATTCGATAATTTTATACTGGTCAAGTTATCTGGACAAATCCATTATCTGGGGTGAGTATAGATTTGCATATGAAAAATAAGACATCCTATACTTATCCACACTTTTTGATTTCAAATAGTACCATCCCTTGATTAATAGTGAAGTCGGACAAGCTAGAAAACTATCTTTACCTTGACATACATTCTTACTTCTTGGGATAGAGACGAATTTCCACACCTCGGAATTTAGAGTTAAGTATAGATGAAGTATCTTCCATGTACTTGATTAATAATGACTCATCTATCGAAATTAACTCTCTCATATTTATCACATTTTGAGATTTCGACTTCTCTATCCCTCATCCAGAAAATCTGGTTCTAGATCTTACAGATAAATGAAAGTCTACCCATCGGCTTTTAGTGCTAAATACAAGACGACTTACTGTCCATAAAACGTGTCAAAGTTTTAGCATAACTTCTCATATTTGTTTGGCTACTTAATGGCATAGACAAAGAAATCCCTTATATTTAAAAACCATCCTCTGTAAAAGAAAGATGCTTTTAAACAAACCGATCTTTGAAAATAAAGTGATTTAAAATTAAAAACTTTTATTTAATTAACTTATAATAAATTTGAACTGTTTATTTAAATAATTATTAGATAATAATTAAGCCTTTTACTTAATTAATAATTAAATAATAATCAAACCTTTACTTAATTGATTAATTAAATGTTACTTAATTGATTAATTAAATAATAATTAACCGTACTTAATTAATTAATAGTTACCCTTTACTTAATTGACTAAAAATTAATGAAAATATTTTAAATATTTAAAAATTCCTTTTTAATACTTATAATATATTATAAAAGACTTTTCAAAAATATTTAAAGTAAAAACACTTTTATTTTACAAAAGTCGTCGATTTACGAACTACATCCATAGCGACTATCGCTATATGGACCATAACTTTCAAACTTGTTTTATACATTAAAATAGGCTTTAATTATTTTCCTTCCATATTTAAATCACTTAAATAACTTTGTATAAGAGTTGAAAACAAAAGGGAAAGTTTGGAAAACATTTTAGAAATTTTTCTAGAAAATAAGAAAATAAACAAGTTTTAAAACACATAGGATCTCGATGTCGAACATAAACAAATTCAAATGTTAACTTTCCAACTAACATACAACCAACCATATAAATAAGCACAGACATATACACATGTAAATGTCATCCATAAACAAGGAAATATTATTACTTATACATAATACATAAGCACTTCAACTATATTCCAGGTTATCAACCAATCATCACATATATCCTCCACTTTAAGTGAAACCAAACCAATCACACACATTCCAAACTTATACACATAAGTAAATTACTAACTAGCATTATTATTGTAAATATAAAGTTCAAAACTTTGGATTTAAAAATGAGATTTACTCAACAATCAACCGAATTCAAATCAAACTACCATCACACTTTGCACCAACACATGAATTTAGTTTTTCTCCTCAAAGACTTGATTTTTAAGGCATTGGGGTTTGGATTTTGGCTTGGCCTAGGTTAAGGAGGGAGGCCTAGCTTTGAAAATAGGTTTTTAGACTTGTTTTTTGGAAAAGAGGAATTGTAGAAAAGAAAGGAAGTATTTTTGCTATTGTTTTAAGGTTTTAAAGGGGAAAAGAAATGATTTTTAACTTAGAAATTTTTGAAGAAGGAAAATAAAATGGAAGTTTAGATGGAAGAAATAAAAGTTTTGAAAATGAATGAATGAAGTAAAATGAGAACTGAAAAAAAATTGTTTTATATAAAATGAAACATTGAAAATTATCTTTTCACCCTTCGCCATTACACTCCACATTTTTATGCTACATCACCCCCTTACCTCCTTACACACGCAACCTCCATCCCTCCCCCCTCTCATCACATCACTTCACTTCTTTCACATGACAAGATGTTACCTTTTATATTTTCTTATATTTTTAAAATTTTAAAAGAAAAGTCAACATTCATTTTGTTATTTAAGTAAATAATTCAAACTTATTTTAACTCTAACTATTTCTTAACTAAAGCATGGTTTATTTGTATATGTATGTATATATATACTCTAGTGTACACAATGTGTTCTGACAACTTTTAGATGATGAAAAATAAAAAAATTCAAAAAATGATTTTCGATCACGTTTTCGATTTTTTTTTTGAACTAATTATTTTTGTAAACCAAATTTTAACACAACTACACCATCATTAGCTATTACTTAAAAGCTGTTATTTGAGTTATAAAATCCATAGATTAATTATTTAAAAATATACCAAATATATGTATTTAAAGTGATTAAATTTCTGGCCGTTACTTTCTCCCCTCTTAAAAGAATTTCGTCCCAAAATTAAAACAAAAAAAGATAACTCAAAAGGGCCTATATTATATATAATGAAACACATACGAAAGATACATACTAAGCAACTACATCATAAATGATGAGTACACAATCCATACAACAAGCAAAGTACTATTCCAACATCAATTCAGGATAAGCCTCCCCCATGCTATCTTCCGTCTCCTAAGTACAGTTTTGGGAATCTTCACTCCATTGAATTTTAACCAATTTCACGACCTTATTACGCAATTGTTTCACATCTTGATCCACAATATGAACTGGATGCCTTATCACAATTAAATTTGGTTCCACCTCGAAATCCTCTTGAACAGATGGCTTAAATATAAGAGATGGATTATGCACGTACTTCCTCAAATGTGACACATAGAAAACATTATGGACTCCCGAAAATCTTTCCGGCAACTCAACTATATAGGCAAGCGGCCCAATCCTCTCCAGAATTCGAAAAGGTCCAACATACCTAGGCGCCAACTTCCTTTCCCTTCCAAATCGAACAACTCCTCCAATCGGAGAAATCTTTACAAACACAAAATCTCCAACTGAATATTTCAAATCCCATTGTCTCCGATCGGCATAGCTTTTCTATCTATTTTGAGCTTCCTTCATCCTCCTTTTGATCATACAAACCTTCTCTGTAGCCTCCCAAATCAAAGCAGGTCCAAGCACTAACTGAACCTTGTTCTCCACCTAACACGATGGTGATTTACATGGTTGTCCATAAAGAACTTCATAGGGCGTCATGCCAATGCGTGCATGATAACTGCTGTTATAAGAGAATTCCACCAAGCGAAGATGATCCTTTCACGATTCTCCAAAGTCCAAGATACATGCTCTCAAAATATTTTTCCAAGATTCAATTCACCCTTTCTGTTTGCCATCTGGTTGAGAATGGTAGGCTGTGTCAAACTTAGCTTTTTACCCAATGCTACTTGTAACACTTCCCAAAACTGACCTACAAAGATGGGATCCCGATCACTTACAAAGCTAACTAGAACTCCATGCAGTTGGACAATCTCTCTTATATAAATCTCTTCCAAAGTTGTTGCAGTCCTGTTTGGCTTTACTGGGACAAAATAAGCAATTTTGATTAGTCGATCAACAATAACCCAAACACCCTCATTACCATTTCTCGATCAAGTTACCCATCTATAAAATTCATTGAAATCTGCTCCCATTTCTAGTTCGGGTTCTCCAGTGGTTGGAGTAGCCCAGCAGTCCTTTGGTAGTCACCCTTGATTTGCTGGCAATTAGCAGATCGACTAACATGGAGAGAAATATCCTTCTTCATTCCCTTCCACCAGAATACCCGCTTCATATCACTATGCATCTTCGAAGCACCAGGATGGATACTTAATTTGAATTGATGACGTTCTGTTAAAACTTCCTGCCTAAGACCATGGACATTAGGAACACACATCCACTCATTCATACATTATATACCATGGTGATCTATCTAAAAACTTGAAACATGACCTTCCTCCATACGCTGGATGATTTCCATCAAGTGGCTATCTTCCCTTTGTTTACTTGCAATCTTCTCCAGTAGATTCGGAGTAACTTCCAAAAGAGCCAAAATTGTGTTTGTACTTAGAGCATCCGCTACCACATATGCTTTTCCCAGCGTATATAGGATATCCAAGTCATATGCCGTCAGAAATTCCAACCACAGCTGCTGCCTCATATGCAGATCCTTCTGCATGAAAAGATACTTCAAGGACTTGGGATCCGTGAAGAGCTCAAACTTTTTACCCAACAAGTAATGCCTTCACATCTTCAATGTAAACACAACAGTTAATAACTTCAAATCATGTATTGCATAATTCCTTCCATGGGGCTTCAGCTACCTTCTAGCATAAGCAATGACTCTACTATACTACATCAAAACTGCACCCAATCCTACACCATAGGCATTTGTATATACAGTCAATCATCCACCTCCATCCGCAATAGCTAGAACTATAGCACCAATCAACCTCTTCTTTAACTCAATGAATGCTTCTTCAAACTTCGAAGTCCAAATAAACTTCTTATCCTTCTTTGTCAACTTGGTCAGGTATGAGGCAATCTTAGAGAAGTCTTGGATGAATCTCCTATAATATCCTGCTAAACCTAAGAAGCTTTGAGCCTCTGTTGGAGTCTGCGGTGTTTTCAAATCTTAAACAGCCACTACCTTTGTCGGATCAACCGAAATACTATCCCTCGACACAACATGCTCGAGGAACCTCACTTCTAATTGCCAAAAATGACATTTATAAAATTTAGCGTTTAAAACATGCTTCTTTAAGATCTCCAGCACCACTTTCAAATGGTGTTTGTGTTCTTCCTCGATCTTAGAGTAAATAAGGATATCATCTATAAAGACTAACACAAACATACTCAACACATCTCTAAAAACTTGGTTTACAAGATCTACAAAATAAGCGAGTGCATTGCTTAACCCAAAAGGCATAACCAACCACTCGAAGAAACAATCCGGTCCTCTAAATGCTATCGAGGGTATACTATCTTCTGCTACCCTTAACTAGTAAAATCTTGTATCAAGGTTCATTTGGGAAAATACTTTAGCACTATGAAGTTAATAAAAATATGTCGTCTATACGGGGTAAGGGATATTTGTTCTGAATTGTCTGCTTATTCAGCTCCCTATAATCCACACAAAGTCTCAAAGAACCATCGTACTTTACAAAAAAAACTACAACTGCTCCCCAATTTAAGCGACTTGTCCTAATCAGTCTTCTTCTCAACAAATCATCTATCAGATCCCTTAACTCCTTCTTCTCTCTCGAAGCCATTTTACGAATAGGTTGAATATCAAGCTTCCAATCGGGAATTAAGTCAATATGAAACTCAATCTCCTGATGTGGAGGTAGGATGCTAAATTCTTCAAAAACATCAGGGAAGTCCTTAGCAATTGCTATCAACCCTAACTCGTTTTGGGGTTATTCTAAGGCATAAAGGAAACTACTCATTCGCTTGTCTTGATCATCACATGATACTTTAACAAAATTTCCAAATTTGGCTTTTAACGATATCATTCTTCTAACACAATCTAGACAGCTTCATTCTCCAACAACCAATCCATACTGAGTATAATGTAAACCACATAAAATCTAAAACAAACAGGTCGCAAGAAAAATTGTGGGTAAGGTAGGAAATTTGCACATCCTCACAAATCATGCATAGATTAGTTATACCTCCTATGGGGTTAGACAAAAAAATAAGGATTTCTACAATTCTTGGGGAAAGTTGCAACTTACTTACCGATTCTTAAGAAAATGAAACAATGGAAAGCCTCGGTATCAAACAATCTCTAATAAAAATGCCATTAATGATTAAAGTGCCTTCAAGCACTCCTTTCCCTTTCATATCTCTTAAGGTTGATGGTTAATTCTTGATGGCATAAACCTTAACTTGCTGACCCTTCTTCATCAGCAGACAGTCCTTCACCATATGCCATGGTTGCTGACAGTTGTAGTAAAGTGTCTTTCGAACCATTGGAGCTGTAGGTTCTCCCCGCTGCTTCGAAGATTCAGAATTTCTACAAAACTTTACCAGATGGCCCTTCTGCTTACATTGATAACACTCAACATCTTTGAACTTGTTCCCTTGATCTCCTTTTGACTTTCCCTTCCACTGCTTCTTCCATTGTGGGTTAAACTTCCTCTTGTTCGAGTTACTGTTATTTCCACTAGGTGCTGCTGCCAGCTTCTTCTTCTCAAGAACTACATACCCCAAAGCCATATCTACCAAATCCACAAAAGATCCCTTCAGATGGATAGTCATCTTCTCCTAAAATCCTTCCCCCGTCCCTATCAGAAAAATATCATTCTTCTTAAGTGGGGTATCAATCAAATCTGACCAAATCACGATAGCTCATTAAACTTGGTTTCATATTCAGCTACTGACAAATCTCCTTGCTTAAGATCCAAGAAACTACCATCCATACGGGTCTTTCCTACAGCGGGAATGAACTGGTCTTCAAACACCTCCTTAAATCTAGCTTAAGAAAAACCATCCTACGGAATATTTACTGTAACAGAGCCCTAATGCCACAGCTCCATCTTGCAAGTGCTAAAATGCTAAGAAACACTTCTGCTCATCTGAAATATCCAACCCCTAGAAAATCTTTTGGCAAGAACGAAGCCAAGCTTGGACTTTGATGATGGATTTTGTACCCTTAAATGGCTTTCCTCTCATATTAGTATAGTCTTTGCACAGAGCTACAAAGTTCACACGAGGCTGCATCGGTGCTGCCTCTTTAACTACTTTAACTCTTCTAACATTCGGAGATTGACCATTGGTGGTCGTGGTGCTACTAGCTCCTCTTCCTCGTCTTGCCCTATTACTGATTCTTACTACTCGGATATAGTAAGACAACTTTAGAATACTCAGACGAGATAATCTTAAGGAAAAAGGTTCTAAATCAAACATATTAAAGCTGATTGAAATAATTCGAATATATATATAATACACTATGCGCTTTCATAGACTAATTCATTCTAGGGTATTACTAACCTTATCTCTAATGATTTGACCCCAACCAAGGCTTAGGTGTTCGCTCAACCTAAGCTTTGATACTATGTGTAGTGATCCAGCTTTCTTACTCCTAAAGACGACACTTAATACATCCACGGTATTCATGTATTGGTCATCTTGGTGTCCAAAGATAAGTTGTCGGGGGTAAAAAGAAAAGAAAAGACAAGAAGAAAGAAACACGGGATCTCACAACAAAAGGCAATCATATATAATAGAATATAATATGGTACAAATAGTTACTACCAAAATGAAACATCAGAATCACAACAGGTACTAACTTCGGCCAGGGACAGTTTTAACTAGCAAATGCCGAAGCCACCTACTCCATGCTCCTCCAAAATGCATCCATCAAAATCTGGACTACTTGGCTACTCATAGAAATTTGAGTACCCAAGAGTTTTAGGGAAAGTAAAAACACTCCGGGCCAAATATAGGTCTGGTGAGAGTAAACTCTAAACAACAATTTTTTATAGTTATAAAACTCTTTAAAAATAAAGGTGTCTCCTAAGACCACGTCGCATATAACACAGATGGATTTTTACCTTACGATAACCAAACCATTTTTATAGAAAATCGAATAATATTATAATGTCTAGGGTTTAAAATAAATATTGAATCATAGCCGAAATGGTTACATTAATTACATTCCAGAATAGTAGGTATACAACTAAGTCCGTAAAGGCACTTATTGGAAAATGGGTTCCATACAATGACAAAGCTATTAGGGTACCATCTACCACAGTACACCTGTAGATAAAATGCACCAAGGGCCTCACATAGACCCCCGCCAACACAAGACCGGCCTACCCCTTATGGATAGTACCAAATATGTCACCACCCTGGTTGTGATCAACAACCGTACCCAGGTCACTAGCATATATAATTTGGAAATATTGATCTTGATCGGGTGATGATCATACCCTAATGAGTGCGACCCACGTAGCCTAGCTGCATATCCCTTGTTTTAGCCATTCCTAGTTGTATGGCTAAACGCTATGTTTTACCTTTTCATATAGCAATCCCACTTGGAATGTTAATACTGCCCTCTAAGCAATAATGCAACACTAGCATTCATCCATACAAGTTGTTTGGGATATGAACAAACCGAAGGCACTACTTCTACTACATTCTTTTTGGAATCACTGTTATGCACGTAAATGTGCATATTTACATCCATATTTTATCTCTTTTTATTTAAATGAACATCATATTTGGGCATTTTAACATGTTTAAAACCAAAATTCAATTATTTTCAAACCATCATATTTTCATCTTCATTCAGGGGCAAAATGGTCATTTTTGTTCTTATGTCAATTTAAGACTTTTTACTTGGACATTTTTTGATAATTTTTATAGGAATTTGGATGCATATGGAAGAGGCTTATATGAAGATACATGCATGCACAAATGAAATACAAAGGAATGAAGAGGAAATAATTCAAGTTCAAGATCATGGAGGACCCCACCCACTTACCTAAATGTACAATTATGAGCTAATGGACAACTAAGTGGAGGTTAAAGCTTCATGCACAACAAATGATGGATTAATTAGTGGCTAATGGTTACTTGGTGGCCACACTTCCTAAAGGGCATTTTAGGAAGCCCCCTAAAAAAAGAATTAGGGTTTTATGCATGTATATATAGCCCTCTTATGTACATGAAACTATCTTCTACTCTTTCATTTTACTTAGGAAATTAAGAGATCAAATTGTAAGCTCAATGTTCTATGAAATAAAAATGGCTTTCAAGCCTCTTTCTTCTTTCTTTTCTACATGCTTTTCTTTGTTTTTATGTTAATTCTTTTATTTATGTTCTTTTCTTTTCTTTGTTAGTAGAATAGTTTTACATTCATGCAAGTAGTGTAGCTTAATTTCTTTTGTTGTAAGTAGTTTAATTACATTCTCTTCTTTGCTTATTCTCTATTTTCTTCTCTTTTTAATGTTGAAAGTTACTTGTGTTGCTTCAATGCCACAAAAGAGTAGCTAAACCCCTTCAATTTAGGGGTAATGAAGCTCTCAAATATTATGTAATTTCAACATTTTATGATTTATGATCTCATTTGGTTTATGCTTCCTGAAGTGAGTTTTGATGCAAGTTTATACAAGTGGGTTTGATAGCTTATATTGTTTATGCAAATGAGCTATTCTTATTCAACATAAACACAATTTGCATCATCATTTGCTAATCCATTTTTGATTGTGAATTTAAAGTAAAAGTGAAATTTGATGATCTATATTACTAGTTACAATAGTAAATAGATCATACTTAAAATAGCTTTTGCTTTGGCTTCATTTTCATAAGAATTATAAGTGGTTTATTTGTTGTATTATAGTTTGATGGTTTGAGTTATGTTAATTGATAACATAAACAAACCATACTTATGATAAATACAACAATATTTCACTTAATATTAAAAGCTAGAGATCACAAATTGTTTGTTTGTTGATTTACAAAAATATGAGAGTGGATTTGCCTCTAAATTGTTCTCTAGTTCAATAGTTTTTAAATCACATTTTAATTCTAGCTTTAGCTTCTTTTTGTAGTTAACAACTTTCATCCCACTTTGGTCTAATTTGATTGAATAGATTTTTAATCTCTCACAATTCCCTGCGGATCGACCCGTATTTTCCACGTACTACAAAGTGTACGCCGTGCGCTTGCGGTAAAATTTTATTTCAAAATTCGTTCGGCTATTTTCTAACTCAATAGACATTTAGCCGTCCGAAAAAGTTTTTGGCGCCGTTGCCGGGGAATTGCTTTGATTTTAGTTTTCTATTCTTCGAATTATTTTTGTTTGATTTGTGTGTGTTTTATTTTGTGTGTTCGTTTTTGTTATAAAAAAAAGAATCATGTGATTGTCTTTTGATTTTTGTTTTCATTTGTGTGTTTGCTTTTGTTCTTCTAGTTGCTTTACATTTTAATTTAAAAAAAATCAAAAGTTCATTTCAAAAACAAAAAAAACATTTTATTTCATTACTTTTGCATTTTTACATTTACATTTTCTCCTATGCACAGTTTTTCTCTGCCACTATTTACATTGCCATCACTCTTCAACTCCACACTTCATACACTTGCATGTTTCCTTTGTCCGCACTTCCAACTGCTAACTGTTGTGTCGCCTGTCATTACAGCAACACCCCTCCACACAAACTGATGTGCACGCATACCCACATCCTTCATCCTGCCTGTCATCACTTCCCCTCCTCTGCCTCATAACTGTGCACAGACTACTCAAACAGCAGCTTACATCACTGTCACTCACTCCAACCACCACCATACCACACAACTGCACTTCCTTATCTTCAAACAGTCTCAACACCTCGAACATCACTTCATCACAGTAACAACAAAACTGTCAGCCCGTCTTCATCACCTTGCCTATCACCTGCTTCAACATTCTCCACCTTCTACAAACATTCACAATCCAACAAACATTCATAGCCTACAAACAACCTCATCACAAACCTCACCAACTTGCAATGACTTCATTACTTCACCAACTTCACAAACTCTTAAACCATCACTGACCATACCCTGCTATACATCATTTCAAAACTACAACATACAGTTCACTATAATCCCCTTTGTCATCTCCCAGCCATCATCACAACATTCAACAGACCCCATCACACACTTACCAGGCCACTTACTGCTCACAAACAACATCAAAGAAACTGCATCACAACCCATTGCTGCCATAACTTCTGCTACAGATATAACCTCATTTCTTCACTGACATTCAACAGTGCCATTCCTCTCCACACCACTTCACAACTTCGGCCTGCTCATCCCAAACAGTCTCTCCACCATTTCACCACATTATAACACTGCCTATTCATTTCTACAAAACTGCCATAATAACAGCTGCATACACTTCATCAAACACATTAGTACATCCTTCAGTCTACTAGCAGTTGCACAGCACCACAAAACCACCACAACCGTATTAGTAACCGAACTTCCTGTACACTGCTTCATCATACAGACACTGCCCACTCACATACCTCCATCTACTGCCACAACATACATTCACGTCATCCACAACTTCAACTGTCTTCACATCATCAACTCCCACCATCAAACCACTTACTGTCACTAGATCATCACTACTTCAAACAACCTACTTCAAACAGCAGCAACTACCTTCGACCATCAGATATCACTTCTTCCTCTAATCATTCATTTCTGTTGACTGCCTCTCATCTCCAAACAAAAAAAAGAAGAGAAAAACCATACGGTCTTGCTTACCTCATCAATACAATAACCTCCCCACACAAAAAATTGCTACACTTCACAATCCATCTCCATCCCTTACGGTCAACAAACCCACCTTCGACACTCCACAATCACGTAGCAACTGAACCGCCAGACATACTTCCTCCAGTTCATCTTGCTTCATCAATTCACAAACGCTACAATCCAAATCCAACATCACCCAATTCCGTAACCCAATCGACAAACCCTAGAACACTTCGAAGAACACGCGACCTTCATTACCACCGCCTCCATCAATCAATCAATCACCGCATGCCTGCAATCTTCACGACCTCCTAAAACCCGCTACCTAATTGAATCAACGCGATCGAACAACACAAAGTCGCATCAGGAAATTTAATCGAATTTGAGTAGAGTTTCAATTGAAAATTTTGTTTTGTAATTTAATTTAAGACTTTGGGTTGAATTCGTACTAGGCAAGTTGTTTGTTTGGAGGCAATTGAGAGATGTTGCGTGATTAATGTCTGGGTTAAGAAGTGTTAATTGGACCGGGTTTGTTACACCATTTTATTTTTGTTTTTAACATGTGTAAATCTTTTATTTTTGTTTTGTTTTAAGTCATCCATATATGCATATATAAAAAAAATTGGTTCTTGTCTTTTGTTTGATTGTGTTCTCTTTTATTTTCAAATAACAAGTTCCTTTTTTTTATTTGTCTTCTCTTGTTTTGTTTGTTGGTTTTGTTTTAGTTCTTCCTTACAAAAAAAAGAAAAAAAATAGTTTTGTTTTAATTTGTTTTTAGTTCCACTCTTATATTTAAAAAAATAATTTCAACCCAACAATTTTCAACCAAACTTTACGGGCCCGTCCCATAATCAACCGCAATAATCAAACTTTCAACCAAATTCTGCTCATCCTCCCCAAGACGATAAACGTTTAACTTCACTTGAGAAAACTCTTGAAACGTTGGCTAAAGCAACTACTCAAAGCCTTCAATCAAACAACAATTTGAAAATTTTATTGACTTTATATATGCAAAACACAAACCAATCAATTGCAATACTTGAAATACAAATAAGTCAATTAGCCACGTCTGTGAGCGAACGTGAACGAGGAACATTCCCAAGCCAACCCCTTCCAAATCCCAGAAATCAAAACGCAAATTCAAATCAAGCCCATGTTGTTCAAGATAGCAACGTCACCCAATTGAATGCTATCACAACTCTTCGTTCCGGGAAACAAATCGATAATCAAGTCGTTAATCCAAACGATTTACCGGAAACTTCTCTCGATACTTCTAAAACAATGAATGAATCTGAACATAACGTGGAGCCAAATGTTGAATCGAATGCCAGTCAAAACTCTTCTTCTTCTACTCGAGTAGACCTGCCTACCGAGTATCGTGTCCCATTTCCACATCGTCTTCAACCTAAGAAACACTCGGACCAAATGGAAAATATGTTGGAAAATTTTAAACAAGTCAAAGTTAACATTCCGCTTCTTGACATCGTTCAGCAAGTCCCAACATACGCGAAATTCCTTAAGGACTTGTGTACCCAAAAGCGACACACTCAAGTGCCCAAAAAAGTCTTCTTAACCGCCAGTTTGAGTGAAGTCTTGTCCCAATCCATGCCCATAAAATAAAAAGATCCTAGCTGTCCTACGATTTCATGTACAATTGGAGACAAGACGATTAACAAATGTCTGATAGACTTAGGCGTGAGTGTCAATTTGATTCCATACTCTGTGTACGAACAATTAGGCTTAGGTGAGCTCAAACCCACAAAAGTCACGCTTCAATTTGCCGATCGCTCGATTAAGAAACCCGTGGGAGAAATCGAGGACGTGCTCATTCGAGTAGGGCAATTCATATTCCCCATTGATTTTATCATTCTCGAAACACAACCCGTAACGAATCCCTCGAGTCAAATTCCATTGATTTTAGGCCGACCATTTTTAGCCACCTCAAATGCCTTAATCAATTGTCGTAACAGATCGATGAAAAATTCTTTTGGAAACATGACTTTGGATCTCAACATTCTCAATCTTGAAAGCCAATCGAACGAACCTCATGACCAAACGTTGGAAGTTAGTGCCATTTACGAAAACCTCGAAAATGAGACAATTGACCTTAGCAACAAACGCGAAGCTGAATATGAAAATTTGTTTCACGAAATTCCCAGCGAAATTGAATACACTCTTCCCTTTGAATCGCTTCCAGTAGAGTCCGAATCTCAACCCAATTCTTTGATCGAAAAACTCCCGAAGTTGGACCTCAAACCACTTCCCGATCACCTTAAGTACGCATACTTAGGTGATAACGAAACGTTACCCGTCATAATTTCTACGACTCTCTCTCTCTTGACCAAGAAACCTCCTTACTTTCTATTCTTTTGAAAAACAAGGAAGCGATTGGATGGTCGATCTCCGATATAAAGGGGATTAGCCCTGCTATTGTTCAACATCGCATCCATTTAATCGACGATGCCAAGGCTGTTCGTGACGCGCAACGAAGGCTTAATCCAAAAATGAAAGATGCGCTGCGTGATGAAATTCTTAAACTTCTCGACAACGGAATCATTTACCCAATCTCTGATAGTTCATGGGTTAGCCCAATTCACGTTATACCGAAAAAGTCTGGGCTAACCGTTGTCAAGAATGATTCAAATGAACTTATTCCAACTCGTACTCAAACGGGTTGGTGTGTTTGCATTGACTATCGAAAACTAAATGTCGCAACACGAAAAGATCACTTCCCTTTATTGACCAAATGCTCGAACATTTAGCCGGCCACGAATTTTACTGCTTCCTTGATGGTTATTCCGGCTATAACCAAATTCCCATCGCTCCCGAAGAGCAAGAGAAAACAACTTTCACGTGTCCATTCGGTACCTTTACTTATCGACGTATGCCATTCGGACTTTGTAACGCTCCTGCGACCTTCCAACGATGCATGGTTAGAATCTTTTCTGACATGATTGAACGCTTTCTAGAAGTTTTTATGGATGATTTCTCAATCTTTGGCGATTCTTTTTCCTAATGTTTACATCATCTCGAATTGGTTCTAAATCGATGTAAAGAAAAACATTTGACTTTGAATTGGGAAAAATGCCACTTTATGGTCAAACAAGGCATAGTCCTTAGACATATCATCTCAAATAAAGGCATTGAGGTAGATAAAGCGAAAATCGATGTCATTGCAAATCTACCCATTCCCAAAACTGTTAAGGACATTCGATCATTTCTTGGACACGTTGGCTTTTACCGACACTTTGTGAAAGACTTTAGCAAAATTGCTCGTCCAATGATGACTCTTCTTAGAAAAGACGTTCCCTTCAATTTTAACTCTGATTGTATCTCTTCTTTTGAACGTCTTAAGAACGAACTCATTTCTGCTCCAATCATTTGTGCTCCCAATTGGGATCTTCCTTTCGAAAAATGTGTGATGCTTCGAACTTTGCCGTTGGTGCTGTCTTAGGACAACGCATCAACAAGATCCTTCACGTGATTTACTACGTGAGTATGACTTTGAAAGACGCTCAACTCAACTACACAACAACCGAAAAAGAGCTTCTAGCTGTCGTTTTTGCTCTCGAAAAATTCCGACAATACTTGATAGGGTCACACATTACTGTGTACACGGACCACTATGCACTTCGATATCTCTTCGCTAAAAAGGATGCCAAATCCCACTTGATTCGTTGGATACTTTTACTTCAAGAATTTGACCTTACAATTAAAGACAAAAAAGAATCTGATAAGGTCATAGCCGATCACTTGTCTCATCTTCCGAACGCACCATCTTCTTTGTCAATCAATGAAAACTTCCCCAATGAACAACTCCTTTCAATTTCTATCGACCCATGGTACGCTGATATAGTGAACTACTTAGTCACTAAAGAAACTCCCTCATCGTGGTCCAAACAGGACAAATGCAAATTCATGTCCCAAGTAAAGTATTTCTATTGGGATGATCCATACTTGTTCAAATATTGTCCCGACCAAATCATCTGACGTTGCATTCCGGATAATGAGATTAGGAGTGTTCTTTCATTTTGCCACGATCAAGCGTGTGGTGGACATTTCGGTCCTCGAAAAACTGCGGAAAAAGTGCTTCAGTGTGGTTTCTATTGGCCTTCTCTTTTCAAAGACTCGTTTGAATTTTGTAAAACTTGCGATCGATGTCAAATGCTTGGACGAATTTCTCGACGAGATATGATGCCTCTAAATCCCATTCTTACGATTGAAATCTTTGATGTATGGGGTATAGACTTTATGGGACCTTTTCCCAATTCTTTTGGAAACTTGTATATCCTTCTCGCTGTCGATTACGTTTCAAAATGGGTCGAAGCCGTTCCTTGTAAAACCAACGGCCAAAAAATTGTTGTGAAATTTCTCAAACAAAATATCTTTTCGAGGTTTGGCACACCTTGCACAATAATCAGTGATAACGAGACCCATTTTTGCAACCGTTCTTTTGAAACTTTAATGAAAAAATACTCGATAACCCACAAGTTATCGACTCCGTATCATCCTCAAACTTGTGGCCAAGTTGAAGTTTCAAATCGACAAATAAAACAAATCTTGGAGAAAACTGATAATAAAAATCGAAAAGATTGGTCTCAGAAATTGACCGACGCGCTTTGGGCTTACCGTACTGCTTTTAAAACTAACCTTGGGATGTCCCCATTTCGTTTAGTTTACGGTAAAGCTTGCCATTTACCCGTTGAAATCGAACACAAAGCGCTGTGGGAAATTAAGAACTTAAACTTTGATCTTGAGAAAGCTGGAGAAAACCGAAAACTACAACTCAACGAACTAGAAGAACTTAGGAACGACGCATATGAAAACGAGTAAATTTACAAAGAAAAAACCAAAGTTTTTCATGACAAGTCAATCTTAAAGAAAACGTTTTCGCCCAACCAAAAAGTTCTTTTATATGACTCAAGACTTCATTTATTCCCTGGGAAACTTAAATCGAGGTGGACCGGACCATTTGTGGTACGAACTGTTTTTCCACATGGTGCCATAGAAATAGAAAACCCCAGGGATGGATCGGTTTTCAAAGTCAATGGTCATCGTCTGAAACCTTTCTTGGAATTGCCAAATAACCAAGAGGAGGAGCTCATGATCCTTCATGAGCCAAGCTACGTCTAGTAAGAATGTTAACCCTCTTTTGTAAATATGTACATAGTTTTTCCCGCATTGATTGTGGGGACAGAGTCAAAATTAAGTGTGGGGGGAGCCTCATTTTCATTTTTTTAGTTTCATGATATTTTTGAATTTTGAATTTTTCTTTTAACTTAAAAAAAATTTCAAAATCTCAAAAACATTTTCTTTTTAGCATCTTGATTTATTTTGGAGGAAACACTATGGGATAAGTATAAGTTTTGGTTAATAAATTGCAAGTTTTGAAAATTTATTTGTCTTAACAAAAATAAAAATGAAGTTTGATTACAAATAACAATGGTTTAACTAGTATATAGGAAGGTTCATATGTGTTAATTATGAAGTATGTTCTAATTGAAAATCTTTGTTTGAAAAAATGGTAAATTTAAAGTAAAGGATATAACATTTTTATCTTCTAAGTTAAATGGTGCTAATATGATTTTGCAAAACTCTCTCTTTCTAAAAACAACATTTGTATATATGTATATATATATATATTTTTAACACCTAGAGTCATGTGTTCACACTCATGTGTTCGCTCTCCATGCTCCGTACCCTTCTCACGTAAGCCCGAAAGGCAGTGCATGATCGGTATATCTGGCCTCAGTTTACCTGAGTTAGGTGTATGTATATAAAAATTCTTTTTAATAACGCCTACAGTCGATAAGTGTTCACACTTGTGTGTTCACTCGCCACGCTCTATATTCCCCTCACATCAGTCCGCAAGGCAGGGCACGGGTAATATATCTGGCCTCAGTTTACCAGAGTTAGGCATATGTAAATATTGTCAATATCAATGAAATTTTCAAGTAAGAGAGAGTAAGCAATTGAAATCCAAGCACCATTTTAACTTGTTTGATTTAACTTGTTATTGAAAAGAAACGAGAATACTACTTTGACAAACTTTGATAATCAACTAAGGATTTATTTCATAGTTACACGTTGTTATCAACCAAAACAACGAGTTAAACTATTGTCTATTTGCTATGATAACTTGATTTTTGTTGGAAGTTTTGACAAGTAAATGACTTAAATTTTCAAGACAATAACCAAAACCTATATTTAACTTATGAGTGTCGAATTGAAAGTGAATCCTTCATTTGTAAATATTTTCAAAAACTTGCATTCATCCTATTGTAAATAAATCTTGCACTTTGTAAATATTTTCACTTTACATTGGATTTTGTGGGTAGTATCCACTTAAAACCCTCACGAGACAACACTCGTCCTACTGGGGACACCCAGAGGTTTAACGGCTTGTTTCATACGCTCAATGCAATCGTGCTCCCTACGAAAATGGATTTATCTTAGTTTTCCTTTATTCGAGGACGAATAAAAAGATAAGTGTGGGGGTATTTGATGTGCACGTAAATGTGCATATATTTACATCCATATTTTATCTCTTTTTATTTAAATAAACATCATATTTGGGCATTTTAACATGTTTAAAACCAAAATTCAATTATTTTCAAACCATCATATTTTCATCTTCATTCAGGGGCAAAATGGTCATTTTTGTGCTTGTGTCAATTTAAGAATTTTTACTTGGACATTTTTTGATAATTTTTATAGGAATTTGGATGCATATGGAAGAGGCTTATATGAAGATACATGCATGCACAAATGAAATATAAAGGAATGAAGAGGAAATAATTCAAGTTCAAGATCATGGAGGACCCCACCCACTTACCTAAATGTACAATTATGAGCTAATGGACAACTAAGTGGAGGTTAAAGCTTCATGCACAACAAATGATGGATTAATTAGTGGCTAATGGTTACTTGGTGGCCACACTTCCTAAATGGCATTTTAGGAAGCCCCCTAAAAATAGAATTAGGGTTTTATGCATGTATATATAGCCCTCTTGTGTACATGAAACTATCTTCTACTCTTTCATTTTACTTAGGAAATTAAGAGATCAAATTGTAATCTCAATGTTCTATGAAATAAATATAGCTTCCAAGCCTCTTTCTTCTCTCTTTTCTACATGTTTTTCTTTGTTTTTATGTTAATGCTTTTATTTATGTTCTTTTCTTTTCTTTGTTAGTAGAATAGTTTTACATTCATGCAAGTAGCGTAGCATAATTTCTTTTGTTGTAAGTAGTTTAATTACATTCTCTTTTTTGCTTATTCTCTATTTTCTTCTCTTTTTAATGTTGAAAGTTACTTGTGTTGCTTCAATGCCACAAAAGAGTAGCTAAACCCATTCAATTTAGGGGTAATGAAGCTCTCAAATATTATGTAATTTCAACATTTTATGATTTATGATCTCATTTGGTTTATGCTTCATGAAGTGAGTTTTGATGCAAGTTTATACAAGTGGGTTTGATAGCTTATATTATTTATGCAAATGAGCTATTCTTATTCAACATAAACACAATTTGCATCATCATTTGCTAATCCATTTTTGACTGTGAATTTAAAGTAAAATGAAATTTGATGATCTATATTAGTAGTTACAATAGTAAATAGATCATACTTAAAATAGCATTTGCTTTGGCTTCATTTTCATGAGAATTATAAGTGGTTTATTTGTTGTATTATAGTTTGATGGTTTGAGTTATGTTAATTGATAACATAAACAAACCATACTTATGATAAATACAACAATAGTTCACTTAATATCAAAAGCTAGAGATCACAAATTGTTTGTTTGTTGATTTACAAAAATATGAGAGTGGATTTGCCTCTAAATTGTTCTCTAGTTCAATAGTTTTTAAATCACATTTTAATTCTAGCTTTAGCTTCTTTTTGTAGTTAACAACTTTCATCTCACTTTGGTCTAATTTGATTGAATAGATTTTTAATCTCTCACAATTCCCTGTGGATCAACCTGTATTCGCCACGTACTACAAAGTGTATGTCGTGCGCTTGCGGTAAAATTTTATTTCAAAATTCGTTCGGCTATTTTCTAACTCGATAGACATTTATCCGTCCGAACAATCACCCTTAGGATTAGTATCAAGTAACCCTTGCACTTCAAATATCTTCACCTTCGATTTCATCATCTTCAGGATGGTTCCAATTCGAACGCTTATGTTTTTCGAAGTGGTTTTCGAATAACTAATGCTTATCCGATCCTGATCTCTTGGAACCAACATTCGATAATTTTAAACTGCTCAAGTTATTAATAGTGGACAAATCCACTATGCGGGGTGAGTATAGATTTGCATTTGAAAAATAATACATCCTATATTTATCCTTACTTTTCGATTTCAAGCAGTACTATCCCTTGATTAACAGTGAAGTTGGATAGGTTAGGAAGCTATTCTTGCCTCGACATACATTTTTAATTCTCGGGATAGAGACAAGTTTTCATACTTCGAAATTTGGTGTAAAGTATACGATGAAGTAACTTCCATATACTTAATTGATCATGACCCATTTATCGAAATTAACTCTCTCATATTTATCACTTTTTCGACATTTCGACTTCTCTATCCCTCGTCTAGAAAATCCCGTTCTAGATCTCATAAATAGTGGAATGTCTATCCATCGGCTTTTAGTGTTAAATACAAGACGACTTACTTTCCATAGAACATGTCAATGTTTTAGCATAATTTATCATATTTTTTTAGCTACTTAATGGCACAGACAAAAAAATCCTTGTATTTAAAAACCATCCTTTGTAGTAGAAAGTCACTTTCAAACAAACCGACCTTTAAAAATAAAGTGATTTAAAAGTAAAAACATTTATTTAATTAATTTATAATAAATTTAAACCTTTTATTTAAATAATAATTAGATAATAATTAAACCTTTTACTTAATTAATAATTAAATCTTTACTTAATTAATTAATTAAACCTTACTTACTTGATTAATTAAATAATAATTACACTTTACTTAATTCATTAATATTTAAAATATTTAAAATTCCTTTTTAATACTTATAATATATTTTAAAAGACTTTTCAAAAATATTTAAAGTAAAATCCCTTTTAACTTACATAAAAGTTGTTCATTTACAAACTATATCCATAGCGACTATCCCTATATGGACCATAACTTTCAAACTTGCTTTGTACATCAAAATAGCCTTTAAATCTTTTCCTTCCATACTTATACACATAAGTAAATTACTAACTAAAATTATTATCACAAATATAAAGTTCAAAACTTTGGTTTTATAAATGTACTCACCAAAATCAACTGAATTCAAATCAAACTACCACCGCACTTTGCATCAGCACACACGAATTTAATTTTTCTTCTTAAAGACTTTATTTTTAAGGCCTTGGGGTTTTGATTTTGGCTCGGTCTACGTCGAGGAGGGCTCGGCCTAGCTTTGAAAATAGTTTTTCTGACTTGTTTTCTGGAAGTGAGGAAGTGTAGAGAAGAAAGGAAGTATTTTGGCTATTGTTTTAAGGTTTCAAAGTGGAAAAGAAAGGATTTTTAACTTAGAAATTTTTGAAGAAGCCATGAAAAATAAAATGGAAAAAATAATAGTTTTGAAAATGAATGAATGAAATAAAATGAGAATTAAAAAAAATTGTTTTACATAAAATGAAATATAGAAAATTACCTTTTTACCCTTGGTCATTACCCTCCACATTTTGATGCCACATCACCCATCCTTACCTCATTACACATGCAACCTCCAATCCTCCCCCTCACATCACTTCACTTCTTTCACATGACAAGATGCAATCTTTTACATTTTCTTTTATTTTTAAAATTTTAAAAGAAAAGTAAACATACATTTTATTACTTAAATATTTAAACTTATTTTAGCTCTAAACATTTCTTAACTAAAGCATAGGTTATTTATATGTGTGTGTATACGTATACTCTAGTGTACACAACGTGTTTCGACAAATTTTAGACGATGAAAAGTCGAAAATCTAAAAAACAATTTTCGGTCACGTTTTCGATTTTTCTCCGAACTAATTATTTTTGTAAACCAAATTTTAAAAATACTCCACCATCATTAGTTATTATTTAAAAGTGGTTTATATGAGTTATAAAATCCATAAATTAATTATTAAAAAATATATCAAATATCTGTATTTAAAGTTATTAAATTTTGGGTCGTTACATCTCCCACTTTAGTCATGTTATGCAGTTTTTGTCAATGACTTATCTTATATTACACTGTAGCAATGTTATGCTCCTGTTTACCTGATTTACTTTTCTGTGTGCCATAAAATTATGAATAGAATCTTCCTAATATTGAGTTATTCATAAATTTTTAACCAACTCAGATATAGTAATCAAAATGGTGGACTACAGCCACACTTCTTTGCCTTTATCACTCATACGGAGGTCTTTAAGCCATGACCTCCCTCCAAATCCATCATCCACTCAACCCTTGAAGGAGTGGTATGTCAAAATGCAAGAAAGACACTATAAATATCTAAGGGAGCATGAAAGAGAGGAATAAGAGTGTTTGCGCCAAAAATTAGCACAAACACCAAATAGAAACTTTTTAAAGAGAATAAAATGGAAATAGTGGATAATAACAAAGAAACAGCAATTAACCGAAAGGAAAACACGCACACAACAATTTATAGTAGTTCGGTGTTGTTTGCCTACGTCCACTTTGAATAGATTTCTTTATTAGTTCCTTTATTATCTGAGTACAAGAGGGATATGATCAAAATCCTTAGTTATAAGAAAGTATAAAGCAACTTACTGCGTAAATGTCCCCAAAATGAACAACCAAGCCGGTATTTATAGATGAAGATGGCTAAATATCTCTATGAAAACTGGGCAGAAAGACCTAAAAAACAATATGGGCCCATAGGAGGGGTTGCATGGCCCAATTCCCAAAGAAGAAGGATCGGTACCGATCCCTTCTTTGGTTGAATTTTGGGGTGCGATCCCTGCGATGGCATCCTCATGCTAAAATATGCTTTGCCTCCAAGTTTCATGCCAATTGGATCAGTGGAGCTCGAGTTATTGCTTAATCCTCACTTCAATATTGTGTGCATGCTGCTTTATGCCGATCCCTTCCAAGGGAAGTATACCGATCCCTCTAACTATGTCCTATTGAGTAGCAATCCCTAAGCTAGGCTCCCTAGGGTCCTCATATCTTTCTCTCCAAATTTCATATGCATTGGACTTGTACATCTTGAGATATTGATTGTTTTCCATAGAAATGCTCTCATGCCTTGAAGCATGCAGATCCCTATTGTTAGAACTAATTTATGTCGATCCTTCCTAGGTGTTAAACTATATTTCATATTTCAAACACTCTGCCTTGCATATACATCAAGTCTATTCAACATTGACTTAATGTTACCATCTGTACTTGACTTCTGGGCCCCACAATCACCATTCTGGAGTCGTCGACCTTGATGGCAATCGAATCTAACTTATGCAATCGGTTCAATATAGCCGGGTTAAAATGTCGGATAACACTTGCCCTCCAAAGTGCGTCTTGTGATTATCATGATGTGCTTTGAATCGAAGCAAGTTAGAGTCGTCGAAGAGAAATCCGTTCAGTTCCCTGAATAGTTGTTATCCATCTGTCGAATTATTTTTCTAAGCTGTTGTATTTCTCATTGGTCATCATGACACTTGGTCGGTTTCCAATAGTATAAATCCAGGGTCATACTTCATTAGTTGATATATATAAGTCTGGTTCCATAAGACTAACAAACATTGGTTATCTGATCCAGCCTCAATCTCGATGGCTTCAGGTTTGATTTCAATTTCTGTCAATTTCAAAAATTGAACCTTTTGGGTCATGCATGTGCACGTTCATATACATGTTCTTTGTTGTTGGCTCCCGGGCCTGTTCGTACGTTCACGGGTCGTCGCCAATTTTCATTGCATTTTGTACGTACATGTTTTTAATAATTCATGCTCATGTTAGTTTGCATACATGCTCATGGCCGATCCCTCATTCATCATTCATATATATTTTTTCTTCTCCTTTATTATTATTATTATTATTATTATTATTATTTTAAGCATTTGTAGGGATCGACGCATGCTCAGTCGATCCCTCCATTCCATTTGTCGTGATCATAGGGATCGGTATATTTCATGTCGATCCCCCTCTCTTTTTTCAATCTTATTCACGTGCTTATATGGATCGGTATCTTTCATGATGATCCCTTCTGTCAACGTTTCGTGCCGAAGACATAGGCCAATCCCTTAGTCCACATATATAAATTAGCACTCCAACTTCCCTTCATCCTTACTTGCTTCATTTTCCCACCTTCCTTCAAAGCACCGAACCCTCTCATTCCTTCATCAAAATGAACCTCCTTCCCTTTTATCTTTAGCTCCAAACGAAATCCCTCTGCAATTTAACCTGCCTCACGAACCCGCTTCCTCTCACCTCCTATTTCTAACATCTCCAAACCATTTTTCTACACCTTTAGCTCATACATTTATGTAGGTAGGTTTTTAACTTATAACTTTCGATTTCATGATGAAATAATGGATTCCATACCATTGTCGATTGCAATGGTGCTTGATGCCTTGATGATTAAAGTGGCTTGGAGGAGGTGAGTCGTAGGGTGTGAAAGGGTTCGGCAGAATAAGTAAGGAGGAAGAAGAAGGGAGAGTAGAGGTGGGATCGGTGCGGAAGCTTGATGGGAGGAAGTTTGAAAATAGTGGATTGGAGAGATCGGTAGAGTGGACTATAGTGGAAGTAGGGATCGGCTAAGTAGGAGAGGGATCAATATTATTTGTGAAATGGTAGTAGGGATCGACACCCTTTGTTTGGAGAGAGGGGTCGGTAGGATTAGCTAAGTGGGAGTTCGATGGAGTTGGATAATGTGAAGGGGTCAGCAAATTTTGCTAAAGGAAAGGGATCAGAATCATCTATATGAAGAGTGGGATCGGTACCATTGTTTTAGGTAGGGATCGGCATATAGGGTTCGACGTAGAGGGGTCGGTGTATAAGGGTTGGCATATATGGATCATCACTTATGTTCCTGGCCTTGATACCTAATCCATAATGACTTGTTTGAGCAATTACAATCAACCCCATTTCAATGAACTTGAATATATGACGACGATGAACAACAGGACTTGTATGTTCAATATTGTACTTGGAAACTGAACGACCAAATCTTGGGAACTTCAAACATGAACTAGAACTTAGCATATGCACTTAAACAATATATCTCATAGTCTAATATGTCGATAATCGATCCCAAAGCTCACACAACCGATCAATCTCTTCGCCAGTTACGACGGTCAACGATGACGGTCACTCTGGTCAGAATCCAAAGTCTCGTCTTTTCACTTTTCTTTATTATTTTAAGCTGCTTATTTCTATAACACATCACACCGCACTACACTGCACTACACTAGCTTTCATTTAGCACGGGGGGACAAGTAAACTTTTCTAATCTCGATTATCTACTGAGTATAGTTGACATGGACTTTAGACGTTCAAAACATCTAGCTGCAATGTCTTCTGGACCAGCCTCACAACATAATAATCCCGAAGCTGAGTCGAGTTCCGCGACCATATCCGGTAGGCCTTTCTTGGTCATCAAACTGAGAAAACAGAAGTTTCCGGCCTGCCAGCCAACCTTTTTTCTAATGTTCCCGTCCTCCCGATGGAAGAAGTAAGTCCTATGCCCGACACTGTAGAAGGCGCCATACTCTTAGATAACCTAATAGATTCTCAAGCCTCCAGGATTGGTGAGGCCGCCCTTCGCGGACTATGTTCCAGATATGGAATTCCATTTGAAGATGACCTGGCTTCTTCGATAAATGACAGGGCTCACTTGCCCCCAGAGGGGTATATAGCATGCAACAAATTCATGTGCTGTGCTGGATGCGTGCAGCCCTTCAATTCTTTTATTCAGGAAATGTTAAGATATCTTGGGATAGCTTCCACTCAACTTCACCCAAACAGCTATGCTTTTCTCCATGGAACTTTTTTACTATTCATGAGTGTTCTGTTCCGTCCGCCAACTCCTGAGGACATAAGGTTCATTTATAACTTTAAACGACGATTAGGAAGTCCCTCCTATTTTTTTCTCGAGCCTTTACCTAATTGCCAAGTCTTAACCGGTGCTTGGAACAAACTTACCCTTCTCAAACACGAATGGTTATACGTTCAATGTTCGCCTCGCTTTGCAAGGTGATGGTTGGAAGGACGTAAGTGTCGTCTTCAATTTATTTCCAAATTCTGTAAGTCACATTCTGGACTAACTAACATTCTGAATATCCACATGTGTCCTCCCGCATCCAAAGGGCGATGGTTTTTCAAGAGTGATCTCCGTAATTCGTGCTACCCCTATTGAAGACAGGGACATCAGACTCCTCCTCACCAATGAGTTATTATCTCTATTTGGGCTACTGGAAGAAGGCTGCAGCATTGGGCTTCCTGGAAGTGCTGCATTACCAAGAAGCGCCGCCGAGCAAGAAAGGGATATGAATTACCCTATCATGCCACCAGTCGAGGGGACTTAGGATGATGCCAAAGAAGGCGAAATTAGGGGTACCCAAATTAATGAGCCCGATGATGCTGATGCAGGCCCAGGCAAGGCGCCTGTGGTCGAACCATCACAGGGCATGCAACCCCACACACCCGCTAAGAGAAGAAAGAAGCTTGCATATAAGCTTCGCAGGAGAAAAACTGCTAAGGACCAGAGTTCACTTCTATTGACAAAGAGTCATCTTCCCAACATATAGAAAGCTCGATGAAGGGTTTCTCGAATCTCCAAATTCCTGATGACATTATGACTCATGATTTTCCCAATATCAGTATTAAGGGGCTTGACTCTCCCTATAGAAGTGGGGATGGCGTTCTTCCCACCGGTCAAGGAGAGAAAATGCATATAAGCAAGGCTACAGCTACTGGTTCGTTGGGAGGAAATACTAGGACACTCATAATCATGTGCACTTCATCACATGCTTTTCACCTATCTTTTATACAACGGTTACTTATACACTTTTGTTTGGTTTTTGCAGGTGCAATGTCTCAATCTCGAGCCTTTGATCGCTAAGGAGCTACTCAATGCAATATGGATCTAGATGTGATTCAGAATCAGGTAGCAATAGAGAGAGGGATGATGACCGAGAAAGAAGTCGTCGCTTTGGGAATCTTAATCTTCAAAACATAAACCCCAATCTCGGTCGTCCCATCAGGAAGTGCAACTTAATCTTCCTATGCATAGTGGTGATCGGACCTCTTTTCATGGCGCTCCAGCTCTCGTACCGGTTGAGCAAAAGTCCAATCGTTGCTTCTGATCCATCTTTGCCGACCACTGCTCCTGAAGCTTTCACAATAGAGAAATTGGCCGAGCTTAAGGTCATTTTCCCAAAGATTTGTTTTGATGGGCTTAAGCTCCTCCCCTCCACCCGTACAATCCCAGGGACTGTTAAAGCAAGCTCTATCGCGTGGGTCAACGATGTTTTTGTGCAGCATGAATCGTTTCAGCACTTAGCAGAAAAAATCTCTGAGGTGCTTATTGAGCGACAACATAAGATAAATCTTCTCAAGCTAGAGGCGATCCATGATAAAGATATAATTAAGCACTAAGACAATGAGATCTCGGAGTTAACGACAAAACTAACTGAAGCAGGAAAAAGTACAAAGGAAACGTCTGAGGCAGTGAGTCGTCTAGAAACTACCCATAAAAAAGAACTTGATGTTGCCCTCAACCGCAGCGGTGCACTCACCTTGGAAAAAGATTCCTTGCAAAAGGAGAAAAATAACTTGGTCTGGCACGTTGAGGAGCTTGAAAAGCTTTTGAAGAAAGAGAGGGAAGATCGAAGCTCGAGAAGAATTGCAGAGATATTGCGAAGAAGCCGTTGAAGCCCGGAGTTTGAAGATTAAACTTGATGAGCAACTTGCTCAGATTGAAGTCCTCAAAGAAGAGGCAAAGGAAGTGGGCCACAACGAGATGAGAGAATAGCTCGAAGCCTAGATAGAGGTTGCCAAGGAAACCGGTTCAATGAAATCAAGGACATGTTCGATCGTCTGATCGTCGAATAGAATGCTAAAGTCCTTCTCTACCATGATCTGAGCTTTCTTGGTAAGGGTTATCTTGAGTCGCTCGTCGAGGCCTGGGAGTATATTGTTGAAACGAAAAGGAGAGACCTTAGCCAAGCCGATTTAGATGAAGAGAAATTAGTGTGGGAGATCCTTCGTGGAAATGAACCCCTAGACCTTGCCGTCGCGAGACTCCGATACTTTGACATTCTAACATCTTCTGGCAAGGGGAAAAATATCGCTGGATATTCGGAGTCTGATCCCAAGGGCCCCTTTTCTTTTCAAGCAGCCGGAGCATCAGTTTCTTTCAGTTCAGGACAATATCTAAGCTACGATCCGGAAAAACCCGGTTATCAGTTTAAAGTGCCAACCCCCATTCTAGAAGGAGGGACCCCGACAACGGTAGAAAGTCAGCTCGATGCAAGTATTTCATCCTATCTTTCACTTTTCGATCGGTTTATGTCTTCATGTCCAATAGTCATAGGCTTATCTTCTTGTTTCTGCGAATCTATAGGTCTTCCAGGTCCTGGCCAAACTTCGAAAAGTGGTGCTGCTATGGAGCAACAATCAACATCAACTAAGACCCCAGCGGCCATCGATGCTCCAAGGCCCGATGCTCAAGTCATTGAAGCACTTGATGACGATAAGACTGAAGATCCGCTGCCACTGGATGAATATGATGATGTTATGATCACTGGCGCTACTAAACACACCGATGAGCTTAGCCTGAAGGAGCACGTTGAGAAGGAGGAGTTGTTGAAGAAACAAGCCAAGTCTGAACCCATTGATGCAGATATTTGATGATCCAAATCTCATCCCACTACAAGTCATTCCCCTGGCGGGATTTATGAAAAATTCCCTCCTACTTTTAAAAGCTTCCCTGCCAAGGCGGTAAAGGATCGAGGAAGCGGACGGGCGGAAATTCGGGTGAGGCCACTCCCGAAAAATCCAAAAAGGAGAGAAGACAAAAGAAATAGCCATCATTTTGGCCATGTTTGCACATAGCTTGTGTAGTTATTTTTCTCTTTATTGTCTATTAATGTACGGGTACAACCCCATTTTCTAAATAAACTTGCATCACAATTTTGAAGCTTATTATGTGAATAAAGGGTTTTTTTTCTGTTGAACCCTTGTGTGAATTGTTATTTAAGTAGTTCAGCCATTACTTTCCATTCAATGTACTTGTAATTCATTGCTCGTTGCTTTGAATGATAATCCGTTAATTCTATCCCAAAGCCTCCATACGGTTGTGGCCCTAAGTCGTATCAAACACGGGGCTTGAGCCTTAATGTTGTGTTGTCGGATTCAGCGGTTTGAGTGATTATGCTCCTGCACTAAGTCTCGGGTTAGCAGAGTTAGAGGTGGATGATCAAACTCCATCCTTAATGAGTTTATACTCCTCCTATCAATTTCAGGTTGGAGTTTGTGGAATAGTGAGCGGTCGAACCGCACTCGCCTATTTGCTTATACTTGTATCCATACTCTAGGGATAAGAGCTAGTTAGCGGGCGGTAGAATCGCGCCCGGCTTGTATTTATACTCCAATCCACGTTTCGGGGACTTTGAGTTAGTTCGCGGGTAGTCGATTCACACCCGATTTATACTTATACTCCAATCCGCACTTTGGAGACTTGGAGTTAGTTCGAAGAATAGTCGGATTGTACTATTCTTAATCCATTTATTTACCCCTAGGGTCCGGGGTTTGATTTAGCGAGCGATCGGTCATGTCACGATTTCTTTTGATTTATTTCAGTCCCATCACTCGGCGAGACTTATTCAGTCATCGAATGGTCGAGTCGCATCCATTCCTCGTTATGTATTCTGTCCATCAGGTTATGAACGAGAGTCATTAAATGAACGGTCGGACCATGCTCATCTTGTTTAAGTCAATCGGGAATTAGCATAATAAGTTAGTCCCAAACTTTGGGAACCTGTTCGGATGTATCGACATCAATCAGTTTCGTAATGTAACTAACATGTAACATTATAGCAAACACGGATATGAAGGAAGTTTAAAACTTTATTTGCTAAACGGAAGGAAATGGCATAACTTGTCTTATTACATATCTAGAAAATCAAATGCTAAAGCAAATTATGAAAGTAAATACAACTAAATGAAAAATAAATAAGCTAAGTGAAATAGCGTCGTAAATGCTCGCTATTCCACGCCTTTGGGAGTGTGATGCCATCAACAATTGCTAGCTTGAAAGTTTCCTCTCTAAGCCTCTATTCAATGACGTACGGTCCTTTCCAGGTTGGATTCATATGCGACGGGGTAGGAAAAACCCGTTTCAAGACGAGATCGCCGATTTCAAAGATTCTAGGCCGGACTTTAGTGTTGTAGTATCGGGCTATTCAGAGTCGGTGCATAGCTACCCTCAAATCAGCTTCCTCACGCTTCTCATCTATAAAGTCCAGAGATTCCAAGAGGAGGTCTATATTTGTTCTGGTATCATAGTGGGACACTCAGTGAGAAGGAACTTCGAGCTCAATAGAAATAACGGCTTCAGAACCGTAAGCAAGGGTGAATGGAGTATGGCCAGTCGCGGACTTGTGTGTGGTCCTATAAGCCCATAATGCTGTCGGGGGTTCATCCACCCACTTGCCTCTAGCCTTTTCCAAACGCTTCCTCAGAATGGATTTTATGGCTTAGTTTACAGCTTCAACTTGCCCATTTGCTTGAGGGTGAACAACTGTTGCAAATCTCTTTTCAATACGATGCCGACGGCAGAAGTATTTGAATTCGGCACTGTCGAATTGAGTTCCATTATCTGTTACAATAGTTCGTGGAAGACCGAAACGACAGATGATGTTCCGAACAATGAAGTTGATTACTTTCTTAGTTGTGAATGTAGCTAATGGTTCTTCTTCAACCCATTTGGTAAAGTACTCAACTTCAACAATAGCGTGCTTCGCACCATCTTTAAAGATCGGTAAGGAACCGATAATGTCTATACCCCACATGGAAAAAGGCCATAGGCTGATCATATGTGTTATTTCTGTCGGTGGAGCTCTTGGGACTTTTGCATATCTGGCACTTGTCACATCGCCTTACATAATCAGCAGCGTCTCGATTGATAGTATGCCAATAATACCCGTAATGGAATATTTTCTTTGCTAGAGTTTGCCCTCCCCCCCAGTGTGATCGCCACATTCTCCTTCATGAACTTCTTTTAAGACTAATTTTATCTCTTTATGAGCAATACACCGGAGCAAGGGAATAGAAAAACCCTTTTTGTACATAACTCCTTCCTGTATGATATATTGTGAAGCTTTACGAAGAACTTGTCACTTTTTATTCCTTTGTTCAGGAAGGACTCCTTGTAGCAAATAATTTTTAATCGGAGTCATCCATGATTCCCTCTCAGGCTCCATCTCTATTACCCGGTCGATTTCCATCAGGTTTATACTTGGGGCATTTAATACTTCAACAGAAACCAAGCCCATCTGTTGTGCATCCCCGTTGCTAGCAAACTATACTAATGAATCAGCCTCTTTGTTTTGATCCTGAGGAATATGTGTAATGTCATAATACTCAAAGTCAGTCAACAACTCTTGGACTTGGGTAAGGTATGGAGCAAGCTGTTGTCCTTTAGCTCGGTAATCTCCCCTAACTTGGTATACTACCAATTATGAGTCACAAAATATTTCAAGAGACTTTATTCTCAGTTCTCTGGCAAGTTTAAGTCCAACAATCAGAGACTCATACTCAGCTTCATTGTTTGCCGCAAGGAAATCAAGCTTTAAGGCATAGCAGATTGACCGATCTTCAGGAGTTACAAGCACAATTCCAGCTCCAGAATAGTGATCATTGGATGCCCATCAGTATACAATTTCCACCTTGTGGTAGGGAGTTACAAGCACTTATAGTGTGTAATGACACGGCTAAGTAGATATATAAATTTTCTTGGTCCACTGGCTTTGACAAGATGGAAGGTCTCTCCAAGTGGTTCACCAAAGCTTAGAATGTGTCTTTTCAATCCTGTGTCCATTAAAAATTCCCTTTTCCTCTCCTAATCAAGTCAAAGAAATTAATGCATTTTTCGGTAGCTCTGAAAATGAATCGGCTTAAGGCAGCAACTTTTCCATTCAGCTCTGTACTTGTTTGATAGTCTTTGGCGCTTGGATATCGTAGATAGATTGAATTTTCTTGGGATTAGCTTCAATTCCTCGGGCATTAACAATAAAACCCAAGAACTTCCCCGATGCTACATCAAAAGAACACTTCAAAGGATTAGTCTTCATTTTATATTATCGGAGGATGCCAAACATTTCTGCCAAATCTCTAATGTGGTGGTTAGACTGTCGTGACTTCACGAGCATATCATCTACATATACCTCCTTCATTTTTCCGATTTAATTTTTAAACATTCTGTTAATTAGGCGCTGATAGGTCGGTCCTGCAAATTCTTTAGCCCAAACGGCATTACCTCATAGCAATATAATCCAATGTTGGTAATGAACTGATGTGCTCTTGATCAGGAATGTGCATCGAAATTTGGTTATATCCCGAGTATGCATCCATCAACGATAGCAATTCGTGTCCCGCGGTTGAGTCTATCAGCTGGTCGATCCTTGGAAGGGGAATTATTTTCGAGCATTCCTTGTTCAAGTTCGAGTAATCAACACACGTCCACTACTTCATATTCGCCTTTCTCACAAGTACAGGATTAGATACCCACTTAAGGTAGAGGTCATCGTGAATAAACACATTGTCTTTGAGTCTATCCACCTCCTCTTTAAGAGCGGCAGATCTCTTTGGATCCATGCCACGTCTTTTTTGTTTCACTGGGACATGCCTCAGGTCAATATTCACTACATGGCTTGCAATGGCAGGCGAGATCCCACATATGTCGGAGTGAGTCCAAGCGAACACATGAGATTCGCTCGGAGAAATCCAGTAAGTTCTTTCACCATCGGAGGGCTGAGCTACGACTCGATCTTTAGGACCCATGACGAGTCACCGTGGCTGACTGTGATGTCAATCGTCAGCTCAGCCGGTGCAGCCTTGGTCTCTTTCGGCTCCTCCTTGTCATCTCTCGGATCTATATCTCTATAGAGCAGACTGTGGCGCCCGAGCCAAGGCTCAGGCGCTAGCTGTCATCTTCGGTGGCTGGGATGCGGACTGACTTGTCCACACCCTTACCTTTCTCTTTCTATTGAGCATCCCTCAATTCAGCTACATAACAGGCACGTCCAGCCGCTCGATCACCATAAACAACTCCGACTCCAATATATATCGGGAAATTCAAAGTCAAGCACCATGGTGCAAGAGCTGCCCGAAACTCAGCTAGGGTCGGTCGGCCCAGAAAAACGTTGTATGGAGAGTCAACATCTAAAACAAAAAAGGCAAAATTCGTACTCTCCTACGGTCACCTTCTCCCAACTCTATAGGTAATTCAAAATAATCAACAGCTTCAGTTGCAGCACCATTAAAGCCATGAATGCGGGCTTTAGACGATTTCAAGTCCTTTGCTTCCATCCTCATCTGATCATATGCCTTTTTGAAAATTATATTTACAGAACTTCCACAGTCAACCAATATCCTTCTGACTAAAGCAGAGCCGATCATGGCTGAAATGACCATTGGGTCGATCGTCGGTGCCTCCACTTTTTCTGCATCTCTGTTTCTGAACACAATATCAACTGCCATCGTACACTGCTATTTTGCCAGAGCTCCATCTTTTGTGTTTGAACAACATTCAAAATCCACGTGCTTAATCGCGCTAGCATAGCGCTCCATTTTATGCCAAATCTTATCAGCCGGATGCGGTCCTTCGGTTATTGTATTGATTACCAATCTTCCACCAGTCCACACAGGCTCCTCGGCCCTATGCGGTGCTTGTCCTTGGCTAGGGTTAGATGTCCTTTACCCGCCATCCTAAGGGGTTTTCACAAACTGGTGTAACTTTCTTTCTCGAATCAGCTTTTCGATAATATCCTGGAGATATCTGCATTCATTTGTGTCATGCCCATAACATTCATGAAACCGACAATATTTTTTGGTTTGTTTCTGCTTCTCTGTTGATTCTTTTGGAGGCGGCTTCCTGTACTACAAGTATTGTATTTAGACAAACAGATATTCTATAGGGCTGTATTCAGTGGCGTGTAAGTATTATTCATTAAAATCCTAGGCTTTCCTATTCCAGAATCCCTCTTTCATTCTTGGCTCCTATCTTCGCCTTTTTTTGTTGATACGGTTTGTTCTGGACATTCACTTTAACTTTTCTCAAGCTTTCATTAGACTGCTTTACAACAATATTACTCTGTACTACCTCTCCATTCGGTCCTACAACATTCTTCTTCTTAGAGGATCTGGCTTCCTCCTTCCTCAAATACCGAGTCGCCTTTGCATAAAAGCGTTCCAACGTTGCGGGTGGTTTGCCAACTAACTAATCGCAAAAATCAGATTCTAGATCAATTTCTCTTGTCACGACCATTAATATTGCATGAACATTCGGATTACTGATTTTTGTAATAGCTGTATGGAATCTTTCCAAATAATCTTTCAACGATTCTCCTGGAGCCCAGATCATGCTGGACAGGGACATTACATCTTTGGGGCAAGTTGCATGCATTCGAAACTGCTCCACAAACCTTGTTGCCAAATCATCAAATCTAGAGATCGACTGTGGAGGTAGCCTTGTAAACTACAGCATTACTATTCCAAAGAGAGTTATAGGAAAACATCTACACTTGGTTGCATCATCTGCTCGTATGGAAACCATCAGCCATTCATATCTCATGATATGCTGACTGGGGTCAGTTTTTCCCTCGTAGGCAGGCATCGACGGCATGTTGAACCTCCTTGGATACTCTACATGTAGGACATTATTAGCGAACGGGGTATGGCTTCTCAAGATTCCCTATTCATCATTGGTCAAGTCTTGGCTCTCTTACTAATTGTCTAAGGATAGCCAACAAGTCCGGCATTTGGATAGTTGGCGCCAAGTGGTGGTCATGTTCCACCTTACATGAATGGTCTGATCGATGTCTACGGGCTGTTCCACGCCTCCTTGGTTCAACATCTTCCCTATGCGTGTCTCGTAAATTCACTTTATCATCATTTCGAGGAAGCACTTAGTCAACATTTAACTGAACTCCATCATCCAAATCGGCTACGGCAGCTCCAGCTTGCATCTTAGTGTGCATAGGTAAGTTCCTTCCTCTAGAGGAGGGATCGGTACCGATCCCTATGGAGGGATCGGCACCGATCGATCCTGGCGGACCATGATGGACTACCTGTTGATGCCCTGAAGTTTTTGCACAATATTCATCTGTTCTGCGGCACCATACCTACGAACTAGAACCCTCCGATGCCGAGTAAGATGTAGGGTCCCTCTTAGCTTTTCCTCACTATTGTTGAGTGAGTTAGTTCATTAGGTTGATATTGGTCTGAATCTGCTGATTTAATTGTGGATGGCTATCCATTAGTTCTCTCATCAAATTATAGAATTCAGTTCTTGTAATAGAATCAGTTGGGTTCTGGACTTCAATCGGTTCAGCATTCACATCCATTGGTTGACTGCTCGGGCCTCTTTGTTGGATACTAACATTCTTGTTTCCCTCTATGTTCTAAGAAGTAGATACAGTGTTCCTCACTATTATTGATAGCTTTGCTTAGATTTTTGCCAATATGAATAGTATAAGCAAACTTTCTGAAGATAACTATGGATCTCCTTTAGGGGATTTATGCAATCTAGTAGCAACAAAGGGATCCTAATTAACTGAGAATCAAAGTTCCCAATGGAGGCAATAAACATTTTGCACCAATAATTGGCACAAACACCCAATAGAAACTTTTTGAAGAGAATTAAATGAAGAATAAAATGGAAACAGTGAATAATAATAAAGAAACAGCTATTCACTGAAAGAAAAACGCGCACACAACGATTTATAGTGGTTCGGCGTTGTTTGCCTACGTCCACTTTGAATGGATTGCTTATTAATTCCTTTATAATCTTAGTACAAGAGGGATATGATCAAAATCCTTAGTTACAAGAAAGTATATAGCAACTAGCAGCGTAAAAGTCCCCAAATTGAACAACTAAGCCAGTATTTATAGTCGAAGATGGACAAATATCTCTCCGAAAACTCGATAGAAAGACCTTCAAAACCTTATGGGCCAACATGAGGGGTCGCATGGCCCAATTTCCAAAGAAGAGGGATCGGTACCGATCCCTTCTTTGGTTTAATTTTGGGGTGTGATCCCTATGATGGCTTCCTCATGTTAAAATATGCTTAGCCTCCAAATTTTATGCCAACTGGATCAGTGGAACTCGAGTTATTGCTTAATCTTCACTTCAATATGGTGTGCATGCTGCTTTCTACCGATCCCTTCAAAGGAAGTATAATGATCCCTCCAACTTTTTCCTATATAGGTACGATCCTTAGGGTAGGCTCCCTAGTGTCCTCATATCTTGCTATCCAAATTTCATATGCATTGGACTTGTAGATCTTGGGATATTGATTGTTTTCCATAGGAATGATCTCACACCTTCAAACATGCCGATCTGTATTGTTAGAACTAATTTATGCCGATCCCTCCCAGGTGTTAAACCATATTTCATATTTCGAACACTCTGCCTTGCATATACATAAAGTCCATTCAACATTAACTTCATGTTGCCATCTGTACTGGACTTCTGGTCCACACAATCACCACTCTGGAGTCATCGACCTTGATGGCAGTCGAATCTGACTTGTGCAATCAGTTCAATATAACCGATTAAAATGCCGAATAATAAAGAGCTTCGGCTAAGGGAAAAGGGAAGACGACTTGGAGAACAACTTAGAAGCCAACATAGATGTAGGCAAAGAGGACAAAAACTTTGTAACCAATGGATTGAAAGAAAATATGAGGTTGATTCTCCTTTAATCTTTTGTATCTATGGAGTATCGGTTATGTATTCCATCATAAGAAGTGAAAAGGACATCGGACAGTGCCACTATAGATGCTCAAACTTTCTAGACAGTTGTGAGTTATGGCAATGGATTGACGATCCATTCCCTTAATGAGATATAGAATATGCACCGATTTTGAATATGAAATAGCAGTGCTTCGTAGCAGGCTAAGTTCATTAGAATTTCAAGGTAGTCGTAGACAGTACTGAATTACGAGATTTAGTATTATTTATGTATATATATGTTTGTTTGTGTTTGTTTACGTATGGTTGCATTTTGTATGTTTATGTATGCTTATGCATGTGCTTATGTATGTTTCCTTATGTTTATATATGAAATTGACCGAGGTGTAGTTATGTTGGGTTTATACATGTTTGTTATTTACAAATTTGTTTGAATTAGAGAACATACCATAAAAACTTAGAAATTGTACATAATTTGATAAGATAGGAGGAAATATATAGAAATACATAGAACAAACATAATCCATATAATACATAACACAAACATAGAATAAACATAATGCATAGAAATACATAAAACAATGAAATCACTTAAACTGTCAAATATAACTAACCCATAGATCATATATAACATAACCAATAAAGTTTGTTTGATAATCCATATAATACAAAGAGTTCAATATTGATCGAGACATCTCAAACACATCTTCTTGTTCCACTTCGGCTATAATTTTTCGGTATTTTCGACATGCTCTAGTAAACGTAACATAAGTACTCTTAGTATCCAAGCTTCATTAATGGTGATCAAGAAATCTTAATCAACCTCCTCTTTTATGTGTCAATGATCGGCTTTTATATAATCTTTTATCAACAATAAATAAACATGTGGGTTCCAAGTTTGATTTGCTATTTAGTATATTATGAATTTTCCATACCAACCTTGCATTATTAATAGAAATTTCATGATCCGCGTGATCTGCAACAGCTAATTTGAAATGTACACGTGTCAACCATCTGCGTATATGAAAGAAATACAGTTGTGTTTGTTATAAGAGGGTGATCCACATGACTTGCCACAGCTAATTCGGAACGTACATGTGTCAACCATCTGCATTTCTGAAAGAAACATAGTTGTGCTTGATACAAGTTAGCTTTTATCAATGACTTATCCTACGTTGTGCAACTTTTATCAAAGAAGTGTCCTATCTCACACTGTAGCCATGTTATGCACTCTGATTCCATCCAATGACCCGACCCATCTTACACTATAGCCATATTGTTCACTCATATTCCATTCAATAACACGTCCCATCTTACATTAGGCCATGTTATGCAGATACCATCCAATGTCTTATCCCTTATTAAACTATAGCCATGTTGTGCAGAAATCATTCAATGGCTTATCCCATCTTACACTTTAGCCATGTTGTGAATATACCATTCAATGACTTGTGTTATCTCCCATATCTATATATATACTGTATTGTGTATATACTCAGAGCATAAATACAAAAAAAAATAAGCAAAGCACAAACCAAATTACAAAGTAATCTACATGAAAATTTGTCCATATCCTTACTACTACAAGCAAAACATGGAACAAATGACTGATGAGGGGGAAGAGCTATACAATCAAATTGTCGAGTTTGGTACATAATAGTTTATGCAAGGATATTCTTATTTTTTGGTGAAGACTCTTCTAGTAACCGTCATGGTAGCATTCTTGGAAGAATTGACCGACGACACAAGAGAGACTATAATGATGGACATGATAGCAGGCTGATGAAGGACTACTTTACTGAAAATCCAACCTACGATATTACATTGTTCTATCATCGATTTTGCATGAGTCCGGATATTTTTAGTAGATTTATTTAAAACTCCATGAAAATAACTGTAACACCCCTAATTTTGGTTAACATTATTTAGGAAATTTAATTAGATAGATTAAATAAAATAATGTATTGAGATAAAGAGAAAGATATTTGATAAATAGATGTGGTTGTGCCTTAAATAATTGGTTAATAAGATTAATTAAACCATAAGGAGAAGGAGGAATAATGTGAGTGGTAAAATATGAATAATCGCTTATTTCCTAACCGTAGCTCTTCCTTTCTCATTATCCTCATTCCATTTCATTTCATACAAATTAAAACAAACTTGACGCCGGCCATTGCTAAGGAAAACAAGAGGAGAAAAGCAAAGGAAACCAAAAGAAAAGCTAAGGGGAATTTAATCAACACTTAGTCTCAAATCTCTTTATCCAATCATGATGAATAATAGTTATCAATCTCACTTTTGCTTGTTTGTCTCAGTTTTATGCTTAAACCCATATTTTATGATGATATTATGCTAAATTATGAATAATTGTTGCATTATGTGCATGTTTGATAATTTATTGGATTATTTATGAAATTATTTAATAGGTTTTAAGTGCAGAAACCTATTTTTTGACCATCAATTGACTTGAAATTTGGATATGATGTTTAAAACATTAATATGGAGATAATTTTTTAATTTCATAACTTTCCAAGCTTGTATAAATATTTTATGAATTTCCTAAGTAAGGAAATGGATTTATTTCATGTTTTAATTATTGAATATAATTAAATAATTATTTTGGCCCTAAAATTTTTATACCTGAAAGAATATGTTAATTTTGATTTTTGGGGATTTTCCCTAGTGATTATGAATTTATTATGCTAGACAAGCATTTAAATTAATATAAACTAAGGATATTGAGTAATTAAGTTAATAAATGTTTTTGAATGATAAAACTGACTTGTGGTAGTTTTCTGAAAAGAAACTGGTAAAGTTTGTTTTTAACCAATAGAAAATTGACAAGCGATTAGACTTGGTGAAAAGAAATTCCTTTATATAGAAATAAAATAGTTTTTATATTAATTACGATATTGCCATGTCATATGTTAGAATGCCAGATGCTTGAGGATGGTCGATATTCATCCACTATAAAATTCGGCATCAACATGAGTAGATGCATATGATATTAAATTATGTCGGTATGGAATGATCTATTCAGGTTAAAGAGATATATAGATGTATATAAATGGACTTTGGCATACCATCACTTCGACATCAATGATTTCATAACTCAACAGAACAATTTTAACATTCCTTGTCCTTTTATTTATGAAACCCATATCATGATGCTGTAAGTCTTCTACCTTAAAACCTATACCTTAAAGGCTTTGATCCCACAAGTTCTTATTTCTGATATTAATTAGTTGAGGAGATGATGCCTCAAGTTCTTATTTTTGATATGAATTAATTTGAGGCAATGATGCCGCAAGTTCTTATTTTTGATATGAATTAATTTGAGGCAATGATGTCGCAAGTTCTTATTCCCGATATGAATTAATTTAAGGCAATGATACCGCAAGTTCTTATTTTCGGTATGAGTTATTTTAAGGCAATGATGACGCAAGTTCTTATTTCTGATATGAATTATTTTAAGGCAATGATGCCATAAGTTATCAATTTCGTATTCCTATTTTCTAAGTTGAAAGCCTTTATACTATGAAAATCTAATAACAAGTTTCGTAGGTCCGACAACCTATATACTTATATTACACGACAAGAATGATTTCGGCCCTATGGCCTTAAGTTTTATAAATCAGAGTACTTTATTATAACTTCGATATTGAAAGGGGGGCAACCACCTATATCGACTGTATTGATGCCACATTTTATCAATTTAAATAGCTTTATTTGATGGCTTGATAGCCTAAGGTCTTAGGGGTGCAACTTCCTCCTATTGATTTCAAATTAATGAAAGTTATTTCAAAAAGAGAAATATTCTGGCATAATACTTTGACTAAGTAAAAGGGCTATATTTTCCTCGTTATAAATATGATTTAGAGGGATAAATCGTTTATAAAGACTTACATTTCCAAGGAAATAAAAAGGGTATTGTAGCCCAAGGTTTTACATGAGAATTATTGTTATCACCATTAGATAAGTTGTGATAAGATATCTTGGCTTAAGGATTAAAGATTAGAAAACCAGATATTGGGACTGGTGTAGGGTCACGACTTATACTTCAACTGTAAGGCCCTCATTGATATTGGTCCATAATTCCAGTGCATGGAGCTTTGTTGAAGGTAAAGACTAAAAGTAGGTTTATGCACAAAAGGGAATCTATAACTTAGATAGGTTATTGGTTGGCCTGCAAAACCATTAGGTTCATAGTGAGCCTAGCAAAACTATGAGATAGACGGATAGTTAGGATTACACTATGAAGATTATGTTCAGACGGACAGTCCAGTTTCCTCCTAATGGTAATTTGGAGAATTTGGTATATCTGGTAGGCCCGAATCAGCTATATAGGTTAGTAGTAACCTTGGGAAAACTATGATCTAGGAACAAACTGGTCAGATTTACCCATGTGGCATGCATGCATATGATTATTTTATGTTTGTTTAACCATTTTGATTTCAGAAGCATGATTTTGATTGACGTACTTTCAGAAGATACTAGTCAGGCGAAAACCCGTTCCGCTCAGCGACGTGGTCTCACTAGATATCAAATTTCGAGATGTCATATTATTATTCATACTAGAATTTTTGTTAGACCCAAAGTCATTTTTTCCCCTTTAACTCTCGAGTGCTCATTTTAATAGTGTGAGAGTAAGGTTTACAGGTTTCTAGTTGACGAATAAAGCTTTTGAAGACGTGCAGGAGGCAATTTAGCTATGTTAAGGAGATATTTTGTCCATTATCATTTCATTTTGTCTAAATGTATATAATGACAGAATATGTATCTGTCAAGTAGTAATTTCTGATCAACTAAGGGGCATCTTCACATGTTGCTCTTGGAGTATTTTGTAATAATTATATTTTATCTGAACCTAAGCAATGTTTGGTATTATGTAATGAATATGGAAAATATTAATGAAATGTCATTTGAAAATTTTCGTGTTTCTGTGCTTCTGATGTTATTGATATGATTAACATGATTGCATTTTATCATCGAAAATTAATACTATGGATGACTGCAGCATCTATAGTACTTAGTTTCAAGCATTAAAAAAGGGGTTGTTACAACTTGGTATCAGAGCAAAGGTTTATGTAAAAGTAAAAGAATTTTGTACTTAAAACAAGTTTTGAAAACATAATCCAAATGAATCAATGTATAAGATTGGGGTATGAGATAATGCTACAGTAACATACTTGTATTTGCTATGCATAAGTATGTATCCTATCTCTATTCTTCCCTTTCTCTTGACCATTCTTCTATATCTTACTAAGTTTTGAATGCAGATTTAAGGAAATTAAGGCATTAAGGTAGGAAATGAAAGAGTGAATCTCGATGGAGGAAGCACCACAACCAGTGGAAATATCATACCTAACACTAGAAGGAACCTGGGTCAACAAGCAACTACAAATATGGGTGCTGGAATGCCATCGGTGGATATGGGAGCTATGTATTAGTTCTTTGTTAATATGATGCAAGTTGGAGCTGCAGCTGGATTGTTTGGGGGAAATGCTGCTAATATAGGAGGAGCAAATCCTCAAGTTCTTATTATCAATAACTATGTTGTGTTGAGTCGGGATTATGCTAGACTCGGAGGAAAGCTATTTATTGGAACCGAAGATGTTATCGAAGTAGACAATTGGCTATTGCGTTGTGAAAGGATTTCATAGACTTAGGCTAGAAGAGGAGATTGGCATCCAGGCAATTGTAAGGAGCTGCACTGTACTAGTGGAACAATGTAGCTATGAGAATACAAGAAGAGAACTTGACTTAGGCTAAGTTCAAAAAGAGATTTGAAGAGAGATTTATGTTTGAAATAGCCAAGTCAACTTTGGTCAGAAAGTTTGTTGAATTAGAGCAAGGAGATATATCAATGCTTGAGTATGTGACTAGATTTGAAGAGTTATCTAGGTATGGATATGCTACTGTAGACATAGTGATAAAGAGAAAAGAGATGTTTATTGGGAGATTGAAACCAGAGCTTGCTAGGGCAACACTACCTCATCTTAAAGACCTATGCGATGTAGTAGTGGAGATGGCATTGAGGAATAAAGAAATGCTTGCGTTATTTGGTAGCAACAAACAGGTAGTGACTCGGTGTGGTCAAAGTCAAAAAAGAAAGTTCTTTCAAAAAAAAGAGCTCGGAAGGGTGGAACTGCCAAGAAAGGAAAAGTTAATGTTGTTTGCTTCAAATGTGACAAGAAGGGGCACTTTGCAAATGAGTATCGTTCTGGAGATGGAAAGAAGGTCATTGGAAGGAAGAACATCAGATGTTTCAACTGTGACCAGATAGGCATTACAAGAACCAGCGTCAAGAACACGCCAAGGCTGAAAAAGGAAAACTATTTGCTTTTGAACCATCTACTTCGAGCCCAACATCAGAAGAGAAGGGAAAGACTATGATGGGAGGTACACTTTTGATTCATGAAATACATGTTAGAGTATAGTTTGATATTGGTGCATCACATTCTTTTATCTCTCATTATTTGCTAGATAAGCTAAGTTTAGAACCTTCATATCTTGTTCCTTTCTTAAGGGTTGCGAACCTAATAGGAGGGTATGCAACTCTTGGGATGAGATGTGACCATTTAGAGTTTGAGATATTAGATCATATATTTACCTGCAGTTTGCATGTGTTTGATTTTGTGGGCTTTGGGATTATTTATGGACTAGTTAAGCAAATATGATGCTAGGATATTTTGATATTTTGCCAAGATTGGAAAATATCACTAAGACACCGTAATAGCAGCGATCGAATATTATACTCAGTAGAGAACTCAAATTTTGATGTTTGCGCTTTATTAGATGCAATGGAGGAGGAAGACGAGGTATATCGAGTTTTTGTTGTTAGAGAATTCGCAAATATTTTTTTAACCAGTTACAGGATTACCACCAAAAAGAGCTATTGAGTTCAGAAAAGATCTTGTACTTAGAGATGAACCCACTAGTAGGCCACCTAGCAGGATGACACCTATCGAGATGAAGGAGTTAAAGGTGCAGCTAGTGGACTTGGAAGAGAAGAGTTTTATCAGACCAAGCGGTTTGCCTTGGGGAGTGGCTGCGGTATTCAAAAAGAAACCGGATGGGTCGTTAAGGATGTGTATCGATTATCTAAGTTGAATGAAAAGACAATAAAGAATCGATATCCTTTGCCAAAAATAGATGATTCGTTTGATCAGTTGAGTGGAGCCAAAGTATTTTCTCGGTTGGATTTGGTGATAGGATTCTACCAATTCAAGGTAGCGGAGGACAGTATTCCTTTGACGGCGTTTCAAATGAGGTATGGTTCATATGAGTGGTTAGTCATGCCATTCAGGTTGACTAATGTGCCTGCTTTCTTTATGGATTTGATGATCCGGATTTTCAAAGATCACATGGATATGTTCGTGTTAGTATTTATAGATGACATTCTGATATACTTTAAGAATGCACGAGATCACGAAACTCAATTTAGATTAGTGCTTGAGACGTTGCTGCAGCATGAACTGGAAGCCTTGTTTTTGAATTGTCGCTTTTGGAAGAGAGAAGTGAAGTTTCTTGGTCATGTAGTTTCTAAGAATAGGTTATCAGTAGATCCAACTAAGATCGAAGCTGTTAATAATTGGAAGAGACTCAAGACCATGACTGAGATAAAGAGTTTTCTGGATTAACTGGTTATTACTAGAGACTCATTAAGGATCTCTCTCGTATAGCAGCACCAATGATTAAACTAACAAGGAAGGACGTAAAGTATGTTTAGCCCAATAAATGTGAGAGGCATTCCTAAAGCTGAAACATGTATTGACTAATGCGTTCGTGTTAGTTGTTCCGAATGGGAATTAAGATTTGGTGATATATACTGATGCATGTGGAACAAGATTAGGAGCTGGTTAATGCAATGAGGTAAAGTGATTGCCTATGCTTCTCAATAGCTTAGACTGCATGAAGTTAAATATCCGACACATGATTTGGAGATGGCAGCTGTAGCCTTTGCTTTGAAGGTGTGGAGACATTATCTTTCCGGAGAAAGATTCAAGTTGTTTACGGATCACAAATCTTTGGGATATTTATTCTCTCACAAGGAGTTGAATATGAGACAACATCGATGGTTAGAAGTTCATAGCAGCATATGATTTTGGAATTGAGTATATGCCGGGGAAGGAAATAAAGTCGCAGATGCACTCAGCAAGAAACATCAGAATGCGGTGTCAGAAATGTTAACCAAATGGACAGATTTGGAAGCATTGACTACTTATGAAGTGCAGTTAAGTTTGACCAGTAATGATCAAAAGGATTGCTTCTAAGCAGAGAGATGATTCGTTACTAGCTGAACGAATTAGAAGACTTGAATGTAGAACCGAGAGTGATGATTTGCAAGGTTTTAGTCTTGACCAAAACAGATGGTTAAGAAAGAAAAGACGATTATGTATTCCAAAGTTTAGAGACCTAAGGAAAGAAGTTCTTAGTGAGTGTCATGGATCGAAGTTTACTATTCATCTTGGAGGAACTAAGATGTATCTGGATATGAAGAGAAGTTTCTTCTGAGAAAGTATAAAAAGGGATGTAGGCCTATGGGTGAAGCAATGTTTAAATTGGCAACAAGTGAAAGTCGAGCATCATAAGCTAAGTGGATAGCTTCAGCCTTTGGATGTACCAGTGTGGAAATTAGTTTCTATATCTATGGATTTCGTTGACAAGTTGCCAAAATCGAATAGAGAATACGAAAGTATTTAGGTTATAATGGATAGATTAACCAAGAGTGCACATTTCATTCCCGCAAAGTCGAAAAGAACGACACCTGTATTGGCTAAGTTATTTATGAAGAATATTATTAGACTGCATGAAATCCCTAGTAGTATAGTCAGCGATAGAGATACTTTGTTTACTATGGAATTCTGGAAGAGTCTGCAGGAAGTGTTAGGTACCAAGATGAAGATGTGTACCGCTTACCGCCCACAGACAAATGGGCAGATAGAGAGAGTATATAAGGTACTTGAATATTTGTTGAGAGCTTGTATACTAGACATTAAAGGGTCATAGGAAGACGATTTGCACTTAGTCGAGTTTTCCTATAATAATAGTTAGCAGGCTAGTATAGGAATGCCACCTTTTAAAGTTTTGTATGGAAGGCCATGCAAATCCCCCGCATGTTGGTTAGAGACCGAAGATAGATTAATTCTTGGTCCAGATATTGTGATAAAAGCTACATAAAAGATTGAGTTAATCCGGACAAGAATTCAGGAAGCTCAGATGAGGTAGAAAAGTTATGCAAATAGGAGACGTAAGGACTTAGAGTTCTCAATTGGTGACCGTGCGTTTGTCAAAGTATCACCGATGAAGGGTGTAATTCGGTTTGGGAAGTCAGGAAATTTAGCATCTAGATTTGTTGGACCATTCCCTATTATAGAAAGGATTGGGAAACTCACTTATACGATAGAGTTACTGAATAGTTTGGCAGGAGTCCACAATGTTTTTTATATATCTCATCTTAGGAAGTGCGTTCATGATCCCAAGATTGCTATCACTCCAACTGCATTGGAAGATTTAGTAGAGGAACCGGACATGACTTTGGTTAGACATCCAGTTCGTGTTGTAGTTAGGGATGAGAAGAAGTTAAGGAACAAGACAGTCAGATTAATGAAGTTCCAATGGAGTGATGATAAAACAGACTGTACTTGGGAGACAGAGGACTGAATTGGAGACAGTTGTCCTGATTTGTTTTGATGATATATTTTATATTTGTCTTATATGTTTTCTATATGCCTTATCCTAATCTCGAGGACGAAATTGTTTAAAGAGGGGAGTTTGTAACCCCCCTAATTTTGATTAACATTATTTAGGAAATTTAATTAGATAAATAAAATAAAATAATGTATTGAGACAAAGAGAATGAGATTTGATAAATAAATGTGGTCGTGCCTTAAATAATTGGTTAATAAGATTAATTAAACCATAAGGAGAAGTAGGAATAATGTGAGGGTAAAATAGGAATAATCACTTATTTCCTAACCATAACTCTCCATCTCTCATTATCCTCATTCCATTTCGCTTCATACAAACTAAAACAAACTTAAGGTCGGCAATTTCTAAGGAAAACAATAGGAGAAAAGCAAAGGAAATCAAAAGAAAAGATAAAGGGAATTTAATCAACACTTAATCTCAAATCTCTTTATCCAATCAAGGTGAATAATAATTATCCATTTTACTTTTGCTCGTTTGTTTGGTTTTATGCTTAAACCCGAATTATATGATGATTTTATGCCAAGTAATGAATAATTGTTGCATCGTATGCATGTTTGATAATTTACTGAATTATTTATGAAATTATTTAATAGGTTTTAAGTGTCGAAACCTAGTTTATGACCTCCAATCGACTTGAAATGTGGATATGATGTTTAAAACATTAATTTGGAGATGGGTTTCTAATTCATAATTTTCCAAGCTTGTATAAATATTTTATAAATTTCCTAAGTACGAAAATGATTTATTTCTAGTTTTAATTATTAAAAATAATTATATAATTATTTTTGCCTCGAAATTTTTATATATTAAATAATATGTTAATTCTGTTTTTAATGATATTTTAGGGCTTTTTTCCAAGTGATTATGAATTTCTATGAATTTATTATGTCAGACAAACTTTTAAATAATATTAATTAAGGTTATTAAGTAATTAAGTTAGTAAACGTTTTTGGAAAGATAAAACTGACTCACGGCGGTTTTTTGAAAAGAAATTGATAAAGTTTGTTTTTAACCAATAGAAAATTAACAAGGGATTAGAGTTGGTGAAAAGAAATTCCTTTATATAGAAATAAAACGGTTTTCATATTAATTACGATATTGCCATGTCATGTGTTAGAATGCCAAATGCCTGGCTGGTATCCATCCACTATAAAATTGGCATCAACGTGAATAGTTGCACATGATATCAACTTATGTTGCTACAGAATGAGTCTATTTAGGTTGAAGGCATATATAGATGTATATATATATGGACTTTGGCATACCATCACTTTGACATCAATGATTTCGTAACTCACCGGAACAATTTCGACATTCCTTGTCCTTTTGTTTATGAAACTCATATCATATAGTATTGATGCTCGTAAGTCTTCTACCTTAAAACCTATGCATTAAAGCTTTAATGCCGCAAGTCATCATTTTTTATATTGACTATTTTGAGGCAATGATGCTGCAAGTTCTTTTTTCCGATATGAATTAATTTGTGGCAATGATGCCGCAAGTTCTTATTCCCGATATGAATTAATTTGAAGCAATGATGCCTTAAGTTCTTATTCCCGATATGAATTATTTTGAGGCAATGATGCCGCAAGTTCTTTTTCTGATATGATTTTTTGAGGCAATGATGACGCAAGTTCTTATTTTCGATATGAATTATTTTGAGGCAAGGATGCCATAAGTTATCAATTCCGGTATTCCTATTTTCTAAGTTAAAAGCCATTATACTATGCAAATCTAATAACAAGTTTCATAGGTCGGATAACCTATATACTTATATTATAAGACAAGAATGATTTCGGCCATTTGGCCTTAAATTTTATAAATCAAAGTACTTTATTATAACTTCGATATTGAAAGAGGGAAACCACATATATCGGTCGTATTGATGCCACATTTTATCAATTTAAATAGCTTTTTTTGATGGCTTGGTAACCTAGGATCTTAAAGGTGCGATGACCTCATGTTGATTTTGAAATTAATGAAAGCTGTTTCAAAAGAGATATATTTGGCATAATACTTTGACTAAGTAAAAGGGCTATATTTTCCTTGTTTTAAATATGATTTCAAGGGATAAATCATTTATAAAGACTTACGTTCTCAAGGAATTAAAAGGGTATTTTAGCCGAAGGTTTTACATGAGAATTATTGTTATCACCATTAGATAAATTGTGATAGGATATCTTGGCTCAAGGATTAAAGATTAGAAAACCAGATAATGGGACTGGTGTAGGATCGCATCCTATACTTCAACTGTTAGCACCTAGTTGATATTGGTCCATAATTCTAGTGCATAGGGCTTTATTGTGGGTAAAGACAAAACGTAGGTTTACACATAGAAAGGAATTTACAACTTAGATAGGTTATTGGTTGGCCTGCAAAACCATTAGTTCATAGTGAGCCTAGCAAAACTATGAGATAGACGGATAGTCAGGTTTACACTAAGAAGATTTTACTCGGACGGACAATCCAGTTTCCTCCTAACAGTAATTTGGAGAATTCGGTATATCTGGTAGGCCCGAGTTAGCTATATAGGTTAGTAGTAATCTTGGGAAAACTATGAAGCAGGAACAAATAGTTTATTGATTTAGAAAAACTGGTCAGATTTACCCATGTGACATGCATGCATATGATTATTTTTTGTTCGTTTCACCATTTTGATTTTAGGAGCATGATTTTTATTGAAATATTTTCAGAAGATAACAGTGAGAGGTAAACTCGTTCCTCTCATTGGCGTGGTCTCACTAAATCTCAAATTTCGAGAGGCATATTATTATTCATACCAGCTTTTTATCCGACCCGAAGTTTTTGTTTTTTCCTTTAACTCTCAGGTGCTCATTTGAGTAGTTCAAGAGTAAGGTTTACAGGTTTCTAGTTGACGAATAAAGCTTCTGAAGCAGGAGTCAAGTTAACTATGTTAAGGAGATATTTTGTCCGTTGTGATATCATTTCATTTTGTCTAAATGTATGTAATGCAGAATATTTCGAGCTGGACGAGCATCAAGGATGACAATAATAGGCTTTTGGTGAAGGACGATGAGATAAAAAATAGATTGAGAGATTATTTCGACAAGTTATTCAACAAAGAAGGTGATAGCACTACGATCGAGCTGGACAATTCTTTTGATGACACCGGCAAACATTTTGAACAAAGAATTCAAGAGTCTGAAGTAAAGAAGGTGCTAATACGGATGAAAGCGGGCAAGGCATTGGGGCCTGATGACATCCCCATTGAGGTGTGGAGATGCCTTGGAGATGCAGGGATAGCCTGGCTAACTAAATTGTTTAATAATATTTTCAAATCAAACAAGATGTCAAATGAGTGGAGGAGAAGCATATTGGTTCCAATTTTTAAGAATAAAGGAGATATTCAAAGTTGCACAAACTATAGAGGAATTAAGCTTATGAGTCATACAATGAAACTTTAGGAGAGAGTCATTGAACATCGATTAAGAAGGATAACAAGAGTTTCAAAAAACCAATTTGATTTCATGCCTAGAAGGTCAACCACAGAGACGGTTTTCTTGATAAGATAGCTTATGGAGAGGTTTAGGGAGCAAAAGAAGGATCTACACATGGTATTTACTGATTCGGAGAAAGCATACGACAAAGTACCGAAAAAGGTTATATGGTGGGCTCTGGAAAAGAAAAGAGTCTCAACAAGGTACATTACCCTTTTCAAGGATATGTACGATGATGCCGTGACTAGTGTCGGAGCATGCGAGGGTGAAACCAGTGACTTTTCCATTAATATAGGATTACATCAAAGGTCAGCTTTGAGAGCCTACATTTCTACCCTAGTGATGGATGAGGTTACGAAGGATATACAAGGTGAGATTCTTTGGTGTATGCTCTTTACTGATGATGTTGTGCTAATTGATGAAAGTAAGATTGGGGTTTATAGACAACTGGAGCTGTGGAGGCAGATTTTAGAATTAAGGAGTTTTAGCCTTAGCAGAACTAAAACATAGTATATGAAGTGTGAGTTTAGCAATGTCAGGTCAGAGGATGGAGATGTCACTCTGGCCGGACAAGTAGTGCCCAAGATTCCTTTCGATATTTAGGATCAATGTTGCAGTATGATGGTGAGATTGATGAAGATGTTAGTTTTAGAATTCGAGCGGGATGGGTAAAATGGCGACAAGCGTCTGGCATTCTCTGTGACAGGAAAGTCCTACAGAAGCTTAAAGGAAAGTTCTGCAGAACGGCAATCAGGCCTGCGGTGTTGTATGGTGCAGAATGTTGACCTACTAAAAGCCAACACGTCCAGAAGATAAGTGCAGCAAAGATACATATGCTGCGATGGATCTGGGGTCATATAAGAAGAGACCGAATTAGAAATATTGATATACGTGATAAACTTAGAGTAGCACCAATTGAGGAGAAGCTAGTCCAACACCGCTTAAATGGTTTGGACATCTCTAACGGAGGCCTCCAGAGGCACCTATGCGCGTTGGAATTATAGGCCGCGTCGAACGCTCAAAGGGAGGTAGAGGTCGACCAAGGTTGACATGGAGAAAGTAGTAAAATGGGACTTGAAGGATTGGAATATATCCGAAGAGCTGGTGTCGGATAGGAGCGCGTGGAAGTTAGCGATCCACGTACCAGAACCATGAGCTAGGAGTTTTTTTTTTGCTTAGAGTTGGTTTAGGGGTAGTGTTATAAGTTTTAGATTATAGGACTAGTAAATAGGAGCCTAAGACATAGTTTTGGTCTACGGTCAATATTACTATTAGTACCATTATTACTAGTATTACTATTATCATCATGGTTTTTTTTTAAATATTTTTTTTTATTTTTTATTTTACTTTTTAATCTTTATTTTTATTTTACTTAGAAGTTATTATTATTATTATTTGTTTACTTATTTGACTTTATTTTTTTATTATTATCATAGTTTTTATTATTGTTGTTGTTGTTGTTGTTATGACTTTTAAATTGACTTTGTCATTTAATTTTGGGTTCCATCTCTAGCCGACCCCAACTTGTTTGGGAGTAATATCTTAGTTGTTATTCTTTTTGTATATAATGGCAGAATATGTATCTGTCAAGTAGTAAACTCTGATCAACAAATGAGACATCTTCATATGTCGATCTTGGAGTATTTTGTAATAATTATATTTTATCTGAACCTATGAAATGTTTAGGATTATGTAATGAATATGGAAATTATTAATGAAATATGTTTTGAAAATTTTCATATTTCTGTGCTTTTGATATTATTTATATGATTAACACACCCGTATTTTTTCATCATAAATTAATACTGTGGATGATTACAGCATCTGTAGCGCTTAATTTTAGGCTTCGGAATGGAGGATATTACAATAACCCATACATATAGGTTAAACAAGGCATTAGAACTAGACATTTCATCACATATCAAAATCCCGGCCGCTTTACAAATGCTGAGCTATTGAACGGTCGGTGATCAATTAGATGAATATTTCAGGCTTGCATCTTCAACAACGATAAAGTGCATGAAGGAATTTTGTAAAACTATAATCGCGGAGTTCGGTAATGAATACGTAGGTATGCCAGATACAAATGATGTTGCTAGGTTACTAGCTAGAGGAGAAGTAAGATGGTTTTCTGGTATGCTAGGTAGTTTGGACTGGATATATTAGGCATGGAAAAACAATCCAATCGGTTGGAAAGGAATATCCATCATACATAAAAAGGCGCAACCATGATTCTATAAGATGTAGCATCCAATGGCTTATGGATTTGACATGTATTTTTTGGAGCACCAGGTTCATTTAATGGTATCAATATTTTAAAACAATCTTACTTGTTCTCAAAAGTGACTAATAAATTATCATCGGACGGTGAGTACAAAGTTGGTAATTTCATGTATCAAATGGCATACTACCTTGTAGATGGATTAACCCTACAGTGGAGAACATTATTCCAAGGATACAGGGTCCCTAGCAACGACAAGGAAAAGTATTTCACAAAGAAAGTGGTAAGCTACAAAAAGGACATCAAAGGTACGTTCGGGGTTTTGCAAGCAAGGTTTCATATTTTATGAAATTCTACTTCAGTTTATGATGCACGAGTTCTTTCTAAGATTGTGTATGCCCATGTCATAATTCATAACATGATCGTGGAGTCTAAAAGAGGTAGGTATAAGAATCAAAGTAACAATTATCCATGGATGTTCAAGGGTTCAAATACTAGACCCCAGAGGAACATTAACTCGATAGAAGAATATATTTCACAGTAAAGCATATCAAGGATCAAGGAGAACATTTTGAATTACATAACCAACTAGTTGACCACCTATAGGCGCATAAGGGAAGGAATGTTAGGACTACTTAGTAATACGTGTCTAAGTAGATTATTTGCTAAGTGTTTATTGAGTTATGTGTAAAGTTTTTTATGTCTAAATAAAATATGTTAAAGTAGTTTATTTAGTAAGTTATTTAAAAGTGTCTGTTGAGTTACTTGTGAAGTTATTTATGAGTTTGTTTGTTAAGATGTTTATGGAAGTGTTTGTTAAGTTCTTTGAAAGTTGTTTATTAAATAATTCTTTATTGAATAGTATGTTTTATAGTTGCATAACGCTTTGTAAGTAATATTATATGGAGTTGTATTTTTATTTCTTACCAATAAAGCAAATTTGGTAAAGAAATTACTTAGCTCGACATAAAAATCATACATTACAAATACATATTCAGTTCAAACACATTAACCATACAAATACATCACTGATAAAATAAACACTAAATAACAACAGCTTATATGCAATATCCATCCCTAGAGGTGCCACTTCCACTTCCTCTTCCATACGGTTCTAGTTCTTTGGTGACCAGTTCTTATTGTAGAGGAGAAAGCTTGCTAAAATAGCAAGTGATAAGTTCAATCATGTTCTTCTCCCTGTATCTAGCTTTCTTTTGTGTTTCAGCCTTTTGCTTCAACTCGCAACCTTGTGTGAGCATTTGCTTAAACTCGGTACTTGATTGCATCTTTTGTTCTTTAAGAGTTTTTATCCTATCTCTTGTTTTAGAAAAAAAATTCTTGAGCCTCCAAGAATCTCGCAAACTCTGCATTTTGCTGCTCCAACTGAATCGACTTGTTTATTCCAAGTGGACGACCATCAACGTTTCTAAATAGTGATGATCTTTCTTGAGAATTAAGGTCGTTACTTGGACTAGAATCAAAGCAGTTCATTATCCTTACCTTGTTATGTTGCGCAACATGAAGTTATTTGGTTTCTTCCATTTTAGTAGAGACGAAAGAAGTTCAAAGCTTGAGATTTGAACGGATGGTCGTACTGTTCTTGACAAGCCTTGCACGCTTCTTCTATCTGTTATAAAACTAAAATTGTATGAATAAACTATACAATCTCAAAACTATATAAAAAAAATGAAACCAAACTTACAATGTACTAAGTGACAACACCGCTTTGTTATTTATTTTAAAGCCTAGTTAGTATTGCCAAATAGTTTTGGCATGCAGGGTTCATTACCCAGTAATCTCCTCTCAATGAATCCTAAGTCCTCTTTACCAGCTCTAGCGTATTGTAGAAGTCAGCAATTTTTTCCAAAACTTCTCACATTACATGTTATTTCATGTGATATTATCGTTTGAAATTCAAACCCAAGATCTACCAAGTGATACATATTATTGCGGAGTAAATTTTAACTGCTTCTCCATTTCCTCATTTGCTTCTGTTTCATCTTCACCAGATTCAACTTCAATGTCTTTAATTTTAGTTGAAGTTCAACCCCTGCGAATTCCTCCTAAGATACCATTCAAAGACTTGCACTTATTTGTCCTTTTGTTGTATTTTGGGCTTTGATGAACCTGCATTTCTTCAACACCTTCATCGTTGTCTTCTTCAACATTTTCTGCCTCTGCTTCTGCATCTTCTTGTTCTTCAGAACCACTTTCAACTTCAACATCAACATTTAAGGGGGTGTTACGACCGTTTGAAAACTGTTATGCTAGGTTTCGCATAACAACTCAGTCATGGGAATCTAGCTATTACGCACTAAGATGATGTTATTGTTGATCATCTTGCGTGATCAACGCCATGAAAGATGAATGATCTTCATACGTGCCAAGTTGATGAGTGACGGATCAGTGGTGGTAGCAGGACTAAGGTACGGTATAACGATAGTAAGATTGTAGATGGTGGAGGATGTTAGGATGAACGTCACGATAACCGTTAGGAGGGTATGATAATTCAATGGTTAATTTCGAGGAGTGGTATTGATTTTTTTTCTTGTTATTTTTTTACTTGTTCTTTTGTCGAAAGAAGACATGATTATGTAGTAGAGACGAAGGATGTGAAGAAGTTTGGTGTGGCAGATGGAAGAATGGATGGTATATATGTGGTAGGAAAAGGAATATGGTCGTTGGAAACTGACCATTTAATTGAACGTTGAGGTGGATTAAAACGACAAATGCTTTGCCTCACCTGCCACGAAAACGAATAAAACTTAACACGGCTCGGTGAAAAATGCATGTCTGGTTGCGTTATAGCTAATTCGATTTAATTTTTTCAATGAAGAAGCAATTGCTGGTTATGATCTAACATATTATAAAATGAGAAATTTTGGCATACACTCTTATTATTATAAAAAATTAGCATTATGTCTCTTTCAGTTTTCTTTTATAAATTATATTTATATTTTGAAAAAAATAAGGTTAAATTAACGAGAGTATTTGAGTAATTTTACCAACCTCAATATAAGCTCTTAAGGTATATGTTCATAACTTATAACCATCGTAACACACGTCAGAGTGACTGCTTTTAAATTTGAAAAAAAAAGAAAAAAAAGAAAAAATAAATTAAAAAGAGGATATATAAAGTGGAAAATAGACACAAGGATAAATTTTCATAAAATTATTGGCTGAAGGACAACAAGTTTTATTTTTAGGCTGAAGGACAAACTTTGAAAAATAATTAGGCTGAAGGACAATGCTAATACAACTAGCATTTTGTACAATGTAAAACGGGATATAATGCTAGTTATAATTAGCATTTTGTACAATGTTTGCACTGTACAAAATGATAACTATATTTATCATTTTCTTTCAGCCTAATTTTTTTTCAAAGTTTGTCCTTCAGCCCAAAAATAAAACTTTGTGTCCTTCAGCCTAATTTTTTTTCAAAGTTTGTCATTTTACCTAATTCCTTCATATAGATAATAGGGTCTAAAAGGGAATGATGTAAAACAAATAAGTTTAGAAAGGAGGGCTGTTTCTCAAATTTTCACTTATAAAAAAATAATATGAATCATTAAGTTATGAACTTGGAACAAATGCTTACCAGCGGCGCAACATCTTGCGCTTAGAACGGAAGAGACATGATACAAGTCTTAAAGATATAAATCATTTTTCCAAGGAAAAAAAAGTGTCTTTCACGATCGATTTTAAAATCATTTTATCTTCCACTAAAAGCGAACATTAATTTTATATTCGTTGTTCTTTTAAATGTAAAAGCAGCTGGCATATATGTGTGAAGTTACTCTGTATAGTCGTTTTTGCTAAACATTAATTGATTTACAAAAATAAATAAAGACAAAATTAGAAGGGAAAGGTTGATAGGGCGTGAGCTGTTTAGTGTCAACAGTCAGAAAAAGCCGGCAATTTAAACAACATTCACCAAACGCGGCCGAGAGCATAATAAATATTTGATATTGCTTCATATTATATACACCGCTTAAATTCTTTTTCCTCTCTTCGTGGTTACCCTCTGAAAGTTAAAAGAACCGTATTTATATTTGCCTATCAAGAAATGACGGATCATTTGTTGGGTCTGCTGAGGGTTAGAGTAATAAGAGGAGTGAATCTCGTTGTTCGTGATGTTAGAAGCAGCGATCCTTATCTTATTCTTCGAATGGGCAAGCAGGTAGCTTTGATTTCACTTCTTTTTGTTTACTACGCTTGATTTGTTTAAGGAATTTGATTGAATTTGCTGTCTGGATCTTTTGGGTTAAGGAATAGTCCATCGAGTCAAAATACTAAGAACTGAAATTAGATGCAAAGATTTATGCCTAGGTGACAAAAAACTGTTGGCAATCATTTGAAGCATGTAAGCCGGAGGCAATACATATTTTGTACTTTATGGATCTAATTTGATTTATCTGATTTTCAAAATCAAACCTTTGTTGCGTTGTTTTTTTTGAAGTACTTAACTTTTTTTTAAATCTCACTGTTTCAGTGGTAATATCAGTTTCAGTTTACCGTCTTTCTTCCAAGTTGAGGTCTGCGCTCATTTCTCATGCTCAGCGAGTCATTTTATATGTTCAGAACTTTTTTTTATTGCTGTAAATCTGCGGAACTCAGAGACGTATTTATGATGCCTTTTAATTGATGTTCCTTTATCTAGCAAGCGCGATAGAATATGTAATCTTTTAAAAAAAAAACATAGTTAATGATACCAATGGATTACGATCCGAAGTTTCTAGATCATTCTAGAACCTCACCACTCTAGTTGTGGTCATTAGCGTATATAATCAAAATATATTTCTTCAGGTAAAAGAAAATATATTTTATTCGAGTTGTAACTGTTCTAATCAAGTCAAATAACTTTCTTGTGAGTTTATGATGATGTAGACCAGTATGATGAATGCATCTATTAGATTGAACAGATGCATCAATTCACACAATGTAACTGTTAAATCTTAACCGTTGAACTTGTTCGTATTCTTGTATTATGATTTTGGATATTTATTCTGTTAGACTTGATCATATTCTTCTACGTTGTCATACCTACTATTCTAGTGATGCTATTTCTGGCTCAATAGGCATATCATGCTTTATTTATTTTTTAAATCAAATTGCACTTTAAATCAGACCCTTTAACCTTAAGTGTTACTCAATTTGATGTCTGGCTTTGTTCACTTGTGTAGTTTTATTTTTGTTAGATTGCAATCCATTTGGTATTTTGGTCACCTATGTAATTTGTGGTAGAGTAATATGGTGGTAATGAAAGCCATGAAGCTAATGTTATAACATCCTACCGAATATACACTAATTTCTATAATGCATCCGGAACTTTTTTTATCATAGCAAAGTAGGTGGCTCTCTTTGTTACTTATTTACAGTGCTTTATGCTATTTGTTGAATTTCTTGACATCGGTTGTGTGGTTCTTATTTACTTTATCTCATCTTAACTCAACTTTAATTACTTCTGAAGAAACTGAAAACACGAGTAATAAAGAAAAATGTCAATCCAGAGTGGAATGAAGACTTGACTCTTTCCGTTGAAGATCCTTCTGTACCAGTTACCGTGGTAAGTATGTTATCTTATCTGCATATGATGTCTCATATCACTGAATCTGTTTATTTGACCAAAATTTCAATTCGTATTTAAAAATGGCTGGCAAACTGGTCAAACATATAAGCATCATGGAGAATGACCCATTATCATTTAATCATAGTTTAGCAACCGTATCTACCCATATGAATTGTAATAGTTTAAGTTAGCTTAATGCAAATATTAAGTTGTTTTATACTAACAATAATTGACATATATTTGTTTTCATTTGGGGAATCACTATTCCCGGTCTTAGTATGAACTCTATCATTATAACTTACAGCATAACAAAAGCGAAGCGTTGGAGGCTTATTTGGTATTTCATACATGTATGTATGCATGTATCATCCATACAGAATATAAGGATAGATATAAAGATTGCTGTTGGTATATACATACTGTATTGTAATTTCTGACTAAACCTTAATATAGGAAGTTTACGACAAAGACTTGTTCAGTGCCGACGACCAAATGGGGAAGGCAGAATTCGACATCAGGCCCTTTGTGGAAGCAGTGAAGATGAATTTGGTAGGAGTTCCAAACAACACAGTGATAACAAGAATAATACCAAGCAGGAAGAATTGCTTGGCTGAAGAAAGCTTGATTTGCTGGGTGAATGGGAAAGTGGTACAGAACATGGCACTTAGGTTGCGCGATGTGGAGAGGGGTGAAGTTGAGCTTAGGCTAGAGTGGGTTACTGTCCCTGGTGCCAGGGGCTTGTAGGCACTATGTTGCTTCCTTGTTTTAATTAAGGGTTTTGTTGTAAATGGTTTTTATATGCAAGAATTTGATCGTATGCTATGGCTGTTAGACTCATAGTTATCTGGTGCGAGTATTTTACGCATTATATGTAAGAACCATATTATTTGGCATGGGATGGTAGGAAATTAGATGATTTGATTGTTTGTTGTGATAATGAGTATTGTAGTTGATGTTTTAAATGCGTTTGAACAATTGAAAATTACTTGTTTTTGGTATTAATATTAGATGATATTGTGGATGTTCTCTACAAAACCTTAGTTTTAAGTTTTAACCATCCTATGTGGAGTTGGTTCATGCTTCATAAACGCACCCCCACCATGGTAGCATATCTGCTCATACATGAGAATTAGTTTCCCAGGTAAATCTAACTTATTTTAATTTGTTAAAATAGAATTATTTAACAGCTGCTGAACAGTAATTTATCAAAGTTTCTAAAATTCAAACAAATCCATTAATACAGATAGCTGAACTAGCTAAAATTGAGTAACAACATTGTAAAGGGCTTCTAAGTATTTGATGTGTATTGTATACGTTATCATATTGGTTCAAGCCAAAAAAAATAAAGTTTAAAATGTTTGGCCGATTTGTTATAAATTAATTAGTTGGGTTTATTTTTGCTTTCGCATTTATTTAATTTCTTTGATCGTTTCCAATATATTGAAACCGAACCGATCAAGTAAACCAAACATAAAAATATATTATTTTAAATAACATAATTATAAATTTTATTATCATTATAGGAAAATAGGTAAAAAAAAAAAAAACTTTAGTCACATTTTTGAATGAATGACAGAAGTTTTAAAATTTAGTCCTAATAACACTAAATGCTATATTAATATAACATCAAATAAAACAGATACTATATGAACTATGAAAACGAATGCTATATGAATTTAGTATTATATATATGTAATAATATATAAACTTAGCATTATATTTGTGTGATGATATATTAACTTGGCATTTCTTTAAGTGGGAAAACAGATGCTATTTCAGTTAGTGTAGTTCAATCGATGCTAGTTTAAATTATCATTCTGTTATCTGATGTGAGTTTAATATATCATTCTATTTTATCTTATGTTAGTTTAATATAACATTCGATGTTCTGCAGACTAAATTTTGAAACTTATGTCATTTAGACTAGGTTTTTCCTTTAAACTAATTATCTCTTATTATTATATTTCATGTTTTTATCTTAAAAATGTTATTTTTCTTTCGTGCTAATGCTTTTAAAAGAGAAGTTTGTTTCTGACAAGAAAGCACCATCACATCTTTTATAAGATGCAAGTATAAACTTAATTTATTGTTTTCATCAAATTTACACTATCAAACCGAATCGGTTATTTTTGATCTGATTGATCCCAATTTTGAAAACTATCGATTTGGTTTGGTTTGAATATTTTTTTTTATTATTAAATTGTTATCTTGGTTTCAATATTTTTTTATCGATTTCAAACTACAATGATCCACCTTTTGACTTCTGAGAATGACACTTAATACATTCTCGGTATTCGTGTGTCGTTGTCCAAACATCCAAAAGACGAGTTGTCGTGGAGTAAAATAAAGAATAGAACAAAAAATCTCACAACTGAACGGTTAAATATAATACAACAATAATATAATACGTAAGTTTACTCCTTAACATGGAGTTATCAGAGTTATACAAAAGTACTGCTACTATCAGCCTAGGCAGTCATACATCTTGCATTTACACTTGCTGATATAAAATATATTCATAATTAACATAACATAACAGCGAAAATAGATAACTAGATAGATAAGGAGCCTCCTCCTCGTCCATCGTCTTCAAAAAACCCAAACGAAACCTGTTACTCTCAGACTACTCAAATATAATTGAATACCCGAGAGTTTGCAAAAACAAACAATCCGGATCAGACAATAAGTCTGGTATGAGTAAATCTCTAAACAAAAAGGGTGGAAATAAACAACAATATATAAGACCATTCGCCAAATGCGAAATGGGTTTCCTCTCACAATAACAACATCAGACCACAAGTATTGGGTATAGATAATTAAACATCGCGAAGTGTGCAATACATCACCTGATGAAATTATGAAAGAATTAAATTCAAAGGTTTTGAATCAAAAGGAAGGAAATGGAAATTTTCCAACAATAATTAGGAGGGTACGCCTCCCTTACCGAAAGTATACCTCTAGAAAATATACTTGAGAGGGTCATTTTCTCTGTGACTCTCTTGAAAATGTACAAGCCGGACCCTTCCAACCTTACCGAGAATTCGAGTATTTCACATCTTACTGCGCATGTAACCGAAACCTATCTAGAGTAGATGTGATAATACCCTAATGGGAGCAACCCCACATAACTTGACGTCCACTCGTGCTTTGGGTTTAGTCATTTTCGACAAAAAAAAACAACGCTCAAATGAGCAACAAATAGTTTTAGAATGGCGATACAAAAGAAGAAAGCTGAATCGATAATCAATAAATCAACTATCGAGGATAATTAAAAATGATCATATATGGACAGTAAATCTCATATTCCTATCACTACTCGTCGATTTCAAACTTGTACTATTTCTTGGTTAAAAATAAAGCGGGCAAGTGAAGGTATTGTTATCTCTAGGCATTATCTTGACGACTTGAGATAGTGACAAGTTTCCATATATCGACGTTTAGTGCCAAGAGTGTGACTAAGTTCTTCACATATAAGTGATATCATACTATGGAAAATTAGATTTCTTATCCTTTCCGTAACTGAATTAAACTTTATTTTTAAAACCGATCTTGTGCTAGGGTTTCACATTCAAATATTAGCTTTAAACAACTTTATCAAAATGATTGATTAATTAAACAAAACTAACTAATTTCTTCAATATAATTACTTAAAATGATTAATCAACTTTAATCAATGATTAATTACTTCAAACATCTTTATTTAAAATAATTAATTAGCTTTAATCCTGATTAATTATCTCAAACAACACTATTTAAAAAGATAATTAACTTTATTCATCCTTGTTTAAATAAATAATTAGCTTTAAAACATCATTATTAAAATAATTAATTAACCCTTAAACTTCACTATTAAAATGGTTAATTAATTTTAAAACATCGTCATTAAAATGATTAATTAATTTTTTAAAATTATTATTTAAGTGATTAATTAATCTCAAACATCATTAACAAAATGATTAATTAATTTTAAACATTATTAATAAAATGATTAATTAATATTAAACACATTATTATTTAAATAATTAATTAACCTTAATCATCATTATTTAAAATGATTAACTAATTTTGAAAAATCATTAGTAAAATAATTAATTAGCTTTAATCACATCTTTATTCGAACAAGTAATTATCTTTGTAAAACCTATGCACAAGATTTAACCAAAATATTTCAAAGGGATAACATTTTTCAAAGTGCCGATATAGCGATAGTCGCTATACGGACGCTTCCATAAACTCTTTTCATATGTCACTTATCCAACCAAACATCATGTAGCATAATTGTGAGCACACATACAAAGGCAAGTAACACTAAGCAACATGTATAGAGCATCCAAATATTATCTACTTAAACCTTTTTTCGACAAACTTTAAGTTACTTTACTATACCAAGATGTCAACTTTTACAGTGGTTACCAAGCCAACAAATCTAACACTTTCAACACATAACAACATAAGGAAATAACATATATTTGCATCACAATAATAAAGGCTAAAACTTTAATTATAAAAAGGTGAGAATTTGCTCACCGAAATGCAACCAAACTTAATCGAATTACCACTATACCTTGTACTAATACCGGATCTACCTGTTTCTTCTCTGAAGTTTGGATTTTTAGACCCTAAATAGGCTAGATGGTTTCGACCATGGGCTATAGGGGTCGGCCATGGTGGTTTTGAGGGAGTATCGGTCTTGTTTTGGTTAGTGAGGATGTGTAAAGGAGAAAGAAACAAGTTTTAATATTTTTGCTTAAGAAAGAAGTGAAAAAGAATGGCTTTTTGAATTTGAAAAACTAGGAAGCCATTAACAAGTTTTTGAAATGCTTAAGGAAAGACATGGAGTTTTTGAAAAGTAAGAAAATGAAATGATAAAATGAGAAGAAAAAAATGAGAGAATTGTTTTTATAAAAAGTGAAATAACCAAATTATCAAAATGTCCTTCCTTACATACCCTCCATTCCTTTTTCTCCACATCATCACTTCCCTCCTCCATGCCTTATTGATGCAGCGCCAAGAGTAAGTCGCACACGACTTAAGGAAGACTGCATAAGTCGTTCACGACTTATGACAACAGTTATAGGTCGACCACGACCCAAGGAGTCATGTGAGGAAAAACAGCGAGTTAATGAAGCGGCTTTGAGTCATCTACGACCTATCAGTTCAGATGAAGGGGAGTTACGACTTAATGGGGGCTTAAGTCGTTCGGGGTTGATGAGTCGTATACGATCTAGCGGCGTAGTTATAAGTCGTCCACGACTTATCAAAAAGCAGAAAGAAGTTCCAGCGATTAAAGGCTTTAAGTCGGAAGCGGGTTACGACCTCGTTAAGTCGTGGGAAGATACCATTCCTTCAAGATGCCACAAGTTACGACTTATGTTAACTCGTTGAAGTTATTCCAGGCCTAAGTCGCGTGAGGAGACTGTTGTGTTAAGTCGCTAACAATTTTATCTGTTTGATAAGTCGTCTACGACTTAAGTCTTAAGTCGTTGGGTTTTAAGGCGCGAAGCACTGGATGCCGTTGATGTGTCTGCCGAGTTAACCTCTGCCTTTGATTTCTTTTAAAACGTTGATTTGGAATGCCGCTAATGTTTTAAGTCGCAGAAGCTCTGGATGCCGTAGATGCTTATACGAGTTAATCTACACCGTGGATTCTTAAGTCGTAGAAAGCTGCTGTGATGTTGCTTTGTTAAGTCGCATCTGTTATAAGTCGTAAGTCGTTCTATACATATGTCTTGAGTCGTATGTTTTGTAAGTCGTATGTTAACTGTTTTATGTCGTCTGTATTCATAAGTCGTTCTGTTGTTAAGTCGTTGAAGGCAAGTGTTGTAACTGTTGTGCCTTAAGTCGTCACCGAGTTAGTCTGAGTCGTAGGTCGTAAGTCGGTTGCCGACTTAGGAGTTAGTGAATTTTTGTTGTTTTTTTTTGTGTGAGTTGTAAAACGCCTATAAATAGGTCGGGTTTCTCATTTGTAAAGGTTGTTGAATATTGAATAAAATTCTCTTTTGATTGCTTTGTGCTTTCATTCAAATTGGTAGTTGAGTGTAATCTCCTATCTCCTCTTTCGGATAATCGAGTGCGCTCGATTCAACGATTGTAGAAGCCGATTCGCGGAATCAAGTGCGCTTGATCAACGATTGAAGAATTGAAGATCTTTGAACCCGGTATCGTGCGCGATCAACGAGTTCGGGATAGCTAGAGTTCGGTATCTTCGGATCAACGAATTCGAGCATTTCAGCATTCATCAATCCATCGACTGCTACTTTCAACGATCTACATTGTTTTTGTAATATCCGCTGCGTCATTTTGGTATCAGAGCTTGTTCTAGCCAATCATAGCTAGATCGAGACTTGGAGCCTATTCATTTAGAAGTTGAAGTGATTTGCCGAGCTTGAAGTGAAGGTTTGAGTTTGTGTTTATCACGGCCGAGAGAAAAGAGGGGTGTTCATCATTGTTCGAAGTTGGAAGATCGGATTTGTATTGGAAGCCGAAACTTTGTCCATCGTGTTCATCGCGATTTGCTACAAAGTGGAAGTTTTCGATCCGTTTCATTTTGGATCAAAGTCCGAAAAGTGTTTGAATTTGAAGAGTTTGTAAAGTTTCAAGTATGCCGCCAAAGAGAGTGTCGCCACGTTATGATAGAGAAAGAAGAGCGTATCGCGGTTACGAGCATGAGCCATCTTATGATTATGAGAAAAGAAGTAGAGAGGACGTGCATGGGCATAGAAGAGTCGATGTTCAGAATCGACGACGAAGTTCAACTAATTTTGAAGAGGAAAGTTATGGTGATCGTGTTCATTTTCGATATTCCGGTCAAGGGCAAAATCGATACAAGAATATTGAAGAGGATGGTTATACATGGAAATCAAGAAAGGATTCGGAGATTCCAGAATTCCGAGGTGGACTACAAGCAGAGGAATTCTTGGACTGGTTATCCACGATTGAAAATGTTTTTGAGCTCAACTACATTCCTGAGGATCGTCAAGTAAAGTTAGTTGCTGCAAGCTTGAGAGGAAGAGCTATGGACTGGTGGCAACAAACTAAATCAACCAGAGAGAGAATGAAGAAGTCTAAAATTGTCAAGTGGGATAAGATGAAAAGGATGATGAAAGCAAATTTCTTACCCTACAATTATCAAGCTCGTCTTGATCAACAAATGCGGAAGTTGAGTAAAGGGAGTCGTGGAAAGGGTGTGGTTACAAGCTCCAGCAATCAGAGTAGAGTTGTTATTTGCAATATGAATGTTTCCAAGAGAGTCAACAAACCGGTTGTACATGGAATCACTAAGACAAATGTTGATGACCAAATTAAGCGCTATCATTATCAGGAGTTTGGCCATCGAAGTTTTGAATGTACAAAATCCCAGAAGAAACCCTTTGTTGTAGAATAATGTGAAAGTGAGGATGTGGACGATTCTACTGAAAGCGAGGCCGAAGAGGAAGAGGAACCAACTAGTCCATTACCTTTTGGCGAAAGTGCTGAAGAATCAGAAGGTAGTGCTGAAACCTTGGTTAGATATGGGGCAAGTGAAGAGCTTAAAACTCTCGAGGAGGTTAAACCAATGTTTGAAGAGCTTGAAGAGGTTGGTCCTACAAAATCATTCGCAGCCTTACCACTAAAGTTAGACAGCGAAAATGAAGAGATCGAGTTGGAGAACGAAGAATGTAATTTGATTGATGAAGTTAACTTTTATCAACCACCACAATTTGACGACGATGAAGAATTTTTGCCAGTATTTGAGGAATCTTTATCAGGGAAAGTAGAAGTTTTGTCAATAGAGAAAGGAGGTCACTTGTTGAGGGGGACTGTTGAAATTGACTTTTATCAACCGTCGAAATTTGACGATGAAGAAGAAATTGAGTCAAAGTATGTGGAGGTAGAAGTTGACTACTTTTCATTACCAAAGTTTGATGTTGATAGTATAGAAGAAGAAGCTGTGTTCGGAATGGAGGAAATTCATTTGACAATGGAGGATTCTTATTTAGCACCTGAGCTTATGGAGGAGAGTCAGCCATGTATAAATTCCGTAGTTTCCGAGGAGCATGAACAAAGTAAGAGTGACACAGAAGAGAAGGTAGAATCAGATAGTTTGTTATTTTTGAAAGAGTTCATCAATAAAATGGAAGATAATGATGAGTTGTCAATGATGATTGAACCTGGAAAAGATTTTGACTTTGAGAATCCTGAAGAAGATGAAGTATTTGAAGAATGTGAAGAGGAGATGTCTGAGGAACTGCTTGAAGAGTCTAGTCTTGTATGTTTGGAAGAGCCAGACGAAAAGGTGGAAATTAGTAATGACTTGTTTATATTATCCCGGCAAGGAACGAGTGAAGATTTTGATGCTTATGAGGAAGATGGATCAGAATTCGATGAGTCTGAAGTCGAATACTCTGAGGAGTTTTCCGAAGAGTTACCATCTCTACAGGACATCCAACCTCAAACTGAACTCGTAACAGATGCTATTCTACAGCCAGGATCATATGAGCTTATGAGTCTGAAAGAACGACAGGAGGAAGAGAATGATTGTCAGTGGAAGTTGTCAGATGATGTCCACGCTGCTAACATTGCCAATGTCGATTGCTTGGAACCATATTATGAACCTAAATATATTGAAGGAGAAGCGAGTGAGAATTCAACTCAATTAGGGGAAATTGATACACATCAAGGGAAGATTCTAGATGATGGCACATCTGAGCGAGATAAAGAAAGACGAGAATCTGAACATGAGTCGTCACACTTCTCCGGACAAGACTTCCTAAGTCGTTCCATGATTTTAAACTTCCTTATAACGTCTCACATTTTAGACACATTTTGGTTCTATATCACATCTTCCTATTGGCACAAGCAATATGGTATACGACACTATTCTTATGAAGCTCTGTGCTACATGAAGTGGATTTGGCATCTAGTGCTTAGTTTATTTCGCACTTTTTCATATGTCATCTCCCTCAGATCACTTCCTTATGCTGCCTGCCTAATGCCACGTCTGTTCTATTCCATGCATTCTTTATTTCGAACCATATCATCAAAGAGTCAAGACAAGATCAATCTCAAGAGTGGTTATCACCAGAGCCGCATCAGACCAGATAATGAATGGAAGACAGCGTCTCGAAGGAGAAAGTTTTTAAATTCAAGGTCGAATTTCTCTCAACTTGGGGAGGATGATGCAGCGCCAAGAGTAAGTCGCACACGACTTAAGGAAGACTGCATAAGTCGTTCACGACTTATGACAACAGTTATAGGTCGACCACGACCCAAGGGGTCATGTGAGGAAAAACAGCGAGTTAATGAAGCGGCTTTGAGTCATCTACGACCTATCAGTTCAGATGAAGGGGAGTTACGACTTAATGGGGGCTTAAGTCGTTCGGGGTTGATGAGTCGTATACGATCTAGCGGCGCAGTTATAAGTCGTCCACGACTTATCAAAAAGCAGAAAGAAGTTCCAGCGATTAAAGGCTTTAAGTCGGAAGCGGGTTACGACCTAGTTAAGTCGTGGGAAGATACCATTCCTTCAAGATGCCACAAGTTACGACTTATGTTAACTCGTTGAAGTTATTCCAGGCCTAAGTCGCGTGAGGAGACTGTTGTGTTAAGTCGCTAACAATTTTATCTGTTTGATAAGTCGTCTACGACTTAAGTCTTAAGTCGTTGGGTTTTAAGGCGCGAAGCACTGGATGCCGTTGATGTGTCTGCCGAGTTAACCTCTGCCTTTGATTTCTTTTAAAACGTTGATTTGGAATGCCGCTAATGTTTTAAGTCGCAGAAGCTCTGGATGCCGTAGATGCTTATACGAGTTAATCTACACCGTGGATTCTTAAGTCGTAGAAAGCTGTTGTGATGTTGCTTTGTTAAGTCGCATCTGTTATAAGTCGTAAGTCGTTCTATACATATGTCTTGAGTCGTATGTTTTGTAAGTCGTATGTTAACTGTTTTATGTCGTCTGTATTCATAAGTCGTTCTGTTGTTAAGTCGTTGAAGGCAAGTGTTGTAACTGTTGTGCCTTAAGTCGTCACCGAGTTAGTCTGAGTCGTAGGTCGTAAGTCGGTTGCCGACTTAGGAGTTAGTGAATTTTTGTTGTTTTTTTTGTGTGAGTTGTAAAACGCCTATAAATAGGCCGGGTTTCTCATTTGTAAAGGTTGTTGAATATTGAATAAAATTCTCTTTTGATTGCTTTGTGCTTTCATTCAAATTGGTAGTTGAGTGTAATCTCCTATCTCCTCTTTCGGATAATCGAGTGCGCTCGATTCAACGATTGTAGAAGCCGATTCGCGGAATCAAGTGCGCTTGATCAACGCTTGAAGAATTGAAGATCTTTGAACCCGGTATCGTGCGCGATCAACGAGTTCGGGATAGCTAGAGTTCGGTATCTTCGGATCAACGAATTCGAGCATTTCAGCATTCATCAATCCATCGACTACTACTTTCAACGATCTACATTATTTTTGTAATATCCGCTGCGTCATTTTGGTATCAGAGCTTGTTCTAGCCAATCATAGCTAGATCGAGACTTGGAGCCTATTCATTTAGAAGTTGAAGTGATTTGCCGAGCTTGAAGTGAAGGTTTGAGTTTGTGTTTATCACGGCCGAGAGAAAAGAGGGGTGTTCATCATTGTTCGAAGTTGGAAGATCGGATTTGTATTGGAAGCCGAAACTTTGTCCATCGTGTTCATCGCGATTTGCTACAAAGTGGAAGTTTTCGATCCGTTTCATTTTGGATCAAAGTCCGAAAAGTGTTTGAATTTGAAGAGTTTGTAAAGTTTCAAGTATGCCGCCAAAGAGAGTGTCGCCACGTTATGATAGAGAAAGAAGAGCATATCGCGGTTACGAGCATGAGCCATCTTATGATTATGAGAAAAGAAGTAGAGAGGACGTGCATGGGCATAGAAGAGTCGATGTTCAGAATCGACGACGAAGTTCAACTAATTTTGAAGAGGAAAGTTATGGTGATCGTGTTCATTTTCGATATTCCGGTCAAGGGCAAAATCGATACAAGAATATTGAAGAGGATGGTTATACATGGAAATCAAGAAAGGATTCGGAGATTCTAGAATTCCGAGGTGGACTACAAGCAGAGGAATTCTTGGACTGGTTATCCACGATTGAAAATGTTTTTGAGCTCAACTACATTCCTGAGGATCGTCAAGTAAAGTTAGTTGCTGCAAGCTTGAGAGGAAGAGCTATGGACTGGTGGCAACAAACTAAATCAACCAGAGAGAGAATGAAGAAGTCTAAAATTGTCAAGTGGGATAAGATGAAAAGGATGATGAAAGCAAATTTCTTACCCTACAATTATCAAGCTCGTCTTGATCAACAATTGCGGAAGTTGAGTAAAGGGAGTCGTGGAAAGGGTGTGGTTACAAGCTCCAGCAATCAGAGTAGAGTTGTTATTTGCAATATGAATGTTTCCAAGAGAGTCAACAAACCGGTTGTACATGGAATCACTAAGACAAATGTTGATGACCAAATTAAGCGCTATCATTATCAGGAGTTTGGCCATCGAAGTTTTGAATGTACAAAATCCCAGAAGAAACCCTTTGTTGTAGAAGAATGTGAAAGTGAGGATGTGGACGATTCTACTGAAAGCGAGGCCGAAGAGGAAGAGGAACCAACTAGTCCATTACCTTTTGGCGAAAGTGCTGAAGAATCAGAAGGTAGTGCTGAAACCTTGGTTAGATATGGGGCAAGTGAAGAGCTTAAAACTCTCGAGGAGGTTAAACCAATGTTTGAAGAGCTTGAAGAGGTTGGTCCTACAAAATCATTCGCAGCCTTACCACTAAAGTTAGACAGCGAAAATGAAGAGATCGAGTTGGAGAACGAAGAATGTAATTTGATTGATGAAGTTAACTTTTATCAACCACCACAATTTGACGACGATGAAGAATTTTTGCCAGTATTTGAGGAATCTTTATCAGGGAAAGTAGAAGTTTTGTCAATAGAGAAAGGAGGTCACTTGTTGAGGGGGACTGTTGAAATTGACTTTTATCAACCGTCGAAATTTGACGATGAAGAAGAAATTGAGTCAAAGTATGTGGAGGTAGAAGTTGACTACTTTTCATTACCAAAGTTTGATGTTGATAGTATAGAAGAAGAAGCTGTGTTCGGAATGGAGGAAATTCATTTGACAATGGAGGATTCTTATTTAGCACCTGAGCTTATGGAGGAGAGTCAGCCATGTATAAATTCCGTAGTTTCCGAGGAGCATGAACAAAGTAAGAGTGACACAGAAGAGAAGGTAGAATCAGATAGTTTGTTATTTTTGAAAGAGTTCATCAATAAAATGGAAGATAATGATGAGTTGTCAATGATGATTGAACCTGGAAAAGATTTTGACTTTGAGAATCCTGAAGAAGATGAAGTATTTGAAGAATGTGAAGAGGAGATGTCTGAGGAACTGCTTGAAGAGTCTAGTCTTGTATGTTTGGAAGAGCCAGACGAAAAGGTGGAAATTAGTAATGACTTGTTTATATTATCCCGGCAAGGAACGAGTGAAGATTTTGATGCTTATGAGGAAGATGGATCAGAATTCGATGAGTCTGAAGTCGAATACTCTGAGGAGTTTTCCGAAGAGTTACCATCTCTACAGGACATCCAACCTCAAACTGAACTCGTAACAGATGCTATTCTACAGCCAGGATCATATGAGCTTATGAGTCTGAAAGAACGACAGGAGGAAGAGAATGATTGTCAGTGGAAGTTGTCAGATGATGTCCACGCTGCTAACATTGCCAATGTCGATTGCTTGGAACCATATTATGAACCTAAATATATTGAAGGAGAAGCGAGTGAGAATTCAACTCAATTAGGGGAAATTGATACACATCAAGGGAAGATTCTAGATGATGGCACATCTGAGCGAGATAAAGAAAGACGAGAATCTGAACATGAGTCGTCACACTTCTCCGGACAAGACTTCCTAAGTCGTTCCATGATTTTAAACTTCCTTATAACGTCTCACATTTTAGACACATTTTGGTTCTATATCACATCTTCCTATTGGCACAAGCAATATGGTATACGACACTATTCTTATGAAGCTCTGTGCTACATGAAGTGGATTTGGCATCTAGTGCTTAGTTTATTTCGCACTTTTTCATATGTCATCTCCCTCAGATCACTTCCTTATGCTGCCTGCCTAATGCCACGTCTGTTCTATTCCATGCATTCTTTATTTCGAACCATATCATCAAAGAGTCAAGACAAGATCAATCTCAAGAGTGGTTATCACCAGAGCCGCATCAGACCAGATAATGAATGGAAGACAGCGTCTCGAAGGAGAAAGTTTTTAAATTCAAGGTCGAATTTCTCTCAACTTGGGGAGGATGATGCAGCGCCAAGAGTAAGTCGCACACGACTTAAGGAAGACTGCATAAGTCGTTCACGACTTATGACAACAGTTATAGGTCGACCACGACCCAAGGGGTCATGTGAGGAAAAACAGCGAGTTAATGAAGCGGCTTTGAGTCATCTACGACCTATCAGTTCAGATGAAGGGGAGTTACGACTTAATGGGGGCTTAAGTCGTTCGGGGTTGATGAGTCGTATACGATCTAGCGGCGCAGTTATAAGTCGTCCACGACTTATCAAAAAGCAGAAAGAAGTTCCAGCGATTAAAGGCTTTAAGTCGGAAGCGGGTTACGACCTAGTTAAGTCGTGGGAAGATACCATTCCTTCAAGATGCCACAAGTTACGACTTATGTTAACTCGTTGAAGTTATTCCAGGCCTAAGTCGCGTGAGGAGACTGTTGTGTTAAGTCGCTAACAATTTTATCTGTTTGATAAGTCGTCTACGACTTAAGTCTTAAGTCGTTGGGTTTTAAGGCGCGAAGCACTGGATGCCGTTGATGTGTCTGCCGAGTTAACCTCTGCCTTTGATTTCTTTTAAAACGTTGATTTGGAATGCCGCTAATGTTTTAAGTCGCAGAAGCTCTGGATGCCGTAGATGCTTATACGAGTTAATCTACACCGTGGATTCTTAAGTCGTAGAAAGCTGTTGTGATGTTGCTTTGTTAAGTCGCATCTGTTATAAGTCGTAAGTCGTTCTATACATATGTCTTGAGTCGTATGTTTTGTAAGTCGTATGTTAACTGTTTTATGTCGTCTGTATTCATAAGTCGTTCTGTTGTTAAGTCGTTGAAGGCAAGTGTTGTAACTGTTGTGCCTTAAGTCGTCACCGAGTTAGTCTGAGTCGTAGGTCGTAAGTCGGTTGCCGACTTAGGAGTTAGTGAATTTTTGTTGTTTTTTTTGTGTGAGTTGTAAAACGCCTATAAATAGGCCGGGTTTCTCATTTGTAAAGGTTGTTGAATATTGAATAAAATTCTCTTTTGATTGCTTTGTGCTTTCATTCAAATTGGTAGTTGAGTGTAATCTCCTATCTCCTCTTTCGGATAATCGAGTGCGCTCGATTCAACGATTGTAGAAGCCGATTCGCGGAATCAAGTGCGCTTGATCAACGCTTGAAGAATTGAAGATCTTTGAACCCGGTATCGTGCGCGATCAACGAGTTCGGGATAGCTAGAGTTCGGTATCTTCGGATCAACGAATTCGAGCATTTCAGCATTCATCAATCCATCGACTACTACTTTCAACGATCTACATTATTTTTGTAATATCCGCTGCGTCATTTTGGTATCAGAGCTTGTTCTAGCCAATCATAGCTAGATCGAGACTTGGAGCCTATTCATTTAGAAGTTGAAGTGATTTGCCGAGCTTGAAGTGAAGGTTTGAGTTTGTGTTTATCACGGCCGAGAGAAAAGAGGGGTGTTCATCATTGTTCGAAGTTGGAAGATCGGATTTGTATTGGAAGCCGAAACTTTGTCCATCGTGTTCATCGCGATTTGCTACAAAGTGGAAGTTTTCGATCCGTTTCATTTTGGATCAAAGTCCGAAAAGTGTTTGAATTTGAAGAGTTTGTAAAGTTTCAAGTATGCCGCCAAAGAGAGTGTCGCCACGTTATGATAGAGAAAGAAGAGCATATCGCGGTTACGAGCATGAGCCATCTTATGATTATGAGAAAAGAAGTAGAGAGGACGTGCATGGGCATAGAAGAGTCGATGTTCAGAATCGACGACGAAGTTCAACTAATTTTGAAGAGGAAAGTTATGGTGATCGTGTTCATTTTCGATATTCCGGTCAAGGGCAAAATCGATACAAGAATATTGAAGAGGATGGTTATACATGGAAATCAAGAAAGGATTCGGAGATTCTAGAATTCCGAGGTGGACTACAAGCAGAGGAATTCTTGGACTGGTTATCCACGATTGAAAATGTTTTTGAGCTCAACTACATTCCTGAGGATCGTCAAGTAAAGTTAGTTGCTGCAAGCTTGAGAGGAAGAGCTATGGACTGGTGGCAACAAACTAAATCAACCAGAGAGAGAATGAAGAAGTCTAAAATTGTCAAGTGGGATAAGATGAAAAGGATGATGAAAGCAAATTTCTTACCCTACAATTATCAAGCTCGTCTTGATCAACAATTGCGGAAGTTGAGTAAAGGGAGTCGTGGAAAGGGTGTGGTTACAAGCTCCAGCAATCAGAGTAGAGTTGTTATTTGCAATATGAATGTTTCCAAGAGAGTCAACAAACCGGTTGTACATGGAATCACTAAGACAAATGTTGATGACCAAATTAAGCGCTATCATTATCAGGAGTTTGGCCATCGAAGTTTTGAATGTACAAAATCCCAGAAGAAACCCTTTGTTGTAGAAGAATGTGAAAGTGAGGATGTGGACGATTCTACTGAAAGCGAGGCCGAAGAGGAAGAGGAACCAACTAGTCCATTACCTTTTGGCGAAAGTGCTGAAGAATCAGAAGGTAGTGCTGAAACCTTGGTTAGATATGGGGCAAGTGAAGAGCTTAAAACTCTCGAGGAGGTTAAACCAATGTTTGAAGAGCTTGAAGAGGTTGGTCCTACAAAATCATTCGCAGCCTTACCACTAAAGTTAGACATCGAAAATGAAGAGATCGAGTTGGAGAACGAAGAATGTAATTTGATTGATGAAGTTAACTTTTATCAACCACCACAATTTGACGACGATGAAGAATTTCTGCCAGTATTTGAGGAATCTTTATCAGGGAAAGTAGAAGTTTTGTCAATAGAGAAAGGAGGTCACTTGTTGAGAGGGACTGTTGAAATTGACTTTTATCAACCGTCGAAATTTGACGATGAAGAAGAAATTGAGTCAAAGTATGTGGAGGTAGAAGTTGACTACTTTTCATTACCAAAGTTTGATGTTGATAGTATAGAAGAAGAAGCTGTGTTCGGAATGGAGGAAATTCATTTGACAATGGAGGATTCTTATTTAGCACCTGAGCTTATGGATGAGAGTCAGCCATGTATAAATTCCGTAGTTTCCGAGGAGCATGAACAAAGTAAGAGTGACACAGAAGAGAAGGCAGAATCATATAGTTTGTTATTTTTGAAAGAGTTCATCAATAAAATGGAAGATAATGATGAGTTGTCAATGATGATTGAACCTGGAAAAGATTTTGACTTTGAGAATCCTGAAGAAGATGAAGTATTTGAAGAATGTGAAGAGGAGATGTCTGAGGAATTGCTTGAAGAGTCTAGTCTTGTATGTTTGGAAGAGCCAGACGAAAAGGTGGAAATTAGTAATGACTTGTTTATATTATCCCAGCAAGGAACGAGTGAAGATTTTGATGCTTATGAGGAAGATGGATCAGAATTCGATGAGTCTGAAGTCGAATACTCTGAGGAGTTTTCCGAAGAGTTACCATCTCTACAGGACATCCAACCTCAAACTGAACTCGTAACAGATGCTATTCTACAGCCAGGATCATATGAGCTTATGAGTCTGAAAGAACGACAGGAGGAAGAGAATGATTGTCAGTGGAAGTTGTCAGATGATGTCCACGCTGCTAACATTGCCAATGTCGATTGCTTGGAACCATATTATGAACCTAAATATATTGAAGGAGAAGCGAGTGAGAATTCAACTCAATTAGGGGAAATTGATACACATCAAGGGAAGATTCTAGATGATGGCACATCTGAGCGAGATAAAGAAAGACGAGAATCTGAACATGAGTCGTCACACTTCTCCGGACAAGACTTCCTAAGTCGTTCCATGATTTTAAACTTCCTTATAACGTCTCACATTTTAGACACATTTTGGTTCTATATCACATCTTCCTATTGGCACAAGCAATATGGTATACGGCACTATTCTTATGAAGCTCTGTGCTACATGAAGTGGATTTGGCATCTAGTGCTTAGTTTATTTCGCACTTTTTCATATGTCATCTCCCTCAGATCACTTCCTTATGCTGCCTGCCTAATGCCACGTCTGTTCTATTCCATGCATTCTTTATTTCGAACCATATCATCAAAGAGTCAAGACAAGATCAATCTCAAGAGTGGTTATCACCAGAGCCGCATCAGACCAGATAATGAATGGAAGACATCGTCTCGAAGGAGAAAGTTTTTAAATTCGAGGTCGAATTTCTCTCAACTTGGGGAGGATGATGCAGCGCCAAGAGTAAGTCGCACACGACTTAAGGAAGACTGCATAAGTCGTTCACGACTTATGACAACAGTTATAGGTCGACCACGACCCAAAGGGTCATGTGAGGAAAAACAGCGAGTTAATGAAGCGGCTTTGAGTCATCTACGACCTATCAGTTCAGATGAAGGGGAGTTACGACTTAATGGGGGCTTAAGTCGTTCGGGGTTGATGAGTCGTATACGATCTAGCGGTGCAGTTATAAGTCGTCCACGACTTATCAAAAAGCAGAAAGAAGTTCCAGCGATTAAAGGCTTTAAGTCGGAAGCGGGTTACGACCTAGTTAAGTCGTGGGAAGATACCATTCCTTCAAGATGCCACAAGTTACGACTTATGTTAACTCGTTGAAGTTATTCCAGGCCTAAGTCGCGTGAGGAGACTATTGTGTTAAGTCGCTAACAATTTTATCTGTTTGATAAGTCGTCTATGACTTAAGTCTTAAGTCGTTGGGTTTTAAGGCGCGAAGCACTGGATGCCGTTGATGTGTCTGCCGAGTTAACCTCTGCCTTTGATTTCTTTTAAAACGTTGATTTGGAATGCCGCTAATGTTTTAAGTCGCAGAAGCTCTGGATGCCGTAGATGCTTATACGAGTTAATCTACACCGTGGATTCTTAAGTCGTAGAAAGCTGCTGTGATGTTGCTTTGTTAAGTCGCATCTGTTATAAGTCGTAAGTCGTTCTATACATATGTCTTGAGTCGTATGTTTTGTAAGTCGTATGTTAACTGTTTTATGTCGTCTGTATTCATAAGTCGTTCTGTTGTTAAGTCGTTGAAGGCAAGTGTTGTAACTGTTGTGCCTTAAGTCGTCACCGAGCTAGTCTGATTCGTAGGTCGTAAGTCGGTTGCCGACTTAGGAGTTAGTGAATTTTTGTTGTTTTTTTTTGTGTGAGTTGTAAAACGCCTATAAATAGGCCGGGTTTCTCATTTGTAAAGGTTGTTGAATATTGAATAAAATTCTCTTTTGATTGCTTTGTGCTTTCATTCAAATTGGTAGTTGAGTGTAATCTCCTATCTCCTCTTTCGGATAATCGAGTGCGCTCGATTCAACGATTGTAGAAGCCGATTCGCGGAATCAAGTGCGCTTGATCAACGCTTGAAGAATTGAAGATCTTTGAACCCGGTATCGTGCGCGATCAACGAGTTCGGGATAGCTAGAGTTCGGTATCTTCGGATCAACGAATTCGAGCATTTCAGCATTCATCAATCCATCGACTGCTACTTTCAACGATCTACATTGTTTTTGTAATATCCGCTGCGTCACTTATGGCACATGTCACCCTTGAAAGTCCACCCTATTGATCATCATGTAAAACTCATCTTTGTACTATGATATGTAAGTGAAAGGTGACATTTCATTTTTAATTTATTTTTATTTAAACTTTTGAAAATATGTCACATCCTCTTACTTCTTCGTATAAGTATATACACTTTTACCATATATTTAACTTATTCATACTTGTATTATTTGTAAATATGTGTATATGTTAACTATAATGTACACACGTTTCCAATAGCTTTTAGACACCGAAAAATCAAAAATTTGAAAAATGATTTCCGGTCACATTTTCTATTTATTTTTTTTAAACTAATTATTTTTGTAAACAAATTTTGAAAATCATTTTCCTATCACTAGTTATTATTTAAAAGAGCTTTATTTGTGTTATAAGATTTATTAATTAATTATTTAAAAATATTTTAAATATTCAAATTCAAAGTGATTAAATTAAGGTCGTTACACAAACCATCATTTACTTACTCTTATATCAGTATTTAATGAAGAAAAACATTAAGGTTGGTATCAAATAATGTTGCCTCTATTTTTGCACATGCATTTTTACTTAAAAGATGTATGGCCTGCATACATATACTTACTTGGTCATGCTCCAAGAAAATTGTCTTAAAAGATCATGTGACATAAATAACGAATTTAAAGTTAAGACCATTACGGTAACAATAAATTTTCCATCATCATACCATTACCAATCAACTGGTTATTATTTTTGAGTTAAGCCGATATACTAGGATATACCGATATACTAGTATAATTGATACAAGAATGAAAAATTATCATTTTCTATGGTAAAACATCGATTATATATTATTATTTTAACCAATAGCAACGATAGTTCACCCGTTCTTTCATAATACATGAATAGTCATAAAATATGTTGTGCTACAAACATTTAGAAACGAACAAATGGTTAGATTTCATTAAAAAAGTTGATTCAAATGACACTGTTTTTATTTCTTATTATTGCCTTTTATTAAGTGACAGGATGAAACATACAATGAAACACTATTGCAATACAAAAATATTTGAATATTTGAATTTTCAGACAAACGGTAATTTAATATTATCACATTGATGATACCCAATTTGTAGGTATGCCAACGTTCAACATTCCAAGATATCAGTAATGGTAAACAATTTTTAATTTACTAGCAAGAACAATATAATAATGGCATTTACAAGATGGTAATGGTAATTTTTATTTTTCCTAATTGGTAAAATTCGCATAAAGGAAGAAAATAGAAAATTTTGTTTTTATGGTCAAAATTTCATTCAACTTGACTATTCGAGAAGAAAAAGAAAAAACCCGTGCATCTGTTGAATTTCAAGTATTTAGTTTCACCGATAAGATACAAAGACTTCACATTTAAAATTACATAAAAGGATTTCTTATCACAAAAAGGTTACCCTAACAACCCTAAAAATATAAAACAATTAGGAATCACTAAATAGAAAAGCAATTCCAAACCATAGTAAAGTTGGCCTCACAAAAGGAAAAGCATTTGATAAAATTATTAATCACAAGAAATGGTACCAATTATGACAATTGTGAGGTTTTCATAAGAAAAAGTCAACAGTAAATTTGAGTTTAAAATGGTTATTGTTTTCTTGAGTTCAGATTAACTATAAGGATGATTTGCTTGGTTCATGAGTTCGAGAATTGTTGGGCTTGAGGTTAAAGATGCCTGGAAGACCTTTGCCTCGAGCTAGTTGCTCTATCTCATTAAGTTTTTGCTTTAGCTGTTCCACCTCCTTTTCTAGATCTTCCTCTCTTTGTAATATGTCCTAGAATATAATATCACCCAAAAAAAGGGACAAATGAATTATAGTTATTATGATTTATATAAAACAATACACACACACTACTATGAGCATAACTAAGCTTGTACTGCTAAAAGAAAACTAGCATAAACAAAATTGAAAATGATAATGGAGACTGGAAAAACTATATCAATGATAAACAAAATAAAATTACTATATAAACAGCCCAATTCTTAAGTTGTTCGACAATAATATTTATAGAAAAGAGAAGTAAATAACGTTAAAGTATAAGAGAACCACTGAACAAGTATTTTCTTCGATATCCAAAATTCTCCGCTTGAAAATCATATCAGTGATTTTTCACAACTACTTAAAAGTAGAAGATAACAAAATGCTGATAATTTGCCAAATGAATACGGGTACTAGGGAGAAATGCATATGGATCATACTGGATAAGGACCTCAAAAAACTGTGTATATGTGTTTTTATTTATTTATTTATTTTGTAACCTAATGAATCAAGGTTGTACTTCTAAACTCTGGAGGATGCTTAACCTGAAGAGCCAACACAGCATTCAAGATCTTACTGGAGAATTAAATTAGACTGGAGTACCCTAGTCTCATTGACTAACGTGACTTGCTTTTACCAATTTCACCAACACTTGGGGGTAACTAAGGGTGAGCGTTTGATTGGTTTGGTTGAATCGATGATGAAAATTGTTAAATCAAACTAAAACTAATAAAAATGAAAACCAAATCAAGCTGACCAAATTATGTTTGGTTGATTCGGTTGGTTATCTGGTTTAACCGAACTAAAGTATAATTTCACATTTTATGTTTAGAATATTCATTGTACTTTAAAATAAAACATAAATATATGATTAAAATATTCTTATTTAGCATTCTTATGCTTTTTGACACATAGATGATAAATAAAATTTATTCAGACCACTACATTAATCTAAATAAATAACTAAATACTCGTAATTTTGACAATATGATAAAAGTTTGGTAAATTTGGTTAACCGATAACTTAACTAATTTTTTTACAGGCCGATTATAAACCAATCCAGTTTCAAAACCAAATCAAATCGACCGAAATAAACTTGTTTGGTTGGTTTATTTGGTTTAACATTCAACTTAGTTCCCTAATTGATTATATTTTGAAACTTTTATCAAATAAAAAGGAAAATATTAGTTGATGCAAATAATGTAGTTTTCTCTGATATTTTTCTCAGAATTATGTTATAATGATAAATAGTGTTTATATGAAAAAGGGAAGAGTTTAAATGTCTCTAGGGTCCCAAAAGTACACGAGTATTCTCTCCAGAGGCAAGGCTCTTGCATCAGAGGTGCACACATTAAAATCCCTCTTAGTAATATAGTCGTCACCAGTGTAGATCCAATTTGACAAAGATGCAATTGCAGTACATGCTATTGATTGAAAAAACAGGCACATTTATGATTATGAATATAAATGCAAAAGGATTAAGAATATCATTAACTATCCATAAATGAATTATTGGTAAACATGCGTACCTTAAGTTCTTGTTTACGCATCTCTTCCTTTTTAGCCTCTGATTTAGCACTTCTTTGCACCTCATATATTAGTGCAACGGTTGCCACCTAATAAGCCAAAATCACACAATCAGCATATATTGCATTCCAAAACCGTGAAAATGGTAGCATCCTTTTTATGGAGTAATTTTATCTCTCCTTTGCACAGTGATGCAGAAGAGATTAACAAAAATGAAAGATCAATTACTTAGTGATAGATGACACACCGAAAAAACAAAGAGCTCTCCAATTAGTTCAGAAGCAGCTTGAACTGCTTTTTCTTCATTGAGAGGTCGTATCTCTACATCAGTTCTATGACCATATATGCGCCTTTGTATAGTAGTGGTGATTCGATGGTTAACCTGATTTCAAAAGCAATGTATGAGTGATGTTCCAATGTAAAGGTAGAAGGCATTGTTTAATACATAGATAATGAGGTACAAGCTGGGATTTTTAAAGAGAACACAGTAACTAGGAGGATGATAGTATTTAATATTTTATATATTTGATATGTTGACCGATACATTTATAAATATATAGGACCGCAATGGCAGATAAGGTAGTTATATGATTCAATTAAAAGTATAAAACTCGCTTACGTATATCACAGATCACAGGTCATGGGCGTACATTTTTGAGAACCCACCAGCTTAAGACCAAACCAAACAATTTTGTATGCTTTGTTGGTTAGATTAAAGTTTGTTTATCTATGCCCCTTATGCTACAACCATACGATAATTCCCAATACTTGTTATATAATTTGAAATGAAACAAACCCAAACTTATTAGATATGTTTGTATACCATTCATGACCATCTTCACAAAAATTTGAGATTATTTTGCAATTTCTAGCATATTCCAAAATGTTAAGTTAATATCAACCGTTGAATTTAACCATTAATTGAAGAAGAAAAATCAAAAAAATTTAATATAGGATTTATCTAAATAAACCAAATCCATATGAAGATTATCTTGAACGATATAAGAATATACACACACACACACACACAGAGTTCGATTTTGTTTTGAGTTGTATCTTTGAAGAAAAAGGTAGCATAAGGGATGTAGTCCCTCTCTTCCCATAAGCATGTTATACATACATACATTAACTTATGTGTGCGTGTGCGCATATGTATGCTTGTGTGCACATTTAACTATGAATGTCAATAACACAAAAAATATAGCATATTTTGTATCTCAATTTTGTTCCTTGGATTCATATTTTTGATTATGTAATGTGGATTGCATCATTAATTCATATGTTAATAATACCATGTCAACAATGTCAGTGTCATTGAATGAATCAATCTAGTGGACCACAATGATATAGAAATGAGGTGCACCATTTCAGAAAGCCTATTAAACTTACATGCGAGTCCCTTCATTTTTAGCCTCATGATCAACCATAAGATAAAACGTAAGAGTGGATTGATTAAATGATGATGTAAGAGTGAACGATGAGAGAGCATCAAAAATTCATATAATACTCATTCCTCAAATTATTTAACCTAATTATTGATATCAAGAGGCTACAGATGGACTAAAAATGTAGCATATATGGATCCCAAAGAGTTTACAAGCACAAGCTTGATTCTTCGAATTTTCATATTATATACTAGTATACAACGCACATACGTGCATCTAATATCCAAAATATTTACCTTGGATGGATGTGTGCTTTAAGTGCAAATGTTTTTGTAGTCACAATGCATTCAAGTTGTTTTGTTGGTAATATCGACGACAAATGATAGTAAAATTCCGTTAGCGGCAGTCAAAAATGGTGGTCAGATTCCATTAACGAATGAGGGTAATTTTGGAATTTCAAAAAGACACCGTGTAAATCATGTTGATTGAATTCTCTTTGTTAATAGTAGAGATATGTCTAGTCAGGTAATTTGGAGTTATCGTTTTATTTTCTTATTGTTTAAAATAATCCTGGGAAAGTAATACTTTTGTTTTATTCACGGAAAAATGTGAATGGCTGGACGACTGTTACAAAGTTTTGTGTCTTTAATATTGCTTATGAGCAGTCAAATGAAAAACCAATCCCATCTTTCATATGTACTTGAGTGAGGTTGAAGGTCTTGTTATTTCGGGATAGAAGGAAACCCTTATGACTAATTAATTTCAATGACAATTTACGAAAAATTAATAAATACATTAATCATTGTAAGTTATACAATATGTTATTTTTCTGTATAATTTAAAATGATAGCTTCATTTATTATTTTTCTGTACTTTATCCTTAAAATTAATTATTTGAAATTGATGTTTTTAAAACTTATTACCGTGAAATAATAAGTCTTTTGAGTAAAAATCCCCTGTATGTTATGTCCGAGACAAATATTTTAGTTCACATACCGCTGAACATGCTTTAATTGCTTCTCTTTTTCTTTAATTATACATGAATTTTCAGGTGGTAAAATCTAAAAACCAACCTTGAATTGAGCAACAGTTTTCTCCCCTTTTTTGCGTTTGTTTCACCCATCCGATAAGGGCACATACGTTCTTAAGTACTGTGAAAATATATGTTAACTGCAACCTCGTTTCACCAAATTAGTTATGTACATTGCATCCTTGAAGCCTGAATCATAATCATTCTGTGACTCTGAATGACGTATTCAGTTATCCTATTCTCCATGAAAACACCGCTATTCATGTTTATTGTATTCCAACTTTTTGTCCCTTAAAAATAAAAAGAAAGTGTTGCTGATTCTAACCACCCACAACCTACGTTTTATTTACATATTCTCATTACTCTCGTTGCAGCATTTGTTAGTTCAGATATGTTACTTAATTCATACGAAAGAGAGCTATGTAAGGTGCAACATTTAATTAGTCCCGCATCGTCGAAAATGTATTAATTGTTAGTGTATATAATCTAAGAGATGATGACCTTTGTTGTCCATTTGAGAACATCTTGAAATGTTGAGTTGATGAAAAAAGATTTATCTATCACTACTCAAATGCGCTTTCAAAAAATATTTTAACATGGCTTGCCTCCGCTTTAACCACTTAATGTCGCTACTCCTACCGTGTATATAGACATGAGATAACATGAATTGATATAGATATGAAAAGGGTAGTTTAGGAATTTCAAAAAAACACGGTTGAAGTCTATTCATGGAATTCTCCTTATTAATAGAAAAAATGTAGTACCGTGTATATAGACATGAGATAACATGAATTGATATAGATATGAAAAGGGTAGTTTAGGAATTTCAAAAAGACACGGTTGAAGTCTATTCATGGAATTCTCATTATTAATAGGAAAGATATGTATGTAGGGTTCCGCTACACCTCTCTCCGTTACACCACCACCATTTTTCAAGCTACAGAATTCAAAAATGATCAAAAATTTATATATATGTTCTTATATTTCAAGATCATCTTCACAAAAGTTTGGTAAATTTGAGAAATTCAAACATATTCAAAAGAGGGAATTAATTTAAATGATAAAAATTTATATATTTTTAGCCTCAAGTACACAATCTCGATATTTTAACCACAAAAACAAACACGATGTAATTAATCATCAATGGGAATGTATTGTCAAATGTCATGTTAGTTGTGCTTGTAATGTTGATTTTAAAAGTATAATGTACTTGTCCTACCACATTCGTCGAATCAGGAGGCATTTGTGACACATATAATATGTTTTATTCTGATGACAACAATGATAAATACCAACGGTGGTAATTCAAAAAAGTCCATAGATACATTTTCCCTTGTCCAAATATCTACTAAAACAACAGAATGACGTGTGCACTTCTATGTTGGGCAGATGCGAGTTTACTGTTGTAACATATACTTACAAAATTACCCCTGGCATTTTAAAATGATTACACATATGCTCATTTGTATATCGAGGACCAAAATTTCTCCTGTAGTGTTTTAATTTCTGATCTGCTAAAGCTTTGTATTTTGGTTGATGAATAAAACTTTAAAATCTTAAAATCTATTGTTTGTTATTATTGAATTTTAAAGTGAAAAAAATATCATACCTTTTTAGTGGTTTTATCAATTTTTTTGTTAAAAATGTAATATTTTGATCAAATTTTTATTTGCATCCTCCCTCGATTTAATTTCTAGATCCTCCCCTGAGTACATCAATACAAAGCTGAAAAATGTTTCAGTAAACTAAATTGGTCATGAAGCTAACATGTAACATAGACTCTGTGCTATATAGGGTATTAAGCGAGTTATACAAATCCATTTAATTTGACAATAACAAAAGCATGCTAACAACAGCTGCATTGACTTGCCGTCAAAAGTATTTCGCACTGAGATTGATGTATAAGAGCATTCCCGGCAGCGAGTGGAAATTCGTGGATAGTTGCTCTAATTAAAACGGTGGAAATCCCCACTCGGCCAGTAGCGAGTGGGGAGCCGTTTTCCTTTTTTTTATTAAAACAATTGCCACTAAACGGTTTTCTGAAAACCGTTTAGGGCAAAAGTAAAATATATATATATATATATAAACTTAAAAGGCTTTCTAAATCCCCTTTTGGGTAAACGGTTTTCTGAAAACCTTTTAAGCCTTAAATGGTTTTCAGAAAGCCGTTCAGGGCTTAAACGGTTTTCAGAAAGCCGTTTAGGGATCACCACCGTAAAAAAAATGGGGGCAGTCCCACTTCCCGTTTCTCCCGACGCTTGAATTCCCACTGCTGGGAGGAACGGCAGTGGGGATCGGCCTCATTTCTCCACCAATTTACTCTGCTGGGAATGCTCTAACCCACAAGGACACTAAAAGTATGAAAGTTTATAAAGTCGCGATTACTGGTCAGCCAAATTATGAGCCTTATCAAGTTAATGGTGAAAAGATATATCGACCAAATTATGAGCCTTATCAAGTTAAATGACGAAAAGATACATGAGATAATGTCTCAGTTAGTTACATGAGAGAAAAAGTCTCATCAAATTATGATGCATACATTTTCCATTCCCACTCTCCAGTGATGTTTGGATGATTTCCTTTATAGTTACAAAAAACCGAAATACAAATATTTTTCTATTCGTACTTTTCTTCGCTTTGGTTCATTAAATATATCACAGTTGTCAACAATGCAGCGTCATATATGAGTTTATTGACTCAATATCCTAGAACCTTTCAGGTTTTAACAAAAAACAACACGTCAGAGATATAGGTCTAAATTCCTTGCATACTTTTTCAACTAAATTTTTGGGATTTTTTCATAAAACAATACGGAAGGGCATATTGCAAACAAATTGTTTCTGACAGCTATCTCATATAACTTATACGAGAAATTTTGTGCATACATTGTCATTAGTCATCCTTTGTGAAATATCAGTTAGTATACTGTAAGTTATCATACTGAGCTGTTGGGGGTTGATATTTTGAGACCTCGCTTCTGGTGTAACTTCAAATAGGTTGTTTTGTGTGCTCGTCTTATAGCTCTTGTAAAAATGGATGAAATGGACGGCTCATATAAACAATTCAAGTTTCAATGGAAGCTCCTATCAAAATACAGTTTATGTTTTTCTTCTGTCTTAAAGTTTAGCTAACCTTATCGTGTATGTTCTCAAATAGATTTCAGATTAACCCTAGCAACACTAATATTAATATGCACTTTCCAGTAAACTATCAATTTAAACAATCACCACCACCAAACCCCGAGACAATCATGCCAACTAATATGTTAAGAACCCCACCTATTTTTTCTGCTGATTTATTGATGAAAAGAAGGCTTACTGCTTTCAAGAAAAAACGTAATTAATCAAGCCATAAATTACAAAGACTGTACACTTTTTTTGACATCACAATATCGAATCTGTAAGGATCCATATTGAGTGCTGCAAAAAGTTTGCAACATTGACAGAAAATCGGGTCTCTGTCTCGATATTACCTGAGCAATGTCGATTATAAATTGACGAAATCGCGGGTGTCTTCCAGCTTCCTTCTTTAGCCTCGAGGCGATTGGCTTACAAGCTGTTTTCAGAGCTAAGGTTCCAAGTTTCACTAGAGGAAGGACCATTTATTCTTGTTTTTTTCCAACTTGCTCCCTCCAAAATTAGGGTTTCTTAAGAGAAAATCAGAAGGGCGGAGGAGTTTGGGTCATTTTATGTTTGCAGTGATTTTAGGTTGATCGGCTTGGGGAGAAAGAATAGGTTGTGAGAAATTTCCCTGTTCTGCTGCTTATAATTTTAAAAGATATTTTAGAAAAAGTCCTTCTAACTCTCCTCCTAACCCCAAGTTTGAAAACTAAAACTAGTACAGCGAGGTTTTTCGTTAATTTCAAATGCACACGGAATAATAATATGTTAGAAAAAAAATTTGAAACTATAGAGATTTAAAAAGGCATTTGTTATTGTCTAGCTTTTCCATCGATATTGTTCAAAAGTAAGTTCAAGTTCTCATCACCGATAGTTCATAATCCAACAAATGAACGAATCTATGCGGTTAAAGCGCTTTAGGTATCTATAGTGATGGAGGTACAAAAGTTATACTGATGATAAAGCGATGATATAGCAAAATTCATGGAGGTGGACAAAATGTATATTGTAGATAAAATCCAATTTTCGAATAACTATAAGTTTTATATCACTGATGTAGGAAAAATAAACATTGTTTACTTTCATGTAACAAAATCCAAGAAAGTCTTGATCCATGTTGATCAAATTTTGGGATTAGAAAAATTCTAACTTATGTTGATAGCTTAGACCTTTGTAACGACCCGTATTTTTAACGATCAGATATTTAAATAATTGATTTAAATATTTAATCGTTAATTAAATGAAGGTCTAAAAATATGATTTTTCATATATGACCGAACTAGAACTCGAGACTACTTCCGTTGAGTTTGGATTGACGTTGCGAATTAAAATGTATGTAAGGATCGCTGTATTTGAATATCAAACAATCCGATGGCCGAAACGATCTCGAAATGCATGAAATTAGCACCTCGGGACGCAATCTCAAACGGCGACCAGATTTATATCGTTGGATCTGGAAAAATGAGATGTACGCAGACGGGTTTCATGGCGATCAGACGCATTGTGTGATCGTACGGACTATTTATTTGAGAATGGAATAAAATATTATTATAAATACTATTCAAATCCTTTCCCTCTAAATTCACATTCACTTTTCCATTTCATGAAGAAGAAAAAAATGGCCGCTCCTCTCAAATCTCATTCAAAAATAAAATCGAGAGATCTGCTCCATTAAAAACCAAGAAACCAGATTTGATGAGCTCGTATTGATGGTTTGTTCGTGCGTCGGACTTAGAGTCTTGATGTAATGCTCTACAGTGAGCAATTTAGATGGTGAGGCGATAATGTGGCGCTTCAACATGGGAGTTGGTACTTCGGATTATGACTCGACGGTGTATGGAGCTGTTCCAAGGTTGATAGTTTTAGGACTCTGTAGACCATGCTGGAGGTGTTGGCTCGTTCGCATCATGGGGGATGGTGATGTACAACATGATGAAAAGCCTTGTATCTTCAGTTTATGACTCGTGGGGGTAGTAGGTACCGAAGATTGCACACTCTGTATCTTCATTTTGTGACTCGAGTAATGTATAGGTAGCGAAGAGGCTCGTGGGTGGAGTCGTGGAGTGGAAGAACATGTTGGGTTCTAGATAGTGGAAATTGTATTGAGCTAGTAGGTCTTTGATGGATATGCATGTGCTAAGGGATCGTTGATGACTCGAAGTGTTTTCTGTTGTACTCGAAGCAGGGGTATTATATAGTGGGGACGCCCATGGATTGGTAGAAAAGATATGTATACCTTGGACTTGTGGCTTTGGGTCTAGTGTCCAGCTTTAGGCTGCGAGACACGTATCTAGCTTTAGGTTGCAAGATACGAGAGTACGATGGAGAACCTGAATTTCCACTAGTCTTTGGCATGAGGGTCATATGAGTTATCATATATCTAGAGCATACTATGTGACAGTTAGTATTGTTTGATGGATGCTATGTTTGTTATGGTTGCTTCACTAGCAACATGTCACCCTAGGGATGTCACACAAGGTAAAACTTGTGCATAGGGATACCTAGACACCCCGGAAAGTTTACTTAGTATGGAGTAGGTATTGTGAATGGAGATACCTAGGCACCCTGATAGTTTACTGAGTATGGAGTACCATTTTATGATGTTGTAGAGTAGCATATTATCGATGTTATGTGCTGACTCTTTGGTTGCAGGAACGGGTCAGGTATGATTCGTATAGCCTCTGTTCCATGTACTATATCGACTTTTATAGTATTTTGAGATTGTTTATCGCTCATACCAGACTGTTGTCCGACCCGAGGTTTTATGCTTTGCTTTTTAATACCCTGGGTACTCTTAATGAGTAGATTAGAGAGCAGGTGTAGATGACATATGGAGTTCTGCAGATGGACTAGCAGGAGATGATGTTTACTCATACTTATATTTGAGCTTGTTATTGTATATTCCGCTGCGTGACACCATGAAGCCTTAATAGTGTGACTTACTATTATTAGAGATAGTTTATCAATTGAGTTTATGTGCCAGTTGTATAAACTCTTTTACTGTGTTGTATAACTCTGGATCTTATACTCTGATGATTAGTTCACATTGTTATTACTGTCTCGACTATTTCATATCTATGTTGAATATTATATTTTATCTGATGCAATGTGAGATATATGACTATTTGATGTTTCCTTTTTCTTCTTTTCCATTCTCTTCTCTTCTATTTCCTCTTCTTTACTTCTTTTCTTTCCTTTGACAACTGTTCTGCACCATAAGTGTAGGGCGTTACAACCTTGAACTTAGGCATATAACGTAACTTTGTTAATTTCTTTTAAAAGAGAACTGGTTAAATTATTTTTTATATTAGAAAGCTAAAGTGGGTAGTAAAAACCCTAATTTAAAAGGCATAGCGGTAAATAGTCGAGCTCCCATCGAATCTGATATTCAAAAGTGGTAAATTGTAAAAGCGTTGCGACCAAAGAGAGTTAAGTGCTTTAACATAAATTTAGCAACTTTAACTAAAAGGCATATATTAGATTAAAACCCTTCCTACCATTAAACATTTTTCCACATGTGGATTTAACAAAAATTCAACAATGAGTTCAGCGTTGCTACTAGATTCCAACGTAGGTGTATAGGTAGTAAATGGTTTATATATATAATGTGTCAAATGTTCTGTTGTGTTTCCTTTTACCATTATGTATTTTCATATTCAAGACTCTAAGTTCTCTATTGTATGTTATCTTTTATTGCATATGATGTGTATTCAAGTTTTATTCCATGTTGTATTTTTCAGTATTTTGTAAAATAATAATATTAATACCTAGGGAAATCTCAAAATGGTTAAATATAGAAAAGATATGTTGATACACGGATAAAGTAATATAATCTCATACAAACACTCAAGGATCACTAGCATAAGTGGTAAAATCTCTATATTATTGTTCTGGAGGTCTTGGATTCGATCTTCCGAGACATCAAAATGAGTGCTCTGCTTAAATTAAGTATCACTCTTATTATCAAAAATCTCATACAAACACCCATAATAACTCGATGATGAGGAATTTTGCTTTAAAAATTCCCAATCTTTAGCCTAACGACCATTACCAAACATGCAATATCTATTACAATATATACTAACCATCTCACAGTGGAAGGAATAAATACAGTATCAACACAAACTTGTAACAAACTAAAAGTATATCATTAATCAAGATATAAGATTCAGCATTATAATACATCATACATCAAATCTGAGATACAACACGTCTCAAAATGAATATAGTCTAACATATCTATACAAAAATATTATATTAATATAATCATAACGGTAACAAATGTAGCTCTATAACTCGCATCTAGCTAGTAGAGTTCCTCCTCCAAGTCAACATGTTCAAGGAATAGATAAAAAAAGACAACAAAAGGACGGTTAGACAAAAAGTCCGGTGAAAAGGAAATATCACTAATCGACATGATTACCAATATGTAGTTATACAATATGAAATACAAAATTGCACGATACGAGGTAAGGAAAACATATATCAACCTGCATCCAACAAGTCAATGTAACACAAATAGCGCTAAGTCTAGTAACTACCAATCACCATGGAACCCAAACGTGATTTAACTACCACACATTAGGCTAGTAGGCCTTGGATCTCTTGGTAAGGCCAAGACCCGGTAAGTTTGATCATCAATGTAACACAAATACTATGACACTTTACCATACCTTCCACCACCTACAATCTTATCGAACACATGTCAATGTACATGTGCCTAACTACTACCATTTGTTTATGAAGTGTACTTATAGAAGTAACCCGAGGTTAATAACCTTTGTTACAATGTAGCTTGATGTCTATCATATTTGTTACTAAGACAAAACGTCTCCTATCTTCAAACTAATGCCATTTAACATGGGTAATCAAGAAAACCATGCCTTATTCTACAAATGGTCTATATCAGACCTCATAGTTGAAGCCATGGGATACAGGCTCATATGCGCAATATCATATGGAATGTATACTCTAGTTGTCTTGTATCCATCAAACGACTCTATAAAACCACTATATGATTTGAACCGCATCTCGAACCATCGCCATAGTCTCTATATCGATGAGCATCCATCCTACGTTTTCTTATAATTGGTGTATTGCTCTCGAACTCATCATATTGCTCCTTAGTCACTCCGTATCTTTACAACATCAGGTGGGTCTCTTAAACGAACTTGAACTCCCAAACCTTGTTTCAAAATACAAACCAACTTCTTAAAAACATAATGGTTCAAACATTTGAAAAGGAAATTCAAACGTCCGACCTTGGTTTCAGACTTTTGACCTAAAAATCATGTAATGACCTACTTTATATAACACTTGTAATCTATGTATACAAGCAATCAGATTCCATAAGTATTAAGGAAGACGTTCCACTAAGGTAGGGATTGAAACAACAACATAGAGCATAACTATCACAACTATCATCATGTTAAATCCCACAACGGAAAGAATAAAAATATAATATCGGCATAAACATGTAAAAAGATAAATGCATATCATACCAAGAGACGTAAGATTCATCACCATAATGAAATATGCAAATGGTACATCCAATCCTATATAAAAAATTAATGTAGTCTAGATGTCAAAATCCAAAAAAAAAATCAGATAGATATAAACATAGCGGTAGCTATGGCTCTTTGGATGCCTCCAACTAGTAGAAATGCTCATCTATAGTCAATCTACTCAAAAATTAGATAACAAAAGAATCAACAAAGAGAGGGCCAGATATAAAGTTTGATAAAAAGGAAATATAACTAATTTGAACGATTGTCAATATGATGTTATATCATGAATAATACCAGATGGTAATACTTGAGGAAATGAAACCATGCTGAACCTACATCTTCACATGTATCCATTACTCTATATGTGATAACTCTATTATGTACTCATCATTATGGCAATAATCGTGACTCAATAGTCTCTCTCACACACACATTTGGCTGGTGGGTCATGTGCTTACTTAAAGCCAAGACCCGCTAAGTATGATCGCTAATGTAAGACCAATACTATGGCACTTCAACGCATCGGCTAGTACCTATAATTGTATCGAACCTGAATCAACATACACATATCAAACTGCTATCATTCGTTTAAAAAGATCATCGAGGACAAGTAAATCGAGGTCTATCACCTTTTACTACAAAGTAGCCTAAGGCATATCTTCCTTATTACAAAGATAGAATGTCTTCTATCCCTAAACCGGTGTCACCAAACACATATAACATTGACAACCACGCTTCGTTGTACAAATGATCTAGAAATATCAAATCCCAAATCCATAGCTAAGGGATATGGACTCACTCTATATATGAAATGTCATATGGAATCGTATAATGCAATACCCTGGTCGTCACAACTCAAAACCACCGGGTGACTGAATAAAAGCCACCATATGAATTGAATCATGTCTCGAACCAACATTGTAGTCTCTATCTCATCCGACGTCAATGGTTCATTTCTTGAGACAAGATGTGCCATCTTTGAACTTCTTGTCTTGCTATATAGTCAACCAAACCTTACGAGCATTGCATGGGTCCCCTAAACAAACCTAAGATCCCAAAACACAAAACTAAAACTTCACTATCTGATTGACAGCACTGCAGATGCCTGAATAGGGTATTTAGATGCCTTACTCTCATTTTAGACAACTGAAACCAAAATTTTAGACGTATGGATACTTCAAAATTATGCTAAAATAATGTAGGCAGCATTTGCTTAAATTTCAAATGTTTGAATTTTTGATTCAAACATTTTAACACCTAATACAATCCAAAGCTGAACCTGGATGGGGAGTTTCCCTCAATGAAAATTCTTCCCACTTTCTCTTTCCTATGTTTGATGTACGGATCTATGTCGCTAAGACACTTTGCACTAACATCGCACAACATGAATTCATGCCCTTGTTTTAAGTCGTTCGACATTAGGACGAGTGCAATTTCGCACTCAATGAATGACTTTGAGGAAATAAATCGATTTCACAACCATTCAAATTCAACTCCTTGATTCCATAATTTCAACATTACATTTCATTCACACTGCCAATCACTAATATCATGAACCATCTTTGTAACATCTCCCACTTTGAGACCCAAAAATGAAAGCCAATGATGCTGTAGTCATCGCTAAAATTATTTTTAAGTGACATAAGCGAGTTCAGTATATAGGAATAACAATTTAAGTAAACTGAGCAGCTACAATATTCGTATTACATAATAATTTGTCTTAATATTCATTAAATATATTGTTCTAAATTAACCTCGACGTCGTACCCATGTAGGGGTTAAATTACAATACAAAATAACATAGTATAGAGTCAAGATGAGATATGATGATGCCGCCTCGAACTCTTAAAAAAATGGAAAAAAATATTCTTTATTAGCTAATATAGCCTCCTCCTTCATCTTTGATCTTTGTCCTTCGGCTCCTAAGATAAGCTACCTAGACCTAGAAACTCAGCCTACTCAAATGAGCACCCTTTAATTTATGGGGAAAACAACAATAAAAACACAGATCAGACATAAAACTTAGTGTGGATAATACCTTACCCGAAACATAACATAAATGAGACCTTGTCGTCATATGCAGAATGGGTTTTCCCTTTATTAGGATAAACATCAAGCATAAATGCAAAATTAGCATTATACAAGTCAAATTTAGCTATCCCCGAACTCCTATGTGATTCAAGCCTCAACCAACCCCTGACTGAACTTTCCCTCTTGGCATGCACATTCTAACTATAGATGGTATCCCCCTTACGGTCTGGTTGCCAAGTGCACCCTTCATGTTCCTCACTTTCGAAATGCACTCCTAGTGAGTTCGGCTTCATTCGAATAACAAAGTACAACTCTAAGCAGTTTGGTTTTCTCTTTAGTTTATATTGCAAAGAGTCAGCCACATGCAATTTTTTCTTTATTTCATTTACACCGTAAAGAATCGGCCATATACAATCTTGGTTTTATTTAATTTATATAGCAAAGAACCAGCCACATGTAGTCTTTATTTTACTTAATCTATACTGCAAAAACAAGCCACATACAATCTTGGTTTTATTTAATTTATATTACAAAGAACCAGCCAGATGCAGTCTTGGTTTTTATTTAATTTATACGACAAAGAACCAGCCACATGAAATCTTAGTTTAATTTAATTTATACTGAAAGAACTAATCACATGCAGTCTTATTTTTGTTTAGTTCACACTATAAAGAATAAGCCACATGCAGTTACGAGAGCGTACAACCCGCATGGATGTCCCACATCCCATCGGAAGTTGAATGCCTCTCCTTACCTTCCTTAGGTTGCATTCAAATGAGTATCCCGCTTGACGTCAATAGCCCATCCTAACTCGTATTCGTATGTGAATTCTCCTTCTAATTAGTCATCCAAAGCTCCCCAAGTTTTACCTAATTATCTTTTGTTAGGTTTTGGTTTCAAGTTTCTTTCGGCCTAGTACAACATTGCCCTCTTACGCATTGTGGTGCAATATGATTTACTCATATTGCAGCGCAGTACATTTTCGCCTACTTTCGGCCTCAACTGTACTTTCAACCAAACATCCTCATAACCCCGACGTAGTTCCCAATTATGCCTCTCGGCTTCTGGCATAGTTCTCGCCTACACTTTTTAGTTTCAGACCTTTGTCGACGTTTCATCTTTTTAACGTAGTACTACCCTTGCAGTATTGACTCTCCCCAAAAGTCAACAACACCTATTGCAATTCACTACTTTCGGCCCTGGAAACTTAGTTTATGGTCTTAATATTTGGTTGTCATTCCAGCTCCGTACCAAACATAGTCTAACACGTCTATCACCACCCTTTCCACGTGTCATCATTCGATGCGTTCGGATTCCACTTACTATTAGTGACAGTGTTCTTTATTTACTTTTACATCAATATTGTGGGAAAGTGTCCCCTTATCATTAAGTCACACATAATTCTCATATTTAGGTCTTGATCGTCTCTTATTTAGTTTCGGCATTTCAATTATGCTTCCAGAAGTGATTATTCTTAATTAGAAAAATATTTATGAATCCCCAAAAATTTATGAATAATTACTTTAATACATTTTACCCATATTTTTGTATTTAATCTATTTTCTCTTATTTGTTTCGTAAATGGATTCCTTTTAAAAAATTCAAAACTGAATATTTTTACGTTGTAAAATCCTCCAAAACAAAACCCACTTCTAAAACATGTTTTATCCATTATATTAAATTTTTGTGGTGTTTCAAAATCATTAGAGTAGGGAAGTACAGCTAAATATCCTATTTTGTCTCTCTTTTTTTCCAAAACATTCATTAAAACCTCATTTGCCTCATTTAGACGCTAACACATATGAACTCCATCACAAATCAAAACCAAAATCAAACACAATGAAAACGATAAAAGGGATTTAGTATTACTCACCTAATTTCCTTGTTTAGCATTGATCTTTCAAAGCTTTAATTTTTCCTTAGCTTTATCTCTTTTCTTCTTCTTTTTAACAATGGCAGTCAACCGTTTTCTTTTATCTTAATTTGTAGAGAATGAATGTAAAAATAAGGAGGATGATATGTTTAGTGGTACTTATATAATAAGAGTTGGGTTTTCTTACCATATTTTATTAACTTGTTACCCTCTTTACAATATCCTCTCCTTTCAAATTTACATCATCATGGCCACATTTAATTATTTCTCATTTATCCGTGGTTAGCAATTAATAATTTCCCCTTCCAAATTTACGTACTTTTAATTATTTTAACTGTAAATTAATGATTTCCTCTTAATAAAAATCTCTACTATCAAAATATTTATATCTTTCCTTAATACATATGGTCAAATATAATTATATCACATTTAATTGGATACCCTAAATTTTCATTCCATGATTTCCTTCTTTTAATTTAATCTCGCATATATACATAAATAAATGTTCCCTACATATTTACCATGTTTAATTCATTCATTTTCTTATTTAATGCCTTAATTAAATCAGTTAACCTTAATTCTTATAGTTAATTTCCCTATTTAATTATTCATTAATTTATGGGTCGCTACAATCATCTTATCATTTTATCAATTCCCAAACCAATAATAAATCCAGTAATCAAACCAAACACAATACAATTCATACCAAATTATTAAACACATATATTCTATAATTTTTTGCTTTTGAAACATTCATTAAACAAGATTCTCATCTCTAAAACCCCGATCAAATTCATTACTTAAGCGCTAACCAACATTAGATATTTAACATGACTTCGTAGCATTATTGCTGATCATACATCATAGAGATAAATCTCACTCAACTAATATCATGAAATCCAAGCTCCAATGAAACCCACTTTGAAGCTCTTCTTTGATTTCTGAATTCTAGCTCCAAAATTCTCCAAAATGTGAACATGAAAGATATATTTGTAGAGAATTTCTTAACTTAAATATAGACATTTATTTTGAAATTTTTGGTTGAGAGATGGAGCTATAATTATTTAACGATTAAAAATCCTTGTTTATTACTTAAGGAATAATGGGGAAGAAGAAGAGAATGAACAACGAAAGTGAAAGCTTCTCATTTTAGAATTAATAAGGCTAATTATGGCCAAATGACCATTTTCCCACCTTTTTTCTTCTCATTTTAACAATTTTATCCGATTTTAACTAACTTTATATGTATTTTATATATAGATTATATTTCAAAAGCAATGGAATAGGTATCGATTCCTAATGCATTCATCTTTAAAAACCCAACATTTAGTTCATTTGTTCGTTTAACTCGATTAAAACAGTAACTTACTAAGTGTAAAAATATCGGTTGTTATATTCTGCCCCTCCCTCCTAAAATATTTCATCCTCTAAATTATTAAGAGTGTAATAATGTATTGCATCTACATCAATGTACTCATGTCACAATACTTAGCATCACAATATCAAGACTAGCAAACCAAACAAAGAATGTTGAACATTTGTATGCAATTCTAATCAATTATATGTAAACAAAATATACTAAGAGCAAATGGAATCATACTGGTAAAAAGTCTAGACTGGAATCACGCACCTTCTCTTCTAACTCTCAAATGCTATTTTTGGGATCTTCGCTTCATTGGACCCGAACAAGTTTAACGACCTTGATCCAAAATCTCTTGACACTGCTCTCAATCATACAAATAGGTTCTTTAGGCATAGAAATCACCAATTCAACATCCATTTCCTCTGGTTGGCTTGGCTCAATCACTGCACTTGTGTCATGTACACGCTTGCATAAGCGTGAAACACGAAACACATTGTTTACTCTGGGCATCTTTTTGGGAAGATCGACTCTATATATACTGATTCGTTCCATAACAGGAAATGGCTTAACAAATCAAGGTACAAGTTTACCGGAATTTCCAATCTTACAATTATCTTCAATGGTGATGTTTTCATAAATATGAAATCACCAAATTCAAACTAAAGGCTAATGTGTCTCTTGTTGGGATAAGGCTTTTATTAATCTTAGGATGCTTTCATTCTTTCCATGTCAACTTTATTTTCTCCAAAGTATTATGGTCTGGTCGAAGTATTACCTTATCGGTCATTTCCCATTAACATGTAGGCGACTTACAATGCCTTCCATACAAAGCTTCAAATAGTATCATTCCAATACTAGCTTGAAAGCCATTGTTGTTTCCAAAATCAATAGGAGGAAAGTGGTACTCCCATGTTCCTACAAAGTCAAAATAATAATCTTTCAACAAGTCTTCAAGTACATGACTCGCTCTTTCGGTTTAGCCAACCATTTAGGGATGATAGACCATGCTCAAGTTCAATTCCATGCCCAAAACATGTTGCAAGCTCTTTCAAAATTCACTTGTGAAGATTGGATGTCGATCACTCACAATATTACAGTGTACACCATGCTACCTCACTATCTCCCATGGGTACAACGTCGTTGAAGATGGAGTAGTCCTAGAAACCTTCATCTAAATGAAATTAGTGCTTTTAGTCAAGCCATCCACGATGACCCATATATTCTCAATTCCTCTCCGACTTCAAAGCAAACTATCTATGAAATCCATTAGATACATTCCCACTTTCAATGAGGAACCTCCAAAGGCAATAATAAACCACTTGATCCTTTTGTTCAACTTTGACTTATTGACAAGTCAACCACTTCTCTATAAACTCCAAAACATGTCATTTCAGACGCTTTTAAGAATAAGTGTGCTTCACATCATTGTACATCTTATTTCCACTAGGATTAATATATAGTCATCCTAGAACAATGATACTCATTAAGTACTTCATCGTTCAAACTTCCCACTTCGAGAATACACAATCTACTATCTTTATAAAGCAAACCCTTCACATCAATAGAATACCGATCTATATGACTAAACTTGTATCTCTTCCCAATCCAGTTTAAGATCTCGACTATGCTTGCATCGAGCCTTTGGCTTACTTCCATTATTGCCAACAAATTAGGTAACACATCGTAGGAAGGTCAAAAACCAATCTTTGTAATGTACTCCAACCTCTTCCATTTAACAAACATAGAACCCAACATAACATGCCTTCTACTCAATGCATCCCCTGCATTTCCATTTCCGGGAATATAGGAAATACCAAAGTCATAAGACACTAGAAATTCCATACATCTTTATTGCTTAAGATTGAGACCTTTCTAGAAGAATAAACACTTCAAAGACTTCTAGTTAGTGAATAACTCAAACCTCTCGCCTAACAAATAATGCCTACATGTCTTCAAACCAAGGACAATGGTCGCCAGCTCCAAATTGTGAGTTGGGTAATTCTTTTCCCGAGTCTTAAGTTTTCTACTAGAATATGCAAAAACTTTACCTTCTTGCATAAGAACCACACCGAGTCATGTACCACAAACATCGGTGTATACGATAAACAATTTAGCTCCTTTTAGCATAACAAAAACCAGAGCACTAGTAAATAATTGCTTTATCTTTATGAAAGTGTCTTCACTATGTGCGTCCCATAAGAAGATTTGGTTCATCCGAGCTAGTTAGGTCAAAGGTGTAGCAACCTTTGTTAAGTCCTTAATGAACTTTGGATAATATCCTGCCAAACTAAGATAACTACGAAATTCGACCACACCACTTGGTACATTCCAATCTTGCACTACGACAACCTTACTTGGATCAATGGAAATTCCATGGGCGAATGCAAAATGGCCTAGGAATCGAACTTCCCTTATCCAAAAGTGAAATTTATAAAACTTTACCTTCAAGCGATAATGTTGATACACCTCCAACATTTCTCTCAAGTGCAATTTGTGCTCTTCTTCATCCTTCTTCACTTTTGTAAAAGATTAAAATATCATCTATGAATACCACCACAAATTTGTTGAGTTTATCCCAAATGATTCAACTTATAAGATTAACAAAATATGCTAGTTCATGCACAAGACCGAATGACATTACCAACCATTCATAAGATGAATTGAAAGTTATAAAGGCAACCTTCAAAATACTATTCTTAGCCAACCTTAGTTTATCAAAACCTATAGAAAGATGGAGTTGAGAGAAAATCTTGGCTCCTCTAAGTTGGTCGAACAAATTATCAATACGAGGAAGAGGATTTTTGTTTTTTCCTATTAACTTATTATATTCTCTATAGTCGACACATAACCTTTGGGATCCATCCACTCTAGTGGCAAACACTATAGTGCTCCCCACTTTGATGCTCTTTTTTGAATGAGACCTAACTTTGTAAGCTCAAAATTTTGGTTTCTATTTCTCTTCTATCTCTTGAAGCCATGCGTCTAATAGGAAGACAACTGACATCATATCTTGCTCTAAATCAATACATAGTTCAATTCCTCAATGAGGAGATAAACCTAAAACCTCTTCAAGCTCATCCATAAAATTCCTCGGAGTGGGAATTGTAACGACCCGTAAAATTTAATGATTTTAATAATATATTTAACTGAATTTTTTTGAAATTTTAAATATTTGAATTTTGAAATATAAATTTGATATTTGGATTACGTCTATTTAAATATAGCTAATGGTAAATTTTTATTTGATAATATTGAAGTTTATTTTCTTGTGTAATTTTATTTCCATTTAAATCAGTTAAAAATTGATGATAATAAAATGTTTTCCAAGCCTGAATATTTTTACACAATAAATTTGTAAATCATCTTTTGAGTGAGACGTCATATTTCATTTCTTCAAATTTGGACTGTTGTTGCTCCGTTTATCTTATTTCCGGCAGATTTGCAGCATTTTCGGTACCGATTATCGACTTTTGATAGGATGATCGTACCACTGATATCTGTATACCGTTTTGATCGTCTCGTCATGCTGATCTCCACAGTATATTCAATTGTATATTTCAAAGTCTGGTACGCCACGAAATCAGTAAAACAATTACCATATCGGTAATCGTTTTTGAATCTTTTGACTTCCGTGGCCCTTCATTTGTCTACCAACTGAAATTAAATAGCCACTTGTTGTCAGTATTTTAGCCATTCAAATTCTGACTTTTATTATTCCATTGTTCAATTCATATGTTGGTTCGTTTGTTCTATTTCTCATCTCCTTCATTTTGTTCCGTGCTTCTCATTTGACAATAATATAATTAAAGTTATTATACATATTTATCTTCCTGAAGCTTTTCTATGGAAACCCGTTGCCATTTTATTTCCTCTTTATTTCCTCTTTCTTGTTGCTATTCACTTAGCCTTCTTTCTTTTGCCACTGCTACCTAAATGAAGCCTCCACGTGAAACTCAAACCCTTCCCTCTTGCTCGCCATTCTCCCTTTCCTCCGCCCACCACACACGCGACCCAACCTCCTACACCCTCACCTTTGCCACTTCCAAAGCCTGCTTTTCCCCTCCACGTCGAAGCTTCCCTGCCCACGTCGGCAACCCATGCGAGCACTCTTCCTCCGTTCCTTCCGCTTGCCTTGCCATCTTCTACCCTCTGATTTCTATTATAAAGTAAGTTATATTTATAATATGTGTTTAGTCTGTTTATTTATAATGTACGTAAGCTATTTGTTTACATATAATATGTTTAAATTGCATATGTATGATGGTTATATATATATATTAGTTTATAGTTGAAGTTTATGTTGGTTTATAACAGTACAAGTATATATGCATATATATCTTATATATATTAAGTTTTATATATAGATATTTATATAAGTTTTGTTATATATAAAGATATGCATGCTGTTGTGTGTATATATATATATTTCTATATAAAGATATGCTTCCCATCTTTTATAAGTTTATTTATCTAAAACTTGCTATCATGGGTGTTATATATATATATTATTATATGAGGTCTATATATATTAGTACCCACTGTTCTGTTTTAAGATTTATATATATATATATTAGTTATAAAAGTTACAAATCAGCTATATATTTGTTATATATTTATATACTGTTGAGTCGAAGTGTACATGTATATTGGATTTTAGTAATATTGATTTTTCCATTATGTGTATATATATAAAACTGTATAATGTCAATTCATATTAACATATGTATATATAAAGTTATATGAGTTTGTATAATCTGTATATATCTGTGTAGTTAATGCCCACCTATTACCCCGCTATAACCCCGCTATATCTTATAGCGGATTTCTACCGCTACAATATTTCCGTATAGCCCCAAAATATAGCCTTTCCGCTTTAAGCCCCGCTATTTCTAATATATCCCGTTATTCCCGCTATATTTTGCTATTTCCGCTATATCTTCTTTAATAAAATGAATTAAAAATTGCATTTATACATTATAAAAATTAATAAACTAATTTATTTGATTTAATTTTTAATATATTTTCAGAAATGAAAATACTCTAATATTCTACTAAATTCAATTATGTTATATAACAGTTTTAGGTTTATTTAAAGTATATTCGCATATGTTTTTATTTAAAATTATTTATGTATTAATTATAATTCAATTAAATGATAATTTTTCATTTAATTACCATTTATATATTTGTAAAAACATTAAGTACGAGTTTTATATGCTATTTTAGAGTCATCCGCTATATCCCGCTATATCCTCGCTATATCCCCGCTATGACTTTTTGCACCTCCACCGCTTTGAGTCTGCCGAGCGCTTTAACTGCACAGGTATATATATAACAGTTTACATATATTTGAAATGTTTGGGGGTTTACGTATAAGTTATAAAGTTTATATATATATTGTTATCTAAAATTTTATTAACTCGGACTGTTGTTTTAAAGCCTGCAATTCTCCTTTCTATGTACATAAGTTTATTTTATATATATTAGTTTATATAGGTATATAAGTTATATATTAGTATTTTATTTATTTCATAAAGTGAATTTGGATCATTGCAATTTACTGTATAGTTTATAATGATTGGTTATATATATATATATATTACATATAAGTTTCACATATTTGATATTGGATATTGGTTTGAAAGATATTTATGTTTATTTATGTTTCATACTAATGTATAAAAATCTTAACTGTATACAGTATATTTTGGTTATTAGTTGAGCAAGATTTTTGCTTTGTTTTTGTTTGTAATAAGTTTGTTTTTTAAAAACAATGATCTGTTTGTTTTATATATATATAAAGGTTATACATATGTTTATATAAGTTTATATATGTTTACAGTGTAAGTTTATATATATGTTTGTATATTTGTATGAACCTATGTGCTGCAGCATCGGGTTATATATTTAAAAGTTTATACAGTTTATATATTATCTGTTGTAAATTTTATTTGATATGTATGTACAAGCCCATATTGGTATTGTATTTTATCTGTTTGAAATTTTAGTATTATATATATGTCTACTACACATACGTATACTTGAGTTTGATTTTAAAATATATTATATATGTGTTTAATTTAAAACAATGGTTTTGAAATGTGTGTGTATATATATATTTAATATAAAATGTGTTTAAATTTAGAATATGTTTTATATATGTAAATAGTTATATATATATATATAAGTTCACTTATACCAATTATCTTCATCGATCCAGTTCTGATTTGATTTCGTCTATTCCTATTTATCAGCTTTGTTCGTCGAATCGTGTCCATCTAGCGTTGCTTGGGAATTCGTAGCTCATTTCTTTGTCGAATCTATCTAGCCTCGAAAGGTGAGCAATCACTCACGATTAACGTTCTTATATTTATTAAATTTGATTTCAATTGAAACGACAATTGAAATATGCTGCTGTTAGTTATATAATTGTTATATATATATGTCATTATCTGTATCTGTTGACCTGTGACATCTGACACCATGATATGTTATTTATATTTTATCTGTTATTGATGATATATGCCTGTTGTTGATATGTTATATTATTATCATCACTATTCTCACTCTGCAAGTTCCCAGTTAGTATAGAATTCCATATGGGTTGAAATGATACATACCCGAACGATCTTGTAGAATAGGAGAAAATTGTTATGGGTTGAAATGATAAACCAAGCGATTTTCATGGACATTGAATTTGGGATTGCGGGTTGAAAAGATATATACCCGTATATATTTAAATTTCGGATTGAAATGATAGATATCCGTATCACTTGACCATAGGATAGAAAATTATATACAGACACCATTGGTCTATATATATATATTTTTGAAATGATTTCCATAGTTTTAAAAAGGATATATATATATATGGTTTTACATAAATATTGATTTTAAATATTATATATATGTTATTTTATAAAGGTTTAAATTTTAGATTTTTAAAATTTTATGTTGTGAATTATAAAAGTTTAAAATTTTAGATTTTGATTTAAAGTGATTAAATGAATATTTCAAGTTTAAGTAAATTGAAGAAAATATTCAGTTTATTTGTAATTTGAGGCTTGTTTAAATGATATTGGATTTTATTAAGTGAATATTTCAAAACTAAATAATAATGAAGTTAAATTGAGATATAATGAAATTATCAAATTTAGTTTTGAAAATGTTGAATATTTAAAGCTTTGAAATCTATTGAAGTTGAAATGGTTTAATTTTTAGTTTTATTTGAAATCGAGATAAAATGATTTATCGAGACTTGAATTGAATTGAAATGAAGAACTGAGATTTGATTTAAATGGGATTTGGAATTTGAGTTAATTCGAATTATTTTGTGAATTTGGAGGAAACTATTTTATTATATAAAGTATTTTTAATATGTATATAAATATTTTACTTTATACATGATTTTGATATAAAGCTATTATTAATATACTAATTATTTTAATATAAAACTATTTTATTATATATACTATTTTATTTTATTAACTATTTTAATTTATATAAACTATTTTATTTTATTAACTATTTCATTATATATATACTATTTTCTATATCAAACTATTTAAGTGGGAAGTGTTACGATTTCAAAGTGTTATGATTTCCAAAGTGTTATGATTTCCAAAATGTATAATTTCTAAGTGTTATAATTTCGAAGTGTTATAATTTTGGAAATTGTTATGATTTTGGAAATGGATATATTTGAAGTGAAAAATGATATCGTATTGATATGGTTTTGAAATGGATATGATATTTTGGTTTTGAAGTATGATATTTTGAAATGACCGTGGTGTTATAATAACGTTTGGTTGTTAAAGAGACCGGGATTGGATATTGTCATACTCTCTGCCAATACCGAAAACCACTTTAACAACTGTGTACGTGGTGGAGATTCCAGAATGAAGTGGGATGGTTTGGTGACGATTCTATATGGTATTTACGTGACCCTGACTCCCGTGAGTCAGCTTGATGTGGCTAAAACAGGAGCTATACCGGGCCAAGTAAGGTCATTCCTCCTATCGGACACATTTCTTCGACACCATTCTATTGCTTTTGTGATTGATTGGGTGCACCCTTTGATTTGGGAGTGTGTCACGAGGTGGGCGGTAGTAGCTGCTATGCGTTACCACCAGTCCGGGAGTGCAAATGGTATATCTACCCTGGCATTGCCTCGAGTGCCATGTTACATGCCCTATCGCGCCTTCTACAAGTTTGTTTTGTACCGTACCTATGTGATGTCCTCTGGGTAAACCTCCAGTTTACGGAGGAGCGTACGACATTGTATAGACTACGGGAATATATAAAATGTTTTAAGGGGGATATGGGACGCCTTAACGCTATTTTAATACTTTTACTTTACTATAGACATATTATAATACCGTATATTACTACATAGTAGATAGTTCCATGGATCCTTAGAGGATGGAAATCCCAAGCATCCTTTAAGTTACTTATTTCTGTTGACATTTCACTTGAGTTGAATTTATTAATATGAGAATGTTAATCCTGACTCGAGTGTTTTGTGTTTTGCTTTAAGCTCGGGTCAGACTGAGTATCATAGCATTTGAGACTCATCTTTAGAGTTGGAGCTTCGCTTGGAGATCCATCTGTATCTATTCAGCTTTCAGTTATCCAGTAGTTTTGTTCAGATTTGTCATCTATTGTATTCGAGACTACATTGTACATATATATTCTATTGTATTTTATTTCAAACTCCGTTGTTTATATAGTAGCTTCATGAACTACTATTTATCTATTCCGCTGCTTATTTTTATATTACTCTGTGTCTGTGATTCTGTGATTAACTTATTTACTGTATATACCGAGTTTGCCAAATATAAAATTAACAATATGTTGTTTTGAGCAATTCAAGTCCGACATGTGCGGATGCGAATGGCACGAAATAGCGGGTCGTTACAGAACTAGCCAAACCATCATGCAAGAGATCTAAGGAGTATAAATAGCTCAACATCAGAGAACTCTCGAGTTTATAATAAACATTAAGTCCTTTGTCACCATTATCCTTCATGCGAATAACACAACCATCAAAATAAATAATAACTTCATCTTTATCATACAGTCATCCCTAGAATAAGTAATAACAATAAAAACTGAGTACAGAAGCATCACATGAAAACTTGGACCTGCACTAGGACAGTTTAATGTATTTACATATCGTAAAAAGATGTGTCGACCCTACAAAGCGATTCGACATAATTAGAGAGTCATCAATAACATAGAGCATTAGGTGAAAATATCAAAAAATGACTAGAAATAAAGAAGGTGAAGCCCCTATATCAAATAAAATACATATAGGAAATTCATAAATAGAAAGCACACCTCCCATAATGATGTTCTTCCTGTTTTCGTGCTCCGTCGAAGAGCTTAAGCTAGGAGTAGTTTGGATAGCATAGGCTTGACCATTTGTCTACTCTTAGGAAGAGATGGAAAATCCCTCTTGAAATGTACAAGTTGATCATAATCGAAACATTTCTTAGCTTGGAGATTGATTTACAATTCTTAGCAAAGTGCCCATTCAACTAGCACCGATTACAAGTGACCCCTCCCTTCATTACTTGGCCTTGATCATTCTTGTTCTACTTGCCTTTTCGATTGTCTTGGGACTTGGACTTAGCTTCAAATTTAGCTTTCTCCTATTTCGATGCATCTCTAAATAAAGAATTAAATAATGTTACTTTGACAAGGCTCTCAAAAGTAGCATCTATAGGAATATGACTAAGAGCAAGATTTCTAAGAGGTTGATTTATTACTATAGAAAATTTCATGGCCTTCTTAGAGGGTGTTTTGATCATGTCCATCTAAAAACGAGCCAAGAATGTGAAGTCATTCATGTACTCCTTCATGGTCTTCCCACCTTGTTGGAGATACATAAACTTGTCCATTGGAAGCCCTTCTTGGCCTCAGAAATAAACCGAACCTCGTATCTCCTTCGAAATTCTTCTAAAGTCATAGCATGCTCCTCTACTTCTCCAGTCACAGCATCCAACCAACATTAAGCTTCATCTTGAAGTTTTTTAGAAGCAATTTGTCTCCTCGTTAAAGTCTCACGTGCCATGTCATCAAAAATCCACTCAACATTGTGGAGCCATGCTTAAGTCTCAATGAATCACTCGGTCCCTAAATATGGCTTGTCTTCTATATGAAGGTAATCTCTATAAAGTCAGGGGAAATAAAAAACAGAGTTTGGAGGCAATGGAGGAAAAAGCATCACTCCCACTAGTGCCAAAGCAGGAGGGACTCCAATTGGAGGTAGAGTACCCTATTAGAGTTAGAGTACCCTCTGCTATAGCTTGCAAGTACCTTTAGAACCATGTTGGCATATAAAGATCTAGAGCTTCAACGTTGTCTCTAGCGGTCGTTTCTCTAGTGGCATGACTCATGGTAACTATCTACAAATGGGAATTATTAGCCTTTCCTACAAGATGGTATAGAATGCTAGAAACAAGAGTGTTAGTGCCTAAATGCTATATACATAAGTATAGCAAAATACAAATACGCTCCCTCAATTTATCCTGTCTATGGTATTAGGTAACCTAAGCTCTAATACCAAATATAACATCCGCCTTCTGTAACACCTTTAATCCATGCATATAAGCAATAGTATTCCAAAAGTATCACCAAAGACATTCCATTAAGGGTAGAATTCAAAAAACGACACCATAGAGCATATTTACCATACCCATCATCACACCAAATCTTACAACAAAAGGAACAAAAATATAATATCAACATAAGCATATGAAAGACTAAATGCATAACACATCAAAGGACATAAGATCCAGTGTCATAATAAAACATGAAAATGGCACATCCATTATGTAACACCCCCCATTTGAGACTTGAAAATAGACATTAACGATGCTGCAACCATCTTTAGTATTAATTTTTAAAGACAAAATAAGATCAGTTATTGTATCATTAACAACAAGAGCATAAGAATACGAAATTTTCACAATATAGTTTTCATTCATTTAATGCATATCTATTACATAACCTACAAGTACATCATTCAGATAAAATACATACAGAATATAATTCCAAGAGCAATATATGATAATGCCCCTAGATGATTAGAGTCATAACTACCAAAGGTTACAAAATCCATCTTTACATTCAACATAAGCAGTTATACTACACAACCGAAATAACTATGGCTAATATAATCTGGCCTTGTGCACATCTCTGAAGTTTTGTTCATCTTAAACCTTAAAAAATCTACTCTCGACTTACTTAAATGAGTACCTGAGAGTTTAGGGAAAATCAAAAGCTTCATATCAGATAAAAAGTTTGATATAAATAAGATTAGTTAATCGTAATCAAAATAGATAGATAATGAGGCCATGCTGCTGAGCAGAATGGCTTTCCCCCTCAATGGTATATGTACAATTAAAATGTCAAATTGAACATTCATTGGATAGGATGAGACAGGTCTAATTGACTATGCTCCCATCACCCACTTGCAACCACAATGGTTAGAACATAAAATATACAGCATGCATAATGGGTCAAAGATAAATATGACAATATTCAATAAGATTTAAGGTTTACACACAATCCCATACATCTACCCATCCCATCATGTATTAATACATCAATATAGTTTTCCCAGGGTCATTATAAACCTAGTAGTTTTAACAGGCCAATTAAAAACCTATAACGCTAACTTAGGCCAAAAACCAGATTATCCATAACCTTCTTCCTTTCCATAAGAGTACCAAGATACTCCCATGACAGAAGAAAAATAATAACGTCTTCTATTCCTATTAGCATACAAGATACCCCTGTGATAGAAGAAAAACAATTGTGAGCGTCCATACCTGATTTACAAATGCGTAAAAAAATATTTAGCCTCAATGTTAGCAAAGCCCTATGCCTTAGGATCATTGACCTTAATAGCCGAGGGGCTTAATTGGCTATAGTGTGAGGCACTACCCTGACATCACTCCATGCAACTTAAATTTGGTTTATAAACATCTAATAAGTAAGAGCATTCTACACAATTTGATTGTAACGACCTACATTTTTATATATCGGTGGATCATATTATTATTTTTATAACTAATTGGGTCCAAATTAAATATGACTTCGTAGAATGTTAAGTATTGACATTTTTGACCATGACAAAAACATTGGATGGTTTTGACACTGAAAATATTATAAACCTCCAAATTTTGATAGACGATGAATTAGGTCTAAAACCACTTTCAACCGAATGCTTTGATCGTTTCACTTTTCATACAATGGTTATAACAGACTTTTGAAATTATGGTTTAGAAGATATGACCATTTTAAGTTTGAATAGATTTTAGGCAGATTAGTGGGTATTAACTCTACCCATGATTAGTCATGTTAATGATTTTAGGATTAGGGTTAACTACAACAGTCATAACAGCCACTGTTCACTATTCTATCATCTTTATTCATCTCCTAACCTCTATTAGACCTTCATCCACTAAAAATCTATCATTTTCTTAATTAGATTAGCTTAAATCAATTAATTAGAGGGTGACTAGCATAGAGATTAGCAAGAGGCTTTGGGAGTTTCAAAATTTGTGCCTTGGGAAGCATGTAGCTACTGTCCAGATTAGATCTACACTTATTTGGGTGATTTTGCTTAATTCTACATCGCTAATTGAGTAATTCCATTCTCTCACTTTTCTATATTATGGTGACATATGCTTAAACTTTTTTGTAAAATGCTTTTTCAACTTAAAAATATTATTTTGATAAGATCTAAATTAAATATGACTTATGGACGAAATTAAAGCTTTTAAATTGATTTTTATCCCTGGACCTATGATTTGAATGATGAAGTACTTGCTGGATTTGAATTTGCTTGTAAAGTATATCATATGGTATGGATGCATTATTAAATCGATGTATTATTGTGTATTATTAAATGGATGTATTATTGTATGGATGTATTATATTGTATGAATATTTTTTTTGAAATGCCCATCAATCGAATATGGAATTAGAATTGTTCTATAGGATAGGACTTGTGAAGAGAGTGGTCAAGATGATGGATCATTCAAGATGGTTGCACAAACGATAAAGATCTAAAGAATAGAGCAAGGTTTGTATGGATTGGTTCTAGAGTTGAAGATGGAGTATCAATCTAAATGAAAGATCGCATGTAAAATGAATTCGGATTATAGAAGACAATAGATGTAGGAAGTTGGGAAATGGCTTAGCCAAATTTTTGGCTATGTCATATCAATCGCATCGACCCATACAGGTCAGTATCTACCGATAGAGATGGTTGGAAAGTGCGAAGTTAGACTTAAGTGAAGACACAAGGGACGTCCTGGGTTATTTTAAGACTGGCATGGTGGAGATTTTTGGCTTTGAAGGCGTTTATGTGGAGCTAACTTCAAGCTTGCTTAGGGAAGTTGCAACACTTAAATACTTAGCTATTTTAGGCTATGTACAATTGCAAGATCAGTACCGATCGATGCCACCTTTGGGCATTTAAAGGGGGTGTCTTAGGGAGTGTGCACGATCGATCACAAGTTGAATGGATGCATGGTTTCAAAGATGTGGATACAACCGATTGATCTAGGAACTTAGAGTAAGGCGCAAGTAAGATGCAGGGCTATATGATGATTGCTTTAGAGTATCGAAGATTCAATGATGTGAGTTGTTGGAATCAAACGCTTAAGGAGGAAAGTGTTTGCAGCATGAAGTGATGGTCCGAGGAGGCAAGCTCGAACGAGGTGAACTTGTGGAGTGGAATGTACAAGAGTTCTACTATCGGGACGTATGCTGGGGAAAGTTGATAACTCAAAGGTTTCGATGCATGTTCTTATAATAAAAAGCATGTATCTGATTGTGTGATGTGACATGGTTACCTAATATTGTGTGATTTGATCCTTCTCCTTGGGATTGTGTGATATGATCCAATCCCTAATTGTGCGATGTGCTCTGGGTTCAAGCATTTATAGAGTCGAGATGTTGAGTGGTCTTTGATCATGCAAGGTGATTATATGAGTTATTTTATATCTAATAGCCCTTGAGTGAGAAATATGAGGTTGCTTGATGGTTGAAATGTTTGCTATCCTTACCGAACTTGGTGTGTTTGATTAGAATGTCACATGATGTAGGTATTATTGATTGTATACCTATACACCTCATATTGTACTAAGTAGCAACACACTCATATGATGATGATAGTAGATTAGCATATATCGATTTTATGTACTAACTGATTGGATGCAGGGATATGTTAGGTATGATTCTCTATAACTAGTATTCCTATTTACAACATCAACTTTTATAGTATTTTGAGATTATAAATTGCTCATACTAGATTGTTGTCTGAACCGAGATATTTCTTTTGTTTCTTATCATTTTGGGTACTCTTTAAATGAGTAGATTAGAGATAGTAGGTTTGAGATAACATATGGAGATGGTGGAGGAAGAGAGGTGGCTAGCACTTCTATATACTTGCTTTTGGACCTATCATTATTGCCATGCAGTACCATGAATCTTTGTCAGAGCGATTTATTTATTAGAGACAGTTTCCATTAGAGTTTATTTGATTTGAGGTATAAACTCTATTCAACATTTTTTATATAACCATGATGGATCTGATGCACTCTGATTTGTTTTAATTTATCTAGTTATATTACTGTCTCGCCTGTGTTATATTTATGTTGATTATTATACTTTATCCTATGTGCTATGAGATATACAACAAGTTCTGCTTTTGTTGGTTCTATTTTACCTTAACTACGGCTCTACGTCAGTGGAGTATTGTTGCAGCATGCTCACTGGCCAAATTAGGTACCAAAGGTGTAAGGTGGTCATCACATTTGGTATCATAGCTTAGGTTAAACAATTAACCTAAGTTGATACCATGATCCATTAGAGATAAGGAGGCGTTATCACCTTAGAATGGATCAAGTGATATATGAGAGATCATACTTGTTATATATTTTGGGTTTTGAAACTATATAGCAGTATATATAGTATTAAATCACACTACACATACAACTACCACTTATGCTAATCTTTCACTATAAGAGACTGATCGTTCTTATTATAGATTGTAAGAATGGATAGGCATAATAGAAACATAGCAAGGAACTTTGCTTTAGGAGTCAAGACCGGAGGTGGCAATGTGGCGGTTGTGAACCCTGATATGTAGAAGATGTTCAATACTATAATGATGAACATGATGTGGAATCCTTAATGAGGATCTCATGGTCAGGTAGGTGGTAGAGCTTCAGTACAAGTGCTAAGGAATGATTTTGTCAAGCCGAATAAGGGCTTTACTAGTCTTGGTGACAAACCATTTCTTGGAATGAAATCAACCATTGAAGTGCATAATTGGCTTTATACTTGCAAACATATCTTCAATGATCTTAAGTTAGATGATGCGATGAAGCGGATGTCGGCTTCTAGGCAACTTCAAGGAAGTACAGTGGGTTGGTGGAATGCCCTAAGAGTTGCTACTTTCGAGGACCACTCTACTTTGGATTGGTTCAAGACTTGTTTTGAAGAGAAGTTTATACTAGTAGCTCAATAATCAGTATATTCAGGAAGTTTGCTGATATGAAATAGGGCAATTTGTTTGTTTCAGAATATGTTGATGAATTCGACATACTATAAAAATTTGGGATGTCCTTCATTAACACTATATTAAAGAAGAATGAGAATTTTATGATTGGATTGAATGACTATTTGGGAGAACGGTTAGTAAGCCACATTGATGAAAGATTTGAGGCATGAGAGCTTGTATCCGAAGCTGAAAGTCATTGTTCTGAAGGAGGAGTCTAAAATGCTAAGTGGTAGTAGTGGGAAGAAGAATTGGAACCACAAGAATAAGAAGCACGATCAGAGCAAAGATGATCAAAAGAAGGGAAAGCTTGAGACTTTGCTATAACTGCGGGGAGAAGGGCCATCTAAGATAAAACTACAAGAGTGATGGTAAGAAATGCTATAACTGCAACAAAGTTTTGCCATGTCAAAAAGGACTATCCAAAGCCATTGATGGAGAAACAGATAGTGAAGGCATATGCTCTAAATGTCATTCCAACCTTATCGATTGCTCCATCGGCAAAGGAGAAAGGTGAGGGCATTATTATGTAAGGTATGCTTTCTATATATGATGTACTTGTTTGTGTTTTATTGATATCGTGGCTTCATATTCTTTTATATCTAGGTGACTTGGTAGATGATTAAAACTAAAACCCAACCTAGTAGACAGACGTTTGACACTCATGGGTAGTTCGAGTAGTTTTAGTATGGTTTTATCATGATGGGTCTTATCGAGTCATGGATGTATGTTTGTGTGCGATTATTTTGTGTTTGGTTTTGTGGGTTTTGGTAATATAGTGGGGATGGACTGGCTAAAGAATTATGGAGTAGTGGTGGATTGTGAGAGGTTAATAGTGATGATTGGGATAGATGAAAAGAGTAAACTAGAGTTGGGTTGCCTTTTAGATGATAAGGCGATGGATAGCTTTTTATATTTGCATGAGATCTTGCATGATCAGTACTTATAATCCGGACATTTTTGAGTAGGTGACTAGATTACTGCCACATAGAAAGAATTTTGTATCGATTTAGTGAAGGATGCTAAGCTAGTAGTTATTCTATTGAGATGTATTGCACCTAAAGAGAAGAAGGAGCTAAAGGTGCAAGTGATAACCTATTAATAAAGGGGTTCATTCGTAGGAGCATATCTAAGTAAGGGCACCTATTGTGTTCACCACTAAGCAGACGACTCTTTGAGACTTTGTGTGGATTACCATAGGCTGAATAAGGTGACAAAGAAGAACATGTATCTGCCCCAACGTACCGATGGCTTGTTTGATAAGCTCTTTAGTGCAAAGGTATTTTCTCAGTTGGACTTACAGAAGGTATTCCACCAACTTAGAAGGGCAAGGGAGAGTGGGTTGATTACTTCCACACACCATTAGGGTTTTATAAGTGGTTGGTTATGTCGTTCCAGTCAATCAATGCACCAACATACTTTATTGATCCGATGAACTGTGTTTTTAGAGATCAAATAAATAAGTTTGTACTTATGTTCATCGATGATATTCTTGTTTATTTATGGATGGAAGAGGACCATAAGATGCACCTAAGGATTGTGCTTGAGGTTTTGAGGAAGCATCATATGAAGGTGATATTTTAAAAGTGCCACTTCTAGGGGAGGGAAATGCGGCTCTTAGGTCATGTTGTTTCAAAGCATGGCATCACAATGGATCCTACCAAGGTCACAGCAGTCCAAGATTGGGAAGACCTAAGAAAGCTAGGATGTAAGAAGTTTTCTTGGATTAGCGGGTTATTATAAATGATTAATAAACGACTTCTCAATTGTTGACCAACTTACTAAAGAAGAACCAGACTTTTGTTTGGGATGTGAGGTGCGAGTATGCATTTATGAGTCTGAAGGAGAGGTTAACCGATGCACCAATGTTTGTTATTCTGAGTGGGAATGAGAAGTTGACAGTATATATAGATGTTTGTGTTACTGGATTGGGCATGGTATTGATGTAGAGAGTTAAAGTTGTTGCTTATGCTAGTTAGCAGCTTAAACCACATTGGAAAAATACTCGACCAATGGTTGGAACTAGCAGCGATAACATTTGCATTAAAGATATTGAGGCATTACTTGGTAGGAGAAAGGTTTGATTTATCCACCAATCACAAATCATTGAAGTACATATTATAGTAGAAGAACCTTAACCTTCGGTGGTAGAGATGGTTAAGAGTTCTTAGCCTCCTACGACTTTGACATTTCCTATATGCCCAGTAGGGGAAATGTAGTTGCTGATGCTTTCAGTAGAAGACATGTTGGCTTGGTAGCTATATTCCTAAAGTGGATGCAGTTAGGGTATATCATTGGTTATGATTATTGACCTAGATGTGAGCTAAAGCCAGATGTGTTAGCAAGCTTGACCATTAGATCTACTCTTATAGAGCATACTAGTACTAGCCAGAGGGATAATGCTAGACTAGCATATATCATTGCTAAGAGTAACATGATATTAGAGCCTGAAGATATGAAGTGGTACAGATTTGACTGAGATGGTTTGCTCCATAAGGTTGGTAGATTGTTTGTACCTAACATTGATGGACTTTGGAATGAGGTGCTACAAGAGTGTCATCATTCAAGGTTGACTATACATACCAAGGGCAATAAAATGTTTCGATATATGAAGCAGGCATTTTATTGGAAAGGGATGGCGAAGGACATCGGGGGATTTATATCGAAATGTGTAAATTTCCAATTAGTGAAGGCTAGGCAAAAGATGCTAAGTGGTTTGCGACAATCACTTGTGGTTACCCAGTGGAAGTGGGAACAAATATCGATGTATTGCTAAGGAACATAGGAGGGTATGGTAGCATTTAGGTCATGGTTGATAGACCGACGAAGAGTGTGCAATTCATGCTTGTGACGTCCAATAGAACGACATCAAAGTTGGTCGAGTTATGTAAAATGGATTGTATGGTTCCACGGTGTGTCGAAGAGAAATATAAGTGATCAAGACCCACTATTCATGAGTAAATTTCAAAACAACTTACAGGAGGCATTAGGGATGGATCTGCATTTGAGTACAACTTATCACCCGTAAATTGATGGTTGAACCGAGAGGGTGAATCATATATAAGAGGATCTCTTGTGGGTTAGCATAATTGACTTTGGAGGCTTGTGGGATGATCACTTGCATTTAGTGGAGTTCGCAAAAAAAACATTAGTTATCAGTCGAACATTGATATGGCACCATTTGAAGCATTATATGGCCAACCATGCAACACCCCTTTATGTTGGCAGAAAGAGGGTGAGAAAATGATACTAGGGCCTGAGATGAATAGGGAGACTTTAGAGAAGATTGATATCATTTGGCAATGACTGAAAGCTGCACAAGACAGACAAAAAAGCTACGTTGATAAATGATGTCGAGATTGGAGTTCTCTTTTGGTGATATGGTGTTCGTTAAGATTTCTCCATTGAAGAATACATTTAGATTTGATAATAAGGGAAAGTTGGCATCGGCATCATACATCCTTTCGATACTTGGGAGGATTGGGAACCTAGCATATGAGGTCGACTCACCTTAGAAGATGGTGGGTGTGCACAAGGTATTCCACGTTTCTCATCTTAGGATGTTTGTGCATGACTCAGGCATGATGGTTACGCTAGATCAACTAGATGATATTAAAGTTGAACCTAAAGCTTCGAGACCTCGTAGGACTATTCATATAGTTGAACATAATACGAAGCAACTTACGAGAATGATGGTGAAGTTGGTAAATGTTTAGTGGGGTGAAAGCGCTGGCACTTAGGGGACTGGGGAGAGCATGAGGACCGCTTATCCGAGGCTCTTTACTCAGTAATTTTCATTTTTATCATTAGCTTTCACATTTGGTAGTTTAATTTAATTACATTAGTACCTTTTATGCTAGGGTTTGGATAGGATTTATTTTTTACTACACGTTCATGTTTGAAGATTGCTATCCTTGTTTGATTATTAGGCATGCTTGGTATCTGTATTGTTTGATTGTGTTTATTTGGTTGGAATTTCAAGGTGTAAGAGAGAATGCAATAACCCACATTTTTACGTATCGGCTGATCGTAAAAATATTATTTTATAATCAAATTGGATCTAATTTTGTTCTATTTTGTTTTTGTTACTATGAACCCTTGACCACCATGAAATTTTGGGCTGGAAATAGATGCGAGGAAAGAGAGCAAATGCTTGAATCTAATCTCTTAAAGGAGGAAATAAATTATAATTAAAGAGAGGTGTGATTCACCTCCCTTAACTATTATTTGCCTTTTCATTTCAAAATCAAAACTCCTACTCTCTTCCTCATTTTTGGTCGGCTATAACATGGAGGATTTGGGTCTAAAAAAATTCCAAAACCCAAATAGCATTAATTCCATTTAAATCCAATTTAAATGTTCTACCAATATCGTATATCATTGCATGCATTTATAACTTTTATATATGCACTTTATCAAAAGCTAATGGCATTCAAACATCAAATAAATTTTAATAATAATTAATATTTTATAGATATTAATTAATTTAATTAGTTTACGAACACGCTTAGTATTTATTTTATTTAAATCCAATTTAAACATTCTACTGACATCATATATCGATACGCATGTTTATAACTTTTATATACGTACATTATTAAACACTAATGTTATTTAAACAAATCAAATAAAATTTAATAATTAATATTTCATAAATATTAGTTAATTTAATTAACTTACAATGATTAAAAATTAATTACATCGTGTGGTTTATTCGGAGTATTCATCATTTTGGTTCTACGACTCAGAGGTGTAAATTCAGTCCGCGATTAATATCGAACAGTTCAATATTAATGTTCGAAAGTCGCCTTAACTAGTGGTGTGACAGTTTGGTTGAATTTATCGCTTATATGTCTTTCAGTAAAGTCCAATTTTACTATTCTAAGCGGTACCTAGCAGTAATGATTATTTACACCAATTATCTTCATTAACACTATATCACATTAGGACTTATGGACTTTAGTTTTGGTTAAAATTCCGACATCGCCCACATTCAACTTGAATAGTCCAAGAAAAATGTCCTTGGTTCAATTATAATAATAATTATTAACAGTACTACTCCGATCAGAGACTTTGACTTTAAGTTGACTATATTTGATTATGATACTAACCTTATATAACTGAGGAGAAAAATGCTCTATTGAATAGTGTTTCACTTCTAGTGGTTTATCTCAAACCCAACTATAGTCATTTGATGGACGTTATGCCATAGTTTAATCATAATCAATGTGCAGTGTCCACATTGAAGTTCTATAGTATTCTCAAGTCGAGGGAACTATGTAATCATTACTTCGAGATTCTTTGTTTGACCATGGTTATATTAACCAATAGAAAACTCTCGAGCGAGTCATTCCATAGTTATCCAATAAACTTACACATATCCCCATGCTATCCCAAACAGCCATAAGTATTACACTGCCTAACATTTTAATAGCATTACGCACTCTAGTCTCAATGGATGTATCAATATTCCATCTCGAAACATCTTGACTATAAAATATTTAAAAAATATATTATTTTAAATTTGAAAATTTTCTTATGATTACAAAGTACTTACCATCGAATAACGTATTATTTAAAGGTTTTCTATTTAATATACTTTAAATTAATTACTTAATTAATTATATCACAATATAGTAAGTATACAATAGAAAGAGAATACCTTTTATTTTGAACAAGATTGGTTGTCGACTTAGATATATGCAATAACTTACATAGTTGCCCCTAGCGCATACCCCAAACTCTATTAATCTCCCACTTGCACTTAGGGTCAATTATGAAACATTATTCCAACTTCTTCGATCAGTCTTTCTTAAAAAATAATCAAGTTAGTACCTTACTAAACGGATATGCTATTTTGTTTTTAATTATCTACTCTATCAATCAACTTTCTCCATTGCTTGGTAAACTACCTTTATCATGTGAAACTATTCAAAGTACGTTTCTCGACTTTTAGTGAGCTCTAGGTTCTTATACGAACTATATCGTAGCATTGTTATTATATAATAATGTCATGCGATTCTCAACATTTGGAAGCACCCCCGGCTCAATTATAAAATTTTGCATTTGTTTGTACTCCTTTTGTTGAGTGCTTACCCAAGGTGATATACTTAGCCTTTGGTTGAATAAGCCACTGCTTATTGTTTGGAATATTTCTAACTTAATGTTCAAAATCTATGGATTGAACAAGAACTTAGAATTAACACACTATACTTGATATCACTTACGAAATTTGAGTCCATGCACTCCTTCGTAAGGAATTTTTTGTTTCTATAAATATTTCTCTAGTATTTTAGAAATACCCGAGAGCACTCTCTATTTTCATACAGTAATTTAATTTTGGATTTGATACCTGCTCTATAAATTAAATACATAAGTGAAATGTGATATTGTAGACAATACAACATGTATGATAATTCCTATTGCCAAAGCACAAGGAACCCATCTTACATGCTCCATATTAAACAATTTCAATATCATGTCAGTGTATTTCATTTTGGGACAATCCCAATATCCTTTTATGCTGATTATGAAAGATTTTATTTCAAATCCAATGTCGAGTGTTAAACAACTAAACTAACATGATTTTAACTTAAGTGCATCATTAACAATCATAAATTTGTTGTTTACTTATAGTTTTACAAAATATTTTAGTACCCATTAATATTCTTGCTTATAGACACAAGCTTCCTCCGCATTTTGACTAAATTTCAAACTATTTAATTTCTTTGCAAAGTACTTGCTTAACTCTGATGCTTATGGAATAACAGTTTTGTATCATTTCTTTGATCAATCCAAACCGACACTTAGAATTGCTCTCACTGACTTCTAGAAACTTTGGTTATTAAAGCACAAACAACGCATTCTGAATCATTATTTGAAATTTCTGCTTCATATACCAAAACTAAAAATTATATCAAGCGATAATTTTGCGGGTAGAATCTGAATTAATTTAAGTATGTCAAACTATGAATCTGTTATATTAATATCAACAACTAAAACTTACATTGGTATTAGTTTCAATCTAGCTTACTATATTCCAACTGCATTGGTCTTTTTTCTCAAAATACTTTGCAGCTGATTGATTATATCCTTTCGGGTATAACTATCAAAATTATATTTTGTTAATGTACTTGGAATCCATTACATATGTGTGCATCATGCCATATAGCAGAGTTAATACTCTTAATGGCTTATATAAAACTGAGGAATTCTTTTATCGACATTAATAAAATATACAATTTCTCTTTAATGTGCGAGATTTATTATTAGACATTCTAATGGATGTGTCTATTTGGTTCGATTAATTTCATTCCATCCTTCATTACCAGTTTTATATTCAGATCATATCCAATCCATTTTACTACCAATAATTTATAAAAGAAATTCCTTCATTACGAAGTTGGCGTTTCTTGAAACAACATTTGTTTTTTAATGCAATGGAATAAGTATTCATAAACACTTTATGAATTGCCTATATATGCATAAAACTGATTTGGTTTTAGGTTTATGTACTTATGTTCATAACATAAATTGGTCAATCAACATTGATCATTCCAAAATGCTTTGTGGTAGTTCACACAAGATCCTCACGGGTAAATATTACGTGCACCCATTCGATTCACACAACCTATAACTCCTTCACCTAGTATATCTAGGGATTGTTCCATCAACTCTTATCTTCTGTGATTTTGTAAAGTTTGTTTTAGAATGAACTTATGTTCTTACTTTTAAGTACTGGATCTTACAGAAATAAGTTAACTCAACTATACTCATTATTAGTTGTACATTGTTCAATAAACTCCACGTGGGAGCCTGAAGAGAAGTTGAGGGTTACTCATCCTCAACTCATTTTCGGTACGTTTCCTTATGTTGGTTTGATTTCCCTAGTTTAGATTATTCTAGGGTTTGAATTTGGATGTCTTTGGATGATTTGGTTGTTAGATTGTATATTGTTGGATTTACATTCAAAAAAAAATATATGTATATGCTTATACTAGGGTATTATGCATCATGCTTGATATGTCATCTTATTGCATTCATATAGGTTGCATTAGCTGCATTTCTACATTGTAAGTATTAGAAACTATAAGTACATGGCATTAATCATACCTATATGTTGTTTATATTATTTATATATGTATGTTGTTTGCATAAATTGGATGCTTTGATTAGCGAATGAGAGAACGTTACATTACATTTTCCATTCCTTAGGAATTTTGTGGACGAAATACTTTTAAGGGTGAGAATGTAATACCCTGTTTAAATATTAATGATATAATAATGTGAAAATATGGAATTTAATGTGTTAATAAACTTAATATTAAATAAGAAGTGGTGAAATGGTCATTTTCCAACTTTAGAACTTGACGATGAAATCAACGCCATTGCAACCATCTTATTTTTATAATTCGCATTATATTTTGGTTTGCCTCATTTGGAGTTCTTATGAATGAATTATGGTCGAAAATATGTCAGGTTGATCAGGCCCAAAACAAGGAATTTGAAATTGAGAGAGAATAGTTGCTTTATCTCCTTCTGTTTAAAAACAAATTCATGTACTTTCAATTTTAGAAATTAACGCATGCTCTTTCTCTCCGTCTTCTTCCTCCTCATTACAGACTAAACTATACTCACTCCATCTCTGTAACATCCCGAAATTTTCGACTTTCGAAAATTTGACATCGATACTCACTTTATCGACTGCCGAGCCATCGAATGCCGAAAACCCGAAAAGTGAGGGTTTAAGAAAAAGAAACAGAAGGAAAGATAGAAGAAAAAGAGAAGAAGAAGAGAAGAACAACACAGAACAACATCAGAACAGAGAACAATATCAGAATCTTACACATCGCAGCGGAACAATATATAATAGATAAATGAATAATCTTTAAAACAAAGAACTATATCATTTTATACATACATCAATCATCAGAGTCAATATACAACAATGGACAGTTATATAAACTTGTCCTCATGTAGAATACACAGCGGAATAAATAATATCAGATACAAATACTACATCTCGTCATCCAGCTTATCTCCAAAGCTCCAGAATATCCAGAGTATCCTGATAACATAACTCTAGGCTGCCCGTGTGGAAATTGGTGGGCACCCAGAGTTTAGAAGGGAAACAATAAACTCCGAGTCAGTCATGGTGACTGGTGTGAGATCGTAAAACAGTTTATCTTTAGAATAAACAACAGAAAAATTTTAAAGTCAATTCCCAATGCTTTTGGAAAATGAAACTACCATAAGACCTCCCGCCACACACACAATGCAAACGCAGACTTGGAGGAGATTTCTTCTTATGATAGTCAAAGAGGCTTACTACGCAAAAATCAAATTCTTTTTGATATTATTATTAGTGCATAGTGTAGAAAACATTTCGAAAGTAGAATATAAATCTTAGCCAGCATAGGTACCATTATAGTATGCTTGCTATAGCTGCCATATTAGATGGCAGGTTCTACAACTAAAACCGTACAAGGCTCGTATTGTTTCTTTGGATTTCCAACAAATGGTCAGGCTAAGGAACTTCCTTTTCCACGATGGGTACGTCCCTGGAATAGACGACCCGAGAACCTAACCGGATCTCTGCCAACACAAGGCCGGGTTACCTCTGCAAAAATAGGTAACTACTGACACGCGTATGTCATCCCCCGATCGTCACCGATCTTCCCGAGGATCCCCGATTCGCAACAACCACAAAGTAATAAATTTGCAGCAACCACAGAGGTTAAGTATCTGGGCTCCATACCATGATACCACCTTTATCCAGAAGGAATGACATACACTAAGGGGCGCTACTCCCTAGAACCTTGCTGCATCCTTCCTGTTTCGACCATTTCCGGGGTGTGAGGCTCGACGAAGTCTCGTCCACAAAGCTACGCTTTCTACAAAGCCATGCTTCGGGTCAAACAAAATGATCAACCTATGATCACAAAGATATAAGATCAAACAAATGATCATATCACAAATGATCAAACACTGATCATTTCACAGCAACACTCAGTATGCCACGTTACCAAATTGGGATATATCGCTGATAAATTTCAACTACATAACCTCTGAGCTCGTACGTCTCAGAGAAGGGTGTTAAGCTAAGAGAATAAATTCTCCGCCACCAACAGAAATGTATTTGAAAGAAATCAGCTTTATATCTCAAATTGTAACGTCAGACACACAATCCATACAAGTCTGTTCCGGGATCGAACAGAACCGAAGGCACTTCTCACGAAGCCCTTGCATTTCCGGATAATTTTCTAATCACGTCTGGACTTCCCGTCACTAAGGGTGATAAAACCTCTAAACCGGAGATCAGCCGATGTAGAGTAACTCGACGGTAATCCTTTCGTTTTCAAAAATATCCGGTCTTCAACACCGGTCTTCGAATGCAATTCATAACGACGTATCACATATTCTGAAATGACCCTCCTATTTCTACTCTAATTCCATAAGAATTTTTTTTTTAAGGTAAAGAGGATATATATATATATATATAGATAGATATATCATCCATTGCAATATAATTCTCAGGGTCAATATCTTTCTCCAATAAACCAAATATATCCAGGATCACAATAATCAACCAATATAAATATATCAGTACATTCACAAAGGTAAGCACATACATGTGAGGATGTATATGCCTCTCTTGTTTGAATCAGAGTTCTGGAAAACAAGAGGATGTTGGATTGCTAATAATTTTTTTTTTGACTAAACAATCCACTGGAAACATACACATTAGTCTGTTTATACTAACTAAGAAGTGATCAAGTAATAATCAATAGTAAACAAGCTTTTAATATAGATGTTTGTGTTAAGTTCTGAATAGTGACAAATTCAGTATAAAAGAAAGTGGATCCTAAGGGAACACAAGCAACATCTAGGCGTAATGGAAACGCGCCTAACTTATACATGAAAGGTCACGAGTTCGAGTGCTATGCTGGTCGGTTCAAACACAATTTTTGGTTTTTTTTTTCCTCTATACAGTTTGCAACCTATTATCTACCTATATCTGCACATATATATATATATATATATATATATATACTTTATTTTTGCCTATATTCCATCATACAAAACAATAATCCTTACTTAATTATTTTTGAAACCCATCCCTATAACCTGGAAGGCTTCAGAATTGATATGAGTTAAGAGTCTGGTTCTTGGGTTTTGAGGATGATAGAAGTGTTTGTCATTATTCAGGTTTTTATTTCTTCTTATAAGATCTGTCTGGCATTTAAAATGCATTTGGTTAAAATCTGAGTGAAATTCAGATTCCTATTACAAGTGCAAAGAAAAAGATGTGGTAATGTTTGCACTAAACATATTTATGTGCATATATATCTGCAACTATTTGAATCTGGCTTCCATCTGCCTTATTACAGATCTTTTCTTTAATTAAAAATATAGTACATGAGACATTTGTATGAAACAAGTTTAACTATGGAAACCTTGCAGCCATATAAAACATTAACCTATGCCTATTTCTTTTGCATACATATGCTATATTAGAAAATAAAACCATTTAAATTTTCTGAGAATCATCTCTCCAGATTTTCCAAAACTTAAATCCTTTCCAAAGATTCATGATTGACTAGAGCATTTATAAAATGTAATCATTCAATTTTAACATGGTGTTCTTGCTAAATCTACTTACAAGATTTGATTAAAATTCTTTTTAAACATAACAGATATTTAACTTAATTCATAGTTTCCAGATACAAATCAATCTCTTAACAAAATGCCTAACAAAATATCCATCCAATATTCAACACTTAATACAAGTAGCAATTTAAATTGTCAATACATGCAGATTTCAACATTTAGGCTCTTATCTAACTAAGTTTTAGCATGCTATATCTTCTTCTCAAGGCCATGCTCCTACTCCTACTTAGTTGCTGCAATCCCTGAAAAAGCATTTGAAACTGCCTCATTTTAAATGAGACACCCCAGATGCCATTAGCACACTAGGGTCAGACACATGTCTGGTATGAGAAAATTCACAAAAGCAATTTGTTAATTAGTTTAAAATCAAGTTAAGTACATATACATAAAGTCCTGTCCTTTGGAATTAGGTAAATACTTGTGTGCATGCTCTGTGTCATTGTGCATGTGCACATTTTAATTTTCTTTCCAGAGACTACACATATGAATATGGCACATACATTCAAGCATACAACTCAATCATAGACAAACAATCATTCATACCAAACAGGAGAATAACCAATATGAGTTAAATCATTTATTCAATTCTCATATTTCAAATCTGGGAAAAACTCTAGTTTTCTCATCTGCTCAAGTATTATTTCCTTGGTACATTTATCTATCCTTGGTCTCATCTGCAATATTTATGAATCAATGGACACACTGTAATGAACTAATTCACTCCATTACACAAAGATCTCAGGACTTAAACAAGCCATGTGTCAACTTGTGTTACTCAAGCACACAAGTCATTCCTGCAGTGTTCTTGACCCCAATTTCCTAATCAGGTTTAAGTTAATAATAACTCTTTTGATTTTCCATGACAAAACCATTCAGTGATTCATTTTATTAGCTAAAACATCCATAACATGGCATCTCATATTATTCATAACCATACAGAGGTAAACAAGCAACAACCATTTGTGATTACAAAATAAGGTTCTGTATATATATATATATTCATCCTGGTATTTTTAAAAGGAGTTTAGGCAACTAACATTGGCTTATAGCTTCTGGGAGAGTTTTTCTTTTGCAAACATTTGTGCTTGAGTTAAACTCAGGATAACCTGGTTTCACTGAATCACAATATTTTGTTTGCTATGCATTTTATTGAATCAGGAGCATCAGCACATAGGCAACCCTATTGCACCCCTAATTCCTTTTTATTTCAAGCCTCAGCACTTATACATGAGTATATTGCAGCTCAACATTATTTACATCTCTCTGGGTTGAGCCAAAACCAATACTACTTACCTATTCTCAACATTTTATTTTCTGGGTATTTGTTTATATCCCTAAATATTAACATATCAGAGATCTGAGTGTATAAAACAGACAGGTATGCTAACAACACTTAAAACTTTGTTATAATAAAACAAGTGATCAACCAAAGAAAATCAAAACATTTTCAGATTTAAATTCACAGATAAGCATTCATATATGAAAATACTCTTTTAAGAAAATATTTTGAACTGGCTGCCTACATTAGGACTTATTGCCTTAGATTTTTGAGTGAGTTTTCTCACCTAGCTCTCTCCTTTGTTTCCTTAATTAATTGATGAACTCCTGCCCTTAGCCTCAAGCTCTCTCTCCCTCCCTTGTCTTATGATTTCTGTGGTGTTGTTTTTCTTTTCTTTTTTTCAAAATTCTTTTCTGAGGAGGAGAGGAGGCTGCTGCATATACTTGTATATATATACAGGGTCTCTCTTAGGGTTTTGGGTATTGGCTAAGTCCATTTTTGCCCACCAGAAAAATCATGTTATCTGCATTTTTTAAACCCAAAGTTTTACCCTTCCCGGCTTAATTTGGGTGAAGAGAAAAGTGGTTACATTTTTCTTTCAGAAATTTTGCTTTTCAGAAAAATACTTTTTCCCTTTGTCTACAATCATGCTAAAAATGTGACTTGATTTTGTTATTTATTAAATACTCTTTTCTAATTCTGCCTATACCAAACATTTCTCTGTTTTTTCCTAATTTTCCTATTTTTAGCTTTCATGTAAATGGTATGTACTTCCTTTATTTATTTATAAGAGGATTAGTTCTTTTTATATCTTCATTCTTTTTATTTCTGCTTATATTAAAATATGTCTGTATATTTTATTTCACTAGTTTAAACTCTAGTATTTTATTAACACATATATATTTGTATATAAGTTTTTCTGAAATAATTTGTATACCCTCCTATATATTCATACATCATTCTATACTGACACACACATGCACATGTACACTCAACAATATTCAGTAGCATACATATATATATGTTTACTCATGCATACTACTTTTAAGAATTTAATCTACATATATATATATGTATATTTCCATACACATCAATATGTATGTATTCTTGGAGTTCAGGGTTTTAGCTTATATCCATGTGCATTTCCTGTGCACACATGTACACACACTGATACACTATCAAGCTACATCAATTCCTCCTTCAAAATTTATTTAAAACTCATTTTAAATTTATTTATATTTTCCAGAATAAATTCCTAAAATCTTGGGTCATTATATACACCCCTCCTTTTAGAAATTGTGTCCCACAATTTTCCTAAGCTTAAAATAAATTTTAAACTTAATTTAGAGAACAAGTATATTCTCTACCAAACAGATTCTTAGTTCTATACTAACTAAAAATATATTCATCCAAAATAAAGAAAACAATCAAAAATCAGAATTACCTTAATCTGAAAATAGCTTAGGATAATTCATCCTAACTTTGTCTTCTAATTCCCATGTGCAATCACTAGGATCAAGACTCCACTGTACCTTTACAAGTTTCAGAGATTTATTCCTCAACTTCTTCACATCTTTTGCCAAAATTCCCACTGGATCCTTTTCATAAATCAAATTAGGATTTATCTGCACTTGGGTTGGGGTTTCAAGAATTTCTGCCCTGTCATGGACCCATCTTCTCAATTGTGATACATGAAAAACATCATGTATACCTTGCATGTTTTCTGGTAATTCCAACTTATATGCCAAGGGACCAATTCTCTCCAGAATTTTGTATGGTCCAATATATCTTGGGGTTAATTTGCCTTGTTTTCCAAACCTCAGCACATTTTTCATGGGTGAGATTTTGATGAAAACAAAATTTCCCACCTCATATTCTACCTGCCTCCTTCTCATGTCTGCAAATTTCTTTTGCCTATCTTGAGCTGCTGTCATTCTTCTTCTTATCAACTCAATTTTCTCTTTGGTTTCTTGTATGTACTCAGGTCCTAAAATAGACCTTTCTCCTGCTTCTACCCAGCAAACAGGTGACAAACAGGGTTTACCATATAAGGCTTCAAATGGAGCCATTCCTATGGTGCTTTGGTAGCTGTTGTTGTATGTAAATTCAACTAGATGAAGATAATCTTCCCAGTTGCCCCCAAAATCCAGTATACATGCCCTTAACATGTCCTCCAAAACTTTGTTTACCACCTCAGTCTGCCCATCTGATTGAGGATGGTAAGCAGTACTTAAACATAGTTCACTTCCCATTGCTTCTTGAAAGCTTCTCCAGAATTTTGAAGTGAAGATGGTATCCCTATCACTCACAATGGTTTTGGGAATGCCATGTAACCTTACCACTTCTTTTATAAAAATTTGAGCTAGTTTTGGTGCAGTTCTTTCTGACTTGACTGGGATGAAGTGTGCTACCTTGGTTAGCCTATCAACTATCACCCATATGCTTGTATTACCTCTCTTAGATCTAGGCAGTCCATCTATGAAGTCCATAGATATGTCTTCCCACTTCCACTGAGGTACACTAAGAGGTTGCATCAACCCTGATGGTCTTTGAGTTTCAGCCTTGACTTGTTGGCAAGTCATACATTTGGCAATGTACTTGGCTATATCAGATTTCATCCCCTTCCACCAGAAGTCTCTTTTCAAATTTTGATACATTTTTGTGTTACCTGGGTGTATGGAGTATTTACTTCTGTGATATTCATTCAATATCTCCTTCTTCAATTCTATGTCCTCTGGTACACACATCCTATTCTGGTATCTCACATATCCATCTTTATCAATGTGATGATTTATTACTTCCTCCCCTCTTGAGAGGAGCATTCTCTTCTCTAATAAGTGAGCATCTTGTTCTTGCATTTTTCCTACCTTCAGAATTAAATCTGGTTGAAGTGTCATTAAGCTTAACTTCCCTTTATCTTCTTGTGCACCATACATCTGCTCATTAATGTGCACACAACCATTCTCCCCAATCTCTACCTCAGTTAGCAAAAATAAATTTTTAAATTCTGCTATCATCATCATAGCCAATTTAGCATGCTGTCTACTTAGAGCATCTGCAACTTTGTTTGCTTTGCCTGGTGTATAGAGTATGTCAAAATCATAGGCAGCTAAGAACTCCACCCATCTATGTTGCCTCATGTTCAAATCTTTTTGTGAAAACAAATATTTTAGAGACTTGTGGTCAGTGTAAAGTTCAAACTTAGTGCCTAACAAATAATGTCTCCAAAGTTTTAAAGCATATATCACAGCTGCTAATTCGAGATCATGTGTGGCATACCTTACTTCATGGGGTTTTAGTTGTCTGGATGCATATGCAATGACTTGGCCTTGTTGCATCAACACTGCACCCAAGCCAAACCCACTAGCATCAGTGTATACCACTAATTCTTCATTTCCATGTGGTACCTTTAAAATTGGAGCATTCACCAATGCCTCCTTCAATTGTTCAAAAGACTTTTCACATTTTTCTGACCAAACAAAAGCTTGGTTCTTCCTGGTTAGGTTAGTGAGTGGTGTAGAAATTTTTGAAAAATCTTTTATAAACCTCCTATAATACCCTGCCATCCCCATAAATGACCTCACTTCACTCACAGTGCTTGGCCTCTTCCATGCTTGAATAGCCACTACTTTATTGGGATTCACAGAAATTCCTTTGGCAGATATAACATGGCCAAGAAAATGTACTTCCTCCTTCCAAAACACACATTTTGAAAATTTTGCCTTTAAATCTTTTTCCCTTAATCTAGACAAAACCAGGTGTAAATGATGCTTATGTTCTTCCACTGTCTTGGAATAAATCAAAATGTCATCTATAAAAATAAGCACAAACTTGTCTAAACAATCTCTAAAGGTTCTGTTCATTAAATCTACAAAGTAAGATGGTGCATTGGTCAAGCCAAATGGCATAACCAAAAATTCATACAACCCATACCTAGTGTTAAAGGCAGTGTACTTGATGCTTGATTCTTCCACCTTCATTTGATGAAAACCAGATGCTAAGTCTAGTGTAGAAAATACTTTTGCCCCTGCTAATTGATCAAAAAGATCATCTATTCTTGGCAATGGGTATTTATTTTTAATAGTTACTTTGTTTAATTCTCTATAATCTATGCAAAGTCTTAAGGAGCCATCTTGCTTCTTAACAAATACCACTGGTGCTCCCCAGCAAGAATTACTTGGTCTTATAAAACCCTTTTCTTCCAATTCTTCTAACTGTTTCTTTAATTCTTTTAGTTCATTTGGCCCCATTCTAGTTGGCTTTTTAATCACTGGGCTTGCTCCTGGAACTAGATTGATCTGGAATTCTACTGGTCTATGGTGTGGAATACCCTTGACCTCACCAAACACATCCAAATATTCATTGACTATGGGAATTTCTTCAATGGTTAGTTCACTGAAATCTTTCTCTGAGTCAACTAAATGATATAGTTTTCCTTCCTTAGCTACCTCACATAAAACTGTGATTCTCTGGCCTCTAGAATTTTGCAATGATATGGTGGATGAGTCTAAATTAATTATGGCTTTAAATTGCCTTAACCAGTCTACCCCTAATATAACACCTATATTTGGGTAATTCAAAACATATAAATTGGAAATAAAAATATTTCCCCCTATGTTTAACTCCACATCCACACAAATCATATTTAAAACACTAGAACTCCCCAATGGACTTTGTATATGCAATGGGGTTTCAACTAATATGCAATTCAGTTTTAGCATTCTAACCAGTTCATACGAAATTAAGGAGTGAGTTGCCCCAGTATCATATACTACTGTTATGGGTATGGTACAAATAAGTAATGTACCTTCCACTTGGCTATGGTTTACAGTGTTACTCTCCACTGTGGCTTTGCCTTTTCCTTCTAAATTTGCCAATTTGCCTTGCTGTTTATACTCAGGACAATTCCTCTTCATATGCCCCTCTTTCCCACATAGATAGCATTTGAAAGCTCCTCCTTTCAATTCTGGACATTTTGGTTTGATATGCCCTTCCTTTCCACACTGATGGCACACAATTTTCTTCTTGTCTTCCTTAGCTTTGACATCTCCAGTGCTTTTGTTACTAGCCTCTTCTTTCTTCTTATCATAAGGGTGATACCTCCCCTTACCTTTCTTGTTATTATTGCTCTTAAAATTTCTGAACTTCTCCCTTTCCTTGTCATGCTGCTCCAACCTCAAAGCTAAGTCTATCACATGATCAAAAGTCTTGTCTGCATAGGGTAACATGGCTCTGCTAAGTCCTGGGTTCAGACCTTTTATGTACCTATCATTTTTAGATGCTTCATCTGCCACAAGCATTGCTCCATATGTGGAAAGCCCCTCAAACTTTTGAGTGTATTCTGTGACAGTCATGGTTCCTTGTCTAAGTCTAATGAATTCTTCTAACAAGGTAGTCTTTGCTGATGCTGGTACAAACCTTGCCTCCAACATCTCTTTGAATTGATTCCAAGTGATTTCATTCTCATTCCTTCCTGCAATGATTACTTCCCACCAGCCTAAGGCTACTCCTTTCAGCTGTCTTGAAGCCACTTGCCTCTTTCTTTGATCATCAAGTTGCATGTCATTGAAAATTCTTTCCAATGTTCTCAACCATGTTTGAATTTCCATGATACTCTCTGTCCCTTCAAAGCTTTTGCCTCCTAAATGAGCATATGTCTTAAGTAATTTTGAGAGTTCTTCATAGGGATTTTCTTGCCTTTGTCCTGCCCCATCCCTAAATGCTCTCACCAAGTCTTGCAGATTGACCATTGGTGGTGCATGGGAAGATCCTGCTCCCTGATTTGGTGGTCTCCCTACCATAGTTTGCTAATAATAATTTACATAGCTGGTTAGTTTGATTAGTAATTTTATTATTTCAGTGGATTTTTTTTTTCACACTGAGCACATTGTTATATATATATATTTAGTTCCTTTTAATTTTATTTCTATCTAAGAACTTGATCCTTACTTCTCTATGTTAAATAACATAGCTCTGATACCAACTGAAATGACCCTCCTATTTCTACTCTAATTCCATAAGAAATTTTTTTTTTAAGGTAAAGAGGATATATATATATAGATAGATATATCATCCATTGCAATATAATTCTCAGGGTCAATATCTTTCTCCAATAAACCAAATATATCCAGGATCACAATAATCAACCAATATAAATATATCAGTACATTCACAAAGGTAAGCACATACATGTGAGGATGTATATGCCTCTCTTGTTTGAATCAGAGTTCTGGAAAACAAGAGGATGTTGGATTGCTAATAATTTTTTTTTGACTAAACAATCCACTGGAAACATACACATTAGTCTGTTTATACTAACTAAGAAGTGATCAAGTAATAATCAATAGTAAACAAGCTTTTAATATAGATGTTTGTGTTAAGTTCTGAATAGTGACAAATTCAGTATAAAAGAAAGTGGATCCTAAGGGAACACAAGCAACATCTAGGCGTAATGGAAACGCGCCTAACTTATACATGAAAGGTCACGAGTTCGAGTGCTATGCTGGTCGGTTCAAACACAATTTTTGGTTTTTCTTTTTTTTTTCCTCTGTACAGTTTGCAACCTATTATCTACCTATATCTGCACATATATATATATATATATATATACTTTATTTTTGCCTATATTCCATCATACAAAACAATAATCCTTACTTAATTATTTTTGAAACCCATCCCTATAACCTGGAAGGCTTCAGAATTGATATGAGTTAAGAGTCTGGTTCTTGGGTTTTGAGGATGATAGAAGTGTTTGTCATTATTCAGGTTTGTATTTCTTCTTATAAGATCTGTCTGGCATTTAAAATGCATTTGGTTAAAATCTGAGTGAAATTCAGATTCCTATTACAAGTGCAAAGAAAAAGATGTGGTAATGTTTGCACTAAACATATTTATGTGCATATATATCTGCAACTATTTGAATCTGGCTTCCATCTGCCTTATTACAGATCTTTTCTTTAATTAAAAATATAGTACATGAGACATTTGTATGAAACAAGTTTAACTATGGAAACCTTGCAGCCATATAAAACATTAACCTATGCCTATTTCTTTTGCATACATATGCTATATTAGAAAATAAAACCATTTAAATTTTCTGAGAATCATCTCTCCAGATTTTCCAAAACTTAAATCCTTTCCAAAGATTCATGATTGACTAGAGCATTTATAAAATATAATCATTCAATTTTAACATGGTGTTCTTGCTAAATCTACTTACAAGATTTGATTAAAATTCTTTTTAAACATAACAGATATTTAACTTAATTCATAGTTTCCAGATACAAATCAATCTCTTAACAAAATGCCTAACAAAATATCCATCCAATATTCAACACTTAATACAAGTAGCAATTTAAATTGTCAATACATGCAGATTTCAACATTTAGGCTCTTATCTAACTAAGTTTTAGCATGCTATATCTTCTTCTCAAGGCCATGCTCCTACTCCTACTTAGTTGCTGCAATCCCTGAAAAAGCATTTGAAACTGCCTCATTTTAAATGAGACACCCCAGATGCCATTAGCACGCTAGGGTCAGACACATGTCTGGTATGAGAAAATTCACAAAAGCAATTTGTTAATTAGTTTAAAATCAAGTTAAGTACATATACATAAAGTCCTGTCCTTTGGAATTAGGTAAATACTTGTGTGCATGCTCTGTGTCATTGTGCATGTGCACATTTTAATTTTCTTTCCAGAGACTACACATATGAATATGGCACATACATTCAAGCATACAACTCAATCATAGACAAACAATCATTCATACCAAACAGGAGAATAACCAATATGAGTTAAATCATTTATTCAATTCTCATATTTCAAATCTGGGAAAAACTCTAGTTTTCTCATCTGCTCAAGTATTATTTCCTTGGTACATTTATCTATCCTTGGTCTCATCTGCAATATTTATGAATCAATGGACACACTGTAATGAACTAATTCACTCCATTACACAAAGATCTCAGGACTTAAACAAGCCATGTGTCAACTTGTGTTACTCAAGCACACAAGTCATTCCTGCAGTGTTCTTGACCCCAATTTCCTAATCAGGTTTAAGTTAATAATAACTCTTTTGATTTTCCATGACAAAACCATTCAGTGATTCATTTTATTAGCTAAAACATCCATAACATGGCATCTCATATTATTCATAACCATACAGAGGTAAACAAGCAACAACCATTTGTGATTACAAAATAAGGTTCTGTATATATATATATTCATCCTGGTATTTTTAAAAGGAGTTTAGGCAACTAACATTGGCTTATAGCTTCTGGGAGAGTTTTTCTTTTGCAAACATTTGTGCTTGAGTTAAACTCAGGATAACCTGGTTTCACTGAATCACAATATTTTGTTTGCTATGCATTTTATTGAATCAGGAGCATCAGCACATAGGCAACCCTATTGCACCCCTAATTCCTTTTTATTTCAAGCCTCAGCACTTATACATGAGTATATTGCAGCTCAACATTATTTACATCTCTCTGGGTTGAGCCAAAACCAATACTACTTACCTATTCTCAACATTTTATTTTCTGGGTATTTGTTTATATCCCTAAATATTAACATATCAGAGATCTGAGTGTATAAAACAGACAGGTATGCTAACAACACTTAAAACTTTGTTATAATAAAACAAGTGATCAACCAAATAAAATCAAAACATTTTCAGATTTAAATTCACAGATAAGCATTCATATATGAAAATACTCTTTTAAGAAAATATTTTGAACTGGCTGCCTACATTAGGACTTATTGCCTTAGATTTTTGAGTGAGTTTTCTCACCTAGCTCTCTCCTTTGTTTCCTTAATTAATTGATGAACTCCTGCCCTTAGCCTCAAGCTCTCTCTCCCTCCCTTGTCTTATGATTTCTGTGGTGTTGTTTTTCTTTTTTTTTTCAAAATTCTTTTCTGAGGAGGAGAGGAGGCTGCTGCATATACTTGTATATATATACAGGGTCTCTCTTAGGGTTTTGGGTATTGGCTAAGTCCATTTTTGCCCACCAGAAAAATCATGTTATCTGCATTTTTTAAACCCAAAGTTTTACCCTTCCCGGCTTAATTTGGGTGAAGAGAAAAGTGGTTACATTTTTCTTTCAGAAATTTTGCTTTTCAGAAAAATACTTTTTCCCTTTGTCTACAATCATGCTAAAAATGTGACTTGATTTTGTTATTTATTAAATACTCTTTTCTAATTCTGCCTATACCAAACATTTCTCTGTTTTTTCCTAATTTTCCTATTTTTAGCTTTCATGTAAATGGTATGTACTTCCTTTATTTATTTATAAGAGGATTAGTTCTTTTTATATCTTCATTCTTTTTATTTCTGCTTATATTAAAATATGTCTGTATATTTTATTTCACTAGTTTAAACTCTAGTATTTTATTAACACATATATATTTGTATATAAGTCTTTCTGAAATAATTTGTATACCCTCCTATATATTCATACATCATTCTATACTGACACACACATGCACATGTACACTCAACAATATTCAGTAGCATACATATATATATGTTTACTCATGCATACTACTTTTAAGAATTTAATCTACATATATATATGTATATTTCCATACACATCAATATGTATGTATTCTTGGAGTTCAGGGTTTTAGCTTATATCCATGTGCATTTCCTGTGCACACATGTACACACACTGATACACTATCAAGCTACATCAATTCCTCCTTCAAAATTTATTTAAAACTCATTTTAAATTTATTTATATTTTCCAGAATAAATTCCTAAAATCTTGGGTCATTACATATTCAGAATGGGTTATACGACCCCATGGTCCTTTCCCGGCTAACCCGAATAGTGAGCGTTTATTTAAAACAAAGTGTGGCATTCAAATTCATCCAATCACAACAAATACCATATTCAAGGTAATTATTGATAGTCGGTTATTTAACTATCAATAAAGATGCGCAACATCATCAGATTCCAAATAATTTTCCCAAATTATTTATTTTCAAAAATATCTTTACTAGATATAGAATTTCCACACTTAACCGTTTGAAAACAATTTCAAATCAATTCCCACATTTCTTTTTATCTTTGAAGATAAAATCTCAAAACAGTTCATTTCATATTGGAAAAGCATTTCCATACTTATTTAAAAAAAATAAGTGTTCACAAATCTATTTATTTTCAACATTAGAAAATATTCAATATACTTAAATCAAAATTAAGTATACATTTCATTCTTTAAGGAAATCATTTGAGTCAAAACGAATGTTACGTAAAACATCGTTACGACGACTCAAAATCACTAGTATAGGGATTCGGATTTTAAGATAGATATATAAATCCCAATACTACATAAAAATATTTCCTTTCGGAAATCATTTACTATAACAACAATGTTATAGTCCACCATTTCCTTATATTTCTCGAAAACGTCTATTTCAATAACAAGTGTTGAAATCTATGCTTTCGATTCATAATACATTTTTAAAACATCGTTAAAAACAATTTAACTTCATTTTAAAATATCACTTCTTCAAAAATGAATCCATTTTATTTAACAATATATTCACTGTCCAAAATCATGAATATACTTTACTAACCAAATTTCAGTCTTTTCTACACATTTATTTTAAGGATAATTCGCTATCCAAATCGCGAATACATTTCTTTTAATAACCTTCTATGTTAATTTATCAAATTAAATTGGTTTCGAATTTATAAAACAACGTTTATAAATTCTCTTTCTATTTTTATTGTATAACCACTTTGATTTATAAATCTTCCTTTTTATTAACTTCGATCAATATTCCATTTAAAGGCCAAAAACCCAATTTATAAGTAAATTTCTTAAAATCTTTTATTCTACAATTCCATTCATTTTATAACTTCATACTTTATAAATCTATAAACTTCAAATTTTATAAATCTATAAACTTCAAATCTTCACAATTTATAATTCTATAAATTTTCTATCTTTACAACTTATAATTCTATAAGTTTCATATCTTTACAAATTTAACACTTATAAAAACTCGTTTAAAATTCCAATAATTTTTAATTGATAAATATCAATTTTGTACATCTTTTATATACATCGTTTTTAATAATTCAAAAATTCAAATTTAAACTATCTTATAAATTACTTAACTATTTATTTCAAAAATCATCTTTTGGTTATCTTTCACAAACATTATAATCTCCATAACTTTAAATTTATAACATTTATTTATTTAAAGTTAATCAATTCAAACTTTCAAATAAAACGTATACTTAAAAATCTCTTTTAAAGTTAAAATCGTTATTTTTAAACTTCAAAATTTTGAATCCAATGATGCAACGCATCAATTAGTCCATCACAACATCAAACATCATATATCATCATATGATAACAGAATATATATCAACATCTGTAAATAAATAAATACAGTTGAGGGATCCAGTTGGATCCCTCCAACCTGTTTTCCTGCATCCAAAGACGTTAGCACAATACCATTCCACTTCGAGGTGGAATATCGCGGTATATGGGTTTTATAAAAATATCCGCTTACTAACGGCGCAATAGGGTCTCATCCGCTATACGAGGCGGGAAATCATCAATCCAATATATACATATGCCAATATGTATATATTGCTATATATATAGATATATCCTATCATATCTAATATCACATCCAATAGCAATCAATAACTGCAATCCCAATAAATTTTGAGTGAGAAAAATCTCACCTTAGCTTTTAATTTGCCATCCGTTTCCATCTTGACTCGATTTTCTTGACTTTATTAACCTTGTATAAACATTTGTACACATCTATTAATATTCGAAACAATTAATTAACCAGTTTCCGTTTTTAATTGTTTAATCCTGATAGTTCTGTTCTAAACCAATTTCTCAATTAATAATCTTATCTAATCCAACATTTTAAATTTCTTTAAACCTATTTTCTTTTTATAAATTCATTTAACTAAAATTCAATTTCATTTTTAGTAATTTTAATTATCCAATGATTTACTTTCAACATTATTCTCTTTAACAAATTTTCTTATTTTAAAATAACACCTTAAATCTTAAACAAACTTCTATTTGATAATTTATATTAACCAATGATTTTATCTTAACAAATTTTTTCTTTTCCCTTAAATAAATCTTTTTATCCAATAAATTAAATTTCTAACGAATCTTCTTTTACAAAATACTTTAAACAAATTTTCTTTACTGTAAATATGCATACATATATATTTTTAAGATTAAATAAATTTTCACTTTAACTTGATATTAATTCGAGATCAACAACAAAATATACTTCACTGTAATCAAAAAAATTAAATCAAGGCAATGAAGTTCGTATACCTCTCTTACGAACCCAGATCAGAATCTCTGCCGATGCTCGAACGCGATTGCAACGTCTTCCCCCATAGCCATCGGCGAACCCTCCATCCACATCGCCGTACGTGTGTTCCCAGCCCGACCTTCGTCGCTGACATCTCCAAATACCATCGAGTCACCCCAACTTCGATCGCGAGCTTCCCAAATCTGCTTCGTGAGACTATCACCATTGTCAACATCCTCCTGTCGTTCACGATGTACAGCCATTTGCCAACCCCTAATTCACGAGCTTCTCCTCCCAGCTTCGATTGAACGTGCGTGCGCGAACCCTAGCGGCGAACACAGCAGTCGCGCCGCCACCTCCTGAGCCCAACGCAACCATCAACGACCTACGACAACTTCCACGCTGCGGGCAATCGCCGTGACTCGAGAATAGCAGTCGCGATAGGGTTGCAACCCCCTCCCTTTTCTTTAGCACATCGATGCTCGAATAATGAAGGGTTTGAATTGATTTTTTCGAATTCCCTTGAAATGAATTGAACCCTAGAATAACTGAGACTTCTATCTCCTCTCGTTTGAATTCATGAAGAATATTGAAGGGGGAGAGTTCGATTTTTATTTAGTTTGAACTGGGGAGGGAATAAGTACGCGGCCATGCTCTTTTCACGTTTTCTTTCGTGATTCTAGGCTGAAACAAAGGGGGCGTGTTTCATGGAAGAGAAAGGGGCTGATGTAGATTTATATATATATTTTAATTTTAATTTGAATTTCATTTCATTCCAACGCGTTTGCATCTCGTACGGTCACGAAACAACTCCAAAAAATACGAAATTGGAAATCCGACAATAATTCAATATTATGGACCCAATGGAACTGGTTTTGTCGAATTCCGAGACTGTGCCTCGGACGGCTATTTTTAAATTCGATTGAACGATTTAATTTCAAAACTGAACGATTACTTTCAAATTCTATTCTGAAGCTTCTATTATCTCCAGTATTATCATTACGAATTTTAAAAGCCTTTGAAATATTTTTCTTCAGCTTAAAATTGAAGATTCGAATTTTTATTCAACTATCAACAGATTAAATTCTATAATTTAATCGCCGATTTAAAGTCATATTCGGGATTCAAATTAAATCGTCGTTCAAATATTTAAAATTAATTAAATATTCTCAATTTAATTTGTTTAAAATTCTGGGTCGTTACAATCTCACTCAAAACCCAATGAAATCACATGAGACCGGTGACATCACGAAGCTTGCAAGGAGGACTATGCATCTACAACAACTTGGAGGAACAATTTTGAAGCGAGGAGGAGCAACTAGCTAGACAATAGAGATGCACGTAGGAAACGGGAATTTGGTGAGTGATTCATTCTATCTTCTTTATATAATGCAATCATGATGTTATATATATTATATGTTGTCTAATTTAGAGTAGATAAACACTTATGTATACTTAGATTCAGGTTTAATTGGGTTTTGGGAGGGAATTTATCATAAATAGTAAACTAGTACTAGGTTTTTTATATGAATATGGTAATTTAATGAATACACAACCAAATTGATGAAATAAAATTATAAACCAAACTTAGAAATGTGGGCAAGGCACTAGGGATGTTCTTAGGCGACCGAAGGTAGAACGGAGCCAACTGGAGGCGAAAGATGGGGTTGGGAAGCTAAATCTATGGCCTAGCAATTTTTAGAAATTCATGAAAAGTGCGTATACCGGTCCATCTATGGCTGCTGCTGAGGTATCGCTGGCCTAGTTTTGGGCCATGCTGAACCTGGACCCATTAGAGCATATATAAAATAATAACTATCGATTCATATCAAATTCTTATTATATTCTGAAGGTGATCAGAGGTTATTCACAAGGCAAACGAAAAAATTATGAATTATGTGAATTTATCTGACTATTAGTTGCTATTTGAAGTGGATATGTATGTTATTGTGATATGGAAACATGATACGATGATGGACGTGAACATTAATGAACTTGTGGCGCATGTAGGCGACTCAGGATATAGATATGGACACAGATATTAATATAAATTTATGACACAAGTAGGTGATCCATGTATTACATTGCTCCCCTATAATGCTTCGATGGACCAGTGTGGAGGCAGATAGATAACGACCCTGTAGGCTATGGGCAGTCCATGGCATATCCAGTTAGTACGAGGATAACATGCAACCATGTATGCTTAATTTAGGAGATCTATGGAAGTGAGTCCTATACATGATTTAAATGACAATGGGCAATAGGCAACCCTATAAGGCGTGATGCCAGTCCAGGAAAGTGAGTCCGCTCGGAAATGATTCCGTACAACTAGATATATATGATGGCTAGGTACGATGTGACAGGCAGGATATGTAGTGACCGAGTGCTAGACTCATATGATGCTATAGTATTTTTTTGTAGTATATGTAGAGTAGAGTATGGCTCACTTACAGACTTATGTCTGACCCAATCCTATTTTTTGCCATTTACTTATATATCTCGGTCGATGGAGTTTGGAGACGAGTTGGAGATAGGGATTCATCTGTATGTACTATATGTGATGTAGATAAGTATTGTAACTTGGATTTGACTATGTATATGTGGATTAGGTTGTGTTTGTCTTGTACATACATATGTATTTGACATTGTAGACATGTATGATGATGTGACTTGACTATTATTTTTATTGTATTATATTTTAATTCCTACCACTATGAGACTCTAAAAGCTGTTAGTTAGAACTTTATCTTTTATATAAATTTTATCTTACCCCAACAACTCGTTTTCTCTGTTCTCGGGTTGTTGACATCGGTTCGGGCATTAGACCCGAAATCGAAAAGGTGGGTTGTTACAATTTATTTATAAGACTATGAATTGTATTGATGTATTAATTCAGTGCTCCGTATATATGGAGTTTCTATAGACTAATTTATTCATATTGTGACTTTATCTGTTTGATATACATATCATGTCTCCTATATATATATGATGTTTGTCATGCCTTTGTGCATTGATCATGCCTTCATGCAGTTGTATATATTTCTCACATTATATATTGTTCTTTCCCTAATGGGTTGCGCAGATGTCATGCCGAAATTTAGAATCACTACAACAAATTAGACCTTTCATAGTGTTTAAAAACTGCTATAAAATCGTTTAATAGCGTTTTTGACAACAGTGTAACAACAAACTATTTAGGCCAGAAACATACCATAACATTTCTGAAACGCTATAAGAAGTAAGTTTTAATAGCGTTTCATGTATTATCAAAACATTTTATAGCGTTTGTGTTGACGAGCTAAATCACTTTTCTCAGCGTTCAACATTTGTTATCAATTATATTTAATAGCGGTTCCTGCTAAAATTACTTTTTAACAGCGTTCTTGTTGTTATTATGAGTTCTTTTTACAACATTTATATAGTTGCCATGATATTTTTTACAACGTTTCTTGTGTTGCCATGAATGTTATTTACATGGCATTTTGTGTTGCTATGAGTGCTCTTTCATTAGCAAGGAATCTTTTTATAGCGTCTTTAGAACACTTTCCATTGTGTTTTTTCAACGATGTTGTTTTTCTCTTGCGTTTTAAAAACGTTATTGTCTAAGGCCTATGCATTTCTCCATATATAGGTTCCAATTCTCTACTCAGTCGTAATTTATATACGACACGGTACTATAAGCACATACATTTCATAATTAATATATTATATTAATAACACATTTCATAATCAACAACATATTACAGTGATCAAATATCTCACAATCAACATGTAAGGTTACATAATAAACATACGCAATATCCTTACATCAAAACATATATACGTCTATAATATTTCATAATGTGGAACAAGTAGCAGCTAGTGACCAAGAATAGTAATTCATATAAGCATACAAACCAAAATGTAGTTCTAGAATTAAAAGTAACTTCGAATCCATAACTTGTTGCAGCATGTTACTACTTTTTGCACCAAAGACATCTATACACCTGTAAAGTAGAAGTTCTTTGGTTATACATACTTTAACTCACTGTAAATAAAACTGTAAATGATGAATTATGTTTCATTTAAGACTAGAGAAATGAATATATGTGCATGCATGTTTTTCCTTCATCTCTAAATGAAATCAACCGTAGTATTAAATTCTAAAGCAAATAAACAAAACTGTAAACAAAACTATAAATAAACAAAACTGAAATCAACCTTTGTATTGATCAAATAGTAAACAAATGCATCTCCTCCTCAGTAAGAAGTCATAAACAAACTAATCCTCTTCATGTGATCATCAAAATCACAACCCCATAGTTATAAACAAACTCAAACTACATAAAACTTCACTCCTCAAACTTGCAACATCTCAGGCCAAAGCACCCTAAACTTCTCCTACCCAACCCACCTAGAACTTCCAGTTCTAAAAGTTTTTACCCTTAAGGTAAATGGTGACCAAACAGTGGCTTTGGTAGGCGTTTTAGGCTCTAGAAAAAGCACTAATTTATCCCTAATTGAAAGATTCTACGACCCTGTATCCGGTCATGTTCTACTGAACAATCAAGACATAAAATCTTTTAACCTAAGATGGTTGAGAAGCCATAACAGGTTCGTGCAACAGGAGCCCATGATCTTCCATTTGTGGAAAATAAGGTATAAAATATGTTACTTGGAAATATTGAAGGCTATGGGCAGTTACCTGTAATGTCAGATGATCAAAAATGGACTAGATAGACAATTTGTACTTTATTTTACATGGACATAAGCGTTACTTCTTAGATTATATTATGTATGGTTTATTTTCTTCATGTATTCACACATGTTATGAAATCAAATCATTTGTAATATGCATATTATTCCGAGACTTCTTTTTTTCAATAAGCTCCAATTTATTTACAGGCAACAACTAAACCCATGGCTTTAGGCTTTGGCATATCAAAGCCAGAGCATGTTAAATAGGTCAATAACATAAAATAATGCAATTTTCAGCTAGAATTTTCATAATTATATTTATATTAGATTCTGTAATTACATCTTCTTATAAAATATATATTTGTAGGTAGCAGGATGGGGAGCAGATGGTGAAATTGTTGGAAGTTCCATTGTGAAAATATTAGGTGAAGCTAAAACTCTTGAATAAGGATTAAAAGAACTAGAGATTTTCACTAAGTCTTTGAAGTCTGCTCTTTCATGATATCTAGTTTAGATTGCATCTCTTACTTTGCAAGCTATTTTCAATATCAGTGTAGTTCATTAATTAATTGTATGAGAAATTGTATGCTAACTTTCTAAAAATACAAAGAAATTGTTAAGCTAGGACCTACTGTGTTTGCTGCCAAATTTTTGAGTTTTTTTTTGGAATAAAAGAGAAATATGGTTGATAATAGCTAGTTACCTATTATTACTACTTGCCCATGATTATTAACCATATCTGACTATTTAGAATTTAAGCGTGAGCTAAATATAAAATTTGACTGTAAAACATGTGAAAATTGAGCAAACGCTTAGTAATATTTGGGATATCCAAATATTTTTATAATATATATCTAGGTACAAATATTTTGAAAAGAAATACGTAATTTTCAGCAAAATGTAACATTCTACGTTAACAATAATTGCACATACTCTAGAAAAATAAAATGCATTAAGTTCAAATCATATATTTTTATATGGAAAAGAAACTTTTACAAGAAACATAATAGTGAATACTAATGGTGGTGTAAGTGAAACGTGGAAACGAATCCGAACATATAGTTGTTAATCCAAATGGAATGCCTCGAGTTTAGTACACTTTTCTACTTAATTATCTAATGTACTTAAACCGGTGGTACATCATGTGCCCTCCCTTTTTTTCTCCCTTTAATTATACTTAGTTAAACAACACTACTTAATAGCTACCTAACTATAATATTACTATCCTACTTCGAACTTTTAACTACTTTCACTTTAATGTCAAACATAAAAATACAACGTCTACATATAACAAGCAAGCGTGCTGAAGTGAATGGTTGGTATATGTACTAATTTCAATATAAAACATCATATACACAAGGCATAACACGACCGAGGTAGAGATCAAATTTATGAAATAATTGATCTAATTTTTGGAGCATTACTCATATAATCCTTTATTTCCTTGCTAAACACTGAAAAACATGATGCTTTTCTTTGTAATGTAATATTGGATTACTTAGAGACAAGATAACAATAACACATATTAGCTTAATTAGGGGAGAAGCAAATGAGCCTTCATCTCTTTTCAACTTACCAAAGAACTACTTGGACATAAAAAACTCATAATATTTCATTCGATGATTAATGAATGAATGTCTACTATAGATGCATTAGAACCTATAAAAATGTACATAAAAAATTAAATAAATCCTAACATGGCCCTGTTATTGCTTCATGTTCGAAAAAAGGGTCCTAATCGATCATTAAAAAAAGAGAAAACATTCTAACAATGTTATTAGTTAATCCATTCACGAACTGACTTAAAAATAATTAGTGCATCAACTTATCAACGCATATGTAGTGTATAAGAAACCAAAGTTCAGGCATGGGTGATATTTGAACTAGCAAAGATGATAACATTAGTTTAAATTACACTTACTGGAGCTTGCATCTGTTATAACTTTCTCAGCAGACCAAACAATTGCAGTGCCAATAGCATTTTCAATGTTTTGTAAGTCGGATGTTGGTTTCCATAGACGTACATGCGGAGCATTTTCAACATCAACCCAACTTTAAATTGCATTTATTCCTAGAGGAACAAAATGAACAAATACGATTGGATCAATTGAAAGCACCCGTCCTTCAACTACAATTTCTCCTTTTCAATCCAAATCGATCGGCATACACTTATTATTTATCATTGAATTTGCACTCTATCAAGTAAGAAAAGGACTATTTTATTATATGTTTAAACAATTGGTAAGATGAATGAATGAATGAATTGAAATAAATAAACCTTTCCGACAACATCAGCATTAACCGTATGAGTAGAAGATGCTACAATGTTGACCTGCTCCACAACTACTCTCAATTCAGGTCATGCCACTTTCATACCAACAGCTTCTCTAGCTCGTGTCAAACTAATGGTTGGCCTCCATAAATAAGCATCTTGATTTTTTGGATTATCTATCCAAACTGCCATTGCAGATGTTCCAAGAGGAAGACCGTTTACAAGTTCTTTTGGATTACTCGAGTGCAACCATCCTTCAGCAACTATTTCTTCATTCCTACTCCAATCATACAACTTGCATTTATGATCTATGCTCCTAGTTTTACTCTATTAAAGAAAAATATATTAATGAAGTAAGTTTTTTATGTATTCAAATTAAATATTAGTTACTAAATAATTTAGATTTTACCTCATTGTCTTCTTTCTCAAATTGATCTATGTTGCTCAAAACAACTCTACTAACCGGCCATGCTACTATCTCACCTTCAACTTCTCTAGTCCATGTCAATCTAATTGTAGGCCTCCATAAAAAAGCATCTGGTTTCCTCAAATTGTCTATGATAATTTTCATAGCATCTGACCCTAAAGGGATTTGTTGGACAAGCTCTTTTGGATCGCTTGACAGAACTCTTCCTTCTGCAACAATTTCATTTGCCCCACACTAATCCAATAAATCATATTTATCATGCTTCCCTACAATTGACCAAAAGCACATTATAGTGGTTATGGAATTAATTACCGAAATTTAAATTATATCACGATGGTATTCTAATTGACTTTCGCTTTTTGATGTGTGCTTGCTTCTTCCCAACTTTCTTTACCCTATCAAACAAATATAGTGGTTATGGAATTTCATAGGACATTTACACATATTATTAGATTTGGCTGCAAAATGAGGTGAATAGACTTCTGAACCTTAACTTTATGCAACATGCCCATTTTTTTGTCGTGATGCATTTGACATATTCATTTATTCAATTGACTTTAAAAGTATCAACTAAATAAAAACACTTTCATTCTAAAAAATAAACAAATGATAACTATGTTTTCATGTACTCTAAAAATAAACTGAAATTCTGCCCCACCACTTGTGAGAATTTGCAACATTTAGGTTAGCATGAAAAGGTTCTTGTTTCCTAAATCAAACTAAACAGAGTATACCACTGGCATATGAGGAATACAAGTGATGCAATAAACTATAAATACTTGTGAGAATTTTGCTACATTTGGGTTAGTAGGAAAAGGTTCTTGTTTCCTAAATCAATTTTTTTCGTTTAGTGTATATAAGTAATGTAATAAATTGTCCGCGGGTGCGGCGCAGTGGAAATAAGGCTTGGGTTCTGGTAAAAAGACCCAGGTTCGATTCCTACCATGCGCTTCCCTATCCTATATAAATTTACCCATTGGTATTGGGGCTTGGATCAGCGAACGGCTTTACTATACCCTCCTCAAGAGTTTACCGGCCCGCCGGGTTCTCCTGAATTTTCAAAAAAAAAGTAATGTAATAAACTATAAATACTTGTATACCATTTTGGGATTTTACTATGATCGATAAGTCGATAAATCCCATTTTGGAGAGATAATAGTGCGAATAATCATGAATGTAAATAAAAATTTATTAGCATATGAGGTTCATTCTTTTTACAGTCAAAACTCCTATCTTGTTATTTACTAATTTGTGGGTTCTTTTGTCCAAAAATACATATGAAAGGGAAGATTAAAAAAATAAATAAACCAACACACAATTACACTATACGTCTACATGCAGTTCTATGGCAATGTGCGTGCTTCCTATCTTTGCGTACCTTCCAAATATATAGGTTAAGCTTCATAAATTAGTTCAATACTTGAAATATAATTTAAATGTAATTATTATACTATGTGGTTTTATGTCATGTTCTTAGTATTATGAAACTTTATAAATTACTAAAATTATCTACTCTATATATAACATACAAATATACACTAGCTTGTTCGTAGTCAGGTTAGAATAGCATACGAATTTCATTTTCTATCATATATATAAGTCCATTGTACATGAATGATAAGCACAATTGTTAATTAACCAAAATGTTTACTTTTTCCTCGATTTAGGGATGATAAGCACGATTTTTTTTCTGATTCTTAATGGTTAATAAATGATAAATAAGCATGATAATACATATATTGTGAAGTTGATAAATGATATTACCTTATTTTTTATTAGCATTTGAACAATCACCTATAATTCTGAAATTTTTCTTTGCATCTGGACTATTTGTTTATCCCTAACATGTGACCAAATTGCCCTGGTGAAGGTCATGCTCCTTCCCATTCCTCTCAATCGTCCTAGTCTATCTGATCCCAACACATGCGGCAATGCATCTTCTTTATAACTAATGAAAGAGCCAGAATGTGATCCACTATTAATGTTTTTAATCTTTTCCTATAGAGGTTAACATTGATATTACACGCTAGTGTCAAACTATCACATTATCGAACAATTTCCAGTCTAATAAAAGATTAAAAGTACTTACAATGGTATATGTAGCAGCCATGTTCACTTGTTTGCCATTTTTCTAGTGCTAGACTTCATCCAAACTTCAACTTTAGGGATGGGAGAGGGATCATCACTCTCCTCTTTCTAGATTCAAAATATCATTCAAACAACAAATCATATTAGTCAATTAATTAATAAAAATTACGGTAAATAAATTAACTTTTCTTACCAAACCTTCAGCCAATCTAGCTATTCCTCTACAAATATATGTGTGTGGCATCCGATTGCGTCTAATAACTTTGAATTTATCACTTACAATATGAAATATCCAAAAACACACAAAAGATTCTTTACAAAAGTTAACATCACAATTCACAGTAGATAAGCACAAACCATTATGACCGATTTACCTTAAATTATGGAGTTGTTCAACTTAATAAACCTCTTCCACTCCATTATGGTTTTGACGTTATCTTGGGGAAGAACTGGTTAGAAGAAAAGAAGCCATCGTTGACAATGCTTAGGTATTGCATGTGTAGGCAAATTTTACTGACTAAAAACTTGGTTTCTAAATTCTTCATAATTATTATCAGTCTATATTATACTCCGAATCTATTGTTCGATAATATGTTTCGACATGAATGTTTATTCATATCTACAGTTGATCCTAATTCAATCAAAATTGATGTTGTATTAGCAATATTATATTGAAACCATGTGAGCTTTCATTGTTATCATGGACTTTTGGATAATGACTCAATATTATCTTTCAAAAAATTAGATTTTAGTTCAACATAAAAGAGAATAAAAAAATACATTTAACTGATTGTTTCTTACCTGAATGGAATCCTAAAGAACAACCTTTAATTCTTTGCTTAGATGCTTCCAATTATCAAGAGTAACTGGAACACGTTCTCGTATAAGTAGACCTAAATAAGAAGATAACTTTACTGACCCATCTTTTATTGGTTCAGCTTGCCCATTAAGTCCAACTTTAATTCGGCTTAAAATATTTGAAGGAAGCCTTTTCACTTTAGGTGGTCCTTTAGACTTTTTCTTCACAATTAGGTTTGCATAGACATTGCTATTTCTCTCGCTTTCTACAACAATTTTAACCATTTTTTCCTATTGCATTGTGTTGTCGTTGACTATTAGTGGGTTGTCTTGAATTTGAGCATCATTATTTTTAGAACTGTCTTCATTTTGAATACCGTTGTTTACTGTAATGACCCGCAAATTTATGAATTTGATAAATTATATTTATTTTTAAATATTCAAATATAAGTTTTTTAAAAACATAGATTATGATGTTTTGGACAAGAATGATGGTAATCTTATTTAAAATCGTTTTATCGATAAACAGCTCTATAATTATCAAAAGTCGCGCACGAAGCGAGATATATACACTTATTTATCCATCTAAACAAGAACATGAAATAAAATTATTTATTTTTATTTTTGGGAAATAAAATGCATTTATGACATCATCAGTAATGACATCATATTTAATAACTGATTTATGAATTTAAATTGAGATTTAATAATTATTATAATTATTCAAATAATTGTTTTATAATGATTATAATTCATTTTAATTATTTATATAGTGATAGTAAATCATTTATAATAGTTTAATAAAGATATATACTTGATTTGAAAATATAAGAAAATTCATATAGCTTTATAAATATAATAGCACTTTTTGCAAACAATTGTTTAGTATTAATTTATATGGTTTTATAAATCAAATGTGATTATTTTAATTAGTTAAAAATGATAAGAAATTAGTTTTAAACTTTTTTTACATTTATATGTAATTTAATTAATAAGTGAAAATGTGACTGGAAATCGGCTTTCTGATTTTCAACAGTTTAACGAACGGAAGTTGTTCAAAGTTGTTGCAACCTTGTTTATATGTCTTGTGCACCTATATAACACACACATGCACACCCTAATGTATACATGAACACATATATACATACAAATATACATATAAACTTATATATATATATATATTACAAAAATATCTAAGATATTTTCACACTTAAAAGCAAACTTCATTTCACTCTTACACACATCAACTCACACACATGGAGCCACATGGGGGGGGGGGAGTGTTCGGCCGTGCATGGTGATGGAGGAAGAGGGTGTGGTGGTGATGAAATGGTGATGTGTGTGCACATAAATATCATGATATTTTTATTCACTTCTTTACCTATAAATACCACCCTCCATCTTCACTTCATTTATTCATAAATTCCTAAGCTTCTTCACCTCTTTATACTCCACTTTAATGGCTTACTACCTTAGGAATATTATGGAGAAACATTAGCAAAAAGAAAATAAATTTTATAAGTATATATACATTAGCAATCCGCTTCAAAACAAGCTCAAACCACTCCTCTCCTCTCTCTAAACTCACGGTCACACCTCCTACCACCTAAGGTCGAGCCCATTTCCACTTACAAGCTTAGGCCGTGGCTATCCAAAGGCCCAAGGCTCGATTTTATAGGCATTGATTCGATCGAAGCTATAGCGAATTTTGGTAAAGTTAGAAACCAATGAAGGTGAGAAACCAATGAAGGTGAGAAACTCTATTTATATTATGATATATTGGATGATATATATATTTGTTTATGCTTGGTTGTGATGATTGTGAACCATGTTTGGATATGATAATATGTTTGTTTGGATATGTAAACAATTCACGTTTAATACACGTCGAATAACACAAAGGAAATCACTTTCCTTTAATAAATGAAATGGTGTATATGAGATTGTTAAAGCCTTTAAAATGGTTTAAAATGATTTAAAAATGTTTTATAAACATTTAAAAATGTTGCGATAAGGTTTGGAAAGGATATGAAAATTGAGTTAAAATAGGCGCGTTGTGTAACGGTAGTACGCGATTTCGCATCGTAAAGTTTAAATCCATTTATACGATGGATTCGCAGTCGGAATTCTTTGAAATAAGAATTTTCCGAACTCTTATAGTCGTAGCTTTCAAAAAAAAAAAAGATCGAGATTTCATTTAGTGGATTTTAAAATATGAACAAAACAAGTTTTCAAAATAGTCGCGGTTTGGCAGTTTGGAAACCAAAGCGATAAATTCTTTAAAATTGATATTTTTAATTCTTTAAAAATATGGAATCAATTCTATAAATATGTTAAAATGTTTTAAAAGAGATTTGAGTTATAAAAATGAATTTCTAAATGATCGAAAAGTTGTTTGATTAAATAATCCTTAAAAGCACTATTCACAGCATTTTTTGCGGCATTTTAAACAACTTTTGAAATATGGCTTTAAACTTAAGTATTCTTTCCCAGACCTTTTATAAATATTTTCAAATAAATAACTAAGTATTATAAAGATATTGTGGAGGTTTTATAATTTATTTTAAAGAGTTGAAATAAAAGATTTAAAGAAAAACTGTTATAATTAAGTGATTTAATTTTGGCTCTAAAAGCCGATGAGGAGACTGGATTTTTCTATTTGTGAGATCCGGATGTGAGGCGCTTAAACTAAGGAGATGTTCAGGAGCAACCAGTGCCCTGGCTCACCTTGCCTCTTTCCTTAGCGAGGAATATATAAGGTCAAAATGTCGGAAACAAGGCAAGTATAAAAGGTTCAAATTTACAAATTTAATACAACTTGGATTGTGTAGAAATAATCTTCTTATATTTGGTACTAAATTCCGAAGAGGGAGCCCGTACTATCCATGTAAATTTAAAAGGTGATTTCACCATTATTTGATGAATAGTAAAGGTTGAATACAGAAATTGATATTGAGTAGAATTATTTTTTTGAGAGAAATGTGTGATCCTCTAATAGAGGAGAGCACACATGATCATATATATATAGCATCGAAAATAAAGGAGCTACCAACATACCTGGTAGGTAACAAAACATGATGAATACCCCATAAATAAACCGATGAATATCCTTCAAAAGAAACAACCTCTCGGTATAACCTCTGAAATGAGCTCCGGCAAAGCCACCGCCCATTATATTACACTATCAAGCTCTGGTAAGGCCACCGCCCGATAGCGAAGTGTTAGAAGTATCCAGTACAAATACTAGTGTCTCAAGATGCATAACATAAGATAAATATCCAACTCTACTAGAGTATGATCATTGCATAACTAGAGCAACCGATCCATCCATAGCTAACTCCAAAATAAGTACCAGTGAGTAAAACTCTCCCCCAAACAGCAACATTGCAAAATCGAAAGCTGAACCCAAAAGCTATCCCTATCTATAGAAAAAGACTACACAAAAGTGTAAGAATAATACATATATGTATATAAATGAATATTTATATACATATATATGCACAAAAATAAAATAAAATAAGAAAATAGAACAAATAATAAAAAGATGAATTGCTTGATTATAAGTATGTATTTATATACATATAAGTTTGAAATAGGTATTAAAATAATAATACTATACTACTTTGATCAAGAGTTGATTAGTATAATCAGTACAATCATCACTTGAGTTTAAGTAAATACTAGTGCTAACATTATTGCCGCTAAAGATATTATTCCTTTGTTTAAATAATAAAATAAGTTAACAAATGGTGATTCCTGAAATGGTGATTCTCGCGTCTCTCTGGTGATATTTCTCTGCTCCGCTTCTTCCTCGTCTGTTCTTATCCTTCATTCGTCTTCGCCTCTCCCATCCTCCCCTTCGCTCGGCTCTTCCCATGCCCAAGAAGAAGCGTTTGAAATCAGATCTGGAGCGCGTTTCTGGCGTGCTCATCCTTGAGGCTGCTATGAACGTCAATGTGTTTGTGCCTCCGAGTATTGTTTCTGATGTTTCTGCTGCCGCTCAATCTTTAAGTGACTGTGCCTTGCCTGAGTCAGTGAGTGATAACCCTCTGTATGGGATTTTGAAAGACATTAACTCCCCAACTTTACCGGCTCCTCCTTTACTTGGCTGTAAATTGAAATCTAGTGAGTCCCCGCTTTCTCCATTCATAGCATCTTCTTGTATTAACTCTTGGTCGATTTTGGATGTTGGATTGCCTGTTGTGAATGATTTGGGTTTTGTTCAATCTGAGCTTATCGATAATAGTTGCGGGGGTAAGGCTGATAAGATGGTGGCTTTGGCCGTTGATGTCGGAGTTGATTTACCAAGTGTAGTTGTGCCAGTTGGGTTTGTATCTCCCAACATTGGTCAGTCTCTAAGTTGCACGCCATGTGTTCGTGAAAACGCCGAGCATGTTATCCCCTCTCCTTGTTTATCTCCATGTAGTGTAGCTACAATTCTTGATGTTGCCTCTCCTCCTCGGGCTGTTTGACAGTGGTCGTCTTTGTTCACCAAATTGCCAAAAAATGTGGGTGTGCATTCTCCCGTTGTTTTGATAAAGTAGGGATCGATGGAATTATGATTCCACCGGTGGAAGTAATTGAGGCGGTATTGATTATTGGAAGGATTATTTGGTGGGTTTTTTCCTCGACTCCAACCCTGCCTATCAGCTTGTTAAGGTGCGTTGCAACCAGGTATGGAAGCCTAAAGGGGGATTAAGTGTTCATTTCGATAATGCAATGTTCTACTTCAAATTCTCGCGTAGTGATGAAAGACAACGTATTCTAGAGGTTGATCCTACTCTCATTGATGGGAAACCATTCATTATTACCACCTGGAGTTCGTCTGTCAATAGAGCAAAGGATCGTGTATTATCTATTCCTGTCTGGGCCCACTTTTCTCGCATTCCTTCTGTTCTTCAACCTCTGATCGGGATTGATTGGCTAGCAGGCCTTGTTGGTAAGGTGATATATTATGGCGCTAACACAGTAGCCAGAAAGAGATTAGTTTATGCCAAAGCTCTAATTGAAATAACAGCTGACAAATCTTTGCCTTCGGTGTTGAAAATCAGACTTGATAAAGGCCTTTTTGCTGAGGTCAGAGTTCGCTATAGTTGGAAACCGGAGACCTGTACGTCCTATCAGTCCTTTGGGCACCTTTCGTCTGCATGTACTAGTTCTGCCTCTACTATCCATGTTCCTCTATCTGCTCGGGTTCCACTTCCTCGTCCTCATGTCAGGAAGTGGGTCCCGAAGGTTACTCCTAACCCCTCTGTTCCCACTGTTTCCCCTTCTGTTGACGATTATGCTGGTGATGTTCCTACTGTTAATGCTCCTATTGGTATGGCCCAGTCTGAGCTTGCTACTACTATCATGTTCGATTCTATTATTTGAAATTCTAAGGAGCGAGCCTGGGTACATGTTCCATCTGATATGCGGTACTCGCCTGAGACTGACACCTTTTATGCTTTCATCAGTGATGTTGCAGGTGGGAGTCGTTTTCTTATTTATCACATTGAGGGTGAGGGTCTGTCCCTTACTAGGGTTGGTGAGATTGGTGAGGAGAATAAAAGAAAGTTCTATGACGTCAGTTAGAATAGGAAATTTATTTACTCTCCTTCGTCTGAAGGTTTTGATCCGAAAATGGCTTCTCTTTTCTCTGGGTATGTTCATGTTACTGGCCTATTGTCTGATGTTGGCAGTGGCGGTGCATCTTTGGAAGGCCCGTAATCTTTTTTGATTAGTTGTTTAGGTTCCTCTGCCTAGCTCCTTTGCTTTGTTTTCATTCTTGTATGGGATTTTCTCCCATTTATTTGTTCTGTGCATGTGCAGAACACCTGTTTTCACATTATTTATAAAGTGGCACGACCCACTATAAAGCTGGCTAGGTTTGCTAAAAAAATTAATACGTTTTCTAACCTTATTAAGATACTCTTTAAAATGAATATTTCTTACCAAATTATACTCTAGATTTGCGATCCATTGAAACAAAATATGGCAATTGCCATAATCAATTTATTGTGATGACTAATATTGTTATTAGATAACCTCTGGCTTCTTTCAAACCAAATAAACCAATAAATTATAATAAATAAAGTGTCTAAAAAAGTCTAAATCCTTTTTTATATTTAAATCTTAATTTATTCATGTAGAAATCACAATCCAAAACTTTAGTAATAAAATTAAAATTAAAAATTTTGAGAGTATTACTAAGAATGAAATCAGTATCCCTACATTCAAAATATATATGATTAACATTGTCTAAGTACAACTTACAAAAAGTGCATTCGTTATCAATAGGTAAATTCTTCCTTTTTAAATGTTCAATAGTATTTAATTTCCTATGTATAATCAACCACATATGAAACTTGGCCTTAGGTGGTGCATTAGATTTCCATATAAGATTATAAATATATTAGTAACACCCGAATAATTAAGGAATTTATAAAATGAATTGGAAGTAAACTTCTATAACATCCCCCTACTTAGAGGCCCAAAAATAATGACTACGGATGCTGCAGTCATCCATAGTTATTAATCCTCAGCGACCAAATACGGCGGTGTTAGATACATTGATACACAGATCATGAGATTATGGAAAAAAATTCAACAAATTAAAAACACATTTCCACGTTCCATTTAAAACATTCCATGTTCAGAAAAATATAATTTGTAACATCCCGCCTTTTGGACGTTTTAAGCAGGCACACGTGCCGACTCAAACCATACAGAAGGGCAGATTGTTATTGGGGCGAATAAGAAAAAGCAGAGAAAGAAAAAAAACAAAATAGAATCTCACAGCTGAATGACAAAATATAATAATCAAATAACAGTTCATGAAACTGTATACAAAACATTTGATTATACTTATACAATACAAAATCAGAGTTACACATATCAGAGATAAACAAATAATGCAGAGGAACAGTATAAATGTAGTGGAATAAATATAGTAAATAATAGTAATATAAATCTTCGTCTTCATCCTCCAGAAATAAGGTCTTCAAATCATGAAATGCTTAGGCTGACCCGAGCGAATTGAAAAGACAAAACACTCGAGTCAGAACCAAAAGATCTTATGTGAGTTAAATCAACGGTAAATAACTATGAGTGGAACGGCGTCAGAGATGTTTACGGAGTTTGACATCTCCTATCCAGTGTCTAACGTGAGTGCAGTAACTTAAGAGATGTTCGGGATTCACATCTCCTAAGGATCCGTTAAACTATCTACTATGTAGTACAATACGCTATTATAATATGTCTACAGTAAGATAAACTATTAAAATAGCATTAAGGAGTTACCCATTTCCCCCTTAACACATTTTTATATATTCCCATAGTCTATACATTACCGTAATCCCATCCGTACTGGACGTCTTCAGAGGGCACTCCATAGGTATGGTACAAAAAAAACCTGTAGTGGTCTCGATAGGGTAGGTGACACGGCACAACTAGGCAATGCCAGGGCAGATATACCAACTACACTTCCGCACTGGTGGTAACACATAGCAGCTACTACCGCCCACCTCGGAACACACTCCCAAATCAAAAATCAAGGGTGGCCACCAAATCAATCGCAAAGTCAGAATATAGTATCGAAGGAATATGCCCGATCGGAGGAATGACCTCACTTGGCCCGTGAATTGCTCCTGTGTTAGCCACCTTAAGCTAACTCATGGGAGTCAGGTCCACGTATATACCTCATATAGGATCGTCGCCAACCATCCTACTTCATTCTGGAATCTCCACCGCATACACAGTTGTCAAAGTGGTTTTCGGTATTGGTAGAGAGTATGAAAATATCCGATCCCGGTCTCTTTAACAACCAATCGCTTATTACACACCGGATGATTCTTTTACATTTCCAAAATCATTTGATAATTGATATCAAAATATCATATTCAATTCAAATCATATCATTTTCGAAATCATTACTTACTTTCGAAATCATATTCACCTTTGAAATCATATCACATTTGAAATTATAGTTCGAAATTATATTTCCTTTCAAAAGTCATATTTCCAAAATAGGCTAAACTCTCATTTCAAAATATCATATTAAACTAAATATGTTATTTAAATCCAAACTTAGGTTAGAACATCATTAACCATATTCACTAAAAAAATCGAGAATTTGAATATAAACCCATCCATTTTACTTAGTTTGGAATTTAGAAGAAAATAGTTTTAAATAGTTATAAATAGTTATAAATGGTTAATATAGATTTAAAATAGATTAAATATAATTAAAATATATTAAATAGCTTTAAAATAGATTAATTAGAATTAAAATAAGTTAAAACAGGTTAATTAGTTTAAATAAATTAAATGGTTTAAAATAGGTTAAAATGATTTAATATAATTAATACAGGTTAAAATAGTTTAATACTTTGAAATCTTAATAATTAGAAATTTTGAAATAATATATTTTTAAAATAGTTTATATTAAAACATGAATTTGGAATTTATATCAAATTAAACTATTCATTTCATTTCAACGCATTTGGACCATTTTCAATTTGCAAGTCAACAAACCAAATTCCAAACCTTTCAATTTAACATTTCAATAAACTATTGAATTTCATATCGTTTCAATCCATGTTCAAATATCAATTCGGATACTCCAATTTCAAAATATTTCAAAGTTATTTTCAAACAACTTCAATAACTTAATTTCAATAGAATTTCATTTATACTTAAAAGTTTAACTTTAAACTTCCAATTTAATTTCTTAAAGCAGTTCCTTTTAAACCAATTCACATTTCAACACAAAACTTGATTTTCCAATAATACTTCAATTTATATACATTAAATTTTTTTCAAGATATTATTTTCATTAATTCAAAATTTTAGAAGTTCAAAATCATTAAATTTAACCAATTTGGTGTCCGTATGTAATTTTCTACCCTAGGGTCAAGTGATACGGATATTAATCATTTCAATCCGCAATTTAAAATGTTAACGTTATATATATCATTTCAAACCGCAATCCCGAATTAATAATAAAATCCATAAAATCGCTCGAGTCTATCATTTCAACCCATAACGATTTTTCCTTAATCTATTGATCATTCGGGTATGTATCATTTCAACCCATAGGGAACTTGCAGTTAAAACAATATAAATACAACATACATTCATCCAATACAACAAATCAAACATTCATCACAATCATCATCCAAATCAATTAATAAATATCAACAAGTAACAGGTTATCAATTACAGGTGATTAACTGGCAATTTAAATTCAATAATAATTTAAATGACAATTTAATTCAAATAAATTCAAATTAACTAGAATGACGATTTAAATATATCAAATAGCCATAAATAAATTTCTAATCACATCAAAAATTAATTTAACTAACAGAAGAAATTTTAGAAGTTGTGAGTGGGTTAAAACACTCACCTTTGAATTTAAATCCAATTTAAGCCCAAAATTCAAACAGTCTCAGAATCCTTCCAAACCAGTGTCAAAGTGTCTAGAATTTCAATACGATCTTAGCAGAGAAAACCGCGCATGAATTGAACCTCGTATGTGAAAGTTATTGATATTAGAACAATTTGAATTGAAAATTTAAATAAATAAATAAATAAAGGGTTACCCAATCCTTATTGGCCACGTCACCGCAGTATTCACACTCACGAACCCTAACGCGCTCATTCCAGTTTCGAGCAAACTGAGCCGCCATCAAACATGACGTCGCCGCCGCGCCGCAATGAAGATCGCGACCACGCCGTTGTCGTCCCTAGGTGCCGCGCCACCTCGCTGAGCCTCACGCTCCTCCACGACATCGCCGACCGAACCCATAAAGCCCAGCCACCGCCGACAGTTATAAACCCTAATCCAATTATTGCGAGCAATCCGACCATTGAAACGACGAACCACAAGCACCGATGAGCTGCGTGCGACGGTCTCCACAGCCCAGTACCATTCAATTGACGATCGGTTGCAGTCGATCGTGACGAAACGAACGGTCGAGAATTGATCATCGAATTCTGGGCACACAGGAACCCAGATCGAAAAACGAATCACATAATTGACTTGCGCTCGTCGAGAGCTTTAAATCAATATATAATTCGATATAGTTTGTGGAGTTTGACATTTTGATTTGGATTTGATTTTGAAATTTAATGGAGAATTTGTTTGTCTGCCAATCGAAAGGAGGAGTTGAGAAAGAATGTACGTACAGACAAAAGAGAATGAGGAGTGGCTTGGGTTTATAATGAGGTATTTATAGGCAGATCAGAAAATAGAAAGAACGGATCAGATTGAATTGAAAATTGGACGATGAACGACCCGAAAAGCCTGTTTCGACTCCGCAACGAAAATGGATCAACCCATATATCAAAATAGATGTTTTTTGATAATTTAAAAATTAATGGAACGGGTTTCAAGTCCTAATTCCATCGTTTGAAGAAGTTATGATAAAATTAGCTTATTTCAAATTGATTTCAATTGAATTGATTTCTAGGCGTTTCGAGTCCGTACGATCAAACGACAAGTCCGATCGTTACGAAACTTGAAATCCTACAATAATTCACTATTACGGATCCAATGAAACTAGTTTCATCGAAATCCGAGACAGTTGCCAAAATGGCTATATTTTAGTTAATTGAATAAATTAATATTAAATTAATTAAATCACATTTTCATTCAAATTTAATAATTTACAATTTCTGTCATTTTAGATTACTTGGACATTTACCATAATTTAAAATAAATTTATATATCGATTCAAAGTTAACAAATTTACCCATTACAGTGTTTAACTTCAATTGTAATTAAATCCAATTATTTAAAATTTAAATTTCAAATAAATTGTTTTTATTCGATTTCAATCTTTATACCCAATCCATATTTACTCAAATAACCTAGTTAATATTTGTTTGTCTTTCAATTCATTAACATTCTCCAATTTCCATCTCTATTTGTATTAACTACTGTATTTCCACTTATATTGAAATTTTGTCAAATTTATACATTAATAATAATCAAAATCTCAATTAACTTATTCAACTTGGTTTCATTCTTTTATTTTATCTTATGAATAAAATTAACATTTCCATTCATTTTATTACATTCACAAATTTCAATTATTGTCTTAACTCACATTAATGTAACCTTTAATTCCATTCAATTACAATTGATTTCCAAATTAAATTTTTAGCAGCCTAACTAAATAAGTACTTCCAATAATTGTTACCCTAAACTTTTATTTACACTATAAGTTTACTATTTACAGACCAATGCTACAATTACTTACATAACCATGGCTTTACTCAATTACCATTCATTATATTTTATCTCATTCATAAATTCAATATTTACATTCATTTCCTTATATTAAATTTATAACCAAGTTATAGCATTTACAATATTTCAATTTATTGTAATTTCATTCAATTTATCAATAATTAGCTGTAATTACCATTGTTACATTTCATTCTTAGTTATTATTACATTATTATGTCACAAATTTTGATTTCTCCGAATATTAAATCCCAGAATCTTATTAACTTAACACATTTTAATTATCAAAAATATTTGGGTCGTTACCTAATTATTACACATACGCCAAGAGCGACATACGAAGATGCCCCCTTGGTTGATTAGAGTATATAGTAAGGCTAATAAGTCTGCCTTTACATCCAAAATACACAGTGGAAAAGGATAACTCTAAATAACTAACAGCCTCCTACACGCCTCCGGAAGTTTTATTCGTCTAAGAAGAAAACCTGAAAATCCTAAACCTCAAACTACTCAAAATCAATTGAGTACCCGAGAGTTTAAGAGGAAAAAAAACTTCGAGTCGGACATAAAGCCTGGTATGAATAATAATCTAAAATACCAATCCATTTAGATATCTAGTGAGACCACGCCGCTTAGCGGAATGGAGTTTTCCCCTCATTAGTATCCTAAAACCTTTATACAACCATATACTGTGCTCCTGCATCTACAATGGTTAAAAACATAGCATTTTAAAACATTATGATAATATGCATACATAGGAACATCTTGGATTTATCATCCCTGGTTTAATTGACTCCCTGTTATATTTATAGTTTCTAAGGTCACTATTAACCTATTAGTTTTCATGGGATCACTAAGAACTATAGACCCCTACCAATTAACTTAATTAATTCGTGGGTTCTCCTGAATCTATTAGTGACTTCAATAACTCGTCTCTTATCTTAGTTTTCATGGGTTGACTAGGAACCTATGGATTACTCCAGTAACTCCCTTCTTAGCCTAGTTTTCATGGGTTGATTAGGAATCTACTGATGCCCCCATTAACTTCTTTCTTATCCTAGTTTTCATGGGTTGACTAGGAACCTTTTGACTGATGTCAATACATAATCCGGATATAGTTTTCATGGGTTCACTACAAACCAATTGGCCCTTACCAACCATCTTTAATACATAGTTTTCATGGGTTTACCATGAACCTTTTGGTTACCCCTAATAACTTCCTAATCATAGTTTTCATGGGTTTACTATGAACCTATCTCCCGGACAACTTCAAAGTTTAGGCATCCTATATTCTGGTCTCCCTGACTCTCTAGATGCAATATTACTCATTCAGGAGTTTAATCAATTTATATTCACTATTGGGTTAACCTAGCTGGTTCTTCTACCCCTTTATCCTCCAAAATATTGTTATGGGTTCTTTATTATGTGAATATAGTCATATTTGAAGAAGCAAACAAAACAACTTAACAATACCACTCCCGTGGGTTTAATATCCTTGAAAACATTTACATATAAAACATAGTTAATCCCTATAACCTATACTTTTATCAAGGAAATACTTCTTCAAATTTACATACTTGAAATCCTTTCAAAAATTCTCTATTTAGCCATGGGTTTTTCCTTTAAAAATGAGTTTGGCTTATAAACCTTTCGACACCTTCGAAACCTAGCTTTCGACCTCATAGGATGACCTCCTTCGAAAGCATTAAATCTATCTTCAAAACATTAGGCTCCTGCCTTTCAACTACTTTAAAACTTCTCTTTTGAAACCTTTCGATTGTATTAAAGTGTTAACCTTTTACTTTATAAGCATTGCTTCGAAACCAAGTGAAAGTATCCCTTTCGAAACCATTGGAAGTATACCTTCCGAAACCATTGAGTGTCCCCCTTTCAAAATCATTGGGTTTATGTTTAAAACTTCATTTTGGGTCAAACTGAATATAAACGAAAGCATCTCTTTCAAAACCATTCTTTATTTCATAAAAGTATTGGGGAAACTTGATGGTGTCGAAACCATCCTTTCGAAAGCATTAAAACATCTAGGTAAAACGATTGAAGGTTAGCTTCGAAACCCCTTCCGAAACCATTGCCTTCGAAACCCTTAACCCCTTTCGAATGCAGTAGGAAGTGGCTTATATTTATAAAAACAACCAGTACCTTTCGACAACATTGATGTCTTCAATACCATAGAAAGACATCTAATCGTAGAAGGGTTTCGACTTGGTCGAAACTACCCCTTTCGAAAGCATCATTTTAAAAACTTATTAACTTCTTCGGAAGCTACTTACTTTAAAAACAAAGGTGGCAGTTCTCCTTTGCAAGCTTCTTTGAAATACCCTTTCGCAACCATTGGTTTTGACTGCTTCGAAACCCTTTAGTAAACAGGCAAGCGCTTTTCTTTTAAAAACAAAACAAAGGTATCGACACCTTTGGAAGCTATGTTTCGACTCGTTACCTTCCGCCTTTCTCCAATCCACTGCGTACCAACTAAGTGATACCATGTGTATTGGTTTCATGGTAGAGGGTTTCAACTAGGTCGGAGGCGGAAGCTCTGGGTCGAAAGCTCCTTTCAAAGGAGGCGGAACCTACTTTTCTGAGCAAAAGCTGTTTTTACTAAATTAAGTAAACTTTTTTCTTAACCAACTTGCCCATTTGTAAACACTTGATTGGCTATCATAAACTTTCAAATAATTTGGCTAATATTTGCTGCATTTTCTCAAATCTAAAACTAATTAACAATTAACACATAAGCCCTTCCAAGTAATAAAGCATTTAAAACATTTAGGTCCTCCTTTCAAAATAATTTAATTTCCATACTAAATCATTTAGTAAAAATCCCCAAAAATTCCAGAAATTCACTTTAATCATGTTATCTAACATATCAAAATTTTAGACCCAAATTTCCAATATAATTTCCAAAATAAATTTATAAACCCAGATAACCATATTTTCCTTTGAAAATTTATAATTAATTCTCCATGACTTGGAAAATTATAAAAATTGAAACCCCACTCCAAAATCATGTTTCTCATAACATATAATTTTTCCATGGCATTTAAAATATCATTTTATCTCAGTTTTTTCCCTAAAACCGTGCATATTTCTTTTTAAACAATCTTGTTTAAAGTAAACAAATCATAAATCAAGCATATCATCATCCAGTATATCATAAAAACGAATTTTCCCTTAAATTCGAAAACATATGATTATAAAAACCAAAATAGAGATGTAGTGATTATTATTCACCTTAGTTTGGATAAAGAAATTGGAGATTGATTGAGATTGATTTCTTCTAGCTTGAATCCTAAGCTTTACTTGAATTTCTCTTCTCTTTTTTCTTCCTAATGGCCGACCTTGATATTTGCTTTCTTACATTTAGTTTGCTTATAATAAAATGAACATGTATGGCTATTGGAAAATAGTATAAGAGTGGAAACATGGGCGGCAATTTACCCTAATGCCCCTAGGTTTATTTAGTTAACACTTAACCATTTACAAGCTCATTCATTTTAGATAATCAAAACCACTAATATCTGTTTACCAATCTCAATCCCCTTATCATTCTACATTATTCTATTTAAATTATTCTAATTAAATCTTCCGAATAATGTTATCAAAAATTAGGGATGTTATAGCCTCCCCTCCTTAAAGAATTTCGTCTTTGAAATTCAGTGAGGACTAAATATTTAACATATCAATCATCTATAACGACTCCTAACATCCATACTAGCCTACTGACTAGTAACTAATTTATATAAATCTAATATAGACATAACATCAAAGCAGATTAGGATAAGCATCTCGAATCCTGTCCTCTGTCTCCCAAGTACAGTCCTTCTCGTTGTCACTTCACTGAACTTTCACCAACTTGACTGTCTTGGTCCTCAATCTTTTCTCGTCTCTCGCTACAACCCGAACTGGTTGTCTAACAAAGGTCAAATCAGGCTCTACTACCAAGTCCTCCAACTCTGTCTGAGGAATAGTAGCCTCTGGATCATGTACATACTTGCGAAGATGAGACACATGGAATACATTATGGACACCAGCCAAAGTGCTCGGCAACTCTACTCTGTACGTGAGCTTTCCAATCCTTTCTAAAATCTAGAATGGACCAACATATCTCGAGGCCAATTTCCCGACTTCCCAAACCATACCACACCCTTCATCGGTGATACCTTAATGAAAACCCGGTCTCCCACTGAGATCTCTAGGTCTTTACGCCTCTTATCTGCGTAACTCTTCTGTCTGGATTGAGCTTCCTTCATCCGTACTCGGATTAACTCAATCTTTTCTGACGCCTCTCTAACCAAATCCGGACCTAAGACTAATCTATCTCCAGTCTCTAACCAACATGCTGGCGATTTGCATGGCCTTCCATATAAAGCTTCAAAAGGCGTCATTCCTATGCTAGTCTGATAACTATTATTATACGAAAACTCAATCAAATGTAGGTGATCCTCCCAAGATCCACTAAAGTCCAATACACAAGCTCCAATAGATCCTCCAGTACCTTATTGACTCTCTCTGTCTGCCCATCCGTCTGTGGGTGATAAGCTGTACTTATCTTGAGCTTGGTAACTAATACCTCTTGTAGACTCTTCCAAATTTCGTTGATGAATAATGCATCTATGTCGCTGACTATGCTACTAGGAATCTCATGGATTCTACCTATATTTTTTAGGAACAACTTTGTCAAAACAGGTGTCGTCCTGGTTGACTTGACTGGAATGAAATGGGCACTCTTGGTCAACCTATCCACTATAACCCATATGCTTTCATTTCCCCTATTCGATCTTGGCAACCCGCCTATAAAATCATGGATATCAAGTCTCATTTCCAGACTGGAATCTCTAAAGGCTGAAGCAATCCACTTGGCTTCTGATGTTCGGCCTTCACTTGTTGACAGTTAACACACTGCCTAACCCATAATCTAACATCCCACTTCATGCCTTCCTAATAGAAGCTTCTCTTCATATCTTAATACATCTTGTTCCCTCCAGGATGAATCGTAAACTTGAATCGATGATATTCCTGCAAAACTTTACTTCTCAAGTTCTTCACATTCGGAACACATAACTGCCCTTTCTTTCTCAACCATCCTCTTTGGTCAAGACAGAAATCCTTTAGATCATCGATCTCTGATCCTACCTCAAGTCTTCTAATCCTCTTAGCTAATTTCGGATCCTCTTTCTATTTAGAAGCTATCTTTTCGATCAGCACTGCTCGAACTTCTAAACAAGACAACATGGAAGTACCCTAACTAGAACTAGCAGTTGATCTTAACTGCACACCACAACTGGCCAAAGCTTCAAGATCCTTCCATTCCGCTAACATAGCTAACACCACATTCTGATGTTTTCTACTGAGAACATCTGCTACCCTATTTCCCTTCCCAGGAGTATACTCTATACCGAAATCATAAGCAGCAAAAAACTCAAGCCACCTTTGCTGCCTCATATTCAACTCCTTTTGAGAGAATAAATATCTTAAAGACTTCTGATCGGTATACAACTCAAATTTCTCCCCTAAGATATAATGTCTCCAAATCTTTAACGCAAAGATCACCCTAGCCAACTCTAAATCATGAGTAGGATATCTTACTTCATGCGGTCTAAGCTGTCTGGATGTGTAGGCAATAACTTTACCCTTCTACATCAATACCGCTCCCAATCCAGTCCCATATGCATCAGTGTATACTACCAACCCTTGGTTTCCATCTGGAATCACTAACACTGGTGCATTGGTCAACAAATGTTTTAACTTAAGGAACCCTCACATTTGTCGGACAAAATAAACTTCACATCTTTCCTGGTCAACTTTGACAAAGGTATTGCTATCCGCGAGAAATCCTTAATGAATCTCCGGTAATAGCCAACAAGTCCAAGAAAACTCGTGATCTTGGTTACCGTCTCTGGTCTCTTCCAATTGTTCACAGCTTCGATCTTATCTGGATCGACTGACAACCCTTTCTCTGAAACCATGTGACCAAGAAACTTAACCTCTTTATTTCAAAAATGACACTTGGAAAACTTCGCTTTTAGCTGATTCTGCCTCAGCGTCTCAAGCACAACTCTATGATGATCTTCATGCTCCTTCTCATCCTTAAAGTATACCAAAATGTCATCTATAAACACCAACACTAATCTATCCAAATACCCTCGAAAGACTCGGTTCATCAAATCTACAAAGAAAGTAGGTGCATCCGTCAATCCAAATGGCATTACTAACCACTCATACGAACCATATCTAGTTCGAAATGCTGTCAAAGGAATGCTGTCCTCCGCCACTCACAACTGATGGAACCCCGTCGCCAAATCCAATTGGGAAAACACTTTGGCTCCACTCAACTGATCGAACAGATCATCTATTCATGACAAAGGATACTTATTCTTAATTGTCCTTTCGTTTAACTTGCGATAGTCAATGCACATCCTTAACGACCCACCTGGTTTCTTTACGAATACCGCGGCCACTCCCTAAGGCGAACTGCTTGGTCTAATAAATTTTCTTCCCTCAAGATCCACTAGCTGCACCTTTAATTCATTCATCTCTGTCGGTGTCAACCTGCTAGGTGGTCTACTCACAGGTTTAGCTCCTGGTACAAGATCTATCTGAAACTCAACAGCTCATTTCGGTGGTAATTCCGTAACTGGCTCAAAGACATCTGCAAATTCTCTTGCCACCCGAACCTGACTTAACTCTTCTCCAACCTCCATGGCACTTAACAAAGCCCAAACATTCCTACTGGAATTTTCCATTGAGAAGATGATTCAGTTATGAGTATCTGGGTGTCTCAATGATATTTCCTTATCCTGCCAAAATATCCTAGCCTCATACTTACCTAACCAATCCATACCCAAAATGATCCCGAAATCTACGAAATCAAAAACATACAGACTCCATGCAAACTTATGACCTAAAAAATCAAGATCTAACTAGCCACATCGCATCCCCAGAGTTGCATACCCTCGTATTGGATTCGCAACCCTTAAGGAAGTAACAAGGTATGTGGGTTCTATGCATAACCTATCAACCAAATACTGTGATATAAATGAGTGCGATGCACTGGTATCAAATAGTACCTTAACTGGTATACTCTTAGTCAAAAGCGTACCTTCCATCACAGTTTTCCCTTTCTCTTCCATAGTAGGCCTAGAAGAAGATGGTGGTCCAATAGCAAAAACCTTCTCTGACCGCCCTGACTGGCTCTGGACACTGGTTCTTGTAATGCCCAACTTGGTCACGGTTGAAGCATTTCACATTCTTCTTCTCTGCAGGCTTCTTCCCTTTACCTGTCTGGCACTCGTGAGCATAATGACCCTACTTTTCACACTTGAAGCACACCAAATCAGCATTTGCCTTCTTGGCAGCATCCCTTTTCTAGGCTCCCTTCTTTTTAAAGAATTTCCTTTTCTTTCCCTGAGGACCTGGGATTCAATTGTCTTCTCCCTAGAAGAAACAGCAAGCATCTCTTCATGGCGAATAACCATCTCCACTACCACATTACAAGGCTCTCTGATATGAGTCATGGTCATTCTAGCAAGCTCCGGTCTCAGTCCTCGAATGATCCTTTCATTCCTTCTGATGTTAGTGTCTATAGTAGCATATCCATATCGAAATAGCTCATCAAACTTAGCAGCATACTCGATTACTGACATATCTTCCTGAACAAGGTTCATAAACTTTCTCATCAATGCTGACTTGGCAACCTCAGATAAAAACCTCTACTCAAATCTCCTCCTGAAATCAGCCCATGTTAGCTCTTCCTCCGAAACTCCAGCGGTCACACTATTCCACCAATGAAGCGCTACCCCTTGCAGATGCCTAGAGGTTAGCCTTCTCTTTTTCCCATCATCCAAGCCTAAATCAGTAAAGATCCTCTCATAGCTCAATAGCCAATTCTCAACTTCAATGGTATCCTCTATTCCCAAAAACGGCTTTCCACCCAGACTGGTGTAGTCTCTGCTCAGCCTAGCATAATTATATCCAACTAGAGCTACAGGATTAGCTCCTCCAACATTACCAGCAGCTCCGGCTTGCAAAAAATTGGCCAACAACTAATACACCATCACCGCATCTACTGGTGGATTTTCAGCATCTACATTGGCTTCAGCATTTGGATTAGCATCAGTCTGTCGACCTTGGTTCCTCCCGGTATTAGGTCGAGCATTTCCGTTGGTTGTGGTGCTTCCTCCACCTAGATTTCCTCTTTCGTTTCCCGCTTCCATGTCCTCTTTCTCGTAAATCTGCATACAAGCCTTAGTAAGATATAGAAGAACGGTCTAAGAGAGAGGGAAACACGTACTTAGATATATACCTATATATCAAATACAAGTACATTACTATAGCGTTAACCCAAACCCCAATCATATTTGTGATTTATTGGATTTTGTTTCAAAAAAGCTTTTAGGTTTAAATTTTCTTTTAAAGTTTCAAAAATCTAAGCTCTGATACCAACTTGTAACATCCCCCTACTTGGAGGTCCAAAAATAACGCCTACGGATGTTGCAGTCATCCATAGTTATTAATCTTCGGCGACCAAATATGGCGATGTTAGATACATTGATACACAGATCACAAGAATATGGAAAAAAAAATTAACAAATTAAAAACACATTTCCACATTCCATTCAAAACATTTCATGTTTATTACATAATCCCTCAAACGTTAACCATGTTCAGAAAAATATAATTATTACACATACGCCAAGAGCGACATATGAAGATGCCCCTTGGTTGATCAGAGTATATAATAAGGCTAATAAGTCCGCCTTTACATCAAAATACACAGTGGAAAAAGATAAATCCAAATAACTAACTGCCTCATGCACGCCTCCGGAAGCTTTACTCGTCTAAGAAGAAAACCCGAAAACCCTAAATCTCAAACTACGCAAAATCAATTGAGTACCCAAGAGTTTAAGGGGAAAACGAAAACTTCGAGCCAGACATAAAGCCTTGTATGAATAATAATCCAACATTTAAATCCATTTAGATATCTAGTGAGACCACGCCGCTTAGCGGAATGGGTTTCCCCCTCACTAGTATCCTAAAACCTTTATAAAACCATATACCGTGCTCCTGCATCCACAATGGTTAAAAACATAACATTTTAAAACATTATGATAATATGCATACATAGAAAAATCTTGGATTTCTCATCCCTGGTTTAGTTGACTCCCTGTCATATTTATAGTTTCTAGGGTCACTGTTAACCCACTACAAGAAAATATACATTTGACCGCAGTAAAGGACAACGTTCTTTTGTTAATTGCGGTGGATCATCTCTTTTTTAGTAAAATAAATTAACAAAACGCTGTGTCAAATGATTGTTTTCGCAGAAGTTTTCCCTCTTCCATTTTCACTATGGCGGCCACTTTCTCTCTCATTTCATTATACACAATTTCTACCGAGATTTTGTACTCTTTCCTCTTCTTCTTTAATCTCTAATTTTCATGTTTCTTCATCGTCTGCTAGGGTTTTGGACCAAAATTAAGTGTTTCTCAGTTTCTACCGAGTAACATATTATAAAAAAAATTTCACTGGATCCCCAAATTAGATAAACCCTACAATGGCCTCTTCTACCATTCTTCTAACTTTCCACCTCCTTCTTTTTCTTAACCTATGCTTTAGCCCACCTATCAGTATCTCCAACCTCCATCTATATAGCGATGCTATCGGTGAACCAGAGGCTTCTGGTGAATCTAACCGCGATTGACTTCATACGCCCCGCCACAATAGGTTCGTCTCAAATGTATTTGAAGATGGTGAAAGCGAAGGCACAGAGCATTCTAAAAGCTTCGAAGGGGAAGGATCTGAATAGGATGAATGCAGCGGAGAACCGCCTGACGTTTATAGGGATGTCAGAGAAAAGATTGACGATGGTGTGGAAAGCGGTAAAGATAGGAGGCTTATCGAACGTGAGGGCTTATGGTAGTGTTGCTTTTCTTTATCAATATAATTGGTGGTCTACTCTTAAGTATGTCAATGGCACTAATTAGGTACTCATTTTGTTGATCGATTGCTAATTAGAACTTAAATTCATATATTCATCTGCTTTATTGGATACTCAATTATACATTTGTAAGGTGAGAACTTATCTTAAGGAGGGCCAGCGGGTTAGATTATATGAGAAGTGAATTTGATTTGTTTTAGGATGCCATTACCATTTGGTCGAAACAGATACGCTTCTGAAAGAATATTTCACGTATAATCAAAAAGCTATTTTGAATTGCCTGTTAAATTTTGATTAGATGCAGGTAGAGGCAAGAAATTCCACCTCTTTCCTTGGTCAGAATTGAAGTCTTTTATATTAGCGTGTAGTTGTAGTATTGTCACTCAACTATCCCTCGTTGTTTATATTTAATTATTTATGACTTCTGTCACCTTGAAGGAAATAGAAAAGAAAATTTTAATTCTAACTCGTGAAATCTAAAAGTTTCAAAGACAATATAGCTAGTGCGGTACCTTTACACGTTTACGACTTCACATACAACTCATTGAATTGATCAAACCTATTCAATTCAATCACTCTCCTTGTACATGGAAGGTTTATAATTTGTTCAACCCATTAAAAAAACTCTTTATTTCCAATCATGAAATTAACGTGCATTTTATATATTATAGAAAATCCTATTCTTTAGCCAAATTTCTTCTCAAGAAATTAAATGTTATAAGTGCATAAACTGTATTCGACCTAACCATTTCATCACCTACGTATTTTTTTATACTGTGCATGTCTTGCTCAAAATAATTAGTAAAGAAAGAAACCTATATTCCATTAGGAGAGCTAACAATTACCATAAGTATGTAGTTATACTCACTGTACAAAGTTTTGATCTTATTTTATTTGGATTGAATTGAATAAGATCCATTGAATGGTAGATATATGTGCACCTCTAGCATTAATTGTAATATGTACTTTAGCATGTTATTAGAAACCAACCACAAAACACAAGCTTTAGCTGAAACTCAAAACCATGACTTGTCACAAAGTAACGCGGCACTTTGATTCATTAGCCACATAATAGTCATTTAATTAGCCACATATTTATTTCTTAATTAATAAAAACATGGAGATTTATAAATTAATGATCATTTTGATCATTCTCCTATTTGGCCTTTAAGAAACGGTGGAACAAGCATGTGAGTTATGGGAAGAAAAGTTGTACTTTGCTCTTATTTATGTGCTTTAAATATTAGTTCTGTCTACCTGATTTTTTAAAAAAATGAATAGTTACTTTATATGATAAATACTAAATAGCACTGCTTGTAGTATATTTCTTCCATCTTCGTTTCATGTTTTAACATTTCAATACCCGATTGTAAGCTTCACCCCTAAATTTCATGTGTGATATCCTATTTTCATACCCGATTTTATCTGTACTTGGGCTTGGCCTGTTTACCCAATTTAAAAAAAAATGGATATTAGACTTCACCCCTAAATTTCCTTTTATTTTTCTTTAAAAACGTACATTGTTTCTTAATATAATAATTGGACAGTGGGGGACTAAATCTACTATTCATTGTTAGAATATATATTGAAAGGTTATGTTGGAAATCCCTATTGTAAGCTCCATAATATAGAATGCCATGATGTATATTTACATGAATTATTATTTTTTATTGCCTGTAGGTGTTGTACATTAACATATATTGTGGCAAAGCTCATGAAGTGTTGTGATAATGCAATAGATGTCATTTTTCTTCTATATAAAGTCTTTCATGGTTTTGGCCAAGAACGGAGATCAGAGGCAGAATTTTTGGTATATACGAGGCTGTGACGGTAAAGTGTAATAAAATTTCTTATCTAAAGTTGATAGATGTAAAGAAAGAGTAGTTAGTAAGCAACCGACGAAGAAAAGGTTAGATGATGACGTCAAGGCTGCCATCTCTATGAAAAGACAGATGTTTTCAAGTATGCATTATTTGTATCATTCTCCTTCTAGTTATATAGTTATCTGCGCGTGAGATTGCCTTCTAGATCTCTGTCTACATATTTCTAGTGGACTAAAATAGTGAATTCTTATGTTGAATTCTGTCCATTTTGAAGCATCATCAGTGGACTAGCATAATATAAATATTGTATATAGACATGGTTTTCTTGTATTTATATGACTTCTTCATGTTTTTTCTTCTTTTGAAAATAACTTGTTTATGTTTTGCTAAGTGGTTACATTAAGCTTGCGTCATCTGTATTTTATCAATATTATTCCAACCTTGCTTATGTGTGTAGGTATCTCATGTACTATGCACATCACAACTTTCACATATTTGAATATGTTAATTAATTAATATGTTGTAATTGTTTCATATCACTTATTTAGAAGAGCTTCTGATTGTGATGAAATTATTATATATTCTATGTAACTATCTCAAGATCGTTTAAAACTTTTATGTAAACTATTTCATGTAAAAACTTCTATGAAAAATAATTGTATAGTATAAAGTCATGATGTGCATGGTCAATGTTACTAATGATGTAAACAATTTTGTAATGCAGGTACAATCTTAGAAAGTATGCAGATGACGATGAAACTAGCGACATGGAAGCAGATTTTCATGAAATTGAAAGAGAGGAGAGGAGAAGATAACTCAAATTGCGAGCATTTCTAGTTAGGTACAATTGTCCTTTCTATTTGATAGGTGTTTCAATATGAAAATGAAAAATATATAGGAATTAAACTATTTCTTCATTTGTATTTTGTTATACAGTGCAAAGATTGCTCAAATGGAAGATGAAGAGTAGGCTCATTTGATCGAGCACCCAACAAAATGCAGTACATAGACCCACAGCTTTCTTCAACCAATGATGCAAAAGTAGGATAAAGCACGAGTAGATGCCTAAACCATGCCCGTTAATTTTCGACCCAGAACATATTTGAACATAAGAGTTTTGTACCAGTACATCTAAAGCAACAAGCTAAAACTTAATTGATTAAGTTAGAGTGCATCTCACTGAAATATAGAGAATGTCATGGAGTATATTAACATAATTCAACCCCATGAGTTCTCATCAGCTGCAGAAAGTGAAGGGAGCGCACAACTTCAGCATCGTACATCCTATTGCACTATATCAGACGCAAGCTTTAGTATAGATGTATGCTATGGGAGGACTTGGAAATCTGGGATGCAAAACTGAGTGTACCAGTCCTCAGTCTATCATGAGTACTGAGGGAGCTTCCATAATCTATCATGAGCTTTGAAACTGAGCTTCCAGTTCCTAAGCTTGTAGAAATGGAAGGTGGGCCCTGGCCCGGTTTCATTGCTAAAGATTTACATTCTGGCTTTAGCAGTTGCTTTTCCATAAAGGGTAATCCAATACCTTCATTTTCCAATCACATCTGAATATGACTACTATATTAAAATGAATAAGAGCTGTGTAAACAGCTCATCTAAGATGCCTACTAAATGATAAAAGACAAAAATATATACTGATATCATTCAGTTTCTCATTTTAAGTGCATATCGATTTCTAATATTAAATTTAAGCTTGCAAATAAGTTGTAATTTAGTTTACTTAGTATAGACATAACATTTGAAACAGAACCATTTGGTATTATTTTTTTCTTCAGAGGTCATTAAGTGTTCCCTTTTTTTTAGCTTTATTGCTTTTTATCTATGACTGTAAATGGATCTAGTCCTCTGTTGTCTGTATTTCGATTATTTATTTAATTTCTTCCTTTTCTCCACTCCTCAAATCTAGAGGAATATGTTAAATGCCAAATAACCTCTTGAATCATGGCAAACCTTCTTTGCGTTGTACTTCGTGACACACACAGAGACACGAGGCTTGTGATTTGGTTAAAGTTGGCTCAAACAATGGAAGTATGAAGATAATTGAGTCTAACTTCCTATCTTTCAAGTATCTTACAACTGTCTTTTTTCTTTCGATAGGATAACTCCAATGGGTGTAAATGTCTTCCAAGCATCAAGGTTGATGGTGCAAACTCATGTGAAGGTGCTTGTTTATCATTTCTTTTCCAGCATGGTTTATGGTCTTTTTTAAGCTAAAATAGTGCTATATTTAATATCAAAATTCTAGTTTCCTTAGTTCTGCCATATTGGTAGGCACATACCTCTTTATCTATGTAAATTATGAAAAGAACTGAGTGTAACTTGTTTATCTATGTATATTTAATATCAAATGTGTCTTGTGTTCCTCCTCCATCCGTGAGTAGATGAGAATATCATCAATAAACACAAACACGAACTGATCCTTGAAAACACGATTCATGAGATCAACAAAGTATGCCCACCCATTTCTTAGCTCGAACAACATAACCAACCACTTAAAAAATCTAGACATCGTACAAAAACAATCTAATCAACACTCTTTCTCTATCTACTCTAAGTTGGTGAAACCAAGTCGCACAGTCCAACTAAAGGAACACCTTCGCTTCATAGATCTGATCGAACAAGTCTACAGGAGCAAATACACATTCCTCTCGTCACTTTATTCAGCTCACGTTAATCAACACACAACATCAAAGATCCATCTGCCTTAGTGGCGAATACTATAGGTGCTTCCCACTTAGGTATACTCCTACGAATGACCCCTCTTCCGAACAAGTCATTCACTTGCATATCTAGTTCCCGTTGCCCTTTAGGTTCCATATGACAGAAAGGCACAACAGCTGATCTTATATATATATAGACATCCTTTACCAAATCAATACAAAACTCCTTAATTATAAGCATAGATGACAACTCATCATACAGGATCTCAAACGAATACAGAAAGCTAACGTAGTTTTTTCCACTTATTTTTAAAGCGGTGATACCAAGAAATCCATTTTTGAATAATTTAAATCAGAAATAATTCAAAAGAATAACTCTTGTTCTAACAAAAGAATTAGAGTTATATATTTATGCTTCTTCCTCAAGTAGAAACAATCCATCACCTCATCACCTGGTCGGTAGCCTAAGTACTCTCCACCCATCGTTAGTCCCTATCTTCCCCAACGACCTCTCATAGTCCACCACTACTCCGTATCTCTTTAATCAGTCCATCCCTAATATAATACCAACCCTATAAAACCTAAAACAAAACAATCACAATAAAGCGTGCATCCATGACTCGATAACAATCAGCCTCAATAAAACAAGCATACACTAGTTTAACCTCCAATAATGTTTGTCAAAATCAATAGTTGATTTATATCTTGGGTCTCAATCCCAATCTATCTACCAAATTACTAGATATAAAGAAATGTGAAACCTCGGTGTGGAATAAAACATGTATACAAACATCATAAATAGAAAGCGTACTTAGAATGATGATGCCCTTCGCTTTTTCCTTCATCGATGGTGCATTCAACAAAAATGGAATGGAATTGAGCATATATGCTTTCACCATCTGCTTCTACTTAGCTGGGTTGAGATGTCCTTCTCAACATGCTCAAAATAATTAAGAAATTTTGAAATAATCACATAGCCTTAATAATCACTGAATCTTACATAAGCAGCTTTTGAAGTATGTACATTATTATTCAAACATTTGAGATTCTACTATTTAAAAGTTTGTCAAATTTTAACCTATGACTGTGAGATAATTTTTTCATTTATATTATGTGCTAGTATTAAGAAATAATTAACTGTTCCACTCGTTATCTCTTCCTAGTACATGTGTCCATTGATTAGTTTTATGTAAGAAATTTAAATTAGTAATATAAAATGGTTTTTAAACATATATTTTTGATACAACATAAGATATACCTTAACGTCCATGAATGAAAGTACATCTTGAATCCTCTGCTAATTTAGTTTCCTTCTTTTTGAAAAACTAGTACTCATGTTCCTACCAACATTAGCATGGCTGAAACGATTTTGGGCCTAATGTTTTCTCTCGCCTGTTTCATTCCCTTACCATGAAGCAAAGGGAAAAAATAGTTTTAAAAGTGCCTATGAATTAAAGGCTTAAGTTTATTTTCAATCCCTTAAATATTTGGGTTAAGTTTCTATTTGTATAAGGCTTTTGAATGTTGCAATCAACTTACCATATATGAAACCATGATAAAGACCACTCCTTATTTATGTGTCATCAAGAAGATTATGATTTGACACAAGATTTTTTTTGAGTAGTTACTGTTGAACCAATACCTTTAATGTTGACATGAATGTTCATAAAGGCTCATGAAATGTTGCTTGAATTATATAAACATAGCATAATGAAATACAACTAGCCTTCCCTGACTAATGATAGTGGAAAATAACATGTAGGCATGGAATATCATTATCATCAGAGTAGCTATATTGTAGCTGCATACACTTTCATGCAAACTGATTTGGTGATTAATTAAACATGAGTGGTCATCTTTATGGAATAGATCTATATAAAGATAGCTTTTTTGTTTCACATTTTTGACTTAATCATGATTTGTAGAATTAATTGACTTCTTTTTTGAACCTAGGAGAACAGGTCCAAGCAGTAAGACCGAAGGCAGTTTTCTCAAAAAGATGATCCAAAACTAACTGCATTGTTACAACAAGCTGAAATGCTCAGTTCCTTAGCTTTAAAAGTAAATTTAGAAAACACTACCCAGAGTCTGGAAAATGCTTGGAAGGTTATCACGTCCACCAAACTTAAAGATTACGTTTTGCACCTTAGTATCTTATATGTGTGATTAAACTTTGTATTATCTGTTCATTTGATTATTCAGGAACTCAATGAGTACTTGATTCAGAACGGTGGGAAAAGCATTTCTGCAGATGATTTTGAAATGGACTTTGGCATAGATGAATTTAATGGTCTGATAGATGAGCTAAAGAACAACAATGCAGTTGAACAGTCATCATGGAGGTATTACCATTATTTCGCACTTCAATTCATCTTAATATGTTTGCACAAAAACAATTTCACACAGTTCCGAGTACAGAGCAATCTGTGAAAAATACGCATGAATGTTAATATGTCAAACAGTGATTAAAAAAATTATAAAATAATATGCTTAAAAATGTTAAACCCAGCATGGAACAAGGTCATGAGGAACATCAAGACAGTTCCGAGTACATAGCAATTTCTGAAAAACAGAGTGATGATGCAACTGCAAAGCAGATTCATATAGCCAGTTGCCTTAAAGAAAGTGAATTGGACCCAGGCATGAGCATTTCTCAAGGTAACTATCTTCATAGTTGTTCCTTTTTGTATGTCACTTTGAATACAAAAATAAAATATTTGCATGAATCTCACAATTCTTCATTCCCTGTAGGTGAACCAAAAGAGCTTAGTGAAGAAGCGTACAACAAACAAGTCTCAGAATATGATTCACCACATCAAACAGTGCCTACTTTTCAGTCCCTTACTGAAGGAATTCCCACACCCAACTTCACAGCAAGTGTGAGTATTTGACATCAATTATTTCATTAGACAATTAAACATTATATAGCGACCGTGAATTTATAACATAGATCATTGAATTGTATGTGCTTGTCCTCAAATTGCCGCATCTCAACTTAGACATTATATTTCACGTAAAAATGCAAAGTTTACATTTGAAATAAATAACAGTCAAATTACTAGTTGGAAATAATTGTACACCACTAATACTTCCTAAAGTATCCAAACTGCCTCCATAAAATAAATATAGTTATTCTCATATAACAAGCATACTAATCCAATTAAATTCCTAATAGTTGTACACTTCATTATCAAATACTGTACTGAATGCTTATGATTTCATATTTATTAATATGGTAAAGATACCATCAATTTTTCTAACACTGATATATGTCAACACACATGGTGTGATGAATGAATAATTCTGTTATTATCTAGGCATTCGTTGATATAATTTTCTGTACACCATTGCCCATCAACATAGCTGGAACTTGGTTGACGTTTCAACCGATTTGATATATTCACTAGAACTGCCTTATCAAGTAAAAGTATGTGACTGATAAAATTACTGCAACTTGAAAAATATGCATTAAATACATCACTGTGCAAATATTGCATAGAACTTCCAGTTACATGTTTATTGAAAAACACATTTTTTTCAACTGGAAATTGTACTCTTTATATTTAACTAACAGTTATACGTCTAAAGCTTATTGTAATTACTACTCACAGGATGTTGACAAAGCCATGGTTAGTGATAGCTCAACAACAAAAAGTCAAGAAAAAAAAGACGGAAGGAGGAATCTTGCCGAGTTCAGACTGCCCTGTTGGCAACAATTCAGTAAACCAATGTCTAACTATCTTCGTACTGCCATTTTTCATTTTCAGCCTGTATTTGAACTACTTTTATGCACGTTTTGTCGATAATATTATATGCAAACTTGCTTTCTTATTCCAGTTTTCATGGGTTGACTAGGAACCTTTTGACTAATGTCAATATATAATCCGGATATAGTTTTCATGGGTTCACTACAGACCAATTGGGCCATGCCAACTAGTAGGAAGTGGCTTATATTTATAAAAACAACCAGTACCATTCGACAGCATTGATGTCTTCAATACCATCGAAAGGCATCTAATCACAGAAGGGTTTCAACTTGGTCGAAACTACCCCTTCCGAAAGCATCACTTTAGAAACTTATTAACTTCTTCGGAAGCTACTTACTTTAAAAACAAAGACAGCAGTTCTCCTTCGAAAGCTTCTTTTGAAATACCCTTTCGCAACCATTGGTTTCGACTGCTTCGAAACCCTTTATTAAATAGGCAAGCACTTTTCTTTTAAAAACAAAACAAAGACATCGACACCTTCAGAAGCTAAGTTTCAACTCCTTACCTTCCGCCTTTCTCCAATCCACTGCATACCAACTAAGTGATACCATGTGTATTGGTTTCGTGGAAGAGGGTTTCGACTAGATCGGAGGCGGAAGCTCTAGGTCGAAAGCTCCTTCCAAAGAAGGCAGAACCTACTTTTATGAGCAAAAGCTGTTTTTACCAAATAAATTAAACTTTTTTTAATAAACTTGCCCACTTGTAAACACTTGATTGGCTATCATAAACTTTCAAATAATTTGGCTAATATTTTCCGCCTTTTCTCAGATCTAAAACCAATTAACAATTAACACATAAGCCCTTCCAAGTAATAAAGCAATTAAAACATTTAGGTCCTCCTTTCAAAATAATTTAATTTTCATACTAAATCACTTAGTAAAAATCCCAAAAAATTCCAGAAATTCATTTTAATCATGTTATCTAACATATCAAAATTTCAGACCCAAATTCCCAATATAATTTCCAAAATAAATTTATAAACCCAAATAACCATATTTTCCTTTGAAAATTTATAATTAATTCACCACGACTTGGAAAATTATAAAATAGAAACCCAATTCCAAAATCATATTTCTCATAACATATAATTTTTCCATGGCATTTAAAAAATCATTTTATCTCGGTTTTGCCCTAAAACCATGCATATTTTTTTTTAAGCAATCTTGTTTAAACTAAAAAATCATAAATTAAGCATATCATCATCCAATATATCATAAAAACGAATTTTCCCTTAACTCGAAAACATATGATTATAAAAACCAAAATAGAGATGTAGTGATTATTATTCACCTTAGTTTGGATAAGGAAATTGGAGATTAATTGAGACTGATTTCTTCTAGCTTGAATCCTAAGCTTTACTTGAATTTCTCTTCTCCCTTTTCTTCCTAATGGTCGACCTTGATATTTGCTTTCTTACATTTAGTTTGCTTATAATAAAATGAATGTGTATGGCTAAGGGAAAATAGTATAAGAGTGGAAACATGGGCGGCAATTTACCCTAATGCCCCTAGGTTTATTTAGTTAACACTTAACCATTTACAAGCTCATTCATTTTAGATAAGCACGACCACTAATATTCGTTTACCAATCTCAATCTCCTTATCACTATACATTATTCTATTTAATTTATTCTAATTAAATCTCCTGAATAATGTTATCCAAAATTAGGGTGTTACAACTTCTTACTATTATCCTAACCCCATTTGATAATATCATTCTCACCATAATATTACATTATATAAAGTCAATTTTGCACACAATAATGCAAATTGTCTAAAAGTTAAACCTTCTAAGATTCTATTAAATGTAAAATTCCAAGGTGGATCACTTATCTAGTTTAAAAATATATTTGACTAAAACATTCTTAAAATTACAAATTTCAAAAAGTTCCGTAAATTCAACCTTAAGAGGAATGGCAGATAACCAGCAGTCATGCCAGAAAATGTGCTATTTCCAGAATGCACAATCGTATTAAGACCCAAATAAAAAATATCATGGCATTTTAATAATGATTTTCAAAAATTAAAAAAGTTACCAGAAGCCTTGGATGTTGTTTGATATAAATTATAACTACCATTACAATAATGTTTAGATATAATTTCTTTCCAAACAGAATTATCATTATTATCTTTAAATTTCCACAACCATTTACCTAGTAATGACATATTAATATTGTGTAAATTAATAACACCTAGACCTTCCTCTTTTTTCGATTTACATACAGTATCCCAATTAACTAAAAAATTTAAACTACCATTGGAATTTTCTCCACTCCATAAAAAATCGTGTCCAATTTTATCAATCGCCCATTTTGGAAAAAGGTGCATAGACATCCAATAAATAGGAAGTGCAGATAAAACAGAATTAATCTTGCCGCCCTCGATAAAAACCTACCATTCCATTTGGAAATTCTATTATTAATCTTATCGGTTATAATTAACCGGTCTACTTGTTTAAGTTTGGTTGGTCTAATAAAAAAACCTAAATAATTAATAGGGAAATTCATGGTAGAACAATTTAATGTATTAGCTACTAAACCCTCAATCTTATTAATGTCATTTAAAACTAAAACCGAGCTTTTATCAAAATTAATTTTAAGACCTGATAGTAATTCAAAACTGTATAAAATAAATTTAAAAGCAATGACATGCTTAGGTAAATGAGAAGTAAATAACATGGTGTCATCTGCAAATTGAAGAACTGAAAGTCCATTACGTGTAATTTCATTCCCTATATTCCCTAAAGTTCTATTTCTGACGGCCTTTTTAGTTATCCTAGCGAAAACGTTAGTAGCTAGATTAAACAAAACAGGCGATAACGGATCACCCTGTCTAAGACCACGTTTAGATTGTATTTTATTCCCTATGACACCATTGACCATTATACTAGAACTACTAATTTTTAGTAAATGACATAATCCAACAAATCCATCTAAAACTGAAACCTCTAGCCATTAACATATCACTAAGGAAATCCCAATCATTTGAATCAAAAGCTTTCGCAAAATCAAGTTTTAAAAGCATACATGTAATTATTCTTACAATAGTGATTAATAAATTCTTGGACTGCTGCAACACCATCAGTTATGTTTCAACCCTTAATAAAAGTGGTTTGTGAACAATCAATTAAATCATTCATTTTCGTACTAAGCCTATTTGCCAAAACTTTAGAAATAATTGTAACTGAATAATTAATTAAAGAAATTAGTCTAAAATCTTTCAAATTATTAACACCAACTTTTTATGTAGTAGAATGACATTTGCAAAGTTAAATCTTCCTAGTTGTAAATGTCCGTTATAAAAAACCATTAAACATATTAATTAAGTCAGATTTTAATACATTCCAAAATTGTTTTTAAAATAAGATTGGAAAACCATCAGGTCCTGGAGCTTTATCACTAAGCATATCATTTATGGCCTTCAAAATCTCTTCCAAAAAAGGACTACTGTAACAACCCAGTATTTTGGACCATTCAAGTCGACAATAAATCCACACATGTCGGACTTGAATAATTCAAAACAATGGATTGTAAATAAAATTTGGTAAAACTCAGCATATACAGTAAATAAAATAATTACAGATCACAGACACAGAGTAATATAACAATTATGCAGCGGAAACAAAAGGATAGTAGTTCATGAAGCTACTATATATATATATATATAACAGCGTCAAACAAGATACAACAGAAGTCTCGAGTACAATAGATGTCTCAATACAATAATCAAATACAAGATCTGAATACATCACTGGAATCAACTGAATAACTGAAAGCAGGATCGATAGATAGCTGGATCTCCAAGCGAAGCTCCAACTCCAAAGGTGAGTCTCAAAAGCTGTATCACTCAGTCTGACCCGAGCGTAAAGCAAAACACAAAACACAAAACACTCGAGTCAGGATTAACATTCTTATATTAATAAATCCAACTCAAGTGAAATATCAACTGAAATACAAGTAACTTAAAGGATGTTTGGGATAACCATCCCCTAAGGATCCGTTAAACTATTTACTATGTAGTAATATACGCTATATACAGTAGTGTCTAATCAGTAAAGTATAATCATATAGAAAATAGCGTTAAGGGGATGGAGAACCTTAACGCGGTCGGATCTTAAAATCATAATCGTAGTAAAGCTCGATATGGTAGGTGACACGGCACAACTAGGCAATGCCAGGGTAGATATACCAATTACGCACACGGACTGATGGATACGCATAGCAGTCACTACCGTTCCACCTCGAACAACACTCCCAAATCGGAGGATGGCCATCTAATCAATCACAAAGAAGAGTATAATATCGAAGAAATGTGTCCGAGAAGAGGTGCTACCTCGCTGGTCCGAGATCGCTTCTGTTTTAGCCACCTTATGCCAACTCACGGGAGTTGGGTCCACGTAACATATCTTAAGAACGTCGCCACCATCCTACTTCATTCTGGAATCTCCACCGCGTACACGGTTGTCAAAGTAGTTTTCAGTATCGATAGAGAGTATGTCCATATCCGATCCCGGTCTCTTTGCCAACCAATCGTTATTATAACCCCGTGGTCATTTCAAAATAGTTTATACTTCAAAACCAAAATATCATTACTATTTGAAAACCAAATTATCAATTTATTATTTTCATTTCAAAACCCAATTCAATAATATATCATTTCCATTTCCAAAACAATTCAATAATATCTCATTTAAATAAAACCAATTAATTTATAAAGTAAAGTATCAATAGTTGAAATATAATTTAAAATTTCTTTATAAAATAAGATAGTTCTTCAAATTTCACAAATCGATTCAAATTACCTCGAATTCCAAAAATTTAATTTAATCAAATCTCAAATCATCAGTTTCAACTCGATTCAGCTTCTAAATAAACCATTTCAAATTATCGATTTCAAATACATATCTGAACCATAAAAATAAGCCATTTCAATTTTAATATATTTCAAGGCTTTAAATATTCAACATTTCAAAACTAAATTCGATAAATTTATATACATATCAGATTCACTTTACAATTATTTAGTTTTGAAATATTAACTTAACATTTCCATAACATTTGAATACAATTTCAATTTACAATTTAAATAAACAAAATATCTCATTTAAATATTTATACGTTTGAAATATCCATTTTAGTCACCTTTTCAGATTTCAAGTTGTAAATCACTTCTTAAATTTTCAAATTCAATACATTTCAAATCAAACTTATTTAAGTATAATTCTTAAATAAATATAATTTCAATCAATTTCAAATCATTATAAATTCTATATTTAAAAATATAGATATTAAATAAATACTTAAACATATTATTTATCAACTTTATTAAATCAACTTTAATAAATCTTTAAAATCAATATTTATCAAAACCATATATTTCTCTTCCAAACCATAGAAATCATTTTCAAAACGTTTATATATAGACCAACGGTGCCTGTATATAATTTTCTATCCTATGGTCAAGTGATACGGATATTTATCATTTCAATCCGCGATTTAAATTATATATACGGGTATATATCTTTTCAACCCGCAATCCCAAATTCAATTCAATGAAAATCGCTTGGGTTTATCATTTCAACCCATAACAATTTTCTCTTATTCTACAGATCGTTCGGGTATGTATCATTTCAACCCATAGTGATTCTATACTAATAGGGAACTTGCAGAGTGATAACATATATGAAAATAAAATAACAACAGCAACATGCATATATCAACAATATAAATAACAGATAATGGTGTCAGATGTCACAGGTGAACAGATACATATAATGACATATATAACAATGTAAATAACTAACATCAGCATATTTCAATTGACATTTCAATTGAAATCAAATTTAATAAATATAAGAACATTAATCGTGAGTGATTGTTCACCTTTCGAGGTTAGAGAAGAACGAGAATGAGATGAGTCCTGAATCCAAGCACGAATTTCAAAGCAAAGCAGGATTGGCACGAATTCGACAACAAAGCTGATAAATAAGGAATCGATGGAAAAAAATCAAATTTGGCTTAACATAAACTGGAAAAATAAATATTGTATCCATATAAATCCTTCCTTAAATTATATCTAAAATATTAAACTCATATTTTTAAAATAATATATGTATATTTCTAAAGAAAAATCCAAATATCAATATTTATAAAAAAATCAATATAAACAATTTATTATAATATATATATAACTTAAACAGTACTTAAGAAATTTAAAATCAAATTATAACATATGCATAGTAATACAACCAACTACAACAGATATAAACTAACATATAATAAACTATAACACATCTTAAACTATATATAACATAGAATAACTAAACTATATAAACATAATATATGTACTCATATATAAAACTACAACCTTATATAGAACCAGCGAAATATATATATATATATACAAACAAATAAGTGAAAATATATATACCAAATTTTTTTCAGCAAACCCGTAACATACAAACATAAACATCAATATATGATCTATTATATAGTCTAAACTGAAAATAAACTAACATATAAAATACTTAGTCAGATATAAAAAAAAAGACTTGTTAACAGACTATATGTACGCATAAATCCAATAGTACTGCAAATATAACCTATATACATTATACTAAAACATTAAATATAAACTAACGCATCATTCTATATAACTACCGTAAAATATAATATATATATATATATAATACCGTAAGATCCATATAATTCAAGTTAGTCATCTATAAGCTGTATACATCTTATAACATACAGCACACCCAAAAATATACCCTTTAACCCATACCAGAATATATATATATGTAAACTTGCGACACATATAACAAATTATATATATAACGTTTAAAGCCAAAAGTAAAACAATACCCATAATTATCCTTTTATATATATACTTTAATATACCTACTGTAACTTTTATAACAAAATATATATATACAACTTCCTTTAAAACAACAGCCGGAACATATAAACAACTTTATATATAACACTTTATAAATTAAATCTTCTATATACATGCGTGTAACTAAATATAATAATACATACTATATACATACATAACATATTTTGAAATAAAAACTTATATAGATACACTGATCCAAGTATATAATACTGCTTAAAAACCGAACAAAGTATATTAGTTTATGATATAAAATATCCATATCTATAATATATTAAGCCACCTAAGCACGTTACTACACAATCAAAACCAGATATGAAAACACATATCGGCTATAATTTATATGAATTAGATATATAATCAATACCTCAAAAAAAACGTACAGTGGTGATAGAGAGGTACTCGGCTAGCAAAGGTGGAAAAGTGAAGGGGTGAGAGCTGGGTTGGCTTCACACGGAGGAATTTGTATTCGGCCAGTGGCTTCGGCAACAGGGAGGCCGAGTGATGGAGGAGCAGCGTGGGGCCGAGCAGCACGAATGATGCGGAGATTGGGCAGTTCGAAGTGTAGGCAGAGGGAGATGGTCTCGGCAAACAAAAGCAGGCAGAGGGAGGAGTGGCGAAGGCGGTAGCGTGGGAGGCTACGGGTTGCCGAGGTCAGGGAGATGAGGGCGGGTTTGGTTGATGGTTGGAGAAGAGAGAGTGGAGGAAGGGAAGTGGAAGGTCGGACATAGGTGGCGTGACATGGCTAGTGAACGGGACCGAGGCCAGGCCGCGTGGATGCGATGGTAGCAGCTGATGTGGCGGGTAGTGGGAGATCTCGGAAATGAGTAGAGGGTGCGTTGCTCTTAGGCATGAGGGCGAGGTTGGTTCGGCCAGTGGGGCTGGGGTAGGTGTGGTGATGATACAGGAAGATGATGATACTAGGCTTTAGACAAAATGCTTTCTAGTTGCATTGCCTCTTATTTTATTTTTTTGAAGAAGAACAAAGATAAGCAAGTAGCGGGTTTTAGGCGAGATGATGGGAAGAAATGAAGAGACATTCAATATATTTTTGAACGATGCGAATATCAAGGGCCAGATTTGAATTCGTCTATTATTATAGGCAACCGCTGTTTTAGAATCAAATATAAAGTGAAGAGTCGGAAATGGCCACACGTTGATTTAGCTGAAAAACTTTAAAGCAATTTATAGATTTGTAACTGATGTAAGATTTGAATGGACAGGGAAGCAATAAATTATTTGAAGTAGTCAATTCCCTAGATTTCGTGCAAATTACTTAAGCAATTAATTATTTTCTTGGGCTGCACGTTTAGATTTGGAAACAAGGAAAAAATGTAAAGTCAAAATGTGGTACCGCTACGGTGAATAGTTTATTGTCTTCGTCGCGTACTGGACCTCAAAATATAGAGTTGAATATACCGCAGGGATCAGCACGACGAGACGATCAAAACGGTATACAAATACTAGTGGTACGATCATCCGATAGAAAGTTGATAATCGGTACCAGAAATGCTGCTATTTTTCCAGAATTAAGATAAACAGAGCAGTAGAAATCCAAATTTGGAAAAACGAAAGGTGACATCTTACTCAGAAGAAGATTTAGAAATTTATTGTATAAAAATATTCAAGTTTGGAAAATATTTAATTATCACCAATATTTAACTGATTTAAATTGAAATAAAATTACACTAGAAAATAAACTTCCAAATTATTTGATGAAAATTTACTAGTTGCTATGTTTAATTAGACGTATTCCAAATATAAATTTTTTATTTCAAAATTTTATTGTTTAAAATTTCACAAAATTCAATTAATTAAATAAATAAAACCACTGAAATTTACGGGTCGTTACACTCTCCCCCGCTCAAAACTTTTCGTCCCCGAAAAGGAAGGAGGTAGGAGAATAGAACCAACCAGAAAGAAAATTGGCTTCGAAAACAAAATAAACAACTGATTTTAAAACTATATAAATTTCAAATTAAACTAATTAATATCCAACATTTTGGTTAAATCCATTTGAGTTCACTTAAGTTAAATCAACCTATCTGTTTCTAAATTCATTATCCTTTTTATCTAGTCATCCTAAGTTAACAATTTCTAAATCATCAAATTTGTATAATCATTTATTATACACATGTTTATTCAACAAATTTAATTCTTTTATTCTAAATTATTATTAACTTTATTCCACTTAATATCTCCTATCACATATATTTAAACCATATAAATTAATTTAAACCATATAAATTTCAATTTAAATTAACTTATATTCAGCAATTGATTTTAAATTCAAGGTATTTCCATAATTAATCTAATTTCAATTTATTAATTCCTTCAAACAAATTTATTTGTCTCATCTATTATTCAATTAACTTATTATCCTATTTATCTCTATTAACATCTTTATAATAAAATTTAAGTGTATAACATTTACTATAACACTCAAATCTTTCCTTATAAAGTCATTTTATATTGTATATTATCCAATTACATTTTTAACTTCTGAAAATTTTAGGTAAGTTATATAAGAATGAAATTGGGTATTATACAAGTAAAATTTTTCCAATTTAAATATTTATTCAAGAATTTAAGATTTTAAATTTCCGATTTCAATTTAAACCATTTAGATATAAGTATATATACTATATATATCAAATTATATATGATCATGTACCAATATATATATATATTATAAATCAAGTCATACTTCGGAAATTCAAATCAAATTAATTTTTCAAAACAAAATGTAGCAAAGCTACAGTATGGTCTCTCCACTTCGAAACTCGAAAATGAATGTCGATGATGCGGCCGTTATCACCGAAATTATTTTCCAACGACAAAGAGAAGAGCACTGATTTAAACATTTAAAATTCTTTGAAAACCCTTTTATTCGAAAATACTTTAAATAATATACATTTTAAGACTTTAAAACAAAGTTTGAAGTCACCAGAAATTTAATTCTTAAATTCTTAATTTAAATTCCTTTCAATTCCAAATAAATTTATAAACCACAATTTATAAATTCATTTATATGACAATAAATGATAATCAAATATTATCATTTCAAACAGCCAATTTTAATTAACTTATTAAATCGCAGAATTTTTTTATTTTTTTTATATAATAAAATCATACAAAATTCATTTCATTTACCAAATTTTAAAATAATATTGTGTCAGTTTGCTCTGTTCAAGTGTTTTGGAAATCCTATCGATAGCGTTGATCAGACGAATCGATCGAAAACCCAAATCAACATCAACAACTCAAACAACACAGTATATAAAACATTTTAATGTTAATACAAATACCAATACACTCCCTCACACGATGATTCCAGAATTGGATTCCGACAAAAGGATAGAGATCCAAATATAGAGGGACTCTAATCAAAGAGAATTCTAATCTAAAATTCTAGATCTCTGTTTCTACATAACCTCTTCTTTTTCTAGAATTGAGTTAAGTTCTTCTTTTAAATTATTTAGAATGTTACTTTCTGCCAAATTAAGGTGTCTAGTTTCTTCTATCTTATTAATTTTAAAGATTTCATTAAGTAAATTCTCTTTTTCAATTTTAACACTACCAAATACATTCTTGCTCCAAATCTTAGAAAATTCCTAAGCTTCTAAGTTTCAAAACTACTTTTTTTTTTGAATTACCAATATGTCTAATATTATAAAAATTTATTGAATTCCATTTATTATTAATTAAATTAGAAAAGTTGGATTCTAACAGCCACATTTTTTCAAATTTAAAAGTTTTTCTAACAATTATATGATAATCACAAGTAAGAATAATGTGGCCATAATCCGAATACATATAAGACAGTCCAATGACTCTACATACTGAGTATTTATCCTCAGTTTCATCGCTAATAAAAAATCTATCTAATAAGGCCATAGAAGTGAAATCTCTAGTGTTAGACCAAGTAAATTCTCTATTACTTAGAGGTAACTCTATCAAATTACAATTAATAATAAATTGATCGAATTCTTCCATTGCGGAGAAATCACCTTCACGTGGTGAACGTTCTCCTAAAAAACGCGTGACATTGAAGTCACCTCCCATAATCCAAGGACTAGGAGAAAATGTTCTAATTTCGATACATTCACTCTATAAAACTCTACGACTGATTTTAGAGCTTTGTCCATAACATTAGTTATATTCAATAAAGATTTATCACAAAGGTTAATTAGAATAATATGCAAGGAGTGTTTTTTAGTAATAGATTGAAGAACTTTAAAAGAGTTATCACGCCAACCAATAAGTAACCCCCAGAACTTCCAATTGAAGGTAAACACGCTAAATGACGAAAGTAGTATCCACCTAATCTTCTATAAAAACGTAGATCGGGACATTCTATTTTTGTCTCTTGTAAAAGGGCGATATTAGTAAAATAATCTTTAAAAAATGTTCTAACTTTATCACATTTATTCAGATCATGAAGGCTCCTAATATTCCAACCAATAATCCTCATAATCCAGATGATCTAACCCTCTCCAATTCCCTACTCCTAATATAAGCAGTATCCAATTCACCATCAGTAAAAACAAAAGCAGTATCCATAGCTAACTCACATAACTTCTTTGTGGATAAACTACCTAATGCATAGGAAGAATAAGTACTGTCTAAAACAGATGACATACCTGAACTTGAATTCGTATTGCTATTAATAACACTCGAATCAGGTAACTCATCCATAGACGAAGAGTGAAAGCTACAGACTCTGGCACTACGTCGAACAACGCCATTGAATGCAATCGATTTCCTGCGTTTACCTTTCTTTGATGACGTGGACAATAAATCTTCAGTGCTTAGACCAACAGCTGCACTATCACTTTCATGCATAGATTCACTTGCAGTAACAAATTCTATTTCAGCAACTTGCTCTCTATCTAGCACAATTTTACTGCAATACTTACTTTCGAGTATTTGTTCACTTACAGGAACATTTATTCTTTCGGTTAATTGCTCGATTACAGGTTCAAGCAAACTAATAGATTAATGCGTCATACCAGGTGTGTTTTCATATATAGGTAGATGCTCCATAACTTCTGCAATTATAGGTTCAAGCAAACTAATAGATGAATGCCTTATATCAGGTGCGTTCTCACTTACAGGAACATTCATTCCTTCAGTTAATTGCTCGGTTACATGTTCAAGCAAACTAATCGATGAATGCCTCATATCAGGTATGTTCTCATATACAAGTAGATACTCTATAACTTCTGCATTTACAAGTACATGCTCACTTACAGGAGCATACACAATATCCATTGCACCAACATTTTCAGACCTAATTGCTCCTACATTTAAATACTCCTTTTGATGTACCTGCTCTATTTTAGGAATTTGCTCATTTTCATGCACTTGCACTCTGTCATGCACATTTTCAGATGCAGTTCAAGTACATGTTTAATATCAGGCATAGAAACAACATCACTTACATGTACAAATCCCATTTCAAGTAAACTCACTGATGTAATTTCTCTCACCAAAGCACCACCTGCTCCTCTGATTATTTCATTAACATCTAAATTACCTACCATTTCATTTATCAACGTCATTGAAAAAGGAAAGATCGTCTTATCAATATTCCCCACAATCACACATTTTATAGTGTTCACTAATACTGTTCCATCCACAAGCAATGAGCACACTGAATCATCCACATTAACTCCACTGTTGCAAACTTCTGACCTTAACAATGATGAATTCACCCATGACTTTGTAATTGAAATTTCACTAATCCCCACAGCACCATCATTAATAATTCATAGCTTTATCATCATCTCCCAAATCATGCAAGACATTAAACTTATTATATAGTGATAAATCTATATTAAGACCATTGTCTGAACACTCCTTATTCTCATCCAACAACACATCATCAAGAATACCTGGATCATAACTCCCCTTATCTACAGTAGTCTCCAACCCATCAACTTTAATCTCATCAAAAACAGAACAGTAAACCATGTCATCCATTACTAAATCACTCTGGTCTTTTACCCCATCCACATCTGAATCACTCTGAGCAGAGAAGTTACCCATATTGAACACTTTCATAGGAGAAGCTACATGACTGAACCAATCATTATGCATATTAAGAATATCAAAGTCTTTGCTAATACTAGTTGTCTCTAAAGATATTACAAATGAGACTCCATTAGTATTCAAGTTAGTAACATTAGGTATGCAAGATTCCTTACCGATAAGAATTTCAACAATAAGGAATGAGTAATCAAATTTTAAATTCATATCCTCTAATCTCAACACAAAGCCAATCCCACTAAGATAATGCCTTAAGAAGGATAAGTTCCATAAAGAACAATGCAAACCCCTTAGCTTAATCCACACACTTTTATCATAAACCCATTGTTTCACTCCATCATTAACAGCCCATTCCCGTATGCCAATGAAAACCTTCTCCGTGATAGAAATTCCAAACCCAAAGCAGTGGATAAAGTTTGTTTAGATGGAAAATTGACTAAAAATTCATTATTAAATTTCTTAATCTCCCATTTAAAGAAACCAAAATTTTCTACTAACAGGCTTGCGATGTCATAAATTCTGATGGATCCTTGTAATAAACTTAATATTTCCCAAAATGAATTATCTAAACAATCCCTGCTAAGATTCGTTTCAGTGCTTATTATGTAGGGATTTTTAATAGCATTAGAATTCATCTTATGTACTGGAAAGAGAATATCAGAGTTTTTGTTAGAAGAGTTGGGCGATAGAAAAGCAAACGGATTACACTGTGATCTTTTATGACCAAAGAATCCACACTCAAAACATCTAATTGGATCATGGCAATCTTTTGCCAAATGCGGTAAGACTCCGCAATGATAGTAAAATTTCATACCAATTTTCTTTGCAATCCAAGGAGGCGACTTCACAGAAACTTTCACATCGCATCTGATGGGATCTTCAATTTTCTTATCCGATGAAGAATGATTCTTGAATGAAGTCTCGATGCCGACAAAAGATTCAGAACAAACTTCAGCATATGAATGATTCTTGCTGCCATCAATAGTAAAAATTGGCAAATCGTCAATAGAGAGATTAGCATTTACTGTTGTTTTGATCGGTGGAAAATCATTTTCAAGATCGAAGACAATCCTGATAGCGAGGAATATCGGAGTTTGAGAGACGAAATGTGAAGGTTTTGAATTGAGTCGACATCCGCCATTTTCTTTTATTTAATTTGATTTTTGCTCCTTTTTTTTATATTGAGTAGAATTATTATAATTTCTATCGACCATTTTTACTCAGTAAGGTTTAGCAATGTGATTTATGAGAAATGATTTTGATTTGGTATTTCCAAAGTTAAAGACACTTTTGATTCCGTGTTTATGTGCGGCGTGGTCTTATAAGATACACTGTTTTCAAATATCCGTATTTTGAGTTTCTCACAGCAATCTCATGACTGACCTGGAGTTTATTTTCGTTTTCCTTTAAACTCTGGATGCCCTAATTTTCCGGGCAGCCAAGTAGTCAGGTTTAACTTGGAGCATTGTGATGGAGCTGAAGGTGTTCCTGTAGATAGCTCTCCAATTCCATTTTCGCTACATTAGTTACTGATTGTATTCAGCATTTATAAGGATGGAGATTCATAACTGTCCAGACTGATTTATAAATTAGACTCTAATAAATGTATTTAAAATTTCTGTTGTTAGGATATATAAATTAAAATAATATATGTTATTCCATTCATGTAAGATTTTGTTCTGTCTTTATTTTCTTTTACCCCATGATAATCTATCTTCCCAGCACTTGGATTTGCGGCACGTGAATACCGAGGATGTATTAGTATCGATTTCTGTGGGTTGAGGAGATGGTTCGTCACATTTGGTATTAGAGCTTAGGTTGAGCGGACACCTGAGCCTGATAGGGGTAAAGTCTCATCAAAGATAGAGTTAGTAATACCCTAGGATGAGTAACTCATTAGAGATAGGGTTAGCAACACCTTAGAATGAGTTGAGAGTATTATATAAGAGCGCGTATTTGTTAATGGTATATAAAAAAAATGATTTGTTTTGAAAGTATGGTAAATGAAATAATTAAAGTCATGAATTGGATAATGGTTTTAAAAACAAGTTAGTTTAATCAAAATTAAACATCTTGTGATTAGAATTTCACGGTTTGACTATAAGATGTTTAATGATGGTATTGAAAGGATTAAGAATAGGGGGAAAACCTAAGATTTGGATAATGAGAACTTTTATCTAAAAGGTTTTTTTGAAAGAATTTTGAAAAACGATGATAATAATGTTGGAAATATTTTCAAAAGAATCAAAAGGATTTTCGAAAAGAGATAAAACATTTTGATAAAGATCTCGATTTGTTTCCTAAGTATTGATCAAACCTTGGTTTAAAAAGCAGTATACTTGTTAAGTTAGGATAAATACTTAGTGTCTGCTTCTAGGTATTTGCATTTATGTTTGTAGAATCCATACAAAGGGAAGTATTCAAAAGGAAAAACCTTAAGAGCAAGTTGGGGTGAGAAAGATGATCTAATCATTCTTTCAAGTGATGAGGAAGAACCCATAAAAGAGAAATATGATCTGTATACTCGTAGAGACAGAGATAGATACCCGATAGCGGGAATGCTTATACCTCCCTTAACTCCAGATCTGGTCATAATATCTAGTGACGTAGAGGCCACTCCAGCCTCAGAGGGAAGGGGGATCACTGACCACGCCAGTTCAGAATTCGAACCTAAAGAAGAACCCATGGATGAAGAGTCTGAACCAGAGGAGGACCCGAATGATATAATATCAAATGAATCGAACCACAGTAATGGGGGCAGCAATATCATATGGGAGATGGATGAGGATCATGTTATTTGGCGTGAGGAGTCATCAAGTTCATATGTTCAATGGGATAATATGGAAGATGATGAAGTGGAAGTTGAGGAAGAAGCTACGAAGGAATTCGAGAATACCAGGGAGATGGGATGCAAGGATTAGAGGAAGGGGAAACGTTGCAGGAAGTACCAATCGGATTTGGACATGTTCCATGGAATCAGCCTTGGCTACCGTATGTGGAAAATAAAGACGGAAACGAAGCTGACGATGAACAAGTGAGTAAGGATGAGGATGTTGGGGAAGTTTCATTGGAGTATGGATATTAGAGTGCACCATCAGCAACAGATTCGAAATGATGATTGAGAGTGTGATTGAAGACTGGTTATATCTATCCTGTATTAAGTATTAAGTAGTAGCTTATAAGTATGGCTTGTGATAGGGTGATGTTGTGGTTGACCATGTATTTGTATTATATTATGAACTTCTAGTATGCACCCAAGTAGGATTCAGATGACTTAAGGAGGACCCAAGTGTGGTAGAAATGAGGGATGTAAGATATAAAGTTGTATAATATAACTATGATCTTTCAATTAGACTTCGTTCATTTGCAATTATACAAGCCACTTAAGAAAATTTATAAGAATTCTTGATAAAGGAAACAAAGCTTAAAGGGAGAATTTTCTTTGTAGATAAAGAGTTATGAAATAAATTTTGGAAATTAAGATGAGATTTATTGAGAAAGAAATTTCAAAAGAAGTTTAATAGTATTATTCCAAGTAAAGGATAATTGATTTCTTTTGAAAAGGAAATAGAAATATTTTGGGGCAAACATTTTGAAATGATAATCAAAGTGTTAAAATAAAAGATGAAAGTTTTATAGAATTTTTTCATAAAGATTTTTGAATATTAATAAGTATGTATGTTGTAAGTAGATCATTTTATCGCAAGATTCTGATCTAAGATTCGAGTGCAGGACTTTGAGTTGTTTACACCAGTCCGAAAAAAGATTTATCACTCGATTCTTGACGACAAACATTGATGAGGGTTTGTGATTGGATACTTGAGTTTTCTATCATAGTTGAGAGCTATGCAAGGAAAACTAAAATTCTGATCGGAAAGCCTGATCGGAGTCCACACTAGGGGATCGGGGGATCAATACTAGTTCGAAAGTAAAGTTGTGGATTCAAATAGTAGATCGAATCAGATATTGCGTACTAATGATCTATATACATCGTATGGGTGTAAGTTTAAAAATAAATATTTTGAGCAAACACCTTTGGGTTTTGCTTTGTAATTTCGTGAACGAAATTCTGAACAGCCCGCAAATTTATCAATTTGATAAATTATATTTACTTTTAAATATTCAAATATAAGTTTTTTTAAAACATAGATTATGATGTTTGAACAAGAATGATGGTAATCTTATTTTGAATAAGTATTTACGAAAATATAAACCTGAAGGAATATCGATAATATGGTCGAAAATCATTTTATGAATAAACAACTTTACAATTATCAGAAATCGCGCACGGAGCTGGATACATACACTTATTTATCCATTAAATAAAATTATTTATTTTATTTTTGAAAATAAAAGGTATTTATGCCATCATCAATAATGACATCATATTTAATAATTGATTTATGAATTTAAATTGAGATTTAACGATTTAACAATTATTATAATTATTCAAATAATTGTTTTAAAATGATTATAATTCATTTTAATTAGTTATATAGTGATAGTAAATCATTTATAATAGTTTTATAAAGATATATACTTGATTTGAAAATATAAGAAAATTCGTATCGCTTTATCAATACAATAACACTTTTTGTAAACAATTGTTTAATATTAAGTTATATGGTTTTATAAATCAAATGTGATCATTTTAATTAGTTAAAAATGATAAGAAATTAGTTTTAATTTTTTTTTACATTTATATGTAATTTAATTAATAAGTGAAAATGTGACCAGTAATAGGTTTTCCAATTTCCAACGGTTTCACGAACGAAATTTGTTCAAATTTGTTGCAATCTTGTTTATATGTTTTGTGCACCTATATAACATACACATGCACACCCCAACATATACATGAACACATATATACATACAAATATACACACACACACACACACATATATATATATATATTTATTTATTTATTTATTACACAAATATCTAAGATATTTTCACACTTAAAAAACAAACTTCACTTCACTCTCACACATCAACACATGGAGCCACATGGGGGGAGTGTTCGGCCGCACGTGGTGATAGAGGAGGAGGGTGTGGTGGTGATGAAATGGTGATGTGTGTGCACATAAATATCATGATATTTTTATTCACTTCTTTGCCTATAAATACCACCCTCCATCTTCATTTCATTTGTTCATAAATTCCTAAGCTTCTTCACCTCTTTATACTCCACTTTAATGGCATCTACCTTAGGAAAATTATGGAGAAAAATTAGCAAAAAGAAAATAAATTTATATAAGTATATATACATTAGCAATCCACTTCAAAACAAGCTTAAACCACTCCTCTCTTCTCTCTAAACTCACGCCCACACCTCCTACCACCCAAGGCCGACCTCATTTCCATTTGCAAGCTTAGGCCGTGGCTATCCAAAGGTCCAAAGCTCGATTTCATAGGCTTTGATACGATTGCAGCGAAGCTATAACGAATTTTCGTAAAGTTAGAAACCAATGAAGATGAGAAACTTTATTTATATTATGATATATTGGATGATATATATACTTGGCTATGCTTGGTTGTGATGATTGTGAACCATGTTTGGATATGATAATATGTTTGTTTGGATGTGTAAACAATTCACGTAATACACGTCGAATATCACAAAGAAAATTGTTTTCCTTTAATAAATAAAATGGTGTTAATGAGATTTTTAAACCACTTTAAAATGGTTTAAAATGATTTAGAAATGTTTTATAAACATTTAAAAGTGTTTCGACAAAGTTTGAAAAGGATATGAAAATTGAGTTAAAATAGACGCGTCGCGTAACGACAGTTCACGATTTCGCGCCGTAAAAGTTTAAATCCATTTATACAATGGATTCGGAGTCGGAATTCTTTGAAATAAAAATTTTCCGAACTCTTATAATCATAATTTTCAAACAAAAGAAAAACATCGAGATTTCATTTACTGGATTTTGAAATATGAGCAAAATAAGTTTACAAAATAGTCGCGGTTTGGCAGTTCGGAAACCAAAGCAATAAATTCTTTAAAATTGATATTTTTAATTCTTTAAATATTCGGAATCAATTCTATAAATATGTTAAAATGTTTTAAAAGAGATTTGAGTTATAAAAATGAACTTCTAAATGATCGAAAAGTTGTTTGATTAAATAATCCTTAAAAGCACTATTCGCAGCATTTTTTGCGGCATTTTAAACTACTTTTGAAATATGGCTTTAAACTTAAGTATTCTTTCCCAGACCTTTTATAAATATTTTGAAATAAATAACTAAATATTTTAAAGATAACGTGGAGGTTTTATAATTTATTTCAAAGAGTTTAAATAAATGGTTTAAAGAAAATCTGTTATAATTAAGTGATTTAATTTTGACTCTAAAAGTTGATGCGTAGACTGGATTTTTCTATTCGTGAGATCCGAATCTGAGGTGCTTAAACTAAGGAGATGTTCATGAGCAACCAGTGCCCTGGCTCACCTGGCCTCTTTCCTATGAGATGAATATATAAGGTCGAAATGTCGGAAACAAGGCAAGTACAAAAGGTTCAAATTTACAAATTTAGTACAACTTGAATTTTGTAGAAATAATCTTCTTATACTTGGTATTAAATTCTGAGGAGCGAGCCTGTACTATCCATGTAATTAAAAGGTAAATCCACAGTTATTCAATGGATAGTAAAGGTTGAATATGAAAATTGATATTTAGTAGAATTAGTATAATTTCTATTGACCCTTTTTACTAAATAAGGTTTAACAATGTCATTTATGAGAAATGATTTTGATTTGGAATTTCCAAAGTTAAAGAGAGGTTTAATGATTCCATATATATTGGAAAGAAATGTTTAAAAGGTATATATCTCTAGAAGATATTTTTTGATAAAGAGAAAGTAATTAATCAAATGATAAGCACCTGTTTACTTAACATCTTTTTATCGATGATTGGTTCGAAGGAACCGGGGTCGGATTTGGATGATTCCTATCGGAAAAAAACTTCGAACCAATTTACTCGTTCGAAGGTATAGACATGGAATGATAATAAATTAGAAGATGGAATGTAAGGCTGCTTGTCACTCACTCTCGGGAGAAATTTTCCATATTATATATATGTGACAGTAGTATCTTCATTTTATCTTTGATGCAAGGGCTGCTCGCCACTAATTTTAGGATTGATTCCCGACAGGATGTAGTAGGAGAGTTCCTTCAGGTTGTCCTGTTCCTAAACAACTTGTACGGATGAAAGTCTGACATTGCATTTATAAAATGCACGTACATTGATTTTTACAAACGTACATCTGTTTGGTGGTGCAGGAAGTAACTCTCCTATACATAAAATCCTTCTCTGAGACATACGAGCTCAGAGATTGTACATTTGTAGAAATCAATAGTGTGTGATGGAATTGGCAATGTGGCATTCAAAGTGGAATGTGCTATGTGAAAAGTAATCGTTACCTCGGGCCTCATCACCTGGAAATGACTTAACAAGGCATGTCGTAAGGCTATGTGGTTCACAACCATTAGGGTATGGTCATCACCTTTCTAGATTACCCTTTATATATCGAGTATGTTGTTTATGCTATGAGAGCTCTCTGATAGGTCGGAAACGACCGGGGTGATGTCATATTCGGTTTATCTGCCACTAGATGGGTCTGCGGACAGGCCGGTCTTACTAGGTTTAGAGGTTTCAAAGGCGTTGATCCTTGGTACATCCCTTTAGAGATGTACTGCATGGAAGGTAGCTCCTTACCTGCCATTGTATGGAAATCCATTCTCCAATAAGTGCCTTCGGACTTGATTGTAGAACCTATTATGCTGAAATTTAATCAATGTAATAATTTCGGCTAAGATTATATAAGTTTACTTGAAAAGTGTTTTCAAAAGAATGTCATTAAAAATAATATCACCAAATATTGCGTAGTAAAGATTTTGGTTATCATAAAGTAAAGACCCGTTCCATGTTTATGTGCGGCGTGGTCTTATGAGATACCATTTATTTTCAAATATCCGTATTTTGAATTTCTCACACCAGTCTTATGACTGACCCGGAGTTTATTTTCCTTTTCCCTTAAACTCTAGGTGCTGTATTTTTTCGGGCAGCCAAGTAGTCAGGTTTAACTTGAACCATTGTGATGGAGCTTAAAGTCTGGATCTGAAGATGTTCCTGTAGATAGCTCTTCATTTTCGTTTCCGCTGCATTAGTTACTGATTGTATTAAGCATTTATACGGATAGAGATTTATAGCTTCCAGGCTGATTTATAAGATAGACTATGATAAATGTATTTAAAATTTCCGTTGTAAAGATATATAGATTGAAATAATATATGTTATTTCGTTCGTGTAAGACTTTGTTCTTCCTTTATTTTCTTTTACCCTATGATAATCTACCTCTCTGGCACTTGGATTTGCGGCACGTGAAAACTGAGAATGTATTAATGTCGATTTCCGAGGGTCGAGAAGGTGGGTCGTCATATTTACCACAAACTTCTTCCTCTTTGCACTTTTACCCATTTACTGTAAATTGAAATGTAACATTAGTTAGGCATACGATTAGAACACACACATCCTATTAACAATTTGTTAAAAAGTTTGAACATGCATAGACTTGTTGATACCACATTAAGAATCCGAAGCTATTTCATGATATCACATGACAATCCCATATAACTTGTGTCTTATGGTCTTATAATATCTATGTCTATTACTTGATTTATTGAACAATAGAGAGGTGGTATTTGATATATATTTTCTAGCGAAAAAGATAAAACCAAACTACTTGTATCAGTTTGAACGTGCATAGACTTGATGATTACTTAAGTTAAATGACGCTTCTTTGTCGAAGGGGTGGCTGGAGGATGTGAATGGCAACATTTAACGGATAGACAAATTTGTCTGCATTTTACATCATCGGCATGCCTTATAGTTTACTGTTCGGATTCAAGCTAAACTATATAGTAAGGTAACCATTGTGTATTCAAGCTTACTTACCTAAAAATTGATGTTTAGGGGATTATGTAATTCAAACATACACAAACCAAAAAACCAAATAAAAAAACTATTTCTGAAGTTGTAATATTGATTTAAAATTTAATTGTAGGGATTGTCGTTGGGTTTGATTTTAGGTTTATTTTGTCAGGCTACAGTGCTTCTTATGATCACTACTCATTGGAAGTGGACATCAAGACAGGAGGAAGAGTTAGCAAGTGTAAACAAGGCTGAAGAGTTATTAAGACTAAAAGAAGATGAAGATATTTCTTTGGAACATAATATATAGTTGCAAGGAAGGTACATCAACACAAGACAATAAATTCAACACTTGGTCGACTTAAAGTGTTTCCACTGCAATTTTATATTAAAGGCAAGAGACTAATGTTATTTTGCCTTTGCTGAGCAAGCATGATTACAAATGTGTTATTACTTTGAGCTAGTTATATTGATTTGAGCCATTTATTACTTTGATCTACTGATATTTTCATCTAAACTGTTCTATTTCAGATGTGTTATTTTAGTGCATGTCAGCTTTTCGTCCAGGAAACTGATGTTCAAGTGATTACAAAGCAAAAGAGTTGAAATATTTTGCTTCATCTTATCTTATTTAATAGTCTATAAAATATCTCATTTTTTTCTTCTTATCAGTACAAAAAATGTTATAAGGATTCTGATTTGAATTATTCTACCTATTACTGAGTTCTCCATTGTGCATTGTTACTGTTATGATCAATATTTGAAATTACTCCACTATGCCTTCACAATCCTCTCTAACATAGCTAGCATCCTCCACACAATCAACATCCATATCATTTTCTTTTCATTCTTCTCTAACATAACCTACGTCAGACTCATCTGTCTCTAATTCATGAAAGCCTCGTGGTGGTGCCTTCAAAACAACATACCAATTAGAAGAATCATATTGTCTTGAATAATTGATTTGTTTTGCTTAAGATGCAAGGGTATATGATCTCTTGAAAATGAAGCTTGATTTCGATGTAAATTAACAAGAGCAAAATACATCTTCAACTTTCATTCCATTTCCTTTGTTTGCTCAATTGTACTTAAAAATGAGAATATAAAAGATATGATAGTTTAACAAAATTACGTCGGTTAAAATCTCATAGTACATGACCACATCAACCACTTGAGACGTATCTTTTGCACTTGTTTTACACATGGTAGTGGCATCATATGTCACCTCGCAATTTTGAGTCTCTCCCTCAACATTTTCTGTATGAAAATGTTGTCCATTTATAATATAAACTTTGCAGGACAAGGCATTACTACTAAGACCGTAGGCAATCCATTTAATAATTTGTCGTGATTCTTTGATTCAGTAGATATTTTTGAAAAAATTCAATGTATTTAACATAGAGTACAAAAATAATATACGAAGCCAATGAAAGAGTTTTTAAAATAACCTTCTTTTTAATCCAATCAACCAAGTTTTTCGTATGATTGTTCCAAAGCAATGTCGCATTTTTTTATACGTTGGTTTGAATTTTCTAGCTCTTCCAAATGCAAACTAGAACAAATGATGCTAAGTTATACATGCAGTTACATACGTTAAAGCAATAAAAATAAAATGTAATATCTACTTACTCTAAAGGTGGTTCCACTATGGCCATATTAATCAGGACAACTAAATGAGCAATTTCTTTCTCATTAGATGACAATGTAATTGTCTCGGGCTTTGAAATTGGACGTCCTTTGAGTATTGAATAGTTTTCATAATCTTCATTTCGACCTTATTTCTCCTCTGTTTGTGATGATTTTTTTTAAAAATTCACCAAAAAAATCTCATGGATTCTTCTACAAGATAGGACTCTACAATATACCCTCTAGTCCGTGCATAGTTCCTTACATAATCTTTGACCGTCTTCATATACCTTTCAAAGGGGTACATCCAATGAAAATGGACCGGTCTATACAATCGAGCTTCTTTTCCAATATGAATTGTTAAATGTATCATTATATCAAAAAAAGAAGGTGGAAAATATCTTCAAGATCGTATAAAATCATAATGATCTCACCATCGAGTTGCTTTAGCTTTTCTTTATTAAGGGCACATTGACATAGTTTATTGAAAAACGAACATAAACGGATTATTGTTTTCCTTGGCTTCTTTGGCAGCAGTCCACTTAATGCAACCGACAACATTTGCTGCATCAAAACATGATAATCATGAGATTTAAAACTGCTAACTTTTGCAATCCTCTAATGATATACACCTTTTGAAATTTGAGCAATAGCCATCAGACCCCTTGAAATCATATAATCTTTTGCAAAATATTTTTTTCTTCACAACTTGACAATGTATATAGAGCCGGTGGAAGATATGTTTTCTTTTCACGAGGTTGTGCAAAAAGACTTTGTCGAATTCCTTAATCTTCTAAAACCTTTCTGGAATTAGTTCCATCTTTTGATTTGCTATCATGTAATATTGTGCCTAATAAGCTTTCTTCAACATTTTTCTCAACATGCATTACATCTAAATTGTGTCACAATGGAAGTTCTTATAAACATCATAGTATATCATTTTAGCTTTATAATTTTTTATAGTTGAAATAACGTAAAAAAAATTGAACACTAACCTCGCAATACGACAAATCAAAGAAAATTGACCTTTTTTCCATTTTGATAACTCTGTTTTTATGGGGTCGTCATCCTCATCATATTTATCTTCTTTATTGTGAACACGCTTTCTTTTTTTTACTCACTATTTTTTTCTTCTCCTTATTTGGTTTGTTCTTATTCTTTGCTTTCTTATTTTCTTCTTCTTCTTCCTCATTATCTTTTCTAAAATCATTTGAAAATCTTTCAAAATAACAGAAATGTTTCTATCTGTTTGAATTCTAGGATCGTTGTCATTCTCCACAGTATTATCAAACCAATTTTTTTGTTTCCTCAATGAATCGAAAGGAGGTAAAAATCTCCTATGACCCATATACACATTCTTCCGACTATGATTCAATCATCGACGATGAGTGTTAACACCGCATAATGGACAAAGCTTTCTTACCTTTACACAACATCCAATAAGATTTTCATAAGCGGGAAAGTCATTTATTGTCCATGGTAAAATTGCTTTTAAATTAAAAGTTGTTTTACTAAATGCATCGTAAATATCAACACCATTACTCCACAAATGATGCAAGTTTTCTACCAATGATGCCATAATATATCAAGATTGTTTCCCGGTTGCTTTGGACCTGGAATCACCAATGTTAACATTATGTTTTCTTATTTCATGCACAACATAGGCGGAAGATTATATGTCACGAGCATTACTGGTCAACAACTATATTTAGAACTCTTAACGACAAATGGATTGAAACCATCTGTAGCAAGACCAAGCCTAAGATTACGTGGATCGGCTGAAAATAATTTCCATTTCTCGTCCCTCACATTCCAAGTTATAGAATCCATAGGATGACGTATTTTTTCATATTTGCTTTTATTGCTATAATGCCACCTTAGATCTTCTGCCATCTTTTGATACCTAAACATTCTCCTAAACCTTAGAATGATTGGAAAATATCTCAATATTTTAACAAGGATGTCTTGCAAAATCTCTTTTATACTCTTATTTATCTTCCATCTTGAGGAACCACATTTTGGACAACTATTCAAATATTTGTACTCTTTTCTAAAAAGGCAACAATCATTTTTACAAGCATGAATCTTCTCAGAATCCATATCAAATATTTTAAGAAATTTTTTTACTTCATATAAAGTCTTGAGAATTACATTATTCTTTGGCAGTAACATCTGTAGCACATTTAATAACTTAACAAAACCAGTATCAGATAATCCAGTTTTACATTTAAGATTATACAAAGTAGTGATAGCAGATAATTTTGTCCGACTTGCACAATTGGGGTATAATGGAGTTTCAGCATCTTCTAACTTCTTAAGTAAATCACATTCTCGTCTTTGCATGGCATCATCTTTATCGTTAGCAATAGAAGTATGATTGACAAAATATTTACCTTCATAGTGAATGGCTTGAAATAAGTCATATGTGCCACTCAAGTTCATTTCTTCGACTACGTTTATTTGTTCACCGTGATTATACCATCTGGTGCACTTGTACTTAGGATCCATTCCTTTTATAATCAAATGCTCAATGACAATCTTGTCACAACGATGACTAAGATTTCGACAACCTACACAAGGACATAACTTTTTTTGCATAGTTGCTAAATTCTTCTTTGCGGCCTGCACAAAATTTCATGCTCCTTGCCGGTACTCTATACTAGTTTTATAATAAAAAATGTAAAACATAACTACTAACTTTAATATTAGGTTTTTAAAATCTAAAATTAAGTTTGGGTTAAGTGTTATCCTATTACTTGTGTAAATGCACCTAATCATTTTCCATCATCATATATAATATGAAAACAAGAAAATATCTAAAAATCAAAGTAACGATTAGTTATTAATTCCAAGCAAAGTGATTATTCATGCAATATATAATACTAGTGTAAATGCATCAAGCATGAGCAATAACAATGTATTATCTATACATATGATTGTATATGGGGGACGGATAACAGAGTTTCTCACCTAGAGCAAGTATCATTGATTATTTGGTAATGCATAAATTAATTAAAATTAAAATATGAAAATAAAACAAATCTATATTTATATTACTAATAAAGAGAACTGATCGTATACAATTCACCAATGGATGTCATTTCAATTGTCATTAAGTTACATAAATACAATTTTGATTATATAATCATCTCTGCGTCATAGGCAAGCACATTGTACTTCATTCATGGTGTATATAAGTCCCTTAGAAATAATTTTATTTAAGATATGGGTTGATTAGTTTTATGTAAAATTTTCCTCTATGGAGCTGTGTTTGCATTTTGCACCCATGGACGTTCTTCAAGGAAAGAGCACTGTTAGTTTCAGGCTTCCACGTTTGACAGTACTACAGTTCTTATTATCCACATTAGTAGCTGGATCAACACCAACTACATTTCCCGAATATGTCCACGTAGCTGATGCAAGGAAGAATTCAAGAGGACTAATACACAAATTTCTTTAACTTTGTAGGGAGAAAAATTGGGAAAATGTGATGATTGGTCCCTTGAATACGTTCCCACATGAATTACATGGATATATTTGTTACATACAGCATTTTTTGTATTTGTACCTGTCTCACAAAACTGAAAATCCTCACTGCATAACATCTTACAGCTGTGTATAACAAAGTGTGTTTTATTTATTTTTAATAAAAATGTAAACTAACATGCTTGATATCCAACCTCGAGATTATGGGATAAGAAATTCATTCACACTAACATACTCCTTAGCTCATAATTCTCACCAAAAAAGATAGACGCCTTGTTAGAAACATTGAAATGTCTGCCCGTTGCTACAAGCTGGATTCATCTTTTATGGATTGAGAGTTATCACGCAAAGGGGTGGCCATTGTATCATAAATATGTTAGAGGAATGAGATACAAATATAAAAATAGAAAAAAATTGGAAGTTTACTTCGTAGTTCTTACAATGACATACAATATGATTAATCCTTGTACAATAAAAATACAAATAAAATACTTACAAGGGGCATATATAATTGAATGAAGTTTGGTATATGAACTAATCTATATCTTAAAAAATAACATAGTATTGATCTCTGTTGTGGTAATTTTCTTCGAATTTAATTATTTCACGTGTTACTTATAGTTTATATTTTTTATAATTATCGCATATTTTATCTAAAACTTTGAATCATAACTACAGATGGAATATACTCAGATGGAAAAACTTACAGAAAAAATAGATTTACATATACGAAAAACATAAAGGAAACACAATAATACATGATATGTTTAAATTTAGAGGAAAAAAAGATCTACCTACTTATTTATGCTCGAGTTCATAGCCCCATTGATCAGGTAATAATTGAACATGGTACTTTACATATAGGTATGTGCTTGCTGATCAGAAAGTAAGAAAACAGTTGTTTCTTATCTTATTCGCTCTTATGGTAAGTCAAATACTTTACACGCCTCAGAATATTAATTTGGTTAATTATTTGAAACAAATATAGACAGATATATAATTCATGTCAAAAATCAGGTGATTGCATAGGATCTACAGTTCATTACTCAATTTTGGTAAATTTGATACAAGTTCAACATAAGAAATTAATATACCCTCAAAGACGATTTGTAACCTAGAACAAGATGTGCACTATCCCTACTTCGTGCAATCCCAAGCTTAATGAAAACTTAAATCCAGTGATGGACAGCTATGCCTAAGACCATCTTCAACCCTTATGAATTTCTCATGTGAAGTTAATGCCACATAGATGATTGACATAATTCTTTAAATTTTCGTCTCCAATGGAAATTTAAAATGATTGTAAAACAAGACATGGCAAGATTTACGTTAGACATTGTGAAGTAGAATGTATAGTAGTAGACATTTTACTTCACAATGTCAAGTAATAACCACCGCTACTATCATGCCACATAACCAAAGTTAAAAAAAAATTAGTCGTTTGTAATGTATTTGCATTGGAGTAAATAAACATAATTTTTGTCATTTAACATTATTTTTTTTCTACATGTAATTGACAATGTGATATAACCAACGCCATGTCATCATTTTAGAACATTACAAGATGAAGATGCTCTAAAAAGCTAACCTACTTCGTCCACTATGCCTACTTCGTGCACTAAAACAGGTAAAGTTTGAACTAAATAAAGAACTATCCACTAAAAAGATGGAACTGAAAATAAAGAACTAAATAACATGACTGTATATGCAATCAACTTGAAATTAATCATTAAATTAATCATACTCTGAAACTTCGACGATGATGGCTACTGGCTCGATGATGGCTGCCGATCGACTGCAACAGGGATGAATATGAAGCGAGCCAGTCGACTGCAACGATGATGAGGATGAAGACGCCGATTCGCTTCTACTGACGAGCTACATGCGATGAGAATTTAGGTCGGAGGAAGATTCTATATTGAAATTTTTTTAGTTTTGTTTGGATCGGTAATTTAAAAATTTTGGGAAGTTGTTTTTTTAACGAATGGTTGGAAATGGAGGAAGGGAAAGTGAATGTTAGCACCTAATTTCACAGCGTTAGGGTTAGGAAATTCAGAAATTCAATGCCAAAATAATTGATTCTATCGGCGACCATCAGAAATGCTGTTTGCAAATGGTAAGAAAATAAACTTTTTCTTCCAGTGAATTTAGTTTTGTTTAAATTTACCCAATGGTACATGATATTCTAAATATATGCATTGATCATCATATATTCTAAATTTAGTTTTGTTTAAATATGGTCGTTACACTTTGTATCAAAGCTTAGATTACCCGATTAGAGGATTAGTGGATCATGTTTTATTGTTGTATGGTCTAGGAGTAATTAGGTGGACCGACTGAACCACAGGTAGAATTATTTCTTCGAGCAATGTCGTATAGACACTTGATAAAGTAGAGTACATATTGATGGTGAAGTCACTTAAGAGAGAGATACTACATGATGGAAGGAATGTTAAGAGTAAATATTTGTACTTTGATAATTGATTTTTTTTGCATATATGCACCAAGGTCTTGATTTACTCTTCGAAGGTGTTGTCGGTTCGTTAGGAGGGGTAATAACAAGGAGAGAAAGGGACATAGTCCAAAGTGCTATAGCAAGGAACATGGAAGATGGGGTACAACAATAATAACTCCGCCTGAAAGAGAAGGGATGTTGGCGTCTGAGTGTTACTAGACTCATTTTTGAGAGAGTAAAGCTAGGCTCCATTATAGGTGTTCTAAGTAACATAAGGGTATATAGATGATCTGCTGAAGTCACATGCCAGGAGCTAATTTTACAAATTCGGACAAAGACCATTCAAATTTTATGGCTTACGGATGGGAGTCCTATGTATGTACTCAGTAGTACCCGAGAATATGAAACTGTACCATTCAACATTTGGGTTTAGATGAAATGTTAAATGGTGGGACTGGCACAGTGTAAAGAGACCCCTAGTAGTGTCGAGTCCTCCAAAGCATCAGCCGATCTTATTATAATCCGCTCTTAGGTAAATTCAATCGGTATTGACTTTAGTTAAGGGTTATCCAAATGTGTTTCTATGGTTTCTAGTTTATCTCATTGCCGCAATGTTGGGTTTATATTAGTCTCGGAGTTGGGTGCAAGCTTCTAGTTAACATTTTGAAGCAAGTAATAGCAAGTGAACAACGAAAGATAATATATGTCAGAATGGTGATGTGGGGTACTTTGTATTGTCGGTGTGATTGGTAGTTTGTATTAACTTAGAGTTACTTATGATGGTGTTTTAGTATAACTCCAGTTGACTTCCACACATATTTGGTCATGCCGTTTGGGCTAATCATATTTCATAGGAGTTTCAAGGTGGTCTTGTGCGCCATGAGTGAGGGGTTCACTAGATAGGTGATGTGTTGGATAAATGTGTTTAAAATTTTGTTTATACACTAGATGGAGTTAGTTGTATGTATGTAGGATCATGTGGCGTAATGTTCAAAGTCACATGGGCTCAAGTAAGAGTTGTTTCTCGCTAAGAGAAGCAACTCAAAGCTCATGGATGGGAAGGTCAATTCACAGTTTAGAATTGGTAACTTGTGTGTTTGTATTGAGGGAGTACGAGGAGCTATTCCTTGGAAAGAAATTTGAAGTGTACAATGGTTGTCGTCCAATTTCCTTTCTTATAATGACTATGGTTTTTACTTCTTGGTTGAAAAAGCTAAACGAAAGGACTTAGTTCTAAAAGGCTATGTTAGATATTGAGTTCATCGTGCGATCACAGTTGCACGACCGTCCAGATAGTCTCTGACTTGGATGAGAACATAATGGAGGGTGTTAGCATCCTCAAAGAAGGAACTCTTATACAAGATCTCTAAGAGCAATTTAAAGGTAAGATGAAAAGCTAGTTTGGATCTCTGATCGTCTTAGACTAGGTTGAATGGGCATATTGAAAGCCGTGGAAGTAAGATTTAGTCAATAAGCTAAAGTATAATGACTTTGTAACTACCAAAAGAGAGTAATGGCTTCCGTATAAGCGTTAGGCTATATGAATCGTGCGATGGACTCATGTTGTTGTTTCTGGTATGACAATCCAATGTCAGTTGGTCGCCTTTTAGGATACCATTTGATTTTCTTTCCTTTTTTTTTACTCTTTTTTATTTCTTTTCTTGGCCATAGGTTGAGTGGACTGTAAGATCATACCATTTAGATTCTGTGCACGAGCACATAAGTCGAGTGATAATAGTTCGAACATGATAGTTTGTTGTCAAAATTAGAAATAAAGATCATTGGATTCACGATGCAAGGTGACGAACGAGCATGTGTCTCTTGATTTTATCTTGATATAGTTGGTTTAGTTGGGGAGTTCAGTTGTGATATATCGAACTGTAGATCTGTGCAGTTAATGCCCCGCTATTACCCCGCTATGACCCCGCTATATCTCATAGCGGATTTATACCGCTACGATTTTTCCATATAGCCCCAAATATAGCCTTTCCGCTTTAAGCCCGCTATTTCCGCTATATCTCGTTATTCCTGCTATATTCTGTTGTTTCCGTTATATCTTCCTTAAAAGAAATGAATTGAAAAATGAAATTTAGACACTAAAAAAATTATGAAATTAATTAATTTAATTTAATTTTTAATATATTTTTTAGAAATGAAAATACTCTAATATTCTACTAAAGTTAATTATGTTACATAACAGTTTTACGTTTATTTACAGTATATTTGCACATGTTTTTATTTAAAATTATTTATGTATTAATTATAATTCAATTGAATGTTGATTTTTCATTTAATTACCATTTATATATTTGTAAAAACATTAAGTATGAGTTTTATATGCTATTTTAAAGTCATTCGCTATATCCCGCTATATCTTCGTTGTATCCCCGCTATGACTTTTTGCACCTCCGCCGCTTTGAATCTACCGAGCGTTTTAACTGCATAGGTGTAGATAAGGGGATTAACAAATTTTCATTTTGGATGACAAATTATTGTAGGAGGTAAGACTCTAACTAGGATATCCTAGAGACCACTATAGTTGATCCATAGTTAGTGGTCTACCTATGCAGTACTAAGGCAAGATATGAGATAGGGCTCTAACTTCAGTGCTACATTATCCATGGGATCGATTCATAAGAGTTAGTGATCTATCTTCACTATGCTAACAGTCAAACGAGACCAACCTGTAGTAGTTCTCATAAGGATGATTTATTGAAAGTTATGATTAGTTTACCTTAGGGATTATTTGAGGAGACTTCTCCATGAGTTCTATTCAGGGGGACATGGAGGTTGGTAGGGAGATTGTGGTATTTATCCGATGATTGTGTGAATCGATAATCTAACAACTTACCTTTATGGTAACTGGGGTGCACCTAGTTTACCATGTCTCATACATAGGTGGAGTGCATGGCTTAGGCCCGAAGCTTATTGGATGGATAATTTGTTTTATTACATTATTTCTCGTGTGTCGGTAGCTTAGAGTTTATGTTTTTGCATTTCTGTTGATTGTTGTCAGTACTTGTGCCAGGTCATATTGCTCCACTTTATAGGATTTTAGGGATGAAATTTTTAAGGGGGGAAGAATGTAACAACCCGTATTTTGAATTCTTAGATATTTAAATAATTGATTTGAATATTAAAAGTTAATAAGGCCGATGACTCAAAAATTCAAATTTTAAAGACAATGGATCAAGGTTCGAGATTACTTCCATTATTTTCGGAGTGTTATTTTCAATCTTTTTGAGTATAAACATTGATATGCTTGGAATAACGGATTTTTAGTATAGTGGGAGTCGATTGATAAATGACCCAAAAATCTAACTTTTGCATGCGATGAAACTGGTACTTGAGGCAACTTCCATTGTGTTTGGAATGATGTTTCCAATTCTTTTGACTATACACATCGAGGTGTCCAGAGTTGTGTATTTTGAATTATGGAGAAGACCAGTTTGGGCCCAGAGCCTATTTTATTCTCTATATTGGTTGCACCACTCTTTCCATTTTCATTCATGTTACCTTCTCACTTACTTTGCTCTCTTCCAAACCTAAAGCTTCCATCCTAGATCGAATTAATACCCAAGAAGTATATTCATTAAAATCAAACTAAAATCACCTAAATTCTTCTCTTATCTGCCTCTCCGTTCTCAATTAATATTGGAGCATTTGGAGATGATTTGATTTTCGACCATGAAGAGAAGGAGGGCTAGGAAATGGGTTTCAAGTTGCTTTGGGGTTATGAACGATTGCTCGATGAGTGGATACTAAACTTGTTGTTTGTAGTTATATAAAGGTATATACTTTGTATTTATTTGGTAACGAATGCTTGATGTTAAGTTTTCATTTAAGTTGAATAGATAGTAAGAGGGAAACACTTCATGTTGTATTAATGACAAGGTTATGGCTTTTATGAAAGTTAGTAAGCAATTAAGTATTTAGAAACTTAATAGCTTATGGGATAACTATAGTTGTCATTAACAACATATATGTGACGTTAAAGTGAAGTAATAATGTTAAAAATGTGATTTTTTAATTAGGTAGTAAGCATACATGAGTTGTAGTAATTTGATATATGAAGTTTCAAGTGTTGGCAACTTGTGTGCATGCTATTAAGTTGTTATAATGACTATTGAGTGACTATAAACTCACGTAACTACTATAAAAAAATGGGTAGAAAGTATGAAAGTTAATAAAGTTAGAGTTAGGATTTTTTATTAAAAGAAGTTTGAGAAAAAAATTGATTTATATAAAAATAAAAGTAGTTTGATTACTAATGGTAGATGTATGAAGTTAAATTGAAGTAATATTGACAAAAGTTAGACATCTAATAAAGTTAGCAACTAATGGGATGATATCCACTTAATAATTGATTTTTAGTAGTTGATTTGTGGTGTATGAAGTGTATTAGGCTATATTTGGATGATATGAACCTTGGTAGTGGATAATGGAAAGACTTTCCCACTTGATGTTGGTTACTTGAACTATAAGTATATAGAATGACCCTTCTTAAGAACTTGAAGGTAAGTAATGACATTGTGAGAGTAGTACTCAGAAGAGGAATTTAAATATAAGTTATTATGTGAGAAGTGATTTAGGACTATGGTTTAAGGCTTGCAGTGAATGAAGCGAAGGACATCAAACCATAAGTTGAATCTTGCTTCGACAAGGCTAGGACATGACGATGCCTCAGAGTTGAACCAGGGAAAAACATCGCACTGATGTGAATGCAACAGTGCATGTCCCACTACTGCTGCAATAGTGCTTCAATGCATTGCTGGTGCTACAGCAGTACAGCAAAGCACTATTGCATGGTAGTGGTAGTGTCATGCTCTACTAATGCAGGCTACAACAGTTCTAGCATGTGTTGCCCCATAAGCGGTGATGCTGTCTAAACCTCGCTCCGACTAAGGCCGGAGCATGACAAAGTTCGGGTTTGACTCGGTATGAAGGAAAAGAGATGTTTTAACTTCATTAGGTTTATAGAATTCAACGGAGTTTGAGGCAAGCAAAGAAAGATTCAGCCATTCACATGGGAGCAACAATTGTATTTGTCTGGGAATATGCAAGCGGTGTTTATCATTTACACACAGTTCTGGTATGTCAGTGTAGACAACCGGGAGAATAGAGCACTAGTGAAGGAATCCATTGCATCATAAAGGGGGGCCGAACTACGGATGAGATCCCATAGCGGGGGCGAAAAGAGATTAGGATGCCTTTCTAGAGAGTATCATATACTGTATATGGCAATGGGTGTTGAGACAGGACCTACATGAGTCAGTAGTGACTGGAAATCAACTTTACGAGTCGCTCCAAAGTATTCTCTATGGTGGCTAGTGATAATTCATTATACGGATACCAGTTTTAGATATTCAAATACTATTGACCTTGGATACTACTGTCATACGATTCATATAGGATCTTTGGGTATGTGGATGCTTGGATATATGGCATTGTTAAGGTTGTATTTACTTATATTTCGAGGTTGATTGGATTCGAGATTTACGATACTTTTGACTATGAATATCAATTAAAGATATTCGGGATGCATTGGCTTAAGGTATCACTCAAATTGGATTAATACGAGCATAGGGAGGGGGTTGGGGGTCTATGGATGCTAATACACACACACATACATATAACATTGTTATAGATGTATTTTCCTTATATTATGAGTTTGATCGAGATTAGGAGATTTATGACACCATTGATTACGGGGTGCAGTATTAGCCCTACACTCGTCTATTCATGTTGTTGATACCTTATATAGTTAGAACATGTGATATTAACTTATGATATTCCATGTAGACCCATTACATGCTATGATGTATATCTGTATTTAATTGCAATATTACAAGGCTAGTTCCCCTCACTTGACTTCTATCTCACCGTTATTTTCTCTTTTCTATCTCCTATTTGGAACTTTTGATTATTCCTATTAGAGTTGTCTAAGTGATGGGTTTATTCTAGGGGTGAACTAGTTGGACTGCTAGAATTTTTGGGCTATAGAGATGTACTTGTATTTAGGATTAGTCCATGTGCGATTATATGTATCAGATGTTCTATTCATGTATGAGACTATGTATTGTATTGATGTATCTATTTAGTGCTTCATATGTATGGAGTTTCTATAAACTGATTTATTCATATTGTGACTTCATCAGTTCGATATACACATCACATCTCACATATATATATATATATATATATGATATTTTCCATGCCTTTGTGCGTTGATCGTGCCTTTATGCACATGTATTAATTTCTCATATTATACATTGTGTTACGGGCTGCACAGAGCTCATGCCGAAATTTAGAATATAGTTTTAGTTAAATTTACCTGATGGTATGTCTACTACGGTATTTTGAATATATGTATTTATCAACATATATTTAAGGAATATTAAAAGATCAATCATTATAAAATTCATTTTGGCATCGACTGCAATTATGGTCGGTACCGACCAAAATGTCCTTCATAGCAATGTTGACTACCCTATGTTTTTGCAAGCTTCAAATCAATATGATTTTTCTTATATGGGATTTCCCCCTTCCTACAAAGCTTTGGAGTTCTGATGAGATCCCTCAAGTACCATGGACTTAGCACCGATATGGTTGCTATATTCCATTCCTTGATCATGTTTGCTAGCCACCCAAGACAAGAAGATCCCATCTGAAAAACATCTCAGAACTAACCATAATTGTGGTCAGTACCGACCAAAATCTCTTAGTAACTTTAAACTTAAAATTCATTGAGAAACCTCCCAGGGCCATTCCAAGATTTACCCCAAGTTCTTGAACCACTTTGCCTTCGTCTTGACATTCAAGTTCACTTAGGACCTGCTCGATTCAAACACTGGAGAACGCTTTAGTTCTAACGAATCTTGTTGGTGAATTTTTACGTTTCACAACACTCAACCTGGTCGTGGAACAATCAATGGTGACGATTACTTCCGCAGATTTGAGTCTACAAACTTAAGTTATATTAAGCTTGCCTTTGGGTGGTGAATATGCCATTGGGCGTTTACATAACATAGTAGTTGCATTCCAACTATGTGTTAGAATGTCAAATCCAATTCGTGTTTAACAATGATCTGCAACAATATTGACCAATAGCGAACAAAAAGGGAAAGAGAGATAGAATTTTTTTACGTGGTTCGGATTTTGGAAAATCCTACGTCCATGGGTCAAATCCTTCTTATATACTTCTTCTTAATACAAGTTTTTCTGTGACATTCCCCATACAATACAACACTCTTTCTTGGTTTTTGCTTTTTGGAAAAACATAATAATCGGGCCAAAAGGTCCCTTTCCCGACCTTCGGTCTTTTTTATTTATAGTGTAGAAGATGGGTTGAAGGTTGCCACAATTATCCCTTATTCGCTGTTTCAATTTCTGCCCTTCGATCCTGCCACTTGTTGTTTGTCTATATTGTAATTTAATGTGCCCGGATTGCTGACGTGTCTTTGGCGGGAAGTCATGATTTGGGTGGTTGAATAATTAGTCTTTGGTGGGAAATAGTGGTTTAGATGGGAATTCCTGAAATTGAAGCGGGAATTTTGGACCTGAGTGGGTTGTATTTTTTCATAAAAGCAAAGCGTTAGTATAACACTTTACGACATTAGAGGTTACTTCTTGGTTTTGGGGTGCGGCCGACATATTTGGATTGAGGTTGTAGTAATTGATGTGCAATCTTTGCATGATACCGCGGTGCTCATATCTTGACTATTTATTTGATTTGTACTTGTTTGTTTGACATCGTAATGGGGTAAGGTTGCACTGCACTACTATAGCTTGGGTGCTAGTTTGCTATGCTTACGGCCGTGACCTGAGCTAGATGTGATTCAGATTGACCTCATTGCTGATATGCATAGGTCATTGATGAAAGAGGATGGGTTAGTATCTCTGTTGTATGCCTGTGAGTGTGGATCTACATTGGAGCGCTATTTGAGTGTCCTTGTGCATAGCCCTTTGGATTGTTTTTTGACTCCTTACGGTACTACTTGAGTTGCCCACAACATGTGCGGTGCAGCCTCATTCTCAAAGGTGCTAGCAAAGTATTAGTTTTGCTGATAGCGCAGTTTGGTTACCCGCATTCTTTGGCATGTATGTGGAATGTATCAATACTCGTGCTTAGCATTTTTTGACTGGGACGCGTTGTATTTCCGAAACGGTTGATTGCATTGCACAGTATTTATGTTTTGCTTTGGTTTTGTGCATTACCATCACCTCCTGCTCCCTATATCTATGTCAGATTTTGGATTTAGGAACATAATATAATACTATGGCTTTAGGGATAGGAGTGGATCTGATATCTTTATGGCTCGTCTCTTAAGCATAGTATTTTATTTCCTTTTTGTCTTTTGGTTGCAGTTCCTTCGATTAAGATCTAGTGCAGTGACCGAAGGCTAGTTCTTTGTGCAGCATCATTTAGACCGCTTTGATTCTAGCTCTTTCTCCTTTTGTTTTGGTTTTTTTACTTCAGTAGCATCTCTCCTAGACTTGTTCATTGCTTAGCCCATTTTCAACATGGCTTGAGGAATATGGGTGTAACACTTGCCCCTCTAAGTCTACAGTAATCGCAGATCGGTCTAGACTTATCCGTTGTTCACTCTTGAGCTTCGTATCTCCGGGCGCTGTTCTCTGTACTTTATCTTTCATGTGTTCTTTTTACCTATGAGTAGCATACGGTCCTTTATTCTTGTTCAGGTGGACTTGTTTGCTCTCCTAGTCTTTACACTTGCTTACACACACAAATATATATATATATGTGTGTGTGTGTGTGTGTGTGTGTGTGTTTGTGTGTGTAGCATAATCGTTCTCATCTCTGATATTATCATTGTCGTTCACATGTTGTGTTGTTAGTATAGCTATCGAACGACGGCGGTGAGTTGTGAAAATTTGCTTGTTTGTGCGCTTGGCACGAGCTTCCCCACTATTTGGGTGAGGACTAAGGTTGAATTTAACATCACCATTCTGATTTTAGAGACTGTTATTTGTCATTTATATATTGCACTATCACTGCATTTAATGCTCTTGTCCACGTGTCATTTCTCTATTGGGCCGTGGTCTGAACCGTTGTTAAATCAAACTTTTCATTTTTCCATGTAAGTTTGTATCAATGTTTGTGCTTATTATTTTATCAATTCGATCGACGTTTTTCAAATTTCTTCATCATTACAATCGTGTGGCCATTATGCAGATTAAGGTACATATATTTTTATTTCGTCTTCTCCTTATTTCCTTCTTCTCTTTTTTTACACATCCTTATTTGAGGAAAGGGAAACTAGAGGGAAAGAAATATCAAAATCGATTATATTCTCGCATTCGGATTTTTTTAGATATAAGTAAGAAACTGTTTTTTCGTTTTAATTTCTATCATATTTCTTTAAGTTGGCACCTTTTTCTTTCGATTAATCTTGAGATTTCGTTATGACTTCTTCTTTATCTTTCCCTTTACTTTTGCCTTCTAAAATTACTCGAATGGAAGAAATAAAGGGTATTTATTAACTCAATTTGGGTTTTCGGGTTACAATGCTAGGGTTCCTGAACCCCATGAGCATTTCAACACTCCCCCGGCTGGGTTCATTCCCATTACCCACGAACATATACGATGTGGCCTTTATCTTCCTCCTAATCCGATCCTACACCAATGGCTTGTTTCCATTGATCTTTGTACCTACTTATCTTTCCCATGTCTCATACACTCTTATGATAGCCACTTTTATTCTTTATGCTGAAAATGATCACACTCTCACTTGCGAAGAACTTCGGTTTTTTTTCGATATTAAGAAAAGTCCCTCAAAGAGCGGTGCTGGCTTTTTCTACGCTCAAGCCAAAACATTGGTTTTTTCGAAATTCCCCCGAAAGACTCAACCATGGGTCGATTTATACTTTTTTGTTTCGAACTTAGATGGTTTTCCCCCTCTTTTCGCCATCATCCTACTCAATTTGTTTTCTCTAAGAAGGATATCAAATTATATGGGTCGCATAGAACTCGCATTCTAGAATTGGATGCAGGTGCGAGGAAAATAGATAAGTTCTTTAACCTGGAAAAGCTGAAGAAGTACAACTTCCTATGCCCTACCCATGCTTTTTCTCCTAATTTTTTTAAGCCCTCTGCTAAGCCTGGTGGTATATTCTACCGATGATGAATCATTGTTGTTTTCATGATTTTTTTATATATCGGGAACTTATCCTGGTTTAAACATTTTCCTTTTATGTAGGTACAATGGATGCAACTCTCCTTGACTCAACCCGCCAACCGATAAAAGCTCCAAAAAGGTCCTCTAAAAAGCAGGCATATGACATGGTTTCTGACTCTGGTCGGGATCCTAGGAAGATGGCTTCTTCTGTCCCTCATCTTCCTCCAAGTGTTCCATCTCCTTCTAACTCAACACCACAGATTGTTCCCCTTTTGTGGAGTGATCTTGCCCCCATGTCTGCTATTCTTTACTCGAAAGGGCCATATCTGATCTAGCGGAGTGACGGGGGAGACTGCTTGGAATTCATTACTTCGCATTACATCATCCACTCCACCTTCTCTCCTTCCTCTTCCATTCCCCAAGCTTTCCTTTTCTGAGCTAATGTGTGATTTAGAGAAATCTTTGTCTTACATATGAGCTTTTCCCTTTGTTATGTTTTATTTTATGCTAGGCAAATTTTTTCTCTTTATTACTTATGTATTATGATTTTCTATAGCATGCTACCCTAATGATAGAAGCACGAGAACGAGAAAGTGAATAGGCCGTCACTCTTAGTCGGGTAGCTAAGCTTAAAGCTGACCTCATTACTTATACTGCTAAGAGAGCTGACCTTGTTTTCGCGAAGGCCAGGGCCGAGGAGGCAGCTATAGCTGTGGTGGAAGCCTTGACCTTAGAAAAGCTTAAATCGTAGGAGGTTAGGGAGGAGCTATCTAAGGTAAGAAAAGAGCTGGCCGATTTTAGAGAAAAGTTTATGATAAGCACCTCCAACTTAATTTTCAATCAATACGTTTCGGCTAATTCTAAGTCCATAAAAGGGATCAGCCTTGACTTTTTGGGCAAGCAGTTTTCGATTGATGCAGTTTACAAGTATTGTCATGACAAGTAGGATAAAGAGTATGCCGAGTCAAATGCCTTTCCTGACCGTTCACCACAGATGGTTGCAGATGAGGAAGCGGGGGAGGAACACAAAGACTCGCCACCTGGTGACGCTGAGGGAAAAACTGAAACTGAGGTTAATTCAAGTCCTCATGTAGATATTTAAAATCTATTGTATTAACAGTTAGACATGCGACTGCATGGGAATTGTTTCTTGATTTTATTTTGATGGTTTTTTGCAGTTTCTTTACAGTGTTATTGCTTAACAAATGATTGTGTCATTTTTTATTTGTTTTAATCTTGTAAAGAAGCTTTGTTTGCTAAGCTTCTAACAGAAAGCGAGGATAGGCTCAAGATCCAAACTTTAGATCCTCTTAGTCTTAGTGTTGCGGTCATCGGTAAGCACAAATGAGAATTAGATGAGTCGTATATCGTTCTTAAGAATGAAACCCAAGGGTTGCTTATGAGGGTTGATCAAGTAGTTAAAGAAAAAGAGGTGCTTAGTTACTTTGTACTATGCCGATGGCGATTTACCCTAGAAAACCACTATATTCCACCCGATAACCCCACTTGGAGTGGTTTAGGCTTAAGTTTAGGAATTTCCATGAGGGTTGAACTCCGTTTTACTTTTGCTACTTTTGTGTATATGGCTTTGTTGAATTAATGTAGTTAATGAGAGAAGTTTATATTAGACCTTTGTTTGGTATCTTTTGATTGTCTTTGAGGTTATATATTCCTCCTTTTGTTATCAATTAGGTTGGCTCCAATGAAAATGTACCTGTGCTCCATGAAATTTCCATACGTCACCCTAGTTCAGTGCCTGTCATTCCTAAGTAGGATGAGATGGGCGTGTTTAAATTTGGGGTTAAGATGAAGGGCCCCTTTGCCAGTATTGAGGTGGAGGTTAGTTACCTCCAAGCTGAGAATATTAAACTTGGAAGGGAGTTAGAGCATGTTCGCAGGGAGTTTAAAGAAGCCGAAGATGTGCTTACTCATCGGTATGAGTAGAACATTAGGTTGCATGTTGGGCTTGATGCTACTGAATCAAAGTTAAGTGAGATGCAGTAGACAATAATGGATGGGGAGAGCCTTTATGGGATTTTTCTTCAGAAGGAAATTGAGCGGCAAAAGAAAACCATTGAGGATATGTCTGCGGAGATTGCTCATTTAATTGGGGAGGTAGAGGCTACTAAAGTAAAGAAGCAGTTGCGGCACCTCGCTTAGATATGGTTCCAACCTGTCATGTGGGTACTAAGCCTCCTCAAGGGATGGGTCATACGAGGGCAGTGGAACCAAAGGCATCTTCCTACTCACAGATTGACGCATGGAAACTTTACGGGCATAAGTACTTTGGTGGTTTTGCTAAGAATACAAAGAAAACTATAGCATAGTTAATTGATACTTTAAAAAACACAAGGAGAGAGGTTGTACTTCAAATTCATAAGCTCGAGGGCAGTTTGGATAGGGCACAAGGTAGAGTCACCTCCCTCTTACAGTGACTTGAATGGGAGAAAACTGAAAGCAAAAAAGGGAAAATCCTACTACGATGCACAAAGTATGTTCTTAAATTTTTCAATCCTTCATTTGATCGGAATTTCCTATGTAATGTTACGGGTTTTGAGACAACCATAGAAGAACCAACAGAACCTTGGATAGAAGTATGCTATGATCCCCAAAGGACTTTCTCCGTTAGCTCAGCCCCACCTTTAGCAACTATGCCTTAGGTGCTTTAGGATAGTGTTGCGGGGACCTACGTTAGAGAATATTTTAGGACTTTACATCACATTCAGGGTTGTACATGCATTATGTGAATTGATATTTCTTTGTGAAGTTTACAATTTTCCTATACTTATTTGTACTTTCTTTTAATTTTATTCCATGTAGGCTCGTTTGATTTTTAACCCGCTTTCTTTAACCGTTATTCGGAGGTGGCCGATCTAAAAGAGAGGCTTGATTCTACCTTGGCCAGAGTTGCAGAACTAGAAGGCTTGTTGAAAGATGCCGAGAGTATATATAAGGTCGTACATGCCAATGAAATGAAGATTTTGAGACGTAAGGTTGAAGAATTGGATGTGAATATTGCTAAACAAATTAGCGTGGAAGGCGCTCCTTTTGCGACCTTGACCATAGGTACTTCCTCTAAACAAGGTACTAGTCCCATTCTCCCTCCCGAGGCCAATCCAGATGAAGTCCTTAAGTGGAAGAACGACTTCAAAAATTATTATAAATCTAAGCTAAATGAATTGGAAGACCACTATAAGAAAGAATTGGGGACGCCGGGTACTCGGGTTTCACCCTTTTGTTTTATTGAAGATGAGTTCTTTGGCTCCTTTTCTAGGAATATTGAAAAAACGAGGGTGTGCACCTTTTAGGTAAGATCGAAAGAACTAGGAAGGTAACTATAAGGCGTGTGAACGCCCTAGAAAACAAGATATTCAATTTGGAATTTGAATCCCGATTGGACTCTATTGCCATTTCCCTAGGTAGGATGGACAAGGCCTCCTTATTAGAGCAACTTCATGATGAGAAGGTAAATAAGGTAATGGCAAAGATCAGCAGAAGGCATGCAATTGACGTTTTTAAATGCTTTTTACCTGGTCTTGACCTATCTTTTTTATACAACTGTGTGGATTATGACTTTGGTCCACAGGATTGCGGCGACCATTGGGCTGGTGCTAATTATGACCCATGTATGGCATACTGCAGTACCGCTCACGGCATTACTGCTCTCGTTCGCTTATCAGCCATTATTACTAAACTGGATGATTCGCTTTTTGTTCTCCCCTTTATGGGCCGTTCTTCTTTACGTTCGAAGTCACACCCTCACAGATCATCCCACCGCAGAACGATCATGCCTAGCTCTTCTTCTAAGCCTGAATTAGATTCTTAGCATAGCTTTTCATTTTGCTATAAAGTATAATCTTGTGAATTTAGTGTAATTCGTGTTGTGATTGTTTTTATCCATTTTCGCTTGTGAAGTAAGCGTAGGTATGTTGAATTATACACAACATCTTTGGCTAGTAGAAATAGGACAAAGTTAACTTGAATAAGTTTTTAGTTTCTGATGTTTACTTGGCGAGCTTTAATTTCTGGAATTGCACCTGATTTGTGAGCTATGCTACATTCCATGCATTAATTTTCCTTATCATTTCTAACTTTATTTCTTGTGCAGTTCATGAATGTTGAACTGAGATTATAACATGCATATTCTGCTGTATATGGGGCGTGACATGCCCCATTTTCCAAGGGTAGGTTCACGTTCATGCCCTTGGCACGGTCTGCTCCGCTAGTTGAGGGAAGATAGATATTTTGTTGTGAAGTCAGGTCGCATGTTTATAACCCTCGCATGGGCATATTTTTTGTAATGGTTCCAACTATTTAGTATCCGTATGTCCAGCGTGCTATATTAGCAGTTCTAACATAGAGGGGTTTTTATACTAGTTTGGGCCATCCAATATCCTTACGACCGGTTTGGCTAAGAAGGCCAGTTGCGTTGTATGTAACTCCATTTTGATAACTGGCTTCGTATATTTGGTATCCCTATGTCCAGTTCGACCGAGAAGCCGATCTGCATTGAGCGGTGCTTTTGATGGCTGGTTCAGGCCATCTAATATCCCTACGTCCAGTGTGAGCGTTTAACCATATCAAAAGAATTAACATGGAAGCATTTTTATACTAGTTTGTGTCATTTAATATCCCTACATCTAGTTCATTATATTATTACTTTATATAATAGTTACAATGCTTGTTACATAAGTAGTGCAGATCGCTCAGGATGAGGTTTGAGATTTTCCAGCACAATATTGAATGCTTATCTTTTGCAGTTATGATCGATGCTTTGGTCTTAGATCCTCCATCGGATGCTGAATCCATCATGCTTCCGATCTCGGCTATCTGTCTGATATGAGTTCTTCCCCTGGTTAGGGAGAGAAGCATCAATGATCCCAGTGCTGATTGTTGGGTTTGGTTCCAATGGGGGAGGTAGCTGATCCTTGAAATCGGTTGCATCTTAACCACTTTAGCATGCTGCTTGGCTCATGCGAGGGTCACCATTGAAGGGCACCATAGTTGAATCTTTTGATTTTTGAGCAAAAGGTCTGTATGTCCTTCTCAAGATGGTCGCAATAAGGGAATTTTTTCCAAGTCATTTTAGCATGGTATTGTAGATTCTTAGACTGTGATTCTTGGTTCTGTTCCATTATCGAAATCACTATCTAAATCAATAAATCTGGGGGTTCTCTTACCCAACTTGTAGTCATTTATTGATAGAGGAGGATGATGGTCAATTGGTGGTACCCGTTCAACTTGATTCCATGCAACACCAATTATTGAGTCTTTCTATCAAGCGGTTGGAGGATTGTTGTCAGATGAGTAGAGAATTTTATATGCGAGCTAGTTTCACCATTCTCATTTCTAAGAGTGCCATTGTCATTTACCTGCTACATAGTCATTGCATCCGGTAATTGAGGGAAGTGAATCATGGATGGTTGATAAATTATCTTAGAGGCGATATTTGGGCCATTATATATTCCCTATAGCCCTTTCTCTTGTTGGTTCCCTGACTTGTCGATGGATCAGACCATGGTTAGGATGGGATCCATGGGAGCTTTAGGAATTAGAGATGACCATTTAAAAAAAGAGATGAATTATTTGTAGGGGAGTGTCAGTAGGCCTGTCAGAAATATAAAACTATGAACGGGGATTAGTGAGTTTGCTGGAAATATAGAAAAGAGGAACAAAGTTTCAATCCCTCCTTATAAAGCCAAAAATGTTGGTGAAATTTTTTGTTTTGCAACACTCAACTTGGTCGTGGAATAATCAATGATGATGATTACTTCATGGATTTGAATCAACGGACTTAAGTTATATTAAGCTTGCCTTTGGGTGGTGATAATGCCACTGTACGCATACATAACCTAGTAGTTGCATTCCAACTATGCGTTAGAATGTCAAATCCAATTCGTGTTTAACAATGAACTGCAAATGTAACAACCCGCACTTTCCGACACGAACCATGCCGAGAAAATACGAGCTGTTGGGTTTTTAAAACAATATAGAGCATAATTACAGAGATAGAGTTCTAAGACATTCTACACTTTCAGATCTCACAGTGGAAGGAATTAAAATATAAATATATAAAAATAGACATTTTATAAAACAATCTCGAAAATACTTGATTTACAAAATACATTATTTTTGAATTACAATATAAGTCTATAGACTTCTAATACAATAATTAATTGTAAGAGAACAATAGGAAATACTAGAACTCCATCATTGATCTATTTTCTTCCTCGTACCATATCCAATTACTGCTAGCCGTCATCCTGTGATGGGGAAAAATGGAAAGAAAGGGGGTGGGTCAGACATAAAGTCCGGTGAATGAGAGCAAGACTAATAAGATAACTGAGTATAATTAATTCTAAATCTACTCTAAGTGTCATAGAGTGTAAATATAGTGTGTCAATGCATTCCTAAGGTCATATACCTAAGGATAGTTATCTAACTCATTGGGTCAGATCTACAAGTCAAAACGTCACACTATCGATTGGCCAAATCAGGATCTACTGTCCCTTATCTACTTCACTACGCCCGGAGAGGAAGAACACTAAATGCACTCTCATAAAGAATTTCATCGAACAAACCCCATGCTCCTCTCTCGACCGTAGTGGCAAACTGCCTCTTATTGCCTACTCTGGTGTTCATCACATGCAAATCACAGCCAGGACCGGGCTCCACCTAGTACCGTCTCAAATCCTATGGCCACTTGTCCAGCTCTAGCATCCACCAGTACCACGTTGCGCAAGAAGACGTGCCGTACCTAAACCTCCTATTAGGACCGGGCCCCCATCAAGATGTGTTGCCACCAGTGCTATGCCCATCTGTACATAACACTCCCTGGAACTAATGCAAATAAATCGCCCTCATCTTACTAAATCCAGTTTCCACATCCGCCTAACGGACCGTGCAATTGCCTACGTTTACGGATCTTCTGGATCTTATCCACTTAATGAAGTAAATTAGTGCTACAACTCAGATAGGGAACTAATTTCCCTACTCTCTCCCATATACATCAAAACAATCCAAATATGCGGTTTTACATTTCATCAATTTTATTAATTAATTGGGCCTAAAGCCCAAAAATTCCAAATCAGCCTAATAATTAGCTGGACGGTCAACCTAGAAGCACCAAAGGTCGACCAAGCACGGTCAACCATGGTCACCTAGGGTCCTCACGGTTGACCGTTCATGTTCAATTTCTTAGGGTTCGGTTCCGTCGTAAATTTTTAATTATTGTGCGATTAATTTAATTCATTATTAATTTAGGTGTCATTAGCAATCTGATTAATCCAAATTTCTGATTCTACTCGAATTTACATTTTTAATATTTCAATTTGAAATCAATTTTGGGTCTAGACCAAGGTTTACAACTTAATGATAGAACTGGTTAACAATTTTTTGTGCTTCCAATTTAGATCAATTTAATTATCCAATTCGTGCCTACTATTCTAATCCATACGCATGTTCAATTAATTATCCAATTTGTGCCTACTATTCTAATCTATATGCATGTTTAATTAATTATTCAACATATTCAATTTTAAATAAAAGGGTTTACAGTTTGACATATCCAAATAATTGGATTTAACATCAAATTCTATTTAATTTACATCTATAATTTACTAATATCAATTTTTAGATTAATAGTTCAACTGAGGTGTTTAACAATCTAATCAAATTAAAATAAAATTAAAACGAATTGATTTAACCATCTAATTAGATCTATGCCCACTCACCTCTATCCTTAGCTCTAGATCTGGTTCCAACTCCGCTTGTTTCCCCTAGATCTGCTTAGCCTCCTTTCCAATTGCTTGATTTCTTCTTTAATTTTGCTCTAGATATGATTTAGATTGAGATTTGTGTTTGATTTGGAGTTTTATTTTTGATTTGAGAATTGTGGAAGAAATTAGGGTTTCAGTAGAGATTGTGGCAGATTTTTATTACTCTAACTTTTTCTATTGATTTTAGTGTTAGCTTAGGTTCCAATTTATAGAGGTTAGGAGTAAATTTAGGGCGTTGATTTGAGCTAGAGGATCTTTTGTTTACATCCTATCCGGTTAAATACTTGGCTATGAAGAAACAATCAGATCCGGTCATCTAACACTTGGCAACGAAGGGAAGAATCAAAACCGTCGAATCAACGCTTAAAACGACATCCCATTTTCGATTTAATTAAGTTCGGGACGACCTAAGAAGGTCATGGGTCGACCTATAAGGTCCATGGGCCGACCTGTGAAAATCTGAGGTCGACCTATTTTTTTCGAATTTCCAAATATCTCTTTTCCTATTTTTCAAATACTTGTAACTTCTCCATACTAATTCAAATTACGATGTGTTATATACAAAAATCATCCAAAAAATTACTACGAATGTAATGGTGAAGATTTCATAGCCAATTTCGAACGTCTGTGAAAATTTTATTTTTAGTCCTTATTTTAATTAAATTTACTTTCCTTATTAAATTTTCGTTTTAAATTCCATTTTAATTTCGGTAAATTTTTGGGGTGTTACATTCTCCCCTCCTTAAATGATTTCGTCCCTAAAATCTCCATGGATAGAAAAATGCAACTAACAACCAGCAACCAAAGTCTACATCAATCTACTCATCCATCATCCATGACAACCATAGTCTTTAATATTTCTAAAGCAATTATGTACTTATGCAACGTGGAATGCATATGAACCTGAGCTAATGAAAAAGAGTAGCCGGTCTACTGATTCAGTCGACCTCTTTCTTATGCAAGTATGCCCATGCTATGCATCCAAATATATGCAAGATCCTAGTGATAAACTAAAAATTCTATATGTATGCTTAACCATACATCCAAATTCGACATCTATATGCATAACATGCATGGATAACAATCAAAAATCAGAAAACAGGAAACAATACGTGCATGATATGACTGTGTGTACCTATATGGCCGATCTTTTTTTCTAACATGTAGAAAGCATAAATGCAACCAATACATCCATTAGCATTCATATACATCCATTAGCAACCATCACTCATAAAATGTCTTATCGACACGTTTACAACCATTATTATCATCTAAAGGTCTCTACCTAAAGGGTATACCATCTAGGTAATCTAAGCTTTCCTATCTAAAATGGCCTGACTAAGGTAACTACCCTACAAAGACACTTCCACAAGTACCTAATAATGGCTTTCCTATAATTATGCCATATCTTATTTCTCTTTGGTGGTTTTCTACTTGCCCATTCTCTACCATGGACTCGACTCCACGGACTCTATATGGACTCAGCTCCATGGACTACCCCATGCCTCCTGTCGATACTTACTTCCTACCTATTTGGTGTAGTCCTTGTATTTTTATTAATTGGATCCCATCTACATTAACCAACTCTCCTTACATTGTTATTATAGCTAGCCATAAAGCAGAGACATATTTTCCATGCATGAGACGATGAGAGTGTGTTCAGGTGGTTTCTCATGCGCCTATGAGGGTTAGGCATGATTTGATGGAGGCCTGTACTTAGAATGATTTGAGGTGCAGGACTAATATTTTATGGGCACCATGGGTTTCATATTGGATCACCATGATTCAAGCGGGCCAATTGTATGATGGTTGTCCTCTTTCTATTACATATCACTTGTGTTTAAGGAGGATTGTTTTACATCCACTAGCATTTCTTCCTATTTGGTATTTGGGGGAGAGATGCTGGTATCAGATTACTGGGGAGCTACGTATCCCTAGAAATCCATTATCTTGTGATGACATGTTTGGCAGATGTCGAACCATTGGATCGTAGTGTATAGAAGGATTGAGGCAGACTGGATTGGCAGATGCTTCAACAGTTTTCCTAGCCAATGGGGGTTTTGAAAGATAATGGGTTAAAGTTGCTTCTTGACGGTACTTGTTACCTGACTACAATCGAGGAGTTAACTCCAATCATATAAGTCCACATATAGCCACTGGTAGAGTTCAGGCACCTTCATTCTTTTGATCCTACTCCATCCCAATATGCTTAATAGCCCATGGACTTTGGTCTTGATGCCTATTTTAGAGCATATGATATCAGCGGTAGTCTTATCAAGCAGCCAATCATTTACCCATACGATCATGAAATTGCTATTATCCCGACCACTGGACTCTGCCAGCCTTTTAAGGTAATTCAATGTATTAAATATTCACTGTACAATATTAGTTAAGCAGGCGTATACTGATATATTATCAGTAATTACAGAATGCAGGTAGGTTTGATGAACATAGACGATATATTGCCACTATTCAGCATATGACACTCGTTAAAGTTGAGATGACCACACTCTGAATTAGTGTTGTTTGCCACTTGTTAAATTTGAGATGACCGCACTCTGAATTAATGTTGTCTGTCACTTGTTAAAGTTGAGATGACCACACTCTGAATTAATGCAGTCCACTCATTATTTTATGAAATAATTTTGGCTACCCATTCCTTATTGCTATGCACATATCATTTCACTTATATAAGTACTTCAATCCATTCCAGATATCACATTATAATCTTCTTTCTTTCTCTCATAGCATAAAATTAAATACTACAATGAATACTTCATCTTTCCTCAAATGTATTATAGCGTTCGATAGTGATTCTGAGGAGGAAGATACCATATAAGAGAAAGTCAAGGAAATGCAAGAAATAGTTGACCTATGCCATGAAGCTTATGGTTCCACAGCCAGAAAACACGGCAGATCTGTCATCGGTCAGAAACGTGTAAACCGTAATAAATTTGCCTTTCATAAAACTCTCATGCAAAACTACTTCACTCCAAATTGCATTTATGGACCAGATATGTTCAGAAGATGATATATAATGAGAGGATATCTATTTTTAAGAATTTCAGCAAGTATTCAAAACAAAAATAGATATTTTATTCAAAAACCAAATGCTTCAAAAACACAAGGTCTTAGCGATGAACAAAAAAGACTACCACATTGAGGATGTTAGCTTATGGCATCCCCATAGATGCATTGGACGATACATATCGGATTATAGAGAATACCACATTAGAAACCCTTGAAAAGTTATGCCAATCTATGGTGGATGTTTTTTACATTGAGTACCTTAGATCTCCAAATGCGGATGATGTGGTGCGGATTAGAGAAATGCACAAGAGTAGAGGATGACCTGACATGCTAGGAAGTCTCGATTTTATGCATTGGGAATGGAAGAACTGCCCCAAAGCATACCATGGAGCTTACAATGGTAAATAAAGCGGACCAACTATTATTTTGGAAGTCGTTGCTTCGTACGATTTATGAATATGCCATACTTTCTTTGGAATTCCTAGATCTAACAACGGCTTAAGTGTTATTGAGAGGTCACACTTATTTAATGATCTGGCACTTGGCCGAGTAATTCTAGTTACATTTACTCTTGGGCAAAACACTTATGACCATGGATATTATCTTGGCGATGGGATTTATCCAAAATGGAGCATCATTGTGAAAACGTGTCCAAATCCGAGAACAACAAAGCAAGTAAAGTTTGCTGTGATGCAAGAGGGACAGAAAAGATGTAGAAAGAGCTTTTAGCATTCTTCAATCGAGATTTGCAATGATTAGTAATCCTTGTTGATTGTGGTTTCGAGGAAAAATGTCCACAATCATGTTTGCATGTATTGTTATGCATAATATGATTATTGAAGACGAAAGAGATATGGATGAAGAACATAATAACTATGGATATGATGGTGCAGCGCAAATGCCAAAAATATTACGAAATGACATTTTTATAACCGAAGAAGCTTTTGACATTCACGTGGAACTTCAACTTTCATTCTGAGATGCATAACTTCACAACGGGCTACAAAAAGACCTTATGAATCATATTTGGAATTACTTTGGAGATTATTAGTTCAGTTTTACATTTAATTAGTCATATGTGTATGCATTTGTGCTGTATTCATATTTTAGTTAACTTATCAACATGTATTGCATTTCCTTCAAAACGTCATTTAGCTTGGTTATAGACTTTGTATGAATGGAAAGAAATATAGTAGAACATTAGTTAATAACCAGATACAATAGATTTATATAAACTCAAAGTACACTGAAAATAATACAAATTATACAATTCTAAGATTAACACAAACTACTTTAAGGGAACCTAGATAGAAATATTTTTCTTTTGTGCTCCATCCAATATTGTGTTTGAATTTCATCCGTTCCTGTCAAATCTTTATCCATAGTCATTTGTTCTCTATTTTCCCGTTCAATATCTAACTTTTGTTACTCAATTTCTACAAACTTACGCATTGCATCCATTATCTCCTATACTTGCTTGCTTCTATATTAGTGTCTCTTTTAGTTTAATGAGCAGCATTCACTTTAGCATTTAAAGTCGGCATCAACTTTATTCTTTCTCTTTGCTGCTTTGACGTCGGTTGGTTTATAACCTTCATTGCGTCTCTAAGTGAGCACATCCCCCTCATTTTCTCCATCAACCGAGGTTCCTCTACAAGATGAATCTCCCAGACTAGATGAGTATAATGATTTTGATGCTTTGTTCTTTCCTTTCACCTTTGTTTGAATGTCTCGGAGGCTCTTCACATTATCAGAGTTCCACTTAGGTGTGCTGTCAGCAACTCATAACAATTCAAGAATTGATAATAGTATGGTTTTTAGCACCATTTTTCCTTGCAAGAAGCTTTATGAATTGCTCATTCACCATTCTTTTCTGATAATCAAAAAAGAATTAAATTAATATTGAGATAAAATACTAACAAACAAATAATATCAAGAAACATACCAAATTCTCTTCACCTCCCATTCTACTAGGGTTCGCTTTTCTTTTTTACAAATCTGTGATTCATAAAATTGAGTTTGATGATTGATTTTTTCGAATCGACCTTGAATCGCCGACAAAGATTGTGTGTTTTTAGAATGCTTAAGGTTAAAGGTATCTGTTATTTTCTTCCAAAACTTGTCGCTGCTTTGGTCAGTACTCCTAACCGAGTCTTTGGTATAATGAAGTAGATATTGCATAAGTTGAAGTCCTCATCGCTTCGCCATAGGGCAGATGAATGCTGGCTGGGAGGAGTACTGTGATGTTGCTTATTATCGTCTTTGAAGATATGTTTGGAGAATGGGAAGGATGCGTAAAATCTCCAAATAATGAAGACATTATGAAGATCAGTTTTGATTTGAAGATAATATGGTTTAGAGAAGGAAGTAGTGAAGAGTTTTGTGTGAATATTAAGAGTGAATATAGTGTATTTATGGAGTTGGAGAGACAGTCGTTGGCAAATGGCCGTTGGGCTTTGGGCGCCTATTAAATAGGCGCCCTACACTAGACGCCTATTAAATAAGGGCCCATGGCTAATTTAGCGATTTTAATTGGCCACTGAATGTTAACCCAAATACTACGCTAAATTGGACCGGTTGGAGTGGGATAAATTAAAAATCCTGAATATAAAGGCTGAATTGCACACCGTTGGAGATGCTCTAATGTGTAAATGCATATCATATGAGTGGTTTTGAGTTATATTCTCCTTTTTTACTCCTCCACTTATTTGACAATGTATTGTCCTACTTGTATTTATTTGGAATTTTTTTGTAAGTCAATATATGGAAATAATATGTAATCTGTTTCCTTACAAGGCAGTCATTTAGGTTAGGGGGTTGTGAAGTTTTGATGAGGCATATTATGGAAGTATATGAAATTTTTTATATAATAAAGTACCGTTTTCTAAAAAAATATACACTTTAATTAATTAACTATTTAATTAATTTATTAATCTAATTAATATATTTAAAATTTGTGAAATATATTTGTTATATTTTCAAAAGACCGTTGAAAAATTATATTATTACATTTATATTATTTATCTTATTTAAATTTAGTTTTTAAATTTAAACATTTTATTATATATTTTAAAAAAAAATTGTAAATTTGCCGAATGCCTAATCATGTTGGATCTTTTCTATTAGGGACAGGTAGGGTACTTGATTATCCAAACCAGCCTAGACACTACTTGTAACGACCCGCAAATTTATCACTTTGATAAATTATATTTATATTTGAAGTATTCAAATACAAGATTTTATAACACAAATTATAATGTTTTGAACCGTAAATAATGATGGTAAACTTGTTTTAAAGGTATATTAACAAATATGGATATTTAGGGGTTTTTTCATCAGAAAAACGACGAAAATCAATTTTTAGGAAAATCGAGATTTTCTCAATATTAAAGTGAACGGAACTGGATATATACACTTATTTATCCATTTAAGCAAGAGTATGAAATAAAAATTATTTATTTTATTTTTGGAAATATAGTTATGACATCATCAGGGATATCATCACTTTTATATATTTTATGGAATTTCAAATTAAGTTTAAATAATCAAATAATTGTTTTAAAATGATAATAATTCATTATAATTAGTTATACAGTGATGATAAATCATTTATAATAGTTTTATAAAGATATAAACTTGTTTTAAAAATATAAGAAAATTGACAACGCTTTGTCGATACAATAGCACTTTTTGTAAACACTTGTTTAATATTGATTTATATGGTTTTATAATTTAAAAAAGAACATTTTAATTATTATAAAATGATAAGAAATATATTTTCAAGATTAGTTTAAAATATATATAGTTATTAGAGAAGTAAAAATATGACCAAAAATTGGATCCCTGATTCGCAACGGTTTGACAAACGGAAGTTGTAATCGAACGTTGCACCATAGGTTATCGCATATGACATATATATGCATACATACATGTCATAACACACATATACACATAAATATACATATAAGAAGTTACCATGTGCATTAGTTATTTACACAAGGTAAAAGTTATAAATATCAAGATATTTACTTAACCAAATCAAAATAAAACTCACCATCGCTTGCAAGCACATGGGGTAGGATATAAGAGGGGGAAGCCATGGCTAAGGGATGATGGGAGTGGTGCATGATGATGTTGGGAGATATTTTCATTTTTACTTAAGTGATAAGCTTCCAAAATGCTATAATTAGCACCCTACCCCCTCACTTATTCTCACACCATTTCTCTTCTTCCTCTTCCTTCTTCTTGAGCTCTAATAGCTCTTCTATAATGGCTTCCAAGCCTTGGGGAAAAAGTTAGCAAAGTTATTACAAAGTAACGTCAAAAATATATACATATAAGCTATGTTGTTACCACCTCAAAATCAAGTGCCAAAACCCTTCCCAACTCTTCAAAGTACACGGTCACCCCTCTTTTAAGCACTAAGGTCAAGCTCCACCACTCAAAAAAGCATGGTCGAACCTACATGGAGTCAAGGTGAAGATCCAAAAGCTCCAAAGTGAAGAAAAGAGAATGAAGTGCTGCCGAAATGCCGTCGGGAAGCTTCAGAGAAGTTTGGGATGGAGAAGGAAGTGATGGTGTAAAGTAAGGTGATATGTGCTTGAATGTTGGTAGGAAGAGGATAAAGTCTGGTTTGGTAAAAGTGAGTTAATCTCACTTTGAATCACTTATTAATATTTCTTACTTATCACTTAAATATGGCTTGCTATTAGTGATAATAATAGACATTAACTACTTAAAGTTATATCCTTGATCATATGCTAAAATGATTTCTTATATGTTTGTTTAATATATTTGGATAATGAATGGTTGTTTATATGCTTGCTTGATGTGGAAATAATTCACGTTAAATACACGTCGAATTTGCACAAAGGAAATCACTTTCCTATATGAATTATAAAAGTGTTACAGTATGGTTAAACTTCTTTAAACATGAATAAAATGGTTTATAAAGTTTTATAAAAATTAAAAATCATTTCGGTAAAGTTTGAAAAAGATTTGAAAATGGAGTCAAAATAAGCACGTCGTGTAATGGCAGTTCACAATTTCGCACCATAAAAATTAAATCAATGTGTAGAATGGAATATAGCTCGAAATTATTCGAAATAAGAATTTTCCGAACTCTTATGACTATGTTTTTCAAATGAAGAAGAAAAATCAAGATTTCATTTTATAGAATTTGAGTTATATACAAATCATGTTTTTAAAAACATCGCGGTTTGACAGTTCGGAAACCAAAACAGCAAAATATTTAAAATGGGTATTTTTAAATCTTTAAAAATATGAAATAAATTATACAAATATATTAAAATATTTTAAAAGGGATTTGAGTTATGAATGGACATATATGGAATGAAGTTAATGTTTTGATCAAAGAAGCTTTTAAAAACACTATTTGCATCACTTTTTGCAGCAGTTTTTGGTAACATTTGTAATTAAGATTTAAACTTGGGATTTTCTTCCCAAATCTTTTTAGTAATCTTTTCAAATGAATAATTAAGTATTTTGCAGATGATTTGGAAGTTTTATAATTATTTTAAAGGAGTTTGAAATAAATGGTTAAAGGAAAATTGTTTTAAACAATATTTGAAATTGTGTTAAGTAAATAAAAGTCATATCTAAAAGATCATATAAAAGAGTTTAAAGTTGACCAAATAACTTGACCGCTTTATAGGTGACGTAGAGATAGTCTCTAGACCCAAGCTTGGACAACAAGTGTCTGGGTTAAGCTCTAGCTATCCAAACTGGCCCAACGGAGGGGATAGTAAATTTGATTTACGCGAACCACATTTTCCTAAGATAAAAAGAGATGTGGAGATTTCCAAAAGTAAACAAGATTTTAGAAATTTTGATAATATATGAAATGTATTGGTTATACTTTATATTAAATTCGGAGTAGGGAACTCATACTATCTATATGAATTTAAAAGGTGATTTCACCGTTATTCGACGAATAGTGCAGGTTGGATACGAAAATTAGTATTGGGTACAATCTGTTTAAAATTTATGGATCCCTTTTTATTCAATACTAACGGGGTTGGGTTTACAGTAAATGATGTCTTAAATAACATTGTTTTTAAACTATTAAAGATATGTTTTGGAAATGTGAAATCTTCATTAAGATTTGAATTATACTTTTCCTAAGTAATTAAAGATGAAATGTTTTGGTATTTCCAAAGTTAAAAAGGGGTTTTAATTAACCAAAGGATTTAATAAAAGAGGTTTAATTATCCTGTATATACTGAAATAGAATATGATTTAAAGATGTATATCTTTAAAGAGATATTTTACTTGGTTAAAAGATATTGATTAATTGAATAATAATCGCCCACATACTTAACATCTTTTATTGATAAATTGATTTGGAGGAACCAGGGTCGGATTTGGGAGATTCCTATCCGAAAACCACTTCGAACCAATATACGTCCGAAAGTGAAAATATGTTGAAGACAATGATTTTGAAGACGGAGATCTTCATAATGTTGGGCTGCTTTCCACTAACCTCTGGGGTAATTCCCTTATCATATATATGGTGGTAGTGGTTCCTTCAATTTGAAATCTTCGATGCAAGGACTACTCGCTCCTAATCCTAAGGGTGATTCCCAAACAGGATGTAGTAGGAGAAGTGCCTTCGGTTTGTCCTGTTCCTAGACAACTTGTATGGACAATTTTCTGACATTGCATTTCTAAGACCACGTATATTGACCTCTAACAATGTACATCTGTTGGTGGTGTAGGAGGCAACCCCTCCCATACTTAACACCTTTCTCTGAGACGTACGAGTTTAGAGGTTTTACTTTTGTGGAAATCAATAGTGTGTTGTAGGAAATGGCAATGTGGCATTTAATGTAGGATTTGTTCTATGGAAGGTAAAACGTTACCTTAAGCTTCGCACATTGAGAGTGGTAAAAACATGGTAGATGTGGCAAGGCTAAGTGGGTCGCTTCCATTAGGATATAGTCATCACCTTTCTAGATTACCCTCTATATATCGGGTTTGTTGTGTATGCCATGAGATGTCTCGATAGGTCATGAACAACCGGGGTGATGGTGTATTCGATACTATCTGTGGTAGAGGTAGGCCAGTTCTATGTTGGTAGAGGTTGGAGCCTCAGGTGCATTCCTCTAGAGATGTACTGTCAGAAGGTAGTCACTTATCTTGTCATCGTATGGAATCCATTCTCCAATACGAGCCTTTACAGTTTTAGTTGTAGAACCTAGTATGCTAGAATTCAATCAATGTGACAATTTCGGCTAAGATTATATACATTTATTTGAAAAGTGTTTTCAAACCAATGTTGTTAGAAATAATATCAAATGATTTGATAAAAATGTTTTAGTTATCATAAGGTAAAAACCCATCTGTGTTTATGTGCGACGTCATCTTATGAGATACTCTTCTTTTCAAATGTTTTATTTGGCATCAAAGTCGGTCTATGACACTGTCATATATATATTTATGACTTGTGTTTCTCACGCTGGTTTTCTAGACTGATCCGGGTATTTTTAATACTCGAGTCAGATTCAAGTAGTTTTGAGATTAGTTGAAGATGCTTGGAGGTTCCAAAGGAGAGTTGGAGATCGTCATCAACGTATGGACGTAGTTTACTTTTCCATTGTGCTTGTCGTTTTTTAGCATTTGTAAGGACAGGTATTTATAACTGTCTAGTAGAGATGAGGATAGACTCTGATTTATGTATTTAAAATTTCCGCTATAAAGATTATATATTGAAATAATATATATTATTCTATTCGTATAAGATTATGTTCTGTCATTATTTTCTTTTTACCCTTAACATTCTACCTTTTCATTCAATTTCAGTTGGACATGTGGGCTAGCATGTAGCGGATCAAATGGGTAAGTTTCGGTTTTATTTTCATTTTAGATCTTATTCGGATAATGAAGTCTAATTTATCTCAGATCTGATCTAAATTAACTTTAAATAAAATCATCGTTTTATTTAATTTATAAGTAAAGTTTTATTTTGACATTATATTTATGTTATATAATAGCAATATGTGTATCATATACACATGTGTGTATACGTCCATGTGCAACATATACGGTGTACATGGTTTTAAATGCATATATATAAGTATTGGGATTTAAGCCACAACGGACATGTTAGTCCATTCGAATACATATCTGTTGTGTGTGTGTGTGTGTGTGTAAATAATATGATATAAAATATAATTACAATATATGTATAATATTATAAAATAGTTATATTTGCAAATACAAATATTCATAATTATAAATTTAAATTTAAATGCATTCAAAAATTCAATTTTCAAATCTAGATCTTGATTTTAAAATACTTTCTAATTTCTATTTAAATACACAAATAATATTTTGATAAAATAAAATAAATATATGTAGATATACGAAACTAAAAGTCTTTTTTCTTTTAAAAATACACATACATACATAAATACATACATACAAGCATACATGCATGCATGCATACATACATACATACATAGATATATATATATATATATATATTAATATTTAAATTTTGAATATAAAATAACATTATATATTTAAAATATAAACAAATAAAATTATATATTTTCATATTTTTTTTCGACCAAAAATATGTTTGAGAAAATCTATTTTTTTAAAATCCTTTATGGCCTTAAAAATTGGTTTTTTTAAAATCATTTCCATGCGGAAATGTTAAAAAAATATTATTTTTTAAAATAAATTTCACAATCATTAGTGTATATTAAAATATATATACATACATATTTTATAATATATAAAAATTATACTAAATTAACATCTTATATTTTGAAATATATATATATATATATGTATATATGTATGTATGTATGTATGTATGTATATGTACGTATATGTACGGGGTTTAGATAATAAATAAAATTTTATATTATGTTTTCAAAAATGATTATATGTATATGATTTAACAAAATTTTATATGTAATTTATATACACACATTTACACATTAAAAGTTAAATTTTGTTTTAAAATCCCTTTTAAAATTTTTAATTAATTCAATTTTTTTTCTTTAGTGGCCATGAGTTATACACACACAAATATATACACACATACACACATACATACATAAATATATAATTTTTTAATCGTAATGCATATATACGTACCCAAATCCAATATTAATAATACACGTATCTAGGGATTAGTGATATCATAATCTAATCTAAGTATATATGATTGAAGACAATGATTAAATAAATATATATAATTGTAAATAGGTAAGATACCTTGACTGTAGCCTAATAAGTACATGTTGAATGCTGAATCGATCGACTCCGCTTGAATCCGAACTCAAATCCTTCTAGATAGAGCGACCGGATTAAAAACACTATGCATCATTGTCCTGTTTTTATTTAAAATCTGTGTTTTTGATGTTTGAAAAAATGGAGGGGGAGGAGTGGAGTTTTCAAACATAGATGGTATGGAGGAGAGCAAGAAAAAATTAATGCAAATAAGGGATTAAGGCGGTTTAAATATAAGAAAAAAGGAGAAGCAAAATTTTCATCTAGATCCACAAATCTTTCTACCAATTTAAACTCCATTTATATCAAATTCGACCCCCTTTTCCAACCATTTATGATCGACCACACCTACCCAATATATGGGCCTCCATCTCATTTCAAAACAAAACAAATATACATTCAAATCAAATTTAAACCTACATCAATATCGTATATCGATATATGTATACAACTTTTATATATGCACTTTTTAACACAAATTAAATAAAATTTTATAATTAATACATAGCACCTCGTACAATTAATAAGAAATTAATTAATAACAAGGCTACAAATGGAAATTTTGTAAATATCAGAATTTGACTATGAAAGTTATACCACTGTGGTCGTGGCGATTTATTGATCAATTATTATATAATTTTTTTTGGTAATCGGAGCTCAAATGAAAATTTTATTGATGTTTGAAGTTTTTAGATTTAAAATAATTCAAATGAATTCAAAATTTGAATTTAAATAACATTAACATAAAAAAATTAAAAAGGGTAATACATATTTTTAACGTTAAAAGTTGCTTAACATTTAAGAAAACATTAACGTTAGTTTTAAAATAATAATTAAATAGGATCGACCGACCCCCTTACCAGGGCTGGTCGACCACTGCGGTCGACTGCTTGATAGAGAGCGGTCGCGATGATTGTTACGGCGGCTAGGGTTTTGTTAGGCACGAACAGCCCGGATTTTATTATTCTAAACTGACTTAAATCCAACGGTTTTGATGCTTTCTAACCACTATAAATAAGAGGCTAGCCCCTCACTTTTATTCATAAATTATTTGGAATGCTAACTGAACCCTATTAGTCTTCTTCTCTTCTATGATTCAGGATCATTAGGTTTCCAAGTAAGGAATTTTAGATATTTAGATATTGGATTTCTAATTCTATTCTTCCCTTATTCCTGATTTTGAATCTAATTTATATATAATCATATTGTTGTATATTTCGAAAAGAAGAGATCTAAAGGAGAAATTAGGAGAGGGCGTGAATCAAATCTAAAAAGGAGGCAAGAAAATTCTTTGTGAGTGAAAATTTTAGTTTTTCACATTTTAGTACTTTTGTAGTATAAGTTTGGATTTGTTTTATGCCTTGGGGAAGTTTGTTCGTGAAAACCCTAAAACTAAAACTCTAAAATTTCCTAAAAATGAAATGTCAATTCTTAAGTTTATTGGAATCTCGATTATTTTATATTAAGATAATAGAATTTGTTTTGTTGTTGCAATTTGAATATTTTATATTGTATTCCACTTCCAACATTTCTTTATTGATGTGTTAAAGGGTTCTAAAAAGAAAATAAGATAGAAAATGTTATGTAAATTACGAATTCTCTTATTCGTAGTTTGCATTGCCTATTTCCGTAATTTAAATATGAATCCCTTATTTCACTTCATGTTTATGTATGTAAAATTTGAATAGAATATAAAAGGTTTGAATTGTAAGTTTTATACTTTTAAATAGAGATGTTGATTCTACTATATTAATATAAAATAAGTTTGGTATTTGATTCTTTATTGTTAATGCAAGTCTATTATTTGGCTAAGGATATTAGCTGATTTATAAGTTGTTGTATGGAGTTAGACTTGCATAAGTTTGGAAATCTTGACATTTTAATGATTAGCACCGGTCGTGAATATTTTACACATGCTTAGGAATATATATATATATATATATTAGTTAGCCTAGTTATTGCGTAGATATAAATATAGTATTAGTTTATAATTAATACCGTATTAACTGTATAGAATAAATAGGTTAGTTAACAACATTAAAATCCATAGGTTGGAAGTTAAGAATAATTATGGAAATTAATCCATGATGAAAGACGGAATAAGGAGTTTTCCTTATATGGCCTTAATGTAAATGCGGTGAGGTATTTATGGTGGTATGTTAGGAGAGTGGAATTATGACTAAGTTACAAGGATACAAGGTTAGTCAAAAGCACACAGAAGTCTGCCCTGCTAATTTGGCTACCAGTAGTATGACTTTGAGACTGATCGAAGACATCACCTATAATAAGTAACCACGGTGGACGCGAGGTTAGTCCCAATTCTGTAGGGTAAGTCTTCCCGGTTAATCTGACTACTAGAGTCTGCGAATAGTCGGACTAATATGAGATGTCACAGTTTGGGTTACGGGTCATAATGCGTAGGACCTGCTTGTTCCTTGTTGGGGGTATTAAGTGGTCATTGTAGGGCCTGCCTCCCTTCTATTTAAGAAGTATTAAATTGTCGAGGTTATCGCTTAAGTGTGGTAATAGGGAAATCCCGCTTCAGGGTCCGCTTCAGGGTCGATGTATTCAAGTGGCTATTGTAGGGTCCGCCTCTTCCGATAAAGAAGTATTAAGTGGCCCGATGAGATTTCTTACTATGTCAATTAGGGAGTACTAGAGAGGGGTCTACCTTGGGTTAGGTATTAAATGACGGTGATCTGCCTAAGTTACAGCTATTAACTGGTTAGAGTTTGCCAAATTCCCATTAAAGAGGTATTAAGTGGCTTGAGTACTTTCTCTTACATTATTAGGGCATGACTGACGGTAGTTGCGTGGGACTGGAAAGGGCCATTGGCCTATAGTTGAAGGTAAGTTATAAATTTAGAATGGAAGAGTGTAAGTTGTAGAGTTGATTGGAATAACTTTCGGGCTTATAGTTGGGGGTGTCTTATGTAAGATATAGTATAGGATGCGTAAGACATATTACTTATCGAAATAACACTGTCCAAACGCTATTATAGTAAGGCTTGAGATTTTTATTCACCAGACATTGTTGTTCTGACCCCCTCCTCATTACAATACACATCTTAGGAGAGACGATGCTGATTGAGAGGATGGAGGTGGAGGCGAAGACTAGTGGTAGTTACCTATCTATTTATGTTTTTATTAGATTTAATGTACCCAGTTCAGACATGTTGTCATTTTGGGATGTTTTATTTGGGATATTCGAGATGATATGTTGTATTTCTGAGATTTGAATTTTTATGAAATGGATACTTATTTTTGATGTTATATTTTATCCATTCCACTATGAAATTCTGATAGCATAGATAGATTGATATGTATATTGTTCATTATATCAATTTTACCAACCAATAATCAACTTTGGGACAGGACTAAGGTTTGATGGGCTTTTATTAGATCGAAAATTGGGCCCGTTTTGAGGTGAGTTGTTACTTTTTGTATCAATGCTTAGGTTACCCGATCAACTGAGAAATAAGTATATGTAAGAGAGCGTATTTGTTATTTTTGAGAGTAATTTTTCAAAACCCAACTATATATATACACTTATTTTAACATACCGGAACGCACTAAGCAATTTTTTTGTTTCAACAAATAATACTATCTTAGGGAGTGTAATTAAAAGTTTAAACCTTCAAATAGTTGATTATGGCTGAAAATCGGTCCTTTGAGGCTGGGAACCCATCATCCCAAGAGATACCTACTATACAAGGGATGCCAGAATGGTTCAAGCAATACCTAAAGCATGTAGGGCAAGATCTCATTCCTCAATCAGCTGCACTAGTGGCACTCATTATCCCACCTGCTGAAGCAGCACCTCGCCCACTAGATTTCTCAAAATTGTGTAAAGACTTTCAGAATATAGGAGGACGGTTGTATACAGGAGCCGAAGGTTTCATGGAGATGAAGGCTTGGATTAATGATTGTGAACATATATTGCAGGAGCTTGATAGGAAGACCATATCAAGAGGAGGATGGTTGCATGGCATCTAAAAGGAGTATCGTATGATTGGTGGACTACAGTGGCTTAGGAGAATGTTGAGGAAGGAATCACTTGGGTTGAATTCAGAACTCACTTTGAGTCATGATTCATGTCCAAAGCTGAAGTAAGTTTGTAGTTGGAGAAGTTTATATAACTTAGGCAAGGAGACTCTACGTTGAAGGAGTATATCAGTAAGTTCACAATATTACCAAGTTCGAGTTGAGTTTGATTGATACCTGTAACGACCCAGAATTTGACCACTTTAAAATATACTATTTAAAGTGATTTTAAATATGAATTAAGTAAGGTTACATGATTCAAACAAAATTAGATAGGGTTTGGAAAGAGAAGTATACACAAAAATAGTAACATTTGCCTATATCGACAAAAGTGACAAAATGCTGATTTTAGAAAAGTAAGTTTCAATGGTTAAATAATTTTTTTAATTAATTTATGAGTTTTTATATTTTTAAATAGCATTATACAAATTTATTTTTAAATTTGGTTTACATAAATAAATAGTTTAACTAAAACGTCAAAATGTGACCATAAAACATTTTGTCGAAAATCAACGTTTTGTCGATTAAAAGTTGTCGCAACGTTGTCGCACCTTTATTTTCTTATATAGGAACATATATTCAAATAGTATAAGTATTAATTAATTCACTAATCAAGTTTACTTTTACTAAACATACTTAGAAAATTCAAGAATATAATTAAGAAAAAGTAAGCACAAAAGGACAAAAATATCATTTCAAAGCAAAAAGTAAAATATCAAATCAAAGAAACATAATTATTACTTTCTTTACTTAATACTTAAGTGAAAATGATATAAAATAATGATTTGAAATGTGATGTTAAGTGTTGAAAAAAAATAAGATTACTGTATAAGTAAGTAAGGGTATTTTGGCTTTTTACAAAATATTATTTTAATCCAAAAACTTTTCTATAAATAAGACCACCATTCTTCCACTTTCTTTACACATTTCTACATTTTCTTCTTCTTCCTTTCTCAAGCTTTCTAAAAGCTTCTCTAAAGGCTTCTTCTCTTCCATTTTCTTACTAACTTTTTCAAAACCATATCAAACAAAGTCCAAACACCATCAAACTTTGCCAAAGACCTTAGAATACAATTAAAACATGGTTTAGCATCTAAGAAGTGAAGAAATGATGGAGGAAGGGATGGAATAGGGTGAGGCCGAACTATCAAGAAGGAGGAGCAAGTTTGTGAAGCTCCGGAGCAAGAAAAAGAGAAGGGAGTGCCGCCGATTTCATTTCAAGGAGCTTGGAGCGAATTCAAGGTGCTGCGGAAGCTCTACCGGATTTTCGGGAGTTTGGAAGAAGAGGTCGATAGCATAAAGCAAAAGAAATGGAGTAGAAGTTGATTAGTTGAAGTAGTTAGTGAAGTGTTGTTAGTAAGAATGTTGGTAGGAAGTTAATCGGTTTGGTTAAAGGTGAGTACTCAAATCTTAGATTTATTTTAATAAAACTTAAGTTGATAATACACATGTTAAATTAGAAATTAATATGTTGATATTGGATGATAACTTGGTTGCAATTGGTTGATTATGTGATTGTTTATGTAGTTGATAACTTGGTTTGGTAAATGATAAGAGAAATGGTTAGTAAGAATAGTTAATTAAATGAGAATTAAATCCATACAAATGTGTGTATGGAAATTATTTAGCCTCTTAATGATTTCAAAATATCTAAAAAGATTGGAAATGATATTATAATAATATAATATTGTAATATGAAATGAAATGAAAAATGAGTTTGAAATGATGAAAATATTGTTTTAAATGAGTTAAAATAGTTTAATTATGGTTTAAAACAAATTTGAAGTGTTTCGGACAATTTCTGAAGCAATTCACAAAATTGGTCAAAATAGAGCTCGTCGCGTAGTGGTAGTTCGTAAATTTCGACCCGTAACTTCAAACAAATGTAGAGAATGATTTATAAGTCGGATTTCTTCAAAATAAAAATTCTTTGGTCCACAATGATAATAGTTTTCCAACAAAGAAAGAAAATCAGGATTTCATCAATTAGATTTTGAAATATGTCCAAAACAATTTTCTAAAAACATCGCGATTTTGCAGTTCGGAATCAAAAAAATGGATTTTTTTATAAATGATATTTTTAAATGATTAAAAATATGAAATAAATTTGATGAATCTATTAAAATGGTTTAAAAGAGATTTGGAATGGAAAATATGAATTTTCAAATACTACAATGTTGTTTAAATCAAATAAGCTTATATTGCACTTTCCGCAACACTTTTATGCTGCGAATTATATAACCATTTAAATATGAGTTTAAACGTAACAATTCTTTCATAAATCTTTTGTGAATGATTTTAAAGGAATAAATAAGTAATGTAAAGATGATTTGGAAGTTTTAATAGGAGTTTGAATAAATGGTTAAGAGGAATTGTTTATAACACTTAAACAATAATTGAAGAATATTGAATATAATAACGAATTGAGTATGCGGAAACGACTAGTACATTTGTCCCACCCGTGAGATATGGAAAGATAAAACCAGGTATTTAACTAAGGTTAGGGATGGAGCAACCAGTGCCTTGAACTTACCTGGCCTATGTTTTCTTTTCTTAGGCGAGGGGTGGAACAGATCGAAAGGAAAGCCCGGATGCTCCAAAATAAATATCAAATCATTTTAACTCAAGATAAAATAAAACGCGTTATAAATATTTGATAGAATGAAGCATTGATTTATCATTTATTATTGTGTTTATTTTGTTGATTGATTGTTTGGTTGTTTGGATTGCGCTCGACCAGTTTATGAGCATTGATTATTATTCATTGATTGTTGACTTTGCTCGACCAGTTTATGAGAAATTAATTATCTATATGCATGGGCTGGGTAGAAAATAATTGTAGGCTAACACCTTGTGATTTATTTCACAATTTGACTATAAGGTATTTATCAGTAATATTTGGTTCACTTCAATTAAATGAATTATTTTGAAAATTGGTTTTCAAATGGAAATGTTATGAAATCTTTTCCCTTTAAAAGAAATAGAAATGTTTGTTAATGGATATTTTGAAGTTATATTATATGAAAGTGGTTTATATAAGAATGGTTTTATAAAAATGCTTTATAAAACGGAAAGAATTTCGAGGACTAAACCTGATGGTTTTAAGATGATTTTTGAACAGATTTTGGAAATGAAAATTATTATAGATTTGAAAGTACTTGTGAATATTAGTGTGAAATGATTTATCGCTTCGAGATATAAAATGATTTGTTATGTTACCAATAATTCGGGTAACCCGTAACTAAAAAGTGGGCACATGTTTTTAGTACAGTCCGCTCTTGGAATAGAGGGATGTACTTATTTATCGATTATACGAAGGCTGGGACCCAATTGCCTTGTTATTGGGAGAAACCTTCTGATCTGGTGGTTTGATATGTTTTTATTACAATATTTGGGATTTCCAAATAAACTTTTCAAAAGTGATTTGATTTAAGATCCCGAAGTAAAGTATAATTTGAATATAAAAGATATATATATTTCAAAAGTTTTGAAATAAGAATTCGAGAATAAAGTCCAAAGAGATAATTTCTGTAAAGGTAATTAGATTTGAAAATCTAAAATTGAAGCTTAAGCATAAGTGGGTAGTTTTGGAAATTGCATATTATTTGTTGCATCGTAGGCTCCATGAGTCCTATTTGCGGTAGGAGAGCTACGTTGGCGTGATCCTGTATCTAATTGGGTACCCAATTAGATAGGGGTACATAGGCAGTCACAAGTGGTAGTGATCCAACCCTTAAAATAATATAACCCTTTCATGTTTATCTGTTATTGGTTGTTGTTTATCTTGCATTACTATATCTTTCCTGCTTACTATTTTATTCCGCATTTACATTGTTTATTGAGTTTGCAGGTAAGGATAGTGTTGTCTCTCTCATTAGAGTCGTGCAGTGGTAGATTTATAGTCTTTGTATTTGGTATGTATTAAAGCACACTTTGTAGAATTAATAAATAAATAAATTACTCTGATAAGCTGTATAATTGAAATTGTATCCTATACATTTAGTAATATTGAATATTTATCAAATATGGTGTATTAAGTTGGTAGTTTTCATTAGTAGTTTTAGAACGGACGGATTTTTCGGCAATTTTAACTGGCCCGAAAATCCGGGTCGTCACAATACCCTTATGAAGAAAGCTATGAAGTCCGTTAAAGGCTTGAATTCCACACTTAGAGAACTACTTTTGACCAAAGTACCATGAGCATCGAGATGATTATTTAAATGGCCCTGCTGTAGACTACTGATACTGAGGAGAAGGTAGCACCAGCACAAAATAAAGATGAAGCTCAGAAGGGATGATTTTGGGCTTGATGAGGGACATGTTGCTAAGGACTGCAAAGTGAGCTTGATGAGGGAGGAGTTTAAAGAGAGATGCTACCACTGCCAAGAGCAGGGACACTACAAGAATCGGTGTCCAAAGCTAGCTAAGAAGGGATAGAATAGGAAAGCTTATGCCATTGAGGCTGTACCTATCTTGAGTAGACTCCTCCTAGAGATCAGGGGAAAGCTGCAATGAAAGGTACAACTATTATTTTTAGGAATACTATTCGTACCTTATTTGACTCGGGAGTCTCACATTCATCCATGGCTAGAAATGTAGTTAACTCCTTGAGTTTAAAGCCCTTGTTGTCACTGACCCAATAGTCGTATCAAATCCTATTAGGGGGTTGACACACCTTTCTTTAATTTTAAAAGACCTAGTTATGGATTTATGTAACGTTGATTTTACATATAATGCATATGGTCTTGGTTTGAGAGGTATGGAATTATCCTAGGGATGAATTGGTTATCTTACTATGGGGCTATCTTAGATTGTAATAGGAGGATTGTATGGTTAAGGAGTTGTAGGAGGCGAGATATAGATGTTTGTTGTACACTTCCAAACTCAATCGAGTTAAGCTATATATATTCGTTGAGCCTATCGCAAGATGAGCTCTCATCCCTGCCCGTAGTTCAAGAATTTCCTGACATTTTCGAAGAAGTCTCGGGTCTCCTTCACCGAAGGGATATTGAGTTCAGAATTGATTTGGAGAAGGATGCTAGATCTTTCGCTCTACCATTAAGGCACATGGCCCTCAAAGAAAGGCGAGAGTAGGGCAAGAAGATTTTGAAGCTATTGTAGAAAAGATTTATTCGCCGAAGTACTTCTGAATGGGGAGCCCTAGTTGTCTTCGAAACTAAGGCGGATAGCTCTTTTAGGCTATACATTGACAATAGAGAACTCAAAAAACTGACTAAGAAGAATAGGTATCCCTTACCTAGAATAGTTGATTTGTTCGATCAACTTGTTGGAGTAAAAAATCTTTTTCCAATTAGACTTAGCCACTGGGCTTTATCAATTGAGGATAGCTGAGGATAACAAGCAAAAAACCGCTTTTTGCGCTACTGACGAATTGTACGAATGGGAAGTGATGCCTTTTGGGTTGGTAAATGCCCTTGCATACTTTGTAGATTTGATGAGTACAGTTTTTAGGGGGCAGTTTTATAATTCGTCGTAGGGTTTGTGGATGGTATCCTAGTATTCTCCAAAAGTGAAGGTGTGCACGAAAATCACATAAGAGAGGTACTAGGGACTTTGAGAAGGCGCCAACTAAAAGCTAAATTCTCAAAGTGTTATTTTTGGAAGAATGAGGCGAGATTTCTCGATCATATTGTCTTTAAGAAGGGATTCTCCGTAGATGCTGCAAAGGTGGAAGCTATTCAAGGCTGGAAGATTCTGAAGAATGCCTTGGAAGTTAAGAGTTCTCTTGGATTGACGGGTTACTAAAGGAAATTCATTAAGGACTTTGCAAATATAGTAGTCTCACTAACTCTCTTAACTAAGAAAAATCTAGTTTTTGCATGGGATGAGAAATGCACGGAAGCATTCGAGAAGTAAAAGGAGCCATTTGACTAGTGTGCTAATACTTACTATTCCAGATGGGACGAAGCCCTTTATGGTTTACACCAACGCATGTGGTATGAGATTAAGAGTTGTTCTTATGCAAGGAAGAAGAGTGATAGCCTATGCAAGTAGGAAGTTAAAGGACCATGAGAAGAGGTACCTAACTCATGACTTAGAGTTAGCGGCTATCGTCTTCGTTTGAAGATGTGCAAGCATTATCTTTTGGGAGAAATGTTTGAGTTGTGCATGGACCATATATCCCTCAATTACATATTTTTCCAAAAATATTTAAATCTTAGACAATAGAGGTGGATGACATTTATAACATCATATGACTTTGAGATACAGTATACCCTTCGAAAAGGGAATAGTGTCGCCGACGTCCATTGCCGGAGTTATCACTATAACAAAACTTGCTTTTAGTTTCATTATTTGGTAGCATTTCAAGCTATAACAACCGTTGGTTATTTTAAAATATAAAAAGGAAAAAAGAAAAAATAATAATTTAAAGGACAAAAATTTGTATATTTTAGCCTCAAGGACGCGACCTCAATATTTTAACCACAAGGACAAACATTCTCTTAAAAATTATTCATAAGAACAAATATTCTTTCAAAATTATTCATGAGGACAAACATTATTCCAAAACTGCTACCGAACTAAAAACTGCTACCGATAACTAAAAACTGATACCTAAAAACTGCTATCAATAACTAAAAACTGATACCTAAAGAAAGTTGTCCTTCAGACTAAAATACTGGGTCAACAATTCATGAAAATTTGGTTAAAATTTTCCTTCACCGCCCGTATCTCTTTTAACACTTAATTTTTTTTATCCTCCACCTCTCAGAAGTACAATGGAAAAAAAATCTTCATCTTCCAATCTCTCACAATCTTCATCTTCATCCCCAAATCCCTCATCTTCGCCATCCAAAATCGCCTGCCTAACTTTTAATTTTGTTACCTACACTGAATCGTAGTTTGAAGGAAGAAATCGATACCAGATCCAGTAGAATTATATAAATTTGGATCTACATAACTCTATTTGATGGGGATTTCAGATTGGAACTTAGCCGGGGTAATTAATTTATAGCCGATTAATAAGCTACCCGAAATATTGGATGTTTCTGAATTAGTCGATGGCTATCATATTTCTTTCTTTTTTAAATTGAAAACATATATGATTTTTCAACTTGTTTTCAAAATAATATGTGGTTGTTTTTTTATTTTAACCCAGTACCTTCAATTAAGCTTTGGTTTTATATCAATAGTTCGAGAAAAAAAATCTTAAATCATCCGAGCAAGATATTAAGTGAATTTTCCACATTTCACACTCTATACTAGTTTCAAAGATTTGACCATGAGCACAAGCATTGGTATCTTGAAATAAGTACATTATCACGGAACGTTCTAAAGTAAAAATACCGAATGAGTTGATATAAACGGTACAAGTATTTTGTGTTTGTATTTGTAACAACCCGATATTTTCAACCATTCGCATCCGCACATGTCGGACTTGAATTGCTCAAAATACCGCGTTGTAAAAAAAATTTGGCAGATCTCAGAATATACAGTAAATAAATAATCACAGATCACAGACACAGAGTATTTATTAATGCAGCGGAAGCAAAGAGATAGTAGTTCATGAAGCTACTATATAAATACATCAGAGTTAAACAAGATACAATGGAAGTAACCAGATGAAAATCGAGTACAAAACTGAATACATCATGGGATCACCGGATAACTGAAAGAGAATAGATAGCTGGATCTTCAAGCAAGGCTCCAACTCCGAAGGTGAATCTCGAATGTTGTATCACTCAGTCTGACCCGAGCGTAAAGCAAAACACAAAACACTCGAGTCAGGACATACATACTTATACAATGTAAACCAACTCAAGTGAACTGTAATAAAGGTACAAGTAACTTAAAGGATGCTTGGGATCGCCCATCCTCTAAGGATCCATTAAACTATTTACTATGTAGTAATATTGCGCTATTATAATAATGTCTAATAGTAAAATAAACATACTTTTAAATAGCATTAAGGGCTTACCCATATAGCCCTTAACACGTAATAGTCCCAGTAGTCCATCCAATATCATAGTCCCTCCTGATCGGGAAGTCACCAGAGGATACCACACGGGCTACGGGAGAAAACCAAACTCGTATAAGGCTTGCTATGGTAGGTGACACAACACGACTAGGCAATGCTAGGGTAGATATACCAATTACGCTTCCGGACTGGTGGTAGCACGTAGCTACTACTACCGCCCACCTCGAACAACACTCCCAAAATCAAAGGTGTGCACCAAACAATAACAAAGTAATAGAATGGCATACGAAGAAGTGCGTCCGATAAAAGGGGCTACCTTCTTAGTCCGTCAATCGCTCCTGTTTTAGCCACCTTATGCCAACTCACGGGAGTCGGGTCCACGTACATACCTCAATAGAACGTCGCCACCATCCTACTTCCTTCTGGAATCTCCACCGCGTACACATTTGTCAAAGTGGTTTTCGGTATCGACAGAGAGTATGCCCATATCCGATCCCGGTCTCTTTGTCAACCAATCGTTATTATAACCCATGGTTATAACTTTAAAAATAATATTTTATACTTCAAATTGAAATATCATTTCAAATCCAAAACTATATTCCTTTCAAAATAGTTTATACTTCGAAACCAAAACTATTTATTTCAAAACTATATTCAAAACAAAACCATATCATTTCCATTTCAAACATATACTCACTTTTATAATTCAAAAATAAAATATCATTTTCAAATTCAATTCTTTATCAAAATAAAGATCAAATCAATTTTAAACCATTTCAATGTATTAAATTATCACATCCTTTCAAAACTTCCTTCCAAATCATTTCAATATATCAAAATATCATATCTTTCAAAACTTTATTTCACATCATTAATATATATCAAAATATCACCTCTTTCAAAACTTCATTTTCAAATTTTCATTTGAGTAAAAATCCAAATATTCAACTTAATTACCTTCTAAATTCAAGATATCATTTATTTATTATCATTTCAAACCACCTTTTAAATAGTTTATATTTCCATCAAAATAATTCATTTAAACCATTTAAAGGTGTACTTATTATTCTTTCAAGTCAAGTATTCAATTTCCAAAGTTTTCAAGTCATTCTGAGCTCATTTACTAAGTCAAAAACCATAATTATTTAAAAAATTTAGCCTTCCACAGCATTTAGAAAGAGCTGCTATAAGTTATACTAGAAAACATTTTAATTCAACAAAGACAGCATTCTAAAAAATCATATTTTAACATTCAAAATGTTCATAAAATACTCTTTTACTTATGATTTTTAAACAGCAAACTTTTATAGAAAAATCCAAATTTTTCAATAATTTCACTTAACGAATTCAAGTGTACAATTTTCCCATTTATATATATATATATATATATATATTACATTTGACACTTTATTAACACTTAAATTTTCAAATTACCATTTCACAAATTAAACTAAATTTCCAATTTATTTAATTAACATAAACCTTTAATTTAAAACCAAATTCACATTTCCAAGCCAAGTTATATTTCAAAATTTCACATTTAAGCATTCATTTACTTAACCATTTTAATTTATAGAAAAATCAATAATACTTTATTAAATCATTTACATTCAAATTTAAATCAATTTATCATCTCTACCATTTTCCAAATATAATTATATTCCATTTTATTTATATAACTTAAACATCATTTTAACACCAAAATTCCAAATTTCCAAACTTAAGTTATATTTCCAATTTCAATTTAACTAGTCATTTACTTACATTTTTAACTTATAGGAAAAATCATAATTTCTCTATTTAAAATATTTTAAAATCTAGTTAAATCAAATTATCATAAATTTACATTTTAAAATACTTAAAAATATTCAAAAACACTTGATAAAATAACCACGGGCCTGTATATAGTTTTCTAACCTAGAACAAGTGATACAGATATATATCATTTTAAATTCGCAATTTAAAAAGAAAAATCCGGGTTCTATCATTTCAAACCCGCAGTCTCAAGTTAAATTAAATAAATAAAAACCGTTCAGGCCTATCATTTCATCCCATAACGATTCTTCCCTATTCTAAAGTCCGTTCGGGTATGTATCATTTCAACCCATAGTAAACCTAGTCTACAGGGAACTTGCAGTGTGATAATCAGATATAAATGAACAGTTAACAACATATATCAGCAACAGGTGATATGATAGATAAATAAACATGTTTAACATCATAAATTAATAAATCACAGGCAGGTATAACAACAATATATAATCATTCTACACATTCAATTGTTGTCGCTTCACATTTGCATAAGTATAAAATGTCGTGTGAGATTTACTCACCTCTTTGACGCTAGAGATTGATTCAACATAACAATATCCACACCGAAGAGCGCAATAAGGCACGATAAGATTTTAGAGGATGTGACAACCAGATTTAAATCTTGAAACAAAAAAAACAAAAAAAAAAAACAAAAAATCAAATCTAAGTATATGCTAATTCACATAAGAATACAACAATTTGAGTAAAGCTAAATGGAGGAATAAGTTGAATAAGATGACATGAACAAGTGGAGAAGACATGAGAATCAAAGAAAGAAGAAAAAGGAAAATAAGATATAGGCAGCCATTACATACCTCAAGTTCTTCACGTGAAAACAAAGTGTAGATGCAAGAGATGATAATACAATAGGCGGCTAAGGTATTAATAAAAAATTTTCTTTTAGGAATGCACGGCAACAAATTTGAACGGCTATGGTATGGAAACAAAAAAAAGATGGGTATATAAAGGCAGGAATTGAAAATGTAATGTATGCCCAAAATAAAATCAAAGTAACGTATCTTTAAATTGGTATGTTTCTTATCCATTTAATAAAAATATATGACAAAGAATCAATTCAAAATAACATACCATTTATATAAACATCATAGAAATAAATAAGAAATGGATATAGAAACATTTAAATAATACGTATAAATCTATTGCTATTTAGAACTTTGTACGTTACTTAATTTTCAAAGTATATATCCAAATTAAATGAAAAAAGTAGAACGGATGTTTTAAACCCAAAATAAAATCAAAGTAACGTATATTTAAATTGGTATGTTTCTTATCCATTTAATAAAAATATATGACAAAGGATCAATTCAAAATAACATACCGTTTATATAAACATCATAGAAATAAATAAGAAACGGATATAGAAACATATAAATAATACGTATAAATCTATTGCTATTTACAACTCTTCTTAAAAATGGTTTAAAATAAATCTTTGAGAAACAAAATAAAGTGAGAATGAGAATAAAATAAGTTCTTAAGAAAAAAAATAAATAAATAAAGAATTTCTTTAATTAATTGAAACTGGAAATTAAAATTATAAACAAAATACAACTGACACTGAAAAATGTCAATTACACTTTAAAAATGTTTTAAGACCAAAATATATACATAACATATTATTTTATCCATATAAAAATAAATTAGAACATTACATGACCAAATAAAATATTATTTATATAAAATTAAAATAAATAATTTTGTTAAATACAGCAATTTGCACACAATAGTTAAAAAGGCATAACTTTCACATTATAAATTAGATTTCAACAAAACGAAAAACAGTATTCCTAAAATTTTATTTACTTTCAAAATAAAAGATAAAATTCAATTTTTCAAACTTTTAAAATTTTAAATTAAAAAGTCAAAGTTTGACCATATTGACAAAATTCACATTTCCGGAAAATATTTTATTTATTCATGTGTGGAATTCTAATCCACACCAAAATTTATATTTAAATAAAAAAATTATTAAATAAATAAAACATTTATTAAAATTTTTAGGTTGAAACATAGATGGTTGGGATGGCAAGCAAAGTGGGAGTAAATGCTAAGAAATGGAAAAGGCATAAGTTAAGGAGAAAGAAACATATACATGTTTTATTCTTAAATGCAAATGAAAATGAGGAGTTTTGAAATGAGAAATAAATCTTCTCGTATATGATTTGCAAATGAGAAATAAACGGCTAGGAAAAGAGTTTGTATAGCTAAAGCAAGAAATAAAGAGGCCATGTAGAAAAAGGCAAGAAATCAAGCAATGACCTGATGGATTTAATTAATTTCTTTCCTTTGTATTAACAGTTGTTCTTAATTATATTGAATTTGTTAAATGTATACATTTATTATGATTGAATCCTCAAATAAATTCATTCAGATAAGTTTCATTCTTTTATATTACCTTATGAATAAAATATGCATTTCCACTTTAACATTCCTTCCTTATTTAATTACAAACTTTATTTTTCTTCATATTGAATTACCAAAATTTTATCAATTTAACAAATTTAATTATTAAAAATTTATGGGTCGTTACAGTATTAATGGCAGTGTAATGAAAATAACATTACGGTCTAACGTAAAAACTTAGAATGGCTAGATTTTATGAACAATAAGCAAGAATGTCTTGAGGTGTGTATGCATGTCTATATTTATATGTGTGTATGTATATTAGAAGTTTGTGCACTAGTTACATATCATTCCTGATCCAATCAAGTACTACATAATCTTCTCAACCTGCCTCGTATCACACTTTCCGCTCAAATATAAATAATTATTAAGCAAATCATCATGTCTGTTTTCTTCTGTAGTCCACATCCTAATCCATATAACCCAAGTCATGTTGCTTGAGAAAGTGTCATCACTGATTCCATCAGTTGTATTTAGTATCGTCTGATATGTGGGCAGAGCCTCCTCTGTTATCATGTTTCCAACCAATGATACAAAATATTCATTGGGAATCTCAGCTGCTCATTCTCTTATCTCTTTGACATCATCCAAAAATTCCTCGAATGATGGTTCAGGAAGAAAATCCTGAGGCTGCCACGATTTTTCTACTAGCTTTATTGTTGTTAGGAAGTTTTTATCTACCCAAAATGTCACTTCCATTGATCTAAGAATTTCCACTTTTTCTGAAGGTAATCGACTTCATATGTTACCATCATAAACTTGTCTGCGTATATTTATTTCATCTTAAGCAATATAAGTATTTAACGTACATGATTGATGGAAATTCATGAGTGCTATTAACCACATAATATTAAACATGATGAACTATATTTGTGAAGATAGAATATGGTAAATCACTTTACTTTTAAGAAAAACTTATTTCTTTTTTGTTTTTAGTAACGTAGTCTTTATGTCCAATTTTTGAAAAATAAACATCAATCAAAAAATGATGAACTATTTTTGTGAAGATAACTTGTGATACTCTATAAGAGGAATTTATTTCCGATATGCTTTTAGTAAGGTGGTATTTAAAATGTCTGGCCACTATCTGTAGAGAAAAGCATGTTGTTATCTTCGTAAATTCAAAATGTTTCAATAGAAATATTTTTGTTCTTGATTAAAACAATATTAACTTAGAACATAAAATATAAATAAATAAATAAATAAGTGGTAACAATATGTTAACTTTGTAACAAAATCCCATATTCTTACCTTATCTGCTATGCTCTTTGCTTAATTCTATGACTTTATTGTTTCTAAAGTATTCTTAGCTTCATGAATGATAACTGATATTAGAAAGTAGAAATTTGGTCATTCTATATCAAGTAAATACTAATAATTTGCAGACCCAAGTTCTAGATATTGCACAAATCTAGCTCCTTGTCATCACATAATTATCTTGAATTTGAATACAAAAATAATGGAGATGTTTGGTTGAAAGAACTCAGTAGGGAAAACAGAATAAACATAACGTGTTCAGCTATGAAAGTAGCACTATTTAGTGGATAGTGTTATACGTCTAGTATACCAAAACAGAGAATAATCAAATATAAACTCATCGCACAAGTTTATAACTCAGATTTCCACTACACTGGAATTCTGTATTAATTATAATAACAGTATGAATGTTGTAAATAAGTTACAACAACAGCAGTATACTATTTTGAATAAATAGTATAACCAGAATAACGAATAGAATATAGAATAATGTATATAAATATACAAACAGACTAGAATTCTAACCAGATTAAGTCTGAGGCTCGTCGTAACGATTTCCTTAAGAATTTTATTTCAAGATTCTCCCAGGATACAACAGACGAATTCTGTTCGAAATTGTAATGAGTATATCACTCTGTGATTTATTGTATGCAGGAGCAGGGAAGAAGAAGAGAAGGGAACGATATTGAATTGGAATGGGATTAGAATGTGATCAGGATTCTCTCCTATTTATAATTTTGTCTGCATCCCTTCAAACAGTCGCGTCTGCTTGACGGGTCGCACCTGCTGCCTTTTGAACGCTGCTGTTCGTTAACGGGTCGCACCTGCCTGCTGCTTGTATCCGTTCGGCCGCGCCTCCTCAGTCGGGCCGCACCCGCTTCTGTTCTCCCGTGCTTCGTCAGTTAGGTCGCACCTGCTCTCTTCGGAAGTCGCACCTCCTCAGTAATCCGCGTCCGCTTTATGAACAGTCGCGTCTGTGCGTATAGCCTGCAACTGTTAAAAAACCCGGCCCAGTTTTGCAGTAAAATTAGGATCATATTAGACCCAAACCCAAACCCGAGCCCCACCCGGTTCGGTCGGACGGACGGCGGCGGCGGCGCGCGCGTGTGTGGTGGAGATGCATGGTCTCCCTCCTCATAACGAAGCATACATTTGGGTGCCCCTAGGCCCCAACACCTTCATTACAAAGCCATATATAAACTAGGCTTTGTTTGTATATTTGGTGATGTGGGACAAGTGTATTTTCATTTACACTTTATGCTTTAGGAATTCCAACAATCCCCCACATAAATGATAATATACTTTTCCCCCACACAAAGCGAAATATCATAGAGTACATATGGAATAATGCTTTATCGTGGATAAGTAGATATTTCACTTTGAACTTTCCCTAGTTAAAACTTATCGGATCTACTTGGCTAATCGGTGAATTATTTCATCTTGAACCGTCGGCCTTTATTGTATATCCAGATAATAAGCTTTACGAAGCATTGATTCCCTTCTCATCCAATCTCTTGGTTGTGTTCATTTTGGTCCTGAACAAATTTGTTTGGTTCTGTGAGTGTTTATAGAAAATATAAGCCTTTAATATTCTCATAGAGCCGACCCAGCTCACACTAACATAGGTGATCGCAACCATTAAGAGTATCTTACATATACCCCACTTGTTATATTCAAGGTATGGTCATCATTCAAAAACATAGTTTTAACCTTTAAATACTTCTGTAGGCATGCATTTATATTGTGCACCATAGGAATGGAGTTGGACTATGTCCAAGCAAATGCATTACGTCTTGAGTTACTCAGAACTGGTTTGCCTATTGATCCTAGTCCGTGGGATCTCCATTCGCTAGGATAGGTTTCCGTATAAGATAACTCTTGGTGGTTTAGGCTTTTAAACCCATTCCCCTCGATGCGCAGTCAATTTTCTCTCTTGATAAACCTTTAGTAAATGGATCCGCTAGGTTATCATTTGTTCTCACATAATCTATGGAAATAGTTCCATTTGAGAGTAACTACCTAACTGTGTTATGGCGTCGACGAATATGTCGTGACTTTCCATTATACACAAAGTTGTGCGCTCTGCTTAGCGCAGCTTGGTTATCACAGTGTATGCATATGGCCGGTACAGGTTTAGGCCAAAATGGAATATCTTCTAAAAAGTGACGAAGCCATTCTGCTTCTTCGCCTGCTTTATCTAAAGCGATGAACTCCGATTCCATAGTGGATCGAGCTATGCATGTTTGTTTAGTAGATTTCCATGACACTGCTACCCCTGCTAAGGTAAATACATAACCACTCGTTGATTTTGATTCCTCTGAATCAGCAATCCAATTTGCATCACTATATCCTTCTAGGACGGCAGGATATTTTCCATAATGTAAGGAATAATTAGTGGTATTTTTTAAATATCCAAGCACTCTCATTAGTGCTTTCCAGTGTTCCTTTCCTGGATTGCTTGTATACCTGCTTAATCGACTTACTGCATAAGCTATATCAGGTCTTGTGCAATTCATGAGATACATGAGACATCCTATTACACGAGAGTATTCCAGTTGCATCACACTCTCATTAGTGTTTTTATGCAGTACTTCTGATGGATTAAAAGGTGTTCTCACTCCTTTAATTCCATAGTCTTGGAATTTTTCAATCACTTTGTCTACATAGTGTGACTGAGATAATTCAATTCCATTAGGTGTTCTTATTATTTTGATTCCCAAAATAACGTCTGTAACTCCTAAGTCTTTCATATCGAAATTGCTAATTAACATCTTCTTTATGGTCTCTCTTACCTGAGTATTTGGACCAAATATTAACATATCATCTACATATAAACAAATCATCACATATGATTGTCCAATTTGTTTATAATAAACACATTTATCACATTCATTTATACGAAAACCATTTCTCATCATGACACTATCACTACACCAGAAAAGACTTTTGGTAGTATTGAAAAAACGCTACCATAACTTATGGTAGCGTTTTAGAGAACGCTGCTATACGACATGCAACTAAAAGTCTAAAACTTTTTGTTGCGTTGTAGTAAACGCTACCAAAAGTCACTTTTAAATGCAACTAGTATTTTCTGTAGGATTTAAAAAACGCTACCAAAAGTCACTTTTAAGTGCAACTATAGGTATTTTCTGTAGGATTTAAAAAACACTACCAAAAGTCACTTTTAAATGCTACTATTTACGGTTGATGGTTTATACCATTTCCAGCAATCGCTTATATACTATTCATATTAAAACGAACGATCAATCGCATAATTTTCATATATTCAAACAAATAATTAAATCACATAATTAGCATATACAAACAATCAATCATATGATCAACATATTCAAATAATTGCAAAAACATGCTAATCTCACAATCAAATATAATATCCATAATCAATTCGATAGTAGTTTTTCAACAAAATAAGTCACATACTACAAGCATTCACAGACAAGTTTCCACAAATGGTACTAACAAAATACGACAACATATATAACAATTAAATTCATGTTCGTTGCTTGATTACCAATAGTTTTTTGTTGTCGACAGTCTTTGCTTTGAAATAGCTAATTACCTGCAAACGAGTTTAACAATCAACAATATATATATATGTATATATATATATATATGTATATATATATATGAAAATCATGTAATCTATAACTCGATATTCTATATTAACACATATTAAAAAAAATTGTTCTATTTTTATATGCATCCTATATAGTTCCCTAACGAATACACAATTTTCAATTTACACAGATATTTAGATCAAAACTGGGTTAGAAGTCTGACTGGATTTCATTCTATGTGCAAATTGTGTATTCAGTACTATGGGTAGATTGTGTATTCAGTACTATGGTCAAGTTAAATCTTATAAAATATGAAAAAGTATTTGGAACGTCCGTAATCCATCGATGATGCATCCATCCACTAATTGAAATGTACAATTTTCTTTACCCTTGTCATTTTCTATTGATCTTTTGATATGAGACAATCAACTCCAAATATAGAGTGAAAATGCTATTTAAATTGATAGAGTAATAATTCAATTACCTATCTAAACCAACATAATGTCTGTAATAATGTAATACTTTGTATTTTGATAAAAAATATGACCTTGGTATTCTTGAATCAAATCAATATGCTTCAGTCTTGGTACGATTTGCAAGCGCACCAATGAGATTTCCACATGGAAAGGTCTGCATATATATACCAATATATATTAGAAAATAGTTCTGCAAAAATGTACATGTACAAAAGAACAAAGTATTAAAAGAGATAAGTCCACATGTACAAAAGACTTTGCAATACCCCCTCCCACTCGATATTATTCTCCAGCTAACACGGATTAGACCCCACAACAACCACCTCTTCTGGATTGGAGTCATCGCAACCAAGCTTCGCTTTTTCTCACCTCGGCTTGCATCCGTAATAGCATTTATGTTTGCACCATACTTTGTTAACTGCTCATTTCAAGATGGCTGGTGCCTCAACATATATCCACATTCTCTAGTCACATTGTTCTTAACCTCAGCATCCGCCCTTAGCTAGTAGTATACCTCCAACAAGCACACTGTTACTGCACTTCAACTAACTTAGTTTCAGCAAACTATATAACATATCAGCCATCACACATCAAAGAAAGTCGACCTCCTATCCTCAGATCGGATCCCTGCAAATAGTTTCAGGCTTCAGCCAGCTCAGTGCCAGCTTCACATCAGATCTCTATAAACCTCTCCCTTCGGACAAGCCTATCTCCGGATGTGTGCAGTGCAACTCAAACTTCGGTAAAGTCTTCTGACTAGCCACATTCAGTTTCAGTGATCGGCCATGTCTCCCTTTTGATAAGCATTTACTGTTGTCTTTTGAATCCTTGAAACGTGAGCTGCTTCATTTTGGTCTTTCCTATTTTGCACCTGCTTTAGTTTCATGGCATCTTATGCTGCAATAATTCCATGACCGTACAGTTCTTTTGGTAATGTTGAATTCAAGGCAAGTAAAAATTTATTTGTTGCGTTATCTTTTAATTAGCACGGGAGAGCATCATTTGGTAGTGTTGACAAGACATATCATCCCAGATGGTTTACAACATATACCAAAGCTGCTGAACAATAAATTTAGAGTAAATATTTGTGGAGTGCATGACTACATGCACATAATTATGAAGCTGAAAGAATGCATCTAACATGCAGTTTACCTGGAGATGGAGATGGGGTCCTACAGGAGATATTGCTCGCAAACATGATGGAGTACTGACAAACCGTGATTGGATTAATATAACTTTCCAACATCTTGAGAGCCAACCAATGCCATATATTCCTATTCTGGAGACCACTCACCCATCATCTTCAATACTTGCATTCAAACTATTGCCAATGGCCTGAAACCATTTAAATATCTTATTCATTGGCATAAGAATCCAAAAACAAAGATACAGGTGAACCATTTTCCAAATTTTCAAAATCGGAAACCAACTGTACACCATAATCAAATATAGCGGAAATCAAGATGGCCATCGAAAAGAACAATGTAATAAATCACAAAGAAAATACTGATCTCTGAACTCTCGCCGCTAAATGGCAGGAACTACTAGAGAGCACACTAACCAAATTTTTACTACATCTCTCCTCTGTGCTTTCCCATTTGCAACTGCCTTCATCATATATTATCACTTGATTAACGAAGGATATTATAATTTTCACCCACTAATTTTATATGAACTACTTATCTATACTTATTAATACTGAATATAACTTTGACTTTGCATCATATGTTATCACATGATTATAAATGTGCATTTCTAGGAACAAAATTATTTTTTCACTAACCTTCAAAGAATTTTTTTTACTCAATACTAGGTCTTTTCCACTCCATATGCAAGGAATCTAAAAAGGAGAAATAACATATCAATATAAACTACTAACTCGTGTTTCAAACGTATAAAGCACAATTGACAAAATTTTGATTTCATATACACATGAACTCAAAATCAAACTAAATCAAGGTTTTCTCAACGTACCTCTCATCTATAAATGAAATAACCACTAACGATAACTTTAGAAGTAACCCAAACCATACATACTCCATGTAGCAATAGTAGAGAGAGATGGGAGATCATATTTCATGAGTGACTAAGCAAATTATAGCAAATAATACAATAGTAATTAAAATTGGTGACAACAATCTGGTGTGTTCTCTCATTATGATCTTTTTTTCTGACCAAGGTATACAAATATAAGTCTTTACCGCTAGATAATACCATATGTGTGTATAAAGTCACCCGTTTCAGAAATAATAGTTGATAAATGAACAATCTTTCACAATAAAGCTCGTGTTTGACTTTGTATGGGTTACTTAATAAACCAAGATGCAAGCACTTATGACTATATAGCAACTGCTATGTTAGTTAACGAAATAAAAGGAGGACAGGAACATACCAAATAGTGCACTTGCAAGGCTATTATTTTCCATGTATTCATACACAAGTAGTAATTGATTTCCTTCAATACCATATCCATAAAGTCTCACTAAATTCGGATGATGTAAAGTAGATATTAACCCAACCTCATTAATAAATTCACGGTTTCCTTGCCTTGACCGGGAAGAAAGTTGCTTCACCGCTATCTTTGAACCATCTCGCAGCACTCCCAGAAATTAAAATTAAGAACGTGAATTAAAGGATGAAGTGTACAAATCGTATCAATACAAGATTATAATCGTTACCTTGTAAACATGACGAATCTGCCTTCGCCTATTTTGTTTGCAATATCAAAACTCTTGGTGGCAGCTTTAATCTGTCTCAGGGTAAATGTACTAGTCTGCAACTCTAGACCTTCATGTTCGCCATGCATAGCATGTTTTCTTCTTCAGCAAATCCAAACTATGATTTGCATCTAGATTAAGTTGTAATACTTCAGTTAGAATAGTATGATATAATCAATCATCTTCTATATAGCATGTATCGCACAAAATGTTGACATTAAACACATATATCTGAAGATTCTTTGCTGTATATTATTCTCTTCATAAAAATTAACATGTATTGGTTTCCAAATTGAATTAAAAGGCAGGAATCCATCGTAAATAAACTAATATACTTTTAGAACAGCTGCTTTAGTGAATGTTCTTTGGTTTACATTTTACTAGTGGTAAGATAACTATGTGCATGTTCCAAAAATTGGATAAAGACATAAGAGCTAAATCTACCACTGTATGACTGGTGTGACTTTGACTAAGTGGGGTTTAGAGGACATGGTAATATAATTCAAATAAAAATAAAAATAAGAAATAGTGAAACAAACCTCTTCAATATTGACATCTGAAGAAATAAAACCAGGTTTGGTTTTGCCACTGAAAACAATTTCTGTAGATGCTCTAGATCCGTATAACTAAGGGTACTTTAGCAGTGTTTTTTGACTTATATCTTTGTCCAATATTCCAACTATTATTGTCGGTAGAGTATAGATGACAGAGTAATGATATATTGCCATAGCTTGTACACCTCTCGCTAGGAATAATAACTCAGTGAATATGAACACAAGAGATGGATGGTAACTAGTACACCATATTTCCAAACTTGTCTGTAGAATCTTTACGCCACAACTTCCGCAGAGAAATTTGGATCTGTATCCCATTTGTATCCACATCCTCTATTCAATAGTACATATCAAAACTTAGAAAACTATATAAAACTACCATATACAGCATGGTCGTTATTGTTTCATTATAGTAAACTGTTATCTTAAGTTCATTTCATTTGAAAATAATATTGTTAACAGCAACCCTGCTCATTTCTGCTTAATTTAAACCATGGAATACATGAAAATTTTAAATGATCGTACCAAACAAAGATTAAAAACAAACGACAATTAAGTATATAGTGATGCATCCCATAATCTTATGTTCAATACTTAATCAAGTAATAAAAAACAGCACTATAAAATCTATATATCCACACCTATCACTTCGCATTCTATACAAAGTCACAAACAGTTGAAAAGGGAAGCAAAGGTACCAGCCTGCATTGTATTAACAGTAGCGTTAGTCTTTTCACTCATTAACAAAACAAACGCAGTAGGAATAGCTATATACTGGGGTCAAAATAGGAACGAAGGCAGTTTGGTAGATACTTGTGCTACTCAAAAACATTTATTTTCCAAAACCCCAAAACTAAAATTGAAAATTCATATAAACTTATTGTTTATGATTCCAGAAGTAAACATATCAGTGACAAAAATGATGTTCCTCTTTGAAATATCCACCCATGGCAAATAAACCTTCATAATATTTTGTGTTTCAAAGTTTCCAACAAATGGATCTCTCAAATGTAATCTTTCTATGTCGTCTAGGCATTGAAGAAAATCATGAAGCTTCACTTGATTCCAAGCAACTTCAATTTCTTCATACTCAGCGAAAACTTTATAGCTAAAAATTCATGAAAACATCAGTAAAAAAGCCATTAATTAGAAATTAATATTCTCATCCATGTACAAAAATATTGAAATGAAGATTAACCCTAACCAGTCTTTGAATAAGTAATTGAACTTAATTTAAATTCCAAACTTATTGCAGGAAAAGTTGGATCGAACCTTATAACAAGTAAAAATAAATCAGGAAGCATCAAATCAAGATTATGAATTCAAATCTCATTCAAATTTGAACGAATTTGATAAATCAATGAATCTATTGAAAGCTCACCAGCTTGGCATGGAAGGCTGAGAAATGAAGCGATGTTGTGGAGGCATTCGGTTGGCAAGATACTAGTGGTGATGGATGAGGTTCTAAGTTGAAGATAAAGGAGGTATGCTTTTTATGAATCGGAGAAATTTTTTGGTTTCAGAATCAGGAGAAGTTTATTTTACGGTTTTGGGTAGGGAATCGAAATAATTAAGAAAGGAAAGCGGGAAGGAAAAGATTCACCGTTTCTAGGGTGGGATTAGATTAGTAGCGTTGATTTCTTGTACTTTTTTAATCTTTTAAGTCAATGGTAGCAATTAGGTATTAAACGCTGCTATATTTTGCTACTAATAACTAATTTTCTTGTAGTGTATCAAATTTTGCGTGCCATTGTTTTGGAGCTTGTTTTAGTCCGTATAATGATTTTACTAATCTACATACTTTGTTTTCATTTCCTTTGGAAACAAAACCTTCAGGTTGCTCCATGTAGATCTCCTCATCGAGATCTCCATTTAAGAATGCTGTCTTTACATCCATTTGATGAATTTCTAGATTATAAATCGATGCCATTGCTATTAGCATTCTTATAGAGGTTATTCGTGTTACCGGTGAATATGTATCAAAGAAGTCTACTCCTTCTTTTTGACGATATCCTTTGGCTACTAATATGGCTTTATACTTGTCGATAGAGCCATCTGCTTTCATTTTCTTCTTGAAAATCCATTTGCAGCCAATAGGTTTTATTCCAGGTGGAATATCAACAATTTCCCAAGTTTTATTACTTAGAATTGAATCAATCTCACTTTGGATTGCTTCTTTCCAACATGAAGATTCAGAAGATGACATTGCTTCCTTGTACGTTTGAGGTTCATGTTCTAACACATATGTGAAAAAATCCGAACCAAATGTCTGGGAAGTCCTAGCCCTTACGCTTCTTCTTGGTTCAACTTCCTCAATCTCATGATGAGTTTCATCTTCATGTGAATTGCTTGATTCTTCTCTTGTCCTTTTAGGGACATTATTCCCTTCATTCCTTTTGTGCGGAAACACGTCTTCAAAGAATGAGGCATCTCTAGATTCCATGATTGTATTTACATGAATATCAGTTATATCAGACTTGAATACCAAAAATCTGTAGGCACTGCTATTTTGGGCTGGCCCTAGATAGTAACAATCTACTGTTTTTGGTCCAAGTTTGACTTTCTTGGGAGGCAGAACTGGAACTTTTGCCAAGCACCCCCACACTTTGAGGTATTTAAAACTTGGTTTGTGTCCTTTCCATAACTCATATGGAATTGTTCCTGTTTTATTGTGAGGGACTTTGTTTAATATGTGATTAGACATATTTAAGGCTTCCCCCACAAGTTCGTCGGTAGACCAGAAGTTAAAAGCATGACATTAATTATGTCTTTTAATGTTCTGTTCTTCCTCTCGGCTACACCATTTTGTTGTGGTGAATATGAAGCCATTGTTTGATGAATTATACCATTTTCGGCACAGAACTGTTCAAATGGTGATTCATATTCTCCACCTCGATCAGATCTCAATATCTTGATCTTTTTATTTAACTGATTTTCTACCTCAGCTTTGTACTTTATGAATGATGTAATTGCTTCATCTTTACTATTTAAAAGATATACATAGCAATATCACGTATAATCGTCAATAAACATGATAAAGTACTTTTTCCCACCTCTTGTAGGTAATGATTTAAAATCACATAAATCTGTATGAACCAAACCAGTGGTTCAGTGCTTCTATCAACAGATTGAAATGGTTTTTTAACCATTTTTGCTTCTACACATGTCTCACATTTGTAGTTCTTATCTACTTGGAATTTTGGAATTAATCCCAAGTTTGATAATATTTTCATTTTTCGGAAATTTATGTGTCCTAATCTATCATGCCATAGTAAAATTTCGTGCTCAAGCAAGTAAGAAACTTCAATTTTATTAATAGCACAATCAGAATACATTGTTTTATTGCCGATAACGGCTACATTTGCCTTAAATAGGCCATCACATAAATATCCCCTTCCGATATACATTCCAGCTTTGGACAGAACCATCTTGTCTGACTCGAACACCATTCTGAATCCTTTCTTTGATAATACTGCACCAGAGATGAGATTCTTGCGTATGTCTGGAACGTGGAGCACGTCATTCAACTTGACAGTTTTTCCTTAAGTAAACTTGAGGATTACTGTGCCACTGCCTTCGATCATAGATACTGCAGAATTACCCATATAGAGTTTTTCTTCATGATCGAATTTCTTGTATGTAGAAAACATGGATTTGTCAGAGCAGACATGACGAGTAGCGCCTGTGTCCACCCACCATTGGTTAGAATTCTGAACCATATTTCATTCAGATACAACTGCCGAGAAGTTGGACTCATCCACTTCCATGTTGTCTACTAAATTTGCCTCTTTGTTGCGGTCCTTTTTGAGTCTGCAATCTCTAGCAGCATGTCCAACCTTTCCATAAACCCAACATTCACCATTAAACTTTTTGGTTCGTTTGTTGTCTTTTGGTTTGTTGTCTGGAGCTTTCCTTTTCTTCTGGAAATTCTTATTTTTGTTTTTGGTCTTTGAATCTTCAGCCATAAATGCCTCCTCGCTTTGTTTTGTAATTCCACGATTATCTGCCTCAATTTTCAATCGGACTATGAGATCCTGTAAAGAGATTTCCTTCTTTTTATGCTTTAAATAATTGCGGTAATCTCTCCACGACGGTGGCAGTTTTCCCGTGATGGCTTCAACCAAAAATAATTCTCCAACCTTATGACCTTCCGCTTCGAGTTCATGAATAATGATTTGTAGTTCATGCAGTTGAGCAGTCACCGGTTTGGAGTTGACCATCTTGTAGTCCATGAATTTGTCTACAATGAATTTCTTAAGACTAATATTCTGCGTCTTATACTTCGTGGCAAGTGCATTCCAGAGTGCTTTTGCTGTCTTTAGAGCTTGATATACTTTGTATAGCACCTTGTCGAGACAATTCAGAATATAGTTTCTACATAGGAAATCAGAATGTTTCCACGTAGCAACATCTGCTTCCTTGCCTGGTGCAGAAATCGGTTCCTCCTCCTCGAGATACCGTTGCAGACCGAGTGTGGTGAGGTAAAATAACCTCTAATTCTTCCGTGTTAAAAAATCGTCACCATCTCCTTTGAAAGGATCGGGCATGTTGTGTGTAGTAGCCTTTGTTGAAAGCTCTACTGTTGCCATCTCTGTTTTAGTGAAAATAGAAAAATTCTTAAGATGTTATACGTCTAGTATACCAAAACAGAGAATAATCAAATATAAACTCGTTGCACAAGTTTATAACTCAGATTTCCACTACACTTGACGGGTCGCACCCGCTGCATTTTGAACGCTGCTGTTCGTTAACGGGTCACACCCGCCTGCTGCTTGTATCCGTTCGGCCGCGCCTCCTCAGTCGGGCTGCACCCGCTTCTGTTCGCCCGTGCTTCGTCAGTTAGGTCGGACGGACGGCGGCGGCGCGCGCGTGTGTGGTGGAGATGCATGATCTCCCTCCTCACAACGAAGCATACATTTGGGTGCCCCTAGATCCCAACACCTTCATTACAAAGCCATATATAAACTAGGCTTTGTTTGTATATTTGGTGATGTGGGACAAGTGTATTTTCATTTACACTTTATGCTTTAGGAATTCCAACAGATAGTGGCAATACATAATAAAAAATAATCTATGGACTGACGTTATAGATAGATATCCAACCTACCAAGTATGGTTCATTTTTTTTTGCTTTTGTAGGCCACTTCAAACATTCATGATAACCTCATTCTTATTCTTTTATTTCTAAACTTATTTGGTGGACCACACAATCTCAATTATCAGTCCATACGTAGTTAAGCTATCTCTAAGATTGGCTTTCATTTTTACCGATATGTATAATACTTGAGTTACTCAGCTAATCTGATATTTACAGGTGGAGAAAATGGTGCAATTCATATTTTTGATGCGGGAAGCTGTACAAAGCATTATAATATTAGGAGGCTTGCTAGTTGGAAACCATATTCTGGACCTATTAATTCGCTTGCTTTCGAGTACAGACTAAAATGAACAAAAAAAGGGAGATTGAATCAGAGCATGGTAGGTCCTAAGAAGAATGGAATTTGGGTTGCTAAGCAACGTGATAGGAAATCTTGAATTTGGATAATTGGTTTTAGGTAATTGGTCATTTTTTAACGAAGTGCTCGTTACTCTTTTAGATTCTATAACATGATATACTTTGCTCTTTAAACTGTTTATGTTGAACATATATCTTCTTTTCCCTCTATAATTCAAGTACGGAGTCTAAATGCTTTGCTTGCAAATGCAATTGAAATATTTGATTTTTATTATGTTTAATACTATGTTTTACTTTGATTTTGTTTTTAAAGGAAATGGTTAGAAGTAGACTTATTAGCCATGAACATTTTATTTTGATAGGGTTGACACCACAACATAATAATCCTAACTGAAATGCCATTCACCACATCCTATCGGGACATTTTTTTTGAGTTTGCATCAAATCCTATGGAGGCATTTTTAAGACCATGATGCTAGAATCAGGTTACTTGTTCCTGCATCTAGATATTTAGAATGCACAAGAGACCGATCAGCAGCTGAGATGAACAAGAACTACACCGATCAGCAGCTGAGATGAACAAGAACTACGAGAAGCGAGCCTAGAGTGGGAGGAATAGATTGCAACACGACCATCAACAAGTGGGAGGATGTACTACAATCATCCTGAAGTGTAGAAAGCTCTTCATGTAAACTAGTATAAATCGCACGTATGTGCATCCGATAGCTTTGGTGGTCATAACATTTTTATTTCAAAAAGTTACGTTGATGGTGTCGAATGCAAATTTATAGTGAAATTATTTTTAAGAGTGCTAGGAAAGGGGATGGTGGTGGAGGTTGTAAACGGACGGTAAAATTCAGTTGGTGGACAAAGGGTATTTTTGGAATTTCAAAAGGACTTGGTTGAAATTTTATTCATCGAATTCTCATTATTAATAGTAGCGATATATATTAGATGATACATTACAGATGGGATACATGCATGTTTGTTTCCTTAAGTTAGATTATTGTTGATATTATCTATCTAATATAGATGAAATATATATACATGTATATAGTTTTGAATACATGTGGCAGTGATGTAGTGGGGATAAACTGGGGAGATTCGCCTAAAACAGTGTTGCCCATTTATCAAGAGCTTATTGTCGTTGGTTTACATGTATGGTTCTTTAGGTATTGCTTATATCTATCAGTAAATATACTTCATAGCAATGAATCATGCATAATAAATATTGGATTACCTTACTGCTTTTCAAGCTAACTTTATCTATCTCATATTCACATCGTTAAACTTTTACTAAAGCATTGCAAATGCTTTACTATCACAATCTAATTGGCAATACCTTTTTGGTCATCATGCATCAAATTATTTATATCTTAAATCCTTTTAGGGGTGGTGGAGAATCACTAAAGAAACTTCATTTATTAACAAAGGCAGAGTCAGAGTTTTCCATTCGCTACAATAGGATTACAAATATTAAAGTCTGAGGTCATTATTATCTGTGCTAATTTAGAACTGTTTATAGCTTGGCTTCATAGTATCTCTAAAGTATTTTTATAGTTGACCTGTGCTAATTTAGAACTGTTTGATACACTTCTTTTGGGACTGCAAATGCTAGTAAGTTTCTTTGGAACAATACAAGAGTGATAATCAATTCTTTAGGAGTTGGAAAATGAGCTAATTTTTCAGATTCGGGAGCGTGCTGATCATCTATGTATTTTAGTGTTCTTTGATCAATCAATATGAATACAGTTTGAGTTTGTTGACTGTAAAAAAAATTGATTGCAAGGCAGAGCAATTATTTGTTGATTGTAGTGGAGGCATGGTAGAGTTATTAGATTGTATTAGTATCAAAGTGAAGCATTGTTTTGTGATACTAATACATACTAACAAAAGACTAAATGAAGATTTTTTTTTTTGGAGTATAGCAGGATAGTAATGCATACGTATAGACCATGTTACGTGGTTGCAGTTTGCATTTCATAGGTTCAATCTTTTAGGATTCATGTGCCTGGCCTATTTACGTGTATCAATATTCATTTTACAAAATTTGTACCAATATTCATGTTTCATGTGTACAATCTTTGTGATCAGTGTATATCAATATTCACGTGTATATATGCCTCGTGCATGTGTATTTGTATCAATTTATAAATACATGTACATTTGGCTGTGTACAAATGTAACACCACCTCATATTTTTAGTAACATTATTTAGGACATTTAATTAGTTAAATAAAATAAAATAATGTAAGTTGATTAATGGATTGAGATTTGTGATTAAATAAAGGGCAGTCGTGCCATGTTAACAATGAACTACAGAATAAAGATGAAGTGTTAGGGTAGATAGATAAGGGGTAATATAGGAAAAACATATTCTTATACCCTAAACCCTTAGGCCATACAATTCACACGTTCATTTATACATTCACAAACAAAAATATAAGCTAAGGTCGGCCACAATTAGTAAGCTCAAGAGAAGATAAAAGCTAGGATTTCAAGAAGAAAAATCAAATCACTTAATCAAGAACACATCTCTTTAATCACAAAGCTAAGATGAATAATGACTATATCTCATTTTCTCTATTGTGTTCGGTTTTAAGATGAATCCGAAGTATTTTATATTATTATGCCATGTTTTTGAATGATTAAATGTTTATATATGCTTGTTGATGATTTATGCTTATTCATATAAATTTTATGATATGTTTTAATGTGAAAACCCTATTTAGTGACATCCAAATGCCTTGCGATATTAAATATAGATCAGAAATGATATTTTAGAGATGAATTTCAATTTTCATAATTTTCTGAATTAATGTGGATTTTATATTAATTTTCTAGTGTAGAAAATGAATTTTTGGGTTTTAAATTATTTACATCTAAATAATTAATATTTTGGGTCTGAAATTAATATATGTTTGAAAACATATTGAAATTGATTTTCTAGATTTTTTGTAGAATTTTCCTAAGCGTTTTAATGAATATATAAAATTATCTAAGGTATGAGACTTAAATATTTTATATATATTTATAAGAGGAGAAGGAGTATTTTATAAATAAATTAAGTTGTTTATTCTAAAAATATTGGCAGCACTTTTAGAAAAGAAAATTAGCAACCAGTGATATTTTGACAAACAAGGCAGGTTAGTTGAAAAATAATTCTTTTTAAGGTAAAAATCAGTTTAAACATGCTTTTTTCATGTTTCACTACTTTCGGCACCAGTGGTTCCGACCTAGTAGTTCCGCCTCCGTTGCCATCGAAACCAATGCATACAGTATCAATAACTTGGTACATAGTGAATTGGATTAAGGCGAAAGGTATTGGGTCGAGACCATAGGTTTCGAAGGGGTCGAAGCGCTACTTTACTTTTAAATGAAAATGTGCCTGCTTTGCTTTCGAAGGATACGCTTTCGACTTGGTTGGCTTTCGGCCGAGTAAAATGTTTTAAAGAAAATGTTTCGAATGGGTTGCACCTTTTGTTTTAAGTATCAAATGGGGTCGAAACCCATAGCTGCCACTTTTCTACCTTCCGTAGTCAATGGTTTCGGAAGGTATACTTCATTTTTAAAACTTAGCCGCTTCTCTAATGCTTTCGGAAGGTTGGTTTCGGCACCATCACTTCTTTACTTAGCAATTGCTTTCGAAAGGGTGCTTTCGATTTAAATGTTTTATGACCATTTTGCTCTGTTGAAGGTAGAACCCAAAGGTTTCGAAGGAGTTAATTTTTAATGGTTTCTAAAGGTGTTTCCACATGTTTTAAATTGAACCTAAATGCTTTCAAAAGGTTTGATGTTTATAAAGGTTTTGATGCTTTCGAAAGGTTTTAAATGAAGGTTTCGAAGGGGTGGTTTCCCAATGGTTTCGAAATGTCTGAAAGGAATGGTTTTCCAATGTTTTCAAAAGACAGTCTAAAGTGTTTTAAAGAAGGATGTCTAAGGTTTTAAAGCTTTCGAAGGAAAGGTTTTTCAAGTGTTTTCAAAAGGAAGATTGAATGGTTTCGAAAGGAATATTTCTGCTTTCGTCTTAGGTTATAAAGAAGGGTTTTACTTGGTTTCAAAATGGGTACTTTCAATGTATTCAAATGGGGTACTTTTTAAGGTTTAAATGTTTTTATCAACAAAGACTTATGTAAAGTATATATATAACATGGCTAGATGATTTTGAGTAAAACATCGAGTATATGTATTTTTCTTGTTTAAGTTTGGTTTAAAGGTTTTTAATCAATTTGAGATGAAAAGGTTTTCAAGGAAAATTTTGGGAAGATTGCCCTAAGTAAAATGACTCAGATATTAGAATACCAGATGGGACTGGTATAGGGTCGTGTCCTATACATTAGCTATTAGCCCCAGCTAATTTAGTCCAAAATTCCAGTGTGTGGGGTTTTTCACAGGTAAGACTAAAATGATGATTACACACAGAAGGGAATATATATTTGATAGGTTATTGGTGGGCCCGCAAAACCATTAGGATCAGGTGACCATGTGAGAAGATAAGTTAGGGATAGACCGTCCAGAAGTGGAGCATCTAACAGATAAGTTAGGGACAGACCGTCCAGAAGGGGAGTGTCTAACATGTGTTAGATTATTATTTTTATATTGTCTGGTAGGCCCGAGTCAACCAAAGGTTAGTAGTTAGCCAAACAAAACTATAGTGTTCGGACAGATAGTTCATTTGTTACCTGATATGTATGTTTACATGATAATGCTTTACAGTTTTAACCAGTTTTGATTGCAAGATAAAGGTTTGCAAAATATATGTTTTAAAAGTATGTTACTGAGGGGAAACCCATTCCGCTAAGCGGCGTGATCTCACTTAATATCAAATAACCAAGATGTATAGTATTATTCACACCAGGCTTTATGTCTGACTCGAAGTTTATGTTTTTCCCCTTAAACTCTCGGGTGCTCAAAATTGATTTGAGTAGGTTGAGGGTTGAGGTTTACATGTTTTTAGTAGGATGACGAATAGAGCTACCAAAGACGAGCAGGAGGATGACGGATAGCTATTAGAAGTTGCTGTTTTATTTTGTTTATTCCGCTGTTTTGTATTAAGTCAGTTATGACTATATAGTACTCTGGTCAAGGAAGGGGGCATCATCATATGTCGCTCTTGGTGTATTTATGTAGTAATTCTATTTTATCTGAACCTGGGAAACATTTGAGATTATGAAACTTGAATATGAATTGTTGTTTTGAAATGTAATCAGAAAAATGTTTTAATATGTGATGTTTTATTTCATATTCAAGTGCTTCTAATATTATGGATACCATTAACATTACCGTATTTGGTCATCGAAAGTTAATACTATGGATGACTGTAGCATCTGTAGCCTTAGCTTCGAGCCTTCAGGTAGGAGATGGTACAACTTGGTATCAGAGCATAGGTTTATGAAAAAATTTAAACTAAAATGATTTTTAAAAACATAATCCTAAGGAATTAGAATTAAGATCGGGGTATGGGATAACGCTATAGTAACGTACTTGTATTTGCTATATATAAGTATACGCTATATCTCTAGTTTCCTATCTCTCTTTGTATATTCTTCTGTATCTTCCAAGGCTTGAATACAGATATGGACGCTAGAAGTGGAAGAGTGAATCTTGGAGGAAGCACCACCACAAATGGAAATGCTAGACCAAATACTAGAAGGAACCAAGGTCAGGCACAAGTGGGGAATGTTGGTGCTGGAGTCTCACAAATGGATATGGATGCCATGTTTCAGTTTTTCATGAATATGATGCAAGATGGAATTGCTGCTGGAGTGGTTGGAGGAAATGCAGGAGTGAACCAAGAAGCTCCGGTGGTAAATAATTATGCTATCTTGAGCAGAGATTATGTTAGGCTTGGAGGGAAGCCATTTATTGGAACTGAAGATGCTACTGAGGTGGAGAGCTAGTTGCTGCATTGTGAGCGAATCTTTGCAGACTTGGGGCTCAATGATGAGCATAAGAGAAGGTTGGCTTCGAGATAGCTTCATGTAGCATCTTTATTCTGATGAAATAGTGTGACGGCTGGAGTGGATGAAGAAACGATGACGTGGGCTGAGTTTAGGAGAAGATTCCAGGAGAGGTTCATGTCTGTGATGGCGCGGTCTGCTTTGCTCAAAAAGTTCGCTGAGTTAGAGCAAGGAGAGATGTCTGTTTTGGAGTATGCTAGAAGATTTGAGGAGTTGGCAAGGTATGGGTATGCTACCGTGGATACCGTGATGAAGAGGAATGATAAGTTCATTAGGGGGTTGATTCCTGAGTTGGCAAGGGCTACATTACCTCATATTAGAGATCGTTGTGATGTTGTGGTGGAAATGGCTTTACGGCATGAAGTGATGCTTGCTTCTTTGGAAAAGAATAAGGCGAAGGAGGTCCAAGTAGGACAGGGCCAGAAGAGGTATTTCTTTCATAAGAAGGGTGCTCAGAAGGGTAGAGCAGCAAAGAAAGGAAAGTCTAAGATTGTTTGCTTTAAGTGCGACAAGAAAAGGCATTTTACGAATGCGTGTTGTACTGGAAAGGCAAAGGAAGTGATCGGGAAGAAGAACATCAGATGCTTCAACTACGATCAGATTGGTCATTATAAGAATCAATGCAAAGAGCCTGCTAAGGATGGGAAGGGCAAGATGTATGCATTGGAGCCTGCTATACCAGGACCAACGGTACAGGAGAAAGGGAAGGCAGTGTTGGGAGGTATGCTTCAGATACATGGTATGTCTGCTAGCGTTCTATTTGATACTGATGCATCACATTCTTTTATATCTCATTGTTTGGTAGATAAGCTTAATCTAGAACCCTCATATTTAGTAACTTCCTTAAGGGTTGCAAATCCGATAGGAGGGTATGCGACACTTGGGATGAAGTGTGACCACTTAGAGTTTGATTTCTTAGGTCATACATTTGTTTGCAGTTTGCATGTAAGACTTTATAGGGTTCGGAATTATACTATGGATTGGTTAAGTAAGTATGATGCTAGGATATTTTAACATGATAGGAAAATATCGCTTAGACACTCTGACTATAGTGATCGGATTGTATATACCGTAGAAAACCCTAGCTGTGAGGTGAATGCTTTGTTGGGTGTTGTGGAGGTAGAAAATGGGTTGAATCGAGTTTTCGTGGTTAGAGAATTCGTAGATGTGTTTGAGCCTGTAGTAGGATTACCACCGAAACAAGCCATTGAGTTTCAGATAGATTTGGTGCTTGGAGCAGAACCAGTGAGTAGGCCGCCAAGCAGGATGACACCTACAAAGATGAGAGAGTTGAAGGTGCAGCTGGTGGACTTGGAAGGCACAAATTTTATTAGACTGAGTAGTTCACTTTGGGGAGCAGCCACAATGTTTGCTAAGAAGCCGGCCGGATCATTGAGGTTATGTATTGATTATCGTAAGTTGAAAGAGAAGACGATAAAGAATCAATATCCATTGCCGAGAATTGACGATTTATTCGATCAGTTGAGTGGAGCCAGGGTATTTTCTCAGTTGGATTTAGCAACAGGTTTCTATCAGCTTAGAGTAGCAGAAAATAGTATACCTTTGAAGGCGTTTAGAACTAGATATGGATCATATGAATGATTAGTTATACTGTTCGGACTAACTAATGCACTGACATTCTTTGTGGATTTGATGAACCGAATTTTCCAAGAGCACTTGGATAGGTTCGTGTTAGTTTTTATAGATGATATCTTGATATACTCTAGGGATAAGAAGGAGCATGAAGTTCATCTTAGAGTTGTGCTTAAGACACCGAGGGAGAATCAGCTGAAGGCGAAGTTTTTGAAGTGTCATTTCTGGAAGAAGAAAGTGAAGTTTCTTGGCTATGTAGTCTCAGGGAAAGGGTTGTCTATAGATCCGACTAAGATTGAAGTGGTGAATAATTGGAAGAGACCTGAGACAGTGACTAAAATAAAGAGTTTTCTTGAATTGGCTGGATATTATCGGAGGTTCATAAAGGATTTTTCGCAGATAACAGCACCGATGACCAAGCTAACGCAAAAGGATGTGAAGTTTGTGTGGACTGATAAGTGTGAGGAAGCATTCCAGAGCTTGAAACACTTATTGACCCATGCGCCTGTATTAGTTATTCAAGAAGGGAATCAGGATTTGGTAGTTTATACAGATGCGTGTGGAACTGGATTAGGAGCTATGTTGATGCAGAGAGGTAAAGTGATTGCCTATGCTTCTTGACAGTTTAGACCACATAAGGTTAGATATCGAACGCATGATTTGGAATTAGCTGCAATGATTTTGCATCGAAGGTGTGGAGACATTACCTTTTGGGAGAGAGGTGGAGACATTACCTTTTGGGAGAGAGGTTTGAGCTGTATACAGATCATAAGTCATTGAAGTACTTGTTCTCTTAGAAGGAGCTGAACATGAGATGCCATAGATGGTTAGAGTTTATTGCTGCTTATGATTTTGGGATTGAGTACACACCAGGAAAAGGTAATAAGGTTGCAGATGCGCTTAGCAGAAAGCATCAAAATGCAGTGTTGGCTATGATAGCTGAGTGGAAAGATTTAGAAGCATTGTCGACTTGTAGAGTGTAGTAGAGATCTGAAGCTGGGTCTAGTGGAGGATCTGCTGTGTTGTCTTGTTTAGAAGTTCGACCAGTTATGATCGAAAAGATTTCTTCTAAATAGGGGGAGGATCCAGTGTTAGTTGAACGGATCAAGAAGTTAAGAGATGGAACTGAGAGCGATGACTTGAAGGATTCTAATCTTGACCTGAATGGATGGTTGAGAAAGAAGAGAAGGTTGTGTGTTCCGAATGTAAGAAATATTAGGAAGGAAGTTTTGGAGGAATGCCATCACTCGAAGTTCACTATTCATCCGGGAGGAACTGAGATGTATCGGGATATGAAGAGAAGTTTCTTCTGGAAATGTATAAAGAGGGATGTAGGCTTGTGCGTGAAGCAGTGTTTAAACTTTCAACAGATAAAGGCCGAACATCAGAAGCCAAGTGGGTTGCTGCAGCTATTGGATATTCCGGTATGGAAGTGGGATTCTATTTCTATGGATTTTATAGACGGGTTGCCAAGATCTAGTAGAGGAAATGAAAGTATATGGGTCATAGTGGATAGACTGACCAAGAGTGCCCATTTCATTCCAGTTAAGTCAACTAGGATGTCACATGTTTTGGATAAGTTATTTATGAAGAATATAGTTAGACTTCATGGAATTCCTAGTAGTATCGTAAGTGATAAGATTCCTTATTCACTAGCAAGTTCTGGAAGAGTCTACAGGAGATTTTAGGAACCAAGCTCAAGATGAGTACCGCTTACCATCCATAGACCGATGGGCAAACAGAAAGGATTAACAAAGTCTTGAAGGATTTGTTAAGAGCTTGTGTGTTAGATTTTGGGGGATAATGGGAAGACCATCTACACTTAGTCGAGTTTTCGTATAACAACAGTTATCAGACTAGTATAGGGATGTCACCGTTTGAAGCTTTGTATGGAAGGCCATGCAAATCCCATGTTTGTTGGTTAGAGAACGGGGATAGGTTGGTTCTTGGTCCAAATTTAGTTAGAGAAGCTGCAGAGAAGATTGAGTTGATTCGAGTTAGGATGAAGGAGGCTCAGTCTAGGCAGAAAATTTATGCGGTAGAAGACGGAAAGACTTAGAGTCTCTGTTGGAGATCATGTTTTTATTAAGGTATCACCGATGAATGGTGTGATTAGATTCGGGAAATCAAGGTAGTTGGCACCGAGATTTGTAGGACCATTTCCTATTGTTGAGAGGATCGGGAAACTCGCATATAGAGTAGAGTTACCGAGCAGTTTGGGAGGAGTCCACGATGTTTTCCATGTTTCTCATCTAAGGAAGTATGTTAGAGACCCGGAGACTACTATTGCACTGACTGTGTTAGATGACTTAGTAGTAGAGCCGGACTTGACTATAGTTAGAAAGCCGATTCATATAGTCGCGAGAGATGAGAAGAGGCTAAGGAACAAGACCGTCAGATCAGTGAAAGTCCAGTGGAGCGATGATGAGAAAGAATGTACTTAGGAGACTGAGAGTAGGATTAGAGACGCTTATCCTGATTTTTTTGATGGTATGTTTTACCTTTTTGATTGATTTGTTGTGTACCTTATCATAATTTCGAGGATGAAATTCTTTAAGTAGGGTAGATTGTAACACTCCATATTTTTAGTAACATTATTTAGGACATTTAATTAGTTAAATAAAATAAAATAATGTAAGTTGATTAATGGATTGAGATTTGTGATTATATAAGGGGTAATGGTGCCATGTTAATAATGAACTAAAGAATAAAGATGAAGTGTTAAGGTAAATAGATAAGGGGCACTATAGGAAAAACATTATTCTTATATCCTAAACCCTTAGGCCATACAATTCATACGTTCATTTATATATTCACAAAAAAATATAAACTAAGGCCGACCACCATTAGCAAGCTTAAGAAAAAATAAAAGCTAGGATTTAAAGAGGAAGAAATCAAATCACTTAATCAAGAACAAATCTCACATTTTTAATCACAAAGCTAAGGTGAATAATGACTACATCTCATTTTCCCCGTTGTTTTCAGTTTTAAGATGAATCCGAAGTATTTTGATGATTATGCCATGGTTTTGAATGGTTAAATGTTTATATATGCTTGTTGATGATTTATGCTTATTCATATAGATTTTATGATATGTTTTAATGTGAAAACCCTATTTAGTGACATCCAAATGCCCTGCGATTTTAGATATAGGTCAAAAATGATATTTTAGAGATGGGTTTCAATTTTCATAATTTTCTAAATTAATATGGATTTTATATTAATTTTCTAGTGTAGAAAATGATTATTTGGGTTTTAAATTATTTACGGCTAAATAATTAATGCTTTGGGCCTGAAATTAATATATGTTAGAAAACATATTAAAAATGATTTTCTGGAATTTTTATAGAATTTTCCTAAGTGTTTTCATGAATATATTAAATTATTTAAGGTATGAGATTTAATTGTTTTATATATTTATAAAAGGAGAAGGGGTATTTTGTAAATAAATTAAATTGTTTATTTCTGAAATATTGGCAGTACTTTTAGAAAAGAAAATTAGCAACCAATAATATTTAACAAACAAGGGAGGTTAGTTGAAAAGAAATTCTTTTTAAAGTAAAAATCAGTTTAAACATGCTTTTTTCATGTTTCACTACTTTCGGCACCAGGGGTTCCGACCTAGTAGTTTCGCCTCCATTGCCATCGAAACCAATGCACACAGTATTAATAACTTGGTACATAGTGAATTGGATTAAGGTGAAAGGTATTGGATCGAGACCATAGGTTCCGAAGGGGTCGAAGCGCTACTTTACTTTCAAATGAAAATGTGCCTGATTTGCTTTCGAAGGATATGCTTTCGACTTGGTTGGTTTTCGGTGGAGTCAAATGTTTTGAAGAAAAGGTTTCGAATGGGTTGCACATTTTATTTTAAGTATCGAATGGAGTCGAAACCCCTAGCTGTCGGTTTTCTAGCTTTCGAAGTCAATGGTTTCGAAAGGTATACTTCGCTTTTAAAACTTAGTCGCTTCTCCAATGCTTTCAGAAGGTTGGTTTCGACACCATCACTTCTTTACTTAGCAATTGCCTTCGAAAGAGTGCTTTCGACTTAAATCTTTTATGACCCTTCTGCTCTGTTGAAGGTAGAACCCAAAGGTTTCAAAGGAGTTAATTTTTAATGGTTTCGAAAGGTGTTTACACATGTTTTAAATTAAACCTAAATGCTTTTGAAAGGTTTGATGTTTATAAAGATTTTGATGCTTTCGAAAGGTTCTAAATGAAGGTTTCGAAGGGGTGGTTTACCAATGGTTTTGAAAGGTCTGAAAGGAATGGTTTTCCAATAATTTCGAAATATAGTCTAAAGTGTTTTAAACAAGGATGTCTAAGGTTTTAAAGCTTTCGAAGGAAACGTTTTTCAAATGTTTTCGAAAGGAAGATTGAATGGTTTCGAAAGGAATGTTTCAGCTTTCGGCCTAGGTTATAAAGAAGGGTTTTACTTGGTTTCGAAAGGGGTACTTTCAATGGATTCAAAAGGGGTACCTTCAAATGTTTAAATGTTTTCATCAACAAAAATTTGTGTAAAGTATATATATAATAGGGCAATGTGATTTTGAGTAAAGCATCGAGTATATGTATTTTCCTTGTTTAATTTTGGTTTAAAGGTTTTAAATCAATTTGAGATGAAAAGGTTTTCAAGGAAAATTTTAGGAAGATTACCCTAAGTAAAATGACTCAGATATTAGAATACCAGATGAGGCTGGTATAGGGTCGCGCCCTATACATTAGCTATTAGCCCCAACTAATTTAGTCCAAAATTCCAGTGTGTGAGGCTTTTTAACAGGTAAGACTAAAATGATGATTACACATAGAAGGGAATATATATTTGAATACATATAGGTTATTGGTGAGCCCCTAAAACCATTAGGATCAGGTGACCCTTGGAGAAGATAAGTTAGGGATAGACCGTCCAGAAGTGGAGTATCTAATAGATAAGTTAGGGATAGACCGTCCAGAAGGAGAGTGTTTAACAGGTGTTAGATTTTTTTTTATATTGTCTGGTAGGCCCGAGTTAGCCAAAGGTTAGTAGTTAGCCAAACTAAACTATAATGTTCGGATAGATAGTTCATTTGTTACCTGATATGTATGTTTACATGATAATGCTTTACAGTTTTAACCAGTTTTGGTTGCAGGATAAAGGTTTGCAAAAGATATGTTCTAAAAGGATGTTAGTGAGGGGAAACCCGTTCCTCTAAGCGGCATGGTCTCACTTAATATCAAATAACCAAGATGTATAGTATTATTCACACCAGGTTTTATGTCTGACTCGAAGTTTATGTTTTTCCCCTTAAACTCTCGGGTGCTCAAAATTGATTTGAGTAGGTTAAGGGTTATAGGTTTTTAGTAGGATGATGAATAAAGCTATCGAAGACGAGTAGGAGGATGACAGATAGCTATTAGGAGTTGCTGTTTTATTTTGTTTATTCCGCTGTGTTGTATTAAGTCAGTTATGACTATATAGTACTCTGGTCAAGGAAGGGGGCATCATCATATGTCGCTCTTGGTGTATTTATGTAATAATTATATTTTATCTGAACTTGGGAAATTTTTGGGATTATGTAACTTGGATATGAATTGTTGTTTTGAAATGTAATCGGAAAAATGTTTTAATCTGTGATGTTTTATTTCATATTCAAGTGCTTCTGATATTATGGATACCATTAACATTACCGTATTTGGTCACCAGAAGTTAATACTATGAATGACTGCCGCATTTGTAGCGCTTAGATTCGGGCCTCCAGGTAGGAGATGTTACAACAAATTCACATGCTAGTTTCTTTTTTCCATGCAATCTTCACTTGTTCGGTTAAATAGTTGAACTTTTATTTTTAAATTAATCATCTCATGGTTTAAGGTAGCTCGATATTTCATTTGTCATAAATTAATGTTTTTCCTTGTCTATTTTTACATGACCAAATGGTACCAATTTCGTTGTTATGTTAGATAGATTCAAGCAGGATCAAAGTAAAATGAACCTTTTCGGAGGTCAAAGGTCCAACATGTATGGTTGTGGGTTATCATGTTTATCAACTTTGAGGAGGTATGCTTACAAATTATTTGATTTACTGCCTTATGTAAGTCTGTAACTTCGAGGAGATATGAGCTCCTAGTATCAATATGAAATATTTGTTAGTCCCTATTTTTCTTAATTATTCATTATCCCATCTTTACTTGTGGACAAATTTACTGTGTTTCTCATTTTTTTGGTACAACAGATTAGGAAAAGTTTTCGATATTGACTTTCTTTTGCTGATCCTTTGTTTGAATCTCATTTTCATGGTATGGCTTCCATTGAAAAAGGTATTCGTACTTTGATGCTAGAATTGTATTTCTCCAATTTTTGAAGTCCTCTTCTATGTGGTGAATATATAATTTTGGGCTGCTTATATTTTATCTTGGTACTGCACTAGTTAGATTTCGACTGTGATGTTGTTTGTTCAAGTTGTGGGAGTATTTGTTGTGACATTGTTTGTTTGGATGATGTGCGGGTTGTTGAGATGGTTTAGGATTAGCACGGCTGGGGCTGAGAGCAATTATTGTATTTTGTATTGAATTGTTTGTATATCGTATTTCATAAAAAATATATTTAAAAAGCCAAAGACTAGGTTAATATATCTCGTATTAAATTGTTTGTATATCGTATTTTATTATGTGATTAATATGTTTTTTAGTTTTTTGAATGTGATAATTATGAGTGGTTGTTGGTTTTATACCGAAATATATTAATTATTACCGTATAATATATATATATATATATATGTTGTAAATAAAATGAAGTGGACACTGCATGTGCTGCCATAGCGAGAGAAATCTTCATAAAAAATCAACAATTTTTGGCAGCGTTTAATAACGCTACCAAAATATATATGGTGGCAGACAAAACACGCTACGATAATTATTAGCGTCAATAATAATTTTTTAGTGTGTTTCTACACTGCTACGATAAATGTTTTTGGTTGCGTTTAAAAAACTCTGCAATATGTTGCTTTTCGGTAGCGTTTATGAAACCGCAACAGAAAGTCCTGGATTTTTAGTTGCATGTTTTTTATTGGCGTTCTCTAAAACGCTACTCTAAGTTATGGTAGCGTTTTTTTGCACCAAAAAAAAACTTTTTGGTGTAGTGTGCTTGCTGCTCTAGGTGTTATATACAAATGGAGGCAGTTGAAGTTCCTCTCGAATTCCAATTTCCAACCGCCAACAGAACCCACTCTAAGCTATTTAGCAACAATGGAGGTTAAGTCAACATTAACAGACCGCATCGGGCAAGATCAGAAGAGAGATGCGATGTACTGTAGATATTTTAGGCAAGTTGAGTAGAGAAGAGCATTTTCCCCATATCGGTAGGTATGCGATTGACGAAAGTGAATGTTTGAGAAGAGATGGACGCCTCTGTGTTCCTATGGTGAAGGATGCTCTAAAGGAAGTTTTGGTTGAGCGTCGCTATTCTCGAATGATCATTCTATCTGGTAAAGATAATATGTGCAAGGATATGAAGCAAATATTTCATTGGCTGGGGATGACAAAGAGGGTAGTAGAGTTTGTCTCTGGATGTTTGATGTGCCAAAAGATAAAGGCAAAACAAGGGAATCTCGGACAATTGTTATTGCTGTTGGAGGTGTCGGCTTGGAAATGGGAGCACATATAGATGGACTTGATAGATGGATTGCCTAGGAGTCAAAGAGGCAATGAAACTATCTGGGTTATAGTGGATAGACTCACTAAAAATGCCCATTTTATTCTTGTTAGGAGTAATAGGACTGCAGCGTCTTTGGCGCAAATTTATAACAAAGAAGTAGTACAACTTCATTGAGTTCTTATTAGCATTATTACCAATAGGGACCACTTGTTCACTAGCGAATTTTGGAGGAGTTTACAATCGGCTATAGGAACAACGTTGAATCTTAGCACCGATTATCACCCGCAAACTAATGGTCAAACGGAAAGGGTTAATAAGATTTTGGAAGATTTGTTGAGAAATTGCATCATCGATTTTGGAGGACATTGGGAGCAGCACTATCCTTAGTAGAGTTCGCATAAAATAATAGTTACCAAGCAACAAATTACATGGAACCCTTCGAAGCATTATATGAGAGGCCATGCAAATTGCCTAACTGTTGGTGGGAAACCATCGACAAAATTCTAGTTAGACCAGATTTGATTCACGAGACCTTGGAAAAGATAAAGATGATTAGGCAGTGAATTGTATTTTAAGGTAGGAGACATGGTGTCGTTAAGGTTTCCCATCTTAAGAAGGTTATGAGGTTCGGTACATCAGGAAGTTGGCACCAAGGTTTGTTGGGCCTTTCCCGATTTTATAAAGGGTGGGGAAACTTAAATATTGAGTAGGGCTTCCGGATAAGTTGGTGGGAGTCCATAACATTTTTCATGTTTCACACTTGAGGAAATGCCTTCATGATATTGCCACCACAGTAGAACTTGATCATTTAGTAGATAAAGAGATGAAGCCAATAGCACCTTGTGCAATAGCACGCATAGTGGAGCATGAAGCTAGGAAGCTTTATAACAAGGAAATTAGGTTGGTTCGAGTGCAATTGGGAGAATTTGGCGGAAAGCACATGAGAAACTGAAGAGAAGATGAAGGCTTCTCATTGTAAGCTTTTCTCTAATAAACTTCCACTCTCCAAAACTTAGATTTTTGGTTGCATCGTGGTTGCTAAATTGGATTGTAGGGGATGGTTTCCACACTTTTTACTGTTATTTTTGCATTTATTTAGAATTTTAGGCATATTTAGGGTGCTTGCACACATGCCTCTATGTCACGATCTTGCATTCAAGCTAGGACTGAGCTCACCTATAATATGTTGCATACATAATCATATTGCACTTTTGGCTGAGTAGATGGTTGTGTAGATCACTACAAGAAAATCTGTTATTGGTTGCCCTAGTTAGCAACGTTTCAAAGCCAACTGCTACTATTAATCATTTAGAAATGCTAGCAAAGTGTTCCCACCACTAACTCACTAACATTTCATGAAATTTTTCTCTATCGCTCTCGCATAAATATTTATAAAATTTCAAATAACCTTCTCCTCCAACATTTCCTTTAAAAAGAAAGGTAGAATTCTTATTCATTCTAAATCTAAAATTGCGATCCTCTCCTTCAATAAAATAAAATTAGTGTTCTGTTATATAGCCTTTTGATTTGGTTATGTCCAGACTATTGGACAAGTTAGACTCGACGATAAACAAGGTGTAACAATCTGTTTTTCCATACCCTTTGCGTTTACAATAAACCACACATGTCCAACTCAAAGTGAATAAAAAGGCAGATTGTTAGGGTAAATAAAAAGAAAAGAGCAGAGTACGGAGAAAAACAGAATCTCACAGTGGAATCGACAATATATAATAGTGGAAAATAGACACAAGGACAAATTTTTATAAAAATTTTGGCTGAAGGACAACAAGTTTTATTTTTAGGCTGAAGGACAAACTTTGGAAGATAATTAGGCTGAAGGACAATGCTAATACAACTAGCATTTTGTACAATGTAAAACTGGATATAATGCTAGTTATAATTAGCATTTTTTACAATGTTTGCACTGTACAAAATGCTAACTATATTTAGCATTTTCCTTCAGCCTAATTTTTTTCAAAGTTTGTACTTCAGCCCAAAAATGAAACTTTGTGTCCTTCAACCTAATTTTTTTTCAAAGTTTGTCCTTGTGCCTAATTCCCTCTATATAATATAACATGGACATTAGAAGCTGTCACTCCAAACATACAAAGTATATCAGAGTTAAAAACAAACCTTATCAACTGGACAGTTATAAAATCATGACATTGCAAATGCCGGTAGGTATACTATATAATACAGTGGAAAATAAAACTACGATAGGTGAATCTTCAGCTCCCCTTCAAGACCTCCATAACACCATGGACAACCTGGAAAAATACTCGGTCTGACCCGAGCATTATAAATAAATAACACCTAGATCAGTCTGGAAATACCAGTGTGAGATAACTTGAATGATGGGTAACATATATAAAAAATCTGTGAGACCACACCGCTAACGCGGAACGGGTTTTTACCTCACCAGAATAACATCCATACAAGCAAGAGTGAAATAAATATCAAGAACAAATCCAAATAGGAATGAGAATAATTAATGTTAAACCAGACTTGAAAGAATGGAAATGAACCGAGTAAAATCCAAACTAGACAGAATGGATAAAACAAGGAAAACAGTACAACTTGATAGAATGGACTAAATAAGGTAATAATCCAACTTCATAGAATGGACAGAATAAGGTAACAGTCCAACTTAATATAATGGACTAAATCAATATTTAAATGCCGTGATGAGGAGCTGGCTCTACTCATGGCAATTTAAAGTTAAAACAGATTCAGGGATACGAATCAAATAAGGAAAGGAAAATTTCCAACAAATGACAATAAAAGGTGCACCTCCCTTGAAGTATACCTCTAGAAATATACTCCTGAGCTCAGCCACATTTTGTGTGACACTTCTTGGAAAGGTACCAGGCGGACCCCGCCAGACCTTACCGAGTATCTGAATAATTCACATCTAAACTCAAACCATTTTTTATGTAACGGTACACAATAATCTAGATGAGATGTGAAATACCCTTATGATGGGAGCAACCCCAATTAGCTGGATGTCCTTTCGTGCTTTTGGTTTAGACATTTCGAGCAAAGGATAACAAAGCTTAAAGTACAACAAATCATTTTTAAGGTGACGGTACACCATGAAGAAAACTGAATCCGAAATTAATAAATCAACTATCGGGGATACTTAAAATGATCGTATATGGAAATTAAATGTTGTAGTATAATGGTGAGATTGATGAAGATGTTAGTTTTAGGATTCGAGCGGGATGGGTGAAATGGCGACAAGCATGTGGGATTCTTTGTGATAGGAAGCTCCCACAAAAGCTTAAAGGAAAGTTCTACAAAATGGCAATCAGGCCTACGATGTTGTATGGTGCAGAATGTTGGCCTACTAAAAGCCAACACGTCCAAAAGATAAGTGTAGCAGAGATGCATATGCTGCGATGGAGCTGCGGTCATACAAGAAGAGGCCAAATTAGGAATGATGATATACGTGATAAACTTGGAGTAGCACCAATTGAGGAGAAGTTAATTCAACATCGCTTAAGATGGTTTGGACATCTTCAACGAAGGCCGCCCGAGGCACAGTGCGTGTTGGAATTATAGGCCGCGTTGAATGCTCAAAGAGAGGTAGAGGTTGACCAAGGTTGACATGGGAGGAAGTAGTAAAAAGGGATTTGAAGGATTGGGGTGTATCCGAAGAGCTGGTGACGGATCGGAGCAAGTGGAAGTTAGCGATTCACGTACCAGAACCATGAGCGTTGAGTTTTATAAGTTTTAGATTATAGGACTAGGGAACTTGGGCCTAAGCCGTAGGTTTAGTCTTTGACCAATATTACTATTAGTATCATTATCGCTATTAGTATTATTATTATTATCATTCCTCTTATATATATACATGTATATTTTTATTTTATTTTATTTTACTTAGTTATTATTATTAATTTACTTATTTGATTTGATTTTATTATTGTTTTTGTTATTATTATAACTTTTAAATTGATTTTTTTTTCATTTAGTTTTGGGTTCCATCTCTAGCCGGCCCCAACTTGTTTGGGAATAATGGCTTAGTTGTTGTTGTTGTATATTTACCACTACTCGTTGAATCTAGACAAGTCCTTTCTCTCGGTTGAAAATGAAGCCGGACAAGTTGAGGTAGTGTTACCTTTAGGCATCACCTTGACGACATTTTTAACTTTCGAGATAGAAACAAGTCCAAGCCTCAACGTTTAGCATTAAATGTATAACTAGATCCTTTCCATATAAGCGATGTCGATTACTGAACTATTGTTCTATAATCGAAATCGATCAATAACTTTTTTTTAGAAACTGAACTTGTGCTTGATTTCCATATTGGTAAAACACTTTTAGAATTAGTTCCTGATTGTTAAAACGTTAAGAGAATAATTTTTTCTAAGTGCACGACCCCGAAGGCTAAACTAACATAAGACCGAACACCCAGAAGATTATCCAACTTAACATCCCAATAATCAAGTTCCAATTCTGTTTTATAACTTTAACACAATATTAATTATCCCGAAAGATAATTAATCACATTTAAAATCTTTTTTAAATAAACAACTCCATTATCTTTAATAAAATATATAATTATTTCCAAACACTTTTATAACGTTGGTAAATTAACTTTAATATCTTTATTAAATCAGTTTATTAAATTTAAATCAGTTGATTAAAGCCATTTTATTATATTAGATAATTTACTTAAATCACCTTTATTAAATCGATTAATTAATTTTAAATATAAATAGTTAAAAGGATTTATTAAATTCAAATAATCATTAGTTAAATGAATAATTAATCTCAAACATCATTAATTAAAATGATAAGTAACTTTAAATCCATTAATTAAAACAGTTAATTAAGTTTAAGTAATCATAAATTAATCAGGTTGATTAAATTCAAACTTCATTAGTCAAACGATTAATTAAAAACATCATTTATTTAAATGATTTATTTAATTATAAAAACATCATTAATTAAAATGATTTAACTAAATTCTAAATATCATTAGTTAAAATTATTAATTAAATTTAAAACAATCATTAATTAAAATTATTAATTAAATTCAATATACCATTATTTAAAATGACCAATTACTTTTAAATATCATTACTTAAAATGATTATTAATTCCAATCATCATTAATTAAGTTCAATTAATTAGTTAAACTCTATTATTCTTAATTAAAAGAATTAATTAAACTCAAATAATCATTAGTTAAAACAATTAATTAAGTATAAGACATCATTAGCAAAAATGATTAATTAAATCTAAAGATAAACCAATTTTAATCATCATTTATTAAATTGGTTAATTAATTTCAAAATCATTAGTTAAAATGATTAATTATTTTAAATTATCATTAATCAAAATGATTAATAAATTTTCAATATTCTTTTTAGCAGAAACACAGCTCACATTCATATGACGAGGTTTCGGAAATGAAATTGAATAAACGACGGTATAGCGAAAATCGCTATAACGACATTTAAACTACTAAATGGAATATCAAGAATTAAGTTCAATTAACCAGCAATAACTGCATATGGATGTAAATAAATAATTTATAGGCGAGAAAACCCCTTTGGGTCTCTCTACAGATTTTTCCTACAAAACAATGGTTATAACCAAAATTACGGAACTATTGTTCTATAACCAAAATCGAACTTTAGCTTTTAAAAAAAACTGAACTTGTGCTAGATTTCCATATTGGTAAAACACTTTTAGAATTAGTTCCTGATTGTTAAAACGTTAAGAGAATAATTTTTTCCAAGTGCGCGACCCCGAAGGCCTAAACCAACATCAGACCGAACACCCAGAAGATTATCCAACTTAACATCCCAATAATCAAGTTCCAATTCCATTTTATAATTTTAAAACAATATTAATTATCCCGAAAGATAATTAATCACATTTAAAATCTCTTTTAAATAAACAAATCCATTATCTTTAATAAAATATATAATTATTTCCAAACACTTTTATGACATTAGTAAATTAACTTTAAAATCTTTATTAAATCAGTTTATTAACTTTAAATCAGTTGATTAAAGCCATTTTATTATATTAGATAATTTACTTAAATCACCTTTATTCAATCGATTAATTAATTTTAAACATCAATAGTTAAAAGGATTTATTAAATTCAAATAATCATTAATTAAATGAATAATTAATCTCAAACATCATTAATTAAAATGATAAGTAATTTTAATTCCATTAATTAAAACAATTAATTAAGTTTAAGTAATCATAAATTAATCCGGTTGATTAAATTCAAACTTCATTAGTCAAACGATTAATTAAAAACATCATTTGTTAAAATGATTTATTTAATTATAAAAACATCATTAATTAAAATGATTTTACTAAATTCCAAATATCATTAGTTAAAACAATTAATTAAATTTAAAACAATCATTAATTACAATTATTAATTAAATTCAAAATATCATTATTTAAAATGACCAATTACTTTTAAATATCATTACTTAAAATGATTATTAATTCCAATCATCATTAATTAAAATAATTAATTAATTTTAATAAATTAGTTAAACTCCATTATTCTTAATTAAAAGAATGAATTAAACTCAAATAATCATTAGTTAAAACGATTAATTAAGTATAAAACATCATTAGCAAAAATGATTAATTAAATCTAAAGATAAACCAATTTTAATCATCATTTATTAAATTGGTTAATTAATTTCAAAATCATTAGTTAAAATGATTAATTATTTTAAATTATCATTAATCAAAATGATTAATAAATTTTCAATATTCTTTTTAGCGGAAACACAGCTCACGTTCATATGACAAGGTTTCGGAAATGAAATTGAATAAACAACAGTATAGCGAAAATCGCTATAACGACATTTAAACTATTAAATGAAATATCAGGAATTAAGTTCAATAACCATCAATAACAGCATACAGATGTAAATAAATAATTTATGAGTGAGAAACCCCCTTTGGGTCTCTCTATAGAATTTTCTTACAAAATAACGGTTATGGATAATATATATATATATATATATATAATCATATGGGTTTATAACTATCAAATTAATATGTCATCCATTTTCCCAAACGGAAATTCAACCAAACAAGAAATCAAATAATTTAACTAACACCCAAACAATCAATAAACATTTATAACATTATTAATATGATAAAATAAAATTTAATGTGAGTTAAACTCACATTGATTTTCGTTTTCCCCAAAACGTCCCAATTTTGGACTAAAACCGAACGGTCGTCCGATTTTTAGCCTAAATTTTCACTTTGTCCAAATCCAACCAAACTAAGTCCATCGCAAAGATCTCAACGACATGAGTCCAACGCAAAAAACGGCGTTCGAATTCAACCTTGTATGAGAGTGATATGAATTTTTTTAAGTTATTGGTAAATTTAAATTTATAATTAAATAACTTCAAACTAATTACAAGATTACCGACCAAATCATCTTCTTCTTCCCCAATTTTAACTCCCTATGCTCGAAATACCTGTGCAACCTCTGTCCCGTGCACGCACCACCCAACCGACACCTCAGACCACCAATCGACATGCTAACTTCGTCGTTGCTTCGCTCTACGCGAGAGAAACCTTCCCAACACCTTGATTTCAAGACCGCACACCCCTAGCCAATCGTGACCTGATGGGTCTCACACCCAGCCCCTCAACGACGCGCCACCCCACCAGGCACCACACTCTACCAAAATGTGCCCATGCGTGTGCCTAACCCCCTCTAAGCCAAAGAAACCTACGGTAATGCCTAATGTTGCCTAAATCAACCCCAAGATCGAACCCTAGCATTCACTGTCTAAAATCGAGTAACCCAAATCATGCTCGAACACAATGAAATTGATGTGGGATCGAAGAGCACGTGCACACGAATCTAAGAAGTCTTGTTTCGTGATTTTTCGTTTTGAACTGAATTTTATTTTAAATTTTAAACTTTGATTTTCAAAGCGGGAAACATTTCATGTTTTTAGGCAGATGATTAAATAGAAGCTGATGTATGGGCTTGAACAAGATAGGTATGGGGCAGGTAAGGAATTAAAATAATAAGGCATGGATATTTCATATATATCTTAATTTTTTATTTTAAAATATTCAACAAAACATACCCGAAAATCTCGAACTCCAAACAAGGCGTGCCTCTTGGCGTTCTATGTGTTATACCTCTATTTCGAATGTAATGGAACTTGTTTCCAAACCTAATTCGATCGTATGCAGAAGATATGTTTTTAGACCCAGTTATTATATTAAATTATTAATTTCAACGCGTTTCGATCTCGCACGACCAAACGATACGTCGGATCACCACAAAATTTGACGGCGTAATATAATTCACCATTACGGTTCCAATGAAACTAGTTTCGTCGAAATCCGAGACTTGCCCCAGAACGACAATTACATAGATTTAAATATTTTAATTATCGATATTTATCTAATCTATTTATATTTGTAAATAAATTTACAAATTGAATTCACCGATATTATTTATTAATTAAAAGGAGTTATATTAAATCCATTTAATTACAATTTAATTCATAATTCAAATATTTAATTATTTCCTATATTTGAATTATAAGTTATTAAATTCTAAAATTCAATTATTTAAATATTTAAAATTAATTAAACATTTAAAATCAAATGACCAGAATTTTGGGTTGTTACATTCTCCCCCCCCCCCCTTAAATGAATTTCGTCCCCGAAATTCCTAAGGAAGAAAATGTTTCCAAACCCTAAAATTTAAATTATTAATTAAAATGAGTTATTAAACTTATTTTCAAAATTCATTAGCTGGAATAGATTCCAAAATTTCTAAGTCTTTTAAATTAATTCACTTATACCAACTAATTCTCTTCTATTCATTCATTTCAAGATATAATCCAGAAAATCAAATTTTAATTGTCAAAAAATTTCAATAATTCTTTAAAAAAAATTCTAATTGTTAAATTTTCGGAAAATTTCGCCAGTGTCCCCTTTGCGCGGCTCGATTGGTACAACTACGAATCGCCTCTACGGGCTCCAAACCAATAAAAGAAAACAAAAGCCAAGTGGCCTCCCATATTTGGAGCATAAAACCATCAATCAATTCAATTTTTCTGAATTTATTACGTGCCTTTTTGCGTTTGATTTTTATTTTGGCAAGTAATTTATTATCTTCTATGCAAATGCAGATGCACAAGAATCAATAGCAATCTCTTGCATACCTTTACCTACAAAATCTAAAGAAATTCAGGCCAACGAAAGCAATATGATGTAACTCTACATGCAACAACTAGTATGATATAAATCTACATGCAATTCAACAATTCATATCTCAATCATACGCGACTATATACAGAGAATGTTCTATAATAGATGCTATGCATCCAATTATTTCAAACGATAATTTTAGATCTAAATACCCTCGTTTTTCAATTCAAAAAATCTTTTCAAATTTCTCAAACGAGAAAAATCAAAGATCGAAATCAAAGTGACAAGGAGGGGATTCCTCCAAATAAATGATGGTGAAACTCTAGAATCAAAACAACATGGAGCGTCCAGTGGTATTCCGGTTCCTCCAAAAAATCAACTAGAGTGAATAAATATCTTTTCCTTCCCAAAATCTTCAAAAATCTCCTTTTTCAAAATCACTGGGATTTAGGCCCTAATAAAAACAATTTAAAATCCTTTGTCTATAAATTTAAACTTTATAGACAATGGTATATGAAATCACACAGCCAATCATTTTAATTCAATCAAATCCAATCAATCAAATTCCATGAAGGAATAAACTAATACTAACAGTCAATAAAATTCATAAGGGAAAACTTATCACTTAACATTGTTTCGTAATGTCAAATGATTAACAAACAAATTTTAACTTAGGTTCCAAAACTTTCTTGATTGTCCAAAAATATAGATAATTGTCTAAGCGTACCATTTTTCTCATTAGCCTTTGTTTATTGCTTAAAAGATTATCCAAACTCAGTCGGACAAAATGAAAAGTTTATTTTAATTTTGCTCATTAGCCTTTGGTTAATATTTTATTAATTTCCTAATTATATTAATTTCGAATTCACTTATATTTTCACTTAGTATTTTATTCATTACTAAAATTATTTATGAATTATCTCATAATTTCTCACCCAAGTTTTAAAATATCTTAAAAGTTTTTTCTTTATAAAACAACAAATCATAACTTATCCCACTTTATTTATATAATATTCTTTTATATCCTGAGAATACATACAAATTTTATTTTACCTTTTTCAAAGATCTGAGTGGGGATCAAATCAAATTATGGTTTCTTAAAATCGAGTCAACCTATTAACCTTTTTAAATTAGAGTGTTAAAACGAATAATATTTGCGGGTTGATCCTAATTAATAAATAGTTTACACTACCTAGATGTTTCAAACAATTATATGGTTTTAATAAAACAATGTTTATTAAAACCGTCTTATTTAATTTAACCCTATTTAAATCTGTGTTAAATTATCCCATAACTCCTTTAAGGGAAAAACCTTACCTATTAAAATAATCTCTTATGAGAAATACCTTTTGTTTTGGAACCAATTCCCTTTTAGGGAACTTAAATGTTTGATACTCGGTTTTTATTTCAAAACTCAACTTTGGAAGCATATTCCATATATTTTTATATAAAATAACTTCAAACAATTTATTTATTAAAACATTACTTTGGGTTTATTAGAATTTTGAACTCATTCCGATTGCATAATAATAAAGAGAATAATTTACTAAGTACTACACAACATTCGCTCAAGCAAACGTGCGATTGTCACTTAGAAGATTATCCAGATTACCACAAAACTAGTCGAAACGATTTCCTCCTAATTATCCCAAAGAAAATACATTCTATTTAAATTTTACTTCCCAATATATTTTTACCTTTAAATACTTTCAAAAGTATTGCTATTTCATTTCTCAAAAATTCTTTGAAATTATTTTCAAATATTCCAGGATTTAGATTCAAAAATCAGTTTAAAAACATATTCCATAAACTAAATCTATATAAAGTTTCCTTTATATTCCTTCCTTATTATAATAGAATTATCTTCAATATTTATTCTCTAAATATCTTATCCACTATTTAGATTATATTAACAACTTTTTATAAAGTTTAATTCTTAACCCACCATTATTAAAAGGTGAATTTTCAAGCTAACATTTTCTCCGAACACCTTTATAGTCAAATTGTGAAAATTAATTCACAAAGGGTTCATTTTAAATCAAAACTATAAATGCTCCTAATTAAACCAAGCACAATTTAGTACTCAACAAACAACAGTTAATGCTTCTTAAATCTATTCAGCATAACTGAACAAACAATAATGGTAATAAACACATATTATCACATTTAAACCAACACACTATATAACTATATAGAGTTTTGAAAATTATTCCTTTATATATATAAAATATAATCCTAGGCAAAATATTTAATTTGCCAAATTTTCAAAAATTTCAATACCATGTCCGTTGGCCTTTGGTCAAGTGTTTAGAAACCCCTATCGATACCGTGGCATCCCACGTCTCGACCAAAATTCATAAAAACTCAATAGACCAATTAACATAACATGTTTTTATAACATTAACAAATACGCTCTCGAATATATAATACTCTCAAACTCATTCTAGGGTGTCGCTTATCCTATCTCTAATGAGCCAAACACTACCAAAGCCAAGGTTCTCACTTAACCTCGTGCTTTGATACCACATGTAACAATTCATTTTTCCGTACCCTTTGGGTTTACAATAAACCACACATGTCCAACTCAAAGTGAACAAAAAAGCGGATTGTTAGGGTCAATAAAAAGAAAAGAATAGAGAACAGAGAAACAAAGAATCTCACAGTGGAATCGACAACATATAATATAACAAGGACAATAGAAACTGTCACTCCAAACATACAGAGCATATCAGAGTTAAAAAATACCTAATCAGCTGGATAGTTATAAAATCCCGCCTTACAAATTCCAATAGGTGTACTGTATAATACAGTGGAAAATAAAACTACGATAGGTGAATCTTCAGCTCCCCTTCAAGACCTCCATAACACCATGGACAACCTAGAAAATACTCGGTCTAACCCGAGCATTATAAATAAATAACACCCAGATCAGTCTACCAACGTGAGATAACTCGAATAATGGGGAACATATATAAAAGTTCTGTGAGACCACGCCACTAATGCGAAACGGGTTTTTACCTCACCAGAATAACATCCATACAGTCAAGAGCAAAATAAATATCAAGAACAAATCCAAATAGGAATGAGTATAGTTAATGTTAAACCAGACTTGAAAGAATGGAAATGAACCGAGTAAAATTCAAACTGGATAGAATGGATAGAACAAGGAAAACAATCCAACTTGATAGAATGGACTAAATATGTTAACCATCCAACTTGATAAAATGGACATAATAAGGTAACAATCCAACTTGATAGAATGGACTAAATCAATGTTTAAATGCCGTGATGAGGAGTTGGCTCTACTCATGGCAATTTAAAGCTAAAACAGATTCAAGGATATGAATCAAATAAGGAAAGGAAAATTTCCAAGAAATGACAAGGAAGGTGCACCTTGAAGTATACCTCTAGCACTATACTCCTCGGAAATGTACCAGTCGGACTCCGCCAGACCTTACCGAGTATCTGAATAATTCACACCTAAACTCAAACAGTTTTTCACGTGATGGTACACAAAAATCTAGATGAGATGTGAAATATCCTTTTGATGGGAGCAACCTCACATAGCTGGACGTCCTTTTGCGCTTTTAGTTTAGTCATTTCAGGCATAGGATAACAATGCTCAAAGAGCAACAAATCATTTTTAAGGTGACGGTGAACCATAAAGAAAGCTGAATCCGATAATTAATAAATCAACTATCGGGGATACTTAAAATGATCGTATATGGAAATTAAATTTAATATATTTACCACTATTCGTTGATTCCAGACAAGTCCTATCTCTCGGTTGAAAATGAAGCTGGGAAGGTTGAGGTAGTGTTACCTCTAGGCACCACCTTGACGACATTTTTAACTTTCGAGATAGAAATGAGTCCAAGCCTCAACGTTTAGCGTTAAATGCATGACTAGATCCTTTCCATATAAGCGATGTTGATTACGGAACTATTGTTCTATAACCAAAATCGAACTTTAGCTTTTAAAAAAAACTGAACTTGTGCTAGATTTCTATATTGGTAAAACACTTTTAGAATTAGTTCCTGATTGTTAAAACGTTAAGAGAATAATTTTTTCCAAGTGCGCGACCCCGAAGGCCTAAACCAACATCAGACCGAACACCCAGAAGATTATCCAACTTAACATCCCAATAATCAAGTTCCAATTCCGTTTTATAATTTTAAAACAATGTTAATTATCCCAAAAGATAATTAATCACATTTAAAATCTCTTTTACATAAACAAATCCATTATCTTTAATAAAATATATAAATATTTCCAAACACTTTTATGACATTAGTAAATTAACTTTAAAATCTTTATTAAATCAGTTTATTAACTTTAAATCAGTTGATTAAAGCCATTTTATTATATTAGTTAATTTACTTAAATCACCTTTATTCATCGATTAATTAATTTTAAACATCAATAGTTAAAAGGATTTATTAAATTCAAATATTCATTAATTAAATGAATAATTAATCTCAAACATCATTAATTAAAATGATAAGTAATTTTAAATTCCATTAATTAAAACAATTAATTAAGTTTAAGTAATCATAAATTAATCTGGTTGATTAAATTCAAACTTCATTAGTCAAACGATTAATTAAAAACATCATTTGTTAAAATGATTTATTTAATTATAAAAACATCATTAATTAAAATGACTTTACTAAATTCCAAATATCATTAGTTAAAACAATTAATTAAATTTAAAACAATCATTAATTCCAATTATTAATTAAATTCAAAATATCATTATTTAAAATGACCAATTAATTTTAAATATCATTACTTAAAATGATTATTAATTCCAATCATCATTAATTAAAATAATTAATTAATTTTAATAAATTAGTTAAACTCCATTATTCTTAATTAAAAGAATGAATTAAACTCAAATAATCATTAGTTAAAACGATTAATTAAGTATAAAACATCATTAGCAAAAATGATTAATTAAATCTAAAGATAAACCAATTTTAATCATCATTTATTAAATTGGTTAATTAATTTCAAAATCATTAGTTAAAATGATTAATTATTTTAAATTATCATTAATCAAAATGATTAATAAATTTTCAATATTCTTTTTAGCGAAAACACAGCTCACGTTCATATGACAAGGTTTCGGAAATGAAATTGAATAAACAACAGTATAGCGAAAATCGCTATAACGACATTTAAACTATTAAATGGAATATCAGGAATTAAGTTCAATAACCATCAATAACAGCATACGGATGTAAATAAATAATTTATGGGTGAGAAACCTCCTTTGGGTCTCTCTATAGAATTTTCTTACAAAATAATGGTTATGGATAATATATATATATATAATCATATGGGTTTATAACTATCAAATTAATATGTCATCCATTTTCCCAAACGAAAATTCAACCAAATAAGAAATCAAACAATTTAACTAACACCCAAACAATCAATAAACATTTATGACATTATTAATATGATAAAATAAAATTTAATGTGAGTTAAACTCACATTGATTTTCGTTTTCCCCGAAACGTCCCAATTTTGGACTAAAACCAAACGGTCGTCCGATTTTTAGCCTAAATTTTCACTTTGTCCAAATCCAACCAAACTAACTCCACCGCAAAGATCTCGACGACATGAGTCCAACGTAAAAAACGGCGTTCGAATTCAACCTTGTATGAGAGTGATATGAATTTTTTTAAGTTATTGGTAAATTTAAATTTATAATTAAATAAGTCAAACTAATTACAAGATTACCCTCCAAATCATCTTCTTCTTCCCCACTTTTAACTCTTTGTGCACAAAATACCTGTGCAACCTTTTCCCCGTGCATGCACCACCTTACCGACGCCTCAGACCACCAATCAACAAGCCGACTTCGCCATTGCTTCGCTCTACGCGAGAGCAACCTTCCTGACACCTTGATTTTGAGACTGCACCCCCTTGGCCGATCGCGACCTGATCGGTCTCACACCCAGCCCCTCGACGACGCGCCACCCCACCAAGCACCGCACTCCACCAAAACATGCCTACGCGTGCGCCTAACCCCCACTAAGCCAAAGCAACCATCGGCAATGCCTAACGTTGCCTAAATCAACCCCAAGATCAAACCCTTGCCTTCACTGTCTAAAATCGAGTAACCCAAATCATGCTCGAACACAACGAAATTGATGTGGGATCAAAGAGCGCACACACATGAGTCTGAGAAGTCTTGTTTCATGATTTTTCGTTTTGAACTGAATTTTATTCTAAATTTTAAACTTCGATTTTCATAGTGAGAAACGTTTCATGTTTACAGGCAGATGATTAAATAGTAGATGAGGTATGGGCTTGGTTGACCCGGGTATGGGCTTGAACAAGATAGGTATGAGGCATGTAAGGAATTAAAATAATAGGGTATGGATATATACATATATATCTTATTTTTTTATTTTAAAATATTCAACAAAACATAACCGAAAATCTCAAACTCCAAACGAGGCATGCCGCCTAGCGTTCTATATGTTTTACCCCTATTCCGAATACAATGGAACTTGTTTTGAGACCTAATTCGATCGTATGCAGAAGTTAGGTTTTTAGACCCAGTTATTATATTGAATTTTCGATATTAATTATAACGCGTTTCAATCTCGCATGACCAAACGATACATCGAATCATCACGAAATTCGACGGCATAATATAATTCACCATTATGGTTCCAATGAAACTAGTTTCATCGAAATCCGAGACTATGCCCGGGAACGACAATTTCACAGATTTAAATATTTTAATTATCAATATTTGTCCAATCTATTTATATTTGTAACTAAATCTACAAATTGAATTCACCAATATTATTTTTTAATTAAAAGGAGTTAAATAAAATTATTAAACCCGTTTAATTAACATTTAATTCATAATTCAAATATTTAATTATTTCCTATATTTGAATTATAAGTTATTAAATTCTAAAATTCAATTATTTAAATATTTAAAATTAATTAAACATTTAAAATCAAATAACCAGAATTTTGGGTTCTTACACAACGCAAGTAGCCTAGAGAGGTGATCATGGAGTCCAGAGATCTACCGCAGATAATGGTATAAAACAACGATTAAGCGAGATCATAAGGCAGACTCTCTGGAATGTCCTAAGTTTAGATTAGTGCACCCCAGGCAAGGGATCGATACCTATCCTTTCTCCTGTGCAGTGGATCAGATCATATCGCTATGGCAAAATCGATCAGTATCTCTAAAAGCATAAAGGCAACTATACAAACAACTTTAGAAACATGAAGCTAGCAAGGAGGGGGACCCACATGACTGATCGTGTGACGCCATGTGGCTCCTAGGATCGATCGGTTATGATCGCCCCATATTGGAAATTGGACCGTTAAATTTTTTGGGTAACCTCATCTATATCGTGAGATTCTGTCGGTGAATTTTTAGGAAGATATTCGGTCGTTTACCCCTATAAATACAGAGTTCATTGTTCATTTGAAGGATCTTTACACTGTTGTTTTACTTGTACTCCATTGTAATCAAGGATCAATCCGATCCGATCCACATGTACTTAGAAAAAAAAGTGATTAGTAAAGCAATTTCATCAAAGTGGACGTAGGCAATCAATGCTGAACCACTATAAATCTACGCATTCTTGTTTTTTGCTTATTTCCTTTGTTTTAATTATAGTTCTTCACTTTATTTCTCTACATAAAATCTATTGGGTGTTTGTGCCAACTTTTGCTGCAAACATTTTTGGTGATTTCACCGAGAGCAATTCTTAGCTTGATTGAATCTCATCATCTACTTGTGGATTCCCATATTCACAAGATAAATTCAGACTGAAAAGTTTCCATTTCTATTCAGATTTGAAGAAGTTCTAAAAGAAAGCTATTAGCCATGGCCAGGAGAAAGTCTACTACTTCCTATGTTGTTGAAGGCAATGAAGATACAAGCGTTCAACAGGTTGGCCAGAATGTACAAGGTGGTTGTAGATGCCCCCAAATCCTCCTGATTACATCACCAAAGCTGACTTTGAAGTCCTGATGAAGGAACTGTTAGATAGCCGTCGGTAGCTCAATCGGCAAATTTAGGCCAATATCGAACTGATGAACCAGTTGAAAGACCAACGTGGGAAGCCAAGTATCCCAACATTTGACACTATACACCATTGAACACGTCATTAGAGAACATCTATCTATCGACCTGTAATACTATGCAGTACAGAGAACCGCCTCTTAAAGAACCGACAGAGAAGCAGAAACAGACAAGGTAGTACTGTACATTCCATGAAAGTTATGGTCATTCCACGGACGAGTGCCGCCACCTCCATGATGTTATTGAAAAGTTGATTCGAGAAAGAAAATTGGTATAGTTCGTTAAAGCCTCGTAGGATGGCAAGCAGGGGATATCCGACCCCAATAGAGGACAAGCTCCGCCTAGTGCCGAGGAACCTAAATGGATGGGAGGAAGGTTAGTCATTAACACTATTGTTGGAGGACCACATCTAGTTTACAATAGTTGGAACGAGATAGAGTGTTACATGAGTGCTATAAGACATATTGATATTAAATGCCGCTCAAACACGGAGGACGGTGCTCCTGCAAAGCAGTAGAGGACTATGACTGGCGATATCGTGTTTCGATGTAGAGATGCAGGCAGGGTGGAAGGCCTTACTATTGACCCAATGGTGATCTCGGCCATGATCGGCCCCTCCTTGATGAGAAAGATTCTGGTTGATTGTGGAAGTTCTGTTAATACTATTTTCAAGAAGGCATACGACTAAATGTTACTTGAAGCCAAAGACTTGAAACCGTGCAAAGACTATATTCATGGCTTTAACAGTATTGCTACTGAAGCGGTAGGTTACGTCAAGCTACTGGTGGACTTAGAGATGACAACCGTAGGAGAGTGTGGGTATTGCCATTTGTTGTGATGGATGTGAACTCTCCGTACAACGCTTTCTTGGGCCGACCAGCCCTTGTTGAATTTAGGGCAGCTATCACTCGTTGGTGCTTAACACTCAAATTCCCGACAGAGAATGGCGTTGGAATTATTTATGGAGATCAATCGACTGGCTGTGCCTGCTATGTTGCTGAATTGAGGGATGCTCAACCAAAAGAAAAGGGAAAGGATGTGGAGAAACCTCTGTTATCCCGCCTTTTGGCAAGACCGTGACACCAAGAACTTAACTGGAAACCGAGGACAGTTCGTCCCGAAGATCGGTTATACATAGATTCACTACGAATACTGGCAAATTTTATCCTAGTCCGGATTGAGCTATAATTGACAAGGAATGACAAGCAAAGCTATAGAAGCCAATGTTCCAAATTTCAAGTCAATCCGAGTTCGTATGCTCTAGATATGATCGATGCAACTCAAGTGATCACCTTGTTCGTATCGATCAAGCAACCAGAAGAAAACCCCCTTCCGTATCGATCAGGTTCGAATCCATCAGATGCACAAGACCTCGTATCGATTAGGGGAGCACGAGTCCCTATCCATAGAGGGCAGTGTTCTTCGTATCCATCCTTCCTCAAACTGCTTCGCACCCATCATCTCCAGCTTGTTCGTATCAATCGACCAATGTCCACTTCGTATCCATCAAAACCATACAAAGCCGCTACTTCGTATCGATCTATTAACAAACACAGCACTCGTATCGATCGGCCAGTGATCGATGCGAACAATACAAGATGGACCAATGCGAAATGCACTTCTAATCGATCGATACGAACAGAGCAATGACGATCGATACGAACAGAGCAATGATGAACGATACAAACAGAGCGCATCCATAGGAAAGACTCGATCGTTCGGCATGAAATGTGGATCGATCCTAAAAGCATGCGACATGTCATTAGACATCACGTGCAGAACTATCGATACGACGCTATCGATACGAACAACATCGATACGAATTCAATAGCCTTCAGAAAACCCAAACTTGCATCGATCATAACTCAAAATCTACAAGTCCAAATGCCACCAAATTTTCATAGGAGCTTGCACACAGCATCAAGAATGTTCATGATTGATCCCGACTCGATTGGACCAAATCCTAATCAATACGAATTGTGTTCGTATCGATCACGGATTAACTCCAAATAGTCAGGGATCGATCACGTAGGCCCACCCACGTGCGAGAGGAGGTCTTCTGAGATTTGAGCGAGATATTTGCAGCCTACGCCTATAAATAGCAGTTTCGGACCTACAGAAAAGGGATTTTTGGGCTCTTCTACGTCCAGACTCTACCGAAACCATTGTTGTACTCGAGCTTTACTGTTGTAATTCGTTGTAACCAGCAAGCAAAAGTTAATAAAAGTCAACCATTTCATAGTGGACGTAGGCCATACGCCGAACCACTCTAAATCTGTGTGTTTCTGTGCGTTTTTCCTGTTTATTTTTTGTGTGTTTGCTAGATCTGCCTCCTTTTTCATTTATATTCTTCATTTTATCTCTTCAAACACATCCGAAGGGTGTTGTGCCCAATTTTGGTACAAACACTTTGGTGCTTTCACTGAGAAAGACCCAGTTTTTCTCCTGCTCGTTGGGTCTACATTGATATCGGATTACATAAGTCTAAGAAGATCTAGATTTCCAGTTTAAAGTTCTTCCATCCTACTCAGATTTGCATCAAGTCTAGGAAAGAGCTTCGCTACCCATTATGGTTAACACCAGAACTACCTCAACTGTCGCAGATCTAGAAGGACGGGACAGACAGAATCCCGTACAACTACCTCCTGCCGATCAGAATGCTGCCGGACCATCAGATCCGCAAGGCCCTGTCACCAGGGAAGAATTTCAATTTCTAATTCAAGAGCTTACTCAAAGCTGCCAACAACTCACTCAGCAACTGCGCGCCAACGCAGAATTGACCAACCAACTAAACCGTCAAAGACGAAGGAGATCCAGAAGGGATCAGGCTTCTTATTCATCCACCGAAAGTTCAGCCTCTTTAGATTTTAATCATAGATCCATGCGCCCGCGACTGGACGGAAGTTACACACAGGCCATTGGGCATCAACACACATTGAATCTTGGGCAAGCGAGAGTTGGCCCTTCAACCAGCCATCAGACTGGACCCTCCTCCCGAGGAGGTGCTGCCCCATATCACATTACTGAAAACCGCACTAACACCGCTGCTATTAAATGGGGAGTTGAAGCTCAGAACCGAACGTATCCGACCCACAGCCAACGCAACCATACCCCTGAGCCTTATGTCCCTGAAGACGTAGAACCAAGGAGGTGAGAAATAGACCGTCGACAGCGACCGACCCCTCCTTTCATTGTGGAACCCGACCACACTTTGGCCTAACATGCACAAAATGTCTAGATGCCAGACATCCCGACGATGATCCGTCAAATGATCCGTGAAAGTCAGGGACTTACTAATGACGACTGGGGAATCTCCCGGACTCATACCCCTTTTACTAATGAAATACTCTACGCTGAACCACCTCGGCGATTCAGGATGCCGACTTTACCCGTTTACGAAGGGAGCTCTAATCCTAATCAACATATCTTGAAGTACGAATGGTTAATGAATGTTGCACGAGCCGATGATGCTGTTAAATGCCGAAGCTTCCCGATCTCTCTAGGGGGCATAGCGGCTATGTGGTTTACCTGTTTACCACCTCGATCTATCTCTTGTTTTGACTAGTTGGCAACAAAGTTTATTGAGCAGTTTTGCATGCATGTCGCAAGGCCGAAAGATGTTAATACTTTGTCTAGTGTCAGTCAAGCTCCTGGAGAGACACTCAGACGTTATCTGGAGAGATTTCATGCTGCATGCACCGAAATTAGTAACCCCAATGATAATTCGATTTTCATGGCACTGACTAAGGGGATTGACCCCGACTCCGAGTTTGGCAACTGGTTGGCTGGAAAACCTCCTGCGTCATTGGACCGTCTATTCCAAGGTAGCCCAATTCTTGAGAAGGGAGGATGCGAAACAGTCTAGGAAGAAGGATGACGCAGGGCCCAGTGTGGAAGGAATCCAGAGCAATGTTGCTGTTAAACAAACTGGAGAGAGCTCTAGGAAGGTACAACTAAATATACAAAATAAACAGAATCAATAGAAAGGCAATGGAAACCAAAACAGGAAACGGTATCAGAATCGTGGGCCGCGATGTAGGGCCCCTATGTTTGACAATTACACTCCTTTGAATACGTCGTTGGAAAATGTGTATTTACAGACCTGCAATACTTTTCAGTATAAAAACCTGCTCCGAAACAATCATCGGAAAAACAGATCCAGACAGGGAATTTTTGTAGATTCCATGAGAGCTATGGACATAACACCAATAAATGCCGTCATTTGCAGGATATCATTGAAAAGTTGATACATGAGAGAAAGTTGGAGCAGTTTGTGCAGGCGCCGCAGTCCGGAGGTGTGGGCCCATCGAATCAAAACCATATGCCAAATCAGACAAGACAGGAGGAACCCGCTCGTACTGGCGGGAGGTTGGTGATAAATACTATTAGTGGTGGCCCACATCCAGCAGATCGAAGCTGGAGGGAAATGGAGTCGTATGCCAGCTCTATTAGGCATGCAGACTTTGAATGTTGTAGTAGTTTGGAAGATGGGGCTCCGGCCAAGCAACAAAAAACGATGACCGACGACATCGTGTTTCGAGACCGAGATGCCGATAGAGTCGAAGCCCCAACCATTGATCCACTTGTCATTTCAGCCCAAATAGGTCCTACTTGGATGAAGAGGATCCTGGTGGACAGTGGAAGTTCGGTAAATATATTGTTTAAATGAGCTTATGACCAGATGAAAATGGAAGCAAAGGATCTGAGGCCTTGTCAATACCGTATCCATGGCTTCAATGGAAGCACTACAATACCCACTGGGATGGTGGAGCTACCAGTCGAATTGGGGATCGCAGAATGCCGAAGAGTCCGGATACTACAGTTTGTTGTGTTGGATATAGATTTGCCATACAATGCCTTCTTGGGCCGACCGGCCCTAGCCGAGTTCAGGGCTTCCATCGCCCCTTGGTGTTTGACTTCAAAATTCCCTACCGACAATGGAGTCGGAGTTGTTCAGGGAGACCAGGCTGCTGGACGAGCCTATTATGTTGCGGAGCTACGGGAGGCGCAGCGGAAAGAAAAAGGGAAGGTCGTAGAGGAATCTCTTTGCGTTCGCTTTGCTGAGAATTGACGCTTGGGCCCAAGCCCGGGCACCCCAACCAATTCCCAAGGGATCTTGACTCGAGAGATACTGAAAATGAAGACGAAAGTAAAGATAGTCAAGCTTCCCCGGCCGAACTGACGATCGATGTTCCGATCGACGATAATGACGATTCTAGAATGATAAAGATTGGATCTCAGCTAAGCCAATAGATGCAAGAGGAATTGGTTGGGTTTCTCCGGGCAAACCTCGACGTGTTTGCCTGGATGCACTCTGACATGTGTGGGATCTCGCCGGACATCGCGAGCCATGCATTGAATATTGACCCGCGGCATGTCTCGGTCAAACAAAAAAGGCGTGGTATGGATCCAGAGAGATCTGCCGCCCTTAAAGAAGAGGTAGAAAAGCTCAAATTGAACAGGTTTATCCGAGATGCATTATATCCGGAATGGGTGTCAAATCATGTACTTGTCCAAAAGCCAAACGGGAAATGGAGAACATGCATCGATTACTCGGACTTGAATAAAGATTGCCCTAAAGACAGTTTTCCACTTCCCCGGATCGATCAGCTCGTAGACTCAACACCTGGGCATGAGCTCTTATCCTTTATGGATGCTTATTCTGGCTACAATCAAATACCCATGCACTTCCCCGACCAGGAGCATACTAGCTTCATAACCAATATGGGGCTTTACTGCTACAAAGTTATGCCTTTCAGACTCAAGAACGTCGGAGCAACTTACCAATAGTTAGTTACCCGAATGTTCGCTAACCAGATTGGAAAAACCATGGAGGTATATGTGGACGACATGCTCGTGAAGTCGTGATTCTCCACTGATCATATCAAAGACCTAGAGTCAATGTTTAATATCCTCCGAGAATATAGAATGAAGCTCAACCCGTTGAATGTCACTTTGGGGTCACATCCGGAAAATTCCTTGGGTTTATCGTCAATGCTCGAGGGATCGATGTTAATCCTGAAAAGATATGGGCAATCAGAAATCTGGAAACTTCGAGAACTATAAAGCAAGTTCAAAGCCTCAACGGGAAAGTAGCAGCGCTGAGCCGGTTCATCTAGAAGTCCACTGACAAATGCATTCCCTTCTTCGACCTGATCAGAAAACGGAAGCGAAACTTCGAATGGACTAAGGAATGTAAGGGCGCATTCCGAACACTAGTTCAGCATCTTTCTACACCACCCATTCTATCAAAGCCTATTGATCACGAAAGGTTGTACATTTACTTGACGGTGTCAGAGAACGCTATTAGTGCTGCCCTAGTTCTGGAGGAAGATCGGATACAACGACCAGTATATTATATCAGCAAACGACCGACCGGGGCAGAGAGAAATTATCCGAAGCTGGAAAAGTTGGCTTATTGTCTTATCATTGCCTCAAGGAAGCTCCGTCCATATTTTCAAGCTCATCCTATCACCGTCTACACCGGTCAGCCGTTACGACAGGTCCTTACGTGGCCTGAGTCGTCTGGTAGGTTACTTAAGTGGAATATCGAGCTAAGCCAGTTTGACTTCACTTACACTCCAAGGCGAGCCATCCAAGGGCAAGTCCTAGCAGAATTCATCGCTGAATTCACTATCCCGGAAGACTTGCCCAAAACTAGTGAATCTCCCAAGTACATCTGGAAATTGCATACTAATGGTGCATCAAATGACCGTTGCTTAGGCACCGGAGTTGTACTTGAAACTCCAGAAGGCCTATCTATATGCTATGCTTTAAAATTCAGTTTCCATGCAACCAACAACGAAGCCGAATATGAAGCCCTACTGGCTGGATTGAAACTTGCTAGAGATTTAAGAATCATTGCTGTGGAAATTTATTGTGATTCGCAATTGGTCGTGTGTCAAGTTCGGGGGAGTATCACGCCGAAGACCGAAGACTGCTTACCTTGCTCAGGTTCAGGAGATATTGAATCGGTTCGATTATTATGCCATTTATTACATACCCCGAGAGCACAATCAGAAAGCCGATTCGTTAGCAAAGCTAGCCAGTACAGGTGAGGCACAGCAAATGGGACTCGTTCATGTGGAAACATTGTCTTCCCCGAGCATCGATCAGATGGAAACGGACTGGGAATTTGAGGTCATTCCCGATTAGGAATCATGGATGACTCCGTTCAGAAATTACCTCGAGCATGGGACCCTGCCAGAGCGCAGGAGTGAAAAGAGACAAGTTCTTCGAAAAGTTTTGCGGTTCACCATCCAGAATGGAGTCATGTACAGAAGAGGATACTCTGTTCCTTTGCTTCGGTGTGTCGCTCACGATGAGATCAAACGAGTATTGCATGATGTACACGAAGGAGAATGTAGTGATCACACCGGGGGGCAAGCTCTTGCCAAGAAAGTGCTCCGATATGGATATTATTGGCCGACCGTAAATCGCGATGCATCGGATTATGCCCGAAAATGTGACAAATGTCAGAAACACGCTCGGATTCCAAGAGCCCCGCCTACCGAAATAACTCAGATGGTCTGTCCATGGCCGTATGCAGTATGGGGCATTGACATTATTGGCTCCCTACCTCTAGCCAAAGGTGGTGCGAAGTACGCCTTCGTAGCAATTGATTACTTTACCAAGTGGGCAGAAGCTGAACCCCTTGCTACAATGACAACAAAGAAAGTGATCAACTTAGTAGTGCGCAACATCATCTGCTGATTTGGTCTCCCACATACCATCATCACAGCCAACGGAGCTCAGTTCGACACTGTTGAATTTAAGTATTTCTGTCAAAGGTTCCACATCCAGAAGAAGTTCTCCGTGTTAGTCCATGAGTTGATGGTTTTGATTTGCAACAACCTTAGAATAAGATTATAAAATATAAATACTAACATTATAGTTTAGATATATATGTATATGCAGGATTTAACCATGCAGGTACCAAGATTGAAGACTGTACAGTATAGAGATTCAAGATATCAAGATTGAAGACGCATGAGTATCAAGATTATCAAGAGTTCAAGATTTCAAGATAACTATTGAGTCTAGAATTTTGTTAAAACTTCACAATAGCACTGAAATCTTCACTCCATTTTTCTTTTGGGATGGAACCCATTTCTACCTTTTTAGTGGCTTACAAACCCACGACAAGTAGCTTACAAACATACGACAAGTGGCTTACAAACCCACGGACATCCTAGTTTTGTACAAGTTCTCGAGTCCTGATATGATGAGATATTCTGCAGGAAGAAGCTTGCAAAACTACTTCAAAATGATTTTCAAAACTACTTCAGAATGATTTTCAAAATTGCTTTTCAAAATGTTTTAGCCTTAAAAATTATCTTTTCAAATGATTTTCAAAAAGATGTTTTAGCCTTAAAATATTCCTTGTTTTTGTTTTTAATAAACTCGTGTTTTTAAACTTCGTTTGTTTTAAACTATCTTTATACTTAGATTTAAATATAAAATTATAGTAAAATTTTATATATATTATTCTCTATATTTATCTATGTATTTTATCTTTAGTCAAGTATATTTATAAATTTTAAAATAGTTTCAAATATAAGATAAAGGTTATTTTCAAAGAAAATCAAAACATCAAAATTTCCTTTGGGATGTCGACATGCCCTAGTACCCCTTGTCGACATAGTGTTAGTTAGGACCAAAAATTTGAATTTCAAAAGAAGTGTCTATTCGCCATAACCTTTCACGAATGGACATGACTGTTGTTCTTTTATAAATAGGGGTTAGTATCAATGAATTTTTTATCAGATTTTCTAGTTTTTCACTTCTCTTCTTCTTCCACATTTTCTTATTCAAAATCCTATCATCACTCTACCGAAATCAACATTGAATCTAACTAGATCATCTCTGGTTTGATTCTCTATCACTATCTCAACAAGATCCAAGTGCTATTCAGAGTTATAGGCTTCTTTGTAATCTATCTAGCGAGAAAAGGTGTGATTGTAGTCTTGGAAATCAATCAAGCGAGAAAAGGTGTGATTGTAGCCTTGGAAATCAATTGGGTGAACTTGTTGCCCCGGAAATCAAGTATCTCTACCCAGAGGATTGTGATTCTGGAGGGTGTACCTCGTAACCTTGAAACCGAGGGTTGTAATTGTTGAATTGCTTTTGAAAGGAAATCTGTACTTAGTTGTGCGGGACTGGATGTAGGGTAACTCCGAACCAGTATAAAATCCGGTGTGTTCTTTCCTTTGCTACATTTACTTTATTTTTGCTTTGTGTTTGTTTCTGTGATTATATCTGTGTCTGAATATTGCATACATTTGTCTTCAAATTAACATAAACTCAAAAAGATTTAGTAATTTCTTATAAACACTATTCACCCCCCCCCCTCTAGTGTTATTTCTAGCCTTAAGATCCATATTCCGCATTCCTCACACTCCGCAGTTGCACACCCTCAAGCGAATGGACAGGTCGAAGCTGTTAATAAAGTTATAAAGTCTATTCTGAAGAAACGACTGGAAAAGGCCGGGGGCAAATGGGTCGATGAACTTCCTATGGCTTTATGGGCTTACCGAACAACCCACAAATCCGCAACCGGCCACACTCCATTTTCTCTTTCCTACGGTTCAGAAGCCGTTATTCCAGTCGAGATGGAAGTACCTTCTCATCGCATGATGTATTATGATCCGAAGACAAATGCCATATTACTTGCCGAATCTCTCGATTTATTGGATGAGAAGCACGAAGAGGCTGATTTGAGGGCAGCCGCATATCGAAGTCGAGTCGCCCGGTTATACAATGCCAAGGTCCGACCTCAAACCTTTAAACTCGGGGATCTCATCCTCAAGAGAATTTATCCGGTTCCTACACATATGAAGCCAACATGGGAAATACCGTATGTTATCGAACGAAAGCTCGGAGATAGCACATTTAAATTATCGACCGTTGACGGTCTCACTCTGCCGAGAACCTAGAACCTGTGTAGTTAATTACCCGCTATTACTCCGCTATAACTCTACTATATCTAATAGCGGATTTATACCGCTACGATTTTTCCATATAGCCTCAAATATAACCTTTCCACTTTAAGCCCCGCTATATCCCGTTACTCCCGCTATATTCCGCTATTTCCGCTATATCTTCTTTAAAAGAAATGAATTGAAAAATGACATTTATACATTATAAAAATTATGAAATTTATTTATTTAATTGAATTTTTAATATATTTTTAGAAATGAAAATACTCTGATATTCTACAAAATTCAATTGTGTCTTATAATAGTTTAACGTTTATTTACAGTATATTCGCACATGTTTTTATTTAAAATTATTTCTGTATTAATTATAATTCAATTTAATGTTAATTTTTCATTTAAATACCATTTATATATTTGTAAAAACTTTAAGTATGAGTTTTATATGCTATTTTAGAGTCATCCGCTGTATCACGCTTATCCTCGTTGTATCCCCGCAATGACTTTTTACACCTCCGTCGCATTGAATCTGCCGAGCGCTTTAACTGCATTGCCTGGAACAGTAAGAGTCTTCGTCGCTACTACACATAACAGGCTCTGTTTATTTATTCAGTCTATTTTTCATTTGTAATTTGTTTATGCATTTCGAAATTTGAATTTGTAATAAGGCAACTGATTTTGCCGTATTTTCTTATTTCAGCAATAAAATGCAACTCCTCGAGCCAAAGCTGTGATTTACTTGAAATGCTCCATAGGACCATCACTATGCACGGAGAGCTAAGTTCCACCATACGGTGGAATTTATTCAAATAGAGAGTGACTGTGATACAACCGATCACTCACTAAGTGAAACCCGAGCTCGCGGACAAGCCATCACATTGAAGCCAAAAGGATTGATACACGACAATCCTTTAACTAAATCCAAATTCCCAGAGTGCGAACTGGAGTATAAACTCATAAATGCGGTTTATGAGAGGGTGGATTCGTCCACCTAACGACTTTGTCCGTATTCAAACCAAGTTCGAGGGGGATGGACCCGTCCGTCTGACGACCTCGCTTGTTAACTCAGGGTGGATGTGAGTCGACCATCCACGATCCTGATAAATCCGTCGTTCTTGAAATGCGAACAAAATCCTAAAGCCTAAAAAGATGTGGCTGACCATCTGTCGGCTAACTCCAGATTCCCGGAGTGCAAACTAGAGTATAAACATCAACTAGCTCTGGATTCCCAGAGTGCGAACTGGAGTGTCAACACCAACCAAATCCAAATTCTTGGAGTGCGAACTGGGGTGCAAACGTCAACTAACTCCGGATTCCCAGAGTGTGAACCAGGGTATCGACAGCAATTAACTCTAAGTCCCCGGAGCGTAGATTGGAGTATAAACTTTGACTAACTCTAAATCCCTAGAGAGTGGATTGGAGTTTAGACACAAACCGAGTGTGAATCGATTATCTGTAAGACAACTCTGAATCCCTAGAGTGCGGTCAGAGTATAAACATTGAATAACTCTAAATCCCAAAGTGCAGATTGGAGTATAAACGCAAACCGGGTGTAACCGATCACCCACAAACCAGTCTAAGTCCTCAGAGTGCGGATGAAGTTCTAAATATCGAATGGGCGTGACTGACCACCCATAAAATAACTTAAGTCCCTGAAGCACGGACGTATCTCAAAACCTTGTGCAGGTGTGACAGACCACTGATCTACAAGTACAATCCCCAGAGTGTGGATGCGATCACCGATAAACGAGCAAGTGTGATTCGACCACCTAAACTCGTCCTGTTTCAATTCTACTTCAGCGAAGTGTAGCTCGGTATATTAAAGGCAATCAACGATTGTTAGCCAATCCTTTCAATTTCTCCCCGGAGCTAAGGGCAGAACATAAGTGCCAACCACTAATCGGGACAGTGCAATATCAGAGTTCGACTTAGTGCTCGATCGCGATCTGAGACCGTGACTCTGGAACTTAGCAACTAAACCTAGATCTGATTTACAGGCTAAAACTCCATAAGTGTGTTAAATGAAAGTTCAAATGCTGAAGCACTTTGACAAATGAACACAAATTGAGCTGAAGACAAAATGAAATTTTATTTCAATTGTTCTTTGGAAGAAAAAAAAGTAAGTACAAAACTATACCAAAAGTCCTACTAGCAGGGGCCAAACCCACATCTATACACGGCCTACAAAAAGAAAGAAAAAGCAGATTCCTATCTATCTACCCCAAAAATAAGCCGAAGAGACATGTCTATGCTTTCTTCTTTTTCGGCTTCGTCTTCGGCGTCGACCCGCTGAATTTGCCGCTTGGTTTCCTTTTCAAACCCTTGCCTTTTGGTGGCCGATCTCCAGTTGGGGGCATTATATCAACGTCCTCCTCCGAACTCAAGTGGAGAGCAATGTTTCCCGAATGTGGAGTCGGAGGAGTAGGATCAATGTCAGCAGGCGGAGGAGGCACACTTGTATCGACGACAGTCCCTCCCGGGGAGATCATCCGCAAGGGAGCTGGCCAGGTCCCGCCATTCCGCCTCCAAAGCCACCGCCCGCGCAGCTGCTTTCATCTCAGCATTGATTTCAGCTATGATATCCTCTTCGTGAAGTGTTTGTGAATTGCCGGGGGCTCCCGCAGTTGGGGCCGAAGAACTAGTTATTGGTGCGCTTCCACCCATAACGAACGGCAAATCGGCAAAGGGGTCACTGTGATGACCGAGAAGTTCCTCCATCATCTGCTCATCAAAAGTAAGTGTGCTTCCCTGTGCTTCGTCAATTGGTGTCGTGGTTGTCGTGGTGTTCACCTCTGTTATAATGGCCTCCTGCGCATGATGTGATTCTTGAGTTGTGGGAGGCATGACCGATGTGGCTCTGATAACTAGATGAGAACAAAGGAAGGACTGTTAGTAATTGTTTCAAGTGACGCTTCCGATTTTGGATAAGCATAAAAAATGTTCAGAGTACATTCCTCAGTTTGGCTCGCGGGTGGTGGAACGACTTCAGAAACTTGCTCGCAAGCTGGTGATAACTGCGGTTGATCCGGGTTATAAGCAGGAACGGGTTGAGGATCAACCGCAGGTGTGGATTCAGGCTGAGTTGGCGCAAGAGTTTCAGAACTTATGTCGTGGTGCTCGACACCAAAGCCTTCTCCAACCTCCGAGTGTTGAGCACTAAGTTTCTCCTTCTCATATGAGATCATCGTATCATGGAGAACTTTTCGTTCATCTTCGCTCAACACCCAGTTCTCAAGCTCGAACTCATCAATCGATTCAGCTTGGTGGGTAGCCTTTTCATCTCCTACTAATTGGCCCCAAGCATTGAACATGCGTGTTGGATAGTTGTCAAGCCAGGTCATGTTTTTGTGCTTCAAAACATTGGCATTGTAAGTGATGAGAAGATCTTCAATATCTGCCTCTAACCTGGCTTCAGCCATTTTAACTTCATCCTCAACCTTGGCCTCAACCTCCCAGATCTTAAGTGATGTCGCATCCCGTTCACCCCAAAGCACCACAGCCTGTTCACATGCCTCCTGGGCTGCATTGTTTGCATCATCCTTCTCCTTGATGATTTCAGAAAGTTTGGCTTTAAACTCTTTAAGTTCTTTTAGAGCAGCGTCCCTTTCGGATGTGACGATGGTGTTTCGGTGGCCCATCTCCTCCACCAAAGCGAAATGCGTTTGTCGCATTCTTTCCATAGATTGAGTTGCCTCATCAGCTTTTTGGGTGGCCTCTATTTCAGATTTCCAAGAGGATTCAGCCTCATCATTGAGCACTTAGATAATATGGTCTTTTTGGGCGAGGTCGGTTTCTAACTTCTCAATTATTTTAGCTCGCTCAAAAGCCACCACCGACGCTTTATCCGCGGCTTTCATCCACTCCTTGTATTGGGTATAAATATCATGGATGTAGTCATGCATCATTTGTTCAGCCTCAGATGGGATTTTCTTTAAGGGAGGAGGGAAGATAAAGCTATCGAAGCAAATGTTCGGAAAATCTTTTCTCAACCGGGCAATTTTAATCGCTCCTTCCCCAGTAGGCTCAGTAATGGCTTGTTCAGTGGCTATGGGATTTTTGGCCTCAGTCCTATGACATTGTGGATCAGGCCTGGGAGCTTGAGAAGATGGTTTCTTACGTGGAGGCTCTAGAGATTGTTTCCCATGCCCGGAGGGTGGTGTTGGAGCTCGAAGAGGTGGAGAAGTGATCGGGAGCGATATCTGTATTCTCTATCTCTATCCCTCTCCCTCTCGTAACGTTCTTGGCTAGAATAACCGCGATTGCGGTTTCTATCATCCTTCCTTCGGCGGGACTCATAATATGAACTCGATGACTGGCGCGCTGAACGGAGACTTCCAAGCATAGAATCTCGCCTACTCATCGTATCTGTAAAGTAAAAGAAATACAGAGTTAGTAACCTCATGAAGCAGACAACTTAAGACTGGAAACCATGTAGTGTCGTGAAGTGAATATGTGTGTGCAACCCCCGACCAACCGGTAATGTCGGCCGCACTTATGGGAAGAGACTCGCTTAAATCTAGGGCACTTTGAAGCCCCTCCAATCCGGTGTCGTGTTGAAGTGACACATAGTCTGGAATCAGAATATCCACAAGTCATTCAAAAGGATTCTCTGCTTACGAAGGAGGAGCCTCCGAAATTCTAACACCGGAGGCTGGCAGGGACACAACTACGGATTTCCATCTCGAGGATTTATGATGCTGGTGTGCTACTACCTTGCCTTTTCTCCTTCCCTCTGAACCCTGAAAACTGTCAAAAGGCCCGACTACGGGTTCATCGTTCATGGGCGTGTTTTCTTCATCGCCCTCCTCAGCTATTACAACCCCGGGCGCTTTATGCTTCACCTGCTTCGTCGGGGCTGCCCTAAGCGCTACTTCAAGTCTTATGCTTTGTTTCCATTCGATTAGCCCAACGATCCTCAAGTTTCTATCTGTTAGCACCGAGTCCAAATCTCTCATTTCGCACGGCACTTCCTGAAGAATTCGCACTATTTCTTTGAAGTGAGCACCTTCGGGTTGCAGAATTGCGGCTGTAAAGGAAAAAAGATATTAGTTTCAACGTCAAATTATGACCATCCCATTAACCACTGGAAAAATTGCAGCACTTACGTCTGGCTAACCATTGGCTAGAAAACCCTAGAGGGCGTCGGACGTAGAACCACTCTGTTTTAAAGTAACTGAGCCTAGTCCAAGTTCCCATCACCACTTGGAAATTCTTGACTGCCTCTAGAAATGTGAATGAAGGACTGTCTCCCCGACTCTTAACATTAAACAGATATTTAATTTCTTCCAGAGTCGGGGGGCGAAAGAGATGTTCCATGAACACGATGAACAAACTGTTCAGCAGTGCGTATCCGTTCGGATGTAATTGTGATGGGGCGATTCCAAAGAAAGCTAGCACCTCTCGAATGTATTGGTTGAAGGAAGGGAGAGTACGCGCTGTGCACGAATGTCTGTTAAAGGCAGTAAACCCTTCCGGGGGAGCATGTGGCCTATCATTCGGTCACGGTAATAAGATGTCGTCTAATGAAAAACCGTGTCTTAGGCATATCTGCCCCAGCATATCTTCAGAAACGTTGGACGGCATTGAATCTTACGGATTCCCGACAAACCTGGCCCCTAGCAGTTCGTTTGGAGCTGGAATTATAACTTTGGTCGCGATGACCGGTATCTCTATGATTAAGGGAGATGGACTTTGAAGCTCCTGCTGCTGTGAACTTGTAGATTCCATAACTAGTCAACTCATCAAAAACCATCATTAGATGATAATAAGCCCGTGTGTTCCCCAGTGTGAAGTGCATAAACGTGTTGTGCAGTGCTACATATTACTTAAGAAATTCTACAAAATTTAAGGAATATTCGAACGACAAGACTTCGAGATTCAACCGAAGCGACCTACATCGCTGGCCGTCGCAACCATACCATTCAGGCTCAGGAGACCGATCCAAGTTAAAGTTCGTTAGATTTTGTTAAGTTACCGTTCCATCGACGAGCTTTAAAAGGTAGTCAAATATGCGGTGCAACAGCTAAGTCCATTTATGCAAGGCAGAAGCTGGTCGGAGTTAAATGTTTGATTATGCAAGATTTCGTATCCATTGAAGTCTGAATTTGGATCGATCATCGGAAGTGCAATTCGTATCGATGGTGGAAGACAGCGTCTCGTACGGATTGCAAGAAGGTCAATTCGTATCGACCAAGGACCCCAACTTCGTATCGATCAAAAGCAGCGTCTTCGTATCGATTGCTGGATCCGAGTCTTCGTATCGATCACTCTCGATCGATGCAAATTCCTATCATCGGTTGATACGAACTACCCGCTTCATCGATACAAAGATCCAGTATGCCTAATCGATTCGAACTCACTCACTATCCACAGTCGATGCGAGCACGTCCTTCATCCTTCATCGATACGAGTAATTATGTCGTATCCCTTTACACTTCTTCTTCTCCAAGCAACTTAAGCGCCATCTCGACCTTCCTCGACCTCGTTTCGGTCTAACTCCGATCTCGACACCACCGGAATCAGCCACAAATGTGAATGGGTTGGTAGTCGAACTCGAACCTCATCATTTTGATGTGGATTTATGGGTTAATTACCTAATTTAAGCAATCGATTCGAAGGATTAAAGTTTCGTTTGGTTTGAAGACGAAGGGCAGTTTTTCTTTTTAGTCTTTCGATCGATACGAACGCAGTCTGTAGAAATGGAAACAAGTAGAAATTTGGTTATGTCCAAAAAGTATTTATATGGACTCGAACCCAACAGAAAGAGGCGATTTGTCTCCCAGTTGATTGCACCGGTTGAAATGGTTAGGGCCAGAATGATACGAAAGAGCTCTCTTCGAATCCATCTACGGTCGATCTTGGAAACAGCTTTTCATATCCATCAATCCATCGATACGAAAGGAATAGCCAGGTTGCACTAGAGCCACGTAGCTCTGTCGATACGAAGCGTTCACTTTGTATCCATCAGTGAAGATTTCATCGATGCGGAATTCACAACAAAGTTTTACTTGAATCAATGAATTTCATCGATACGAAACACTTATTACGTATCCATTTGCTCGAAGACCTAAACCTCATATCCATCGATATGATGTACCTCCGAGGGCTATCCATTTCGTATCGATAGCCATCGATACGAAGCATGCATTCCAACATCCCATATTGACCTAGGAGAGGATCGATACGAAAGAAGTTACTTAAAACGACTATCGATCGTTGCTACAACTCGAATTTCACAATGATTCAGGAGAGGATCGATAGGAAACTCGATCTAAACAAGAACTAAAGAACTCGACAATGACTCGTGAACGAACAAGCGTTGACGAGAGCCAAGTTTATATATATTCTATATGCCATAAAACAACATTTAATTCTTAAAATTTACAGGAATTGAATGCTCACCTAGTGACAAGTACAACAACGAACGATAGATTACTATCATACAACACTCAGCTACAACAGTACACGGTACAACAATTGATAGTCAACAGTTCATAATTTACATTTCTAAAGATCAATCAAAAGTCACAGCTTTCGACGAAAAGACAACAACCGTTCAGATAAGTCGGATAAAACTGTTCAGGATGAAGATTGCAACTTTTCAAAACACGTCATGTTCTCACAAGACGTACTTTGGTAGACAAATGTTATCCAGCCTTTTGGCAAGGCTGTGACACCAAGAACTTAACTGGAAACCGAGGACAGTTCGTCTTGAAGATCGGTTATACACAGATTCACTATGGATACTGGCGAATTTTATCCGAGTCCGGATCGAGCTATAATTGACAAGGCATGACAAGCAAAGCTATAGAAGCTAGTGTTCTAAATTTCAAGTCAATCCGAGTTCGTATGCTCTAGATATGATCGATGCAACTCAAGTGATAACCTTGTTCGTATCGATCAAGAAACTAGAAGAAAACGCCTTTCATATCGATCAGGTTCGAATCCATTAGATGCGCACGACTTCGTATCGATCAGGGGAGCACGAGTCTGTATCCATAGAGGGCAATGTTCTTCGTATCCATCCTTCCTCAAACTGCTTCACATCCATCATCTCCAGCTTGTTCGTATCGATCGACCAATGTCCACTTCGTATCCATCGAAACCATACAAAGCCGCTACTTCGTATCGATCTATTAACAAACACTGCACTCGTATCAATCGGCCAGTGATCGATGCGAACAGTACAAGATGGATCAGTGTGAAATGCACTAATATCCGATCGATACGAACATAGCAATGACGATCGATACGAACAGAGCAATAACGATCGAAACGAACAAAGCGCATCCATAGGAAAGACTTGATCGTTCGGCATGAAATGTGGATCGATCCTAAAAGCAAGCGACACGTCATTAGACATCACGTGCAGAACTATCGATACGATGTTATCGATACGAACAACATCGATACGAATTCAACAGCCTTCAGAAAACCCAAAATTGCATCGATCATAACTCAAAATCTACAAGTCCAAATGCCACCAAATTTTCACAGGAGCTTGCACACACCATCAAGAATGTTCATGATCGATCCCGACTCGATTGAACCAAATCCTGATCGATACAAATTACGTTCGTATCGATCACGGATCGACTCCAAACGGTCAAGGATCGATCGCGTGGGCCCACCCATATGCGAGAAGAGGTCTTCCAAGATCTGAGCGAGATATTTGCAGCCTACGCCTATAAATAGCAGCTCCGGACCTACAGAAAAGGGATTTTTGTTTTCTTCTACGTCCAGACTCTGCCGAAACCATTGTTGTACTCGAGCTTTACTGTTGTAATTCGTTGTAACTAGCAAGCAAAAGTTAATAAAAGTCAACCATTTCATAGTGGACGTAGGCCATACGCCGAACCACTCTAAATCTGTGTGTTTCTGTGCATTTTTCCTATTTATTTTTGGTGTGTTTGTTAGATCTGCCTCATTTTTCATTTATATTCTTCATTTTATCTCTTCAAACACATCCGAAGGGTGTTGTGCCCAATTTTGGTACAAACAACCTCTTTGCATAAAAATTAACGAAGCTTAGCAGTCAGCGTTCGAGCCTTGGCTCGGGCACCACAGTCGGTTCTATAAAGATATAGACCTGAGAGATGAGGAAGAGGGGCCCAAAGACCCAAGACTGCACCCGCTGAGCTGACGATTGTCATCACGGTCAGCAACGACGACCTATCACGGGTCCTAAAGATTGGATCACAACTTAATGCAATGATGATGAAGGAATTAGCTGGCTTTCTCCTAACAAATCATAATGTGTTCGCTTGGACACATTTTGACATGTGTGGGATCTCGCCAACCATTGCGAGTCATGCATTGAATATCGACCCAAGGCATGTCTAGGTGAAACAAAAACAACGTAGCATGGATCCAGAGAGATCTGTTGCGCTTAAGGAGGAGGTGCATAAACTCAAAAACAACAAGTTTATCCATAAAGCCCTCTACTCGAAATTGGTATCTAATCCTGTACTTGTGAGAAAAGCTAATGGAAAGTGGAGACCATGCGTTGACTACTCAAACCTGAACAAAGCATGCGCAAAGGACAACTTTCCACTTCCAAGGATCGAACAATTGGTAGACTCGACTACTAGATATGAACTGCTTTCATTTATGGACGTGTACTCCGGATACAATCGGATCCCAATGCATGTCCTATACCAGGAACACACTAGCTTCATTACCGACCTTGGATTGTACTGTTACATTGTGATGCCACTCGGGCTAAAGAATGTTGGCGCAACTTATCAGAGACTAGTCAACTGGATGTTCAAAGATCAGATTGGGCGATTAATGGAGGTATATGTGGATGATATGCTCATGAAGTCACGATGATCAAACTACCACATCGATGATTTAGCAGAGTTGTTCGGTGTTCTTCGAAAATATGGAATGAAATCAACCCTTTGAAATGCTCTTTCGGCGTTGCATTAGACATTTCTTGGGTTTCATCATTACCTCTCGTGGAATTGAATCCAATCCTGAGAAGATCCAGGTGGTAAGAGGTATCCAAACACCTAAGATGATTAAGCAGGTGCAATGCCTAAATGGGAAGGTCACTATCTTGAGTTGGTTCATCTCCAGAGCCACCGATAATTGCATTCCTTTATTCGACTTGATCAGAAAAGGGAAGAGGAACTTCACATGAACGCAGGATTGTGTTGATGCATTTCAAGATTTGGTACACCACTTAGAGAGACCCCCCATCTTATCCAAGCCACAAGATCATGAAGACTTATACATCTATTTATCGGTGTCAGTACATGCTATAAGTGTCGCACTGCTGCGCGAAGAGAATCGGAACCAGAGGCCAGTATACTATGTTAGCAAGCGATTGACAAGTGCTGAAAGAAATTATCTAAAATTGGAGAAGCTCACACACTGCCTGTTGATTTTGTCAAGGAAGCTTCGCCCTTATTTTTAGGCTCACCCCATCAGTGTCTTCATCGACTAGAGGTTACGACAGGTCCAGTAGTGACCTGAGACATCTCGAAGGTTACTGAAATGGAACATCGAATTGAGCCAGTTCGATGTCATTTATCTCCCTCGGAGAACCATCCAGGGACAAGTGTTGGCGGACTCCATAACTAAAATTCACTGCACAAGATAATTCTCCTGAGAGTAGTAGAGAACCTACCATCCAATGATTAATGTACATGGATGAAGCATCCAACGATTGAAGTTATGGCACCAGAATCATACTAGTCACTCCTAAGGAACGGCCAATCTGCTACACCCTTGAACTTGACTTCCTTGCGACAAATAATGAAGCTGAATACAAGGCCTTGATCGCCGGGCTCAAACTTGTTAAGGAGCTGGGAGTGCAAGCTTTGGAAATTTTCTATGATTCACAGCTAGTAGTGTGCCAAGTAAGGGGAGAATATCAAGTCAAAGGAGCGCGACTTTCTCCTTACCTCAACCGAGTCAAAGAACTACTAACCGACCTTGAGCATTACACAATTACATACATTCCCAGAGAACGTAATGAGAAAACCGACTCACTGGACAAGTTGGCCAATTTTGAAGGTGCATAGCAAATGGGCTTAGTCCCAATTGAAATACTTAACACTCCTTATTAACCAGATGGGGACTGATTGGGTCTTAGAGACGGAGCCCAAGAAGGAGTCATGGATGACTTCGATTAAAGATTATTTGCAAATGGGAATTCTTTCTGAATGGAGAATTGAGAAATAATAGGTCCTTCGTAAAGCTTCACGATACATCCTTTAAGAAGCAGTCACATACAAAAAGGGTTTTTCCATCCTCCTACTTTAGTGTATCACCAACGATGAAATCCAACGAGTATTAAGAGGAGTCCATGAAGGAGAATGTGACGATAATACCAGAGGGAAAAACTTGGCGAAGAAGATACTTTGCTGTGGTTATTACCGGCTAACTGTCAACCGGGACACAGTTTATTATGCTAGGCGATGTGACAAGTGCCAGATATTCGCAAAGATTTCGAGAGCCCCACCCATGGAGATTACTTAGATGGTCAGTCCATGATCGTTTGCTACATGGGGTATTGACATCATCGGCTCCTTACTGATTTCCAAAAGGTGGCACAAAGTACGCCATCGTAGCAGCCGATTACTTTACTAAATGGGCCGAAGCTGAGCCATTAGCCATGATCACCACAATGAAAGTAATCAACTTTATTGTTCGAAACATTATATGTCATTTTGGTCTCCCCAGAACAATCATAACTGACAACGGAACCCAATTCGACAGTGCTGAATTCAAAGACTTCTACCACTGGCATCATATTGAGAAAAGATTTGTGGTAGTTGCTCACCCTCGAGCTAATGGACAGGTCGAAGCTGTGAATAAAATCATAAAGTCCATTCTGAAGAAGCGTTTGGAAAAGGCTAGAGGCAAGTGGGTTGATGAGCTCCCATTAGCTCTATGGGCATATAGAACCACCCACAAGTCCACGACTGGCCATACTCCATTCTCCCTTGCGTACGGCTCTGAAGCCGTGATTCCCGTAGAACCTGAAGTCCCTCCGCATCGAGTGATTTACAATGACCCTAGAATGAACAGAGATCTCCCTTTGGAATCTTTAGACATGGTCGATGGAAAGCGTGAATAAGCCGACTTGAAGGCAGCTGCACTGATTCTCCCGGTTCTACAACGTTAAAGTCCGGCTAGAACCTTTGAAATTGGCTATCTCATCCTAAAAAAATCTTTCCTAGCCCCATCAATGTGGGTACGATATACGAAGGACCGTATGTCATCGATTAGAAGCTTGGAGATGGAACTTTTAAGATAACAACTGTTGATGGCATTGCGGTCCCTAGAGCATGGAATAGCGAGCATCTATGATGCTATTTCAGTTGATTTTGTTTCATTCATTTGTATTTCATTTAGAATTTTCTTTTGCATTTTAGATCCATGTAATATGACAGACTCTGTCGCTTTCTCTTTCAATTAGCAATAAAACTTGATGTTTCTTCTATATCTATGAATTGTTTGTATGTAGTATAATAGTTATGATATGCGACCAACTTAGATCTACGTACGCTTAATACAGACCAGCGAGTACCCTGAATCTAGTTCCAACCAAGTTCTCGGGTCCATGACTAAATCGATTAGAATGAATGTGACTCGACCATTCATCCGTTAAATCTCGTCTACGATCCGACAAGTTGAGTATGAAACATAGAATGGATGTGACTCGACCATCGTTATTTAGCTCCATCCCCCGATTTGACGGGAGGGATGTAAAGTAAAGTGGATGTGATACGACCGACCACTCTTCAACTTTTTCTCTTGTCTTAGGGGCAAAGGAATTAACTAAGAAAAATGTGATTCGACCATTTATCAGAATAACTCCAGTCCCCAGAGTGCGGGCCGGAGTATAAACATCAATCGTGTGTGATTAGTCGCCCATCGACTAATTCTTATCCCCGAAGTAGGGAAAAGAGTATAAGCAAACGAATGAGTGCAATTCGACCACTTATTTGCCGACTTTGACCTGAACTCAACAGGGGGAGTACAAACTCATAATGGATGGATGCGACCATCCGTAGATTAACTCCGTCAACCCGAGACTAGGGGCAGCAGTATAAACACTTAATCGCTGAATACGACAGCGTAACACCGTGGCTTGCTCCTTGTGTTTGATATGACTTAAGGCCATGACCGAGATGAGGCCTTAAGATGAACTTATCAGATCAACGATCGAAGAAATGGATGACTGAATGACATTACGGCTTAAATGATGAGTAACGAATTACAAGTATATTGAATGGAATAATAGCTCGAACACTTAAAAAAATTCGCAAAAAAGTTAAACTGAAACGAAAGAAGTTTTTATTCACAAGCAAAAATTCGGAAGGCTAAGTACAAGTTTATTCTTATAACTAGAAACCATACCCGCACAATAATGGCCAAAAAATTGAAACTAGCTACCTAGCTATTCATAGCCCCTGTCAAGTCGATGATAATCTCTTTTCCTTCTTGGGCTTCTTTGGGATAGACTCACTGGAGCTCTCACCCTTGCCTTTCCTCTTCGACCTTCCTCCACTCTTGCCACCCTTAGGTGAAATACTTTTAGAGACAGAAACTGAAGCAGTCTCACTTTGGGATACAGAAGGGTCGATCTTTTCAAAGACGATACCATCGGGCAGTATGACTTGGAGTAGCATAATATCTACCTCAGTATGCTCCCTCTTGAATTGCTTGTCCAGCTCTTCCTTCTCAATGCGCTCCTTTAAGTTGTGTTTGTCTGTATGCTCAGAGGCATGGGTCACCACGACATCATCCGTCTCATCTTGGGCCTGTTGATCATCGGTTTTTTCTTCATTCAAAGCCCCTATAACTTTAGCATCCATGTCGGGAGTCTTAGTGGATTGGATGGTCGGGACCGTCTATGAAGTGGTGACCGTTGTAGACTCCACGGTCAGTGCCTACTGTCCTAGGATGGTTTTACCACCAGGGGCATGTACGGATGTTGACAGACCTGCAATTTCACAAGGTTTAATGGGTAAACCTACGACTTTCTTGCCCAAGATGTCAACCTTCTCGAACGTCGGGGAGGTGAGAGATATAACTTCATCGGATTGGCCTTCGATCAAATCTAGAGTGCTGCCTTCAAGAATCGAAGATAGCCCAAAAGACTTGTGGATTTCAGGATGATCTAGTTCGTAGCCTATCTTTTTTTCAGGGTCATAAGAAGCCGAGGCACCGGTTGCTTGACTTACGAAAGGGTCTTTAGAGCCAGACCCGGAGGCTTCCTCACTATCCTTTCCCTTCTCGATGATCCCTAGGTCACAGAGTAAACTAAGTCGAGTAGCCATGAGTTTGTTAGGCTCTTCATCGCGCAAGATTTCATGCATAAGCTGCTCTTCATGAACCTCAGGGCCGCTAAGGTATTTCTTCTTTAGCTCAACAATATAGTCCCTGGCTTTGATTAGCGACTCAGGGTACCCCTCTCCAAGAAAGCGAAGGTTGTGGTTCATAAGGAAACTTGCATTGTAATATATCAACAAGGGATTAATGTCATCCTTTACCTCTGTTCGACCAGCCTCCCTAGCTTCCTCTTTAAGGGTCTCTATTTGTGCAAGTTGTTTATCAGCCTCAATCTTGGTTAGGCAAAGCTTGACAGTTTCCTCACAATATCGTTAGGACTTTAGTTGGACCTCAAGTTTCTCTTGTTTTTCCTTCTCAAGCTCCTCATCAAGCTATCGTATACGGAGAGCCAGGGCATCATTATCTTTTTTTAAGACGTCCTTCTCCTTTTATAGAATATCTTTTTCAATGGCTAAAGTGCCACTGCGGCAAACAATGGTGTCCAGTTCAACTTGATGCACTTTCATCAAATGTTTCACTGCTTCAGAAGATTCGTTGGCTCTTTTCTCAACATCGGCCAGCTTTGTATTCAGCACCTTAACTTCTTCATCCAAGTGTTTGATGATGTCCTTATCGTGATTTGCTTCGAGAGTTAAGCGACCAATCTCATACTTCCTTTTAATCGACACTTTAGAGATCCTCTCAGCCACATGTTGAATTGTGTCATGCTAGATGTAGACATCATTGACATAAGAGAGCACTGTGTCCTTGGCCTCTGGAGGAATCGGATGCAAAGCAGGAACAACTCATCAAAACATAATTTAGGAAAGCTAGCCTTGAGCTCAGCCATCTTTTTTGCAGTAGTGGCATCGAGAGTAGTTGGGGCTAAGAGGGACCGTTTGCCATGCCTATGAGAAGAAGTATCAAGACTTCCTATGCCATTTCGGCATTTAGAAGATCGCCGAGTACCGAAAGAACCCGAATGTTGCTCAGTTAGTGTAGCTAAGGTAGGGGCGTGAGGTAGTGAATTGCCACTACTATAGATGGTGGGGTGTGGATTGGCACCTTATAATGAGAAGACCTAGACTTTGACTTGTGCTTGGATGATGAATCCTTGGATTAATAGCTTCTGTCCCATTCCTTCCTTCCATCATGGCTTTCTCTTTCCTGTCCAGGCCGTCGACCAGAGTCCGGACCTCCATTAGATCTGAAATAAGATAGCTGAGAATATGATGGTTTTTTCAAGCGATCATAGTTGCAAGAGCACCCCATGGAACTGGAAAATAAAACGGAGGTGTATAAGAATCGCCGAAATTAAAGATTGATAGGTTTCATGCGGTGCAGTGCACATGATTGTGAGTGTCCTAGTGTCCCCCCGATTGACCAGGTGCTGGACCTTTGCTAGCCGGAGTGATCTTTCCTCATGCCAGTAAGAGGAATGTCAGCACCGGTTCAGATAGGAGACTCAGACCGTCCAAGGCTTATGTTAGCAAAATCACAACTCCCGATATCCTCTGGTATCGGGACATCCGACGATCCCTCAAATAAATTTTCAGGAGGCAAAGAAGTAGATTGATCTGTGGCAGCAATGGTTACCTTGCGCTGCTTGGTGACTTGCCCTCTACGAAGCTTGTAAATGAGCCTCTTTCTTTTTCTCTTCCCTGGGCCGGGATGCCATGTGTATTGGGAGGATCCGACTGCAGGCTCATGGCTTAAACCCACATCATCACGACAAGGCTAATTAGCATAGCAACTTATTTTGCCTTCTTCGGCATCATCCTTAGCCCCCTCGATTGGGAGCCTTCTTCGGCATCATCCTAACCCCCCTCGATTGGGAGCATGTCGGGATTAGCATCCCCACCTCCCAGTTGAGTAGTGCCTCTTCTTCCTCTCACTCCCTCATTAGCATTCCATGTTAAACCGATGCTAGGACACTCTTCTAACAAGCAGAAAGCAAAGAGACACTCATTGGTAATAAGGGATCTAACATCTCTATCTTCCAGAGGTATATTCCTAAGCTCAGCAACTGCCTCTAAATAACTATCATTGTTAGGACATGGATAGCTACCTGCAAGGTCCAAAGAACTGCTCAGTTCAATGTATGACTTGAATAAAAGCACTCAAGATTGAGTAAAACGATACTCACGTCCTTCCAGCCTTCGTCCCGCGAAGCCAGGCGGGCAACACATATAAAATCACTCATTCTTGAAAGCACTTAGCTTATTCCAAGCACCAGTCATGACTTGATAATTGCCGATTGACTCAAGAAATGTATACGAGAGGCTTCCCTTTCGTCACTTGAAATTGAAGATGAATCTAATGTCCTCTGGATTTGGTTTATGATATAAGAATTCAAGGAATATCATGTATGTACAATGAAGAAATGCATAGCTGTTCCAATGCAACTGGGCCGGAGCCAATCTCAAATGATGTAACATCTTCCGGATGAATGAATTAAAGGCGGGATGCATCCTGCCTAGCACATATACCTGTTACATGCAGTATATCCTTTCGAAGGTGTGTGAGCTCCGTCATTATGAGATGGGACTCATTCATCCTTATATGTTATCCCATGTTTGATGCAAATTCTGCAAAGAGAAGTCTCTTTGATTCTCGAAGCCACAGAATCTTTCCGGTTCTTTAAAAATATAGCATCTTCTAAAGTGTCAGAGCTGATTCATCTTATGCTTCTAGATTCACATGAATTTCAGGCACTTTTTAAGAACTTTCGGCCTGTTTCGATTGATTTCTCAGATTATGCCGAGCAGATATTGTTGCGGAGCTTGACTCAGCGTCAGAATCACCATGCGAAGCAGTCTGTTCAATACCCATAGCAGCTAACGCTTCGAGTGTCTAGAACCCATAGCTATCAAACTTAGTGGATAGTTATTGTTAAAGAAAGAAACATGTTCCCCCCATGTAAAGTGTAAACCAGTGCGGTGTAGAGCAGTGTTGTTTAGTGTAGTAATAAACAATTCAAGATTAAGCGATGGTTGTGATGAGATTTTGGGATTCGACCAGAGTAACCGTCATCGCTGACCGTCCTAACTGGTTTTCACATCGATGGTTATGGATTTCACATAAGCTTCGAGATCAGTTATCGACACAATAGAGTACAATCTTTGCATTCAAGTTTATTAGGTCCATATGACAGGCATATTCAAGTTCAGGTTCAAGTTTGAGATCTTATGCAAGTGTCAAAGTTCAAAAATTGTTCATGTCCAAGTTTGTTTTACATGTTATGGTACTAAATAAGGGTTCGGGTTCATTCATGCAAACAAGTTCATGTGGTCACGTCCTAAAGTTCAATTGTGCTCAAACCAAACTAAAAAACGGCTAAGTCTCCTTAGGCAAAGGGATTGTACCCGATCCCTCGCCTAGACAATGTTGCCCTATGCCATTTCAAACTCCATATGCCTATAACCGAGCACCCACTCCAAGTCACATCGATCCCTCCATCATAACATACAATTAATCCCTTCTTCCTCACAAAACCATCTCCATCCCATGCTTACAACTGATCCCATATCCATGCCGATCGCCTAAACTTCACCACTCCATCTTAACTTCTCCAACATAGCACGAACCTTCTGCTAATCCCCGCTCCATTTAACTTTTCCCTAACTCACACCGTTCCGCTCCTCTATGACCACCAGCAAAATCCCAAACATCCCATTATTTCCTCATATTTTATCAATCGCACACAACTAATTCAAAAACCCACCTATATAAATCAAACGCAAACTAAGGCCAGGGGTCGAAGAAAAGAACGAGTGTAGTTCGGGTTCAAGCTCGGATCCAAAATTGAATTAGCGAGATCGAAAGGGGATACGATTTGGGGTAATGGCAAGGGCTTTTAGCAAGATGGAAGATGGAGTTTCATAGGGGATTAGATGAGTTGGTGAGAGATGCAATTGAAATATTAGGCTCGATTAATGGCAGAGAGAAAGGAAGGTAGGTCGGTTCGGTAGGCAATAGGAAGAATGAGCAAGTGAGGGAGAGAAGGACCCAAGTGTTGGCATATATACTAGTGCAGCCCACTTCCACAAAGCCTTGAATCGACTAAGTGTTTCCAAGAAAAGGGATCGGTACCGATCCCCCGCCTAGGGGATTGGTATCGAATCCCTATTCCCAAAAAAAGGAAATTACAATGCAATGCAATTACATTTGGAATCTAATGGAAACTGGCAACGACCCATAAACGTGTGAATGTGTTCGGGAGCCAATAAAAAAACATGTACATGAATTTACGTGCACGTGTGCATACTCAACATTCGATTTATCGAATCAACAGAAACTAGAGGAATTCTCACTTGGAATTTTCACAAAAATATATATTTCAAATAACTAAGGCCCACTAACTTGATCGACAAGCTCAATAGAATCAAGCATAAGCAAAGACTAAGGATTACACCTTGTATTTATACTCAGTAATATTGACCAAGCGTCACAGCGAATAGAGAGAGATACGACTTTTTGAAAAAACAACTCGACGGAAGGATAATGACTATTTAGGAAACTGAATGGAATCCTTTCTGACTAACTTGCTTTGGTTCAAAGCATGTCATGTTTGAAACAAGGTGTATTTAGAGGGGCAAGCATTATCCGGCCTTTTGACCAGGCTATAATCTATATCCAGACTATTGGACAAGTTAGACTCGACGGTAGACAAGGCAAGCAGCCTAGAGAGGTAATCATAGAGTCCAGAGATCAAGCACAGACAATAGTCTGAAGCAATGAGCAAGCGAGATCAAGAGAGGCTCTCCGGAATGTCCTAAGTATGGATTAGTGCCCCCTTAGGCAGTGGATCGGTACCTATCCCTTCTCCTATGCAAGGGATCGAATCACATCATTATAGCTACGAACAACTTGAATCAACATTTCAACTCAATGAGAATCGATCAACATCTCTAAAAGCATAAAGGCAACCATGCAAACAACTTGGGAAACATGAAGTTAGCAAGGAAGGGGACCCACATGACCGATTGTGCGACGCCACATGGCCTCTTGGACCAATCGTTACCGATCGCCCAATATTATGAATTGGGCCATGAAATTTTTAGGTGACCTCGTCTACATCGTGAGATTCTATCGACGAATTTTTAGGAAGATATTTGATCGTTTACCCCTACAAATGCATAGTTCATTTTCCATTTAAAGGATCTTTACGCTATTGTTTTACTTGTACTCCATTGTAATCAAGGATCAATCCGATCTGATCCCCCCTTATACTTTGAAAAACAAGTGATTAATAAAGAATTTCATCAAAGTAGACGTAGGCAATCAACGCTGAACCACTATAAATCAGTGTGTTCTTGTTTTCTACTTGTTTCCTCTGTTTTAATTTTAGTTCTTTACTTTATTTCTCTACATAAAATCTAATGGGTGTTTGTGCCAACTTTTAGTGCAAATAGGTTCTGAATCCTTGAAAATTTCTATTTAAAATATCAAATATGAATATTATTTTGTCATGGATCTGAAAATCAGTAACCCTAAACCTAAAAATGAAGCAACATGAGCTTCTTCTCCATGTCTCCATCTTGTTCCTCACCTACATCCTCGCCTACATCGTTGTTTTCAGTTTTGTTTTTGTGTGTTATTGCTTATGTCTCTAATTTATACTTTGTATTACAGGTTCAAAAGGATGTGAAATCACCTTTTTTGATGTTTGGATGTAAGGTTGCTGATGGTTATGGTACTATGTTGGTGAGTCATTTTCTTATATCTGAAGAAAATTGTGAAGAAACTCCTATGCATATTTTCTTTCTAATATGAATGAAGCGAATATGAGTTCGCTAATATGCTACGATTTTTTTTCCTTTTTAACCTCATGGTTTACATTACATTATTCAAGGCATTTATGCTTTGTAATTTTTATCTTCAAATATGACAAAGAAGAACACATTGTCGAGATATTTTTAATTGGTCAATTTAGCTTCATGATTTGGTGAACTGCTACAGCTAATATAATACTCAAGGCGTGTTCACCATTGTCTTTTTACAACATAAAGCTGTTTGTACATGCAAGATGTATATTTATGGTGCACTTGCTTCAAAACTATTAGGAAAATTTTACTATGTGAATGTGTATCTTCCAATTATAGATTGGGTATAGGTTATGGCTTGGCTTGTGGTGGGGCTATTGTTACCCAGGTTAGTCACTATAACGTTTTTTTAAGACTCCTCGATACAGTGAACCTCTGAAAGGACAAATGGACTGACCAACTCTAAGAGGGATTAAGTTGTGCATGTTCGCTTCAACTCAGGACATCTATAACCTACTGGGTATTATTTTTTGCGAGAAGTGTGTGCAAGGCCGAACTCGAACCTAGGCCTGTTACCAGACTTAGGCGCCCATTTTCCATTGTGCCACACCTACGGACTAGTCATTGTAATGTTAGCACCAAAAGATGCAAGATTTTTGATATGTCAATTATGGGAAATAATGATTAAGACTCCTTTATCTTTTTGTTAATGAATGAGATGCGTATCCTAAATTTATCTCTTTGGTGAATTCAATTGTTGTTAGTTTAAATGCATAAAGGATAGCATATTAATTAGCTTTATACTATCAATGTCGTGAATATTCATTTATTTGCAGGATGATGGACATATATTCTGTTTGGATGATCAAATTACAAATGAAATAAAGGGTGTTCTTGATTTAATTATGGAAATTTTATTGCAATTTGGGTTTAAACAATATGAGGTTAATCTTTCTACGAGACCAGAGAAATCAGTAGGAACTAATGATATATGGAAAAAAGCAACCACTGCATTAAAATGAGATTTAGAAGACAAAAGCCGAGATTACCAAATTGATGAAGGTGGTGGTGCATTTTATGGTCCAAAATTGATCTTAAAATTGAAGATGCTTTGGGTAGAAAGTGGCAATGCCCAACTGTTTAGGCAAGTTATCTCTCATTCTCTCATTCCATATGTTGTTTTGGTTGTTTTTAAAAAAATGATATTCAGAATTCTTAAAACTTCTATTATCATTATTTTTCTATAATTGGAACCATTTTGTGCATCAAAGTTTGACAAAAATATCAGTATATGACTATTTATTGTACAAGAGTAAAATTTGAGGGGTTTGTGCAATATAGCCTATATTTACTTATCTTTGTAGTTTGTTCTCTTCGGGAAAACTGTATAAGCTCTTATAGAATGCAAATCACGTAGGTTGATTTCAATTTGCCACAAAGGTTTGACATTTATGTAGATTCAAATTCTGAGAGAAAACGTCCTATCATGATCCATAGAGCAACCCTTGATTCATTAGAGAGGTTTTTTGGTGTGCTTATAGAAAATTATGTTGGTGATTTTCCTTTATGGATCTCCCCAATTCAAGCATGTGTATTGCTTGTTACTGATAGTCAGGTATAATTTACCTTTTCTTTATAGTTTAAATTGTGATGTATACATGGGTTTATAAAAGGGTTTGGTTAGTATGATCGCATTACCCTGGGTGCATACATGTAACTATAGCTATGTGTTATATTAGTCTTTTTCAGCCACTGTTATCTATTACCTTGACAATAGACATTTGCATCACACTTTTTGTTAAATATTAATAAGTTGTTTTTCATACAGTTTATCATCTCTCATACTTTGCTAATTTGGTCCTCAATAGATCTGATAGTTTTACACATTATGAATGACATTTATCATTTACCTTTTCTTTTTCTTATGTTTCATCATACTGTTAATCCTCATGTAAAGCTACATCCTACATTTAAGATATTTCATCTTTCTAACATGAGTTTTAATTTCAGTTTATGCTACCTATGCCTTTTAAATCAACTGATGTGTCAGGCTCTAACTCTATATCTTCTTTCTCTTGAGATTTTGGTCATTTATGTTTTATGGTGATAATATACAAATCAAAACTTGTCTTTTTTTAGATTTTCTGGTTATATTGAACATATGAAAACTAACTCATCAATATTTATTCATACAATAGGTTTTCTAATCTCTGCAATGAAATTGTGATACAATGATAGATTATAATTTACTATGTGTTGTTTATATACCTAATACATCATATTTTCAAATGACTTACCACGCTGAAGTGGTCTCGAAACAAAGAATTAATAGAATCAGAGCTGAGCTTCGCATGGCAAGCGCCTACTAAAGCTTATAAGAAATGCAGAGTAACAGAAAGCTCCAATAATGGCAGTTGTTGGGCCTAAAGATGTAACAATCGCCTTTTCGATCCTCGAACGTCGACACTAAATACATCCACAACATTTGTGTGTGAAGCACCCTGGTGCCGAAAAGTCAGAAAGTTAGGTTAAAATAAAAGGAAATAAAAACAGAACAAGAAAGAAGAACATAATATCATAATCTCACATGAAGAACGATAATATATAATATACCAAAAGTGTAGTACAAAGAGTTACTCCAACATATATGAATCTCAGAGTTACAAAGTGACTAAGTACTATAATCAGCCTAGACAGTTAAAATTGCTTGTCCTTACAATGATGAATACATGCATAATAGTGAACGAAAATGAAAATATGTAGATAGATAGCTAGGTGGAAGCATCCAGCTTGTCTCCACAAGCTTGAAAATATCCAACTCTAAGACCTTCTTTACTCAATCTACTTGAAAGAGCACACGAGGAGTTTTGGGAAAAGTAACATCATGTGTCAGACGTACGTTCGGTATGAGAAACACAAAACTGCGTATAAACACATAACAGTTTTTTCGAAACCAACCGAATCACCGGATTGGTTTCCCCTCGAAAGAACCCAACTCAATTGAAATTTACATTAGGTGATATTTTAGATAATGTCTAAGGTGTGTAATATAAATATGAAAATAGCTATGTTGCTTGCATCTTGCAACACAACAATATTAGAGTACATTTAAAGCTGCTAAGGTACGTTTGTATAGATGGATTTTCCATGGAGACCTCCTCAATGAGACTAATCCCCTATGACAAGGATCAAGATACCTTTCCAAGCATCATATATCTCTAATAAAATATACCATAAAGAAAACACAATTGGCCCAACATCCGAAAAATTTCGTGAACAATATGAACCAAGTATCAACAACTCTTGCTAGCAACATCTATACACATACTCTAGATAGTGGAATTGATGTACCCCCTTGAGTTGGCTAAACCTAGGATTGTATGGCCTACTCCGTGTTTAGTCATTTTTCCAATGTCGAGGCTACGTTTGGCACCTTTCATACGAGTCTTCATCACTCAAACCATATAATAGTTTTGAAGTGGTATTCCGTAAGTAAAACACTTACCGATCCCGGACTCTTCAAATCTAATCAATGAATTTTTGATTTACTTAATTTCGGTTCTTTTAGAAGTCGCCGAAATCTAGAGGCATTTCATACCAATGCTCCTCCCCGAGGGTTCTCATTGGTATAAATCCACGAAGCCCTTCGTATACTTCCTAAGTTATATTTGGTCAAGGTTGGTAGTCGACTAATCGACTATCGAGTCTTAAGCGCTTGTTTATAGAAATCAAGGTTCGTATACTTAACACATTTCCGAACTTCCAGCTTAACTATTCTTTAGCCAGGAGGGTAGCCGGTAGGTTAGAGCTCTATTGCTCCATCCCTACTCGAACATCAATCTTGACTCTCACAAATAGAGAACCTCGTTTAGCTTTAAGTGTTAAGCATAGTAATACTACATTCCATAAGTACATACATGTTACTTTTCATCCCTTCTTCTAAACCAATAGTCTTTTGAAATTACTTGTATAAATAAGTTAGAAACTCTTTCAAAATGATATAAATATGAATGATAGTTTTATTTAATAAGTAATATAGAATTTAGAATAAGTTAAGGGAGGAAAGTGTATAAAAGTTCTTATTTTAATAGAAAGGTTAAAATAGTTTTATAGACCTATATATAAATTAAGTACCTTTAAATTACATATAAATAAGATATAAATAGTTATAGGAATTATCATCTTAAAAATAGCTACTTAATATTGATTTTGAAAACCTTTACCATTTTAAACAAGTTTTGTTTATATAAAATAGGAATAACCTTTACTTTAAATCTTCAAAATAATTATTTAAAAATATATTTAAAATTCAAACTTCTTTTAAAATACGTAAATATCTTTTATAAATATCATTCGATAAAATTTCATAAAATATCTGTAATGACCCGCAAATTTATCACTTTGATAAATTATATTTATATTTGAAATATTCAAATACAAGATTTTATAACACAAATTATAATGTTTTGAACCATAAATAATGACGGTAAACTTGTTTTAAAGGTGTATTAACAAATATGGATATTTGGGGGTTTTCATCAAAAAAATGATCGAAAATCATTTTATCAATAAAAATCTTTTTAAACATCAAAAGTTGTACACGGTTTTTTCACATACACTTATTTCTCTATTTAAGCCAGAATATGTAATAAAATTATTTATTTTATTTTTGGAAATAAAATGCCTTTATGTCATTTTTAAATAATTGGTTTTTGAATTTAAATTGAGTTTAAATGATTTAATAATTATTTTAAATGATAATAATTCATTTTAATTATTATATAATGATAATAAGTGATTTATAATATTTTTATAAAGATAAATAATTGTTTTAAAAATATAAGAAAATTCATAGCGTTTTGTTGATACGACAACACTTTTCGTAAATACTTGTTTAATTTTAATTTATATGGTTTTATAATTCAAATGTGATCATTTTCATTTATTGCTAATGATAAGAAATTATTTTTCAAATTTTGTTTACATTTATATGTAATTTAATTAATAAGTGAAAATGTAACCCGGAATCGGCTTTTCGATTTTCAATGGTTGAACGAACGAAAGTTGTTTAAAGTCATTGCAATGTTGTTTATATGTCTTGTGCACATATATAACATACACATACATGCACTAATATATACATATACACATATATAACATACACATACATATATATACATATGCACTTAATAAAGAAAATATCTAAGATATTTCCATTTTCTTCATCCTTAAGCATCCTAAAAGTAAACAAACCATCAGCCATCACCTCCTTACACACTATCATCACTCAAGCACATGGAGAGGAGGACAAAGGGGAGTGTGTCGTGCGTGTGGGAGGGGAGTGGGTAGGGGTAGTTTGGTAATTTTGCATTTAGATATTTGTTCACTTATTTTTCCTATAAATACCACCTCTATTCTCTCATTTTATTCAAACTCTCTTCTATTCATTTCTTAAGCTTTTTTGTCTTCTTCCTCCTCTACATTAATAGCTTCCATAGCCTCTTAGGAAAATTCAAAAATAGCATCGAAGTTCTATCAAAATAATTCATAAAATATAAAGAGATATACCAATTCAAGTTCGAGATCGAATTGGTAATCTTCTCCTTCTTCTCTTACCAAGGTTGTACCCATCTAAACATCCCTCTACCCTTGCAAGCCCAAGGCCAAACCCCTAGGAGTCTTAGTGCAAGATTCGTAAGCTTCGGTTCTGGAATAGCGAAGCTATAGTCAAATTTAATAAATTTAGAAACCAATGAAGATGAGAAACTCTACTTTTTATTATTATAAATTGTATGATGATATGATATGTTTGCTATGATTGTTTCTTATGGTTGATCATCATGTTTGTATGTGATAATATGTTTGTTTGGTTGTGGAAATAATTCACGTTAAATACATGTCGAATTTACACGAAGGAAATCATTTCCCTATATGAATTATAAAAGTGTTACAGAATGGTTAAACCTCTTTAAAATAATTTAAAATGGTTTATAAATGGTTTATAAATATTAAAATTCAATTTGTAGAAGTTTTGACAAGATTTGAAATTGGAGTCAAAAATAGGCACGCCGCGTAATGACAGTTCACGATTTCACGCCATAAAAGTTAAATTTTAGATGTGTCCATACCAAGTTTTCAAAAACGTTGCGCTTTGACAGTTCGGAAACCAAAATGGCAAAATCTATAAAATGGATATTTTTAAATCTTTAAGAATATGAAACAAATTCCATAAATATATTAAAATGTTTTAAAATGTATTTGAGTTCTAAAAATGGACATATGTGGAATGAAGTTAATGTTTTGATCAAAGAAGCTATTAAAAACACTATTCGCTGCACTTTTTGGTAACTTTTGAAATTAATATTTAAACGGGATTTTCTTCACAAATCTTTTGCAAATATTTTCAAATAATAAATCAAGAATTTTAAAGGGTTTAGAGATCATCATCAAATAACTTGACCGCCTTGTGGGTGACAGAGATATAGTCTCTAGATCCGAGCTTGGACAACCAGTGTCTAGGTTCCGCTCTAGCTACCTAGACTGGCCTGACGGAGGTGATAGTAAATTTGATTTACTCGGACTACATCTTCCTAAGATAAGAAGTGATTTGGAGCTTTCCAAAAGTTAAACAATATTTAAAATAGGATTTTAGTTGTTAAAGGAAACATTCTAGTTAAACTTCGTATTAAACTCCAAGGAGTCAACTCTACTATCTGTATGAATTTAAATGGTGATTTCACCGTTATTCTATGAATAATATAGGTTGAATATGGAAATTAGTATTGGGTATAATCAGTCTAAAATTTATGAATCCTTTTTATTCAATACTAACTGGTTTGGGTTTACAATAAACGATGTCTTAAATAACATTGTTTTTAACCCATTAAAAATATGTTTTGGAAAGATGAAATCTTTATTAAGATTTGAATTATACTTTTCCTAAGTAATTAAAGATGAAATGTTTTGTATTTCCAAAGTTAAAAAGAGGTTTAATTAACCAAAGGATTTGATTAAAAAAAGGTTTAACTATCCCCTATATACTGAAACAGAATATGTTTTAAAGATGTGTATATCTCTAAAGAGATATTTTACTTGGATAAAAGATATTGAGTAATTGAATAACAATCACCTATATACTTGACATCTTTTTTTGATAATTGGTTAAGAGGAACCGGGGTCGGATTTGGGTGATTCCTATCCGGAATCAACTTCGAACCAGTATACGCTCGAAAATGAAAATATGTTGAAGACAATGATTTTTAAGACGAATATCTTCATAATGTAGGGCTGCTTTTCACGAACCTCTGGGGTAATTCCTTTATCATATATATGGTGGCAGCAGTTCCTTCAATTTGAAATCTTCAATGCAAGGACTACCCACTACTAATCCCAAGGGTGATTCTCAAATAGGATGTAGTAGGAGAAGTGCCTTCCGTTTGTCCTATGCCTAGACAACTTGTATGGACGAGTGTTTGACATTGCATTTCTAAGATCACGTACATTGATTTTTACAAATGTACATTTGTTTGGTGGTGTAGGAGGTAACCCCTCTTACACTTAACACCCTTCTTGAGACGCACGAGCTCATAGGTTGTACTTTTGTGGAAATCAATAGTGTGTTGTTAGAAATGGAAATGTGGCATTCAAAGTGGGATTTGACATATGAAAGGCAAAATGTTACCTTAAGCCTCAAACATCGGTAATGGCAAAAATAGGGTAAATGCAGCATGGCTAAGTGGGTCGCATCCATTAGGTTGGGTCGGGAACAACCAAGGTGATGGCGTATTCGGTACTAACTATGGTTGAGATAGGACGGTTCTGTGTTCGTAGAGGTTGGAGCCTCAGATGCGTCTCTTTAGAGATATACTATCGGACGATAGTCCCTAACCTTGTCATTGTATGGAATTAATTCTCCAATGCTAGCTTTTACAGTTTTAGTTGTAGAACCTAGTATGTTGAAATTTAATTAATATAACAATTTCGACTATGATTAACATGTTATTTGAAAAGGTTTTCAAAGAATGTCATTAAAAATAATTCCCTAATTTTATGTAGCAAATGTTTTGGTTATTTTTAAAAAATATCTGTGTTTTGAGTTTTCTCACACCAGTTCCATGACTGACCCAGAGTTTATTTTCTTTTCCCTTAAACTCTTGGTGCCTTATTTTTCGGGTAGCCAAGTAGTTCAGGTCTAGCTTGGAACATTTTGTAGGAGCTTGGAGTAGGAGTTGGAGTTTCCTTTGTAGATAGTTATCCATTTCCATTTCCGCTGCATTTGTTTACTGTTTGTATTCAGCACTAGTAGGGACATAGATTTATAACTGTCCAGGCTGAGATTAGGATAGACTTTGATGTATGTATTTAAAATTTCCGCTGCAAAGATTATATATTGAAATAATATATATTATTCCATTCATGTAAGATTCTGTTCTATCTTTATTTTTCTCTTTTACCCTTCTCGATCGGTTTTTCCAGCACTTGGATGCTCGGCACGCAATATAGTGGACGTATTAGTGTCGATTTTCAAGGGTCGAAAATTCAGTTTGTCATGTTTGGTATCAGAGCTTAGGTTAAGCGAACATCTTAGCCTGATAGGGATAAAGTTTCATCTGAGATAGATTAGTAACACCCTAGGATGAGTAACTCATTAGAGATAGGGTAAGTGACACCCTATATGAGTTTGAGTGTACTATATATGAGCGCGAATTCGTTAATATATAAAAATGTTTTTTATTTTAAAATTATAGTAAATGAAATAATTTTACCTAAGGTTATATTTTATATGTAAAGAATATATTTTGAAAAATAGTTAGTTAGGTTGTTAAGTTATAAATTGGAAACGTTATTTAAAATCAGGTTAGTTAAATCTAAGTCTGAACATCTCGTGATTAGAATTTCATAGTTTGACTGTAAGATGTTTAATAATAATGCTGAAAGGATTAAGAATAATAAGGGATATAAATAAAACTTGAGGAGTTGGATAATGAGAACTTTTATCTAAGAGGTTTAAAAAAGAGTTTTCAAAGGATTTTGAAAGGTGATAATAATAATGTTTGGAAAATATTTTGGCAAAGATTTCAAAGGATTTTTGGAAAAGATAAAACATTTGATCATGGATATCACGGGAAGAGATCTAAGTTAGAAAAAATATCTTTAATAAACGATTGAATAAATATCTAGATTAGTTTTTTAAGTATTGATCGAATATCGGTTTAGGGAAAAATAATACCATGTGCTTGGTGAAATTATTCTCTTTAAGATAGTGCAGTTAAAATGGATTTGTGTTAGGATAAACCTAGATTAATAATCTATTAGATTAAGTTAGGACAATTAAAATACTTAGTGTCTAAGTATTTGTGGTTTATAATTGTAGAAACCTTAAGTTACAGAGGAAAGTATTCCAAAGGGGAATCATCAAGAGCCAACAGGGGCGAAATAGATATTTTGATAATACTTTCCAGTAATGAAGAACCTGAAGCATGGCCGCCTAGCAACGATTGGCCATATATAGAGGAAGGGCCGGATCAGTACACTCATCTAGATAAAGATGGTTTTCCTAAGGTTGAGATACTTATACCACTCGAGGCTCCAGAACTTTTTACGATATCCAGTGACGAAGAAATCACCCAGACATCAGAAAACACTAAAATAATCATGGTGTTAGAACCTGTAGTGTCGCCTTAAGAATCCTCAGATAGGATGTGGATCACCGATCTAGTAAGTTCAGAACCTAAACAAGACGAGGAGGAAATTCCCGAAGAAGAACCAAAAGAAGATGAGCCCAAGCCCGAAGAGGACCTAAATGCCACGATGAATAGTCAAGACTCTACTACATATGACGCATGGATGGATGAGATATCAAGTGAATAAAATAACAGTGGTAGTGATAGCAACATCATTTGGAAAATGGGTGAAAATGATAATGTCATTCGGCATGAAGAATCATCAAGTTCAAACATCAATTGGGATGATATGGAAGAATATAAGGAAGAAGTTGAGAATCCTTGGGAAGAGGGAGTTCAAGGTTTAGAAGAGTTAGCTGAAGGAGAAGTTTTTCCCGAAGTACTAGCTGGATTAGGATATATTCCATGGGTTCCCCAAGCACAGCCTTGGCTACCAATGGGATGATATTTACTGCATCAAGAAGAGGATGGAAATGAAGTGGATGATGAGCAAGAAAGTGATAATGAAGACAATATGGAGGAAGTATTGTTTGAGTTTGGAAACTGAAATGGACCATCAACATCAAAATCAAAAGATTAGTTGGGCATTGTGATATGATTTGAAGATTGGTGATATATATCTAATATAGTATTTAAGTAGTAGCATGATTGCTTTGTATTATGGTTGTGTATTTCTAGTATGATTAAGCATGGTTAGGATGACCTATGTAAGATATGATGACCTATGTAAGGATAACTTGTGGATGATGGGTGTAAGTTACGGATTGACCTATGTACTAAGGCTTATATAATATTAAGATGATCTTTTGTTATAAGTTCTCTCATTTGTAGTTTCATAAATCACTTTATGAGAATTCTTGATAAGGGAAACAAAATTTAAAAGGAGAATTTTCTTTGTACGAAAAAACTATATTTTAATGGAATATTTAAGAATTTTTCAAAAGCAAAGTAGGATATTCGAATTTAATATTGAATCAGACAGTGCATACAGATAATCCTTGAGCATAACACAAGTTTGTATTTGAAATTTAAATAATGTTTTTACCGAGTTTTTGGTTAGGTGTAATTTCGAGAATGAAATTCTTTTAAGGAGAGAAGTCTGTAACGACCCGAAAATTCATCGCTTTGATAAATTATATTTCTATGTGAAATATTCAATTACAATATAACACAAATTATAATGTTTTGAACCATAAATAATGATGGTAAACTTATTTTAAAGGTATATTAACAAATATGGATATTTGTGGGTTTTCACAAGAAAAATCATCGAAGATCGTTTTATCAATAAACAGCTTTTTAACCAACAAAAATTATGCACAAATTTTTTTATATACACTTTATTCTTCATTTAAGTAAGAATATGATAATAAAATTATTTATTTTATTTTTGGAAATAAAATGCCTTTATAACTTCATCAATGATGTCATTATTTTCAAATAATTGATTTTTGAATTTAAATTGAGTTTAAATGATTTAATAATTATTTTAAATGATAATAATTCATTTTATTATTATATAATGACAATAAGTGATTTATAACAGTTTTATAAAGATATATATATATACTTGTTTTAACAATATAAGAAAATTCATGGCGTTTTGTCGATACGGTAACACTTTTTGTAAACACTTGTTAATATTAATTTATATGGTTTCATAATTCAAATATGATTGTTTTAATTTATTAATAATGAGAAGAAATTTGTTTTCAAATTTGTTTTCATTTATATGTAATTTAATAATAAGTGAAAATGTGACCGGGAATTGACTTTCCGATTTTCAACGGTTCGAACGGAATTTGTTTAAAGTCATTGCAACGTTGTTTATATGTCTTGGGCACATATATAACATACAGATACATGCACTATTATATACATATACACATATATAACATACATACATATATATATATATATATTTATTTATTTACATATGCACTTAATAAAGAAAATATTTAAGATATTTCCATTTTCTTCATCCTTAAGCATCCTAAAAGTAAACTAACCATCGCCTCCTTACACACCATCATCACTCAAGCATGTGGAGAGGAGGACAAGGGGGAGTGGGCCGTGCGTGTGGGATGGGAGCGGGTAAGGGTATTTACTAATTTTGCATTTAGATATTTGTTCGCTTATTTTTCCTATAAATACCCCCTCCATTCTCTCATTTCATTCACACTCTCTTCTCTTCATTTATTAAGCTTCTGCATCTTCTTCCTCTACATTAATGGATTCCATAGCCTTCTAGGAAAATTTAAAAATAACATCAAAGTTCTATCAAAATAAGTCATAATATATAGAGAGATATAGCACTTCGAGTTCGAGATCAAGTTATTTATCTTCTCCTTCTTCTCTAACAAATGCCGTACACATCTAAGGATCCCACCACCCTTGCAAGACCAAGGCCAAAACCCAAGGAGTTTTAGTGCAAGATTCGTAAGCTCCAGGCGAAGCTATAGTCAAATTTAATAAATCTAGAAACCGATGAAGGTGAGAAACTCCACTTATTTTTATTATAAATTATACGATGATATGATATGTTTACTATGATTATTTTCTATGGTTGATCATCATGTTTGGATGTGATAATATGTTTGTTTAGCTGTGAAAATAATTCATGTCAAATACACGTCGAATTTACACAAAGGAAACCACTTTCCTATATGAAATATAAAAGTGTTACGAAATGGTTAAATCTCTTTAAAATGGTTTTAAATGGTTTATAAATGTTTAATAAACATTAATATTCAATTCGGAGAAGTTTTGAAAAGATATGAAATTGGAGTCAAAAATAGGCTTGTCGCGTAACGGTAGTTCGCGATTTCGTGCCATAATAGTTAAATCAATGTGTAAAGTGGAATATAGCTCGGAATAATTCAAACTAAGAATTTTCCAAACTCTTATAACTATGGTTTTCAATTAAAGAAGAAAAATCAAGATTTTATTAAGTAAAATTTTAAATGTGTCTAAACTAAGTTTTCAAAAAATGTCGCGCTTTGGCAGTTCGGAAACAAAAATGGCAAAATCTTTAAAATGGATATTTTTAAATTTTTAAAAATATAAAATTATATAAATATATTAAAATATTTTAAAAGGAATTTGAGTAATAAAAATGGACATATGTGGAATGAAGTTAATGTTTTGATCAAAGAAGCTTTTAAAAACACTATTCGCAGCACTTTTTCACTTTTTGGTAACTTTTGAAATTAAGATATAAACTTGGGATTTTCTTGCCAAATATTTTACAAATGTTTTTCAAATAATAAATCGAGAATTTTAAAGAGTTTAGAGTTGATCAAATAACTTGATTGCCTAATGGATGACAAAGAGATAGTCTCTAGACCCGAGCTTGGACAACCAGTATCTGGGTTCCGCTCTAGCTATTCAGACTGGCCCGATGGAGGGGATAGTAAATTTAATTTACCTGAACCACATCTTCCTAAGATAAAAGGAGATTTGGAGCTTTCCAAAAGTTAGACAATATTTAAAATAAGATTTTGGTTATTAAAGAAAACATTCTAGTTAAACTCTGTAATAAATTCCTAGGAAGGAACTCGGACTATCCGTATGAATTTAAAAGGTGATTTCACCATTATTTGATGAATAGTACAGGTTGAATATGGAAATTATTATCGGGTTTACAGTAAACGATGTCTTAAATAACATTGTTTTACACCCATTAAGAATATGTTTTGGAAAGGTGAAATCTTCATTAAGATTTGAATTATACTTTTCCTATGTAATTAAAGATGAAACATTTTGGTATTTCTAAAGTTAAAAGAGGTTTTAATTAACCAAAGGATTTGATAAAAGTGTTTTAATACTCCCATATATACCGAAACAGAATATGTTTTAAAGATGTATATCTCTAAAGAGATATTTTACTTGAATAAAAGATATTGGTCAATTGAATAATAATCACCTATATACTAGACATCTTTTATCGATAATTGGTTTGGAGGAACCAAGTTTGGATTTGGGTGATTCTATATTAAAACCCATTTAAGCCAATATACGTTCGAAAGTGAAAATATGTTGAAGACAATGATTTTGGGGACAGAGGTCTTCATAATGTAAGGATTCTTGTCACGAACCTGTGGGGTAATTCCCTTATTATATATATGGTGGCAGTGGTTCCTTCAATTTGAAATTTTCAATGCAAGAACTTCTCGCTACTAATCCTATGGGGTGATTCCCAAATAGGATGTAGTAGGAGAAGTGCCTTCGGTTTTGTGCCTGGACATCTTGTAGGGACGAGTGTCTGACATTGCATTTCTAAGACCACGTACATTGATTTTTACAAACGTACATCTGTTTTGGGTATAGGAGGTAACTCATCTTACAACTAACACCCTTCTCTAAGACGTACGAGCTTGGTGGTTGTACTTTTATGGAGATCAATAGTGTGTTGTTAGAAATGGCAATGTGGCGTTCAAAGTGGCAATTGTCACGTGAAAGGTAAAATGATACCTTAAGCCTCACACATCCGTAATGGCAAAAATAGAGTAGATGCAGCAGGGCTAAGTGGGCCGCACCCATTAGGATATAGTCATTACCTTTCTAGATTACCTTCTATATTTTGAGTTTGTTGTGTATGCTATGGCCATAGATAGATCGAGAACAACCGATTTGATGGCGTATTTGGTACTAACTATGGTAGAGGTAGGCCAGTTATGTGTTAGTAGAGGTTGGAGCCTCAGGTGCATCCCTTTAGAGATGTATCGCCGAAAGGTAGTCCCTTACATTGTCTTTGTATGGAATCCATTCTCCAATACGAGCCTTTACAGTTTTTTTTATAGATTCGAGTATGCTGGAATTTAATTAATGTAACATCGACTATGATTAGTATGTTATTTGAAAGGATTTTCAAAGAATTCCATTAAAAATAATATCCCTTATCTTATGCGGCAAATGTTTTGGTTATCATAAGGTAAAAACCCGTCTGTGTTTATGTGCATCGTGGTCTTATGAGATACCCTTTGTTTTCAAAAATATCTGTGTTTTGAATTTTCTCACTCCAGTTCCATGACTGCCCCGGAGTTTAGTTTCTTTTCCCTTAAACTTTGGGTGCCCTATTTTTGGATAGCCAAGTGGTTCAACTCTAGCTTCGAACATTTTGGAGGAGCTTGGTGTAGGGGTTAGAGTTTCCTCTGTAGATAGTTATCCATTTTCATTTTCGCCGCATTTGTTTACTATTTCTATGCAGCACTAGTATGGACAAAGATTTATAACTGTCCAGGCTGAGATTAGAATAAACTCTGATGTATATATTTAAAATTTCCACTGTAAAGATTATATACTGAAATAATATATGTTATCTCATTCGTGTAAGACTCTATTCTATCTTTTTTTCCCTCTTTTACCTTTCACGATCGGTTTTTTTGGCACTTGAATGCTTAGCACACAATACAATGGATGTATTAGTGTTGATTTTCGAGGGTCGAAAATCTGGTTCGTCACATTTGATATCAGAGCTTAGGTTGAGCGAACATCTAAGCCTGATAGGGGCAAAGTCTCATCAAAGATAGGGTTAGTAACACCTTAGAATGAGTAGCTCATTAGAGATAGGATAAGTGACACCCTAGAATGGGTTTGAGTGTATTTATATGAATGCATATTTGTTAATGCTATATAAAAATGATTTTTGTTTTGAAATTTTGGTAAATGAAATAATTTTTCCTAAGGACATATTTTGTATATAAAGAATATATTATGAAAAATAGTTAGTTAGGTTGTTTAGTTATAAATTGGATAATTGTTTAAAATCAGGTTAGTTAAATCTAAGTATGAACAGTGATCAGAATTTCACAGTTTGACTATAAGATGTTTAATACTGATGCTGAAAGGATTAAGATTAATAAGGGATATAAATAAAACCTGAGGAGTTGGATAATGAAAACTTTTATCTAAGAGGTTTTAAAAAAAGAGTTTTCAAAGGATTTTAAAAGGTGATAATAACAATGTTTGAGAAATATTTTTGCAAAGATTTCAAAAGATTTTTGGAAAAGATAAAACGTTTGGACATGGATATCATGGGAAGAGATCTAAGTTAGAAAATCTATCTTTAATAAACAATTAAAAAATATCTCAATTTTTTTTCTAAGTATTCACCAAATTTGGGGAAAAATAGTACCAAGTGTTTAGCGAATTATTCTCTTTAAAATAGCGTAGTTGAAATGGATTTGTGTTAGGATAAATCTAGATTAATAATCTAACATTAGATTAAGTTAGAACAATTAAAATACTTAGTGTCTAAATATTTGTTGTTTATAATTGTAGAAGCCTTCTAGCTACGGAGGAAAGTGTTCCAAGGGGGAATCATCAAGAGCCAACTAGGGCAAAAGAGATAATTTGATAATTCTTTGCAGTGATTAAGAACCTAAAGCATGTCCGCCTAGCAATGGTTGGCCATATATAGAGGAAGAGCTGGATCAATACACTCATCTAGATAAAGATGGTTATCCTAAGGTTGAGATACTTATACCACCCGAGATTCCAGAACTTTTTACGATATCCAGTGATGAAGAAACCACCCAGGAATCAGAAACAGTAGAAATAATCATGGAGTTAGAACCTGTAGTGTTGCCTCAAGAATTCTCAGATAGGATATGGATCACCGATCCAGTAAGTTCGGAACCCGAACAAAACGAAAAGGAAATTCCCAAAGAAGAACCAATAGAAGAAGAGACCGAGCCTGAGGAGGACCTAAATGCTGCAATGAATAGTCAAGACTCTTCTACGTATGCACATGGATGGATGAGATATCAGGTGAATAAAATAACAGTGATGGGGATAGCAATATTGTTTGGGAAATGGGTGAAAATGATATTGTCATTTGGCATGAAGAATCGTCAAGTCCATACATCAATTGGGATGATATGGAAGAATATGAGGAAGAAGCTGAGAATCCTTGGAAAGAGGGAGTTCAAGGTTTAGAAGAGTTACTCGAAGGAGAAGTTTTGCCCGAAGTACGAACTGGATTAGGACATATTCCATAGGTTCCCCAAGGACAGCCTTGGCAACCAATAAGATGGGATTTAGTGCATTAAGAAGAGGATGGAAATGAAACAGATGATGAGCAAGAAAGTGATAATAAAGACAATATGGAGGATGTTCTATTTAAGTTTGGAAATTGGAATGGACCATCTACATTAAAATAAGAAGAATAGTTGGGCGTTGTGATATGATTTGAAGATTAGTGATATATATCTAATATAGTATTTAAGTAGTAGTATGATGGCTTTGTATTATGGTTATGTATTTCTAGTATGATAAAGCATGGTTAGGATGGCCTATGTAAGATATGATGACCTATGTAAGGATAACTTGTGGATTATGGGTGTAATTTAAGGATTGACCTATGTACTAAGGCTTATATAATATTAAGACGGTCTTTTTTTATAACTTCTCTCATTTGCAATTTCATAGATCACTTTATGAGAATTCTTGATAAGGGAAATAAAATTTAAAAGGAGAATCTTCTTTGTAAGATAAAACTATATTTTTATGAAATATTTAAGAACTTTTTTGAAGCAAAGTGGGATATTCGAATTTAAGATCAAATCAGATAGTGCATATAGATAATCCGTGAGCATAACACGGGTTTGTATTTGAAATTTAAAATAATTTATTTACCGAGTTTTTGGTTAGGTGTAATTTCGGGGATGAAATTCTTTTAAGAGGGGAAGTTTGTAACGACTCTCAAATTTATCACTTTGATAAATTATATTTATATTTGAAATATTCAAAAACAAGATTTTATAACACAAATTATAATGTTTTGAACCATAAATAATAATGGTAAACATGTTTTAAAGGTATGTTGGCAAATATTGAAATTTGGGGGTTTTAATCAGAAAAATGATCGAAAATCGTTTTATCAATAATCAGCTTTTTAACCATTAAAAGTCGTGCATTATTTTTTTACATACACTTATTTCTCCATTTAAGCAAGAATATGTAATAAAATTATTTATTTTATTTTTGAAAATAAAATAAAACTATAACATCATTAATGATGTCATCATTTTTAAATAATTGATCTTTGAATTTAAATTGGGGTTAAATGATTTAATAATTATTTTAAACGATACTAATTCATTTTATTTATTATATAATGATAATAAGTGATTTATAATAGTTTTATAAAGATATATACTTGTTTTAAAAATATAAGAAAATTCATAGCATTTTGTTGATACGATGGCACTTTTTGTAAACACTTGTTTAATATTAATTTATATGGTTTTAAAATTCAAATGTGATCCTTTTAATCTATTACTAATGACAAGAAACTAGCTTTCAAATTTTTTATATATTTATAAGTAATTTAATTAATAAGTGAAAATGTGACCGGGGTTTAACGAACGGAAGTTGTTTAAAGTCGTTGCAACATTGTTTATATGCATTGTGCACATATATAACATGCACATACAAGCACTAACATATACATATACACATATTTAAATACACATATATACATACATATATATGTATGTATATATATATAGACACATGTGCACTTAATAAAGAAAATATCTAAGATATTTTCATTTTGTTCATCCTTAAGCATCCTAAAAGTAAACTAACCATCACCTCCTTACATACCATCATCACTCAAGCACATGTAGAGGAGGACAAGGGGGAGTGGGCCATGCTTGTAGGAGGGGAGTGGGTAGGGGTAGTTTAGTAATTTTGCATTTTGATATTTGTTCACTTATTTTTCCTATAAATACCACCCTCCATTCTCTTATTTCATTCACTCTCTTCTCTTTATTTCTTAAACTTCTTCATCTACTTCCTTCTCTACATTAATGGCTTCCATAGCCTCTTATGAAAATTCAAAAATAACATCGAACTTCTGTCAAAATAAGCCGTAAAACATAGAGAGATATACCACTTTGAGTTCGAGATCGAGTTTGTAATCTTCTCCTTCTTCTCCTAGGAAGGTCGTACCCATCTAAGCATCCCACCACCCTTGCAAGCCTATGGCCGAATCTCTTGGAGTCTTTGTGCAAGATTCACAAGCACCGGTTTCGAAATAGCGAAGCTATAGTCAAATTTAATAAATCTAGAAACCAATAAAGGTGAGAAACTCTACTTATTTATTATAAATTATTAGGTGATATGATATGTTTGCTATGATTGTTTTCTATGGTTTATCATCATGTTTGGATGTGATAATATGTTTGTTTGGTTGTGGAAATAATTCACGTTAAATACACATTGAATTTACACAAAGGAAATCACTTTCCTATATGAATTATAAAAATGTTACAGAATGGTTTAACCTCTTTAAAATGATTTAAAATGGTTTATAAATTCTTTATAAACATTAAAATTCAATTCGGAGAAGTTTTGACAAGATAGGAAATTGAAGTCAAAAATACATGCGTCGTGTAATGACAGTTCGCTATTTCGTGCCATAAAAGTTAAATCAATGTGTAAAGTGGAATATAGCATAGAATAATTTGAAATAGAAATTTACCGAACTCTTATAACTATGGTTTTCAAATAAAGAAGAAAAATCAAGATTTCATTAAGTAAAATTTTAGTTATGTCCATACCAAGTTTTCAAAAACGTTGCGCTTTGACAGTTCGGAAACCAAAATGGCAAAACCTATAAAATGGATATTTTTGAATCTTTAAGAATATGAAATAAATTCCATAAATATATTAAAATGTTTTAAAAGGGTTTTGAGTTGTAAAAATGGACATATGTGGAATGAAGTTAATGTTTTGATCAAAGAAGCTTTTAAAAACACTATTCGCAGCACTTCTTGGTAACTTTTGAAATTAAGATTTAAACTTGGGATTTTCTTACCAAATCTTTTACAAATGTTTTTCAAATAATCAAGAATTTTAAAGAGTTTAGAGTTGATCTAATAACTTGATCGCCTAATGGGTGACAAAGAGATGGTCTCTATACCCGAGCTTAGACACCCAGTATCTGCGTTCCGCTCTAGCTACCCGAACTGGCCCAAGGGATGGGGTAGTAAATTTAATTTACTCGGTCCACATCTTCCTAGATAAATGAGATTCGGAGATTTCCAAAAGTTAAACAATATTTAAAATAGGATTTTGGTTGTTAAAGAAAACATTCTAGTTAAACCCCGTATTAAATTCCGAGGAGGGAACTCGTACTATCTGTATGAATTTAAAAGGTGATTTCACCATTATTTGACGAATAGTATATGTTGAATATGGAAATTAGTATTGGGTATAATCAGTCTAAAATTTATGGATCCCTTTTGTTCAATACTAACTGGTTTGTGTTTACAATAAACGATGTCTTGAATAACATTGTTTTTGACCCATTAAAAATATGTTTTGGAAAGGTGAAATCTTCATTAAGATTTGAATTATACTTTTCCTAAGTAATTAAAAATGAAATGTTTTGGTATTTCCAAAGTTAAAGAGGGGTTTTAGTTAACCGAAGGATTTGATAAAAGAGGTCTAATTACCCCATATATACTGAAACAAAATATGTTTTAAAGATTTATATCTCTAAAAGAGATAATTTACTTGGATAAATGATATTGATTAATTGAATAATAATCACCTATATATTGACATCTTTATCGATAATTGGTTAGGAGGAACTAAGGTTGGATTTGGGTGATTCATATCCGAAAACCACTTCGAACCAATACGTTCAAAAGTGAAAATATGTTGAAGACATGATTTTGAAGACGGAGATCTTCATAATGTAGAGCTGCTTGCACGAACCTCTGGGATAATTCCCTTATCGTATATATGGTGGCAGTGGTTCCTTCAATTTGAAATCTTCGATGCAAGGAATACTCACTACTAATCTTAAGGATGATTCCCAAACAAAATGTAGTAGGAGAAGTGCCTTCGGTTTTTCCTATGCCTGCACAACTTGTATGGACGAGCGTCTAAAATTGCATTTCTAAGACCACGTACATTGATTTTTACAAACGTACATCTGTTTGGTGGTGTAGGAGGTAACCCCTCTTACAGTAAACACCCTTCTTTGAGACGTACAAGCTCAGAGTTTGTACTATTGTGGAAATCAATAGTGTGTTGTTAGAAATGGTAATGTGGCATTTAAAGTGGGATTGTCAGGTGAAAGGTAAAATGGTACCTTCAGCCTCACACATCGGTTATGGCAAAAACAGGGTAGATGCAGCAGGGCTAAGTGGGTCGCAAACATTAGGATATAGTCATCACCTTTCTAGATTAACCTCTATATTTCGAGTTTGTTGTGTATGATGTGGTCATGGATAGGTCGGGAACGACCGAGGTGATGGCGTATTTGGTACTAACTATGGTAGCGTTAGGTCGGTTCTGTGTTGGTAGAGGTTAGAGCCTCAGATGCATCCCTCTAGAGATGTACTCTTAGAAGGTAATCCCTTGCCTTGTCATTATATGGAATCCATTCTCCAATATGTGGCTTTACAGTTTTAGTTGCAGAACCTAATATGTTCGAATTTAATTAATGCAACGAGTTCGGCTATGATTAATATGTTATTTGAAAGGGTTTTCAAAGGATATCGTTAAAAATAATATCCCTTATTTTACGTAGCAAATGTTTTGGTTATGATAAGGTAAAAACTCATACATGTTTATATACGGTGTGGTCTTATGAGATCCCTTTGTTTTCAGAAAAATCCATGTTTTCAGTTTTCTCACACCAATCCCATGACTGACTCGGAGTTTATTTTCTTTTCTCTTAAACTCTGGGTGCCCTATTTTTCTGGGTAGCCAAGTTGTTCAGGTCTAGCTTGGAACATTTTAGAGGAGCTTGGAGCAAGAGCTAGAGTTTCCTCTATAGATAGTTATCCATTTCCATTTCCGCTGCATTTGTTTACTGTTTGTATTCAGCACTAGTGGGGGTAGATATTTATAACTGTCCAGTTTGAGACTAGAATGGAATCTGATGAATGTATTTAAAATTTCCGCAGTAAAGATTATATATCAAAATAATATATGTTATTCCATTCGTGTAAGATTTTGTTCCATCTTTATTTTTCTCTTTTACCCTTCACGATCGGTTTTTTCGGCACTTGGATGCTTGGTATGCAATACAGTGGACGTATTAGTGTTGATTTTCGAGGGTTGAAAATCTGGTCCGTCACAATATCCAAATTAACAACACTTTAAACTTTGTTAAAAAAAATTGTTTTACAAAGTGCATCTGTAGCGATTATCGCAATATGGACCATAACTTCACTAACTTTGTTTTATACACAAAATAGCTTTTAAACTTCACTTCTTACTATCTTTTATACTTCTATAACTATGGAAAACATTTTATTTTAAAATAAGCAAAATATGGAGTTTAAAAAGTGAGATAAAAGAAAGGGATTTAAAAGTGCGTTTATAGCGACCATTGCTATACGGATAATTCTGTATTTAATTCAATGTTTAATGTCATTTAATTTATGCACATATTTGATTCCAAATTCAAACCACATTACTAAAAAACATGTATTAACATATGTACTAATTATCATGTCCATATTAAATGTTCAAATATACTTAATTTAAACAACATAATTCAAGGCTTTTGAAAGCAAATTAATTAATCACATCCTTAGTAGAGCACATAATCAAGGGTTATAACTTTATGTAGTTAGGGTATATTATCATAGTTTATAACAAGCAATTTTAGCAAGTTTTTGACATAACTTGTGACAAGTTTATAATTTCATTTTAATGAGTGAGATAACTCAATTTTTCAACCAATTAAAGCTAATTCCCTTCAACGTCTCCCTAAAAACACCACAACAATTTCCTTACTTCAACACATGAGCATACAAACAAGCACAAACAAGAGGAGAGAGGGACAAGAAGTGCACAGCCAAGCCCCAAACACCCTTAATTGAGTACAGCTTTGGCTTATAAGGGGAGGATGGATCCACACTTCTTTCTTTTGAGGTGATGGAATGATGTTTTAAGCTATATTAGGATGATAGCTCAAGTTTTGAGGAGTTTGAATTAGTTTAGAGTTGCTTTGATTCAAGAATTTTGTGAAGAGGAAGAGAATGGAAGTGTAAAGATTTTAGGAGTTATGAATTGTAAGAATGAAGGGATCCTAAATGTAACACCCCGACTGTAACATCCCTCTACTTGGAGGCCCAAAACTAACGGCTACAGATGCTGCAGCCATCCATAGTTATTAATCCTCGATGACCAAATACGGCAATGTTAGATACATTAATACGTAGAAACACATGAATACAGAAAAATTTTAAAACATCAAACAAGATTCACATTCCATTTCAAAACATTTCAAATTCATTACATAATCCCACAACCGTTAACCACGTTTAGAGAAAATATATTTATTACAACATACGCCAATAGCGACATATGAAGATGCCCCCTTGGATGATCAGAGTATATATAGGCAATTAAATAACTTTTCCATTACAACATCAACATAGTGGAATCAAAATAAAAGAGAACTCTAGATAGCTATCATGCCTCTTGCACGTCTTCGGAAGCTTATTCGTCTAAAGAGGTACCTGAAACCTCAACTCTCAAACTACTCAAAATCAATTTGAGTACCCGAGAGTTTAAGGGGAAAACATAAACTTTGAGTCAAACATAATGTCTGGTATAGATAATAATCTACCATCTCAAACCATTTAGATATCTTGTAACAACCCAAAATTTGAGCTATAAAAATTAATTAACGAATTAATTAAACAATAAAATAAGTTTGTGAAATTGTTAGAATCGAGCTACGGGAGTTGCACTATTGGGTCCATGGCAATTGTTTGATCAATTTCCATATATAACTTGTCGAAATCCGAGTCAGTACAGGGAAGTTACGAGAGAAATACGAAATCAATAAAATGAAATATATATATATAAGGGGTAGGTCGACCCGCGCCCTTGTCAGGTCGACCCTCAAAGCTTATAGGTCGACCCGCCATATTTCCTGGACGTGAAAACATCCAACTACGAGCCGATAACGTTATAACTTGATTTTTGAGCGATCCTATACGTCCATAGCTGCATCAGATGGTTCCTACTGTGCATATGACGTGGTTGCACCAGATTTAATCTTCAAATTCGACGGCCTGAGATCCCTAAGGCACACTATAAATAAGACACTAGACCTAGCTATTTTTCTCATTCAGATTTTCTTCCAATTGGGTTCGTTGTCTAAGGTTGAACCCTAAATAGGAAATTTTTCTAACGAGAAGATCGTTTTAATAAAAATATTCTATGTCCTAGAAGTGGATCCGGGAAGGCCATGGACTAGAGCTAAGGACCACATGTGAGTGTTTTGTAATTATTTTATATTTTTAAGTAATTTAAAATAATAGGGTTCTCAATAATTGTAGTTTTTCTACAATTTTGAGATAGTTTTTATGTAAGTTTATTTACAGACTATTTTTAATTAAATTTCAGAAGTTCTTTTCAGTCTATTTTATTCAGTTATTTATAGTTATTTACATCTGTTTTAAGTTGGAATTTAGCCTATAAATGTTAGTTTCTTTTTGTAGAGATTTAATCCCTTTTTTACGCGAGTAAATTAAAAAGAGAATAATTCGCTAATATGGATTAAAATAGAAAAACACTAAATTTACAGAAATCAGATGTAAAATAAGAAAAACTAAAATAAAATAGAGATGGACTTAAATAGGCAAATTTAAGATATTTGCAAGCATAATTATAACAAGTGGTTATAACTAAAAAAAAGAAAATAGAAGGGTAGCAGTTGCAAGAACAATTATAACACATAGGTTATAATCAAAAAGAAAGAAATAACATAAGAGGCTTATTTTAAAACATAGATCTTGGATTAAGTTAATAAGAAAATATAGCAGAGATAACAGAAGAGGCTTATTTTACAAACTTAGATCTTGAATTAAGTTAATAAGCAAACATAGAAGTAGGTCCCATACCGACATCATTCCCTTTCAGATCTAGGACCGATGGTCTCACAATAGTATGTGAGGCTGGGACACGCTTATGCTGATTAGGGTAAATAAGTGGCCAATAGATAGGGGCTCAAATCTGGGGATTTGGGCAAGGGGCGCAAAACTATAAGATTGTTTGTTAGGACCAGTACCGGCAGCATTCCCTTTCAGATCTAGGACTGATGGTCTCACAACAGTTAGGTGAGGCTGGGCAGCATTCCCTTTCAGGACTAGGACTGATGGTCTCACAACAGTTAGGTGAGGCTGGGCATGCTTATGCTGATTAGGGTAAATAAAGGGTCAAATAAGGGACGACAGTTAGTGTGTACTGGCGATGACCGAGCGTGCGACATCGATTAGGGTAAATAATTCGCTACTACATCCTACGCGCTAAAGAGGTGTCTTTTGCTGTGACCAACAGGATTGGTTTACAGTGGCACAACAGAGATAGAATAGGCCGATCAAAGGGTAGAATTAGGGTTTCAGCCTAATCAAGTTAGCAGTTGAGATAAAATTAGGGTTTCAACCCAATCACGGTAATTTAAGACAAGTGCAAACAATCACAATCAAACTACTAAAACAATCGGTCAAACAAAATCAGAAACAGTATTTTATGCCAGTTTTAACTTTTCTGTATTTCCTTTCCAGCTAGAACTATTACTTAGTCTATTATATTTATCTTGCTTAGAATTGCTAGTAATTACTTTCACTCATCAGACTTATTGTCTGACCCACTCCTCTATTTTCCCCTTTTTCCGCATAGGCCAGTAGGGTTGAGTTGATTCAAGTTGCATGGAGATCCACTCTCGGAGTTCTCTCGTTTCAGATGTATTCTTCTACTTTTCATCTTTTTCATTTATGGATTGGCACTTGTGAGAGGGATCATTATTATCGTTACTTTTGCACTCTGATTATGTGAGACTGAGGTGTATTTTTCATGAGACAAGAATTTGAGATATTTTGAGTTTTTGAGACATGTTATGTTTTTATTACTTATTTTGAAATAAAGTTTGAATTTAAATGATAAGTTATTATTTAAATATTTCCGCTGTTTTTACCTATTTGTCTTGTGAATCATAGTCTCTGTGATGCTTTAGCTATACCTATAACGCACCACATCCTTTGGTGTGCCCTTTTTGTGTATATTAAGGGGTGTGGGGTGTTTCATATCTAGTGAGATAACGTCGCTTAGCGGAACGGGTTTCCCCCTCACTAGTATCTTAAAACCTTTATAAAACCATATATTGTGCTCCTGCATCCACAATGGTTAAAACAATTCAATACAATATGATATAATGATATGCAAAACAAGTGAATCAATTCTGGATTACCCATCCCCATTCATTTTGACTATCTGTCACAAGTATAGTTTCTATGGTTACTATTAACCTAATAGTTTTCATGGGCTAACTAATAACCGGTAAAATGTTTAAGGACTCCCTGTTCAGTTACATAATTTTCATGGGATTACTAAGAACCTATTGGCCCCTGCCAATAGCTTTACTGTTTCATGGGTTCTCTTTGAACCTATTGGTTAATCCAATATCTTTCTCTTTACCTAGTTTTCATGGATTGACTAGGAACTTATTGACATTTACCAATATCTTAATCTAGATATAGTTTTCATGGGTTAACTACAAACCTATTGGCCCCTGCCAATATCAAATTATAGTTTTCATGGGCTAAATGTGAAACTGTCTTTCGGACATCTTCATTTATACATAGTTTTCATGGGCGTACTATGAACCTATTGGCCCCTGCCAATATCATTTCTTATACACAGTTTTCCTGGGCTTACTGAGAACCTATTGGCTCATGCCAATATCTTCATTTAATATTTTAGCATCCTATATTCTGGTCTTTCTGACCTCCTGGATGAAATTCTACTCATTCAGGAGTTAACTTAATTTATATTCACTACTGGATCAACCTAGTTGGTTATTCTGCCCTACCCCAAAATACAGTTATGGGTCCATTACAATTTGAATATATACATATATGAAGAAGAAAACACAATAACTTGGTTAATCCCTTTAACCTTTTAAATCAAAGAAAACTTCTTCAAAAACTCCTTTTCAAAACACTTTATTTATTTATGCCATTGTTTTCTTTTAAAATGAGATTGGGTTATTTTTTTTGAAAAACTAAGGATTTCGAATCCTTAAAAACCTTGGTTTCGACCTCACTGGATAACCTCCTTAGAAAGCATATAAATCTCTTTTCAAAACATTAAGCCCCTGCCTTTCAAAACACTTTAAACCTTCTCTTTCAAAACATTTTGAATGTAATAAAGTATTAGTTATTAACTCTTAGAAGCATAGCTTCGAAACCATTAAAAGTACCCCTTTCGAAACCTTTGGAAGTATCCCTTCCGAAACCATTGAAAGTCCCTCTTTCGAAACCATTGGGTTTATATTTAAAAATATCATTTGGGTCAAAGTGAATATAAACGAAAGCATCTCTTTCGAAACCATTCTTTACCATATAAAAGTATAGGGGAAAACTTGATGGCGTCGGCACCATCCCTTTCAAAAGCTTCAAATCATTTAAACAAGACATTGAAGGATAGCGTTGAAACCCTCTTTCGAAGCCATTGCCTTCGAAACCCTTGGACCCTTTCGAAAGCATTTAGAAAGTAGCTTAAAACATCTTTAAAACAAAACTACCCTTCGAAGGCACTGATGACTTCAATATACTCGAAAGGCAAAAGAACGGCAGCATGGCTTCGACAGGTTGGAACCCTTACTTTCGAAAGCATTATTTTTATAAGTAAAGAAACTCATTCGAAAGCTTGTTTTTAAAACATAAGATGAAAACCCCTTCGAAAGCCTTTAAAAAACCTATTTCGAAAACATATGCTTCGACTCCTTCGAAGGCTTTAATAAAAAAAGGCAGGCGCTTCACTTTTTAAAATAAACAAAGGTATCGACCCCATCGGAAGCAATGCTTCCGACACCATGCCATCCGCCTTTCTCCAATCCACTACGTACCATCTAAGTGATACTTTGTGTATTGATTTCGACCTGGGTTGGTTTCGACTGAGATGAAGTGGAAGCATTAGAGTCGAAAGGTGCCTCTAAATTGAGGCGGAACCCACTTTTCTGGGTAAACCTGATTTAATACCAATTAAAGCAAACACTTTCTAACTAACCTGCCATGTGTAAACATATGATTGGTTGCCTTAACTTTTCAAATTCTTTACCAAAATAACTACCGCTTAATTTCAGATCTAAACCAAGGTTAATTTAGCAAATAAGCCCTTCCATTAAGCAAAACCAATATTGCAAATAAGTCCTTCTTCTAGTATAATTTAATTTTCATAGCAAATCACTTAGGAAAAATCCCCAAAAATTACAGAAATTCATTTTCATCGTGTTATCTAACATATCAAAATTTCAGACCCAAATTCTCAATATAATTTCTGAAATAAATTTCTAAACCCAATTAACCATATTTTCCTTTGAAAATTCATAATAATCTTTCTATAGCTTGGAAAATTATCAAAATTAAAACCAAACTTCAAAATCATGTTTTACATAACGTAATTTTTTTCCATGGCATTCAAAATCAAATATAATCGGTTTTACCCTTAAAATCGTGAGAAATCATATTTAAACAATCTTGTTTAAATCTAACATATTTTTGATCCGAGCATATCATCGTTCAATTTATCATAAAACGAATTTAATCTTGAATCCGAAAACATATGATCATAAAACAAGATGGTATAAATTATTTTTCACCTTGATTAAGATAAGGAGATTGGATTAAAATTAAAATTTATTCCCCTAGCTTTAATCCTTAGCTTCTACTTTGATTTGAATTTTCTTCTCTTTCTTCCTAGCAATGGTCGGCTCCTCTTTACGTTTGTGTTTTGTTTTTGAATGTGAATGAGAAAATAAAATGTGAATGGTTTAGGAACGAGAATATATAAGGGTGGGGGGTTATGTGCGGCTAATTTCCATTATGCCCTTATGTAAATTAATTAACTTAAACCACTCTTAACTCCATTTAATTAATTAAATTGAGCACGACCCCTTAATTATTTATTCAAACCTCAATCCCCTTATCACTTAACATTTACATATTCTATTTAATTTATCTAAATAAATCTCTTGAATAATGTTATCAAAAATTAAGGGTGTTACAGGCTCCCTTCCTTAAAGAATCTCGTCCTTGAAATTCAGTAAGGACTAAATATTAAACATAGTAATCATCTGTAACGACTGCTAACAACCATACTAGTTTACCAGACTAGCTATTATCTATATAAATCAAATATAGACATACCCTCAAAGTAGATCAGGATAAGTATCTTGAATCCTATCTTCTATCTCTGAAGTACAGTCCTTCTTGTTGTCGCTCCACTGAATTTTCATCAACTTGATTGTCTTGTTCCTCGATCTTTTCTCATCTCTTGCTACAACCCGAACTGGTTGTCTAACAAAAGTCAAATTAGGCTCTACTACTAAATCTTCCAACCCTGTCGGAGGAATAGTAGTCTCTGGATCATGCACATACTTGCGAAGATGAGACACATGAAATACATTATAGACACCTGCCATACTGCTCGATAACTCAACTCTGTATGCGAGCTTTCCAATCCTCTCTATAATCTGGAATGGACCAACATATCTCGGTGCCAGTTTCCCTAACTTCCCGAACCGTACTACACCCTTCATCGGTGATACTGTAATGAAAATCCTATCTCCGACTGAGATTTCTAGGTCTATACGCCTCTTATCTACGTAACTTTTCTGTCTGGATTGAGTTTGCTTCATCCTTTCTCGGATCAACTTAATCTTCTCTGATGCTTCCCTAACCAAATCTGGACCTAAGACCAATCTGTCTCCAGTCTCCAACCAACATGCTGGTGATTTGCATGGCCTTCCATACAAAGCTTCAAAAGGCGTCATTCCTATACTAGTTTGATAACTATCTATTACTTATAAAGGAAAAGAGAAACCAAAGCGTTTTTGTGTCGACACCTGTCCTTTTTCAAGAGTACGCCCTTTTCAATCTAAATAAATAAAACAAAATTCACTAATACGCGTCTTCCATGCCTGGACATTCCCTTTCCCACCAACTGCATCGTGACTAAACACCACTGTGACCAACCGTCTGAAAATCTCATGCTTGCCAATGTTGATTTCCCTGCCTTATAATCCTACCACACAGACGCGTGCACTGATGGTACTCCTCCACTACTATAATGACGATTTTGAAAATTAGGGTTTTCCACGTAAGTAATTTTGACTTCTTTATCGAATTTTGGGTATTTGCAATTTAGTTGAGATAAGCGTGGGTTCTGCGAATTTTAAAGCGATCGAGTTTCCACTATGATATTTATGAATTTAGTTTTTTTAAATCCACTTCCCATTTTGTAACTACTACTCATTTTAGTTTTACGGCATATAGGATGTGTGATTCATCAACGTCATCAGGATCGATGCTTTGCGAAGTCTGTTTGAATTTTAATTCGGTCGGTTTCAGATGTTTCTACAATTTTGAATACTTTAAGTACAGTTTAAATTTTATCTCTATTATGCATTTTTCCTTCAATTTGAATAAGTAATTTGTAGTAAATGCAACATCATACTGACTTTCATCTGACGACTTCATGAATAAACAAAAGTCTGTTTCTGTCATAACGAATGATAGACTAAAACATTTCTCTTTGTTTCCTAAATTTTTTTCGTTTCATTACATTTTTGGATTCAAATATTGTATTTGTGTATCATTTTGTTTTATCTCAGTACTGTTATGGTTTAATATGTACGAGAGCTTATGTTTGAAGAAGGAGAAGATCTGAAGTAAAACAAAAAGGCTGGATTATTATATAATATTTAAATTATTCTTATATAATATTTGAATTATCCTTTTAGTTTTCTGATAATCGTTAATATGTTTGTTATTTGTAAGACATTATCCTTTAAGTGTATACACTTAGCCTATTCTGAATACATAATAATGCTTTATGGTTACTTAAACTCTTATGATGGTAGAAAATATAATGAACCAAAAGGTTTATGATAAAATTCTCTGTATCTAAATTAAGGGTAATATCGTTTTAAACTCTAAAAGCAAAAGCCTAGACAGCTTGAATTTGATAGAGCCGCAATGATAAAGTCCATTATTTCACCATAAAAACAGAACTTCATATATGATGGGATAATTGAAAAAAATAAGCAATGATGAATAGGACTTCACATGACTATTTGAAATGCTAATATATTTTGTAAGATATGTCAATGGAGGTTTGATATTTATTGCAGTATGTAATATTGTGTTATGGAATATTGATATTTGGAGGATATTGGGTTGACTAAATATATACCTGTGAACTGTATTGATTATGTTTGTTAATGTGTTAGGTGCTTTGTGATAATACGATGGACATGCAAAGGTTTGATGAAGGATATCTACATCATGAGTTGCTTAAGGCAATAACATGGGTAAAGAAATGGGATAATCCTAAATGACCATGGAGCTATAAGGATAAGGGGAACAACATAAGGTATGACCAACCAAGTACTTCAAAAAAAACTTTAATGGATAAATTTACCTCAACCATGATATTTTTACGAATTATGTGTATTTCTACAGCTCTCCGCTACAACAGAACATCATAGTTTATGACAATTATATATTTAACTGCCAGTTGTAGTAAGATGGTTATCGTTTTCTTATTCCTGCTTACAAAACACTTTTAAGAGCTGTACTATATCAGCTTTCCATGATTGCTACTTTGAATAAAATATAACAAGATTTTTCATTATATCACATCTTTAGCTGGGAAAAATATGTATATTATGATTTTAAGAAGCTTCTATGAAATAAATTAAGAAGATGTGTGCAAGTAATTATAGTGTAAAAGAATGATTAGTTACGCCTTTATCTGGAACTTATCCTTGATTTTATCTTTAAGAACAACATATGAGTTATGTTTTACCATAAATCAATGATATGATTTTATGAGGCTAAAAAGTGAACAAGTTAATCTTTCATTTCCTGCAAACATGAAACCATTTACATTTGTGGTTGTTTGTGTATGGTCATGCATGCAGTTCTGTGTTTGTATTCCTTATTTCTACTCAATTTTTCAATAGAGAGATTGCAAGTTTTATTTGTGTTACGACACGTTAATCAATTGGTTGTAGATTATATTGTCATAAATTTATGTTTCTCATCTTTATGAAGACATATACACCAACTTGATCTAGGCGTTTATACTCATTTCACTTTTCTAACAGAAAAATATACATTCGCCTTCCCTTATCTATTACTTATATTGGAAAGGAGAAACCAAAATTTTGCAATTAACAACAATTTAACAAGTGGCACTAAATTTCTACCTCCAAGTGCCACTCAAGTAGTTTCATTTCAATTCTACGATACAACAATTGATTAAGAACATGTCTTCCTTCTTCGGTTATCATAACCCCAGGAGTTTAAAAAATATTGATCCTACTTTGGAAAAAATTCTGGTTGATAATTCAATTAGAGATTTAGTGTTCATATCTTCTTCTTCTCGATTTGATTCCCGTCCTCTTTGTTCCTGTAAGTATCTTCCTTCTCCACTTTTCTCTGTTCCCACTGATCCATTCTTTTTTCTTCTTCGATGTTTTCTTAAATTATTTCTCAAGTTGAAATACTTATGTGATTTAGTTACACTATAGTAGTTGTTATAAATATTCGTTTTAATATGTCTTTCATCCGACATAACTGTATGTTCTCTTGCGTGATTGTTTCTACCACAGATTATGTATTTGATGAATCTACTAAATTATCAATTCAATATACGAATTTGTAATTAACATTAATAGCATTAATTAGAACTTTATTTTCTACACAGTCTGTACATACTGAGAAGTGTTTCTACACAATGATTACTTTTACATTTGGCATACATTGGTTGGTTGCAATCATTCAAAATTTGATATTGTACAGGTCTTTCTATGCAGCTTTTTTTAGTTCAATTCAAAATAAAGTTTCTCCATGTTAAACCATATTCCACCTACTTGAAAATGATTGAATAACAAAATGAATAACAAAGCATATGACTAAATATTGGCATATAAATCTCCTGATATTATTTTTAAGTTTGTGACTGTCGTCCTTTTGCATATATTATAATCCCGCCACCCTTCATTTTTTACTTTCCGTTGTAATCAATCATGCGTAAGGATGCTTTAATTTCCACTTTATATTTCTCTATAATCTATCATTCAATATCACTTTGTACTCTGTCTCCCCATGTTATTTATGCACTTGGTATGTTTGTTGAATAGTGTAAGTGAGGTTGAATTCATGCTCTAAGTTTTTGTAATTACGCATTTAATAAACTATATATATTGTGCAGTTTCCATTAGTTTTTCAACTTAACAATCCATAACAAAGACTGTTTCCTTTAGACGTTTTTTCCCTTCTCCTTTCACATGCGCTGAAGGGTGTTGTAGTGTCATTGGGTTAACACAACCATTGCATAAACTATGAGTTAATATTTGTGCCAATGGCTTAATGCCCGTTAGCTAATCTATGGCTATTTATTTATGCATCTACATCAGTATCCAATGGTTAACCTAAAAGTTAGTGACTTCAGTCAGTGTACCATCACATTATCTTTGGTGTATACCTAAACACATGCACCCTTTTTAAATCTCTGTTGGATTTTTTCTATAGTATATCTTCTATAATTCTGTTTTTATAAGGGATCCTCTATAAACTGCAGAATATGATGCTTGGACAGGGTTCATAGGTTTTGTTGTATAAATTTTTGCACTTGCAAGAGATTATCTCCAACATAATTAATTTATTAGTAAGTTGTCTTTAAAAAAATTATTTGGTATTTAACTTTAGTTTTCTGTTATGTTTAAAGAGATACCTGTTAATATAACACAATAAAAACAACAGCCTACCTGATTGACTTTATTTTTAACTATCTCCATCATAGTTCGACCAGGCTCAGGTTCTAAAGTTTTGTCTTCTGCCTGCTTAATATATTGTTTCACATGTCTTTTAGCTTCTAAAATGGTTTCATTGATTTTCTCCACAGTCGCGGCATCAGCAATAGTATCCCCGATACCAATACTGAATGCTTGCTGTAATAGCCAATAATTTACAAGCCACTGTGTATGCCCTAGAAACTTGTGAGCCGCATCTGGGACAACCTCTTCCCTGTTAATTACATAATGTAATTATATAATACAAACAAATAACTTTTGAAATAACATTCATCTGTATCTCACACATACTAGATTATGTGAATAAGACTACCAACTCCTGTTCCAAGTGTTTTCTTGCACAAAGTTCCAGATAGAAGTTTTCCTTTTTCTATTCTAACGACTGTATCGCCAGGAGTAATATATCCTATTTTTGTGTCCACATGCCAACCTGAATTTTTTATAAGGTTTATCTACATTAGGATAATAAGGTTGAAGACTTGCTTCCCAGTCCAGAGGGGTTTAGGCTTCAAAATGGCTGGAGTAGGTACTTGACCATCAAAGTCTTCCCACCACATCAAGATATTCATTAACACATCCTGCCACAAATGAAATATGATTGCGAACATTTCTTACCAATTACAGTACATGATATTCAAATGTCTCTCCACTTGTCAACCAAAAGTATTCAGCATAATTTGTATTAACTTAATAAGTTGAAATGATGAAATCGTAAAGAATGCGTATATGCTGGAACAACCTAGGTGCTAGATTGATGTAATATTGCATGTAGGTTTTTGAGAAATAATTTTTCTAAAACCTATCAGCAGTGTAATTATTTTAGTTATGATGAAACCTTGGAGTCCTATGTACAGATAGAGTTGTACACATGTGTAAATTGTATGTGTTCTCATCAAAGTAGGAGCTGTTTTGAATTAACAGTGCAAATAGGCTTTTGGAAGAAAAGAACATTAGGTTAACAAAAAATGTGAGTGTTAAAGGGTGGTCATAATAGTTGTTCTTTTCCCCAGATTTCTATTCAGCCTGCTGTATGCTAACAGCTGCTACCAGTACACAATCATGTTAAAGGGTGATTATATGATATGTTATTAATAAAAATAATTAAGCTTAATGAAATCTTATTGATTGAATAATCATGACTGGAAAATAAAATCAACAAGTTATATAGTTATGATCAAGTTTATAATGGAAGAAAGAGCATGAATTTCACAATATAAGGTGCTGTCAAATTAAAAGATTTACAGTCTCTATTCACTTCCTTAAATATGTGAACACAATTTAAGGTGTTTCCATTAACATGTAATTATTCACTTTATTTGATCCGGTTTTTGTAGCGTATTTATGGGACCATGTATTTTTTTCATGCCAGTTCGTCATATTTATGAGGCCTCCATAATTTTAGGCTTTAAACACTTGCATAATATGCATATTTATTGGGGTGGCACTGATTGTGACGTTTTATATTTGAAAACAAATAATGATTAATATACTATATTTCATTTCCTTTGCAGGTGTATGATGGGAAGGAAGTTGAAAGTTAGCAATGGATAAAGAATTTTCTCCAACTCAATAGCCTATCGAGTATCGGGTGTTAAACAAGGAAAGCTTCATGGAATGAATATTCTCCTTTAGTTCCTCATGTAACATTCAAATACTGATCGGTAGGCATTATTCCTAATGATTTCATAAAAGTCAAGTCCTTAGTATAATTTTGTCTTTTCTCTTTTAACAACTATTTACTAAAATCACCCTTACTGATTATTATGCTAATAAAGATAGTCTTTGGTAATTGCTTTGCTGAATATTTTTCATTATTACTATGTTTTAGAACACGCACCATTATCCTGAAAATGAATAGTGACCTGCATTTAATTCTTTTCTTAAGGTATTGTGAATCATATTTAATTCTTCCTTTAATAACAAGAAAATATGGGACCTAAATTTTTAGTAAATGAGTTTAATTGGTAGTGGTTTTTTGTTCTACTTATAAATCATATGTTCTCGATGATTCCATATATTCACGCTTACTTACCATTGAGGTTTAGAACCATTTTGTAAAGGCATCATGTTATCCCTATGTGGCATGTACAGTATTTACAGGTTTGACCTACAGAATTGCATGAATATTAATTTTCATACATTGAAGTTGAAATAACACACAATTTAATTAGTTTTAAAATATTGATATGGGTGGAACTTCTTAAAAGTTAAAATGCAATAATTAATTTTTGTGTTATTTTAACAATAATGCATTTTTCCCTCCACTCTTTGTCCATTATAATAGTGGTATAGTTTCTAAATTTAAGGTTGAAATACCTATTTCAATATTACAAATTAATACAACTGATAATTAGCTTATTTATTTTGACCCCAAAATGTACTAAGTATACTCCTAGCATTTCTTAAAATTCTTATACCCATAAAATTAATGGTATACCCACTTATCTTTCTTGATTCATACTCTCAATTTTCAAACATTGATAAGGAATGACATAATTTGGATTTTTTTTTTTAAATTTGTGGCTTAGTTGTTAATTTCACGCGGCTAGCTTAAATTTAGCAAGAGTAAAATTTATTTTGTAAATTTCAATATTAGTCTTATATTTCACAATAAATTATAATCCCACGTAGAGCGATCCATGTTTGTTTTGTCATGTGATTGTAATTGAATTCCGTTGTCTTTCAATTTATTGCTTTCAATGGTAATTTACTTTATTGCATATGTATTTATGATTTGCAAAGAATTTTTGTTGTTTTGAATTTAAATTTTCTATAAACATGGTTAAAACAGGTTAAAAAAGAAGGTTGCAAGGATAATTTTGTTATACTTTTGACCCTGTATATGCATACCCAATTTCAACCTAATTTCAAAGTTGAAATAAAATCTACCTTCATGGTTATGTTCATTATACATTGTTTACCTTAGCATGTTTAACAATTGGTATGTTGATTTTTATTGGTTTCAGATGGTATATGCTTGAACAAAAATTACTTTGCAACGAATTATTAAAGTTTTGTACATTTTTATATTAGCATGATGTCAAAATATATATCGCCAAACAAATTTCATGTTGGTCCATTTTCTTTAGTTTTTGTTGGTTATACAAAGTATATGCAGTAAATAGTACATATCCAATCAATTTAGGAAAATATCCCAAGCTTCATTTTAATTTTAGGACAGTGTACAACATTGTATACACTATCGCTAGAATCAACATAGTATATTTGAATATTTTATCGGTTGTTAATTTCTTGGTCACGCATAGTATTATTTTCATAAGCTCGAATCAAAAATAATAAAAAAGTAAAATATGAAGAAAATGTACATTTATTTATATTGGCGTACTGAATAAAAATGATAAATTCAACATTTTAAGCATTTAAACATTGGACAATATGACTTAGGATTCATTCACTTATATTGAATAGACAAGAAACATGCAATCATTGAAAAGGAATTTTGGTTACAAAAATAGAATATATAAATAAGAAACACTAATCCACTTCAAATATACCAATCATTATATCATGTCATGACCCAAAAATAGTTATTTACACTACCCGTGTGCGTAGCACGGGCCACACACTAGTTTTTATAGGAAAACTCAACCAAATGTAGGTGATCTTCCCAAGATCCACCAAAGTTCAATACACAAGCTCTCAATAAATCCTTGAGTACCTTATCCCTCTCTGTTTGCCCATCCATTTGAGGATGATATGTAGTACTCATCTTGAGCTTAGTGCTTAACACATCTTTTAGACTCTTCCAGAATTCACTAGTGAACAAAGCATCTCTGTCACTGACTATGCTACTAGGAATCCCATGTAGTCTAACTATGTTCTTCATGAACAACTTAGCTAAAACAGGTGCCGTCCTGGTTGACTTAACTGGAATGAAATGGGCACTCTTGATCAACCTGTCCATTATAACCCATATACTTTCATTTCCTCTATTTGACCTTGGCAACCCATCTATAAAATCCATGGATATCGAATCACATTTCCAAATCGGAATCTCTAGAGGCTGAAGCAACCCACTCGGCTTCTGATGTTCGGCTTTCACTTGTTGATAGTTTGCACACTGCATAACCCACAAGCTAACATACCTCTTCATACCTTCCCAATAGAAGCTCCTCTTCATATCTTGATACATCTTGGTCCCTCAAGGATGAATCGTAAACTTGGATCGATGACATTCTCCAAGAACTTCTTTCCTCAAGTCCTCGACGTTTGGAACACACAACCGTCCATTTTTTCTCAACCATCATCTACGGTCAAGGCTAAAATCTTTCAGGTCATCGATCTTAGTTCCAACCTCAATCCTTCTAATCATCTAGGCTATATTGGATCCTCTTTCTATTTAGAAGATATTCTCTTGATCAACACTGGTCGAACTTCTAAACAGGACAACATGGCAATACTCTGGCTAGAACTAGCAGTCGATCTTAACTGCATACTGCAGGTAGTCAAAGCTTCTTAATCCTTCCATTCTGTTGTCTTCTGCTAAGAGCATCCGCTACTTTATTACCTTACCCTGGTGTATACTCTATACCAAAATCATAGGCAGCGAAAAACTCCAGCCACCTCCGCTGTCTCATATTCAACTCCTTCTGAGAGAATAAGTACTTTAAAGACTTATGATCTGTGTATAGCTCAAATCTCTCCCCTAAGAGATAATGCTTCCAAATCTTCAATACAAAGATCACTGCAGCCAACTCCGAATCATGAGTAGGATATCTCACTTCATGCGGTCTAACCTGTCGTGAAGCATAGGCAATCACTTTACCCTTCTACATCAACACAGCTCCAATCCAGTTCCACATGCATCAGTATACACCACCAACCCTTGGTTTCTGTCTGGAACTACTAACACAGGTGCATTGGTCAACAAATGCTTTAACTTAAGGAATGCTTCCTCACATTTGTCAGACCAAACAAACCTCACCTCCTTTGTGGTTAGCTTAGTCAAAGGCGCTGCTATCCACGAGAAATCCTTGATGAATCTCCGGTAATAGCCAGCAAGTCCAAGAAAACTTCTAATCTCAGTCACCGTGTCTGGTCTCTTCCAATTATTAATGGCTTCGATTTTATTCGGATCAACTGACAACCTTTTCTCTGAAACCATGTGACCAAGAAACTTAACCTCTTTCTTCCAAAAATGACACTTGGAGAACTTCGCTTTTAGCTGATGCTGCCTCAGCATCTCAAGCACAACTCTAAGATGGTCTTCATGCTCTCTTTCATCCTTAGAGTACATCAAAATGTGATCTATAAACACCAACATGAATCTATCCAAATACTCTTGAAAGACTCGGTTCATCGGATCCATAAAGAAAGCAGGTGCATTCGTTAACCCGAATGTCATTACTAGCAACTCATACGAACCATACCTAGTCTGAAATGCTATCAAAGGAATACTATCCTTTGCCACTCTTAACTGATGGAAACCTGTCGCCAAATCCAACTGGAAGAACACTCTGGCTCCACTCAACTGATCAAACAGATTATCAATTCTCGGCAATGGATACTTATTCTTAATCGTCCTTTCGTTCAACTTATGAAAGTCGATACACATTCTCAATGACCCATTTGGTTTCTTTACGAATACCGCGGCCGCTCCCCAAGGCGAACTTCTTGGTCTAGTAAAATTCCCTCCTTCTAGATCCACTAGTTGCACCTTCAATTCCTTCATCTCGGTCGGTGTCATCCTGCTAGGTGGTCTGCTTACAGGTTCAACTCCTCGTACAAGATCTATCCAAAACTCAACAGCTTGTTTCGGTGGTAGTGCTGTGACTGGCTCAAAGACATCTGCAAAATCTCTTGCCACTCGAACCTGACTTAGCTCTTCTCCTACTTCCATTGCACTTAACAAAGCACAACTACTCCGGTCAGAATTATCCACTGAGAATATGACTCGGTTATGACTATTTGGGTGTCTCAGCGATGTCTTCCCATCCTGGAAAAATATCCTAGCCTCATACTTGCTCAACCAATCCATACCCAAAATGATTCCGAAATCTATGAAATCGAAAACATACAAACTGCATGCAAACCTATGACCTAACAAATCAAGTTCTAACTGGTCACATCTCATCCCCAGAGTTGTATACCCTCCTATTGGATTCGCAACCCTTAAGGAAGTAACAAGTATGTAGGTTCTAAGCATAACCTATTAACCAAACACTGGGATATAAATGAATGTGATGGACCTGTATCAAATGGTATCCTAACTGGTATACTCTGAATCAAAAATGTACCTTCCATCACGGTCTTTCCTTTATCAGCTGCAGTTGGCTTAGCAGATGATGGTCCAGCAGCAAAAACCTTTCCCTTGTCCACCTTAACCGGTTCTGGACACTAATCCCTATAATGCCCAACTTGGTCGCAGTTGAAGCACTTCACATTCTTCTTATCTGCAGCCTTCTTCCCCTTGCCTAACCGACACTCATAAGCATAATGACCCTTCTTGTCACACTTGAAGCAAACTAAATCGGCCTTTGCCTTCTTGGCAGCTTCTCCCTTATGGGCTCCCTTCTTCTTAAAGAACATTCTTTTCTTTCCTTGAGAACCTTGGATTTCAGCTTGCTTCTCTCTAGCACAAACAGCAAGCATCTCCTCACGGCGGATTGCCATCTCCACAACCACATTACAAGGATCATGGATATGTGTCAGGGTCGCCCTAGCAAGCTCGGGCCTCAGTCCTCGAATAAACCTCTCATTCCTCCTGATGTCAATGTCTATAGTAGCATACCTATATCGGGACAACTCATCAAACTTAGTGGCATACTTGGTGACCGACATCTCTCCCTGAACTAGATCCATGAACTTTCTCATCAACGCTGACTTAACTACCTCAGATAAAAACCTCTATTCAAATCTCCTTCTGAATTAAGCCCATGTCAACTCTCCTCCGAGATTTCCTCTTCTGTTTCCTTCTTTAATATCTTCTTTCTCGTAAATCTGCATACAAGCCTTAGTATGATACAGAAGAATGGTCTAAGAGAGAGGGGAATACGTACTTATATACATATATTAAATACAAGTACGTTACTATAGCATTAACCCAAACCCCGATCCTATTCTCTGATTCATTGGATTACATTTCAAAAGGCTTTTAGGTTTAATTTTTCTTTTAAGTTTTCATAAACCTATGCTCTTATACCAACTTGTAACATCCCCCTACTTGGAGGCCCAAAACTAATGGCAACATATGCTGTAGTCATCCATAGTTATTAATCCTCGGGGACCAAATATGACAATGTTAGATACATTGATACGCAGAAACACATATGGAAAAAATTTAAAACATCAAACAAGATTCAAATTCAATTTCAAAACATTTCAAATTCATTGCATAATCCCACAATCGTTAACCACGTTCAGAGAAAATATATTTATTACAACATACGCCAAGAGCGACATATGATGATGCCCCCTTGGATGGTTAGAGTATATATAGGTAATTAAACAACTTTGTCATTACAACATCAACACAACCGAGTCAAAATAAAAGAGAACTCTAGATAGCTATCATGCCTCCTGCACATCTCCGAAAGCTTATTCGTCTAAAGAGATACATGAAACCTCAACTCTCAAACTACTCAAAATCAATTGAGTACCTAAGAGTTTAAGGGGAAAACATAAACTTTGAGTCGGACATAATTCCTGGTATGAATAATAATCTACCATCTCAAACCATTTAGATATCTAGTGAGATCACGCTGCTTAGCAGAATGGGCTTTCCCACACTAGTATCTTAAAACCTTTATAAAACCATATACTGTGCTCCTGCATCCACAATGGTTAAAACAATTCAAAACAATATGATATAATGATATGCAAAACAAGTGAATCAATTCTAGATTACCTATCTTCATTCATTTTCACTATCTATCACAATTATAGTTTCTAGGGTTACTATTAACCTAATAGTTTTCATGTGCTGACTAATAACCCGTAAAATATTTAAGACATTGATGGCATCAGCATCATCCCTTTCGAAAGCTTCAAATCATTTAAACAAGACATTGGAGGATAGCGTCGAAACCCTCTTTCGAAGCCATTGCTTTCGAAACCCTTGGACCCTTTCAAAAGCATTTAGGAAATGGCTTAAAACATCTTTAAAACAAAACTACCCTTCGAAGGCATTGTTGAATTAAATAACTCGAAAGGCAAAAGAACGACAGCAGGGCTTTGACTAGGTCGGAACCCTTACTTTCGAAAGCATTATTTTTGTAAGTAAAGAAACTCATTCGAAAGCTTATTCTTTAAAACATAAGATGACAACCCCTTCGAAAGCCTTTAAAAACCTCTTTTAAAAATATATTCTTCGACTCCTTCGAAGGCTTTAATGAAACAAAGGCAGGCGCTTCACTTTTTAAAATAAACAAAGGTATCAACCCCATCGGAAGCAATGCTTTCGACACCATACCTTCCGCCTTTCTCTAACCCACTATGTACCATCTAAGTGATACCTTGTGTATTGGTATCGGCCTGGGTTGGTTTCGACTGAGATGAAGCGGAAGCATTGGAGTCGAAAGGTGCTTCTAAATTAAGGTAGAACCCACTTTTCTAGGTAAACCTGATTTAATACCAATTAAAGCAAACACTTTCTAACTAACCTGCCACGTGTAAACATATGATTGGTTGCCTTAACTTTTCAAATTCTTTACCAAAATAACTGCCACTTAATTTTAGGTCTAAACTAAGGTTAGTTTAGCAAATAAACCCTTCCATTAAGCAAAACTTATATTGCAAATAAGTACTTCTTCTAAAATAATTTAATTTGCATAGCAAATCACCTAGGAAAAATCCCCAAAAATTACAGAAATTCACTTTCATCATGTTATCTAACATATCAAAATTTCAAACCCAAATTCTCAATATAATTTCTGAAATAAATTTCTAATCCCAATTAACCATATTTTCCTTTGAAAATTCATAATAATCTTTCCATAGCTTGGAAACTTATTAAAATTAAAACCCAAGTCCAAAATTATGTTTTATATAACGTAAAATTTTTATATGGCATTCAAAATTAAATATAATCGGTTTTACCCTTAAAACCGTGAGAAATCTTATTTAAACGTTCTTGTTTAAATCTAACATATTTTCGATCCGAGCTATCATCATTCGATTTATCATAAAAATGAATTTAATTTAAAATCCCAAAAACATATGATCATAAAACAAAATAGAGATGGTATAAATTATTATTCACCTTGATTAAGATAAGGAGATTGAATTGAGACCGAGATTTATTCCCCTAGCTTTAATCCTTAGCTTTTACTTTGATTTGAATTCTCTTCCCTTTTCTTCCTAGCAATGGTCGGCTCCTCTTTACGTTTGTGTTTTTTTTGAATGTGAATGAGAAAATGAAACGTGAATGGTGTAGGAACGAGAATATATAAGGGTAAGGGTTTATGTGCGGCTAATTCCCATTATGCCCTTATGTAAATTAATTAACTTCAACCACTCTTAAGCCCATTTAATTAATTAAATTAAGCACGACCCATTAAGTATTTATTCAAATTTCAATCCCCTTATCACTTAACATTTACATTATTCTATTTAATTTATCTAATTAAATCTCTTGAATAATGTTATCAAAAATTAGGAGTGTTACACCACCTCTATACCCATATTACCCAAGAGTATTACTGTGTAATACTATCGAGTAACACGAAGAATGAGGCGATGTGAGTGTTTCCAGGATAGAACAATGCAAAAATAACATCATCACATATAAATAGATTATATTGTACTCTAACGGACGCAAATAATGTATATTACACATTTTAATATTTCATACCATATCCGAATTTATTTTATACATTTCAAGCCAATATAACTTTGTCAATTTCTAATACAAAAGAATACGTATACCGTCAACTCTGTCCATCCATCACCTCGTACCCAAAAGTATATCAAATAAACCTGCAATAAATCCTCGGTTTGGCCCGAGGATTGTCGATAAAAACAAACCCCGAGTCAGGCTACTTCTAGTTGTGGGTTCGTAGACCACCATAAAACTTTATAATATTCGCCATAACACAAGAAGTCACAAAATAATCCAAACGTCATATTTCAAAGATTAATTAAACTTAATCATGGGTAAATAATAGAAATAATAATCTTGAAAGCAAATTCTAAAATTTTGATATGTTATTCCAACTCATTTTCAAATAACTGATAAAATTCCATAGGCTTAGGAATTAGTGGCAAATAAACACTGATACCCTCCTAGGTCAACTATGAAGCCATATGCAACCATACCTCTTATACACCATGTTTTCCCAAAATCACTTCACATTTTCCTCCTTAAATCAAGGGTCCTTTAAGTCCTTTCTAGAAGCGTTTAGGTTAATTAATTCCCATTAGTAATAAGAAGATTTAAGCACTTGTTAATGTTTTCATGTGTTTGTTACACAAGCCCAAAGATATTGGACAACTTTTATTGAACAAAAAAGTTGATTTTTAACAAAACATTTTTCGATCACATTTTCAATATTTATTCCAAGAATATATTTTTGTAAACATATTTCAAATATAAGTTTTCTATCATTAATTGTTAATTAAAAGTGTAACAACCCGCCAATCTGTACCATTCATGTTGACAATAAACCACACATGTCCAACCCAGAGTGAACGGAAAGACTGATAGTTATGTTAAAATAGAAGAAAGAAGAAGAGAAGAGAAGAAGAAGAGAAAAGAAATTACAACAACACAGAATATCACAATCACAGCAGAACAATATATAATATAATGTCAATTATCTTTACAAAAAGAAACTGTTATATACATACATTCATCAAAGTACAACAACAATTCACAATCATCAGTCTGGACAGTTATAACAATCTGCCCTCACACTTTCTGATGATTTCAACAACAAAGTAGCAGAAAAATAATATACATGAATACGATTTTGAAGACCTCCAACTCGTCTCTTGAGCTCCAATGCATCCAAAGCAAATCTGTAAATATGCTCGGTCTGACCCAAGCATTATAATAAAATAACATCCGAGTCACTTTGGAAAACCAGTGTGAGAAAACACACCTAACTAGATTTTAAAGTTATAAAACACTTTGAAAATCAAATGTATCTTGTAATACCACGCTGCACATAAACACGGACTGGTTTTTACCTTACGATAACCAAACCATTTCGTATGGAATTCTATGATATTATAATAGTGTCTGATATACAAATACTTACTAAACTTAGCCGAAATTGTTACATTAATTAAATTCTAGCATAATAGGTATACAACTAAAACCATAAAGGCATGTGTTGGAGAATGAATTCCATACAATGACTGGGCTACTGGGGTATCGCCCGTCATGATACATCTCTAAATAAAATAACACCGAGGACCTCGCTTGGATCCCTTGCCAACACAGAACCAGCCTACTCATTACTAGATAGTACCAAATATGATCACCCCTCCGTTAATGGGCCCCGAAGCATACAAATGGGAGGTAATAGCGACTCTAGATAGGGGTGAACATACCCTACATGGGAGCGACCCACTTAGCCCTACTGCATCTCCCTTGTTTGTGTAGTTAAAGCACTCCGCAGATTCAATGCAGCGGAGGTGCAAAAAGTCATAGCGGGGATACAGCAAGGATATAACGGGATATAGTGGATGACTCTAAAATAGCATATAAAACTCGTACTTGATGTTTTTACAAATATATAAATGGTAATTAAATGAAAAATTAACATTCAATTGAATTATAATTAATACATAATTTTTTTTTAAATAAAAACATGTGCGAATATACTGTAAATAAACGTAAAACTATTATATAACATAATTGAATTTAGTAGAATACTAGAGTATATTTATTTCTGAAAATATATTAAAAATTCAATTAAATAAATTAATTTCATAATTTTTATAATGTATAATGTCATTTTTCAATTCATTTCTTTTAAAGAAGATATAGCGGAAATAGCGGAATATAGCGGGAATAACGGGATATAGCGAAAATAGTGGGGCTTAAAGGGAAAGGCTATATTTGGGGCTATATGGAAAAATCGTAGCGGTAGAAATCCGCTATAGGATATAGCAGGGTTATAGTGGAGCATTAACTGCACAGTCCCCTGTTTTAGTCATTCTCGGTTGATGAAGCTTGAGGCTACATTTTACCTTTATATAGCACTTCCCACATGGAATGTCAATACTGCCCTCCAAGCGACAGTGCAATACCAACATTCATCCATACAAGTCCGTTCTGGGACTGAACGAAACACTTGAGAACTCTGTCTCCAAATTACATCATCTTCAAGATGTCTTCACTTCGAAACACATTTGTTGGATCGAAGTGGTTTTCAGATAACATACCCGATCCCGGCTCATCGAAACAACATTCGATAATTTTTGGTAAACTCAACCTCTGTTCTTTAGGAAATAAACGGTCAAAGATAAGAACGGAGATCACCTCCTATCTGTTAGTGGACGGATTTCCTTATCATTGTCCTAGGAGAACGAAACGAGATATATACGCACTGTACAGCATCATCTGAGATGAGTGTGCCATATAACTCATGCGATTCTTCTAGGTATTTCCAAAGTTACGTTTGGGTCCAAATTCGATAGTCGGTTATTTAACTATCGAATAACAATCATTCAATCAAGTATTTAATTCCATAGGGAAATCCAACATTGGTTAGGCCCCAAGCAAGACTAAGCCTCTATTAATTAATCTTTTATTAATTAAATTCACTTTGTAATACTTGAATTAAAAATTCTTTTAAAAAAGATTGATATAAACCAAAAATCCCTATTTCAATGCCTAGGAAAATATCTATATGCTTATCTCAATAGTATAAGTATATTCACCAATAATTTTGGAAGATTCCCCATTTTATTCAATTCAAAAACCATTTATAAACTCCATTATACATCCACAAAACCATTTATGAAATTCCTTTTATAAATCTATAAATCCACTTCTAAAATTCTTTTATAAATATTTAAAACCATTTATAAAACGCTTTTACCCTTTTAAAGCAATCTTCCTTTACATTTTCTAAAACATGTTATAAGATTCCTTTTAATAAAATCCCATCTATTTATAAAACTCCATTTTTAAATCTCGGAAACAATTATAAATAAATTTTAATCATTTACCTTTAAATACTACTATATACTAATAACATTATAAATAAATAAATACCGAATTTAAAACATCTTAAAATAATAATTAAAAAATTTCAAAACATTCTTATATAAACAATAATGATTTATCTTCAACATTATTATAAATAATAATAATTAATTCCCAAAACTTTACTGATAAATAATTTAAAACTAATTTCAACCCATATTAATAATTTAATAAAAAACTTTTCAAATATTAAAATATTGAATAACCACTTTAAAACAATATTAATATAAATAAGCAATTTTTAAAACATAATCATAGTTCTTCGATAAAAATCCATACTTAACTTTTCACATAATCATTCCCAAGATTCATAAATCTCTATCTATTTTATAAAACTTCCTTTCATAAAATTCATTTATTTATAGAGATTTATTTATAACTCTATCCCTTTATAAATCTTGCTTATTTATAAAATCACACTCAAAAACATAATTTAAACCCATTTGAAACGTTGCTCCCATATTCATGGATTCCTTTTATAAATACCTTTTTATTTATAAAATCATTCGACGTCTTCCAATTTACCCTCACCTTCAATTTCCAAAATAGAATCAACTATTTTCACAAACAACTTTCCACATCCTATAATAAATCCACCCCTTTGTGATTTATTCCCCTTTTATCCAATGATAAAAGTTTCCCTAAATTTATAAACACCGTTTATAAACCCATACTTTTATTAACAAAATATGATTTTACAAATCTCCACTTCCTTTGTAAAATATCACCTTTATAAATTATCATATCTATAAATTTCATCTTTATAAATAAGTTATAATATAGGTACTTATAAAAAATATATATTACTTTATATAAAATCGTCAATAAATATTTATATAAAAATATTTCTATTTTCTTCTTAAAACCATATCCTTTATTATAACAAACGGACTTATCTTAATATTTTAAAATCTTTATTTTACAGTTCGAAAATCTCTATTAATTTTTTTTATAAAACTATTAAATTATAATATCCAAAAATCATACCTTTGATTTTAAAATAAATTACATCTTCAAATAATTCAAGAATAATTATTTAAAACATATATAATTTTCAAAATCGCTTGAAATCCCCTTTTAAATTAATCACTATTTTATGGTATTTTAAAATACCAAAATATAAGGCCCGGTGCTACTAAAGCACTAAATAAACAAAATCGTGTCTGTGTCATCAATTCTAACATCCAACATATCATATATAAATTTATATGAAAATAAATCAGTAGTATGAGCAATCCTATTGGATCCCTCCAACCCTTCCTCTGCATCACATACAGTATATAATCATAAAAGTATAAATCAACCACTTCGAGGCGGGATTCGTATACAAAGGGTCATTCGCTGATAAACGGGAACGTAATAGGGTCTCATCCGCTCCAGGGTCAGGAATATATCCAAACCTGTAAACACGAAAAATTAGAGTAATAATAATTAATTAACAAATTAATTGAACGAAAAAATAGGGTTGGGAAATTGTCAGAATTGAGCCATGGGAGTTGCACCATTGGGTCCGTGGTAATTTTCTGATCAATTTTTATATATAACTTGTCGAAATCCAAGCTAGTATGAAGAAGTTACGAGAGAAACAAAGAAAATTAGAATAAAATAAAAATATATATATTTAAACGAAAAAAAAGAGACCATACGGGTCGACCCGCCAATCTCGACCCGCATTTCCCTCCTGGACGTAAAAACATCCAGGAGCGAGCCGATGGATCCAAAGTTGATTTTCGTGCGATCTGAAGCGTTGTTTTCTGGATCCAACGATTCGCAGCGAGCCTGTGACGTGGTTGCACCAGATTAAATCTTTAAATTTGACAGCCTGAGATCCCTAAGCCACACTATATATAGAACCCTAGGCCTAGATAATTTTCTCATTCAGATTTTATCCCAATTGGGTTCATTGCCTGAGACTGAACCCTAAATAGAAAATTTTTATAGGGAGGAAACCTTTTTAATAAAAATATTTTACACCCTAGTAGTGGATCCAGGAAGGCCTAGGATTAGAGCTAAGGACCACATGTGAGTGTTTTGTAATTATTTTAGATTACTAAGAAATTTAAAATAATAGGGTGCTCAATAGTTGTAGTTTCTCTACAATTTTGAGACAGTTTTTATGTAAGTTTACTTACAGTTAGTTTTTAAGTAAATTTCAGAAGTTCATTTCAGTCTATTTTTATTCAGCTATTTTATTCAGTTATTTACATCTGTTTTAAGTTGAAATTTAGCCGTAAATGTTAGTTTCTTTTTATAGAGATTTAATCCATTTTGACGCGAATAAAATATTAAAAAGAGAAGAATTCGCGAATATGGTTTAAAATAGAAAAACACTAAATTTACAAAAATCAGATGTAAAATGAGAAAAACTGAAATAAAATAGAGATGGACTGAAATAGGAAAATTTGAGATATTTGCAAGCATGATTATAACAAGTGGTTATAACTAAAAAGAGAAAATAGAAGAGTAATAGTTGTAAGAACAATTATAACACGTAGGTTACAATTAGAAAGAAAGAAATAGCAGAAGGGACTTATTTTAAAACTTAAATCTTGGATTAATTTAATAAGCAAATATAGCAGTAGTTGCCCGTACCGGCAACATTCACTTTCAGGTCTAGGACTGATGGTCTCACACGTGGGTGAGGCTGGGCACGCTTATGCTGATTAGGGTAAATAAGTAGCTAATAGATAGAGGCTCAAATTTGGGGATGTGGGCAAGGGGCGCAAAGTTAGAAGATTTGTGAGTTAGGACCAGTACCGGTAGCATTCCCTTTTAGTTTGAGGACTGATGGTCTCACACGTGGGTGTGGCTGGGCATGCTTATGATGATTAGGGTAGATAAAGGGTGAAATAGGGGGCGACAGTTAGTGTGTACCGGCGATGACCGAGCGTGGGCATCGATTAGGATAAATAATTAGCTACTGCGTCCTAAGTGCTAAGAGGTGTCTTTTGCTGTGGGACCAACAAGATTGGTTCACAGTGGCACAACAGAGATATGAAAGGCTGATCAATGGGTAGGATTAGGATTTTAGCCTAATCAAGTTAGCAGTTGAGATAGGATTAGGGTTTCAGCCTAATCACAGCAGCTTAAGACAAGTGCAAACAATCAAAGCAAACAGTCAAACAGAATCAGAAACGATATTTTATGCAAGTTTTATCTTTTCTATATCTTCCTTTCAAGATAGAACTATTTTTTTTTTGGACTTAGGGAAACCTGGTCAATCACTATCGACATGCGATTCCTGAACAGTAACCCTAGGGAATAGACGGCTGGCCCGCCACAACCGCTATTCCAGGCTAGTCAGACCTTTCGGTTGACTTGGTCAAGAAGGCAGGAAATGAACCTCAAACCCCCATGTGAAAAGGCGTATCTCCTCCCACACTCCCCAGGTGGGACTCAAACCTCAAACCTCTCACTTGGGAGGCGTATCACCCCACCACCCGACCAAGCCCACGGACAAAGATAGAACTATTGCTTAGTCTATTATCTTTATCTTGCTTAGAAATGCTAGTAATTACTTTCACTCACTAGACTTATTGTCTGACCCACTCCTCTATCTTTCCCTTTTCCCCAATAAGCCATCAGAGTTGAGAATAGTTGATTCAGGTTGCTTCGAGATTCATTTCTAGAACTTTCTAATTTCAGATGTATTCTTCTACTTTTCATCTTTTTCATTTGGCTTATGATGGATTGGCCCTTGTGAGAGGGATTATTATTGTTATTTTTATACTCTGATTATGTAAGACTGAGGTGTATTTTCATGAGACATGAGAGATTTTGAGTTTTTGAGACATGTTATGTTTTTATGACTTATTTTGAGATGAAGTTTAACTCTGAACGATAAGTTATTATTTAAATGTTTTCCATTGCTTTTACTTATTTGTCTTGTGAATCTTAGTCTCTGTGATGCTTTAGCTATACCTATAATGCACCACATCCTTTGGTGTGCCCTTTTTGGAAATACTAAGAGGTGTGGGGTGTTTCAAAACCAATAATATAACTAGTAGTCCATCCAAACAGTCAATAACAATCAATAATAAAATATCTACGCATCCAATAAATAAATTTTATTGACTATATAAATTTTCTGATTAACCAAAAAGGTGAGATTAACTCACTTTGATTTCTAGATCGCCAAAACATTCCGTTTTGAATTAAAATTGAACCGTTCAATTTTAAGCCAATTTTCCATCAGCTCTGAATCCATCGATCCAATTCCATATCGTAGTATTCGCTGATACGAACGCAACACAACTTGTTGCGCTCGAAACCGACCTCGTATGAACAAGTTATGGATTATTTAACATTTGATATAATTAAAATTATAATTAACTAAATAAATTAACAAATTAAAATTTAACCTATCTCTTCCTCCCTCGTTCACACTTTACCCAGGCTCGCTAATTTTTTTTTTTAAAACCTTCGATCGATCATCGCGACCATGGCCCCGCCTACTAGCGAGCCTCCGCCGCCGCGCTCACCACGCTCAACCTCGCCTCGCCAGCTGCCCACGCGCGTGAGAATGCACGACCCAAAAAACCCATAAACGGTGCTTGCGATTGAATAAGCTTTGATGCCGCCTAGTCGCCAATTAACTCGATCCAACCATTGATCTTGTGGAGCTCGTTGAGCTTTCCATATCCTAGTTGAAGTCGGAGGCTAAAAGTGCATGGATAGAGAGAAATCGAAGGAGGAAAGCCAGCGATTTTCGGCCATTAAAATAGGAACGGCGGCTGTGACCTATTAGTGTTTTTAGATTGCAAAAGCAAATTTTTCATGGCCTTATATAGAAAATTTTACGACACTATTCATCTATGAAAATTTTGAACTCCAAACGAAGTGTGCCGTATGGCGTTCTATATGTTATACCCCTATTCCGAACATAATGGAATATATATCGGAAGCCAATTCCATCATATATAGAAGATAGCTTTCAAAATCAAATTATATTAATTTAAATTCCTTTAATTAATTTCTACACGTTTCGAACTCGCACGACCAAACGATACGTCTGATTGCCACGAAATTCGATGGCATATAATAATTCATTGTTACAGATCCAATGAAACTGGTTTCGGCGAAATCCAAGACAGTGCCCAGAAGGCTATTTTTACACGTTAATTAAAACGAATAAATTCCCAAAGTCCGTTTTAATCACTTTTAAATCCAATTTAAAAGTTTACTATCTTCCTTCTTATTCAAATAGAATTTAAATCAACTTTAGAAATCATTTTCATTCACAGTAAATTCAAGATTCAAACATTTCCAAAAATTAAATTTAACAATTTAATTATCAAATAAATCACTATATTTGAAATCCAAGTTATTTAACTTACAAAATTAACTATATAAAATCAATTAAATATTTCAAATTCAAATGACCAAAATTCTGGGTCGTTACCTTCTTCCCCCTTTAAAGAATTTTGTCCCCGAAATTACCAAGTAAGGAAAATGCCCCAAACATATTAACTTTTCAAAACCAATTAGCTGGAATTGATTACCAAATCTCTAAGTCTTTCAACTCAATTCATAGTTACTAACTAATACCATTCCAAGTTATGAAACCAAAATCCAATATTTTAGTTATCTAATTACTTTTTCCAAAATTCTCAAAAAATTTCTAACTCTTAAAGTTATGAAAAATTTCCCCAGCGTCTCCTATACGCAGCTCGATCATAAAAATTTACAACATATATATAATTACAAATATACATCTCAACTTCGAGGATGAGGCATCCCATTGGGAAAAATATAAAAATACGATATGTAATCCGAGATATGTACCTTATTTTAGCATTAGCAAGCATATACAATCAATATAATGTGAAAGCGAACTCCAAATGCAAAGCATATGCCATCCACACCTACTAATCACTCAACAACCAATGAGAATATGTTTATAGAAAGCAACATCAATGTATAACATAAACTATACCGTGACTATATGCAATTTTAGTGAATGTAACAAGAGAACTTATTAAACAAATAACATCATCCAATTTATTTGTCATCATATAAATTTGCATTTTCAAATGTCAACATTATACTTATAAACTTTCATTTCTATTTAACGTGCAATTGATTCACTTCCAATTTATTCACCTTTATTTTACTAATATTCAATTAATTAACATTCAATTCATTTGCATTCAATTGATCTACATTCAATCTAAATCAAATTCAATTATTCACATTAAATTTACTTGCACACATTTATTCTCATTCACTTGAGTCTCATTCAACTATTAACATTCTTATTTACATTCAATTTATTATTATCCAATTCGTTTATCGATGTCCAATTAATTTTTCATCCAATTTATTCACATTCAATTAATCATCATTCAATTCATTTACTTTCAATTGATTTGCATCCAATTAGTTAACATTCATTTTATTCTCATTTTCTTACATTCCTCTTAAATTCAATTTAAGGTTAACAACAATTCTTTGCATACTAATTCGTGTATGGACCATTTCCAAAAAACAATTACTTAAGTTTACTCCAAAGTTTTAACAATACACAACTCATGTTTACATTTCTTCATAACTTAAGTTCATATTTAATTTTATCAAACAACCTTCCAACCATATTTTCATTTTACAACATAAATCAAATTTCATTTTATAACTCAAGTATATATTCATTTCATCAATTCATTTTACAACTCAAATTCATATTTCATTTCACTAATTTACTTCATTAGTCCATTTCATTAATTTATTACAAATCAAGTTTAATTTCATTTATCCTTCATTAAGTTAAACTTCATCTTATACAACTCACTTTATTTACATTTACTTAAGTTAAATTTTAAATTTCAAATCTCAATTCCAAACTTTTTCCTCTTATCTATACTGTTTCCAATTTATAAGTTCAAAAACTTATTATCTTATGTTTTCTCGACATTTAGATAGAAATTTCCATGATTTTAAACACCCGGTTTTATTTCAAATCATTTTGAAATCATATATATACATAACTCCTTTATATATCAAATTACACATTTGGAATCTAAAACAAATTTGTTTTACCAAAACAAAACTTCAATGGTTGCAATCTCTCACTTGGAAACTCGAAAATGAATGCTGATGATGTTGTAGTCATCACCATAATTATTTTCCAGTGACTGTAGTGAGTTCAGTGCTTTCTATTCTCTTTAAGTCCTATTTCAAAATATTTCTAATAAAAATATTTTTGAAATAATACTATTATTATTTTTCCAAAACCTTTGAAAAACAATTTCCAAATCAATGGAATTTAAATTCTCAAATTCCTTGTTTTAAAACCATTTCCATTTACAAATCATATCCATACATATACCTATACAATTTTCGTTTCCTTTCCATTTATAAATCATATGTATAAAATATCACTTCTTATTAATTCAATTTACAAATGTTCATCTTTGTTTAGATTATAAAAATAACTTTTATTTGATCAACAAACAACAAATGATAACAATAAAATATTATCATTTACTGACAACCAAACACACTGTATATATCTATAATAAGTTTTGAAAAATTATTCTTTTATATATATAATATAATTTTGGTAAAATTATTTCATTTATCAATTCTCAAAACAATACTGTGTCGGTTTACCTTGTTTAAGCATTTAGAAACCTCTATCGATAACGTGGCATCCCACGTATCGACCAGAATTCATATGCCACTCAATAGATAAATTAACACAATAAAACATTTTTATATCACTAACAAATATGCGCTCATATCTATACATTCAAACTCATCCTAGGGTCATGCTTACTCTATCTCAAATGAGTAAATTCCTACCCAAAGCCTAGGTGTTCACTCAACCTAAGCTCTGATACCAACTGTAACAACCTGCCAATCCATACCATTCAAGTTGACAATAAACCACACATGTCCAACCCAGAGTGAACGAAAAGACTGATTGTTATGGGAAAGAAGAAGAAAGAAGAAGAGAAGAAGATAAATGAAATTAAAACAACATAGAATCTCACAATCGCAGCGGAACAATATATAATATAATGTCAATGATCTTTACATAGAGAAACTGTTATATACATACATTCATCAGAGTACTACAACAATTCACTATCATCAGCCTAGACAGTTATAACAATCTACTCTCACAATTGCAGATGACTTCAATAACAAAGCAACGGAAAAATAATACATACGTGAATACAATTTTGAAGACCTCCAACTCGTCTCCTGGGCTCCAATGCATCCAAAGAAAATCTGTAAATATGCACGGTCTGACACGAGCATTATAATAAAATAACACCCGAGTCAGTCTGAAAAACCAGCGTGAGAAAACACACCTAACTAGATTTTAAAGTTATAAAAACCTTTGAAAATCAAAATTATCTTATAAGACCACGTCGCACAAAAACACTGGTTTTACCTTACAATAACCAAACCATTTCATTTGAAATTCTCCGATATTATAATAGTGTCTAATATACAAATACTTATTAATCTTAGCCGAAACTGTTGCATTAATTAAATTCCAACATAATAGGTATACAACTAAAACTGTAAAGGCGCGTATTGGAGAATGGATTCTATACAATGACTGGGCTACTGGAGTATCGCCCGTCACAGTGCATCTCTAAATAAAATAACACCGAGGACCTCGTCTAGATCCCCTGCCAACACAAAACTGGCCTACCCTTTACTAGATAGTAGCGAATATGATCACCCCTCCGTTAATGGGCCCCAAAGCATACAAATGAGAGATAATAGCGACTCTAGATAGGGATGATCATACCCTACTTACGAGCGACCCACTTAGCCCTGCTGCATCTCCCATGTTTTAGTCATTCCCGGTTGATGAAGCTTGAGGCTACGTTTTACCTTTATATAGCACTTCCCACTTGGAATGTCAATACTGCCCTCCAAGCAACAATGCAATACAAGCATTCATCCATATAAGTCTGTTCTGGGACTGAACGAAACACTTGAGGACTCCGTCTCCAAATTCCATCATCTTCAAGATGTTTTCACTTTGAAACGCATTTATTGGATCGAAGTGGTTTTCGGATAACATACGCGATCCCGGCTCTTCGAAACAACATTCGATAATTTTCGGTAAACTCAACCTCTGTTCTTTAGGAAATAAACAGTCAAAAATAAGAACGGAGATCACCTCCTATCCGTTACTGGACGGATTTCCTTATCATTATCCTAGGAGAACGAAATAAGATTTATACGCACAGTACAGCACCATCTGAGATGAATGTTCCATATAACTCACGTGATTCTTCTAGATATTTCCAAAGTTACGTTTAGGTCCAAATTCGATAGTCGGTTATTTAACTATCGAACAACAATCATTCAATCAAGTATTTAATTCCATAGGGAAATCCAACATTAGTTAAGCACCAAGCAACACTAAGCCTCTATTAATTAATCTTTTTTAATTAAATTCACTTTGTAATACTTGAATCAAAAATTCTTTTAACAAAGATTGATATAAACCCAAAATCCCTATTTCAATGCCTAGAAAAATATCTATATGCTTATCTCAATGGTATAAGTATATTCACCAGCAATTTTGGAAGATTCCCCATTTTATTCAATTCAAAAACCATTTATAAACTCCATTATACATCCACAAAACCGTTTATAAAATTCCTTTTATAAATCTGTAAACCCACTTCTAAAATTATTTTATAAATATTTAAAACCATTTATAAAACGCTTTTACCCTTTTAAAGAAATCTTTCTTTACATTTTCTAAAACATGTTATAAGATTCCTTTTAATAAAACCCCATCTATTTATAAAACTCCATTTATAAATATCGAAAACAATCATAAATAAATTCTAATCATTTACCTTTAAACACTACTATATACTAATAACATTATAAATAAATAAATACTGAATTTAAAACATCTTAAAATAATAATTAAAAATTTTCAAAACATTTTTATATAAACAATAATGGTTTATCGTCAACATTATTATAAATAATAATAATTAATTTCTAAAACTTTACTGATAAATATTTTAAAACTAATTTCAACCCATATTAATAATTTAATAACAAACTTTTCAAATATTAAAATATTGAATAACCACTTTAAAACAATATTAATATAAATAAACAATTTTTAAAACATAATCATAGTGTCCAATAAATAATTTTTATTGGCTATATAAATTTTCTTATTAACCAAAAAGGTGAGATTAATTCACTTTGAGTTCTAGATTGCCAAAACGTACCGTTTTGAATTAAAATTGAACGGTCGTTCAATGTTGACCCAATTTTCCATCAGCTTTGAATCCATCAAACCAATTCCATAGCGTAGTATTCGCTGATACGAACGCAATGCAACTTGTCGCGCTCGAAACCGACCCGTATGAACAAGTTATGAATTATTTAACATTTGATATAATTAAAATTATAATTAACTAAATAAATTAACAAATTAAAACTTAACCTATCTCTTCCTCCCTCGTTTACACTTTACCCAGGCCCGTTAATTTTTTTTCTTTTTAAAACCTTCGATCGATCATCGCGACCACGACCACGCCTACCAACGAGCCTCCGCCGCCGCGCTCACCATCGCTCAACCTCGCCTCGCCAAAGCCCGCGCGCGCGAAAACGCGCGACCCAAAAAACCCATAAATACTGCTCGCGATTGAACAAACTTTGACGCCGCTTAGTCGCCAATTAACTCGATCCAACCATTGATCTTGTAGAGCTCGTTGAGCTCTCCATATTCCTAGTTGAAGTTGGAGGCTAAAAGTGCATGGATGGGAGAAATCGTGGGAGGAAGGCTAGCGATTTTCGACAATTAAAATAGGAACGACGGCTGTGACCTAGTTAGGGTTTTTAGATTGCAAAAGCAAATTTTTCATAGCCTTATATAGAAAATTTTACGACACTATTCATCCGTGAAAATTTCGAACTCCAAACGAAGAATGCCGCCTGGCGTTCTATATGGTATACCCCTATTCTGAACACAATGGAATATATATCGGAAGCCAATTCCATCATATACAGACGATAGCTTTCAAAATCAAATTATATTAATTTAAATTCCTTTAATTAATTTCTACGCGTTTCGAACTCACACGACCAAACGATACGTCCGATCGCTATGAAAATCGATGGCATATAATAATTCACTATTATGAATCCAATGAAACTTGTTTCATTGAAATCCGAGACAGCGCCTAGAAGGCTATTTTTACACGTTAATTAAAACGAGTAAATTCCCAAAATCCGTTTAATTACTTTTAAATCCAATTTAAAAATTTACTATCTTCCTTCTTCTTCAAATAGAATTTAAATCAACTTTAGAAATCATTGTCATTCATGGTAAATTCAAGATTCAAACATTTAAACATTTCCAAAAATTAAATTTAATAATTTAATTATTAAATAAATCGCTATATTTGAAATCCAAGTTATTTAACTTATAAAATTTACTTTTCAATATTTAAAATCAGTTAAATATTTTAAATTCAAATAATCAAGATTCTGGATCGTTACAAAAAGTGTTTATAAGGTTATAAAATCATACTTTTAATACGTAAACATTTTCCAAAAGTTGAGATATTAGAAGATGAAGTGATCGAATTTTTCTTATCGTTACATAAACTGGCCGAGCACAATCAAAATAATCAAACAAACAATAATAACAACACATTATTATCAACAATTTAGAAAACTGAATAATAACACATAAATTGGAATTAACTACTGTGTTTATATATATATATATATATATATATATATGTGTGTGTGTGTGTGTGTGTGTGTGTATGTCCAAATTTATATAACTGCAGAACGTGGATTTATTCTGCTAAACATAATCTCACTAATGAAATATAATTATTTAACTACGTTAATCGTAATTAAATTCAATAACTAATATTTTATTAATATTTTATATTTCACCAAAAAATGTCCATAGCTTATACTAATATATTCTACTCATTGAATTTAACGTCGAAGGTTGCGGATTAAACGGACTTCGTATGGGGAAGTTAAACATTTTTAAAGTTAAGCTATTTAATAAACAAAATCAAACTAACTAAATTAATAACTAAATTATCAACTATATTACTCTCACCCCATAAGCCCAAGCCTACTCACGCATCCAACATCCTACCCTGCGCATGCAACTGACCATATTGAAATGGAATTAAGTGAAAATTCCTTTAAAATGAATAGTAGTCCATCTTTCTACTTTTAATACTTGCGCATGTACTTCATCTTCTAACTCACGGCCATGCACTCAAGAACTCACGCACCCACCTCCTCCATGAATGCAAACCCATACACACACATCCACGGCCAAGCACACTCCCACTAACTAACACGCACAGGAAAAAAGAGAAAAAAAAACAGAAAATGTGTGTATATATTTATGTTCCTTCCTTTATGCATGCTCTCCTCTCCCTTATTTATTGTGTGTGTTGTCTATCCAGTGAACGTGCAATTGTATACATATATATAAGCAATATTCCTTCTAGGCTAAGTAATAATAAGCATGTGTAAGGACAAGGTTCAAAAGGAGAGGGATGGAGGAGAAGTATGGTGAAGTGAGGGGGTCTGGAGATAAGTGTGTATGTGCATGAATATATAAATGGACGTGTAAATTTACGTGTTAGAAAATGTGTCCATATTTTGTTCTTTTGTAAATGAATTTCAAACAAACAAAATGATTAAATTTTACAAACCACTTTCCACTAAACCAGGCAACAAACAAGGCAATATGTGCATGCGTGTATATTGTGTAAATTTGGTTTTAAAAAAGTTAGATTTCCCGCCACACAATAACACTTTCGCGTACGAGACGCGAATGATAGAGATAAAAATATGATCGTAGATAACAATGTGAGACGATAACAAAACAATAATAAAATACACATGTTAACTTATTCTGTAAAGTTTCAAAAGTACCAACGTTTGCTACAAAATGCATCAAACGAAAATTTAATTATTTTCCAAATTAAAATTATGAAAAAATCCTATAAATTAAATTAAAAATAAGTCATCAAAATTAAGCAATCATTTGTAACATATATGTTATTATACTTTAAATTCATATTCAAATATTTAAATAAATTAAATATTCAAATTCGAAGACTAAAAAAGTATTGGTCGTTACATTCTTCTCTCTTAAAAGAATTTCATCCCTAAAATTCTAAGGACGGAAAAATATAATGAAAAACAAACAATCAACAAAAGATAAGCACACCTAAAAAAATATCACCCATAACCCCGATCAGAGGTAGGGTGTCTTATCCTATCCATTTTTATTTATCAAATTAAGGTTGTTTCATTTAAAATTCCTAGGTTGATTTACTAACCCTAGATGAATTTCATTTAGGCACCTAACCTAAGCTCTAATACCAGCTATGATGACCCAGGTTTTAAGACTAGTCAAAATCACCCAAAAATTCGTCCATTCTAAATCTATAAATGAAAACTACTAATTTAACATATCATAATCTGATATATATATGTAACACTGCTAAATGTATAGGATCAATTTCAATAATACAACTTATCAGAGTTCTAATTATTCTACAGGGTGTGCTTTAATATAGAGAAAACTCAAATCCAATAAATCTACCACTGCAAAACTCTAGGCAAGAGACAGCAATAGCTATTTCTACAAACTTAATAAACATGTCAGTGTAGAATAAAATGGTAAGCATGAAAGATATAATATCACATGATAAATAGCAAACAATAAATAGGAAAAATAATATTATTATTGGGGCTGTGTTACTACCACTTGTGACTGCTTATGTATCTCTATCTAATTGGGTACCCAATTAGACACAAGATCAGGCTAACGTAGTTTTCCTATTCACAAACAGGACTCAAGGAGCCTACGATGCATAAACAAATATGTAATTCCCATACTATCCACTTAGACTTAATCTTCACATTTAGATTTATGAAATCTAATTAACTTTATTATTTTCAAAATATAATCTTTTCTAAAAATACTTATTCGAAAATAACCTCTTCGAACTAAATTCCCGATTTCATTTCAAATCCTTTTGAAATAACAATATATATCTTTTATAACAAATCATACTAAACTCCCGATTTCATTTAAAATCCTTTTGAAATAATAATATATATATTATATAACAAATCATACTTTCGAGTTTAAATCAAAACCTATAATTTATATAAACCAATTTCCCAAATATTGTTCTATCAAAATATTTGTATAAAAGTGTATCAAAATAGATTAGGAAATAGCACTCAAGGTAAATGCCGCAAAAGACAAAGGCTCACTAAAATAATAAACGTGTAACAACCCGGGATTTAACTTCTATTTATAATCGGCATTTAACGATTTAAGTAATGATAAAGTGCAGTTGAAATTGGAATCAGTTTGAAATTCTTTTGATAATTGGTTAAGTGTTGACGGGCTTTGTAAAGTAATCTCGGCCCAGTTCCTTTAAAATTCTCGATGTCGTCCCCTTCCTATTCCAATTGGACCCGAACCCCTTTCTTTGATTTCCTCATTCGAACCCTAAAAATCAAAAACGAGGAAGAAAAATAAATGGAGACATCGTACGTTCCTCCTCCTTGCGAAACTAGGGTTTCGTATTGATTTCGCTCGTCCTCGTGAGTGCCGACTTCAATTAGATCAATCGAAGGCCCCTTTGATCATCGTGTGCTTCGATTCGTTTTGCAAAGGTGAGTAATTTTAGATTACTCACATCTAATTCGTACTTCGTGTAGTGTGATTTTGGGACTTCGGTCACTTTGAATTGTGGTAGTAATTTGGGCTTCGGCCATTTGGTTCTGTTTCGACGCCTGAGATAATACTTTGAATTGCTTAAAACTGCTAGTGCACTGGGTTTCATGTGTATAACTGAATTTGTTCCTTTGTCTTGTTCGAAACTGCTATGGATTTAAATCGACATTGATTTTGTGGCATTTGTTTTTGGGTTTCGTGACTTTCGCAGACTTGATAATTTGTTTTTTTATTCACGACTTCGACTTGCTTTTGTATTATCATAACCTATACTTGGGCATTGGACTTGAACATCTGATACCATTTGGTATCTTTATTGATTTTGTTCTGTCTCTGGTTTCCCGTTTGGTTCTTTGATTTTGAGACCATTTGTAACTCACTTTGCTAGTTTATCAAGTGTCAGACCCTTGAACAATTTGCATGCAAAATGTGTCTGTGCCAGGCCTTCTTTCTTTGCATGAATTTATGTCAATTGTTTAGCACTTCATGTTGAAGTCTGTTGCACGCGTGACCATCTTCAAGTACTCTGGTCCTTTGGTTAATTGAACTTGCAGTGGCCATCCTCTTTTACATAAAGCATAGTATCATGTTGGAAACAGTTGTTGCATGTCTGCACATAAAGATGCCAGATCCTTGTAATTGTAAAATGCATGCAAGTTTAATTCCCTGTTACATTATTTCTAGTTCATTGTCCTCTTGATTCTTTCATACTTGTGTGTATCTTGTTGACAATGTATGCATGGTCTTCACTGGTCTGAACATGCTACTTGGGTGTGTCTGGTTGGCAATGTCTGCATGCATCTATGTTTGCGCCTTGGTCTTGCATTGCACTGGCCAATGCCATTTGAGTATCAAGGTGTGTATCTCACTGCATCTTCTTCTTCCTTGAACTTTGTTTGGGTTCACTGCACTGTCTAGTGTTACAGTTGCATATATGTTGTATCCTTTTGTTGATGATACTCGAGATTTTGTTGTACTTGACATCGTGATAATGTGGTTCCACTGTTTGTGTTATGTTGCACTATAAGTTGCCTTAACTTCCTCCTATTCACTGTATTGAAGTGTAGCTTGTATTTATTTGAATCTTTTCTCTGTCCCATTTTTGGTTGCACTGTCACTTGAATTACATTCATCCTTGAGGTCAGTTCCTTGGTTTGTTGATTCCACTGGAGTCTGGGCATTTCTATGCTCTAGTCTCCACAGCAACATTCATGCTTTAGTTGCTGACTGCTGCATTGCCCAATGTATTCAAGCGTAGCCTTCATATATGTGCATACATTTGTTCTGAAGTGTAGCTTCACTTGAGTCAAATCGAACTTGAGTCACCGGCCTTATGCTAGTGTCTTCTGAGCATTCTTTATTCATGTATTCATTGAGATATCCATGTTGTATTTATGCTTGCTACCCTATTGATCTCTGCCTGAACTTCACTTGTTTGCCTTGACATTATGGTTGCAGTTGTACATTTGTAGACTTTGACCCATGTGTACATTGAACTGGTGCACTTCTTATTGTATATCGACTTGAGTTCATTGATGACACTTGTTGTTGTTATTGTTTCACTTGCTGCCACTGTCTTCTTTGTAGTTGCATTCTGCCCTTGTCTTTGCAACTGTTTGCTACTATAGCTTCATCGTGGCGGTTGCTTCGTATTCGCTTATGTCTGCAGTCGCATGCGCTTTGCAGTTTTTCCCCCTGTTGGGATTTGTCCTTGAATTCACTTGAGTTGAACCCGATTTCGGGGTTTGACCTTGTGATCACTTGTGACTTTCATTGAGCTTTTGTGTATCTCCTGCGATAGTGGCGAGGCAGTACACGCGTGCGTGTACTGCAGCCCTATCAGATTTGACAGTTTTAAATTGATTTAGTCGATTTGATAAATTGTTTATTTATCTCTGTTCATAATTTAAATCTGCTGATTTTTGTTAAACACTGTTAAGTGTTATATTGACCGTTGTCCGGTTTCTTTGTTTAAAGAATCGGATAGACGGGAATTATTGTGACTGTCGTCTATTTAAATTATTACTGCCTATATGCACTAATAAACTGAGTTTGAATTAGACTGACCTGGGTATTATTTTCTTTTGAATGTAATACTCGGGTCAGACCCGAGTTATTTCAGGTTGTAGATTTTCTTCTTTGAGTTGCTGTTCAGGATATGAAGACTTTTCACATCTTCTGAAGTTGTCAGTGTCATTTTGTAGTAGTCGTGTCATTGTATAGAACGATATGTATTCATGTATATTAGTCGATAATGTACTTGTATATATAACTTCTAGAGTCGGCAGTTGTAGTTGTATCATATGTATCGTGTCAACTATATTGTAATTGACATCGGTTATATATATATATGAGATTTTTGTTAATCTGTGTTCCGCATTTATATTATCTGTGTTATTGTTATATCTAATGTCCTAAACTATTATGAACTATCGTAGTTTGTTTTATACTGATAATTGGATATGTCGATGGGAGTAAATAAATAATAGATGAAAAATAAAAAGTATATACCACTCCTACCGAGATAACCAATATTAGTGTAAGGCCAATTACGGATGGTCGCTCTATCCAGCCTTATTCTTCGTAATAATAGACAGTATTTCTTTTAATACTCTTTGTTATTATGAGCATAGAGGTGGGGCGTCACAGTTGGTATCAGAGCTTGGGGTTTATGGACATAATATAAAACATAACTTGGATGGAACATATGTTACAACTATTAGTCGATGTTTTATTTGTGATTTGAGTCAAAACTAAAGTTTTGAAACTTCGATGAAATTTTTAAATATCTTTATTTAAAAATAAAAGGTTGATGATTTGATTGATTTGAGTACTGTTTATCAGAGTGCGCAGCGGAAACAGTGAAACTGTCTTCGCTGAGTACAACTGATAATCTTTTTGATTAAAAAAATCGAAATACGAAATTGATATGAATTTCATGTGTTGTTTACATAGCTGTAATTATTTTGTTTCTTTTAGAATTTCGAATCCGAATTGAGGATTCGAAGAAATTACAGTTATGTGATTTTTGTTGAAATTTCCGCTGACTTTCTTTTGTACTAATCATATATTGATTAGATTTATGCTGTTTTGAATTATCTTCATTGAAGATACCTTCAAATGATTTCTTTGTTCATTTTGTAGTACATGAAAATTTTGAATTGCACGTTATTGCATTTATTTTACGTTGAACCGATGCTTGGTTATGAAACGTATTTTGTTGCCGTTATTTTTATAACGGGATTTTACATCAATGCTATATTTTGAAGCACGGTGTTTTGTGGCATTTTGATGAATGGAAATTATCTGATATTACATTTTGCTGTAAATTGTTTTGATATGATTTTGACGTTTCAAAATTACTGTCGCTTTGGCTTCAGTAACCGTCAAATTTTAAAAGTGGATTTTCAAGCGGTTATTCCGCAATGCTGTTTTGTGACCGTTTTTACGGTATTTTGAGAAGTACGATTTCCTTACCGAAATTGTTACTGATTTACTGTTTTAATCACGTGATTGGAAAATTGTTTTATAAAATTTTAGCAGTTTGCGTTTTCAAAAGGATGAGAAAGCGACTTAAACGATTCAGCAAAATCGAGGATTATGACCCCTTTCTTTTACTGTTTCGCTTAACTCCGGACTTGTTCAGTTGAGAATGCGAATTGTTATTTTTACAAAATAAATAAAATTGTTTTCAAAAATTTTACAGTTTGCGATTTCAAAAGAATGAGGAAGCGATTTAAACGTTTCAGCAAAATCGAGGACTATGACCCCTTTCTTTTACTGATTCGCTTAATTCCGGACTTGTCCGTTTGAGAATGTAAGGTGTATTTTTACAAAATACACAATTTTGCACTTTCAAGGAAACGATGAAGAGATTTAAACGATTTAGCAAAAGTGCGGAGTATGGAACCACACTTTTACTTTTTCGGTTAATTCCGGACTCGTTAATTGAATATCTGTTGTTTTGATGATTTTGATGAATTTTACACTTTCAAGGAAACGATGAAGAGAATCAAACGATTTAGTAAAACACGTGGTATGGGACATGTGCGTTTGCTATTTCGGTTAATTCCGGACTCGTTAATTGAAACATTTTGATGCTTTCGTGTGCTTTCGAGCCACTATGAGGACCTTCGGGTCATTTGTTGGGCTTTCGGGCCACTCTGCGGACCTTCGGGTCATTTGTTGGGCTTTCGGGCCACTCTGCGGACCTTCGGGTCATTTGTTGGGCTTTCGGGCCACTCTGCGGACCTTCGGGTCAAATACCAGTACTAGACCTTCGGGTCACTCTGCGGACCTTCGGGTCAATTTGATGGGCGCCAAAATTATGTTGAGTACTTGGTAGGCTTCGGCCATTCTGAGATGCACGTGCGGCGAATTAAAAACTCGCCATCTGATGGGATCGATCCAAGCTTTTATGTTGATTTTCTAGTCTTCTTAATTGATTTCTAGATATTTGTTGCTTCCAATTATCTGCAGGTAATTGGATATTTGTTGATATGAGTTCTGATTATCGTTTTTGATAATCAGATATTTGTTATTTCTAATTATCGCTTGTGATAATTAAATATTTGTTGATTTTAGATTTAATTATCGCTGTTAGATAATTAAATATTTGTTGATTTGAGATTTAATTATCGTCTTTGATAATTAAATATTTGTTGATTTTAGATTTAATTATCGCTGTTAGATAATTAAATATTTGTTGATTTGAGATTTAATTATCGCTGTTAGATAATTAAATATTCGTTGATTTAAGATTTAATTATCGCTTTAGATAATTAAATATTTGTTGATTTGAGATTTAATTATCGCTTTAGATAATTAAATATTTGTTGATTTGAGATTTAATTATCGTCTTTGATAATTAAATATTTGTTGATTTTAGATTTAATTATCGCTGTTAGATAATTAAATATTTGTTGATTTTAGATTTAATTATCGTTGTTAGATAATTAAATATTTGTTGATTTGAGATTTAATTATCGCTGTTAGATAATTAAATATTTGTTGATTTGAGATTTAATTATCGCTTTAGATAATTAAATATTTGTTGATATGAGATTTAATTATCGCTTTTGATAATTAAATATTTGCTGGTTTGAGATTTAATTATCGCTTTTAATAATTGAATATTTGTTGAATTTGAAATTTGATTATCGCTTGTGATAATCGAATATTTGTTGATTTGAGAAATTTGACTATCGTTTGAGATAATCAGATAATTGATTTGTCTTCTGATTATCGTTTGAGATAAGTAAATATTTGCGATTTGAAAATTCAATTATCGTTTTTGATGATTGAATATGTGCGATTTTTGAGATTTGAGCTTCGTCTTTTTCTCTGGCGATTCAGGTGAGTAATTTGATTTACTCACATTCAATTCGTGCTCTGTATGGGATTTCTGCTCTGTTTTTCCTTCTCTTTTAGTTGCTGGAACTCGATTGTTCTTGCTTTTGTTAGTCGTCTGATTTTGATCCCTGATTCCCACGAGGTTGATTCTTTTGATTTGAAGCAGTCGAACCTTTTGATTTCATATCTAGTACTTCCCCTGCTGACATTTGCTTTGCTTATGCACTCGTCATTGCCTTGCTCTTTTGGTTGTTACCTTTTGTCCATTTATTCCTTATAATTGCGAGGACGCAATTTTTATAAGGAGGGGAGTCTGTAACAACCCGGGATTTAACTTCTATTTATAATCGGCATTTAACGATTTAAGTAATGATAAAGTGCAGTTCAAATTGGAATCAGTTTGAAATTCTTTTGATAATTGGTTAAGTGTTGACGGGCTTTGTAAAGTAATCTCGGCCCAGTTCCTTTAAAATTCTCGATGTCGTCCCCTTCCTATTCTAATTGGACCCGACCCCCTTTCTTTGATTTCCTCATTCGAACCCTAAAAATCAAAAACGAGGAAGAAAAATAAATGGAGACATCGTACGTTCCTCCTCCTTGCGAAACTAGGGTTTCGTATTGATTTCGCTCATCCTCGTGAGTGCCGACTTCAATTAGATCAATCGAAGGCCCCTTTGATCATCGTGTGCTTCGATTCGTTTTGCAAAGGTGAGTAATTTTAGATTACTCACATCTAATTCGTACTTCATGTAGTGTGATTTTGGGACTTCGGTCACTTTGAATTGTGGTAGTAATTTGGGCTTCGGCCATTTGGTTCTGTTTCGACGCCTGAGATAATACTTTGAATTGCTTAAAACTGCTAGTGCACTGGGTTTCATGTGTATAACTGAATTTGTTCCTTTGTCTTGTTCGAAACTGCTATGGATTTAAATCGACATTGATTTTGTGGCATTTGTTTTTGGGTTTCGTGACTTTCGCAGACTTGATAATTTGTTTTTTTTTATTCACGACTTCGACTTGCTTTTGTATTATCATAACCTATACTTGGGCATTGGACTTGAACATCTGATACCATTTGGTATCTTTATTGATTTTGTTCTATCTCTGGTTTCCCGTTTGGTTCTTTGATTTTGAGACCATTTGTAACTCACTTTGCTAGTTTATCAAGTGTCAGACCCTTGAACAATTTGCGTGCAAAATGTGTCTGTGCCAGGCCTTCTTTCTTTGCATGAATTTATGTCAATTGTTTAGCACTTCATGTTGAAGTCTGTTGCACGTGTGACCATCTTCAAGTACTCTGGTCCTTTGGTTAATTGAACTTGCAGTGGCCATCCTCTTTTACATAAAGCATAGTATCATGTTGGAAACAGTTGTTGCATGTCTGCACATAAAGATGCCAGATCCTTGTAATTGTAAAATGCATGCAAGTTTAATTCCCTGTTACATTATTTCTAGTTCATTGTCCTCTTGATTCTTTCATACTTGTGTGTATCTTGTTGACAATGTATGCATGGTCTTCACTGGTCTGAACATGCTACTTGGGTGTGTCTGGTTGGCAATGTCTGCATGCATCTATGTTTGCGCCTTGGTCTTGCATTGCACTGGCCAATGCCATTTGAGTATCAAGGTGTGTATCTCACTGCATCTTCTTCTTCCTTGAACATTGTTTGGGTTCACTGCACTGTCTAGTGTTACAGTTGCATATATGTTGTATCCTTTTGTTGATGATACTCGAGATTTTGTTGTACTTGACATCGTGATAATTTGGTTCCACTGTTTGTGTCATGTTGCACTATAAGTTGCCTTAACTTCCTCCTATTCACTGTATTGAAGTGTAGCTTGTATTTATTTGAATCTTTTCTCTGTCCCATTTTTGGTTGCACTGTCACTTGAATTACATTCATCCTTGAGGTCAGTTCCTTGGTTTGTTGATTCCACTGGAGTCTGGGCATTTCTATGCTCTAGTCTCCACAGCAGCATTCATGCTTTAGTTGCTGACTGCTGCATTGCCCAATGTATTCAAGCGTAGCCTTCATATATGTGCATACATTTGTTCTGAAGTGTAGCTTCACTTGAGTCAAATCGAACTTGAGTCACCGGCCTTATGCTAGTGTCTTCTGAGCATTCTTTATTCATGTATTCATTGAGATATCCATGTTGTATTTATGCTTGCTGCCCTATTGATCTCTGCCTGAACTTCACTTGTTTGCCTTGACATTATGGTTGCAGTTGTACATTTGTAGACTTTGACCCATGTGTACATTGAACTGGTGCACTTCTTATTGTATATCGACTTGAGTTCATTGATGACACTTGTTGTTGTTATTGTTTCACTTGCTGCCACTGTCTTCTTTGTAGTTGCATTCTGCCCTTGTCTTTGCAACTGTTTGCTACTATAGCTTCATCGTGGCGGTTGCTTCGTATTCGCTTATGTCTGCAGTCGCATGCGCTTTGCAGTTTTTCCCCCTGTTGGGATTTGTCCTTGAATTCACTTGAGTTGAACCCGATTTCGGGGTTTGACCTTGTGATCACTTGTGACTTTCATTGAGCTTTTGTGTATCTCCTGCGATAGTGGCGAGGCAGTACACGCGTGCGTGTACTGCAGCCCTATCAGATTTGACAGTTTTAAATTGATTTAGTCGATTTGATAAATTATTTATTTATCTCTGTTCATAATTTAAATCTGCTGATTTTTGTTAAACACTGTTAAGTGTTATATTGACCGTTGTCCGGTTTCTTTGTTTAAAGAATCGGATAGACGGGAATTATTGTGACTGTCGTCTATTTAAATTATTACTGCCTATATGCACTAATAAACTGAGTTTGAATTAGACTGACCTGGGTATTATTTTCTTTTGAATGTAATACTCGGGTCAGACCCGAGTTATTTCAGATTGTAGATTTTCTTCTTTGAGTTGCTGTTCAGGATATGAAGACTTTTCACATCTTCTGAAGTTGTCAGTGTCATTTTGTAGTAGTCGTGTCATTGTATAGAACGATATGTATTCATGTATATTAGTCGATAATGTACTTGTATATATAACTTCTAGAGTCGGCAGTTGTAGTTGTATCATATGTATCGTGTCAACTATATTGTAACTGACATCGGTTATATATATATGAGATTTTTGTTAATCTGTGTTCCGCATTTATATTATCTGTGTTATTGTTATATCTAATGTCCTAAACTATTATGAACTATCGTAATTTGTTTTATACTGATAATTGGATATGTCGATGGGAGTAAATAAATAATAGATGAAAAATAAAAAGTATATACCACTCCTACCGAGATAACCAATATTAGTGTAAGGCCAATTACGGATGATCGCTCCTATCCAGCCTTATTCTTCGTAATAATAGACAGTATTTCTTTTAATACTCTTTGTTATTATGAGCATAGAGGTGGGGCGTCACAAAACGTCCCTTAGGACAATACCCCGCTCGGATATATAATCATGGCGATTGTCAATCGCTGCATGAAAGCAGAAAAATCACAAAGACTAACTGACGATAGATCCCACTGAATCAACAATGCCTAAAAATCCAAATCAATAAATATGAATATACTTTCACTAACAAATTCATATTTCACAACAATAATATATCACAAGTACTTTCATTCATTCTATCATTATTCTTCCCAAAATCTTTTCGAAATCAATCAATAACACTGACATTTGAGTTCTCGAAAAATAACTTTTTAAATCCTTTTTGAAAATAATCTCTTTTATATAAAAATCACTTTAAAAATATTTATTTCCAAATAGTACATAAATACCTTCAAATAAAATCACTTTCGAAATTATTCATTTTCAAATATTTCTATTTCTTTTCAAAAAAACCATTTAATTTAAAAGATAAACATTTTTTAAATTATAATAAACATCTTTTATTATAACAATTGCTTAATAAATTATTTTCATCGAACATTTTACAGTCAAATTGAAATTCTAATCATGGTGTTCGTATCTACCTAACCCATATATATAGAAATTAATTGCTCATAAACTGGTCGAACAATTCAAACAATCATAGAAACAATAATAACAACACATTATTATCAACAATTCAACAAATAGAATAATAACACATAAATCAGAATTAACTGGTGTGTGTGTCTATATATATATATACATATATACATACATACATACATACATATATATATATATATGTATGTATGTATATATATATATATATATATATATATATATATATAAATGTCCAAATCTATATAAAAGCGGAATGAGGATTTATTCTACTAAATATAATGTCACTAATGAAATATAATTATTTAACTATGTTAATCGTAATTAAATTCAATAATTAATATTTTATCAATATTTTATACTTCATCAAATATGTTCATAACTTATACTAATGTGTTCTGCTCGTTTATATGAATCTAACATCGAAGACCGCGGATTAAACAGACTTTGTATGGGGAAGTTGAACATTTTTAAAGTTAAGCTATTTAATAAACAAAATTAAACTAACTAAATTATCAACTAATATTACTCTCACCCCCATAGGCCCAAGCCCACTCATGCATCCAACATCCTACCCTGCGCATGCAATTGACCATGTAGAAATGGGCTTTAGTGCAAATTCCTTTGAAATGAATAGTACTCCACCTTTCTTCTTCTAATACCTACGCATGTACATCTTCTAGCTCACGGCCATACACTCAAGAACTCACATGCCTACCCTTCTCCATGAATGCAAATCCAAACACACACACCTACTTGCATTCTCCCATACACATACACACGGCTAAGCACACTCCCACTAACTCACACACACGGCCAAAAAGAGGGAAAAATGAAAATGTAGATGTGTATATATTTGTGTTCCTCCCTTTATGCATGCTCTCCTCTCCCTTATTTCTTGGCTATGTTGCTTTTCCAGTGAATGTGCAAATGTGTACATATATATAGGTAATATACCTTCTAGGCTAAGTAATAAAAAGCATATGTAAGGACAAGGTTGAAAAAGAGAGAGACGGGGGAGAAGTATGGTGAAGTGAGGGAGTATGGAGATAAGTGTGTACGAGCATGAATATATAAATGGACGTGTAAATTTATGTGTTAGAAAATGTGTCCATATTTTGCTCTTTTGTAAACAACAAAATGATTATGTTTTACAAACCACTTTCCACTAAACCAAGCAACAAACAAGGCAATATGTGCGTAGGTGTGTGTTGTGTAAATTTGGTTTTAGAAAAGTTAGATTTTGCGGTATCCCGTCATACAATAACACTTTCACGTACGAGCCGTGAACTACGAAATAATAATACGATTGCACATAACAATGCGAGACGATTACAAAACAATAATAAAATACACATGTTAACTTATTCTCTGAAGTTTCAAAAGTACCATGTTTGCCACAAAATACATTCAAACGAAAATTTAATTATTTTCCAAATTAAAAATTATAGAAAAATCCTATAAATAAAAATAAAAATACGTCATCAAAAATTAGGATATTATTTGTAACATATATTTTATTATATGGTACAATGACTATTGATGATTGGATTGCTAAAATTCAATTTGCGGTTGAATAAAGAACTACAATGTAGAGAAAATAGTGCTTCCAATTGCAGGAATTAGCATGCTCCACTAACTAGTAAATTTATTGTTGCTCATATATTTATTCTATTTAAATCCATGCATATTTTTTTTACCATAGTTTGTTATTTGTCCAGGAGCTGCTAGATATTGATATTGTAAATTTTAAAGGTCGTATTCTTTTCCCTATGTGTTAAACAATTCAAATAATATGGGGTTTATATAAATTGGAATTAATGTTTTTAACAATGTTGAGAAAACTTACAAAATATTGATCCTTCCTATTATTGTTTGAAAGCAAATCACTAAATGTTTTGACAAATTGTACGTAAACCTTATGTTTGATATAAAGCTAGATGGACATAGGGATTGACTTTATTTGAATACCAGATAAACTTGACAGTAGCTTTTATTATATTCACCATCACTGTTTATATGAATGTATATGGACTATAATGTTAACAGGTGGTAGTATGAGCCTTAAAGGTGCATGTTTCTCTAGAAGCTCAGAACAAAGGCATCGGACCTGGTCATACCATAGCTGATGGCTCTACATATGGAAGCTCTGATTAAGACACCATGCAATATAATGAAGGCTTGAAGAAATTCAAATAATAGTAAATAAATTTGAGTGACCCATCGGAGAGAAGAAAGCTTTGCGAGACTTGTAAGGATATATAGCTTGGCCTTGATCATTATTTATTCAAAGTGAGTTTAATTTTCCTCATTTATGCATTGATGCAAAAAATTTAAATGTAAGTAAATGAATTTTGCTACAAGTAAATAAATGAATTTTGCTTCTCTTTATGATGACTATTTTTCATATCAGGTTAGGTTTGTTGGATTTTAAAATTGGTTGATATATGATGTGTTGAAAATATTTTCTTAACGTGTTTGTTGCGAAGTATTATTTTTATTCGGCTAATAATACTGGAATACAATCTTTTTCTTTTTTTCCATTTTATTGCAATAATAATTTTGCCATAACTAAATCATGTTAGCATTGTTGAATTCGAACGGACATGATATTGAATAACAAGTAAAACATAATTTGAAACAAAAAAAAATAAGAATCGGTGTGCAGATCTACATAGTCTGTAGGTACATAAGCACAGGTTCATTTAATTATCATCTGAGTATGATGCCATTTGAAATTGTCAAGTACCGTATTTTTGAAAGATTTTTGTACTAGTTCTTATTGTTTTATTATACTTGTCTATAAATACATAAGCTTTTCCAAAGAAACAATACTATAACATTTTGTTAGTGGTAGTTGGGTAAACTTATCTATGGATGGTTATGGATTTTACGTTAACTTTGTTTTTTTTGAAACTACTATATCTCTACAGATTTGGATTTTATGTAAAAGTGGTCATTTTTTTATTTTTTTTATGTCATATTTCATTATGCGATTAATGTGTTTTTCAGTTGTTTGAATCACTACAAGAAACAGAAGCAATAGCAACGGCAATTAGCCGTTGGCGGCCGTTGCTAGCCGTTGCTATTTGCCGTTGCTAATAAGGTCGTTGCTACGAGCTCCAGCAACGGCAATAGCAACGGCTCCGTTGCCAATTTAGCAACGGCTAGCGACGACTAATTGTCCACGTGGAAACAGTTAGCTCCAACCGTTACCGTCCCGTGGCGTCGCGAACCGTTGCAAGCCTGGAACCAGATAGCCGTTGCTAGCCATTGCTAACCGTTGCAAGCCTGGAACAGATAGCCGTTGCTAGCCGTTGCTAACCGTTGCAAGCCTGGAACTTTTCTGTTTTCCAGCAGCTAGCTTTCACTCTTCCAACCTCCAAACCATTCCACAACACAACAATCACTTCCAAACCATCGTATACATTCCATTCCAACCATAATATAACCAAATACATCGCAAATAATCAAATAAAACACATATACATCAATAATCACGCAACTACATAATCAACTAACACAAATATTTCATCATCAACCAAACAAAATACATCTCAAACCATTCACACATAATATCCATCACCAACACCATAGGTACACAAAACACCAAACAAACTACCAAGCCCGTCAACAAACATAAGTACACAAGTCCAACATATATCCATTAAAACCACAAATCTTGCCCAAAAAAATTAACGATCAACAAAACATACCTACTCATCGTCATCGTCATCACCACCACCACCACCTGACCCTGGCATGGTCCCATGCTCTGAAACGAATGCGGCAATGCGCTCATCTATCTGCTGAGACAAGAAGCTCTGTCGCCAATCATTTATCTCGTCCAGCTGTCGTTGCATCTGGGCTATCTCCTCTTCGGCCATAGATTTCTTGTAAGCCCTCTGGAAGTTAAGAGCCTGTAAAAACGATCAAACAATCTAGTTCTAATTCACGCTCGCAACGGCTATATTAAATTCAAATATAAGTTATTAAAATAGTTTACCTCCTGATTGCCGTATCCATAACGCCTATTGCGAGAAGGCGGATCAATAATTCTATCCCATATTTGATTGGACTCTTGAAGCGTAATATCATCCCGTCCAGTTCTTTGCGCCATCGCTGCCCGCTCCGCTTCATATCTACCCTGCAATTACGAATACAAATTTGACTCAATATATAGCTATACAATTTACTTATACACTACTAAAGGAATGTGAAAAGTTGTCATTGCGAATAAACATATTTACCATAACAGATTCAGCCTTCGCATCTGTCCACTCATAGGTGACATTCCCATCATCATCGGTCTGCTCCACCGCATGAGTGACTCTAAAAACCTCGGCCATTGTAGGCTCCTGTCCGGTTCTTGAATGCTGAAATTATACATGAATAAAAAACGTTACTAATATAATTAAATAATATTACAGTTTATAAACTCAAATTACGAATTTACCAATTCCCTCCGCCATTGTTGGAATGACTTGGACCCACCGCGGTGTAACGCTGGATTTTTATTTCTGTTCGCACTATTTCGCTTTGCTATTTCCTGTTAATTTAAATACATGGTTAGTTAAATTAATAATGCAACTAGCTTACATAATGTAAATAAATAATACTAACAATACAGCAATACATAACTTACTTTGATAGCTTCACTTTCCCAGTGGGTGACAAATGCAGTCCAAACATCATTACCCATCCAACTGGGTTTTTTTCCGCTTAGCTTGGCCTTCGAAAGAGTTTCCCTGTAATTTTTCCGCATCCTCTTATTCCAATGATTGAAGAAGACATTGTTATCTTCCGGGCGGACACGTATTACAGCCTGCTTATTGAAAATAATTTGAATTATATACAGTATACTAATTTTACATTGAAATATAAAATTATACTTACCATCAAATCAGCAACTATAGCGTTCATCACTTCGCCTGGGATGTCGTCCCAATAAGGCCAGCAACCAGACATCCTACTCTTATAGGATTGCTTTGACACTTGAAGAATGTAATCCGCCGGCTCTATTTCGAAACCCCTGTATAAATGTTGATGTATATAATTAATATATTTTAAATAATTTAATTGAAATTATTTAGATACTTACCCAACACTCTTGGGAACTATCTCTATCTCACGGCGAAAGTCCGGAGCCGTACCGCTGGGACCCGCGCCATGAGAAGGCGAAGGAGAAGGCTGGGATGTACTGCGCCTTCTGTGAGACATATCTGCCACAAACATAATCATATCATATAATGAAAAGAAAACAAATTATTATTCCGATTATTAGATTTAGCGAATCTAATAAATTCATGTACACCGTTACAGAAATGTTCCTTTATTGATCCTTTCATACCAGTTCGGACTTCATACATCCAACTACGATCGAGAAAATAATCGAACATTTTTCCTGATTTGATAAAATATGTTAGAAGATTCAACTAAACACTTCACTTCATATTATACAGTATTTTACGATTGATTTATAATTTGTCATTAAATCAACTATTTAACAATTGAAAAACATTTTATAATTCATTGACGGCCGGTCATCCTACTTTCCATTACAAACACAATATCGTAATTACATTTTATAAATCATTTCAGGTTAAACGATTCAACAAAATTTCGGCAGCACTTCCCTTTATTCCCTGTATCGTACACAAAATGCGTGTACACAGGGAACAAAAAGGAAGTGCCACCAAAATTTTGTAAATCGTTTAAACTGAAATGATTTATAAAATGTGATTACTTTATTGTGTTTGTAACTTGTCCAAATACTAGGACAAATCCAACAAATATTGTATCAGATGAATATAAATGTCCGTTCTTAGAAAAAACGAATATCCATATAACGATCATATACAACACTTGTCAGACGGGGCCAAAATATATCTCTAAGGGATTTACAGAAATAAAACATATTTTCTAATTATTCTTCTAACAACTACAAAATATTTTATAATTAATTAATTCATTATATTTTAACTTTCACTGAATAATTAGCTCATTGTTATTACGCTCATTTCAAAATTTTATAATTCATTCAACGAATTATACTTATTTTAAACTATGATAACAATTATAATTAGCACTTCTGAATTAAATTATCGTTAACTGTACCAATCTATCATGATATCTATTAATTTCTATACAATTAACTTTGGCGTAAATTATACACATTATTTTAAATAAAAACAAATATTGTCATAAACTTAAATATCAACAAGCATGTTCATCAATAATATACACTAATTTTAAAATCAAACCACCAATCAAAATCAACTAATACAAATATTACCATAACTAATACGTCGCATTAATCATCATTTTCAACATAATGATAAACTAATTTAACTTCCACCTAACTTAAAACACTATAATCATCCAATATCACTATAAATAAATCACTATAATCATCACCCAATATCACTATGATCAACTAATACAATTATTTTCGAAATTAGGGTTTTCCAATTAATCCTAAATCAAACCTAAATCAAAGCCAAATCAAGTTTAGAAGATATACCAGCGAGTTTCGGAGGTGTTTGAGCGACGTGGAGGCAACGAGCAACGGCTGGAGTCGGAGAGGCGGCGGATTGCGACGGGGAGGAGGATTTGGGGAGGAAGTTGGGTTGCTGGGAAATGAGAAATCTGTTCGCGGGTTACAGATATGTAGTCGCGATCTGCAACGGCTAGCAACGGCCGCTTTTTTTAGCCGTTGCCAGCCGTTGCAACCTTCCGACACAAAATTGAGCCTTCTCTTGTAGTGAATGTGATAATTAAATGAATGATTTTTGGTTCTATACTAAAATATATTAATTATTACTATATAATATAAGTTATGAAAAATAATGTGGAAATTGAATGAGCTACCACAGCAAGAGAAAACTGCACAGAAAATCAACAACGTTTAGCGACGTTCAATAAATGCTACAAAAACGAATATGCAGCAAAATAAAAGCTACAAAATATATATGGTGGCAGACAAAAAACGCTACAAAATATATGTGCTGGCGTTTATGAAAATGCTACTATAATGTAGCATCAACGGTACTTTTTAGTGGCGTTTATACAATGCCGCGATAAAAAAATTGATTGCATTTGTAGAACGTTGCAATATGTTGCTTTTCGGTAGTGTTTATGAAAACGCAACAGAAAGTCATGGACATTTAGTTGCATGTTGTATAACGACATTCTGTAAAACGCTATTATAAGTTATGGTAGCATTTTTATGCGCTACTAAATCTATTTTCTGTTGTAGTGGATAACTTGGTTGTATAACATGGATGTTGAGTGTGCATTATACTATCCGTCCCTTAGAGATTTCGAGGACGAAATCCTTTAAAAGAAGAAGAATGTAACACCTTGTAAAATTAATAATAAATTAATTATTAGTAATAAGGCTAAAAATGAAAATTTTATTAAGTGTTGAAATTTGACCAAGAAAGTTACAACATTGCGTTCGTAGCAATTTTCTGATTAACTTTTATATACATAGTTTTGTAATCGGAGCTCAAATGGAAAAATTATTTACGTTTGAAGTTTTTGAATTTAAAATAATTCAAATGAATACAAAATTTGAATTTAACCCACTTTAACATAAAATAAATTTTAATAGGGTAATAAATATTTGTAACATTAAGGGTTACTTAACGTTTAAGAAAACGTTAACGTCGGTTTTAAAACGGAGTAAAATAAAATAATTAAGGCACAAAATAAATTCACATTTCCAAATAGGGCCTATCTACCCCAACATCATAGACGATCGACCACTGGCGGTCGACGGCTTGATGGTGAGCGATCGACTGGTGATTGTGACGGCACTTAGGATTTTGTGACATGCGAATGGTCCTGGATTTTGTTATACTAAACTGACTTAAATCCAACAGTTCGGATACCTTCTAACCATTATAAATAAGAGACTAGCTCCCTCACTTTTAGTCACAAATTATTTGGAACGTTAACGGAATGCTGTTAGCCATTTTCTTCTCTATGATTCAGAATCACTGAAGATTCCATGTAAGGGATTTTAGATAAATAAATATTTGATTCCTCATTCTATTCTTCCCTAATCCCTGATTCTGAATCTAATTTATATACAATCCGATTGTTATATATTCCAAAAGAAGAGATTTGAAGAAGAAATTAGAAGCGGGTGTGAATCAAATCCAAAACGGAGGCAAGCCAATTCTCTGTGAGCGGAAATCTTAGTTTTTTATATTTTAGTATTTATATAGTAGAAGTTTGGATTTGTTTTATGCCTTGGGGAATTTTGTTCATGAAAACCTTAAAAATAAACACCAAACTTCCCCCAAAATGAAATGTCAATTCTTCAGTTTATTAGAATATCAATTGTTTTATATTAAAATAGTAGAATTTGTTTTATTATTGCAATTTGAATATTTTATATTTTATTCCACTTCCAATTTTTCTCTATTGATGTGTTAAAGGTTCTAAAAAGAAAATAAGTTAGAACATGGTCTGTAATGTACGAATTCTCTTATTTGTAGTTTGCACTGCCTATTTTCATAATTTAAATATGAATTCCTTTTTCACTTCAAGTTCGTGTGTGTGAAAGTTGAATAGAATATAAAGAGTTTAAATTGCAAGTGTTATTCCTTGAAATAGAGAGGCTGATTCTACTATATTAATATAAAATAAGTTTGGTATTTGATTATATTTTATTAATGCAAATCTATTGTTTGGTTAAGGATATTAGCTCATTTATATGTTATTGTATGGAGTTGGACTTGTATAAATTTGGAAGTGTTGACATTTTAGTGATTAGTATAGGATATGAATATTTTACGCATGCTAAGGAATATATATATATATATATATATATTAGCTAGCCTAATTATTGCATAGATATAAATAATAACAGCGTATGATTTAGTAACGTATTAATAACATATTAATCGTATAGAATAATTAGGTTAGTAAATAACATTAAGATTTATAGGAAGGAAATGAAGAATAATTATGGAAATTAATCCATAATTAAAAGCATAATAAGGAATTTTCTTTATATGGCCGTAACATGAAATGCGGTGAGGTATATATGGTGGTATGTTAGGAGAGTAGAATTATGACTAAGTTATACGGATGCGAAGTCAATCAAAAGCACACAAAAATCTGTCCAGCTAATCTAGCTACCGGCAGTGTGTCTTTGATACTGATGTGAGACATCATCTATAATAAGTATCCATGGTGGATGCAAGGTTAGTCTCAATTCTATAGGGTAAGTCTGCCAAATTAATCTGGTTACCAACGCCTACGAATAATCGGACTAATGTGAGACATCGCAGTTTGGGTTATGGATCATAATGCGTAGGACCTACTTCTGGGTTAGGGGTATTAAATGGCTATTGTAGGGCCCGCCTCCTTCCCACTTAAGAAGTATTAAATAGTCCAGGTTATCGTTTAGGCGCAGTAGTAGGGAAATTTCGAGAGGGGTCCGCTTCGAGGTTGAGGTATTAAGTGGTTGTTGTAGAGTCCACATTTTTCCATAAAGAAGTATTAAGTGGCCTGATAAGATTTCGTACGATATCAATTATGGAGTACCAAAGATGGGTCCGCCTTGGGTTAGGTATTAAATGACAGGGATATGCCTAGTTTATAGGTATTAAATGGTTAAAGTCTACCTAATTCACATTAAAGAGGTATTAAGTGGCTCAGTTACTTTCTCTCACATTATTAGGATATGTCTGACGGTAATTGCATGAGACTAGAAAGAGACTTTGGCCTACAGTTGAAGGTAAGTTATAAAGTGAGAATGGAAGAGTGTAAGTTGTAGAGTTGGACGGGAATAACTTTCGAGCTTACATTTGGAGGTGTCTTATGTATGATATAGTATAGGATGCCTAAGACATATTACTTATCTAAATAAGACTACCCAAATACTATTGTGGTAAGGCTTTAGATTTTCATTCATCAAACATTGTTGTTCCGATCCCCTCCTTATTACAACACACATGTTAGAGGAGACGATGCTAATTGAGAGGATGAAGGCGGAGGCAAGGACTAGTGGCGGTTATCTATCTGTTTATATTTTGTTATATTTTGATGTACCCAGTTCATACATGTTGTTATTTTGGGATGTTGCATTTTGGATATTCGAGATGATATGTCGTATTTTTTAGATTTGAATTTTTATGAAATGTGTACTTATTTCTGATACTATATTTTATCCATTCCGCCATGAGATTCTGATAGCATAGATAGATAGCTCATTATATTGTAAACTGTATCAATTTTACCAACCAATGGCCAACTTTTGGATGGGCTTAAGCTTTGGTGGGCATTTATTGGGTCGAAAATTAGGCCGTTTTGAGGTGGGTTGTTACATAATATTTCAAAATATTAATTAATTTATACAATTATAATTTAATTTAATTAAGTGGTAGTCAGAGTATTCAACATTTTGATTGTGTGACTCTTAGGTGTAAATTCGATCGGCGATTAATATCAAACAATTCGAATATTTAATGTTCACATGTCACTTTAGCTGGTGATGTGACATTATAGCCAAATTTATCGGTTATATAGCTCTGGTAAAAACCAATTTTACATATTTTAAGCGTTACCCGGTAGGAACAATTTACACAATTCTCTTTGTTAAAACCGTATCACATTAGGACTTATGGAATTTGGTAATGGTCAAAATTCCAATATAGTCCACATTTAATTTTATAGTCCAAACATAAAGTCCTTGGTTCAATAATAACAATTACTATTAATCAAACTGCTCCGGTTAGAGAGTTTGACTTTGAGTTGACTTCAATTGACCGTGATACTAACCCCATATAACTTAGGAGACGAACTCTTTTGAATAGTGTTTCACTTCCAGTGCTTCCACTCGACCCAGCTATAGTCGTTGGATAGTCGTCGTGCCATAATTTAACTATAATCAAAGCGGAGTTTCCATATTGAAGTTCAACAGTATTTTTAAGTTGAGAGAATTATGTAATAGTCACATTGATATTTTCTATTTGACCTTAGTTATATTAACCAACAGAAAACTATCGAATGAGTCATTCCATAGTTATCTAATAACTATCAATACATAAACCCTTGGTGTCCCCATTAGCCATGAGTAATACATGCCCAACATTTGAAGAGTATTACATACTCTAGTCTCAATGGATGAATCGATATCCAGTCCCGATAAATCTTGACTAGAAATATTTAAAACTATGTGTTTATTATATTGTGATATATTACTCATGATTATAACACCTTATAATTACTATCATAAAACACACCATTTATGGATTTTCTATTAAAAATAATTGAAATAAAATAATCAATTAATTTTAAATATTTTAATAAGTATATAACCGAAAGAAAAACAAATTTTAGTTTGAATGAAACTTTATTACAAAGTTAATAATTTATAATAAATCATAGAATGGCCTATAGGGCTTTCCCCTAACTCTATCAAAACAATCCTAGTATTTTCAGGAAATAAATCGTTCCATCTAGCTTTAACTTTATGTCATTTTTGGTTCTTAAAATATTTTTGTAGTAGCTAGCAAAGGCTTTGTTGAGTTCAGTTTGATCAAAAATTTCCACGTATTAATAAGCAAAGAGTTTATGGTATTGCTATGCTTGTAACCATTAGTTACCTATGAAAAAACTTGGTGTTCTTGTCTCTCTTGTCCATCCATTGGACCCTACACCTTAGCTTTCACATTACTTCATCTTGCGTAATGATTTTGTCTAATTCTTCTATAAGGTTTAAAAGTATATTTTGCTCGAAAATATTTAAAAGTCCAGCTTCTTCTAATTTATTAATTTTAAAATTTCAGAAAGTAATTTTTCTTTTTTAGTCTTAATGTTGTCGAAAACATCTTTATTCCATTTTGTAACAAATAATCTTATATCCCAAATTTTACTAATAAAGACTTTAGTAATATTGCCAAAATAATTAAAATTATTGTTACTCATAGAAAGAAATTAATTAGTAACTAGATCAGTGAAATTATTTACTAAAATGCACACCTCTTCAAATATAAATATTCTATGGATTTAGTAGTGGTTCTCGCAAATTAGAATAATATGACAGTGATCGGAATATATAGTTGGAAACCATTAACATCAGAATAGGGAATCTATCTTCCATTTCTTCATTACTGAAGAAACAGTCGAGGAGTCCATCAAAGGGATTTCTCTAGAGTTGGACAATGTAAATCACATATTATTAAGTGGTAATTCAATTAAATGAACGTTAATAATTAAATGGTCGAACTTATCCATAGCAAAAATATCTCCTTCTTTAGGCAGTGCTCTCCAATTATTAAGATGTACCTTTTATTACTTCTTGAAATAGGAGTAATGGGGCCACATAAGTCATTATGGATCAACTAAAGCTTATGAGATTCCCTCCACTAATATTTATTAGGTATGAATTCATGATGTCATTTTTAAATGTAACAAACTGTACATTCTTTTCTTATAGGCTTGAGTTAAGGCAGTCCCCTAACTAGTTGCTTACGTTACAAGGATTTAAGGCTTTTTTTATTTAGATGACTGAATATTTGATGCCACAAATCAGTAATATCTTTAGCAACTACTAAAAGGCATGTTGGTGGTTAAGATAAAATTGTAGCAAACAAAAGAAACATCCTATTGATTGTCATTAGAGTGTGCATTATGAGTCCTCCTCCGGGGTGAAATATTTTGCATGTTCTATTTTGAATTAATATGGTAAGTCCCTTCTCTTCAAGCTGGCCTATGCTCAATAAGTTATTTTTGAGCTCATGTATGTAAGATACGTCTCCCACAACCTAAGTTACTTCCTCAACTTCGAGCATAATGTTTTTGCCTCCTATCACCTACATTCCTCTCCGAGACATGACCTAACCTCAAATGCCACAACCTAATCGGATCCAAGCCACGAGAACTATCAACTCCCATACAAATTTCACCTTCTATAGTCACTCCTTGAAGCAAATAAACACCATGAGTTCTAGCATCTTTCATCACTACAAGCGCACCCTTCGAAACCTGCAAGCGATCACTCTCAATAGCGGTCTTACAACCTAAAGAATCCAGCTACCCCAAAGAGATAAGAGACTTCCGAAGTCTCGGAACATAGCGTACATTAGTGAGAGTACGAACCACTCCGTCAAGCATCCAAATTTGCACGGAACCAATGCCCTTTGACTTACATATATCACCACTTCCCATAACAATTGAATTTTCCTCTTTTTTGATATAAGAAGAAAAACAACTATTCGGCGTCATATGATAAAACATCCCCGAATCGAGCACCCATTCGCTACCCGAAACATCTGATGCTACTGCCGTCAATACATCTACGTCTCCCTCACCAACTCCACTCTCCACTGCTATGGATGAAGATGCTACTTCCTTCTTTTCCTTCTCCTTCTCCGGACACTCATTCTTCCAATGACCGGGTTTCTTACAAATATAGCACTTGCCCTTTCTTTCCTTCGACTTTCTTCTCCAACCGGGCTTCCTTGATCTAGAACGTCCCCAGTTCTCTTTCTTTTCATATCTCTCATTCTCTATAAATAAACCATTACCACTACTAGCGCCGCTACTTCCATCATCCAACTTCTTCATTTGATCCCGCAACTTCTCGCCAAGAAGACCCGTTTTGACATCATCTAGAGTCAAAGTATCCCGATTATAGATCAAACTATTTGAGAAACCCGTATCATGTTCCGGCAATGAACACAACAATATCATCACCTTTGTTCTTCCTCAATCTTCAAATCTACCGCCTTCATCTTCATTAGAAAATCATAAAAGATATTCAAGTGTGCCTTAAGCGAAGTACCTTCCTTCATCTTATAAGTGAAGAACGTTTGCAACAAGATCAAATGATTAGTTAGTGACTTCTTCATATACAGCTCATCCAACTTGTCCCAAATACCCTTAGCGGTAGTCTCACCACTAATTTCGGAGATAACATTCTCCCCCATAGCAAGTTGAAATGTAGTGAATGTCCACTCTTCCATTTCCTTTCTCTCAACATCTGAGATGTCTGCTGGCAACAAATGTGTGTCAAACACTACCCAATGCACTCGATTCCGCCTAAGAACCGCTTTCATCTTCCATTGCCACTTTTCAAAATCATTATCGCCATTCCACTTTTCTATAACCAATTGTGATCATGAAGCCACGTACGATCCATGTGCATACGGCGCTACACCACTTGGATTAACCATTGAGGGACTACCTGAGGTATTATCTGATGCGACATTTCTACAGCCACCTACCAACACCAAAGCTCTGATACAAAATGTTGTGGAAATTCTAACTCGAGACCACTCAACTCAAAACCCTAAAACACGGTGGAAAACGAGATCGTGGTAAGAAGTGCAAAAACAACCAATCAATATCTCAATCCAATCCAAAACCAATCACAATCACCAAAACAAGCAATAGAAAATCAAAACAGTAACGATAAAATAAATCACATACCAATTTATAGCGGTTCCACTAACGTCTTGTCAGTGTACATCCACTTTGAAAGAGAGCCTTTATTAATACCAATGAGAAGAGTACATGAGATTGATTACAATAATCAATATTCAAATAGAATAGATTTATGGGGAAGAGAATTGAAGGAAACTAGGTTTTGCTAAACCCTAGTTAATGGAGGATAAAACCCTTGATTAAACCCTTGCAGTCGTCCAAGTCTCTGAATCCTGAAAATAGCTTATAATAGAAAACCTAGGCAAAATTCCTGAATTACCCCTTCGAATATCACAAATCATCACACCAAGTCCGAGCTGAAAATAGGCTGAGAATCGTCACAGACATCTCTCACATTAAGACAGACGTATGTCATATGTTTCGAAAAAACATCTCCTGAAACCACAGTCGTCTGTCCCAAAGTGACAGACGTTTGCCCCAAGTTTCGGGTTCCAATACCCTACAACAACAGACGTCTGTCACTCCACGAACGATGTCTACGCTGCTACTCCAAGCAGCACTTTCCTTCTCTTCGTCATAACTTATACCTTCGAGCTTCGATTTGCGAACCGTCTTCTCCGTCACCAAGCAACTTCCAACTACTTCAATTCTCTATATAGTCTCGCCAAAATTCAATAGATTGTATATGACAGTATAACACAAAACATATCTAATTTAAACCAAAAAAGACATCAATCTAACCTCAGGTGGGGAATATGCAACAGAGTACCAATAAAGCATAAAAGTGTACCACTTAAACTTACAGATAAATTTTCTATATATGCAGGGAAAATAAAAAATATGAACAAATAATGCTTCAGTGATGTAAAAAATCATTATTCAAAATTAATACTGGCAACGCTAATTCTACAACACAGCATCAGCTAAGTTTTATTCTATTAAATATTTGTAGTGGTTTTGATATAAATCGTGCCACATGAGTAAGTAATATACATCACAGAGAACCTAGATTTCATGTAGCATCATACAATTGATTTAAAATAATTCGGTGGAGTAAACCAACTACACAGAGAAATTATTTTTAATACATCGTTACTTTGTCCCATGTGTTTTATTTTCAAGCTTAGGTCATTTAAAATTAGGTTGAGTATCATAAGTTGCTTAGATAATAATAGCATTATAGAATCAACACGCGAATAACAAAATATTGTACTAATAAGGAAGGCTTTTATAGCCAACTCATCATAAACATGCTTTATATGAATGCTTTATGTGAATATTTTTGAGACAATAGCACACATAAGTAAAACTACATACACATCAGATGTAAGTAATTGTTTACATCCCCGCATTTTAGACAGACAGGGGAGGAAGGTTTCATTTCATGGCCACGGTAACTAAAAAAGGACACGCCACTGTTTATACTCGATTCCGATATCATAAGTTTATATTTAAAAATATTTTGCCAAGCATTCACTAAAATGTTATCAGGTAAATCATATTCTCAAATACCCTCCGCATTAAAAAAATTCATCGAACATCACCACCAATTTCAAAATTATTTGGGAATGGTCCTCGACATGATATGACAGTATAAGGTCAAACATGTACAATTTAAACCTAAAAAGACATGAACCTACCCCAGGGGTGGGGATCTACAACAGGGTACCAGTAAGCTAACAACTTTGTATAGATGATAAGTATCGCTTTTGTCTTTAAAGCATCCAGTCAGTTTATCGCAGTTGGAGGGATAATCTAATGTTAGGTGATATAACAACATGAGCCGACTATAGAACAGTTCAAGCAAATTCCCATAGAACAATCAATAACAAATCATTAACTGAGAAAGAGTAGGAACATCATGTTACGTATACATCACCAGAGCCGGCCCGGGGGGAAGCCCACCAAGCCCATAGGCTGGGGCAACCCCCCAGGCTTAGGGCAACAAAAAAAAATTGGATTACGCTCGGAAATTTCACTTTCTTCTCCCGCTCAACTCTCTAATTCCATCAAGCAACAAAATTTAGGGTTTGGCTCCAACTCTAATCCCATCGATGAATCTCATTTGTGTTGCTCTGTCCATCTCCATTTGTTGCCCCGACCATCTTCATTTGTTGCCCCAGCTCTCTATTCTCCATCGCCGAAGACCGCTACTTGCTGCTTCCTCCATCTTTCCAAACGAATTAAGGTAATTTTTTAATTGCTTTTTAAATCAAGGAACGAATCTTATTAGGTTTATTTAGTTGTTTGTTTAGTGGGAAATACTGACATTATATATTTAGTTCAGAAATTGAATGTATTGGATGAGTTTTATTAGGTTGATTTAGTTGTTCGGTGGGAAATATTGGCAGTTTTAGTTGTTCCAGATGAGTGAATTTAACTTTCCAGACTACTATATAGTTGTTTATAAATTGGATGAATCATGAATGGATTCCATTTATTTTGTTTAGTTGATTAATTCACTACATTATCTATTAATTAACTTAAATCGGTTGATTAATTCATACTTGGCGCCCGCTATTAAGCATCATAGACTGACATTGTATTATTCTGTAGGTTGTAGTTTGTGATGTAGTTTTCTTATTATCAAAATATCAAATATGAGTATTATTGTTCCTTCATGCCATAAGAAAATCATTGTTCAGGTTGTATGTTAGAACTCATAAACAGAGAGCATATAAATGTAAAGGTAGTCCAGGTTGATGTTAAAACTTAAAACTCATAAACAGAAAGTATACATAGGAGACGTACGCTGTTTAATAAATAAAGCTAGAATTTAGACTCATGATGAAACGAACAGGTAAAGTTATTTTATTTTATTTTGGTAACATCTCCTGAAATTTTAATTTAATTGAATGTATAAATGCTTTGTGACCTTAGCCAGGTTGTGTTATTGTATATTTTGTAGCATATTGAAATCAAGCTTAGCAAACTTAAAAAAAGTAGGTTTCATGTACGCTTCCTTCTCATAACGAAAACAAAACAAAAAACAACAACAAAACCACAAATTTTTATATAGGAATGGGCAACAAAATTCAAGTGTGGCTTAGGCAACGGATTATTTGGGCCGGCACTGTACATCACATACACATATTAGAACTACGTGTTAAAGAAGGGGAGCAGAGATCAATGTGTAAATTGAACAACTTAAAACATGAGATCAAAAATTAAATTAAAATTTCATGGATCCGACGGTTAACCAAATTGGTTATCATACTTTGCAAAGTGCATCCTATAAACACGATCCACAAAACGACAATAGTCACAAAATCACAATGTTTTCTTCCCATCAAACCTTAATTCTCAAATTCAACTGAAAATCTCAAACAAATTGGATGTAGAAAGTTTAGTTTGACATTAGTGTGCTGAATATGAAATAAAGAGTTTTACGTGACAAAATCATTTATATTACAAGCATGTATACTGATTTATTCGTAAGGAGAAAAGTTTATCTTTGGATGATAAACGTTGAAGTTTTGAGCATGATATATTTAAACTCTTGATTTTAGATGTAAAACAATAATATTGCATAACAGTAACAGAATATATGGACTCATGTATGAGCAACAAATCAAATGAAATGATTAATGATGAGTGCATTAAGAAAGACAGACTGTGATAAAGAAAAGAAGATTGTAACGAAAGCACAGAAGGGTAGTACCTGTCAGTTACCATGTCATGAATTCGCGATGGGTGGATGAATATTCGGGCGCCATAAATCACAGACCTCAAGCAAACATCAGGCAGCCGATGTTGGGAGGAATGTTCGCCTACTTGAACTTTCACCTAAATCTGGGCAAAAGGTATGACAATAAAAGTATGTAGGGAGGGCGCGATGGATGGATGAATATTCGAGTACTAGAAATCACAGACGTCAAGCCAACATCAGATAACCGATGTTGGATGGAACGTTCGCCTACTTGAACTTTCACCTAAATGTGGGCAAAAGGTATGACAATAAGAGTATGTAGGGAGGGCGCGATGGATGGATGAATATTCGAGCGCTAGAAATCACAGACATTAAGCCAACATCAGGCCGCCAACGTTGGGGGGAATGTTCGCCTACTTGAACTTTCACCTGAATTTGGTCCAAAGGCAAGACAGATAAGAGTATGCAGGGAGGGCGAAAGATCGAGGAAGTTGGTGTACAGGCACAGAGAGAAATAGAGTGGAGAAAGGGGGAGGAAGTTGAGCGATTTTGAAGTCACGTGATAGCCCAGTATTTATTTTGCTAAAAAAAGTTAATGGTGAGCAGTTGGAGGTTCCTGTTTTAAGATTTAAGTTATATATATATATATATATGTGTGTGTGTGTGTGTGTGTGTGTGTGTTTCAGCATTTATGTAGTTTATGCTCAAACAAAGAAGCCCACAGGCAGGAGAATCTAAACCATTTCCACCACATATACCCAAAGGTACAACAAGATCCGGTATAAAGGTATGCCTATTGGGCTCGAAACACATCACAAAACTTCAGAAGGAAGCTCAGATGCTACAGAAGAAGCGGCCAACAAATGAGGTAGCTCAAACATTAGCAGATTGTAAGTGAAATAAACAAAGTCACAAAAATGATTCACAACCAAGAGCACTACTTCTACACAACAAACAATATAATTATTACATATAAAAATATAATAATAAGCTTTATGATTCCTCAAATCAACAAGCACGTATTATCTACAGAATCAAAGCACACACCAATATATTACAAGAAAAAAGGAAAAAGAAAACGAAAAAGGGAGGAAATAATCCTTTTGCAATTACAAGAAAATAAAACACTCCATAGAGATAAGAGGATTATCTATATCTTTCATGAAAGAATCTCCACTTTGATCCTTTACATTCTGCTTGCATACCGACGTGCAAGGACTCAAAGGTCGAATCCTTCCATCACCCTTCACACCAATTTTACGCCTATGCTTCATCGTATCAGCTAAAAAACTAATTCTTTCACTCTTACAATCACTGGCCATCATGATCCGGTCTCTTCTTAAGCTCTTAGCTCTAATAACTGGCCTTTGTGGCAAACTTGACCGCTCTCTTTTAGATGCCAATTTGATGGATTTTTGTTCCATAGGTTGATTGCTTCTTGGCTTTTGAACTGGAGTCCTATGTTTACGGGGATCTATAATATCAATGTGTGGGTTTTCCATTGCGCAAGATAACAAGAATTCATTTATGTATGGTTTGAGTTTCAAGATTAGTTTTTTACACGACGAGCCACTAGTGCTTGCAACTGAAAATGATGAAGTAGAATTTGATGCTGAAGAAGAAGGAGGAGGAGGAGAGGATCCTCGCTTTGTAGGATGATTATGTTGTGAAATTACCCGTTTATCTTCAATCTGAGGGAGACTCGTATCCTTACCAGTAGGATGAAAGCAGCATTTGCTAATAAAAATGCCCATATCATTGTAGTTTATGAATTTTATATTTTTAGAAAGAAAAAATTAGGCTTTTGAATATAGATGTATACAGAGTGAATTTAAAGAGAACGTGACGGGTTTAAATATTTATTGGCGGTGGATTAGGAAACCCGTTGGCCAACGGATATATTTATGTGGAAATGATGAGTAGTGCTTTGATCATGTGATTAAGCTTTTGATTTTCTCATGCTCATAAGTCAAGAGCGGAGAGATCGGCTTAATTGCATGCCTGAGAATAAAGATGTCCCCAGATATTTTTAAAATCAATAAAAAAGTCGTACTCAGTAACATATTTTGTGTTTGTATCAAAATTGGACACAACACTCTTTGGATGTGTTTGAAGAGATAAAATGAAGAAGATAAATGTAAAATGAGGAAGATCTAACAAACACACCAATCGATAAACAGGAAAAATGTATAGAAACACACAAATTTAGAGTGGTTCGGCGTATGGCCTACATCCACTATGAAATGGCTGACTTTTATTGATTTTTTCTTGCTGGTTACAAGAAGCTACAACAGTATAATCCAGTACAATAGTAATTTCGACAGAGTCTGGACGTCCAAGAGCCAAAAGTCCATTTTCTGTAGGTCCAGGGTCACTATTTATAGGCGTAGGCAGCAAATATCTAGCCCAGATCTCGGAAGACTTCTTCCCTCATGTGAGCGGGCCCACGGAAACGAGTTCAGGTGATTTCGGCTCGATCTGGAAGCGATACAAATCGAGTTCGTATCGATCCAAAAATAGTCCTTTGAGGCTGAAATTTGTCACGTACATTCTTGAGGTTATACGCAAGCTCCTATGAAAATTTGGTGGCATTTGGACTTGTGGATCTCAAGATATGATCGATGCAAGTTTGGATTTGTTGAAGGCTGCCGAGTTTGCATTGCTACCGTTCGCATCGCTTCTGGGCACGTGATGACCGATGACGCGGCGCTAACTTTTAGGATCGATCCACTTTTCATGCCGAGTGACCGAGTCATCCATCTTTACGTGTCTCCTTCGCATCGCTCTAAGCTTTGTTTCATTCGTGTCGCTTCCATCCGCATCGGTTCCTTGTTGCTTACTTCGCATCGATGGTCAGCCCTCCTTTCGTATCGATCGACCATGCTCCACTTCGCATCGATCCGGATTTGTCCTCTTCGGGTCGCTCGTTTGAGTTCATTCCGTATCGATGGATCGATACGAACTGGGTAAGTGTGATGGATACGAAATGGCGCTCTCTGAATCGATACGAAGCAACACATACTCGATGGATACGAATGGGATGGACATGAACTTGATCGATTCGTATGAACTGCTTCTTCCCTTGGACACGAATACGTTCGATTTCGATGGATACGAAGGAGGCCGCTTTGGATTGATGCGAACGATGATGAATACGAAGAATGTTAACCGATACGAAGGAAGCGATCTGATGATTTTCGATGGATGCGAACGAGGCCTGCGAGCTTGGAAGGAAACGAACGAGATTATTGCTTGATTTTGCATCGATCGTATCTTGAGTATACGAATCCCGATTGACTCAAAATTTGGAATGTTGACTTTCAAAGCTTTGCTTGTCGTGTCATATCAATTACAGTTTAATCCGAACACGGGCATTTATCAGCATCCATAATGAACCTGCGTATAACTGGTCTTCAGGATGAACTATCTTTGGTTTTCAGTCAATTCCTTGATGTCACGGCCTTGCCAAAAGCCGAGATAACATTTGCCCCCCAAAGTACGCCTTGTGTGAACATGACGTGCTTTGAAAAGCTACCATCTTCATTTTGAAAAGTTCTGTCCGATTCACTGAATAGTTGCTGTCTTTTTTGTCAAGTGATGCAACCTTTTGATTGACTCCTAGCAATACAAATAATGAATTGTTGACTGCCAATTGTTGTACTGCGCACTGTTGTGACTGAGTGTTGAATGATAGAAAACTGTTATTCATTGTTGTAATTGTCAAGAGGTGAGCATTCAACTCCTGCGAATTTTAAAAATTGAATATTAGCCTGTCATACATGCACATATGTTAACCTGACTCCCGTTAACGTTTTTGCGTTCACGAGTCGTTGTCAAGTTTTTTCATCGAGTTTCGTGTTGATCCTCTCCTGAATCAACGTGAAATTCGAATTGCAACAACACTGGATGATTGCATTAGTGTATCCTTTCGTATCGATCCTCACCTGGATCGATTCGAAGAATTGAAAATTTGTTTTTCGTATCGATGGTGATCAATACGAATTAATTGGCCTTTTAAAATATCTCGTGTCGGTGAACACGAATTTCTATAGGCTTCAAAGCAATGCATACGAAGTCGCCATTTCGTATCGATGAATCTCTGATGGCTTCGAACGGTTTAAACAAGCCTTCGCTTCGTGTTTCGTATCGATAGCTTGATGGATACGAATTGCTTCAGCTCGAATAGGCTGAGGGTGGATATGGAGGAAACTTCGTGTTGATGATGTTAAAACTGTTTCGATCGGTCATTGGATACGAATTGGCTATTTTGCATTGATTTTCTAAAGGGTACGAAGAGGTCTCTTCGTATTGGTACGAAGAGGCGAATCGACACTTGCCTAGGGTCAAACCATATAAATATGGTTCTGTACATAGAAATTCTTTCACTTGTTTTCATTTTACTCTCAGTCGTTCGCATCGATTGCAAAGCCGAGAAAAAGAGACTGTTCTTGCCCTCGAATCGAATTAAACTTCCAATCCCTTGAACTAATTGCAGAAGTTAGGTAATTAATCAATGAACTCGCATTAAGAACGATGAGATTTGAGTCTAATTGCTAATCCATTCACGTACATGGCCGATTTCTGGCGATGTTGAGGCCGGAGTTGGTTCGGAGCATAGTCGAAGGAAGAAGGAAATGGAGTTAAGGCCGTTTGGGGAAGAAGGAGTGAGGAGGGATATGAAGGAATTGGTGGAAGGTTGTTCGGCCTTAATTTCGTATCGATGAAGGGTTAGAGAAACTTGATTTCACATCGAACCTCAACCTGGAACTTTGTATCGGTCACCTGCCTTGGATTTCGTATCGATTGTTGATTCTTGGATTTTGTTTTTATCACTTTGAATCAATATGGATACGAAGCATATTTGTGATGGATACGAACCCCGTTGTAACCAGATCGATGCGAAGTCAATGTGACCTGATCGATACGAAGCTAGAGGATTTCGATCGATACAAAGTTGAGGCTTCCTTGATCGATACGAAGTGAGTGTTTTGGACCGATACAAAATGAAGGTTCCTCGATCGATACGAAGTTAAGGCCTTTCCGAGGAACCATCCAAGTTTGGACTTCGATGGATACGAAACTTCGTGCATACTTGAACACTTGATTCCGACGAGCTTCTGCCTTGTATAATTGGACTTAATCATTTCATTGCATATTTGACTGCCTTACGAAGCTCGTCGATGAAACTGTAACTTGACCAATTTTTACGAACTTTAATTTGGACCGGTTTCTGAATTCAGAATGGCACGGTTGTGACGGTCAGAGATGACTGTCATTTTGATTGGATTTCGAAGTCTCGTCGTTCGAACACCTTGTTAATCTCTGTGGGACTTTCTTAAGTACTTTACACTATCACATTGCATAACACACTCATGCACTTCACACTGGGGCACACACGGGATTAGTGTCATCTAATGATGGTTTTTACCGAGTTGATTAGCTATGGAACCCGGGAGTTCACAGCAGCTGGAGGCTCAAAGTTCAACTCCTTTGGTAATAGAGATGCTGGCCATCACGGCCGAAGTCATAAGTCCAGCCCCGAATGAGTTGCTGGGAGCAATCTTTATTGGGAATCCTCAAGATTCTATACCATCTAATGTATCCGAAGATATGTTGTGGAGAATCTGCTTAAGACAAGGGCTATCGCTAGATGATGTTCTACTACCAGGGCCGAACGATAGGCCACATATTCCCCTAGAAGGGTACATGGCTTTAACAGACATTCATGCGCAGCTGGAACACATCCTCCATTTAACCAATATATTCGAGAAGTGTTAGCTTACTTATGGATTGCTCCGTCACAGTTGCATCCGAATGGATATGCGTTGTTGAACAGCTTATTCATCGTTTTTATGGAGCATCTCTTACAGCCCCCGACTCCAAAGGAAGTCAAATTCTTGTTTAATGTCAAGAGTCAGGGAGATAACCCCTCATTCACATTCTTAGAGGCGGTTAGGAATTGCCAAGTCGTGACTGGAACCTGGACCAGACTTAGCTATTTTAAGACCGAATGGTTCTATGTTCGGTGCCCGCCAGGGTTCGCTAGGCGGTGGTTAGTCAGACGTAAGTGCCGCAATTTCTCTGGTGACTGACGAGATAGTTGTAATCAATGTTGAGCCTAATATTTTCTTTCCTTTACAGCCGCAATTCGACCCAAAGGTGCCCGATTCAAAGAAATAATGCGGATTCTTCAAGAGGTACCGGGCGAGATTAGAGAGATTGACTCGGTACTTACGGATGAAAATTCAAGGGCCGTTGGGTTGATTGATAGGGACCAGAGCATAAGGCCTGAAGGAACTCTTAGGGAAGCTCCAACAAGACAGGTTGGGCGTAAAGCGCCCGGGATTGTAATTGTTGAGCAAGGTGTTGAAGAGGATACGCCACCGAAGACGAACCCACAGTTGGACCCTCAGATAGCCCTCGATATTCAGAGGGAAAGAGAAAAGGCAAGGCAGTTGCTCATAAGCTTCACAAGTCTTCGAGATGGAAATCTGTGGTCATGTCCCTGCCAGCCGCTAGTGGTAGAATTTCAGAGGCTCCTCCCCCACAAATGGAGAACCCCTTCGAAGGACTCGCTAACATTCCAACTTCGGATTATGTGTTGCTCCAACAAGACACCGGATTGGAAGGGCTTCAAAGCGCTTTAGATTTAAGCGAGTCACTTCCTACGAGTATGACAGATATAACCGGTTGGTCGGGGGGTTTGCACATGCATACACACACTTCACGGCACTACACGATTTCCAATCATAAGTTATTCATTTTTGGAGATTACTAACTCTGCTTCTCTTTTCATTTTACAGGCACAATGTCGAAGCGAGGATCTATGCTTGGCAGTCTCCATTCTACACGTCATTCGTCTAGTTCATATTACAAGTCTCGCAGACGTGAGGTTGATAGAGACCGGATCGCGGCTACTCTAGCCAGGAGAAAGAGCACTATGAAAGTGATAGAGATAGGGAGTACATGCACCGCTCTCGGTCACGTTCTCCGCCACTTAGAGGTCCAACACAACCTTCAGGTTCTGGCAAACAAATCCTTGAATCTTCGCATCAAACGCCACCTTCCCAAATACCAAGGCCTGATCAACAGCGTCGGAGGACTGAAGGTGAAACTCCCATCGTTACTGAATAGTCCATCATAGAACCTACCGAGGAAGGGGCGATCAGAATTGCTAAGCTAAAAAAGGACTTTCCAAATATCTATTTTGATGGCTTCATCTTTTCCCCCGCACTTAAAGAGAATTCCTGTTGAGGCAGAACAAACAATGCCTGACTACATTCATGATGTTTATGGCCAATACCGAGAATGGATGAAGACCGTGGACAAAGTATCAGCGGTGGCCTTCGAGCGAGCAAAGACAATCGAAAAATTAGGGACCGATCTCGCTCAGAAGGACCGCATAATCCAGGTGCTTAACGATGAGAATGAGTCTGTGAGAAATTCAGAGACAGAGGCCAATAAAAGGGCTGATGAGGCAAATCGGTGGATGGAAGAGATGAGGCGGACACACTTAGCCCTGGTTGAGGAGATGGGACATCGGACCACCACGGTTATGGCCGAAAGAGAAAGGGCGCTCAAAGAGCTTGAAGAGCTTAAAGCCAAATTTTCTGAAATCGTCAAAGAGAAAGACGATGCAAACAAAGCCGCCCAGGAAGCATGTGAATAGGCTGTGGTGCTTAGGGATGAAAGGGATGCGGCAACGCTCAAAGTTCAGGAAGCCGAAACCAGGGTTGAGAATGAAGTGAAAGCAGCGGAGGCCAGGTTAGAGACTGACATCGAAGATCTTCTTATCACATACAATGCCAACGTCTTGAAGCATCGAAATTTGACCTGGCTCGAAAACTATCCGTCACACCTATACAATGCTTGGTGCCGCTTGGTGGAAGATGAAAAGGCAGAGCATCAAGCTGAATCTGTCGATGAATTTGAACTGGAGAATTGGATGCTGAGTGAGGAAGAAAGAAGAGTTCTCCACGACATCACTATCACATTCGAGAAGGAGAGGCTTGGTACTCAACATTCGAAAGCTGGTGAGGGTTCCGGCGTTGAGCATTAAGATGTGAGTTCCGAAATTCCTATGCCAGCCCAACCCGAATCCACTCCTACGGTTGATCCTTTATCTGTGCCCGCATAAAATCCTGATCACCCACAGTTATCTCCAGCTCGTGAGCATGTTTCTAAAGCTGCTTCGCCACCCATGAGCCAATCTGAGGAAGGTATTATGAATATTTCTTACGCTCACTCAAAGTCGGAAGCGTTGCTTGAAGTAATCACTAACAACTTTTTCTTTGTCTGTATTCAGTGATAGGAGCCGCACCAGTCGTGCCCCCTGTAACCTAAGAGTTGCATCATAAGCAGAAGGCCTTTATAACAGAAGCGACCACCACTACGACCAATGCACCAACCGATGGAGCACAGAGGAGCATGTTTTTTCGATGAGCTGATGATGGAGGAACTTCTTGGCCACCAAAGCGACCGTTTTGTCGATCTGCCATTTGTCATGAGCGGAGGTGCACTCGCGGTTAGCTCCTTGGGCCCAACTGCCAGCATCCCCGCAGATGCCCAAACACTTCATGAAGAAGAAATAATAGCTGAGATCAATGTTGAGATGGAAGCGACCGCGCAGGCCAGCGGTATTGGAGGTGGGATGGCGGGCCCTGGTCCAGCCCCTCTGTGAATGATTTCTCCGGGAGGCATGGTCGTCGACCCCGGCGTGCCTCTCTCGTCTTCCAGCATCGATCCTATCCCTCCAACTCCGCCTTCAGAGAATATTCCAATTCATGTGAGTTCGGAGGAAGAGGGCACCATAATTCCCCCGGCGTGCCTCCCCCGTCTTCCAACATCGATCCTATCCCTCCAACTCCGCCTTCATAGAATATTCCAATTCATGTGAGTTCGGAGGAAGAGGGCACCATAATTCCCCCAGTTGGAGACCAAACACCAAAAGGCAAAGGCTCGAAGAGACATCCAAGTGGTAGCTCCAGCAGGTCAACGCCGGGGAGGAAGAAGAAGAAAGTGAAAGAATAGGCATGTCTTTTTGCCTCGTTTTTGGTAGACAGATAGGAATTTCTTTTTGCTTTTTGTAGGCCATGTATAGATGTGGGTTCGACCCCTGTTAGTAGGATTTTTTGGGAATAATTTTGTACTTATCCTTCACTTCTAAAGAATAATTGAAATAGAATTCCATTTTGTCTTTAGCACAGTTTTGCGTTTATTTCGCTTAAGTATTTTAGCGCTCGAACTTCCATTCAATGTATTTGTGAAGTATCAGTCTTGGACCTGAGTTTAGTTGCTAAGTTCTAAAACCACGGCTTTGGGTCCCGATCGAACATCAAGTCGAATTCCAACATTGCACCGTCTCAATCAATAGCCGATACTTAAGTCATGCCCCCAGTTTCGGGGATGAATTGAAAAGATTGGTCGGCAATCGCTCTTCGCCTTTAATACATCGAGCTTAACTTCGTTGAATAAAGACTGAAACAAGATGAGTTCGGGTGGTTGAATCACGCCTGCTCATCCATTGGTGATTGCATCCACGCTCTGGGGATTGCACTTGTTCGTCGACGATCGGTTATGCCCGCTTAAGAGTTAGAGATATGTCCGCGCTCCGGGGACTTAAGTTACTTTATGGGCAGTCAGTCACACTCGTTTGATATTTAGAGTTTCATCCGCACTCTGGGGACTTAGATCGATTCGTGGGTGGTCAGCCACACCCGATTTGCGCTTATACTCCGGTCCGCACTCTGGGGACTCGGAGTTGTCCTACGGGTGGTCGTTTCACACCTGGTTTGTGTTTATACTCCAATCCGCACTGTGGGGATTTTAGAGTTAGTTGATGTTTACACTCCAGTTCGCAATCTGGGAATCTGGAGTTAGTTAACATATGGTCAATCACAACTGCTGTGGGTTTTAGAACTTCGTTCGCACTCCGAGAATGATAGATGTATCAGGATCATGGATGGTCGGATCACATCCACCCTGAGTTAACAAGCGAGGTCGTTAGATGGACGGGTCCATCCTCCTCGAACTTGGTTTAAACATGAGCGAAGTTGTTAGGTGGACGGATCCACCCTCTTCGAGCCCACATTTGCAAGTTTATACTGCAGCTCGCACTTTGGAAATCTAGAGTTAGTTAGAGGATTGTCGTGTATCAATCCTTTTTTGGCTTCAGTGTGATGACTTGCCCCCGAGCTCGGGTTTCTCTTAGCGAGTGATCGGTCATATCACAGTCACTCCCTATTTGAATAAGTCCCACCGTAGGATGGAACTTAGCTCTCTGTGCATTGTGATGGTCGTATTACCAATTTAGAACTCACTGCTATGGCTCGAAGAGATTGCATTTTATTGCTGAAATAAGAAAATACGGCAAAGTCAGTTGCCTTATTACAATTCAAATTTCGAAATGCATAAACAAATTGCAAACTAAAAGCAGACTGAATGAATAAATAAAGCCTGTTATGTGTAGTAGCGACGAAGACTCTCGCTGTTCCAAGCTCTCGGCAAAGTGAGACCATCGACGGTCGATAATTTAAATGTGTCGTCTCCGAGTCTTTGTTCAATGACATATGGCCTTTCCCACGTTGGCTTCATATGTGAAGGAACCGGGTAAATTCTCTTAAGGACGAGATCGCCGAGTTCAAAGGTTTGGGGTCGGACCTTGGTATTGTACAATCGGGCGACTCAACTTCGGTACACGGCTGCCCTCAAATCAGCCTCTTCTCACTTCTCATCCAATAAGTCAAGAGATTCGGCAAGTAATATAACATTCATCTTGGGATCATAATATGTCACACGATGAGAAGGTATTTCCATCTCGACTGAAATAACAGCTTCTGAACCATAGGAAAGAGAAAATGGAGTGTGGCCGGTCGCGGATTTGTGGGTTGTTCGATAAGCCCATAGGGCCATAGGAAGTTCATCGACCCATTTGCCCCCGGCCTTTTCCAGTCGTTTCTTCAGAATGGAATTTATCATTGTATTAACCGCTTCAACCTGCCCGTTCGCTTGAGGGTGTGCAACTGTAGAGAATTTCTTCTGGATGTGGAATCGTTGGCAGAAATTCTTAAATTCAACACTGTCGAATTGTGCTCCATTGTTAGTGATGATGGTATGTGGGAGGCCAAATCAATAGATAATGTTAAGTACAACAAAGTTGATCACTTTCTTCGTTGTGATAGTAGCAAGGGGCTCAGCTTCTGCCTATTTTGTGAAGTAATCAATCGCAATGATGGCGTACTTCGCACCACCTTTAGCTAGAGGTAGGGAACTAATAATATCGATGCCCCATATCGCGAACGGCCAGGGACTGACCATCTGAGTTATTTCGGTAGGCGGGGCTCTCGGAATCCGAGCATGCTTCTGACATCTGTCACATTTTATGGTGTAATCTAATGCATCACAATTTATAGTCGACCAATAGTATCCATATCGGAGCACTTTCTTGGCAAGAGCTTGCCCCCCGGTGTGATCGCCACATTCTCCTTTGTGTACATCATGAAATACTCGGTTGATTTCATCATGGGCGATACATCGGAGTAAAGGAACAGAGTATCCTCTTCTATACGTGACCCCATTCTAAATAGTGAACCATGAAGCCTTTCGAAGAATTTGTATTTTTTCACTCCTGCGCTCTGGCAGGGTTCCGTGTTCAAGATAGTTTCTGAATGGAGTCATCCACGACTCCTTATTGGAAGTAACCTCAAACACCCATTCGGTTTCCATCTGATCGATGCTCGGGGAAGATAATGTCTCCACGGGAACGAGTTCCATTTGTTGTGCCTCACCGGTACTGGCTAACTTTGCTAAGAAATCGGCCTTCTGATTGCATTCTCGGGGTATGCAATAGATGACATAATAATCGAACTGATCCAATATTTCCTGAACCCGAGCAAGATAAGCAGCCAGCCTTCGGTCTTTAGCATGGTACTCCCCCCGGACTTGACACACGACCAGTTGTGAATCACAGTAGATCTCCACAACAATAATTCTTAAATCCCTAGTAAGTCTCAATCCGGCGAGCAGAGCTTCATATTTGGCCTCATTGTTAGTTACACGGAAATCGAACTTTAAGGCGTAGCATATGGATCGGCTTTCAGGAGTCTCAAGTGCAACTCCGGCGCCTGAGCAGCGGTCAGTTGATGCACCATCAGTATGTAGCTTCCAGACATATTTAGGAGATTCACTGGTTTTTGGCAAGTCCTCCAGGATAGTGAATTCAGCTATGAAATCGGCTAGGACTTGTCCTTGAATGACTCGCCTTGGTGTGTAAGTGATGTCGAACCGACTCAGCTCGATATTCCACTTGAGTAACCTATCAGATGTCTCAGGTCACATAAGGACCTATCGTAACAGCTGGTCGGTGTAGATAGTGATAGGATGAGCCTGGAAATACGGGTGGAGCTTCCTTCAGGCAATGACAAGACAATAAGCCAGTTTTTCCAGCTTCGGATAATTTCTCTCTACTCTGGTCAATCGTTAGCTAATGTAATATACTGGTCGCTGTATCCGGTCCTCCTCCCGAATTAGGGCAGCAATGATTGCGTTTTCTGACATCGCCAAGTAGATGTACAATCTCTCGTGATCAATAGGCTTTGACAGAACGGGTGGTGTGGACAGGTGTTGAACCAGTGCTCGGAATGCGCCCTCGCATTCTGTATTCCATTCAAAATTTCATTTCCCTTTCCTGATCAAATCGAAGAAGGGAATGCATTTGTTGGTGGATTTTGAAATGAACCTGCTTAGTGCTGCTACTTTTCCATTGAGGCTCTGAACCTGCTTTATAGTCCTTGGAGTCTCAAGATTTCTGATTGCCCAGATCTTCTCGGGATTGGTTTAAATTCCTTGAGCGTTGACGATAAATCCAAGGAATTTTCCAGATGTGACCCTAAAGTGGCACTTCAACGGGTTGAGTTTCATTCTATATTCTCGAAGGATGTTGAACATCAATTCCAGGTCTTTTATATAATTGGTGGAGAACCATGACTTCACAAGCATGTCATCTACATATACCTCCATGGTTTTTCTGATCTGGTTAGAAAACATTCGATTAACTAGTCGTTGGTAGGTTGCTCTAGCATTCTTGAGTCCAAATGGCATGACTTTGTAGCAGTAAAGTCCCAGATCGGTGATGAAGCTGGTATGCTCCTGATCGAGCAAGTGCATGGGTATTTGATTATAGCCAGAATACGCATCCATGAAGGATAAGAGTTCATGTCCAGCTGTTGGGTCTATGAGCTGATCGATTCGGGGAAGTGGAAAACTGTCTTTGGGGCAAGCTTTATTCAAGTTTGAGTAGTCAATATACGTACTCCATTTTCCGTTAGGCTTTTTGACAAGTACAGGATTGGACACCCATTTCTGATATAATGCATCTCGGATAAACCCATTTGACTTGAGCTTATCTACCTCTTCCTTAAGGGCGGCAGATCTCTTTGGATCCATACCACGCCTTTTTTGCTTGACCGGGACATGCCGCGGGTCAATATTCAGTGTGTGGTTCGCGATGTTCGGGGAGATTCCACACATGTCGGAATGTGTCCAGGCAAACACGTCGAGGTTTGCCCGGAGAAATTCCTCCTACATCTGTTGAATTAGCAGTGATCCAATCTTTATCATTTTAGAGTCGTCATTATCATCGATCGGAACATCGATCGTTAGCTCGGCCGGGGAAGCTTGACTGTCTTTACTCTCGTCTTCACTTTCAGTATCTCTCGGGCCAAGATCCCTTGGGAATTGGTTGGGGTGCCCGGGCCTAGGCCCAGGCGTTAGCTGTCAATTTTCCGCAAAGCGGATGTAGAGAGATTCCTCTACGCCCTTTCCTTTTTATTTTCGCTGCGATCCTCGCAGCTCAGCAACATAACAGGCTCGTCCAGCAGCCTGGTTTCCCTGAACGACCCCAACTCCATTGTCAGTAGGGAATTTCAAAGTCAGACACCAAGGGGCAATGGCAGCCCTGAACTCAGCTAGGGCCGGTCGGCCCAAGAAAGCATTATATGGCGAGTCTATGTCCAATACAACAAACTGTAATATCTGGACTCTCCGGCGTTCTTCAATTCCCAATTCCACTGGTAGCTCCACCATCCCAGTAGGTATATAGTCGCACTTCTGTTGAAGCCATGAATGTGAGACTGATAAGGCTTCAAATCCTTTGCTTCCATCTTCATCTGATCATAAGCTCGCTTAAACAATATTGTAACAACCCGCATATTTTACGATTATATATTTAATTTTTTTTATTTAGATATAGCATCGTTTATTGAATTTAAAGTCCGAAATGTGACTTTTTGTAAATAGTCGAATCCGGACTCGAGACCACTTCCATTGAGTTCAAAATGATGTTTACAACTTTTTTGAGTATAAACATTGATATGTTTGGAGTTGATTAGGATTTTGATATTTTCATTTGGGCTTTGGGTTTGGTTCTAGCCCACTAACCCAATAAGAGAACCCAAACTCCTCTACCAAATACCCTAACTCCTCTACTCTTCATTCATTCTACTTATAATTTCCTAACACTCAAGCTAAAAGGAAAATGGGGAAAAGATAGGAAATTAAAATTCCTAAACCCTAGATTATTAGGAAATTCAAATCCAAGTTCCAAAATCAAGGAAAAGCTTAGATTGAAGGTTCTTGAAGTGAAGTTGAAAAGAAATTGATCTTGCTTTGTTTTAGAGCTTCTCATTCCTTGTTTTTGAATTCAAAAGTGAGTTTTTGAACTCACATCTATGTATATACCTTTGATAGTTGTTAGGTATGAATTCCTAACATCTATTTCATGTTCATTTGCATTTGATTTGAATTGGTTTGGTGAAGTTTCCAATTTTTTGTATTTTAAAGTCAAAATCTATGAAAATCCTACTATGGATGTTTGGACATGTTGTTTGGAGTGTATTGAAGAGCCTATAGGGCTGGGTTGTCGCTTGGCATAAATCCTTAGCCACCATCACTCGTTCGATCGCTTCCAAGTTGATTTGGCCATCACTGGCCTAGGCAAATTTTTCCCTGAGCTTCAGCTCAGACGTCTGGTAAAACACTCAGACGTCTGAGGCAAAGGAATAAACGTTCCAGACCTTAAGCTCAGACATCTGAGTGATCTGGAAAAATTCCAGACCTTCAGCTCAGACGTCTGGGGAGAACCACCAGACGTCTGGCGTTGTTAAAATCATCCAAGTTGCCTGTTTTTATGCAAATTTCCATTTTAATCGATTTATGTTGATCCGGTTGGTTGTTATCATTTATTATCGACTTTGATGACTTCTTTTCTGGATTTTTGGGAATATCCATTTAATGGATTTGATATCGATTTTTATGGTTTTAATTCACATCGTCGAATGTGAATTTTTGGTGATAGATTGTTTTTACAATTATTTCTATGATTTGTCACTTTAAAATACAAAGGTTTCTATACTAGTACTAAATACTCAAACTCTTTCACAAAAACGATTTCAACACGACTTTTAAATACAAAGCTCGTTTTTAAAACCGTTTTCCAATCTATTAGTATATACAAACCTTTACCTCATTCGTACGAGAAATCCAATTAAACGACTTAGCAAAACAAGTGGTATGAAACACTTGCATTTACTCCGTCGGTTAATTCTTAGACTTGTTCGATTGAAATCTTGTGACAATTTTCGAGTGGAAATCTACAATTTGTTCGTAAATATTTAAGTTAAGCCAGTGGTTATGGGACATGAAGATAAACACATCTATTTATTAGCTTGGTGTATTTTACACTTTTATTGATCTAAGACGATCATTTTATGGTTTAAACTAGCGATATGCGATGTCTCTTTATCCACGTGGGGGACTGTACCCCATTATGTTGAGCTTCGTCTCATTTTTATAAGCTAGCGACCTACGGGCTTTATGGAGTTTGATTCATCGGGCGTACCATTGTACTACGTCGTTGTTCCGGCTTATTTGAGTTTCAGGTTCCTCGAGCGTACCGTTGTACTACGTCGTTGCACCGGCTCTATGGGTTAGCGACTCATGGGATAGCGTCCCATTTGTGATACACGTGTTGGTGAGTTTACATGCTCCCGTTTATTTAGACCTCCCCCCTTTGTGTTTTCTGGATTTCTAATTATTGATTTCTAGAATTTGTGTTTCACCAATTTTTGTGATTTGCATTGATAAGTTTTATCAATATTAGAGGTTTGGTGAATAAAAAGAAAGAATATGACATTCTTTTTGGTGTATGAGAAAATTTGAGATATTGTATGATTTTTGTGGTTATTATATATACTTGTCATATCTCTAATCCTATCTCATCTTATCTGATATTTATAGCTAGACTGATCCGTTTATTATTTTTCTTATTAAATAATACTCGGGTCAGACCGGGGTGTTTCAGGTGCTTCCACTTGACTTCTTAGCAGGGACTAGCTTCTGACTTTTGGCTAACTACTTTAGCTTAGTAGTTTTTGTTTTTACACATTCGAGATAGAGACTCTATGATGTATACATATTCTTTTGTCTAGCACTTGTACCTATTCTTTTGTGATGTAGTGGATCTTGTATGACCACTACTTTGATGCACACTTCTATGTGTTATATTCATATCTGTTTTCGCCTTTATGATATGAATATCTGTGACTGATTTATGTTATGCTTATCTTATATTTGTATCCGAAGGCCACATAGCCACTGTGTAGTAGCTTTGAGATTGTATTTGATATGTCAGATTTTCTCTTGAAATGAAATGCATGACATACTATCTAACATATCAGTACTCGCACAAAGCAATTACACAGATGGTCACTCCTCAACAGCCTTATTCTTCGCACTAGTCGACGGCATTACCCCGTAGTGTCCATGGCTAGTGTGAGTATAGAGGTGGGGAGTCACAAATATATTCAATGAACTTCCACTGTCCACTAAGATCCTCTTCATCCAAGCAGGTCCTATCTGAGCTGAAATGACAAGTGGATCAATGGTTGGGTCTTCGATTCTGTTGGAATCCCTGTCTCAAAATACGATGTCGTCTGTCATCGTTTTCTGTTGCTTGGCCGAAGCCCTGTCTCCCAAATTACTACAACATTTGATGCTCGCACGCTTGATAGAGCTGGCATACGACTCCATTACTTCCATCTACGATCTGTTGGATGAGGACCACCACTGACAGTATTAATCACCAACCTCCCGCCGGTACGAGCGGGTTCCTCCGGTCTCACTTGATTTGGTATTTGGTTTTGATTTGATATGCCCGCACCTCCAGACTGCGGCGCCCGAACAAATTGCTCCAACTTTCTCTCTCGTATCAACTTCTTAGTAATATCCTGTATATGACGGCACTCGTTTGTGTTGTGACCATAGCTATCATGAAATCTACAAAACTTCCCCGTTTGAATCTGCTTTTCTGATGATTGCTTCAGAGCAAGTTTCTTATATTGAATAGTATTGCAGGTCTGTAAGTACACATTTTCCAGCGACGTATTTAAAGAAGTATAAGTGTCAAACATAGGAGCCCTACGTCGCAGCCCACGATTCTGATCCCGTTTCCTGTTTTGATTTCCATTGCCTTTTGTTGATTTTGTTTATTCTGTATGTTTAATTGCACCTTTCCGGAACTCTCCCCGGTTTGTTTAACAGCAACATTGCTTTGAATTCCTTCCATACTGGTACTTGCGTCATCCTTTTTCCTAGACTGTTTCGCATCCTCCCTTCTCAAGGACTGGGCTGCCTTGGAATAGAAACGGTCCAATGACCCAGGGGGTTTTTCGGCCAACCAGTTGCCAAATTCGGAATCAGGATCGATCCCCTCAGTTAGTGCCATCAAAATTGAGTTGTCATTGGGATTACTAATCTCAGCGCATGCAGCATGAAACCTCTCTAGATAATGTCTGGGTGTCTCTCCGGGAGCTTGAGTGACACTAGACAAGGTATTAACATCTTTCAGTCTTGTGACATGCATGCGGAACTGTTTAACAAACTTCGTTGCCAACTGGTCGAAACACGAAATAGATTGGGGTGGCAAACGGGTAAACCACATAATCGCTATGCCTCCAAGGGAGATCGGGAAACTTCGGCATTTGACCGCATCATCAGCCCGTGTGGCATTCATCAACCATTCGTACTTTAAAATGTGATGATTAGGATCAAAGCTCCCTTCATAAACGGGTAGAGTTGGCATTCTGAATCGCCGAGGCGGTTCAGCGTAGAGTATATCATCAATGAAGGAGGTATGACTCCGGGAGATTACACAGTCGTCATTAGTGAGGCCCTAACTTTCGTGGATCATCTGATGGATCATTATCGGGATATCCGACATCTGGACGTTCTGGGCATGCTATACCAAGGTGTGGTCGGGTTCCACAATGCGAGGATAGGCCGGTCGTGGTCGACGGTCCATATCTCGCCTCCTTGGTTCTAGGTCTTCAAGAACATAAGGCTCAGGAGTATAGTCACGTTGACGGTGAGTCGGATCCGTTCGGTTCCGAGTGTCACCTCCCAACTCAATAGCAACGGTAGTAGCGCGATTGTTAGTAGCAAGATAAGGAACAGTACCTCCTTAGGAGGAGGGTCCGGTCTGATGGCTAGTTGACGGGCCAACTCTCAGTTGCCCAAGATTCAGGGTGCGTTGATGTCCAGTAGCCTGTGTATAGCTTCCATCCAGCCGTGGGCACATGGACCGATGATTGCAGTCAAAAGAGGCTGAACTCTCAGTGGATGAATAGAAAGCCTGATCCCTTCTAGATCTCCTTCGTCTTTGATGATTCAGTTGATTGGTCAACTCCGCGTTGGCGCGGAGCTGCTGAGTAAGCTGCTGGCGGCTTTGCGTCAGCTCTTGCATTAGCAGTTGAAACTCTTCCCTGGTGATAGAGCCTTGCGGATCTGAAGGTCCGGCAGCATTCTGGTCGGTAGGAGGAAGTGGTGCAAGGTTCTGTCTGTCCCGTCCTTCTAGATCTACAGCTGTTGAAGTAGTCCTAGTGTTGACCATGGTGGGTAGCGAAGCTCTCTCCTAGACTTGGTACAAATCTGAATTGGATGGAAGAATTTCTAGACTTGAGATCTGAATCTTCTTCTTAGATTCTTGCAATTTGATATCGGTAGTAGATCCAATGAGTAGGAGAAAAACTGAGTTTTCTCGATGAAAGCACCAAAGTGTTTGTACCAAAATTGGGCACAACACTCTTTGGATGAGTTTGAAGAGATAAAATGAAGAAGATAAATGTAAAATGAGGAAGATCTAACAAACACACCAATCGATAAACAGGAAAAATGCACAGAAACACACAAATTTAGAGTGGTTCGGCCTATGGCCTACGTTCACTATAAAATGGCTGACTTTTATTGATTTTTGCTTGTTGGTTACAAGGAGTTACAATAGTATAATCCAAGTACAATAGTAATTTCGGCAGAGTCTGGACGTGGAAGAGCCAAAAGTCCATTTTCTATAGGTCCAGTGTGACTATTTATACGCGTAGGCAACAAATATCTCACCCAGATCCCGGAAGACTTCTTCCCTCATGTGAGCGGGCCCAACGAGTTCAGGTGATTTTGGCTCGATCTGGAAGCGATATGAATCGAGTTCGTATCGATCCAAAAATAGTCCTTTGAGGCTGAAATTTGTTAGGTACATTCTTAAGGTTATACGCAATCTCCTGTGAAAATTTGGTGGCATTTGGACTTGTGGATCTCGAGATATGATCGATGCAAGTTTGGATTTATTGAAGGCTACCGAGTTCGCATCGCTTCTGGGCACGTGATGACCGATGACGCAGTGCTAACTTTTAGGATCGATCCACTTTTCATGCCGAGTGATCGAGTCATCCATCTTCATGTGTCTCCTTCGCATCGCTCTAAGCTTTATTTCATTCGTGTCGCTTCCATTCGCATCGGTCCCTTGTTTATTACTTCGCATCGATGGTCAACCCTCCTTTCGTATCGATCGACCATGCTCCACTTCGCATCGATCCGAATTTGTACTCTTCGTGTCGCTCGTTTGAGTTCGTTTCGTATCGATGGATCGATACGAATGGGGTAAATGTGATGGATATGAAATGGCGCTCTCTGAATCAATACGAAGCAACACATACTCGATGGATACGAATGGGATGGACACGAACTTGATCGATTCGTACGAACTACTTCTTCCAATGGACACGAATACGTTCGATTTCGATGGATACGAAGGAGGCCGCTTTGGATGGATGTGAACGATGATGAATACGAAGAATGTTAACCGATACGAAGGAAGCGATATGATGATTTTCGATGGATGCGAACGAGTCATGCGAGCTTGGATGGATACGAACGAGATTATTGCTTGATTTTGCATCGATCATATCTTGAGCATACGAATCCCGATTGACTCGAAATTTGGAATGTTGGCTTTCACAGTTTTGCTTGTCGTGTCATATCAATTATAGTTTGATCCGGACTCGGGCAAAATTTACCAGCATCCATAATGAACCTGCGTATAACTGGTCTTCAAGATGAACTATCTTTGGTTATCAGTCAATTCCTTGATGTCACGGCCTTGCCAAAAGGCGGGATAACATTTTGATGATAATTGTAATCAAAAACCAACTTGAAGATATAAATACAAATACGACTTGCGAGTAGTTTTTGATTGCATTTTGATGATTTCGAATCTAGAAATAAGTTAGTTTGTTTAGAGTCTATTTGGAAACTTCCTGAAATATTTTTCAACTTCAACTTACTAAGCAAAGAAGGTACGATATGTAGGTATGACATGTTGAGCTACTTATTTTGAAACCTAGGGTGGATTAAATTGGGCAATTTTATAAATATAACAAATTACATCGGATGTGGTGTCAGATCCGGACCGCATCGTGCGTGGACTATCCAATTTTCTCGCACTTCATCAATTGACCAGAATGATCGTTATCTAGCTCAATGACTGCAAACTCATCCTTATTACAGAGAGCTGATCGTCCCATCCAAATTTTGTTGGTCCCTCTGTACCACTTGAGAATCTAGCCTTCCACTTTCTATTTTCTGATATTTAATAAGATAGTATGGATATCATGAAAACTGCTGTCCCCTGTTTGTTCGATCTAGAGGAATATCTGCCCTTATTATAATGGTTTTCATTAGAATTTCAACTTTTTTATGCAAGGGCAGAGATAATATATGTTGAGAATGCCCTGCCTCAAATTTCAAATTCTTCCGGAGTTTTTAAGCTTCCTGAATTGATCCAATCAATAAAGCTCACTTTATGCGTACACATACAAAATATCAATTCTTCACTTCAAAATGGTCACTTTAAAATTAATTTTTAACTTGATTCATAATTTTTTTATCATCTTGCATATTATTTGTAAATACTAAGTAATTTAACATCTTTTTTACTTGGTATAACTTATATCCACTGAAAATGTGTTCTATCTGATAAGTGACATGAGTCAAATAGTGGTTGTAAAAGATATTGAATTGTAACTTATAAGTAAAAGTTATTTGATAGGAAAATGTACATACATAACAAGGATCCATCATTCAACCTCATTAAATTCTTTGTCGTATGATTTAAGAAAAATAAGGAGGAAATCCTGGCTAGTTAAAATTTCTTGCTTCCATTCTTTCAAACATCAAGGAAAATGAATAAAGAAACTTCTTATTTCTTTGAAGCATCAAAATTTATATTATAAGCTCTGTTTTACGTTGTTCTCTTCTTCCTAATCTTTTATTGTGAACCTCAAGTGAATATATTTCAAAATATATTTATGATGAAGTTGTTTAGATATATATCTCAACTTTTTAATTTGTGAAATTATATTCCAAATTGTTTGATGCGCTCATTTTCTCTGCTCTTATGTCTTCAAGTGTAGGATTGATTACAAATTTCAGAAGAAGTGATTTATTAAGTAAAGGCAACTTGCGCCAAAATGATTGTTTGTTATGTTAGAAAAGAGAAGAAAGTAGTATAAAGAGGAGCTAAGAGCAGCGAGGAGAGAAAAAAAATTAAAGCAAAGAATTTTCATGGGAAAAAAAATTTAAGGCAACTCAATAAATCATTTCTTCTGAAATTTGTAATTAATAATGAGCTAATCCGCAGCTTGGGGTAGGGAAGCATTTTTGTTATGTAAAATAAAACATTCTACCTACAAAATAATAAAAAGTTCAAAAGCACGACTAAGAATCGCATATTTGTTGAGTACACCAACCGATGCGTTAGTAGAAGGATATATGAACTAAAATATTATTAATCTTTGATCCCTATTTCATAATTAAATTATAAAGTGGAACCTTAATCACTAATTATATAAATTAGGTCTCTACTCCTCTAACATCACAGCCGGCGATTATTATATTTCGTCAACTCATTAATTTTCAATCTTTAAAACATAATAAATTTTTCTAAATTAATCGGATTTAAGAATCGTTTTCACCATCAAATCATATATTTAATAAAACTTTCTCTAATATCCATTGTTGACACCTAAAAATATAAGTTCGAAAAACATAATTTTACATAACGGTTTTTAATTGCAATTTAGTAATGTAGTTAACAATTGCATTTTTAATAGTGCAGTTTTTGACCGCATCACAAAAGTGCAGTTAAAAATTGCATTTTAACACATCATTAAAATGCATTTTAGTAATGCAATAAAAAACCGCACCTAGTGTAATTAAAAGCTAAATGCAGTTAAAAATTGCATTATAATAATGCAGCTTTTAACTACATTTCTGTAATGCAGTTTTTAACTACATTTAAAAAATGTAGTTAAAAACTTCACACTAAAATGTATTTTATAAAGGTGCGGATTTTCAAAAAAATTTAAAAAGTAAAATTTCAAACATTACTGCATTAAATTTTCACAAATTTGAATTTGAAAAAATGAGTTTCGGAATTTTAGTTTTACATATCCATAATATGTATCATTAGAAATGATAAAATTTGCGATTTAACTGTGAAAATGGTTTGTTAATCCGATGTTTGTAAAAAAAGTTATTGCGTTTTAAAGATTGATGATTAATGAGGTGCAGATTTTAAATAAGTGAGTGATAATAACAGTCACATATGAAAGAAATGCAAGCGCGGAGATCTAATTGACATAAATTATTACGTAGAGTTGTTTTGTTCATTTTAATTAAAAACGGGACTTGTCGTACAAAGCTTAGAATATTAATCTTGGATCCTTATTTCATAATTGAATTGTAAAGCAGGTCACTTAGTTACTAACTATATAAATTATGTCTCTACTTCTCTAATATCACACCCGATAACTATTATTATTCGCCTAAACTCATTTATTTTCAATCTTTAAATTGTAACAGCTTTTTGTAGATTAATTAGATTTTAGAATCAATTTCAGCATTAAATCAAAAATTTAATAAACTTTTTAATGATATCCATTGTCGATATTTAAAAATAAAATTTTGAAAAGCATAATTTTACATAGCAATTTTAACTGCATTTTTGTAATGCAGTCAAAAACAATATTTTTAATAGTGCAGTTTTAACTGCATTTTTTAAAAACGCAGTTAAAAACTGTATTTAATTGGTGCAGTTTCTACTGCATTTGTAAAATGCAGTTAATAACTGCATCACTAAAATGCAGTTTTTAACGGCATTTCAGAAATGCAGTAAAAAAACCTGCACCGAATGCAGTTAAAAACTGCAAACTATGTTGCAATTTTTAATTGCACATTTATAAAATACAGTTAAAAATTGAACCACTAAAACTTCAAAATTATTGTTTCAAAATTTGAAAAAATTATTATGGAATTCAGTCAAAAACTATGATTATGTTTCGAAATTTCGAAATGCAATTAAAAATTATAATTGTGTTTTGAAATTTTCAAAAATCTGAATTAATTTTTTTTTGAAATTTTGATTTTTGCAGGTCTATAATACCTATCATTGAAAAGATAATAAAATTTATGATTTAATGGTGAAAACGGTTTGTTAATCCGATATTTATATAAAAAGTTTTTATGTTTTAAAGATTAATAATTAATGGGGTTTGGATTTTAAGTAAAAGTATGAGAATTACAGTCACATATGAAAGAAATGTATGCACAGGGATTTAATTTACATAAATTATTATGTAGGGGTGTTTAGTTCAATTAAATTAAAAGTAAGAACTTGTCGTACAAAGCCCCTATATGAAAATACTGGAAACTGAAATCTAACAGGCTTATAGAATGATTACTTTTCTATTACTTTTTCTTGCTGATTAAAATTTATAGGTATTTGGATAAATCAAAGCATTACATGCTTGTGTAATTTCCAAATTAAAGCATTTCATGCAATTAAAGCATTATGTGCTTGTATAATATCCAAATTTATGTATTTCATGTATAACTGAACGAGAAATCCATACATGTATAATTGAACGAGAAATCCATACACTAGATACTCAAAAATGAGCTAAATCAATACACTTCAGACCCAAGTCAGTATATTTCATACCCAAAGACGCACATTTCAATCTTGTGATGATTGAAATCTTCTGATAAAATTTCCAGATTGAATGAATAAGATAATCAATAGAGATCTAGGAACATTAACCATTATATAATACTGGATAAGCAAATTTTATTTATACACCAAATATTACTATACATACACCGTTTTTTTTTTTGCAAAGCTGGTGAGGTTGACTGGTCCCCTTCTATATTTTATTGCATAAAAACAATAAAATAAATGAGCCAAAATAAGCTTTGAGCACAAAAAAAGAACACAAGCACATACAAAGACACACTAAGATGAACGGGAGAGCAAACACAAAAAAAAACAACAAAGCACCACAACAAAAACCACCACCCTGATTCCAAGAAGATATGGAGGAAGCACCAAATCCAAACAAAGAAAACTTTAATCCTTTTTTCATGCACAATATCATTCCACAAGGCCATTCTTCCTTTTGCTTTATTCTCAAAATGCCTTTTGTTTCTTTCTTCCTACACTATCCTCAGGAATTCTTCAAGCAAAAAAGGATCATATATGACATGTTGCTTCTCTACTAGGCCTGTCAAACGGGTTGGGTTGGGTCGAGTTTGACCCAACCCATTTATGACCCATTCTTTTTTACCCATTTATGACCCAACCCATGACCCAACCCACTTAATAAGCGGGTTACCCATTTAACCTATTTATAGATTTAAATTTAATTTGACTAATAAAAAACAAATAAATATAAAATAATTCTAATTCTAATTTTTATGTTTTGAGTTCCGATAAAAATTTAAAATTCTAATTTTCATCAAAATTCAAATATGGGGATGCGGTAGCTTATTATTTTCTAAGTACAACTGTCAGACCCCTGGGAGAACTACAGTGTGCGTTCACACGATAAAGTATCCGAGTATTCCATATTATCCGTAATTTAGGTGGGAGTTAATCGGTCGAAGTCCCGCCTGATTCTGAGTTAGAACGAAGGAGTTATTGCAATCGGAACCAAAAAAATAGCGGCTTTTGCACTAGGCGGAGTTCAAATATGTGGATGTGGTAGCCTGTTATTTTCTAAATACAACTGTCACTCTCCTTAGAGAACTACAGTGTACGTTCACACGATGAAGTATCCGAGTATTCCATACTGTCCGTAATTTAGGTGGGAGTTAATCGGTCGAAGTCTCGCCTGATTCTGAGTTAGAACGAAGGAGTTATTGCAGTCCGAACAAAAAAATAGCGGCTTTCGCACTAGGCGGAGTTCAAATATGGGGATGTGGTAGCCTGTTATTTTCTAAATACAACTGTCAGTCCCCTTGGAGAACTACAGTGTGCGTTCACACGGTGAAGTATCCAAGTGTTCCATAATGTCCGTAATTTAGGTGGGAGTTAATCGGTCGAAATCCCGCCTGATTCCGAGTTACGAAGGAGTTATTGCGGTCCGAACAAAAAAAATAGTGCCGTCTGCACTAGCCGGAGTTCAAATATGAAGATATGGTAGCCTATTATTTTCTAAGTACAACTGTCAGTCCCCTAGGAGAACTACAGTGTGCGTTCACACGATAAAGTATCTGAGTGTTCCATACTGTCCGTAATTTAGGTGGGAGTTCATTGGTCGAAGTCTCGTCTGATTCCGAGTTAGAACGAAGAAGTTATTGTAGTTTGAACAAAAAAATACGGCTTCTACACTAGGCGGAATTCAAATATGGGGATGCGGTAGCCTGTTATTTTCTAAGTACAACTGTCAGTCTCCATGAAAAACTACAATGTATGTTCAAAATTCTTATTTTTCAAATTTATATTAAAATTTAATGTTTTTAATAAGTGGTTAAATGCGTTACCAATTTATAACCCTTTAAAAATGGGTCAACCCAACCCATAACTCATTTAATAATATTCATAAATGGGTTGACCCAACCCATTTATAATTAGGGTAAATGGATTAGGTTAATGGGTTGGGTCATATTTTGACAGGTCTATTCTCTATCTTGTAGCTCTGAAAAACAAATTCCATTCCTCATTACTATCTATCACCATGTCATTCCTTCCTACTTTCGCTATCGGACTACTTCATAGCATAAAGATCTCATTACAGTTAGAAAATAAATGAAAGCAAGTCTCATTTTCCTACTGACAGAAAACATGGATAGGCTAATGTTCATTTCTATCGAAATCAGTTTAGTCTTGATTAGTAAAGCTTCTTTTAAAACTTTCCTGCAATGATCCTAATTTTAATTAACATTATTTAGACATTTAATTAGATAAATTAAATCAAATAATATAGAAGATTAAGAGAAGGTTGAGATTTGATAATTAAACTTGAGCAGTGCCTTATAAATGAACTAATGTAAGTAATTAAGCCTTAAGACAAGAAGGAGGAAAATTTGGAGGGTAAAATGGGAAGAGCTTTATTGTTATATCCTAAAACCCTCTCATTCTCCACTTTATTCATTCATTTGCATCTACAAACTAAATTAAAATTTAAGGAGTGTGGCCGGCCATTAAAGAGGAGAGAAACCAAAGATTAAAGCTTGGAGTGTCAAGACCAAGGGCTTAGGAAACTTCAGAAGGAAGCTCAGATGCTACAGGAGAAGCGGCCAACAAATGAGGTAGCTCAAACATTAGCAGATTGTAAGTGAAGTAAACAAAGTCACAAAACTGATTCACAACCAAGAGCACTACTTCTACACAACAAACAATATAATTATTACATATCACAGTATAATAATAAGTTCTTTATGATTCTTAAAATCAACAAGCACGTATTATCTACACAATCAAAGCACACACCGATATATTACAAGAAAAAGGAAAAAGAAAACGAAAAAGGGAGGAAATAATCTGTTTGCAATTACAAGAAAATAAAACACTCCATAGAGATAAGAGGATTATCTATATCTTCCATGACAGAATCTCCACTTCGATCCTTTACATTCTGCTTGCATACCGACGTGCAAGGACTCAAAGGTCGAATCCTTCCATCACCCTTCACACCAATTTTACGCCTATGCTTCATCGGACCAGTTAAAGAAGTCATTCTTTCACTCTTATAATCACCAGCCATCATGATCCGGTCTCTTCTTAAGCTCTTAGCTCTAATAACTGGTCTTTGTGGTGAATTCGACCGCTCTCTTTTAGATGCCAATTTGATTGAGTTTTGTTTCATAGGTTGATTGCTTCTTGGTTTCTGAACTGGAGTCCTATGTTTACGAGGATCTATAATATCAATGTGTGGGTTTTCCATTGCGCAAGATAACAAGAATTCATTCGTGTATGGCTTGAGTTTCACGATTGGTTTTTTACAAGATAACCCACTAGTGCTTGCAACTGAAAATGATGAAGTATAATTTGATGCTGAAGAAGAAGAAGAAGAAGAAGGAGAGGTTCCTCGCTTTGGAGGATGATTATGTTGTGAAATTACCTGTTTATCTTCAGGTTGAGGGAGACTCGTATCCTTATCAGTAGGATGAAAGCAGCATTTGCTAATACAAATGCCCATATCATTGTAGTTTAAGATTTTTATATATTTAGAAAGAAAAAAATCGGGCTTTTGAATATAAATGTATATGGAGTGAATTTAAAGAGAACGTGACGAGGTTTGAATACTTGTTGGCGGTGGATTAGGAAACCCGTTGGCCAACGGATATATTTATGTGGAAATGACGAGTAGTGCTTTAATCATGTGATTCGGCTTTTGCTTTTCTCACGCTCATAAATCAAGAGCGGAACGATCAGCACAATTGCATGCCTGACAATAATGATGTCCCCAGATATTTCCAAAATCAATAAAAATGCCGTACTCAGTAACATATTTTGATGATAATTGCAATCAAAAACAAACTTGAAGATATAAATACAAATACGACTTGCGAGCAGTTTTTGATTGCATTTTGATGACTTCGAATCTAGAAATAATTTAGTTTGTTTAGAGTCTGTTTGGAAACTTCCTCCTGAAATATTTTACAACGTTAACCTACTAAGCAAAAAATGTACGGTATGTAGGTACAACATGTTGAGCTACTTATTTTGAAACCTAGGTGGCCAAAGAGGAATGTGTTTTTACTCTGGAAATGGGGCAGCGAAAACAGAAAAAGGGCAGTGAAAGAAAAATGAGAACATGTCAAATTGGCCAATTTTATTTAAACATGAAAATAGCCCAGTGAAGAAGTTGTAAAAAATTTTTTTAATTTGAATGACACTTTTTAACGTGAACATAAAATGATGATTGCAACTATCATTCTGTAATTTACACTAAAAAATGTCTTTTAGCCTAAAAATCAAACTTCTTGTCTTTGAAATTAAATTTTTCTCTAACATTTTCCTGAGTCTAAATAACCCTTTTATAAAAATATCAAATTACATCGGATGCGGTGTCGGATCCGTACTGCATGCATCGGACGTGGACTATCCAATTTTCTTTCGCTTCATCGATTGACCAAAATGGTCATAATCCACTTCAATGCTTCTAACGTTTCTGAAGTCTAATTTAGGCAATTCAACGACTACGAGCTCACCCTTGTTATAATGGTTTTCATTAGAATGTCAACATTTTTATGCAAGGGCAGAGGTACAAATACAATATGCCTAGAATGCCCTGCCTCAAATTTCAAATTCTTCCAGAATTTTTAAGCTGTCTGAATTGATCCAATCAATAAAGCTCACTTTATGCATACGCATACAAAATATCACTTCTTCCGTTCAAAATAGCCTCTTAAAATTAATTTATAACTTGATTGATAAATTGTTTATCATTTTGCATATGATTTGTAAACACTATTTATTTTAACATCTTTTTTACTTGGTATAACTTATATCAACTGAAAAGGGGATTTTTACTCCAAATGCGGCTTTTTTATGCAGTGTAATAAGTTTTAAATACAGTATTGCTGAAAAATTAGTTTTAAAGACAATTTACAATAAAATAATAAGTTCATCCTCAATAAATTTTTTGTCCTGTAATTTAAGAAAAATAAGGAGGAAATCCTGTCTATTTAAAATTTCATGCTTTCATTCTTTCAAACATAAAAGAAAATGAATAAACAAACTTCTTGTTTCTTCGAAGCATCAAAATTTATATTATAAGCTCTGTTTTATGTTGTTCTCTTCTTCCTAATCTTTTATTGTGAATCTTAAGTGAATATATTTCAAAATATATTTATGATGAAGTTCAGATGTATATCTCAACTTTTTAATTTGTGAAATTATATTCCAAATTGTATGATGCGCTCATTTTCTATGCTCTTATGTCTTCAAGTGTAGGGTTGATTACACATTTAAGAAGAAGTGATTTATTGAGTAAAGGCAATTTGAGCCAAAATGATTGTTTGTTATATTAGGAAAGAGAAGAAAATAGCGTAAAGAGGAGCTAAGAGCAGCGAAGAGGGGGGAAAAAATTGTGGTCGTCGTTCATTTCACTTCAAATTGAGAGAAGAAATAAATGCATAGTTCCATATCACTTCAAAACAATGAGTGAGTAAGCAAGCAAGTTTGAAAATGCCGATTCAAGTGTAATGTCAAGAGTGCACTGATTTATTTGAAATATCAAACGTATATGCAGAATCGAATTACTTCGATTCTTGACTTTAGATGTCTGGATAAACTTTATATGCTCCTTTATCACTAATACTAGTGTATAACCCGTGTGTTGCACACGGTAATGTTGTTAGAATATAGTATTTACATTTTAATTATTATTAAAAATATATGTTATTATGCAATATATGATAAATTTATGGTGATATATTAATCATAAACTAAAATGACTTGTGACGTTCAGATATAAAGTTGACGGTTCAATACTTGCTGACCACATATCTCCGTAAAAATTAATATACTAACTCGAAAAAATTATAAATCAACATTGTTAATACTATATATATGTAAATAATTTATGTTATGTGATATGTATTTTTTACATGTACGACTGAATAAGTAACTTCACCATTTTGTTAATATGATTGTTGTATATATATTAAATTGTCATCTTTTTAAAGAATTTATAGATGGATTACTAAATATTAAATAACTGGATTTATTTGAATAATTTGAATTAATGATCAACATAACTAATTAAATATAAGAAGATAAATATAAAAAAGTCGAAGAAAATTGAGAAGACTTTGTACAAATTTGTAATTGAGAAACAACATAGATTTTATGATTAGCTTATCTACATGTGAAATTTTTTTTAATCAGGCATGTAAACTTTTATTCATTATTAAAGTTTTCACATCTAAATATTTTTTTCCTTGTATTTAACCACAGATTTCATATTCTTGTAGGTGGATCATACTTACAACTTTGATAATTGCAAAATAATGTTATGTAGCATCTAGTTGAGTTATGAGTTGGGTATGGTTTGATACCATGTTGAAAGTGAGAATGGTTATAAAATCTAACTTTTATCGGTGTAATTTGTGCATTCACATCGTAATGTTGTAAAATATAAATTTATCTTTTAAAGGTTGTTAAAAATGAAATTATATAATGTAATATACAATAAATTTTTTAAGATAGATCAATTAAAAATTAAAAGAGTTATTATTATCTATGTATATGTTTTATGTAAAATGATTTAAATATCTTTATATATCCGAATAAAGAAGAAATAATTTTATCATTTTTCTCATATACATGAATATTGTATATATTGAAATCCTCATATTTTTAAGATTTATTATATGGATTAATAGATATTAGTTAATCATATTTATTTAAATAATTTAAATTTAAGATTACACAATTAGTTAAATACATGGACTTGAATATAAAATGTTAGAAAATAATTGAGAAGGTTTCTAAATAGTTGTAAAAAACATAAAATTTTGGGTATTTGAAGTTAATAGAATTTTATAGTATAATGTATGATAAATTCATTTAGTAAATAAATTATAAAATAATTTTGTTATTATCATTTACGTATATAATTTATGTTATGTGATTTATATATATTTGCATTTAAATGTTTTTTTACCAATTTGTTGATGCGCCTATAGTATACATATTGAAAATTTCATCTTTTAGGATTAATTAATTATTAATGTTAGTTGACTAAGTTTATCAATTAGTTTAACTTTTGGATCGTGTAATTAATTTAAACGTGTGAACTGTAATGTAAAATTTCGGAAGAGAACCATGAAAGATTTGTAAATAATAGTAGATTCTTTTAGAATTAAGTATTTGAATGTAAAATAGTGTGAAAAGTTTAGTAGAACAATTGTAAAGTAGTAAATTATAGGATTTTGAAAATAAAATATCTACTTAAAGAGAATTAAGGAGAATGGAGATAATTCCTATAACTAATGAGAGAGGTTCAAATTCTTCCGCTTTACTATGACTTAATAGATATGATATATGTGCTCCTTAAAACCAAAAAGACAAGCATGCCACATCTTTAAAGGATCAACTTGCCTTAGCCCATTACAATGTTGGGCCAATACAGATAAATACCAAAGCTTCTCGATACAAGATTTTAACTGTAAGTTGCAAAGTTCAAATTTTAAACTGTAACCGGTCGTCCTAGAATATACAGGTATAAGTAATCAATGATGAGCAAACCCGCAGCTTGGGGGAGTGCTATTTTGTTCACACTATGTGAACAAAACATCACTCTCCATTGGTTGAAATCAGTGGGCTCCACATGGAGCCCACTGATTTCAACCAATTAGGACTCGTGTTTTGTTCACACTAGTGTGAACAAAATAGAATTCAGCTTGGGGCAGGGAAGCATTTTTGTTATGTAAAAAAAACATTCTACCTACAAAAGAATAAAAAGTTCGAAAGTATGACAAAGAATCGCATATTTGTTGAGTAGCAACACCAACCGATGCGTTACTAAGAGGTTATATGAAATAAAATATTATTCTTGGTACTTATTTCATAATTGAATTTAAAACATGTCCTTTAATCGCTAATTATATAAATTAGGTCTCTACTCCTTTAACATCACAGTCGACAATTATTATCTTTCGTCAACTCAATAATTGTCAATCTTTAAAACATAATAACTTTTTCTAAATTAATCGAATTTCAGAATCGTTTTCATTGAGAAAAATATACAGAAAAACATTAGCCGCCAGCGATTTTTTTTCCTCCAACGATCGTTCCCTCCGACCCTCTTTTTCGCTCGAGCTCCTTCCCTCACTGCCTGCTTATGGCGTCGCCCCTTCCTTGCAGTTCCCAACCACCATTAGCTCCGGATCCGCCGCCAATATCCCATGATACACCATCGGGTATTCCCCTGATTACACATATCGAACGACCTGATGACTCGAAAGATGGTTTTATTCAAGTCAAATCGAGGAAATGGAAAAAACAATAGAAAGTTTCGCATCCTACCCTTCTGGCTAGTCAAAACCCCTACTCCAAATATAGTAGGAGTCTTCGATCCCCTCCACTTAAGAATGTCCAAGTTAACTCTGGCCAGATCAATGATAATTCTAAGCGTTTCGTGAATTTCGCGAACAGAAATTCTGTTAACAGCTAGAACTTTTCTTCTTCATCGAGCCGGGCATGGAATGAAGTGGTAAAGGGTAACAACGTTCCAGTCTCCATTCCTTTAAAGTTCTATCGTCCGCGTGAATTTAATTCATTGAAATGTGCTAAAATGTCCATTGAAGTGATTCAGGATGCGAGAAAACAATGGGATAACGCAATTGTAATTTATGTTGTGGGACCTAAACCATATTACCCATATTTTAAGGACTATATTATCAGAGTATGGAAACCGAAAGACGAATTTTCTATATATTATAAGGAGAATGGGTTTTATGTCATTAAATTTAACAGTAAAAAAGATTGTGACCGTATCCTGGAATGTGGCCCCTGCTATTATAATAAAAAATTGATGATGATGAAAATGTGAACTCTTGGTATGCAACTTAACAAAGAACTACTCAACTCAATTTCGATCTGTGTTCGTTTTCCTAATTTACCACTTGACTATTGGACTGAAGAGGGAATTAGTCGTATCGCCTCAGTTCTTGGATCTCCTATAAAACTAGACAAAGTCACTGAAGGTTTTACAAAGATTGTGTAACGACCCATAAATTTCGATAATTTAAATTAGTTAATTTAATAAGATTTTGATAATTAAATTTGAAAGAAATAAAAATTGGAGATTTAGTAATGTAATAAATACTAAAATGAAATGTAACAAATGTTAATTCAAGTTAATTATTAACAACTTGAACGAAATTCCAATTAATTGAAATAATGTAAATGTTATACTTGGTTATAAATGAAATATAGGAAACAAATGTAAGTATTGAATTGATCAATGAAATATCACAAAATTAATGGTAATTGGATAAAATCAATATTATATGAGTAATTGTAACATTTGTTTGTAAGTAATGAACTTGTAAATGTAATTAAATGCAAACAATGACAATTATTATAAGTTACCTGTTATTTAGTTAGTTGAATTGAATTTGAAAATCAATTGTAAATAAATGAAATTAAATATTTGAATATCATGTTAATGGAGATTAAGATGAAATTTGAGAATATTAGTGTAATAAATCATGAACCAATGTTAATTTCACACATTTGATAATAATGGATTGAATAATAGGATGAAAGGTCAATTAAAAGGAATTATTGGAAATTAAATTTATAATTTCTGAATTTATTGAAATTGGAAGTAAAGATGGTAATTGTTGAAACAATTAACATTGAATTAACCTGAAAATTTGTTTTAAATTGTTATAAATGTCTAAGTAACCAAAAGTGATAAAATTTGTTAATTATAGAATCAGAATTGAAAAAGTGATTTAATTAATTAATTATTAATTTATTTAATTAACGTGAAAATAGCCATTTTGGCCACTGACTCGGATTTCGACAAAACTAGTTTCATCGGATCCGTAATGGTGAATTATTGTAGGATTTCAAGTTTTGTAACGATCAGACTTGTCGTTCGATCGTACGGGCTCGAAACGCCTTGAAATCAATTTAATTAAAATCAATTGAAATCAATTTGAAATAAGCTGATTTTATCATAACTTCTTCATACGATGGAATTAGGACCTGAAATCTGTTCCATTGTTTTTAAAATTATCAAAAGCATTTATTTTGATATATGGGATTACCCATTTTCATTCCGGAGACAGAACGGGTTTTCGGGCCATTTATCGTTCAACGTTATAATCAAATCTTATCCGTTCTTTCTATTTTCTGACCTATCTATAAATATCTTGTTATAAACCCTAGGATTTCTCAACTCAGTTTGTCTGTACGTACAATTTCATTTGTTCCTCTCTTTCTAATGGCAGAAAAACCCTAAATTATCCAATTCAATTTTAAATCAAATTTCAACTTCAAAAATTCAAACTCCTCAAACTATACCATATTATATATCGATTCGAAGCTCTCAACGAGCGCAAGCTAAATCTGCAGTTCGTTTTTCGATTGGAGTCACCAGTTGACCAGAAATTGTCGATCATTCACGGCCGTTCATAGGCCACAATTTCGATCCAACGGTGGATCTTCCACTAGGGGACGATCGGGAAGTTCAGAATTGTAGAGGCCGCGGAGTAAGTCGTAGATCTGGCCTTGGTTCGTCGTCCGGAAGTTTAGAGTTCGCCAGAAACGCCTCAAATGGCGCGACGGCGAAGACGTGCTCGGGGAGTGGCGAACGGTCGCGCTTGGACCTGGGGAGGCGGCTCGGCTAGCCAGGCACGGCGACGGGCTCTGATGAGGTCATCGGCGAACGTGGCAGTGGCGGTCTGAGGATTGTTGAGGCGGCTGTTAACGTGCGATATGGGTTTGTTACCTGTAGTGCGTGATTTAGGGTTCGGTGAGTTGTGCATATTACAATTTTGCCATTTGATTTAATTTTAATTTAAAATTTTAATTATACAATGTTCTGATATACATAACTTTTGCATATGAGGTCTGTATTACACGCGGTTTGTTCCGCTGAGATCGTATCAGAATTTCAGACATTTTGACGCTGGTTTGGACGAATTCGAAGACTGTTTGAATTTTTTGTTTAAATTGGATTCAAATTCAATTTAAATTCAAAGGTGAGTGTTTTAACCCACTCACAACTTCTAAAATTTCTTATGTTTGTTAAATTAAATTTACGATGTGATTAGAAATTTATTTATGACTGTTTGGTATATTTTAAATCATCATCTCAGTTAATTTGAATATATTTGAATTAAATCGTTATTTAATTTATTATTGAATATAAATTGCCAGTTAAATACTTGTATTGAATATAAATTGCTAGTTAAATACCTGTTATTGATTATCAGTTCTATATTGATATTTATTGATTGATTTGGATGATGTTTGTAATGGATGTTGATTTTGATATTGGATGAATGGATGTTGTATTTATATTGTTATAACTGCAAGTTCACTATGGGTTGAAATGATACATACCCGAATGATTAATGGATTAAGGAAAAATCGTTATGGGTTGAAATGATAGACTCAAGCGATTTTATGGATTTTATTTGGGATTGCGGTTTGAAAAGATATATAACCGTAATATTTTAAATTGCGAATTGAAATGATAAATATCCGTATCACTTGACCCTAGGGTAGAGAATTATATACGGACACCGGATTGGTTAAATTAAATGATTTTAAAGCTTTAAATTTTTGAATCCTTTTAAATGATATTTTGAAATAACATTGATTTATACGAATTGAATTATTATCGAAATTCAAGTTTACGATAAAATTGGAATTGGCTTAAAGGTATTGTGAAAAAGGATTTAATTGAAATTTCAAAGTTGAATTTGGAATAAAAAGTGAAATTTGTCAGAATTGAATTATTTTAAGTTGTTTGAAATATAACTTTGAAATATATTGAATTTGGAGTAATTTAAATTGATATTTCGAACATGGATTGGAGGCGATATTGAATTAAATATTTTATTGAGAATTAGAATTGGAAAATTTGAAATTGGGTTTTGGAATATTAAAATGGTCCAAATTACTGGAATGGAATAAATAGTTTAAATTGATATAAATTTCAAATTCATATTTTATATAAACTGTTTTAAAAATATATTATTTTAAAGACTTTAATTATTAAGATTTTCAACTTTTAAACTAATTAACATGTTTTAACTTATTTTAAATCCAATTAATCTATTTTAAAGCTATTTAATCTATTTTAATTATATTTAATCTATTTTAAATCTATATTAACTATTTATAACTATTTTCTTCTAAATTCCAAACTAAGTAAAATGGACAGGTTTATATTCAAATTCTCGATTTTTAAGTGAATACGGTTAATGATGTTATAACCAACGTTGGTAATTAAATAACATATTTGGTTCAATATGATAATTTTGAAATGAGAGTTTAACCTATTTTGGAAACACGACTTTTGAAAGGAAATATAATTTTGAACTATGACTTCAAATGTGATATGATTTCAAAGGTAAATATGAGTAATGATTTCAAAAGAGATATGATTTGAATTGAATATGATATTTTGATATCAATTATGAAATGGTTTTGGAAATGTAAAAGAACCATCCGGTGTGTAATAAGCGATTGGTTGTTAAAGAGACCGGGATCGGATATGGGCATACTATCTGTCGATACCGAAAACCACTTTGACAACTGTGTACGCGGTGGAGGTTCCAGAATGAAGTAGGATGGTGGCGATGATCCTATATGAGGTATATACGTGGACCCGACTCCCGTGAGTTGGCATAAGGTGGCTAAAACAGGAGCAATTGACGGGCCAATGAGGTAGCTCCTCTGAGCGGACACACTCCATCGATCTATATTCTGACTTTGCGATTTATTTGGTGGTCACCCTTCGATTTTACTCGGGAGTGTGTTACGAGTTGGGCGGTAGTTGCGGCTATGCGTTACCAACAGTTCGGAAGTGTAATTGGTATATCTACCCTGGCATTGCCTAGTTGTGCCATGTCACCTAACTTAGCGCACCTTCTACGAGTTTGTTTTATGTTGTACCTATGTGGTATCCTCTGGCAACTCCAGTTTACGGGGAGTTACGGTACTGTATAGACTATTGGCATACCTAAAAATGTGTTAAGGTGGAAAATGTAAAGCCTTAACGCTATTTTTAAATAGTATACTTTACTGTAGACATAATATAATAGCGTATTGTACTACATAGTAGATAGTTTAACGGATCCTTAGGAGATGTGAATCTCGAACATCTCTTAAGTTACTGCACTCACGTTAGACACTGGATAGGAGATGTCAAAACCCGTAAACATCTCCGACGCCGTTTATACTCATATTTATTTACCGTTGATTTAACCCACATAAGATCTTTTAGTTCTGACTCGAGTGTTTTGTCTTTTCAATTTGCTCGGGTCAGCCTGAGCATTTCAGGATTTGAAGACCTTATTTCTGGAGGACGAAGATGAAGATTGTATTATTATTATTTACTATATTATTCCACTGCATCACACTGTTCCGCTGCAATGTTATGTATTTATCTCTGATATGTGTAACTTTGATTTTTGTATTGGATAAGTATAAGCAAATGTTTTGTAAACAGCTTCATGAACTGTTATTTGATTATTATGTTTTGTCATTCCGCTGCGAGATTCTGTTTTGTTTTTATTTCTTTCTCCTTTTCTTATTCACCCCAAATAACAATTCGCCCTTCTGTATGGTTTGAGTCGACACGTGTGTCTGCTTAAAGCGTACAAAAAGGCGGGATGTTACAGATTGCATATGCTAGAGTCTTGATTGAAATCGATAACTCTTTCGAATTCCCAAATAAAATTCCAATTCTATCTGAGAAGGATGAAATCAATTGGCAAGAAGTGGCGTATGAATGGAAACCGTCTATCTGTCCGAACTGCTCTAGTTTTGGTCACAATGAAACTCACTGTCAATTTCAGAAGATGTTGGTACCAAAAGAGTCTCAGCAAAATCATTCCAAAGAAAGCACTGACATGAACATTGATGTGAATCCCAACACAGAAATCAATTTGAGCAACAAATCAAATGAACACGTGTCTATTTTAGAAACAGATAAAGCAAAACAGGGAATTTTGTCTAACAACGGTCAAAATGATGGGGAAATATATATGGAGAGATCACAGCAAGATCAGGTAGTTCATACAGTCCAGTCAGAAACAGAATGCACGAACGTTCATACAAATAATGTTCAGACTATTAATGATATAGAATTAAACACAGAAATACATTCTCATATTAGCTGTTATAAGGAGAACTGTTACAACAACTCTGGCTTGACTGGTACGTCGTATGTCTCTCCATCCTTCCCTGATACCGATGAACATATATCTGAAAATCTGCCTACTACTAGATCAAGAGCAACTCGCAAAATTAGATCGGAAGAAGTGCCATTTGAATTCAAAGCTACTTCATCAGCCGATGTAATTGAGAAACCCATTTGGAACGTATTGGTTAATCAGTTGAAAGGTAAAAGTAAAAAGACAAAAAAGCTAAGGGCCTGTTTGGTTTGCTATTTTCAAACCATTTTCAATTTTCAATTTTCAAAAACGATGAAAACTCGTTTCTTTTACCATTTTGCAAAACTCATTTTGAAAATTTATCATTTTCGAAAATGGGCTTATTATAAGAAACTGAAAATGATTTTTTTTTTCTTTTCCATGTTTTTTCAGGGTCAACAAAAAAATTCAAAACCCAAAATTGAAAAAGCAAACAAACGCAGCTTAACCTGCTTTCATTTTCTCTGGCCGCAAAAATCGTATATTCCAGATTTTCATCCGTCGTCCACAAATCAGGTAAAATCATGAAATCTGTTCATTTCATACTTCATTTACTTCAATTGATAAAATTATCAAGTTTATAACTCTTTAATGCAGCGGTTCAATACCTATTCGATTATTTAGGGTATGGATTAGGATTTCTTTTTTAATTTGGTTTTGTATGTTTTAGGATTGTTTATTTAGGGTTTTGTATGTAATTCAATTCGATTCAATACCTATTCGCTCCAGTGCACTTTCAAAGTGGTTGTTTATTTAGGTTTTTTTTTAATAAGGCGTAAATCCTATGTGTTGCGCTTGTTAAAACGCAATTAAGAGGAATTAAAACATATAATCGTTTAGACTGATGTGTGCGTATCAAGCATGGCAGTACGAACTGAAATGCCAGTTGATGCAGAGGAAGGGAGTGTAAGGTGTTAGCTAAAATTGGCAAGAATGGTTATGTAAAAGCGTAGACTAGGTTTTGGTTCTTAGCAGAGAGTTAGGGGAATGAGTATATTGGCTGACAAGTAGCAGTTCTTTTGTTAAGCATGAAGTGCTGAAACGTGAGCTGAAATAAGTATAAGTCCTTGAAGCCCCAAAAAGATGAAGTGCTGAAGTGATATGCGTTGGAATGTAACAAATGGGTCTGAAAAGAATCAAGCTGTTGTTGGTTTATGTGAAGTTGAGAGTAGTTAAGATGAAGTGTGTGCAGTAAGCGAAGTAAGAGCTGAAATCATGTAGTAAACACAGGACAAAAGCAATACTATGAACAACAAAGAAATCCAAATATCTAAATTACAGAGAACTACCATAAAATAAAATCAAACAATGTTTTACTACTCAGTGCACTATATTAACAATGTTTGAACTGCTTACTAATTGCTCTTATTTTTAGTCAAGGATAACATATTAATATCGAGGCCACTTTATGTCTCTTCAATTTTTAGTTTTCCATATTTTATAACTTTTCACTCACCCTTTGTCAGTTGGATCTTCGCCACCAATATTGCATTACATTGACGTCTAGATTACCTAATACAAGTACATAAGCAAGATAAACCATATTTCACTATTGTCATAAATAAATTTCAAAATCATATAAATAGAAAGAATTAAAGAAGTAAACTAATTTCCCATAATATGGCTAAGAAACTAGTAAATTATGAAAGATGTTGTGCTATTGTTGACAAATACTTGAGGATGGCCTTTGAAAGTTTCCATCAACTAAGAGGATGGACCATAAACTTCTGGAAAAGTTGCAGGAGAAAAATAAGGGAGTATTTGATTATGTCTCTAAGTTGCAAAGTACACAACCATCAGCAGAAGCGAGGCCCATTTTGTATAGCTTGTCCTTTGTTAGTGTTTGCAATTGGTACAATTTGCTTGAGTTGATAAACCATCTCACTACCAGATGCTATGTGGAATCGGGACCATACCTGCATTATTTACTACATTGTACGCCTTTACCTGAACATTGATTAAAACATTAAAAATGATATATTCTTCAAATGATACTCAATGATAGCAATAAAGGAAAAGTAGGATGAAGCAGCCGCCAACTGCATATTATCTGTTGTTTGTTCAATGGTCAATGTTTGATTTGGCATATAAAATAAATTTACGCTTTTAAATGCAACATTAAATTTGTGTGCATAGAAGTATCTAGAAGTTGGTTCGAACAAAATTTCAAAAGATGATCGGTTTCCATTATAACGGACGAGAAAGACTACGTGGAAAGGAAGATTTGTTCAAAACCTCAACCTGACCTGACTTGGGGTTTAGTCTGTGTTGGTTACGATAAATTAGCTATCAATATATTCAACTCTGTGCTCTCAAATTCAGTATTTTAATAGCTAAGCTGTTTTTTTTACATTTTCTTTTTATGCACTCATTTACCTTATTAGGTATATATTTCCATTCTGATAAATCAGCAATGCCAACTGAACATTAGAAGTTGCATGATGCTTAACGTTGTAATGGATGTCTCAATTTTAACTTTGCTTTCATTTTAATGCTATTTTGTAGCGTGATGATGCAAATTCTACGGTGAATATGATTTCATTTCTAAAGGAATAGTTACAAAAATAGTTCAGAGAATCTTTGAATGCATAACTAATAGCCGTGTCTGATATTAATGTAATTTTGCTTTCTGTGGTGTGTTTAGTTGTTGAAACCAGAAGTGTGTCATCTTTGGAATATGATTGTTGATATAGACACCAAGGATACGTGAACCTGTTTCTGTAAAAAAAGTTTATCCGAAATATCTTGTAGGTTTTTGAGAACTCAGTTATCAATTTCTTTTACTTGCACGACTATTTTACGGATTAGTTGACCATCTTCACTGCCAACAAAAAGGAATATTTGTTGAAAAATGCACTGCGAGGTAAGGTAATTATTTAGATTTGTAATATCGAAAATCTGTAATTGTAATTAGTTATATAATTTAACTTGTACTCTCAATTCAATATCCTGATAGTTGAGCTGTTATTTTTTTTTACCTTTTATGGGCCGATTTACCTTCTTATGTTTATTTTCCATTCTGACAAATCAGATATGTTAACTGAATATCAGAAGTTGCGTGATGCTTAATTTTGTCATGGATATCTCTATTTTAGCTTCAATATTATTTTAATGCTAATTTGTAGCCTGAAGATGCAAATTATACAGTGAATTGCTCTCCTTGTTATATCATTTTCCAAAGGAATAGTTCTAAATACAGGTCAGAAAGTCTTTGAATGCAGAAGTAATAGCCCTGTCTGATATATTTACGTAATTTTGCCTTTTCCTGTATTCAGTTGGTGAGAGCCTTGAGCCAAAGTCATCTTTGGAATATGACTGTTGATGTAGATACCAAAGATGTGTGACCCTGCTTGGCCGTGTTCCATAAATAAAAGTTTATTCAGAATACCTTGTAGGCTTTCAAGAACTCAGTTTTCAACTTTATTTTATATTTGAGAAATCAGTTATCAACATATCTAACTTACATGACTATTTTACAGATTGATTTACCATCTTCATTCCCAACAAAAAAGGAAAAATTGTAGAAAAATGCACTGCATGACAAGGTAAATAGTTTGAACTTGTTGCAGAATATCAAAGAATCGCCGTCTGTGGGAATCGAACCCACAACCACACGGTTAAAAACCGTGCGCTCTACCAGCTGAAATAAGACGGCAAGTTGTAAAATAAAGGAATTGTCTATTACCACTGAAACATGCAAACTCGAATTGACCCAATAGAAAAAAATTCAATATTTGTTTCAAACTGCAAACGTAGACTGATTGATCTAAGTCGAATATGATCTGCACAATTATCACAAAGACTTGTCAAATCTGACATGGAGACAATACAATAGTAATGAGAAATATAACAAGCAAGCGGTGTTATTATCCGTAACCAACATAGACTAAACCCCAAAATAGGACATAGATATCATTTACGTGATTATAACGGATGAGGAAGACTACGTGGAAAGGAAGATTTTCAATTATAAGCACTCGTCGTGTCGAAATATAATCAAGCGTTGTATTGGTGTTTTAAAAGCAAGATTTTCAATTCTAAAACTAATGACTAATTATCCACTTCATAGGCAAAGGCAAATTCCCATTGCTTGTTGTACATTACATAACTTTATTCTACAAGAACATGCTTTGGATGCTCTTTTCACACAATACTCATCTGAGAATATGGTATTTGAACATGCATTAGAGGCAAATCAAAATCAAGAAATCATATAATTTGATGTTAGTCAAACAACTCAAATGGGACATATCAGGGATCAAATTGCTATACAAATGTGGAATGATTACATAGCAACTCATCCATAAACCTAAATAGTTAAGTATGAAATTTGTCTTTCTTTATCTTTTCTTAATAGGAACTTGCTTTGCTAATGATAATAATTTTAACGATGTAGGTTATGAGTGAATGAGGCTACACAACCACTTACTCTTTCTTAATTGGTTAAGTTTCTCTTGCTTGCTTCTATGTATGCTTAGATAATTCTTGATTCCAATAATGATATTTGATTAGATTTGTGTAATGGTTGTATAATTTATCATTAACTTATGGGTCAATATTGAAAACTTTATCATGTTCGCATGTTTATCACTTCCTAAGTATATATATTGATATACTTGTATATTTGTATTTATCAGAAAAGAGAAGGCCTAGCATGAGGAATAAGCGCCACTTGAACAAAGCAAAGACTACTTGCCTATAAGATACATCAAAACATTTTCCCCTTCTTTTGTAGTGATACAATTGATATATCTTATCTATTTTGTAATGATTTTGGTTGAGATATGATTAATTTGTAGCATGACATGAGTTAGTCTCAGTTTGATATGGTTCACATACTGGTAGTTATTATTATTTTGTTATACTTGTCAATTTATGATTTTCCATTTCATGATTTTTTTTTGTTGGCCTCGTTTATTATCCACTTTCGCTTCTATATTTAATGGTCAAATTCTAATCAAATTTGAAATTGGCATTTTTGTTTTGGAATAGCATTTTTGATTTTTAATTTAAAAACTATTTTCAGAAACTGTAGAACCAAATACATTTTTCAAAATATTAAAACGCTCAAAATGAAAAACTGAAAATGGACTTTAAAAACTAGAAACCAAAAACTAAAAATGAAAACAAACAGGGCCTAAGTTTTCGGGGTCTACTACTCCCCTTCCTGACATTAGCAACCTAGAAATTGTCAATTAAACGAGTTTCCTATTTTGGAACATAAGGGGTATGAATGCCCCTGCTAAACAGTTGGAAATCTTACAACTGGTTAAGTGTAAAAAAAAATTCCATTTTTTGGAATTCTAGGAAATAAACTATCACTAGAAAATATTGACAAATTTATGGCCAGAATCAATAATTTATGGAAATTTTCTCATAATATTTTGACTGGTCATAACTACATAATTATAATCCTTTGGGATTCCTCCCAATGGTCAAGTATCATATTACATTCTACTGAACAATTTATAACATGTATTTTACATAATCCTGGTGGCCTTAGTATTTTATGTACCACAGTTTATGCTTTTAACGATGAAATGAAGCGCATGGAACTATGGAATTATTTGGTTGACCAATCGAAATTATTCAATCTTCCATGGATTGTAGCGGGCGATTTTAATGCTATTCTATTGACTAGAGATAGAATCAATAATGGGTTGTTTAATTCTATAGGCGAACATGAATTTATCAAGTGTATCCAGTTATCTAATCTGGTTGAGCCTAATTTTACAGGTAATTTCTAAACTTGGAGAGGTGGTCTAAACTTTTCGATTCATAGCAAAATTGATTGTGTATTTGTTAACTCTCTACGGTTGGATAGTTTCTCTCATTTTGGTATAAATTTTGGTAATCATTCGCTAAGTGACCATTCACCAATTTATATCAAATTTATTTTACACAGTAATCAGAAGTATAAAGTACCCTTCAAATAGAACAACTATTGGCACATGCAAGAGGGCTATCTCTCTTTAATTCAAGACTCTCTGCTGCTAAAATGCCTCGGCAATCCTCTGTACTCCCTTTTATGTAAGCTTAAGGCTGTCAATGCTGCACTGAAGACATGGAGTAAGAGTAAAAGCATATTCATACAATAGTTGCTAAATTAAAAAATGAAGCTAATGACTTATACAAGCTACTAGTTCAAAACCCTCTCAATGGGAATCTAATTGCATAATATTCTTCGCTGAATGATCAGATTCAATATATAATGAGAAATATTGCTATTGAAAATGATCAGAGAATGAAGTTATATTAGTTAACTAAAGGAGATAGACCTTCAAATTTCTTTTACAGTAGGGTTAATAAACCTTTACCTAAGAGAAGGAGTAATTTTATGCTTAATTCCGGTGGATTATGGGTTTCAGCATCAGATAAACTTGCAGAAGAAGCAGTTAAAAACTTCTCAGACTTGTTTAACTCATCACAGGCTACTAATCAATTTCCAGACATTATTTGCAAGAAAATCCTCTCTGATCAAGCTAAGATTAACTTATGTAAATAATTTCAGCTAGAGGAATTAAAAACTGCAATTTTTCAGATCAATGGCAACAACACACCAGGGCCAGATGGCATCAATGCCAAATTTTATAAAATACATTGGGAACAACTAAAAACTGACATATTGGAGGCCATGAATGGCATTCTTCTCTCAGGTAAAATAATTAGAGAAATTAATCATACTTTCATTTGCCTCATTCCGAAGAAACCTAATGCAGTTGACATTATTGATTATAGGCCAATTTCTCTTTGCAATTTTCTTATAAAATATTAGCCAACCTCCTATGCAACAGAATGAAAGATTATACTGATGAACTTATCTCATATAATCAGAATGCTTTCATTCCTGGTAGATTAATCACTGAAAATTATTTACTAGCATATGAAATGGTGAGAGGCTTTAATAGGAAAAATTCTAACAATTTTTGTCTAAAAATTGATTTGAATAAAGCCTATGCTAAAATTAATAGACAGTTTATTCATCACATGCTGATTTCAATGGGGTTCCCTTTGGTCTTATCTAATCTTATTTATGAATTCATTTCTACTCCTTCTTTTTCGGTGCTAATTGATGGCTCCTCGTCTGGGTTCATGGAAAGTTCGAGAGGATTAAGACAAGGTGACCCTCCCTCTCCGTACTTATTTTCTATTGCAATGGAGTTTCTTACTATTTTCCTTGATGTGGAATATATGAGAGGTAATTTTTCCTCCGTATACAAAATTGAGCCTATGATCACACATCATTTATATGTGGATGACATTTTGATAATGGCCAAAGCTAGTACAACAAATGCACAGACCATTCAGCACATTTTCAACAACTAAAATTTCTATCTGGTCTTGACCTTAATGAAAACAAATCAATTTTTTTTAGTAAAGGAGCATCCCATAAACAACAAATTGCAGACATGTTAAACATCAAAATTAGTCAACTCTATGTTGTTTATTTAGGCATCCCTTTATCAAGCAATAAACTTAAAACAAGAGACTTGGATGTTTAATTGACAAAATGAACAAAAAATTCAATCATTAGAACAACAAAATGCTCAATATAAGTGGAAGAATTGACTTATAAAAACTGTTATTCACCCAATGATTCAATTTTGGATGCAATTTTCCCAATTCCCTGTTGCTGTCATGTAAAAAATTAATTCGATTTGTGCTAATTTTATATGGAAATCTAGAACATGTAAGATGTCTTGGGAAAATGTGTGTAAAACCACTAAAGAGGGTGGACTCGGTATTAGAAAAATTAAGGACATAGCTAAAGCAATTGCTAAGAAACTGGTTTGGAAATTCATACAGAGGGACTCCTTATGGGCTAAGTGGATGTGTAATAGATACTGCAAGAACAAAAAATTTTGGACAGTGAATATAGATAATAATGCTTCCTATTCTTGGAAATCTTTACTCAGAGCAAGAAATTGGTGCAGAGGGATAATTGACAGATAAATCAGTAATGGAGACAATACAGATGTGTGGCTAGATCCTTGGCTTAATGGTTATTCACTGGTGGATATACTGGGGTGGAATTACTTGAATATGTCAGGTAATCGCAGCAGAAAAGTATCCTCTCTGCTATCTGGTAATGACTGGAAAAGTCAATTAGATGGTATTCCTAATCAAGTGCATAACATTGTCCATAGCATTAGATTACACAGTCAAAATTCGAAGGATTTTTGGTTCTGGACTCCTACTAATAATAGTAATTTCACTTTGAGCTCGGCATGGAATCATATCAGGTGCAAATATACATAGTTAAATTGGGCTAACATCATTTGGGATAAATACAGTGCGCCAAAAATGTCAATCTGTGCTTTATTGGCTAGATTAAACAAGCTGAACACCAAAAATAGAATTAACAGGTGGAATTATGATATTAATCAAACCTGTGTGCTTTTTTTGAATAATATCGAAGACAATGATCATTTATTCTTTAACTACAGCTATTCGAGATAGTTACTTGATGATATTATGACTAAACTCAAAATCAACTATGGGAACTGCTCTGATATTGAGCATGTCTTAGATACTATTTGTCATAATCAGAAAGGCAATCTATTCCATAATCATCTCATAAATGTAACTATTACTACCCTAATTTGGCATATATGGTGCGAAAGGAACACTAGAATTTTCAAAGGAATTGAATCACCAATTCAAGTAAGAAACTTACTTATAATGCAAGACTGCAAACAATTAATGCAGTATAAATTGGATGATACAAAAATAAGTACAGAGTTAGAACTTATCCTCTCGAATTTTGGAATCTCTGCTGACCATCAATTCAACCATCGTCCTCCTTGAACGTGCTATAGCCAAGGACCTTAAAGTAGAAGGAGATGCTCCAGTTTGCTCATCCTTGTTTCAATGAAAAAGGGGCTTTCACCTTCGAAGACTCGCCATTATTGATTATTTCAGATCTGAAGAGTATTTTTTTTTGTCAAAAGTGATTTACTCTCTCTCCAGAAACCGAAGTGAAGACAACCTATCCTCTCGATTTTTTATTTTTGTTTTGTGACGTTGCTTCTGTCACGTTGTTTGTATTTTCCTTCAGTGGTTTTTGTTTTTTTCTTTATTGTTTTGCCGAGCCAAGATGTTCGTACTGATGGTTTTGAGTGTCTCCCACTTTGTTTTAATCCTCCATCTGTTTGACATTTTGGTTTCAGGCTTTGCATTATATGTTGTATGGTTTATATATGGACATGATATGTACTCTTTTTCCTTAGCAAGGCACCCACTTAGGTTGGGGGTTGCAAGGTTTTAATGAGGCATATTATGGACGTATATCTATACATTTCTTGTTAATAAAGTATCTTTTTTCAAAAAAAGAATCGTTTTCACCGTCAAATCACAAATTTAATAAACGTTTTCATGATATTTATTGTTGATACCTAAAAATAAAATTTCAAAAAACATAATTTTAAACAGCAGTTTTTAATTACATTTTAGTAATTTAGTTAATAACTGCATTTTTAATAATGCAGTTCTTAACTACATTATAAAAATACAGTTAAAAATTGCATTTTAACACACCATTAAAATGCAGTTTTAACTGCATTTTAGTAATTCAGTAAAAAAAACTGCACCTAATGCAGTTAAAACTACGTTTTAGTATGTAGTTTTTGACTCTGTTTCTTAAATGCAATTAAAGCTGCATTATAATAACGCAGTCAAAACCGCATTATTATAATGCAGTTTTTAACTCGACGCGAAGCGGCGCAGCCGCGCAGCGGCTCGACGCGAAGCGGCGCACCGGACGTGCGTACGCTCGATCCGTATGCTCGTTCCCGACCCAAGAAATGCAGTCAAAAACTGCACACTAAAATGGAGTTTTAAAGGTGCAGTTTTTCAAAAAAAATTAAAAATTACTACATTAAATTTTCAAAAATTTGAATTTGGAAACATGAGTTTCATAATTTTAATTTTTACATATATATAATACCTATCATTAGAAATAATAAAATTTGCGATTTAACGGTGAAAACAGTTTGTTAATCCGATGTTTGTAGAATAAGTTATTGTTTTTTAAAGATTGATAATTAATGAGGTGCGTGTAACGATCCACCTTTTTGGACGGTTTAAATCGACAATAAACTACACATGTCAAACTCAAACCATTCAAAAAGGAGGATTGTTATGGGGTAAATAAGAAAAAGAAGAGAAAAGAAAGAAAAACAGAACACAAAATCTCACAACAGAATGACAAAATATAATAATCAAATAAACAGTTCATGAAACTGTTTACAAATAACATTTGATTACACTTTTACAATACATATCAGAGTTACATACAACAGGAATAAATAAATGCAGTGGAACAATATGATGCGGTGGTATAAATAAAATACATAGTAAAAATATACTGAATCTTCGTCTTCGTCCTCCAGAAAATAGTCTTCAATACATTGAAAAGCTCAGACTGACCCAAACGAATTGAAAAGACAAAAATCTCGAGTTAGAACTAAAAGATCTTATGTAAGTTAAATCAACAGTAAATAAATATGAGTGTAATGGCGTCAGAGAGGTTTACGGGGTTTGACATCTCCTATCCAGTGTCTAACGTGAGTGTAATAACTTAAGAGTTGTTCGGGATTCCATCTCCTAAGGATCCGTTAAACTATCTACATACATAGTACAATACGCTATTATAACAGTGTCTACAGTAAAGTATTAAAATAGTGTTAAGGCGTTACCCATATCTCCCTTAACACATTTTATACAATGTCCTAGTCTATACAGTACTGTAAACTCCACCGTAAACTGGTGGGCTATCTGGGAGCACTCCGTAGGTATGACACAAACCAAACTCATAATGGGCGCGATAAGGCATGTGACAAGGCGTGCGAGGCAATGCCAGGGTAGGATTCTACCGTTTGCACTCCCGGACTGGTGGTAACGCATAGCAGCTACTACCGCCCACCTCGGAACACACTCCCATAATCAAAATCGAGGGGTGGCCACCGAATCAATCACAAAGTCATAGTATGGTATCGAAGAAATGTGCCCAATAGGAGGAGCGACCTCACTTGGCCCGGTATAGCTCCTGTTTTAGCCACATCAAGCTGACTCGCGGGAGCCTGTGCCACGTAAATACCTCATACAGAATCGTTCGCCAAACCATCCTACTTCATTCTGGAATCTCCACTACGTACACAGTTGTTAAAGTGGTTTTCGATATTGGCAGAGAGTATGACAATATCCGATCCCGGTCTCTTTAACAACCAAACGCTTATTTTACACCGGATGGTTCTTTTACATTTTCAAAATCAATCCATAATTGGTATCAAAATATCATATTCTCAAAACCATATTACTTTCGAAATCATATTCACTTTCGAAATCATACTCACTTTCGAAATCATATCGACAAAATAGGTTAAATCCTCATTTCAAAATCAGCATATTTACTCAAATATGTCATTTCACTAGAAAATATCATTTCAAATCCTAACTTAGATTATAACATCATTTAACCATATTCGCTTTAAATCAAGGATTTAAATATAACCAATTCAACCTTGCACCGTGTGAAATTTAGAAATATAGTTCAGATAGTCATAAACAATTTAAAAATAGTTAAAATTATTTAAAATAGTTAAAATAGTTTAAAATTGTTAAAATAGTTTAAAATAGTTTAAATGGTTTAAAATAGATTAAAATAGTTTAATATAGTTTAAATAGTTTAATATAGTTTAAAATAGTTTAAAATAGATTAATATAGTTTAAATAGATTAATTTTTTGAAAACCTTAGTAATCAAGATTTTTAAAATAATAAATCTTTAAACGGTTTATATTAAATAATCAATTTGAAATTAATATCAAAATTAAGCCATTTCTTTCATTTCAACACATCTGGACCATGTCCAGCTTTCAAATCAACTAACTAAAATTAGTCTTTCAAATTAGGACCAGGTTGAAATCTGTTATGAACAGCATCATATCGCCTAATCAAGATGCATTTTTGCCAGGTCGTAACATTTTAGATAATGTCCTATTGGCTCATGAACTGCTGTATGGGTATAACAATAAGAACTCTTCTCCTAAAGCTATGCTGAAATTGGACATCATGAAGGCTTTCGACATGCTTCGGAGGGAAGCCATTGTAAAAGTTATGCAGTGTATGAATTTTCCTGCTTCATTCATTGCATGGATTGTTGAGTGTCTCTCCTCCGTTCGTTTCTTGGTCAACGTTAATGGCTCCAGTGTTGGTTTCTTCGGAAGTAGGCATGGTATCCGTCAGGGGGACCCAATATCGCCATATATATTCATCCTCATCATGGAACTTCTCATGCAACTGTTTAAAAATAAAATGACTTCTGGACACATCAGTCTCCACCCAAGATGCACTAACCCGGAGATCTTTTCATTAATGTTCGCTGATGACCTTGTTATTTTCTGTTCTCCTGACAACTCTACTATGCACGCCATTATGGATGTTCTTCATGTCTTTCATGCAATAACTGGTCTATCTGTCAATCACCGCAAATCTGAAATGATAACTTCTGGCCTCACATCAACCCAAAACAATGCTATTAGGGATATCACTGGTTTACAGTTTAGTAATAACACAATCTCTTATCTTGGTCTTCCCCTTACTTTCGCCAAAATTACTGTCAACCAATGTTTACCCATATATGAAAAGATCATCTCTAGACTCGAATCCTGGTCAAGCAAATTGTTGAGCCAAGCTGGAAGAATTACTCTATCTAAGTCAGTTATCTTCTCCATACAAGTCTATTGGGCTAGAACGTTCATACTACCTCAGAAACTCATCAACATGATTCGTTCCGCTATCATGGGATTTATTTGGACTGGCAAAACTCTGGGACGATATATAGCCCCTATTAGTTACAAGAAATTAGAAAGGCCTATTACTAATGGTGGCCTTGGAATTATCAACATGCTACACTGGAATCGTTCAGCTATGGCTCGACTAATTTTCGACTGCATTACTGCCAAAAGTAACATATGGGTTAAATGGTCCACTGTTCATGTTCTTCGCGGCGGCAACTTCTGGAAAATGGCTACTCCTACTAAGATCAGTTGGACATGGAGATCTATTTTCAAGCTTAAGGAAGCTATCCTACCTCTTGTTCGATACCCACTTAACCATAGTGCTGCCATCAGTTTTTGGGACGATCCCTGGATAGGACTTGGGGTTATCTTAAGGCGTGTTCTTTCATACGCTGAGTTAGTGCAATCTGGTGTGAGACAGGAAGCGACTGTTCAGAGCTTCATCCAAGGCAATACCATTCGTCTCCCGAGGACTTCCAGCTTTAGAATACAACAACTTTGGAATAGGGCGGCTCAGTGTGATATTACAAATGATAGTAGCAGCTATGTCCAGTGGGGTAAAAACGTTAACAGGTTCAGTATCAAGGAAACTTACTCTTTCCTGTCTGGGCCTTTTGGAGAGAAATGTAAATGGAGGCGACGCATATGGAGCACTGATAATGTTCAGACAGACAATCTTCTTCATTGGAAAGTGATGAACAGGGCGCTCAATACTAAGATTAAGCATCTCACCAAAGGTGTTCCTGTTACTGTAGGTTGTGTCTACTGCCATCATTCTCCTGAGATGGTAGAGCATTTGTTTTTTGAGTGCGCTTATCTGAATGCTCTTTGGAAGACTTGGATCAGGAGAATAGGTAGAAACTGGAAAGGTTATAACAATGTTGTGCAGTGGAAGTACATCTACGATAACACTGGAGGTAAAGGTGATTCGAGTAGACTCTTCCTATTCGTCGTCAAAAGATTCATGAAAGTGGTATGGGACGAAAGAAACCGTCGTGTTTTCCAACCGGAAAAGAGTTTCACCCCTGTCTTGTTCGAGAAGCATATGATGAGGGAAATTAGACGTGACCTTTGCCATGTTTCTTTTGCTTTTGACCCTGGCATTTTCTGTTAGTTTCCTTTTAAAATTTCAGATCTTTGTTGTGTTTTCTTTGTCTTCCCCAGTGATTGTTGCACTTTGTTTTCCCTCGTATTTCTTGCAAGTTTGACTTGTGTTTCCTCCTACTTTCGAGTGTAGCAATAAAATGGTAGGGGACCATTTAACCCCGTCGGCTTTGCCAAAAAAAAATTAGTCTTTCAATTCAGATTCTCATTTAAAACCATTTAATAAATATAGATTTCAAATCCATGTTTGAATTATCAATTTAAACCACTTCAAATTTAATATATTTCAAAGTTATATTCGAACATTTTCAATAACTCAATTTCGATAAATTTCATTTATACTTCAAAATTCAACTTTGAAATTTCCATTTTAATTCTTTAAACAATTCATTAAATCAATTCCAATTTCAACATTTAACGTTAGGATTTTCGAAAAATAATTCAGTTTATATAAATCAAATTCTATTTTCAAGATATCATTTAACTGAATTCAAAATTTAAGGATTTAAAAATCATTTAATTTAACCAATACGGTGTCCGTATATAATTTTCTACTCTATGGTCAAGTGATACGGATATATATCATTTCAACCGGCAATAATTTTAAATTTTACGGGTATATGTCATTTCAACCCGCAATCCCAAAATAAATTCAAAATCCATAAAATCGCCCGTGTTTATCATTTCAACCCATAACAATTTTTCCCTAATCTATAGATCGTTCGGGTATGTATCATTTCAACCCACAGTGATTTTTTTTCTTCTAACAATAAACTAAGGGAACTTGCAGAAACAATATATAAATATAACGTTCAGTCATCCATTATCAACAATTAACCATCCATCACAATCATCATTCAAAACAACCAATAAACAATAACAAGTGACTGATTATCGATAATAGGTATTAACTGGCAATTTAAAATTTAATATTAAATTAATGGCGATTAAATTCAATAAAAGTCAGATTTAACTGGAATTCCAATTTAAATATACCAAACATCAACCAATCAATTTCTAATCAGATCATAAATTCAATTTAACTAACATAAGATAATTTAGTAGTTGTGAGTGGGTTAAAACACTCACCTTTGATTTTTCGACGATTTTAAAATCCAAAAACAGCCCAAAATCTAACAGTCTTAGAATTCATTCAAACAAGTTTTATAACGTCCGGAATTTCGATACGATCCCAGGGGAACAAACCGCGCGTGAATCCGAGCTCGTATGAAAAAGATACGTCGATTAGAAGTCATATGATATATTTTAAAATAATAAAAATAAATAAAAGAGAAACACGTACCTGACTCGACACATCACCCTCGTTCACAGTAAACCCTAGCACAAAATCACGTACGACCTTTCTCGTTTGAACCGAAACCTGGCCGTCGCTTCTAGATCCAAAAACGCCACCTCATCCATTGCCTAGGATCAGATCCGACCTCGCCGCCGCCTCCACTGAGTCAGGCCGACCCTAGCATGGCCTCGCGCACCTCCTCCAGTAGCCTCCGGAACCACGCCACCGCTAGTCATAAAAACCCAAATTGTGGCGAATTGGAGACCATCTAGCATGAATGAACGACACCCCAAGGACCTGCTCGACTCCACCTTCCCGACGCCACCTCCCGATCATCAAACGGTTGACGATCCACCGTTTGATCGTAAACCCTAGAAATGGACGGTCGAGGTTCATCCTCATTTCTGATCAAACGGTGACTCAAATCGAAAAACGAACAACAACAGTGGATTGCGCTCGTCGGGAGCTTTCCAACGATATATAATATGATAGGGTTTTGAGGAGTTTGATTTTTTTGAAATTGGATTTGAAATTGAATTAGGGTTTGGATTTGCAGCCATTAGAAGAAGGAAGGAGCTGTTGGTTGAAAAGACTGCTAGGGTTAAAAAATCTATTTATATGGACAAGGCCCGATAAGAAAGAATGAACATATTGAATTGGTTCGAAACGGCAATAACGACCCGAAAAGCCTGTTCCGCTTCCGAAACGAAAGTGGGTCATCCCATATATCGAAATAGATGTTTTCGATATTTTTAAACTCAACGGAACAGGTTTCAAGTCCTAATTCCATTGTATGAAAAAGTTAGCTTTGAAATTAGCTTATTTTATATTGAATTCATTAAATTGATTTTTACGCGTTTCAAGCCCGTACGATCAAACGACATGTGTGATCGCTAGGAAACTTGAAAATCCTACAATAATTCATTGTTACGGATCTGATGAAACTGGTTTCATCGAAATCTGAGACAGTAGCCAAAATGTCTATTTTCACGTTAATTAAGTAAATTATTATTAAATTAAATTTATCACTTTTCAAATTCAAATTTAATGACTAACAATATTTTTATCATTTTCTAATTGCCCAGTAATTTATAATCTTTTTAAATTTAATTTCCAAGTCAAAACCAATGTTAAATATCACACAACTACGGTGTTCAATTTCAGTTTCAATAAATTCATTAATTATAATTTAATATCCCAATAAATTAATTTATTTTGATTTCAATATTATTATTCAACCAATCATTACTTTATGGACATAGTTAACATTGGTTTACCATTTATTACATTAATATTATACAGTTACCATCTTAATTCATATTAACTGCACATCTACTTAGATCAGTTGCAATTGCTTTCCAATTTAATTTCAATGGATTAAATATATAGGTGATAAACGACAATTGTTACCTTTTACTTAATTTAATCACATTTATAAGTTTATTATCTACAAACAAATGTTATAACTCTCTACACAACACTGATTATACTCAATGTCAATTAATTACCTATTATCTCACCGTTTGATATAAATTTAATTTATTTCGTTATTTACAATTTCTAACCAATTTAACTTTTACAATTATTTTAGTTAATTGGAATTACATTAAAGCAGTTATCAATTACCTTAAATTAACATTATTACACTTCATTCTAGTTACATTCTCATTATTAAATCTTAAATCTTTAATTTTTCACAACAATAAATTCCAAAAACTTATTTAATTAATAAATTTAATTATCGAAAATTACGTGTCGTTACAGGCAGATTTTAAATAAGAGGGTGGGAATAACAGTCATATAAAAGAAATGCATGCATAGAGATCTAATTTACATAAATTATTACGTAGAGGTGTTTTGTCCATTTTAAGTAAAAACAGGGACTTGTCGAACAAAACCTAGAATATTAATTTTGGGTTCTTATTTCATAATTGAATTATAAAGCGGATTCCATAGTTACTAACTATATAAATTAGGTCCCTATTTTTCTACATCACACCCGATAATTATTAGTATTCGCCTAAAGTCATTTATTTTCAATCTTTAAAATGTAATAACTTTTTGTAGATTAATCGAATTTTAGAATCAATTTTAGCATTAAATCACAAATTTAATAAACTTTCCAATTATATCTATTGTTGATATATAAAGATAAAATTTTGAGAAGCATAATTTTACATAGCAATTTTAACTGCATTTTAGTAATACACTTAAAAACAACATTTTTAATAGTGCAGTTTTAATTGCATTACAATAATAGAGTTAAAAACTACATTTTAATACACCATTAAATGCAATTTTTAACTGCATTTTAGAAATGCAGTTAATAACTGTATTTAATCGGTGTAGTTTTTAATTGCATTTCTAAACCGCACCACTAAAATGCAATTTTTAACTACATTTCAGTAATGCAGTAAAAAACTGCACCTAATGCAGTTAAAAACTACAAACTATATAGTTATTAACTGCATTTATAAAATACAGTTAAAAACAGGACCACTAAAATTTCGAAATTTTCAAAATTTTTGTTTCGAAATTTGAAAAATTATTACAAAATGTAGTCAAAAACTATGATTATGTTTCTAAATTTCGAAATGCAGTTAAAAAATATAATTGTGTTTCGAAATTTTCAAAATTCCGAATTTGAAAAAATGAGTCCAAAAATTTTGATTTTTACAGATCCATAATACCTATCATTAGAAAGACAATAAAATTTGCGATTTAACAGTGAAAACGGTTTGTTAATCTGATGTTTTTAGAAAAAAATATTGCGTTTTAAAATTTGATATTTAATGCGATGCAGATTTTAAATAAGAATGTGAGAATAACAGTCACATATGAAAGAAATGCATGCATATGAACTTAATTTACATAAATTATTACATATGGGTGTTTTGTTCACTTTGATTAAAAATAAGGACTTGTCGCACAAAGCCCTAATATGAATACAAGAAACCGAAATCTAATAGGCCTCTAGAATGATTACTTTTCTATTACTTTTTCTTATTGGTTAAAATTTATACATATTTGGATAAATCAAAGCATTACATGCTTGTGTAATTTCCAAATGAAAGCATTTCATGCAATCAAAGCATTATATGCTTGTATAATATCCAAATTTATGCATTTCATGTATAATTGGATGAGAAATCTGTACACTACATACTTAAATGAGCTAAATTAATACTATTCATACCCAAGTCAGTATATGCATATCCAAAGATGCATATTTCAATCTTGTGATGATTGAAATCTTCAGTAAAATTTCCAGATTGAATTAATAAGATACTCAATAGAGATCTATGCACATTAACCTTTATATAATACTGGATAGGCAAATTCTATTTATATAGCAAATATTACTTTACATACACCGTTATAGCAAAGCTAGCGAGGTTAACTGGTTCCCTACTAAATTTTATTGCATAAAAACAATAAAATACATGAGCCAAAACAAGCTTTGAGTCCGAAAAAAAAAGAACACAAGCACATACAAAGACACACTAAGATGAACAGGAAAGCAAACACACAAAAAAAACAACAAAGCACCAGAGGAAAAACCACCACCCTAATTCCATGAAGAGATAGAGGCAGCATCAAATCCAAACAGAGAAAACTTCAATCCTTTTTTTATTTCATGCACAATATCATTCCACAAGGAAATTCTTCCTTTTGCTTTATTCTCAAAATGCCTTTTGTTTCTTTCTTTACACACCATCCTTAAGAATTTCTTCAAGCAAAAAAGGATCATATATGACATGTTGTTTCTCTACCTTGTAGCCTTGAAAATCAAATTCCATTCCTCATTACTATCTCTTACCATGTCATTCCTTCCTACTTTAGCCATCGAACTACTTCATAGCATAAAGATCTCATTACAGTTGGAAAAAAATGAAAGCAAGTCTCATTTTCTTGTTGACAGAAAACCCGGATACGACTTATGTTCATTCCTATCGAAATCGGTTTAGTCTTAGTTAGTAAACCATCTTTTAAACTTTATATAGCATAAGATTTTCCGTAGGAGGAGAGTGATTGATCCAAATCCTTCTGCTCCATTTGAAACTTGGTATATTTCCTAACCCAGATATTGCATTGTGCCCAACCTTGATGGAATGAGCTTTATCTTTTAAAGTCCACATAATCTGATCATGCGGGACTACAGGAAACCTTTTGGTTTGGAGATGAGACCATAAAGCTCTAATTATCTTCTTGACTGTGTAAGGAAGGCTTAAAACACCCTCATGTATAAATTGCTTTGCTTTAGAAGACAAAGAAATACTATATTGTTTCATTTGGTCATAAGATAGGGTTTTGGAAAGAATCAGGCCGTGATCAGCCCAAGGTTCATCCCAAAAACTTACACCACTGTTGAGAGATAGATTTATTTTCAGAAGAGGAAGGAAGGTCCTCCTCAGGCTTAATAATTTCCCTCAAGTCCAGAAATTAAAATCCTTCTTTGTTGCGTCTTTATATATATTTATCATATCACATCAAATTAAAATCTTAAAATTAATGAAATGAAATTTGATCAAATCAATGCATTTTGATAAAGTAGTAAACGATTTTTTTCATCATGAAACCAAAGATTAGTTAAGACAACTTCACCACTAGATGCTCTGGTTTAAAGTGTGTAGTTTTTGGTATAAAAAGTAGAGTTAATTTTATTGAAGCTGAAAAATTATAAGTAATAATAAAGAAGCTATAATATTAATTCCAGAAATTAAATACATTTTTCAATTATTTATTTAATTTTAGAATTTTAGAATTTTGCGTAAATGAGTTTTAAGTTGAATGTGGTAATTTTGTAAAAAGAATGGTGTACGTAAAGTAATTTCGACATATACATGTTTATTTATCTTTTTTTAGTACATGCTAAGTAAATAATGGTGTATGAATAGAACTACCCTATTTTATAAGGGAGTTATATTCAAGAATGAGGCCATTTTAGTTTGAAATTTAGGGTTTGAAGTTGTTATGAAGAAATGGGCCATGAACCACAAAAATGATATGGAGAATATTTGGGTTTATATGTTTGAGATATGGAAAAATTAATAATTCAAATTTTGTATCGAGATGAAAAAAAATTGCTAGCACATAGACCCCGTCTAAGCATAATTTACATCCTTCCTTGCAAGTATTTATGTGTAAGGTAACAATGATGCTAATCCACATCAGAGGACGATCAACGAATGTGGATGTCCTTTGGACGAACTTAAATAAGCTACTTTTTTCAAAACCAATTCATTTTAACTTTTAAAAAGTCAAGATGAAGCTTATTGCAATCCGAATTAACTGATAATATAACAAGTTTAACTCTTGCAATTTAACATACAAACATAATCAACTCATCATTGAACAATTATAAAGTGTATATTATCCATAACATTTACAAAATATAGTCAAAATATCCAACACGAGTCTACATATGCACTTCACGTGATAGTCTAATAATGGCTAATAATATGTAATGCCATGCCATCGAAGACATTAAGAAATAATAAATAGATAATAAGCCTAGCCCTGCTACATAGTAAGCATGATGAGCTCCATTTAAAACTTCAATGATGTTAAGTACTTCATGTGATTATCTCCAACGGATCTTGGCCTACATGATCATCTATTTGAGAATTGATTATGCTGAAGTTTGGGGATCCATCCATACATCTCTTTATGGGGGCAACATATGGTTTGGTCAATGTCTTTTAACAAAAGGAATCCCTTGTTATTACATACGACTAAACTCATATATATACCACACCATCTACATTATTTTTCACAATGTGGGACTATTCGTTTTCTAATATGCCCCCATTAACCATGTACAATGCAAGACACTCCAACAAATCTCTTTCTTGGCTCGCATCCATTCATGCGTATTTCAATATGCCAAATTTGATGCATGCACCATAACGAGACTTTCTTCATGTGCCAATCTACTAGACCCTATGTACCATGATCTAGCTCTACCTTAATTCCGACTACTTAAGCTACACCGCTAACCACTACGATTTATAGATCTCTTGCGTATTATCCACCGTCCCAGGTGTCACCATTGGCTTTGATACCATGTTGAAATTTCGGGATCCATCCGCACATCTCTCCATGGGGCAACATTGACATTGATCAATATCTTTTAACAAAAGGAATCTCTTATTGTTACATGCAACCAAACTCATATATATACCACACCACCTGCATTATTTTTCATGATGTAGGACTACTCATCTTTTCTATATGCACTCATTACCAACAATCAATGCAAGACACCCCAACAAATCTTCCATTGGCTCGCATCCACTCATGCATCTTCCACTATGCCAACTTTTGATGCTCGCACCATATTGAGACTTTGTTCACGTGCCATTTTACCTGACCCTACGTACCATGGTATAGCTCCACCTTAAGTCTGAATACTTAAGTTTACACCACTAACCCGACACAATTTACAGATCTCTTATGCATTATCCATTTACCAGACGTAACTAACGGCTTTGATACCATATTGAATTTTAGGATCCGTCACATCACTCCGTGGGGCAACACAGAGTTTGGGAAACATCTTTTAACAAAAGGAATCCCTTGTTGTTACATGCGACCAAACTCATATACATATATACCACACCACCTAAATTATTTTTCACAATATGTTCATTATATATCCATTACCCACGTATAATGCGAGACATCCCAACAGATTTCATGAAAAACAAAAATCAAGAATAACTCTGCAATGTGAACAACCTCAAGAATAGAATATACAACATATAAACAAGCCCAAGAACCATATTCCATCACCTATAGACTAGATTAAATTGTATAAGGTACGTGTTTGTCTACCTTAAATCGTCTGCATAGTCAGTCAATATAATTTGTAAAAACATATATAAGTCTAAGGGTCCTTAAAGGGATACTCGTCACTTCAACATGTATTTTAAAGTATGTTTCATGCCTATATTGGCTTCATTCTAGTACAAAGAAAACACTATGGAAAAAGCGATTGGTGGGAGATATGTCTAACATATCTGAGTTGCATTAAAAGTAACTGTTACATCAGCGGTTTAATGGAAAGTGTTTGCACTCTTCAAAACCCAATAGTTGGGGAGAACATAACTTTAAGTCCGTCGTAACTAGGATAAGTCGGACGTAATTCTAGATATAAGCAAACACAAGAGTAATATTTCCTATCAAACCTCTAGTACTTATTGCCATGAACGTCACAACCTCTAGTTCTAATTTTTCCATGAATGCACCAATAACACTGTATACGTCTACATTCCCATATAAGTTGGATGTATGCACCCTCAGTCCATATATGTATAATGTTTAACATCTCAACATAATGTACTAATTCGCATTATGTTGGTGTAACATCATTACAATTAAATATGTTATTTATTTTCATATTTATATGCACTAACACTACAACATGTTAGTTTGCAGTGATATTATTGGATAAGGTGCGTTAAGCAGAAGAGTGGAAAAGGCTAATTTCAAAAAGTCCCCCTTTATATAATTTAAGCACAAGAAACTTAAATGTGTTATTGTAAACAATGGTTGCTTATATCAAAACATTTTAATATTATTGAATATGTTTATTTTGTACTTTGAATTTTTGAATTTGAATTTTGACTTTTAAGTTTTATGTTTTGATTTTGAGTTTTGAATTTTAGATTTTAAATTTGATATTTGATTAAATTAAAATTTTGATTTAAATAATTTAAATATCATTTAATTTGATTACATTTATTTTTATATAACATTATCACAAACATCATATGTCAATTTACAAATAGGATGTATAATGATAACTATATAAACATCTAATGTGGATGTGTGATAATATGAGTGTGCATATGTGATTAATATAATTGTATAAGTGTTATATATTTATATATGCATAGATGTATGAATATAAGTGTTATTTTAATCTACACACAGACAAAAGTAAGTGTAAATGTATTTATATAAATACAAATATATTTATTTAAAAACTATTTATGTTTGTATAATAAGTATTTAATTATTTTTGAAAATTGTATTAATATATATATAATAAAAGCCTTTTGCAATTAATTCTTAATTTGAAATATATATAGAAAATGGCAGTCATCACTATAGCTACCGAATGCAAGAATTCAAACGAGGAAGAAGATTACTACATTTCGTCAGACATCCATCATGTTGAAAATTCATTGGCTAAGACCTATATAGAAGCAGTTAATGGTACAGCCAAAATACCGAAGACTTACTACAACAATAAATTTCTTTTATAACATCTGTAAAACATTGTAATAGGTGTTTTACAATGTTGTTGTGGTAAACTTCGTTTTAGGCTAAATTTTAATAACGTTGGCATCTTTCACAATGTTTCCTTTTTTTGAGATAAATCATATATGATATCAGGATCATACAACCTTCTATGCCTACACACACAAAATACACACAAAGAAGTCAAGGACCCACTGGTCCGCACTATAATAAACCATCAACATTCCTGGTAAGATAAAAAATATAAATGAAGTACAAAAAGCCAACATACCCGACCCAAAAATAAGGAAAATGCTAGACCGTAAAAGTACATGATGAAGTAACTACAACCTGCGAACACAAGGAATGGGCTAAGAATAGCGCACCTACAAAACCATCCAATAAGCCCAGGACAGTAACTAGGAGTGTATGGTGAGAAAATAAATTTTCAGTCCTAGTCCTTGGTCGTAAAAATCTCCTCATTATTGGTGCCAAATTCGCCATCATTGCAGAGGACCAACACATTATCCATAAGCCTATATAGAAGAGTCTCCTTTTGTCTTTTTCATCATTCAAAATCTATAACGAAAAGACTTTCCAAGCTGCATGGAAGCAAAGACCATAATTCAAGTGAGACCAAGTTCTAGCCATCTTGTTCCAGACAAGCAAAGTACCTTTCGAGAGTCTATCAGCTAGTTGTTGGGAAATACACTTAGTACCGGAAGGGTGGGTCGGTATGTAACGCAAAAGAAAATTTCTTCTTGAGACTAGTAATAAGGAAGTCGGAAGGAATTAGATTGGAAGAGGGAACACCGTTGGGGGAATCTAGGTCAGATGTAGGAGAATGGGTGGACAAGGATGTCCTCTGGGTGAAATTTTCAATAGGAGGGTTGCGGCTAGGGGAAACAAGGGATGGGATTGGAAGGTCAGAGCTTGGGGGTACTTTTACCACCCAACGACGAATAATCTTTGGTAGGGGAATCTTAAGGGGAAGATCGGCATGCAAGGCATCAAAATGAGGGCAAGACGAGATGGTGGCAAAAAGAGTGGAAAATATCACAAGGCTTCTATTGGTAGCTTACAACAATGTAGGCGATCCTATGCTCGGTAAGGGAGATGGGAATACAGGTGGTCAACTGCCTAAAGGGTTACCCTCAATCAATGCTTTAATGAACCGGAGTTGCTGTCTTTGCTCTTTGAAATGTCAAAATAAATCAACTGACCCTATATGGTTGGCAATTCTTTTAATTCCTTCTACGACCGAGAAAGGGAAGGAATATTAGAGATATGCGTCCAGATAGGAATATATAAAATCTATTCATGGGAGAAGACAGCTAATGGCTCCATTGAATAATGATAAACACTTTACCTTCAATAATAATTGGATCAGATTCTAAGATATGAATTCTTTCCTAGGGGAAAGAAAATTTGAACGAATACATAGAATTATAACAACGAACATCAACAGACCTACACAACTTCCGTGCACCTAGGACATGTTTTTCGACAATGGAGTAATGGGGAAGGTCATCTAAAAAGAAACTAACCAGGTAGACTTTCCAGAATCATATACCAACATCAATAATTTTCTTAGGTAGAGGAATGGGCTTGTCAATAAAATCAACCACAAACTATTTAGAAGAATAGGAACCTCATTCCCAGGCTTCATCTAAAAAGGGACGACCAACCACAAGTGGGGTTTGGGGGAATCATTGTAATTTTTGGCACATTTTAACAATGCCAGCTAGATTTAAATTTACCGAAGCAGAATAGGCACTTGAATTAATGGAAGTTGCTATCTTGGGTGCAAACTAGTAGGAGAAGCCCTAGAAGGGGCAATCACCTAAGCATTCATAGGTTTTAAACCTCCCACTTTATCGCCACCAGACGAAGCCAGACCCAAAGAAGGATGCACAACCACCTGAACCGATGGCAGGGGAGGGAGTTCGTCATCGTCAAACAAGCTCGGCATAAGACCTAGTATCATGATATTACAACACGAAGTAAGGAGCAACTACAGAAAATCTAGGTCAGATGTGAGCAAAGTCGGATAAATCACAGGATGTCGAAGCATGAGAAGTAGAAAAGGCAATTGAGATCGAGACGATAGGAAAATTTCTAGATCTGGGTTGCCTATTTGAGTCTCTGGTCACCATTTCTTGATCTCCCAAATATATTTCTTTATTTTGAAAATAAAAGATCTGTATCCTCAATACTATTATTATAGCAATACAATTTTAGAAATTCAAAAACATAAAATTCATTGATTCAAATATATATAATTCTTCGATTCAAACAATAAGTGACACTTTTCCAAATTGCTTTTCATTCAGGATAATTCCAGTACAAAAAAAATACAACACATGTTCCAAGACAACCACTCTTAACACTTCACAAACATTCCAACCAATCTTAACGTACACGTCATAAAAGATAACACAAGTCCACATATATATATATATATGAAAAAAAATAAAACATACCAATTGCAAAATGTTCTAATCAAAAGCGATGAAATCCTTGTGCTAAGCAACCTTAATAAAGAAAATATGGCCGAAATCAAGATGGATGTAACTAATAGCTATTTACTTAAAGCATGCATGTAAAAAAGATTATAAAATGAACTAAACAATGTATAGCAATTTATCCCTAATAAAGGCGACAATTACACGAGCTCCATTGCTACTAAGAAGATGCCCTAAAGAATCAACTCCACGATAAATGTTGTGCTTTTCCTGCATGTGAATTGCAACAATACTTATTACAAAAATACTGGGTAAAGGATTTAAATAGGTATTAGTTCGTTCATTATAGAAGGAATTCCGAGTAACTTCTTTTTTGAAAAGAAATGCCTAAAATACCACACGCCATGAAGAATTTACAATGTCGGACAAAATTTGAAATCTTTGTATTCGACATTTTTGCAAAGCTATGAAAATAATGAATATCAATGATGAAGTAAGCATTTATTACACCTTATATTTAAATTTAAAATTGTGATAAAAGGAACTTTTTTTCTAAAGTTTGCCCTTGATTTTCATTCTAGGCTATGTCCAAACTGTAAAAAAATGGTTCAAGTGCGGAATCATAGGTTATCACAAATAAACTAATAGATGAAAGCAGTCGAACACCGAACAATCAAAATTTTGCTACCATGAAATATGCTGACTCAAATACCATATACCACTGAGTTTAATTTATAAGCGACTTTAAGGAAAAAGATCTCAAAACATGAAATAATTAATCTTTATATCAAATACGTATTTAAAACCAGTGAGCTGATTTGGATAACCACACACACAAAGCTTGGAAAGCTAACCTCCTTTAACACCTTAAATTGTATGTGATTTCATTGGAATTTTAGCAATGTCATCATATACAACAACAACAACTAGTTAACTCAAACATAACTACCACTTCTCATATTCAACTTAAGCTTATTAGCCATATGCCGTAATATTTTAGTCATGCAACAACAAATACTTGCCAATAAGTAAATATAAAATGGAGAAATCACATGTACAAAACTACCCATTACCCATTGTGGTAATTTTTTCATACATTCTCAATTATCCTTCAATTCATTATTAGTGCCTCGGTAATGTAACAACCCGTACCCCAATGAGCCTAAATTTTTGCTAGATCGAAAACCCAAGTCCACCAAAGTATGGATCGTTGGTTTGGTATCCTACAAATAAACAAGTAAATTTATATCAGAGCACTATCGATATAACTCATAGCAGAATAGTAAAGTATAATAAAACATATAATTAATGACCAAGTTGACACTTCCAATATCTAGTGTATTTGTCAACGCCGAGCATGCACTAGGAACCCTGTCCTTCCACTGTTCCTACCCTACACTGGTACCTGTTACTCTAGGCTATCCTATGGGTTGTAATGAGAAAGGGGTCAGAACAATGTTCTGGTGACTTGTGAATTATACATTTTATACATAACATTAGTTCATGCTGATTGTCTTCTATTACATGTTATGTCGTTTTCATTTTTACTTAGTCGTCTCGACTCTACGTTCGCATACGATTCGCCACATCTTCCCTAAGTAGACTATCACACACATATACATATAAGTACCACAGTCTCCCTTTGAACCAAGATACTATCCTTACTAGTATATGTAATCTGGCACCACGTTAGGATCCATCATCAATGCAATATCACATCTATATGGAACTACATCTCGTATTTACATCTCGTTGTGCTTCCCGTAGTGCCTAATATGGTGCCACAATAGCTTAGTCGTATTCTATCTTGCCTTAGGGATTTACTACTTGTTTGGTTCCTATTGTGGACTCAGCTTCGCTGATTATAGAGGACTCGGCTTCTCGGACTACACCATTCATTTTTGAAAGGAATCTCTTATGGGTTAACTAGCATTGCCCTAACAAACAAACTAGCAAACAATTATGGCAATGCATTACCTAATAGGACTTACCCTATTAGGAGGCGTAGTCCTTTAGGTTTAACAATGTCTTTCCCGTTAACCACGTCGGACCAATGATGTTCTCGACCTATGACAGCCCTACTCCTAATTTGGTACCAACATATACTGACATAGCACCGATCTAGCTCATCATCCCATTTAGATTTCCTAATGCAATCTAGGCAATACCCTTTGTTTGAACCAAAAATGGCACACAACATCCAATAGATTGAGTAGAGGATAAAAAGTGACGAAAGTAAATGAAAAATGAGTAAGAAATAGAACACAAAATTTATAGTGGTTTGGCATACCCCGGCCTACATCCACGTCAAATTTCCTTTTATTACGCTATGTTTTCAAGTACAATTCTTACGGATCGGTATAAATCCATTTTGGATCAGTATAAATTCGAGTGTGATTAAAAGAAAATAGGGAAAGTGAGAGAGAGGGCCAAAAGATCCATAAAAATGAGCTATGCCCCTCTATTTATAGACTTAGGAAGCCTAGAAACTCGCCTTCACGATATCACCTTGTTTTCCACGCTAAGACCAAATCCTTTGGAGAAAATGGTGGCTACCTCAGCAAAATACGTGGATCGGTACCGATCCATGGGCTTGGATTTGTACCGATCCATAAGGTGGCCAAAATGGTCGTCTTGAACCCTTTATGTTGGCTCGATTGGTGATTAGCTTCATGGTTTCAAACTTGTTTGCATCTTTATTAGCTTGTTTCTAAGTCTAAATGATTGATCCATGATGAAATAAAGTTGTTGATTCAAGTGCTCATGAAGATCGACGTAGAACTGCAGGGAACAACAAAACAATAATTGAAATGGGCTTCTAACATTATCATTGGCATGTGGTAGGTGTGAGGCATGATTTGAATAAGATTATTGGATCGGTATCGATCCATGATGTTGGGTCGGTACCGATCCATGATGTTGGGTCGGTACCGATCCATGATGTTGGATCAGTACCAATCCAACACTTGGTTTGATCGGTGATACCAACTCTCGAGTTGGCTTTGTTTTTGTCCCATGGCTTCATTTATGCTTAGTTTTCGAACTCTTGGGCTATCGCTTCGAGATTCCTGCCTTGGTAGCTTTGAAGTTTGACTTGTCAAGTTCATCCATATACTGCCTAGTCAAAAGGCGGGATAACACTTTCCCCCAAAGAAATGCTTGTGAATAGAAGGTGTGCTTTGCTCAAGAACAAATGTTGAAGTCGATGGGATATTACTAGTTGAATTTTCTGGTCATCAACCGATCAAGCCATCACGAATCATCCCGTTCCTTTGGATTCTCTTGTTAATAACGGGTCATTTTAAACCTATTACAGTCTAAGACTCTAGACTCTACCTAAGTGTAGTCTACACATCATTATCATTCCGATTTTATTCGAAGTTATTACATCACAAATTATAACCATCCTATGTTCATTCGAGATTTGTCTGTTCTGTTCTAATTACAAGGCATTCAAATCCTTTAATCAAATCTGTATTTGTTCTAAGGTTCGATCTCTCCAGATTATTTTATATTAGTTTAACACACGATCTCTCTAAATCGTTCAATGTTTAGTTTAATATGTGATCTCTTCGGATCGTTTAATGTTTAAGTTAAAGGGACGATCTCTCCAAATCATTTATCAAATTCGTGGTCGTTCAGGACCGATAGTTAATTTTGCGATTTCTCTAGATCATTAGTTAAAGTTGTGGCCATTTAGGGTTGGTAAGTAAATCCATTGTCTCTTCGGACCATTAATCAAATCCATGATCATTCAGGGCCGATAATCCATGGTTTCCCTGAACCGTTAATCAAACTCATGGCCGTTCGAGGCTAATAATCAAATCAATGGTCTCTCCAGACCCTTGCTAAGCCTGATCCGCTAACTCTCTGGCAAGGGGACTCAACGACAAGAAAGCACATTCGTTCACTCTCCAGTAAGGAGACTTACTTCTTGCACTCTGTTCCTGTCTCTCCGGACGGAACTTAAACCGATCAATATCGTACAAGTTCATCCGCTTACTCTTCGGTGAGGAGACTTGCACCTTGCACTCCGGTCTCATCTCTCCAGAAGGAACTTAAACCAATTAATATCATACAAGTCCATATGCTCACTCTCCGGAGAGGAGACTTGCACCTCGCACTCCGGTCCCGTCTCTCCGGAGGGAAGTTAAAGCGATCAATATCAATCATCACGTTCAAGTGGGTTTCAATAATCAAGGATTTATCTAATGGAATCGAATTCAAATACTAAGAAACATAAATGCCAAACATCACGATAGCTGCCTCTCTGGGCGTTACAGCGTAGCATCTAGCTCGGAGCGTGCCTAGGGACCAATCGAGATCCCTACACGGGTAAGTGGCTAGACTGTATTGTTGCATTGTTTATTGAAAGGGGAGATATAGTGCGTGAATCAAACCTGATTCCCTACCATCCCAATCAAGAGATGACCATCCTTGGTCTTGATCCAAGGTCATTTCCATTTGTTGCGGATGATGGCTGCTCCTATTCCACCATCGCAGTTCAGTTTCTCATATATTATTGTGGTTGGTTATTTCTGACCTGTTCTTCGATCAGATCATGAGAGTGTCTACAATCATTTGTGTTATGCCCATCCAGCTCATGGAATAGGCAATATTTTCCAGACATCCTCTCACGGTTTATGGGTACTCTTCTTGCTTGCTTGTGATAGGAGATATGCCCCCTAGTATCCAGATAAATACGCTCAGGGGTTTTATTCAAATCCGGGTGAGAAGAGAATTTTGGTTCCTTGCTTTGCCACTTTGATCCTTCAAAGCCATCATCCGTCATTTATTTTCCTTTGCCTTTGCTAGTTCCTTTTTCGGGTGGTCGTCCACTATCCATAGCAGTAATTTCTTCCTAATCAGCCTCAACATCCTCTTGACACAGGTATCTCTTGGCCTCATGGAAAATTCTACGAGATCCATCGAAGGATCATGTTTCAAAGCAACTTTGAAATATGTCTTAACAACTATTCTAGAAACCATCGCCATCAAAACCATTGAAGGGTCTGGCTTATCGACTGCGTTGCCGCCACATTGATCCTTGTCAAAAAACTCATGAGGGTCTCTCTGACCCCCTACTTCATACTCGCTAGTGTCATTACATTATTGGGTTGTGAAATATGAACTCGGAACTATTTCATAAATTTGATCACTAGCTCGGCCCATGTGCTAATGGAACCATTCTCCAATTGTCTAAACCATAACACCGCCAAATCCATCAAATATAAAGGGAAACACGGTCCCATGACCTCTTCAGATGCACCCGACACCTCCATGTGTCGGATGTACCTCATTAAATGAACTATTGGATCAGTCTTTCCATCATATGTCTCCAACGTAGGTAGCTTGAAATCAGGCGGATTCCTAGTTTACCGAATATTCGGAGTGAATGGACTCCCATTCAATTCCTCCAGGCTTTGGTTAGGCAATCCACCCCTCATAGCTCATCTTATCGTCTCAGCAAGCCTGTCATCATCATTTAAAGGAATTCTCAAGTCAACAGTCTCGACATGCCTCCCATTTCCATGAGGCAATTCTGGCACATACTCCTCCGGTCATGCTTTTACATTCTGATTCGCATTTAAACACTCTACATCATTTCCAGGATGCACATCATTTCTTCCTAGGCCAGCATGACCCATGCCCCCGAGTCCTTGAGGATAGGTACCGATCCGTGCTTGTGGATCAATGCCGATCCGTATGATTGGTTCAGGGTTTGCTTGGGTTCGTTTTACTCCACTTCCAAGTTTGTTTGCTTCAGCTTCAGGTCTCTGGTTTTGGTTTGTAGCAACTTCGGTTGTTCCTACTTGTCTCATTCTTATGAAGAAACTATCCATTATTTCCATTTGGCGAGCAATCATCCTTCCCTGTAATCCATTCATCATGGTCTCTATCTCATCCCTGGTTATGTAGATGGATGGGGGGTTAGCTCCTGAGGATGCCTCTTGGCTGCCTACTTATTGGTTTCCAAGTCTCAAATCAACTAATTCAAGCAGTTATCGGTGAAAGTACCAAAATGTTTGAACCAAAAATGGCACAAACACCTAATAGATTGAGTAGAGAATAAAAAGTAAAGAAAGTAAATGAAAAATGAATAAGAAATAGAACATACAAGGTTTATAACGGTTCAGCGTAATCCAGCCTACGTCCACTTCAAGTTTCCTTTTACTATGTTGTGTTTTTCAAGTATAGTTTTTATGGATTGGTATAAATCCATTTTGGATCGGTATAAATCCGAGTGTTACAAGAAAATAGAGCAAGAGAGAGAGCCAAAAGATCCATAAAAATGAGCTATGTCCCTCTATTTCTAGACGTAGGAAGCTTAGAAACTCGCCTCCATGATCTCGCCTCGTTTTCCATGCCAAGACCAAGTCTCCTAGAGAAAATGGTGGCCTCCTCAACATAATACGTGGATCGGTACCGAATCGGTACCAATCCATAAGATGACCAAATTGGTCATCTCGAACTCTTTATATTGGCTCGATTAGTGACTAACTTCGTGGTGCTACACTTGTTTACATCTTTATTAGCTTGTTTCTGAGTCTAAATGATGGATCCATGGAGGAATAAAGTTGCTGATTCAAGTGCTCATGGAGATCAACATAGAATTGCATGGGAATAACAAAAAAATACTTGAAATAGGCTTCTAACATTATCATTGGCATGTAGTAGGAGTGGGGGCATGATTTGTCCAAGATTCATGGATCGGTACCGACCCATGACGTTGGATCGGTACCTATCAAACACTTGGTTGGATCGGTGACCCCAAACTCTTGAGTTGGCTTTGTTTTTGTCCCATGACTTCATTTTGTGCTTGGTTTTCGGACTCTTGGGCTATCTCTTTAGGCTCTATGCCTTAATAAAAAAATTTGGAATTTTATTGTAATTGTTATTTGAATTCAAATTAAAGTTATTTCTATATGTAAAAGGAAATGAAAAGGAAAACAAATATATTTTTATTAACTTAAACCCAAGCCCAAACCCATTATCTCCTATCCTGATCATTCTATTTCCAGATTATTCCAATTCTAGATTTCTCTCTCTCATTTATAAAATAAGCACATTCACTTACTTACAACCTAATGCTCCTTCTCTAGTAACCCTCCTCCTTTAAATTATAAAACAAATTAAATAAATTTCCATAATTCTTCAAAATTTAATATGTGCATCTCGACATTAATAAGCACTTGTGGCAAGAAGAAATTTGGGTTGTATTGATGGTATGGGATACTGGAAGTTGGAGTCAGTAAGGAAGATGAAGTGACAACTTTAAGTGAATTTCTTACTCACAAATCTATGTCGATATCACATAATTTAATGTTTATATGTTGTGTTTGGATTGATAATTGGGTGTATAATGTCACAACGAGTCGAAGGAGATAACGGCCTAGTAGAAGGAGAAGATTGCTTGAAATTTGCGATCATTTACATAGATTAGTGACCGACTAGTTAACAGCCTAGGGTTACCAGTCGGTAGGTGGCAATAACCAGTCTTGCACTATTTCTTGTGTCTCCGTGTGTTTTTGTGTATTTATTTTATTACATTATATAAATATCTTAATAACCTTTATACTAAAAATGGTCAGAAATAAAATAATTTTTTATATAAATATATTTTATTAATTTTTTTTATATAATATTAATTATTATATATTTAATTTAGATATTGATTATTTAATAAAAAATAAGTTTTTTATTTTTAATAAATCTATAAAAAATCTTAAAAAATTCTAGAAAAATTATGAAATAGTTTCAATATCTTATAATTTTCAAGGTATATTTCATGAATTTAGCATATAATATAATGTTTTGAAAAAATATATTTTATGGAATTAAGATATAATAAATTAAGTTCTATGTTATAAAATTATTTAATATTTAATTCTATAAAATTATGAAATAATTGTTATGCGTAGTATTTGGTCTTACATACTATTTTGGGATTTCAAAAGAATGAAATGATCTTTCAAAAGTTTTTTTGAATATGAAATTAATATTTAAATTTATAAAAGGTTACGAAATTAGTAATTTATTGAAAAGAAAACATGATATTTTGTTTAAATTAATTATCTAGTTTAATTTTAGAATATGTATATTTATTATCCATTATAATTACACATTTTGTTGCATAAAATTATATGTTATGAATGATTAAATATTAAATATTGATTTATTTGTTGTTATATATATATTTGAATAGTCTATTTTATATTACTTTTCTGATAATTCTTTTCTTGTATATTGAACTGGATCATATGAATGATTCACCATTGATATTGTTTGGTTAGTATTTGGTATGATAGAGTGATGTTATCCTTCCATATGATTTTATGATGATTTTTTAATTCTATTTGACGAGGAATTAAAATAAACGGAGTTTTAATACCGTCTGGTGAGACTTTCAATGATATTTCTTCTGTTATTCTTTGGACTCATTATATAGAATATTGAAGGAGCGAGTGTGATATATGAGCTCTGAATAAATGGATTAGTAATACACGATGGTATGAGACGCCATTGTGTTATTTATTCGATTATTCTTTGCTACTAAATGACACTCATATGGGGATTCATTGCGGATGATTAATACGCGTTGCGGTGAGTAATATTTATATTTAAAGCCGTGTGTCGGCATATGTATTAGGCTATGTGTCGGCATGTGTACGAAGTTGTGTGTCAGCTATTACATATATATTTATAGTATTTGTCTATCACTGCCCGACTTCCTTTTATGATGCGGGAGTGAACTAGATTGGCTAGTATCCACCCAAGCGGCCTAATCGTGGTGCTCGAACCCTGGATTTATGACACGTTTTCTTGTTTAGCTAAGGCTGTGTGTCGGCCAAATATTGTGTGTCGGTATATATGTTAGCTCCTTTGTGTCACCTATCCCAGCAGTCTGTTACAATTTAGGGGCACGCGTAGGGTCATGACCGAGTCCTTGTGTAGTCGAGTACATTGATGGATATGAGTCACGATGGCCGTCGAGGTAACTAAGATTGTAGGATTCATGTCAGACAGACACATATGAGTCTCCGGAGCAGGTGTGTGCACGTTGTCAGTCTCTCGTCTGGTTCTGTTGTGTGTGATATATAGAAATATACTTATGCTTCTACTTGAGACGATAAGTTGCAATTATACCATAGACAATATCCAGTGTATGGTCAATCCCCATATCCTTATATGGCATGTGTCACCAAATATATTCTTTATTGGCATGTGTTGCCTACTATCTTTATTAGCGTGTTTCGCTAACTATTTTTCATAGGCATGTGTTGCCAAATATTTTCCTTAGGCATGGTCGTTGATTATTCTTTATAGGCATGTGTCACCAACTTTCTTTACAAGCGTGTGCCGCTAAATTGTATCTTTGGATTTATGTTTACTACTTATTCCATTTTATGAGTACAACAGACCTAGTAAAGTCAATCTCATTATTATCTGAGAATTATTCTTGGGCATCATCATGTGCTAGCCTAATTATATTTTACGACTATTTTTATACTAATGATGTTTTATATTTGGATGTTTCACCCACGAGACACTATTTTACATGTCACGTATTTTTAATACGTTTACTTGAGTGATGATATGTGTATGGAATTAGATAGGTTGTTATATCATGCTAGTTGTTATATCATGCTGGTTGTTATTAAATTTTTACATCAACATTTTAGACATAGCCTGATCCGTGTGTTATTTATATAGTACTCGGGTCTGCTGGACATTTTAGATTCAGGAACGATGAGACCGACTTGTGTTACTGGGCATAGTGGAGGCTAGTTAAATAGCTTAATTGAATTTATTATAAATGTTGTACTTCATGTATGTATATTCTTGAGTTGTATTTTGTACATGTAGTATATATTGTATATTGTATTTTATCGCTACGATTCTGACTGTAAACTCTGTTACATACAGTATATTATGTATTGTTCTATCCCAGAGGCACACGTGTTTATTACATTATGTCGATATTGTGTATGTATAGGTGAGTTACTTTTATGAAGTTTTAATATGTACCAGTCTTAGCTCAAGGGAATATTCACGTGTGTACCCCATATTGCCTCATTCTCCATATTACCTGACAGTATTACTCTATAATACTCTTGGATAGTATGGATATTGTGATAACCTAGATTTTTGGACATCCGGTAATTGGATAATTAACTGGTTTATTCAATTGAACAGATAAAATACTGATAATAAAAGATATCTGGTTATGTAAGTGAATTTGAAAATATAATAAAAATTGGATTTTAGATATTTGGATAAATATTTGATAATCCCCTAATATAATTACTTAATATTTGACATATTTTTTTTTAAAAACAAATAATAATGATTGTTTATATACATGGATATAAGAAGATTTTAAATAGAAAAATTATTATATTCAAACAAATTGAATTTGTGTTTATTCAAGTAAATATATTTGTGTGAGTTAATTTCAGTTTGAATTTTAAATTGTATTTGAATTTGAATTTAAAATTCAAAGGGTAGATATATATATATATATATATATATATATATATCTTAAAAATATTTTGGATTTAAAAATATGTATATATGATTTTTGTAGAAATATAGTTTGTTTTATTCTATTTTCTTTTAAAAGATTTCAATAATATAAGTTAAAAGATGTATTTTGTTATTAGGAATTTATTTTAAAAACCCTTATTAACATTTAAAAATATATTTTTGCATGTAGTATTACAAGTGTAAGCTAATAATATTATCTAAGCATATGTGTTAACAAAATAGATAAGGAGAATGACAAGTGTCATCTTTATTTTTAATTTTCTTTTATTTTTAATAAAATCTAATTTAACTGATATAAACATATGTTTTTCCTTTTCATTTTCTTTTCCCTATCTTCATTCTAAAATCTAAAACAAGAAAAGGAAAACAACCTGAACCTAAAATCCTGTAACCAGTAAGATCAACTACAATCCAAACTACAACTTAAAACAACTTCAACTGGAGATGGCAAACAAATTCAAGATCAGTTCAAAGCAAATCCAGATTCGATTAAGCAAATCAAAAAATTCCAGTTCAAGTAGCAGATCAAGCTTCCAGCTTTCTCTGTTCTTCAAAATAACAAGTGAGAAAACTTGACCTTATTATATCTTTTGATGATTGAATGTGTATGTGAAATATGTGCTGGTATAATTATGTGAATATTTCTGCATATATATGTATGTATATAACATAACATAAGATAATTAATGCACGTATGTGTATACCCAGAAGTATCTCCCTGTTTCAAAATTCACAAGCTAACAAAATATTTAAAAATCAATCCCTTCATTTCCAATAAGTTTTAAGTTATGATTTCTAAATGAAAAATGTTTGTAATGATGTGAATTTATTTTTAAAAATAGTTTCAAGCATTTGTATTAAACAATTATTTCTGAAATAAGGAAACTCAGTGATAAACAAACAATAGTCAAAAATTCGAAGAGTATAATTTCACGTTTTGATTACATAACTTGATTAGCATTTGAAAATAAGGATTTTTGATGATAATATTATGATTTTTAAGCTTGTGGTTAGTGAGGGATTATGAGATGATCGGAATTTGGACTTTGTTCGAATTCAGGCGATTGCGAGGTTCGGTGAGGTCGGGGTTCATGCCGGAGGTAGTTCGTGGGTCGGGGGTGGTAGGAAAAATGGCCGGAGGGTTCAACGTTCATCATGGCGGCGACGTGATGAGGTTGTAGGGTTTAAGACCCTGTTTGGGTCGGTGATGTTCTCGAGGTAAGTACGGCGTCGTCATCGCACCGGAATTGATCGGAGGTGGGGGAATCGAAGCGTGGGATTGCAGTAGAGGTCTGGACGTGATGGCGAGGTCTCCGGTAGTCGGAGTTGGCGGTGCGAAGTGTTTTGGGTGTTTGGGTTTCGTTCCTGGTGTGTTTCGTTTTGCTCGATTTTATTTCCGGTGATGATCGACAATGTTGGGTGTTCGGGGAAGTTCAGTGGGTTGACGATGATGTGCCGGAGGTCTTAGAGTTGGTCGGCGATGATCTGATCTCCTGTCCACGTGCACGTCGAAGACAATGTCAGTATTTGTGAAGAAAGTTGTGACTCGGGGTGGGTCTCGGGGAAGAAGAGTTGTGACTCGGGTGGGTCTTCGAGAGTTCATGTGCGTGTTGTTTCCAGGGTTAAAACTTTAAAACTTAATTAAGTTTTGAAATAAAAAAAAAGAAGGAAGGTGTTTTTCTCGGGTCAAGGCTCGAGTACTATATGGGTTGGACCCGAATTTAAATTAAAGACAGTTTTTAAGTTTAAATATAAACAAGTTAAAATTTAAAATGAATTTAGTTTAAACTGTTATATGATAAATGTTTTAAATTTTTATTTTTGGTTAAAAAGGTTATATGATTTGTTAACCTAAATTTGTTAAATGCTTAAGTTATTTTAAAACTAAATTAAATAATTTAATTAAGTAAAGATAAATGTTTTTAATATGATTATGATAATTAAGGAATAAAATAAAGATAAATGGTTTATCTTAAGGTTAATTAAGATTTGGGATGATTAAGAATTAATTAAATTAATAAAGAAATTAAAGAGTAATCAATTTAATTAATTAATTAATGATTTTAAAGGGTAGTGAATTAATTTAATTAATTATGAGTTAATTAATTAAAGATTAATTAATTTGTAATTAAGGATAAATTAGTTAAGTAATTAGAGATTAATTACTTAAAAGATAATTACTTAATGTAAGTAATTAAAGGAAATTAATTAATGATTAAGTAAGCAGGATTTAAATGGTGATTAAGTAATTAATTTAATTTATTTAAATTAATTAGAAATGGCGTGACAAATAAATCTTGCTTATGAATGATTGAATAATATTGTATGCCTTAGATAGATGATATCTCTGATACGTGATGCTATGTGATATGATATGTTTGGTTTAAACTGTGATAATGTGGGTATCTATCGATGATGAATTACTGTGTAAAGGTGACAACCTGTATTTAAAGTTTGAATTGTATTTCATTTGAATAACTTGGGTTAAGATGACATTGGATTCGAAGAGACAGGAGTCGGGTATTAGTTAATACCCGAAACCACTTCGATTTGAAATCTTCTATAATTCTTTATAGATTGATATGTGAAATCAAATAGGCCGGTTTGGGATAATATGGACCATTTAAACTAAGTTGGATACTTAGATATTGTTTTGTGAAAATAAGTGTTGACTATATAAGTTGTTTACTTATAGTAAAGTACGAGTTACCCCAGGTTTAAATAAGTTCTATGAATTGGAATTTCATGTTAGATGAGTTTACTCACGCTGGTTTCCAGCCTGACCCGGGTGTTACTTTGATGTAATGCTCGGGTCAGACAGAGTATTACAGCTTTTCAGGTTAGGACGTTCTGGAGCTCAGGAGGCGAGCTGGATGGCAGGAACGTATAGAGTGTTTTCCGCTGTGTATATGAGACTGTGTAGTATATATAGATTGTTGTCTGGAATATGTTAATTGTATCTGTCCAGTGATTTGTGTATGTTGTAACTCTGATGTATTGATGAAAATTAACAAATACAGTTTTCTCTGTATAACTGATATTATTATTTGATATTGTATTTTGATCCGCTGCGAATGTAAGAATCTGTGTCTTGTTCTGTTTCTTTCTTCCATCTCCTTTCTTTTTCTCCTAACTATCTGGAATTTTCGGGTTTGAAATTTCTGGGTCGTTACAGATATAGAGGTAAGGATTTTCCAAAATGGTATCAGAGCAGGTTCAGAACAATACATTATACATAAGAGACATGTGTTAAAACATTAGATGACACATAGAGTCCATGTCCCTTTCGGTGTGTGTTATGTAGTTATCGTATAATTAGGGGTAGTAGGAGTATATGATGGTTGCTAGGGTAACCATCTGGGATGTATTTTTTATTTTCTATATGTACTGGATTTTTGGATTTTGGATATTTTGTATATGAAAAAATTAGATGATTGACCTTAGGTAGCTTAATATTGAACTGCTGTGTTTTGATTTGATATTAATCAAAGTGCGCAGTGGGAAATCTATTTATCAGTTTTCCACGGAGTGCCTTGGTTGTTGTTTATACCTGTTTGGTTATTTGTAATTGTTTGCGTTGAATTAATTTCATTATTGTTGGTTGAATATCCATATTTATTATCGAAGTTGTAAAATAGGTTTAATTTTTTTTATCTTTGTTTGATATTAATAAAGGCGAGAGATGCAAGTTTCGTATTACGTAATGATTACCGGAATGAGTTACTGTATGATACAGTATAATGGTTATTATAATAGTGTTTTAATTTAATATAGATATTTAAAGCGAGTTTGATTTTTTTTTGGATATTATTAAGTATTTGTTAGGAATAAAGACTTTTGATCTATGTATATCTAAATATGGTTTGTTATTAAATGTTTTGAATACAAAGTAAATATTTTGATTAGGAATTTCTTTAGAATATATATAAATATACATATATTAAGTATGATGATTACTTATTATATGTAAAATTTAAAGTATTAAAAAGTGAATTATTACTCGATATGTAATCGAAGAATATATATATATATATAAATATATATATATATATATAAATAATGATAGTTGAGTGTCTGTTATTGATTTATATGTTTATACTTTGCATTGGAAACATTATGATAAAGTAAGGTATTTGATAAGTTGATATAAGCTAATAATTATTCTATATAGGCAAGGATGTTAAGGGATTTATGTAAATAATGTTATAGAAATTTTGAAATGAATCGTGTTAATTTGTCCATTAAGTGCTTTACGAATTATTATCGATGCGGGTGTACATGTATTCCATAGGGATTCCTAAACACTAGAACGAGACATTTGGACACAATGTTTTGGAAAGATATAGGTATTTTAAAATTTAAAGTAAAATATTTTAAATAGAATTTTAAGGAAAGTTTGTAATTTTGGTATAGTGATGTTTAAAGTCAATATTTAGAGTGATTTTGGGAAAATGTGCTATAATTTTTTTTAAAATAAGATTAGATGTATTTTTAAGCGATGTATAAAGCCAGTGGATATTAGTGGATAACCGAGATCTCTGGCATGGCAATTGATTATGTGGTCAATATTGCAGCCAATTGATATTAGTAAATCACTAAAATATGGCGAGGCGATATCATTATATTTTATAGTGTTTGTGATTTTGATAATGATATGTGCTGTAATAAATTGTATAAAGTTTTTGAGAAATTATATATAAATTGAATTTGGGTTTTATGGATATATAATTATGATTGCAATAATGTGAAATAAATATTTATGTTCAAACAATTTCAAAAGATTGCGAAGTATGAATATTTATAGAAAATATTTACCGAAGGATTTTTTAGTAAGAAATATCAATCCTACTTTTGGAAATATTGAATTTTATATTCTAATTAAGGTATTTATACTGTATATATAATAATGAGAGTTTTGGGACAAAATGGTATTTTAAAAGAATTTTTTTATGATGTTTTATATTAATTAATATATTAAAAATTTACTTATGAATTTGAGGATATAATTGAATAGATTATAATTTATTAATATTTGGAATTAATTCGTAGGTCTGGGATATTATAATTTATGTGAGTAAAAATTATTTATTATGATTTGGATATTCTGATTTTAGATAATAAGAACATTTTAGAGAATATAATTTATTAAGAATTTAAATTTTGAATTTTTGGAGAGTTATAAGAAATAAGTATGTATTATTATAGTATTGACTTGTGATATTCGAGGATTTTATTAAAATATTATGAACTTATATGAGTTTATTAAGTTTATATGAAAGCAAATTTTAGAAATATATATAATTATTTAACATTAATGATTATTGAATAATATATTTTGACCATAAAGGAATCTTTTTGAGTATGAATATTATTAATTATTAGAAAAGGAAGTTTATAAGGTTTTGCTTTCAAAATAAAATTTTAATTTGGAAAGATAATTGTTATATAAAAATATGAAATTTAAGTATTTAAGTAGCTTTATGTTAGTTAAGGAAAGTATTTAGAAAAGAATTTGTGTAAGGTAAAATGTTTTCGAATTAATATAATATTTTGAAATTTAGTCTAAGTGATGTTATTTGATGAAAAAGATTTTGTAATTGAAGTTGAGTAAAGTTACTCATATGTTTTAGTCGTTTCTTTTAAAAAGTTAAAACTTTTAACTTGGAAATTTTGAGAAATGGATTTGATACATTTGAATTTAATGTAAGATTTATAGTATGATGTTGATTTTAAGAGTGAAGATTCACAATTTGGCATTTTGATATTTCATAAATTATTGAGATGTTTAAGCTTTGTGTTAAACCACCGATGAAGGGTCTAGTCATTGATTTTGTGTTACTATACTTGATATCTGATGGGCCGATGTGTATCATTATGTGTGCAGACTCATGATAGTAAAGAAAGAATATTGTGAATTTATATTCATAATGGAATTATTAGCTCTGTTATAGATTCCCCCTAAGGAACTGCGAGGACGTAATTTTTTTAAAGGGAGGAGTCTGTAACAACCCGATATTTAGGGGTAATTAATAAAAGATAATAATAATTATTTAATTGGATAAAATAGATATTTATAAATTAAATAAGGATAATTTTGGATTTTATATATAATATTGAAAATTTATAATAAAGTAATTAATGCTGAAATTAAATTGTTTTAAGAATAATTTTTTGTTTATAAGATTGTGGAATAAATTAATTAGAAACTTAGTTAATGAACGGATTTAAAATATGAATTTTGGGATTAAATTTTAAATGAATTCAATATAGAAATAAATTCTAGGAAATTTTTAATGTTGGGAAATATTAAAGTATTGTAAATATAAATTTTATTCGGAATTTTATTGTAATTGTAAATTTAATTAAAACTAAAATTATTACTATATGTAAAAGGAAAGGGAAAAGAAAACAAATATATTTTTATTAACTTAAACCCAAGCCCAAATTTTCCAAGCCCAAACCCATTATCACCTATCCCGATCATTCTATTTCCATATTATTCCAATTCTAAATTTCTCTCTCTCGTTTATAAATAAGTACGTTCACTTACTTACACAACATGATGCTCCTTCTCTAGTAACCTCCTCTTTTAAATTATAAAACAAAATAAGTAAATTACCATAATTCTTCAAAATTGAGTATGCGCATCTCGGCACAGGTAAGCACTTGTGGCAAAAAGAAATTTGGGTTGCGTTGATTGTATGAGATACTGGAAGTTAGAGTTAGCGAGGAAGATGAAGTGCACAACTTCAGGTGAGTTCCTTACTCACAAACCTATGTCGATATCACATAATTTGATGTTTATATTTTGTGTTTGGATTGATAATTGGGTATATAATGTTGCGTGCAACGAGTCGGAGGAGATATGACGTAGGGGAAGGAGAAGATCAGAAATTGGAGATCGTTTACATAGATAAGTGATCGACCGGTCAACCGCTTAGGGTTACTGGTCAACCGCTTGTAGTCAACCAGTGGCAACGACCGATCGTGCACTATTTCGCTTGTATGTCTGTGTGTTTTTGCATATTTATTTTATTATATTATATAAATATATTAATAACTTTTAAAATAAAAATGGTTATAAATAAAATTATGTTTTATGTAAATATATAAGTATATTTTATTAGAAAATCTATATATAATGTTAATTATTCTATATTTAATTTAGATATTGACTATTTAATAAAATTTAGTTTTTTATTTTTTAATAATTATATAAAAATCCTATAAAATTCTAGAAAAATATGAAATGGTTTCTAATTGTTACTTTTTAATTTTCAAGGTATATTTCATGAATTTAGACCATAATATAAAGTTTTGGAAAATATATTTTATGGAATTAGGTTATAATAAATTGAGTTGGATGTAATTAAATTATTTTAAATTGGTATCTAATTATATAAAATTATGAAAAATTGCTATGAGTAATATTTGGTCATTCGTAATAATTTGGGAACTCAAAAGAAGGAAAGGAGCTATCAAAAGTTATTTTGAATATTAATTAATTTTTAATTTATAAAAGGTTATGAAATTAGTAATTTATTGAAAAGAAAATATTATATTTTGTTTAAATTAATTATCTATTTTAATTCTAGTATATATATATATATATATTATCCATCATAAGTGCTTTTTTTGTTGTATAAGATTATATGTTGCGAATGATTAATTATTAAATATTGGTTTGTTTATATATATATATATATTAATAATTTATTTTATACTCTTCTGATCGTTCTTTTCTTGTATATTGAATTGGATCATATGAATGATTCATCGATGATATTGTTTGGTTAGAGTTTTGGTATGATAAGGTGATGACATACTTCTATATGATTTTATGATAATTTTTTTAATCTATATGACGAGGAATTAGAATAAACGGAGTTATAATATCGTCTGGTATGGGAGTTTCGGTAATATTCCTTCGATTATTTTTTGGACTTGTTATACAGAATACTGAAGGAGCGAGTGTGATATATGTGTTATGAATAAATGGTCTAGTAACACGCGGTAGTATGCAATGTCGTTTTGTTATTTATTCGATTATTCTTTGCTCGTGAATGACACTTATACGGGGATTCATTGTTGATGATTTAATACTCCCTGTGGTGAGTAATATTTATATTTACAGCCTTGTGTCGACCTATGTATTAGGTTGTGTGTCAGCATGTGTATGAAGTTGTGTGTTAGCTACTAAATTTATATTTATAGTATTTGTTTATCATTGTCTAACTACCTTTATAGTGTGGGAGTGAACCAGATTGGTTAAGCAGCCTAATCGCGGTGGTCGCGCGTTAGATCTGTGACACATTTTCATATTTAGCTAAGGCTGTGTGTTAGCCAAATACCATGTGTTGGTATATTTTTAGCCTCGTTGTATCACCTAAGCTAGCAGTCTGTTACCATTTAGGGGCACATATAGGTTCGTGACCGAGTCCTCGAGTAGTCGAGTACATTGATGGATATAAGTCATAATGGTTGTCGAGGTAACTAAGACTGCAGGAGTCATGTCAGACGGACACGTGTGAGTCTCCTGGAGCAGGTGTGCGCACATTGTCTGTCTCCCTTCTGGTTTTGGTGTGTGTGATATATAGACGTATACTTATACTTCTACTTGAGATGATAAGTTGCGATTATACATGAGACAGTGTCCAGTGTATGATCAATCCTCACATCCTTATATGGCATGTATTGCAAATTATATTCTTTATTAGTGTGTGTTGCCTACTATCTTTATTGGCATCCGTCGTTAACTATTTTTCATAGGCATGTGTTGTCAAATATTTTCTTTAGGCGTGTATCACCGATTATTCTTTACAGGCGTGTGTCGCCGACTATTTTTTATAGGTGTATGTCACTAAACTGTATGTTTGGATTTATGTTTACTATATATTCCATTTAAGAAGTATAACGGATATGGGAAAGTCAATCTCCTCATTATTCGAGAGGTATACTTAGGCATCGCCATATGCTTGCCAAATTATATTGGATGATTATTTTTATATTGATGATGTTTTATATTTGGATGCTTCACCTACAGGACATTATTTTACATGTCACATATTTTGAATATGTTTACTTGAGTGATGATATGTGTATGGAATTAGATAGGCTGTTATATCATGCTAGTTGTTATTATATTTTGACATCAACATTTTAGACATAGTTTGACCCTTGTGTTATTTATATAATACTCAGGTTAGTCTTGGACATTTCAGGTTTAGGGATGATGTAACAACCCTACTTTCTACACCGTAATTATACATAAATTTAATTAAAATAAAATTGTTGAATTTGATATTTGATGTAACGACCCAGAACTCAATCGCTATTTAAATGAATATTTAATTATAGTTTTAAATAATTAGTAAATGGATTTTTATTAACAAATAAAACTATTTTAAATAATAACTAATGATCATAAAATCGTTTTTAAAATTTGTTTACCAATATATATAGTTTATGAAGAAATAGAAAATCCGACCGGAAATTAGTTTCTGAAATATCGATTTTTCATTTGTTAAAAGTTAATATGTCATAACACTATTTTAAACACATATGCACACACTACAAACTATTTATACATGATGAATACATGTGTACATGTGCAAGTATATGCCTCTCTTTAAAGTGTGTGTATATATATATATATATAAGGATAAAAGAAATTATTTTATAAAGAAAAGTATGTATATTTACATATAAATGCTCTTTTTCAACACAAGTACTTAGCGCATGACATGAATAGTGCAAGGAGGGGGGGGGTACTTGAAGTGGATGGAAATGAAGAAGGGGAGAGGAGAGGGAGTGCATGCATGTATATATTTTAATTAAGCACTTACACATTTTTAAATAATTTCGTTAATCATATATATACCCCTTAACCTTTATGTTCTCATTTTTACAACCTCCTTCTTCATTTCAAAATTCCTAAGAAGTTTAAGTAAACATCCATAGCTTCTTCTTTATAATTTTCAAAGTGAGAAAATCCACTTCATTTTGCTAAAATTTGCTTTTTAATTCATAAAAACATTTCTACATCTTCTACAACACTTCTCTTTCAAACTACAAGAAAATATACACCCTACAACCCCATAGCCGTGCCCAACAAGGCCTAGGCCGAGCCCAAAACTCACTTGGTCGAGCTCATTTCAAGTGTTTGAGCAACCAAAAGTTCAAATTTTGCAAGTTTCTAAAGTGCTTTCAAGTTTTGGCAAAAGTTCGTCTTGAATTTAAATAGTTCAATGAGTAAAAATTTTGTTTTTGGAAACAAAAATACTTGATTTCGATGACTTGTGTTGAATTACCATATTGTGTTGATGGTACATGATTATATGTTTATGGTGGAGCTTGGATTTGTGATTTAGTTGATATACAATATGTTTGGATATGGATATGTAATTGGTTGGTTATGATATGATTTTAGTGTGTTTATGAAACAAAACCAAGTGTATGTGATGTAAGTGTTGTGAAGTTAGCACCTTGAAAGGTCGCAAAGGACTTGAGATCTGATTGAAAACGAAAATCTCTTTTTTTGTTTTGAATTTTGAAAATATTTTCCAAGTTTTTACCTTTGTTTTTTAGTTTTCAAACATTTCCCTTTGTATTTTAAAATATATTATAGCTAGAGTTAAAGTGAAGTTTTAACCTATAAATCAGTTCTAGCGAACTGCGCTCACAGTGATAGTCGCTATGGATGCAGTTCGGAAAATTTCATGACTTCAAGTTTTAAGTGTTTTCCTTTGGATTGTTTTTGAAAACTCATTTTGAATTAATTAATTAAGTCAAAAGTTTAATTTTTTAATTATTTCATAATTTATTTATTTAATTTATTAATTAGGGTAATTATTATTTAAATTAATTAATTACGTAATTACGTTAAATAATTAGAGTTTAGGAAAATTATTAACTAAGTTAATTATTTTTAATTTAGTAAGTTTTAAATAATGATTAATTAAGATAAAAGGAAATTAATTTTATTTAATCAAGTTTATTTTATTTAATGATTTAATTAGAGTTAGTTATTTAATTAAAGGTTAATTATCTACTTAATTTGGGTTTAATTCTTAAATGAATGTTATTTAATTAAAGTTTAATTATAGATAAAATTAGGGTTATTAATAATTTAATTTTGATTTAATTAAGAGTAATTAAATTTTAATTAAGTTTTAAACTTATGATTTAATTAAGGTTTATTTATTTTAAGGTTCCTTTTTAAACTCCATTGGTTATTTATTATAACCAATTATCTTATTTAAGTAAATTGTTTTAAGCCAAAGAATCTCTTGTCCATGTTATTAAGTAGCCAAATGAATTAAAGTAGTCGTAATAAAACAATGACGTGTTTTTTGAAAGTAAGTCAACTTGTACTTATCACAAATACCGCACTTTGGGAACATGATGAATACGAGGGGGTTAATTTCGATAAGCGGGTCACGATAATCTAAGCATATGAAACATATGTTCATATGTAAATATTTACACCCTGATAGTAGAATGGTCCACTATAAACAACTTGACCTTTTAAATTATCAATCGTTGGTTTGGAGAGACCGGGATCAGATATTAGTTGTTATCCGAAAACCACTTCAGAACAACGTAAGCATTCGGATTGGAATTAGTAAAGGCAAGATCCAAGAGAAAGACTTTGAAGCGCAAGGGCTATTTGCTACTAACCCTAGGGTGATTCCAAAATGGATGTAGTGGAAATAGTGCCGTCGGTTCGTTCATCTTCTGGATGATTTATAAGGATGAATCCTGACATTATGTCAACATACAGAAGGCGATGTAGTATTCTAAGTAGCAGTGCTTTAGTAAAGGTAAACATAGCGTCAGGCCTCACCAACCGGAAATGACCAAAACAGGGTATGCAGTAGGGCTATGTGGGTAGCTCCCATCAGGGTATGTCATCACCATATCTAGAATCGATATTTGACCCATATTTTGGGTGCTCTGGTATGGTTGTTGATCCCAACTGTGATGGTGATGTATTCGGTACTACTAGTCAAGTAGTAGCCGGTTCTGTGTAGAAGGGGTACAAGATTTTCTTGTCAGACCCCAGGTGTATTTTATTTAGAGGTGCACCTTCGGAAGGTAGTTCCTTACCTGGTCATGTATGAAATCCATTTCCCAATAAGTGCCTTCGGTCTTAATTGTATACCTATTATGCTAGAATTTAATTAATGTAACAATTTCGGTTATGTTCATTATTTACTTGAAAATCCTATACATTATCATAATATCACTGGATTTCCATATAAAGTGTTTTGGTTATCGTAAGGTAAAAAAGCATCTGTGTTTATGTGCGATGTGGTCTTACTGATACCTTTGATTTTCAAAGCATTTTATAAAAGTAAAAAATTAATTTGTCTTGAGTTTACTCACACCAGACCCATGTCTGACCTAGAGTTTTATCTTCTTTTCCTAAAACTATTGGGTACTCAAATTTGTATGATAAGCCAAGTGATCCAGGTTTCTTAAGGAAGCATTTTGAAGGTGCTGGAGCAGGTGGCTTTACCATTAGCTACTTATTATTTTATTCCGTTGTGTTATGTATGGTCTATATATTTTGTATGGACAGGTAGCTATAACTATCCAATTGAAGGTTGTAATGTATTGACTCTGATGTATTATTATTATGGAAATGACAATGTAATATTCTATGTTACCTATTATATGCTATTCTAATTCGTGGTGAGATTCTATGATTGTGTAGTTTCATCTTATCTTTCTTTTTCTTCTACCCTTAATGGCTCATCTTTCGGTGTAAGAAAGGCGATCATTACATTTTGGTATCAGAGCCTAGATTGAGAGAACACTTAGCCTTTGGGTTAGGCTCAACTTCTAGAGTGTGTATTTGTAATTTTCATTCATATATATATATATATATAAATATCTTTGATAGGTAGATCAGATTGATAGGTTTGATTAGTACCCTTCTTTCAAGATTTATCTCGTCCAAGTATTCTAAGAATTATCTTACTATATCTAAATAGTAAGACATGAGTAACAGGGGCAGGCGAGGTAGGGAAGCGGGTAGCACTACGACTATAAATGGTCGAGCCCCAAATCCTAGAGGATTTTGGATTGCCGAAGAGGTAGCGCCAGAGCAGCCAAGAGTGAATTTCGCAACCTTATGTAAGGATTACACTAACCTCAGAGGGAAACCGTTTAAAGGAACTAAGTCTATTATAGAAGTGCAAGCCTGGTTGCGATCTTGTGAAATGATTTTTAAAGGTCTTAGTTTATCTGATGAACATAAAAGATTTTTAACAGCATGGCAAGTGCAAGAGGGAGCAGCCGCTTGGTGGGCCCTTACTGCAAATATTCTAGAAGAAGAATTTTCTTGGGTCCAATTTAAAGAAGTTTTTTAGGAACAATTCTTGCCAATAGCAAGAAGGACCAAGATGTACCGGAACTTCATGGACTTGAAGCAAGGGGATCTATCTGTAGCAGAGTATGAGACGAAGTTCAACGAGTTATCTTGTTTTGGACTGGAATTGATTAACACCCCGTTAAAGTAGGATGAGATGTTTGTTTTGGGTATGAGAGAAGAGTACGATGAGAAAATGACTGCTCACGTAAAGGGTACTTTTGAGGATTTAGTTGATATGGCTCTGAGGTACGAGGCCCTGGAAAAGAAGAAGCCTACTCCAGTAGCACCTAGTGGAAATACCAATGGAGGTGGTTCTAATAAGAGAAAGTTTAATCCTAATTGGAAGAATCATGGAAAGGGAAAGCTTGGCAATGGGGCTCAAAGGAGTCATTTTAAGGATTTTGTTTGCCTCAAGTGGCAGTAGAAGGGCCACATTGTAAAGTTTTGCAAGAATTTTGGAATTCAACAGCAACAGCAATAGAAAATTGGAGCTATCTCCCTGATGGTCCAAAGGATTTTCTGTTTTAACTGCCATCAGCCCTGGCATATGGTAAAGGACTACCCACTCATGAAGAAGGTGCCGCAGCACAAGGTGTACACCATTAAGAATGAACCGTCTACTTCAACGATGTGAAGGGAAAAGGCTTCCTTGAAGGTACCTTACTGATTAATGGTATTTTTGTTTGAGCATTATTTGATACTGGTGCTTCTCATAGTTTTATTTCTTGTGAATCAGTAGATAAATTTCATCTTATTCCTAGTATTGCAGAAGACCTTATATGTTATCTAACCTCATAGGCAGGGTGTCCCTTTGAGTATGATTTGTAAGAATGTGCCAATTTCCTACCTTTCTCATTACTTTTCTTGCAACCTATATGTCTTAGACTTTAAAGGATTTGACATTATTCTTAGTATGGATTGGTTATCAAAATATGAGGCTGTCTTAAAATGTAATTAGAGAACTGTATCTTTAGTGACTGATATAGGAAGGAAAGCTAAGGTATCATGTAAGGAACCCGGTATTATATGTGTAGTTTCTTTTATGCCCTGAAAGCCGCCCGGGAGAATTTAGGTTCTATTGATGTTGCTAAGGATTTTTCTGATGTTTTCGAAGAGGTTAAAAGTTTACGCCCGCACCAAGAGATTGAATTTCACATTGATTTAGTCCCTGGTGCAAGGCATGTAGTTCAACCTAAGCGATGGATAGCTCTGAGTGAAAGAGAGGAGTTGGTAAGTCAAACCCAAGACCTTTTAAGGAGAGGATTGATTAGATCCAGCCGTTCGAGTTGGGGATCTGCTATCGTGTTTGCGGCTAAGTCTGATGGATCTTTAAGGTTGTTCATAAATTATAAGGATTTGAATAAGCTGACCATTAGGAACAAGTATCCCTTACCCCCGCATCGATGATCTTTTTGATCAACTTCATGGAGCTACAGTATTTGCTCAGATGGATCTAGCTACTAGATTTCATAATTGAGGGTTGCTGAAGATAGTATACCCTTAACCGCATTTAGAGGCCCTGACCGTTTCTTTGAGTGGTTGGTTATGCCTTTCGGGCTAACCAATGCGCCTGCATATTTTGTAGATCTCATGAACCGTGTTTTCCGAGATGTTCTTAGGAAGTTTATGTTAGTTTTCATCAATGACATCCTTATCTACTCCAAATATGAGGAGGATCATAAACATCATTGGGAAGTGGTGTTGGAGAAATTGAGGAGACATGTCCTGAAGGCAAAATTTTCTAAGTTCCATTTTTGGAAATCGGAAGTAAGATTCATAGGACATATCGTGACAGGAGAAGGTATTTCAATGGATCCAGTGAAAGTGGAAGCTGTTCAGGAATGGAAGCAACTGCGAACTCCAACCGAGGTTCATAGTTTCTTAGGGTTGGCAGGATACTATAGGAGGTTTATTCAAGATTATTCAAAGATATCCTCCCATTTGACTAAGCTAACTAAGAAGTAGGAGAAGTTTGTATGGACTCCAAAGTGTAAAGAAGCATTTCTGGAATTGAAGAAGATTGTGTATGCAAATAGACAGTTGAAGCCTCACGAGAAGAACTATGCTACGCATGCTTAGAGTTGCTAGCTGTTGTCTTTGCATTAAAAATGTGGAGACACTACTTGTTGGGTAAGGACCTTTTATTCCTCTTAGTTTCTTTTAATATTTAGAGATTTTAGGAATAATTTTCTTTCTTTAATTAGGTGAAAAATTCGAGCTCTTCACGGATCATAAATCCTTGAAGTATCATTTTACTCAGAAGTATCTGAACCTGAGGCAATAGAGGTGGTTGGAGTTTCCGGCGACTTATGACTTGGATATTCTTTATACGCCAGGAAAGGCTAATATAGTGGCGGATGCCTTAATTAGGAACGCTGTTTTGACTCTTTTGGAGGTTACCCCAACTCTCCTAGAAAGAATAGCGAGCAAGCAACGAGAAGAAAAAAGCTTAGTGGCGATCATTAGCGAGGTTGAGGAGAGGCAGTGTACAAGTTTTAAGATTGATAACCGAGGAGTTTTGAGGATGAATGTAACATCACCTATCTTGAGGCCCGAAGCTAAGTGCTACAGATGCTGCAGTCATCTATAATATTAACATTCAGTGACAAAATACAGTAATATTAATGGTATCCATAATATCAGAAACACATGAATATGAAACAAAATCACAGATTCCAAAAACATCATACTTTGCTGATTACATTTCAAAACATGTTTCATATTCCATTACACAATCCCAAAACATATCCCAGGTTTTGATCAAATATAATTATTACAAAATACGACAAGAGCGACATATGAAGATGCCCCCATGGATGGTCAGAGTACTAAATAGACAAAAACTGTCTTAATACATCACAGTGGAAATAGAAATAAAAATAACAACTCCTAAATAGTCATCCATGCCTCTTGCACATCTTCGGAAGCTTTACTCGTCCACCTACTAAAACCTGTAAATCTTCAAATCTCAACCTACTCAAATCATATTTTGAGTACCCGAGAGTTTAAGTGGAAAATATAAACTTCGAGTCAGACATAAAGCGTGGTGTGAATAATACTATACATCTTGGTTTACTGATATTAAGTGAGACCACGCTGCTTAGCAGAACGGGTTTCCGTTCACTAATATCCCTATTTAAAACATATCTTTTGCAAATAAAAATCCTGCAACCAATCTAGTTAAAGCAACAATAGTAATACCATGTATGCATGCAAATCAGGTAATCAATGGGCTATCTGTCCAAACACTATAGTTTTCTTTGGCGAACTACTAACCTTTTGCTAACTCGAGCCTACCAGACAAAATAAACAAATAATCTAACTTTTGTTAGACACACTCCTGGACGGTCTGTCCCTAACTTACCTCTCCCAGGATCAACTAATCCTAATGGTTTTGCGAGCTCACCAGTAACCTATCTTTCTCTGTATATTCCTTTCAGTGTGTAACATCATTTTAGTCTTACCTATATCAAATCCCTACACACTAGAATTTTGGACTTATATTAGCTCGGGGCTACTAGCTAAAGTATAGGGTGCGACCTCATACCAGTCCCATTTGGTATTCTAATATCTGAGTGATTTACATAGGTTCAACTATCCCATCAAATTTTCCTTGAAAACATTTCTTTCAAATTGATTTAACCCTATAAATCATACTTAAACAAGGACAATATACTCGATGCCTTACTCAAATCACTTTTCCATGTTATATATACTTTACACAAAACATTGTTGATGAAAACATTCGAAACCTTTGTTTAAAACCTTTAACAATCGCTTTTGAAACCTTTGAAAGTACCCCTTTCAAAACTATTGAAAGTACCCCTTTCGATACAAGTAAACTACTTTACTTTATAACCTTAGGCCGAAAGGCCAAAACATACCTTTAGAAACCAGTTACAATAGATCTTTCGAAAACATTTAAAGTATCCTTTCGAAAGCTTTACAAAACCTTAGACATCCCCATTTTCAAACACTTTGAACATGCCTTTCGAAAGCATTGGAAACCCTCCATTTAAAAGCTAAGGTAAACCTTTCAAAAACATTGGGGAAGCACCCATTCGAAACCTTTATTATACCTTTCGAAAGCATTAAGTCCTTTACAACCTTTCGAAAGCATTGGGTTCAAGTAAAAATATATGGAACATAGTTTCGAAACCATTTAAAACCATTCCTTTCGAAACCTTTGGGTTTAACTTTCAAAATCTAAAAATTATCTTAAAAGAATTAAGTCAAAAACAACTCTTTCGGAAGCAATTTCCTAAGTAAAAGAAGTGGATGGTGTCGAAACCAATCCCTTCGAAAGCATTGGAGAAGCGGCTCAGGGTTTAAAGCAAAAGAACCCTCTCGAAGGCATTGCTTTGAAAGGTAGAATGCGGCAGTAGGGGTTTCGACCCCTTCGAAAGCATTTTCTTAAAACAAAGGCGACAACCTCTTTTGAAAGCTCTTTTCTTTTAAAACACTTGACCAAGTCGAAAGCTATCTCATTCGAAAGCATTCTTTTCGAAAGCAAAGCAAGCGACATTTTCTTTTAAAAGCAAAACAAGGTCTCGAGCCCTTCGAAAGCCCTGTTTATTCGCCTATCTACAATCCACTACGTACCAAGTCTTTGATACCATGTGTATTGGTTTCGACTAGGATGGAGGCGGAAGTATGGTGTCTAAAGGTAGTGCCGAAAGTGGACAAACAGCAAAACCTTATGAAACTGATTTTTAACTTTATAAAGTAATTTCTTTCTAACTAACTTGCTTTGTTTGTCAACATATGATTGGTTGCCAATACTTTTCCAAAATCTTTTCTAAAAATACTGTGAATTTCAGAGATTAACATTTTAAAACATTTACAAATTACCCCTTCTCCTTTTATAAACATATAAAACATTTAAGTCCCATACCTTAAATAGTTTTATATACTTATTAAAATACTTAGGAAAATTCTCCAGAAATTCCCATAAATCACTTTTGATATGTTTTCCAATAAATATAAATTTCTAACCCAAACCCACTATAAATTAGCCGTAATTAATTTCAAATCCAATTTAACCAATTTCTTCACTAGGAAATTCATGATAAATCCACATTAATTCTAAAATTATGAAACTTGAAACCCATTTCTAAAATATTATTTTTGACCTTATATCAAAATTGCAAGGCATTTGGATGTCATTTGATAGGTTTTCCAAGTTAATCCTTATCATAAAATCTATATGAAAAAGCATAAATCATCAACAAGCGTATATATCCATTTAACCATCAAAACATGGCAAATCATTTGCAAAATAAATTCGGATCTCAACTAAAACCGAAAACAATAAAATGAGGTGTAACATATTATTCACTTTTAGCTATTATAGGTTTGAGATTTGCTTCTTGAACTAGATTGATTAAGCTTCTTTCTCTTGATTTAGCTTATCTTCCTTTTACCTTCTCCTAATGGTGGCCGACCTCTCTTAGATTTAGTTTTTAGTTTGTGAATGTGAAAATGAACGTGGCTTGAGGGTTTAGGGTATAAGAATATATCTTATTCATATTTTTCCCTTATCTATTACCCTAACTATTTTATTTATTATTCTCTCCTGTTCATTGTTTAATTTGGAATGGCCACCCTTATATTATTCAAATATCAATTCCCTTAACCATTTATATTATTTCATTTAATTTAACTAATTAAATGTCCTAAATAATGTTAATCAAATTAGGGTACTGTAATTCTCTCTTTTTGTTGAAAACTACATCAGATTCTTAACTGGAAATATTTTTAGATCAAATATCTTGTCATTTCTAACATTTATTGTTTATACATCATAACCTATAACAGATCAAGGGAAGAGCAGTTGATTTTTTTCTTTTAGGACCTGAGAACTATGAACAGAACAAACATATCGTTCCAGACGTGCACATAAACATCCACATATATATATATATATGCATTCCTGTTTAAACAATCATTCAAGCACTTCTCATATTTTACTTTAAGTAATTACTGCATCCATCTATTTTTAAATAGATTTAAAACTTTTAAATAAAATTGTTTACTCACCAATTATAGAAGAACAGAGAACACAGTTCATTCCTGGAATCTTGATTCTGAAGCTAAAGGTTGATTTGAATCTACTATGTTTGAGTTGAAATCTGAATTCACTTGACCTTAACTTGCTTAAGCTCAGATAGGAAAGGAGCTTGAAGAATTTTGAAGTTGTTGTTATTTTAATTTTCTTTCCAGGTTTAGTTTAGTTGGAGAATGAAAGAATTTGAGAATAGAAGTTTGAACTGGAAACCATTCTTCATTAAGATGTTTATTTTATTTAAATTTTAAAGAGGAAACAAATTTGCCACATGTTAATTTGCATGTTAATTCAAGATACAAATGTTAAATTTATGTATACCAAGCTTACAAATGTTCTTATGCATGTATTTATATTTATTTATATTCTATTTTTGTTTTTATCTTTTATATTTATACATTCTCTTTTATTAATTAATATAAATTTTAAAGAAATAACATAAACCTATATTAATAAATAACTATATGTATATATATCCAGATATTTATCAGAATTTTATTTGTTCAATTTACAAATTAGTATTTTAATAAATTTAATCCTATTAATTACCAATTAACAGATGTCCCAAAAATCTGGGTTATCATAGATGCCATTCGGACTAACTAATGCATCGGCATTTTTATAGATTTGATGAACCGAGTTTTTCGAGAGCACTTGGATAGGTTCGTATTGGTATTCATAGATGATATATTGATATGCTCTAAAGATGAAAGAGAGCATGAAGTTCATTATAGAGTGGTGCTTGAGACTTTGAGGCAGCATCAACTGAAAGCGAAATTTTCGAAGTGTCATTTCTAGAAGAAATAAGTGAAGTTTCTTGGTTATGTAGTCTCAGAGAAAGGGTTTTCTGTAGATCCGACTAAGATCGAAGCGGTGAATAATTGAAAAAGACCCGAGACGGTGATTGTGATAAAGAGTTTTCTTGGATTAGCTGGTTATTATAAGAGATTCATTAAGGATTTTTCACGGATAGCAGCACAGATGACCAAGCTAACACGAAAGGATATGAAGTTCATTTGGACATATAAGTATGAGGAGGCATTTTAGAAGCTGAAACACTTATTAACTAATGCACCTGTGTTAGTTGTTCCAGAAGGTAATTAGGATTTAGTAGTGTATACAGATGCATGTGGAACAGGATTAGGAGCTATGTTAATGCAGAGGGGTAAAGTGATTGCCTATGCATCTCGATAGCTTAGACCGCATGAGGTTAGATATCCAACGCATGATTTGGAATTAGCTGCAGTAATTTTTGTATTGAAGGTGTGGAGACATTACCTATTAGGAGAGAGATTCGAATTGTATAGGGATCATAAGTCGCTGAAGTATTTATTCTCTCAAAAGGAGTTGAATATGAGACAGTAGAGGCGGTTAGAGTTTTTAGCCGCTTATGACTTTGGTATTTAGTACACACCAGGAAAAGGCAACAAGGTTGCGGATGCATTTAGAAGAAAACGTCAAAATACAGTATTAGCAATGATAGCTGAGTGGAAAGATTTAGAAGCGTTGACTGCATGTAGAGTACAGTGGAGATCTAAGAATAGTTCTAGTACAGAAACTGCTATGTTGTCGTGTTTAGAAGTTTGACCGGTGATGAATGAAAAGATTGCTTCTAAGCAGAAAGAGGATCCAGCGTTAGCCAAGAGGATTAGAAGGTTTGAGGTTGGAACTGAGATCGATGATCTAAAGGATTTTAGTCTTGACCAAAAGGGATCGTTGATAAAGAAGGGACGGTTGTGTGTTCCGAATGTTGAGGGCTTAAGGAAAGAAGTTCTTGGCGAATGTCATCGATCCAAGTTTACGATTCATCCTGAAGGGACCAAGATGTATCGAGATATGAAGAGAAGCTTCTATTGGGAAGGTATGAAAAGAGATGTAGGCTTATGGGTGAAACCGTGTTTGAACTGTCAATAGGTAAAAGCCGAACATCAGAATCCAAGTAGGTTACTTCAGCCTTTAGATGTTCCTGGATGGAAATGGGATTCTATCTCAATGGATTTTATAGGTGGGTTGCCTTGGTCAAATAGGGGAAATGAAAGTATATGAGTTATAGTAGATAGGTTGACCAAGAGTGCCCATTTCATCCCAGTTAACTCAACCAGGACGACACCTGTTTTAGCAAAGTTATTTATGAAGATTGTAGTTAGACTACATGGAATTCCTAGTAGTATAGTAAGCGATAGAGATTCCTTATTCACTAGCGAGTTCTGGAAGAGTCTACAGGAGACATTAGGTACCAAGCTCAAGATGAGTATCGCTTACTATCCACAGACAGATTGGCAAACAAAAAGGATTAACAAAGTCTTAGAAGATTTGTTACGGGCTTGTGTGCTATATTTTGGAGGATCATGGGAAGACCATCTACACTTAGTCGAGTTTTCGTATAACAACAGTTATCAGGCTAGTATAGGGATGGCACCATTTGAAGCTTTGTATGGAAGGCCATGCAAATCTCCTGTTTGTTGGTTAGAGACCGGGGATAGGTTAGTTCTTGGTCCGGATTTGGTTAGAGAAGTTGCAGAAAAGATTAAGTTAATTAGAGTTAGAATGAAAGAAGCTCAGTCTAGGCAGAAGAGTTATGCTGATAAGAGACGGAAAGAGTTGGAGTTCTCAATTGGAGATCATGTTTCTGCCAAAGTATCATCGATGAAAGGTGTAATTCGATTTTGGAAATCAGGAATATTGGCACCGAGGTTCGTTGAGCATTTCCTATTGTAGAAAGGATCGGTAAACTCGCATATAGGACAGAATTACCGAATAGTTTGGCAGGAGTCCATGATGTTTTTCATATTTTTCATCTAAGGAAGTGTGTTCGAGATTCGGAGACTACTATAGCACCTACTATGTTATAGGACTTAGTAGTGGAACGGAATTTGACTATAGTTAGAAAGCCAGTTCATATAGTTGCGAGAGATGAGAATAAGCTAAGGAACCAGACAGTTAGATTAGTTAAAGTCCAGTGGATTGACGACGAAAGAGACTACACTTGGAAAACTGAGAGCAGGATTAGAGACCCTTATCCTGACTTGTTTCATGGTATGTTTTACCTTTACGATTGATTTTGGTGAGTGCCTTATCGTGATTTCGAGTAAAAAATTCGACTTCAACAATTTATTGTTTCATGTATATAATTTGATTATCTTCGAAAATTAGGATTTTTAAGAATGGAATCAAGATTTTTAGATGTGTAATTAGGGAGAAATCAAGAGTTGAACGTGATTTGGGTTATTGTCAATTCCTGATAGTCGGTGAGGTTAGGGTTCTCGAGGTCGTGGCTGCAGCTAGCCTGGGAATAGGAGATGTCGGCAATAACGGTCGGAGGATTCAATGTTCATCATGGTGGCGCGACGAGATGATTGTAGGGTTTTAAGCCCTGTTGGGTTCGTCATTGATTTCGAATCGATTACTCTGGCAGGGTGCATCAGGCTTGATCGTAGGAGGGGGATTTGGTGCGTGGGCCTATGGCGAAGGGATGGTCGGAGTGTCGATGTTTCTGGAAGCCGGAGATGGTGGCACGGGGAAGTTTTGGGGTGATGGTTCGTTCCAAGTTTGGTTGTTGAGCACGATTTCGATTTCGAGCCTGATTCTCAGTTTGAGTGGTCGGGATCGGTAGGGTTGGTCGATGATGACTCGTCGATGGTGGTTTGGATGGTCAGTGCTCCGGCGATCAGTCGTGCACGTGCACGTGGTGTCTCCGGTATCAGTAGTTTTAGGCTTTGAGTAGATGGGTTTTTTCTCGAGTTGAAGCTCGAGGAAAGGAAGGGTTTGCTCGGAGTTTGATTCGAGTATACATGAGTGATTACCTTTAACAGTTTTTTTTAAATTTAAACAAAGCTAAAAAAAGGGGATGTAAGACTCGGGTTTTGGTTCGGGTAAATACTGGGTTGACTCGGGTAAAGATAAATATGTTATCAAGTGTTTAAAGTTAACCTAATTAAGTTTTTAATAATTCACTTAATCATTCTTTTAAATAAAAGTGTTTATTTAAATGGTTGATTAATTAAGTTGTATAATTTATTTTAACTTAGTAAGTAAATTCATAAAGTTTACTTAATTAATAATGTAATTAAATTAAGAAGATTAAAGGTGTTTAATCCTTAATTAAACTCAAGGGTTGAAGTCAAGTTATAAGTAAATGATAAATTATTTTCCAAAGTTATTAAATAAAATTTAAAGGTTAATTAAGAAAATTAATTAAGATAATGGTTAACCTTTTTATTAATAAAGGTCTTGAGTATAATATTAATTAATTAATAAGTAATTTAAGATCAATTATTAATTTATTAATTAATAATTAAAGGTTAATTAATTAAAGGATAATTAATTAAGGGTAATTAATTAATGGATAATTAATTAAGGTTAATTAATCAATGTAATTAATTAAAGTTAATTAATTAGTATAATTAAGTAAGGATAACTAATTAATTATTAAGTAACTAAGGAATAGTTAATAAATGAAAGTGATTAAGGATGGTTAATTAATTTAGGTAATAACAAATGGTTTGTAATTAATTAATTCTAATTAAGCTGGGATATGTAATTAATTGTAATTAGGTAATAAATTAATCTTGCTTAGGGATAATGAATTGAATTGTATTTAATGATTGGATTAATATTTAGTCTGGAAATTTGTGATGTTCCATGATATGGTGTGGATGAACTGTGGTAATGTAGGTTATCTATCTGAGATGAATTGTTGTATGATATCCTGAATATAAATTGTATTGCTTAAACTTAAACAACTGGGATTAAGGATGACATTGAATTGAAGAGACCGGGGTCGGGTTTGAGTAAATACCCGAAACCACTTCGATTAGTAATCCAAATTCTTTAAAATTTGGATATGTAGAATTTAACAGGCTGGAATGGAATGAATTTAGTAACATGATCATTTAAAACTGAGTAACATTCTTAGATATTATCTGATAAAATGTGATTGACTTTTAATAAGATAAGAACTCGTAGAAAGGTACGAGTTACCCCGAAATTTAAAGTAAGATCTATAACTTAGTAATTCAAATATCATGGGTTTACTCATGCTGGTTTCCAGCCTGACCCAGGTGTTACTTTGTTGTAATGCTCGGGTTAGACCGAGTATTACAGATTTTCAGGTTAGAACGTTCTGGAGCTCAGGAGGCGAGCTGGATGGCAGGAACGTATGGAGTTTACCGCTGTGTATTTGAGTTTGATTTGATTGTAGTTTGGGACAAGTAAATTGTAACTGTCCTGTTTATGTATGAATGATTGTAATCTGATGTTTTGTTGTAAAATTAACAGATATAGCTTTCTATGTATAAATGCTATTATTTGATATTATATTTGATCCGCTGCGAATGTGAGATGCTGTGTTTGTTTTCTGTTCTTCTTCTACCTCTTTCTTCTTTACTCTAACAATTTGGAATTTCCGGCGTTCGATTCTCGGCACTTCTACAGTGAACGTATTAGTGTCGAATTTTCGGGGTCGAAAATTTCAGGTCGTTACATGTGGTATCAGAGCTGAAGGTTAAGCTAGAACCTTGGCTCTGGTGGGTTTACTCATTATGGATAGGGTCAGTGGTACCCTAGAATGAGTTGAGTGTATATATATATGAGAGCGTACTTGTTATTTTCTTATATAAAGATTTTAAAATTGAATGATTTTTATATAAGTAAAATTTTCCAATTATATATACATATATAGAAATTCGTTGTTGGTCATTGAAAATGGAATAAGAATTTAAGTGATCTATATATATCCAAATAAGGATTAAATAAGATAAATTAGAATTGGTTTCAAACCAGAAAATAAAATGGTTATTGTGTTTAAATATGGATTATTGTATTCCTATAAACAATGATAAGGCAAAATGAAAAGTTTAAAGAAAGTAAACTTAGATGAGTATAACTTGTAAATTAAAATGGATTTAAATTGTGTAGTTTTGAATCCTAAGTTTAAAAACATTTGAAATTGTTTTCAAAATGTTAAAAGAAAAGAATAAATATTACTCAGGTTATTTTTTAATGTGATCTTATTTTAAAATAAGAGTTGTTCGGAAAATTTAAAGAAATTTGTTTTGAATTAAAACCAAAGGTGGTTTAAAAATTTGAGGTATAACTTGGTGTGTAAAGGAAATAAATATGTATAAATGAGGATATACATAATATCAAAGATGATTTGAAATAAACTCAAAGTGTTGAGTTTTAAACTTTTCCTTGGAATGTGATATGAAAACCCAAAGTGATAAGTTTTTGAACTTATAAGTGGGAAGATTATTAATATAAAGTTTAAAATTTGAAATGGGAATTCAAATCGGGTAAAGTTGACTGGATTAAATTGAATTTAACTTAAGGGGAGTTAAATGAGTTTAGAACGAACAACCTGAATTGGGAATTTCAAAATGAAATTCGAAATAGTTTTAAGTTGAGATTTGAATTGAATTAGTTCAAATTGAATTTGATTTAAATTAATTGGAATTGTGATTGAAGTTGGATAAGATAAAATTCAAATGTAAAATTTGAATCAAATTAATTTGAAATGAAATTGAAGTTGAATGGGTTCAAATTCAAATAGGAAGTTGATTTGAATTTGGGATGGGAATGGAAGTTAACTTAATTTAAATTGAAATTGAAAGTTAATTGGAAATTGGCAATTGATTGGAAATGGAGATTGGGAAGTTGTACAGTTTGACTCTGAGACTATTTTCAAATAAATTGTTTTAATATAAACTATTTTCTTAGCTATTTACTATACAACCTTTCTTTTTAAAACCCAAACTATTTTATACTTAGTTTACAATTTTTTTTAAAACTAATTACTATTTTACATATGTTTTACAAACTAATCACTATTTTATAACTACTTATAACTAATTACTATTTTACAACTATTTTGAAATTATCTAACTATTTTACAACTATCTTAAAAACTAATTAACTATTTTACATCTATTTTACAGCTAATAACTATTTTACAACTACTTATCTATTTTAAACTTTTCAAGCTATTTTCTAAACTCGAGCTAGTCAGAGTGCAAACTGTTTATAATTGAAGTGATAACCCAAATGGGGATTGAAGCAACTGTGAATAAGTGAATAGAATCATAAATGAATGTGAATATAAAAGGGAATTGATTTGGTTAATAATCAATGAAGATAAATACGTAGGATGTACGTATATTATTCTATTCGCATAGTGATTGGATCCAAATTCGAGCACAGAATTTCGAGATAGTATATCGATCCGAGTTAGGATTTTTCACTCGATTTTCGACGGCGAACCCTGGATATGGATTTTTGATTGGTTCTCTATATTCTCTATCATAGTTATGGCTATGCAAGGAGAATGACGGTTTCTGATCAAGAAACCAGATCTGAGTCCGCACTAGGAAGTCGGGTGGACGATACTAGTTTGGAAGTGAAATTGTGTGATCGAGTGAGCGATCAGATTTGATATTGCGTACGGATGATATGTGTACATCGTATGGGTTTGAATGAAATTGATATTGAAAATTTATGGATATGAACTGTAAAATGGTTTTTGAAATGAATAGTATATTTTGTGAGATATATGATGAAATAAAATGGAAATTGGATATTTCTATGGTAAAAATTTACTTTATAGAAATAAGTAATATGGTAAGTGACTGTATAAAGTAATCAAATTTGAATATTTGATTTGGAATAAACAAAGTTATATATCTTTGTTATATAAGATAAATCTCCCCTTGTTGAATCTAGCCAGAATAAAAAGGTTTTTGAAAGTATTTGAAGTATAAAAAGGGAATTTATATAAGTATGAAGTGATCCAAAGATTTTTCAAGATTATATATATCTATGTATATATATATATAAAGGATTATATGAGAATGATTTTGGAAAAAAGTTTTGGAACCTATGGATTTGAAAAAGGCTTTTGATTTTTGGGAAAAATCAATTTTTGGGAAATTTGGAAAGCCTAGTTTGAGAATTATCGATTTTGGGAATCGATTTTGTGTAAAGTAGATTTGGATGAAAATCATAAAGGGTATGATTTGAAGGATACTATAAGAGTATAGTATAAAGTGTTTTGAGAATGGCTTTGGGGAAAAAGGCGCTCCCTTGAAATGAACTTCTCAGGAGTGCTACAGGGTGGTACTGCCTTGATCCCTAAGGGGGGTTCTAAAGTTGATCCTGTGAGGAGTCCGGACAAACTAAGTTCCCGAGGATTATGTGTAGTAGGTAGCGAATCTAGGGCGCTGATGCCTACAGAGACATTTGGGTTATGCTGTGACGACAGTGTAACTCGATGTCACTGCGATCTACTATGGACCATAGCGAAAATCATGTGGAGGTGAGTGTCCACGGTCTACGTTTGATTTTGCCGTGATGGCAACGTACAATCGGTAGACTGCGATCTATGGTAGGAGTGGAGAAGTTTCATTTGGCAGCGAAATTCGAGGGCATTGATGCCTACAGTTATATGGGTTTTTGTCGTGATGGCAATGTAACCCCGGGTATAGCTGCGATCTGTAGCGGGTTCCATGGTGTAATCGAGGGGCGCGGAGGCCTACAGTTATCTATGGTTTTGTCGGGATGGCGACGCAATCATCGGTTAACTGCGACCATGGAGGGGGTGATGATTTCCAGAGCATTCTCACCAAAGATGTTTCCTCTATTTCAGAAATGTTTCTATATTTTCAACAAAATATTTTTTCAAGTATTTTCATTGGGTGTTGAAAACGGGTTTACCAAGTACTTATAGATTTTCAGTCTTTCACCCGATCAACGTATGGCCGAATTTCTGTGAGAACAAGGATGGACTGGTTGAGACATTGAGTTATAAAAGTATTTTTATAAAAAATATTCCTAGTAACATTATATAGATTTTAAAGTGTTTTAAAAATGATCAAAGAGTGATTTATCTGATTTTAAGTATTGAATAAATTTTGGCTTCGTTCCTTTTTGAGGACGAAAAGATTCAAAGGAGGGAGAAATGTGATAACCCAGATTTTTGGTACATCTGTTAATTGGTAATCAATAGGATTAAATTTATTAAAATACTAATTTGTAAATTGAAAAAATAAAATTCTGATAAATATTTGGATATATATACATATAGTTATTTATTAATATAGGTTTATGTTATTTCTTTAAAATTTATATTAATTAATAAAAGAGAATGTATTAATATAAAAGATAAAAACAAAAATAGAATATAAATAAATATAAATACATGTATAAGAACATTTGTAAGCTTGGTATAAATAAATTTAACATTTGTATCTTGAATTAACATGCAAATTAACATGTGGCAAATTTGTTTCCTCTTTAAAATTTAAATAAAATAAACATCTTAATGAAGAATGGTTTCCAGTTCAAACTTCTATTCTCAAATTCTTTCATTCTCCAACTAAACTGAACCTGGAAAGAAAATTAAAATAACAACAACTTCAAACTTCTTCAAGCTCCTTTCCAATCTGAGCTTAAGCAAGTTAAGGTCAAGTGAATTCAGATTTCAACTCAAACATAGTAGATTCAAATCAACCTTTAGCTTCAGAATCAAGATTCCAGGAATGAACTGTGTTCTCTGTTCTTCTATAATTGGTGAGTAAACAATTTTATTTAAAAGTTTTAAATCTGTTTAAAAATATATGCATGCAGTAATTACTTAAAGTAAAATATGAGAAGTGCTTGCATGATTTGTTTAAACAGGAATGCATATATATATATATATGTATGTATGTATGTGGATGTTTGTGTGCATGTTTGGAACGATATGTTTGGTTCTGTTCATAGTTCTCAGGTCCTAAAAGAAAAAAATCAACTGCTCTTCCCTTGATCTGTTATAGGTTATGATGTATAAACAATAAATGTTAGAAATGACAAGATATTTGATCTAAAAATATTTCCAGTTAAGAATCTGATGTAGTTTTCAACAAAAAGAGAGAATTACAGTGGAATTTAAACTATATCAAAAATTCGACTTCAACAATTTATTGTTTCATGTATATAATTTGATTTATCTTCGAAAATTAGGATTTTTAAGAATGTAATCAAGATTTTTAGTTGTGTAATTAGGGAGAAATCAAGAGTTGAACGTGATTTGGGTTATTGTCAATTTCTGATGGTCGGCGAGGTTAGGGGTCTCGAGGTCGTGGCTGCAGCTAGCCTGGGAATAGGCGATGTCGGCAAAAATGGTCGGAGGATTCAATGTTCATCGTGGTGGTGCGGCGAGATGATTGTAGGGTTTTAAGCCCTGTTGGGTTCGTCATTGATTTCGAATTGATTACTCTGGCATGGGTGCATCGGGCTTGATCGCAGGAGGGGGATTTGGTTCGTGGGCCTATGGCGAAGGGATGGTCGGAGTGTCGATGTTTCTGGAAGCCGAAGATGGTGGCACGGGGAAGTTTTGAGGTGATGGTTCGTTCCAAGTTTGGTTGTCAATCTCGATTTCGATTTCGAGCCTATTCTCTGTTTGAGTGGTCGGGATCGGTAGGGTTGGTCGATGATGACTCGTCGATGGTGGTTTGGATGGTTAGTGCTCCGGCGATCAGTCGTGCACATGCACGTGGTGTCTCTGGTATCAGTAGTTTTAGGCTTTGAGTAGATGAGGTTTTTCTCGAGTTGAAGCTCGGGGAAAGGAAGGGTTGGCTTGGAGTTTGATTCGAGTATACGTGAGTGATTACATTTAACAGTTTTTTTAAAATTTATACAAAGCTAAAAAAGGGGATGGAAGACTCGGGTTTTGGTTCGGGTAAATACTGGGTTGACTCGGGTAAAGATAAATATGTTATCAAGTGTTTAAAGTTAACCTAATTAAGTTTTTAATAATTCACTTAATCATTCTTTTAAATAAAAGTGTTTATTTAAATGGTTGATTATTTAAGTTGTATAATTTATTTTAACTTAGTAAGTAAATTCATAAAGTTTACTTAATTAATAATGTAATTAAATTAAGAATATTAAAGGTGTTTAATCCTTAATTAAACTCAAGGGTTGAAGTTAAGTTATAAGTAAATGATAAATTATTTTCCAAAGTTATTGAATAAGATTTAAAGGTTAATTAAGAAAATTAATTAAGATAATGGTTAACCTTTTTATTAATAAAGGTCTTGAGTAATTAATATTAATTAATTAATAAGTAATTTAAGATCAATTATTGATTTATTAATTAATAATTAAAGGTTATTTAATTAAAGGATAATTAATTAAGGTTAATTAATTAATGGATAATTAATTAAGGTTAATTAATCAATGTAATTAATTAAAGTTAATTAATTAGTATAATTAAATAAGGATAACTAATTGATTATTAAGTAACTAAGGAATAGTTAATAAATGAAAGTGATTAAGGATGGTTAATTAATTTAGGTAATAACAAACGGTTTGTAATTAATTAATTCTAATTAAGCTGGGATATGTAATTAATTGTAATTAGGTAATAAATTAATCTTGCTTAGGGATAATGAATTGAATTGTATTTAATGATTGGACTAATATCTAGTCTGGAAATTTGTGATGTTCCATGATATGGTGTGGATGAACTGTGGTAATGTAGGTTATGTATCTGAGATGAATTATTGTATGATATCCTGAATATAAATTGTATTGCTTAAACTAAAACAACTGGGATTAAGGATGACATTGAATTGAAGAGACCGGGGTCGGGTTTGAGTAAATTCCCGAAACCACTTCGATTAGTAATCCAAATTCTTTAAAATTTGGATATGTAGAATTTAACAGGCTGGAATGGAATGAATTTAGTAACATGATCATTTAAAACTGAGTAACATTTCTTAGATATTATCTGATAAAATGTGATTGACTTTTAATAAGATAAGAACTCGTAGGAAGGTACGAGTTACCTCGAAATTTAAAGTAAGATCTATAGCTTAGTAATTCAAATATCATGGGTTTACTCACGTTGGTTTCCAGCCTGACCCGGGTGTTACTTTATTGTAATGCTCGGGTCAGACCGAGTATTACAGATTTTCAGGTTAGAAAAATCTGGAGCTCAGGAGGCAAGCTGGATGGCAGGAACGTATGGAGTTTACCGCTGTGTATTTGAGTTTGATTTGATTGTAGTTTGGGACAAGTAAATTGTAACTGTCATGTTTATGTATGAATGATTGTACTCTGAAGTTTTGTTGTAAAATTAGCAGATATAGCTTTCTATGTATAAATGCTATCATTTGATATTATATTTTATCCGCTGTGAATGTGAGATGCTGTGTTTGTTTTCTGTTCTTCTTCTACCTCTTTCTTCTTTACTCTAACAATCTGGAATTTCTGGTATTCGATTCTCGGCACTTCTAAGTGAACGTATTAGTGTCGAATTTTCGGGGTCGAAAATTTCGGATCGTTACAGCATCACTAACCATTCGTACGATCCATATCTGGTTCCAAACATGTCAAAGGAATACTATCCTCTGCCACTCTAAACTGATGAAATCCTATCGCCAAATCCATCTAGGAAAATACTTTGGCTCTATTCAACTTATCGAACAAATCGTCAATTCTAGGTAACGGATATCGATTCTTTATCGTCTTCTCATTCAACTTACAATAATTGATACATAACCTCAACGATCTGTCCGGCTTCTTGGCAAACACTACGGCTGCTCTCTAAGGCGAACTGCTTGGTCTGATAAAATTATTACTTTCCAAATCCACCAACTACACCTTTAACTCCCTCATCTCGGTAGGTGTCATTCTGCTGGCGGTCTACTCACCGATTCTGCTCCTGGCACCAAATCTATCCGAAACTCAATTTCTTGTTTCATCGGCAATCCTACCACAGGTTCAACGACATCTACGAATTCTCTAACAACGAAAACTCAATTCAACTTATCTTCTACCTCCACAACACCCAACATAGCATTAACCTCAAAACTATGGTTTTCTATGGTGTATACGATCCGATAACTACAGTTAGGGTGTCTAACTGATATTTTCCTATCATGGCAAAATATCCTAGCATCTTATTTACTTAACCAATCCATACCCAAAATGATTCTAAACCCTATGAAATGAAACACATGCAAACTGCAAACAAAGGTATGACCTAACAATTCAAAATCTAAGTGGTCACATGACTCACATCTCATCCCAAGAGTCGCATAACCTCCTATCGGATTTGCAACCCTTAAGGAAGTAACTATGTATGAGGGTTTTAGGTTAAGCTTATCTACCAAACAACAGGATATAAAAAAAATGTAATGCACCAGTATCAAATAGAATGCTAACTGACATACCATGAATCATAAGCGTACCTCCCAACACTGCCTTTCCCTTTTCCTTTTCTGTTGGCCTCGAGGTAGCTGGCTCCAATGCAACACTTTGACATTTCCATCCTTGGCTGGCTCCTTGCACTAGTTCTTATAATGTCCAATTTGGTCGCAGTTGAAGCATCTAATATTCTTCTTCCCGATCGCCTTCTTTTCATCTCTCGAGCGACATGCACTTGCGAAATGCCCTTTCTTGCCACATTTATAGCACACAACCTCCGCCTTTCCTCTCTTAGTAGCTCCACCCTTCTAATCCCCTTTCTTGTGGAAAAACTTCATTTTCTGGCTCTGTCCTCCTTGAGCTTCCTTTGCCTTATTTCTTTCAAGAAAAGCAAGTATCTCTTCATGCCTCAAGTCCATCTCAATAACAACATCACATGGATCTCTAATATGCGGTAAGTGGCCTTAGTAAGCTCAGGCTTCAACCCACGAATGAACTTTTCATTTCTCTTAATAACAGTATCGACCGTAGTGTAGTCATATCTCGCTAGCTCCTCAAACCTGTCGCATACTCAAGCACTATCGTATTTCCCTGCTCCAATTCAGCAAACTTCCTGAGCAAAGCAGACTTACAATCTCCAATATAAACCTCTTCTCAAACCTTCTTTTGAACTCAGCCCAAGTCATAGTCTCCTCATTGACTCCAACAGTAACATTGTTCCACCAATATAGTGCTGCTCCTTGTAACTATCTAGACGCGAGTCCCTTTTTTGCTCATCATTGAGCCCTAAATCAGCAAAAATCCTCTCGCAAGGAAGTAACCAATTCTCCACTTCGATTGCATCTTCAGTACCAATAAACGGCTTTCCTCCCAACCGAGCATAATCTCTACTCAAAACAGCATGGTTATTGACCACTGGAGCTTCCCAATTTCCTCCTTCAGCATTTCCTCCAACAACTCCAGCAGCAACTATAGCTTGCATCATATTTATGAAGAACTGATACATTACTACCATGTCAACTTGCGGGACTCCAGCGCCCACATTTGCAGCTTGTGCATGACCTGGGTTCCTCCTGGTATTTGGTCTAGCATTTCCATTAGTTGTGGTGCTTCCCCCACCAAGATTAACTCTTCCACTTCTAGCATCCATATCTGCATTTGAGTCTTCATAAGATAAAGAAGAATAGCCTAAGAGATATGGGAGAATAAAGATAAAGCGTATATAGCAAATACAAGTGTGTTACTATAGCGTTATCCCATACCACAATCTTTTCTCAAATTCCTTAGGATTATGTCTTCAAAATCATTTTAAGTTTAAAGTTTTTCATAAACCTATGCTCTGATACCAAGTTGTAACATCCCTTATCTTGAGGCCTGAAGCTAAGTGCTACAGATGCTGTAGTCATCTATAGTATTAACTTCCAGTGATAAAATACGGTAATGTTAATGGTATCCATAATATCAGAAGCACATGAATATGAAACAAAATCACAGATTCCAAAAACAGCATACTTTACTGATTATATTTTAAAACATATTTCATATTCCATTACACAATCCCAAAACATATCCCAGGTTTTGATCAAATATAATTATTACAAAATACACCAAGAGCGACATATGAATATGCCCCCATGGATGATCAGAGTACTAAATAGACAAAAACTGTCTTAATACATCACAGCGGAAATAGAAATAAAAATAACACCTCCTAAATAGTTATCCATGCCTCTTGCACGTCTTCGGAAGCTTTACTCTTCCACCTACTAAAACCTGTAAATCCTCAACTCTCAACCTACTCAAATCATATTTTGAGCACCCGAGAGATTAAGGGGAAAATATAAACTTCGAGTCAAACATAAAGCATGGTGTGAATAATACTATACATCTCGGTTTACTGATATTAAGTGAGACCAAACCGCTTAGCGAAACGGGTTTCCCCTCACTAATATCCCTATTTAAAACATATCTTTTGCAATAAAAATCCTGCAACCAAACAAGTTAAAGCAACAATAGCAATACCATGTATGCATACAAATCAGGTAATCAATGGGCTATCTATCTGAACACTATAGTTTTGTTTGGCTAACTACTAACCTTTGGCTAACTCGGGCCTACCAGAAAAAATAAACAAATAATATAACTTCTGTTAGACACACTCCAAGACAGCCTGTCCCTAACTTACGTCTCCTAGGGTCAACTGATCCTAATGGTTTTGCGAGCTCACCAGTAACCTATCTTTCTCTGTATATTCCTTTCTGTTAACATCATTTTAGTCTTACTTGTGACAATGCCCTACACACTGGAAATTTGGAATTATATTAGCTAGGGGCTACTAGCTAAAGTATAGGGCGAGACCCTATACCAGTCCCATCTGGTATTCTAATATCCGAGTCATTACCTTAGGGTCAACTATCCTATCAATTTTTCCTTGAAAACATTCCTTTCAAATTGATTTAACCCTATTAATCATACTTAAACAAGGAATATATACTCGATGCTTTACTTAAATCACTTTGCCATGTTATGTATACTTTACACAAAACATTGTTGAAGAAAACATTCCAAACCTTTGTTTAAAACCTTTAAACAATCTCTTTCGAAACCTTTGAAAGTACTCCTTTCGAAACCATTGAAAGTAGTCCTTTCGATACAAGTAAACTACTCTACCTTATAACCTTAGGCCAAGAGCCAAAACATACCTTTCAAAACCATTTACAATAGATCTTTCGAAAATACTGAAAGTATACTTTCGAAATCTTTATAATACCTTAGAGATCCCCCTTTTCAAAACACTTTAAACATGCCTTTCGAAAACATTGGAAACCCTCCATTCTAACACTAAGGTAAACCTTTCGAAAACATTAGGGAACCACTCCTTCGAAAACCTTTATTATATTCCTTTCGAAAGCATTAAATCCTTTACATAAATCAAGCCTTTTATCGACGGTTTGCCCAGAATCAGAAAAGGAAATGAATGGGGTTATCGTGGATCGACTAACGAAGATCGTGCATTTTATCCCGGTAAAACCTATAAGGGCCGCTGTTTCTTTAGCTAAAAATTTTATGAGAGAAATAGTTAGGTTGCATGGAGTTCCTATGAGTATTGTAAGTGATCGAGACCCCATATTTACTAGTCAATATTGGGAAGCATTGTAAACCACTCTAGGAACAAAGTTGAGCTTAAGCACGGCATATCACCCCCAAACAGACGGACAGACGGAGCGAGTGAATCGGATTCTAGAGGATCTCTTGAGAGCTGTATTCTGGATTTTAGTGGATCATGGGAGGACCATTTGCATTTAGTTAAGTTCTCATACAACAATAGCTTCCAAGCAAGCATCGGTATGGCACCGTATGAAGCCCTATATGAAAGATCGTGCAAGTCACCAGCATGCTGAGTTGAGATGGGAGATAGACTAGTACTTGGGCCAGACATGATCCGAGAGGCTATAGAGAAAGTTGCAATAATTAAGAAAAGAATGAAGGAGGCCTAACATTGCCAAAAGAGTTATGTCGATAATGTTGGATCGGTTTCACCATAGAGGAGGGGTGAATAGGGTGATACTAATAATAATAAAAATTAATGCGGAAATATATAAAATAATTGCAGCACAGATAATAGCAGAATAATAAAAGCAGAAATAGAACAACACAAATTTACCCAGCTTCGGCAAAACCCTGCCTACGTGATGCCCCTAAGGTTTCTACTAGAAATTAAGGAGTCAAACGCTTACACACATAAACTTGCGACACCCGCTATCGACTAACCTAAATCTATGCTCAAAACCCTGCCACAACTCAGCCACTGAGTTGCGAATTCTCGAACTACACCACTGTAGTTCGTAACCTAGTCACGCGACTAGAATTTTATAAAAGTTAAAAGAAAATTTTCAAAATAGAAAAAAACTAAACACAAAACGCTATTAATAATTCAAGCCCAAAATAAATATAAAAAGATCGGCCCAATTGAAATTAAAAGAAGATATCCCCTTTTTTATTTTTATCTACCGATCCCTTTTTCTTTTGTTCAGTCCTTCGGCCGTTCATTCCTCTTTCAAAATTTAGATCTTCGTGATTGAAGCTGCCACTTGATTTTTGAGCGATTGAAGTGATTAAATTTTCTTTGCTTTGCTCCGTCAATCGTCTCCTAGCTTTGATTGGTTTTCGGCTGCTTCAATAAGTCAAGTTGGATGTTGATTGATTGGTACGTGATTTTTCCCTTTTTAGTTCTCGACTTTGATTCGAGTTATGAATTTGTTCGTGATTTATTCTGAGTATGCTCACTGATTTTAGTCTCGAATTAGTTTTTTGCCGATGATGTTACCAGGTTATATAGGGAACGAATCCCTTAATTTTCGTTCATATAATTTTGTTTGGATTCTTCAGTGATTTTCACTTATCCATTTGATATTGATTGAACGATTGTGATATTCTGACTTGTTCATTTTATCACCGGTTGAATATGTTTTCGATATATTTGGATTTTCTTAATCACATTTGAATTCCTCCGTTCTTTACTGCCAATGACTTGTTTAATATTTCATTTGTTTTTCCATATTGTGAGGAATGCAGAATATGTATCTTAAGGCTAGAATGAACACTAGAGGGGGGTGAATAGTGTTTATAAGAAATTACTAAATCTTTTCGAGTTATTGTTGATTTGTACACAAATGTATGCAATATTCAGACACAGATATAATCACAGAATCAAACACAGATGTAGAAATAAAGTAAATGCAGTAAAGGAAAGAACACACCGGATTTTATACTGGTTCGGAGTTACCCTACATCCAGTCCCGCACAACTAAGTACGGATTTCCTTTCAAAAGCAATTGTACAATTACTCCCTCGGTTTCAAGCCTACGAGGTACACCCTCCAGAATCACAATCCTCTAGGTAGAGATACTTGATTTTTGGGGCAACAAGTTCACTCAATTGATTTCCAAGGATACAATCACACCTTTTCTCGCTTGATTGATTTCCAAGGCTACAATCACACCTTTTCTTGCTAGATAGATTACAAAGAAGCCTATAACTCTGAATAACACTGGGATCTTGTTGAGATAGTGATAGAGAATCAAACCAGAGACGATCTAGTTAGATTCAATGTTGATTTCGGCAGAGTGATGATAGGATTTTGAATAAGAAAATGTGGAAGAAGAAGAGAAGTGAAAAACCAGAAAATCTGATCTAAAATTCATTGAAACCAACCCCTATTTATAGAAGAACAACAGCCATGTCTATTCATGAAAGGTTATGGCGAATAGACACTTCTTTTGAAATTCAAATTTTTGGCCCTAACTGACACTATGTCGACATGGGGTATTAGGGCATGTCGACATCCCAAACGAAATTTTGATGTTTTGTTTTTCTTTGAAAATAACCTTTATCTTATATTAAAACTATTTTAAACTTTATTAATATACTTGACTATAGATAAAATACATAGATAAATATAGAGAATGATATATATAAAATTTTACTATAATTTTATATTTAAATCTAAGTAAATATTAAAAGTTAAATATATTAAAATATAGTTTAAAACAAATGAAGTTTAAAACAAGAATTTATTTAAGAACAAAATCAAAGAATATTTTTTAAGGCTAAAACATCTTTTTGAAAATCATTTGAAAAGATAATTTTTAAGGCTAAAACATTTTGAAAAGCAGTTTTGAAAATCATTTTGAAGTAGTTTTGCAAGCTTCTTCCTGCAGAATATCTCATCACATCAGGACTCGAGAACTTGTACAAAACCAGGATGTTCGTGGGTTTGTAAGCCACTTGTCGTAGGTTTGTAAGCTACTTGTCGTGGGTTTGTAAGCCACTAAAAAGGTAGAAATGGGTTCCATCCCAAATGAAAATACGGAATGAAGATTTCAGTGCTATTGTGAAGTTTTAACATAATTCTAGACTCAATACTTATCTTGAAATCTTGAACTCTTGATAATCTTGATATTCTTGATACTCATGAGTCTTCAATCTTGATATCTTGAATCTCTATACTGTACAGTCTTCATTCTTGGTACCTGCATGGTTAAATCCTGCATATACTTATATATCTAAACTATAATGTTAGTATTTATATTTTATAATCTTATTCTAAGGTTATTGTCATCAAAACCATCAACTCATGGACTAACACATATGACCTCTGATTGAATTTTATCTCGGCCTTGACTTTGTTAAAACCATAACCAATAGTTACGAATTTTCGTGAATTGCTTTGGCATTGCTGTGCTGAATATTTTCATTTTTTTGACTGGTCCATATTTGTCCCACAGATTTTGCTTGTATTCTGGCATGTGTATGTATATGCAAATATGCATACATGTGTATATATGGAGTCTCTTCTGTTGATTGCTTGTATACATGTCACTGCCTTGAGTCCAGACATTTCTGTGCACTTAAATATGTTGCTATTTGGCCAGAAACATTGTAGTACACATTGGTTCATATGAAGTTCTTAATTGGTTTTCTATATGTATATACATATATGTATATTGGTGTGATTTCTTTTTCTGCTTCTGATAAGTGCATTTGTAACTAAAACTTTTTCACTGCATACATGCATGCTTCATTGTTATATGTTCATTCTGTCTGGAGCTTTTGTACATTTGGTTCCACTGGCTTGTTGTCATGTGTGTAGCTTTGAGTATGCATTTGCACCTGACCATCTCATTTTTCTGAATGTAGCTTGAGTTTTAATGTGATTTCTCCATACATATATACATATATACATACATATATGTATGTATACATGTGTGTGATTGACTTGATTGCACTTTGGTATTGCAGTCTTGTTTGTTACTGCATATATGTATACATGTGTGCTTGCATTCTCTGACTTGCTTGGTTCACTGGAAATCTGGTTGTCATGTTGTACTGGCCTGCTGTGGACTTGAAGTTGTACATTTGAGTCCAGATGCTGTTGACCTTGTTTGTGTTCTTATAGTCATGTTCATGCCTGAACATTTCCTTTGTTTGGTTTATATGTATATACATTTTGGTGAGTTTAGTTGCATATGTGAGTTCATGCCATGCTGTAATTTTGAGTCTGTGCATGCTGTCTGGAGCAGTTCTTCATGTGTACTGAACTTCATGTGTATATCCATTTGCTATGTCTGCTCGAGTCTCTGTTTTATGTGGTCTGCACTTGACACTTTGTACATATGGTGGTCTGGGTTCATTGACTCTGGTTGCATGAACATATTGCAGTCTTCATTCATGCCTGAACTAATTTTGATGCGATTTGATTTTCATCTTGGTTGCATATACGTAACTGAGTTTGTATGCTCTTTCTGGTGTTCACTGCATACATTTGAATCTGATTTATTTTAGAGTGGTCTGATCTGGATGAACTTGTTTGTTGGACTGGATTCACTTGTGTTGAGTCTTTATTTCATATGCATGCATCTCTAGTTCAAGTGTGTTCGAGCTTGTTCCAGGTCATTGAAACTTGTACTTGACCATTCTATTTTTGTTTTTTGTACTGCACCTAAGTTGAACCCAGCTTTGGCTCGGGTTTGACCTTGTGCTCACCTATCCCTGCAATTTTATCAAGTGAATATCGGTGTGCACGACCTTGTGGCATATACAGTGACACACTGTGCATGTCACAAGTTGTTCGTGTATGATGAATTCAAAAGAAATGATGACGAACAACCCAAATAACTGAGGCAAATCATATTTTCAAAAACACACACTTTAATTGTACACTGCAAACTATTTCTTTTCAATTTTACCACGTCAGTGTTTACTTTGCAGATAATTCAGATGCTGGAATAGAGTTGAAGAACAAATACGAGTGAATGAGTGATATATAGTGAGGTGCACATTGTAAAGTGAAATTTATGATGTAATCGAAATTGTATTATAATTGAAAATGTATTTATGTCGTGAGAGCTCAAATTTGTACTGTTCAAAATTGTAATAAAATATTTGTTTGAATTTAAATTCTGCATTATTTATTGTATTCAACAAATATTTATTTAATTATGTAAAAAAATAAAATAGTACAATAACAAATACATTTAAATGAACATATATATATATGTTTATTATCATCAAACAAAAATCATATACTAGCATATTCAACAATCTCCCCCTTTTGATGATAACAAACATATATTATGATTTTGAATGTATTAAATGTATTTGGTCATTGATAAACTCTATTTGCTCCCCCTATTTGAATTCTCCCCCTACAACCAAGCTCCCCCTTCACATATGCATGAAAATCAATAAAAATATGTAATGAGTCTAGATGAGAATATGCAATTAAAAAATATTTGAACTTATTTGCCAAAATCTTAACTTTTCTCTCCCCCTTTTGTTATTAGCAAAAGAGTAATAGTGTTAGAAAAATAGAGATAAAGTGATAGGCATTAACACAACATTAATACCCAATCGAGTATAAATATTAAATTTCAATAAAAAATCAAACAAAAATCATAAATACTCAGTTAGGCGCATATTCCACTTTAGAGTGATAGGGGTGATGTCGGCATATAAAACCATATAGTTGTGTCTATTTGTTGTATATTTATATCAGGAATTTGAATACTTACTAACCATGCATAACCGTTAGGACTTTTAAATGAGATTAGTAGTATTCCCAATTTTTATAAAAAAACAAAAAGGAATTTCAAGTATCTTCTAACCATGCATAACTGTAAGGACTTTTAAATGGGATTAGAATCAACTCGTCTATTTAATAAACAATTTTGATATGTGTTCCATAGATGCATAACCCTAAGGACTTTTAAATGAGCATGAAAGCACATAAACAAATATTCTAAGTAATTCACCCATGCATAACCGTGAGGACCTTTAAATGAGAGTGAATACTTTGGATGTTTTTATTGCTAAAAAATAAAATAAAATAAAAATGAATAATTTCCCGTTTAAAATACCACATTTTGACATACTATATTGGTTTTGATGAGTGATGATCGTTAGAATTATGATAGAAATAGAGATGGTCATGGAATTTTTACCAACAAAAGTTATTATAAATCTTGTTTAAATTTTTAAAGAAATTTACTAAATATACTGTCTCAAGTCATAATATATGATTAATATCGAAACTCATCACTATTTCAATTACTATTTATCTTTTCGATAATCAGTAGGGAGTTAGATTAGTTAATGTAGTCATTTAAGATCAAATCCAAAAACAAATATAAAATCAAATTTCTACAATATCTAATCTGAAACGAAGTCAACAAAACTATTTTCTGGAAGGTGTTTTATATAAAAAAAATGTCTGCTAATTGAAAATCAGTTGAAATGAAAAAAAATGCAGATATTTTCTTTGAAAATGATGCAATTAATGGATGTCTCAACATAAAACACGTTCCACTCGTACTTTTTTTATCAACTAGGCTACTAGTGTAATCTGCATCTGAATTCCCCCTTGATTCAAAGTTATCATTAGACAGATATCATAGACTAAATCATGGAGTGTGCAACAGATACCTTAAAATCCTTTTTATAGCTTTTAAATGAAATTCTTTTGGATTTTGAATTGAGACTGTGCACATAAACAACTGGTGAACATAGTGTCAGATCCAAAAGCAGTAAGATAAACACATATATCCACGTGTACCTAGAGCAATCATCAATCAACACAAGACAGTATCTATTATCATCTAAACTTGCAATATAGTTAGTCCAAGTAAATCTATATGAAATAGTTCAAGGATGAAAAGATGATTGGTCAACATTTTTGCACAAATCATAATCAAAATCAACATTTATTTCCTTATCACATAACTGGCTGAATTAAATCAGATTATGGCGCAGATTCTCACATTTAATATATCGTTCAAGATTAATGTATCGTTGCCTATTTTACCTTTACCGATAATTGTTCGTTGTTGCCCATTGTGATTCTGCCACATTTGTAGTAGGCTAAGTAACTTTGATTTGTCGCCCGTCGAGTGCCTAGAACAGCCAGAATTTAGGTATCACTCTTGTTGTTCCTTAGCCTGCCACCACACCTGCACGAGAGAAGATTTTTGTGACCTATTTGTTTTTATAGTTCCATGATTGTTAGTGGCAAAAGATTTTGAAAAACAAGTTTGTGTAGAACCAAAACAGTTTATATTTGTTCCTTTTGGCACCCAAATCTATTTGACTTTAAGGGATTTTATATTAGTGCCTTTTGGAACCCAAATTGGTATGTTTTTCACGTGTTTGGGCCTATACCAACAATTGTTTTGATTGTGTCCAATTTTTTTACAAATTGTGCACTCAGATTTGACACGATTAATTTTACTTCTAACTTTTTCAGATTGTGTGTACCCAAGTCCTTGTCTAACAGTATTAACATTTTGTTTCCCTAATAGCATATTTAGTGATTTTTCCCCTTTGGAGAATTTCCCTAAAGTTGTAGACAATTGTTGTACTTGTGTTTTGAGAGATTCATTTTCATTTAATAACAAGGTGCACTTTTTAATAGAATTTTCTCTCCTTGTGTTTTCACTTTCTTTCAAAATCAGAATTTCATTTTCATGCAATTTAATTTTAATTTCTTATTTTTTAATTTCCTCTTCGAATGATGGACACTTATCACACTTAGGGCTCTTATTTCGATAGTTTTTAACCAATTGATCAATCTATTAAACTATCTCTTTGTGATTTAATTTTAGCGTACTTCTCCCTAAGTCGTTCAAAACAACCATTTACTTCGTGAAAATATATAAGTAATTCTGAGTGAGTGAGTTTTGATACCTCGCTTGGCTCATCATCATCGCTATCAGTTGTATCACCTCAAAGACATGGATCTGCTTTTTCACTCACACTGTTAGTGCTTTGATTATCATCATAACTTTTATTCCAAGTGGCTGCAAAACTTCTCCTTTTCAATTTCTTTCCTTGGCCGAGTTGATTCTGAGGACAATTGGGGTTGATGTGACCGGGTTTATTGCACTTGTGACATATGATCTCCTGCTCTTTTAAGTTGTCTAATACTTTGACTATTCTGCTTTTCAATTGTTAATTTAGAGCTGGATTTCCATACTTGTGATTCCACCTTTTGAATTTCTTTATTATCAATGCCAGTTCGGTTGCTCCATCATCCTCATCGTCATCATCACTTTTCATTGTTCCTTTGTGAGCTATTGATTTCTTTCGTGTATCACCTCCTTCACGTTCTTCCTTGAATTTGATTTCTAGCTCATAAGCGGTGAGATTTCCGATGAGTTCTTCAACTTTGATTTGTTTCAGATTTTTTGATTCTTGAATGGCAGTAACCTTTGCTTCAAAATTTCATGGAAGAACTCTGAGGATTTTTCGAACTATTTACAGCTCTGTGTATGGCTTTCCAAGTGATTTTGATTTGTATACTAGATTAGAAAGTCATCCATACATTTCTTTGACACTTTCATCCTTTGCCATTGTGAAGTTTTCGTATTCGCTACTAAGCATGGCAAGGCGAGATTCTTTGACTTAGGAAGTTCCTTCGTGAGTCACTTCAAGTATGTGCCAAATTTCCTGCGCGGTTAGATAATGTGAGAGACGATTAAATTCAATTTGATCTAATGAACAAATAATAGAATTCATAGCTTTAGCATTAGCATTTTGTAGTTTATTTTCAAGATCTGTCCATTGATCCACCGGTTTTTCAATTTCTTGATTATCTACCACTATAGTTGGTGTCCTATATCCTGTCTCAACAATATTCCAAGCATCAATGGTTTTCAGCAAAAATTTTCATTCTATTTTTCCAGTAAGCATATTGACCATTGATCATGGGTGATCTAACTATGGACTGACCCTCAGCAAAAGCATTATTAAAAGAAGCCATTTAAAAAATCAAAATTTTAAAACAAAAATTGGTTTTTGAAAAATTAAATTTTTTAAAAATGATTTTTGTTTCTAACTCTGATACCACTTGTAGGATTGATTTCACCCTAGAGGAAGGGTGAATAGGGTGATACTAATAATAATAAAAATTAATGTGGAAATATATAAAATAATTGTAGCACAAATAATAGCAGAATAATAAAAGCAGAAATAGAACAATACAAATTTACCCAGCTTCGGCAAACCCCGCCTACATGTTGCCCCCAAGGTTTTTACTAGAAATTAAGTAGTCAAACGCTTACACATGTAAACTTGCGACACCCGCTATCGACTAACCTAACTTTACGCTCAAAACCCTGCCACAACTCAACCATTGAGTTGCGAATTCTCGAACTACACCACCGTAGTTCATAACCTAGTCAAACGACTAGAATTTTACAAAAAAGAAAAATTACAAAATAGAATAAAACTAAACACAAAACCCTATCAATAATTCAAGCCCAAAATAAAATATAAAGAGATCGGCCTAATTGAAAATAAAAGAAGATGTCCCTTTTTTTCTTTTTCATTTTATCTGCCGATCCCATTTGCTTTTGTTTAGTCCTTCGACCGTTCGTTCCTTTTTCAAAATTTAGGGCTTCGTGATTGAAGTTGCCGCTTGATTTTTGAGCGATTGAAGTGATTAAATTTGCTTTGCTTTGCTTTCAATCGTCTCCTAGCTTTGATTGGCTTTCGGCTGCTTCAATAAGTCAAGTTGGATGTTGATTGATTGGTACGTGATTTTTCCCTTTTTAGTTCTCGACTTTGATTCGAGTTATGAATTTGCTCGTGATTTATTCTGAGTATGCTCACTGATTTTATTCTCGAACTCGAATCAGTTTTCTACCGATGATGTTACCGGGTTATATAGGGAACGAATCCCTTAATTTTCGTTCATATAATTTTGTTTGATTTCTTCAGAGATTTTCACTTGTCCATTTGATTTTGATTGAATGATTGTGATATTTTCTGATTGTTCATTTTATCACCGGTTGAATATGTTTTCGATATATTTGGATTTGCTTAAACACATTTGAATTCCTCCGTTCTTTACTACCAACGACTTGTTTAATATTTCATTCGCTGTTCCATATGACCTCTGATTGAATTTTATCTCGGCCTTGACTTTGTTAAAACTGTAACCAATAGTTACGAATTTTCATGAATTTCTTTGGCGTTGTTGTGTTGAATGTTTTCATTTTGTTGACAGGTCCATATTTGTCCCACTGATTTTGCTTGTATTCTGGCATGTGTATGTATATGCAAATATGCATACATGTGTGTATGTGGAGTCACTTATGTTGATTGCTAGTATACATGTCACTGCCTTGAGTCCAGACATTTCTGTGCACTTGAATATGTTGCTATTTGGCCAGAAACGTTGTAGTACACATTGGTTCATCTAAAGTTCTTAATTGCTTTTCTATATGTATATACATATATGTATATACATATATGTATATTGGTGTGCTTTCTTTTTCTGCTTCTGATAAGTGCACTTGTAACTAAAACTTTGTCACTGCATACATTCATGCTCTATTGTTATATGTTCATTCTGTATGGAGCTTTTGTACATTTGGTTCTACATGCTTGTTGTCATGTGTGTAGCTTTGTTCATTTGCACCTGACCATCTCATTTTTCTCAATGTAGCTTGAATTTTAATGTGATGTCTCCATACATATATACATATATACATACATATATGTATGTATATATGTGTGTGATTGACTTGATTGCACTTTGGTATTGCAGTCTTGTTTGTTACTGCATATATGTATACATGTGTGCTTGCATTCTCTGACTTGCTTGGTTCACTGGAAATCTGGTTGTCATGTTGTACTAGCCTGCTGTGGACTTGAAGTTGTACATTTGAGTCCAGATGTTGTTGGCCTTGTTTGTGTTCTTGTAGTCATGTTCATGCCTGAACATTTCCTTTGTTTGGTTTATATGCATATACATTTTGGTGAGTTTAGTTGCATATGTGAGTTCATGCCATGCTGTAGTTTTGAGTCTGTGCATGCTGTCTGGAGCAGTTCTTCATGTGTACTGAACTTCATGTGTATATCCATTTTCTATGTCTGCTCGAGTCTCTGTTTTATGTGGTCTGCACTTGATACTTTGTACATATGGTGGTCTGGGCTCATTAACTCTGGTTGCATGAACATATTGCAGTCTTCATTCATGCCTGAACTAATTTTGATGCGATTTGATTTTCAGCTTGGTTGCATATACGTAATTGAGTTTGTATGCTCCTTCTGGTGTTCACTACATACATTTGAATCTGATTTATTTTAGAGTGGTCTGATCTGGGTGAACTTGTTTATTGGACTAGGTTCACTTGTGTTGAGTCTTTATTTCATATGCATACATCTCTGGTTCAAGTGTATTTGAGCTTGTTCCAGTCATTGAAACTTGTACTTAACCATTCTATTTTTGTTTTTCGTATTGCACCTGAGTTGAACCCAACTTTGGCTCGGTTTTGACTTTGTGCTCACCTATCCCTGCAATTTTATCAAGTGTATATCGGTGTGCACAGCTTTGTGACATGTACAGTGATACACTGTGCATGTCACAAGTTGTTCGTGTATGATGAATTCAAAAGAAATGATGACGAACAACCCAAATAACTGAGGCAAATAATATTTTCAAAAACACACACTTTAATTGTACACTGCAAAAAATTTCTTTTTCAATTTTACTACGTCAGTGTTTACTTTGTAAATAATTCAGATGCTGGAATAGAGTTGAAGAACAAATACGAGTGAATGAGTGATATGTAGTGAGGTGAACATTGTAAAGTGAAATTTGTGATGTAATCGAAATTGTATTGTAATTGAAAATGTATATATGTAGTGAGAGCTCAAATTTGTAAAAAATATTTGTTTGAATAAAATATTTGTTTGAATTTAAATTCTGCGTTATTTATTGTATTCAACAAATATTTATTTAATTATGTGAAAAATAAAATATTACAATAACAAATACATTTAAATGAACATATATATATATAAGTTTATTATCATCAAACAAAAATCATATACTAGCATATTCAACAATCTCCCCCTTTTGATGATAACAAACTTATATTAAGATTTTGAATGTATTAAATGTATTTGTTCATTGATGAACTCTATTTGCTCCCCTATTTGAATTCTCCCCTACAACCAAGCTCCCCCTTCACATATGCATGAAAATCAATAAAAATGTAATGGGTCTAGATGAGAATATGCAATTAAAAAATATTTGAACATATTTGCCAAAATCTTAACTTTTCTCTCCCCCTTTTATTATCAGCAAAAGAGTACTAGTGTTAGAAAAATAGAGATAAAGTGATAGGCATTAATACAACATTAATACCCAATCGAGTATAAATATTAAATTTCAATAAAAAATCAAACAAAAATCATAAATATTTCGTTATGCGCATATTCCACTTTAGAGTGATAGGGGTGATGTCGGCATATAAAACCATATAGTTGTGTCTATTTGTGGTATATTTATATCAGGAATTTGAATACTTACTAACCATGCATAACCGTTAGGACTTTTAAATGAGATTAGTAGTATTCCCAATTTTTATAAAAAAACAAAAACGAATTTCAAGTATCTTCTAACCACACATAACTGTGAGGACTTTTAAATGGGATTAGAATCAACTCGTCAATTTAATAACCAATTTTGATTCAGTAGGGAGTCAGATTAGTTAATGTAGTCATTTAAGATCAAATCCAAAAACATATATAAAATCAAATTTCTAAAATGTCTAATCTGAAACGAAGTCAACAAAAACTATTTTCTGGAAGGGGTTTTATATAAAAAAAATGTGTGCTCATTGAAAATCAGTTTAAATGAAAAATATGCAGATATTTTCTTTGAAAATGATGCTATTAATGAATATCTCAACAGAAAACATGTTGCAATTTTTAAAAAATATGTCTCTCTTTAAAGTGCATATATATATTAGGATAAAAGAAAATATTTTATAAAGAAAAGTATCTGTGTATATATGTGTATGTATGTACGTATATAAATGCTCTTTTTCAACACAAGTACTTAGTGCATGACATGAATAGTGAAAGGAGGTGGGGTACTTCAAGTGGACGGAAATGAAGGGGGGAGAGGAGAGGGAGTGATGCATGTATATATTTTAATTAAGCACTAACACATTTTTAAATAATTTCCTTAAGCCTATATATACCTCTTAACCTTCATGTTCTCATTTTTACAACCTCTTTCTTCATTTCAAAATTCCTAAAAAGCTTAAGCAAACCTCCACGGCTTCCTCTTCATAATTTTCAAAGTGAGAAAATTCACTTCATTTTGCTAAAAATCTCCTTTTTAATTCATAAAAACATTTCTACATTTTCTACAACACTTCTCTTCCAAACAACAAGCAACCATCCACCCTACAACCCCATGGTCGTGCCCAACAAGGCCTAGGCCAAGCCCAAAGCTCACTTGGTCGAGCCCATTTCAAGTGTTCAAGCAACCAAAAGTTCAAAATTTGCAAGTTTCTAAAGTGCTTTCAAATTTTGACGAAAGTTCTTCTTAAATTTAAAAAATTTCGGTGTGTAAAACTTTTTTTTTGGAATACTTGATTTTGATGAACTATATGTTGTGAAAATATAATGGTTATTGTGTTGAATTACTATGTTGTGTTGATCGTATATGATTATATGTTTATGGTTGAGCTTGGATTTGTGATTTGGTTGTTATATAATATGTTTGGATATGGATATGTGATTGGTTGGTTATGATATGATGGTAGTCTATTTTTGAAACAAAACCAAGTGTATTTGATGTAAGTGTTATGAAGTTATCACCTTGAAAAGTCGCAAAGGACTTGAGATCCGATTGAAAACGAAAAGCTCTTTTTTTTTGGATTTTGAAAATGTTTTTCAAGTTTTCACCTTTGTTTTTAAGTTTTCACAACTTTTCATTTGTGTTTTCAAATATGTTATAGCTAGAGTTAAAGTGAAGTTTTTACCCAGAAATCAATTCTAGCGAACTACACTCATAACGATAGTCGCTATGGATGTAGTTCGGGAAATTTTACGATTTCAAGTTTTAAGTGTTTTCCTTTGGATAGTTTTTGAAAACTCATTTTGAATTAATTAATTAAGTCAAAATTTATGTTTTTTAATTATCTAATAATTTATTTATTTAATTTATTAACCGGGGTAATTATTATTTAAATTAATTAATTATGTAATTAGGTTAAATAATTAGAGTTTAAGAAAATTATTAACCAAGTTAATTATTTTTAATTAAGTAATTTTTAAATAATGATTAATTAAGAAAAATGGAAATTAATTTTATTTAATCAAGTTTATTTAATGTAATGATTTAATTAGAGCTAGTTAATTAATTAATTATTATTTAATTAAAGGTCAATTATCTACTTAATTTGGGTTTAATTCTTAAATGAACGTTATTTAATTAAAATTTAATAGATAAAATTAGGGTTATTAATAATTTAATTTTAATTTAGTTAAGACTAATTAAATTTTAGTTAAGTTTTAAACTTATGATTTAATTAAGGTTTATTTATTTTAAGGTTCCATTTTAAACTCCATCGGGTATTTATTATAACCAATTGTCTTGTTTAAGTAAATTGTTTTAAACCAAAGGATCTCTTGTCCATGCTATTAAGTAGCCAAATGAATTAAATTAGTCGTAATAAAACGATGACGTGTTTTATTGAAAGTAAGTCGACTTGTACTTATCACAAGTACCGCACTTAGAGAACGTGATGAATACAAGGGGGTTAATTTCGATAAGCGGGGTCATGATAATCTAAGCATATGGAACGTATGTTCATATGTAAATCTTTACACCCTGATAGTGGAGTGGTCCACTATAAACAACTTGACCTTTTAAATTATCGAACGTTGATTTGGAGAGATCGGGATCAAATATTAGTTGTTATCCGAAAACCACTTCGAACTGACATAAGCATTCCGATTGGAATTGGTAAAAGAAAGATCCATGAAAAAGACTTTGAAGCACAAGGGATATTTTCTACTAACCGTGAGGATGATTCGAAAATGGATGTAGTGGAAATAGTGGCTGTGATTCGTTCATCTCCTGAATGATTTGTAGGGATGAATGCTGACATTATGTCAACATATGGAAGGCGATGTAGCATTCTAAGTGGCAGTGTTTTGGTAAAGGTAAACGTAGCCTCAGGCCTCATCAACCGGAAATGACGAATACGGGGTATGCAGTGGGGCTATGTGGGTCGCTCCCATAAGGGTATGTCATCACCATATCTAGAATCGATATTTATCCCATTTTTTGTGTGCTCTGGTATGGTTGCTGATCCCAACCGTGGTGGTAATCTATTCGATACTGCTAGTTAAGTGGTAGGTTGGTTCTGTGTAGCAGGGGTACAAGATGTTTTTGTCAGAACCCAGGTGTATTTTATCTAGAGGTGCACCTTCGGAAGGTAGTTTCTTACCTGGTCATGTATGGAATCCATTTCCCAATAAGTGCCTTCAGTCTTAGTTGTATACCTATTATGCTGGAATTTAGTTAATGTAACAATTTCGGCTATGTTCATTATTTACTTGAAAATCCTGGACATTATCATTATATCACTGGATTTCCATATAAAGTGTTTTGGTTATCATAGGGTAAAAACCCGTCTATGTTTATGTGTGACGTGGTCTTACGAGATCCTTTGATTTTTAAAGCATTTTATAAAAGTGACAAATTAAGTTATCTTGAGTTTACTAACACCAGAACGATGTCTGATCCGGAGTTTGATTTTCCTTTCCTAAAACTCTTAGGTACTCAAATTTGTATGAGTAGCCTGGTGATCCAGGTTTCATAAGGAAGCATTTTGAAGGAGATGGAGCAAGTGGCTTCACCGTTAGCTAGTTATTATTTTATGCCCCTATGTTATGTAAGATCTATGTATTTTCTATGGACAGGTAGCTATAAGTGTCCAGTTGAAAGTTGCAATGTATTGACTCTGATGTATTATTATTATGGAAATGACATTGTAATATCCTATATTATCTATTATATGTTGTTCTGATTCGTGGTGAGATTATGTGATTGTGTAGTTTCATCTTATCTTTCTTTTTCTTCTACCCTTAATGGCTCATCTTTCGGTGCAAGAAAGGTGGTCGTTACATTTGATAATTATTATTTTTGAAAGTGAATATTTGTTTAATTTAAAGCTATTAATAAAAGATTCTGTTTTTAAATAAGTTGAATTAAATTAATAAATTATTTTCAGAGAATATACTAAAATTGATAAATTGTTTTAATTAAATACAAAATATTTTTATAAGTGAATAATGGTTATTTGATTAAAATAAGGGTAAATTAATAAGTAGGCATCGAAATGAATTGAAGTATATTTACAAATAAATATCGAGAATTAAAAGTTAAGTTTGAATGAAAATAAAACTAGATTGAATTGAATTAAATCAAGGCCCAAATTTTTTTCATTCGGGCCCTAGCCTATTTTCTTCCTTGTTCTAGAATCCTCATTCACCCTCAATCCCAAAACCCAAACCCACAAACCCTATATAGCCTATTTTCCTATAGTTTGCCCTAATCACTCAAATTCAAAATCGCGTCATCGATTAAAAAAAGAACGCGCGCACGTGGGTATTTGAAGTGGTTGAAGGCGACGTCAGGAGAGAGTGGTTGGTTAGGCAGTGCTCGATAGGAACATGATGGCTTCAGAGTTGAGTCGTAATTGGAACCTTGCGATCGACATCGGCATGGAAGTTGGTGGAAGGTCGGAGGCAGTAAGCAATGAAGTACTATGGTAGTTGCATCAGCTAGTTGCTGATCCGGGTTGTGCAAACTCGGTAGCAGTAGCAATATGGTATTCTCAGCAATGGCGAAGGTTGATAGGTGGTGCTGGAGCATTCTTAGGAATGTGCAGCGACAATAGCAAGGACTGTATTCGTTGTTTTGTTAGTTCACGCATCATATCGACGAGTACGCTACTCACACATCTATATTTATATCCACTTGCATGTTATACATATATATTATTTGCATTTCTTGATTGAATTGGTTGATTAGGATGTTTATTGGGGATATTGGATTGATTTTTATGACATTGGTTGTAATTTTGTGTTAGATGTTGGGGTTTTTGTGTTTGTTGGATCGTACTAAATGCAAAGGAGATTCAATGTTCGCTACAACAATATGTACTTTTAGTGGCATTTTAAAAATGTACTTAAAGGATTTAATAGCATTTTTAAGAACAATGTATATAAACATGTTATTATAGATCAAAAACTTACAATAGCAGAAATAGGAACACTATCAATAATAACTTTCATCAGCATTTTAGAAATGCTTTAAATGAATTCTATTGCATTTTTTAAATGTGAGTGGTATTAGACGACTAAAACAAACGCTATCAATAGTCTCTAACTATAGTGTTTTAGAAACGCTATAAAATTACCCAATTAATAGTGTTTTAAAAAATGATATCGTTAATAGCTACAACATTTTAAAAATGCTATCGTCATATTACATAACATTTTCTGTACTGCTTAAGGCATTTTACTACATATATATTACAAATTTAAAATATCTCCAATATCATATGTGATAACCAATACCTTATATGTAATCAAATAAAATTACACCAAAACAAAAAATATGTCCATGGTATTTCATAACAAAGTATGAAGATTACAAATGCTAATAACCAAAAGCAATAGTGTATACAAGAAAAATGTTACATAGAAGTATTCAACTCAAATAAAAATAAAGAGCCATCATCCCACAATTTGTTAACCAATGTACTAGTATACAAAATAGACTTTATTATTATCATAACCTGTATGTCTCACATTTAAATCTAAAAAGGCCATTAAATAAGCAGAGCATACCTTTTCTTTACTTTCATTGTTGCCTGTACAACTTTATAAATTAATCAATTCACAAACCATCTCTCTTCGGCTTCCGACTCAATTAAGAGCAGCGAACGCCCATCAATTGCAATATCTTCCCCCAAAGTCCATCAGCCACTTCACCATCATTAATCAAATATGAAGCACAAGCGGAAACGACTAAGTAGTTATTGGAAATCTCCTCCCTTAAGTGCTATATTTCCCATGTAGCATACCCTAAGAAAAAACTAAAATCTTCAGCCTTGAGAAGTCCCTCCTTTACAAGGTCTACAGCACATCCAAGTTATAGTCCGAAGAGTAAAGATCTAAGGTCATCACCATCATCAATTCACCTTAACTTCTCACGAGACCAGCTTAGTCATGTGTTCCTCCTATAGTTATGTTAGATTCAAGCATCAGTTCACCTGCCGAACCTGTTCTCATGAGCACATCAACTTCGTCACAATTTACCCACACTCAACCTCATGCCTAGTTGAGCTCTTCATGTAGTTGTTCTTTCAGATCCTTGGGTCAGCAATCTTTTAGTGGGAGAGAACACAACTTGATTGAAAACATACTGCAATATCACTACTCCAGATTGCAGCCTAAATTCTTTTGTAGTGTGTCCATTTTGAAACTCGATATGAACATAATTGCTTGGCTGTGCTTCAACCTGGTAGCTCTTCTCTATTATACACAGTCCTTATCATCATGCAGCCACTCCATTTTAGTTATTCTTCCTTTCTTGACCATCATAAATGATTCTACATATTTTTATTTTGCTTGTTCTTTTCCCATTCACATTTTGTGCATCATCAAAGTGATGATGATGCAGCAGCGGATAACTGAAATGGATGAAACAGTGAAAGTAGAAATCGGTGTATTGAACAATACCAAAAGCCCAAATCCATTGATCCGAAGATACCGGATTCTAGCTATCTCAAACACGTTGATCGCGCATGATACCGTGTTTAAAGATCTACGATTCTTCGATGTTGATCTAGCGCACTAGATTCCGTGAATCGGCTTCAACAGTCGTTGATTCGAGCGCACTCGAATACCGAAAGTGGAGATAGGAGATCACACTCAACTACCAATTTAAGAAGAGGCACAAAGCTCTCAAACAAAGTTTTATTCAAAATCAATCAAGAGTTACAAATGATACCACTCGCCTATTTATAGGCTTACAACTCACACAACTCAAATCTGGACAACACATAGGTCGTGAACGACCTAACACACTTCCACGACTTACGACCTAGTATAGGTCATTAACGACTTAACAGACACGTTACAGCACTCGCGACCTAAAAACATTACAACACAACAACATACATCACAAAGCCTTCATGACCTAAAAATAAGTAGCGACTTACGACTTATAGTATTTACAATACAACATACACGAGTTACAAATACACGACCTAAGAGTACAACACACACGACCTAAGGACTCAGCGACTTAAGAAATCCAGGCTCCGTGCGATATAAGCTTCATGCGACCTAAACTTGAGCGACATATGGTCGAGCGACCTAACTTTAGATGGCTTCAGTGATCTTGCAGCATACACATCAGCGACCTAACATAGGTCGTATCCCGCCTCCGCGACCTAACATAGGTCGTATCACTTCTCCGCGACCTAAGATAGGTCATAACACTTCTTCGCGACCTATCATAGGTCGTAACTCTTCTCTGCGACCTAACTTAGGTCGTAACTCGTCAAATTAAAAACTCGGAAGGTCGGAGCGACCTAGAGGAATGAGTAACTCATTAGGTCGTTTGAGCGCCTTATCCTTTAACTCGTTAGCTCGTTCCAGCTTGTTATTTTCCTCGTTAGGTCGCATGCAACTTAACAGCACGTTAGGTCGCTCGCGACCTAAGACTTCATCAGTTTGGGCTGCATCATCCTCCCCTGGTTGGGAAAAATTCGTCCTTGAATTTGCGCCCTCCTCTTCCACAACAAGCGCATCCCCATGATACGGAATCAAGTATTTGACGTTAAAAATGTCTGCAGTGTGAATATCATCCGGCAATTCCAACTGATACGCATTATCATTGACCTTCTTCAAAATTTTCACTGGGCCAATTTTTCGAGCTTTCAACTTGTTGTAAGTTCCAACAGGAAAACGATCTTTTGTCAACACGGCATAAACCAAGTCACCTTCTCTGAAATTCACACTCCTTCGCTTTTTATCTTCCAGTTGTTTATACTTTTCATTCGCCTTCTCCAATCGTTCCTGAATGATTTTATGGCATTCTGTCAATCCGTCAACAAAATCAACAGCCCGCTTAACTGTTCCCTTTGGTTGTGGCACTATCGTCAAATCCAACGGCCCCTTTGGCAAGCTCGAATATACAATCTGAAATGGACTGAACCCTGTACTACGATTAATAGCATGATTATGTACAAATTCCGCCTGACATAATTTCATATCCCAGCTCTTCAAATTATCTTTCACAAGACATCTCAGCATGTTTCCCAACGATCTATTCACCACTTCCGTTTGCCCATCTGTTTGCGGATGATAGGCGCTACTAAAATTCAGCTTCATTCCAACCATCTTCCACAAACTCAACCAAAAATAGCTTAGGAATCTAGTATCCCGATCAGAAACAATAGATTCAGGTAGCCCATGCAATCGATACACCTCTTTAAAGAATAATTGAGCAACCCAGACGGCATTAGCTGTCTTCTTACAAGCTATGAAATGTGCCATTTTCGAAAACCTGTCCACTACAACATATATTGAATCATTCCCCTCTGAGTTCTTGGTAACCCCAAAACAAAATCCATACTGATATCAACCCACGGTCTAGTCGGCATAGGTAAGGGCATATACAATCCCGCATTCGTCGCTGTCCCTTTGGAAACTTGGCAAATATGACATCTCTCCACAAACTTTTCAACTTCCCGCTTCAACGAAGGCCAAAAATAAGATTGAGAAATCAATTGCAAAGTACGATCTCTACCCACATGTCCTTCCTCATGCAACTCCTTCACAATCTTCATTCGTAAGCTGCACTCTGGTATGCATAATCGATTCCCCTTAAAAAGAAAACCATCCACCAACACGTACTCATCCGTCTTTCCCTCCTTGACTTCATCTACAAACTTCGCAAAGTAAGGATCATCAACAAATAATTCTGACAATACATCAAACCCTGTCACCTCAACTTTCATTATAGTCAACAAATGATTCCTTCGACTTAATGCATCTACCACTCGGTTTGTAATTCCCGACTTATGCTTCACCACAAATGTAAACTGTTGCAGGTATGCGATCCACGAAGCATGCCTGGCTGCAATTTTGTCCTGCCCCTGCAAATGTTTCAGTGCCTCATGATCAGTATATAGAACAAATTCTTTATGGAACAAACAGTGTCTCCAATGTTTTATAGCTTGAACAATAGCATAGAATTCCACTTCATAAGTATTATATCTCATCTTGGCTCCTGATAGCTTCTCATTGAAATATGCAATAGGACGTCCTTTCTGACTTAACACCCCTCCAATTCCAACCTTTGATGCATCAGTATGTAACTTAAACAACAACTGAAAATCTGGTAATACTAGAATTGGTGCTGTCATCAAGAGTTCTTTGATTCGTTCAAAAGCAACCCCTGCTTCCTCTGACCATGAAAATTGCTTCCCCTTCATACAATCAGTCGCTGGTGCCATCACGCTACTGAAGTGTGGAATAAACCTTCGGTAGAATGATGCTAAACCATGAAAACTTCTAACTTCTGTTATCGTCCTGGGTTGTGGCCAATTTCTGATTGCTTCAACTTTATTTTGATCCACCTGTATACCTCCCTCGGAAATAACATATCCCAAAAATAAAACACTATGCGTCATGAACACGCATTTCTTCGTTGCAGCATAAAATTGTTCCTGTCGCAGTATCATCAACACTTCTCTCAGATGTTGCAAGTGTTCTTCTGCGCTTCTACTATATATCAGTATATCATCAAAATACACCACCATGAACTTCCCAATAAAAGGTCTAAAGATCTGATTCATCACCCGCATAAATGTACTTGGTGCATTCGAAAGACCAAATGGCATAACCAGCCATTCATATAATCCTTCTCTCGTCTTGAACGCTGTCTTCCATTTGTCTCCTGGTCTAATTCGAATTTGATGATAACCACTCTTCAAATTAATTTTCGTAAAGATAGTAGCCCCGCTCAACTGATCTAACAAATCATCAAGCCTCGGCATCGGAAATCTGTATCTAACAGTTATTTTATTGAGTGCCCTGCTATCCGTACACATCCTCCACGTTCCATCCTTCTTCGGTACTAACAAAGCTGGCACCGCACAAGGACTTAAACTTTCCTGTACACGCCCCTGTTCAAGCAACTCTTCCACTTGCCTTCTCAACTCCTCATGTTCCTTTGGACTCATTCTATAATGTGGTCTATGTGGTAACACATCTCCTGGAACAAGATCTATTTGGTGTTGTATGTCCCTCAATGTCGGTAACTCTGTTGGCAGCTCTTCAGGAAATACATCGTCAAATTCTTCCAGCACTGGTTTTACTTCTTCAGGAATTTCAACCACTTCATTACTTTCACGTCCAATCAACAAAAATACTTCAGTCTCCTCTTCGACTTCTTTAACAAACTCTTTCAAAGATAGCAAAGTTTTAAGTTCTTCAATCTCCTCCAACTTGCTTTCTTCTTGTTGTCGCTTCTTAGGAATCAAAGTGGTTTTAGTACCTTCAAACATGAAACTATAACTATTAGTACGACCATCATGTTGCACCGCTCTATCATACTGCCATGGTCTCCCCAGCAACAGATGACATACATCCATATGCACAACATCACACCAAATTTCATCTTTGTACTTCTTCCCTATCGAAAAATTAACACAAGCTCTTCGTCCAACCTTCACCTCCCCGCCTTTTCTCAACCAAGCTAACTTGTAAGATTTCGGATGCTTCTCTGTTTTCAATGACAACTTCTTCACAGCTTCTGTAGAGATAATATTGTCACAACTTCCTGCATCAATAACAAACTTGCAAACCCTTCCCAAGATAGTGCATGTTGACTGAAAGATGTTACTCCTCAACCAGCTAGTCTCCTCCTCTTGTTTTGGTGTTAAACAAGACCTCTTCATCATTAATGAATACCCTTCATCTCCCGACACATTTTCTTCCTCCTCATCATGTAGTGAATTAGAACATTCAGCTTCTGCATCCTCATCTTCAACCTCAGCAACCATCGCTCGCTTCTTTGGCTTTGGACATTCATTGCTTTTGTGACCAATCTCCTGACAATTGAAGCATTTGATACCACTATTGATCCTGGTCTTAGCAACTTCATTAATAACCGGTTTTGCAATAGCCTTCGAAATATTCGCATTGCTACTAGCCCCTTTCATTGGATTGTTGGAATTTGTAAACACACCACCTCCACGTCTCCCTTGTTTCTCCCAAGCTAGAGCTTTCTGATGTGCTTCAGCAACAGATCTGGGATCAAACATGTTCACCATATCTTGAATCTGCATTCTCAACCCTCCAACAAATCTAGCTGTCAACTGCTCCTCTGTCTCCATGATATCATTCCTCGCAATCAATTGATAAAATTCATCCACATAATCATTCACTGACTTTGTTCCCTGTCTCAGATTCTACAATCGTTGATACATAAGAGACTGATAATTATACGGCAAGAATGTAGCTTTCATCAACTTCTTCATCTTCTCCCAAGATTCAATCTTTGACTTCCCCATTCTCTCCCGTGTTAGTTTAGTTTGCTGCCACCATGCCATAGCTCTTCCTTTCAAACGAGTAGCAACCAACTTCACTCTACGATGCTTGGGTACTTCTTTGAAGTCAAAAATTTCTTCCACATTAGACAACCAATCCAAAAATTCTTCCACCACCATTCCACCCTTGAATTCTGGAATTTCAGTTTTCATCCCCGATTCCCATCGACGATCATCTTCAACATCCCGATATGCATTTCGCACTTGGTCTCGATCTCGAGAATGAACACTACATCTACCACCATCTTCATCAAAAACAGATGTACTTTGATAACGATCTCGACCATCCTCATTTCTATGATCCCGCATATCCCTTCTACTTTGTCTTTCATCATCACGGTATGGTTCATGTTCAAACTCACGTGGAGTTCTTCTCTCTTCATCTCTATACTCATGATGTTCTCTTCGCAATGAAATTGAAGATTCTCTTCTTTCTCGGTAAGATTGCGGCGACACCCTCCTCGCTTCCGTAACCGATGGCGAAACTCTGTTTCCTCCATGGTTCGAGACTGGCGACCTTCTCCTTTGTCCTTGATTCATATCATTCATCAGTTTCTCTAACTTCCCAATGCCTTCATCAAACTTTTCATTGATGCGTTGTTTCATTTGCTCGGCTTCTTCTCTTCTATACAACGCTTCAACATTTTGATGGCGATTGGCTCTTCTCGGCGGCATTGTCAAATCTTCACAACTTTAACTCTTCGGCTTGAACTTCAAATTGGACTTTCGGCCTTGAATTACAAAAATGATGCACGGCTAAAACACTTCTAACCCTCGGCCTTAACTTCAAATTCTTCAATAAGAATTGGCTCCAAGACTCGGCTTAGCTATGATTGGCTAAGTCTAGCTCTGATACCAAATGACGCAGCAGCGGATAACTGAAATGGATGAAACGGTGAAAGTAGCAATCAATGGATTGAACAATACCAAAGGCCCAAATCCGTTGATCCGAAGATACCGGATTCTTGCTATCTCAAACACGTTGATCACGCACGATACCGTGTTTAAAGATCTACGATTCTTCGATGTTGATCTAGCGCACTAGATTCCGTGAATCGGCTTCAGCAGTCATTGATTCGAGCGCACTCGAATACCGAAAGTGGAGATAGGAGATCACACTCAACTACCAATTTAAGAAGAGGCACAAAGCTCTCAAACAAAGTTTTATTCAAAATCAATCAAGAGTTACAAATGATACCACTCGCCTATTTATAGGCTTACAACTCACACAACTCAAATCTGGACAACACATAGGTCGTGAACGACCTAACACACTTCCACGACTTACGACTTACGACCTAGTATAGGTCGTTAACGACCTAACAGACACGTTACAACACTCGCGACCTAAAAACATTACAACACAACAACATACATCACAAAGCCTTCACGACCTAAAAACAAGTAGCGACTTACGACTTATAGTATTTACAATACAACATACACGAGTTACAAATACACGACCTAAGAGTACAACACACATGACCTAAGGACTCAGCGACTTAAGAAATCCAGGCTCCGTGCGATATAAGCTTCATGCGACCTAAACTTGAGCGACATATGGTTGAGCGACCTAACTTCAGATGGCTTCAGTGATCTTGCAGCATACACATCAGCGACCTAACATAGGTCGTATCCCGCCTCCGCGACCTAACATAGGTCGTATCACTTCTCCGCGACCTAACATTGGTCGTAACACTTCTTCGCGACCTATCATAGGTCGTAACTCTTCTTTGCGACCTAACTTAGGTCGTATCGTCAAATTAAAAACTCGGAAGGTCGGAGCGACCTAGAGGAATGAGTAACTCGTTAGGTCGTTTGAGTGCCTTATCCTTTAACTCGTTAGCTCGTTCCAGCTTGTTATTTTCCTCGTTAGGTCGCATGCGACTTAACAGCACGTTAGGTCGCTCGCGACCTAAGACTTCATCAGTTTGGGCTGCATCAGATGATCTTGATTAGTTGTAATTAATTATACTCTGTGGACATTTTTTAATGCATAACATTTTAGTTTTAATAAAATTACGAGTGCTCTCCTCACACGAGGACCACTCTTTCGTCAAAAAAAAGGACAGCACCATCATCATTTCTTCATGAGCAAGAGTGCATATATATTGGTCCAAGTATATTCAAAAATTAACAAACTCTTGTTCACAACAACGTCAAGTATATCGATATTGCATATGATAAATTCAAATATTGCATATCAACCCTAGACCAATATTTCAGTAAAGATATAAAATACTCAAATTATACTTGAACAAGGAATGCAATAACATTCTTCCTTTAATCACCTTGGAGATAAATAGCCTAAAAAACACATTGCATGTATACTATCGGTAATAAAAAGGAGTTGCAGTGATGATTATGTGGTATAAAAGTTATCTGGCCATTTTTAACTGAGGCATAAAGCCTCAGTTGTAACTGAGGCATTGCCACTGTTTTACTGAGGCACAGCCACTGTTTTACTGAGGCGTTACACCTCGGCTAAAACTGAGGCAGTTGCCTCAATTAAAATAGACACGATCGCCTTAGCTTTGCCTCAGTTAAAATTGAGGCAATTTGGCAATTGGCCTGCGGCAATTGCTTCAGTGTTAAACTGAGGCGTTGCCTCAGTTAAACTAACTGATGCAGTTATGATATATTTTTTGCCCTAAAAAAACTGTGAATGGACATTGGTTGATGCAACCAAGCTTTATGATAAATGCATTAATCATAGTTTGTAAGCCATGTAATTTCTATCGGTAATATAGTCTGTTTGGTAACTACCTGAGTGATCAGACAAAGTTTAGTGCAAACGCATTTTTTAATTGTTGGAAGTATATGTTAGAGTTTGTTCATATATCTATCTATATGTGTGTGCATGAGTGTACATCTATGTGTGTGTATGACGTGGTGTGTGTTTGGTTGAGGTAGTACATGTGTAGTGGTTGAGAAAGTTAGGGTAATGTAAGCAGTGTTTTCATGAACCTATCCTGCTTCGGTTCGACCTCGAATAACCCTGAACCTTGGACCACCATTGTTCGGAATTCAATCAGACCTCATTCATACATGAATCTTAGTCGGACCTTCAAACCAACGGTCCAACCATCAATTTTACCCGGTTGAACCATGGTTCTTTTGTTTTTTCCTACTTTCTCATCGTGTAATTCTCTTTCATTTTCATCTTTTGCATTAAGAAAATAAGTAAATATATATATTTCAAAAATCATAATCGTTCCAAAATCTAAACCACTAACTTTCACTTTATTTCTGCAAACTTCTATAATACTACTGTAAGATTCGTCAAGTTTGTCGTCATTAAACTTCTATCGTTGTGCACTACTCTACTATATACAAAGCTATAGTTGTGCTCTGCAACAACAAACAACTTCTGTTGTAGACCTTGAAGAACATCTACAGCTTGTGTAGATAGCATTATTATTTCAATATTTCTACGTATAGTTTGTAGTTAAATGTGTAAATTTTTCGAAAAAATAAATCACGGTTTTGACTGTTCGACCGGTTGAACTGTCAAAACCTTAAACCTTCAATCATCACGGCTTGAGGCACGGCATGGTTATGAAAACTATGAATGTAAGTTCTTACGTCCAAAATTTGACACGGTTGTTGAGGTTATGACTATTCTAAGTGGTTTATCAACTGTATCCACTACTGATTTGTCAAGTAAATCCTTTTTGTCTGACCATAATGATAGGGTATAAGTTTTGTTAGAAATGAATGAGTTAGTGGAGAGATTTGGGAAGAAGAAAGAATTATACAAAGTCCCACATCGGGGAATATTTGTACCAATTCCTTTATATATACTACAATCCAACATAGTATATCAAACAAAAGGAGAATGATGACAAAGTGTGGAAGGGATAAGGCAATGTGACATGTAGGCCTTCATATTAATATTAATATGTCAAAGATAGGGCCTTGGGCCATGGGGCTCTTGGGGTCTTCTGTTCCTTCTTCCTGCAACATCTCTGTTCTAGTTACTGCAATCCCTTCCGTTCATCGACGCTCCGTCTGCAACCACCACGCTGCGGGGCTGGTCCGTTTCATCCTGGGAAACAAATTGCTAACATCCGTGAACTACATACGGCGGCAATATTGTTTCAAGGAAACAGTTTCTACTGGACTCGGACGCTTTAATCGGTAATATCTTTTGGACAGATCTAGTCATGCATTTTGTGTTACAATTTCTCAAAATTAATTGACAAATTAGCGAAAAATTTTGCATTACTGTTTCTGCATTATTTTGTAACTGTTATTGAAGTTACAATTGGTTTCGTAACACTTTCCGGTAGTTGCAAATAACAATCTTGAAACAATATTTGATTGTTGCAAACGATGATGTCAGAGAATAGCAACAATAACGCTGCGCCAACACAAACGGTGACAAACGCTCAGCCTGCGTCTGTGATTCCAACAATGGAAATATCTCATGGAGAAAGGCCAGAGAAGTTCAACGGCATGGATTTCAAGCGTTAGCAACAGAAAATGTTGTTCTACTTAACAACATTGGGATTCGCCAAGTTTCTGACTAAAGATACTTCCGTGGTAGGTGAACTCGATGCAACAAAAGTAGAGGCATTCAATGTCTGGAAAAACTCAGATTTTATGTGTAAAAACTATATTTTGAATGGTCTAGATAATAGCCTCTACAGTGTATACTGTACTATAGCAACATCCAAGGAACTATGGACGGCCTTAGACAGAAAGTACAAAACTGAAGATGCAGGCATGAAGAAATTCATCGCTGGAAAATTTCTCGACTTCGAAATGATAGATTCAAAGACTATGATCAACCAAACTCAAGAACTACAACTCATCATTCGTCAACTAGAAGATGAACGGATGACGCTTAACGAATCCTTCCAGGTTGTCGCAACCATTGAAAAACTTCCTCCATCTTGGAAGGACTTCAAGAATTACCTTAAGCACAAGCGTAAGGAAACGACAATGGAAGAACTCATAGTTCGGCTAAGAATTGAGGAAGATAACAGAAATTCTGAGAAAAAGATTTCTCAGAATATGGCGACCAAAGCAAATGTAGTTGAGTCAGACAAACCTAATAAGAGAAAACGCGAGAATGCGCCTAAGAAGTCGAAGAAATTTCAGGGTACTTGTCATAACTGTGGAAAGAAAGGACACAAAGCTGCAATGTCGCGCACCCAAAAAGAAGAAATCAGAAGCTAATATGGTTGAAGCGTCAGATGGTGTTTCTGATATGGATTTATGTGCAGTAATATCAGAATGCAACCTTGTTGGTAACTCAAAGGAATGGTTTGTAGACACGGGAGCCACTCGACATATATGTGCTAATAAGTGGATGTTTACAAACTATAAAACGACAACTCATGATGAACAACTTTTCATGGAAAATTCATCTGTATTAAAGGTCGAAGGCAAGGGAAAGGTTGTGCTGAAACTAACTTCTGGAAAGGAACTTACTTTAAGTGACGTTCTCCATGTTCCAGAAATTCGCAAGAACCAGATTTCAGGGTCGTTACTCAGCAAGCATGGATTCAAATTAACTTTTGTAGCTGATAAGTTTGTATTATCAAAGAATGGAGGGTATGTAGGAAGAGGATATGTGTGTGATGGTTTATTTAAAGCAAATGTAACCACTATTGTACCAAACACTGATATGAATAAAAGTGAATCTTCTGCTTATATTGTTGACTCTTCTAACATATGGCATTCTAGATTAGGGCATGTAAATTTTGATACATTGCGAAAATTAATTAATCTAGATTTTATACCAAAATGTAACATAGACTCCAACTATAAATGTCAAATTTGTACAGAAGCAAATTTGACAAGAACCTCGTTTCATCATGTTGAACGAGAAACTGAACCTCTAGATCTAATACACACAGATGTATGTGATTTGAAAATGTGTCAAACTAGAGGCGGAAAAAGGTATTTCATTACCTTTATTGATGATTGTAATAGGTACTGTCATGTGTATCTCCTTAGAAGCAAGGATGAAGCATTCGATATGTTTAAACAGTATAAAGCAGAAGTTGAGAATCAACTCAACAAGAAAATTAAAGCTTTAAGAAGTGATAGAGGAGGAGAATATGAATTTCCTTTTGAAGAATTTTGCGCTGAGCATGGCATTATACACCAAACTACAGCACCATATTCTTCTCAATCCAACGGTATAGCCGAACGGAAAAATAGAACTCTTAAAGAAACGATGAAGCTTTATTAATAAGTTCTGGACTGCCAGATAACTTTTGGGGAGAAGCAATTCTTTCGGCAAATCATATTTTAAATAAAATACCACGAAAGAAAACATCCAAGTCTCCTCATGAACTTTGGAAAAATAGACCACCGTCCTACAAATACTTAAAAGTGTGGGGGTGTCTTGCTAAAGTAGAGACACCTAAACCAAAGAAGGTCAAGATAAGACCAAAAACAATTGATTGTGTATTCATTGGATATGCACAAAACAATGCTGCTTATCGATTTTTAGTACACAAATCAGAAATTGATGATATTCATGGAAATACCATCATTGAGTCGAGAAATGGAAGATTTTTCGAACATATATTCCCTTTAAAGCAGGGCATTGACAGTGATACTCATAAGAGACCAAGGGAAGATGAAATCTCCAATTATCTTGAGGATACTGAAGATAACCTTCAGCAAATTAGTGCTGATCGACAAGTGGAGGAACCAAGAAGAAGTAAAAGGTCTAGAACCTCAAAAATCTTTGGACCAGACTTCTATACCTTTATGTTAGAAGATGATCCATTGACATACAAACAAGCTATGTCCTCCAGCGATGCCCCTTACTGGAAAGAGGCTATTAACAATGAGATAGAATCCATTATGGCTAATAATACCTGGGAGTTAGTTGATTTACCTCAAGGATGCAAGACCTTAGGTAATAAATGGATATTTAAAAAAAAATTTGAAACCTGATGGTTCAGACAAGTACAAAGCTCGTCTTGTAGTCCAAGGATTCAGACAAAAGGAAGAACTGGACTATTTTGATACATATTCACCAGTGATGAGGATAACATCAATTAGGATGCTTATTGCAATCGCATCCATACTTGATTTAGAAATACATCAAATGGATGTAAAAACTGCATTTTTGAATGGTGAACTAGAGGAAGAAATATATATGAACCAACCTGAAGGGTTTCTGAGCTATGGAAAGGAAAATAAAGTATGCAAATTAGTAAAGTCGCTTTATGGCCTTAAACAAGCTCCAAAACAATGGCATAAGAAATTTGATGAAACTATGTTATCAATTGGATTCACAATAAATGAATCAGATAAATGTGTCTATATGAAACACACACATTTAGGATATGTCATTGTTTGTCTTTATGTTGATGACCTGTTGATCCTAGGAAATAACAAGGCCATAATAACATCTACAAAGGAAATGTTATCCTCTAGATCCGATATGAAAGACCTAGGACTGGCTGATGTGATATTGGGCGTCAAAAGTTTGAGAACACCACAGGGATATGCATTATCCCAATCACATTACATCGCCAAGATACTTGAAAAATTCAAGCAATATAATATAACTATTGCAAAATCACCAGTAGATATGAACCAAAATTGGGTGAAGAACACTGGTGATGGCATCTACCAGCTTGAATACTCTCGTATACTAGGAAGTATCATGTATGTTATGAACTGCACTAGGCCAGACATCGCATACGCTGTAAGTAAGCTGAGTAGATTTACCAGCAATCCTGGTAAACATCATTGGAAAGCGATAATCAGAGTTCTAGGATACCTAAAGTATACACAGAACTATGGTCTACACTATACAAACTATCCTTCAACAGTGGAAGGATACAGTGATGCAAATTGGATAACTGGATCACATGATACAAAATCTACAAGTGGATATGTGTTCACATTAGAAAATGGAGCAATATCATGGAAATCATCCAAACAGACTTGTATAGCTAGATCTACGATGGAATCAGAGTTTATTGCACTAGATAAGACCGCAGAAGAAGCAGACTGGCTTCGAAGTTTCTTGGAAGATATTCCAAATTGGAGCAAACCTGTGCCTCCAATATGTATACATTGTGATAGTCAATCAGCAATTGGAAGAGCTAATATTACACTATACAATGGTAAATCTAGGCATATTCGTCGTAGACATAAAACAATAAGACAACTTCTCTCTAATGGAGTTATCACTATAGACTACATAAGGTCTAAAGATAACATAGCAGATCCACTAACAAAAGGCTTGTCAAGAGAGAAAGTTCAAACCTTATTGATGGGAATTAGGTTAAGGCCCATAAACTAAAAGTTTTTCTAAAATGGAAACCCCACCTAGTTGACTAGAGATCCCAAAATCTAGGTTCAAAGGGACAACTAAGTTTAAGAGAAACTTGATAGCACTGTTACACTCAAACCATTCCTATGATAAGTCAGTGCTTTATTTGTTGGAAAATAGGATAAGTATTAATACTTTTAATGATGACTGTACTTGAGGAATTGTGAATTCTTTACAGAATCACCTACGTAAAGTGCGAAGGCGCCGCTTCAAAGAGAATTATGAGGCCAAATTCTCTAAGCATTTATGAGACCAGGCAGGTGTTCAAGGCAAAAACGAACACATACAGAGAACGAAGGATTATAAGAAACATTTGTCGTGTGTTATCTATTGTAGAATTACACAAAAGGCTTACAGTTCAAGGACACTCTATGTCTACTGATTCGCCTGTAATTCAAATAGGTAAACACTAGGAAAGTTCAAGACCCCTATGCTACTTTAACCAATATGATAAATGGTTCGTGAAACTAAGAACAACTGCTCATTCATGTGGGGGATTGTTAGAAATGAATGAGTTAGTGGAGAGATTTGGGAAGAAGAAAGAATTATACAAAGTCTCACATCGGGAAATATTTGTACCAATTCCTTTATATATACTACAATCCAACATAGTATATCAAACAAAAGGAGAATGAGGACAAAGTGTGGAAGGGATAAGGCAATGTGACATGTAGGCCTTCATATTAATATTAATATGTCAAAGATGGGGTCTTGGGCCTTGGGGTCTTGAGGTCCCGTGATTAAATGGGCCACCGAATGCCGCGTGGGCCTGCATGCACCAAAACGTCTATTTTTGATCGGATGTGTCTGTTCGTTTGAACGGTAACCAGATGCGGCCATTTCCTTCCAGGCGCGCTCACACAACGGTCACTGTTGTTGGTTTAAGGGTCGCAACCTTTCCAACAGTCACGACCGCTCTGAATAGGCACCTCCTCCAGCCTATAAATAGGCGGCCAGAATCCAAGAATCATTAATTCAATTTTTCTCTGCTTCTGTTCCTTCTTCCTACAACATCTCTGTTCTAGTTACTGTAATCTCTTCCGTTCGTCGACGCTCCGTCTGCAACCACCACGCTGCGGGGTTGGTCCATTTCATCCTGGGAAACAAATTGCTAACATCTGTGAACTACGTACGGCGGCAATATTGTTTCACGGAAACAGTTTCTACTGGACTCGGACGCTTTAATCGGTAATATCTTTCGGACAGATCTAGTCACGCATTTTTGTGTTACAATTTCTCAAAATTAATTGACAAATTAGTGACAATTTTGACGTTACTGTTTCTGCATTATTTTGTAACTGTTATTGAAGTTACAATTGGTTTCGTAACACTTTTCAGTTTTTCCACTAAGAAAAGGTAATCTGTAATTAGTTATGTTAGAGAAAGCAAACAGTAGTATTGAGTAAGAAGCATTAGTACCTTTGGTACTCAATTTGAATCTCTCTTTTTGCAGTTTGGGTACCATCTCTTTAGTGATCGGAATGATGGATGATATTCCTCGCAGCAAACCACACACATCTATATAATTTTATAATCATAGTTAGTAGTGTACAAATATTTAGAGAACAAATTTGATAAAAAAATGTTTTATAACCAACAAACTTACCAGTGAGCTTTTCTCTTTTGTGCAGTCTGGTTGAAAGTAGTTTTTCTTCGATAAAGCCAAATTTGTAGGGGGGGATGCTGTCAACAACTTCAGTAATCTTCACGGCAGTAGTGTCTGCACGTAGGACGATTGTCCAATCTTCGTCAATGCCCTATTAGCTTTATCAGAATCTTGAACATTGAACCTATTGATGTCATATAGTCCATGTTCGTCAAATGTATTTTCATATGCTTGTATGATATGTCGTCTCACTGTAGCTTACCAACTCTAACTCATTTGTCTTCCATTGTCTAGCAACTGGAGGTTGATTGCAAACACTTCATTTGTCTTCTGGTTTAGAGAGTTCCATAGCCTACCAACTCTAACTCTGACAGTGCTCCAGTTAGTCCCATAGTTGACATCGGATAGTAGTACAAAATCTTGATTCATTTGCATAATAGAGCACGGGTTGATTGGAAATTGAAGAAAGGGAGTAGCAAGTACTGTTGTTGGGTAATAAATGTAATAAACGTTTCAGTGTGTGTCAGTTTATAGGTGATATTTGTAGTCATGCATGTAGAAATTGTTGGCAGTGGGGTTTTGTTAGTGGGCATAGTGGGTTATAACACATTGTCATTTAGAAGAAATCGGCTCCCTCTCTCCACTGATTCAGCAGATGAAAGTGTAAAAAAAATCTATATTTTTGTAACGACCCGTATTTTTAACTATTTTAAATTATTAAATTTAATATGATTATTGAATAAAAATGGTTAAAAATAAAATTTAATGCTACTGTTAACAATGAGAAATCATTAAACAAGAATCAACGGTGTCTTGTTGAAATACCTAAATTACCCTTTTCGTTTACTGTATTTTTTTCCTGTCTCATTCCGCTTCTAGACCAAATCCATCGCCATGGCGATTCAACACCACCATCATACCTGATTCATTACTTGTGGCTAATTCCTCCACAACCCTATTCACATATCTCTTCTCTTCTCTTACTAATAATAACAACAACGACCGATTTGGTATGTACGTATTCTCTACAGGCAACTAATCTCCAAATCAGACGGCAGATGATTAAATCACCACCATTACAGTGATACAATCGAACGTACCACCACCATCTACACTGAATCTATTCATCGCCATATAAATGAACACACGCCTGCTAGCACCAAATCAATCAATGGCTCTCATCACCAAGTCAATTGAGGTACACCTGCAATCACCAAAATAATCGACGCCTCACATCACCTTATCATTCGACACCATGTTATTACCAAATCAACCGATGTTGCTATGCTCACAAAGACAACCATAACAGCTTCCATCACTAAATCGAACGCTGATGTCATCACCAAACCGTTTAATGTTGACCACCACCGCCTGCCATATTACTTTTAGGTATGAATGGACTTAACCCTATGTTGATTTATTCCATATGCTTTGAAGTTGTTAGTTACCACATTGGGAATTATTATTTAGTTTTAAAACTGTTAGTAATCTATATGTTTAGGACTGAGGTTAGTATTCGGTTTGTTTATGGAATATTTTAGTTATTACAATTTATTCCAAATTTCTATCCAGATGTTTTTGATTGTTCCCAATTGAGGTTTTTTTAGCCAAGATGATAAGGTATAGACATATGCATGGATAATTCTCATATATACTCTTGATTGGATGCTAAATAACAACTTATTTCATTTAACTTAGTTATGTACTTTACTTATTTTGATATAAGACATTTACTTACAAATATCAATGCTAACATTGTCACATTGACATACAACACACATAAAACAACCTATTATGGCATTGATGTAATCTGAAACACTAAAATGGTTCTTTTCTTAATGTATTTAGACATGGATGGTCTTCTTATCCTATGCTAACTGGCTTATGCAAGTGTTTAAATTCTTGAGTGCTCTATTTGCCAAAGTTTGGGAATTAATTAGATGAAACTGTTAGGTGAACTGATTAACATTAACATTTTAGTTTTTTATGAGTTATATCGAGTAAGACAGGAAAAAAGGTTCATTTATTAGTGCTTTTCTTATTTACTAACTAAAAGTGAGTTAAAGTATAAATTTCAATTCTACAAGTGTAGTATAATAAATATCAGGACAAGTGCAATAATTTAGTATGCGTACTCTTCAATTGCAGAAAAATAAATATTAGGATAAGAGCAATATTTAGTATGTTTATGAAAAAAAGTGGAGTTACCAAATACTATAATTCAGTGTACTTGGTGTAGATTTCATTATAAAATTTGGAGAAGTGTTGCCTATGTACATGAATTACCAAATATTATAATTCTCCATCTACATCCGCTACCACTGATGACTAATAAACATAACTATTGTCCAATCAAGAATTCAGGACAATAGAAGAGTTGCTTGCTTTGTACTTGGTTTTTCTTTTTGTTTCTGTATAGTCAAGGCAACTATTCCAATATTGCTAAAGGAAATTAAATGAAAATACTATCATTGGATGCCAATGGCCTATAGGAGCCCCATACATAATATTACGTGTATAAATTTGATTGATTGAACATTATGGAGCATGCTTTTATTATTTAATTTATAATCACTATACTGATACAAGCTAAAAAAGCTACAAGTTTAAAAAATGAGTGTTATAATTTAATAATGCTTAATGTTTTATCATGTGCCCACACAATGGGAATAAATCCAAATCCCATTGATATATTTCCTATGAAATTCTTGATACAACAAAACCTAAGATAATTCGTATCTATGAAAGAGGTAATGATACATGAAGTAGAAAATATTTTCTTCATCATTCGCCCATGAAATGAGCTCTGTGTAAAGACTTCAATTATGGTTTTGAGTAGGAGAAATTGAGCTCCAAGTAAAGTTTTTGTTAATGCATCAAAGTCGGTCTTTACTAGGAAATAGGCAACTCACCATGTTCCTTTGGAACCAGCAACAAATAGAATTCAAGTTAAATATCACGGGTTTTATCCCAGAATAGAATACAGGGTTGGAGCAATAATTAGTAGCCTCTTTATTATCATAATGAATTGCTGGCGAGTAACAGAGGCAAACATCAAGTTTTAACAGAACTGCAGGTGAGTTGTATTCAGTTCTTAATATCATAATGATTAGTCCAATTGTGATTTTCATAATATAACATTACAATTCAGTTCCTCTACTTCGCAGTCCTTATCATTTATGTACGTGTATACAAGACATGGCGGTAGCTTGATTTTATTTTACATTACTGGAGGAGTATGTATTAAAACATACCAACTGTTTTCTCTCAATTATGCACCTAGGTTATGGGATTAGATTAATAGAATAACCTAAAATATAAGGTGGTTGTTGGTAGTACAAAAGAGCCTAACCATAGTTGTTTTCTTTTAGAAAAAGAAGGAGCATCATACATGATATTAAGAACTTCCATAAATACCATGCCAAAATAAGAACTTCCACAAACCAAGGACAATTTATGTAATTTGCTACTTGCTGCTTGACCAAGATCAACTAAATGCAGCTGTCCTTATTGAGCAACTTATTTGATTGTCTAAGGTTGTGTATAATGAAGAGCAAATGTATTGTTATTCCTTCTTCATTATTGATTACCATAATTTATTATCACATGATTTTCTTCCTTTGTATAGATAATGAAGTTTTGATCTAGATACTTATATATATATATATATATATATATATTATATATATATACACATAGAGAGACGGAGCCAGGATTTCATATTGACCCGGGCTAGTAAAATATTTGTTACGTCAAATAAATATTAATAAAATAAATAAATATAAAAACAAACACGTGAATCATTTTAACCAACATTAATGAAAGTGCAGATAAATCGATTTAACAATTATAAAACCATGAACATGTACGTTAAACTCGACCGTTAAACAATTCCAATTAATATCAAAGGAAAAGTGATTGCCAGCCAATTGATTCAAAAGTTTAGTAAATTAAGGTTTTATATCAAGAAATGGAATAAGCTAAAGCCTTATTCATTATAAAATAACTTATAATCAGCACCATGACAATTTTAACAATAAAAATTAAATGCGAGTTTCTCTCAAATACTTTGTTTTCTTTTTCACTTTTCTTTTGGGTTGTTCTGAAAATGAATGGATACTCAAATAGGTGGGATGGTCAACTTTTTAAATAGTTTAGTAGACTAGACTAGCATTGAGTTTGTTACAAGTCTTTTCTTTTGAAATCTAGGTTATAAGTCCTTTCATATATTAAAGAATATGGACCTGGGCTGTAGCCCAGGTATGAGTAACCATGCATCCGTCCCTGTACACACACACACTTATATATATACACACTTACACACACACTTATATATATATATATATATCGGTATCAAAATGTTGATGGTGAAAAATTGTGAACTGCTAAGCTTGACTAATCATTTTTTTAAACCTATATCATACCACACAGTTTCAATTTCATTTCTCATTGGCTTGATTTAATCAGGCATTATTTTGGTCAGAGTTTTGGCCATGGCAGGCCGGGTTACCTATAACACGAGCCCAACCACTATGTATTTGCAGGCCACAAGATGGACTGCCCTTCTACACCATCCAGCTTTGGGGCTTCTACAACTGCAAAAATAAGTGTTGATTCATCTCTGTCTAGCGCAATCATTGGCAAATGTGGCGTGAACATAAAGCACATGTCGTGTTACTAGAGTAAAAATGGCTATTAGGGATGCTAATCTGATCCAAAATTAAAGAATATTGAGCTGGAGGTGATCAGTTCGGTCAAGTGAGTGCTATAGTTTAGGAGCTGATTATGGCTATCAGATGAGGCCTACAGGTCAGAGGTTTCCAATGAAAAATGCAGGTTTTGGGCAAGTGTGTCCTGTTGTTGGTGGACACGGCGCCCTATCTTTAGGGCCAAGCTGAAGACAAAGATTTGTGATAATCATAATAAAGGCACTTGCACCTGGGGATTAATGCAATTTTGCAAATGGCGCCAGTCAGCTATGTAGAAGGGAGAGGTTTGAAGGTTTTGCGGAAGTTTGGTGGTAACTTTTGTTTTAGTTGATTTTCCAATGATTTTCAGTACTGTATTAAGTTGAGGGAGAGTGTGTTAACAAACTATATTTAAATCAGTATCTGCAACAAAATTATGGATATTAAAAATAAACAAAAAGAGTTTAGTTAGAGCAAGTTGTTGTCTAACGCTATCAAACTCTTGCCTTGGAATAGCTAAAAGAGACCACCACTATAGCAACTCAGGTGATCATCCAAAGTTAATATATGTACTATAAAACGAGGCCTTGGAATAGATAAAAATTTGGTATCAATTTTGCCGTGCAGCACACAAAATGATTTTGTTGTGAATTTTTAGATGTCCATGCAATAAAACAAATATGAAACAAGCAGTACATGTGCAATCACTGTGTAATGTATACCGGTTAATGTGATCCAAAGTTAATATATGTATACTAAAATGGACAATAATCTATTTTTTATTGTTCAATTTGTTAAAATTTTCATTCTTATTATTTTTCATATGAGAGGTAATGAACCTTTATAGTTGTACTTCGGAGAAGACACCAACACTAACATGAGTTGGAAACTGAAGCAAGCAAGGCTTAAGTTGATTTATTTGTGTCTTAGTCTTAAAGAACTTTTGTTCATAATAATAAAAGTGTTAAACCATTTTCCTACACGTATTCTTAATTATTTAAATGTAGATCAATGTTAGAATCAAGGAAGTATACACATCGTACACCCTTATAGATGGTTCACCTAATTAGGCCTGTCAATGAGATGGGTTCGGTTCGGGTATCATAAAATCCGAACCCGAGTCTGATTACAATAATTAAAACCCGTGTCCGGTCCGAACCTGCTGGGTATTTCAAACCAATATCCGAGCTCGGCCTGTCGGTCTTTTTAAGCCTGTTGGGTAATACCCGTATACCTAACTAAGAATATTTATGTTAAAACCATATTTTAAAATTGCAACTTTGGTAAAATTTGTACACAAACAATGTTAACATATTAATTGGATGGTGATGTAGTCAAGTTCACAGCAAAAATGTGCAAAATCATCTACATATAAACAAACAAAATGGCAAACAAATAACATACACATTCATGTTTTGATACGACGGAAAACCAATAGTCGGATGGACTCTAACTTGGGTGGGTTTTGATAAAATTGTACCCGACCCTAATAGCAACCGGGTCAGGGTTGGGTAGTAAAGGCAAAACCCATATCTGTATTAATAGGACGGGTAAGGGTCAAAACCCGTACCATTGACAGGCCTACAGCTAATGGCATATGGTTTAATTAGGTGTTCACAACAAAGGAAAAAATGAGTGCACACATAGATGTTTTTTAACACATTCACTGAATAAATGCAGAATTAAACAACTAATTCATTAATATGCAAATTATATAATTACAGTTCACGTTCTTGGTGGAAGTGGTGGATGATAGAGTTGACCAAGAAATTTGATGCACTCAAGTAGATCTAGGAAAGTGAGTAATGATTAATAGCACCAATGACAATTAAGTCAATGACAATAAATATAATAATCATCAAATAGGTTCTAATAAAAAGAAGAAAATTATATGCTTATAGATTGGAAAAAAATAATATTGATATATAAAATCAAAGTACTCAAGTGACAAAATGCAAGTTCACATGGATGTGCATATATACTCGTTTATTTTATATGAATTTGAATAAAATTTTGAAATAAACAATTTCGAAGATTTAAGCAACAAAGATATTGAATGAAATTTTATATATTGAATGTGTTTATAATCAATAGCTGAAATTTAATAATCAATGTTGAATTATTTAGATGGAAATAAAATAATGGTTGATAACCCAAATTCAATTGAAATTTATGATTATTAATGTAATTTATTTGATAATTTAATTGTTCAAATTAATATTGGATATTGTTTAATTAATTAAATCCTGAATTTAATGTGAATGAGATTGATGTCGGAAGTTGATATAAATTTTATTTAAGAATGAAGATTGTCAAACTTTAAAACTGAATTTAAAGTGAAAATTTTTATTTTGGAAATTTAATATTTTAATTAACGTGTAAAAATAGCCATTTTGGCCACTGTCTCAGATTTTGACGAAACCAGTTTCATCGGATCCGTAATAGTGAATTATTATAGTATTTCAAGTTTTATAGCGATCAGACTTATCGTTTTGTCGTGCGAGCTTGAAACGGGTAGAAATTAATTAAAGGAATATAATTAAAATAAATTGCTTTTGAAAAGCTATCTTCTGCATACAATCGAATTATGCCTCGAAACTAATTCCATTGTGTTCGGAATGGGAGTAAAACATAAAGAACACCAGAAGGCATGCTTCGTTTGGAGTACGGAAATTTCGTGGGTCAATCGGGTCGGAAACTTATATAATATGCCACGTTTATTTTCTATTCGCGTAACCCTAATGCAGCCGCTCGTTCAAAAACGATATTAATGGCCGAAATTTCTCTGACTTCTTCCTTCGATTTCTCAAAATCTACACCCAAATCAGATTCCAAAAGCGAAGTCGTAGATCTTCTCGAGCACTTCGATTTGTGTGGTTGGATCGAGGCATAACATCACGAAATCGCCAGAATCTGTGGTGGAAAAGTTTGCGCGCGTTTTTGTTTTTCGAGAGCAGATGGAGGCGATGAAGGTCGAATGCTCGCTGGCAGAGGTGGAGATCGTCGTGACGCACGCGGTGGTGGGGCTAGATCGTCGTCTAGGCATCGTTTGGGTCGCACGTGCGTTGATGTACGTGAGGTGTGACGGGTTTCCACGGGTCTGGAGCTATGCGTGCTTGAACGAAGAAGAGGGGTATGGGTATTGTTATTTTAATTATTTTATTAATATTTTAATTACTTTTAATTAATCGTTATGCTAATAAAATTCATATCTTTTTCATACGAGATCCGTTTTGGATGAAACGAGTGGCGTTGGAATCGTACTGACGACGTCTACGGCTTGGAGTCAAAATGGTATTTATTTGAAGCTGAAAATATTTTCAGTTTCAAATAAAAGGTGAGTGTTTTAAATGCTCATGAATGACTAAATTATTTTTATGTTAGTTAAATTGAAATCCTTAGGTTATTTAATTTTATCGATTGTTGTTTGGTAATTTAACTAACATAGAAATCGACATAGAAATTTATATGTTAGGAATTTGAGTCAACAGTTAAATAGAAATTTGAATTAAATTACTAGTAAAATTTTGATTATTGATAATTGGCCAACTTTTGCGATATATTAACTGTTGGATGATTGATTGTGATGGATGCTAATTGATTGATGTTTTGGATGATTGATTGTTATTTATTTTATATATCCTATATCACTCTATAAATTATTTGATAGTATATAAAATTGTTAATTGAATTATTCCAAATAAATTAAGAAATAGGTTGAAATGATATATACCTATGGCATTTATTTTGGATTGAAATGATATATATCCATCCCTGAAAATTAAATCGAAATAACTATTCACTTGGCCATAGGATAGAAAATTATATATAGATACCGGATTGGTTAAATTAAATGTTTTCAAAATTTTGATTTGAAATTATTTAAATGATTTTGTTTAAAGAAATAAAATTGAATCGAAATATGGAAATTGAATTATTTTCGTACTCGAGTTGAAATGTTGAAATTGAAATTGTTAAAAGAACTTAATTTGAAATTTGAAGTTATGATTGAAATATAGAAATTAATTTGTTTTAAATGGTTTGAACTTTTACTCGAACTTCGAAGTTATTTAAGGAGAAGTGATATAAAGGGATATTTCTAAATTTGGCTCGGAATTGAATTATTTGAACATTGAATTGAATATCGTAGTTAAATTTGATTTAAATGATTAAAATCGATATTTTGAAATCGAACTCGAAATTGATATAAATTGAAATGGTTTGAAATTGAGGATTGAATTGAAATTAATTCAAATTGGAAATTGAAATATATTTGAATTGAAATTGAAATCGAAGTTAATTCGAATTGGAATCGATATTGAATCGATTTAAATTGAAATGGAATTGGAAATGATTTGAATTGGAAGATTTGGAATTGAATCGGTTTGACTTTGAAACTATTTTAAATAAATTATTTTAATATAAACTGTTTAAAATTTATCTTTTTAAATATTCAAATTACTTGATTCTCCAAGCTATTTTACTATATAAACCAATTTCAAGATTCAAACAATTTAACTTTTTAAACAATTCAAACTATTTTCTAAAAATTAAAACTGTGCAAGGTTGGAATGTTTATATTTAAATCGTTGATTTAAATGCGAATTGGGTTAAATGAAGTTATAACCTAAATTGAAATTCGAAACGATTTTGAAAGTGAAATTGTGAAATTTGAATGAAATGGTATTTCGAGTGAAATTGAAATATTTGAAGTAAATATGATGATTTTGAAATGAAATTGATTTTTAAGCGAATATGATATTTTGATATCAAGTACAAATTGTTTTCAAAATTTAAAAGCACCAATCGGTGTGTAAAACGACGTTTGGTTGTTAAAGAGACCGGGGCCTCTTATTGGCATACTCTCTGTCAATGTTGGAACCACTTTAACAACTGTGTATGCGGAGGAGACTCCAGAACGAAGTGGTTGCATTTGGCATCGTTTACTGGATTTGAAGAAAAAGAACGATGATGGACAGACCCCGACACTTGTGCCAATTTGAAATGAATAAAACAGGACGGCTTGACAGGGCCAAGTGGGCTAGCTACCCGTAGCGGACATCCGTTCTTCGATTTTCTTCTTGGACTTGTCCCATACTATTACTTTTGATGTTGATTTTGATTGGTGCACCTTGATTTTGGGATAGCCTCCCTTTGACTCGATATGGGATGGATGTACGTGGTGGGCGATCGTGGCTACGATGCGTTACCACCAGCCCTGCGACCCGAACTAGTAGTATCCTACCTTGGGCATTGCCTCACATGCCTTGTCATATTTTTATCCCTATACAAGACCACTACGATTTTGGTTTAGTGCTGTCATATCACGGTGCATCCCTATCCCCCGACGTGCTACTGGGGCGTTATATGCAAACTGTACGACAATGCTTAAAAATGCGTTAAGGGGGGTTAATGTAAAACCTTAACGCGAAAAAAGATATTTATTTTACTGATTAAACATTATATATATAGCGTATTCTACTATATATAAATATTTTGACGGATCCTTAAGAGATGGAAATTCCCATAACATCTCTTGAGTATTGCACGCACGTTATGCACTGGATAGGAGATGTGAAATCCCGTAAACATCTCTAACGCTATTACACTCTTGTATATGTGATATTGATTTGACTCACATAAGAATATTTTAGTCCCGACTCGAGTGTTTTATCTTTTCATTACGCTCGGGCCAGTCCTGAGTTTTTCAGCGTATTGAAGATTATTTTCTGGAGGACGAAGACGAAGATTTGGTATATTATTACTATTATTATTCCCTGCATCATGTTGTTCTGCTGCGTTATATTATGTTTCTGTTGTATATATAAATCTGATAAATGTTGTATAAATTATAATCAAATATATAGTAAAAATCTTCATGAACTGTAATTTGATTATTATATTTTGTCATTCCACTGCGAGATTCTATGGTTGTTTCCTTCTTCTTTTCTTATTTTTCCTAATTAACCCCATTGATTGTCTATGTTCCGGATTGTTTGAGTTAGACATGTGTGGATTATTGTCAATTTAAACCTTCCGAAATGTGGGTCGTCACAGTTGGTATCAGAGCTTTGGTTTAGCAATAACCTTAGCTTTGTAGGGTTTGACTCATTAGAGATAGGGTATTAATACCCTAGAATGAGTTGTTTGAGCGTATATATATATATATATATATACGAGAGCGCGTACTTGTTAGTGTTATAAAATGTTTTATATTGTGTTTACTTATCCATTGAGTTGATTATGAATTCTGGTCGGTGCGTGGGACGCCATGTTATCGATAGGGGTTTCCAAACACTTAAACGAGGCAAGTCGACATAATATTGTTTTAAAATCAGGTAAATGAAATATTTTTCCTAAATTATATATTATATATAAAAGAAATCGAATGAGAATAAATTAATAAGTGAATATTAAATAAAGAAAAGTTGATACACTTAAGTATAGAGGTAAGAAATATAAGTTTAAATTATGAAATGAATAGATTTATAAAATAAATTGAATATGAAGAGAATAGATTGTAAAACTATGTTTGGAGATATTAACCTAACTAACTTGAGTTTATGGATGTTTATAAACTTAAGTAACGAGTTATGAAATAAAAATCTAATCTTAGTTTAAGTTAAAAGAATGAATTTAAACTTAGAGTTTGAGAATTTGAATCCCAGTGCTTTTGAAATTGTTTTCTAAGATTTTGAAAATAATATTAGTATTATTTAAAAATATTTAAGAATAGAAATTGTTTCAAAAGGAATTAAAAAGAAATAAATCATGTACTCCCCTCTTCTGTCGCTGGAAAATAATTTCGGTGATAACAGCCGCATCATCGACATTCATTTTCGAGTCTCGAAGTGGGGGAGTCCACTTAGTAGCTTTGTTACGCTTTTGATTCAACAAATAGATTTTGATTTAAAATTTCTAAATATGATTTGATATATATAAAAGATATGAGTATATATATTATTTCAAAATGATTTAAAATGAACCCGGTATTTGAATTCTTAAGTTCCTATTAATTAATGATTTTCAGTTATTGGAATAAAGGGAATTATTTTGAATAATTGGAAACCTCTAAAATGAGAAAATAAGAAATTGAAGCTAATTGTTTAAAAAAACATGTGAAGTTAAATTATAACTCTTAAATTTCAAGATAATGGAAATTTAACTTGTATAAATTATTGAAAATTCTTATTAACTAAAATGAATAAGATAAATTTGTATAACATTCAATTACATTCTAAAAACATATATAAAACTTACCAAAGACGTTTAACAAGTTGAAATGTTAAATATGAATGGTAATAGAATATTATACAAGTTTGAAATTAAGTAATAAAAATGTTCAAATTGGAATTGTGTTTAAAGAAATAATTATAAAAAATTAAATTAAGTTGTTATAAAAAATGTTATACACTTAGTTAATGTTCTTAGAAATGTTAAATGGATAATTTGAGTTGTAAAAAGAAAATACTATTTAGATATATGAACTTAAGAGAAGGTAAACAAATAATAAATTGAATCATATCTTTGTAAATTGTTTGAAAAATAAATTTGCAAAGGATGTTTTAAGATTTAATTATAGCTTTTTGAGATAATTATAATTTGAATAATATTGTGTAAAGGAAGATACATCTGTATAAAATGATTAAAAACTTAAGAAATGATTAATAAAATTAGGAAGTTGAAATTTGAATTATGAAATGAAATTTTATTTAAGTCAAGTTGAATAAAATGAATTGATGAAATAAGTTAATGAAATGAATTTTAAGATGAAAGTTAACTTATGAAAGGTTGAATAATGTTAACGTAAAAATCGACGCTAACACCCCGGTATGAGTATTAGTAATGTGAAAGCACCACCCGTTGGTACGGGAACTAGAAATAAGCATAAAATAGCAGAAAAGTAAAGAGACAGTAGTTTTATAGTGGTTCGGCTTCAAATTTAGCCTACGTCCACTTTAATCTCCTTTATTAATGATTCGGTTACAACTCTTTACAATACACTTTGATTACAACACACTTTTTGATGAGTAGCTAGAACTTTGATGTAAGAGAGCTCTTTGAATCCATGTTGGATGTGTTAGATCTTCTCTTGAAGTTCGTTGAAGCGTCTTCGGTGTTTGGAGTGCTTGAAGTGTTGGATGAGTCGAGAAAACAGCAGAGTATCGGCGTTCCAGAAATGAACCAAAAGTCCTTTTGAAGTTGGAGCTGGTGCTGTATTTATAGAGGGAAATCTGGGCAGGTGATAGGTCGTGAACGACCTAAGATAGGTCGTAGGTCGCGAGCGACCTTAGTTAGGTCGTGGGTCGCCAGTGATTTAGAAGACACGGCTTTATGGCTTGATAGGGTCGCACTTGATCTGTCTGAATGAGTTGCTAAGTTGTAGGTCGTGAGCGACCTTGGATAGGTCGTAGGTCGTGAGCGACCTAGGAGAGGAGCGGCATAAGAAGTTGTCTGGGTTTGTTTAGGTCGTGAGCGACCTTGGATAGGTCGTAGGTCGTAAGCGACCTAAGGGTAGGTCGTAGTTCGTGGGCGACCTAGTGAGCATGGTTTGCGGTTTAACAGGGGTGCACTTGATCTGTCTGAACGAGGTGATAAGTCCTAGGTCGTGAGCGACTTAACCATGTTGATATAGCTGGTCTAGCGACTTAAGTTGGTTCGACCTATAGCTTAGGCTGATTAGTTGTTAAGTCGCTGGGTCTCTAGGTCGCTATATCCTTTAGGTCGCTTGTGATGCTAGACCGTTAGGTCGCTTGGATTGTTAATTCGTTAGGTCGCTTTGTGACATTAGGTCGCTAGGTCGTTCCATCCTTTAGGTCGTTAGGAGTGTTCAACCCCTTAGCTCGTTTATACTGTTAAGTCGTTAAACTGTTCCATCTTTAGGTCGCTATGTTGCTTTGTGATGTTAGGTCGCTAGAGCTATAGGTCGTTGGAGTTTTAGGTCGTTAGGTCCTTTAGGTCGTCTCATATCAGCTTGTTGTAGAACCTCTTCTCTGTTAGGTCGCTTGCGTGTTAGACTGCTAGGTCGCTTCAAAAAGAGGAGTTAACACTTGCCCCTCGAAGTACAGGCCTATGTCATAGGTCGTGTGCTTCGATTTAACTCTGCTAGGTCGTGAGCGACCTAAATCTTGTGCTAACTCGCGTGCCCATTCGCCTTCCTCTCTTTGCCCCATATAAACTGCTAGGTCGCTGCTTCTTCCTCACTTAACTGCTTTGATTTTCCACTCTGCCATTAACGAATCTTCGAGCTTCCAAAGGCGAATTCAACCTATCCAGTCGTCGATTCATCTTTACCATCATATTACATAAGTAAACTCGATCTTTATCCATCCATTGAACCACGAATTCCAATCTTCAAATCCCAGACCAATCTCGTACGTCGCGTTTCTCTTTCGAGTCATGTTGCGATCAATTTTCGATCGCTATTAGCTGTGTCGTTATTGTGATGCACGAGAACACGGCAGGATGTTGGACGAATTACAGATCTGAGATGATTTGAATTGGTTTTGGGTGATTTAGTGGTATGGAGAGGTAACAGATTTCACTGAGAGAGTGATCGATTTCATTGAGAGAGTGATGGATTTTATTGTGAGAGGTGATAATGGGTTATCGGGTTTGCGAGTTAATGAGATAGTGAGCTGTTGAGTGGAGAAGAAGTTAGTGATTTAGTGTATCTGAACGACCTAAGATCGCTCGCGACCTAAGGGTCCTTGCGACCTAAAGAAAGCTGAACGACCTTCACATCTGCGACTTAACTTTTAGGTCGTGCCGGGATTCAAACGACCTAGGACTTGGCTAGATTTGCACATGAATTCCAAGCAGAACGACTTTTGACTTAACAAATTAACGACCTAACTTTTTGCGGCATAGGTTTTAGGTCGCGGCCGAGCTAACACTTAGACAAATTGGCATTATCTTGACTTGAAGCCTTGAACTCTTCGACTTGCACAGTGCGACCTAAGGAAGCTCCGACCTATGCTAGGTCGCTAGACGACTTAAGAGATGAACCAAATTTTGAACATTTGTAAACTTCTGAAAGAACTTGATTGAACTGTTTGAACTTTGGACTGTTTGAACTTTGTTGCACTTCCTTACAGATTACACTAACTTTTAATCTAACAACCTGTTAAACATAACATTTGCTGAAAACTAGGGCAAATATACTGCCATTGATTGTCCACATCGAATGACAGATTAGTCGATAAAGAATAATCAACTTAAATGAACTATGTGAATGAAATGTTGTGAATCAACAAATTCAAGTAAAGTATTAAAGCAAAGCTAAAATAATCAACTAAAGCTGATTTGTTTGCATCAACACTGTACTTGGACTTAAAATAACAAGCCTTGAAATTCTATAATCAACACATGTCAACTAATTTGATTCCAGTTATATTCGCTTGTCATTTTACTAGTTTTGCACAACACTTCACACTTTTAGGAAACGTGCACCTTCATATTTGAATATCCAGTTCCTTGTGTAGAATGACTTCTCAACAAGAAGAGACAGTTGGACAAGCTGAAGAAATCTTCCCCATAGCTAATCTCTTGGATAATCCTCTAGAAAGAATTTCAACCACTCTGAATCAACGGGCGTTCAGTCATTTATGTATTCAGTTTGGTATTGCCGAAATGGATGCTTTGCTTCCTGGAGTAAACGATACTGCTGACAGGCCACCTCTTGGTTTTTTTGCAGTTAATCGTCAGATGTGCTTAAGTGGAGCTATTCCTCCCTTTAACGATTTTCTTCGACAGCTTCTTCTTCGATTAACTATCTCTCCCTTCCAGCTACACCCCAATGGTTATGCCATCTTGATGGGGTTGTGTGTGCTGTTCAGGAGGACGCTCGACCGTCTTCCAAGTTTTGAAGAGATTTGCTATTTGTGCACTTTCGCGAAGAACAAAGATCACCCTTCAATTATACTTGTGAGAGGCGCAAGAAACCGAAAATTGATTCTAGACTTGCCCGAGAGTGCACACGGGTTTTTAGGCCAATTTTTCTTCGTTCGCTGTCCCCCGGGGTTCTATGCTATCTGGAGAATTGGAAGTAAGATTGCTTATCTCTGCTCACTTCGCTTTTTCCGAATTTCTTGAAACTCGAATTGCCAAGTACTTAACTTCAATCTTTACTTTTTGCAGCACTTCCTCCTCCGCTTAGAGATCCCAGCCACAAGCCAACCTTCGAAACATTAAGTGATGTGGCTCTGAAGAGAGAAGCATTAAATTTTTGCTGAAAGACGAGTTTTTGCACCAGTTCGGACTTTTACACTCCTCTCGATCTACCCAGATTCACGAGGTTTCTAGTTCCCAAACAGAGACATCAGATGCCCCAGTTTCTGCAAAAGAAATTGCATCGAAAGAACCTGTTGTAGAGGCTGCACTGGTGAAGTGTTCTACTCATGCCGATGTCGCGGGGTCATCTGGCAAGCTTACACTTTCCCCGGTGATTGAAGAAGGAGTTGAAAAAGAAAGCTCCGCTGAGCATGATGGTGGAGATACTTTTGATGAGCTAAGCGACTTAATGATAACTTCACAAGAGCTTTTTAAGGATGACCCTGTTACTACTAAAGCTATTTCTTCAGCAATTGAGGCGACATCCGCCTTGCCGCAAACTCCATCAACCCAAGAGTTAACGCCAACTGCAAAAGTTGACATTACCCCCAAGCCGAAGAGTGGTTTGTAGCTTGACGCGCATAGTTTACACGCCACACACACTTTAGGATTTTTTGGCACTTATACGCACTTAGCTTCTTTACTTCGAAGATTTTTAAGACTTGCCTTTTTCATTTTCAGATTCTCCAATGGGGCAAAGCGGTTCGTACTATGATGACTTCTGGTGCTATGGAGGGCGTGACACTTATGATCACAGGCGATATCTCCCTGCCCGTAGAGAAACTGACGAAGAAAGAGCTGTTAGGAAGGCTCAAGAAAGGCGAGACTATGAGGAGCGATACAAGAGAAGGGATGAACGATATGACTCTTCTCAAAGAGATGATGATTCCCATAAATGAAAATCTCATGATGATAAAGGGAAGAGTCACATCGTTGAAGATCCAAATAAGCGGGCCAAGCTTAGCAACGCGTCTGCAATTTCTGAAAAGCCTGCTGCTTCTATTTCTATAGACATCCCCTCCGGTTCTTCTACTCTCGAGAAGACCGATATACAGACAATTATTAACAGGCCTAGGTATCAAGTCAGGGATGCTCCACCTACACTCCAAAGCCGATTCCCAAATTGGTGTTTGAAAGGAGTGCGCTTTGACTTGGATTTGGTTCCCATTGATAAGCAGGCCATGCTAAGGAATCTCGATGCCGTTAAGCTTGACATCGAGAGAATGTCCGGATGGCAAAAGCTGGTTGATGAGCTTCAAAGGGTTAATCGTATGAATCTCGAAGCCATGTTAACTATGGAAAACGACCATTCTGAATGGAAGAAAGTTCTTAACTAGCACGATACAGAGATGAGAAACATTGCCGATCATAATGAGGAGCTCGAGGCTAAAATCAAGAAACTTGAAGATGATCTTGCCGCCTCTTCCACCTCTTTTACTCAAAAGGAAGAGGTACTTCAAAAGCAAGTACGGGATACTCATGCCAGTCAACGAGACACTGAGGCCAGATATGAGGCACAAGAGAAAATTGTCGAGAGTTACCGCACTGATGTTGCTCGGTTGCGAGAAAAAACCCGCTCCCAGGACATGGAAATTGAAATGTTAAAAGCTCGACTTCTTAAAGTTGAAAAAGAGCATGATGAGGCAGTTTCCGGCAAAGTTGCAGCCGAAGAATCTCATGAGGCTACTAAAGCCAATATCAGCTCTACTTTATTCGATTTTTACTTGCACAGCGTCCTGGGGCGTGGTAGTCTCTCCTTTTTGGGCCCTAAATATGAAATTACTTTGGCCGAAGTGTGGGAAGCCGCAATTGATATGCTCGGAGGTGCTGGCTATGCTGAAGCAGACCTTGAGGCTCATTATTTTGATGATGAAACTCGTGCCGCTCTTGCCAGAGGAAAGGAGCAACTCGCTAAAGTGCGAGCTGAATTGACGGAAGAGGAGCATCCAGGGAAGGAAACACCTTTAACTGCCCCTGTCCATACTTCGATTTCGCCCGACGTTGACATTATAGGCCCCAGTTCCCATTCTCCGCCTCCTGTTATAGTCAAAACCGAGATTACAACTGCACGGGGCGGAGATGAAGGCGAAGAAGCGCCGAAGCACAAGCCTATGAGATTGACATTACAAAGCCGACTTCTCCAGGTAACTTCAAAGTTGAACCAGGTCAAGCGGATTACTTGTTTGCTTCAACTGAGTTTGATGAATTTCTCGCTTATTACTTAAGTCCTGATGAGCCAATATCAGCTCTTTTTTTGGAGAATACTGATTTTAACTTCTTTTCTTCTGTAGCGGAAATACCAAGCGCTGCACAAACTTCTCCTCTTCTAGCTGTTCCTCCTCTATCCCTTCAAGTCACTCCTGCTTCTCAGTCGGGATCGCAGGAAGAACAAATAGAAGCCCTTCGAGGCTTGGATGATCTATCCGCTTCGCAAGAGTAGAAGGCTGAGGAACTTGGAGGAGGTGAGAAGACTCCGGAGCCTTATGATGATGACACAAAACTATCTGAGCTATTTACTCCAGGCAGTGAGTCTTCTTCGAAGAAGAAGGGGAAGCGCGCAATTTCGAAGAAGAAGAAAAGCGCTTCTGCTGGTGAAGAAAAGGTGGAAGAAGATCCGGCCACACCTCCTTCTCCTTCTTCCCCGACTCGTCCACGCCGGATTCAGAAATTAATCATCAAGCCGGGCAAGAGCTCTAAAGGTAGCGGGAAGAAGGAGTAATGAGCTTGACTTTACGCTTCTTGTTTTGCTTTTTGCTTGTACTTTGTATTGACCGAAGATTGTACGGGTGCCGGCCCCCGTCTTTTGGAACCTGCACATGTACAAAAATTTTATAGTATGGAATGAAATGATTCTTTTTACTTGTACAATTTCTTGTCAGTATATGTGTGAATGCATTTATTCCTTGTTTTTGCAAAAGTTTCTTTATTTACTTTATATGATACTGCAGTGAGCTCGTGGTATGATGTTTGAGTGTTGTTTTTATTAATATAGCTATATGCCCACATACCACGGCTTACAGCAACATTCCAAAAAGACTTGTACTCTTATTTTAGAGAATAATTCTTCCGTTTTGAGGAAATATTATTCTACTTTTAATAGAGTATGCCTTGTATCGGAGAAGTTTTCTTTCTCTTTTCTTTTTATTTTATACTTCAACTTTCGGAGATGGTCACTTTTTATTTTTTGAAAAGTGGACTCCCCTACGTAGTGAAGTGAGCTTCCGAAGAAAACTTCGATCTATTTGCCAGAAAATTATATTTCATCGTTGAATGGGCCCACAGGACAGACGTCAGCTGTTTTATCGAATATTTGTTTGTACAAATAATCATAAGCATTCAGCTGACGCCTGAAACCTTCTTTTTGAGAAGGCGCCCCTTTAGTGGTTCCATCGACGAAGTTTTTGGATGTGCCTCGTTAGAGGGCTTTACTTGTTTGGTGCTTCTGAAGAAGGCTTTGTGCCTCCGAAGAGGGCTTTTTAATTTGTGCCTCGGGAGAGGGCTTGTTTGATATGCCTTTGGGAAGGGCTTTTCTTTTTTGATTTGTGCCTCGAGAGAGGGCTTTGTGCGATTTTGCTAGAAAGTTACTTTCTCACAGTTGAATGGTCCCACGGAGCAGACGCGAGCTACTCGATTGGATGTTCGTTTGCATAAACGATCACAATCAAGCAACAAGGGCCTGGAACCTTCTATCTTGGGAAGGTGCCCCCTTGGGTGGTCCCACCAACATTCTTGGGTGAGAGAAGCATTTCGATTTGGGCATGCCTCGTTGGAGGGCTTTTGCCTCCGAAGAGTTGTGCCTCCGAAGAGGGCTTGTGCCTCCGAAGAGGTCTTTTGCCTCCGAAGAGGTCTTTGTTTGCGTGCCTCCGAAGAGGTCTTTTGCCTCCGAAGAGGTCTTTGTTTGTGTGCCTCCGAAGAGGGCTTGTGCCTCCGAAGAAGTTTTCTGCTTACGAAGAGGTCCTTGTTTGTGTGCCTCCGAAGAGGGCTTGTGCCTCCGAAGCAGTTTTTTGCTTACGAAGAGGTCCTTTTGGACTCCGAAGAGTAGCATGTAGACTCTGAGGAGTAGCATTTGGACTCCGAAGAGTAGCATTTGGCCTCCGAAGAGGAGCATGTGGACTCTGAGGAGTAGCATTTGGACTCCGGAGAGTAGCATGTGGACTCCGAAAAGTAGCGTTTGGACTCTGAGGAGTAGCATTTGGACTCCGAAGAGTAGCGTTTGGACTCTGAGGAGTAGCACGTAGACTCTGTAGAGTAGCATTTGGACTCTGAGGAGTAGCATTTGGACCCCAGAGAGTAGCATGTGGCCTCCGAAGAGGGCTTTGTTGCTTGTGTCCTTCCACCATCTGCTTCTTAGCGATTCCTCATTGTCACTTCAAGTACATGTCCCATTCTTTTGCAAGTTGTTTGCTTTTTGCCAAAGAAGTATGGCTTGGGATTTGTTTGTTGAGTGATTTGTAGGAATCGCTTGTCTTCGTGATGTGTTGAATAGGCAAGCTTTGCTTTGATAGCCTGCAATATTAAATCGACATTTTAGCAATATTCTAATATATTTGCATATCGAAATAAAATAGGCATCTTATAGTATTAAAGAACACAAGACTTATAGTTCTTTATTATTGATTTGCACTGATTTCTCAGTGGTTTACAATACAAGAGTTATACATCCATCATCATTTTACAAATTTAAGCAATGCTTTTTAAGTAAAATATAAACGCAGTCATTGCTATTTCAGAATCTCGGGATTGAATTTCCATTTCCACTGGATTCATTGTTTCCATCCTAGCTTCTGTCTGCTGGGTAAGGACCCCCTGTGACAACATTAATGACAAGCTTCTCAGATTCCTACGCTGCAGCCTTGTCATCTGAGGCGGATTGATGAGTAGGAAGTTGTTGCCCCCGAGTGGATGAGGTTGGGTCGACTCTGTTTTTCTTCACATATTGCTGCAGTTTATTCTGTTTCAGCAACTCTTCAATCACATTCTTTAACTGGCGACATTGGTTAGTGTCATGGCCAGGTTGATTGTGAAATTGACAGAATTTCCCATTATGCATTGCACCTCTCCCCATCTCAGGTGGTTTGGGATACTTGACAACATCCTTCGTTGCGAAGAAGATATTTTCCGGTATATCAGTTAAGGGAGTGAAATCTGAAGGATTAAAGTGGCGAGTTTTCTTCTCATTTCTCTGCTTCTTTCCTCCGTCATTTTCCCTTTTCTGGTTTCCAGATTCTCTTTTGTTAGGAGCAACACCGTTATTCTTGATTTCGGCAACAACTACTTTCGCTGGCGCAGAAAGGCTTTCTAGGCGCATGAATTCGTCGGCTTTTTTATAAAACTTCTCAAGTGAATTTGGTTCCTTCATTTTTAACCATCTTCCGAATTCACTTGATTTGTCGATGGCTCGCATCAAGTAAGTCAGGATCATACGGGGTTCTGCATTATCTACTTCGGTCAAGGCTATATTGAAACGATTCAAGAAAGATTTGATAGATTCTCCAGGAACTTGTTCAAAGCTGGACAGTGACATCATATCCTTAGCCTTGGAAGCATACAACCTCAATTGATCTTTGAATTTTCGAGTTAAGTCAGAGAATTGATCTACGGACCGAACTGGTAGTTTTGTGAACCAAAGTAGAGCCACTCCTTCTAAGTACACTGGAAAGTATCGGCATTTAATCTCATCTGATGCTCTTGCACCGATCATATGCCAATCATACTTATATAGGAAATGATTAGGGTCACTTGTCCCATTATAGGCCGGGATAGTAGGAGGTACAAATTTCCTTGGAAATTCTGTTTTTAGGATCCTTTCAGTAAATGGAGTCTTGCTTGTAGCAAACCCCCAGTCGCTCTCATTTTCTTCCCTCTGCATGCTCTCTTTCATGATTCGACGAACCATTCCAGATAGGTATTCCTCATTGTTCAAAGGCATCACCGGGCAGACGTCAGCTATTCTTTCGGAAGTTTGCCTAGGCAAATGTTCGCGAAAAGTTGGCTGCGGCCTTGAACCTTCAGCTTGGAAAGGTGGCGCTTCGGCGGTGCCAGTTGCTCTTTGAGGAATATCTTTCTCTTGGGAATTATGGGCATCTTCGGCAAAGGTTGTTTCATTGTTTTCTGGTTGTCGGTTTGCCCCGAGCAGAGCGTTTAACCTGTCCATCATCAAAGCATTTTGAGTTTCCATTTGTTGGTATAATCCAGACACAACATCATCTAATTCAGCCCTTGTGACTCCCACAACAGGAGTTGCCTGATTTGGCGCTGGAGAGGAAGCAGCCCTGTCATTAGCATTTCCGGATCTTGTAGATCTACTCTTTCTTCCAGGAGCCTTGATTTCAGATATACTTCTGGTTTTCAAGGAGATTCTTTCAACAAATCTTTGCGAAGCAATGGTGAGAATATTCCTGAGTTGGGTTCTCAGTGAAAGCACCAAAAATGTTAACGTAAAAATTGACGCTAACACCCCGGTATGAGTATTAGTAATGTGAAAGCACCACCCGTTGGTACGGGAACTAGAAATAAGCAGAAAAGTAAAGAGACAGTAGTTTTATAGTGGTTCGGCTTCAGATTTAGCCTACGTCCACTTTAATCTCCTTTATTAATGATTCGGTTACAACTCTTTACAATACACTTTGATTACAACACACTTTTTGACGAGTAGCTAGAACTTTAATGTAAGAGAGCTCTTTGAATCCATATCGGATGTGTTAGATCTTCTCTTGAAGTTCGTTGAAGCGTCTTCGGTGTTTGGAGTGCTTGAAGTGTTGGATGAGTCGAGAAAACAGCAGAGTATCGACGTTCCAGAAATGAGCCAAAAGTCCTTTTGAAGTTGGAGCTGGTGCTGTATATAGAGGGAAATCTGGGCAGGTGATAGGTCGTGAACGACCTAAGATAGGTCATAGGTCGCGAGCGACCTTAGTTAGGTCGTGGGTCGCCAGTGATTTAGAAGACACGGCTTTATGGCTTGATAGGGTCGCACTTGATCTGTCTGAATGAGTTGCTAAGTTGTAGGTCGTGAGCGACCTTGGATAGGTCGTAGGTCGTGAGCGACCTAGGAGAGGAGCGGCATAAGAAGTTGTCTGGGTTTGTTTAGGTCGTGAGCGACCTTGGATAGGTCGTAGGTCGTAAGCGACCTAAGGGTAGGTCGTAGGTCGTGGGCGACCTAGTGAGCATGGTTTGCGGTTTAACAGGGGTGCACTTGATCTGTCTGAACGAGGTGATAAGTCCTAGGTCGTGAGCGACTTAACCATGTTGATATAGCTGGTCTAGCGAATTAAGTTGGTTTGACCTATAGCTTAGGTCGATTAGTTGTTAAGTCGCTGGGTCTCTAGGTCGCTATATCCTTTAGGTCGCTTGTGATGCTAGACCGTTAGGTCGCTTGGATTGTTAAGTCGTTAGGCCGCTTTATGACATTAGGTCGCTAGGTCGTTCCATCCTTTAGGTCGTTAGGAGTGTTCAACCCCTTAGCTCGTTTATACTGTTAAGTCGTTAAACTGTTCCATCTTTAGGTCGCTATGTTGCTTTGTGATGTTAGGTCGCTAGAGCTATAGGTCGTTGGAGTTTTAGGTCGTTAAGTCCTTTAGGTCGCTAGGTCGTCTCATATCAGCTTGCTGTAGAACCTCTTCTCTGTTAGGTCGCTTGCATGTTAGACTGCTAGGTCGCTTGTGTTTTAGGTCGCTTCAAAAAGGGGAGTTAACAAATAAAAATTGATTGTGATCAAAAGATTTTTTTTATTAATATGAATTTGAGTGATAAAATAAAATTTACTTAAGTAAAATTATCAATATGGATTTGAATAAATGAAATGAAGTGAATCAATGAATTAATATGAACTTAAGATATGAAGTAATAATAATAAACATGAGTTGTGTTATATAATTTGTTTATAATAAACTTAAATGGTTTATGGAATGGTTTATAAATGATATTAGTATTAAAGAGAATATACTAAGTGGTAATAAAATAAAATTTAACTTAAACAAGGTTAAATGGAATAATTTTATAAAATGGTTCATAAATGAATTTATATGAAATATGTTTAACAAAAAGTGAAACAATTGGAATTTAACAAATTGAATGAAATAAATATAATGTGAATGAAATAGATGTAAATAAATTTGAAGCAAACCAATTAAATGTTAATAAAAATTGGATGTTAATAAGAAGTGAAGTGTATAAATTAAATATTGATATTGGATAATGTAAATTCACATAGTTATGAGTTAACTGGATTAATTGGATGAATATTGATGTTTGAATGGTTTCTTTTGTTGCAATTCATTTTTATTACTGTTTTAATTGTATATGATTGTTGTATGTTGTGTATTTGTGCTTGTGCTTTTAATTTGGATTCAAAATTCATGCTATATGGTTCTATTTAACTCATACATGTTCTATATCTTATTATAAGTGACTAATATTCTACATTGAGTTGAGATAGGTACACACGAAGACCGTTTGGACGTATACGCGGATTATATTTGCTTTTGCTTGCTTAATATGAGCGAACTCGCTCGTGTTAATAATAATAAGGTACGTATCTCGGATTACATATCACACTTTTATATTTTTCCCCTTCGGGATGCCTCATCATTGAGATGAGATATATATTTGGTATATATCTATGTTATATATTTTATTGTAAAAAATTTCCGATCGAGCTGCGCAAAGGAGACTCTACCGAAATTTTACATAAATTCGGGTATTAGGAAAATTTGAGGTTTTACAAATTTTTATAACTTGTTTCATATATAAGTTGTAATTTCCATAAAACCGATATCGGAGTGCGTAGCGAGAGCGTGGTAAAAGTTTTGTAAATAAGATTTTAAAGTTTCACATGTTGATTATTTTAAATAAAATATATCAAGTGTTAAATTCTTTACTTTAACCCCTTTTCAAGGACGAAATTTTTTGAGTGGGGGAGAATGTAACGACCCGTATTTTTAACTATTTTAAATTATTAAATTTAATATGATTATTGAATAAAAATGGTTAAAAATAAAATTTAATTTTTTATTTATGTAATTTATTTAATATGAACTTGAATAAAATTTCGAAATAAGCAATTTCGAAGATTTAGGCAATAAAGATATTGAATGAAATTTTTTATACCGAATGTGTTTATAATCAATAGCTAGAATTTAATAGTTAATGTTGAATTATTTAGATGGAAATAAAATAATGGTTGATAACCCAAATTCAATTGAAATTTATGATTATTAATGTAATTTATTTGATAATTTAATTGTTTAAATTAATGTTGGAAATTGTTTGATTAATTAAATCCTGAATTTAATGTGAATGAAATTGATGTCGGAAGTTGATATAAATTTTATTTAAGAATGAAGATTGTCAAATTTTAAAACTGAATTTAAAGTAAAAAAATTTATTTTGGAAATTTTATATTTTAATTAACGTGTAAAAATAGCCATTTTTGCCACTGTCTCGGATTTCAACGAAACTAGTTTCATCGGATCTGTAATAGTGAATTATTATAGGATTTCAAGTTTCGTAGTGATCGGACTTATTGTTTGGCCTTACGAGCTTGAAACGCGTAGAATTAATTAAAGGAATTTAATTAAAATAAATTGATTTTGAAAAGCTATCTTCTGCATACGATCGAATTAGGCGTCAAAACTAGCTTCATTGTGTTGCGAATAGGGGTAAAACACATGGAACGTCAGGCGACATGCTTCGTTTGGAGTTTGGAAATTTCGCTAGTCAATCGGGTCGGAAACTTATATAATAGGCCACGTTTATTTTCTATTTGCGTAACCCTAACGCAGCCGCTCGTTCAAAAACGATATTAATGGCCGAAATCTCTCTGACTTCTTCCTTTGATTTCTCAAAATCTACGCATCGAAATCAAAAACTTCCGAAAGTAAAGTCGTAGATCTCCTCGAGCTCTTCGATTTGGTCGGTTGGATCAAGGCATAATATCACGAAATCGCCAGAATTTGTGGTGGAAGTTTGCGCACGTTTTTGTTTTTCGGGAGCAGATGGAGGTGGTGGAGGTCGAATGCTTGCAGGCGGAGGTGGATATCGTCGTGGCGCACGCGGTGGTGGGGATGGATCATCGTCTGGGTCGTGCACGCGTTGATGTACGTGAGGCGTGATGGGTTTTCACGGGTCTGGAGCTATGCGTGCTTGAACGAAGAAGAAGGGTACGGGTATTGTTATTTTAATTATTTTATTAATATGTTAATTACTTTTAATTAATCGTTATGCTAATAAAATTCATATCTTTTTCGTACGAGATCCATTTCGAACGAAACGAGTGGCATTGGAATCATATCGATGACGTCTACAGCTTGGAATCGAAATGGTATTTATTTGAAGCTGAAAATATTTTCAGTTTCAAATAAATGTGAGTGTTTTAAATGCTCACGAATGACTAAATTATTTTTATGTTAGTTAAATTGAAATCCTGAGGTGATTTAATTTTATCGATTGTTGTTTGGTAATTTAACTGACATAGAACTCAACATAGAAATTTATATATTAGGAATTTGAGTTAACAGTTAAATGGAAATTGAATTAAATTGCTAGTAAAATTCTGATTATTGATAATTGGTCAACCGTTGTGATATATTAACTATTGGATGATTGATTGTGATGGATGCCAATTGATTGATGCTTTGGATGATTGGATGTTATTTATTCTATATATCCTGTATCACTCTGTAAATTATTTGACAGTATATAAAACTGTTAATTGAATTATTTTGAATAAATTAAGAAATAGGTTGAAATTATATATACTAATGGCATTTATTTTGGACTGAAATGATATATATCCATCCCTGAAAATTAAATTGAAATAACTATTCACTTGGCCATAGGATAGAAAATTATATACGGACACCGGATTGGTTAAACTAAATGATTTCAAAATTTTGATTTGAAATTATTTAAATGATTTTGTTTAAATAAATAAAATTGAATCGAAATATGGAAATTGAATTATTTTCGAACTCGAGTTGAAATGTTGAAATTGAAATTGTTTTAAAGAATTTAATTTGAAATTCGAAGTTATGATTGAAATATGACCGAAGTTATAGAAATTAAATTGTTTTTAATGGTTTGAACTTTTACTTGAACTTCGAAGTTATTTAAGTAAAAGTGGTATAAAGGGATATTTCTAAATTAGGCTCGGAATAGAATTATTTGAACATTGAATTGAAATCATAATTAAATTTGATTTAAATCGATATTTTGAAATCGAACTCGAAATTGATATAAATTGAAATGGTTTGAAATTGAGGATTGAATTGAAATTAATTCAAATTGGAAATTGAAATCTATTTGAATTGAAATTGAAACCGAAGTTAATTCGAATTGGAATCGAAATTGATTCAATTTAAATTGAAAAGGAATTAGAATTGATTTGATTTGGAAGATTTGGAATTGAATCAGTTTGACTTTGAAACTCTTTTAAATAAATTATTTTAATATAAACTGTTTAAAATCTATCTTTTTAGATATTCAAATTACTTTGATTTTCCAAGCTATTTTACTATATAAACCATTTTAAAGATTCAAACTATTTTAATATCTAAATTATTTCACTATTTTAACTTTTTAAACTATTTTAAACTATTCAAACTATTTTCTAAAAATTCAAACTATGCAAGGTTGGAATGTTTATATTTAAAACTTTGATTTAAATGCGAATTAGGTTAAAATGAAGTTATAACCTAAACTGAAATTCGAAACGATTTTGAAAGTGAAATTGAGAAATTTGAATGAAATGGTATTTCGAGTGAAATTGAAATATTGGAAGTAAATATGATGATTTTGAAATGAAATTGACTTTTAAGCGAATATGATATTTTGATATCAAGTAAAATATAAAAGTACCAATCGGTGTGTAAAACGACGTTTGGTTGTTAAAGAGACCGGGGCCTCTTATTGGCATACTCTCTGTCAATATTGGAGCCACTTTACCAACGGTGTACGCAGAGGAGACTCCAGAAAGAAGTGGTTGGATTTTGCGTCGTTTGCTAGATTTGAAGAAAGAGAACGATGATGGATAGACCTCGGCACTTGTGCCAATTTGAAATGACTAAAATAGGATGGCTTGATAGGGCCAAGCAGGCTAGCTACCCCTAGTGGACATCCGTTCTTCGATTTTTTTCTTAGACTTGGTCCAAACTATTACTTATGATGTTGGTTTCGATTGGTGCACCTTGGTTTTGGGATAGCCTCCCTTTGACTCGATATGGGATGGATGTACGCGGTGGGCGATCATGCTACGATGCGTTACCACCAGCCCTACGACCCGAACTGGTAGTATCCTATGATAGAGTTAGGGGGTATGCCCTAGGGGCAATTATGTAATTTGTTACATATATCTAACTCGTTGACCAATCTTGTTCGTAATAAAAGGTATTTTCTTCCTATTATATACTTGATATAATGTGATGATATTAATTAATTAACTTAATTAAAAGTATATTTAATAGAAAAATCCGTAAATGGTGTATTTTGTGATAGTAGTTACAAAGTGTTGTAACCGTGAGTAATTTATCACAATGAAACAAATATACCATTTTAAATGTTCCTAGTCAAGATGCATCGAGACTGGATATCGATATATCCGTTGAGACTAGAGTACGTAACGCTCTCCAAATGTTGGGCGGTGTATTACTCATCACTGTTGGGGGCACCTAGGGGTTACGTACTAATAGTTATTAGATAACTATAGAATGACTCACTCGATAGTTTTCTGTTGGTTAATATAACTAAGGCCAAACAGAAAATATCTATGTGACTGATTTACACAGTTTTCTCGACTTGAGAATACTATGGATCTTCAATATGAAAGCTCTGCTTTGATTATAGCCAAATCATGGCATGGCGTCCATCGAGTGACTATAGTTTGGTCGAGTGGAAGTATTGGAAGTGAAGCACTATTCAAGAGAGGATTCGTCTCCTTGGTTATATGCGGTTAGTATCACAGTCAACTCAAAGTCAAAGTCTCTGGCCAGAGCATTTCGGTTAATAATAATTGTTATTATTAAACCAAGGACTTTGTATTTGGACTATAAAGTTGAATGTGGATGAGGTTGGAATTTTTACCATTACCAAATTCCATAAGTCCAAAGTGATATAGTTTTGACGAAGAGAATTTGTGTAAACAATTGACACAACCGGGTAACGCTTATTAAAGTAAAATTGAATTTTTACCAAAAATGAGTAAGCGATATATTTGTCCATAATGTCACACCACCTGCTAAGTGATGTGTGAATGTTAACATTAGAATAGTTCGATGTTAATCGTTGACCAAATTTACACACAAGGGTTACACAGCCGAAATGATGAATTCCCTTAAGACCGAACGATTTAATTAGTTTATAATTGTTATAAATTAATTAATATTTATGAAATATCAATTATAAAATTTGAATATGATTTGAGAGATAAATAATGTTATATATATTTATAACAGTTATAAATATATCGATCGATATGCAATATCGACAAGCGATTAAATTAGATTTAATTGCATAGTGTGACACCCCGCACCTCTAGGCACCCCGAAAATCGGACATGACTAGAAGCATGGGTGGTTGGGTGAAATAAAAATCCATAACATAGCACGGAGACTAAGGCAACAGCATAAAATGATTAAAATATTATAGCGGAAGAAAACTTTCACTAATTATAAATTAATAGCAAACTAGCTTCATTAAAAACAACATTATCCCAAATTTATTTCTGAAACCAAAAGTACCAAGTAGTCTCCACCAAAACATAAAACATAACAATGTTCACAATATAGGTCCCCATATATAAAGTAAAGTACGAAAAAGAGAAACGAAGTACATAAAACAAAAGAAACAAAAGCTGAAGATAACAGCTGCTCCAATGACCCTCCAAGCTGCAAAGAACTGCAACCTAGACCTGCCCTCCTGTGATTTGGGGAAAATAGGAAAAATAGGAATGAGTCAGACATAAAGTCTGGTGAATGAGAAATAAAATGAAGCAGAAAGAATAAAACAGTTTAATTCTAGGTCTTTCGCGGATATCGTAGAGGGTGAATAATATAATGCAGTGAATCCTTCTTAGATACAATTACTAAGAAGCCAAAGTCTGTGGTCACTCTAGGGAAGTCAACCATGCAGTAATACTAAACGCAATTGGCCTATCGAACCTGCTGTCCTTACCTATCCATGTGCTACAGCGTGAAAGTCATGCTCTTCACCCGTGCACTGTGACTAAATGCCTCTTACGTCTGACCGGCACCAACTCAAACAACCTCGCAGGACCCCGAAGTTGCGCTCAGGCTCCGCCAAACTGGACTCCTATCCTCCTGTCTCCTCGGTCACCAACATGAACTTGCCCTTATCCAAAGTGTCAGTCCTTCGAAAGAGTGACCGCAGCTGGGTCAGCTGCGCAAAATCCTCCAACGATCTGCCTAAAGAAGCCTACGTCGGAGCACACTTATCCTATTCCGTCTGCGTCGATCTGCTTGAAGAAGCCTACGATTGCGGATGTTATCTATCCTATGTACTAGCAACTTATGAAAGGTAACAAACATCCTTGCGAACCTACTTACCCGCTCCTAGTACGTACATCCAAAACTATATTTTGGTATTAACTGCATGAAAAACCTATCCAGACATTTACAAGGTCTGCCTACCAAATCGCTTCCAGATTAATTAATTTTACCGTTACAGTTTACATATTGTTTATTTCCATTATTCTGCTTTAGGCCATTTTTACATCCGATTTGGTTATTTCACAATTTTCGTTTTTCTTACATAAATGGTATTTCAATTTCACGTCCGTTCAGTCTGTAATTTTTATGCCATTTTGTTATAGATTTACACTAGCCTTTAGGGTCCATTTAATTTACATTTTTTCCACCCTAATTTACGTTCTCCTTTTAGAGATTTAATCTATACAAAAATTTTATCCAATAGCCACAAACCATTTAATTACACAAAATTCCACTTTTACATTTTTAGGCCACATATGAAACAAACATTTATGCCAATTAGACTTCCCAATTTTGTTCCAAAACCATATTCAAAATTATGTAATTATATCAATCAAAACCATAATTTTATTCAAGTAACGTATTCTAAATTTATTCAACTAACCTAATCTGCCATTAGAAATTGAAAAACAATTCTCATTCAATTTAATTAAACCAGTCTTATTTACGCCATGAAACGTGAATAACAATTTGTTTGTTCCAAATTTTAACCCAAACATGAATTAGAATTGAGAAGTGGAAGAAGAAGATACAATAATTTACATATAATTTACATAAATTTCAATCTTATTTATGCCATAAAACGTGAATAGACAATTTATATGTCCCATTTTTAAACCAAACATGAATTAGATTTAAGAAGTGGAAGAAGAAGAAGTTGCAATAATTTACATCTATTCTCAATTAATAACGGAAATTAATTCATATTAACGTGCCAAAAAAGAACTAAAATTGAACTACTTAATTTTTCTATTTCATATTAATTCCCACTCACCTGGCACTTGAGCTTGCATAAATTTGAAAAAATCTTTGCTTTAATCTTTCTCCCTTTGATTCTTCTAAATTCCCCAAATTGCTTGAATATATAAAGATAATTTAATTTGGTAGAGATTTGTTTATTTAGTAGAGAAAAGAAGGAAGAATAATACACACTAATTTTACTATAGAATTATGGCGACAGCTGAATAAGAGATTAGGTTTAGCTTAGATCGTTTATTTATAGATTGTTTGAGTGAATATAATCCATTAGATTATTTTAGATTAAATCTGGTACTTTCATACACTTAATGGTTATCCATTCTAGCCCATATACATCACTCAACCAATAAAATTTAGCCATCTCATCCTATTACATCACTGGAGCGAATGAAAAGCCGCCACATGTTAGAAACAACGCTGAAATACATAGGAAAATCGTTGGAAATGAACCAGCTAAAAAAACATCGCTCCGGATTTTGGGCGACAACGAGACTTAATCCCTGGTCACTATGAAAGTCAACATGCACCTTTACCACGGTACCAAATGCGCTTTTAATTTCTTTTTAATTATATTTCCCATAAAATATCTGGGTGTTACACATAGTATTTTGGCTTGGGCTTAGATGGGTTTAAGGCCCATCATTAGGGCTACAAAATTTCAGTTTTGGGAAGGTTCTAGGGGTGGCTAAAACATAGGGAATTGGCTTGGAGATAATGGGTTGAGATCAAGTGAGAATGGGTAAAAATGTTTTCCTTGTTTCTCTCTAAAATAACCTTATATATATATATATGTATGTATGTATGTATATGTATCTCTAAAAATAATGATGAACCTTTTTGGCCACCATTACCTTCGACGTTGCTGGTTAAAACATAGCTCTCAATCCACTCCAAAATTCTCAAATATGTTTTAATTAAAATAATATAATTCGATAGTTAGAGGTTGATGATTCCGGACTTGCAATCTGACGAATCAGGAACTGTAAAAGGAAGGGAAGTCATTGCTTTAACGTGGATTCAAAGGCATCATTAAATTGTTAATTTTAATTCATATTACAGTAACTAAATTATATTCTATTATTCTATAATGAGCAATTTCATATCTGTTTAAATATATTGCTACTATATGTTTAGTTAGGTGAGATTTTGTAAGTAGATGTAGTTGTCACAAATCAGTTTGGTTATGTGCATAATTTATTTATTATACTATTTGATTTATGCATAGACAAATGTTGTTTATTGTAAAAAATCAATTTTTGTCATTAATAATTATTTTATATATATTTATTAATAAATTCACACACATACACAAATATATATATATATATATATATTAGTGTATATTTCTCTCTCATAATAGCATATATGCATATATAAGATATATATATATATATATATGATTAAAAAAATTTAGTACACTTATTTATCTTTAATATGAATTTAAAAAGTTGAAAATTAATTATCATACATATATTCGTATTTTTAAATTAACATTTATTGAATTTTGAATTGTTTATTATATATAAAATAATTATTACATTGAAAATTCAATTTAATATTTTTTAAAATATTATATCATTTGCGGAAACGTATAGAAAAAATTTAGGATTTTTTTAATGAATTTTATTATTTTTAATAATTAATATTATTTTGAAAAAACTATTTATGATTTATTAAAAATAATAATTTAATTAAAAATCTCTTTAAATTTTTTAATAACCTTTCATTCTTGATCCTAGAATTTCTAAAATTTTAAAATTTGAATTTTTAGTAATATATTATTTTATATTAAATAATTATTTCCGAAATCAATGTATTTGTTTTTAAAAATAATATTTCAACTTTGAAAAATCTCCAGATTTTTTCTAAGCTCTATTTTATGATACTAGATTTTCTAAAATTGTAAAATTTGAATTTCCGTCAATTGATTATTTTATGTTAATTATTTATAGATGAAAACATTATTTTATTCATAATAAATACAAATTAAAATACTAAAATTATCATGTTTGCAAAAATAAGTTAATTTTGAATTATAAATTTTTTTAATAATTTCTCTCTCTCTCTCTCTATATATAAATGTTTTATGTTCATATATTATATATAATATATTTAAACATGCGTGTGTGTGTATTTTGTAACACATATACATGCACATATTTGGATAACATACAGGACATACAAAATGAGCTAATATATCTGTTGCGATGTAAATCCCAACATCTACATATGGGCATATTATACCTTTCACGGATTACTATGTTACACATGCACTCACACATACATGTATATGATACATTTATGTATAAACTAAATCAAATAAAATTAATTTCATATCTTAATATATTTGAATTTAAATAAAATAAATGATTTTATTTAAATGAAATTTAGAAATGTTCTAATTCAGTTAGACTTCATAGGCCCAATAAAGATCCAATAGGGTAAAAAAATTGAAATTCACTCATAACTTCTGTTGCAGGCATGTCCAGTTCCAACAATGGTATCGGAGCCTAATAACCTATGCAGTCTAAATTATTCACATTAGGGCTAACTAATTAAGCTTGCCCACTTGGTATGATGTCCAGAAAGGTAATGTCTAGGATTGAAATTGGGTAATCAAGTACCCCGTCCTACCTGGTTATCGGCCTGGCTCGAAAGGTGAAGTGAGCCCAAAGGTTGCCCCTAATAGAAAAGGTCCAACTTAATTTGGGCCTTGGGCTAATTTTCAAAATCATTTTGAAAATTAATGTTAAAGATTTTAAATTTAATAGTTAAATTTAAAATAAAACATGTTTATTATAATAATTATAATAATACTTAAGTTTTCAAAATGTTTGAAAGGATAATGATATTTTCAAAATGTTTGAAAATATTTATATAATAATTTCAAATTTCAAATTTATTAATATGATTAATAAAATAAATTAATTAAATATGTTAATTAATTAATGCATATATGCATGTATTACATATGTTGATATATGTTATGTTATTTTAAAATGTTTAAGATAACATAAGTATACGTGTATGTATACAAGATAAAATTTTGAAATTAATAAATTTTAATAAAAATTGTTTAATTGAATAAATTAACTAAAGGTTAATTAATTAAATAAAATACACATATATATGATATACGTGTGTTACACTATAAAGGTTATAGTATACGCTATAAAAGTTATAGTAAATATGTCCAATATAAAAGTTATATTGGAATACTAATTTAAAATTAATTAAAGAGTTAATTGATTAAAATTAATTAGATAAGATTTAATTAATGATTTATTATACGTAAGACTATCATATAAGTAATATGAAATATAAAAGCTATATAACAATTAAACTTATATGATATGTGTATAAACTAAATGTGGAACATTAAAGAAACCTAAATAGACTTGAGAAATAAATACATATGTAAATGTACATATACCGTGATTTCTGATGTGTCTGACACTTGAATCGTAGGGGTATTTCATAAGAAATATATTATTCTATAAGTCGATATCACTCAATATATATATATATATATATATATATATATATATCGAAGATTATGAATCTTCAATATAATGTTGTCCTCTACCATATATATTAATAAATTACTTACATACTCCTTAGTTGTTGAGCAAACTCAAAAAAGGGATGTTATGCGTAGTATTATTAATATATTGAACAGATGAGGTAAGATAACTATATGTATTTGTTGAGCAAACTCAAGGTACATATACTATACTTAGGCCATCATGATACGGTGGGTATGAGTGAATAATCTTTTTCGATTTGTTGAGAAAACTCAAGATCGAAATGAGATTAGAACAGGGAAAAATGGGTTAGGAGTTGTATATGATACAACCGATAAGGAGTTATCCATCGTTTGTGAGGCTATGATTTGTTGAGCAAACTCAAGGTCAGAATACCAAAACAAACGAGTCCTAACACCCACTAGTGAAGTTGTAAGACTTCTATGTTTCATCTTAGGGTTTGGAGAAATATAAAAGACTAGTGGGAGCCTTATTAGATAAATGAAATGGTAACATTTAACCGTTCTAATATTGTAAGGACATATGCTATACAATGTTATAATGATCTACAATGATAAATTTTTGCATTTAATATGATTGATAAAACGTTTGTCAATTAACATATATAAACAAACTGAATTGAAAGTTGACAAATAGAAATATAGTATATACTTACTAATAAACCTAATTGCGTGTTATATAATGTTTCTATACCCATGCAATTGCCCAATTTCAACTACTTAATACATTCGTAAGTTGGTCACTTATATGTTTATTTGGTTTAGATCGTGTATTGCATTTTATGAGTTTTTTTGAACTCTAAATGTAATTCAAGACTATGGATATTTGATTCATGTACTTTCACATATAAATGTTATATGGTGAACGGTCATAGTTTGTGGGATATAATATTTCGATGAAGTTAGTTCATTCGAAGTAAACCAATAATTAGTATTTTAAGATCATGTATTCAACTTGAATGATTTCAAAAGGATCATATTGTGTTAATGTAACACAAGACCATAAACTACGAGATATATCTAAGAACTGGATTGTTGAAATGTCATCTTGATATAAAGTGCAACATATTTAATGTCTTAAATGTTTAGAATAACCGAATGCGCTTTTGTAAAAGGTTTGTTATGATATTGTAGTAAGGTTTTCTTTTGAATAGTTTGACCATTTGAAAGAAAAACGAATGTATAAGAATAGATGTAATTTAAGGTAAAGTTGGAATGTGGAGAATAAATAGTCACTTCTGCTTCATAGAGAAACATTGGAAACAAGAACTGTAATAATAAATGATACTTAATATTGGAATATGAAATATGATTTTTATTCCGAAATGTATTTTCATATAGAAAATTGTTTTCTATAACATTATTTCTATGAGTTCAAGATATTTGATCAAGGAACTCTTCTCTGTAAACTAGTTGCATAAACAATATTAAGTGAATGTTGGACCTCTAAATTTAGTACGATGTTATAGTAATGGCGGAAATAGTGGGAGCATGCCATATAACACCTAATGATTGCGTCAAATTACGAAAATTGTTTTCATAAAATGTACCGAACATTATTTGTGAAATAATGTTTATTTTTTGGTATTGATAGAAAAATAGATATAACTATATTTCAATATGAGTATTATGAATATTCATGTGACGCCCCACCTCTATGCTCACAATAACAAAGGTTATTATAAGGAATAACGTCTGCTATTGCGAAGAATAAGGCTTGTTAGAAGCGACTATCCGTAAGTTATGCCTTAGACGAGAATTGATTACATCGATAGGAGTTGTGTAAATTACTCCCAAAGATGTATATTCAATCCAAATTTAAAACGAAAATACGGTGGCTAAAGAAAAATTCAGAACAACTCATAATAACAAAAAAACTCAGATATGTATAATCTCATCAGAACAGAAATATCAAATATATATAGCGGAAGACAAGTCTGGATACATGCTACAACACTTGACAGTTCACATGATCCAAATGTACATATACATGTCATCAACATACATGAGACAAGAGTCAATGCACCAAAAAGAAACACCTCGAAGTCTAGACAAAAGATGATGTGAAATCCCAAAAGCTGAAGCAGCAACTGAATCAGAGATAGCGATTATCCTGAAATAACTCGGTCTGACCCGAGTATTATTTAAAAGAAAATAATAAACGGATCAGTCTAATTTAGACGTTAGAAATAAGTGTATGATAAACAATACTTAAGAAAATAATCATAATCTCGAGTGAGATTATACAACATAAATAATCAACATAGTTCAAATAAAGAAATCTCAATTTAAACCCCATCAAAATCAGCTTTTAAATTCCCACTTGAATTCAAAACAGCAATACGCAAATTTATAATCTCGGATGAGACTATACAACATAGTAATCAGCATAGTTTAAAGGAAGAAATCCCATTAAACATCATCAAAATCTATTTCCAAATTCACAATTGAATTCAAAACAGCAATACGCAGGATCTAGAAATCAAAATAAGATAACTAGACAAATCAGCAGTCACAAAATCTAGAAATCAAAGTAAGATAACTAGAAAATCAATATAAAAGATGGATCGATCCCAGCAGATGGCGAGTTTTAGCTACGCCGCACGTGCATCTCATATGACCGAAGCCTACCAAGTACTATATTTTGGCACCCAACAAATGACCCGAATGTCCAACAAATGACCCGAAGGTCCAACAAATGACCCGAAGGTCTAGTACTGGTAATTGATCCGAAGGTTACTGAACAGCAACATCCGAAGGTTAAAACACGTGATTAAAACAGCAACATCAGTAGCAATTTCGACAAAGAAATTGCGCTTCACAAAACACCGTAAAAACGGATATCAAATCAGCGTTGCGGGATAACCACTTAAAAATTTTACTTTAAAATTGACGGTTACTGAAGGCAAAACAACAGTAATTTTTATTCGTCAAAAATATCATCAAAACAACACGCTTCAAAAATATACTACCGGCGTAAAAATTTCCGTTATAAAAATAACGGCAACCAAATACGTTTTAAAACCAAACACCGGTTCAAAAATAAATTAATGCAGTAAACTGCACTACTGCATACTCAACAAAATATTACATTGAAAAATGACATTTTTCATGCAAGCGAGGAGCAAAAGCTAGCAACAATTAAATGCATGTATATAGTAAGTTTTGAAATACAAGAAATGCATGTACTATATAATACTATAAAGAGTTTGGACCTACATTGCACTCACGTACACAAAGTGGACACAAAAATGACCAAGACTCATTTGGTTTTCATGCACATTCATCAATCTAACATCCATACTCACGTGTATAAAATAAATAAAAAGTGGCCAGTGCAACATGAAGAGCTGGCCATATTTATACTTTGCACGCAAGAAATTACGACACTAAGGACTTGGACCTCTTTTACACTCTCATGCATAATTGTTTGTACGCATGCAATTATAATATGAAACAAAATGACTGACTTTTGAACCAAAAATAGAATGCGACCTGGGTTGGATTACTCTTTACTTTACAAAGTATATGCATGCTACTATGGCACATGCACATAAGATTCAGATGGCCATTCCAACAAATTTACAAAATATTTTAACTGAAATGCAAACTCACCTTTCACAAAAAAATAACTTTATACACGCACGCATATAGTATGTGATGACTGGACACATTTACAAGCACGCAAGCACTGGAATTGAAAAATATAAGTTCTCTAGTTTCGCACTATACTAACTTGCATAAAACTGGAGTAAGAAAATAATGAGCTGAGCTATGTTACATGCAGGCGGCACGTAACGAAGATCAATAGATATAATGAACTAGCTCCACCTTTTGTGCAATATAAACTTGCACATACGTAATTAATTAGATTGATAAATAATTAGTTAGATAAAACAATGGCCTGGACGTAGTTCCTATGCAATGCAACTTGCACACACTTAAGAAATAGACAAAAATAAAAAGACCAGAACATATAACGTGCAAACATGCTTCATGCAAAAATTGTGCACGCACATTACATTCTCGCTTTGTCACCGGTTTTACTATATATATATATATATACACACACGAGTATTTTGGCACGTGCGATGCACGTGCGCATGACGAATTGGTATTAAAAAACATTATTGTTAAGAATATTTCAATCTTAATGTTGCATTTTTATGTGTATACAGACAAATATCAACCATTTATCGAAACGTGAATGAGAATAAGTTACTTTAGAAAATAATTAAACGGGTAAATAAAGTAATAATTATTATATCAATATCTAGAGAAATGTAACAAATATTAAAATTAAAGTTTCCAGTAGTTTGAAACTTAGAAATTTGCATCATCTCTCTTTTAAAAAGTAATAAATCACCATATTAACATATATAAAAAATTTCCACCATAAAGGTCATTCCTTTGATACTCCCTTCCTCACAAACCTTTTGAACTTGTTGAAGTATAAAACTACTTGATGCTAGTATATAGATTTTGAATTTTTCTTTACAGTAATATTCTTACGGACATGTTTAATGTGAAATCAATTAACTAACATATTTGAAGTAATAAAATCTAAAATTTGGTATGCTTTGAAACATGTTACCGACTCGTTTTATTAGAAACTACCTAACTGTGATGCTGTTTATTATTTGATAACAAATTTTATAGGTAAATTTTAGAAAACATATTTCAATAAATTTTATCATTTCTTATTTATATCCTGTATCTAGATTAGCAATATCCATAGCATACCAATGCATGTGGAAGGAAAATAATTTCTAGCTATGATGTGTGCCTCACATGTGGAAGGGGAAGTTAGAGCCAGGTGGTACGAAATATTTTATATGAATTACATGAGTTTTATATGAAGAAAACTCAATACAGGTAAAAAAAATTCAACTCGTGATAAAGGACAACAATTGTTGCATCAATAGTCCATGCATACCATTGTTGGTGCCTCATCCAGATTTCGATAAAGTGAACATAGTACTTGTGAGCTACAATGAAAAATAGAAGTCCAAACAAATAAATAGAAAAGGAAAGTATAACTCATAGTTAATATTAGATTCATAAATCTAGATTCCATTTATAAATCCCAAGATTTCAATTTCGTGCATTGCTTCAAGTCATACAAACCATTAAGGAAATACAGCTATATAAAAACAGTACACACCCACTCTACCATATGTTCTTATATGAATTAGATGGCTTCCATAAAAATGTTAGTCCTTTATCTACCATGTAATTAGAATAATGTCTCTAGCAACATAGAAAAATAAGAAAAAGTTGAATTCTATCATACTTGGCCACACTTCTTGAAGCAAAACATCTCCAATAGTACACAGTTTAAATCATAACATGAACCTACAAAACATAGACAAAATGCATCTTGTGTTACAATTAGTTCACATTAGCATTAGTTAAGTTTCAGTCTTTTAGATCACATATTAACCTGTTCAAAATGAAGTCTAAAAATATGACACTGACTATATATACGACAGAGAATAATAAGCTCTAAATGTCCATTTGTAATTTGTAAGTCGTCAAAAAATTTGTAAAACTTGAAATGTGTACATGTGACATATTTAATCAAACTACAAAAATTGATTACATTATGATGCTAGCAGCTAGTTAACATGTTAATCAAACTTCTAAAATGTGACCCATATGAAATTTTAACAAATTTGGGTGTGCATTTGCTTGAAAATTGACACAAATCATGTAATTATGTATAAAAAAACTCAAAATTGCGCATATTAAAGATTATGTACACATTTCATGGAGAAAATTATTAACACATGCTAATGTGTACATTTGGAGTCATGGAAACAATTGCACACCAAGACGTACAAAATGCTTAATTATTAGTAATTATCACTGAAATTATGCCAACTTATAAAATTCTTATAGAATAAGTTTTGCTCCTAAAAAAGAAAAAAATCTCATATAATAATATATTATCTATATAAATACTTACGATAGATTTTTTTCTCATCTCAGATTGTCATTCGCCATCGTCTCCCTCTCAACTCTATGCACGTCTAATGCCCTTGCCAACCTCTGTCTATGCCTTGTCCTACTGCCCCTGCCAGTTTTGTATCGAGCTGTTGCACACTGGTTCTTTATCATCAGGCCATAACAGGTTCTCCTCTCTACGCATGTGCATACAATTAAGGAATACTTGATCACCTCTCAAATCTTGCACCAGCATTCAACTCAGTTTCACCATCTGGCCCGATTCTTTGCTTGGTCACCTTGTCTCTACAGGCTTGTCTTAGCAGAACCATCTTGTCTCTGCAGGCTTCAAGATTCAGGCCACAGCACAGTAATTGTGCACCTCGCAGCGCATGCACTTCCAATACTTCCAATGCCCGCTTGGACCATCAGTTCTTCTCAATGCACATTCGTTGCCCTGAACAATGCATCTAACATATGGCCTGATACATTGAGATATTCAATTTGCTCGGCCCTAATTATCTTACTGCAATTTCAAGTGCAACGTGCTTCTCATTACCCTCCGAGCAACTACACATTCAGCACACAGTGCTTTTCTGTGTGACCCTCTAGTAGCTTTGCCTTCAGCCCAGATCGTGATACCTCTGTTGTAATGTCCCAGGCCATGATACCCTATGTAATTCTCTGTCTCAGCACCCTATAGATTTTTAATTTGTTCTCGGTTTTTTGTCAAGTTTTGTAATTATAATATTTGTTCTCTATTTCATTGCCACTTCTGATCATCACAGTGATGATGTACCGCTCTTGTAATTGATTATAACCAACAAACTGTTGTATTGATTCTATTTTTAGGTATCATCACAGTGATGATGTACCGCTCTTGTAATTGATTATAACCAACAAACTGTTGTATTGATTCTATTTTTAGGTATCATCACAGTGATGATCTACCGCTCTTGTAATTGATTATAACCAACAAACTGTTGTATTGATTCTATTTTTAGGTAATCTCTTTATGACCATCACAGTGCAGATAGTGACCATCACAGTGCAGATAGTGATCATCACAGTGATGATTTAATAAAAGTGGCAATGACCATCAAGTGATGATTCTATAATTACCGCTTTTGTAAGCATATACTTCATGTTCTCTATTTCAGTGATGATTCTATATTTACTGCTTTTCATATTTCAATGCAGATGGTGATCACAGTGATTTCTCTATTTCACTGTGATTTCTATTTCTATGATTTCTCTATTTCACTGTGATTACTTAATGAAAAGCGGTAAGTATGAAGTATAAATATATACTTTAGTGCGGTAAATATGAAGTATAAATATATTTCAGTGATGAAAAGTGGTAAATATATACTTCATGTTCTCTATTTCAGTGCAAATAGTGATCATCACAGTGATGATGATACGGCTTTGGAGACTGGCAACCAAGCTGCTGCTACTACCAGACCTAAAAGAAATATTAAGATGCCAAACCGTTATCAAGATTAATAGCATGGAAAAGGACAAGCCACGTTCGTAACAAATTTCTTTTATTTAGCACTGTTAGTTACAAAAGTATTGGATAGAATTGCTTAACAAATTAAAGAAGGACAGCTGTCCAAAAGTTGTTACAGCAATATTTGTACTGGCCTATATATAGATATGTAATGAATGCAATAGGGGAATGGAAATTATGTTATTTTCTTCATTTTCTGCTTTTCTTCTTCCTCAATCCATCTCTCCCTCCTCTTAATTTGTTTTTCTTCCAGTAAATAGTACAAACAGAGAACTTGTGCCTATCAAAGTGGTGCTTTCACTTCCGACCTCACCTCCCTCTTACACACAAACACCATGACTCGTTTAGAGGAACTTGCTACCCAACTCCTCCACCAACAAACCTCCATCGATTCCATCAACAACCACCTTTCCACTCAACAACAATCACTAACCACTCAAGAAACCTCCATAACCAACCAACAAAACGATATTGCCGATATCAAAACACATCTTACCTCTCAACAAAAATCCATCCAACAACTTGCCAACACTCTAGCTGAAATCAACTCCAAACTATCCTCTAACCCACCATCCCCACAACAGACCCCATTTCAACGACCAACACCCCCACCCCTCCTTACAACACCAATACAACCAACTCATCATCATAGCCTAATACCCATCCGCTCACCCAAATGTGAACTAACACATTTCGATGGATCGAATCCCTTCGACTGGATTTTTCAAGCGGAACGGTTTTTCACCTACCACTCCACTCCCGATGAGCAACGAATTGAACTCTCAAGTTTTTACATGAAAGGTCAAGCTCTCACTTGGTTTCAATGGATGTACAAAAACAAACAACTATCCTCATGGCAATCCCTCACCAAAGCTATTGAAAATCGTTTCGGCCCATCCCCCTTCATAAACCCACAAGCCTCACTTTTTAAACTTCGACAAACCACATCCTTAGATGACTATCAAGCTAACTTTGAAACCCTTTCAAACCGAATAACCAACCTCCCTCCCGATGCCATACTCAATTGTTTCCTCTCCGGATTAAAGCCGCAAATCAAAAACGAAGTTATCCCACTTCAACCCACCTCTCTCATCGATGCCATCGCCTTAGCTAAATTAATAGAGACCAAAATCACTGAAACCAAACAATATCCCAGCCGAACTAACTGGACCCGAAACCAGAACCCTCCGCTTCCCTCACTTCCACCCATACCCGACCCTACCCCTAATCCTACCTCAAATTACCCAATTCGCAAACTTACCCAAAGTGAAATCCAAACTAGAAAGGCACAAGGACTCTGTTTTCATTGCGATGAAAAGTACTATTCTGGCCACAAATGCGCCGTAAAACATGCGCTGTTACTCCTACCTGAGGAAGAGATCCATCCACAAGAGCTCGAACATTTCGTTCCCCCACAAGAAGAAGAACCAGCAATTTCATTTCACGCATTAATCGGTTCCACATACCCACGCTCGATTCGACTTGCCGCCAACATCAACAGCAAACCCCTTTCCATCCTCGTCGATTCCGGTTCCACCTACAATTATATCCATCCGAGGGTTGCGCGTTTCCTGGGACTTTGCGTCGAAAGAACAGCCGATTTTCACGTCGCAGTTGGCAACAGCGATCGACTGCAATGTCAAGGCGTCTGTCGTCGCGTGCCAATCCAGATCGGCGCCCATAATTTTCTTGCCGATTTTTTCCTTTTGCAGATCTCGGGAACTGATGCTGTGTTTGGAATTCAATGGCTTCAGAAGTTGGGCCCAATTACAATGGATTATAAAAGAAGGACGATGTCATTTTCTCACATGCAGCAACAAATTGTTTTGGTGGGCCAAGACTCAACTTCAAGCACAGCAGAGATTTCTTTTCATCAGTTGAAACGTATGCATTCTACATCTTCTATTGCATATTATTTCCAATTGCAGTGTACTCCGGACCCAAGCCCATTAACCACAGAAAGCTCAAATTCCATCCATCCACAAATACAGACCATACTCCAACACTTTCCCAAACTCTTCCAAAAGCCGACCGATCTTCCACCAGACCGAACCCACAACCATCATATCAACCTCCAACCAAATTCACAACCCGTTAACGTCAAACCTTATCGCTATCCATATTTCCAAAAAAATGAAATTGAATCCCAAATCCATGATATGCTCCAATCCAAAATAATTCAACCTTCCACAAGTCCATTCTCTTCACCGGTCCTCCTTGTCAAAAAGAAAGATGGATCATGGCGTTTTTGTGTCGATTATCGATGCTTAAACGCTATCACCATTAAAGACCGCTTCCCAATTCCAACGGTCGATGAATTACTTGATGAGCTACATGGAGCTACATATTTCTCTAAACTAGATCTTCATAGCGGCTACTTTCAAATCCGCGTACACCCACCCGATATTCACAAAACCGCTTTTCGAACGCATGAAGGTCACTATGAGTTTATTGTCATGCCGTTCGGACTCACTAACGCTCCTTCTACATTTCAAGCTACAATGAACACAATTTTTCGGCCTTATCTTCGGAAATTTATATTGGTATTTTTTGATGACATCCTTGTTTATAGTAATTCATGGGACTTTCATTTGGACCACCTTCACACAACTCTCAATATCCTCACCAAGCATCAATTCTATGCGAATTCTTCCAAATGTGAATTTGGGCTGACAAAATTGTATTATCTGGGTCATATAATTTCAAACCAAGGAGTTCAAGTGGACCCATCGAAAGTTTCAGCAATAATTAATTGGCCCCCTCCAACTAATCTCTCGGCAGTTCGTGGATTCTTGGGCCTCACAGGATATTATAGGCGTTTTATAAAAGGGTACGCTGCTATTTCTGCACCAATCACCAACTTATTAAAAAAATGTGAATTATTCACATGGAATGAACAGGCACAATCATCATTTCTTCTTCTTAAACAAGCTATCACTTCCGCACCCATTTTAGCCCTTCCAAATTTCTCCAAACACTTCGATGTCCAAACTGACGCCTCTAGCTCCGCCTGCGGCGCCGTCCTCACCCAGGACCGACACCCAATCGCCTTCCATAGCCAGAAACTTCCCTCCCGCTTACAATCGGCATCCACCTACTCCCGCGAAATGTACGCGATAACGTCAGCCGTCCAGAAGTGGCGACACTATCTCCTAGGCCGTCGTTTCACCATCATCACCGATCATCAGAGTTTACGCCAACTCTTGACCCAAACAATCCAGACCCCGGAGCAGCAAAAGTGGCTTTCAAAATTATTGGGATTTGATTTTATTATCAAATACAAACCGGGTTTAGAGAATTGTGTAGCAGATGGCTTATCCCGTTGGACGTCTGAAGCAACTATGGCTGCACTTTCTTCTCCGACGATGCCTTTTCTCACGCGCATACGAGATGCTCTGCAAAATGACTCACTGGCACAACAATTCCTCACAAATTCCCAGACTTCTTCAGTGGAACGTCCGCAGTTTCTTCTCCGCGATGGCCTGCTTTTCCGAGGTAAACGGCTTTATATTCCACATGACACAACATTGAAACATGATATCATTAATGCTTTCCACTCTTCGAAATTGGGCGGGCATTCGGGAATCAAGGCAACACTGTCAAGGGTTGCTAGCAGTTTTTATTGGCCTAACTTGCCTCACTCTGTTCATGATTTTGTTACTGCATGCTCTGTTTGTCTACAAACCAAACCGGAAAACACTCCACCAAAAGGGCTTCTCCAACCCTTACCTATTCCCCGTCAAATTTGGGAAGACATTTCGATGGACTTCATTACACACCTCCCTCCATCATCCGGTAAAACATGCATATGGGTGATAGTTGATCGCCTCTCCAAGTATGCACAATTTTGTGCACTTCCCACTTCCATCACCGCCACACAATTAGCGTCCTACTTTATCCAAGAATACGTTCGTTTACACGGTTTTCCCCGTTCTATAGTGTCCGACCGGGATCGCATCTTTATGAGCCAATTTTGGAAAGAAATTTTTCGCCTCCATAACACAACACTCAAGATGAGTAGTGCTTATCACCCGCAAAGCGACGGTCAAACGGAAGTTGTTAACCGTTGCTTGGAAACTTACTTACGTGCCATTGGCGGCGACTTGCCATCGAAATGGACACATTGTCTTCCTTGGGCCGAATACTGGTACAATACATGCGTCCATTCATCGATTGGCATGACACCTTATCAAGCGGTTTACGGTCGAACTCCACCAATAATTTCGGACTACATCATTGGTTGCTCCCATATACAAGACGTTGAAGAGTGGGCAATAGACCGCGACCACTTGCTAGCTACTCTCCGAGATAACTTGAAGCGAGCACAAGCAAGGATGAAGAGTTTAGCGGATCGACATCGGCAAGACAAAGAATTCTCAGTCGGCTCATGGGTTTATGTAAAGCTACAACCATATCGTCAACTAACCCTTCGCTCAAGCCACCACAAGCTCTCCAAAAAATATTTCGGCCCCTTTCAAATCATAGAATGCATCGGACCAGTCGCCTATAAGTTACTGCTGCCACAAGACTCTCGGATTCATCCTGTGTTTCATATTTCTGTGCTTAAGCTTTGTCCAAACCCACAAAATATACCCCAGCTGCCAATACCACCAAACCTTACCTCAGCATCTACCAAGACCGACCTTGCGGACAAGGTCATTCTTCTAGGGGGAGACAGTGATACGGCTTTGGAGTCTGGCAACCAAGCTGCTGCTACTACCAGACCTAAAAGAAATATTAAGATGCCAAACCGTTATCAAGATTAATAGCATGGAAAAGGACAAGCCACGTTCGTAACAAATTTCTTTTATTTAGCACTATTAGTTACAAAAGTATTGGATAGAATTGCTTAACAAATTAAAGAAGGACAGCTGTCCAAAAGTTGTTACAGCAATATTTGTACTGGCCTATATATAGATATGTAATGAATGCAATATGGGAATGGAAATTATGTTATTTTCTTCATTTTCTGCTTTTCTTCTTCCTCAATCCATCTCTCCCTCCTCTTAATTTGTTTTTCTTCCAGTAAATAGTACAAACAGAGAACTTGTGCCTATCAGATGATCAAGTGTAAATATATATTTTGTAAATTAAATCATCATTTGCACCACTATCTGACCAAAAAAGTTTGTACAGAAAAAAGTAATTAGAAAGTCAGAAAGTCAAATAGTCAGATAATGATCATCACAGTGCAGATAAACATGAAGTAGTGCAAATGATGATTTAATTTAGAAAGTCAAATAGTGGTTCATATTTCAAGTTTGAATGCAAAAAGTTCAACTGATTGGATCAACTATTACATATGCACGTTTAAGTATGAAAATTAATAAGAAAAAGAGAATTAAAATGAAAACTTGAAATCAAATCAACAATGAAAGCACACAAAATTACAAAATAGTTTGATGTGCGGGGAATACATTTATGTAGAAAATATATATTTACACATACACGTACACCCTTGAACAAAGAAAATAGTAAGCACGTACTTATGAATACATAATTAATGGGAGTATTTTTTGGACATTCATGTGTTGATACTTCTAATTTTACAATGCACCACAATAATGAAATACCTCTACCTACCTCCTTGCTTGCTGCTAAAATTTCAAACAGTTGAGATCTTGAAACAAAAAAACAATGCTAACATAAACCTTTCATAATAACAATACACATAATATTTTTAATTTAAAATACTCAGTTCTAATTTATTGTGCATCTTAATAAAAACAATACACATAATATTTTCAATTTAGGAAAGAAGATACGCAATCATTCATGTCAGAATATTAACCAAACATATTCAAATATGGTGCTTAAACTTTATAAGAAACATAAATAAACAGGCATCAAAAGTGACAGTAAATTATAGACAATTAAGAATGCCACACTTACTTATCAAATTGAGCTTCTTTTGCATTCATCGTCACTTCTTCCTTTCAATATAAAAACCGTGGTATCCAATCAACATCTGACAAAGTAAAACCACCTAAAAAGTTATCATTTTCAAACTAATTGGACGTATGCTATTATAAAAAGACAATAAAATAATTTCACTTTGCTTGGTATGATTAACAATATATTATGAACATACCTCATACCAAACAATCTTGTTATTCGTCCAAATCAAACAAAGAATAACATCCAAGTCCCAATCCCTTTGATAGATTTTTCAATGATACTAATTCTCGGTTTGCGAAAAGAAGATCATTTTTTTGGCCTCTAGCTTCATATTTGTGAATTGAGATGCAACTGGAAGAAATAAAATGAATGACTAATGAATGTACTATATCATGAAACTATAAGATATGACTGACTAATGTTTATCTCATTAATTACAATAGGTTATAATGTTTTAAATTCATATGGTGAAAAGATGTAACCTAAACAAAAGAGTGGTTTGAACTTTTGGGTAGTCACTATCAGGTTTTATCAATAAATTTTAAACTCAATCTGTAAACATCATAAAAAAGAAGACAATTTGAAATCAACAGTAAAAAGCGAACATTTTAATTAAAAAAATTACATACGAAAAGGAAGAGGAATTTCTGAGGAGAGGCAGGCCGTTAGGACTACCACATCGTCATCCTTAGCTAAACCTTTTTCCAATGTAGATCAACCCAAATGTCATAAAGCAGGGATTTTGAAAACAACCTCCAAAAATGTACTGATTTCATATCTAGAAGTCCTTTAAGCCATTCATAGGTACAATTTTGGATCTAATTACTTCATACAGGTATAAAGTGAGAGGGGAAGAAATACGGTTGAGGAATTGAGTTATAGAAGAGAAGGACTGGAGATTGAGAACGTGGAACGAAAAGGCTGGGAAACGCCGTGATGCTAAAAGAGAAATCTACCCTTTAATTAGCATTTGCAAATTATGATTTTCAAACAAAAATGATAGGGGTAGTTTTGAATTTGCGAAAAACAAAACACGGTGAGAAACGTGGCAGCGAACTGACTTGGGAGCCTGCTATAGACTGGAAGGACAAATATACATCATCCAATATATGATGCAATGTAAACACGGTGTAGATTGGAAGGGACATTTTTGGAAAGTCCAAAAAGGCTTCACCCACTCAAGTATTTGCTTTATATATAAGATATATATATATATATATATATATATATATATGCGAATGAGCTGCAAGCATATATGCACGCATATTTGCACACGTGAACAAATTGGTAGGTAAAAACAATTACACGCAAGAATCAAATAAAAACAGGTAGCATAGTTTTAATTAGATGTGTGAGTTTGCACTCACCTTAATTCGTTTCGAAATCAGCTAGTAACCCAGATCTTTGAATGGAGCAAGAATTTCTTTTTTTTTCAAACACACCATTAATGTCTCAGCCGAGCTTACAGAAAAATGAGCAATAGAAAGATGAAGTGTTTTCATTTCTTTACCCATATGTGAACAAGTTAAGCAAAAGAATGTGCTGGCAAAAGTACGAAGGCATTAAAAGCTAGCCGTGCTCAAAAGAAGAAAAGGACTTCACTGTGTTAATGTGATGATGGCTGCAAGTTTATATTTTGCTTTTGAAATTAGTTGTGACAGCAATTGTGTATAAATTGCTTTATAAACTATGATGATACTTGGCCTTACACGTGAAGGCTAAGAATATTTGCTCACTGACCTAGCAAATGTAGTGTATTTCTATGACTAAAATGGATTTGCCTAGCAAAAGTGTAGTAAATGTTGCACTTTGTTTACACGTGAAGGCAAAATAAAAATATAACACAACTTAGTTATATTCAATGCAACAAGCAATCTGCAATACATCCAGGCTACTAGCAACTGACTTTACAAATGAATTGCATTCACATTTTTTTTTCGAATTTTAAAAAAATTCTATTTAAAATATTTATCCGACAGTAATTCAAAAATCACGGTCGTTACAGATTTTTAAAATATTTATTACGATAGTAATTCAAAAATCACGGTCGTTACAGATTTTTAAAATATTTATTACGACAATAATTCAAAAATCATATGATGCAGGTTAATTATAGACTAAGCCATAGTTTTGAGAAATAATTTTACTATATAATTATAATCATATGATGCAGGTTAATTATATCTCAAACAATTAATGGCTATGCACCCATTCAGTAGGAGCATCATAAGAGTTGATGAACTCTTTGAATTAATAGATATTGATGTATGCAATCACAAGTCTATTAATACCAAAAGGGTTCCACATACTTTGTTATATTCATCGATGATTTATTACCAACATGAACATGTGTATTAGATAAACATGTAGTAAGTTTATGATAAAATCATAGAATATAAAAGAAAAGTAAATAAAATAACTTGCAACAGAATAAAATGATTGATTTGGTCGAATAAGTGAGTATATTGGAAAGAGTTCCAAATGTACCTAGAAATGAATATAGATTCAATCTCAAAAGTCACTCCTCCATGTGATACATAATGATGCATCGATAAGACATTGTTGGACAATTTACAATTAATTGTGAGTGAAGTTGAATTAGTTTCTTTCTATAAGGTCATGTACTTAATAGTAGTACACAGGGTTGATATTATTTCATCCAAACAACAGTTTACAAAATCATACAAGATAAGGGTTTGTAAGAAATCCCAGCATATTCTAGGCCAAGGAATTGGCAGGTTGCGCAAGTCGAAAGATTGCATGTAATAATTGTTCATGAGGGATCTTGTATGAATCTCCAAAAAGTTTTTTGGAAAGGTCCGTCATCAAATGACATATTTATGTTTTGAACATAATTTTTGTAAACTAAAATCATTTTTATAAATAAAAAGGTTCATAAAGAATTTATGAATCCCTATTATATTTGCACTAAGAAACAATTGTTGTTTCAAGATATATCAACTTCATTGTGAAGGAATTTTTTGAGAAATTTTGGTAGTTAAATGGAATTGGATCTGATCCATAGATAGAACCGATTATATGAGATGAAGTGAAATTATCTAACCTAAATGAACACATAGCATTAGAATGTTTAATAAGTATTCTCGTACATCGAAGAGAAACTATGAGTTTCTTATTAATGTCGAAAATATACATTACCCTCGGTTGTTCAATTAAACCATTAAGATTGTTGACTCTATATGGTATGATGCACAAATCTGAAAGAATTCCAAGTACGCTATCAAAATATGATTTTGATGGTTGTAACCAAAAAGATGTGATCCATCTGCCGAGATTGTTTCTTTATTGGAAAGACTAATGTCGTTGGAATTAAATGAGCAATGTTGATAAGAATAATATCACAAATTTCAATTGTTGAAATTAGCATAACAGATTTGGTATTCAACATGCTCAAGTTAATTCAGATTTACTCACAAAATTATCGCTCGATAAGACTTAGTGTTTGGTACTTATGTATTGAAACAGAAAATTCTAAACAATGATTTAGAGTAAGCCGTTTACACATATTAACCAAAAATGTCTCGAAGTCAGTGGGAGCGATATTGGGTTTGTGAGTCTTTGGATATGATCCAAGAAATGATACGAATGTATCGTTTTATAAGCATCAAGATTGAATAAGTATTTTGATAGAAATATCAAATAGTTTGATTTTCAATCAAAGTGCAGAGGAAGCGTGTGTTCATAAGAAAGAACGTTAAAAGGTACATTGATATTTCTAAACTATAAGTAAACAACACGATGTTGATTTTAACAATATGCTTGTATTAAAATCAACTTTAGTTTTTTTAATAATCAATTTTGGATTGTAAATGATGTCTTTTATAGTGAGTATAAAAGATATAGGGATTGCCCCAAAATAATATACAAGAGCACCCTATTAAAAAGAGAACATGTAAGTTGGATTCCTTATGCATTAGCAATAGGAATTATCATACAAATAATGTTGTGTATGATATTGTGTTTTGTTTATGTATTTGATACATGGAGCAAATATAAAATCCAAATTGATATCACTGAATGGTTGTTTGACGTATTCTTGCGTATTTATGAAATACTAGAGAATTGTTTATAGAAACAACGAACTCGTTATGATGGAACATTTGGACACAAACTTTTATAAGTGATATTGAGTATAACATGTCAATGATAAAATTCAAGTTAAAATCTTTAATTTGAAAATGTTTCAAAATAAAAGTGACTGTGGTCGATTCAACGAAATGTTGAGAACATTAACTTGAATAGCACCATAATAAACCAATGTATATAGATATAAATGCAAAAATTTATAATTGAGCCAAAGGTGATTCCAAATGATGAGAATCCCATAATATTGTTATAAAATAACAACGTCATGAAATTGGTCATGATATAACTTAAAGTTCACTAGAAGTCGAAAGACATACTTCGAATTGTTCCACATAATAAAGGCAGTTTATCAGTGTCAGAGAGAGTTAATCGACAAAGTAGATAATTAAAACATAATAGCATACCCATTCACTAAGGGACTGACCTAACTAGTTTTGAGAAAACTGATTGGAGAAGTTGGAATTAGATTCCATAATTGACCTCAAGTGCAAGTGGGAGATTGATAGAGTTAGGGGTATGCCCTATGGGTAATTATGTAATTTGTTATATATATCTAACTCGTTGACCAATCTTGTTCGAAATAAAAGGTATTTTCTTCCTATTATATACTTGATATAATGTGATTATATTAATTAATTAACTTAATTAAAAGTATATTTAATAGAGAAATCCATACATGGTATATTTTGTGATAGTAGTTACAAAGTGTTGTAACCATGAGTAATTTATCACAACGAAAAAAATACCATTTTAGATGTTCCTAGTCAAGATGCATCGAGACTGGATATCGTTGTATCCGTTGAGACTGGAGTACGTAACGCTCTCCAAATGTTGGGCAGTGTATTACTCATGACTGCTGGGGCACCTAGAGGTTACATACTAATAGTTATTGGATAACTATAGAACGACTCACTCGATAGTTTTCTATTGGTTAATATAACTAAGGTCAAACAGAAAATATCGATATAACTGATTTACACGGTTCTCTTGACTTGAGAATACTGTGGATCTTCAATATGAAAGCTTCACTTTTATTATAGCCAAATCATGGCATGACGTCCATCGAGTGACTACAGTTGGGTCGAGTGGAAGTATCGGAAGTGAAGCACTATACAAGAGAGGATTCATCTCCTCAGTTATATACGGTTAGTATCAAAGTCAACTCAAAGTCAAAGTCTCTGGCCAGAGCATTTCGGTTAATAATAATTGTTATTATTAAACCAAGGACTTTGTATTTGGACTATAAAGTTGAATGTGGATGAGGTTGGAATTTTGACCATTACCAAATTCCATAAGTCCAAAGTGAAATAGTTTTGAAGAAGAGAATTGGTGTAAACAATTGTCACAACTGGGTAACGCTTATTAAAGTAAAATTGGATTTTTATCGAAAATGAGTAAGCGATAAATTTGGCCATAATGTCACATCACCTGCTAAGTGACGTGTGAACGTTAACATTAGAATAGTTCGATGTTAATCGTTAACCAAATTTACACCCAAGAGTTACACAGCCGAAATGATGAATTCCCTTAAGACCGAACGATTAAATTAGTTTATAATTGTTATAAATTAATTAATATTTATGAAATATTAATTATAAAATTTGAATATGATTTGAGAAATAATTAATGTTATATATATTTATAGTTATAAATATATCGATCGATATGCAATATCAACAAGCGATTAAATTAGATTTAATTGCATAGTATTTTGGCTTGGTCTTAGATGGGTTTAAGGCCCATCATTAGGGTTGCAAAATTTCGGTTTTGGGAAGGTCTAGGGGTGGCTAAAACATAGGGAATTGGCTTGGAGATAATGGGTTGAGATCAAGTGAGAATGTGTAAAAAGATTTTCCTCGTTTCTCTCTAAAACAACCCTATATATATGTATGTATGTATGTATGTATGTATGTATGTATGTATCTCTAAAAATAATGATGAACCTTTTTGGCTGCCATTACCTTCGACATTGTTGGTTAAAACATAGCTCTCAATACACTCCAAAATTCTCAAATATATTTCAAATTTAAATGATACTATTCGATAGTTAGAGGTCGGTGATTCCGGACTTGCAATCTGACTAATCAAGAACAGTAAAAGGAAGGGAAGTCGTTGCTTCAACGTGGATTCAAAGGCATCATTAAATTGGTAATTTTAATTCATATTATAGTAATTAAATTATATTCTATGATCCTATAATGAGCAATTTCATATCTGTTTAAATATATTGCTACTATATGTTTAGTTAGGTGAGATTTTGTAAGTAGATATAGTTGTCACAAATCAGTTTGGTTATGTGCATAATTTGTTTATTATACTATTTGATTTATGCATAGACAAATGTTGTTTACTGTACTAAATCAATTTTTGTCATTAATAATTGTTTTATATATATTTCTTAATAAATTCATATATATATATATATATATATATATATATATTAGTGTATATTTCTCTCTCATAATAGCATATATGCATATATAAGATATATATATGATTTAAAAATTTTAGTACACTTATTTATCCATAATATGAATTTAAAAATTCGAAAATTAATTATCATACATATATTCATGTTTTTAAATTAACATTTATTGAATTTTGAATTGTTTATTATATATAAAATAATTAATACATTAAAAATTCAATTTTATATTTTTTAAAAATATTATGTCATTCCAGAAACGTATAGGAAAAATTTAGGATTTTTATAATAAATTTTATTATTTTTAATAATTAATATTATTTCGAAAAAACGGTTTATGATTTATTAAAAATAATAATTTAATTGAATTTTTTTAAAAAAATTTAGTAACATTCCATTCATGATCCTAGAATTTCGAAAATTTTAAAATTTTGATTTTTAATAATATATTATTTTATATTAAATAATTATTGCTGAAATCAATGTATTTGTTTTAAAAGTAACATTTCAACTTTGAAAAATCTCTAGATTTTTTATAAGCTCTATTTTATGATCCTAGATTTTTGAAAATTGTAAAATTTGAATTTTCATCAATAGATTATTTTATGTTAATTATTTATGGATGATAACATTATTTTATTCATAATATATACAAATTAAAATACTAAAATTATTATGTTTGCAAAAATAAGTTAATTTTGAATTATAAATCATTTTCAATAATTGTTCTTTCTCTTTCTATATATATATTTACCTATATATAAATGTTTTATGTTCATATATTATATATAATATATTTATACATACATGTGTGTGTGTATTTTGTAACACATATACATGCACATATTTGGACAACATACATGACATACAAAATGAGTCAATATGTCTGTCGCGATGTAAATCCCAACATCTACATATGAGCATATTATACCTTTCACAGATCATTATGTTACACATGCACTCACACATATATGTATGTGATACATTTATGTATAAACTAAATCAAATAAAATTAATTTCATATCTTAATATATTTGAATTTAAATAAAATAAATGATTTTATTTAAATGAAATTTAGAAATGTTCTAATTCAGTTAGACTTAGTATGCCCGATAAAAATTCAATAGGGTAAATTTTTTGAAATCCACCTATAACTTTCGCTGCGGTCTGGTCCAGTTCCAACATCCTGCCTTGAGCATTTCCTCACGTGCCTTTTTATACTTTTATCCCTAAATGAGACCACTATGATTTTGGTTTAGTGTTGTCGTATCATGGCACATCCCTATCCTCCAATGTGCTACTGGGGCGTTATATGCAATCTATATGACAATGCTTAAAAACGCGTTAAGAGAGATTAATGTAAAGCCTTAACACTAAGAAAATTATTTATTTTACTGATTAGACATTATATATATAGCGTATTCTACTATATATAAATATTTTGACGGATCCTTAAGAGATAGAAAATTTCATAACATCTCTTAAGTTATTGCACGCACGTAATACATCTGATAGGAGATGTGAAATCCCATAAACATCTCCGACGCTATTGCACTCTTGTATATGTGATATTGATTTGACTTGCATAAGAATATTTTAGTCCTGACTCGAGTGTTTTATCTTTTCATTATGCTTGGGTCAGTCCTGAGTTTTTCAGCGCATTGAAGATTATTTTTTGGAGGACGAAGACGAAGATTTGGTATATTATTACTATTAATATTCCCTGTATCATGTTGTTCTGCTACGTTATATTTTGTTTCTGTTGTACATATAACTCTGATAAATGTTGTATAAATTATAATCAAATATATAGTAAACAGCTTCATGAACTGTTATTTGATTATTATATTTTGTCATTCCACTACGAGATTCTGTGTTTGTTTCATTCTTCTTTTCTTATTTTTCCTAATTAACCTCATTGATTGTTTTTGTTTTGGATTGTTTGAGTTGGTCATGTGTGGATTATTGTCAATTTAAACCTTTCGAAACGTGGATTAGCACAATTTTAGTGGAGCCACTGAATTCGTGGAATCTTATATGAACAGTTCAGTCAGTACTGAATGTCAAAAAATAAAAATGTCACGGTAATATAAAACTGGTCCTCCCAGTGAAAAAGAGGTTGTGTTCTAGTGGAAAATATAGTAAGCACAGTATAATGAAGGCCATGGTGAATAAAACTTTACAGGCACAAAACATGCAGTAGAATTGTAAACAAAAGTAGATTGCAAAATAGAGAGGCCTAGTCTAAAGTCATGTGCGGCAGATGTTATGTCTGAATTAATTGGTTGTAATAGTAGTACGAATATTGTTTAATATTTGTTGATAAAAAACTATTAGCTGACAGTGTATTCCCTAACAGCATTGTATTCAAATTGGAGATCCTCCCTCTTCCAAGCAGCATTGTATTCCCTAGCAGCAGGGTTAGCAGCTCGCTGTTCCTGGAACATGCTCAAATCTATTATTAAAGGACAATTTTTTGATCAAGGCCTTGCAGAAAAACTAAATATCAAAATAAGCATCTTCAAAAACTAATTAGCAAAATAGGCCTGGTTTACTATTGTACTTGCGCAAAAATGGAATGCGCAAGTATTTTTTTTATACGGAGCTTGCGCATTCCATTTTTGCGCAAGCTATATTTTTAAGCTTGCGCAAATATGGAATGCGCAAGCTCTTTTTTGGGCATCAAAAAGACAGAGAGCTGATTCTGGGGTCATTCTTCAACCCTACCCCCTTTCTTCCCAAAACCCTCCCCATTTCCAACTTCAAACCCATTTCAAATCCAAATATCTTAAGTTAAAATCATTTTTCCTCATCTATTTCTTCAAACAAACACTCTATTGCCCATAAAATGGAAGCTAGCTCTTCATCTACGTTGATGAGAGGTAATTATAATTCCTTTTTTTGAAAATTAAGACGTAATTTAGAAATTGTTAGTTGTTGTTTGCGGAAGAGGTAGTGTTGATGATGTTAATGTGAATGTACTCACATTGTTGGTTTCTTTGATGACAATGCAAAAGGATTTGAAGTAGTAATATAGCAAAAACCCTAACTTTGAACATAGTTTTTGTATTGATAAACGGTTGTTGTTGTTTGTAGAATTGTCTCTTGGGCTCGAAGATAGAAGTGTTCTTTATCTTCAAGAAGACCATAGGAGCCAAAATGACACATTAATGGAGGTAAATGTTCGATATTGGTAAACCGGGGAAGTCAAATATGAAGTCCTAATTATAATTTGTTTATATATTGCAGGGTGTTGAAACTGTGAAGATATGCGATCATTCGAGCAAACTCAAGGAGACCGATTTTAAAGATCCAAGATTGGAGCCGAATCTACGAATCTCCAGATTTTGGAAAGCTATGCAAATCGATTACATTCGGCTCGATCATCACCTTCTTACCGCTTTATGCGATAGATGGAGGCTGGAAACAAATACGTTTCATATGAGAGTCGGGGAGATGACAGTGACTCTAGCGGATGTGCATTTTCTTTTCGGTCTTAAAGGAGACGGTCGTCCGGTATGTGTGCAAAATTTAGATATCGATTACATGGAATTGGCTCATGACTTGCTTGGTATTTTTCCGCCAAGAGAGGCGGTTAAGTCTAAAAGTGATTTGTCAATGACTTGGTTTAAAAGCGAATTTTCTGAACCACTACCCGAAGGGGCGACCGATTTAGATATACTTCGCCGCACTCGTGCCGTGATATTGTATTTTTTGAGTTGCCGATTATTTCCCGATCATTCAAAAGGGAGATTAAGTTTGAAATTTTTACCATTTTTGGATGATTTGGCTGACTGTGGTTATCATTCTTGGGGTAGTGCTGTTCTATGCTATTTGTATAGTGAGTTATCGAACGTTGCCTTGCAACGTCGAAAAGTTTTAGGGGGTTCTGCAACGTTGTTGCAACTATGGTCGTGGTCGCATATTGCCATTGGATGACCGTCTATTAGAATTCCTACCGACTTAGATCCGTATCTTCCATTCGGGGCTAGGTGGAACTGTGCTAGGAGTTGGCATGAGACGCCAAGAAATGTACAGTTTTACCGTAATGAGTTGGATTTGATGGCGGATGATGCGGTTACATGGGAACCATATTCATTAGTGTATAAATTTGGACATCCGGATATTGAGTATTCGTTCACCGGTTGGATTGCTAAGAGCCGACTGATTCTATTTCTGGACTTTGAGTTGTATGCACCCGATCGGGTGATGAGACAGTTTTCCTTTGATTATCAGCACATTCCCGATCCTGTCGTCCCCCTTGACCCAGAACCCACTAGCTGGATGGCATTTTTGCAAGAAAGTATTGCTATTTGGGAATCAAGAATTGATCGTGCCGAACAAGCACGCGACCCTCCGACACCTTTGAGCGAGTACGAGTATTGGTATTGGTGAATTACTCGTCGTTATATCCTTAAAAAGTCGGCAAGGAAGTTGGTTGCGTACACTCCCCGTGCTCCTCTAGAACGTGATGTGGTAAGTGTTGTATTTTCAAATTTTGTATAGTTCAATTTTTATGTCATATTGATGCATTGTTATGATTTATGGTTTAGGTAAGCGGAATATACAGCGCTTTGGATGTGGTGGGCGAAATAGAAGAGTCATATGGAGCCGGACAAGGTCAAAAGCAAGTGCATTGACCTACGACGAATACTTGACACGATTCTGGGTCGGAACAAGCTAAGAAGGCCGGCCAAGCCGCTGCGCATTGTAGAAGAGCCACCGCGTTGTACAGAGGAGACACATACCACACTAGCGGGTGGACAAGGCCAATGGGAGGAGGCACATGCAGAGGGGGGGCTTCACAACATCCCGGTGGCGAAACTACAGCTGGATGGCCTGCTTGGCCCGAGGTAGAGCATCAATACACCGGCGGAGAAACTCACGCTGAATGGCCGGTTTGGCACGAAGGAGAACAACAATTTGGCTTGCGCATTCCACAAATGCGCAAGCTATATTATTGGTCAGTTCGAAACAGAGAGCTGCTCTGCTAAATATAGCTTGCGCATTCCACATATGCGCAAGCTATATTTTTGGTGGAACTGGGTAATTTACAGCGTTCCGCCTATGCTACAAATTATCAAATGTAGCATTTGCGGGCTGCTGCAAATAACCAAAAATATAGCTTGCGCGTATGTGGATTGCGCAGGCTATATTAGGCAGATCAGGTCTCTGTATGGAACTGACCAATAATATAGCTTGCGCATTTGTGCAATGCGCAAGCTATATTATCAAAATAGCTTGCGCATTCCACATATGCGCAAGCTATAATATGGGTCAGTTCCAAACAGAGAGCTGTTTCCACACAATAAATTACACAATTTCACAAAAAAGTCTGAACAACATGCAAACACCATTCGATTAACAACACCATCCGAAAAAGTTTCAACAAGGCGTACAGTAACATATACGTTGTAGTTCTATTACAATTCAACGCGGACAAGTATTTTTCTTGTGGCCAATAGAACCACATTTGCTACATCTATTATGGCCGGATGAAGATGGCGGATCCATAAAACCTTTTATTCTAGTAGACCGAGGATGACCTGAAATTTGCTTTAATATGACGGATACAAAAACGATGATGATGTTCAACTGGCCAACCTTCTCTAAGCGCACGTGGAATTCCTTTCATACGATCCGAGATAAAGGTGATACATCTAGTACGTACGGATGAAATATAATTCCATATGCAACGAACAAACCAACTCCACGTTTGCCACGACTCTGTTTGCACAATAGCAAAAGCTAAAGGAAATAACCCTTGATTTGCATCCACTCCAGTTGCTACTAGTAACGTACCCAGATACTTCCCGTATAAATGAGTGCCATCAATAGACAATATGGGTCGATAGTGGTCGAAGCCTTGAATAGAAGGTCCGAAAGCCCAAAAAGCACCATCAAAAACACCATGACTATGAATAACATCATATACGGTTCCGGGGTTGGTATGTTGTAGGGCTCTAAGATATTTCGGCAATTCCGCGTACGACGATTCCCAATCGCCATAAATCATTGCAACAGCTTTCTACAGTCCGTGCCAGGCTCGATAATAACTCACTTTAATATGAAACATGTTGGACATTGTCTCTTGAACAGTTCTTGCAGTCATGTTTGTTTCAGCTTTAATCAACGGAAGTATTTTGCTGCATATAAACTTAGCAGTTGCCTGTTGATGGTTTGAGTTTATGGTTGCATTTAAACAAGTGTGATCGCCGCCATATGTGGTTATCTTCCATCAGTTTGAATTTTTTCTTACCGAAAGGCTTGCATGAACTCGCCAAGGGCATGTTTGTTCCACAGCACAACGGACCGTGTATTGATTTGCACGCGATTTCAGAACTTGGAACGAAAGTGAACATTTAATCGACCATTCACATAATTGTTCAACAAGCTTCTGCTTACTTTCAAAAATTAACCCAACTCGTGGACCATTCTCCGCACATTCTCTTCCAAAAACTTCCACGTCTTGATGACAATTTTGCATTATCGATTTCGCCATCATTGATGTCGTGCATAAATCATCGGCTAGAGCCTCTTCATATGTGATTTGTTCTTCTTCCGCATTTACATCATCAGCCTCCTCAATGTCTGCATATATGATTGCATCATTGTTAACTTGCATTTGATGGATCCAAGTTCTATCCTCATCATCCGCACAAGCTACTTCCATGCTATCCAATTGTCCACAAATCTCGTATGGAGTAAGAACATGATCATCGGCACCATCGTCGTCACAACCAGTAAATTCATCTTCTACACTAGGAATACAAAAAACAAAGGTCATATATTTAGCATTAACGTAAGTCAAAATACAAGTGCAAACGTATAATAGTACTCACTTTTCAAACGCCTGCGACTGATTTGGATTTATAGCGTTCGACATCATATGTTGTTCCTGACTAGAAGAGACTCCAACCACTCCGCTGTACCTTTGAAGTAAATTTGTAAACTCTCCACCTTGATGGCTTGAAAAATACGACGGATACGCCGAACATTGTGTTTCTTGTAACTGTGTAGTGTGCATATACTCATCCCCAGAGATTACTGCCGCTTGTGTTTCAACCACATTTTCATGTTCCACTCTCACAACGTATATTTCTATCACTCTCATTCCAACTGAAAAAGTGGAGTTCAAATCGTCGTCGTCTTCCAAATCAATAGCGGATGCACCATCATCCCGAACCCATTTCACCGCTAATTTTAAATCATATATCACAGGATTTGCTTTTGTCACTTCAAATGCCCTTTGTTTAAGCTCTTCGAAACTACAATGATTTTTTATTATCGATCCTTTTCGCCTCCCGCCCACATATCTAGGTTTACCTTCATCATCAACCAACAATTCGCCATCAAAGTAAAATATAGTCGGAATCTTTGACATTATCTGCAAAATAAGTTCCAATACTACATTTATAGTTTTTGTTCACTGACATAAGTATAAACATCAATTTGATGAATTATTACCTATTTTTTCAAAGTAGATTTTGCTTCCGCATGCAATCTTCAACCAAAAGCAGTCAACTCAATCTTTAAAAAAACCAAAACAAGCAAATCAATATAATAATACAACCAATATATGTTGTCATTGAAGTCAACACTATCAAATGAATTTCAAAAACATAATAAACTTTCCACCATGCTCACAATACGGGTTACAAAAAATACAAACATTTTCGCAACAACTCAATACAAATCCAACGGTACAACATAAAATCCAAATATTACAACTTAACCAAGCCACAAACATCTACCACATTCTAGGCCTTCCAATGTTCGTCCTTAATTCTTCATTCACAATTTTCAAACGACTTATTTCGGCTTGCAATTCATGGGCATACTCAAGTCCCCTTTCGCACAGGGGTTGATCAATCCATTTAAAATAATTGCAACAATCATATTCACGAGGATTCAATCTATGTTCGTTGTACGAACTACACCCGAAAAACCTTCGTCCAACATTCTTTTCCTTTCTGCAAACAACCACTACACACATAACTCCGCAATAACAAGTTGGATATGATCGTTGTCCCCTTGGCAAGGATGGACCAACAGGATGTATAGGCGTCAGCAAATTTCCACCAACTCTATGTTGATGGCCGGGCATTTTCGCAGAAACAACTTCACATAAACGACCGTGTAAGGTTGATGATCCTGAATGAAATTTACGCGGTACTGGTTCAAACTGTGTTTCCGGAACATGATCGACATCAAAGTCAATATGACTTGAACTTGCAACTCCGATTTTCTCTTCAACCTCATCAAAATGTTTCATCAATGTTTCGTCGTCTATCTCTAAATCATTAATGTCTACCGTCATAATAAACAATAAACAATTAAGGTGTAAATTAGGGTTTTTAATTTACTACTATTTAAATAGGGTTTCCCAATTCATCAAACACTAACAACTAATTCAACAACAACACCATTGTCTAATAATTAACACCACCTCCACCAATAACTCTTCATTTTCAACAACACTACCAATTTCTAAATTACATCTTAATTTTCAAAAAAAGAAATTATAATTACCTCTAATCAACGTAGATGAAGAGCTAGCTTCCATTTTATGGGCAATAGAGTGTTTGTTTGAAGAAATAGATGAGGAAAAATGATTTTGACTTAAGATATTTGGATTTGAAATGGGTTTGAAGTTGGAAATGGGAAGGGTTTTGAAAAGAAAGGGGATAGGTATGATAATGACTCCAGATTCAGCTCTCTGTCCTTTTGATGTCCGAAAATAAGCTTGTGCATTCCATATTTGCGCAAGCTTTAAAATATAGCTTGCGCAAATATGGAATGCGCAAGCTTTAAGTATAAAAAAAAATATACTTGCGCATTCCATTTTTGCGCAAGTACAAACGTAAACAAGGCATACTTTGCCAATTAGTTTTTGAAGGTGCTTATTTTGATAATTGGGTTTTCTGCAAAGCATTGATCAAAAAATTGTTATTATTAAATATATAGTTGATCAAAATAACAATTGGTTAGTATTGTCGCTATCAAATTGGAAAGGGGCAAGAATTAATTATTTTATTGGCATTATATCAGGGCACAAAAAAATTTCGAAAAAAATGTACAGCATTTTCACCGGAAGAAGTAAAAATCTCAGAAAAGTTGATAAGAAATAACATAACCTTGATTTTGCTCTTATCCAAAATAGTAATGACACAAATAACACCCTTTATTCAAATTGGAGACAATGTTATGTTTAACAACTAAAAAGATGCAATCTTAGAACCCAGTAGACATCTGAAATTTATGCATGGTTAAAATATAATATCAATAACGAAACATACAGAGACATTAGTATAACTCAGACGAACATGATGCATGCTAGATAACAAACCTTAGATCCATTCACAACATTCATAGAACTATAATTACATGGCATAGATTCTGAAATTTAACAGTAAGACATATAAAAATAAAATTAAACATATAGGAATAGTATGATTGAAGGTTGACATTAAAAGAAGAATTATGGTGACATGGTTGTACACCATGGGTTAACAAATTCATTATAAATGTAAAATTGTATATGGTACAGGTTTGATTATACAGTTTGGAAGAAGATTCAGAAAAATTTGAATGTAAGAGATATAACAGCAGAAACGAAGTCAACGTGTGTACTGTATTTTTTTCGTTCAACAACTGCTACATGAGTACGATACAAAGAAGTAGATATAATACGCAGGAAAACATTTGTGTAGTAAAAAAAATGTTGTGATATCAAATACAAATGTGTTTATTATTAAATCGGGTTACATTGTTGATGCTTTTGCAAACTATTCAAGTTATAGAATTTAGTCTCAGCACATGCAAAATACATGGTATGAAGTACAAATTAAATAATTCCAAGTATTAGTATAGTAGTTATAGTAGGCTTGTACTTGGTATACTGTGTTCTGAATTTTTTAAATGACTGGAACAATAGGCGGGTAGTAAAAAAAGAAGGAAAAATAGGTTATTTTCCAAAGGGAAAATTTTGAAGCTCATTTTTGACAGTAGTGGAATTTGTTATTCAGCAGAAAAAATAAATATGCACATAAAAACTAAGGAGTGCAACCACCACTTCCAGAAAAAAGTACAGAATTATAAGATAACAAAAAATAACATAGAAAAGAAACAATCATAATGCAATATATACATATTGTCTGTATGCGTTTGAAAAAGCGACAGTACATTTGGTTATCACTCATCAGCTTAGTTGATAGCACAATAAAACTTAAAGGGGGACTGCAGTGTCATTTCCTGAAACTGGATCTATGAACCTGTAGCTCAAATTGAAAAGTGATTGATAACAGCCAGCCACAATGAGCACACTGACCAATGAAATACAGTCTTAAGCAAATAAAAAACATGATTAGTAAAGTTGTCCATGTGTAAACACAGGTCTGGATAGGTAAATTCCAACATGTTCCAATGTTTGACCTTGACTTTGGTTAATTGTCATAGCAACGCAAACACGAACATGAAAATTGTCTCCGTCTTAAAACAAATGGCCATTTTGTGTCGTTAGAAGTAAGCACTATTCTAGGAATTGGTACTTTCAACCAATATTATTTCCAGTTACTATTGACGCCTCTACCACTCTCTAAGCTACTTGTGTGACAATCAATCTAGTACCATTACACAACACAAGGCTTTGGTTAAGATTCCGTAGTAGCATTATTGGAACACCTACCTTCAATTGTAAATTATGGTTGGGAAGCCCCGATATTTTAAGTGTATTCAAAAATTCCGTTGGGTACATAATATTTTGATCATCTATAGTATCTGAAATAGGGCTAATTGAATCAGTGCTTAGATAGTTTCTGAGACTTCCACTTATAAGACTAATTGCATACGAATTTATTTCCTCCACGCAGTCATTAGTTGGTGCTAATATACATCTATCTCTTAAATAGTTTGTGTTCATTAATTTTTTTTATCCAATTCCGAATGTATAGTGGTAACAATTTCTGCTATGTCATTGTCAGATTGAGGAATAATAAATTCGTCTGGTATTTAAACCCAAGTTGGCTCCTCATCTTCCTCTAATGAAATAGCGGTTAATTTTCCTTCTCCTACGTCTAAAACCCATTTTGAAAACTTTGCTACCTTCTCAAACTCATCTTTGTTTGTTGTACACGTTTTTAGACGCATGTTAGTGTTAAGAAGAAAAAAACCAGTGCATTTACTCCATAAAGGAGATTGATTAATTGAAGATCGTACAATCATCTGTCTAGTACCTTTAGGAATGACAGGAAGAGTTTGTCTAAAGTCCCCTCTCAAAAGTATTATTTTTCCACTAAACAATTTGTTTTCATTACAAGCAGTATTATTAGAAACAATATCAGTTAAACTTTTTTCAAAAGCCACCAACGCATTACGATGCATTATAGGTGCTTTATCCCATATTATCAAATCAGTTTTTCTAAGCAGATCTGCTAAATAGGTTTGCTTAGATATATCACAAATTGAATTGTTATCCAGATTTATAGGTATTTTAAATTTGGAATTTGCAGTCCTTCCTTCGGGAAGAAGCAAAGAAGAAATTCCTGAAGAAGCCACAGCTAACCCAATCTTACCTTCAGAATGTAAGCCGCTTATAATCGTCTTCCACAAAAACGTTTTTCCTGTACCCCCACTTCCATAGACGAAAAAAAATCCACCAGATCCTGTATTCACTGCTTGTTGTACAACATCAAAAACATTCCTCTGCTCATTGTTCAATAGTGGAAGCAGTCTTTGAACTTCCTCCTTCATCGTGTCACAATCATACTCTACCTCTTCATTAATCAAAGTATTACCTAATATGCCCTCTGAATACGTATCTATCTTAGTCATTGGTAAAAATTCAATCACAGATCTATTATTCCTACTCATAATTTTATCCATCTCTTTCAAAGTCTTTGATTTCACCCAATTATTTGATGGATTACTCCACTTTCCATTAACATTCCTGTTTCGCCAGCTAATACTTTGGACATCGTTTCTCAATGATTTTTCCAAAGCTGGCCGGGGTTTGAGATCTCACAAAACAACAATAATGTTGCAAACATTTCCCGCAACGATGAGGGCGATGCCCATTGACACGCCTCTGTTATTGCTTCATTCCACTCATTATCGTCCTCTAACAATCTATGAGCAACACATGCTGCTTTAAAGGTTTCATAACAAACTCCATCGACTGTTCTAATATCTGCATAGCAGGTAGGACCCATCACAATATTTAGCAACATTCGCATGTAAAACCTTTCCCCCGCTGTTGGATGAGTGTAATATATTCGACCAATCTTCTCACCTTTCTTACTCATTTTCCACTTTTTCCCCTCTTATCCCATACCCATTGTGTAGGAAAGTAAACATATGTCAATCATCTTGCTCGAGGAACATCTTATTAGTCTCTAACCACTCTATGAACATAGTCTTATCCAAATTCGGTCGTCTTTGTACATCAGCTAAACTTTCGAAGTCATCAAAAAATATGGCATGCTCCCCCGGCATATGGAACATAAGTCTCTCAACTGTTGGAGTTCGGTATTGTATGTCAAACTCAAATATTCTCCAACTTGCTTCAGAAGCGAAAATATACCTACAATCAAGGTATGGTTTCACCTTATCTACCTCTCGTACAAATGTTTGACTATCACTGTTGTTATCCTCAATCACAATAGTTGCCCTGTCATGTCCTTTGTTTATATACTTAAACAAATACTTAACTGATCTCCCTCTATTGCGTATCTCCACATTAACATGTGCTTGATATTTTACAACCAAGTCAACGTTATGTGGTATCACCCGACGACTATCTTGACAAAAACCATTTTCGATAGCAGTGGAACCACCATCATTCCTCCTTCTATAAACTGGAAAACCATTCTTGTCAAACGTTGTTTCTTTGCAGTAATCCTTTGCAAAGTGTTTTGAGCATGCTCCAGCAATCATACATGGACATGATGGGTTTTCATCACCACATGGTCCTTGTATCATAAATTAACAAATTGATTGGTATGCCAATGGATCTACATGAACATTGGGTATTCAGCGCTAACCATTCTTTTAACATCACCGACAGTTTTAGGTCTATTACTTCCGACTACAAACACAAGTATGTGAGGATGTGGAAGTCCCCGCTTTTGAAATTCAATGGTATATATCACTGCATATTGAAATCGGAAAGAAAATTAGTAAGCAACAAAAGGTTATAATGATATATATATATATAATGGATGAGCATAAATAGTAGAAAAATAATTACATGCTTTCACTTTCCCAAAATGTTCTTCGTCCTTTATGTCCTTAATTAATTCCATAAGTTTAATTTGGAAAACACACGAAACTATATCTGCTCGGTCTTCGGTTCTTTGTCCCGGAAAGTATTCTAAAGCATTTCCAATCTTTGGCCACTTTGGGTTGCACGTAAATGTAATGAAATAATGAGGAGAGCCTTCCCATCTACAAATTGCCATTGCATCTTGGTAGTTTTGCACCATATACCTAGGACCGCCAGTAAATGATGATGGTAAAACAACTTTACGTCCAATGGATGAAGCTAATGTATCCCCAGCGGCATTTGCATCGTAAAACCCACTATAAATTTCCGATCTTAATGTTTTTTGATTACTTTTCACCCAACACAATCTTTCTTCCTCAATACATGTGTAAGCATCTACCATAAACTGTTGAAAAATTTTCCCACCTAAAAGTAGAATAGATCCATCTCTCGACCTGCACAAAGAAGATAGGCATAGTACTCTCTCGTAGTAACCATTTCCCTTTTCGTTGTCCTATTCTGCTACACGGGTCTATATTCGATGTTTCGCATCTACACATCTTCTTCATAAGGAAACAAAATAGGGTATTGCATAGCCATAAAAGAAGGATGTTTCTCATTGATTATTTTAAGAACTCCATTTCTCTCCTCAATGACAATATCTCGAACACCGCATGAGTTTATGTTTTCATCATCTCTCAATGAAGCAACTTCTAATGTACTTGGTAGATTGTACTACCTAACATCTCTATACCGTCTTTCCGATAGCCTTATAAAAACTGGTTGATACTCTGTAGCGTGAAATCTATCCCTTGCCATTCGAAAGAATTGAGCCAACACATTGCAGTCATCGAACATTACAATTAGATTTTTAACTATTTGTTCATCCAACTTTGTAGAAATACTTGTACCATGAGCAGAAATTCTGTTTGACACCTCATTTGCGGTGTCGTAAAAGTATAACTGTGCAAATTTTGGTGTACCATCTGTTGGTAGTAATGACCTAATCCTATGGTGATTTTGGCCATTAATTCTAAACATGTATGGTCCATGACCATTATTAATGGAGTTGTCAATATGGCCACCCATTGAGGTAAAAGCAAAAATAGAGTTATATGCATGAATGTTTTCTCTAAACTACATAGTTTTACCTCCACCGTTATAGTCCAAAAGATGTAGCAAATATTCTGGTGCTTTTTTGAATAATGGAAGTTGTACCTTTCCTTTTTGGCAGCATATGGGAAACACTGGATTTGTGGATGTGCTTTTAGATTTTACACATTCTTCAAACCAAACTAGGGCCCTACGATTTGGACATTCACATTGTGGATGACCAAAGTTCCATGGAATCAACATCTTCCCTGGTAAAAACTAATGTTAATTGGTTGAACATGTAAGGATTATTGTCTACCAAAAAAATAAAGTGATAAAACTCACTTTGATGTAAATTCATGCTTGGACGTAAGTTGCTATATGACTGGAAATTTGTCAACATATGTCGAAGATGAATTGCAGCATAACCAAATGGTGGGAATGTTAGACTTGGATAGTCCATATAATTTGAGAATTTGTTTGACCGTGACTTTTTTCAATTGTCATAGCAAAGCAAACACGAACTGGAAATTGTCTCCGTCTTAAAACAAATGGCCATTTTGTGTCGTTAGAAGTAAGCACTATTCTAGGAATTGGTACTTTCGACCAATATTATTTCCAGTTACCATTGACGCCTCTATCACTCTCGAAGCTAGTTGTGTGACAATCAATCTAGTACCATTACACAACCCAAGGCTTTGGTTAAGATTCCGTAGTAGCATTATTGAAACACCTACCTTCAATTGTAAATTATGGTTGGGAAGCCCCGATATTTTAAGTGTATTCAAAGATTTCGTTGGGTACATAATATTTTGATCATCTGTAGTATCTGAAATAGGGCTAATTAAATCAGCGCTTAGATAGTTTTTGAGACTTCCACTTATAAGACTAATTCCATACGAATTTATTTCCTCCACACAGTCATTAGTTGGTGCTAATATAAATCTATCTCTTAAAAAGTTTGTGTTCATTAAATTTTTATCCAATTTCGAATATATAGTGGTAACAATTTCTGCTATGTCATTATAATATTGAATAATAATAAATTCATCTGGTATTTAAACCCAAGTTGGCTCCTTGTAACAACCCGCATATTTTACGATTGTATATTTAAATGTTTTATTTAAATATAGCATAGTTAGTCGGATTTAAGTCCGAGATGTCACTTTTTATAAATAGTCGAATTAGGACTCGAGACCACTTCCATTGAGTCCAAAATGGCATTTGCGGTCTTTTTGAGTATAAACATCGATATGTTTGGAGTTGAGTAAAATTTTGATATTTTCATTTAGGGCTTTGGGTTTGGGTTTCAGCCCACCAACCTAACAAATAACCCTAACTCCTCTACTCTTCATCCATTCACTCATTCAATTTCCTAACACTCAAGCTAAAGTAAAAATGGGGGAAGAGATTGGAAATTAGAATTCCAAAACCCTAGTTTGTTTAGGAAATACAAATTCAAGTCCAAAATCCAAGAGAAGCTTAGGTAAGCATCCTCTTCATCTTCTCCATCTCAATCTCTCTTCAATTTCAGAAATTCCTATAACCTAACTTAGGAAAAACTTGACCTTTGATAATAGATTGAAGATTCTAGAGGTGTTGTTGAAGAGAAATCAATCTTTGCTTGTTCTAGAGCTTCTCATTTATTGTTTTGGGTATAAAATGTGAGTTTTTTGAACTCACATCTATGTCTATATCTTTGAGAGTTGTTTGGTAGTAATTCCTAACACCTATTCCTTGTCCATTTGCTTTTGAATTGAATTGGTTTGATGAATATTCCAATTTTTGGTGTTTTGAAGTCAAATTTTTAAAAATCCTATCTTTGATGTTTGAACATGTAGTTGGGGTGTATCGAAGAGCCTATAAGGCTGGGTTGTCGCTTGGCATAAATCCCTAGTCTCCATTGCTCGTCCGATCACTCCCAATTTGGATTTTAGCCCCTCTTGGGCTAGGCTGAAAATACTACAAATGGCAGTTCAGTCGACTGAACTGTAAGGTCAGTCGACTGAATCTGGGAGCAGAAAATTTCCTGCCCCTGTGTTAGTCGATTGACCATATAGTTCAATCGACTGAGCTGGAAACAGAAATGTTCCTGTTCCTGTATCAGTCGACTGAACTGCAGAGTCAGTCGACTGAACCTGAAACCCGAGAGTTTCTAGGCATGTTTCAGTCGACTGACCATACAGTCCAGTCGACTGAATCTGGGAGATGTGCTTTTTGCCTATCTTAGGCAGTTTTGTGTGGGTTTCCGATTCTTAATCGATTCTTGATGATCCGAATTGTTGTTATCATTTATCGACTTTGATGACTTCTTTCTTTGGATTTTTGGGAATATCCATTTGATGGATTTGATATCGATTTCTATGGTTTTGATTCACGTCTTCGAATATGAACCTTTGGTGATTGATTGTTTTTACAATCATTTCTGTGATTTGTCACTTTAAAGTACAAAGGTTTCTATACTAGTAGTAAATATTCAAACCCTTTCACAAAGATGATTCCAACTCTATTTTTAATACAAATCTCGTTTATAAAACCGTTTTCCAATCTATTAGTATATACAAACCTTTACCCCATTCGTATGAGAAATCTAATTAAATGGCTTAGCAAAACAAGTGGTATGAAATGCTTGCGTTTACTTTGTCGGTTCATTCTTGGACTTGTTCGATTGAACTCTTGTGACAATTATCAAGTGGAAATCTACAATTTGTTCGTAAATATTTAAGTTAAGCCAGTGGTCATGGGACATGAAGCTAAACTGTTATATTTACTAGCTTAGTGAGATTCACACTTTTTATTGATCGATGATGATCATTTTGTGATTTAGACTAGCGATGTGCGACGTCTCTTTGTTTGTGTGGGGTTTAAACCCCGTTTGTGGAGTTTTAACTCAAAATTGGTGGGGTAGCGACCCATGGTCTTCGGGCCGTTTGTGGAGCTTCGGCTCAAAATTGATGTTTAGCGACCATGGAATAGCGTTCCGTTTGTGATGCACGTGTTGGTGAGTTTTCATGCTCCCGTTTGTGATAGGCCTCCCCCTTTTTGTGATTTCTAGATTTCTGGTTGTTGATTTCTAGAATTTGTGTTTCACCAATTTTGATGATATGCATTGATAAGCTCTATCAATATTTGTGTTTTGGTGAATAATTTAAAGAATATGACATTCTTTTTGGTGTTTGAGGATATTTGAGATATTGTATGATTTTTGTTGTTACCTTATGTAAACTTGTCACAGTATGGCATTTTTGTTATCATACGTCTTTGTCATATCTCTTATCCGATCTCATTCTATATGATATTTATAACTAGACTGATCCGTTTATTATTTTCTTCTTAAATAATACTCGGGTCAGACCGAGGTATTTCAGGTGCTCCTGCTTGACTTCTTGATGCAGCCCAGAAAGTTGAAGACATAGGTCGTGTGCGACCTATGATGCTGGTAAGTCGGGTACGACTTAAGAAGGAAGCCACCGAGTCAAGATTTGGTAAGAAATGGTGGAAAAGTGAAGTTCTAGGTCGCAACCGACCTAACAAAAGCTTTAAGTCGTCCCAACGACTTAGTGAAGATCGGCAACGACTTAGTGGGAGGGTGCGAGTTAACGAGAGGTTGGAACGACTTACCGGGTTAACATGTCTACGACCTACCGAGTTACGAAATAAGAAAACAGAGCAAATTGGTGAAGTATTAGGTCGTGGACGACCTATTGAAGCAGGAGTTAAGTCGCAAGGCTTAGGTCGCAAGGACTTAGGTCGCGAAGGCTTAGGTCGCATAAAGCTTAAGTCGCAAAGGTCTGATGCCGCTTTTATCTTAAGTCGCGAAGTCCTGGAAACCATTGATGTGTCTGCCGAGTTAATCTCTGCCTTTGATTCCTGATGCCGCTTTGTTTTAGGTCGCAAACTACGGATGCCATCCATTCTTTAAGTCGCTGACATATGATGACCGTTGATGTCTTTAAGTCGTTGATGCCGCCTATTTTTAAGTCATTGAAGCCTGGTGCGTTGATTCTTCTACGAGTTAATCTAGGTCGTTGGTTTGTAAGTCGTTGTATGCTGTACTAAGTCGCTGCCGACTTAAGTTGTGTCGCTGTATTGTACTGTTATAAGTCGTAGGTCGTCTGGGTTCATAGGTCGACTGTTGTTAAGTCGGAACCGACCTAAGTACTTGTAATATTTTTAAGCTTTTTCTGAACTGTGTTGTAAATAGTATGCGACTTATGTTAAGTCGGAGATGTGATAAGTCGGTTGCCGACTTATGACTTGTACTTTTTCTGTGTTGGTGTGTTGTAGTCTATAAATAGGCAAGTGAAGTCATTTGTAAAGGTTGTTGAATATTGAATAAAATTCTCTTTTGATTGCTTTGTGCTTTCATTCCAAATTGGTAGTTGAGTGTAATCTCCTATCTCCTCTTTCGGTTAATCGAGTGCGCTCGATTCAACGATTGTAGAAGCCGATTCGCAGAATCAAGCGCGCTTGATCAACGCTTGAAGAATTGAAGATCTTTGAACCCGGTATCGTGCGCGATCAACGAGTTCGAGATAGCTAGAGTTCGGTATCTTCGGATCAACGAATTCGGGCAATTCAGCATTCATCAATCCATCGACTGCTACATTCAACGATCTACATTGTTTTGAATTATCCGCTGCGCCAGTTTTTGGTATCAGAGCTTGTTCTAGCCAATCATAGCTAGATCGAGACTTAGAGCCTAATCATTTGAAGAGATTTGAAGTTTTAAGAGAAGCCGAGTGCTTGAAGTGTTGAGCCGTGGCCGAGAAGAAGAAGTTGTTCGCATTTGTTCGAAGATTGTTTGATCGGATTTGCATTGGAGGCCGAAACTTTGTCCATCGTGTTCATCGCGATTTGCTACAAAGTGGAAGTTTTCGATCCGTTTCATTTTGGATCAAAATCCGGAAAGTGTTTGAATTTGAAGTGTTGAAGAAATTGTGAAGTTTTCAAGTATGCCGCCAAGAAGAGCTAATCGCCACCAAAACGTAGAAGCTTTATATCGAAGAGAAGAGGCTGATGAGATGGAGCAAAGAATCAATGAGAATTTTAGTGAAAAGCTTAACGAAGGAATTGGCCGGTTAGAGAGGCTTATGACGGAGATGAATCAAAATCGGAGAAGGGTTTCACCAGAATCTAACCATGGGGGTAGTAGAGTCTCACCACATTCCAATCGAGACCGAAGTATTGAAAATGATCAAGGACGTGGGAGGAACGTGAATGATCGCGAATGGAGGAATGTTGATAGAAGGGATGATGGTGGAAGGCGTAATGGTAGTAGAGATGTTGGTGGTCAGAATCGACATCGTTATGCATCTGATTTTGAAGAGGAGTATGATGGTGGTAGTATTCAAGGAAGGGGTCAAGGAAGAAACTATTCTGAGTATGATCACAAGTGGGAATCGGGAATGAAGACAGAAATTCCGGAATTCAAAGGTGGTATGCAAGCGGAGGAGTTTCTAGATTGGGTAGCTAATGTTGAAGAGATTTTTGACTTTAAAGAAGTTCCAGAACATCGTAGAGTGAAGTTGGTTGCTACGAGGCTAAGGGGTAGAGCTTTGGCATGGTGGCAGCAAACCAAGCTTACACGTGAACGAATGGGAAAGTCAAAAGTTGAATCTTGGGAGAAGATGAAGAAATTGATGAAAGCAACGTTCTTACCTTACAATTATCAATCTTTGATGTATCAACGTTTGCAAAACTTGAGACAAGGGACGAAAATTGTGAATGACTATGCTGATGAATTCTATCAACTCATTGCAAGGAATGATATTATGGAAACAGAAGAGCAGCTAACATCTAGATTCATTGGGGGGTTGAGAATGCAGATTCAAGATATGGTTAATATGTTCGATCCAAGATCTGTGGCAGAAGCACATCAGAAAGCGTTGGCTTGGGAAAAACAAGGGAGACGAGGAAGTGGTGTGTTTACTAATTCTAACAATCAAGCGAAGGGTGTTGGAGGAAGTTCTAATGTTTCTAAACCTATCAGTAGACCAGTGGTGAAGGAGGTTGAGAAGACAAGGGTTAACAATGGTTTCAAATGTTACAATTGTCAGGAATTGGGTCATAAAAGCAGTGAGTGTCCAAAGCCAAAGAAGAGAACCATGATTGCAGAAGTTGACGATGAGGATGTTGATGGAGATTGTTCTAATCCAGCTGAGGAGGATGAGCAGGATATTGCGTCAGGAGACGAAGGTTGTAACCTAATGCTGAGGAGATCGTGTTTAACACCGAAGCAGGAAGAAGCTAGTTGGTTGAGGAGTAATATCTTTCAGTCAACATGTACTATTCTGGGGAAGGTGTGTAAGTTTGTAATTGACGCAGGAAGCTGTGATAATATTATTTCAACCGAAGCTGTGACAAAGTTGAAATTGAAGACAGAGAAACATCCGAGTCCATACAAGTTAGCATGGTTGAGAAAAGGAGGAGAAGTGAAAGTGGATAGACGAGTTCGTGTACCATTCTCTATTGGGAAGAAATACAAAGATGAAATATGGTGTGATGTAGTAGAGATGGATGTTTGTCATTTATTATTGGGAAGACCATGGCAGTATGATCGAGCAGTACAACATGACGGTCGGACCAATAGCTACAGTTTTATGTTTAAAGGCACGAAGATTATCTTAGTTCCGAAGAAGAGATCACAAGAAGAAAGTAAGTCCGAAGAAATCGAAGAGCTGAAAACTTTATTATCTTTGAAGGAATTTGTTAAGGAGGTTGAGGAAGAACCAGAAGTATTCTTGTTGATTGGGCGTGAGAGCAGTGAAGAAGTAGAAATTCCTGAAGAAGTTAAACCAGTTTTGAAAGAATTTGACGATGTATTTCCAGAGGAATTACCAACGGAGTTGCCACCATTAAGGGACATACAACATCAGATAGATCTTGTTCCAGGTGCTGTATTGCCACACCGACCACATTATCGAATGAGTCCGAAGGAACATGAAGAATTGCGGAGGCAGGTAGAGGAATTGCTTGAGCAGGGGCATGTGCAGGAGAGTCTGAGTCCTTGTGCTGTACCAGCTTTATTGGTACCCAAGAAGGATGGGACATGGAGGATGTGCACTGACAGTCGAGCATTGAATAAGATTACCGTGAGATATAGATTTCCAATGCCGAGGTTGGATGACTTGTTAGATCAGATAAGCGGAGCTACTTTCTTTTCTAAGATCGATTTGAAGAGCGGATATCATCAAATTCGTATCAGACCAGGAGATGAATGGAAGACTGCTTTTAAAACCAGGGAGGGTCTATACGAATGGTTAGTCATGCCATTTGGTTTATCCAATGCACCAAGTACTTTCATGAGGGTGATGAATCAGATTTTTCGACCGTTCATTGGGAAATTCGTGGTGGTGTATTTCGATGATATTCTTATTTACAGTGGGAGTCCAGAGGAACATTTGAATCACCTTAGAGAAGTGCTGATGGTATTGCGACAAGAACAATTCTATGCTGCAACGAAGAAATGCGTGTTCATGACGCATAGTGTTTTATTTCTGGGGTATGTTGTTTCAGAGAAAGGAATACAGGTTGACCAAAGTAAAGTTGAGGCGATCAGAAATTGGCCGCAGCCCAAGACGATAACGGAAGTTCGTAGTTTTCATGGGTTGGCCTCATTTTATCGAAGGTTTATTCCACACTTTAGTAGTGTGATGGCGCCTGTTACAGATTGTATGAAAGGCAAACAGTTTTCATGGTCAGAGGAAGCAGGGATTGCTTTTGGAAAAATCAAGGAATTGCTGACGTCTGCACCAATTCTAGTGCTACCTGATTTTCAGTTGGTGTTTGAACTACATACTGATGCATCCAAGGTTGGGATTGGAGGGGTGTTGAGTCAGAAGGGGCGGCCTATTGCATATTTCAGTGAGAAGTTGTCAGGAGCGAAGATGCGATACAGTACATATGATGTGGAGTTTTATGCTGTTGTACAATCTATTAAACACTGGAGACATTATCTATTTCAGAAAGAATTTGTTCTATATACTGATCATGAAGCATTGAAGCATTTGCAAGGGCAAGATAAGATTTCAGCGAGACATGCATCGTGGATTGCATATCTGCAACAGTTTACTTTTGTTGTGAAACACAAGTCAGGGGTGACAAATCGTGTGGCTGATGCTTTGAGTAGGAGGAGTCATTTGTTGACTACGCTAAAGGTTGAAGTGACGGGGTTTGAAATATTGCCAGAGTTATTCACTGATGATCCTTACTTTGCAAAATTTGTTGAAAAAGTCAAGGAGGGAGAGACGGATGATTTCGTGATGGTAGATGGTTTTCTTTTCAAAGGAAATCGATTGTGCATTCCGGAGGGTAGTCTGAGAATGAAGATTATCAAGGAGTTACATGAAGAAGGACATGTTGGAAGAGACCGTACCTTACAGTTGATTTCACAGTCCTACTTTTGGCCATCAATGAGGAAAGAAGTGGAGAGGTTTGTTGAGCGTTGTCATATCTGTCAAGTTTCGAAAGGAACTGCGACTAATGCGGGTTTATATATGCCGTTACCAGTACCAACTAAACCATGGGTTGATGTGAGTATGGACTTTGTGTTGGGTTTGCCGAGAACGCAGCGTGGTAATGATTCCATTTATGTGGTGGTTGACAGATTTTCGAAAATGGCACATTTCATTGCTTGTAAGAAGACGGCAGATGCGGTTCATGTTGCTCAATTGTTTTTCAAGGAGATCTATCGCCTTCATGGATTGCCAGAATCTATTGTGTCGGATAGAGATACTCGATTTCTGAGTCACTTTTGGTTGAGTTTGTGGAAAATGGTGGGAACAAAGCTGAAGTTTAGTAGTGCTTATCACCCGCAAACGGATGGACAGACTGAGGTGGTTAACAGATCATTGGGAAACTTGTTGAGGTGTCTTGTTCAAGATAATCTGAGGAGTTGGGATGTGAAGTTATGCCAGGCAGAATTTGCTCATAATCATGCTGTGAATCGAAGTACTGGGTTCAGTCCATTTCAGATTGTCTATTCGAGCTTACCGAAAGGACCGTTGGATTTAACCGCGATACCACATTCAAAGGGGACAATTAAGAAAGCCGCTGATTTTGTTGAAGGGCTGACGGAGTGTCATAAAATCGTTCAAGAACGATTAGAAAAAGCAAATGAGAAGTATAAACAATCTGCAGATTTGAAACGATGAAATGTTGAGTTTAATGAAGGTGATTTGGTTTATGCAGTGTTGACGAAAGATCGTTTTCCGGTGGGAACATACAATAAATTGAAAGCACGAAAGATTGGTCCAGTTGAAATTTTAAAGAAGATCAATGAAAATGCTTATAAATTGAAACTGCCAAATGATGTGTACACGTCAGACGTATTCAACGTTAAGCATATCATACCGTATCATGGAGAAGAGTTTGTTGTGGATGCAGAAATTACAAATTCGAGGTCGAATTTCTCTCAGCCTGGGGAGGATGATGCAGCCCAGAAAGTTGAAGACATAGGTCGTGTGCGACCTATGATGCTGGTAAGTCGGGTACGACTTAAGAAGGAAGCCACCGAGTCAAGATTTGGTAAGAAATGGTGGAAAAGTGAAGTTCTAGGTCGCAACCGACCTAACAAAAGCTTTAAGTCGTCCCAACGACTTAGTGAAGATCGGCAACGACTTAGTGGGAGGGTGCGAGTTAACGAGAGGTTGGAACGACTTACCGGGTTAACATGTCTACGACCTACCGAGTTACGAAATAAGAAAACAGAGCAAATTGGTGAAGTATTAGGTCGTGGATGACCTATTGAAGCAGGAGTTAAGTCGCAAGGCTTAGGTCGCAAGGACTTAGGTCGCGAAGGCTTAGGTCGCATAAAGCTTAAGTCGCAAAGGTCTGATGCCGCTTTTATCTTAAGTCGCGAAGTCCTGGAAACCATTGATGTGTCTGCCGAGTTAATCTCTGCCTTTGATTCCTGATGCCGCTTTGTTTTAGGTCGCAAACTACGGATGCCATCCATTCTTTAAGTCGCTGACATATGATGACCGTTGATGTCTTTAAGTCGTTGATGCCGCCTATTTTTAAGTCATTGAAGCCTGGTGCGTTGATTCTTCTACGAGTTAATCTAGGTCGTTGGTTTGTAAGTCGTTGTATGCTGTACTAAGTCGCTGCCGACTTAAGTTGTGTCGCTGTATTGTACTGTTATAAGTCGTAGGTCGTCTGGGTTCATAGGTCGACTGTTGTTAAGTCGGAACCGACCTAAGTACTTGTAATATTTTTAAGCTTTTTCTGAACTGTGTTGTAAATAGTATGCGACTTATGTTAAGTCGGAGATGTGATAAGTCGGTTGCCGACTTATGACTTGTACTTTTTCTGTGTTGGTGTGTTGTAGTCTATAAATAGGCAAGTGAAGTCATTTGTAAAGGTTGTTGAATATTGAATAAAATTCTCTTTTGATTGCTTTGTGCTTTCATTCCAAATTGGTAGTTGAGTGTAATCTCCTATCTCCTCTTTCGGTTAATCGAGTGCGCTCGATTCAACGATTGTAGAAGCCGATTCGCGGAATCAAGCGCGCTTGATCAATGCTTGAAGAATTGAAGATCTTTGAACCCGGTATCGTGCGCGATCAACGAGTTCGAGATAGCTAGAGTTCGGTATCTTCGGATCAACGAATTCGGGCAATTCAGCATTCATCAATCCATCGACTGCTACATTCAACGATCTACATTGTTTTGAATTATCCGCTGCGCCACTTCTTATCAGGGTCCGTCACCTGACTTTTGGCTAACTACTTTAGCATAGTAGTTTTGTTAGTATACATTTGAGATAGAGACTTCTTTTTGTATATTTATTCTTTTGTCTAGTACTTATAACTATTCTTTTGTGATGTAGTGGATCTTGTATGATCACTATTTTGATGTACACCTTTATGTGTTATATTCATATCTAATTACGCCTTTGTGATATGAATATCTGTGACTGATTTGTGTTATGCTTATTTCTATATTTGTTTCCGAAGTCCACATAGCCACTGTGTGGTAGCTTTGAGTTTGTATTTGATATGTCGGATTTCCTCTTGAAATGAAATGTAAGTTATATTATTTGACATATCGGTACTCACACAAAGCAATTACATAGATGGTCGCTCCTCAACAGCCTTATTCTTCATGCTAGTCGATGGCATTACCTCGTAGTGTCCTTGGCTAGTGTGAGTATAGAGGTGAGGCATCACACTCCTCATCTTCCTCTAATGAAATAGTGGTTAATTTTCCTTCTCCTACGTCTAAAACCCATTTTGAAATTTTGCTACTTTCTCAAACTCATTTTGTTTGTTGTACAAGTTTTTAGATGCATGTTAGTGTTAGTTTTCTCCATGAGTACGATACAAAGAAGTAGATATAATACGCATGTTAGTGAACAAAACTTTACAATTTAAGTTCTTTATTTTCTATTCGACTTTTAAATATAAAAAATTGGAGTGAAAAAAGATTCATATTTAAAAGAAAAAGGCGGTGCAAACCACAGATAAGTTTAAAATCCATACTTTACACACTCTTTCCTAATTCATTTTCTTTTAGAACCCTTCGTCGCAACAAACAGAAATTAGAAAGTAAAAGTCAAATAGAACATAAATAATTCATATTGCAAATAACAACAAATTAAATTCTACTATATTAGCATAAAACAATTAAGATTCCAATCAATTCAAGAATTAACATTTTACGGAGGAATTTTGGATTTTTAAATTTAAGGTTTTCGTATACAAAAATCATCAAGGCATAAAACAAATCCAAATATTAACTGCACAAACTATTAAAAAGAGAAAAACTAAAATTTGCACCCACAAATAGTTTTCTCCTAACTCCTTTGAATTTGATTCCATGCTTTCGCCAATTTCCTCCTCTAGTTATCTTCTTTTTAATATATAATAATTCATTTGTATATAGATTATATCCAAAATTCATATATTAGGAAAGAATAGAAATAAAGAAACATACACATATCTTAAATTTTGTTCATTTTCCCTTTAACCCGATTGATTTCTTCCTAAAGCTTGAATCTCGAATCTAGAAAGTGTTGTTGAGGAGGAAAGAAACAGACAGAGTTTTGCTAGCGTACTAATTTTTCTTGTGAATAAAAGTGAGGGGCCTAGCCACTTATTTATAGTGGTTAGAATGTATCTAGACTGTACGATCAAAATCGGTTTAAAGTAATAAAGTCCAGGCCGTTCAGGCCCAAGCAAAGCCTAGCAGCCACTCTTTAACCGGTCCAGCAGCCTTTCTTAGGCGGTCGACCGGCCAATATAAGTGGTCGACCGACCTTCGTCCCCTGGCCCAAATTTATTGTTGAACGTTAATTTTTTACGTTATATTATTTCTTTCCCTTAATTACCATTCCGTTAACATTTGCTTCAACATTAAGTCTACTACATAACGTTTCAATAGTTATTACCCTTTTTAAATTTCAAACGTTAACATTTTATTAATTTTAAATTTAAATTTGTTCAAATTATTTTAAATTCGAAGTCTTCAAATGTCAATAACTTCCCTATTTGAAGTCGCAAAACTTCATATATAAAAGTTGCTCAAAAAATTACCACAAATATAATGGTGTAGTTTTCATGGCCAAATTTCGACGTTTGTAAAATTATTACTTTTAGCCTTGATTATTAATTGATTAATTTTTTATTAATTTTTACGGGGTGTTAGATTCTCCCCCCTTAAAAGAATATCGTCCTCGAAATTACTAAGGGGCAAATAGTGTAACGCGCACTCTATAACTATGTTATACAACCATCTGCTCAACTAAAAATCAATATGATTATGTATGCAACGTACTATAGGTGAGCTTAACCTTAGCGTGAATGCGAGATCATGACATATAGCTATGTATGCAAAACATCTTAAATATGTATAAGATTTTATATAAGTGAAATAATAGTAAAAAGTGTGGCAACCATCCCCTACCATCTAATATGGCAAACACGATGCAACCAAAACCTATACATAGAGAGAAAATTTACCAGAGAAAAGCTCAGGATGAGAAGCCTTTATCTTCTCTATTGTCTCTCATGTGCTTTCTGTCGGATTATCTCCACATTGCACTCGGACCAACCTAATTTCATTCTTACGAAGCTTTCTAACTTAGTGCTCCACTATACGTGCGGTGGGATGGAGTGCTATCAGCTCCATCTCTATATTTACTAACTGATCAGGCCCTACTATAGTGGCAGTATCGTGCAGATATTTCCTCGAATGTGATACATAGAAAACACTATGGACTCTCTCTAACTTAGCTGAAAGCTCTACTCGATACGCAAGTTTCTCTACCCTTTCCAAAATCAAGAAATGTCCAAACAAATCTTGAAGCCTACTTCGTCAATGTTCCAAACCTCATAACCTTTCTAAGAGGGGAAACCTTAACGAATACCATATCTCCAACCGAAAACTCTAACTCATTTCTTCGCTTGTTAGCATAGGACTTTTGTCGATCCTCGACGACCTTCATTCGCCATCTAATCACCTTAACTTTTTCCATGGTCTCACGGATCAAATATGATCCAAGTAAAATTTTATCGGTGTTTCCCACCAACAATTAGGTGGTTTGCACGTCCTCTCGTATAAGGCTTCAAAGTGTGCCATATCAATCGTCACCTAATATCTATTATTGTAAGTGAATTCTACTAAGGGTAAATGATGCTCCCAATGTCCTTCAAAATCCATGATACAAGCTCTTAATAAATCCTCTAAAATTCTGTTCAACCTTTTTATCTGTTCGTCGGTCTGCGGATGGTAAGCAGTACTAACATTCAACATCGTTCCTAAGGTTGATTTCAAATTCATACAAAATTCACTAACAATGCTAACTGGAACTCCATGCACTCGTACCACTTCTTTGATATAAATTTGCATTCGATATGTCGTCGTCCTATTACTCCTTATTGGAATAAAGTGGGCATTTTTAGTGTACCTATCCACTATAACCCAAATAGATTCATTCTCTTTGACTTCTAGGCAATCCATCTATAAAGTCCATCGATATATACTTCCATTTTCAAATTGGTACTTCTAATGGCAATAACAGACCTCCGGGATTCCCTTCTTCCGCTTTTATCCTTTATCACGTTAAAGATTTAGCAACATATTCCTCTACTTGCCTCTTCATCCCCGGTCGATATAAAATCCGCTTCATATCCCTATACATCTTATCTCCATGGGGATGAATAGTCATTTTAAAGTGGTGGCACTTTGCCTGTACTTCCTCTTGAACATCTTCCAATACTGGAACATATAGCCACCTATCTCTCTTAGCCATCCTCTTTCGTCGATCGAATACCTACAATGTGGGGGAAATGCTCTCCCCTACCTAACTTGTCCAAAATGTCAACTGTTGTCACATCTCTCTTTTGTTCTTCACTAATGTGGTCTATCAATGTTGGTCTTACATCCATAGCCGCTAGATAAGCTAGAATGAATTCTGATGGTGGTTGGAAATTGAAATTCAAGAGAAACTCCAACTTTCTTCACCCACATATAGCACCAAGAGTAGCATGCCTCTAGCTTAGGGTGTCAGCAACAACATTCCCTTTCCTAGGGGTATACTGAATTTCAAAGTCATATGATACTATAAACTCCATCCACCTCTACTGTTTAATATTCAAATCTTTTGGGAAAATAGGTATTTAAGGGATTTGTGGTCGATGAATAACTCAAACATTTCTCTCAAAAAATAGTGCCTCCACATCTTCAAGGCGAATATGGTAGCCACTAACTTCAAATTATGAGCGGAATACCTCTTCTCATGGTCCTTCAACTGCCTGCTTGCATAGGCTACTACTTTGCCTTCTTTCATAAGAACAGCTCCTAACCCTGTACCACATGCATCGGTATAAACGGTGAAAGGCTTCGACCCATCCGGAATAGTTAGCACTAGTGCACTAGTCAACGGCTCCTTCAACTTTTCAAAGGCTTTCGTTCATTTCTCATCCCATGCAAAGAATAAGTTTTTCTTAGTTAGGCGAGTCAATGGTACTTCTAACTTTACAAAGTCCTTGATAAATTTCTTATAGTACCTAGCCAAACCAAGTAAACTCCTAAATTGGGTAGCATTACTCGAAATCTTCCAGTCTTGAATAGCTTCTACCTTTGCAGAGCCAACCACTAACCCTTTCTCGAAAACAATGTAATCGAGAAACCTTACTTCCTTCCTTCAAAAATGACACTTTTAGAATTTGGCTTTCAGTTGATGTTCTCTTAGAGTCTCTAGTACCTCACTTAAGTGATCCTCATGCTCAACCTCACCTTTAGATAATACTAGAATATTATCTACAACACTATGATGAACTTATTCAGTTGCCTCCTAAAGACCCTCACTCGCATTTCGCAATAAGGCCGTATAAGAAAAACTTTTTATTTCACCTTTTATTATGGATTAATTTCGATAATTGTCCTTAACTTCCTTTATATAGGGTTTGGTGTTATTTATTAACCTATTTGTTCTGTATGTTATGATTTATACGTTACTAATATATTTATACTTATGTAAATTTCAGGCTAACTAGTTTGTATTAAATATTCCTTAGCATGCGTAAAAGTATTTCTAAGCTAATGTTTTTCACTTGCTACGCAAGTTGTTAATATAATCTAAATGTCGGAATTCCCATACCCATGCAGGCCCCAGTCCAATACAACAGTTTATACAATAGGTAATATCGCGGTTTAAATTAGCTAACAAAACAGACTTGTGTGTGTGTGTGTGTATCCAAAAGAATGGAATCAAAACATCCAACTTATTTTACATTAACATGGTAGAATTAACGCCTCTATTTCAAGGGAACAAAACTTTATAATTTAAATCCTTTATATTCTATTCGACTTTTAAATGTATAAATTGGAGTGAAAAATGATTCATATTTACTTTAATTACAAAAACAGGATGTGAAAAATACAGATAGGATAAAAATTCATACTTTGCATACCCTTTCCTAATTCCTTTTCTTTTAGAACCCTTCATCACAACAAACAAAAATTGGAAAGTAGAAGTCAAATAGAACATAATTTATTCATATCGCAAATAATGGCAAATTAAATTCTACCATATTAAAATAAAACATATAAGAATTCAATGAATTCAAGAATTAATATTTTATGGGGGAATTTTAGGATTTTAAATTCAAGGTTCATATACAAAACTCCCCAAGGCATAAATCAAATCCAAAATATAGCGGCACAAACTACTAAAAATAAAAAAACTAAGATTTCCAATCATGGATAGCTTTCCCATACTCCTTTGGATTTGATTCCATGCCTTCGCCAATTTCCTCCTCCAATTATCTTCTTTTTAGTATATAACAATTTATTTGTATATAGATTAGATTTAGAATTCAGAGATTAGGGAAGAATAGAAATAGAGAAATATATGTATAGCTAAAATTTATTACATTTCCTTTTAATCCGATTGATTTCTTCCCTAAAGCTTGAATCTCAAATCTAGAAAGTTTTATTGAGGAGGAAAGAAACTGGCAGAGTTTTGCTAGCGTACTAAATTTTCTTTTGAATAAAAGTGAGGAGGCTAGCCTCTTATTTATAGAGGTTAGAATGGGGCTGAATTGTACAATCAAAGTCGGTTTAAAATAATAAAATTCGGACCATTCAAACCTAAGGAAACCCTAGACAACTCTCTTTAGTCGGTTGACCGACCTTCCTTGGGCAATCGACCGGCCCAGTATAGGCAGTCAACCGGCCTTCGTTGTAACACCCCGCAATTTTCAATGATCGAATATTTAAACAATAAATTTATATATTACATCGTTAAGTAGTAGTATGCCTCTTATACTCGACTTTTCACAAAAGATCGAATTAGCACTTGAGACCACTTCAGTTGAGTCTGAATCGATGTTTCGAACTTGTTTGAGTATAAGGATCGATATATTTCGGTCGACGGATTTTCAACTGGTAGCCTACGTTCGATTTATAGATCCAAAAGGCTAGCTTTTGTATATGATTAAATTGGGTCCCGAAAACTTTTCCATTGGATCTAGAATGGCATTTAGAGCTTGTTTGAGTATAAGGTTCGATATGTTTGGAGTTCGAAATTTTCGGAGATGAATAGTGATTTTTGGGAAAAGAGATGAATTTGGGCTAAGTCCACTTACCTAGCCTATATGAAATTAAACCCTTCAAAATTTCATTCTTACTTTCATTTCCATGTTCACTATTCTTTCTCTCCTCTAATTACCCCTTAATCCTCTATTAATCCCCTAGCCCTAAACCCTCCAAATAAAATTCCTAAATTCAAACAAAAAGCACCATAATTCCTCTCTTCCAATTCTCTAAAAACCCACGAAGGAATTAGCTTGAATCATATTTTGGAGAGAGATCTCAACTTTAAAGTTAGCTTGGAGATGGGTTTTGGTGATTAGAGCTTGATTTAAGAAAAGAGAAGGTGAGTGGGATGATTCTCCTTGTCAGTTTATGTGTTATACTTCGTATTCTCGTTTATTGCTTAATATTGATTCATGTGAAGTGATTTGGAGAATGATTGGGTTAGTTTATAAACATGTTTTCCTTAGCTAATTAATTGTTTATGACCCTAATACTATGTTTTGAAAATAGATAGTAAACCCTAAATTTGATTTGGGTTAATTGGGTGACTATTTGTGATGTTATTGTTTGATTTGGGATTAATTAAGTAGTGTAATGATGCGCATGTCATTAGTAATAGCTAGGTAATCTATTTGAATTGATTTGCAAAAAGGTTGGTAAGCTAATTATGGGTTTTGGGAGTTCTATACCCCTTATTAAAATAATTAGAGACCCTATAAGTCTTAATTAGTGTTTATAAATGGTTTCATGATTTTATAAATGAGGTATATATTTTATAAAATCGATATGAGATTTTATAAAATAGTAAAATAATGAATACTTGATTTTCAATGAGGAGAAGTAAGGATTTTAAAGGTTATAAGGTGATTATAAGCTAGTGTGATATTTTATAAAATGGTTTATGATTTTATAAAATGATATAAAAAGATATTTCACTCATATTAGAAAGATTACTAAAATAAGCAATAATTGTAGAAATTGTTGAATTGCCTATTGGATATACATGTGTGTATACGTGCACAAGCGGGTATATGTATGTGTGTATTCAGAGTTAAGCAACGATCAAAACAACTCTAGTGTTGTAGCTAGAATTGGGATGAGAGTTGTGTTTGTAAGAGATAAATATTTGTGTAATAGATTGTATATGCATATGGGAATGTCCATATATGTATATGGTCATGTTATGAGCGATCTCATGTAACCATAGCGACCACCTGATGCGCTAAATTGCATGGGAAAGTGTCGGGTCGAGTAATCATCCGAGGAAGCTCATTTGCAATTGTTTAGTTATATAGAAATATTATTGAATATAACTTCATTGTGGGCATTTCATGTAGCCATAGCGACCACCGTGTGCGCTAAGTTACGTGAGAGTGTACCGGGTCGAGTAATTGCCCTGGTGAAGCCTGGAAATGTGAATGGCTAAGTTAATGTGTGTTTGCGTGAACGTTATTGCATAAGCATGCACGAAGAGGTGTATCGACACACATGTGAGCTACACACAAAGAAAAGAAATCCTAATTATATAAATTCATGGTTTGAGACCTCTAAATTGAAGAGAATCTCGCCACAGTCGCAACGGAAGAAACGGCGAGTCGTTCGGAGCTACGAATCAAAAGTTATGGCCGTTTGAAGGTTGATTCTACAAACAACAACATTTCTCAAACGTCTGCGATACTTGTCAGACATCTGAGATGAACCTGGGGACAAACAACAACACCTCTCAGAAGTTCGAGACAATGTCACAGACGTCTGAGGCCCGCTATTTAAGTTTTTCAATCGAAATTTCAAAATACGATAACTTTCTCATACGGCCTCGGATTGAAGCACCATTTAGACTAATGTTCAACTCGAGGGCTACTATCTAGGAAAGTTTGGTAGGTTTTGGAGTACTGTGATTTTGGAACACATGTGGGACCCATCTTGGCATGTATTTCAAGACTGGTGATTTTTAGTATACCGGGAGGGTACATCGGGAGAGTATTATGACATTAGAGTCATGCATTCGATTTGGAATGCGGTCTGGGTTAGTATGGGGTTTTGTTAGAGTTTTCTGGTGGGTTTTGGGCCGTGGCGACTGGAGCCATGCGTGGCGATCCTATACTATTCTGATGATAGTAGGCTGGGGTATAGTGTCTCCTTGTAGCAAGTCATCTAGGCTTTTATATGATAGTAGGCTGAGAATTTGAGTTACTCGGTAGTAAGTCATATACGTTTTCGATGATAGCGGGTTGAGGCATAGAGTCTCCCAGTAGCGAGTCATCTAGGTTTTTATATGTAGCGGGCTGAGACTTAGAGTTCCTCAGTAGTGAGTCATATACGATTTATGATGATAGCGGACTGAGACATCGAGTTCCTTGGTAGCGAGTCATCTGCGATTTCGATGATAGCGGGATGGGACATTGAGTTCCCCAGTAGAGAGTCATCTACGATTTGGTCTTAGTAGTAGTGACCATACGCATTATGGTGTACCTATTTGGCTTTAGCCGTATGGACTATGCGCGTTGGGGTGTATTTTATCGATCTTAACAGTAGAGATCATGGTTTTAGGATCATGGTTTGGTCATGAGGGATGGTACTGTATTATTAGTAGTTTTTGGGCTAGTGTAGTGCAATGAAATATCGTGCTAACTTGTTGTTATAGGAGAAGAGCAGGTTATGGTATGATCTCCTACTTTTGAGATGGATTTATTATACCTGTTTATAGGCAGTTCAGATTTCGCCTGAGCCATGTTTGTGGAAAGGGCTGGCTGGGATTTAGTTATTCCTGTCTATTTGTATGTAGTTTTAATATATAGTATTTTGAGATAGTTCCCCTCACACCAGGCTTTATGTCTGACACGCGTTTTGTCTTTGTCTGCTTATGTCATGACAACTCTCGGGTGCTCGATTGAGTAGTTCAGGAGTTAGGTGCTTTTGGGGATACGCTAGCAGAGTATGCAGCTGGAGCATTTTAGAGGCATGACATCGATATTTTGAGATATATATGCTTGTTATTTTATTGTACATGATAGACCTGTTATTTATATATGAGACTGTTATATCAGATATTTATTCGGAACTCTATGCTTTTGGAGTTGATGTGTTTTGACTATTCTTTTTTGATATTTATTTATCAGTTGCTTTCGCCGGTGTAGTCTCTTATATATGCTATTATTCTATCTTGTTCATGTATATCTAGTATATTATATGTTGTCAATCCATTGTGAGATCTTAGCGATGTCGTAGTTTAGTGTTTTACTCTAATTTTACCCTGACAATCTGTCTTTTTTGGTATTTGAAAGTAAAGCGATGTTGTAAAGCACCAACTTTTAGGTATTACGAAGGGCAGGTCGTTATATTTTTCTGTGGCCAAAATTTATTAGTGGACGCTAATATTTAACATTATATTACATCTTTCCCTTAATTACCATTCTGTTAATGTTTGCTTCAATGTTAAGTCTACTACTTAATGATAATTTATTAATTTTAATTTTAATTTTAAATTTGTTTGAGTTATTTTAAATTTGAAGACTTCAAACGTCAATAGCTTCTCCATTTGAACCCCGATCGCGAAACTTTATGTATGAAAATTTCTTAGAAAATTGCCACGAACATAATAGTGTAATATTCATGGCCAAATTATTAAGTTTGTAAAATTTTCATTTTCCCCTTATTATTAATTTATTAATTAATTTTTAATTTTTACGGGTGTTACAAAACCTTTCCCTCAATAAATAATGTCTCCATGACTTCAAAGTAAATACAATAGCTGTCAAATCCAAGTCTTGAGTCGGGTAATTCTTCTCATGCTACTTCAATTGACTACTCGAATAAGTGACAATATTGCCTTTTTGCATCAGGACTGCTCCTAATCCGATGCCACATGCATCAGTATAAATTGTAGGCTCATCCACCCCATTTAGAAAACCTAAAACTAGAGCGCAAGTCAATAATTTCTTCATCCTAACAAAAGCCGATTCACTTTTGTCATTCCAAAGGAAAGGCTGGTTCTTCTTGGTCAGAAAAGTAAGAGGTGTGGTGACCTTTGAGAAGTCCTTAACAAAATTTCAATAATACCCGCAAGACTAAGAAAACTTCTAATGTTGGTAGCATTCTCCAACACCTTCCAATCTTGCACCGCTTATATCTTACTAGGATCTACAGAAATACCCCTCTCTGACATAACATGCTCTATAAATCTCACCTCCTCCTACAAGAAATGGCACTTGGGAAACTTCGCCTTAAGTTAATGACATCTCAAAGTCTTCGATGCTCTCCTAAGATGCACTTGGTGCTTCTCCTCACTTCTAGAATATACCAATATATCATCCACAAATACAAGCGCACTCTTATTAAATTGGTCTTTGAAAACCCTACTCATAAGATCAACAAAATAAGCCAGCGCATTGGTCAGCCCAGATGGAATGACCCTCCACTCAAAGAACCCATCCAGATTCCTAAAAGTAGTCTTCACAATATTGTCCTCTGCTGCCCTTAAATGGGGAAAACCCATGGCAAGATCCAGTTGAAAAAATATCCTTGCACCGCTCAACTGATCAAATAGATCATCTATGTGGGGAAAGGGAAACTTATTCTTCCTAGTATGCTTGTTCAACTACTGATAGTTGACACAAAGCCTCAATGATCCATCAGCTTTAGTAGCAAAGAAACCACCGCTCCCCAGTCAGATGTACTCTTTTGAATAAAACCCATCACTAACAAATCTGGAGTTTGAACCTAAAGCTCATGCCGCTCCTGGGGCGCCATGCGCTTAATGACCATAATCGGTGGTTTGGCATCTTTCTCTGAATCAATACGAAACTCTGTCTCCCAAAGGGAAGGAAATCCTACCACCTCCTCAAAAACATCATGATACTCCCAAATAATAGGAACAAATGATAACTCATCTGTAGAAGTGGAAAGAGAATAAAGACAACTGCTCATCACTGCACTACTTGGCCCATATCGTATCTTAAGCCTCTTCCCATTACTATCTCCCAAACTAACTCGTCATCCCATATAATCAAGGACAACACTACCATTTAATCCATACCCAGAATAAGACCATAACCAAAATAAACCCCAAGACATAGGCAACACAAGTGAATCACGATCCATATGCCTCTAAAGTAACACCACAACATATAGAGCTAAGACTTATTGAATCCCTAACAGGGTTAGACACCACAAGAGGGTCCTGAATAATACTAGAAGCTAAATGCAAACTATCAACCAAGATACTAGAAATAAAAGAGTGTGAATCCCCAATGTCCAAAAAAACGAATATGCACATCGAAAATAAAGTTCATACCTTCCAACGTGCCCTTGCCGTTTGGATGAGGAGGAACCCTGCTTAAACTAAAAGCAACTGCCAAGGCATAAGCCTTCACTATCGGTCCAACCCTACGCTGAGTCTTGCAGTTCTTCAGATGCCCCATCTGATCACAGTTGTAACATTTCGAACCTCCTAAGTTCATGCTACAATACCCTTGCATATGCTCATTTCGATTGCACCTCCTACAAGTAAATTTCCCTTCCGCTCAGCCACTACGTCCGTCTTCCTTACTACCTTCATCCCTACTACCGAAGTAACTGAATGCGCACTCTCATACCTGAGTGCCATCTCCATTAGGTTTTCAAAAAAGGCACCTATTAGAATATGACTACTAACATGATCCCACAAGGATGGACCCAAACTTGCTGCAAACCTTCCTACCTTCTTGGCTGAAGTATCTATCATATGACTACAAACTTCCCCAAGAAGTTGAAGTGACTCACATAAGCTCAAACGGATAAATTCCCCTTCCTTAGATGGAAGAATTTCTCTATCTATGCGCCTCTCTCCATCCTAGAAATAAACTGGGCCCCAAACCTCCTCTTGAAGTCCTCACATGTGACCGCCTCTTCCGGCCGCAATAACCAACTCTCACCAAGATAGTGCCTCTCTCTGAAGGTGTCGAGAAGCAATCCTCCTCTAGGACATACCAACTAAGTCCATATCACTAAAGATCCTATCATAAGCACGAAACCAAGCATGGGTCTCGGCGAACGCCTCAGTGCCAACAAAAGAATTAACACTCAAACCGATGAAGTCTTGGCATAACTTCGGGAGATCAACAACTTGCGGTACTACCACAATAGTAGCGCCTTCATTTCCACCTCCTACCACAACCTCCGGGATACCCATAACATGAAGAGTGTCTCATGGTATGGTTTGTAAATATCGGCGAAACTAGTTGGTAATTTCTGCCCCATCGGTCGCGGCTCTCGCTCCTCTAGCTGTTGATGCCCTAGTATCTCAACCACCTTTGCCACTCATAGTAGCAAACCTGAAATGGAGATACACTTTAGCAACCATACAAGAGTATTTTGCAGGAGAAAGAATTAAATGAAAGCTTAGATGGTAAAATGTAACAAATAATAAGTATGCACTCTAATTGCTTCCTAATTACTACCGGTTCGATTAACCATAAGCACCGATATCAAGTTTAACGATCCGCTTTTTGCAGTTCCCAAAATATATGCCGATCAACACATATATTTGAAATACCATGAAAGACAAAAGGACATAAAAATTTAAACTTGATTAAACTCTAAATTTCGACATGACTATTGCGCAATTCGAAGTGGAAAACAACAATATATAATATGACAAGTATATAAAAAATCACATGGAGACATAAACAATCCACACCGGATCAACTGATACTATATATGTATAAAGAGATAACTGAATACATAAAACTAATAGATTCATATACAAGTACATTAGTCTACAACAACTCCATACATACGGGATATCGAATGAATACAACAACATAATACATAGCCATATATATGAATGATACATCTACTCCCTATAGTCATACACGAACTACTCATAAACATAAGAAAATCTCCAAAATCCAAAGGTCTAGCTCCCTAACCAGCATGCCAAAATACCCTATCGCTCTGACTACTCTGATAAGAGTAATCACAAGCCCAAATAGGAAATACAAGAAGGGAAACGAGTGTAGACACAGGTCTGGTAAGGGAAACTAGCCTCAAAGTATCGTAATTAAGTGTGAATATACATCCTAACATGCAATGAATCTGAATAGAAATATCTCTAGTTAAAACATCTATTATAACTATTTAATACTAACAGAGTGAATAGACCAATGCAGAGGTAATGCTGCATCCCATGGTCAAAGGTGTTTTATACTTCTTAAATCTCAGTCCAACTGAATTATAAGATAAGTATAACAATAACGGTACTTTCTAATCAAAGCATCACATACTCCATGCTAAAATACAAATATCTATACCCGATACCAATACCGAATTTCCATTAATTACCAAAGAGACCTATCAGAACTACAACTAACTTGTGGACTATTCCAAAAACCAAAACCTCAAAAGAAGTTGGCTTATAGGTCCTATCGTAGCACTCAATCGTACCACAGAATAGTATATGACCTACTCTAGAATGGCGTCGTCATCTCTCTCCGACGCTGCTCCGGAACCACTATGCAGGTCATGTGCCTCAATGGAACAATGGATTCCTTTTACAAAGTCGATATCGTCATATTGTCTATGGATAGATAATCCGGATTCAAGTTACCCCATACTATTGAACTTCATTAAAACTCTGAAGCCCTCATAAAGATAGCTCATTCTCATAGCTTTGCCTGCGAAACCTGGAAGCCCTTCAAGTCCAATTAATTTCTCCAGAAAACGAACCTTGAAACCTTCGAAAAGTGAACCTTGAAACCCTGATCTACATGGAAACCCTGCAGGATGATGCTCGCTTGGCTCTGCCCTAAGGCGATGCCAGGCATTGCCTATAACAGGTAGTGCTAATGCGCTACCTGTAATAGGCAGTGTCGTGCACTGCCTTTACAGTCAGTGCAAATGCGTTGCCTTTTTAGGCGGTGCTAGTGCAATGCCTTTTGAGGCAGTGCAGGTGCACGACTTTGACCGAAGGGCTGTGAAGTTAATGCCTCGCTATTACCCTGCTATAACCCTGTTATATCTCGTAGCGGATTTCTACCGCTACGATTTTTCCATATAGCCCCAAATATAGCCTTTCCGCTTTAAGCCCCGCTATTTCCACTATATCCCGTTATTCCCGCTATATTCCGCTATTTCCGCTATATCTTTTTAAAAGAATGAATTGAAAAATGACATTTATACATTATAAAAATTATGAAATTAATTTATTTAATTGAATTTTTAATATATTTTCAGAAATGAAACTACTCTGATATTCTACTAAATTCAATTATGTTATATAATAGTTTTACGTTTATTTACAGTATATTCGCATATGTTTTTATTTAAAATTATTTATGTATTAATTATAATTCAATTGAATGTTAATTTTACATTTAATTACCATTTATATATTTGTAAAAACATTAAGTATGAGTTTTATATGCTATTTTAGATCATCCGCTATATCCCGCTATATCCTCGTTGTATCCCTGCTATAACTTTTTGCACCTCCACCGCATTGAATCTGCCGAGCGCTTTAACTGCACAGCCGAAGGGGGTGGGGTGTTTTCTTCAGCCACCTAGGGGAGGTCTAAACTATGTTTTTGCCTTTTGAAATCCAAAATTTCCAGTATTTTCTTATTTTGATGATTTTTCCTATTCTACCTCAACAAATTTTAATTAATTATTTCGTTTTCAAACTTAACATTTAAAACTTTTACTGATCATTCAAACTCGTTTATCATTGTTAATGGATAGTTTTTATTAATAATACAACTTGATCACTATTGTATACAAACACTTTTAACAATCACTATAACTCGGTTATCATTCTAAATTTACACTTCCATCCATTATTTCAGCATGTTTTACTTCATTAGCAAGCCTACTCATTTCATAGCTTACTAACTCATTATAGTTCAATCCACACTTCATCAAATATGAGATTTATCATTTTACTATCATTAGCAAGCTCTAATCATGATTAATGCAATGGGCAAATCAACCAAGCTACTAGCATAACTTCATTACTTATTAAAAAAATCACTTTTAATAATATAAACCTTCTTCATCTTCTTGACCAACATTTATTGAAGCTATATGTAACGACCCACTTTACCGTACGGTTTAAGCTGAAAATAAACCACACATGTCCAACCCAAATTGAATGGGAAAGCGGATAGTTAGGGAAAAAGAAAGAAGACAAGAAGACAAGAAGAACTAAACAACATAGAATCTCACAGCGGAACGAATAATTTATAATAGACAGCAAATCTTTACATAAAACAAAATGTGATATATGTATATACAAACATCAATCAGAGTTTACTAACCTATTTCAGCCCGGACAGTTATAACAACATGTCCTCATAATTGCTGAATAATATACAACAATGAAAGCAACGGAAAAATAATAATCATGTACGTGAATATGTCTTTGGGCCTCCAGCTTTCCTCCTGAAGCTCCAAACATCCAAGTAAACCTGGAAATATGCTTGGTCTGACCCAAGCCTTATAGGAAAACAACGCCCGGATCAGTCTGGTAAACCAGCGTGAGAAACACAATCAAATGGATTCTTAAAGTTTAATCAACCTTTTGAAAACAAAGATATCTCATAAGACCACGTCGCACATAAACATGGATGGGTTTGTACCTTACGATAACCAAAACCTTTTTATAGAAAATCCAATGATATTATAATAATGTCTAATGGCGAAAATAACAATAATCAAGTAGTTATGATGCTCGTGAGTGTACATCACAACAATAATAGGTATATAATTGAAAGTCTATAAGGCACGTTTGCTAATTGTGTAGGATTTCCATGGAGGTGCCCTCAGTACTTCGTGGAATGGTCCTCCTACACAAGGATCGGAGATATCCTTCCAAAGCAGCATACATCCCAAGTGATGTACCATAGGAAAAACATAGCTGGTCTCGCTAAGACCGAGTGCATCACCCCATGCATGCATAACAACTGTAGGTAAAGTCTAGATGGAACCGACTACACCCTGTAGGTTTGCCAACCCTACTGGCCATGCCTCCTATCTCAAGTTTTAGTCATTTCCGCTGATGAAGCTACATCCGACATTCTAGCTTACGCACCGCCACCAAATAGATCACGGAATCCCACTTGGATTCCAATACTCCAACGGGTCTCGGAATCACACATAAATTCCCACATCTCAATTAGATCTTGGAATCACACACGGATTCCCATACCCCAACGGGTCTCGAAATCACACATGGATCCCAACATCTCAATATATCACGAATCTCCTCTACAGAACCGTATGGTTTTCGGTGTGGTCATGGGCTCGAGTCATCTCTTATGAGTACAATCTTCCATTTCCTGGGTGCTCCACAAACCAAACGCCGATTTTCGGAATGCTCAATACCAGTTCTTTAGGAGATAATCGGACAGTACATAAGAGCGGGGATCACCCATTAACCATTTAAGTGGACGGATCTCCTTATCATTTGTCCTAGAAGAACGAAACGAGTTTATACGTACAGTATAGCACCCCCGATGGTAACTGTACCGTATAATCCCCGTGTTTCCCCTAGATATTTCCAGAGTTAAAATCCTTTGGTAATAAGTAGGGAATATTCCCCTACCACCAAAATTAAGAAGGATAACATATTTAGGCCAAGATTCGATAGTCGGTTGTTTAACTATCAAATAAACAAACATTCAACACAAATATTACATATCCCACAGAAATCACCAAGCCTCTTTAAATAAATCTTTTATAATATTAAATTCACATTTCAAATACTTGGAAATCACTTCCATATACTTATCTTAATGGAATAAGTATATTTACAAACCACTATATTTTCTATACTTAGAAAATATAACCACATACTTATCTCAATAGTATAGGTATATTCACAAATCATTTTACTTTTCAAACTTGGAAACTTTTCTATATACTTATACAATGATATAAGTATATTCACCAAACACTTAGAAAGATTTCCTATTTTGAAAATCATATTTGAACGATCAAACCCTAATGTCATCTAAAAAGGAGAAACCTAAAACACCAATTCCTTTATAAAACATTCTTAATAAATTCCAAACCCCATTATAAAACTTCTCCCTTCTTAGTTCTCTAAAAACTCATTTATAAATCCTTTTATAAATATCCAAACCATTTATAAAACTCTTCCCATATTTAACCAACCCATTAATGGACTCTTTAAGTCAATCGGGCCCTCTTGATAAAACATAAGTTATTTAAAATAGTTTAAATAACAAATTACTCTTTAAACATGCTTTTATTTCATTTTAGTCAAATATTATTTAAAATAAAACTTTAGAATCTATTTAATAATATATTAAATTAATTTCAAACACTATTATTGTATTAATAAATTAATTCAAAAACAATATTAATATAATAATTAATAAAATTTTAAACCGTTATTAAAACAATAATTGATTAACCTTAAACTAATATTAATACAAAAATTAATTATCTTTTAAATATAATTAAATAACTTAAATCAATATAATTAATTAACTTTAATTAAATTTAAAGTATAGGTAATCATTTAAAAAAATAATTAAAATATAATTACACTTAAACCATAACTAAATAACTTTTAAATAGTAACTAAACATATTTAAATAACATTAAGAAATAACTTTTAAGAACCATATAATAAAATAATTAACTTTAAATTTTTATTAAAACAATTATAATTTATCTTTAAAATATTATTAATAATAAGCTATTAACTTTTTAAATCTTATACTAAATAATGATTTTCTTTAAACCTTATAATAAAAATAATTATTCTTAAAATAATTTTCAAATCAATAATTAGCTTTCCAGATTCGAAGGAGGCTTAACTATCACCATGGTACTTAAACAAGCTACCATATCATTTAATTAACTTTTCAAGTTAATAACAGATATTTACATAATTCATGACTATGTAAATAAATCCAACACTTAACCATCATTAATTAATATATCACTAATTCAAAGTGGCATATCACTTACGATATATAATCGAATGTCCAAAACTATAAAATAGGTAAACGAGGATTTATTCTGCTAATTAATTTAATTAGCGAAACGATGTTTTATTCCACTAGCAGATGTCTGATTACCATATTCGATCCAATTTAACTTAACCATAATTTATTTGGCCAAATAAACATCAATAACTATGGTATATAAATTTAAACGTAGTTATTATTTAAAATAACGTAATTAAATTATGTCCGTTTTCAAATGACATAAATTTATACTTGTCTAAATTATCAACAAATTACACTATCATGTAATGCTCATTCATACGAACCTAATGCAAAAATCCGCGGATTAATCGGGTTTCATATGAATGAGATATATAATTTCAAAATTAACTAGCTTTATATATAAATTTTATACAATTAAAAGAAGTTGTTCTCACCTTCAACCAAGCGGCCCAAAGCCCAAACAAAATGAACCTGCACCCAAATGAACAGTCTTCTTCCATAAAGCTCCAGTTCGATTTCCAAAAAGCCATCTTCTACCGTGCACGTATACGCGTGCACGTGCACACATGATCCAACGGATGCAACAACAAACAACTCCACACATGAACTATTCTTCATCTTCCCATCATGCTCCACATGCCACAGTCTCCTCCGACAGCCCCTGGCCACTTCCGATCGAACTACTCCCCCAGTATAGGCAAAACGCGCGACAAAAATTGTCGCTGCTCTTCGCCAAACTCGGCCATCCGATGCCCCATGCGACGAGAAACACAACCGCAAGGCCCAATCGAGCTAGAATTGCCTACAACGACCACCGTGCCAAAGCCTAGGCCACTAACTTCGTCAAACAACGCAACGGAATGCTGCCGAAACTTCGACAAAAATACTACATCTCGCCCCAACTTCAACTACGCACAGCCATCATCCAATTCTTACCCGATCAAGAGAAAATAATTTTTGAAGTTATGAACAAAATTCTCCCATTTACAGTAAATTGATGGTCGTCGTTCGATGAAAATTTGAGCGACCAATTTAAAAAAAAACTAGACAGATACGAGCAACTTAGTTGTTGGTGATTTTGCCTAAAAGCAAATGGTTTGGGAGATGCAGATTTTTGAAGATAGAAGATGGTTTATTTTTTATGTTGACAGAGGGAATAAAATGGAAAAGGAAGACAACAGAGTAGTTGTGCGTGAGTCTATATATATATATATATAAATGGCAAATGAAACACTAGTTACAACATTAAATTTTCATTCTTAAATAAGTACAGACAAAGTAGAAATGTATGCAAAGATTTTATACAAGAAGGCTGTGTGGGTGAAGGGTTTGCTTTGGATTTGAAAATAAGGTTTTGTGGTACCATGTCACGCACTATTTCGTTTGCGTACAGGCAACGAATGACAGAATTAAAAATACGGACACGCACGACAATATGAGACGATCATAAAACAAAAATAAAATAGACAAATTATTAAATTATGTTGCCATAAATTATATCTAAACGAGAATTTGTTTATTTTTCCAAATTAAAAATTATGGAAAAATCCTATTTTTGAGAAAAATGTGTGATCCTCTAGAAATAGAGGAGAGCACACATGCAACTATATATATCACAATAATAAGGTGCTGCCAACATGCCTGGCAGGTAACAAAACTAAATACAAGTATCAAAGAAAAAGTAGGTACCCCTAAGATGAGTTCCGGCAAGGCCACCACCCATCACACCCCGATATCGAGTTCCGGCATGGCCACCACCCGATACTAAGGTGTTAGAAGTACCTATAAACAAAAGAATATAATACTCCATGCATCTGAATCAGGAGCTCTATGCATCACAAACTAAGAAGGAAGCTCCATGTAACTGGATCGGAAGGAATGAAAAAGCATATACTCTGAAGTGGAACTGAATATGATGCTGAATGGAAGATCTGCTCTGGAGACTCTGAACAAGAATGGATCCTCCCGAAGATAATATGTCACAATGGAGATGAAAGTATCCTGCATCAGTAGTGGAACTGCAAATAATCCTGAGTGGAAAACTCTACTCTGATGGCCTCTCTGCAATCTGTAATCTGCAATCTGAAGACATGAGAACCTGTAAAAAGAGCCTGACACCCTATCACCCATACCTGTATCTGAAGGATGACTGAGGAAAAAGTAAGAAATATACATATATATGTATATTTATAAAATTAATATACATATATATGTATAGATGAGGTAGAAAATAAAACCTAGATAAGACTAAACAGGACAAAAACAATAGAATTAAAAAACCTATAAACTAATAACACCAAAGACAAGAACAATAATTAAAACAAAACATAAAAGATTCTTATGAATCTTTGATCATAAGTAAGTTATGGAAAAATCCTAAAAATTAAACTAAAAATACGTCATTGAAAATCAAGTTTAATTTTGAAATATATATTTTATTATAATTTAATTCAAATCCGAATATTTAAATAAATTAAATATTCAAATTTGAAGATCCAAAATACAGGTTGTTACACTCTCCCCCCCTAAAAAGAATTTCGTCCTCGAAATTCTAGCACAAGAACACTCAATACTATTCATAAGCCAATATGATGTTCATATGTCATCCATATACAAAGTTGGAGTTGATCGCCCCTCGAATAGATGACTCCACTTTCGAACCAGTATCGTTCACCCGATTTATTAGTGCAGACCTTGATCAGACTCTTGGATTAGTAACCTATGCTCTCCTTATATAGCTGTAGCTATGATAGAAAACCTTGGTTCTATATCAAAAACCCTCATCAACTGTTCGCCATCGGAACTGAGTAATAGATCCTTATTTGGAACGGCACGAAACACCTCAAGCCTTGTATTTGAATATTAGATCAAAACTATATGGGAAGAGAAATGATCTACATACACCTACGCACTTATTTAGTTGGTTATCTCTAATACCAATTTCATTACTACTAAATTATTTATGAAAACATTTTCATAAAACATAGCTTAAGTTGTAAAACTTATAAAATTCTTTAACATACCCATAGGGTATACCAACTATTAGATTTAAAACCTTATTTTGAGTCCATTTAAGAATTTCAAATACCCGGTTTTCATTCAAAATACTTTTGAAACGATACCATATATTTTGGAAACTCAAGGGTTAAATACTTGGATATTCATTTCCAAAAACTTTTGAAATGATATTATATATATTTTAATCCATAACAAAAATATACATATATAGCCCGAGTAACCCCAAAGTTATACCAAGGAACTGGGTACTACCAAACAATATCATACATTTTCTTACTAGAAGGATAATACTCAAGAGAAACGTTTACCATACAAACGTATCTCTTACCAATTTTTAGTTATTTTGAGCTACTCGAACTAGTTGACTTAAAACAAAATTTTCCATTTTCAAAATCCCTCTTTTAAAACCATACTAATATATTTCCAAATAAATTGTTTTTAACAAACTATCCATTTCCAACTTACTTCGGATTCGTCCGGATTCAACTCGTCCCGACCATACAATGACAAAGTGAATAATTTACAAAGTGCATAGTACCGTTCGCCTAAGAAAACATCTGATTGTCACTTAGAAGATTATTCTAATCACCACAAAACAAATCGGGACTCACTTCCCGCACCAATCCATAGAAAACGTTTCTTCCTATAAAATTAGTTTTCAAAGCTATTTACACTTAATTGTATTTTTAAGCAAGTTATTTCCAACAGACACACCAGGAATCCTTTTAAGAAATCCATTATTACTATTTCCAAAATCATTTATACTCTAAAACTATCTTAAATAAAATTATTATTTCCTTTTCCACAAATCACTTAAAATGCTATAAACATATTTACCCTATAATAAATCAAATCATACTTTTGAAATCGAATCAAAATTTATTTTATCAAACAATTATATAGCGAGATCCTAACGGTAGCATATCCCCACTTGGAAATTTTTTTATCCCAAGAACATTTCCAATTACTATTATTAACCTATAAACCATGAAAACCATTTTGCCAAAATCACCGGGATTTAAACTCTTGAATTCCCTTTATTTATAAAACATATTTGTATAAATCAAATTTATAAAATATCTCCTTTATAAAGGAAATCATTTCTCAAACATTTATTGCAAAAATATTCTAGCTTCCTTATATAAATTGTTTTTCAAGCATATTTCAGAAATATTTAAGTTTTCTTTATAATAAACTTCTTTTATAAAATTCCAACTAAATACATCCAACTTTTATATTCAGTCATTTCCAAATTTTTATTTCAAAATATTCCAATTTTTTTTTATAAAACAACATTTATTAAAACTCAATTTTATCAAATCAATCCTTTATATTTCTAAAATATTCCTTCCAGAATATTTATATTGTCTTTTAATTAAACAACCCTTAGAAATCAAATTTTAACCCAACATTATTAACGACTGCCTTATATTCAAATTGTGAAACTTAATTCACAAGTATTCGTTTCAATGTTCCCAAAATTCCCATCTATCCAGTCCATGTTTCAAAAAGAAAGATTCAAGGTAGATCAATCTATAATTGTCAATGCTCAGTGATGGCGAGCATGACCAATCAAATCCTTGAAGATAATGATGGAATACTATCACTCTTAACAACCAAGCACAACCAAGAATAATTATGGAATTTTTTCTTTTATATATAAATAATATTTCCAGGTAAAATTATTCCATTTACCCTTTTTAAAACAATACTATGTCAATTGGTCTTGTTCGAGTGTTTATAAATCCCTATCGATAACGTTGGCCAGACACATCGATTAGAATTCTTAAGCCACTCAACAGATCCAACAACACAATATAAAACATTTTTATGAAAATAACAAATACGCGCTCTTATATATATACTCTCAAACTCATCCTAAGAAAAACTTCTTATTTCACTTTTTATTATGGATTAATTTCCATAATTGTCCTTAACTTCCTTTCTATAGGGTTTGGTGTTATTTATTAACCTATTTGTTCTATATGTTATGATTTATACGTTACTAATATATTTATACTTATGTAAATTTCAGGCTAACTAGTTTGTATTAAATATTCCTAAGCATGCGTAAAAGTATTTCTAAGCTAATGTTTTTCACTTACTACGCAAGTTGTTAATATAATCTAAATGTCAGAATTCCCATACCCATGCAGGCCCCAGTCCAATACAACAGTTTATACAATAGGTAATATCGCGATTTATATTAGCTAACAAAAGAGACTTGTGTGTGTGTGTATTCAAAAGAATGGAATCAATACATCCAACTTATTTTACATTAACATGGTAGAATTAACGCCTCAATTTCAAGGGAACAAAACTTTACAATTTAAATCATTTATATTCTATTCGACTTTTAAATGTATAAATTGGAGTGAAAAATGATTCATATTTACTTTAATTACAAAAACAGGATGTGAAAAATACAGATAGGATAAAAATTCATAATTTGCATACCCTTTCCTAATTCCTTTCCTTTTAGAACCCTTCATCGCAACAAACAGAAATTGGAAAGTAGAAGTCAAATAGAACATAATTTATTCATATCGCAAATAATGGCAAATTAAATTCTACCATATTAAAATAAAACATATAAGAATTCAATCAATTCAAGAATCAATATTTTATGGGGCAAATTTAGGATTTTAAATTCAAGGTTCGTATACAAAACTCCCCAAGGCATAAATCAAATCCAAATATTAGCGGCACAAACTACTAAAAATAAAAATAAACTAAGATTTCCACTCACGGATAGCTTTCCCATACTACTTTGGATTTGATTCCATGCCTTCGCCAATTTCCTCCTCTGGTTATCTTCTTTTTAGTATATAACAATTTATTTGTATATAGATTAGATTCAGAATTCTGAGATTAGGGAAGAATAGAAATAGAGAAATATATGTATAGCTAAAATTTATTACATTTCCTTTTAATCTGATTGATTTCTTCCCTAAAGCTTGAATCTCAAATCTAGAAAGTTTTATTGAGGAGGAAAGAAACTGACAGAGTTTTGCTAGCGTACTAAATTTTCTTATGAATAAAAGTGAGGAGGCTAGCCTCTTATTTATAGAGGTTAGAATGGGGCTGAATTGTACAATCAAAGTCGGTTTAAGATAATAAAATCCAGACCATTCAAACCTAAGGAAACCCTAGCCAACTCTCTTTAGTCGGTCGACCGGCCTTCCTTAGGCAGTCGACCAGCCCAGTATAGGCAGTCAACCAGCCTTCGTTGTAACACCCCGCAATTTTCAACAATCGAATATTTAAACAATAAATTTAAATATTACATCGTTAAGTAGTAGTATGCCTCTTATACTCGACTTTTCACAAAAGATCGAATTAGCACTTGAGACCACTTTAGTTGAGTCTGGATCGATGTTTCTAACTTGTTTGAGTATAAGGATCGATATATTTCGGTCGACGGATTTTCAACTGGTAGCCTACGTTCAATTTGCAGATCCAAAAGTCTAGCTTTTGTATACGATTAAATTGGGTCCCGAAAACTTTTCCATTGGATCCAGAATGCCATTTAGAGCTTGTTTGAGTATAAGGTTCGATATGTTTAGAGTTCGGAATTTTCAGAGATGAATAGTGATTTTTGGGAAAAGAGATGAATTTGGGCTAAGTCCACTTACCTAGCCTATATGAAATTAAACCCTTCAAAATTTCATTCTCACTTTCATTTCCATGTTCACTATTCTTTCTCTCCTCTAATTACCCTTTAATCCTCTATTAATCCCCTAGCCCTAAACCCTCCAAATAAAATTCCTAAATTCAAACAAAAAGCACCATAATTCCTCTCTTCCAATTCTCTAAAAACCCACGAAGGAATTAGCTTGAATCAGATTTTGGAGAGAGATCTCAACTTTAACGTTAGCTTGGAGATGGGTTTTGGTGATCAGAGCTTGATTTAAGAAAAGAGAAGGTGAGTGGGATGATTCTCCTTGTCAGTTTATGTGTTATACTTCATATTCTCATTTATTGCTTAATATTGATTCATGTGAAGTGATTTGGAGATTGATTGGGTTAGTTTATAAACATGTTTCCCTTAGCTAATTAATTGTTTTAGACCCCAATACTATGTTTTGAAAATAGTTAGTAAACCCTAGGTTTGATTTGGGTTAATTGGGTGAGTATTTGTGATGTTATTGTTTGATTTGAGATTAATTAAGTAGTGTAATGATGCGCATGTCATTAGTAATAGCTAAGTAAGGTTGGTAAGCTAATTATGGGTTTTGGGAGTTCTATACCCCTTATTAAAATAATTAGAGACCCTATAAGCCTTAATTAGTGTTTATAAATGGTTTCATGATTTTATAAATGAGGTATATATTTTATAAAATCGATATGAGATTTTATAAAATAGTAAAATGATGAATACTTGATTTTCAATGAGGAGAAGTAAGTATTTTAAAGGTTACAAGGTGATTATAAGCTAGTGTGATATTTTATAAAATGGTTTATGATTTTATAAAATGATATAAAAAGATATTTCACTCATATTAGAAAGATTACTAAAACAAGCAATAATTGTAGAAATTGTTGAATTGCCTACTGGATATATGTGTGTGTATACGTGCATAAGCGGGTATATGTATGTGTGTATTCAGAGTTAAGCAACGATCAAAACAACTCTAGTGTTGTAGCTAGAATTGGGATGAGAGTTGTGTCTGTAAGAGGTAAATATATATGTAATAGATTGTATATGCATGTGGGAATGTAACAATCATCAATTTCCGACCCAATTTAAAAATTTTAAATCCATTATTTTAATACAAAATTTTGAAATTTATATATGATCTCAATTAACGTCCAAACTTTGTTTATAAGATGCGTCTAGTTAGTTACGGATATAGGAAAAGTCTCGTCGAAAAATATTGCAGTAAATTTCGTTCGCATTTTATGAAATATCAGTTCATTTTAAATTGCGGAAAATTTATCTTTCGAATCCAAATATTTTTACACAGTAATGTTGTAAAAATTTATCTGATCAAGACAATGCAATTCGTTCGTCTAATTCCATCGTCGCCTGCTTCATTTAAATTGTTTTGCCAAACGAACAATTTAATAGGCGTAAATTTCGAATTTTGATAAACTGTCATATCGAATTTATCTGGGTACCGTTGGAAGCACCTCGTCGCGCTGATCAAAACGGAATATTCATTCGTGCAAATCGGAGTCCGACGTAAATCGTCGTGTTAGTTTAAACCGTTCCTGGCGGACCGGTTAAACCGTTTTCAGCCCAGAAATATTCATCCCGTATCCATTCAAATTTGAAAATAAAATTTCAGCTGATAGAAATAAATGCGGCAGTTGGAAGATGGGGGTTAGCTTGGAAATGTGAGTGACGTTTCGTAGTTCAAAGATAAAATTTATTTCTGTAAATTTATAAAAAAAAAAGGAAAACAGAACTTACCCATCCATTCACTATTCGTTCAGGTACTCCTCTCTCCTTCTACCTTTCCCCATTCCTTCTTCTTCCTTTTTATTTTCTTCACTGTAAAATTTTTTTTTTCTCTCAAAAAAAAATAGAAAATGTAGTATAGCATTCCCAGTACATGCGCACTCACCTCCTCAGCTTTTCCGGCCGAGCCACCGCCTCCACCACCTATCACTTCCCACCTCGCGCACACCTCCGGCCGCTTCACGCACCGATTCATTCACCACCATTCTGAAGTCTGCGGCCACCGAAACCCCGTCCCGATTCCGCGCGCCACCATCACCTGAACCGCCTCCCACCACTTCTCAGACCATACGCGAAATGTCGCAACCCTCCTCCACTTCCCGACACGCGCGCAATGACCAGCCACCTCCCGGAGCTGCCGCATTTTCCAGTGCCAGTACACCGCCTACTCCGTCCATCACCTCTCATCCCATAAGTCCGAGCCTCCACCACTGCCAGTCACGCCACCTCACCCTCCAGACGCGCATGCGCAATAACCCGGCCATCGCCCATTTCCAGATCGCACCACCACCCCAGTCCCCTGCGCGTGTGCATGAATATATTTGGAGCTGTGTGCATGCTATGTATACACAAACGTGTACATGTGTGAGAATGGAAATGCAGGCATGCATTTATAAAATGAAGTCTCGGATTTGTAAAAAAAAATGATGAATGGAGTAGACAGTGTACTGTTGCGTTATGAAATAGTGGCAGTGTACTGTCGCTTTCAAATTGTTGCTGAAGAAAATAGATTCGCAGCATCTATTTTGTTACTGAAGAATAGTAACCACTTCTCTTCTCTATTGTGTGTGCAGCAACCGGTTGAGCTCCATTTGCAGCAGCATCAAAATTCTCAACTTCCGTTCTTTTCTTCATCGTCGGTAAGCACATATATAATTTATAACATATATATGAGCGTTCATTTTGAATTAATATCATCTTTCTTTTGTCAATAATTGCAGTTTCATTGTTCGTGTTAAACCAATTCCATTCGTGCTTCTTCGTGCTTCGCCGTTCATTCTCTAACCACGAAAGGTGAATTAATTTTCACGACTTATATTCTTATACGATGATAATCAAGTTTGGTTGATAAATGATTGTTGTTTGATGTTGATATTGGACGTTAAATTGTTAATGTATGAAGTGATAAGTATTATACAAATTGAATTTGACGTAGGATAGTTAACAATTTGAAATTGATATGTGTTGAATCTGATTAGATAAAATTTGTATAATATGACCCCTTTAATTGTCTAATTATTCGACACGTAGAAATATGGCTAATTGCACCTTGAACCATTTAAATGTATGTTGTATAAATTGTTGTAGTACGAAGTTGAATAATAGATATCAAGTGTAGATCCGCATAAAATATTAGTGTAATAATCTTTAATCTACATGAAATGATAGTGTAGATTCTAGAAATAATTATATTAATTTGCACAAACAACAATGTAAATTAATATGATTATTTTGGGATTATTTAAATTGATTATTGGATTGTTATTGATTGTTGTTATTACTTGTTTATTTATTTTGACACCATCCCAGTTATCACACTGCAAGTTCCCTTTATTGTGTTTTGATTTTGAATTGAAATGGAATCGGGTTGAAATGATAAATACCCAAATAAACATTGACTTAGGATAGAGAATTAAACAAAACCGATTGGTCAAATAATTCGATTTAAATAAATAAATAAGTTTTATTTGAATGAAATAATAAGGGTTTTAAATTGAAGTTTGAAATTTGAACTTTAATAAAATTTAAATGTTATTATTTAATAATCAACAAAGTGTTGATAAAAGAATGTTGTTTGATTATTGAATTAAGTTTGAAATTATTTAATAATGAAGTTTGGAATTAATTAATGATTAAATAAAATGGAATTAGTTAATAATTAAATAAAATTTGAATTCTTTAATAAGTAAAATTTAACTTCTTTAATAAGTGAAATTGGTTTTCTTTAATAATTAAGTTTTGGAATTTGTTTAAATTAAATAAGCAAATAAGTGAAATCGAATTTCTTTAATAAGAAATAAATGTGATTTATGGAAATTAATATGATACTTGAAATTTAAAGAATTAAATTTGACGAATATAATTTAATTAAATTTATAAGTTTTGATAATTGAGGTAGACTTAAGTGATTGATTGAATGAATTGGAAATTTAATTGAAATTATTTTGAAATGATAAAATTATTTAATGATTACTGAATGAATCCATCAATGAACTTAAATGGTTTTGAATGATAATTAACTTAATTTAAACGATTATGGAATGAAACCTATATATGAATTTAAATCAATATTTGAAACGGTTTAAATTAAATTGAAATTGAATTATAGAATTTGGAAATTCAAAATTTAGAAATTTGAAACGTAAATTTTGGAAATTGATATAGAAAGGTAAATGAAATGTTGACTTTCAAATTTTAAGTGAAATTGAAATTGATTTGGTTTTGAAATTTATTAAACGACCAATCGGTATAATAATTACGAAAGTTATTAAAGAAACCGGAATCGATTAGGGACATACTCACTGTCTAAACTAATTACCACTTTAATAACTATACGCGGAGTATGATCCAGAATGAAGTGGTTGGAATGATGTACGTTGATGATTGAAGAAAGAGAACAATAATGGATGACCTTGACACTCGTGTCAAATTAGAAATGACTAAAACAAGAGCCGTGCCAGGTAAAATGGGGTTAGCTAGCTCGAGCGAACACACTTCTTCGTAAACTACTCATTACTTGTTATTGATTGGTGCGCACCCTTGAATTTGGAGTGTTGTTTCGCGGTGTTGCGATCGTTGCGGCGATGCGTTCTCACCAGTCCGGATCAGGAAAACGGTAGTTTCACTACCTTGGGTATTGCCTCATGTGCCTTGTCATACTTGTATCCCTATGCGCGACCACTACGAGTTGTTTTTGTGTTATACCTATGGAGTACTCCCTGTTAGCCCACTAGTTTACGGTGGAGTTTACAGTGGTGTATAGACTATAATGCTTATATAAAATATGTTAAGGGGGATAATGGTAACGCCTTAACACTATTTTGATACTTTATCTTACTGATAGGCATTATCTACTTAGCGTACACTATTACATAGTAGATAGTTTAACGGATCCTGAAAGATGTTATTCCATTCATCTTTGAGTTATTGTTATTTCAAATTTGAACCATATTATCTTGTATAAGAATATATGTCCTGACTCGAGTGTTTGTCTATGCTTATGCTCGGGTCAGCCTGAGGATTTCTGTTGATGTGCTGCTTGGAAGCTGAAGAATTGAAGACTATCATTTATCTTTATCTTTATCAGTATTGCTTTATTCTATTTTGATATTGTATCGGACATCTATGTATTTCTGTTTCACTATTTGCTTGAGACATTGTTGTATTTACTTAGTAGTTTCTTGAACTACTATTATGACATTGTTGTAATTCCGCTGCGTTATTCTGTTATTATATCTGTCTGTGATTCTGTAATGATTCTCATTTATATACATATACTCCATTAATGATTCGTGTTTTGTACTATTTAAGTTGACATGTGTGGATTATTGTCAATTTAAATAGTCCAAATATGCGGGTTGTTACAGTTGGTATCAGAGCTTTGGTTCCCGAAAACCTTAGCCTGTGGAGTTTTAAGCTCATTAAAGATAGGGTAACCATACCCTAGAATGAGGAGAATCATTTCAGAATCTATATCCTTTGATTCCATCCTCCTTATTGAATTCGTTTGATTAGAATTTCCTTAAGTTCTATAAAATTTCTATCTTTGATTCTAAATCACTTTTGGTATTCTAGGATGAGTACCAGAAGGAATGCTAGAGGTGGGGGTAGAGGAAATGCTCCCGAACCACGTGCCCCAGCTCTCGCAGTCAAGTTTTCTACTCTTAGCAAGGAATACACCCAACTTGGCGGCATAAAATTCTCTAGAACCGAGAGCATCATTGGGGCACAAAGTGGCTGAAGAGCCTGGAAAGGATCTTCACTGGCCTAGAGATTACTGACGCACAGAAGCGTCAATTGTCCGCTTGGCAGCTTTAGGATGCGGCACAGGATTGGTGGGAGTCAGTAACCTCCCGTACTGACGAGGAAACCATCACCTTCTTTCTCTTAGAATCTTGACTCATCTTTGTCTCTCTTGTGAATAGGGATTCTTTTTCGGCTCAGTGGATGCTAGCAGCCGAAAAGGCTCAGCTTTACCGATCATTTATGGATCTCAAACAGGGTAACATGACTTTCTCTGAGTATGAAAGGAAGTTTAACGAACTCTCCAAGTTCGGACCTGGCTTGATTGATACACCACTTCTGAAAAACGAGAAGTTCATTCATGGAGCACGTCCAGAGTACTATGATCTCCTCACAGCCCATGTCCATGGCACTTTCACCGAGCTGATGGATTATGCACTTAGATATGAGGAAAAGCCGAAGGGTGCATCAGCCACCAAGGCGCCAGTTGTTCAGCCATCCTCTAGTCAGCCTGGAAAGAGGAAGCCGAATTTCGAGCAGCAAAGGAAGAACTGGCAGAAGACTACCGAGCTTGGCTATTCCCAGAAGAAGCCCATTGACTTATCCTCCATAACCTGTTTCAAGTGCGACCAGAAGGGTCACTATGCCAACAGTTGTCCAACCTCTGTCAGTGCCGCCATTCCTCCACCTCGGGATACCAGGAACAACCTCTGTCATGTCTGTTTGCAGCCTGGCCATTTCAAGAAGGATTGTCCCATGCATCAAAAGGGCAAGACATCTGGAGTATTTGCTATGACTTCTTCCACCCGTAATCCACCTACCTCACCTGCTCCTAGTGATACCCAAGGTACATTGCAGAGTACTTTTATGTTGCATACTTTACCTGTTAGAGTTCTATTTGACACCGGAGCAACACACAGTTTCATATCTATTGATTTGTGTAATAAACTCGGATTGGAACCCATCCTTGCATCTACTTTCTTATGTGTATCAAATCCCATTGGAGGACCCGCTAACCTCAAAAGGGTATGCAAATATGTCACGTTTATGTATGGCATGCACCGTTTCACTTGGGATTTCTATGTCCTTGGATTCGAGGCATTCGAGATCCTATTAGGTGTTGATTGGCTGCGAAAATTCGAAGCCGTTATCTCTTGCAAAGCTCGAACCATCTCTCTAATTGACGATAAGAGTGAATCTTTAATTATTGAAGGAAAATCACCTCAGGATTGTGCTGGAAGTTTTATATTCTCTCTTGACACTTATCCGAATGATCTAAGCTCTACCCCGATTGTTCAAATCTTTTCTGATGTGTTTGGAGAAGTCAATTCTCTACCACCTCCGTGGGAAATCGAATTCCTCATTGATCTTATCATTGGTGCTCGACTAGTAGTTCTCCCTCCTAGGAGAATGGCTCCTAAAGAGAAGGCAGAATTGAATGCTCAGATTGAAGACTTATTTGTTAAAGGCTTGATACGGCGAAGTCATTCAGAATGGGGAGCTGCAATTGTATTCGTCACCAAGTCAGATGGTTCTCTCAGAATGTGTGTGGACTATAGAGAGCTAAACAAGCTCACACACAAGAACAGATATCCAATGCCCCGCATTAATGATCTATTCGACCAGCTCCATGGAGCTAAAGTTTTCTCTCAACTCGATCTGGCTACCGGCTTTCACCAACTCAGAATTTCTAAGGAAAGTATTCCTAAAACAGCATTCCACACTGAAAATGGTTTCTTTGAATGGCTGGTTATGCCGTTCGGTCTTACTAATGCTCCAGCTTATTTTGTCGATTTGATGAATAGAGTTTTCCGTGATGTTCTTAACAAGTTTGTTCTTGTTTTCGTCGATGACATTCCCGTTTCTCTAAAGACGAGAAAGAGCATAGGTCACATTTGGCTTTTGTTCTTGAAACTCTTCGTAGTCACCAGCTTAAAGCCAAGTTCTCGAAATGCCACTTTTGGAGAGATGAAGTTCGATTTCTTGGCCATATTGTCTCGGAGAATGGGATTTCGGTCGATCCAGCTAAGATCGCCGTAATCAATGTAAGTTCTATTCTTACTTGTCATTTCTATCTGAACATCTTATCTCTATCTAAACTCGAATCCTTCGAATTTGCAGGATTGGGAGACTCCCAAAAATCCTACAGATATTCGTAGCTTCTTGGGCTTGGCCGGCTATTGTCGCAGATTTATAGAAAATTTTGCTCGTATTGCCGCACCGCTCACAGCACTAACCAGGAAGAATGCCAAATTTAATTGGAGTGAAAAGTGAAAATCATCTTTCAATGAGATGAAGCGGAAGTTGACCTCTGTCCCAGTTCTTACAGTTATTGACGGAAGCGAAGGATTGACCGTCTATACTGATGCCTGCCGTGATGGATTAGGAGAAGTTCTAATGTAGAAAGGAAAGGTTATTGCCTATGCGGGTCGCCAGTTAAAAACCCATGAAGCAAATTACGCAACTCATGATTTAGAGCTTCTTGTAGTTGTATTTGCTTTAAAGCTATGGAAGCACTATCTATTGGGAACAAAATTCGAGTTATTCACTGACCATAAGTCATTGAGATATATTTTCTCACAAAAGGATTTGAATCAGAGACAAGTCCGATGACTCGAATTTTTAGCTGCATATGATCTTGATATCAACTACACCCCAGGGAAAGCAAACACCGTAGCCAATGCTTTGAGCAGGAACCAAGCAATGGTGTGTTGTAATCTTGTGGAAGGAATGTTATTTCAGCTCGTCGTCTCCCCAGCTCTTATGGATCGCATTATAACTAAGCAATATGAAGACACTCTGCTCTATCGTATCAAGGAAATAGTTCTCGGTAGAGTCGGAAATGTTGATAGTAAAATGGGTGCACAAGTTGATAGTAATGGAGTCTTGAGGATCGACAATAGAATTCGTGTTCCAAATGTTGATGGTCTAAGACAGGAAGTGCTGAGAGAAAACCATCAATCTTCGCTTTCATTTCATCCAGGAGTCACAAAGATGTATCAAAAATGAAGAAGTTATATTGGTGGAGTGGGATGAAGCGTGATATTTCTACCTATGTTAGTAGATGCACAACTTGTCAACTAGTTAAGGCTGATCACAGAAAGTCGGCAGGATTGCTTCAACCTCTGGAGATTCCAAGTTGGAAGTGGGAGCAGATTTCCATGGATTTTATTGATGGGCTACCAAGGACTAGAAAGGGTAACGAGAGCATTCTGGTGATTGTCGATAGGCTAACAAAATCCGCTCATTTTATTCCAGTCAAGACCACTCGTACTACTTCGAGTTTGGCCGAGATATATATGAAAGAAGTTGTTAAACTTCATGGTGTACCATCTAGTATCGTATGCGATAGAGATCCTATCTTCACTAGTAAATTCTGGAAGGCATTTCAGGATACTTTGGGCACTAAACTGAATCTGAGCACAGCTTATCATCCTCAGACAGATGGTCAAACTGAGAGGGTGAATCAGATTTTGGAAGATCTTCTCCGAGCCTGTATTATAGACTTTGGTGGATCCTGGGAAGACCATCTCCATTTGGTTGAATTTACCTATAATAATAGTTATCAGGTAAAGGAATCGAATTTCAAATTTGAATAAGTATATTTGAATTGGAATCAATTATCTTTAATAAAATCAGGCAAGCATTGGTATGGCACTGTTCGAAGCCTTATATGGACAGCTGTGCAAATCGCCAGCTTGTTGGATTGAGTCTGGGGACCGATTAGTGCTTGGTCCAGAAATGATTATGGAAGCTTCCGAGAAAGTTGAAGAAATTAGGAGAAAGATAAAGACGGCACAAGACAGATAGAAGTGCTACGCTGACAGAAAAAGGAGAGATCTCGAATTCAATGTAGGAGATGAAGTATTTCTCAAAGTGTCGCCTTTGAAGAATGTTATTCGATTTGGAAGAAAAGGGAAGCTTGCACCCAGATTTGTTGGTCCATTTGAGATTACAGAGAGAGTAGGAACCTTGGCCTATAGAATCGCATTACCAGAGAGGTTTGCCGGTGTACACAATGTGTTCCACGTCTCACATCTTCGCAAAGTTGTGCGCGATCCATCTATGACCATTCCCACTGCTCAGTTGGAAGAGTTAATTATTGAGCCTGACTTGACCATTGAACGGAAGCCACTTCGGATAGTCGACCATGAGACGAGGAAACTTAGAAGGAAGTCGGTCAATCTCGTCAAAGTTCAGTGGAGTGCAGATGACCGAGATTGCACATGGGAAACTGAGGATAGTATTCAGGATTCAAACCCCGAATTACTAATTTCAGGTATAATTCAATTTTCTTAAATCTATCTTGACTTTTCTGCTTGTTTCTTTCCTACTTCTCCTGTCTCATTCCTTTTCGAGGACGAAAAGTTTTGAGTGGGAGAGATTGTAACGACCCTGAATTTCCGACCCAATTTAAAAAATTTAAATCCATTATTTTAATACAAAAATTTGAAATTTATATACGATCTCAATTAACGTCCAAACTTTGTTTATAAGATGCGTCTAGTTAGATATGGATATAGGAAAAGTCTCCTCGAAAAATATTGCAGTAAATTTCGTTCGCATTTTATGAAATATCAGTTCATTTTAAATTGCGAAAAATTTATCTTTCGAATCCAAATATTTTTACACAGTAATGTTGTAAAAATTTATCTGATCAAGACAATGCAATCCGTTCGTCTAATTCCATCGTCGCCTGCTTCATTTAAATTGTTTTGCCAAACGAAAAATTTAATCGGCGTAAATTTTGAATTTTGATAAACTGTCATATCGAATTTATCTGGGTACCGTTGGAAGCGCCTCGTCGCACTGATCAAAACGGTATATTCATTCATGCAAATCGGAGTCCGACGTAAATCGTCGCGTTAATTTAAACCGTTCCTGGCGGACCGGTTAAACCGTTTTCAGCCTAGAAATATTCAGCCCGTATCCATTCAAATTTGAAAATAAAATTTTAGCTGATAGAAATAAATGCGGTAGTTGGAAGATGGAGGTTAGCTTGGAAATGTGAGTGACGTTTCGTAGTTCAAAGGTAAAATTTATTGCTGTAAATTTTTATAAAAAAAGGGAAACAGAACTTACCCATCCATTCACTGTTCGTTCAGGTACTCCTCTCTCCTTCTTCCTTTCCCCATTCCTTCTTCTTCCTTTTTATTTTCTTCACTGTAAATTTTTTTTTCTCTCAAAAAAATAAAAGAGAAAATGTAGTATAGCATTCCCAGTACATGCGCACTCACCTCCTCAGCTTTTCCGGCCGAGCCACCGCCTCCACCACTTATCACTGCCCACCTCGCACACACCTCCGGCCGCTTCACGCGCCGACCCATTCACCACCATTCTGAAGTTTCGACCACCGAAACCCCGTCCAGATTCTGCGCGCCACCATCATGTGAACCGCCTCCCACCACTTCTCAAACCACACGCGAAATGTCGCAACCCTCCTCCACTTCCCGACACGCATGCAATGACCAGCCACCTTCCGGAGCTACTGCATTTTCCAGTGCCAGTACACCGCCTACTCCATCCATCACCTCTCCTCCCATAAAATCGAGCCTCCACCACTGCCAGTCACGCCACCTCACCCTCCAGACGCGCGCGTGCACAATAACCCGGCCATCGCCCATTTCCAGATCGCACCACCACCCCAGTCCCTTCCGCGTGTGCATGAATATATTTGGAGTTGTGTGCATGCTATGTATACACAAACGTGTACATGCGTGAGAATGTAAATGCAGGCATGCATTTATAAAATGAAGTCTCGGATTTGTTAAAAAAATGATGAATGGAGTAGACAGTGTACTATTGCTTTATTTTTTATTTTATTTTTGAAAAGCAAAGAGCATTAAGCTCAATTTATTGACTTAATCAATATTACAACAAAGAATTACAAAACCACAAGAAACAATTCAGTTACAACCCTACACTTGACTACAATCAAAACCAATAATACAGAACAAAAATACACAAAATGACAACTAACTCAAAGTGTACTGAAACAAACAAGTGATACAACAATCTCTTATACCGCTTCATGTCTCGAACAGGCTATCCAGTTGCTCTCATGCCAGCATTGGTAGAAACTTCACATTTCAAATAATGACAGTATATTAAAAATATGAGTATCCAAGCACATCATATTAACCAAACTTAGAATATTATCATCTGCAGATTTCCAAGAAATATGATCAAGCTTCAGTTATAGTCTGTTTTCAAATCTCTAAGAATACTACCATGAATAATATTATAGAGTTGTGAAGAATTTTTAATAGCAATACCAAACACTCTATTATTTCTTTCTGTCCAAACTGCATATATCAACCTTTTCAGTAGCTTAAGGAGCAGTTTAGTCATTCTGGTATTCCATCTAGTTGCTTTAAACACATTAAACCACTCAATAGCACTAACTGGTGAAGGCTTATAAAATCCACCATTTGACAAAAGTCTATACCAAATCTGATATACAAAAGTGCATTCAAAAAACAAATGTGTATTTGTTTCTGATTCTGATCTGCAGAAAACACAAATATCCTCTGAGATAATACCCATTCTACAAAGCTTATCTTTAGTGTTTAATGCATTTGCCATCACTTTCCACAACATTAAATTTTCTTTAGCACTTCCACCAATATTCCAAATTCTTGAATGCCATGGGAAATATGAACCAGTTCCGCAGAGAGATTTATACACATGCCTAATAGAATGAAGCTCACCCTTATCTGACCAAATCAAAACATTTCCATTATTCTTTATGGGATTACTACTAATAACATTCCATAAATTTCTGAGCTGAGAGGAACTAGAATATGGTAAAACAATACTATCACCCTGTATAAAGTCATCAACAATTGCCAAATCAGAAATACCAGAATTCCTTCTCAGATTATAATCAACAACAGAGCTTAAAATCAAACCTTGTCTAGCCCATGGAGAATGCCAGAATGATAAACCTTTAATTAAGGCATAGTTACATTGTAGGAGAGGGATAAAAATTTCCCTAAGCTTAAGAATACTTCTCCAACTCCAACTGCAGTTCTGAGGAATTTGCATAGTCCAAAAATTCTTCTTCCCAATCAAATTATGATTTACCCATTGTGACCATAAATTTCTATCAGATTCAAAGATCTTATTGAAGTATACTGACATGGCTGCCTTGTTCCAAAGAAAAATATTAGTTATACCAAGACCACCATTCTTCTTAGATTCAAACAGCTTATAATAAGAAATTGGAATGAGTTTTCTAGAAAAAGGATCACCATGCCAGAGGAATTTGTTAAGAGCACTAGAAATCATGTTTATCAACTTCACAGGGAGTATGTAATGTCTTGTCCAATAATTGGTTATAGCCACAGCAATGGATTGGATGATAGTAAGCCTACCAGCTTGTGATAGCTTATCAATAGGCCATACTCGAAGTCTTTCAATTATCTTCTCAAATAGTGGCAAGCAATTTTGTTTAGTAATTCTAGAACTTAAGATAGGTAAACCCAAATAGTAAGAGTTCTTAGTTAATTCTTGAAGACCTGAAAATTTTATGCTATCATTCTTTTGTAAAGAATTTAACCCAGCAACCTTGATATTTGATTTATGGAGATTAATTTGCAAGCCAGTGATATAATGGAAAAATTTTAGAGATGAAGTAATACATTGAATATTATGATAAGTAGGCTTTGTAAAGATTATAAGATCATCCGCAAAAAGAAGATGAGTGATAATTGGATTTTTGCATTTGGGATGAAGTTGAAAATTATTTTTAACTACAAGATCCTTCATGATAGAATTCAGAAGCTCCATAACTATTATGAAAAAATAAGCTGAGATTGGATCACCTTGTCTAACACCTTGATTACCTTTAAAATAACCATGCAATCCACCCTCTCTCGAAATAGAAAACATAGGTGATGATATACATGTGAAGATCCAAGCTAAAAAAGGTTTTGGGAAGTTCATTCTAGACATTATAGCTAAAATAGAAGGCCAAGCAATGGAATCAAATGCCTTTTTAATGTCTAGTTTTAACATGCACCTTGGAGAAATATTTGTCCTCTCATATCCATTCAACAATTCTTGGGTCAAGAGGATATTATCGCTTATTGATCTACCAGTAATATATGCAGCTTGATTGTTTGTGATGATAGATGGTAAGACTATTTGTAATCTATTTGCCAAAACCTTTGATATAATTTTGTAAATGATATTACAATAAGAAATTGGCCTAAAATCAGCAACTGAAGATGGATTATTTATTTTGGGAATTAAAGTAATAGCAGTTGCAGCAAGACCAACAGGGAGCTTATTATGAAGAAAAAAATGTTGAATGACCTTAACAATATCTGATCCAATTATCTTCCAACTCTGCTGAATAAAATGAGCATTAAAACCATCTGGTCCACCACAACTATCACCATCTAAGCTAAAAACTGCAGATTCTATTTCGTTCCCTGATATTGCACTAATCAAAGTATTTGACTGAGAGGCAGATATGGTAGGAAGGTTAATGTCATAAAGAGAATTGATATCAGGAATGAATAAATTGGATGGAGCTAAAATAGATTTGAAATACTGAACAAAAGCCTCATTTATTCCATCAAAAGTATTCACCATGTTTCCAAACATATCCTTTATCTGAAAAATGCATTCATTATTCCCTTTTACTTTTAGAAAATTATGGTAGTACTTAGTATTCCTATCAGCCTCTCTTTCCATTCTCAAGTGAATTTTCTGTTTGATTGAAGAAACTTCTTTTTGTATAACTTGATCCAGAGCATTCTTTAATTGCAATTCAATATGAAGTAAAGAAGCATCAAAAGGTCTATCACCCAGCAAAACTTGGATTTTAAAGAGCTCATTCCTAATATGAGTAGATAGTTTACCAAATTTAACAGCAGAACACTTCTTAAGATGAAATTTTAGAGCCTTCATTTTGAAAATAATATTTGTAAGAGGATCCTTGCCATATTGCATATTCCACACCTGCTTTAAAATAACATGATAATCAAATTGTTTAGTTCAGAAATTAAAAAATTTAAAAGAAGTCCTCCCACCACGATAATTATCATCTCCACAATGAAATAATAATGGACAATGATCAGATAAAGAAGGTTGTAAGATATGATAAAAAGATTTTGGCCAAAGATGAAGAAAAGGAATGTTTAAGAAAATATGATCAAGCTTACATAACGTAGAATTTCCACTCCTACTACTGTTAGACCAAGTAAAATCTGAACCAATATATTTAGCAGGGATAAGATTTGAATGAATTAGGGCACTATTTAATGGAGAAATATCCTTTAGAGATAGTGGACAGCCACCACATTTCTGATTGCTAGCAAACATACAATTGAAATCACCTCCAATTAGCCAAGGAGTGGAAGACGAATTTAAAGATGGAAGAAAATCCAAAAAAGCCTGTCTTAAAGATACTGAGTTATGGGCATAAACAGAGGTAAGATGAAAAGAAACATTGGATGGCAAATGAATACAAAGATAATGAATATATTGATCAGAAGCATTTAACCTGGAAAGTTTGAAAAACTTAGGATTCCATAAAGTGAGCAATCTGCCATAATTAGCTTCAAGAAAGTTATGATCATATAACCAGGATGGAGCAATCAAATGCATAGCCTTGATAGTAGATTGTATATCAAGCTTAGTTTCAGATACACACATTAATTGAATATTCTTATCCTGTATAAGATTTTTGATCTCAAATTGCTTAGATGATAAATTAGCCCCTCTTATATTCCAAAAAGCAATATTATTCATTTAAGAGGGAGTGGAGGAATCAAAGGTGAAGGATTTTTCCTAGTATGTCTATGATGGGAGTTATTTTTTGATGAGGATAAAGGTACGACTTCATGAGGTTTATAGTTTTTATCTTTGTTGAGATCATCAGTGTTGAAAACAATGTTTTTGCCAGAATTTGATATGACATCAGAACACTCATTAGATACAGAAGGTGGAGGTAACAAAATATGATTTGGTGGAGACAAATGCAAATAAGGTGAGGAAGGATTAGGAATAGGAGATTTTGAACTAAATTGAGAAGAACAAGAAGCTGAAGTAGAAGTGGTAGTACAAGGTAGAACAGTTGAGACAACTTTATTTGCAGATACAGAAGATAGGTTTGATAGTGCTTCAGCTACTAAGAAAGTAGCAGTATGATCAGAATCATTAACATCTGAAACAACTTTAGAACCAGATTCAGATGAATGCATGGAATGATTTAGAGTAGATAAAGATGTGAAAGCTTCACTGACATTATCCTTATTTGTAACAAGAGAGGTGTCATTTAAAACTTCAAAGGAATTAGTATTTACTGAGAGACATGAACTATTGACTTGATGAACTACTGCTTCCATTGCCCTTCCAACTTCCATATCACTAACTGAATCAACATTTGATTTATTATTATCCTTAACCACTGATTGCTTCTGTTTCCATACCCCTTTATTTCTTTTATTAACAACTCTCCAAGTATGATCAACTGTATCACCATCATTATCACCACCTTGATTGTTATTAACATTCACTCCCACCACATGTTTTTTACTTCCAACAGTATCACCCCCAACACACTGCTTGTTTACAAATTCACAGGATACAGTATCATGTCCAAAAATTTTACAGTGAGTACAAATTCTAGGCTTCCAGTCATAAGACAATTGAACATCAGGACAGTTACTACCCAATTGTGGAATATGAATAGAATCTGGTAATTCACAATCAGGTGAAATCTCTACCAGTGCTTTTGCATACTTAAATCTTTGCAATTTCTCAGTGCTACTATCAAAACAAATCAATCTGCCAACATGACAAGCCAGCCAATTAATACCAACTAAGGTCCAAAGTATAATGGGTATCTTATGAAAATGGATCCAAATAGGTACTTTTTTAATCTGAGCTTGAGATAAACCAATAGATGGATCCCATTTTGTAATTATGAACATTCTACCCCTAATGAAGATAGGATCCGAATCAAGAACATGAGCCTTATCTTCTTGATTGGAAAACTTGAAATAGAAATTAAAACCATCCGATTTAAACTCAACTTCACCTTTAAGTTTCCAGAATCTTTTTAAGAAATTAACAACAGTCAAAAAAGAGAGCGTACCATCCAAAAAGAACCCAACTAAGTGATCATTCCAGTACTTTATTCCTTCTTCTCTTACTAAAACCGGTAAATCAGTGGATGGCTTATCATGAGAGATATCAAAATGAACCGGTTTATAAGATCCAGCGTTCCTAGGAAGAGATTTGAAGAGCGATGACCAGTTCGATTTCAAAGAACGAGAAACATTGTTATAGGAGGATGTCAAAGATTCAGGATTAACTGGAACAGAATTGGGAAGAGAAGAAAAGGAAGAAGAGGAAGATGAAGAAGAAGATGATAAGGTAGAGAGAGGGGGAAAAGAAGCAGAATCAAGAGCGAAAGAAGAAGAAGCAAGAACGTACGCCATTAAATTTCAAAAGTAAGCTAACAACATCGTGGCGGGGAAACGTTCGGATTGAAGACTTCGAAATAAAGTGCCTCCAAATAGTGGCAGTGTACTGTCGCTTTCAAATTGTCGCTGAAGAAAATAGATTCGCAGCATCTATTTTGTTACTGAAGAATAGTAACCACTTCTCTTCTCTGTTGTGTGTGTAGCAACCGGTTGAGCTCCATTTGCAGCAGCATCAAAATTCTAAGCTTCCATTCTTTTCTTCATCATCGGTAAGCACATATATAATTTATAACATATATATGAGCGTTCATTTTGAATTAATATCATCTTTCTTTTGTCAATAAATGCAGTTCCATTGTTCGTGTTAAACCAATTCCATCCGTGCTTCTTCGTGCTTCGCCGTTCATTCTCTAACCACGAAAGGTGAATTAATTTTCATGACTTATATTCTTATACGATGATAATCAAGTTTGGTTGATAAATGATTGTTGTTTGATGTTGATATTGGACATTAAATTGTTAATGTATGAAGTGGTAAGTATTATACAAATTGAATTTAACGTAGGATAGTTAACAATTTGAAATTGATATGTGTTGAATTTGATTAGATAAAATTTGTATAATATGACCCCTTCAATTGTCTAATTATTCGACACATAGAAATATGGCTAACTGCACCTTGAACCATTTAAATGTATGTTGTATAAATTGATGTAGTACGAAATTGAATGATAGATATCAAATGTAGATCCGCATAAAATATTAGTGTAATAATCTTTAATCTACATGAAATGATAGTGTAGATTCTAGAAATAATTATATTAATTTGCACAAACAACAATGTAAATTAATACGATTATTTCGGGATTATTTAAATCGATTATTAGATTGTTATTGATTGTTGTTATTACATGTTTATTTACTTTGACACCATCCCAGTTATCACACTACAAGTTCCCTTTACTGTGTTTTGATTTTGAATTGAAATGGAATCGGGTTGAAATGATAAATACCCAAATAAACATTGACTTAGGATAGAGAATTAAACAAAACTGATTGGTCAAATAATTCGATTTAAATAAATAAATAAGTTTTATTTGAATGAAATAATAAGGGTTTTAAATTGAAGTTTGAAATTTGAACTTTAATGAAATTTAAATGTTATTATTTAATAATCAACAAAGTGTTGATAAAAGAATGTTGTTTGATTATTGAATTAAGTTTGAAATTATTTAATAATAAAGTTTTGGAATTAATTAATGATTAAATAAAATGGAATTAGTTAATAATTAAATAAAATTTGAATACTTTAATAAGTAAAATTTAACTTCTTTAATAAGTGAAATTGGGTTTCTTTAATAATTAAGTTTTGGAATTTGTTTAAATTAAATAAGCAAATAAGTGAAATCAAATTTCTTTAATAAGAAATAAATGTGATTTATGGAAATTAATATGATACTTGAAATTTAAAGATTTAAATTTGATGAATATAATTTAATTAAATTTATAAGTTTTGATAATTGAGGTAGACTTAAGTGATTGATTGAATGAATTGGAAATTTAATTGAAATTATTTTGAAATGATAAAATTATTTAATGATTACTGAATGAATCCATCAATGAACTTAAATGGTTTTGAATGATAATTAACTTAATTTAAACGATTATGGAATGAAACCTATATATGAATTTAAATCTATATTTGAAACGGTTTAAATTAAAATTGAAATTGAATTATAGAATTTGGAAATTCAAAATTTAGAAATTTGAAACGTAAATTTTGGAAATTGATATAGAAAGGTAAATGAAATGTTGACTTTCAAATTTTAAGTGAAATTGAAATTGATTTGGTTTTGAAATTTATTAAACGACCAATCGGTATAATAATTACGAAAGTTATTAAAGAAACCGGAATCGGTTAAGGACATACTCACTGTCTAAACCGAATACCACTTTAATAACTATACGCGGAGTGTGATCCAGAATGAAGTGGTTGGAATGATGTACGTTGATGATTGAAGAAAGAGAACGATAATGGATGACCTTGACACTTGTGTCAAATTGGAAATGACTAAAACAGGAGCCGTGCCGGGCCAAATGGGGTTAGCTACCTCGAGCGAACACACTTCTTCGTAAACTACTCATTACTTGTTATTGATTGGTGCGCACCCTTGAATTTGGAGTGTTGTTTCGCGGTGTTGCGATCGTTGCGGCGATGCGTTCTCACCAGTCCGGATCAGGCAAACGGTAGTTTCACTACCTTGGGTATTGCCTCATGTGCCTTGTCATACTTGTATCCCTATGCGCGACCACTACGAGTTGTTTTTGTGTTATACCTATGGAGTACTCCCTGATAGCCCACTAGTTTACGGTGGAGTTTACAGTGCTGTATAGACTATGATGCTTATATAAAATATGTTAAGGGGGATAATGGTAACGCCTTAGCGCTATTTTGATACTTTACCTTACTGATAGGCATTATCTACTTAGCGTACACTATTACATAGTAGATAGTTTAACGGATCCTGAAAGATGTTATTCCATTCATCTTTGAGTTATTGTTATTTCAAATTTGAACCATATTATCTTGTATAAGAATATATGTCCTGACTCGAGTGTTTGTTTATGCTTATGCTCGGGTCAGCCTGAGGATTTCTGTTGCTGTGCTGCTTGGAAGCTGAAGACTTGAAGACTATCATTTATCTTTATATTTATCAGTATTGCTCCATTCTATTTTGATATTGTATCGGACATCTATGTATTTCAATTTCACTATTTGCTTGAGACATTGTTGTATTTACTTAGTAGCTTCATGAACTACTATTATGACATTGTTGTAATTCCGCTGCGTTATTCTGTTATTATATCTGTCTGTGATTCTGTAATGATTCTCATTTATATACATATACTCCATTAATGATTCGTATTTTGTACTATTTAAGTTGACATGTGTGGATTATTGTCAATTTAAATGGTCCAAATATGCGGGTTGTTACAGGGAACGTCCATATATGTATATGGTCATGTTATGAGCGATCTCATGTAACCATAGCGACCACCTGATGCGCTAAATTGCATGGGAAAGTGTCAGGTCGAGTAATCATCCGATGAAGCTCATTTTCAATTGTTTAGTTATATAGAAATATTATTGAATATAAGTTCATTGTGGGCATTTCATTTAGCCATAGCGACCACCGGGTGCGCTAAGTTACGTGAGAGTGTACTGGGTCGAGTAATTGCCGTGGTGAAGCTTGGAAATGTGAATGGTTAAGTTAATGTGTGTTTGCATGAACGTGTATGCATAGGCGTGCACAAAGAGGTGTATCGACACACATGTGAGCTACACACAAAGAAAAGAAATCCTAGTTATGTAAATTCGTGGTTTGAGACCTCTAAATTGAAGAGAATCTCGCCACAGTCGCAACGGAAGAAACAACGAGTCGTACGGAGCTACGAATCAAAAGTTATGGCCGTTTGAAGGTTGATTATACAAACAACAACATTTCTCAAACCTCTGCGATACTTGTCAGACATCTGAGATGAACCTGGGAACAAACAGCAACACCTCTCAGATGTTCGATACAATGTCACAAACGTTTGAGGCCCGCTATTTGAGTTTTTCAATCGAAATTTCAAAATACGATAACTTTCTCATACGGCCTCGGATTGAAACGCCGTTTAGACTATTGTTCAACATTTTTCGAGGGCTACTATCTAGGAAAGTTTGGTAGGTTTTGGAGTACTTTGATTTTGGAACACATGTGGGACCCATCTTGGCATGTATTTCAACACTGGTGATTTTTAGTAGACCGGGAGGGTACATCGGGAGAGTATTATGACATTGGAGTCATGCATTCGATTTTTAATGTGGTTTGGGTTAGTATGGGGTTTTGTTAGAGTTTTCTGGTGGGTTTTAGGCCGTGGCGACTGGAGCCATGCGTGGCGATCCTATACGATTCTGATGACAGTAGGCTGGGGTATAGAGTCTCCTTGTAGCGAGTCATCTAGGCTTTTATATGATAGTGGGCTGAGAATTTGAATTACTCAGTAGCGAGTCATATACGTTTTCGATGATAGCGGGTTGAGGCATAGAGTCTCCCAGTAGCGAGTCATCTAGGTTTTTATATGTAGCGGGCTGAGACTTAGAGTTCCTCAGTAGTGAGTCATATACGATTTATGATGATAGCGGACTGAGACATCCGGTTCCTCAGTAGTGAGTCATCTGCGATTTTGATGATAGTGGGATGGGAAATTAAGTTCCCCAGTAGAGAGTCATCTACGATTTGGTCTTAGTAGTAGTGACCATACACATTATGGCGTACCTATTTGGCTTTAGCCGTTGGGACTATGCGCGTTGGGGTGTATTTTGTCGATCTTAACCGTAGAGATCATGGTTTTAGGATCATGGTTTGATCATAATGGATGGTACTGTATTATTAGTAGTTTTTGGGCTAGTGTAGTGTAATGAAATATAGTGCTAACTTGTTGTTATAGGAGAAGAGCAGGTTATGGTATAATCTCGTACTTTTGAGATGGATTTACTGTACCTGTTTATAGGCAGTTCAGATTTCGCTTGAGCCAAGTTTGGGGAAAGGGCTGGCTGGGATTTAGTTATTCCTGTCTATTTGTATATAGTTTAAATTTACAGTATTTTGAGATAGTTCCCATCACACCAGGCTTTATGTCTGACCCGCGTTTTGTCTTTGTTTGCTTATGTCATGACAACTCTCGGGTGCTCGATTGTGTAGTTCTGGAGTCAGGTGCTTTTGGGGATACGCTAGCAGAGTATGTAGCTGGAGCATTTTAGAGGCATGTCATCGATATTATGAGATATATATGCTTGTTATTTTATTGTACATGATAGACCTGTTATTTATATACGAGACTGTTGTATCAGATATTTATTCGGAACTCCGTGCTTTTGGAGTTGATGTGTTTTGACTATACTTTTCTGATATTTATTTATTAGTTTCTTTTCCTGTGCAGTCTCTTATATATTTTATTATTCTATCTTTGTTCATGTATATTTAGTATATTATATGTTGTCAATCCATTGTGAGATCTTATCGATGTCATGGTTTAGCATTTTATTCTAATTTTACCCTGACAATTTGTCTTTTTTGGTACTTTAAAGTAAGGCGATGTTGTAAGGCGCCGACTTTTAGGTATTACGAAGGGCAGGTCGTTATATTCGTCCATGACCAAAATTTATTGGTGGACTCTAATATTTAACATTATATTACTTCTTTCCCTTAATTACCATTCTGTTAATGTTTGCTTCAATGTTAAGTCTACTACTTAATGACAATTTAATAATTTTAATTTTAAATTTGTTTGAGTTATTTTTAATTCGAAGACTTCAAACGTCAATAGCTTCTCCATTTGAACCCCGATCGCGAAACTTTACGTATGAAAATTGCTCAAAAAATTGCCACGAACATAATAGTGTAATATTCATGGCCAAATTATTAAGTTCGTAAAATTTTCATATTCCCCTTATTATTAATTAATTTATTTATTATTAATTTTTACGGGTGTTACAAAACCTTTCCCTCAATAAATAATGTCTCCATGACTTCAAAGTAAATACAATAGCTGTCAACTCCAAGTCATGAGTCGGGTAATTCTTCTCATGCTACTTCAATTGCCTACTCGCATAAGTGACAATATTGCCTTTCTGCATCAGGACTGCTCCTAATCCGGTGCCACATGCATCAGTATAAATTGTAGGCTCATCCACTCCATTTAGAAAACCTAAAACTAGAGCGCAAGTCAATAATTTCTTCATCCTAACAAAAGCCGATTCACTTTTGTCATTCAAAGGAAAGGCTGGTTCTTCTTGGTCAGAAAAGTAAGAGGTGTGGTGACCTTTGAGAAGTCCTTAACAAAATTTCAATAATACCCGCAAGACTAAGAAAACTTCTAATGTTGGTAGCATTCTCCCACACCTTCCAATCATGCACCGCTTATATCGTACTAGGATCTACAGAAATACCCCTCTTTGACATAACATGCTCTAAAAATCTCACCTCCTCCTACAAGAAATGGCACTTGGAAAACTTCGCCTTAAGTTAATGACATCTCAAAGTCTTCGATGCTCTCCTAAGATGCACTTGGTGCTTCTCCTCACTCCTAGAATATAACAATATATCATCCACAAATACAAGCGCACTCTTATTAAATTGGTCTTTGAAAACCCTACTTATAAGATCAACAAAATAAGCCAGCGCATTGGTCATCCCAAATGGAATGACCCTCTACTCAAAGAACCCATCCAGATTCCTAAAAGTAGTCTTCACAATATTGTCCTCTACTACCCTCAAATTGGGAAAACCCATGGCAAGATCCAGTTGAAAAAATATCCTTGCACCGCTCAACTGATCAAACAGATCATTTATGTGGGGAAAGGGATACTTATTCTTCCTAGTATGCTTGTTCAACTCCTGATAGTTGACACAAAGCCTCAATGATCCATCAGCCTTAGTAGCAAAGAAACCACCGCTCCCCAGTCAGATGTACTCTTTTGAATAAAACCCATCACTAACAAATCTGGAGACTGAACCTCAAGCTCATGCCGCTCCTGGGGCACTATGCGCCTAATGACAATAATCCGTGGTTTGGCATCTTTCTACGAATCAATACGAAACTCTATCTCCCAAAGGGAAGGAAATCACCTCCCCAAAAACATCATGATACTCACAAATAATAGGAACAAATGATAACTCATCCGTAGAAGTGGAAAGAGAATACAGATAACTGCTCATCATTGCACTACTTGGCCCATACCGTATCCTAAGCCTCTTCCCATTGCTATCTCCCAAACTAACTCGTCATCCCATATAATCAAGGACCATACTACCATTTAATACATACCCAGAATAAGCCCATAACCAAAATAAACACCAAGACATATGCAACGCAAGTGAATCGCGATCCATATGCCTCTAAAGTAACACCACAACATATAGAGCTAAGACTTATTGAATCCCTAACAGGGTTAGACACCACAAGAGGGTCCTGAATAATATTAGAAGCTAAATACAAACTATCAACCAAGATACTAGAAATAAAAGAGTGTGAAGCCCCAATGTCCAAAAAAACACGAATATGCACATCAAAAATAAAGTTCATACCTTCCAAGACGCCCTTGCCGTTTGGATGAGGAGGAACCCTGCTTAAACTAAAAGAAACTTCCAAGGAATAAGCCTTCACTATCGGTCCAACCCTACGCTGAGTCTTGCAGTTCTTCAGATGTCCCATCTGATCACGGTTGTAACATTTCGGACCTCCTAAGTTCACGCTACAATACCTCTGCATATGCCCATTTCGATTGCACCTCCTTCAAGTAATCTCTGACCTCGGTACCTTCCCATTCTGATTGTTCCAATTTCCCTTCCGCTCAGCCACTACATCTGTCTTCCTTACTACCTTCGGCCCTACTACCGAAGTAACTGAATGCGCACTCTCATACCCGAGTGCCATCTCCATTAGGTTCTCAAAAAAGGCACCTATTAGAATATGACTACTAACAAGATCCCACAAGGATGGACCCAAACTTGCTGCAAACCTTCCTACCTTCTTGGCTGAAGTATCTATCATATGAACTACAAATTTCCCCAAGAGGTTGAAGTGACTCACATAAGCTCAAAAAGGGTTAATTCCCCTTCTTCAGATGGAAGAATTTCTCTATCTATGCACCTCTCTTCATCCTAGAAATAAACTAGGCCTCAAACCTCCTCCTGAAGTCCTCACATGTGATCGCCTCCTCCGGCCGCAATAACCAACTCTCACCAAGATAGTGCCTCTCTCTGAAGGTGTCGAGAAGCAATCCTCCTCCAGGACATACCAACCAAGTCCATATCACTAAAGATCCTATCATAAGCACGAAACCAAGCATGGGTCTCAGCGAACGCCTCAGTGCCAACAAAAGAATTAACACTCAAACCGATGAAGTCTTGGCATAACTTCGGGAGATCAACAACTTGCGGTACTACCACAATAGAAGCGCCCTCATTCCCGTCCCCCACCACAACCTCCGGGATACCCATAACATGCAGAGTGTCTCGTGGTACGGTTTGTAAATATCGACGAAACTAGTTGGTAATTTCTGCCTCATCGGTCGCGGCTCTCGCTCCTCTAGCTGTTGATGCCCTAGTACCTCAACCACCTTTGCCACTCATAGTAGCAAACCTTAAATGGAGATACAATAAGCACTGAATACAAGAGTATTTTGCAGGAAAAAGAATTAAATGAAAGCTTAGATGGTAAAATGTAACAAATAACAAGTATGCACTCTAATTGATTCCTAATTACTACCGATTCGATTAACCATAAGCACGGATTCCAAGTTTAACGATCCGCATTTTGCAGTTCCCAAAATATATGCCGATCAAAACATATATTTGAAATACCATGAAAGACAAAAGGACATAAAAATTTAAACTTGATTAAACTCTAAATTTCGACATGACTATTGCGCAATTAGAAGTGGAAAACCTCAATATATAATATGACAAGTATATATAAAATCACATGGAGGCATAAACAATCCACACCGGATCAACTGATACTATATATTTATAAAGATATAACTGAATACATAAAACTAATAGATTCATATACAAGTACATTAGTCTACAACGGCTCCATACATACAGAGTATCGAATGAATACAACAACATAATACATAGCCATATATATGAATGATACATCTACTCCATATAGTCATACACAAACTACTCATAAACATAAGAAAATCTCCAAAATCCAAAGGTCTAGCTCCCTAACCAGCATGCCAAAATACCCTATCGCTCTGACTACTCTGATAAGAGTAATCACAAGCCCAAATAGGAAATACAAGAAGGGAAGCGAGTGTAGACACAGGTCTGGTAAGGGAAACTAACCTCTAAATATTGTAATTAAGTGTGAATATACATCCTAGCATGCAATGAGTCTAAATAGAAATATCTCTAGTTAAAACATCTATTATAACTATTTAATACTAACAGAGTGAATAGACCAATGTAAGGGTAATGCTGCATCCCATGGTCAAAGGTGTTTTATACTTCTTAAATCTTAGCCCAACTGAATTAAAAGATAAGTATAACAATAACAGTACTTTCTAATCAAAGCATCACATACTCCATGCTTAAATAAAAATATTTATACCCGATACCCATACCGAATTTCCATTAATTACCAAAGAGACCTATCGAGAACTACAACTAACTTGTGGACTCTTCCAAAAACCAAAACCTCAAAAGAAGTTGGCTTATAGGTCATGTCGTAGCACTCAATCGTACCATAGAACAGTATATGACCTAATCTACAATGGCATCCTAATCTCTCTTTGACGCTGCTCCGGAACCACCCTGCAGGTCATGTGCCTCAATGGTACAATGGATTCCTTTTACAAAGTCGATATCGTCATATTGTCTATGGATAGACAATATAGATTCAAGTTACCCCATACTATTGAACTTCATTAAAACATTGAAGCCCTCATAAAGATATCTCATTCCCATAGCTTTGCCTGCCAAACCTGGAAGCCCTTCAAGTCCAATTAATTTCTCCAGAAAACGAACCCTGAAGCCCTGATCTACATGGCACCCCTGCAGAGTGAAGGCTGAAACCCCGATCTACATGGCAACCCTGCAAGACGATGCTCGCTTGGCACTGCCTATAACAGGTAGTGCTAGTGCACTGAATGTAATAGGTAGTGTCATGCATTGCCTTTATAGCCAGTGCAAATGCATTGCCTTTATAGGCGGTGCTGGTGCAATGCCTTTAGAGGCAGTGTAGGTGCACGACTTTGACCGGAGGGGGTGGGGTGTTTTCTTCAGCCACCTAGGGGAGGTCAAAACTATGTTTTTGCCTTTTGAAATCCCAAATTTCCGGTATTTTCTTATTTTGATGATTTTGCCTATTCTACCTCAACAAATTTTAATTAATTAATTCATTTTCAAACTTTACATTTACAACTTTTTACTAATCATTCAAACTTGTTTATCATTGTTAATGAATAGTTTTTATTAATAATACAACTTGATCACTATTGTAAACAAACACTTTTAACAATCACTATAACTCGGTTATCATTCTAAATTTACACTTCCATCCATTATTTTAGCATGTTTAACTTCATTAGCAAGCCTACTCATTTCATAGCTTACTAACTCATTATAATTCAATCCACACTTCATCAGATATGAGATTTATCATTTTACTATCATTACCAAGCTCTAATCATGATTAATACAATGGGCAAATCAACCAAGCTACTAGCATAACTTCATTACTTGTTAAAAAATCCACTTTTAACAATATAAACCTTCTTCCTCTTCTTGACCAACATTTATTGAAGCTATATGTAACGACCCACTTTACCGTACGGTTTAAGCTGAAAATAAACCACACATGTCTAACCCAAATTGAATGGGAAAGCGGATAGTTAGGGAGAAAGAAAGAAGAAAGAAGACAAGAAGAACAAAACAACACAGAATCTCACAGCGGAACGAATAATTTATAATAGACAACAAATCTTTACATAAAAAAATTGTGATATATGTATATACAGACATCAATCAGAGTTTACTAACCTATTTCAGCCCGGACAGTTATAACAACATGTCCTCATAATTGCTGAATAATATACAACAATGAAAGCAACGGAAAAAAAAATCATGTATGTGAATATGTCTTTGGGCATCCAGCTTTCCTCCTGAAGCTCCAAACATCCAAGTAAACCTGGAAATATGCTCGGTCTGACCCAAGCATTGTAGAAAAACAACGCCCGTATCAGTCTGGTAAACCAACGTGAGAATCACAATCAAATGGATTCTTAAAGGTTAATCAACCTTTTGAAAACAAAGATATCTTGTAAGACCACGTCGCACATAAACATGGACGAGTTTTTACCTTACGGTAACCAAAACTTTTTTACAGAAAATCTAATGATATTATAATAATGTCTAATGGCGAAAATAACAATAATCAAGTAGTTGTGATGCTCGTGATTGTACATCACAACAATAATAGGTATATAATTGAAAGTTTATAAGGCATGTTCGCTAATTGTGTAGGATTTCCATGGAGGTGCCCTCAGTACTTCGAGGAATGGTCCTCCTGCATAAGGATCAGAGATATCCTTCCAAAGCAGCATACATCCCTAATGATGTACCATAGGAAAAACATAGCTGGTCTCGCTAAGATCGAGTGCATCACCCCATGCATGCATAACAACTGTAGGTAAAGTCTAGGTGGAACCGACTACACCCTGTAGGTTTGCCAACCCTACTGGCCATGCCTCCTATCTCTAGTTTTAGTCATTTCCGCTGATGAAGCTACGTCCGACATTCTAGCTTACGCACCGCCACCAAATAGATCACGGAATCCCACTTGGATTCCAATACTCCAATGGGTCTCGGAATCACACATAAATTCCCACATCTCAATTAGATCTTGGAATCACACTCGGATTCCCATACCCCAACGGGTCTCGAAATCACACATGGATCGCAACATCTCAATATATCACGAATCTCCTCCACTGAAGTATAGGGTTTTCGAAGTGGTCACTGGTTCGAGTCATCTCTTACAAGTACACTCTTCCATTTCCTGGGTGCTCCACAAACCAAACGCCGATTTCCGAAATGCTCAATATCGATTCTTTAGGAAATAATCGGACAATACTTAAGAGCGAGGATCACCCATTAACCATTTAAGTGGATGGATCTCCTTATCATTTGTCCTAGAAGAATGAAACGAGTTTATACGTACAGTATAGCACCCCCGATGGTAACTGTACCATATAATCCTCGTGTTTCCCCTAGATATTTCTAGAGTTAAAATCCTTTGGTATTAAGTAGGGAATATTTCCCTACCACCAAAATTAAGAAGGATTACATATTTATGCCAAGATTCGATAATCGATTGTTTAACTATCAAATAAATAAACATTCTACACAAATATTACATATCCCACGAAAATCACCAAGCCTCTTTAAATAATTCTTTTATAATTTTAAATTCACATTTCAGATACTTGGAAATCACTTTCATATACTTATCTTAATGGAATAAGTATATTCACAAACCACTATATTTTCTATACCTAAAAAATATAACCACATACTTATCTCAACAGTATAAGTATATTCACAAACCATTTTACTTTTCAAACTTGGAAACTTTTCTATATACTTATACAATGATATAATTATATTCACCAAACACTTAGAAAGATTTCCTATTTTGAAAATCAATTTGAACGATCAAACCCTAATGTCATCTAAAACGGAGAAACCCAAAACACCAATCCCGTTATAACACATTCTTAATAAATTCCAAACCGCATTATAAAACTTCTCCCTTCTCAGTTCTTTAAAAACTCATTAATAAATCCTTTTATAAATATCCAAACCATTTATAAAACTCTTCCCATATTTAATCCAGCCCATTAATGGACTTTTTAAGTCAATCAGGTCCTCTTGATAAACCATAAGTTATTTAAAATAGTTTAAATAACAAATTACTCTTTAAACATCCTTCTATTTCATTTTAGTCAAATATTATTTAAAATAATACTTTATAATCTATTTAATAATATATTAAATTAATTTCAAACACTTTTATGGTATTAACAAATTAATTCAAAAAATATATTAATATAATAATTAATAAAATTTTAAACCGTTATTAAAACAATAATTGATTAACCTTAAACTAATATTAATATAAAAATTAATTATCTTTTAAATATAATTAAATAACTTTAATTAAATTTAAAGTATAGGTAATCATTTAGAAAAATAATTAAAATATAATTACACTTAAACCATAACTAAATAACTTTTAAATAGTAACTAAACATCTTTAAATAACATTAAGAAATAACTTTTAAGAACCATATTAATAAAATAATTAACTTTAAATTTTTATTAAAACAATTATAATTTATCCTTAAAATATTATTATTAATAAGTTATTACCTTTTTAAATCTTATACTAAATAATGATTTTCTTTAAACCTTATAATAAAAATTATTATTCTTAAAATAATTTTTAAATCAATAATTAGCTTTCCAGATTCGAAGGAGGCTTAACGATCACCATTGTACTTAAACAAGTTACCATATCATTCAATTAACTTTTCAAGTTAATAACAAATATTTACATAATTCACGACTATGTAAATAAATCCAACACTTGACCATCATTAATTAATATATCACTAATTCAAAGTGGCATATCATTTACGATACATAATCGAATGTCCAAAACTATAAAATAGCAAAATGGGGACTTATTCTGCTAATTAATTGCCAAATTAATTTAATTAGTGAAACGGTGTTTTATTCTGCTAACAGAATGCTGTTGAAACTTCGACAAAAATACTACATCTCGCCCCAACTTCAACTATGCACACGCCATCATCCAATTCTTACCCGATCAAGAGAAAATAATTTTGAAATTATAAACAAAATTCTTCCGTTTACAGTAAATTGATGATATCTTGGTCGTCGTTTGACGAAAACTTGAACGACCAATTTAAAAAAAAATAGATACAGATACGAGCAACTTTGTTGTTGGTGATTTTGCCTAAAAGCAAATAGTTTGGGAGATGCGGATTTTTGAAGATAGGAGATGGTTTTGGTTTTTATGTTTACAGAGGGAATAAAATGAAAAAGGAAGACAACAGAGTAGCTGTGCCTGAGTCTATATATATATATATGTATATATATAAACAGCAAATGAAACACTAGTTACAACATTAAATTTTCATTCTTAAACAAGTACAGACAAAGTAGAAATGTATGCAAATATTTTATACAAGAAGGTTGCGTGGGTGAAGGGTTTGCTTTGGATTTGAAAATAAGGTTTCGTGGAACCATGTCACACACTATTTCGTTTGCGTACGGGCAACGAATGACAGAATTAAAAATACGGTCCCGCACGACAATGTGAGATGATCGTAAAACAAAAATAAAATAGACAAATTATTAAATTCTGTTGCCATAAATTATATCTAAACGAGAATTTGTTTATTTTTCCAAATTAAAAATTATGGAAAAATCCTAAAAATTAAACTAAAAATACGTCATTGAAAATCAAGTCTAATTTTGAAACATAGATTTTATTATAATTTAATTCAAATCCGAATATTTAAATAAATTAAATATTCAAATTTGAAGATCCAAAATACGGGTTATTTCACTCTCCCCCTAAAAAGAATTTCGTCCCCGAAATTCCAGCACAAGAACACTCAATACTATTCATAAGCCCGCATGATGTTCATAGATCATCCATATACAAAGTTGGAGTTGATCGCCCCTCGAATACATGACTCCACTTTCAAACCAGTATCGTTCACCCGATTTATTAGTGCAGACCTTGATTAAACTCCTGGATTAGTAACCTCTGCTCTCCTTACATAGCTGTAGCTATGATAGAATACCTTGGTTCTATATCATGAACCTTGATCAACTGTTCGCCATCGGAACTGAGTAATAAATCCTTATTTGGAACGACACGAAACACCTCAAGCCTTGTATTTGAATATTAGATCAAAACTATATGGGAAGAGAAATGATCTACATACACCTACACACTTATTTAGTTGGTTATCTCTAATACAAATTTCATTACTGCTAAATTATTTATGAAAACATTTTCATAAAACATAGCTTAAGTTGTAAAACTTATAAATTCTCTAACATACCCATAGGGTATACCAACTATTAGATTTAAACTTTATTTTGAATTCACTTAAGAATTTTAAATACCCGGTTTTCATTCAAAATACTTTTGAAACGATACCATATATTTGGAAACTCAAGGGTCAAGTACTTGGATATTCATTTCCAAAAACTTTTGAAATGATATTATATATATTTTAATCCATAACAAAAATATACATATATAGCCCGAGTAACCCCAAAGTTATACCAAGGAACTGGGTACTACCAAACAATATCATACATTTTCTTACTAGAAGGATAATACTCAAGAGAAACGTTTACCATACAAACGTATCTCTTACCCATTTTTAGTTATTTTTGAGCTACTCGAACTAGTTGACTTAAAACAAATTTTCCAATTTTCAAAATCCCTCTTTTAAAACCATACCAATATATTTCCAAATAAATGGTTTTTAACAAACTATCCATTTCCAACTTACTTCAGATTCGTCCGGATTCAACTCGTCCCGACCATACAATGACAAAGGGAATAATTTACAAAGTGCACGGTACCGTTCGCCTAAGCAAACATCCGATTGTCACTTAGAAGATTATTCTGATCACCACAAAACAAATCGGGACTCATTTCCCGCACCAATCCAAAGAAAACGTTTCTTCCTATAAAATTCATTTTCAGAGATATTTATACTTAATTGTATTTTTAAGCAAGTTATTTCCAACAGACACACCAGGAATCCTTTTAAGAAATCCATTATTACTATTTCCAAAATCATTTATACTCTAAAACTATCTTAAATAAAATTATTATTTCCTTTTCCACAAATCATTTAAAATGTTATATACATATTTACCCAATGATAAATCAAATCATACTTTTGAAATCGAATCAAAATTTATTTTATCAAACAATTATATAGCGAGATCCTAACGGTAGCATATCCCCACTTGGAAATGTTTTTTTCCCAAGAACATTTCCAATTACTATTATTAACCTATAAACCATGAAACCCATTTTTCCAAAATCACCGGGATTTAAACTCTCGAATTCCCTTTATTTATAAAACACATTTGTATAAATCAAATTTATAAAATATCTCCTTTATAAAATAAATCATTTTTCAAACATTTATTGCAAAAATATTCTAGCTTCCTTATATAAATCATTTTTCAAGCATTATTTCAGAAATATTTAAGTTTTCTTTTTAATAAACTTCTTTTATAAAATTCCAATTAAATACATCCAACTTTTATATTCAGTCATTTCCAAATATTTACTTTAAAATATTCCAATTTTTTTTTTGTAAAACAACATTTATTAAAACTCAATTTTAACAAATCAATCCTTTAGATTTCTAAAATATTCCTTCCAGAATATCTATATTTTCTTTTAATTAAACAACCCTTAGAAATCAAATTTTAACCCAACATTATTAACGACCGCCTTATATTCAAATTGTGAAACATAATTCACAAGGTATTCGTTTCAATGTTCCCAAAATTCCCATCTATCCAATCCAGGTTTCAAAAAGAAAGATTCAAGATAGATCAATCGATAATTGTCAATGATCAGAGATGGCGAGCATGACCAATCAAATCCTAGAAGATAATGATGGAATACTATCACTCTTAACAACCAATCACAACCAAGAATAATTATGGAAAAAATTTCTTTATATATAAAATATATTTCCAGGGAAAATTATTCCATTTACCCTTTTTAAAACAATACTATGTCAATTGATCTTGTTCGAGTGTTTAGGAAATCCCTATCGATAACGTTGGACAAACGCATCGACCAGAATTCTTAAGCCACTCAACAGATCAAACAACACAATATAAAACATTTTTACGAAAATAACAAATACGCGCTCTTATATATATACTCTAAAACTCATCCTAGGATCTCACTTACCCTATCTCAAATGAGTCAACCCCAACAAAGCCTAGGTGTTCGCTTAACCTAAGCTCTGATACCACGTGTAACGATCCACTTTTCCGTATAGTTTTAGCTGACAATAAACCACACATGTCCAACCTAAATTGAATGGGAAAACAGATAGATAGGGAAGAAGAAAGAAGACAAGAAGAACTAAACAACACAGAATCTCACAGTGGAACGAATAATTTATAATAGATAACAGATCTTTACATAAAACAAAACTGTGATATATGTATATACAGACATCAATCAGAGTTTACTAACATATTTCAGCCCAAACAATTATAACAACATGTCCTCACAATTGCTGAATAGTATACAACAATGAAAGCAACAAAAAAAAACCATGTACGTGAATACGTCTCTGGGCCTCCAGCTTTCCTCCTGAAGCTCCAAACATCCAAGTAAACCTAGAAATATGCTCGGTGTAACCCGAGCATTATAGGAAAACAATGCCCGGGTCAGTCTGGTAAACCAGCATAAGAAAAACAATCAAATGGATTCTTAAAGTTTAATCAACCTTTTGAAAACAAAGATATCTCGTAAGACCATGCCGCACATAAACATGGACGGGTTTTTACCTTACGAAAACCAAAACCATTTTATAGAAAATCCAATGATATTATAATAATGTCTAATGGCGAAAATAACAATAATCAAGTAGTTGTGATGCTCGTGAGTGTACATTACAACAATAATATGTATATAATTAAAAGTCGATAAGGCACGTTCGCTAATTGTGTAGGATTTCCATGGAGGTGCCCTCAGTACTTCGAGAAACGGTCCTCCTGCACAAGGATCGGAGATATCTTTCCGAAGCAGCATACATCCCAAGTGATGCACTATAGGAAAAACATAGCTGGTCTGGCTAAGACCGAGTTCATCATAACATGCATGCATAACAACTGTAGGTAACGTCTAGGTGGAGCCGACTACACCCTATGGGTTTGCCAACCTTACCGGCCATGCCCCTATCTCTGGTTTTAGTCATTCCCACTGATGAGGCTACGTCCGGCATTCTAGCTTACGCACCTCCACCAAATAGATCACAGAATCCCACATGGATTCCAATACCCCAACGGGTCTCGAAGTCACACACAGATTCCCACATCTCAATTAGATCTTGGAATCACACACGGATTCCCATACCCCAACGGGTCTCGGAATCACGCATGGATCCCAACATCTCAAAATATCATGAATCTCCTCCATAGAACCATATATGGTTTTCGGAGAGGTCCCGGGTTCGAGTCATCTCTTATGAGAACACTCTTCCGTTTCCCGGGTGCTCCACAAACCAAACGCTGATTTTCGAAATGCTCAATATCGGTTCTTTAGGAAATAATCTGACAATACATAAGAGTGGGGATCACCACCTAACCGTCTAAGTGGACGGATCTCCTTATCATTTGTCCTAGAAGAACGAAACGAGTTTATACGTACAATATAGCACCCCCGATGGTAACTGTACCATATAATCCTCGTGTTTCCCCTAGACATTTCCAGAGTTAAAATCCTTCGGTGTTAAGTAGGGAATATTTCCCTACCACCAAAATTAAGAAGGATTACATATTTAGGCCAAGGTTCGATAGTCGGTTGTTTAACTATCAAATAAACAAACACAACACAAATATTACATTTCCCACGGAAATCACCAAGCCTCTTTAAATAAATCTTTTATAATTTTAAATTCACATTTCAGATACTTGGAAATCACTTCCATATACTTATCTCAATGTAATAAGTATATTCACAAACCACTATATTTTCGGTACTTAAAAAATATAACCACATACTTATCTCAATAGTATAAGTATATTCACAAACCATTTTACTTTTCAAACTTGAAATTTTTTCCATATACTTATATAATAATATAAGTATATTCAGCAAACGCTTAGAAAGATTTCCTATTTAGAAAATCATATTTGAACGATCAATCCCAAATGTCATCTAAAATGGAGAAACCCAAAACACCAATCCCTTTATAAAACATCCTTAATAAATTCCGAACCCCGTTATAAAACTTCTCCCTTATCGGTTCTTTAAAAACTCATTTATAAATCCTTTTATAAATATCCAAACCATTTATAAAAATCTTCCCATATTTAATCCAACCCATTAATGGACTCCTTAAGTCAATCAGGTCCTCTTGATAAACCATAAGTTATTTAAAATAGTTTAAATAACAAATTACTCTTTAACATCCTTCTATTTCATTTTAGTCAAATATTATTTAAAATAATACTTTAGAATCTATTTAATAATCTATTAAATTAATTTCAAACACTATTATTGTATTAATAAATTAATTTTAAAAACAATATTAATATAATAATTAATAAATTTTTAAACCGTTATTAAAATAATAATTGATTAACCTTAAACTAATATTAATATAAAAATTAATTATCTTTTAAATATAATTAAATAGCTTAAATAAATATAATTAATTAACTTTAATTAAATTTAAAGTATCGATAACCATTTAAAAAAATAATTAAAATATAATTAAACTTAAATTATAACTAATTATCTTTTAAATAGTAACTAAACATCTTTAAATAACATTAAGAAATAACTTTTAAGAACCATATTAATAAAATAATCAACTTTAAATTTTTATTAAAACAATTATAGTTTATCTTTAAAATATTATTATTAAGTTATTACCTTTTTAAATCTTATTACTAAATAATGATTTTCTTTAAACCTTATAATAAAAATAATTATTCTTAAAATAATTTTCAAATCAATAATTAGCTTTCCAAATTCGAAGGAGGCTTAGTGATCACCATGGTACTTAAATAAGCTACCATATCATTTAATTAACTTTTCAAGTTAATAATAGATATTTACATAATTCACGACTATGTAAATAAATCCAACACTTAACCATCATTAATTAATATATCACTAATTCAAAGTGGCATATCATTTACAATATATAACCGAATGTCCAAAACTATAAAATAGCAGAACAGGGATTTATTCTACTAATTAATTGCCAAATTAATTTAATTAGTGGAACAGTGTTTTATTCCGCTAACAGATGTTCGATTACCATATTCGATCCAATTTAACTTAACCATAATTAATTTGGCCAAATAAACATCAATAACCATGGTATGTAAATTTAAACGACGTTATTATTTAAAATAACGTAATTAAATTCTGTCTGTTTTCATATGTCATAAATTTATACTTATCTAAAGCTATCAACAAATTATACTATCATGTTGTACTCGTTCATACGAACATAACGCAAAAATCCGCGGGTTAATCGAGTTTCATGTGAACAAGATATATCATTTCAAAATTAACTGGCTTTATATGTAAATTTTAAACAATTAAAAGAAGTTGTTCTCACCTTCAACCAAGCGGCCCAAAGCCCAAACAAAATGTACCCGCACTCAAATGAACAGTCTTCTTCCCCAAAGCTCCAGTTCGATTTCTAGAAAGCCATCCCCTACCGTGCACGTGCACACACAATCCAGCAGCCGCAATAATAGACAACTCCACATGCGAACTAATCTTCATCTTCCCTTCACGCTCCACCTGCCACAGTCCCCTCCGACATCCCCTGACCATTTCCAATCGAACTACTCCCCCAGTATAGGCAATACGCACGATAAAAAATGTCACCGATCTTCGCCAAACTCGGCCATCTGATGCCCCATGCGACGAGAAACACAACCGCAAACCCCAATCGAGCTAGAATTACCTACAAGGACCACCGCACGAAACCCTAGGTCACTCACTTCGTCAAACATCGCAACGAAATGCTACTGATGTGCACGTAAATGTGCATATTTTTACCACCATATTTAATCTATTTAAATTAAATAAATGATCATATCGGGTATTTTAACTTGTTTAAACCAAAATTCACGTTATTTTCAAATCGTCACATATTCATCTTCATCCAAGGGCAAAATGGTCATTTTTGTGCATATATTAATTTGAGAAAATTTAATTAGAAATTTCTATATTATTTTATAGGAATTTGGCTTCATATACAAGTGGTTTCATGAAGATGTATGCATGCACAAAGAAGATACAAAGGAATGGAGATGGAAATAATTCAAAGGCATGATAATGGAGGAACTCACCTACCCACCAACCTTAATGTACAAATTAGAGGCTAATGCACTTGCTTATGAAATTAATGGATTCATGTACACTTAAATGATGATTAGTAGAAGCTAATAATTACTTGGCCTCCACACTTTCTCAAGGGTATTTTGGGCATTCCCCAAAAATATGAATTAGGGTTTAACACATGTATAAGTACCCCTTATGTTTCATGTAACTCTCTTCCTTAGTTCCTCTTAGTTTTAGTTTAGGCTCAAAATAAAAAGACAAGCTCTCTTTCTTTTCTTTTCATGGCTACTTAGCCATTTCTTTTATGTAATCTTTTCTTTTTGCAATTTTCAATACATGCTCTTTTCTTCTTGTTTATTTCCTTTCATGTTGTAGTGTAGATCTCTTTTACTTTATGCAAGTAGAATAGTTATTCCTTTCATTTTGCTCTCTTTTTCCTTTCCTTTTAGTTTCATGTTGCAAGCTACATTTGTTAATCAAATGACAAATATGAGAGGCTAAACCCTTTTAATTTAGGGGTAATGAAGCTCTCTAATTATGTAGCTTCAACTATTTGTTAATTCATGCTCTCTTTTTGTACTTAATGATGATGATAGAAATGGTTTACTAGTTGTTTTTGCTTTGAATTTGATAGTCTATATTGTTGACACCAAATAGGCTATGCTTAAACAATCACTAACACTAATTGCCTCTTCATCAAAATATGATTATGGCAAAAGAAAGTGATTTGAAATTAAAATTTAATGGTCTATATTTCTAATCAATAGTTAATAGGTCATACTTAAAATAGATTTCATTTTCATTTTCATTGTCAAGTTTCATTAAAGTTAGTAAGTGGTTTAAGGGGTGTGTTATAGTTTGATGGCTTATGTTGGCTAATCAATAGCACAAATATGCCATACTTATGATAAGCACATCAATTAAAGCACTAATGACCGTAAAAGAGAGATCATGATTTCTTATGTGTTGAACTACATGACCTAGAGAGTGGATTTATTCTCTAAGTTGTCATTTAACTCTTATATTTGCATCTTTTTTCTTTTAGTTAGTTAGCTAATTTTCTAATTCTCTAGCTTAACTTTCTCTTCGACTTTGGTTAATTTGATTGAATAGATTTTTAAAATCATCAATTCCCTGCGGATCGACCCGTATTAGCCACGTACTACAAGTGTATGCCATGCGCTTGCGGTTATATTTTTAATTTGAAATTTTTCGACGGTTTTCTAACTCGATAGAAATTCCGTCGACAAACAAGTTTTTGGCGCCGTTGCCGGGGAATTGCTTTGATTTTAATTTTCTATTCTTCGAATTATTTTGTTTCAATTTTGTGTGTTTTTGTTTTGTGTGTGTGCATTTAAAAAAAAAATTGTTGTGTGTTGTTTGATTTTTGTTTGTATTTTTTGTTTGTGTGTTTGTTTTCTTTTCATTTTCCATTTGCATTTTCGAAGAAAAAAAACAACATCCACAATTTCATCTGCAAAAGAAAAAAAATTCCATTCCATTCCATTTTACATTTGAATTTGAATTTATTTCTACATTTTACATTTTTTACATTGTGCATTTCTTTTCTTTTGCTGTTACATTACAAACTGTTAACAAGCTTCTGTCTCAAAACAACATTCACCACCACTGCTTTCCTCTGAAGCAATGCTGCCAAACTCTGCCCTACTTCAATAAAACCTTCCACAAGATACAACTCACCACCTCCTTCCTCATCATCATAAACTACTGCCCACTGTCGTCATTTCTACCTGACCACATCAGTACTTGTTCATCACCACATACTCCAACCATCTACTCCAATTCCAGCAACATACCCTTCCTCATACTTCCTACGTACTCTACCAAAATTGCTGCCACAAGCATTTCTGCCAACAACATAACAACACTTCCATATCACTCCACTGCACCATCATCAAAACTTGCTACAATTGCTGTGCATGTATCTTCATCCATCCACTTTATTGCAATAACCAACCACACTGACCACCATTCTTCATCAACTTCAGTTCAACTACATCAATTCTCTTTTACAAACTACACAACAAACCACTCTACATACAAAACCAGACAACAACTCTACTTCCCCTTTGCAAAATCTTCAACTTCAATCTCCACCTACAAACAAGACACGACTGTCAAACACCCTACCTTCCTTCTGACCTGAACTAGCAAGCAACTCTCCTCCTCCAAACCAAACAACACTTCTTCACTCCACAAACATCTTAACATCAAATCACCCAACTGCCACAAACTCCGCTCGCTTGCAAACATCTACACAACCCACAAGCGCATCTCCTCCTCGAATCAATTGGCCTCACCCACTCGTCTGAACCCCCTTGCAACCATCCATTCCCACTGCTTCACCAAAGACCTCTTCCACACAACCTTCCTTCCACACTACATCCTTTAATCGACTTCACCCACTCCCTTCACAAACCACTGTAAAACTTCACATTGCCGAACTCCAGCAATTCACTGCACTTCAGTTCTCGTGACCACCTACATCGACCTGACCACTCACTGCCTTCCACCCTGAACCACAATCGCGACAACCACCCTCGCAATAGATCCATTCGCAACCGCGACTTCAATCGCGAATTCACGCCTCTGCGCCAACCATTATTTCAACCTCCCCGCAATCACTTCAAACAATTTTTTTTTGTGTTTAACAATGTTCTGTTTAACGATTTTGAAAGTTTTTATGAAGTTTTGGGAATTTTTGATGATTGATTTCCCAGAATAATTCTTTGTTAAACGAACGAAATAGAAAAGAGGGAAAAGGAGTTCGGTTTGCAAGTTATAGTCAAAGTGGGCCAGGTGTGTGTGTATTTAGTTTGGTCTGGGTGTTTATTTTTATTTTGTATTTTTGGTTTTTATGTGCTTTGATAAATAAAAAATTTCTTTGTTTATGAAAAAAACACACAAATAACAAGGGACATAGGGTTTGATTTGATTTCTTTTGTATTTTGCTTTTGTTTAAAGGAATTTTTAGTTTGTTTCTTTTGTTTTGTTTTGCTTATTTTGATTTCATGTGTTTTAATTTTTATTTGTTGTAGTTATTTATTTGAGACAAAAAAATTGTTTTAGTTTAATCTGTTTTGTTTGTTTTAGTTTCTTCTTCTTTTTAAAAAAAACAAAAAAAAAGAAAGCTGTATATATCTTGTTTTTCTTTTTAGGTTGTCAAAGCAGATAAATAAGGAGTTGCTACTATAAAACTGCTCCGCTTGCTTGCTAAAATTTTTTTTGCTGCTTTCATCTCTAGTTTTATTTGAATTGCATTGTTGTTTGCTTGCATTTATAAAAAAAAGAATTTTTTTTAAGTAAAACTTCACTTTTACATTTTGTTTCCTTTTCGAAAAAAAACAAAAAATTTATCGTAGTTGCATTGTTAATACACGTTTAATTTCTGCTTTGCATTTCATCCTAGAATTTTTTTTAATAACGGTTATATAACACTTAATTGTATATTGACAAATTGTCTTCTTTGAACAATTTAATTTCTTGGTGTTTAGGCTACGGCAGAGTAATAACCATTTATAAATATTACGGTGATTCGTAAATATTATAATGGTTGTTCCTCTGAAGGTACTTAAACCTTCGGCTGCATTACTACGGTGATTCGTGGTGCACCGATAACCCCTGCCTGTTACCTGGCTAAGAACTATTTTGTTGATTTAAGACAGAGTGTGAATATACAATTTTAGGTTAACTTAGGATAAATCATTTGTAATTAACCACTGCATTCATTTAGTTGCATTAGTTCATGCATATTTATAAAAAAAAAGTAAAAATCCAAAACAAAAAAAAATTGTAAATATTCCTATTCCTTTATCTTTGAAATTTTTAAATCCTTTTTCTTTGAAATTTCAAAAGTCCAAAAAAAATTGAAAAACCAAAAAAAAAATCAATTTCCATTTTGAAAAATAAATTCTATCTGTAAATATTTTTCCTTTATACAAAAAAAACATTCTTGAAAATGTCCGAGTTTCCCCCCTCATTTGAATTCTACAATAGTTGTGAAAATTAGTATAATCCAAATGATTTCACTCCAAATTCGTATGAATATTTTAACAATAAATATTATTTAAATGATTCAAATTTTGAACCACAAAATTTTCAAAACGATGACCAACCCTCAAATCTTGAAAAGAGCATTTCGTCTTTACTTGAAATCTCTACACAACAAAATCAAATGATAAATGATTTGTGTAATTCATATTTGGGCAATGATTCAAATCAAAATTTCCAAAATAATCAAAATTTGAATTCACTTCAAAATTCAAACGATTTCGAGTATAACCCATGCCAATTCAATTTTGAACTCCAAAATGAATTTCAAAATCAAAACGAAAATGTGATCCACTTTTCAAATAATTTTGGCAATGGGAATCATCTCGACTATGATGCAAGTGAAAATCTTTGTTCTCAATGAATCCAAATCAAAAATTCGTAAGTTAATAACTATAAATTGGATTTTGTTGAACAAATGAACGAAATTTATGATGATCACACATTCGTTGTTTGAAACTTATATGAAACAATGTGAACAACATAACCAAATCCCAACCTGTGACGAGTTAAGTAATAATCCATTTTTTACCCAAATCGACGATTTTCAAATAACAGCTTTTGAAATTAAAAATAATAATCTTAATGAAGTTGTTGAAAACACGGTAATTGAGTTGGATTTCAATTCTTTTGAGGGTGTGGAACCAAATTTAAAATTCGATCTTACTTTTCTCGATTTCGAAAATTTGAATACAACAACTTTGGGTTTTGAACTTGAGATACGCAATGAAGTTGTTGATAATCCAACAAAGGAAGACGAATTTAATGAACATCAATTTTTTTGACTTTTCGATGACAAGTTGTTAAATTCTGACGAGGAAGATTTAAATCAGCACTTTGATTTTGAAATCAATGATTCTGAAGAATTTTTCAATAAAGAGCTTGAATTTCAATTTGGTGATAATAAACTTGAATTTCAACCAATTGTTTTATCAACCCCGAAAATCATCCAAAATAAAACAACTCGTACGATTTTTGATAACACGACATTCGTTTTTCCAAATCAACATTTAATTTTGAAATCTTTTACGCTTTGGTTTTTCAAGCTTAAGTTGTGTCTTGCATACTTGACGAGACAAATGAATCGGTCTTTGGAAGACCGTTTCATTTACTTTTTGACGATATACTTTCTGATCTCGTGTAAATACCGTTAATTTTCATTTAAATTAAGGTCATGTTTTATTTATTTTTATTTTTTCTCCTTCAACTTGAGTTGACTGTGGGGACACAGTCAAAATCAAGTGTGGGGGGGGAGATTCATCATCATTTTCAATTTTTCATGATTTATTTATTTTTATTTTCTTTCCAAAATTATAAAAAATTAAAAGCATTTTGATTTATTTTTAAAAGAAACACTATAGGATAAATATATGGTTTTGGCTTATTAAATTGAAATTTTTGAAATTTAATTTGTCTTAACAAAAATAAAAATGAAGTTTGATTACAAATAAAAATGGTTTAACTAGTATATAGGAAGATTCATACGTGATAATTATGAAATATATCCTAATTGAAAATCTTTGTTTTAAAAAGTGGTTGATTCAAAGTAAAGGATATAACATTTTTTTGTCTTCTAAGTTAAATGATGCTAAGATGATTTTGCGAAACTCTCTCTCTAAAAAGAAAAAAAAATACAAAATACAAAAAAATATTTCTTGTATATATGTATATATTTTTTAATAAACACCTAGAGTCATGTGTTCACGCTTGTGTGTTCACTCGCCATGCTCTATACCCTTCTCACGTAAGCCCGAAAGGCAGTGCACGATCGGTATATCTGGCCTCAGTTTATCTGAGTTAGGTGTGTGTATATAAAAAAATTATTTTACTAATAACGCCTATAGTCAATAAGTGTTCACACTTGTGTGTTCACTCGCCATGCTCTGTATTCCCCTCACATCGGTCCGCAAGGCAGTGCATGGGTAATATATCTGGCCTCAGTTTATCTGAGTTAGGCATATGTAAATATTATTAATATCAACAAAATTTTCAAAAGAAAAAAATGGAGAGAGTAAGCAATTGAAATCCAAGCACTATTTTAACTTATTTGATTTGACTTGTTATTGAAAACAAATAAAATTACCACTTTGATAAACTTTGATAATCAACTAAGGATCCATTTTATAATTACACTTTGTTATCAACCGAAACAACGAGTTAAACTATAGTCTATTTGTTATGATAACTTAATTTTTGTTGGAAATTTTGACGAGTAAATGACTTAAATTTCAAGATAATGACCAAAACCTATATTTAACTTATTTGTGTCGATTTAAAAGTAAACCCTTCATTTGTATATATTTTCAAAAACTTGCATTCATCTCTTTGTAAATAAATCTTGCATTGTGTAAATATTCTCATCCTGCATTTGGATTTTGTGGGTAGTATCCGCTGAAAACCCTTACGAGACAACACTCGTCCTACTGGGGACACCCAGAGGTTTAACGGCTTATTGCATATGCTCAATGCAATTGTGCTCCCTGCGAAAATGGATTTATCTTAGTTTTCCTTTATTCGAGGACGAATAAAAAGATAAGTGTAGGGGTATTTGATGTGCACGTAAATGTACATATTTTTACCACCATATTTACTCTATTTAAATTAAATAAATGATCATACCGGGTATTTTAACTTGTTTAAACCAAAATTCATATTATTTTCAAATTGTCACATATTCATCTTCATCCAAGGGCAAAATGGTCATTTTTGTGCATATATTAATTTGAGAAAATTTAATTAGAAATTTCTATATTATTTTATAGGAATTTGGCTTCATATACAAGTGGTTTCATGAAGATGTATGCATGCACAAAGAAGATACAAAGGAATGGAGATGGAAATAATTCAAAGACATGATAATGGAGGACCGCACCTACCCACCTACCTTAATGTACAAATTAGAGGCTAATGCACTTGCTTATGAAATTAATGGCTTCATGTACACTTAAATGATGATTAGTAGAAGCTAATGATTACTTGACCTCCACACTTTCTCAAGGGTATTTTGGGCATTCCCCAAAAATATGAATTAGGGTTTAACACATGTATAAGTACCCCTTATGTTTCATGTAACTCTATTCCTTAGTTCCTCTTAGTTTTAGTTTAGGCTCAAAATAAAAGGACGAGCTCTCTTTCTTTTCTTTTCATGGCTACTTAGCCATTTCTTTTATGTAATCTTTTCTTTTTGCAATTTTCAATACATGCTCTTTTCTTCTTGTTTATTTCCTTTCATGTTGTAGTGTAGATCTCTTTTACTTTATGCAAGTAGAATAGTTATTCCTTACATTATGCTCTCTTTTTCCTTTCTTTTTAGTTTCATGTTGCAAGCTACATTTGTTAATCAAATGACAAATATGAGAGGCTAAACCCCTTCAATTTAGGGGTAATGAAGCTCTCTAATTATGTAGCTTCAACTATTTGTTAATTCATGCTCCTTTTTTGTACTTAATGATGATGATAGAAATGGTTTACTAGTTGTTTTTGCTTTGAATTTGATAGTCTATATTGTTGACACCAAATAGGCTATGCTTAAACAATCACTAACACTAATTGCCTCTTCATCAAAATATGATTATGGCAAAAGAAAGTGATTTGAAATTAAAATTTGATGGTCTATATATCTAATCAATAGTTAATAGGCCATACTTAAAATAGATTTCATTTTCATTTTTGTTGTCAAGTTTCATTAAAGTTAGTAAGTGGTTTAAGGGGTGTGTTATAGTTTGATGGCTTATGTTGGCTAATCAATAACACAAATATGCCATACTTATGATAAGCACATCAATTAAAACACTAATGACCGTAAAAGAGAGATCATGATTTCTTATGTGTTGAACTACATGATCTAGAGAGTGGATTTATTCTCTAAGTTGTCATTTAACTCTTATATTTACATCTTTTTTCTTTTAGTTAGTTAGCTAATTTTCTAATTATCTAGCTTAACTTTCTCTTCAACTTTGGTTAATTTGATTGAATAGTTTTTTAAAATCATCAATTCCCTGCGGATCGACCCATATTCGCCACGTACTACAAGTGTACGTCGTGCGCTTGCGGTTATATTTTTAATTTAAATTTTTTTGACGGTTTTCTAACTCGATAGAAATTCCATCGACAAACAGCTACCGAAACTTCGACAAAAATTCTACATCTCGCCTAAACTTCCACTATGCACACGCCATCATCCGATTCTTACCCAATCAAGAGAAAATAATTTTTGAAGTTATAAACAAAATTCTCCCGTTTACAGTAAATTGATGATATCTTGGTCATCGCTTGATGAAAATTTGAGCGACCAATTTAAAAAAAACTAAATACAGGTACGAGCAACTTTGTTGTTGGTGATTTTTCCTAAAAGCAAGTGGTTTGGGAGATGAGGATTTTTGAAGATAGGAGATGGTTTAGTTTTTATGTTTATAGAGGAGTAAAATGAAAAAGGAAGACAACAGAGTAGTTGTGCCTGAGTCTATATATATATATATATATATATATAAACGAAAAAGGAAACACCAGGTACAACATTAAATGTTCATGCTCAAACAAGTACGGACAAAGTAGAAATGTATGCAAAGATTTTATACAAGAAGGCTGCGTGGGTGAAGGGTTTGCTTTGAATTTGAAAATAAGGTTTCGTGGTACCATGTCACACACTATTTCGTTTGCGTACGGACAACGAATGATAGAATTAAAAATACGGTCGCGTATGACAATGTGAGACGATCGTAAAACAAAAATAAAATAGACAAGTTATTAAATTCTGTGAAGTCTCAAATGCCAGCGTTTACCATAAAATACGTCAGACGAGAATTTGTTTATTTTTCCAAATTAAAAGTTATGGAAATTTTTTAAAAATTAGTTAAAATACGTCATTGAAAATCAAGTCTAATTTTGAAACATAGATTTTATTATAATTTAATTTAAATCTGAATATTTAAATAAATTAAATATTCAAATTTGAAGACCCAAAATACGGGTTGTTACACTATATCAAGCTTCTAATCAATGAAACCCAAACATTTTCAAATGCTTAAAATATCATATTAAAGATGCAATTTTTAACATAAGTGCAAGCCTAAGGATCATCACCACTCACCTAAACCCAAGTCTAGAAAGTGTAGAAGCTCTCCACTCTCTCCTCAAAGACTCTTCCAAAAAGTTAGTAACACTTTATCTCGATCAACTTGAGATGAACTGGGTTTGCTCTAAATCTTTCAACATGAATTATGATGATTTTCTTAGAATTTATTGATTTTGTTTAGGTGTGTTTGGAGTTGATTTAAAGAGAGGGTTTGAGTGGCAAAATAGAAAATAAAGAGAGAAAGAAAAGTGAATGAAGATAGAAGAGGGTGTGTAGGCAAGGCTTTATTGAACAAGTCAAACCCCTCTTTAGTTCTAATTTTCTCTAACGTTCTAACCTTATATACAAAAATCGTTAACTCAAAATATATCGAAGCGTATACTTAAAAGACTCGTAAATGGCATGTTGAACTCAATGGAAGTGGTTTAAAGTCCAAATTTCATCATATACAGAAGTTAGCTTTTTTGACCATTCAAGGGTCGAGTCCTAACTTTTAGCCCAAAATCTGAAACTCCAAATATATCGAAGCTTATACTTAAAAGACTCGGAAATGGAAATTTGAACATAATGAAAGTGATCCCAAGGCCAGATTCCATCATATGTAAAAACTTAGGATTTGCCCCTATTTATATAAATTTTAACAAAACAATTACAACCTCAGAAACGAGTTGTTACAATACTCATTGGTCCTGATCTTGGACCAAAGGAGTTAACACCGTTTCCAAGTACCTGAACATACTTCTAATCATGTAGCATTGGATTTTGCTAGCAAGAACATGATTCCATTGGTTTAAGAAGCTAAATTTTATTTATAAATGAAAAATGTGGCAAGTATTGCCTTAATGTGTTGCCCATAAAATCCTTAGGTGGATTGTTTGCAAAAAATAAACTAAATAAAACTAAATGAAATAGCAACGCAATAGATCACAATTCCATTGCATGTGGAATCGAGATTGAGTTAACAGTGGTTAGTTTGAATGTACCATCTCCAATTTTTTGTTCGATTGCATAAGGACCTTCCCAATTCAGATCAAGTACCCCCCTACCCAGGAGAACTCATTTCAAAACGAGATCCCTTACCTCAATGGTACGGCTCCAGACGTAGGTGTTAAAGTGTCGTGCTACTCTTTCCCGGTGAGAAGCTACCCTTAATTATGCTTCCTCTCTCTTCTCATCAACCAAATCAAGGGACTTAAGCAAGAGTTCCTTGTTTAATTTTAGATCGTAATGCCTTCTACGATGAGAAGGGAGTTCCAATTCTATGCATAGTCTCTAATCCATAAGCCAAAGTAACGGCGTATGTCCAGTCTTAGATTTGTAGGTCATCTTATAGCCCATAATGTTAGTGGAAATGCATTGGCCTAGGTGCCCTTGGATATAGTTAACTATTTCTTCAAGGTGGACTTGATGATTTTATTCACCACCTTCATTTGTCCGTTCACTTGTGGGTATGCTACTACCGAATAGCTTTTCTCGATCATGTGCTAGTTGTAGAGATCTTTAAACTTGGTACTTTCAAACCGAGTTTCATTATCCATTATAATCTTCTGAGGTACTCTGAACCTATAGGTGATGGTTTTCATCACAAAGTTGATCGCCTTTTTCGTTGTGATTATGGCAAGCGACTCTGTTTCGGCACACTTTGTGAAGTGGTCCACCACAACTATAACGTACTTAGCTCCTCCTTTCGCCACTTGTAGCACATTAATTATATCAATTCCTTAAATCGCAAATGGTCACGGGCTAACCATTTGTGTAAGCTCTATTGAGGGGCCCTTAGAGTCTTTGCAAATCTATATCATTTAGTGTAGTCAGCCGCATCCTGATTTACCGTTGGCCAAAAATAACCATAGTGAAGTGCCTTTTCACTAATATATGCCCTTTGATGTGATCATCACAGCTACACTCATGGATTTCCATAATGATTTTCCTAGTCTCATCCTTGGTTACATACCTAAACAAGGAGGTAGAGAATCCTCTCCTATAAATTATTCCTTCCTGCATCATTAACCATGGAGCTTTTCGAAGGAGTTTCTTCCGTTCAGTCCTTTTTCTCGGGAGAATCCCCTTGAGTAAATAATCTTTGATTGGAGTCATTCATGACTCCTCTTCCTCTACAGTCACCAAAATTCACCGACATCCATCTGGTTGATATTGGAAGCCATCAAAACCTCTACAGGAACTAACCCATCAACTGTGCCTCCTCAGAACTAGATAGGTTGACCAAAGAATCAGCCTTTGCGTTCTCCTCTCTGGGGATATGCGTAATTGTGTGATGCTATTTATCACCCAGCGGCTCCAGTGCCTTCATAAGGTAAGGAGCAAGTTTCGCACCCTTAATCTAATATTCCTTCCTCACTTGACAAACCACCAACTAGGAATCATTGAATATGTGCAGCGTCCTTATCTTTAGTTTCTTTTGCAATCCTGAGTCCTGTTATCAACACCTCATACTCGGCCTCATTGTTAGTTGTAGGAAATTCCAATTTCAATGCATAGCAAATAGATCGTCCTTTTATAGTTAAAAGAACTACTCCTGCACCCGAACTACGTTCGCTCGAAGCTCCATCCACAAATAGTTTCAAATGAGAAAGTGTGACCATATTGTCTTCCTCTTTACCATCACTTGCAGTAAACTCTATGATAAAGTCCACCAACGCCAGCCTGTTTATCTCTCTCCTCGGTTGATAAGTAATGTCATACTGGCTTAGCTCATTTTCCACTTCAGCAAGCTCCCTAAAATCTTATGTCGGTATAGTACCTGTTTCAAGGGTCGATCTGTAAGTACCTTAATCAGATGAGCTTGAAATTATGGTCGCAGTTTTCTCGATGCAATCAACAAACAATAAGCAAGTTTCTCTAACTTTGCGAAGTTCTTTTCAGCCCCAGTAAACCGCTTACTGATGTAATAAACTGGCCATCGAATCCTCATCTCCTCACGTACCAGTGTTGCACTTAGTACATGAGAAGATACTACCAAAAAGATGAACAAGTCCTCTCCGTCCAATGGTTTTGACAGAACCGGTGGTTTTTCCATGTGCCTTAGTAACTCCTTGAAGATATTCTGACACTCCATCGTCTATTCAAAATTCTTCTTTCCCTTTTTGATGGCATCAAAGAACAGTATGCACTTATCCGTTGCCATTGCGATGGCCGACTCATTGCAGCAACCTTCTCGAGCTTTGTAATTCCTTCTTCATGGTCAGGGAAATTACGTTCCTCACGCATTATTTGCTCTAGATTGGCCTCAATGCCCCTTGCATTCACAATAAATTCTAGAAACTTCCCCAATGCAAACCCAAAATAACATTTCAACAGGTTTAACTTCATTCCATACTTTCGTGGTACTTCGAACATCTTCGAAATATCATCCAAGTGGTTCCTTGGTAGTCGTGACTTCATGAGCATATCATCCACGTAAACCTCCATCGTCCCCTCAATTTGTTTCCTAAACATGGAATTCAACAATATCTGGTATGTAGCTCCTGCGTTCTTTAAATCAAACGGTATCACCTAGTATTGATACAATCCAAATAAAAGCGGAGTAGACACACGGCGTGGTTTACTTAAGTGAGTATCAATGAATACCATGATCTTAAGGTTTCCCATGATCTCAAAAAAAAAGTATTAATACAATCCTAAATCCATTTTGAAGCTTGTGTGCTCCTGATTTGGTACATGCATCTGTATTTGGTTATAACCAGAGTAAGCGTCTATGAAGGAGAGCAACTCGTGTCCTGCAATCTCGTCTACCTGTTGTTCAATCCTAGGTAAAGGAAAGCTATTCTTTAGGTATTCTTTATTTAAGTCAGAATAGTCAATACATGTTCGACACTTTCCGTTTGACTTTTGACCAACACGAGGTTGATACCCATTCTGGGTATAAAGCATCGTGAATAAAACCATTTGCTTTCAATTTATCTACCTCCTCATCCAACACAATGGATTGCTTCGGACTCAGACTACGTCTTTTTTGCTTCACTAGTGGAAACTTTGGATCCACATTCAGTATGTGGCACGCTATCTTCGACGATATCTCGCACATATGTGAATGTGTCCAAGAAAACACATCCAAGTTTGTTCGTAGAAAACTAACCAACTTCTTCCTCAATCGTGCACTGAGTTGAGATCCGATCTTAAAGGCCCGAGTAGAATGATCCATATCGATCGAAACATTTACCATCAGCTCAGCTAGTGCCACCCACACTTCCTCTAACTTCTTCCTGGGATCCATAAACTTATCAAAGCTGCTATGATTCCCGATCCAGGGCTTGGGCTTTAATTGTTATGCTTTCGAATCTTTAATGCACAGAGTTTCCTTTATATTCTTTTTTTTCTGCCGTCACTCTTTACTTCTCTCATCTTAATGACAAAACACTTCCGTCCTATGCTATGGTCTCCTCTAACTGATCTGACCCTATTCATCATGGGGAACTTCATCATTAAGCACCATGGAGTCATGCTATCCTAAAATCAGTCAGGTCAGTTGGCCTAAAAAGGCGTCGTATGTCAAATATTCATCTACTATAACAAACTTTTGAATTCGCACCACTTTGCGGTTTTCATCGCCTAACTCCACGGACAAGTTAATCGTCCCAATCGTTGTTTCGCCTTGCTTGTAAATCCTTAAATCCTAGATTTACAAGGCTTAACATCCTTCATACTAATCTTTCATCTGCCTGAACGTTCTTTTAAACAGAATATTTACATAACTTCCACTATCCATCAAGACCTGATTACCATAGCTCGGCCAATAACAACCGTAATCACCATAGGCTCAAAGGTCGGTGCTTCAACTACATCGGAATCCTTATTCCTAAACACAATATCATCAGTTACCATCCTTTGCTGCTTAACTGGAGCTTCGTTCTCGATAGTAAAGCATCTCTTGTGTGGTATGTGTCTTAACGAACTTGTGTATCGCTCCATTTCCCTCCAGCTTTTTTCTGCTGGATAAGGTTCTCCAATTATGGTATTAATAACTATCCTTCCATCAATATGCCATTGCCCTTCTCCGTTGGTCTAGGTTGATTCCTGGGGCATTCGACTCTTGGGCTCTCGAGTTTTTTCCGCCTTCCTGCGGCTCTCTCATGTATTGCTGTAATTTCTTCTTTCTTATCCATTCCTCAATTAAATCCTTGAGATGTCGGCAATTGTTCGTATTGTTTTCATGAGTTTCATGAAACGATAATACTTACCTGAGCACCACTCTTCCTCAGTCTCCTCCCACCTAGGAGGTTATTTATACATCTCCATGCATTGAATGGTGGAGTATATATTCTCCAAAGTGTTATTCCGAGGTGTATAATTATTAGAGCTCATGTTCCTCCGCCATTTCATGGCTTCATTTTGCCTGTCACCAAATCCCTGATTTCTCTTTTTTTGATTATTATAATTACTAATATTTACTGCTACATTACCGGAACTCTCATCCTTTTGCTTAATCGCCACGTTCTTTGAATAACCTTCTTTGATCATTCACCATCAGTCCTTCCAACTACCTGACTTGCTTCTTCTAAATGCAAGAATTGATTAGCTTTCAGGTGGAATTCCTCTATAGTTGTTGACTGCTTCTTCTTCAACCATTTTCGAAAGTCTATGTTCGGAGTTATGCTCTAGACCAATGCCAACACCAAATCTTCATTCAGATTATTAACTTCCGTTACAGCAATACGACTCCTGAGATCCTTGAGAAAGGCTCGATAAGGACTTCGCATCCTTAGGCCGAGCTGTGTCAAACCTGAACTGCTCTAAAAACTTCTTCCCCAATTCATCAAATGTCGATATGGATTTTGGTGCGAGCTGAGTAAACCACATCAATGTAACAGCTTCAAGAAAAATAGGAAAACATCTATACTGGACCGCATATGTCGCTTTGGAACTATCCATATGCCATTCATATTTAAACAAGTGCTGCTTGGGATTGGTAGCCTCATTGAACAATAGTGTTATTAACATCGTAAACCTCCTGGAATACTCTTCTTTCAAAATATTCTCTGTAAATAGAGTTTTGATTGGTTCAGAAACCCAATCCTCATTCCTTTTCCATTTATTTTCTTTTGCCAACCGCTTAACCATATCCCCTATGTACTTCTCACTAGCTTGGAACTCTAAAGTCGACCATCAAGAACTGCGTCGAGTGTTTGACTCTACAAATGGTCTTGGTTTGCTCGTTGACGTCTAGGTTATCCAGCCTCTGGGAGAACCAGTCCTTCAACTCTTTTCTGATGTTTGATTGGCTTCGTGGCAGTTGTTTGTACACCACCATCTTGAGCTTTAACATCTTTTTCATAACCATCACCATCATGTTGTAGATCATCCTCAGAATCACACAAGTCAACAACCTCATCTCCCTGCACCTCTAATGGTCATATTCATGTTGATACCGACCAAATTTTGGTCGATACCAATCTGAATTCCCTTAGAGGGATCTCTCCTACTTCCTCCATCAACCGTCCCTACTGCTCTAGTAGCCTTTTCCTTCTGCTTATGTTTCCATTTCTTTCATTATGACCAGAAGTAGATGCGTTCTCCTCTTCAAATCTAGCAGGTGAAGTCTCCCTTCTTCTCCTGATTCTTTACGACTATTGGGTCAGCAAAGCTATGCTAGCATCCATATTTTCCAACAGAGCCTTGTGACTATCAACCATCTTCTGATTCGGCTCCTACATCTTCTTATCAAACTCCACTCTGGTGACCATCTCCTAAGGGGAAGATGGTCCTGCTAATGCTATAGCCGACTGGTTGCTAACCTCCATAAGATGAGAAGCTCCTTCATCTACTCCAGCTGCTGCTCTAGATCTACCCGACTTCCTTAATGGTGCCATTTATTTCAATATGTAAGTCCTTCAAATCCTTTAATTTAAATCTTCTAGATCTAACCTCTGGACACTCCAATCCACAAGGGATAGCTAGATCTACGCCTGAGAGTCTCCTTTCTCAGTGGAAGCACCAAAATATTGAACTTGAAATGAAATAACACCAAAAATGAATTAAAAGCTAGAGATTTAGCAAGAATAATAAATAACACAGAGAAAACACCAAAGTTTTAAAGTGGTTCGGCAACTCCAAGGTCTAAATCTATTGTGTTACTATTGATTATGGATTATAGTCACAAGTACAAAGGTCTAGTTGGTCTAAAAGCTTAGAACAGACAAGAGTAACTTAGTAAGGTTGAGGAGAGATCCAAGATGAAGAAAACAAAATGTCAAAGGTCCTTTTCCAGTTCCCTTGGGTGCTGTATGTATAAGGAAATCATCTAGTAAAATTGCCAGATCTCAATATACTAAGTCTAACTTCAGATCCAAAAAAGTAAGAGAGGAAGACGATGTCGACAGACCGATAATTTCGTCTCGGTACTGACCACGTCTGATAGGTACCGACCTAATTTTTTGATGGGGTGTTGTCCCTTCCTCTTTTCTTGGGTCTTCTATCTTCGATCCATCGAGCTTCGAGTACTTTTCCTTAGAAGTTGTGTTGTTTTCAAGAAGTCTTGATATCTCCAGTACTTGTCTTCTTTCTTTTGTACTTCCATAGAATTGTCCATCTACTCCTTCAGATTTGTACCCCGAGACAATCATTTAGGTCAACTATCTACAATTTATAGCTTCATAGTCTTGTAGGAGGTATAAAAAGTGGTCGGTACTGACCATAAAGTGGTCGGTATTGAGCTCTTTACTTAGCTCCAAACCTTCCTCCAATTTATTCAAGCTTCTTGTATTATCCTTTCGAGTATGTTTCCAAGTCCGTGAATCATTTCATCTTCATCTTGATGTCCAGATTTGTTTGAAAGTCGTTTGTTTAAGAAATCGGATAACACTTGCATACTAAATTCAAGTTTCAATTCTTAACTATAGTGGCAACACTTAACCATACTCATACATTGAAATATTAAAATATTTTTTGCCGTTATAAGTAGTTCTTATAAAACACAATTTTACACAGGTTGGGTTTTCACAAATTAAGTTAATATGTCATATAAAAATCCTAGAACAAATTAACAGTTTCATAAAAGTTTTCACAAATTTATTATCATATTAAGCTCAACTTATGGTGTGTTCCAATTAGTAGTATCCACATTCATTAGCATCTTCACAAGTATTCATTCATTATCAGCACCAAACATCTGAGCTACACCATCCAAACCAGCATCATCACTAGACTGGAACAAAATAACATTATTCACAAATTTCAACAATAAAAGCCTTTTCCAACTTCAAGCAAGGTTCTGAAAACAATAAGACCTCAATATACTACACAATCACCCATCTCCAACATCGATCCATAGCTAAAACCACGAAACTCTTTATCGATCAACAATACTCACCAAATTAGGAAGCACTACTAGTCTCGGCATTAGAATCAACATCTCTAATCTACAATCCTCAGGCTTCGGTCATCTTCGCTGCAAGCAATGTTTCAAGCAACCCGACTTCTACTATTGACAAAGGCAAGTGAACGATGTGCACTCTAGATTGGCATGCAATTGACATCGAGTTTTTTCTAGACGTGATATCCAGTAGATCCAGTCTTGAGTATCAATTTAGGAGTAACATTTCCATGTGTCGCGACTTAATACATCAACGGTGGCTTTGACTATTAAGGAGGATTAGATGTTATTTGAGAAAAACCCTAGCTTTATGAATTGTAAAAGGGTCTGGAAACGGGATAATAAAAAGTTGAACTGGAAGGATAAAAATCTAAAGTGGTATAACTAAATGAGAGCTGCTAGGGGTGGGCATAAACCGCACCTCTATACGGAAACTGCCCACACCGAACCGCAAAAACGGTGCGGAAACCCGCACCGAATCTTCTAACCAAAGCAAATACCTCAAACCGAACCGACCCGCATCGATACGATTCGGTTGCGGTCTGGACGATTGAACCAACCGTATTAAACCGGACCGAACCGAATATTTTCACTAGTAATCTTATGATAAAAATATAAGCAACTCCTATCTTATTTTAGATTCTAACGATGTATATTCTATTTTTAGCATATGTTGTTATATTAATAATATTCGCTGTCATAAAGGAAGAAGTTATAGTTTTGGTATAATATTTTTCATCTCGTTTTTTTTGGATAAATGCTAATTATAATCTTATTCTAGTCATTTTCCTTGATGATTATGCATTGATTAATGTTGATGTTTGGATAATCTACCAAAAAAATCTCACTCGTAGCTAAATGTCAAATTGAAATATTCATATAGATAAGAACTAATCTTTCATTTTAGTATAACATTGTGTGTTTTAACCTTTAAGTGTAAAAGCTTCACACAGTTGCCTTCGTAAATTGATTGCTGATGGAAGTAATTCTCTTATTTCATATTTAATGTGGGTTCAAACCGAACTGGACCGAAACCGAACCGTGTTACATTCAAACCGAACCGAAACCGAACCGTTTAAAAGATTAGTATAATGGTTTGTATTTTTGATTAACCGTTTGATGCGGTGCGGAAGCGGTTTGGACTCCAAACCGCACCAAACCGACCTGCGCCCACCCCTAAGAGCTGCTGCCAGGCCCAGAAATAGGAGGGTATGGATGTTTTGAAAATTGATTTAACGGTGGATTTCAAGGGGGCAACTTGCTATTCAATGATGAAGATCAGTTCGGGCTCGTATTCTTACAGCAATTCGGGCCATCTAGAATTCTTGTAACTAAATTTATTGTTTATTGATACTATGAGGGATATAGTGAACATATTGGGTAACAACAAGATAACAAGATGTGATATTTACTAAGAAAAATAATGTGTTATCTACTAAGGGAAAAAATAGATTAATGATTAAATGGCCGACCAAAATTCTTTAACTATTATCTAGCTGGAGTTGATCGGTTAAGATTAGTCAAGATTGGTCAGCAACTCAGCATGCTGTTAGTATCACTTAATCGTTCAAGGAAGATAAGTCATATCGGTGATTTTCATTTACGCCGGTTACATCGATTAAATCGGTTAAATGGTCACAATTACATTGAAGTTTATATTTACTAATTTCTTAAAATTCCATGAACTAGTTATTTCTTTAATTGGTTAAGAATAATTACCACCACTAAGATTTTAGAAAATTTCAAACTTTATAAAGATTAACCTAAATTACAAAGTTCCTTCTTTGCTCTGTTATGCTTCTTCAATATTTCGTACGATTGGTTAGCATATTTGTTAATATCACCACGTAGGAACCTTTCTATCTGCTCAAAATTTTGTTAATTTGTTAACAATGTTGGCTTAAAATGGGGTACACAATCATACAACCTATGAGTAAGACAACTTAAAAAAGCTGTTTTAAATTAATGTTTACAACGTTAAGGAATATGGTTTTTGAAAGTATTACTATAACTTACTAAAAAACAGTTGTAAAAAACAATATTTTTACAGCGTTTATAAAATAAACGTCGTTAAAATATTATTTTATGATGTCTAATAGAATAACATTGTTATAAGGTGATTTATTTCAGTGACTACAGTTACAAAAAAAAGGTACCTGAAAACTAAAACCCTGTACTTCATTACGTCCAACTAAACGAGGGTAGGGTGATTATGCTTAAGGATGCATCCATAAACTCAAAATCCGAATGGGAGAATGCAGTTATGACATATGCTATTGGCATTGAAATTCCATATTTCAGACTAAAGAATCACTTCAAAAGATGTGAAAGCAAAAAGGGGAATCTAAAGTTCAGAACGCTAAAAAAAATACTATGCAACTCAATTTGATGATAAAGAAGATTTAGAAATTGTAGTAAACGAGAGGAATTATTCTTATTTTGGAAAATTGTTAGTAGTATAATAATAATTCCCAAGTTTCAACTACTTTGAAATGAAGATAGATTTGCTAAAAGTATAGGCAATATACTCAATCTTGATATGGAATTCTAGTTTACAAAGGCCATATAAAGAATTGCAAGCTTTATTATAGTACTAATTAGACTGGATAATCCATCAAAGAAAATAAAATGATCAGATTTGCGAAAGGTCTAATACAAATAAATGTACGGTCCAAATGTCCAAATATATTTATAGTCAACCTACATAATGGAAAAAAGAAAGTTTTCAATATCACATATAACGCTTTACATGCTGAAGAAAAATGAAATGGATCCCAAATCGTACTAAGACAACTTCATAAATAATCCATAAGAAAAACAATAGAATGATAATCAAACAGATTGTGATACAAGCTATGATGCTAAATATATAGAGGAAACAATAATTGTAAATCAAGGGTCACCTTACCCGTCAGAAAATGCTCCTGAAACAGATGATCCACATTTCTAAATCAACGTTTGCCTAATAACATTCAACTAGAGAGCATTATTGAAGTGGTGACCGATGTTAAAACTAAACATATTCAAAACGCACCTGACATTTCACAGTTTGTAACTAATGATGTACACATGAAACCATCTACTAAAAGCAAACATGTACATGGTAGAACTGCTCCTTCTAAGATGTAATCAAGGAGCAATCTCAAAGGTAAATGGCTATGATTACTTGGAATGTTAGGGATATGAATAATGATAAAAGAGCATAAGACATTCATACTCCAAGAAAAATACAAACCCACTATTGTTGGTTCGATTGAAAACAAATTACGTGACGTGAATTTTATAGTTTTCAAAAATAAATTGCTATCACATAGGGATGGCGTTACAAATAACAATGAAATTAGCCGAGAGTGGGGATTGTGATGATATAAGGTAATAATGTATGGAAATGTACAACCTTCTCACAATTGACACATTATATTATAGTAGAAGCTTCTTACTGTAATGGGTACATACTTATGTTTATAGTAATATATGCAAGCAATCATCGACAAAAAAGAGAATTGTGGCAGCATATGATAGAAGAATCTCAACAAATATCAATTGCATGATTACTAATGTGAGGCTTTGATAATTCTCTATCTACGATATAAGAAAAAGGAGGTCTACAAATTCCATTCCATCATATTAGAGCATTCATTAATTGCTTACTAAACTCGTATTTCATTGAAATTAAAGCCTTAGGGTTCAACTACACATAGAGGAGAAGGGGACTTGCTAACAATATTGACAGAATACATCTAAGTGAAATTTGTCTACAAATTAGCTCATATTAGAAAGCACTGATCCACCCAAATTTATCAAGTGATCATAATCTACTAATGATTCACTATATTCAGACATATACATAAAAGAGTATTCCATTTAGATATGATAATGCATGGTGTCATGAGGAAGGATGTGATAATTGCATCCAAAAAGGATTACTATCATATACATGGAGAAGTTGCAACAGTTTATTCCTACATCGGCTATGATAATGCAATATTTTAAAATGATGGAATAAAAACAAGGGTGAAGGAGGATATTTATCGTAAAGAAGAAGAAATGGAACACAATATTCTCATGAAAGTAGTTGATCAACACCCGAAAAATGTACAATTATATGGTTTAATGCTGCAAGCAAGATGCAAATATCAAACACATTAGAAATTTAAATTTTAGGTAATAATAAAAAGTCAAAAGTACATTGGCTACAACAGGATGATAAAAATTCTGGCCAAAATATCATAGAGGAAGTTCATAAGCTATGTACAAGCATTAATGAATCACAAGGTAAGTGTGTGTATAAACCAAAGGAGATTGAATATGAATTTGTTTCCTACTACACAGAACATTTAAATGGAGTCCATCATATGAATTATCTAATGCAACCAATCCATCTTGATGAAACTAAATGGAAGTCTTCTCTGTAGAAGGTGATAAAATTCCTAGGCCTAATGTTATTAGTTCTAAATTCATAAATTACACTAGAAAAGTATTGAATATACTTTGCATCATCCTATTTCAGTAATATTCCTTACTGCTAGAATTACTTATGGAGTGAATCATATTTGTATCTCTTATACCAATTAAACACAGATCAACTACTATTATAGATTATTGGCTTATTTCTTACTGTAATATGTTCAATAATGTGCCTAGAAAACTATTTCTTACTTAATATGTACTGTAGAATTAAAAAGTTTTCTTTTGGAGCTCCTTTTACACCCTTGATTTGTACATGAACCTTGAATATAGGGCCATAACCAGACTATTATTATCAACACTTCTAGCCTAGGTGGATTCTTTGTTGAAGTGATGCACATATGATTGAAGACTTTTGGGCATTCCATGTCTGATGTTACCTAGCTCACTAGCCATCATAACATTGGTCTTTGAAGTGAAGAATCTGGTCTTGAAGTCTGCACATAGATGGGCCTAAGAGTGGATGTTGCCCGGTCGTAGATGTAGGAACTAGCAGGTGGCCTGTACTGTTAGAGTGGAGGGGAAGAGGCATTTAGCTGGGATGGAAAGCTGGCCGGCACAGGTGAGGGAGTTGGAGGAAATAAGGCATATGACATGTGGATTAGACGGGTTAGCACTCCCATCATACTTGTCAATGGATGGTAAGGCATATGACATGTGGATGTAAGTGTTCCGGATTTCTATAGAAAATGGCTCACAGTTCTAGTCATTAGGGAAAGCTTTGTTCCTAGTATTCCAGGCTTGCATTCTGTTAATTTGCTGGCAAAGGATGTTCATTTCCTCTCAAAGGCCAACATCGGCCAACTATGGGATGATCCGGCCAACGATTGAATATGGACCCAACTGATATCTTTGTAGAGTAGGAGATTAGTGAAAATAAGTTGATAGAGAGTGATGTGGATTATAACATGTTGGAGTATTAGATATCCTCTCCTAGTGCACAAAAGGAAACCATGATTGACTAGCCCATCCCTCTCTTGATCTTGACCTAGCTACACCCCTACGGGATAAGGAGTGCACCAATGGGGCCCTTGGCTCTCCATCGATGGCATAGGCACCATCATTAAGAGGCTCAAACCTCATGTTACGAGCTTCATTTGCGACTCGGAGGGGTTCAAAAGCTGACTACCATTCTGTTGAAGGAGAGTGGCGATGTCTTAGTTCCTTGTGTACGACTATCTCCAATTCAATATTAATAATATAACTTGGCACACGCACAGCGTGTCTTCTTAGATGGGCATGAACATCCATAACTGGGTTTCAAGCACCACTCTACCCCGAGCCTTGGTGGTGTTTATGAGATCGTAAGCATTGGCAAGAACATGTTGGAGAGAGGTTAATTCAACCATTAGAAGGGGTGGTGGAACAAAGTTCACACTTGTAGAGGCATCCAACCTTATTCTTGGTTCATTTACCTCGCAAGCTAGAGTTCCCAAATTGTTCAAGCTTCGGAGCACTCTTCACCACATATCATTACTAAGGTAGGGATAGGGCTGGCAGCGCTAGTGACCGTGTTTCCATTAGTTTCATAGTCATTAGAGTTAATGAGCTTGTTCTCACCACTAGATTTAGGGAGGTGATCCTTCCAGCACCAAAATGGGGACTAATAAATTAGCCACCTCGGATTTAAACTAATGCGTTTATGAAAGAGAAAGTTACTTGCTAACACTAGGCTTAAAAATGGAAAATGGAGAGAAAACAAGCAAATGAAAGTGAATGATACAAAGATGTAGAGTGGTTCAGCCAAGCTTGCAAATGTCCACTATAAAGATCTCTTAGTATATTTCTCTCTTACCATTACAAGGAATCACAAGAGAAAAATTGGAAATTACACACTTAAAACTAAAAAGTTGCTATTCTTAAGAGCTTTGAGAAGATTTGCTTGCTGTGAATGGGTATTCTAAGCATATGAATCAATTTTCAACCCATTTAATGTTGTATAGCATGTATTTATAGTAGCTAAAAAGGATGATAGATGGTTGAGATTGCACATAAAAATAGACGAGAAATGTGTTTTTCCATCAATTTGGTCGCATAGGCTGATGGAAAACAATTGTAAATGTGGTTTGGAATATGTGGCTAAAAAGCATGCCAATTGTCCCTCCGTACCAGATGCCTACTGTGTAATTAATGCACATTTAATATTTGCAGAGTGCTACAAGAGTGGGCATGCTTTTGGCAGATTTGTTGCCATACCTATTACAACTGGTTGTACGAATGTTGTTTACTTTTATATATCTATGTGGCAAGGCAGATGGGTAGCCTCTTTTGGGTTATTCTTGTCGGTCACTTGCTACTGACATCTGCTGAGGATAATTGTATTGCTAAGATACAAGTTGCAAGGGATGTGATGGGCCGGTTAAGGGATGACGAGACGAGCTGCTTAGAACGGGTCGACGATGGGCTTTGATGAAGCCGAGCCAATGATGGGTCATGCTTAAGTTGGGTCTTGTCTAGAGAGTTGGCTGTTGGAGTCACCTTGAGTTGAGCTGAGCTGGTCGGTCATAAACCTAGAGTGTAGCTGAGTAGATGGGTTGGCTTAGGGCCAGATTAAGCCATATGAGATGATCATATTGACTCATGTCAGGCCGGGCCAAGCATAGGAGTCTAGGTCGGCCTATCTTTGACATGCTCATTGGATTTGCTGGGATGGAGCCAGGTTGATTATGGGTCGGTTGGAACTGGGTCGGGATAAGAAGTGATGGTTGGCATGGTTTAGGGTCAAGCCTTAATGTGCTAGCCGGTAATCATACTTGTGAGAAATAACAACATATAAGATCAATATAGTAAGGGTTATAGGTTTCCAGTAATAGAATCTAATAATTCAGTTGAGGTAAACACAATAATAGAATCAAGAGATGCAGTATTCTATGAAAATAAATTTATGTCTATTCCATCCAATCCACCTATTGATGAAACAATAGAGGTTAGTACACCTATTCGTGAAATGGTGAAGGTCAATGAACCAATTTATGAAATTGAGAACACTTACGCAAATAATGATGAAACGGGTGAACCTCTATGGAGAAGTGAAAGAACGATGATTGAAAAATCATTTGGACCAGATTTTTTCATTTATTTGGTAGAACGATCAATAAACGTTATTGAACATCAAGCCATGCTTTCTACAGGTGTAAAGTCTAATCCTTTAACATATTGAGGCAAAAAATCTTAGGATTCATCCTCTTGACAAAAAGCTATAAACAATAAAATGGATTTTATTATGGGAAATGAAACTTGGAAACTAGTAGACTTGCCTCCTAGTTCTAAACCAATAGGATGTAAGTGAATATTAAAGAAAAAGCTAAGAGTAGACAGCATGATAGAAAATTTTAAGGCTAGATTTGTCACTAAAGGATTTACTCATAAAGAAGAAATATATTATTTTGATATATATGCACATGTAGCAAGAATCTCACTAATTGAAATATTAATTGCATTAACATCTATTTATAAACTTAAAATTCATCAAATGGATGTCAGGACTGCATTCTTAAATGAAGAATTTAATGAAGAAACATATACAACACAACCAGGAGGTTTTGTGATGCTTGGACAAGGATGTTAATTGTGCAAGCTTATTAAGTCACTTCACTGTCTTAAACAAGAATCAAAACAACGACATGAGAAATTTATAAAACTCTAGTATCAAATGATTTTAGGATTTGTGAATAAAACAAATGTGTCTATAGCAAATTCCTTATTGGTAAAGGGATAATAGTATGCCTTTATGTTGATGACATGTTGATTTTTTGAACTGATACCTTGAGTATTAAAGAAATGAAAATATTTCTCTCTTCTTATTTTGATACGAAGGATATAAAAGAAGCTAAAGTGAGTCTAGGAATAAGAATCATAAAAACAACAGAAGGATTAGTCATTACTCGGTCTCATTATATTGAAAAAAATCCTAAAATGATTCAATTAATTTGATTACAAAGCTGTAACCACCCCATTTGACCCAAAGATGCAATTATATTCTAATACTGGTAGATCGGTGGATCAAGTAGAATATGCTGAAGCTATCAGGAGTCTAATGTATGTCATGGCATGCACTAGACCTTATATTGCCTGGTCGTTGGCAAGATGAGTAGATACACCAAAAACCCTAGTCATATTCATTGGACGGCTATATAAAGAATTTTGAAATACTTAAAAGGAACCATTATGGTATTTTGTAAAATGGGTATCAAGTGTATTAGAAGGATATACAGATACTAGTCAAAACATCGGAAGAGAAGATAATAATAAATCAACCAGCGAATAGATATTCGCTCCTCGTAGGGAGCAATATTCTAGGCCTCAAAGATACAAAGGTGTATTGTTGATTCTCCCCTGACCGATGAAATATATAGTGTTAACCCACCTTTTGCTAAGGCAGAAATAAGGATTCAAACAATACCACTTCACGGAAAATGCGATATCTCACAAACCATAAGTTGAAATGGCACAAAATTTGGAGGGCAAGTAGCTAACTTCATGGGGAACCCCATAGAGGGATCGTGCCCCATGTGGACACCAAAATAGGGATCGGTACCGATCCCTATTGTGAGCCCCAATGGGCCTGGAAATTTTTGGGTGGCCTCATCTTGATCTCTCAAACCTTCTGTCAAAATTTCAACCCGATTCGTGCACATCTTCCCCTATAAATACAGTAGGCATGACATCAGAAAAAGGATCTTCTTTCTGCTTCTCTTTATCTTCAACCTGGGCTACACTCTGCCAATTTTATTCTTGGATTTCGGATTGTAACTGTAAACAAACTTCAGTATAATAAAAAGGAAAATCTTTGAAGTTGACATAGGCCGGAGTTAGCCGAACCACTATAAATCTGTGTCTCTATTTACTTACTTTCTGATTACTTTAATTTTGTTCTTCATTTATTTCTCTTCACATCTCTGTGATTGGATTGGATACTGGAGCTTTTGCATAATTGGGTGTTGGTGGCTAATTTTGACACCAACATTTTGGTGCTTTCGCTGAGAAAACTTGCACCAGGGGATATGGAAGCTAGGATCTTAGATTTGGAAGCTTGGATATTTGAATCTAGAAAGCAATGGCTAGGCAATCAACAAGGAGAGTACTACCGAAAAGGAGCCACCATGGGGAGTGTTAGGAGGCTTCCTCGGGAGCTGGAGCTAATCAAGCATCTATCTACATCACCAGGGATGAAGTGGAAATGATGATGGATGCTATGTAGGAGAGGATGATGAAAAGATAGGAGGAGGTGATGCAGAATTTACTCTAATAGACTGGACAAGCTGGAGCACAGAATCAAGGAGTTGAAGCAGCAAGAATCGCTGGAAATTAAAACCGAGAACATGGAAATGGAGCCAATAGACAAAGGAATGGAACAGAGCAGCGAGGGGCAGTCCCCTGCCATCCTAGAGGGATCAGCCCCGATCCCTCCAGAGGGATCAGTACCAATCCCCAAAGGCCAGGGGGCATGCCCTCGAGTCTAGTTGGTCGTGATGTTGGAGGATCCGCGGTCAATCCCATGGATCTTGGTGTGAATCAAAATTTGGATGCTCGTTCGGAGGAATACATTCCTGAATTCCCTTATAGACTCAGGGGACAGCTTGGACATGATGATAGAAGACTACCACTGGAAGACAGTGAAAGGTTTGCATGGATGATAAGGCGAGCTATGCGTAGAGGATTGGTGAACAGGGATCTCGAGAATGTAAATAGAAGTCCATTCGCTCCTAATATCAGGAATGCTAAGAATCCGCTAAAGTTCAAACTACCAACACAGGAAGCTTATGAGGGAAAGTCATATCCAACTATGCATATGATGAGGTATATACGGCACATGGAAGCACTGGGTGCATCAGAAGAAGTCCTGGCACGATGTTTCCCCCGGTACTTAACGGATGTAGCTGCGCTATGGTTCAGACAGTTGGAGAGCAGTTCTATTAGCACATGTATAGAATTGGTCGGAAGATTTATGAAGCAGTTTCGGGTTCACATTACGAGATCCAAGAATGTGATGAAATTGACATCAGTAAAGCAATGGGTTGGAGAATCACTCAAGAGTTTCTTAACCAGGTTCAATGCGGTAGTTGTTTCGATGGACCGACCAGATCCATCGATGGTTTTGATAGCGGCAGCGTCAGGAGTTGCAAATAATTCAGATTTTAAGATATTATTGATATGGGATCCACCGATGGATCTTAGGGAATTATACTATGAAGTAGAATGGTTTTTGTGGCAAGAAGATGTAAAAATTGATAAAAAGGCAACATAAGTTAATACGGTACGGGGTGGAGAATTGCCCGATGAAAGCTTAGGAAAGGACAAGGGTAAACGGAACATGGATAATTGCTTCGATGGTTTAAAGCAACAGAGGGGGGAACCCAAATTCTCTTCTCACCCGGAATTAAATGAAACCTTAGAATGGATATATCTAGATACTCGAGGGCGCCTTCCGTATCAGAGGCCGGCAAGGAGGGAAACCTCCAAACGCGAACAGACATCAAGAAAGCGCTGCCTATTCCATGAGCTGGATGGGCACAATACAAATGACTACAGACATTTGAAGGATATCATTAAGGAACACGTGAGGAATGGTCAGTTACAACAAAACGTAAAGACTCGGGCTACAACGGTGAAACAAGAGCAGCCACCATCTACCTCGAATGAAAATAGCACTAGATCAAGGCATCATCATCAACTTGTCATCAATTAATCGGGATGGCATGGAATAAGTAGCAAACTCCACAGTAGGATGGCTAAGTCACTTACACATGTACAGGATCAAGGATCGGCCCTAGGCATGCTCTGAGATGATAAAAAACCATAATGCTATGGTTTGTGAAATTTGTTTTTTCTTCTTGTTTGCTTCGAACTCTGGTTTATTGGTTGTACAAACTCTTATTTTATTGGCAAATGGACTTAGGAATGTTTAAATTTGGATCAATGTAATATATAACATTGGTCGTCCAGTATGGACTATGCCTAGCAAGAGGTAGGTCACTTCGCTCGAATGCGATGGATCGACCTACTCAGGTCGTCGAGTATGGATTGTGCTCGGCAAGGATCCAGTTGAGAGATCAAGGTCATCAGGTATGGACTATGCTTGGCAAGGGGTAGGTCGCTTCGCTCGAATGCGATGGATCAGCCTACTCAGGTCGTTGAGTATGGATTGTGCTCGGAAAGGATCCGGAGAGATCAAGGTCGTCAGGTATGGACTATGCCTAGCAAGGGATAGGACGCTTCGCTCGAACGCGATGGATCGGCCTACTCAGGTCGTCGAGTATGGATTATGTTCGGCAAGGATCGGGTGAGATGGAGGCTTTGGATTTGGCAAACGATCTGGTAAGGTCACGGATTTGGCTATTGGCTTTGGATAGATATGGATTCGGCTAAGGATTAGGAATGTATTTGGAATTGGATATCGACTCAGAATAGTCATGGATTTCACTAACGATCCGGAGAGACGGGGATTTGGATTTGCAATGGATTGGATTCGAGATTGGAAAATACGGCTATCGGTGGATCATGGATTTCAGATTTTGGATTTACGGCAACTCTAAACACACCTTCCTATCGCAAGGCATGTTTTAGGGGGCAAAGTTTTAACCTACCTTTTTTTCAAGGCGGATTTAACCCAACAGACATCGCGATTATCGAGGCCGATGAGTACGGGGTGATGATTATAGTACCCAAAAGTCAAGTACAAATGATCATATGAAGTCAGAACTAAATAGATTTGATGGATAAATAGTGTAAGATGCTTAAAATATGCAATATAACTGAGCGACTGGAAGGGATCGGTATGGATATGCTCAATTTAGAGGGATCGACATGGCTAATTGAAAGGGATTGCTATACTTCGGCCCAAAAGAGGGATTGACATGCTTTATTGGAAGGTATGGTTCGGCATGCTTTGTTGGAAGTTTCAGCATGCTTTATTGGAAGGTATGGTTCACCATGCTTCATTGGAAAATATGGATCGACATGCTTCACCAAGGGATGGATCGGCATGCTTCATTGAATAGGGATCAGCGTATATTCAAGCTCAAGTGCATTCATACATTTAACAATCAATATCTCGAGATTTACAAGTCTAAAACATATGAAATTTAGAGAGCAAGGTATATTGACCCTAGGGGGCCTACCCTAGGGATCGCATAACAATAGGGTAAAATGAGAGGGATCGGTAAGTATCCCTTGGAAAGGATCGGCAGAGAGCAGTGCGCAAGCCATATTAAACCAAAGATCAAGCAATAACTCGAGTTCTACTAATTCAATTGGCATGAAACTTGGAGGCTAAGCATAATACAACATAGAGAAGCTCCCCTAAGGATCGCATGGCATTTGGAAGAGATTGGAGGAATCGGTATCTATCCCTCCATAGGGATCGACAGAAATAAGGATTCAAACAACACCACTTTATGGAAAATGCGATATCTCACAAACCGACAAGTCGAAATGGCATGAAATTTGAAGGCAAGTAGCTAACATCATGGGAAACCCCCAATAGGGATCGCACCCCATTGGACACCAAAATAGGGATCGGTACCGACTCTATTGTGGGCCCTAATGGGTTTGTAAATTTTTGGGTGGCCTCATCTTGGTCTCCCGAAACTTTTGTCGAAATTTCAGCCCGATCCATGCACGTCTTCCCCTATAAATACAGTAGACATGGTGTCAGAAAAGAGATCTTCTATTTGCTTCTATTTATCTTCAACCTAGGTTACACTCTGCCAATTTTATTCTTGGATTTTAGATTGTAACTGTAAACAAACTTCAATATAATGAAAAGGAAAATCTTTGGAGTGGACGTAGGCTGGACTTAGCCGAACCATTTTTAATCTGTGTCTCTATTTACTTGCTTTCTGATTGCTTTAATTTTGTTCTTTATTTATTTCTCTTTACATCTCTGTGATTGGATTGGATATTGGAGCTTTTTCATAATTGGGTGTTGGTGGCTAATTTTGATGCCAAAATATAGCATTAGCTTCATGTAGCAAAGAAGTGGAATGATTAAGGAATCTACTATTAGAAATTCCTATATGGTCAAAAGTAATGCCTCTGATATATGTGTGTTGTGATAATCAAGAAACACCATCATAAGCGTAGATAGTCAGATATATAATGGTAAATCTAGGCATGTTGGCCTAAGGCACAGTGCAGTAAGGTAAATGCTCACTGATGAGGTAACTACCGTAGATTTCATGAGATCTAACCAAAACTTGGCAGATCCATTTACAAAAGGACTTTCACATGACTTGGCGTTGAAAACATCAAGAGGAATGAGTTTAAAGCCAAGATAAAACAGTCACCTATGATGGAAACTCGACTCAACATAATGAAATTCATTATTTTGAGTTCAGTGAGCAAAAGCACATCATATGACGCGATTGGAAGCACTATAATATTTGTTTGAACAACTAATATTATATTCCATTACAAGAAAATGTTTGGTACCTATAATGTTATTGTAACAACCCACACCTTAATGGGCTTGAATTTTGACTAAATCAAAACCAAGTCTATTAGTGTACGAATTGTTGGTTTTGGTAACCTGTAATACATACAAGTATATCATAGAGCTATCTTTAAATACCCACAGTGAAACTGAAAAATATAATAGAACATAAATATTGACTAAGGCTACTACTTTGGAATCAATATTATTCCTTGGATATCTAGCTGCCTTGTCAGCGCCGAGCATGAATGAGAAGACATCACCATTTGCAGTTCCTGTTTTACACCAGTCTATCCCTCTAAATCAATCATGTGGGTTATAATGAGAAGGGGGTCAGAACAACCTTCTGATGGTTGAAAAATTAAACAATTTACCCATAATATTAATTTATACCGTTTGATTCCATTTAGTGTTATGTCTATTATTTACGGCTAATTCGCTCGATCCTATATGCACATACGATATGCCTAAACTCTCCGAGATATAACAATATATATATATGCTTATACATATATATGTCTAAACTTTGTATTACCCAAAAACCAGCCACTTGATACTTTTTAAATAAGGTGGAGGCAAACCCAATTATACCTCAACCCCGAAGCGGGTCTTCCACAATACAAATGTTAGTCAATTGGTCCTAGTTACAAAGAATGATGACACCTATATATGGATTTGTAATTTATAGTTTAATTTTAGTACTACTATCGCATCTCAAATGCTCTTCTAAGAGTTAACTAGTCCACCTCCGAAAAACAACCAACCAACTAAACTTTAAGGTATGTGCGTATCCCACATGGATTCTACACTAGTAGGAAGTGATATCCGTTAGGGCATAATTCGAGTCTTTGCTACCGACCACAAGGAACCATAGTTGTCATAGCCTATGTGCTAGCCCTACTACTAAATACCGGTCCAACAAAAATGCTGACATTGCCCGTCGACCTTCCACGACTGAAATCCTGTTTAGACTAACCTAATGTGAATTAAGAAAAATGCCCCTTACTTAATACCTCTTATTATAAATGAAGCAGACCACATTTCCTTTAAAGTATTAAGCCATTTAATACTTCAAATCTAAGGCAAACCCTTGATATATTTCCCCTACCTATCTGCAACGCATATCCCTTCCCCACGGGTCTTACGATTGGAGAGGTCCCCTATCAGTGGTAAGTATACACAACTACGGGTAGCCTCTAAGTGAATGGCAGACTTCTATGTGTAACCTTATTGATCTCACATCCCAACCCACTAAACTAAATTAACTATCCCAAGCTTAAATGTTGGGCTAGGTCCACTAATTCACGTTTGTTCTAATCATATAATTAAGGCAGTATAATTTCCCGCTAATGAAAATTATATTGCCTTCTAGCATTTAATTCCTATTTTATATGATCATTTACCATATTCCATACATGTCACTTGTCCATAATAAATGGTCATATTCTAATTAGACAATCTCTAATAAAATTTATTTATCTGTTCTAATTTAACCTATTACGCCTATTTCATTTCCCCATAAATGTCATATTAAATCTTTTAATCAGCTCCATTAAACAAAATTATGACCTCATTTAATTCATGTAAATCCATATTAACTGACAATTTATTGCCCTATTAATTTTGGAGTTATTATCTCTTTTCCATCCGCACCTCCCAATCCTATAATTTACTATGCTATTTATAGTCAGACATCTTAATTATAACTAATGTGAATGTCGACGTTTATTAGGCTTCATAAATATATATTCTTATTTTTAATCGGTAAGCAAAGTTATATGTGTATATATATTTCGATTCCTAACTATTAATTCCTAAATCAAAACACTCCTTTCCATGTTTTAATTTATTAGAGCTATCCTTCCAAAAGGATTACCGTTATAACTTCCCATAAATTAACCAAAAATGAGAATTTTGCTCTGTTTGAAATTACAAAGAATTATGTCTTTCCTTTTATTGAAATAGACTGTGCAAATTACAGAGAAGAACATCCGTAGTTTATACATCTCTTTCCATTTCGGTATATTCCTTATTAGTTCAAACAATGCACTTATTATACATATTTTTGGAATTGGATAATTTATGGAGATTACACGGAAATATATACAATTGAATTATACCTTGCTCCTAATACATTAAAACTTAGAAATTCACATTTCAAATTAAATTAGGGAAATTTAATCTAATACTAACATTTTACAACCTAACAACAAATCTAGAATAAACACTACAAATTTATCAACATTCAATTTAATAAATTTAGGGACCGATTTCCAAATTTTCAGATTTAGGTGTGAATACCATTCCTATTACAATTACCTAACTTACAGAATATGTAGGCGAGATTTCATCTTCCTAAGCCTACAACCCCATAGATCTTGCATAGGCATAATATTTAAATAAACTCAATGATATAAATAATTCATATAATTTTTCACTCATCTTTCAAGCTTTCCAAATCTCCCAAATCTGAATTCATCTCTTTACTTAACTCCTTTTACATTCTAATCTAAAAGAATATATATAATAAGGTATATGTGTATTATTAGAATTACAGATCTAAGAAGAGATTTGGGGTTAAGAGGAATATAAATGTATAATTATGAAATTTACCGTTTTTCGCAGTATTGATTCGCTTCTTCTCTTCTTCTCTTTTATTTTATGCCCCTCTCCAATTATATATATATACATATATATAATATTTTATAATTAATAGAAATAGTGTAGAAGGGAAAATGGCAGAACTTCTCTAGTTTGATCAGAAAATATGAGAAGAGAAGTGAGGGGTTAGCCTGTATTTATAGACGCTCGAATCAATCGTATCCGTTAGATTAAAATAATTAAATCTGAACTGTTGTGCCAAGGTTCAACCCTGGCCGCCACGCTCTCAACCGGTTGACCGCCCCTATAAGCAGTCGACCAGCCTAAGTAAGGGTGTCAACCGACGGGGTTCCGCATTTATTATTATTTATTTCATATTTTTTTAATCATTTTCATTTTGAAAATTTCAGACGCTAATAAATTTTTCGTTTGAGCTCCGATCACAAATCTCCAAATATGAAAGTTCCTTAGAAAATCGTCACAAACGCAATGGTGCAAGTTTCTTGGCCAAATTCTAACGTTTGCTTAAATTTCATTTTATTAGCATTATTAATTATTTATTAATTACCTTTAATTTTATGGGGTGTTACATTCTCCCTCCTTAAAAGAATTTCATCCCCGAAATTCCTCAAGGATTGAATCATGTAACATAGCAGCAACCATCTGAACTATCCAAATAATTAGTGTACAACTAATTTTGCAACCAACTTTGTACAAGTGCATGGTTTATCACAACGTATAAGACTCGCATACTGAATGATTCTAATCAGTGCCTCTTATATGAATGCATTCTTTCAAAAGCATTTTGAAAATATAATGCAAACAGTCTATATATACCAGCAGTTCTATATGTATGCAAGTTTTCAAAAATAAAAAATCCTTGTTTTCACACAACAATTTTTCACTTTCCTACGAGTAAGAGTATGGTTCAACCAATTTTGCATCCAGTCCCTACCATCCAATAAATAACACATAATTTCTATCATCCAAAATTTTAAAAAGTAAGATTTATAAATCTATACTTCTATGTCAAAAAAGAAATTTAGATGGAAATTTTTACATTTCCACTCTTCTTTTAGATACATATCCCGTTGCACTTTAGAACCTTCTTTTTTGTCTTCAAAACCTTTTCAACTTTTCCAAGCACAATTTGCATAAAGAGGTTTATTTTTGGATGTTAAAATGTAATTATCCTAAACGCAAGTTTCGTTTCATTATCAACAACGTATGGAAATAAAAATTTCAAAGCTAAAATATCATTTTCCATTGTTATTATCTATGTTTAGTATACTATCACGTGTCACATTTGTCAAATAGTAAAACTAATATTTACTGACACATCGACGCTTCCTACACTATGCATGTTTCATTTGAAAATCAGAAATTTTCTCATTTCAAAAGAAAACTTTTTTCCATCAATCAAACTTGCAAAATAGTTTGAAAAGTCGAACTTCCAAAAGCATTTAAATACTTTTTTTTCAATGAACAAAAATCTTTCAAAAGCATTTGATCTCAACTACTCAAAGCATTTAAACAAAATTTCCAAAAGCATTCAAACATAATTTTTTTCAAAACGTTTGCCTCCATTCTTAAAACAAGTCACATCTTAACGTAATCGGAACTCATTCAATGAGTTAATGCATATGACTAACCCTGGCATTGTGTAGTGAATTCTAGATTTAGGAAACCTCTCTTTCTACTCTTAACAATGACACACAACCCTGTTTATAAATTTTAGCTTTTAAGGTAATGGATAATGACCCATGATTTCACAACAACCATTCTATGTCTTCCGCTTGCTAAAATTTATTTTTCCCAAAATTCTAAAGTTTTTGGGATTCAAGCATTCTTTATTTATAGTTGCTAACCTAATTTCCTAATTAACATCCGGCATTGATAACATTTATTACTAATTAAATATCATTATGAGATTTCCTTATTTATACTGTTTCCTAATATACGTATATTGGCCTAAGCTCATGCAAAAAATCTATATAGTGGTATAATAGGAACATGTCTCATATCATAACGTATGCTTTTTCCATAAGAAAAGGGAGGCAACTAGCAATTACAACCCAATAACCTAAAAGAAAACGATTTTTAGAAGCCTCCCTTCATCATCAACTGGTCTAGATGATGTTATGGCCCTATCACCTCTTACTCCATTAAGATGGACACTTCTTGAATATCATTCTACTATAACCCACATGTCTTCACCTTCTTGGCTTCGAATAATTAAGGTTCATCCATTACTTTAATTATTACACCCGATTATGGGATACATTTTACATTCCCACACCGCAGTTGGTAAGAAATATAAGCTATGTACATTTAGAATAACTCACCGAAAAATTGGCTTAGTGGAATAACTTTTCTACCATTTACCTCGCCTTCTTTAACCTTGAGTTTACCAACATCCTTTATATGTGTTTGCTATCTTATTACTCTCTTCTCCAACTACACCGCTATCTTCTTTTAATCAAAGTACCTTGATAATATTCTCAAACTTCGGTGTCTACCTTCTTTCCTTGATCTTTCATACAAGTATATCCTAGGACTCTCAAAAGTGTACATTGTTGCTATTCCCCTTTCCTTTACACACATCTCTAATAAACTATCCCTACGTTCATTACAATATTCCTTATATTCAACCGGGATCCTTTTTTCTACTCTATGAGCATTCATAGTTATTCTATTTATAGCCTAAACCTTTACCCCATTTTATCGAGGCTATCATCCATATCTATTCCATATCAAAAGTTTGTGCGTTTTTCACAACTCTCTTTAAAAACTTCACAGTCGTGAAGTATTTAGTCCAAAAAATTTATCTTTGAAAATATAAACTTAGAAACCTTTTTCAAAAATAGCTTGGTTTCCCAAAAGCTATGAAAAATTTCTCATTCTAACCAACTTTCCCTTTTCAATGAATTTCTACAGCAGAGATTTACTTCTTTAAAAATAGGATTTTTAACTCAAACATTTATTTACGTTCAAAAAGTCAATTGCCATACCAAACCAATTTTTTTCAAAAAACTTTTCTACAACTTAAAGAATGAAAATTGTAGTAGACAAGGAAAACGTATCATATTATTTTCCTATTACTCAAGCTATTTTCGCTTGCACCTTCGGCGGAGATTTTAATAGCATATAAGAGGAAATTCTAAAAGATATGCGTAAAAACAACATCTATCTAAGTGTTTATCTAAAATATATGCGCAATTACTACACATATTTATGGAATTTATACATTATTCCTATCATATTGATATTGTTTTTCTCATATACTATTTCTAACTAGATTACTAATTCTTCTTTTATATAAATTCCTAAGGCTATTTCTATTCAAATTTCCTAATACTACTACTATTAAATTTCTCCTATCTAAATTAGCTTCTACTACATAGCCCTTTTCTCCTTTGATTTATTGCAGTGGGTTTGCCTCTTGCCATAGCCATTGGGCTTTTCTCCAATGGAAAGAAATATGTATATATTTATTTCAGTTGTTTTTCTCCTTAATTTCCTTATATGTGAATGATCCTCCTATCTCCATTATCGGGCATTCTTACCCTTATATTCTTTTTACCCCATTTCAATCAAGTACCGTTTTCATTTATCCACCCCTTAGAAATAATTTAAAAAAGAAACTTCTAGATTTACAAAAAAAGGAAAAATTATCGAGCAAAATATACGCCATCTTTTCCATTCATTTCAAAAATGAAAAATCCCTTTATTATAAATCTTTAAATCGAAAACTTTTGACTCGGCTCATTTTAAACTAAGAAATTCAAAATTTTATTAATTTTTAAAAATAACAACTTCCCAATAAATCCTTTAAAAAATTCATTCAAAACATTTCAAGTAATTTCCAAAATCTTTTGTCAAATTCTTCCACATGGGGTCAGACTCTGAAATGGACTTTACTTGTCCTTTCTTCCCTACTTAATCTTTACCATCTTCATCAAAAATCAAGCTATCATCTTGTGATGATTAATGTACACCTTGTGGAAACTTGCTCCACTCCTTCTTCACATCTTGCTTCCAGATGCTTGCAACATACATGTTCTTACTTCCCGTCTGTTTGGATGAAATGTACATCTTCAATCGGCAATCCATCGGAATCCATAATCACAAGGCATCCTAAGCCCAACAAAGGAGTCAAGTACCATCCAACTTCTAGGGTTCTTACCCGCCGTTCGTAGCTCGGTTGGTTTGGGAGCTGGGAGATGGGAACCAAAGGACTATGTCCGGGCAGGTTCGAATCCCAGCGCCAAACCATTAGTGGGAGTTTCAACGTTAAGCATCTGTGTGCGACGACTAAATAAAAGCGGTGTAGACACACGGGGTGGGGTTTACTTAAGTGAGTATCAATGAATACCATGATCTTAAGGTTCCCCATGATCTCAAAAAAAAAACTTCTAGGGTTCTTCTATATGCCATGCTCATTCTCTTCTTGGTCAACGCCTTGGTACAGCCAATGCTCCATGGGGTAATTGGGGGTAAATATATAAATTTAACTCTATTTATTGGCCCAACTCATAGTTGCCTCGTCCATCCTTTCAGAATATGGTCGCGATTACTTCTATAGTCAGAATTTATAGAGTTTGGCATATAATATATATATATATATATATAATTATAGGTAAAAATACAAATACGTTCTCTGAGCGTAGCCTAATTCCTATGATCGACTAACCTAAGTTCTGATACTAAATCTAACAACTTTAACTCAATCAAAACCCAAGTCTATTAGGGCCGAATTGCTAGTTTCGTAACCTGTGATAAATATAAGTATATCAAAGAGCTATCTACAAACACTCGCAGCGGAATTGAAAAATATAATAGAATGTAAATATTGACTAAGGCTACTACCTTGGAATCAATATTAGTCCTTGAATATCTAGTTCCTTTGTCTGCGTCGAGCATAAATAAGAAGACTTCATTGTCTGCAGTTCCTGTCTTGCACCAATAGCTTATCCCGCTAAATCAATCATGTGGGTTATAATGTGGAGGGGGGGTCAGAACAACATTCTAATGACTGAAAATTACAAACTTTACCCATAACATTAATTTATGCCGATTGATTCCATTTAAATGTTACGCCTATTATTTACGGCTATTCCGTTCAGTCCTATGTGCGCGTACGATATGCCTAACCTCCTCAAAGGTATAACAATATAACTATATATACACACACGCGCATGCGCTTATACACATATATGTCTAAATGTTGTACTATCCAAAAACCCTTGCCACTTAATACTTCTTAAATAGGAAGGAGGCAGACCCAACGATCATTTAATACCTTAAACCCGAAGTGGGCCCTCCGTAATGTAAACGCTAGTCAATTGGTCCTACCTACAAAGACAGATGACACACACACACACACACACACATATATATATAGCTTTATAATTTATAATTTAATTGTCGTACTATTAACGCATCTCAAAGACTCATCTAATGGTTAACTAGTCCACTTTCGACAAACAACCAATCAACTAACTAAACTTTGAGGTCTGTGTATATCCCATACAGATTCTACACTAGTAGGAAGCAAAATCCGTCATAACATAACCCGAGTCTTAGCTACCGACTGCTCGGGACTGTTGGAGGTCATAGCCTATATGCCAGCCCTACTAATAAATATTGGTCCAACAAATATGCTAACATAGCCCGCCAACCTTCCACAACTGAAATCCCGTTTAGACTAACCTAATGTAAGTCAAGGAAAGTGTCACTTTCAATTACTTAACAACTCTTGTTAAAAATGAAGCAGACCCCATTTTCTTACAAGTACTTGGTCATTTAATATATCAAATACAAGGTGAATCCTTAGTATATTTTCCTTATCTATTTGCAACGCATATCTCTTCCCCATGAGTCCTACAGTTGGGGATGTCCCACATAAGTAGTAAGTATACACAACTGCTTGCAACCTCTAGGTGAAAGGTAGACTTTTATTGTCTAACTCTACTGACATCGCATCCCAGCCTACTAAACCAAACCAACCATCCTAAGCATAAATATTGGGCTAGGCCCACTAATTCCAGCGTGTTCTGATCGTATAAGCAAGGTCGTATAATTTTCCACTATGAAAATTATACTATCTTATAACATTTAATTCCTATCTTATACGCTCATCTACTATATTCCATAAATGTCAATTGACTGTAATAAATGGTCATTACTAATTGGACAATCTCTAATAATATTTATTTATCCATCCATATTTAACCTATTATGCTTATTTCATTTCCCCATAAATACCATATTAAATCCTATGATCAGCCCCATTAAACACAATTATGTTCCCATTTAATTCTTGTAACTCCATATTAACTGTACATTTATCGGCCTATTAATTTTGGAGTTACTACCATCTATACATCCTAATCCTATAATCTACTACAGTATTCATGCTAGATGTCCTAATTATAACTAATGCGAATGTCGACGTATATTACGCTATATAAATATATTCTTATTTTAATCGGTTAGTGTTGTTATATATGTGTGTATTCCTTTTTTTAATTATTAATTTCTAAATCAGAACATTCTTTTTCACGTTTTAATTTATCAGAGCCATCTTTCCAAAATGGATCATCATTATAACTTTCCATAAACTACCTAAAAATGAGACTTTTGCTCTGTTTGAAATTACAAGGAATTATATCTTTCATTTTATTGAAATAGACAGTGCAAACTATGGAGAAGAATATCCATATTTTACATATCTCTTTTCTTTTGGGTATATTCCTTGCTAATTCAAACGAAACACTTTTTATACATATTTTTGGAATTGAATAATTTATGGAGATTACACGAAAATAGATACAATTAAATTATACCCCGCTCCTAATAAATTAAAGCATAGAAATTCACATTCCAAATTAAATTATGGCAATCTAAACTACTACCAACATTTTACAACCAAACTATAAATCTAAAATAAACTTTACAACTTTATCAACATTCAACTTTAACAAATTTAGGGACTGATTTTCAAATTTCCAGATTGGAGTGTAAATATCATTTCTATTCCAATTACCTAACACACCAAATATGTAGGCGAAATTTCATCTCTCTAAGCCTACAATCCATAGACCTTGCATAGGCATAATATTTGAATAAAACTCAACGATATAAATTTTAATGTTATAAATATTAAAGGACAAAGATTTGTATATTTTTTGCCTCAAGGACACAACCTCAATATCTTTACCATAAGGACAAACATTCTTCTAAAATTTATTCATAAGGACAAACATTTTTCAAAATTATTCATAAGGACAACAAAACTGCTACCAAGCTAAAACTGATACCTAAAAACTGCTACCGATAACTACAAACTGATACCTAAAATCTGCTATCAATGACTAAAAACTGATACCTAGAAAGTTGTCCTTCAGGATAAAATATTGAAGGCCTGTTCTTGAGGCAAAAACGCCGAGAAATTTTATCCTTGACAATAATTTCCTGATTTCTAATTCATCTTTCAACGTTAATAACTTCTTCGTTTGAGCTCCGATTGCAAAACTCCAAATATGAAAGTTGTTCAGAAAATCGCCACGAACGCAATGGTGCAAGTTTTATGTCCAAATTCCAACGTTTTCTCAAATTTCCTTTTTTAGCCTTATTAACTGTTTATTAATTACCGTTAATTTTACGCAATGTTACAGTTATGGTGAAGAATGTACTGCTTAACATTTAATAGGTTTACAACATAATTATTGTTGAGTGTATAATTATAGAACACTTCTGATAAACTTACCTATATAAATGCAAGAAGTGGTGCCGCCTTCTACGAATTTATGGCTTAGTCTCCAAGGGCATTTCATGAAATCGAGATATAAACACAAGGTAAATCCCCGTGTTAGCTTCTAAATATCCGAAGAAAAGAAGGAGTACGTGAAACACATCTAGTACGTCGCATATGATCGATGGTTCAAGGCTTAGTCAACCACATTATCCTGACGTGCTTTGATAGGTTGTCACTATCTATTGATTCAAATTCACAAAATATCTATACTTATGCACGAGTTTTCCTACAACATCCGACAAGAGAAATTTTATTTAAATTTGATGAATTTTTTTTAATGTGAATCTTAATAAATTTTGCATGTATTCTTATTTTAGAGAAGAAAAAAGAGAGGAGGGAAACAATTGGGAAAAATAATAGTTACACATTGTGTAAAATAGGAAACTATATTTGTTTAAATATAGATTTCATAGAAGAAAGGACAGATCCTCTAGACACTTGAATGTTTTTTTTTGGTTTGGGTTTAAAAGGAAAGTCACATGTTAATACAGACATACCTTTATTGGTTTACTTAAACGACGGATAGAGCAAATAACTAAGGCCCCGTTTGTTTTACTATTTTTAGTTTTGCGTTTTCGTCAAAAAAACATGTACAAGATGCATGCATTTTTAAAAAACAACCGATTTGAAAAATGATACTAACATATAAAATGAAAAACAAATATATTTTGTTTTTCTTGTTTTGAGAAATAACAAAAGAATGTAAAACAATCCACTCCTTCCGTAATCTCTCCATCCCTTCCACTGTCTCTCCATTCTCTCCATCCCTTCCACTGTCTCTCAATCGCCGTCGTAACGACTTAAAATTTGAAATTTCTCTTTCGTTATCTTCGTATTTTGCTGTGAAGGTTGAAAATTGAAAACATAAAATACAAAATGAAACAGGCCTTTAATTCTACACCAACAGAAAATATCAAATTGGGATACTCGGAGTGCAGAACGTGTTTAGTGATGCTAATCGAGCTTAGGAATACACAATTACCCGTAACGTCAAATTTGCTGGTCAACAAATTTCCACCACACAACGATAACAATAGTTGTCATTTTCCTAAAAGTCGTCAATTCACTCACGTAATGCAATAACACTGGTAATTTGAATTTACTTTTGCTTTGTTAATTTAGGCAATCTGAATGCACCATTCACATTCATATCTCCATCTATTATAGTGATTCATCACTGTCTATATCTAATATCTCTCACTCAAATTCTAGAGCACAAGAACAATGGCGAAGAAGGAAGCAATAGCATCGAGTTGGGACGACTTAAATTACCAAAGTGGGTTTGTCAACCACTTGTCATCTGAGGCTCTTCCTCATGCTTTGCCTTTGGGGCAAAATAGTCCTTTGCTTTGTCCCTACGGGCTTTATGCTGAGCAAATTTCCGGCACTTCTTTCACTGCTCCTAGAAAAGTTAATCAAAGGAGGTATCTGCTTTAGTTTTTGTGTGATTTTGTCCTCTTATAAAAAAACTTCAATTATTAGGTGTATTATGTACGTTAGCTGTGAATAGTTAATTCTGAGATCCTGAAAGGTATATGTTTTTGGTAGATTTTCATAAGTGGAATGTTAGTTGTGACTTGTGATTATTCATTCCTGCTCGAAGATCTTTATATTTAAAGAGTACTGATTTGGAGCTTTCTTTCTATGTGCCAATTTTAGTTGAATAACTTAGGTGTTTGAGTATCACTTATTTATAATGTTTATTAAATCAACTGTAAATTATAAATTGTTGTTTAGGGCTCTCAAATTTTGCAGATCATGTTTCTTTCCTCCTTTTTAAAAAAAATTAATAATAAATAAAATAATAAATATTATTACCATGGTTTGAGATGTTTAGTATGGTGCAAATTTATTATCCATACTGTTAAAGCATCCAACTCTAAAAATACGTGCAAATTCATGAAGCTCTTGTTAGATGAAAAAGAAGCAAGCTTTTTTGAAAAATTAGAGACCAACATGTAAATTGTCAAGAAAAGTGTGATTAACAGTTAATTATCCATAACATGCTAATTATATTGCCCTTCTTTGAAACTCTTGTGAACACTTGTTTATGATGGCAGTTGGTTATACCGTGTAAAACCTTCAGTTACTCACGAGCCATTCTATGCTCGGGTACCAAGTCACAATTTTCTAGTAAGCGAGTTTGATCATAAAACAAGCTCTGCTAATCCAACACAACTTAGATGGAAGCCTGTTGATGTTCCTCATTCTCCTACTGATTTCATTGATGGACTCTATACAGTGTGTGGAGCAGGGAGTTCTTCCCTTCGTCATGGATATGCAATTCACATGTAAGCAATTCTTTTATTTAAAAAAACAAAATAAAAAACATTCAGAAAATAAAAAACGGAATCATGTTTTATGGAAGTGTATAATTGTACTCATCTCTTTTTTTGAAAGAAAGTGTATAATTGTCATTTTGAAACATAATATGTGGAATACTTTCTACTAGACAGCTTTAATCTCCGTTAATTTTAACATATTCATAAGAAAAAGAATCTCTGGTAAGTTTTACATATTCGTAAGAAAAAGATTCCAGGCAATTATTCAGTAACTACTGCTTTGTTCTTGTACCATGTATGATTTTAAATGAATTCACTGTTTATTGGTCCATCTGTTGTGATTGTCAAGTTGGTTGCTTCATGTTCAAACCAAGATTCAAAATTCCGTTTTCCGTTTCCGCAATCTTAAAATTTCCGGTTCCGTTCCGGAAGTTCCGCTTTAGTTCCGGTTTTCTAATTTCGATACTTTTTTTGCTATATACGCTAATAAATATTCAATACCGTCATAAATTTATAGTACATTTTTTACATTACATATAAAATACACACTTTAATTAAAAATTCATTATGTAAGATTCTGTATTGGTCATTTGAGATTTTAAAACTTCGATAAATTTTGAAAATTTTGAATTTTTTATTATGATTCGATGTAATTTAACAAAAGTATAACTTTTTTTTATGAAACTATGTGATTTCTTCTCGATTAATTTGTTTTTATTTTTATTTTTATATGTTTGTTGTATTTTTTTAATTTTTTTTAATTTTTTTCAATATTTGAAAGGGCAAAGCCGGATACATAAGTAAAAGGGCAAAGCCGGATACATAAGTAAAAGGGCAAAGCCGGATACATAAGTAAAAGACCAATTTTTTTAATTTTACATATAAAAGGGCAAAGCCGGATACATAAGTAAAAGACCAATTTTTTTAATTTTACATATAAAAGGGCAAAGCCGGATACATAAGTATGCAAAGCTGAGTTTGAATCTTGCATTTTGACAGACTGGAATTTTTTGTATGTCACCCTGTAAACATAAACCTTTCACATACATCTTTTAATAAACAAATATGATTTTATTTTTATTTTTTGGTTGAACTCTTATGTGTGCGTTTGCGCACGTGCGTGTGTGCGTGCAAGCGAAACCAAGACCTCTAGCAGTACCACTAGATCAAAGATCATTGGCAATCACATGTCTTATCCCTTATTAAACTGTTATTTGGTCATATATAAATCCAATGAAAAGTAAAGTTCAACCTCCTATTTTAAACAAGTTGGTCTAATTTTATTCTTGTAGGTATGCAGCTAACAAATCTATGGATGGCTGTGCCTTCTGCAGTGCAGATGGGGACTTTTTATTAGTTCCTCAAATGGGAAGTAAGTTTCCCATTAAATATTTAAAAAACATTGATTTTAATATCTAGTTTGCTGATGGAAATTCTATTTGAACATTTCATTTCTTTTCTCAAGCACAGAACTGTGGATCACGACTGAATGTGGAAAATTACAAGTAACTCCTGGAGAAATTGTTGTTATTCCTCAAGGTTTCCGATTTTCAGTAGATTTGCCAGATGGCCCTTCTCGTGGCTATGTTGCTGAAATTTTTGGCACACATTTCCAACTTCCTGACCTTGGTCCAATTGGTTGAGCTCTTATCCAACTTATACTTTCACTATAAAACACAGTGACAAACAAATTTAAATTTGAATTTTAAATTCTGCCTAGGTGCAAATGGCTTGGCATCTCCAAGAGATTTTCTTGCTCCTACAGCTTGGTTTAATCATGATCCTCATCCAGGGTATGTTATTGTTCAGAAATTTGGTGGAGAGTTGTTCACTGCAAAACAAGATTTTTCTCCATTTAATGTAGTTGCTTGGCATGGAAATTATGTGCCGTATAAGGTAATCATGTTGGACTATTTATTTGTATCAATCTATAATAATATTAATGTTGTTCTTTTCTTTCAGTATGATCTCAGCAAGTTTTGCCCATTAAATACTGTTTTAGTTGACCATGCTGATCCTTCAATAAACACAGGTTCGTGACATAGCTTATACCTTCTCCTTTTACCGTATTCCTTGCTAAATAAAAACATATGCAGTTCGGGGAAAGGTACATGAAAAGGACAAATATGTAACCATAAATAAAAGGAAAATTGTCTATGGCCTCAATCACTGTGGTAGAAGCTTTGCTAAAATTGAACACCTCATTCAGTATTTCCTTGTTTCAAACTTGCAAGTTGCTTAAATGTGTTTTTTAAGTATGCTTAGCAATTTTGCACTAAATGTATTATTTGTCCAAAAAAAGTTTCCAAGTATTTATCATGGAGCAACCTAGTAATGAATATAAGATATATTTTCCCGAAAAATAAAATAAAATAAAAAGAATTCTGAAATAAAATTATGATCATATATCACAAACCGCATTATAGAAGGAACAACTTAACAAAATATAATAGTTTGGCTGAAAATCAAATTGATATGCTCATCTTACAAAAGTATTTGTATTGCAGTGCTGACAGCTCCATCAGATAAACCTGGTGTTGCACTTCTTGATTTTGTGATATTCCCACCACGATGGCTAGTTTCTGAACATACTTTTCGGCCTCCATATTACCATCGTAATTGTATGAGTGAATTCATGGGATTGATTTATGGTGCATATGAGGTATCTTGTGACCTCTTTCGCTTCATTTATAGGAAGTGTTTATCTTATGATCATCAATTAGGAAATATCAGTTCTGTTTTTTATGAACCTAAAAACCACATCTAGAGCAATGGATGATACTGGGATATCTATTTTGTCAACCTGCTTCACTAAGTTTAATATCTAGCATCAACTGTAGTAACTAATAGTATATGACCGTCTTCGATATTATTTACTAGCACAGGTAAAAAAATAAAGTTTGATGATGCATCTAAATGCTTTTAAGTGGTGTATACACGACCACGATTCAAACTCTACACCTTCAATTTTCAACTTTGGTGCTCGTTGGTGGTAAAATATATGAAGACACGCACTGATCATTCTGATTATGGAATCATCCTCAACATACTATGATTTTTTTTCTTCCTTGTAGGCTAAAGCAGATGGGTTCCTTCCAGGAGGTGCAAGTCTCCATAGCTGCATGACACCGCATGGACCAGATACTAGGAGCTATGAGGTGATGATTATACTTGAGCTTTGAATATGTGTTATTTTGGTTCTTTTGATGTTAATATACCCAGTAAGGAAAGGATGGAAGACAATCTCACTGAATTTCTTCATTTAATTGCTATAAATTCAGGCAACAATAGCACGTGGCGAAAATGCAGAACCCTACAGAATAAGGGATACCATGGCCTTTATGTTCGAGTCATGCTTGATACCTCGTGTATGCCCTTGGGCTCTGGAATCTCCATATAGAGATTCTGACTATTATCAGTGCTGGATTGGACTCAAATCGCACTTTTATGTGGACAACAAGAAGTCTGCTAATGGGAATGATGCTGAAGAAGAAGCCGTTCGGAATGGAGAAAACGTTAATGCTTGAAATGGGCGGAGAGCCGTCATTGTTCTGAATTGAGCAGAAACATTTTGTAAATATATGTGGTGAATAAAAATGTCTTTGGATATATATCAGCTTTGTTATATTTCACATGTTTAATTGGTAATATCATTCGTTAGGAAGAATGTCTGATCGGCTGGTAGATCAGTAGAAATATATGATACAATATATAATGGTTCAAGTGAAATTTGTCATCATGGCAACAACGAAGTTGGTTTGTCATTTGGAACTTTAGCTTGAAAAACATGAAAGTTTGCAGCAACTGGCATGCAGGTGACATGCCTGAACCTGAAGGGGCATAGGTCAGTCAATTGACTTTAGTACATTGTAGATTCTAGGTAGGGTAATTTCAGTTCATTTTGGGTTGTTTCAGTCGATGGGGATTTGGAGACGATTTGACTGAACTTGAGCTATATAAACATCTGCTCTTCAAGGGTTGGAGAAATCTTCAAGGGTTGGAGAAATTACCAATCCTTTGTCAATCATCTTGAATAGAAAGGGAAAAAAAAGAGAGAAAGAAATCTTTTTAAAATGGATACATACTAGATATCGGAAGAACTAATAAATCCCTTCAAGAAAAGAAATTATTGTTAGGGACAAAAATTTTCAGCGTTTTAGCCTCAAGGACAAATCTTCAGTATTTTAGTCTGAAGGACAACTTTCTTTAGGTATCAGTTTTTAGTTATTGATAGCAGTTTTTAGGTATCAGTTTGTAGTTATCGACAACAGTTTTTAGGTATCAGTTTTTAGTTCGGTAGCAGTTTTGAAAGAATGTTTATTCTTATGAATAATTTTGGAAGAATGTTTGTCGTTATGAATAATTTTTAGAAGAATGTTTGTCTTTGTGGTTAAAATATTGAGGTCGTGTCCTTGATGTTAAAAATATACAAATTTTTGTCTTAATTTATGGCATGTTTAACACACCAAGGGCCGATCTTATAGAGGCTTCCACGTAACATTAATTTATTTTGAATGATTTTTCCCAACAATTTGATAAATAGCTTTAAGGTTTTCTATTTAAAACACAGTGCAAAGAAGGTGAATGGTGAAATGGCAGGTTTAAAAGATGATTCATTGGAGATTAATTCTAGTTCCATAGTTGTACAGTATGCAAGAGGTTCTCATGCAACTTTAGTTCACAAATAGCGATAAAGAAGCGGAATAAAGATAATGATTTTGAAAATATCAATGGAAGAAGAATGTGATATTGAAGATCATGTTTATATGGTAGTATTTCATAACCATTTATTTTTTGCGAGCAAAACAAAGCTTTATTATTTGCGAGACAAGCCGGTTTTAGAGTGGTTGTACCACTATGATAATTAAGTGTACGTCAGGGACAAATCCCAAAACAACTAGCGGCCAGAAGGCCCATATGAAATAATATTAACAGAAAGAAGAAAGAAAAAAAGAAGGTAAGACTTGAAATAAGATATTGCCCTAATTCTCAAATATAAGAATCGCAGCCTTATCTATCCCAAAATCGAAACTACAGATGCATAGTCACGCCTAGTAGCAAGGAATAGATTTAGCGCAGACGAGTGATTATTCATAAAAATCCGAGCATTCCGTTCATTCCAAATGTTGTTAGTGAAGTTCTTGAGGAGGAGAAAAAAATATCTATTGTGCATGGACTTCCACCATGAATGCTTAAAGATCCAGTTCCATTCTTCGGAATTATTAACTGAGTAGTTTCTATATCCTTCCACCAACAAAAGTCTTTTCCATATACTATTAGTAAAATAACAGTCCATGAAAAGGTGGAGAGCAGTTTCAACTTGTGAGTTGCAAAAACTGCATGTTGTAGAGGTAATTAAGCCACGGGCTAGAAGTTTGTCTCGGGTAAGGCATGAGTTATGAATTATTTTCCAAAGCATAAGGTTGCCTTTTTTAGAGCCGTATCTATTCCAAATACAATTATCCCAGGGGTCTTTTGTGCCATTCTGAATCTTGATGAGGGCCTTATAAATTGTAGATATAGAGTGTGCAACATGTCTAGATGTCTATACCAACGTCGTAGCATATTGAAGGATTTTTGTTTTAGACAGTTCAATCCAAGTTAAGATGTTAAGACAATCAGGTATAGGTTTATTTATCCACATCAGACTATGTCAAGCAATCTCAGCCTTTCATCTCAACGTCTGAAATGAGTTCTCAGTTTATTCCAGGATCGTGGGCTAAAGCCCATTACCTTTCATATTGTATAAATACTGATATCCTTTGTAAGAAATGTATTTTAATTCAGTTTAATAAAACATCTTTCTTTGTTCACTAAAACTCTATTATGGTATCAGAGCTTGTTAATGCCCAACGGCAAAGACAAAGTATACTTTGATCATCTCCTCAGAAAATTCTCATCATTGGAGATTATACCTTTCTCTCAATCAAGCAAATTCTATTCATCTGCCTCGCCTAAAACTCACAAAGAGCTAGGCTGCAGATCTCTCAGTTCTGGTGAACATCATCGAGTCAGATAACAACCCTTGCAGTGTGAAATTTATTAAGAAACCAGTTCTTGATAAACAACACCGTTACCAGCCCCTTTCTTGAAGTACAAGTATCAATTCTTGACTGCAATTCATATTCAACTGCCTCATCTATCACTAAAGCCATGGCTGGAGATGAAGAAAACTCAGGAACCACATCTCCAACCAACAGAAATATCAGCTCCAATCAAAATCTGCAAATTATCGAACCAAAAGGACACCTAGCAGTGCAACTAGATGAAGATAATTATTTACTGTGGAAATATCAGATTGAAACAACCATCAGAGGTTATGGTTTAGAAGAGTATATCAATGGCATGTTAATCATTCCACCCAAAATGGTTAAAGATGATAAAGACAATATGATACACAATAGTGAATACTCAAACTATCTAAAACAAGATAGTCTTCTTGCTTCCTGGATAATGTCATCTCTAAGTGTGAACATCCTATCTCAAATAATTGGTTGTAAGTCATCAAGCGACATATGGGAAGCTATAGAACGAATCTTTAATTTGCAAACTGCTGCAAGGATCATGCACTACAGAAAGCAATTTCAAAATCTAAAGAAAGATAATATGACAATGCAAGAGTATCTTACCAAAGCAAAGAACTACTGTGACAAACTTGCCTCTGCTGGACATAGAGTCTCAGAATCTGAACAAGTATTAACCATCTTAAGTGGTCTGGATGAAAACTATGAAGCCTTAGTCATAGTTATATCATCTCAGAGAACTCTACCAGATTTACAATATGTTCACTCTACTCTTCTATCTCAAGAAGGTAGAATTGAACACAAGAAAGCCAACAACACTGACTACTCAGTAAACTACACAACCAGCTTTAAAGGAAAAGGGCAAGACAGAACCCAAACAGGTCAAAGAAGTGGCCAAAATATCAGAGGTAGAGGCAGAGGAAGATGGACTGGCAATAACAGAATCAAGTGTCAAATATGTGAAAGACCAGGACATATTGCTTCCAAATGTTACTTCAGATTCGATCAGAATTTCGTTATAACCCAGCAAGCAAACAATACTCAGAGAAATCACAATCCAAATGTCAATCTTACTCAAACAGAAGCAAGAAATCAAGGCAGCCATTCAAAGAATCAAAATGAACCAGACAATCAAATCAAGTATGATGATATACTACATGAAGAGTGGTATCCAGACTCTGGAGCAACTAACCATGTGACAAACAATTTAGAGAATCTCAATCTTGGAAATAAAGAATACAAAGGTACACAATCCATTTATGTTGGTAATGGTAATTCACTAAAAATCACACACACTGGCAAAGCCAAACTAATTAGCAAAAGAGAGTTACACTTAAATAATTTTCTTAGAGTTCCTCAAATCAAAAAAATCTAATAAGTGTATCTCAGTTTGCTAATGACAATCAAGTATACTTTGAATTTTACCCAAAACTCTGTCTAGTCAGAGATATACTGAGTAAGGATATTCTTTTACAGGGTAAAATGCACAATGGGTTATATAGATTCAATCTAGTGCAAAATAGTGAACCAAAGGAGAAGGATAAGTGGTGTAATCATTCAAAGATTGATGAAACAATAGATTTTAACATAGTTCTTGATACTTGGCACTGTAAACTGGGTCACCCCAGTATGGCTATTGTTAAAAATATCTTGAGAGACAGCAATGTTAAATATAAAGATACATCATTACCATATATGTGTCAATCATGTCAGCTAGGAAAGAGTCACAAAATACCTTTTAATAGTTCATTAACAAAGTACAACAAACCCTTAGAACTAGTTGCAGTTGACCTATGGGGACCTGCACCCATTAATTCTGATTATGGAATGAACTACTACATACCTTTTGTTGATTCTTTCTCTAGATATACTTGGATCTTATTACTCAAATCAAAATCTGATGCAAAGAATGCAGTAATTCATTTTATAAGGCAAGCTGAGAATTTAACAAATAAAAAACTCAAAACCATACAAACAGATGGTGGGTCAGAGTTTAAAACTTTAAAAGAATTCTTTTCTGAAAAAGGCATTAATCACAGAATTACCTGTCCACACACTTCTGAGCAAAATGGTATTGTCGAAAGAAAACACAGGCACATAGTTGATACTGGTCTAACACTGCTTGCACATGCATCAATGCCCTTAAAATTCTAGCCCGATGCATTTACAACTGCTGTGTTTCTAATAAATAGAATGCCTACAAAAGTTTTGAGGAATAGAACACCATTAGAATTATTGTTTAATACAAAACCAGATTACTCATTCTTAAAAACTTTTGGATGCTTGTGCTATCCATGTATTAGACCATATAATCAACATAAACTAAGCTTTAGATCACTACCCTGTACTTTTCTTGGATATGCCACTAGCCAGAAAGGATATAAATGTCTTACAAGTGAAGGGAAAATAATTGTATCAAGGCATGTTGCATTTAATGAAAGTGTGTTTCCCTTCACTAGTAAAGACATAAAAACTACCCAAAAGATTTACAGTGCCAAGAAATATCTACCACTCATACCTGTATGGGAAAAATCCAAAAGTGCGGAAAAATAGTGAGAATTCAGCATCAAACCTCCAACACACAGTGCCCATTGAAGGGCCAGGTCAGGATGATGACATAAACTCATATAACAATGAGTCTGATGGGTGTGAGTCTGAAGATTAGAGTAATGATCAAGACAGCAGCCCACTTCCAGACAGCAGTGATATAGCACCTGCACAAGAGGGACATCCTATGATTACAAGATCAAAGGATGAGATATTCAAACCAAAAATCTACACTACCAATATAAACTACAAGGAACCAAGCAACTTTGATGAAGTTGCTAAAAACAACAAATGGAGAGAAGCCATGGATGAAGAATATAATGCATTAATCAAAAACAAAACATGGAGCTTAGTCCCAGCACCAACAAATAAGAACATCATAGGCAGCAGATGGACATACAAGTTGAAAACTCTGCCAGAAGGTAACAAAATCAAATACAAAGCTAGACTGGTAGCCAAAGGATACTCTCAACAATATGGGTTTGACTTCTCTGAAACTTTCTCACCAGTAGTCAAACCAGTTACTATTAGAATTATTCTAACTATAGCCTTACATTATGAATGAGATATAAGACAGCTACATGTAAATAATGCTTTCCTAAATGGAGAGTTACAGGAGGAAGTCTACATGCAGCAACCCCAAGGTTACATTCAAAATAACCAAAAGAATCTTGTTTGCAAACTTCATAAAGCAATATATGGTCTGAAGTAAGCTCCCAGGGTATGGTATGAAAAACTAAAAACTACTTTAACTTCTATGGGATATCAGGTATGCAAATCTGACAACTCTATTTACACAAAGATTAGCGAAAGGTATATCACTTACATACTTGTATATGTTGATGACTTCATAGTTACAGGCAATAATAAGGAAGAAATAAAATACGTTGTCAATATGTTGGATAAAACTTTCTCCATTAAAGATTTAGGCAAACTACATTACTTCCTAGGTATAGAAGTAATTACCACTGCTGACAAAGGACTTATCCTAAGTCAGCAGAAATACATCTCTGAAATATTAAGTAGAGCAAAAATGCATGAAGCTAAATCAATGCCTACACCAATGACAAGTAACTTACATTTATCTAAACATAAAGGAGAACAATTTGATAACATAAAGCAATATAGAAGCATAGTTGGAGCGCTTCAATATGTAACTGTAACTAGACCTGATATATCTTTTGCCGTAAATAAAGTTTGTCAATTTATGCAGAGACCACTAGATCTACACTGGAAAGCAGTAAAACGAATACTCAGATATCTCAAAGGTACTTCAAATCAAGGCATCAAACTAAACAAGAGCAGAAACTTATCTATTCAAGGATATGCCGATGCGGACTGGGCTTCAGATTGTGATGATCGAAGATCCACAACTGGACATTGCATCTTCCTAGGTCAAAACCCCATCTCCTGGTGTGCAAAGAAGCAACCAACAATCTCCCGCTCGAGTACCGAATCAGAATACAGAAGCGTCGCATCAGCAACTACTGAAATAATGTGGACAGAAGCCCTAATCAAGGAATTAGGGATCAAGCTATCTCGCAAGACCATTATTTGGTGTGACAATTCCAGCACTGTAGCAATTTCAGCTAATCCAGTGTTACATGCTCGAACGAAACACATAGAGATCGACCTCTACTTTGTCAGAGACCAGATCGCAAATGGAAAGCTCGAAGTTAATCATCTTCCAGCCTCAAGTCAAATAGCTGACATATTCACAAACGCACTATCGCGAAAGTATTTTGAAGATCTAAAGAACAAACTTTGTATCAAAGACATTTCCGAAGATCAGATGCAAGAGGAAGAAAAGAAAACCCTAGCCGCAATTGAAAGGGGGAGTTAAGATGTTAAGACAATCGGGTATAGGTTTATTTATCCACATTAGACTATGTCAAGCAATCTCAGCCTTTCATCTCAACGTCTGAAATGAGTTCTTAGTTTATTCCAGGATCGTGGGCTAAAGCCCATTACCTTTCATATTGTATAAATACTGCTATCCTTTGTAAGAAATGTATTTTAATTCAGTTTAATAAAACATCTTTCTTTTTTCACTAAAATTCTAGTAACCGAACATGGGTGCAGCTGGTATATGGAAAGAGGTGTGTAGCCATGGTTAATATAGTTAGTTGCACGGGCAACATCCGGAATACCCAATGCAATTTTTTTGACTAAATGTGAACACATTATTGAGCATCAAGCCGTCCATAGCCCAAGGAGTATGCCAAAATAGATGTTTACTTTCAGGAAGAATAGAATATTTGAGAATAGGCAAAATTTCAATTCTCAAATGGAGAAGCGATCTAAAAAACCAGCTAGAAGTACTAGGAATCGCCATAGTCCATAAATTATTGCTTTTAATATGAAATTTATGTATCCACTTAACCTAGATAGAATCATGCAAGATAACAAGGCATTCAAATGTTTAGTAGCAGATGCCTTATTCTAAATTTTCAAATTCAGAATGCCAAGACCACCATAGCTTTTAGGAATGTTGCTTTTTTTTTAAAAGCAATGAGGATAGGCTTCCTCGAAAAATAGTTACCAGGCCATAAAAAATGGTTGAGTGCTCTATTAAACACAGAAATAAGCTTCTTAGGGAGAACAAAGATGTTGGAAAAATATGAAGTCATGGCAACCCCAATACAGTTTATAACTGCGAACCTGCCAGCCTGGAAGAGCAAGTCTAAAGGCCATTTGCTAAGTATGTTTATAATAGGTTCAAACATAGGCAAACATTGAGTATTTGAAATTCTAAAAGACGTAAGAGGGACGCCTAAATATACAACATTTGAAGGCATATATTGAAGGGTAGAGTGATGACTGATACTACTTCTATTAACATCATCCAAGCCAGCTATTAAAATATGGGATTTTTCCTGGTCAATCATTAGACGTGTAGCTTGTTTGAAGGTTTCCAGGCAGTTAAGGATATTAGAAATAGAATTAAGTTCTTGCTTTGTGAAAACCACCAAGTCATCTGCAAACAGTAAATTGATTATTCTAGAGTTATTGCATTTAGGGTGGAGCTTAAGAAGTTTCAAATCGGCCTAATGCATAAGCATTGAAATAAAGAACATCATCACTATTATAAAAAGATACGGGGAGATAGGATCACCCTGCCTAATTCCATTAGTTGTTGTAAAATACCCAGAAGTCGTATCGTTATGAATAATTGAGAAGTGAGGTGTACTGATACATGTGTGGATCCAAGCAATCATAGTTTCAAGGAACTTCATCTTAAGTATTATAATAAGAATGGACTTCCAGTGTAGAGAATCAAAAGCCTTTTGTATATCTAGCTGAAGCATACATCTAAGGGAGATATTCTGAGTATTATATCCTTTGAGAAGCTCATGTGTGAGTAATATGTTGTCGGAAATTTTCCTTTTAGGGAGGAAAGATATTTGGTTATGGGAGATAAATCTAAAGAGAATTGTCTTCAGTCTGGTTGATATAATTTTCGCAATACACTTGTAAACAACATTACAACATGTTATAGGATGGAAGTGATGGACATAGGTAGGGTTATCCAATTTTGGAATCATAGCTAGGTTTGTCGAGTTGATTCCTCCAAGGAGAGTATTTTTTGCGAAAAAATGGTTTATAGCTTTATTGAAGGGGCATTTCACCAGAAGGACAAACTTTGCAGTCCAATTAGTTTCTAGAACATATATTCAAAAAAATTACTTTCAAGGCCAAAGTCAGCAGAATAATTAATTTCAAGGACAAAGTCAGCAGTCCAACTCATTTTAAGGACATAATTTCATAGGTTTTTAGGCCCTAGAAACTAATTATTTTACGTTTTGTCCTTGAAAGTAATTATTTCAGTTGTGTGTCCTAGAAACTAATTCCACTTGCTAAAAAGGCCCTTGTGGCTAATTTCCACTTTATTGAATGTAGGGCCAACCAAGTTCCAAGCTTTCTGGTAAGAATATGCATTGAATCCATCGGGACCACTAGAGCATTCGAGTTGAGACTAAAGAGGGCTTGGTGTAATTCATTGTTAGTAATCTTAAAGGTGAGAGATAAAGATTTCGAGTGTGCAATGGCGAGAAGATCAACATGCGTAATGGAGGAGAGGTCAATGTGTCTTCATTAGTAGACCTATTGAGAGTGTTATTGAAATAGTTCAGAAAAGCTTCATGAATGTCATCAGGACCTTTTTTTTTTAATATTTCCATTCATATCAGTAATACAATATACCTTGGATTTAGCATGTTTCAACTTAAGAGATTTTTGGTAGAAAGCTGTATTTCGATCTCTAGAGATAAAAAAGTCTTTATCTAATTTTTGTTTAAGGACATCAAGCTCATCTTATAAGGATTTATTCAGGAGGGAAAAGAGGCTATGCTTAACCGTAGACAAATGTGTATCAATAGGATTAATTATCATTAGTTGTTGAATGTCCTCAAGCTGCTTCTTGATAGCAGTTTAAATTTTAGCACCATTACCATATTGCATTTTAGAGCATTTCTTCAAGGAAGTTTTAATATTCTTAAGCTTAGACTGTAAGATAACATAGGGTTCCCATACATCACTTTGCTCTAAGCCTGCAAAATAGTATATCATATTCATAGTGACTAGTCCATGCATTAAAAAATTTAAAAGGAGAAGATCGTTTTAGGTTTCTGCCATTCTAGGATAGGGTTAGAGCGCTATGATAGGATATGCCTAGGGATAGGATATTAATATGTAGAGAAGGACATAAGGAGATAGCATCAATATTCACAAAAGCATGATCAATCTTACGAAAATTTCTTTTTCCTTGTTTGCTTTTGTTATTCCAAGTATGTCTTAGGCCACTGAAATTTAGTTCATATAGGGAAGATTGGATTATAGTGTTGTTAAGCGGAGCAATGTCATTTAAGAGAGAGGAGTGCCACCAATTTTTTGTGAAGATTTAAACTTATAGTTTAAATCACTCAAAGAAACAGATCCAGGCCTGGTTGTGTAGGAGGAGGAAAGGAATGGAGTTATGAAGAGTTTGTCTAAAAGAGGGATGATCCATAGCATAGATATAGGTAATATAAAAGGAAATGTTAGTCGAACATGAAGTAACATGAAGGTGAAGATATTGAGGATGTGATGATATGGAGGTGACAGAAAAAGACAAATGATAATTCATAATCATTTATTGTCTATTGATATTTCAAATTGAGGAGGAGATGAAGAATAATCCTTTACTGCCTTCAACTTCCCATGAAGGAAAATATAACATCTGAAATTATTGGTGAGACTATCGCTAAAGGAATTTGGATGTAAGTTTAGAGAGCTGTACATAACTTAACAATGACATGATCTTACCGAGGGCTTTCTTTCCCTATAAGATGGAAGAAGTTAATTCATTAAAAGTGCAAATAAATACCTTTTATGGTTTGTTGATGAAGATTAGGGCAATTGATTTGAATGTTGATAAAGGGAAGGAAGTTATGATTATACCGTGTTCGCTACTTGAACGATATAAATGGGTTTGCTAATAGCCTTATTTACGACAGACATTCTGTATCCCTTAATGATGTCAAAGTCCATCTTCTTAGTGAGGAGTGCATGATCAGCTGAAATAGTTGAGTGTTAGTGCTAGTAGAGTTTGTAGTGGTTAGGACCTTCTTGTTTAGAGAGGTAGATTAGAAAAAGGGAGGAACTTTAAGGGCGTTCGAAATCAAGAAATTATAGAGATAAGGGATGTAGTAAGTTGAGAGATAAACAATGTAGTTATTGAGATAGAAGGTGTAGTAAGTTGAGAGATGGACGATGTAGCTACTATAAGAAACCAAAAAATGGGAAGTTTGAATGCTAGAGTTGAAGAAGAAACTAGAACTAGCCGAATCTTCATCTATCATGGTGGAGAATGTTGTTAGTGATGATGTAGTAATGGAGTAGTATCCAATGTTATAGACCATTGGATCCCTGATTTTGAAGCATACTTCCACATGCCACCTAATAATGACTACTTCTCTTCCTATGTTGATAACTAGGGAAGTGCTATCCTTATGGGGAAACAAAGCTATATACAAGCCTTTGGGAAATGGTTTGGTGCGGGTATATACTTATGATTGTGTAATTCACACTCTAACCAATGTTCGATTTGTTATAGGTCTTTTCAAGTCTCTTATTTGATTAGGCCAGTTAGTATTATTAAATGCAAGGTTACTTTGGACAGTGAAATTTTAAGGGTTTCTCATGTGACACTTGTATTAATGAAAGATATTATGATCTAAAATTTGTATTTTCTTAAAGGTTAAACTATTATGTGTGAATCTTTTGTTGGTGTAGATATTTCACATAGTTTGGTTGCCATTAAAATTTGGAATCTTTGTTTGGATCGTGTTTCATAGAAACGCTAGAGTTACTTCACAGTGGGGGAGCTTCAAAAGATTAGAGTCATACCATGAATGTATTTTGGGAAAGCAGACTAAGGCATCATTCGTTGTTTGAAAGCATGACTTTGAGAATGTTCTTATTTATATTCACACTGGTGTTTAGGGACTAATTGCTACTATTTTCGTGAGGGATCTAAATATTTTGTTTCTTTCATCAATGACTTCTCTTGCAAAGTTTAAGTGTATATATTGAAGGTTAAGTCGAAAGATGTTGAAAAATTCAAAGTTTGGAAAAACCGTGTGGAAAATGAAACCTAAAAGACTTTGATGATTTTGAGGTCTAACAATGGCAGTGAGTATGTTTTCCAAAGTTCCTTCACTATTATAGATAATATGGATTAGGAGACATTTTACTATACAAGGGAAGCTCTAGTTCATTGAGGTTGCGAAAATGATGAATCGTACTCACGAGATTGTTGGTATTTGTGCATTTTGGGTACTTGGTGAGTGGTTAATGTTACCCCTTTACTATGCTAGTTAATATAGTTATTAATAATGTTTCTAAGACGATTTTAAATGTTAAAAGATTTCAAACTTAGATTTAACCTTAACATTTGTTTTAAATGGTTTTAAAAAGATAAATGTTGGTTTTGATTCGTTTTTGGGTGTTTGACCATATGAGTCATCATTTATTATATATTTAGATCTAGAATGATATAGATGTTTGAATTATGTTCAAATTACTTGTATATGATGCTTGGATGATGTATAATGTTTGCATATAGTTGTTTGATTAATTTTGATTCGTTTGAGTATGATTTGAGAGTGGTTGTCAATTGAGTGATCAACGAGAAAAATGCTCAAAGTATAATGCGATCGAAATATAGTGTTCTAGGAGACCTAAGAAGCTTACATGAGTGATCTCAACTGATTTTGAGCTAGGGGAATGAAGTTTTGGTGAGCTTTAAGGAGTGGCTGGTGTTGTTACCCCAAAGGGTTTTGGAGTAGTCTACTTTGAGGTTTCGATGGCATTGCTTCTGGATTTTTGGTACACAACTTCAGGCTAAGGCATACATGGCTTCAGGCAAGGAAAAATGGGAAAGAATTTATGGACCTAGAAATTCTTTGGTATGGAAAAACTTAGCACCGAAAGTTCTGGGCTTTGGGCTCAATGCATGGAGGTTTCGAGGTGAATATAGAAATACTTTGGGTCAAGGGGCTTCAACGAGTTTTTGGCCAAGGTTTTTTTACTTTACCAAATCCAGCTACAAACCAAAATCAGTCGTGACTGACCACTTTAGAGCGATCAGTACCGACCATTATTGGTCACGGCCAATGATGGCCATTTTGGGGAATGTCATGGAGGAGCTTCGGATTTTGTGCCATGCATGTTCGTTTTTCTGTTCGATGCTTGATTTTGATGTTATAGCTCTACGATGAATGGTTTTAATGGTGAAGTGACAATGCTATGCTTCGATGTGATGACTTTGGAACTTGATGAAGGGACTCTACTACTTATGATAGATGTCTAAATATATTCTGACAACTCGATGATGATAGTTGTGATGATGATCCACAAGGACAGGTTCGATGCTATGAACTTGTGGGTAGAATGAATATATGTTCTACTATGGAAATGAATGTAATAGAATGGAATGATGATGTCTTCTGCTATGGAGACACGTGCAAAGAGATTGTTGATACTCGAAGATTCGAGTGTGCTCGTAAAGAGGGGGTATGTGAGGATGCTCATTTGGATTTTATGATGTGATCCCATATCACATACTGTGATCTGTCTTACCTTATACTTTTATGATGGAATCTAGTGTCTGGCTTTATGAAGTAGCATAGATTCAAGCACCGAGAAACCAAGATGTTGAGTAGTATCTGGCTGTATGATGGGGCCATACGAGCTATCATATATCCAATGCACCTGAGTGGTGTGAGGATTGTTTGATGGATGTTATGCTTTTTATGTTTTTTTATCACTCTAGAGATGTCACATAATGTGGGTATTTTTGCTTTGGATACTCGACACCCCACATTGTACTCTAACTTATAGTACATCCATATGATGATGATGTTGGTAGATTAACATATACTGCTATGTGCTAACTCTTTGGATGCAAGGACAGGTCGTATATGATTCTTCATACTCTATACCCTATACTTTACTATATTGACTTATATAGTATTTTTAGATTATAGATTGCTCATATTAGAGTGTTGTTTGACTTAAGGTTTTATGCTTTGCTTCTTATTATCTTGGGTACTCTTAAATGAGTGGACTAGATGGGTATGGGACGACACATGGAGTTGTGCATATGGACTAATAGGAGGCTATGCTTTCACATATTACTATTTTGTCTTACTATTGCTATTATTCTTTTATGCAGCAATGTGAGCTTTATCAATGCTTTATTTTACTTAGAGTACACTTGGGTTTATTATTTGATGTATAAACTTTGTTCTAAGTGCATATAGTTGTGATGAACTTGTGCACTCCGATTATGTGTTTCATTCAGTTATTACTGCCTCCTCTATTTTATATCTAGGATGATATTATACTTTATTTGATGCACTGTAAGACATATAACCGGTTCTAATTTGTTACATTACTTTACTTTACCACTTGATAATCATCCTACATCAATCGGGTATAATTAAAGTTCACCATACAAGATATATATTGGGTGCTAGAGGTGTAGAGAAGTCATCACACTTGGTATATATCAAAGCTTAGGTCAAGCGATTTTGGCTTAGGTTGCATAGATAACCTAAGGGACACCGAAATCCATTAGAGATAGATAAGAAGTTATTACTTTATAATGGATCAAGAGTGTATGACATACCATACTTGTTATATTATGATTTTCAAAATTGTATGGTGGTATGTGTAGGATATTAGCCGCACTACATACACAAGTATCATTGATGCTGTTTTTTCTTTAAGAGACTTATCATTGCTATTACAAATTAAGAATGAGCTGGCAAATAAGAAAAATGCTACTAGGAACTCCATCTCTAGAGTAGAAGAAAGGGCAGTTTTGGGGGCATCTAACTCTGATATGCAGACCATGTTACAGAGATGATGAGGAACATGCTGTGAAATGCCCAAATGGCTGCTCCAGGTGTTGTTATTGGTGGTGGTGCTCAAGTGCAGTCACCCAGTGCTAACTTTCCCAAAATGAACAAGAACTATGCTAGCCTTGGTGGAAAATAGTTCTAAGGAATGGAGACAACTATGGAAGTGCAATATTGTTTAGACACATGCAGAAAGATTTATGAGGATTTGGAGTTCGACGATGCTATGAGGAGGTTGGCCTCAAGATATCTCCAAGAAAGAAAAATGAATTGGTGGAACGCTATTCGAGTTGCTACTCCCAAGGATCAGTTCTTTTGGAATTAGTTCAAAGTTTTTTTTGAAGAGAAATTCATACCAGCAGCTCAGAAGTCGATATTATTCCATAAATTTGCTATTTGAAGCAGAGCGACATGTCGATATTAGACCATATTGCTAAGTTCGAGTCTTTGTCGAAATATGGGATGTCTTTCATAGACACTTAAATAAAGAAAAACAAGAAGTTTATCATTGGGTTGAATGATCATCTTGTGGAGCGACTGATTGGTCACATTGATGAGAGCTTCGAGAAGTTGGTTGAAAAGGCTTTACAACGTGAGATCCTTTACCCAGTGCAAAAGGATATTATTTCTAAGGATGAGTCAAAGCCACAAGCAAGTGGGAGGCAAGAGGAAATGGAAGAAGAAGAAGAAGCAACCTCAGAATAAAGATAGTCCAAAGAAGGGCAAGTGAGACTCTACTTGCTATAACTATGTTGAAAAAAGCTATTTAAAGACGAACTGCAGAGCTGAAGGAGAGAAGTGCTACAACTAAAACAAATTCAGACATATTCAGAAGGACTATCCTAAGTCATTGAAGCTAAAGTAGATAGTGAAAGCATATGTACTCAATGTTGTTCCATCTTTGTCGAACGCTCCATCGGCGAAGGAGAAACGAAGGGCATCACTATTTAAGGCATACCTTCAATTTATGATGTTCCGATACGTGTTTTATTTGATACCATGGCTTCACATTTCTTCATATCTAGTATAGATTGGGATTGAGACCTGGCCTTGTAGACAGACCCTAGATTGTATCAAACTGGTGGGAGGTTCAACTAATTTGAGTATGGTTTGTCGTTATATAGTTTTATTAAATCATGGATGCACTTTGTTTGTGATTATTTTGTACTTAGTTTTGTGGGTTTGGTATTATTCTGGGGATAAATAGGCTGAAGAAGTATGGAGTAGCGGTGGATCATGAGAGGTCGCTGATGATGATAGGACTGAGCTGGGAGGAGATTAGAGTTAGGATGCCTAGTAGATGATGAGGTGATGGTTAGCTTTTTGTATTCGCCCAAGATCCCACATGATGAGTTGCCATCGGTGCCTATAGCTAGGGAGTATCTATATGTATTTAAGGAACTAACCGGATTACCGTCAAACCGGAAGATAGAGTTCCGTAAAAACATTGCAAAGGATGTCGACTAGTAGTTATGCCTTTAAGGAATATAGCACCTAAAGAGTAGAGAGAACCGGAGGTGCAAATAAATGACCTATTGAGGTGAGGGTTCATTCACGACAGTATACATGTAACGACCCAAAATTTTTAACATTTCAAATTTAATTTATTTAAATATTCAAATTTGATTCGAATATAATAAATAATAAGAAAATCAAATTGTGATAAAACGATTGATTTTTAATAACGTATTTTTAAATGAATTTATAGGATTTTTCCATAATTTTTAATTTGGGAAATATTTAAATTATCGTTTGATGTATTTCACGGCAAACGTTGGTTTTTTTTGAAATTTCGCAGAATAAAATAACTAGTGTATTTTATTGTTGTTTTGAAATTGTGTCGCATTGTTGTGTGCGGCCGTATTTTTATTTCTATCGTTCAGAGTCCATATGCGAACCTTATACTGTGTAGTGGGATACCGCAAAACTTTCTTTTCAAAATATTTTCAAAATCAAATACTACATAAGCTTTTGTGACAAGCCATTCATTTTGATTTAACTTTGATTTGATTTTCATGAGATGGGTGTGCTGCATTTTAGCTTACTTAAGTTTGAAGTAATGATGTTGGTTTTGTTGATAAGTATGCACCATATCACTTCACTTCATTTCACCATAAATTCACTTCATTTCATCAACACTTCTCTCATTTCATACTACAACATTCATTTCATTTTCTCCTTCTCCTTATTTTTCACTATCTTGTAAATGGTAAGCAACTCCGTCCTTCCAACTTCAAAATTAATTACTTCCAAATTTATCCACTTTCAACCAAAATTTCCAACTACAAAGTTGTTTATCTTCAACTCTAATATTTTTAAAAAATAGCCACTCATCGTTTTGTCGAGTGTGGGGGCGGATATTGTCTGATAACAGTGGTTGTCGGATTTTGGTAGTTTTTCGATGATCACAAATTGAAGAATGGAGTACATGGTTGCATTCGTATCGATGAACCATGATTTTTATAGGTGGTCTCAAGATTTTTGGTGGTCATAATTGTCGTGGGGAGATAAATGAACGTTTTTCATTCATCTCACAAATTCCGACGATGTAGGCAACGAGGGGAGCTTTGGTTGGCGCTGGGAGGAGGCTTAAGTCTAGGCGGAGGCGTGGCAGTGATCGAAGGAGGTCCGGTGGACCATGGTGGGGGCGACGAGCTCGATTAGGGTTTCCTGGCTTTTTGTTTGAATTTTAAGCTAAGTGTGTATTAATTTTAAAAAATGACATCTCATTCATTTTAAATTCGATTAACCCATGGATTTTTGCGCTAGACTCGTATTGACGAGCATAACACTATGGTATAAAAAGTTGATAGTTTTATTGAAGTATAACTTAATGATTAAATAATACTTATTGATTATAATTACGTGCATTTAAATAATAACGTAGTTAAATTAATTATACTTCAATGATGACATTTGTTTGGCATAATAAAACACCGTTCTTCTATAATTCAATTGAATTGATTATTTTGGATATCTATTAGGCAGAATAAAACATCGTTCTACTATTATATTAATTCGAACATTTATTTATATGCCAATTAATTCATATGTGGATTAATTAATATTGGATAAATGATGGGTTAGCTATTGACTTTTGATGGTTGATTTTATTTACATATATGCTAGCTTATGTAAATACTAGTAGTTTGACTTGGAGTGTTGAATTAAAATAAATGTAGCTTGTTTAACTGCCATAGTGGTCGCTAAGCCACTTTCCAAATTTAAAAAGTTATGGATTTTAAATTAACTTCAACTTTATAATATTTGAAGTAAGTTGTTTCCTATTTCTATAGTGGTTTAAAATATAGAAAGAAATGGAGTTTTATAAAAGGGTACATAAATATTTTAAAAGAGTTTCCAAGTGGTTTAAAGGCTATTTAATTTATAAAACAAGTTTTAAAAGTTATGGTCCATATAGCGATAGTCACTGTAGATGCAGTTTTGATAATTTATGATTTCTGTATAGTATAAAAGCTATCTACCTTAGATATTTTGAGAACGCTTTTCAAATATGATTTAGAAAATTAATGTTTTGAATAAGGGTTTGGATTTTAATTTAAGTATTTTAAAGTGTATAATTGATTTATATAAAAGAGTTTCATAAATAGATTTTTAAAGGGGATTAGCAAAAGGAATTTTATAAAAGGAAAGAGAATTGATTTCCATAAACGACCTTCTTAATTATGGTGGTATGGAAACATTCTTTTTCGTACTTAACACCGAAGGAAAGTGGTTTGAGTTTATTGTTAACAATATTTTCAAACAATATTTATTTTAACCCAAATAAGTATGGTTTATGAAAGTGTAGTGTATTGTGAATATACTTATACCACTAAGATAAGTATATGGTTACATTTTTCAAGTATTGAAAGTGTAGTGTTTTGTGAGTATACTTATAAAGTTGAGTTAAGTATATGGTTACATTTTTCAAGTATTGAAAGTGTAGTGTTTTGTGATATATTTATACTATTAAGATAAATATATGAATATTTTTTCAAACATTGAAAGAGTATAAACAAATAGTGAGTGAGTAATATACATATGTATATTATTGTAAAGGTATTTAATACAAGTATTTGCAAAGAGTTTTAATTGATGAGAAGGTTAATTAAAGAGGCTTAGAGGTTGCTTATGTGCTTAAAGCATGCTTGGTTCCTTGAGAAATTAAATCTCTGATTTGATTTTTTTTTGTTTATTTGATAGTTAAATAACTGATTATCAAACCTTGATCTATTTTTAACTTTGAAAATTTCTAGGAGAAACATGAGAATTATATGGTACAGTTATCTTTGGTGCTGCTATACTGTACGTATAAACTCGTTGTGTTCTTCTAAGACAAATGATAAGGAAATCCATCCACTTAAACGTCTAGGAGGTGATCTCCGCTTCTATACATTGTCTATTTATTTCCAAAAGAACCGGAATTGAGTTGAGTTGAGGTGATTAGTGGCTACTTGCTACTAATCCTGAGGATGTTGTAGAGAATTAGTGCCTTTGCTTTGATCATATTCTGGACAACTTGTATGGATGAATGTTGGCATTGTATTTTTGCCTAAAGGGTAATGTTAGCATTCCAAATGGGATTACTAAGAGAGGATAACGGTAATCGTGACCTCACAAGCCTCATAACTCGGTAATGACAAAAACATGGGATATACTTCAGAGCTATGTGGTGCGCTACCATTAGGAGCATAATTCCTCGATCTAGATTCGCAATTTATGGATTTTGGTTTGTGTGCACACAGGTAGAGTGGGGCCATGGTCTGGTGCATTTATTTGCAGCCTTGGTGTCCAGGGGATGATGTAATCCGGTATGCAACATTAAAGGGGCAGTCGGCTCTGATTCGCAGGGGTCGAAAGGTTTTTGATCTTGGTACATTGTATAAAGATGTATTATGGCAGGCGATACCCCGGTACCCCTGTCATTGATGGAATCCATTCTCTAATGCATGCCTTACAGACTTAGTTATGTTCAACTACTAGAATGTGAGATGCAAGCATTTTGGCTATGTTATATATTTATTTTAAATCCTATATATTATTATAATATCACTTGATTTCCTATAATATGGTTTGGTTACCGCAGGGTAAAAACCCATCCGTGTTTATGTACAACGTGGTCCTATGAGATACCTTTATTTTGAAAGGTTTTATAATAGTAAAAATCCATTTGATTTGTGTTTCTCACGCTAGTTTATCAGACTGATCCAGGCGTTATTTTCTTACAATGCTTGGGTCAACCCGAGCATAATTCCAAATTTAGTTATGGATACTTTGGAACTTCAGGAGACGAGCTTGATGCCTCCAAGACGTATTTACATATCTTTATTTCTTATGCATTAGTTGTGTTATATTTATCAGCATTTGTGAGGATAGACTATTATAACTTTCCAAGCCGATGATAGGTTAGTATTACTTTGATTGATGGATATGTATCTTATAAATTTTCTTTTGTAAAGATCATTGGTATATTATATATTACTTGTCACGATAAGAGATTCTGTTCTGTCTTTTCTTTCTTTCACCCCAAAAATCTGTCTTTCCATTGCTCGGCTGCTCGGCATGTGAATACCGTGGATGTACCAGTGTTGAATTTTGCAAGTCAAAAAGGTAGGTCGTTACACGTGGTATTAGTGCTTAGGTTGAGTGAACATCTAGGCCTTGGTGGGGGTAAACTCATTAGAGATAGGGCAAGTGATACCTTAGAATGAATTTGAGTGTATATATAAGAGCATGTATTTGTTAGTGCTATAAAAATGTTTTATGCTGTGTTGATTGGTCTGTTGAGTGGCTTATGAATTCTGGTAGATGGACCTGATCAACCTTATCAATAGAAGTTCCTGAACACTTAAACAAAGCAAACCGACATAGTATCATTTTAAAATTGGTAAATGAAATAATTTTACCTAGAATTGTATTTTATATACAAAAGAATAATTTCTAATTTTTTTAGGTTTATGGTATATTTGTTTGTTAGGAAATGATAATATTAAATTACTATCATTTATTGTTTGATTGGTTGTACTCGGCCAGTGTATAAGCAGTTTTACCTTTTCATTGCATAGGATGGGTAGATAGTAATTATGGGAATATTAAATACGAACAACTTGTGAATTAAGTTTCACAGTTTGACTATAAGGCATTCGAGGATAATGTTGGGTTAAAATTTAATTCTAATAAGATTTTTTTAACCTAAAAGAAGATGTACATCCATAAATGATTTTATATAAGAAAGTGAAATTATATAAGTACGGTTTATAAATATGGTTTATAAATAAAAAGGATTTAAGGCTGAGAATTTGAGAACGTAACTCCGAGTATTTTGAAAATTGTTTTTCAAAGTTTAAGGAAAAATAATAATTGTATGATTTGAAAGTATTGATGTATAGAAATATTTTAAAAAGGATTTTAAAAGAGATAGAAAGCACCGAACTAGCTTCTATCGTTGGAAAATAATTCTGGTGATGACTACAGCATCACCGGTGTTCACTTTCGAGTTTCTAAGTGGGGGATACTACCATAGTAATTTGCTACAGGGTTGTTTTGGTAAAAAAATTTGTTAATTCCAAAAGTATGATTTGATATACAAAAGAAGATGCATATATTATTATTATTTCAAATGATTTGAAAAAAACCCGGTGTTTAGTTATTAAATTTTCTATTAAGTTATTTTATAAATGCATGTATCATGTGCATTAGGGTTGTTTAGTTTGTGCATCTCATATGATATATTGTTTGGTAGTTTTCAGCATTAAAATGAAATGGAATTTTCGGCGATTTTGGACAGTCGAAAACGTGCCTTACGGACTTAGTTGTGCCCAACTACTAGAATGTGAATTGCAAGCATTTCAGCTATGTTATATATTTATTTTAAACCATAGACGTTATTATAATATCACTTGATTTCCTAACAAATAGTTTAGTTATCGTAAAGTAAAAAGTCATCCGTGTTTATTTAGGACGTGGTCTCACGAGATACCTTGATAACGAAAGGTTTTATAACAGTAAAAATCTATTTGATTTGTGTTTCTCACGCTGGTTTACCAGACTAATTCAGGCGTTATTTTCTTATAATGCTCGGGTCAGCCCGAGCATATTTCTAGATTTAATTACGAATGCTTTGAAGCTTCAAGAGACAAGTTGGATGCCTCCAAGACGTATTTACATATCTTTATCTCCTCTACATTAGTTTTGTTGTATTTATCTGCATTTGTAAGGACAGGTTGTTATAACTGTCCAAACTGATGATGGGTTAGCATTACTCTGATTGATGGATATGTATCTTACAGTTTTTATTTTGTAAAGTTCGTTGGTATATTATATATTACTCATCACAGTGTGAGATTCTGTTCTGTTTTTTCTTTCTTTCATCCTAACAATATGTCTTTCCGGCACTTGGATACTCAGCACATGAATACCACAGATGCATTAGTGTCGACTTTTGCAGGTTGTTACATATAGTATTAGAGCTTAGGTTGAGTGAACATCTAGGCCTTGGTGCAGTAAACTCATTAGAGATAGGGTAGATGACACCCTAGAATGAGTTTGAGTGTATATATAAGAGCACATATTCTGATCGATATGCCTGATCAACGTTATCGATAGGGGTTTCTAAACACTTAAACAAAAAAAATCGACACAATATCATTTTAAAATTGGTAAACGAAATAATTTTACCTAGAATTATGTTTTATATATAAAAGAATAATTTCTAATTTTTTTTTTATAGATTATGATATATTTGTTTGTTAGGAAATGATAATCTTCAATTATTATCATTTATTGTTTAATTGGTTATGCTCGGTTAGTTTTACCTTTTCACTGCATGGGATGAGTAGATAGTAATTGTAGGAACATTAAATACGAACACCTTGTGAATTAAGTTTCATATTTTGACTATATGGTATTCAGGGATAATGTTGGGTTACAATTTAATTTTAATAAAAGTTGTTTATTTGTATCTAAACAAAGATGTACATTTGTGAAATTGGTTTTACATAAGAATGTGAAATTATATAATTATGGTTTATAAGAGCATGTATCAATTGCATTAGGGTTGTTTGGTTTGTGCATCTCATATGATATGTTGTTTGGTAGTTATCGTTTGTTGAAATGAAATGGAATTTTCGATGATTTTAGGCAGTCGAAAACTTTTGCATTAGTTGAGAACTTGGAGCTAATTATTATTAAAAATATAAAAGTAGAGTTTTGTAACTCTGGAATGGAAAGATAGTAAGTTAAAAAAAGTTTTTAAATTTGTTGGAACATCGTTTTTAAGTAAACAAATATGATATTGTATATATACTCTAAGTATATAGTAGGGTATTATACAAGTTAAAACTTAGGTTAAGTTTTTATGAAATATTTTCATAAATGATTTTGGAAATAAAAAGAAATTGGTATCAGTAAGAACCAATAAGAATAAGTATGGAAGTTGTACGTAGACCATTTATTCGTAGGGCTCTTGATCCAAGATTCGAGTACATGACTTTGAGATGATTTACGCTGACCCGAACAAGCATTTATCACTCAATTCTTGACAGCAAACACTTGATGAGGATTCTTGATATGTTATTGATGTTTTCTATCATAGTATATGGCTATGTAAGGAGAATGGAGGTTTCTAATCAAGGAGCCTAATCAGAGTCTGCACTACGGAAGTTGGGTGAGTGATACTAGTTTAGAAAAGAATTTTGCATATTGGAGTAAGTGTTCGAATTAGATATTGAGTACGAATGATCTTTATAAATCGTACAGGCTTATGGGAAATGTTAAGTATTTATGTGGGCTTAGTTTTTCTTGGTTTGATAGTGATGAAATTTCGAGAACAAAATTTTTTAAAGGGGAAAGAATGTAATAACCCAAAATTTTTAATGTTGCTAATTTGAATATTTAATATATTTAAATATTCAAATTTGATTCAAATATAGTAAATAATAAGAAAATCAATTTTTGATAAAACAACTTGATTTTTAATGGTTGATTTCATTTACATATATGCTTGCTTATGTAAATACCAGTAACATGACTTGGAGAGTTCAGTTAAAATAAATGGTAGCTTGTTTAAGTGCCATAGTGGTCATTAAGCCTCTTTCCAAATTTGAAAAGTTATGGATTTTAAATTAACTTCAACTTTATAATATTTTGAAATAAGATGTTTCCTATATCTATAGTGGTTTAAAATATAGAAAGAAATGGAGTTTTATAAAAGGGTATATAAATATTTTAAAAGAGTTTCGAAGTGGTTTAAAGGCTATTTAATTTATAAAACAAGCTTTAAAAGTTATGGTCCATATAGCGATAGTCAGTGTAGATGCAGTTTTGTTAATTTATGATTTCTATACAGTATAATTTTTTTACCTTAGATATTTTAAGAACTCCTTTCAAATATGATTTGGAAAAGTCATATGATTATTTTAAGAAGGGTTTGGAATTATTAATATATTTTAAATAATTGTTTAGTAATTTTTAAGGAGAAGGTGATTATTATATAATTAAACTTGTTTATCTTGTTTTAAACGAGAGGGGATTTTTAAAAAATGGATTAAGTAATTATTATAAAGTAATGTTTTAAATAAGAGTTTGGATTTTTGTTTAAGTATTTTAAAGTGTATAATTGATTTATAAAAAAGAGTTTTATAAATGGATTTTTAAAGGAGATTCACAAGGGAATTTTATAAAAGGAAAGAGATTTGATTTCCATAAATGACCTTCTTAATTAAGGTGGTATGGAAACATTCTGTTTCATACTTAACACCGAAGGAAAGTGTTTTGGGCTTATTATTAACAATATTTTCAAATGACATTTGTTTTAACCCAAATAATTATGGTTTTTGAAAGAATGGTGTTTTGTGAATATACTTATACCGTTGAGATAAGTATATGGTTACATTTTCCAAATATTGAAAGTGTAGTGTTTTGTGAATATACTTCAACGATTGAGATAAGTATATGGTTATATTTTCCAAGTATTGGATGTGTAGTGTTTTGTAATTATACTTATACCATTGAGATAAGTATACAGATATTTTTCCAAGCATTGGAAGAGTATAAATGAATAGTAAATGAGTAATATATATATATATATTTTTGTAAATGTATTTAATACAAATATTTACAAAGATATTTAAGTGGTGAGAAGATTAACTAAAGATGCTTTTATGTGCTTAAATCATGCTTGGTTTCTTGAGAAATTAAATTTCTAATTTGATTGTTTTGTTTATTTGATAGTTAAATAACCACTATCAAACCTTGATATATTTTTAACTTAGGAAATAACTTGGAGAAACATGAGAATTATATGGTGCAGTTTTCTTCGGTGATGCTATACTGTACATATAAACTTGATATGTTTATCTAGGACAAAAGATAAGGAAATCCATTCACTTAACGGCTAGGAAGTAATCTCTAATCTTATGTATTGTCTGTTTATTTTCAAGAGAACCAGAGTTTAGTTTATCGAAAACTATTGATTATTGGTTCGGAGAGACCGGGATCGGATAAGCATGAGTTATCCAAAAACCACTTCGAACCAGCATAAGTGTTCAAACTGAAGACATCTTGAAGATAATGGAATTGAAGACGAGCCCTTTGAAGTGCAATGGCTACTTGCTACTAATTCGAGGATGTAGTAGAACTAGCGCCTTTGGTTTGTTCATATCCTAAATAACTTGTATTGATGAATGCTAGCATTGCATTGTTGTTTGGAGGGAAATGTTAGCATTCCAAGTGGGATTTGCTAAGAGAGAAAAGTGATAATCATGATCTCACAAGTTTCACTACCTAGTAATGACTAAAACAGGAGATATGCTTCAGAGCTATGTGGTTCGCTACCATTAAGAGCATCATTCATCGATCTAGATTAGATATTTATGGATTTTGGTATGCATGCGCACGGGAAGAGTGTGGTCATGGCTTGGTGCATCTATTTGCAGCCTTGGTGCCCAGGGGATGATGTAATCCGGCATGCCATGTTAAAGGGTGCAGCCGGCTCTGATTCACAAGGGTCGAAAGGTTTTCGACCTCAATGTATTGTTTAGAAATGTAAAGTGGCAGACAGTACCCCAGTAGCCTTGTCATTGATGGAATCCATTCTCCAATACGTTCCTTACAGACTTAGTTGTGCAAACTACTGGAGTCAAGAATTTCAGTTATGTTATATATTTATTTTAAACCCTGGACATTATTATAATATCACTTGATTTCCTATAAAAGGGTTTGTTTATCGTAAGATAAAAACCCGTCTGTGTTTGTGTGTTGGGTGGTCTTACGAGATACCTTTATTTTGAAAGGTTTTATAACAGTAAAAATCTACTTGACTTGTGTTTCTCATGCTGGTTTACCAGACTGATCTAGGAATTATTTTCTTATAATGCTTGGGTTAGCCCAAGCATATTTTCAGATTTAGTTATGGACGCTTTGGAGCTTCAAGAGACGAGTTGGATGCCACTAAGACGTATTTATGTATCTTTATTTTTGTTGCATTAGTTGTGTTGTATTTATCTACATTTGTGAGGACAGGCTGTTATAACTGTCTTGGCTGATGATAGGTTAGTATTATTCTGATTGATGGATATGTATCTTATAGTTTTTCTTTTATAAAGATCATTGGTATATTATATATTACTCATCATGATATGAGATTCTATTTTGTCTTTTCTTTCTTTCACCCCAACAATCTGTCTTTTTGGCACTCGGATGCTCGATACGTGAATACTGTGGATGTATTAGTGTCGATTTTTGAGGGTTGAAAAGGCAGGTCGTTACAATATATGAGTGGGGAGCACTTATAGTATTCGCCACTAAGGTGGATGGCTCTTTGAGGTTATGTTTAGATTACTATTAGCTAATAAGGTGATGAAGAAAAACAAGTATCAACTCCTACATGTTGATGGCTTGTTCAATAATCTCCATGGTGTGAAGGTATTTTCTCAATTGGACTTAGCGATAGGGATTCACCAACTTAGAGTAGCTAGAGAGAGCGTTTTGATTACAATGTTTCGTACACCGTGTAGATTTGATGAGTGGTTGATTATGTCGTTTGGGCTAACTAATGCGCCTACATACGTTATTGATTTCATGAACCGTTTCTTCAAGGATTAGTTGAACAAGTTCTTACTTATGCTCGTTGATGATATTCTTGTCCACTCACAGATGGAAGAACACAAGACACATTTGAGGATTGTACTATAGGCACTAAGGAAACACCAATTGAAAGCGAAGTTTTCGAAGTATTACTAGAGGAGGGAAGTGCAACGTCACGTTGTTTTTTAGCAGGGCATTGCTGTAGATCCTACGAAAGTTGCTATAGTCCAGGATTGGTAATGACCCAAGAATACTACAAAAGTGAATAATTTCCTTAGATTAGCTGGATACTATAGACGGTTCATAAAGCACTTATCCATACCAGCACCATTAACTAATTTTATGAAAAAGAATCAGAGTATTGCTAAGGATGCGAGGTGCAAGCATTTGTTTATTAGTCTGAAAGAGAGGTTTATGAGTGCACAAATGTTAGTCATTCTGGTTGGGAATAAGTAGTTAATAATGTACAAAGATGTTTATAGAACCAGATTAGGTGTGGTAATTATGCAGATGTTGGAACGGGCCAGCACACAGCGGGATAAATGAGTAAATTTCAAAATAGTTATTCTATTTTTGATCTTATTGGGCTTATGAAGTCTAAATTTATTTAGATCATATCAAAATTTATCTTAAATAAAATCAATATTTTATTTTATTTATAAATAAACTTTTATTTTTTATAAGTTTATTATATAATATTATACATGTATCATATACATATAGGTGTGTGCGTGCACATTCAACATTAAATTTTGTACATCGTTTAACATGCCTGTGTATAGATGCTGGAATTTACATTGCAATGAACATATAGCCCTTCTATATACACGAATGTATCTAGTATATATGGCCATAAATAATATTATATTCAAAAATAGAAAAAATAGTTTTTTTATTTTTTATCTATGGTCGTAAGCATTATTTATGCACTTTTTTTATTAATACATACTTATAAACTTTATCATCTAATGACGACAATGCCAATATATATAGATTCATGACAAAAGACAAACTAGCTATAGTACATATATATCATGATGGATAGTATATACATTCATACCCAGAAGTAACACCCGGAAACGAAGAATCAGAACTCCTTGAAACAATTGCAGAATCCAGAAAGTGCTAAGGTCCTGAATGCAGCTACCACCGACGTATGTATTGTGTTTGATTAAGTGTTTTGAGCTTGAAAATTTGAGAATAGAAGAGGGGCTAATGGCCGGCCTTATCAGATGTGGAGGAGAGCAAAAAGTAAACTCCAAATGTGAGGGTTAGAGAGCCTTAAATAAAGGAGATTCCAAGGAGTAAATTAAGGATCAAGATGCTTGTTTTTCTCTCACCCATTCTCTCTTCTTTAATTAAAAAACAAACCCCACATTAGCCATCCTATGGCCGGCCTCTCTAGGCTATACATGACCAGCTATAACAAATCCTTATACGGGCCTCAAAATCACTTCCAGCCTGATCAATAATTAATGCGTTTAAATCCAATTCACACAAGTATTGATATCGTATATCGATCAGTGTATTAATACTATTATATACACACTATTAAATATTGATCAATACATATCAAATAAAATTTTATAATTAATATTTCATAAATGTTAATTAACAATTATAATTTATTAAATCACGTGGTAACAGGAGTATTCAACATTTCAGTTGTGTGACTCTTAGGTGTAAATTCGGTTAGTGATTAATATCATACAATTCGAATATTAACGTTCATACTTCACTTAGAAGGTGGTGTGGCATTATGTACAAATTTATCACTTACTTAGCTTTGGTAAAATCAAATTTTATTTTATTTAAGCATTATCTAGTAGTGGCAATTATTTACACAAATTCTTTTCGTCAAAACTGTATCACATTTGGACTTACGGGGTTTGGTAATGGTCAAAATTCCAATATCGTCCATATTCAACTTTATAGTCCAAACACAAAGTCCTCGGTTCAATAATAATGTTATTAACCGAATTGCTCTAGCCAGAGACTTTGAATTTAAGTTTACTTTAGTTGACCATGATACTAACCTCATATAACAGAGAAGATGAATTCTCTCTTGACTAGCGTATCACTTCCAATGCTTCAACTTGACCCAATTATAGTCATTCAATGGACATCGTGCCAAAATTTAACTATAATTAAGCAGAGTTTCCAAATTAAAGCTCGATGGTATTCTCAAGTCGAGGGAATTGTGTAATATTGTCACACCAATATTTTTTGTTTGACCTTAGGTATATTAACAAATAAAAATATCGAGTGATTCATTCCATAGTTATTTAACAACTATCAGTACGATACCCCTTGGTTCTCCCAACAGCCATTAGTAATACATCACCTAACATTTGGAGAGCATTATGTACCCTAGTCTCAATAGATGTATCGATATCTAGTCTGGTTACATCTTGACCATGAATATTTAAGACAATATGTGATAAATCACTCATGGTTACAACACATTGTAACTACTATCATAAAACATATCATTTATGGATTTTCTATTGAATATATTTTTAATAAAAATAATTGGTTAGTATAACATATTATATCAAGTATACAATAGAAAGAAAACACCTTTTATGTCAAATAAGATTGGTTATCGAGTTAGATGTATGTAGAAAATTACATAAGTGCCCCTAGGACATACCCTAACTTTATCAACTCCCACTTACACTTGGGGCCAATTATGGAATCTCTATCCCGTCCTTTCTATCAATTTGATGACAACTGATCGAGTCGGACCTTTCATGAATGGATCTGTTATGTTATTTTAATTATCTACCCTGTCAATCAACTCTCTCCAATAGTGATGAGCTATTTTTATCAAGTGGGACTAGTCGAAGTATGTTTTCGACTTCTATTGAGCTCTTAACATTACATTGTTATCATATAACAATGATGTAGTACTCTCTTAATACTTGAAATCACCACTAGCTCAGTTATAAATTTGTGTATTTATATTTATACTTTGCTTTTATCATGGCACTATTCAAGGTGACGTACATAGCCTTTTCATTGAATCAGCCATAATGTTTCATTTGAAACATTTTCAACTTAAAGCTTCTTAATTAAGATTTGAACATGAATTTAATGTTCACATATTATATTCGATACCACTTATGAAGTTCAAGTCTGAACACTCCTTCATAAGGTGTTCGTTGTTTCTATAAACAATTTTATGTATTTCATAAATACTCGAGAACACTCTATACTACCATTTAGTGATCTCAATTTGGAATGATATTTGCTTCATGCATCAAATACATAAGGAAAATACGATATTGTAGACAATTCAACATGTATGATAATTTTTATTGTTAATTTATAAGGAATCCATCTTATATATTTCATATTAAACATTTCAATAAGGTGTCTTTGCATACCGTTTGAGAGATTCCCAGCATCCTTTATACTTATTATAAAAGATATAATTTACAAATCCAATATCGAATATTAAATAACCAAACTATTATTGATTTTAACATAAGTACATCGTAACAATCAACAATATGTTGTTTACTTATAATTTAGAAATATCTATGTACCTTTTAATGTTCTTTCTTATGGACACACACTTCCTCTGCATTTCGACTAAAAACCAAATTGTTCGATATTTCTATTAAATTCTTATTCAATTCTGATGCTTATAGAATGATACTTTCGTATCATTTCTTGGGATCATATCCAAAAACCAACAAACTCAATATCGCTCCCACTGGCTTCGAGACACTTTGGTTTTTATGTGCAAATGGTATATTCTAAATCATTATTTAGGATTTTCCATTTCAAAACATATGTACCAAAACACAAAGTCATAACAAGTGATAATTTTGTGAGTAAATCTGTATTAACTTGAGAAAGTTGAAAGACGAATCTATTATGCTAACTTCGACAATTGAAATTTACGATGTTATTCTTATCAATGTTGCTCATTATATTCCACCTATATTAATCTTGCTCTTGAAGACATATTTACAGCCGATGGATCATGTCCTTTCGGATACAACTACCAAAATCATATTTTGATAACGTCCTTGGAATCCTTTTAGATTTGTGCATCATACCATATGGTAGAGTTAATACTCTTAGTGGTTTAATTGATAGCTAAGGATTACTTACTCTCAATATTGGTAAGAAACTCATAGTTTTTCTTCAATGTGCTAAAATATTTATTAGACATTATTATGCACTATGTTCATTTAGGTTTTGTTAATTTCATTTCATCCTTCGTAATCTATTTTATCCTCAAATTGTATCCAAATCTATTTTACTACCAATAATTTATAAAATAAATTCCTTTACTATAAAATTAGTATTTCTAACAATAGTTGTTTCTCAGTGCAACATAATAGGTATTCATAAACACTTTGCGAATTGCCTTATATATAAAACTAATTTGGTTTTAGTTTACGATACTTATGTTTGAAACATAAGTTAGTCATCCAATAATGATCATTCCCAAATTCCTTTTGGGATGATCCATGCAAGATCCCTTACGTATAATCATTATGTGTATTCTTTCGTCTCACACAATCTGCCAACTCTTTGGCCTAGAATACATTGGGGTTTCTTATAAACCCTTATCTTGTATGATTTTGTAAACTATTTTATAAATGAAATTAATTTTATCCTTGCATACCACTCTTAAGAATATGACCTTATAGAAATAAATTAACTCAACTTCAATCATCGTTAATCGTACTTTACTCAACAAAGTTCGATTACTTTTTATCGATGTATCATTATGTACACAGTGAGGAGTGTCTTTTCAGAATGAATCTTTATTGATTTTTAGGTACATTCAAAACTCTTTCCAATATACTCACTGATTTGATCAAATAGAGTCAATTCTATTTTCTATTGCACGTTATTTTATTTACTTCCATTTTATATTCCATAAGCTCGTCATATACATACTACATATGAATCAATGTAACAACCCGCACCTTAATGGGCCCGAATTTCGACCTAATCAAAACCTAATTCTACCAGGACATGGATCATTGGTTTTGGTAACCTGTAATAAACATAAGTATTTCAGAGAGTAAACTTACAGCGGAATAGTAAAATATAATAAAACCTATGTACTCACTAAAACTACTATCTTGGAATCAATATTATTGCTTGAGTATCCGATTGTCTTGCCAACGCCGAGCATGACTGAGAAGACTTTACCATCTACCATCCTCGTCTTGCACTAGTAACCCGTCCCTTCAAATCTATCATATGGGTTGTAATGAGAAGAGGGTCAGAACAATGTTCTGATGACTGGAAAATTCCATGCTTTATCCATAATACTAATTTATGTCGATTGATTTCTACTTAAGTGTTATGTCTACAATTCACGTCTTATCCATTTAATTCCATATGCATAAACGATATATCTAACCCTGTCTAAGGTATAACTATACATATTCGTATGTATGTGTGTATATATAAGCATTGCAATATCCAAAAAGAAACCCCGGTCACTTAATACTTCTTAAATTAGAAGGAAGCAGATCCAACGGCCATTTAATACCTTAACCCCGAAGCGTGCCATTCGTAACATAATCACTAGCCAACTGACCCTTATCTACGATGGCCATTAACCCCTAGATACGGCTTTATAATTTAGTTAGTCATTTTACTAACACATCTCAAAGACTTGTCTAAGGGTTAACTAGCCCACCCCCGACAGACAAAAAATTAGTTTAACTTTGAGTCTTTGCATATTCCATATGGATTCTACACTGGTAGAAAGCAAAATTGATCAGGGTATTACCCAAGTTTTTGCTAACGACCGCTTGGGACAGTTGGTAGTCAAAGCCTATATGTCAGCCCTAATTCTAAATATCGGTTTAGCAACAACACTGGCATAGCCATCGACCCCCATAGCTGAAATCCCATTTAGACTTGCCTAATATAAGTCAAGGAAAATGAACAATCTGGTTATTTAATACCTCTTGTTTAGAAATGAATCTGACCTCATTTCCCTATTAGGCACTATTGTAGGTTATTTAAGACTTCTTATATAGAGAGGAGGCAGACCCAACTACCATTTAATGCTTTCTACCCCGAAGTAAACCCCTTGACATTCCTAAAGGTACCGAACCATTTAATACTTCAAATCTGAGGCGAACCCTTAGTATATTTTCCACATACTTATACGTGAATGTATATCCCTTCCATACGTCTTCTATTGTTGGAGATGTCCTACATCAGTAGTACGTATACACAATTGCTAGTAGCCTCTAGGTGAAGGACAGACTTCTGTTATGTATGCAACGACTTGAAAAATTGAACATTTTGAATGAGAATATTTAATCTATTTAAATATTCCAATTTGATTCAAATGTAATATGTAATATGAAAATCAATTGTTAATAAAACGACTGGATTTTTAATGACGTATTTTTAAATGAATTTATAAGATTTTTCCATAATTTTTAATTTGGAAAATATTTAAATTATTGTTTGACGTATTTTGTGGCAAAAGTTGGTAGTTTTGAAATTTCACAGAATAAGATAACTAGTGTATCTTATTATTGTTTTGTGATCGTGTTGCAATATTACGCACGATCGTATTTTTATTTCTGTCGTTAGTGGTTCGTACGCGAACAAGATATTGTGTATTGGAGTACCAAAATTATAACCTTAAATAACCCAACACTTAACATATTTTCATCATTTCTTTCCCTCTTTCCGCTTTTCATTTTCAATTATAGTAAATATTTTAACCTAGCCTCCTCTTCAAAATTCAAAACCTGGAGCTAGAAACCATAATAAATTATGAAACTAGATCTGTTGTGTTCATATTAACGAGGGCTTCAAATCTAGGTGAGTTTGGTCGAGGTAGTGTCATTTGGGGATGGTAGACTGAAGAGCTACGATAAGGGCTAGCAATTTTCAAAAATTTAGGCGATGATAGGTTATGGAATTGGTTGCATCAGGCTTGTCATGTGAAGGAGCATGATTAGTGATGAAATAGGGTGATGCGGTCGAGTTTTGTGGGTTGCGATGTTTTCCTATAGCCGGTCCAAAAGGTTGGGATTGCGATGGCTTCGGGTGGTTCAAGCTTGAAGTGGTGGGGTCCGATGTGGAGGGCGCGTGAAGGAGAGTTCACTGCAATTGAAGTTGTGCGATTTCGTGGTTTGTAAGTGGAGATGGGGGGAGAAGCATGCATAGTGATGGGTTGTGCACTTGTGCGTATATAGGGAGTTTGATTTGGGGGAGGAAGATTATTAAGGGGAAGGTGGTAATTAATAGCTATTAAGTTAATTAATTAATATAATTAATCCAATTTCTTATAAAATCCACAACTTTTGCATACAAGATCCAATTGAGATGTGATCTTTTGCATTGTGCTCGTAAGAGCATTATCTACACACTGGAGATGATTTTTTTTCAAGTAAGTAGAAGTTTGAGCTAAAATCGAACGCCGTTTGGTTTTAGATCAAACTGAAATGCGTAAGCGTCATCTGGAATTTTGTTGAGTTAACTCACCTTTGAATGAATACTATATGATATATAGTAGATATAGATTATTGTTTGCATGCTTAAATAATTTATTGGTTTGGTTGGTTAAATTCCTGCTTTTTTAATGAATGACATATTAGGTAATATAGGGAATTTTGTAGAGGGATCCAGAGTCCACGCCACTGTTGATTTTAATTTCATTTATATATTTATTGTATAAAATGTTGAATGTCAAAGCTTGGTAGTTTGACCTTATTTGATATGACTTTGATATGTCGTAAAAGTTGAAATCTTTTAGTGTAGATCACTGAAAGCATTTGTGTGCTATGGTAACTCTAGGCCTCATTGTAGTGTTTTGAAATACCATTATTTTCTATTTGATTTGGAAATGGTTTTGATTCAAAGAATGATTTTAAATGTGACATTTGGAATTTACTATGGTATTTTATTTAGAAATAGTTTTTAAACTTCTATATTTTACTCCAACCTTTTTGTAAACGTTTTAAAAGTATTTCTGAAAGCATTTATTTTACAAAAAAGTTAATATAATAACGAATGTTTATTTTAAAGGAAAATAAAGGGAAATTAATATTTTATAATAAAGAGATTCTGTTTTAAAAGAAGATAGAAATATTTTGTAATAAATATTTGTGAAACGATTTATATGAAATATTATATAGAAAGATAGATTTGTAAGTGGTATTTATAAATAAAAGAATAGATTTATAAATGATATTTTATAAAAGGAAAAGGATAGCGTTTTGATACATTGGAATAATAAATCACATTTGTGAATTTTTAGTGATATACGGATTGATCGTTTTTATGAAATGTATTTTGTCATATTTTGCGACCAAAGACGTGTAATAAGTATATGAGATTTAAAATTAAGAGATTTATAAAATGAGTTTTATAAATATAAAAGGAGATTTATAAAAGGAGTCTTATAAAAATAGAAAGGAGTTTTGTAAATATTTTAAAAGAGATTTATAAAAAGAAGTTTTATAAAAAGAACGAGATTCGATTTCCATAAATGATCAATTAAAATTATGGTGGTATGGAAAGTATTCTTTTCATACTTAACACCAAATTCTAAGGTAGGGAAACTCGTACCTATCCTAAGATGTAAGAATGTATGTCGAGGCAAGGATAGTACGCTAACTTGTCCAACTACATTGTTATTCGAGGGATAGTACAAGTTTCGAATCGGAAAGTGGTGGTAAGTATACATGGTCTAATTTCCATATGATCCATTTACTTACACCAAAAGTGTTTTGGGTTTATTGTTATCTATGCTTTAAATAACATTTGATTAACCCAATTAAGTAAGGTTTTAGAAGTGAAATCTTCCTTAAGATTTGTTAATATTCTTATGCTATTGATATAAGTATATGGAAATGTTTTCTACATATTGAAAAGTGAATTGTTTTGTGAATATACTTATACCATTGAGATAAGTATACGATTACATTTTCAAAGTATTGAAAGTGTAGTATTTTGTGAATATACTTATACTGTTGAGGTAAGTATATAAATACTTTTCTAAGTATTAAAAGTGTAGTATTTTGTGAATATATTTTTATCGATGAAATAAGCATATGGATAGTTTTTCAAGCATTGAAAGAGTATAAATCAATAGTAAATGAGTAGTATACTTATGTATATCTTTTGTAAAGGTATTTACAAAGTGGTTGTAATTAATGTACGAATTAATTAAAGTGGCTTGGTGGTTGCTTATGTGCCTAATCATGCTTGATTAAATCTCTGATTGGATTGTCTGCTTATTTGATAGTTAAATAAATGACTCAAATTTTGGCCAGTTTGGAAACTATCGATTGCTGATTCGTAAAGATGGGATCAGATAGATATGAGTTATCCGAAAACCACTTCAAACTGGCATAAGCTTTCGAATTGAAGACATGTAACAACCCTAGTTTAGAGATTACCTGTATATATTAAATTATAACGGAAGTTATAATTTAATATTGTAAATTAAAATATAATTGGAAATTTTATATTGTTTATTTGGAATAAACTATGAATTTGTAAATAAAATGGGAAAAATAAAGTTTGGAACTTTATTTTGTTTATTTGGGAATAAATATGGGATTAAATACTAATTGGATAAGTATTTGGTTTAAATAAATTGAAATATTGGGTATTTATTAGTTTGGAGCTAATAAATAAATTAGGTGATGTATTTCAACGTTAAATTGTTGAAATAAATCTAAAGTAATGAAAATGAAATTCTAAAAATTTTATTTTGAGAATTTGAGTAGATAATAATCAAATAGCAATTTTATTTGGGTAAATATAACAATATTGGAAAATATTGCCAATATTAATCTTTTATTGAATATAAAATGAGAAATATGGAGATAATATGTGTTTTATTAAAATAGAAGATGAAATATTGTTTGAAAATAATATTTTGATGATTAAAAAGAGTTATTGTAATTTATTTGACATGAAAACAATTTTTGTATAAATTGTTGTAGTAAAAATAGTGTTTTATAATAAAATTGTATAAATTGTGAAATATAGATAAAGATAAGGTTTTATTTATAAAAATAACATTTTATTATTGAAATAGATTTTATTTTGTTTTAATAACAATTTTATTTTCATATAATTGGTTGGATACATTTTTATTTGAGTTTATATTGAGAAATATATGTATATTGTGATAATAGGTTATAAGTGTGATTATCTTAATATTTTCTCTAAGTATAAATGGAGTTGGGCTTTTGGGTTTGGTTTGGATCCATTAACCCTTAATTTGGATACTTCTGGTAAGAGGAAAACATACAATATGTTGTTTTCCTTCTTCGTTCTCAAAAACAAAACTTTACAGTAAAAGAAAATAGAAATCCATGGCTTCCTCAAATTAAAATCAAATCTCACCCAATTTGCTGCAAATTCAAAGAGAGAATCAATTAAACCAAGATTATACAAGGTAGTCCAAACCAATACTAAATTAGTTTCATCAAAATTTTTGAGCTTGGGATGAATTGTCTATAACTTCTTTTATTTGTTCTGCATGCTCCTTTTCTAGCTTTTACAAGGTCTAGAAGCTTCTCTTCTTCACCAAAGATCATAGCTTGCTACCAAAATCTTTGTTAAATCATCAGGTGAGTTCCAAACTCACAATAGCTAACTAAATCATGAGCTGTTGTAAAGAAAATTGCTCAGAAAAAGTCTCTTTATACGTATTTGTTTCTGTTTTTGTTTCTGAGTGTTTCTCGTTTCTGGTTGCTACTTTGAGCAACTATAACTTCTTGATTTTATCTCGAATTACTGCCAGATCTTTTCCGGATTGTAGTTTAGATGTTAAACTATGTGCATGTCAATTTTCATTGCAAAATTCCATCGTTTGATAAGTCGTATTGCTTTTGGAAAATCAGTACGCACCAGAAAAAGTCACAGGAACCACCTCCGTAGACTGGGTCGACAGGGAGGTCGACCCAGCGCCTCACCAGGTCGACTGGCCTGTCGACCCGAGGGTCGACCTTATGTGGAAAGGGTCGAACCCTTGTCGACCCATTCACGTAGATAGTTAGCCTTGTTTCTTTTAGCTATTTGCAGCATTTTTCCCTCCTTGCTATGATTTTTGGTGATCAATTCTTTTGCAATTTGGAGATGTTTTTGATGATGACTATGGGCTATGATATCCATCAATGGATTAGCCGAGGTTTGGAATTTAAAAATTTGAATTTAAATTCGATTTAAATTTGAATATCGATTGGGTGTATTACCAACGTTTTCTTGATTTTCAAGCACTATTTCTTCCAAATAAGTTTTGAAAATTTTTCTAAATAGTTTGGTTTTTGAAACCTTTATTATAAAACATTTTTAAATTATTATTAAATTATTTCAAGGTATTTTAGATATATTCAAGCAGAATTTTCAATAAAATGTCTTCAAAATGATTTCAGAAAAATTATTTTAAAATCCCATTTTCTCAAGTAAATTATTTTATAAATAATATACATTATTTTTACACTGTTCGGACGTATGCGAAAGAGAATTAAACGGTTTAGTAAAACCTATGGTATGGGATACGTGAGTTTACTTTATCGGTTAATTCCGGACTTCTACGATTGAAACTATCTGGGTTATTGATTCCTGAGTTATTTAGCCAATTTATGGTGAGTTTTTGAGATTATAATTCTTATCTTTAGGAATTATCTAGGAAGGCCAATATTTGGCGGGTTGTGGTTCAAGATCTCCTATTCTAGAAGTATGATCTATGAGAATCCGTTATAGTGTTTTACTTGCCAATGAGATGAGGTGAGTCTGAGTTTTCCAAGCTTTGGAATTTTATGACGATTTCTGTTTTCTAATGCGGCAATGACTAGCGGTTAGTAAACCGTTAAGTGTGAACGTGTGGTATGGGACGCACGTTAACACTTTTCGGGTTCCTATCTGGGAGTTGGGACATATTCTGGGATTGCCAATACTATAGACCTTCGGGTCATCTGAGATTACGACTTCAGTCGTCTGAGATTTATGACTTCAGTCATCTGGGAGAGGTACCTAATATATATATATATATAGTACTGGGGGATGGCACATGCAGTATCGCTTCGGCATGCAAATGGGATTTGGCCAATCCGAGGAATTTTTATGAATTTTTATTTCGATTTCACCAATTTGAGATAATGAATTTACTTATAACCTTGAGTTAGAGAAAGGCTTATATATATGTGCTTTATGGTGATTTCGATATTGGGATTATAAACTCTTATTCAGTTTCATGAGTTTGATTTGGAGATTTTGATGATTTCACATATGGCTTATATATTGCTTATGTTCATTTACATTGTATAGCCCTTGAGTGTGAAACCTCTATGCTATGTTAAACCTTATCATGTGATTAACTTTGAGCCTTTATGGAATACCTATTCTTAGTTGTATAAATAGACTTTCTTATATCATTCCTTTATTTTTAAAGGAATGTTTCCCTTATGCACTTATATTCCTTTATATTTTACTAATATCAAGTTCTAGTTAGCCTGACCCGTGTATTTATTACTCAGGTCAGACCGAGTTGCAGGTTAGCTTTTGGACCTTTGCTAGCTTTATCTTTTTGGGCTTCTTCATCGACTTTGGTTATGGCATAGTTTTTGTGTTGTAGTCTTTTGTTAGGAACCTTATGATGTATCTATTCTTTTGTGGGGATGTATGTATATATTGTGGTTGAATACCACTTGTGGCATGTTGTATTACATTTGATGTAAGTGTATATGTATATTATCCGTGTTGCTATTTTGTGACTTGAGATTGTATCGTTATCATATTTTGTTTCTGAATCGATCATGTAGCCACCATAGTAGTGTATTAGAAAGGAATTAAGTATGTCGAATACTCGTAATAAAATGAAAAAAAATAAGTGCCAAATCCGATGTACTTAGCTCTTATCTATTGCAAGACTAAGATGGTCGCCCTTAACCAGCCATATTCTCCGCATTAGCAGATAGAATTACTATGTAATTCTCTTTGTTATTGTGGGTCTCGGGGTGGGGCGTTACAAGACATTTGGAAAATGATGGAAATCAAAGACGGAGTTCTTCAAAGTGCAAGAGCTACTTGCTACCAATCCTGAGGATGTAGTAGAAGTAGTGCCTTTGTTTTATTCATATCTTGAACAACTTGTATAGATGAATGTTGACATTGCATTATTGCCTAGAGGGCAGTGTTAGCATTACAAGTAGGATTTGCTAAAGAAATAAGTAATCGTTGTCTCATGAGCCTCACACCCGGTAATGACAAAAATAGGGGTTATACTTCAGGATTATGTGGTCGATCGCTAATTGGTTGATCGCTTCTCTATAGGCGGTCGACCACTAACTACCGAACGGCCCAAGGAATGAGTCAACCAATGGGGTCCATGTATTTATTATTATTTATTTCTTTTTAATTCCTTATTAATTATTTTTTCGATCTCAAAACTTCAAATGCTCATAGCTTCTTCGTTTGAACTCAAATCGCAAAACTTTATATATGAAAGTTGCTCAAAAAATCACCACAAATGCAATGTTGCAAGTATCATAGCCAAATTCTAACATTTTCTCAAATTCCATTTTTGATCCTTATTAATTATTTTTTAATTAATTACTATTCATTTCACGAGGTGTTACAATCAAATACACATGTTTATGTCTATGATAACTCATCTATGAACACAACGAAGTATGTGGAACTGTTTTGGAACTATTAGGCTTGCGACTGCATATATATATATATACATATATATATACATATATATATATATATATCAATCCAGAGAGTTCATCGACTCTTATGTTGCTCCCACTAAATGGGTTCCTTGCCCTTAATTGTTTGACATATAATTCACTAGTACCATATGATTCATAATCATATGGTCACATAATTATTCCTCCAAACTGTGGTTTGGTCCATAATTCCAAAATAATTACAGATATATTTAGATACTTCTGTATTTTCCACTGGATCATAAATACTACTATTATAGTTTTATTTTATAATGAACATTTAATATTCATACTGAAATAAAACTATGTCTATTTTTCAGTCAACATCGAAAAAAGTTATTATCTCATAAATAATGTTTGGTATGTTTTACGAAATAATTTTTGTAACTTGATGTGACTAATAAGTGTTATATGGCATGATCCCACTATTTCCGCCATTACTATAATAGTGTATGAAATATGAAGCTCCATTCAACCTCTTAAAATAGGCTATTTTTTATTTATTTTTCTGCATAAGCAAGCAGGGTTTTAAACTAGTCCCCTACCAGTTTAAATAGGTATTTATTTCATTTACTGTACCTGGTTTACAGTCAAGAATTTTTAGATCAAATATCTTAAATTCAAAAAAGTAAATCTCAAAGAAAACAATTTTCTATATGAAAATACATTTGGAATAGATATTGTATTTCTTATTCCTTTATCAATTATTATTTTACAATTCTCGTTTCCGATGTTTCTTCATGAAGCAGAATTTACCATTCACTCTCTTCACGTTAACCATGCTTTAAGTTACAACTATTCTTGTACATTCACTTTCCTTTCTAAATGGTCAAACCATTCAAAGGAAATTCTTACCACCATATCGTAAAGAACTCTTTAAAAAAGTACAATTGGTCATCGTTAACGCTTAAGGATATCAAATATGTTGCACTTTACGTAGACTGATCAAACTGACATTTCAATGATCAAATTCTTATATCCATCTTGTAGCTCTTGGTCTAGTGTTTCATTCAACACGACAAGATCATGATTGTAATCAATATATTAAATACACTATCTTATACTATGATTTTCTTGCTTATTTTGAACGAACTAATTTCATCGAGATTTTTTACGTTAATAGTGGTGACCGTTCGCCATATAACATTTATATGTGATTGGAAATGAATTGAATATTCATGTCCTTGTATTGCTTTTAGAGTTCAAAACTCATTGTAGCCAATACATAGTCTCGGGCAAATAAATATGTAAGTGACCAAGTAAGAAAGTATTGCGTAGTTGTATAATTAGGCACTTGCATGGGTCAACATGCAAAAATTTATTAGTAAGTATATTTATATTTCTATTTGTCAATATTAATTCAGTTCATATGTATATTCTAATTGATAATCAATTTTCCAATCATATTAATTGCACAAATTTATCAACGTAGATTATTCTAATTTATACACAGCTGATGTTCTTACAATATTAGAAAGGTTAAATATTATCATTTCATTTTCCTAATAAGGCTCCCACTAGATTTTTATGTTTCTCAAAGCCCTAGGATGAAATATAGAATTCTTTCAACTTCACTAGCGGGTGTTAGGACTTGTTTGTCTTAGGATTTTGATCTTGAGTTTGCTCAACAAGTCATAGCCCCACAAACAATGGATAACTCCTTATCGGTTGTATCAATTACAACTCTTAACCCGTGGTTCCTTGTCCTAATCTCATTTCGACCTTGAGTTTACTCAATAAATCAAAAGAGATTATTCACTCGTACCTACCATTTTGCGATGGCCTATGTATAATATATGCACCTTGAGTTTGCTCAACAAATACATATAGTTATCTTACCTTGTTTGTTCGATATATTAATAATACTACACATAACATCTCCAGCTTGAGTTTACTCAACAACTAGAGAATATGTAAGTAATTTATTAATATATAAATGGTGGAGGACAACTTTATATTAAAGATTCATAATCTTTAATATATTTAATCGATGATATCGACTTATGGAATAATGTATTTCTTATGAAATACCATCGTGATTCAAGTGTCGGACATATCGGAAGCTACAATATACATATTATACTAATGTATTTATTCCTTTAGTCTATTTTGGGTTTCTTACCATTCTACCTTTTATTATACATTTACTTTACATAGGTTTAATTCTTGTATAACATTTTATAATTTAATTAACTTATATAATAATCTATGTGAGTTAAACCCTCAACGCAATGTTTAGCTCACCTGCATGATGATCTAGGTACCCAAGTTTGAGTCCGGATACAGCCTCTTCACAATGTGAGGGAAAGGCTACGTATATTATCGACCTCCCCAGAACCCACTAACGTGTGGGAGCCTCGTGCACTGGGTTCCACCATTTTTTATATAATAATCTATGCATATTCTTATATTAATTTATTAATTAAATCTTGTTTATTTAATTTTATTAATTAATTAATTTTACTAATCAATTAATTAACATTTCATCAATTTCATTATATTCATTTTAAATTTCTTAAAATGATTTTTGGATTATAACAATTATAGTAATGCATGTGTGTGTGTATATATATCTTATATATATGTATCGTATTATTTTTTAATTAACATTGAATTAGTTTATTTAATTAATTTTTTAATTAATTGTAATTAATTTCTGAAATTATATATAGATATTACCTTGACATCTTAAGATAATGTTACATGTTACAATATATATATGTTATTTAATTAATTAACTTTCTATCAACTATTTAATTTATTAATCCAATTAATAATTAATAATTCTTGAAACATAATTATTTTATTTTCAAAACAATATTGAAAATTATTTTATAACATTTATAAAATCATTATTTATTTATAATTTCAACTTTTAAATTTAGAATATTATTTTTATTTATTTCAAATTTAACCTACTAAATTTAAATTTTATTTTCAAGACAAATTTTGAAAATTAGTCCAATACCCAATTCAATCTAGGACTTTATATTAGGGATAATTTTTAGGCTTACCTCATCCTTTTGTGCTAGGTCAGTAGTTAGGTAGGGCATATACATGATTACCCAAACCCAACCATAGACACTAACTTTGTGACGACCGCCCATGATCCCTGTACCGAATCTAAAGATAGTGCGCTGTAAAGTGTGCCAGGCGACCATGGACGATCGTCAAGGTAAGATTAAAACAACAGAATCTATCGTATTACTCACAGCGCATGGACAAAATACAATAGAACATATGTATAGTGAAGCTTTACAGAACAAAATGACATCTTATAAAACTCCATAATAGTTGAATACAAGCATTCATATAGTCAATACATCCAGCCTCACTACATATCTCTCAGAGAATACAAAACAGCGGAATATCCAGTACATATAATAAGAAGATAATATGCAATCCTCCAGCTCGTCTTCGATATCAGCATCGTGAGAAGAGAACAGCACCTGTCACCTGCTACCTAGTCTGCCCGTCCCAAAATGGACGAACAGCCCAAGGCAATAAGAATTAAAAACATAAAGCCTTGAGTCAGACAACAGTCTTAGTGAGCAGTAAATTAACTAACAACATACCAAAAGAGCATAAAGGAAAAGGAATAGGAATACAACCCTCCCACTCCAACCTCATTCTACAGTGATAGCCCCCAGACACACACTAAACAGAAGCAAACATAGCAGAGCATACAATTTAAAGTAAAGCTACTATCACTCGAGTCAAGGGCGATGTTTTCCAAGTACCAAGGCCTAAATCAGATAAGCACCCAGAAAATACCGCTCTTGAGTCCGAATGACGATACAACCAAACATCCATGACTCTGGCTATCACTGTTATCATTGCTTCGATATCACCGTTAATTGAATGACCGGCACATTCTTTCAGCCGTCCGTCAAGGGCTAATGAAAACCCCGGTTCTAGACATAACTCCCGCACGTCGTCGCAGCCCGTGCCTAGGACTATCGAATCTGCCCAGAGTACTCGACCATCAACAGTTGGCCGTTGGGACTATCGAATCTGCCCAAACGTACCCTTGCTTAGAGCATGCTAGAACCTTCAACAACGATGCTATCCAAGCCTCCTAGTCATCCTCCTCGACGACTATTCTCATATCCATTCATTATCTTCAACTCGAATCATATCACCGAGTTATCAACATGCTTGGAATGATCCCGTCTGGATTAGACCAAGTCTTCATCACATGATTTGCCTCGCTTCATTACATCCTCGCAAAGCCTCATCTCATCATCACATCATCAGATCTATGCATAAGAGCTTCATCATCCCGCTACATATGCCACGAGCAGCTTTCCCAATTCAAGAGCCTTTCCCTTAGCTTTTGAATCATCTTCGATCTAAATCTAATCATCAATCATCTAGTTCATAACAATCAATCAAATCAAACATCAATCCAAACAATCAAGCATTCAAAAATGATCTAAGTAGACAATTATAACAATAATGGCATTTTCGTAATTAAAGAGTTGAAAGTCCAATAAGCATGAAAACATGGATTATGTCTCTACAAACTTGATGAATGAACTTGCATAGGTTAACATATGATAAAATGGATGCAACATCATCATGATCAATGGATCTACATGGATCTACACATAGGATGAAGAAAATGCATGGAAATCACTAATTTAACACCAAATTGAGCCAACAATCCGATCTACTCCTTTGGATCCGTGTGAGAGATAATCACCACTCACCAAATCACCTAAACAATCCAAAAGATATCAACTTCAGATCTGGACAGCGAAGAGCTAAGCTAGATCCGACAAGATCTCTCTTCAAACGAAGAAATCTCTCTTGAAAAGACGAAGATCTTCGATCTAAGCTCTTGAATCTTCAATCTTGATCTTCGATTTGGATGGATGGAAGCACTAGATTAGAGTGGAGAAAAGAAGTGAAGAAGTGTAGAAGTCGAGCTCTCAAAATGGCAGCACTTCGTCGCTTCAAAATCCGGATCCCAAAAAGTGAGAACAACCCCTCCTATTTATAGCTGAAAACTGCTCTAAGTCGTAACTCGGCTATCTCCCTAGGTCGTTTCCGACCTAAGCCTCTCCGACCTAATAGATGCACGCGACATAACAGTCTTCGACCTAACGACTTAGCCAGACCCAGCGACTCATCGCACGCGCGACCTAACCTCTTACGCGCTTAGCGACCTAACAGGCCTCCCCATCTTACGACCTAACGATGTTACGACCTAACACTTAACTCCTAGGTCGCTTTCGACTTAAAGCATAGGCTACGACCTAACACTTAAACTATCTAAGCGACTTAACAACCTACGACTCAGCTGGGTTGCGACCTAACAACTTAGGCTCCTACGCGACCTAACACATGTCGACCTAAAACAACATACGACCTAACAGTTAGATCCACGCGACCTAACACTTAAACTATTCTAGCGACCTAACAACTCACGCGACCTACGACTCAGCAAACTCGCGACCTAACACACACGCGACCTAACCATCTTAGGTCGCCTACGACCTAACTCAACACAGATCTAACGACCTAACTACGCTAACACTTAGGTCGGTCAATCCCATAGGTCGCTAACTCTTATAGGTCGCAAACTGCTTATTCCCTAAGTCGTTAACTCTACTAGGTCGCTAACTCGAACTGCCGACCTAACACTTGACTCACCCAAACACTTAGGTCGCTCACACATTTTCTTAGGTCGCCTGAACCTCTTAAGTCGGTCACGACTTAACCCCTTAGGTCGCCTACGACCTAACCAAAGCCAACAACTAGTCTCCCTTAAGTCGTCTAACGACCTAACTCCAAGCCCTGAGTCAACACTCCCACCTCCTAAGTCGTATACGACTTACGACTTATGCTAAGTCGTGAACGACTTAGGACTTAGCCAAAAAAAATTGCCTAAAATCTGAAATGGCTAAAAAAAATGCAAAAACTCCAGATTTGACGAACTTTTCGATCCGTGAAAATACGGGTCGTTACATTCTCTCCCCCTTAGGAATTTCGCCCCCGAAATTCCAAGCAATCAAAAACTATTCTGTACGCCTACCATCCATAGCAATCAACAAACCATGCATCCAATTCTAACTTAGCGTACAGAATTCTAAAATTAGAACAAGTTACAATATCGCGAGATGACACGACACTTTAGGGCCATACCTTGAAGAGTTCAGGATGAGCTGCTTTCATCCTCTCTTCCACCTCCCACGTACAGTCGTTATCATCTTCACTCCATTGTATCTTGAGCAACTTAACTACCTTTCTCCTAAGCTGTTTCGTGTCGGTTTCAACAACACGAAGCGGCTTACGAGGTCTTCTATCGACTGGATCAACTTCTAAGTCTTCACAGCTATCAGCGGAAACCACTGTATTCGAGTCGTGCACATACTTCCGTAGATATGATACATGAAAAACATTGTGCACACTCGACATCTTCTCTGGTAACTCCAATCTGTAAGCGAGCTTTCCAATTCGCTCGATAATCGGGAATGGTCCAACAAATCTCGGAGTCAATTTTCCTTTCTTCCCGAATCGGATAACATTCTTCAGTGGAGAAATCTTCACAAAAACCATATCTCCCATGTCGAATTCCAAATCCTTTCGACGCTTATCAGCATAACTCTTCTGACGGTCTTGGGCTGCCTTCATTCGTTGCCGAATGATCTCTATGCAATCCGAAGTCTGTCGAATCATCTCTGGCCCAAGTATCAGCTTTTCTCCAGTTTCCAACCAACATGTCGGAGAGTTACACGGTCTTCCATACAACGCCTCATACGGTGCCATACCAATGCTTGACTGGTAACTGTTGTTGTACGCAAACTCCACCAAATGAAGGTGATCTTCCCATGATCCTCCGAAGTCCAAAACACATGCTCTGAGAAGATCTTCCAAAACTCGGTTGACTCTCTCGGTCTGACCATCTGTTTGGGGATGATAAGCTGTACTCAAACACAACTCGGTTCCCAAAACTTCCTGGAAGCTCTTCCAAAATCCACTAGTGAACAATGGGTCTCGATCGCTCACTATACTCTTCGGAATACCATGGAAACGAACTATCCACTTAACATACAACTCAGCCAACTTTGATGCAGTCCTAGTCGATCGAACAGGAATGAATCGTGCACTCTTAGTCAGACGATCCACAATGACCCAAATCCCTTCATTTCCCGTCCTAGTTCTAGGCAATCCATCAATAAAATCCATCGACACTTGTTCCCACTTCCATGTAGGAACTTCTAAGGGTTGAAGCAATCCACTTGGCTTCTTCTGTTCAGCTTTTACCAACTGACAGTTCATACACTTGGAAATGAAATCTCCAACATCCTTCTTCATGCCTTCCCAGTAGTAGGTTCTCTTCATATCCTGATACATCTTATTTCCACCTGGATGAATTGTCAACTTCGAGTGATGACTTTCCTTCAGAACTTCACTCCTCAATTCATCTATATCGGGAACAACTAGTCGTCCTTGCTTCCGAAGCCAACCCTCTTGATCGACCTCGAATCCTTTATCCTTTTCTGGATCCAATCCAGATTCCAACTCACGGATAATCTTGACAAGCTTATCATCTTGCTTTTGGCTCTCACCAATCCTTTCCATAAGAGTGGGTCTTATCGATAAGTTTGCCAACATCTCAGGTTCCAATTCGCATCTAGGTCTGAAGTCAAATCCAGCTAAATACTCGAGACTCTTCCATTCTGAAAACATGGCTCCCAATCCTGCATGTCTCCGACTTAACGCATCAGCCACTGCGTTACCTTTTCCCGGAGTATAAGCTATACCAAAGTCATACGATGCCAAAAACTCTAACCAACGTTGCTGCCGAAGATTCAGATCCTTCTGGGAGAAAAGATACTTTAACGACTTATGATCCGTAAACAACTCGAATCGAACTCCCAACAGATAATGCCTCCACATCTTCAGAGCAAATACAATCGCCGCTAACTCCAAGTCATGAGTTGGGTAATTCCTTTCATGCGGCTTCAGTTGTCGACTGGCATACGCAACAACTTTATCCTTCTGCATCAGCACTGCTCCAAGTCCAGTACCACATGCATCGGTGTAAACCACCATCTCATCATTCCCACTTGGAATAGTCAAAACAGGAGCACTCGTCAATCGCTCTTTCAGGATTCCGAAAGCTTGCTCACACTTAGCATCCCAACTGAACACTTGGTTCTTCTTCGTCAATCCTGTTAATGGTGCAGCTACCTTGGAGAAGTCTTTGATAAACCGTCGATAATATCCTGCTAATCCAAGAAAACTCCTCACATCTGACGCATTCTTAGGTCTAACCCAATCCTGGATTGCTGCCACCTTAGCGGGATCAACCGCTATTCCATTTCCAGAAATCACATGTCCTAAGAACCTCACTTCACTCTTCCAGAAGTGGCACTTCGAAAACTTAGCCTTCAGCTGATGTTTCCGCAAGATTTCCAAAACAATACGCAAGTGCGTCTTGTGCTCTTCTTCCGTTCTGGAATAAATCAGAATATCATCCACGAACACAAGTACGAACTTGTTCAACTGATCTCTGAACACTCTATTCATAAGATCCACAAAATATGCTGGCGCGTTAGTCAATCCAAACGGCATTACCAGCCACTCAAAGAAACCGGATGGTGTCCGAAAAGCAGTCTTCGGCACACTATCCTTAGCAACTCTCAACTGGTGAAATCCCGTTGCCAGATCCATCTGAGAAAACACCTTAGCTTCGTGAAGCTGATCAAACAAGTCATCTATTCTCGGCAATGGATACTTGTTCTTCTTAGTCACCTTATTCAGCTCACGATAATCCACACACAATCTCAATGACCCATCTGCCTTAGTTGCAAACACAACTGGTGCACCCCACTCGGACACACTACGCCGAATGAATCCTTTCTGTAAAAGGTCATCAACTTGCACCCTCAACTCTTGCTGTTCCCTAGGCGCCATCCGCCTAAGAGGCATCACAACAGGTCTGGCTCCTTCAACTAGATCTATACGAAACTCGATCTCTCTATGCGGCGGCAACCCTTTGACTTCGTCAAAGACATCCTCGAATCCATTAGCGATCGGCACTGATGACAGTCCATCCCGTGGAACATCTAGCGAATACATGAAGCTCATGAAGACGCCTTCTTCATGCTTACATCGTATCACAATCTTTCGCCCCTCCACATTCTCGACTGTCACTTCCAACCTTTCGCAATCAACCTTAGCCGCATACCTCCTAAGCCAGTCCATACCCAAGATAATTCCGAACCCCGCAAAGTTCAGAACAAAGCAATCACAAACAAAAGAGCAACCATGACTCGACACAACTAGACCACGGCATAACATACACAAACAAGACGAACTCCCAACTGGATTAGTCACAACCAATGGCCTATCAACAATATCCGGTGTCAAACCTAACCGGCCAACGAGTTCATTACAAACAAACGAATGCGACGCTCCAGTATCAAACAGAACTCTAACTGGAACACCACCTAGGAAAAGAGTACCTTGAACAACCACACTCTTTCCTTTCTCTTCAGCAGTAGGAGCTTTTGAAGACGACGGAACAGCTCCTAAAGCATAGGCTTGCACAATCTGCCTGTCCTTCCTCGGTTCTGGACAATTCTTCCTGAAATGCCCCGGCTTGTCACAGTTGTGACACTTCATCGGTACCTTCGGATTCTTACAATCCTTAGAGAAATGGCCCTTCTGCTGACAATTGTAGCAAGTCACCTCGCCTTTCGGCTTCTTCTGGCCATCCTTACCCTTCTGCTGCTGCTGCTTCCTCTTCTGGTTTCCACCTTGCTGTGGTTTAGATTCTCCCTTGGTCACAGCAACAACAGATCCTTCCTTAGGAAACAGACTCTCATGCCTAAGAGCTTTCTCCACAAGCTTCTCAAATGAATCATCCAAATGATCCACCAACTGTCTCCCAAGATAACTATCCAAGCCGGTCACAAACTTCTCATTCTTCTGATAAGCAGATTCAATATATGACCGAGCATACTTGGACAAAGCTTCGAACTCAGAAACGTACTCAAGAACTGATCTTCCACCTTGCTTGAGCTCTACAAACTTCTTGAACAGAACAGACTTCTGAGCTGTAGAAATGAACTTAGCTTCAAATCTGACTTGGAATTGCTCCCAAGTAATCTCTTCTTCCGGAGTAGTGATGGTAATAGAGTTCCACCAATCAGAAGCTCTCCCTTGAAGCTGCCTCGATGCCAACTTCCTCTTAGTTGCATCATCAATTCCCAAATCACCAAAGATCCTTCTACAAGCATCTATCCACCTCTGGACTTCAATGGTAGATTCTGTTCCCAAGAAAACCTTCCCTCCAAGAGCAGTATAATCCTTGCACAGCTTAGCAAAATCCACTGGTTTCGGAGTTTGGACTTGAACTCCAACATCAACTGCCGCCCCCGGAACTGGTATCCTTCTCATGATCGAAGTCATCATAGCTTCGAACATGGCTGCATAATCAGCAGTCTCTTCAGTAGCACGACCTCCCCTAGCAGCTGGTCTCCCTCTTCGACTCATTCTCAATATCTATAAAAAGGAATGATTAGAACATCTAGAGAAACAACTGCATAAAGGACTCAAACTCTACTAAGCCACTATATTATATATAGTAATCATCCATCAAAATACAATTACGTCTCTCATACGTAGTTACGACAGCGAGCGTTGGGTAAAATCGATTAACCAATGCTCTGATACCAAATGTGACGACCGCCCATGATCCCTGTACCGAATCTAAAGATAGTGCGCTGTAAAGTGTGCCAGGCGACCATGGACGATCGTCAAGGTAAGATTAAAACAACAGAATCTATCGTATTACTCACAGCGCATGGACAAAATACAATAGAACATATGTATAGTGAAGCTTTACAGAACAAAATGACATCTTATAAAACTCCATAATAGTTGAATACAAGCATTCATATAGTCAATACATCCAGCCTCACTACATATCTCTCAGAGAATACAAAACAGCGGAATATCCAGTACATATAATAAGAAGATAATATGCAATCCTCCAGCTCGTCTTCGATATCAGCATCGTGAGAAGAGAACAGCACCTGTCACCTGCTACCTAGTCTGCCCGTCCCAAAATGGACGAACAGCCCAAGGCAATAAGAATTAAAAACATAAAGCCTTGAGTCAGACAACAGTCTTAGTGAGCAGTAAATTAACTAACAACATACCAAAAGAGCATAAAGGAAAAGGAATAGGAATACAACCCTCCCACTCCAACCTCATTCTACAGTGATAGCCCCCAGACACACACTAAACAGAAGCAAACATAGCAGAGCATACAATTTAAAGTAAAGCTACTATCACTCGAGTCAAGGGCGATGTTTTCCAAGTACCAAGGCCTAAATCAGATAAGCACCCAGAAAATACCGCTCTTGAGTCCGAATGACGATACAACCAAACATCCATGACTCTGGCTATCACTGTTATCATTGCTTCGATATCACCGTTAATTGAATGACCGGCACATTCTTTCAGCCGTCCGTCAAGGGCTAATGAAAACCCCGGTTCTAGACATAACTCCCGCACGTCGTCGCAGCCCGTGCCTAGGACTATCGAATCTGCCCAGAGTACTCGACCATCAACAGTTGGCCGTTGGGACTATCGAATCTGCCCAAACGTACCCTTGCTTAGAGCATGCTAGAACCTTCAACAACGATGCTATCCAAGCCTCCTAGTCATCCTCCTCGACGACTATTCTCATATCCATTCATTATCTTCAACTCGAATCATATCACCGAGTTATCAACATGCTTGGAATGATCCCGTCTGGATTAGACCAAGTCTTCATCACATGATTTGCCTCGCTTCATTACATCCTCGCAAAGCCTCATCTCATCATCACATCATCAGATCTATGCATAAGAGCTTCATCATCCCGCTACATATGCCACGAGCAGCTTTCCCAATTCAAGAGCCTTTCCCTTAGCTTTTGAATCATCTTCGATCTAAATCTAATCATCAATCATCTAGTTCATAACAATCAATCAAATCAAACATCAATCCAAACAATCAAGCATTCAAAAATGATCTAAGTAGACAATTATAACAATAATGGCATTTTCGTAATTAAAGAGTTGAAAGTCCAATAAGCATGAAAACATGGATTATGTCTCTACAAACTTGATGAATGAACTTGCATAGGTTAACATATGATAAAATGGATGCAACATCATCATGATCAATGGATCTACATGGATCTACACATAGGATGAAGAAAATGCATGGAAATCACTAATTTAACACCAAATTGAGCCAACAATCCGATCTACTCCTTTGGATCCGTGTGAGAGATAATCACCACTCACCAAATCACCTAAACAATCCAAAAGATATCAACTTCAGATCTGGACAGCGAAGAGCTAAGCTAGATCCGACAAGATCTCTCTTCAAACGAAGAAATCTCTCTTGAAAAGACGAAGATCTTCGATCTAAGCTCTTGAATCTTCAATCTTGATCTTCGATTTGGATGGATGGAAGCACTAGATTAGAGTGGAGAAAAGAAGTGAAGAAGTGTAGAAGTCGAGCTCTCAAAATGGCAGCACTTCGTCGCTTCAAAATCCGGATCCCAAAAAGTGAGAACAACCCCTCCTATTTATAGCTGAAAACTGCTCTAAGTCGTAACTCGGCTATCTCCCTAGGTCGTTTCCGACCTAAGCCTCTCCGACCTAATAGATGCACGCGACATAACAGTCTTCGACCTAACGACTTAGCCAGACCCAGCGACTCATCGCACGCGCGACCTAACCTCTTACGCGCTTAGCGACCTAACAGGCCTCCCCATCTTACGACCTAACGATGTTACGACCTAACACTTAACTCCTAGGTCGCTTTCGACTTAAAGCATAGGCTACGACCTAACACTTAAACTATCTAAGCGACTTAACAACCTACGACTCAGCTGGGTTGCGACCTAACAACTTAGGCTCCTACGCGACCTAACACATGTCGACCTAAAACAACATACGACCTAACAGTTAGATCCACGCGACCTAACACTTAAACTATTCTAGCGACCTAACAACTCACGCGACCTACGACTCAGCAAACTCGCGACCTAACACACACGCGACCTAACCATCTTAGGTCGCCTACGACCTAACTCAACACAGATCTAACGACCTAACTACGCTAACACTTAGGTCGGTCAATCCCATAGGTCGCTAACTCTTATAGGTCGCAAACTGCTTATTCCCTAAGTCGTTAACTCTACTAGGTCGCTAACTCGAACTGCCGACCTAACACTTGACTCACCCAAACACTTAGGTCGCTCACACATTTTCTTAGGTCGCCTGAACCTCTTAAGTCGGTCACGACTTAACCCCTTAGGTCGCCTACGACCTAACCAAAGCCAACAACTAGTCTCCCTTAAGTCGTCTAACGACCTAACTCCAAGCCCTGAGTCAACACTCCCACCTCCTAAGTCGTATACGACTTACGACTTATGCTAAGTCGTGAACGACTTAGGACTTAGCCAAAAAAAATTGCCTAAAATCTGAAATGGCTAAAAAAAATGCAAAAACTCCAGATTTGACGAACTTTTCGATCCGTGAAAATACGGGTCGTTACAAACTTTCTAAACATTCTCCTATGTGAGTAGACTTTAATAAGATAGCCTTAACAATGCTAATTTAGATCCCATAAGCTATTTGGCTCTGATTCCATTATTGGAACTGGGCCAGTAAGTAGTGGGGTAAATGGATAAATTTCAAAAAAATATTCCATTTTGGATCTTATTGGGCCTATAAAGTCTAAATTTATTTAGATCTTATTTAAATTTATTTTAAATAAAATCAATATTTTATTTATATATAAAGTTTAGTTTGTTATAAGTTTAGATTATATAATATAATATGTGTATCAAATACACATAGGTGTGTACATGGACATGCAGCATTAAACGGTGTACATAGTTTAACATGCCTGTGTATAAATGTTATGATTTACTTCGCAGTGGACATATTAGCCCCTCTATATACATTGAGTGATTTCTAGTATATATGTATGTATGTATATATGATTTAATATATTATAAAATATATATATATATATATATATAATGAAAATGTTCATACAATTGTATCTATACATATATAAAGCAAAAGAGTTATCAATTTAAATTCAAATTTGAAATTCAATTTGAATTTCAGACCTAGATTAACCTAAAATATCTAATAATTTTAAAATTCAAATTGATATATTAATTTTAAAATTATCTATATAAAATATTTGTATGTATATACAATCCAAAACAATTTTTTAATTTGTTTATGTATTAAAATAATATTTACAAATACTATATAAATTATATATAGATAAAAATGTATTTAATATGTATAAGCTATACTTGAACTCGTAAGGCCATATAAAATATATACAACAAATATTTTTTCGGCTTAGAAATGTTTTAAAACAATAGTTTATTTATACTATTAATTTTCATGCAGAAATTAAGTGCAAAAATGTAACGACCCAAGATTCGATAACACCAAGATATGATATTTAATGGATTTTTAATATCCAAATATAAGTTTTTATAACACAAATAATATTATGTAAGATTTAAAGATATATTTATACTCAAAATAGGAAGTTTGCTTATACTGGTAAAAGTGAAAAAAGTCGGTTTTTGGTAAAATTTAGTTTTAATGATAAAAAAATTATTTCAATTTTTAAATAAGGCCATTTTATTATTAAATAAAAATATACAAATTTATTTTTAAGATTTTTTACAAATATAAATAGTTTAACAAAAACGTAAAGATGTGACCGGAAATCGGATTTTTAATTCAAAACGACTTAACAGTTAAAAGTTGTATTCAAATATCGCAACGTTGGAAGTTAATACACTTTAAAACATACTAGTACCATTAGTAATGCATATATATAGCATATATAATGTAATATTTACTTTAACAAATTTTAAAGTAAGAAAAGTAAGATATTTCGGTAAAAGTCAACAAAATCTTACGAAAACGAATGCAAATCTTTTCCTTAAGCCAAGATTCCATCCAAATACATCCCTTAAGAGCTAAGGAAGTAAGAAAAGAGGTGATGAAGTGATGGGAGCACATGGCACTACCTTGGGCTGTGCAAAATGATGTGATGGGAAGGGGCAAAAGTGTAAAATACAAAGCTTAATCCTTAAGTAATTCAAGGCTATAAATACTCAAGCTTCCTTCTCATTTCTTCACACGTCATTCCATTATTTTCTAAGCTTTCTCCTTATTCTTCCCTAGAGTTTTAATGGCTTCCATGACTCCCTAAAAAATTCCAAATGTGTAACGAAGTTATGGAAAAATAATCAACAAAAATATACCACTGAAGTTCAAGTTCAAGTTAGTAAGCTCCATTCGTCTCTCCACCTAAGGCCAAGCCCATTAAGAGTCATCTCCACCTCGTTTTCATCTTAACTTTTAGGATAGCGGAGATATAGAGGATTTTAAGAAGTTTTGGGAAGTAGTAGCGAAGCTATAGTTAAATCCGCAGTAACAAAGTTAGATCGGAAAGAAAAATTTTGGTGAGAAAACTCTACCTCTTCTCTACTCTTATTTTCTATGATGTTATGACATGCTTTTGTACTTATTGTGTTGCTTGATATCATGTTTGGATGTTATATAGATGTTGAATGATTGTTTGGTTGATATCATAACAAGTCATGATAAATTACCCGTCGAAAAAACACATAAGGAATCACTTCTTGATTTAAACTCAAAAGTGTATATGATTTATTAACCTCATTTAAAAATATGAGAAAATGGTTTTAAATGACTTAGAAATGTTTTTAAAGTATTTAACATGATTTTGGCAAAGATTTGAAAAGAGTTGAAAATCAACTAGAAATAAGCGCGTCACGTAACGGTAGTTCGTGATTTCGCGTCACAAAAGTTAAATCCATTTATACGATGGATTCAGAATCAGAATTCTTTAAAATAAGAATTTTCCTGACTTTTTTCACTATAGTTTTCAAATGCAAAAGAAAAATCAAGGTTTCATCTAAAAGTATTTAAATTATGTTCAAATCAATTTTCCAAAAAATCGCGCTTTGACATTAAACGACCGAGTTGTAAAATCTTTTAAATGATTGTTTTTAAATTCTTACAAACAGGGAATAAATTCCTGAAATTTATTTTTTGTATATTAAAAAGTTTTAAATAATAAATTTTGACTTAAAAATGTAGAGAATATAATTTGAGCTTTAGCGCTCCAAAATCACGATTCCTCCACTATTTATCAACGAATTTTGGAAAATGATTTTTAAAACTTATTTTTCTTTCCAAACTCTTTTTGAAATGTTTTTTAACAATGAAAGGAGTATGCGTAAACGTCTAGTACATTTGTCCAGTCCGTGAGATCTAAAAAGTTAAAACAAGGTGTGTAACTAAGGTTAGGGATGGAGCAACCAGTAGCCTGAACTTACCTAGCCTCGTTTTCTCTTTCTAGGCGAGGGGTGGAACAGATCAAAGGGAACGCCTGGATGTTCTAAAAAGATCCTATTTAAATTTTTCCAAAGAAAAGATACCCTTAGAAATAATTTCCAAGGAGTAAAAGAAAATGATTTAAAGAGAGGTTTAATAAATCTGCATATGCTGGAATGAATTATATATATATATATATCTAAAAATATTGCTAAATGAAAATGTTGCTTACTAATCACCCACACACCTAACATCTTTTTCTCGATAATTGGATTCGAAGAGACCGGGATAGGATTTGGGTGATTTCTATCCGAAAACCACTTCAAACCAATTTATGTTTTCTAAGTAAAATATGTTGAAGTCAAAGATCACTGAAGACGAAGATCTTCATGATGTAGAGCTCCTTATCACTAAACCCTCAGGGAAATTTCCGTATCATATATTATGGTGGCAGTAGTGCTTTGTTATGAAAATCTTCGATTTGCAAGGACTAATTGCTACTGATCCTAGGACCGATTCCCAAACAGGATGTAGTAGGAGAAGTGCCTTCGGTTTGTCCTGTTCTTGGACAACTTATATGGACGAATGTCTGACATTGCATTTTAAAAATCACATTGATTGATCTCTATATACGTATCATCTGTTTGGTGGAAGAGAAGGCAACTTCTCTTAGCTTCCTAAGACGTACGAGCTCAGGAGTTATGCATTTGTAGAAATCAGTTGTGTGACTATGGAATGGCAATGTGGCATTCAATGTGGAAAGTTGATGTTTTATGTGCAAGGTAATCGCTACCTCAAACCTCGTACCTGGAAATGACTAAACTAGGGTAGATGCAGCAAGGCTATGTGGTTCGCAACCATTAGGGTATGATCATCCCCTTCTAGATATATTTCTACCTGCTATAACGTTGAGGTTTAAATTATTGTGGTGTATGCTAAGAGATGTCTCGGATAGGTCGATAATGACTGGGATGATGACATATTCTGTACTATCTAGTTAGAGGTAGGCCGGTCTTGTGTTGGTAGAGGACCATCAGTTGGGCCTCGGTCCATTCCTCTAGAGATGTATTATCGGAAGGTAGTCCCTTACCTGGTCATTTGTTGGAAATCCATTCTCCAATACGTGCTTGCGATTTTGATTGTAGAGCCTAGTATGCTGGAATTTAATAATAGTAACAATTTCGACTATTTGAATATATTTACTTGAAAAGTGATTTCAAAGAATGTCATAAAAAATAATATCCAATGATTTTATGTAGCAAATTTTTTGGTTATCATAAGGGAAAAACCTCTTCCATGTTTATGTGCAGCGTGGTCTTATGAGATACCTTTGATTTCAAAAGTATACGCTCTTTTAAGTTTTCTCACACCAATCCCATGACTGATCCAGAGTTTATTTTCTTTTCCCTTAAACTCTGGATGCCCTATTTTTCCGGGCAGCCAAGTAGTCAGGATAATTTTAGGAGCATTTTGGTGAAGCATTTTGGGAGGAATTTCTAGAGTATGGAGCTGGAGCATCTTGTGTGGATATCTACCTATCTTTTTTATTTTCCGCTATTGTCTAGACTTTTTGTACCAGCTAATGTAGGGATAGATAGTTATAACTGTTCCTAGCTGGGTTAGCTCATACCGTAAGTCTGATGTACCCTTGTGAGAGTGGTTATATGTACTATCTATCTATGTAGTCAAATGCAACGTGATAATTTTTGTTTCTATCTTCTAACTTTATTTTATTTTACCCCTGATAATCTGCCTTCCCGGTACTTGGAATTATGGCACGTGAATACCGTGGATGTATTAGTGTTGATTTTTGAGGATCGAGGAGATGAGTCATCACATTTGGTATCAGAGCTGAAGGTTAAGCGAGAACCTTGCCTTTGGTGGAGTATGACTCATTAGAGATAGGGTTAGTAATAACCTAGAATGAGTTTAATCTATGAGAGTGCACATTTAAAACCCTTATCTGGATAAACTCAAGTCGTGTTATGTTTAAATACCCATTCCCCAAGAAAATTTGTCTTTGTATTCTAAAGTTATCTTACTATATTTAGGTAGTAAGACATAAGTACTCATAGAGGATGAAGACGGGGAAATGGCAGGACCACAACAATGTACGGTCGAGCTCCAACCGCTGCTATGGTAGAAGAAGTAGTTCCTATACAACCCCAGCTTAACTTTGCCATCTTGTGCAAAAATTATACCAGCTTAGGGGGAAGACCATTCAAAGGCACAGAAACTATCATTGAAGCTCAGGCTTGGATCAAATCATGCAAAAGAATCTTTAAGGCATTGGATATTAGTAACGAGCAGAAGAGGTTCTTGGCATCCTGGCAAACAGGAAGGGGCTCTGGCTTGGTAGGAGTCCATTACCCTAAATGAATTGGAAAACAATTTCTCATGGGAAAGGTTCAAGGAAGTCTTGGAGGAATAGTATATGCCAGCAACCAAAAAATCTCGTCTTTACAGAAGCTTTATGGATCTAATGCAGGACGAAATGACTGTTGAGGAGTATGCAAATAAGTTCAATGAATTGTCTTGTTCTGGGCTAGGTCTATTGACACGCCTTTAAAGAAAAACTTCGTTGGAAGAAGAGGAAATTCAATCATAGTGGGAAAAAGCCAGGGCAAGGAAAATTTAGAGGATCACAAGGTAACTATTTAAAGGATGCTACATGTTATAATTGCCAACAAAAGGGCCACCTATCAACTAATTACAAGAACCCCAAGGAGGCCACCATGAAGAAACTGTTATAATTTTCATCAATCAAGGCACCTAATAAAGGATTGTCCAATAATGAAGAAGGGAGAACATGCCAAAGTTTATGCTATAAAGGATGAACCTTCAACCTCTCAGGATGTGAAGGACAAAGGAGTTTTGGAAGGTAATATTTTAATCAAAGATGTTTTATTAGAGTATTATTTGATAAAGGAGCTTCTCACAGTTTTATTGATAATGAATTAGTAAATGAATTAAAATTTATCCCTAAATTAGTTGATACCCCTATCTACGCAACAAATCTTATAGGTGGTACCACAAACCTTTGTATGACTTGTGAAAAGGTCAAAATTTCCCATTCTTCCCATAAATTTCCTTGTGATCTGTTTGTCTTGGATTTTATCGGATTTGGAATTCTACTCGGTATGGATTGGTTGACTAAGCACGAAGCGACTCTAGATTGTGTAAAAAGGGCAGTTTTAGTAAAAAAATATGAAGTTAGGGAACTTTATAGAAATATCTCATGAAGATCCTAGTCCAAGAAGGGATAGTTTTCTTTATGCATTAGTATCATCCCAAAAAAGCTAGAAACAATACTCATTGTTAGAGAGTTTCTAGTCATTTTTGAAGAAGTGAAAAGTTTACCCCCACATTAGGAAATCGAGTTCCGTATCGACTTAATTCATGGTGCAAGACCGGTTAAACAATCTGATCGAAGGATGGCTCCGAAGGAGAGGGATGAGCTGAATATCCAAATGCAGGAGCTATTGAAGAAAGGATTAATCAGACCTAGTCATTCAAGTTAGGGATCGGCGGTAGTTTTTGTTGCCAAGTCGGATGGGTCTTTGAGGCTTTGTGTGGACTATCGAGACCTGAATAAACAAATGATTAAGAACAAGTATCCTCAATCCCGAATAGATGACTTGTTTGATCAGTTACATTGTGCTCGGGTATTCTCGAAAATGGATCTTGCCACGGGATTCCATCAACTAAGGATCGTGGAAGATTGCATCCATTTAACTGCATTTAAAGGTCCGAATACTTTCTTCGAGTGGTTGGTTATGCCTTTTGGGCTGACCAATGCACCCGTTTATTTTGTAGACCTTATGCATAGAGTATTTAGAGATGAACTCAATAAATTTGTGTTAGTCTTTATCGATGATATCCTTATCTATTTTAAGACAGAAGAAGTACACGGAAGGAATCTAGAAATCGTGTTGGATATGTTGAGGAATAATGTGCTTAGAGCCAAATTCTCAAAATGCCACTTTTGGGAAAAGGAGGTAAGATTCCTTGGGCATATAGTGTCAAGGGATGGAATTTCAGTAGATCCTGTAAAGGTTGCAGCTGCTCAAAATTGGAAGCAGCTACAAACTCCTAAAGAGATTCATAGCTTCTTAGGTTTGTTAGGATATTATAGACGATTCATTCAAGACTTCTCAAAGTTTGCCTACCACCTAATGAAGTTGACCATGAAGGATGCTAAATTTGTCTGGACTCCTAAATGTAAAGAAGCATTCCAGAAACTTAAGAAGAGGTTAACTACCACTCCAGTCCTAGCAATTATAAATGGAAATAGTGGGTTAACCATTTATATGGAAGCTTATGGGGAAGGAGTTGGCGCAGTTTTAATGCAGGAAGGTAAGGTGATCGCTTATGTAAGTAGGCGGCTAAAGCCTCACAAGCAAAATTATGCAACACACGAATTGGAGCTACTAGCCATTGTGTTTGCATTAAAAATATGGAGGCACTACTTATTGGGTGAAAAGTTTGATCTCTTCATGTATCACAAAATTTTTGAAATATCTTTTCACTTAGAAAGATTTAAACATGAGACAACAACGTTGGTTAGAATTTCTCACATCGTATGATCTAGATATTCTATAGACACCTGAGAAAGTCAACGTAGTAGCCGATGCACTGAGTAGCAAGTATGTTGTTATTGCTTATCTTGAAATAACTCCAACTCTTTTGGAAAGAATAGCCAGTAAGTAGAAAGAAGATAGACAGCTTGTGAAGTTCATTAAGGCAACTAAAGAAGAAAGAAATTCGAGCTTTGAAGTAGAGAACTGTGGAGTGTTACAGTTGAATGGACGAATTTGTGTTTTGGATGTTGGAAACCTTAGGCAAGAGGTATTAACTAAATGCCACAAATCCAAACTTAACATTCATCCGGGAATCCAAAAAACGTACGTGTAACAGCTCGGGATTTTCGACCCTCAAAAATCGACATTAATACGTCCACTGTATTGCGTGCTGAGCAATCGAAAGCCGAAAAACCGGATTGTTAGGGAAAAAGAAGAAGGAAGAAGACAAGAAGAAACTAAACAACACAGAATCTCACATCGGAATGAATAATCTATAATATACAACAAATCTTTAAACAAAAGAAAACTGTAATATACATATACATACATATACATATACATATACATATACATATATATATATATATATATATATATATGGACATCAATCAGAGTATACTAACCTATTTCAGCCCGGATAGTTATAACAACCCGTCCTCACAATTGCTGATAAATGCAACAATGAATACAGCGGAAAAATAAACATTTACGTGAATACGTCTCTAGCCTCTAGCTCGTCTCTAGAAGCTCCAAAGCATCTCAACTAAATCTGTAGTATGCTCGGTCGGACCCGAGCATTATAATAAAATAACACCCGAGTCAGCCTGGAAAACCAGCATGAGAAAACACACCCAAGTGAATTTTAATGTTTTATAAGCTTTTGAATCGTAAGACCACGTCGCACATAACACAGACGGATTTTTACCATACGGTAACCAAAACAATTTCGATAGAAAATCCATTGATATTATAATAATGTCTAGGGGTCAAAGTAAAATATGAATATAGCTGAAATGCTTGCATCTCACGTTTCAGTATAGTTGGGCACAACTAAGTCCGTACGATGCTTATTGGAGAATGGATTCCCTACAATAACTATGCTATTGGGGTACCGCCCGTCATGGTGCATCTCTAGATAAAATAACACTGGGGACCTCGCCGAGATCCCCTTCTAACATAGAACCGGCCTACCACATTACCAGTAGTACCGAATAAGATCACCCCTCCGTTAATGGGCCCCGAAGTATACAAATGAGAGATAGTATCGACTCTAGATAGGGATGATCATACCCTACTTGGGAGCGACCTATTTAGCCCTGCTGCATCTTCCATGTATTAGTCATTCCCTGTTGATGAGGCTTTAGGCTACGTTTTACCTTTATATAGCACTTCCCACTTGGAATGCTAACACTGTCTATCCAAGCAACTATGCAATGCCAGCATCCATCCATCCAAGTTCTTTCTGGGACTGAACGAAACGCTTAAGAGCTCCGTCTTCAATTCCACTATCTTCAAGATATCTTCACTTCAAAACGCTTGAGTTAGATCAAAGTGGTTTTCGGATAACATATCCGATCCCGGTCTTGTAACAACTCGGTTTTTCGCGTTAGTTTATAAATGACGATTAAATCATTTTTAACTGCTAATGCAAATTTGAATCAAGTTTAAATTCATTTGAAAATTTGTTAAAAGAATTGTTTGGGCCTTTAGATGTAAACGGGTCCATTTTGTTTGGTTGCTTTGACCGTGATTATTACCTAGGGCATAATTGTTCCCCCTGATTCATTCTTTTGGCAACCACAAAACAAACGAAAGAATTAAAAATGGTGGCGGCCTCGTTTACCTCGTTCGTCCCCAAAAAAAAGAAAATTAGGGCTTGTGAGTTTCGCTAAGGATATGGATTTGGGGCTTCGAGATTTTTCCAGTCGCGGCCATGGTTACTCGATCGAAAAGCGGTCGATCGATACCCTCTACAATTCGTGCTTGCCTCGTCGAAAATGGTGAGTACTCCACTCACATCTAATTCCTACCTCGAGTGTATTAGCGTTCGAATCCTACTATTTTCGTTTGTGTGATTGTTGAATTCGTCCCTTGTTGGTCGGTCATTCGATTATGTGTTTCCTTGAGTATTGACTTCATTGCTTGGACTATTGCTGATTTAGTGAATTTCTCTGATTGGTTTCGACCTATTATGTTGATAATTTTATGATGTTGATGGTTAGACCTTGTTCATTTGATTGTTTCCTTGAGAACTTGGTTGCTTTTAGCTTAATACACGAGGTTTTGAACTGTTCGATTTTTACTTGATGTCCCACTTTGACTTCGGTCATGTTGATAATTTCTGATTTGTCACTTCGGATGTTTTTGATTGTACGTGATACTCACAGCCTTGATTTATTTGTTCCACATGAATTCAATTACATTGCACATTACTGTTTTGTTGTGTTGTAGTTGCCTCCTCACTTGAACCTGTTTCAGTGATGTGTTTGCACTTGCCACCGTTTTACTGACTTACATTCAATTTGCATACTGCTTCCAGTTCGCTATTTTATGTATTGAGTTGTTTTGTGTCCCCTAGCTTTGGCACTGACTTGACTCTGATGATGATTTCTTTTGGCTTCAGCCACTTGGATTCTAATTCGAACTGCTTCATTGCATTCTTTGTTGTTTCAGACTTGAAGTCTTGATAACACTTTGGTTATTGTAGACTAGTTATAGTCTGCATTATATCTATCCAACCTCCTGCATTGCACTTAGGTACATGTTTGAAACTGATACATTACGTTATTCATTTGCAATTGGTCCTGAATGTTGTACATCAACAGATATTCGTATATTTTACGTGCACCATCACTGTTTCAGTTGCAGTTTTATTTTGCTGTTTCATTCACTTTGGACGTGTATGTGCACTCGAGTATGTGCATACATGTGCTTTCGTAGACTTTGATTATCCTATGGGGTTTTAGACTCGAGCTTGCCTTAGTTGAGTTTTGCTTCTTGAGTGCAAACACTTAACTGGGTTGCTGCAACGTGTATATTGAGACATGAAACTCGACTGTTGTACTGGGTAGTTTTGTAGCACTTCCTACTGTCATGTTGGGGCATTTGCCACTGTTTGATCTTGTGTTCTGGTTTCACTTCTTGAGTTTGACATTTAGCAACTCTGCATTTTAAATAAGTACTTCCTGACCTTGAGTTTATCTCTAGTGCATTTAAGTTGGTATCTGGACATGATTAGGGATCCTTGCACATTTAGTTGCATTTGTACACTTGGTCAAAAAATTGATCCTTGATGTTCATGTGAACGGTGCATTCATTGTTGCCATATCTTGGCTTCTGTCTATAATCATGTGTGGTTTTATAATTGTTTGAGTTCACTGTTTCCTTTTTGCTTGAATTGTTTGAGAGTGGTTGGTTGGTTCTTGATTGTTTCAAGTAGAATTGTAAAATATTACAGCGAGTTGAATCCGGTCTCAAAGACCCGGGTTTGACCCTGTACACGAATGTAAACTTTCGATATACATTTGTGTGTAATTCGTTCCTCTTGATTTGAGTTAATGTCTGTTGTTGTGGGATATTTTCGTTGACTTCTATAGTTTTAATTGCTGTTAGTTTTCACCGTCCTGATGATTTCACGTACTGTGTGGCGAGGCAGTACACGCGTGCGTGTACTGCAGCCACACAGAAATTTGATTTGACTGATTTTTGAGATTGCTGATTTGTTGATTTACACTGTTTAGTGTTATACCTGCCGTTATCCGATTCTCTTACTGAGAAATTGGATATACGTGATTTCTGTGACTGTCATCTATTTGAGATTATTATTGCTTCTATGCACTAATAACTGAGTTTGAATTAGACTGACCTGTGTATTATTTTCTTTTGAATGTAATACTCGGGTCAGACCCGAGTTATTTCAGGTTGTAGATTTTCTTCTTTGAGTTGCTGTTCAGGATTTGAAGACTTTTCACATCTTCTGAAGTTGTCAGTGTCATTTGGTAGTAGTCGTGTCATTGTATAGAACGATATGTATTCATGTATATTAGTCGATAATGTACTTGTATATATAACTTCTAGAGTCGACAGTTGTAGTTGTATCATATGTATCGTGTCAACTATGTATTAACTGACATCAGTTATATATATATGAGATTTTTGTTTTTATCTGTGTTCCGCATTTATATTATCTGTGTTATTGTTATATCTAATGTCCTAAACTATTATGAACCGTCGTAGTTCGTTTTATACTAGTATTGGGTGTGTCGATGGGAGTAAATAAATAATAGAAGAAAAATAGAAAAAGTATGTACCACCCCTATCGAGATAACCAATATTAGTGTAAGGCCAATTACGGATGGTCGCTCCTATCCAGCCTTATTCTTCGTAATAATAGACAGTATTTACTTTAATACTCTTTGTTATTATGAGCATAGAGGTGGGGCGTCACAGTTGGTATCAGAGCATGGGGTTTATGGACATAATATAAAACTTAACTCGGATGGAACATGTGTTACAACTATTGGTCGATGTTTTATTTGTGCTTGAGTCAAAACTAAAGTTTTGAAATTTGGATGAAATTTTTAAATAACTTTATTTAAAAATAATAGTGAAATTGTGTTCTGATGATTTGTGTTCTGTTTATCAGAGTGCGCAGCGGAAACAGTGAAACTGTCTTCGCTGAGTACAACTGATAATCTTTTTGATTTAAAAATCAAAATACGAAATTGGTATGAATTTCATTTGTTGTTTACATAGCTGTAATTATTTTGTTTCTTTGAGAATTTCGAATCCGAATTAAGGATTCGAAGAAATTGCAGATAGGTGATTTTTGTTGAAATTTCCGCTGGCTTTCTTTTGTACTAATCATCTATTGATTAGATTTTTGCTGTTTTAAATTATCTTCATTGAAGATACATTTGAATGATTTCTTTGTTCATTTTGTAGTACGTGCAAAAATTTAAATTGCACGTTATTGCATTTAATTTACGTTGAACCGATGCTTGGTTATGAAACGTATTTTGTTGCCGTTATTTTTATAACGGAATTTTACACCAATGCTATATTTTGAAGTACGGTGTTTTGTGGCATTTTGATGAATGAGAATTCACTGATATTACATTTTGATGTAGATTGTTTTGATGTGATTTTGACGTTTTAAAACTACTGTCGCTTTGGCTCCCGTAACCGTCAAATTTTAAAAGTGGATTTTCAAGCGGTTATTCCGCAATGCTGATTTGTAACCGTTTTTACGGTATTTTGAGAAGTACAATTTCCTTATCGAAATTGTTACTGATTTGCTGTTTTAATCACGTGATTGGAAAATCGTTTTAAAATGAAAATTGTTTTATAAAATTTTAGCAGTTTGCGTTTTCAAAAGAATGAGAAAGCGACTTAAACGATTCAGCAAAATCGAGGATTATGACCCCTTTTTTTTACTGTTTCGCTTAACTCCGGACTTGTTCAGTTGAGAATGCGAATTGTTATTTTTACAAAAAAAAAAAAAATTTGTTTTCAAAATTTTTACAGTTTGCGATTTCAAAAGAATGAGGAAGCGATTTAAACGTTTCAGCAAAATCGAGGACTATGACCCCTTTCTTTTACTGATTCGCTTAATTCCGGACTTGTTCGTTTGAGAATGTGAAATGTATTTTTACAAAATACACAATTTTGCACTTTCAAGGAAACGATGAAGAGAATCAAACGATTTAGTAAAACACGTGGTATGGGACATGTGCGTTTGCTATTTCGGTTAATTCCGGACTCGTTAATTGAAATATTTGATGATTTTGTGTGCTTTCGAGCCACTATGAGGACCTTCGGGTCATTTGTTGGGCTTTCGGGCCACTCTGCGGACCTTCGGGTCAAATACCAGTACTAGACCTTCGGGTCACTCTGCGGACCTTCGGGTCACTCTGATGGGCGCCAAAATTATGTTGAGTACTTGGTAGGCTTCGGCCACTCTGAGATGCACGTGCGGCGAATTAAAAACTCGCCATCTGATGGGATCGATCCAAGCTTTTATGTTGATTTTCTAGTCTTCTTAATTGATTTCTAGATATTTGTTGTTTCCAATTATCTGCAGGTAATTGGATATTTGTTGATATGAGTTCTGATTATCGTTTTTGATAATCGGATATTTGTTGTTTCTAATTATCGCTTGTGATAATTGGATATTTGTTGTTTCTAATTATCGCTTGTGATAATTGGATATTTGTTGATATGAGTTCTGATTATCGTTTTTGATAATTGGATAACTGTTGTTTTAATTATCACTTTAGATAATTAAATATTTGCTGATTTGGAATTTAATTATCGCTTTAGATAATTAAATATTTTCTGATTTGAGATTTAATTATCGCTTTAGATAATTAAATATTTGTTGATTTGAGATTTAATTATCACTCTAGATAATTAAATATTTTCTGATTTGAGATTTAATTATCGCTTTAGATAATTAAATATTTGCTGATTTGGAATTTAATTATCGCTTTAGATAATTAAATATTTTCTGATTTGAGATTTAATTATCGCTTTAGACAATTAAATATTTGTTGATTTGAGATTTAATTATCACTCTAGATAATTAAATATTTTCTGATTTGAGATTTAATTATCGCTTTAGATAATTAAATATTTGCTGATTTGAGATTTAATTATCGCTTTAGATAATTAAATATTTGCTGATTTGAGATTTAATTATCGCGTTAGATAATTAAATATTTGCTGATTTGAGATTTAATTATCGCTTTAGATAATTAAATATTTGTTGATTTGAGATTTAATTATCACTCTAGATAATTAAATATTTTCTGATTTGAGATTTAATTATTGCTTTAGATAATTTAATATTTGCTGATTTGAGATTTAATTATCGCTTTAGATAATTAAATATGTGCTGATTTGGAATTTAATTATCGCTTTAGATAATTAAATATTTGTTGATTTGAGATTTAATTATCGTCTTTGATAATTAAATATTTGTGATTTGAGATTTAATTATCGTCTTTGATAATTAAATAATTGTTGATTTTAGATTTAATTATCGCTGTTAGATAATTAAATATCTGTTGATTTGAGATTTAATTATCGCTTTAGATAATTAAATATTTGTTGATATGAGATTTAATTATCGCTTTTGATAATTAAATATTTGCTGGTTTGAGATTTAATTATCGTTTTTGATAATTGAATATTTGTTTTCTGACTATCGTTTGAGATAATCAGATATTTGATTTGTTTTCTGACCATCGTTTGAGATAATCAGATATTTGATTTGTCTTCTGATTATCATTTGAGATAAGTAAATATTTGCGATTTGAAAATTCAATTATCGTTTTTGATGATTGAATATTTGCGATTTTTGAGATTTGAGCTTCGTCTTTTTCTCTGGCGATTCAGGTGAGTAATTTGATTTACTCACATTCAATTCGTGCTCTGTATGGGATTTCTACTCTGTTTTTCCTTCTCTTTTAGTTGCTGGAACTCGATTGTTCTTGCTTTTGTTAGTCGTCTGATTTTGATCCCTGATTCCCACGATGTTGATTCTTTTGATTTGAAGCAGTCGAACCTTTCGATTTCTTATCTAATACCTCCCCACTGACACTTGCTTTGCTTATACATTCGACATTGCCATGCTCTTTTGGTTGTTACCTTTTATCCATTTATTCCCTATGATTGCGTGGACGCAATTTCTTTAAGGGGGGGAGTCTGTAACAACTCGGTTTTTCGCGTTAGTTTATAAATGACGATTAAATCATTTTTAACTGCTAATGCAAATTTGAATCAAGTTTAAATTCATTTAAAAATTTGTTAAAAGAATTGTTTGGGCCTTTAGATGTAAACGGGTCCATTTTGTTTGGTTGCTTTGACCGTGATTATTACCTAGGGCATAATTGTTCCCCCTGATTCACTCTTTTGGCAACCACAAAACAAACGAAAGAATTAAAAATGGTGGCGGCCTCGTTTACCTCGTTCGTCCCCAAAAAAAAGAAAATTAGGGCTTGTGAGTTTCGCTAAGGATATGGATTTGGGGCTTCGAGATTTTTCCAGTCGCGGCCATGGTTACTCGATCGAAAAGCGGTCGATCGATACCCTCTACAATTCGTGCTTGCCTCGTCGAAAATGGTGAGTACTCCACTCACATCTAATTCCTACCTCGAGTGTATTAGCGTTCGAATCCTACTATTTTCGTTTGTGTGATTGTTGAATTCGTCCCTTGTTGGTCGGTCATTCGATTATGTGTTTCCTTGAGTATTGACTTCATTGCTTGGACTATTGCTGATTTAGTGAATTTCTCTGATTGGTTTCGACCTATTATGTTGATAATTTTATGATGTTGATGGTTCGACCTTGTTCATTTGATTGTTTCCTTGAGAACTTGGTTGCTTTTAGCTTAATACACGAGGTTTTGAACTGTTCGATTTTTACTTGATGTCCCACTTTGACTTCGGTCATGTTGATAATTTCTGATTTGTCACTTCGGATGTTTTTGATTGTACATGATACTCACAGCCTTGATTTATTTGTTCCACATGAATTCAATTACATTGCACATTACTGTTTTGTTGTGTTGTAGTTGCCTCCTCACTTGAACCTGTTTCAGTGATGTGTTTGCACTTGCCACTGTTTTACTGACTTACATTCAATTTGCATACTGCTTCCAGTTCGCTATTTTATGTATTGAGTTGTTTTGTGTCCCCTAGCTTTGGCACTGACTTGACTCTGATGATGATTTCTTTTGGCTTCAGCCACTTGGATTCTAATTCGAACTGCTTCTTTGCATTCTTTGTTGTTTCAGACTTGAAGTCTTGATAACACTTTGGTTATTGTAGACTAGTTATAGTCTGCATTATATCTATCCAACCTCCTGCATTGCACTTAGGTACATGTTTGAAACTGATACATTACGTTATTCATTTGCAATTGGTCCTGAATGTTGTACATCAACAGATATTCGTATATTTTACGTGCACCATCACTGTTTCAGTTGCAGTTTTATTTTGCTGTTTCATTCACTTTGGACGTGTATGTGCACTCGAGTATGTGCATACATGTGCTTTCGTAGACTTTGATTATCCTATGGGGTTTTAGACTCGAGCTTGCCTTAGTTGAGTTTTGCTTCTTGAGTGCAAACACTTAACTGGGTTGATGCAACGTGTATATTGAGACATGAAACTCGACTGTTGTACTGGGTAGTTTTGTAGCACTTCCTACTGTCATGTTGGGGCATTTGCCACTGTTTGATCTTGTGTTCTGGTTTCACTTCTTGAGTTTGACATTTAGCAACTCTGCATTTTAAATAAGTACTTCCTGACCTTGAGTTTATCTCTAGTGCATTTAAGTTGGTATCTGGACATGATTAGGGATCCTTGCACATTTAGTTGCATTTGTACACTTGGTCAAAAAATTGATCCTTGATGTTCATGTGAACGGTGCATTCATTGTTGCCATATCTTGGCTTCTGTCTATAATCATGTGTGGTTTTATAATTGTTTGAGTTCACTGTTTCCTTTTTGCTTGAATTGTTTGAGAGTGGTTGGTTGGTTCTTGATTGTTTCAAGTAGAATTGTAAAATATTACAGCGAGTTGAATCCGGTCTCAAAGACCCGGGTTTGACCCTGTACACGAATGTAAACTTTCGATATACATTTGTGTGTAATTCGTTCCTCTTGATTTGAGTTAATGTCTGTTGTTGTGGGATATTTTCGTTGACTTCTACAGTTTTAATTGCTGTTAGTTTTCACCGTCCTGATGATTTCACGTACTGTGTGGCGAGGCAGTACACGCGTGCGTGTACTGCAGCCACACAGAAATTTGATTTGACTGATTTTTGAGATTGCTGATTTGTTGATTTACACTGTTTAGTGTTATACCTGCCGTTATCCGATTCTCTTACTGAGAAATTGGATATACGTGATTTCTGTGACTGTCATCTATTTGAGATTATTATTGCTTCTATGCACTAATAACTGAGTTTGAATTAGACTGACCTGTGTATTATTTTCTTTTGAATGTAATACTCGGGTCAGACCCGAGTTATTTCAGGTTGTAGATTTTCTTCTTTGAGTTGCTGTTCAGGATTTGAAGACTTTTCACATCTTCTGAAGTTGTCAGTGTCATTTGGTAGTAGTCGTGTCATTGTATAGAACGATATGTATTCATGTATATTAGTCGATAATGTACTTGTATATATAACTTCTAGAGTCGACAGTTGTAGTTGTATCATATGTATCGTGTCAACTATGTATTAACTGACATCAGTTATATATATATGAGATTTTTGTTTTTATCTGTGTTCCGCATTTATATTATCTGTGTTATTGTTATATCTAATGTCCTAAACTATTATGAACCGTCTTAGTTCGTTTTATACTAGTATTGGGTGTGTCGATGGGAGTAAATAAATAATAGAAGAAAAATAGAAAAAGTATGTACCACCCCTATCGAGATAACCAATATTAGTGTAAGGCCAATTACGGATGGTCGCTCCTATCCAGCCTTATTCTTCGTAATAATAGACAGTATTTACTTTAATACTCTTTGTTATTATGAGCATAGAGGTGGGGCGTCACAGGTCTCTTCAAAACAACATTCGATAGTTTTCGGTAAACTCAACCCCGGTTCTTTAGGAATAAACAGTCAAAGATAAGAGCAGAGATTACCTCCTAACCATCAGTGGATAGATTTCCTTATCATTTTTGTCCTAAGAGAATGAAACAAGATTTATACGCACAGTACAACATCATCGGTGATGCTGTGCCATATAACTCACATGTTTCTCCTAGATATTTCTAAAGTTACGTTTTGGGTCCATATTTGATAGTCAGTTATTTAACTATCAACAAACACACATCCAAATCAGGAATTTATTTAAAAAGGGAAAACCAACATTGGTTAGCACATAAGCAACTACTAGCCTCTTAAATTAATCCTTTTTATTAGTTAGATTCACTTTGTAAATATTTGTATCAAAATCCTTTTACAAAGATATATATAAAAAATCCCTATATTTTCAATACGTAGCAAAAATCCTCTCAACGGTATAAGTATATGCACACACATTACACCTCCCAACTTAGAAAATGTACTCATATACTTATCACAATGGTATAAGTATATTTACAAAACTGAGAAAGATTTCTCTTTTATCTGATTCTAAAATCATTTATAAACTCCTTATAATTCCCTAAAACCATTTATAAACCATTTTATAAATCTCTGAAAATCATTTATAATCTCTTTTATAATTTCAATCACTTATAAATTCTTTTTGTACATTTATAAAATCATTTATAAATCCTTTATAAATCCATAAAACTAATTACAAACTCCTTAAATAGATCTATAAACCCCTTTCTTAAATTCTTTTATAAATATCTAAAACCATTTATAGAACTCTTTCACCTTAACTACTCTTCCTTTAAGTTTCTAGACCATATTATAAAACTTCTCTTATAAACTCACATTTGTTCATAAACTCTATTTATAAATCTCGAAACATTTATAAATAAATTCTAATCATTTACTTCAAAAAACTATTATATAATAATAATTATTAACCATAAACAAAATAAATAAATAATAATTGTTAACCTCAAAACATCTTAAAATAATATTTGATTATTTAAAAATATTATTAAATAAACAATAATTATTAATCTTTATCGTGACAAATAATAATAATTAACTTCCAGATTACTTTAAAAAATCATTTCTATTAACCTCATACCATATTAATTAATTGAATAATTAACTTTTCAAAATAGTAAAGTATTAATAAATAACTTTTAAACAACATTAAGTATAATAAATAGCTTTAAACAATATTAATTATAAATAAATAACTTTAAAACAATATTAATTATAAATAAATAACTTTTGAAAAAGATAGATCAAAAGGTGGAATAAAATAGAAATTTAATCCTTTAGAACAAAATATTTACGAAATACAATTTTGGATTTTAAAATCATTTCCTGTCTCAAAACAAATTCCAATTCAAATGGTAATTTACAATATTTTAAAATACTTATTTAAGGCCAATATCTACCCAACGTTTAACCAATATCGATTATTGATTTTCTATCACCTCTGGGTTTCAATTTTAAACATAAACAATGTCATAACTAATAGTGTCCATAAATCGGGTTTCATATCCAATAATTCATATAATAGGAATTTTACTGAAATTAAAATCAATAGTGGTGAGGAATCCTGTTGGATCCCTCCAACCTGTACCTTTGCATCACAAGCAATATATAATTATATAATATGGTCAGCCGCTACTCAGCGGGAATAAATCCAAACCAACAAATAAAATAGTAAATCATCCAAACTCCAATCAATAATTTTCATCAACTATGTAATATTGCTGGTTAACCTAAAAGGTGGGTTTAACTCATCGGAATTTCTCTTGTCACCGAGGCATTTCGTTTTGGAATTAAATCGAATGACGTCTAATTTTAGCCTAAATTTCAATTATCTTCAAATTCATCCAAACCAGTTTCATCGTGGAGCTTACGTCATCACGAGCGCAATGCCAAAATCTATGCCTCAATTGGATCTCATATGAGAGAGTTATTAATTAAACAATATTTCGATTTAAATAATATAATATTAAATCACTAATTACAACATTAATTACTAATCCACCTTTAATTATTCTTCCCATTCCTTAAACCTCTCCCTGTATACGCACAGAGAACTCAACAACGTGCAAACTTTCAATCAATCATTCCTCCCTTAATTCTCCATGAAATTCAAATCCATCTTCACCGATGCATCGCTCTACACGAGAGCAACCACCCCGACACCTTGAATTCGAAGCCGCACCTCCCCTATTTGTCGCGACCACTACCAGCCCTCCTCGTCGTACAAATGTAGCCCCCCATTCCAGTGAACTGCAACCCTCCAAAACACTACCCTAGGTGCTCTACAACATGCTAAGTCCGAATCCAATATCCATTTTGCAATTTGATGAGCATGATTTCCAAAAACTTAAACCATATTCTACTATGCATCGGCAATGGCTAGCCGAGCTCCATAACACAAAGTCGAGCACCCAAAACATGCATAGAAATGAAGACATCAGTCACACGATTCCAACGAGTCAAGTTTCGTGATTTTTAGTTTTGAACTGGATATGATTCTAATATTTGAAAATGAAGACCTTTGATTTTTTTGCTCATTAATATGAAAAGTGGAATGGAGGGATAATTGAAATGATGGGGTAAGGTTTTAAAAGCATGGGGGATATGGGCATGAATAGGAAGGGTAGGGTGGGATATGTTTTATATTATTTTAAGAAGAAAATATCTAGTTTTAAACGCCTGAAAGTCTCAAACTCCAATCGAGACGTGTCATCTGGCGTTCTATATGTAATACCCCTATTTTGAACACAATGGAACTAGTTTCGAGACCTGATTTGATCTTATACAAAAGATAGCTTTTTAAACCCATTTATATTATATTAATTTCTGAAATTAATTTATACACGTTTCGATCTCACACAACCAAACGATATGTCCAATTGCTACGAAAATCGACGGCATACAATAACTCACCATTACAGATTCAATGAAACTAGTTTCGTAGAAATATGAGATAGTGCCCCGGAAGGCTATTCTCACACGTTAATTAAAATGAATGTTTATTAAACCAAATTAATCACTTTTAAATCTAAATTAAAAGTTACTATCTTCATTCTTATTTATACCGAATTCAAATAAGATCTCTAAATAATTTTAATTCATATTAATCAAAGATTCGGTTATTTTAAATATTCCAATTATTTAAATTCACTATTCAAATAAATTCTATATTTGAAATTCAAGCTATTTTACTTGAAAACTAATATTTCATTACTTAAAATTTATTAAATATTTCAAAGTTAATTGACTAAAATTCTGGGTCGTTACAGTACAAAGACATGAAGTGCACATTTTGGTGGAAAAGCATGAAGAGGGACATATCCATTTATGTTAGCAAATGTGCTAATTGTCAACAAGTCAAGAGCGACCAACAGAAGATTGCAATATTACTTCAACCTCTAGAAATTCTAGCTTGGGAGTGGGATCAAATATCAATGGATTTCATTGATGGCTTACCTCGAACGAGGAAGGGAAATGAAGGTGTTTGGGTTATCATTGATCGATTAACCAAGAGTGCACACTTTATTCCAGTAAAGCTAGCAAGGACCGCTGCAAGCCTTATGGAGATATATATGAGGGAGATTGTCTGATTGCATGGAGTTCCAAGTAGTATAGTAAGCGATCGGGATCTAATCTTTACTAGCCAGTTCTGAGAAGCATTATAGACAACTTTGGTAACAAAGCTGAGTATAAGCACTGCATATCATCCTCAGATTAATGGACAAACAGAAAGAGTCAACCGCATTTTGAAAGATCTTCCGACGGCATGTATTCTAGACTTTGAAGGCTCATGGGAAAATTATCTAAATCTGACAGAGTCCTCCTATAACAACAACTATGAAGCCAGTATCGGCATGGCACTTTATGAAGCTTTATATGGTCATCCATGCAAGTCACCAGCATGTTGGAAAGAAACCGGAGATCGGTTAATACTTAGTACGGACATGATAAGAGAAGCCTTCGAGAAAGTTGGTATGATTAGAAGGAACTTAAAGGAAGCCCAAAGCAGGCAGAAGAGTTATGCAGATCAAAGGCGTAGAATTCTGGAATTCTCAGTTGGAGATTCTATCTTTTTCAAAGTCTATCCAATGAGAGGAGTGGTAAGGTTTGGAAGGGCTGGAAAGTTAGCATCTCGATATATTGGACCTTTTACATTATTGAATGAATCGGCCCACTATCTTATTGAGTGCAATTGCCAGAAAAGTTGTCAGGAGTGCACAACATTTTTCACGTATCTCTTTGCAGAACTCATATGCATGACCCAGAACAAGTCATAGAAATGACTACTCAGGAAGACTTAGAGGTGGAACCAAATTTGGAAGTTATTAGATGACCTGTTACAATTGTTGATTATTATGAGAAACGATTAAGGAGGAAGATGGTAAGGTTAGTCAAAGTTTAATGGAGTGGAGATGCTAAGGATTACACTTGGGAAATATATGATAGAATGAGGAAGGCATATCCTGAGTTTAGGATTGATGTATAGACTGTATAGATTGTATTGTCATAGTATACTCACTGCCTGTGGTGTAGTCACTTCTCAATGCTTTTGTATAATTTCATCATATGGAATATAATTTTCTTTTAGCTATCGTCTTCTTATCTTATATTTCGAGGATGAAATTCTTATAAGTTAGGGAGGGGGAAGAGAATGTAATGGCCCAAGATTCGATCACACCAAGATATAATATTTAATGGATTTTTAATATCCAAAAATAAGTTTTTATAACACAAATAATTTTATGTTAGATTTTAAGAAATATGTATACACAAAATAGGAACTTTTGCTTATATCGGTAAAAGTGACAAAAGTCAGTTTTCAGTGAAATAAAGTATTAATGATTAAATAAATTAGTTTAATTTTTAAATAAGGCCTTTTTATTATTAAATAACAATAAAAAAATTATTTTTATGTTCTGTTTACAAATATAAATAGTTTAACAAAAACATAAAGATGTGACCGGAAATCAGATTTTGATTCAAAATGGCTTAACGGTCCAAAGTTTTATTCAAATATCGCAACGAAGTTCAAACACTTTAAAACATACTAATTCACTTATTAATACATATATATAACATATATAAAATAATATTTACTTTAACAAATTTTAAAGTAAGAAAAGTAACATATTTTGGTAAACGTCAACAAAATCTCACCAAAACCAATGCAAATCATTTCCTTAAGCCAAGATTCCATCCAAATACATCTCTTAAGAGCTAAGGAAGTAAGCAAAGAGGACATGAAGTGATGTGAGCACATGGAACTACCTTGGGCCATGCAAAATGATGTGACAGGGAGGGGCAAAAGTGTAAAATACAAAGCGTAATCCTTAAGTAATTCAAGGTTATAAATACCCAAGCTTTCTTCTCATTTCTTCACACTTCATTCCATTCTTTTCTAAGGTTTTTGATTTTTCTTCCTTAGAGTTTTAACGGCTTGCATGCCTCTCTAAAAAATTCCAAAAGCGTAATGAAGTTATGGCAAAATTATCAACAAAAATATACCACTTATATTCAAGTTCAAGTTAGTAAGCTCCATTCATCTCTTCACCCAAGGCCTAGCCCATTAAGAGTCATCTCTACCTCTTTTTCATCTCAACTCCTAGGATAGCGGAGCTATAGCAGATTTCAAGAAGTTTCGGGAAGTAGTAGCGAAGTTATAGTTAAATCTGTAGTACAAAATTAGACCGGAAAGCAAATTTTTGGTGAGAAAACTCATCCTCTTCTCTACTTTTATTTTCTTTGATGTTATAACATGCTATTGTACTTATTGTATTGCTTGATATCATGTTTGGATGTTATATGGATGTTGAATGATTGTTTGGTTGATATCATAACAAGTCACGATAACTTACACATCGAAAAATCACAAAAGGAATCACTTCCTTATTTAAATTCAAAAGTGTATATGATTTTTTAACCTCTTTTAAAAACATGAGAAAATAGTTTTAAATGACTTAGAAATGTTTTAAAAGTATTTAACATGATTTTGGCTAAGATTTAAAAAGAGTTGAAAATCAACTAGAAATAGGCGCGTCATATAACGGTAATTCATGATTTCGCGCCACAAAAGTTAAATCCATTTATATGAAGGATTCAGAGTGAGAATTCATTGAAATAAGAATTTTCCAAACTCTTTGCACTATAGTTTTCAAATGCAAAAGAAAAATCAAGATTTTTAAAAGAATTTAAATTATGTTTAAATCAATTTTTCTGAAAAATCACGCTTTGACAGTTAAACGGCCAGAGTGGTAAAATCTTTAAATGATTGTTTTTAACATCTTAAAAATAGGTAATAAATTCCTAAAATTTATTTTAAATATATTAAAAGAGTTTTAAATAATAAATTTTGACTTTAAAAATGTAGAGAATATAATATGAGTTTTAGGGCTCCAAAATCACAATTCCTCCACTATATATCAACGAATTTTGGAAAATGATTTTTAAAACTTAGTTTTCTTTCCAAATTTTTTTTGAAATGATTTTTTAATAATGAAAGGAGTATGCGAAAATGACTAGTACATTTTTCCCGTCCATGAGATCTAGAAATGTAAAACAAGGTGTGCAACTAAGGTTAGGGATGGAGCAACCAGTGCCCTGAACTCACTTGGCCTATGTTTTCTCTTTCTAGACGAGGGGGTGAACAGATTGAATGGAAAGCCCGGATGTTCTAAAAAGATCCTATTTAAGTTTTTCCAAAAGAAAAGATACCGTTTAGAAATAATTTCCAAGGAATAAAAGAAAATGATTTAAAGAGAGGTTTAATAAATCCATATATGCTGAAATGAATTTAGAGACATATATATCTCTAAAAATACCGCTGAATGAAAACATTTCTTACTAATCACCCACATACTTAACATCTTTTTTTCGATAGTTGGATTCGAAGAGATCAGGATCAGATTTGGGTGATTCCTATCCAAAAACCACTGCGAACCAATTTACATTTTCTAAGTAAAATGTGTTGAAGATAAAGACAATAAGATGAAAATCTTCATGATGTAGGGCTACTTGTCACTAGACCCTTTAGGAAATTTCCATATCATATTATGGAGGCATTAGTGTTTTTTTGAAAATCTTCGATTTGCAAGGATTAATCGCTATTGATCCTAGGGGTGATTCCCAAACAGGATTGTAAGAGAAGTGCCTTCGGTTTGTTCTATTTTTGGGCAACTTGTATGGATGAATGTCTGGCATTGCATTTTAAAAATCACATTGATTTATCTCTATAAACGTATCATCTATTTGGTGGCGGTGAAGGCAACTTTTCTTAGCTTCCTATGACGTACGAGCTTAGGAGTTATGCATTTGTAGAAATCAATTGTGTGATTATGGAATGACAATGCGGCATTAAAAGTGGAAAGTTAATGTTCTATGTGAAAGGTAATCTTTACCTCAGGCCTTACACCCGGAAATGACTAAAACAAGGTAAATGCGACAAGGCTATGTGGTTCGCAACCATTAGGGTATGATGTTCCCCTTCTAGATAAATTCCACCCGCTATAACGTTCGGGTTTAAATTATTATGGTGTGTAACGACCCCGGATTTTTTTATATATTTAAATTGATAATTAATTTAGTTTTTGAATTAAAATTGTGAAATTAATCGATAAATTGATGCGAGTTTACCCGAGTTCAAATAAATTCTATGTTAAATCATCTAAAAATTTAAATGTTTTATATATATGTATATATGTGGATATATATGTATACGGGCATATATGAGTAAATTTGAATTTATATATATATGTATATGTATATTGGATTTGAATTTGAATTTCAAGTAAATTGTTTAAGAAATAAATATAACTGTAGATATTTGACACTAGTATAAAAATAAATAATTTTTAAAATTTAACAACAATTAAAATGGAAATTTATTTGTATTTTAAAGTGGCATTACAAAAGAAAAGAAAATAATATACACTCAAATACAAATAAAAATAAATAAACTATATAGTTTTATACAATGTAAAGTAAAATATAAATCTTAATATCATATTAATAAATCAATACAAAATAATACGAGTAGAATAGATACAAAAATAATAAAAGAAAAATAAAATAAAATAGAAGTTCATTTACATTATAAAGTAATGAAACAAGTTGTACATGAAATAAAACGAAATATATATATATATATATAGACATACAAGATAATAAAATTCAAGTTAGAAATACATATTTAATTTGGAAATAGAAATAGATATATATATGAGATGAATTAAAATTTAAAGTAACATATTAGAAAAATTCAAACAACATGTTAATAAATTTTGTAAAATAGAAAGTAAACATATTAACTGAAAAAAAATCAAACAACATGTAAAAAATAGAATCCATTGATATTATAAAGTAACAAGACAACAAAAATATAGATAAGTACGAACAAAAGCAAATGTAAATTTCTATGTAGCTTGCAAAAGAAGATATATGTTCATATATGTACATACGAAAGAAAAAAGAGGTAAGTATGTAGATTTGTACAATGGTAATTAATGCCATCATCTTTAGTACACAAGATAAATCTCATCAGCCTCCAAAACAAGAATACCTCTGTCCTATATTTGTACAAACCCGTATATCACCCTGTACAAATATTATTACTAGTAAACTCAATTTCTATCTATCAATCTTCATTCCAGTTTCATTCCTTGAAGCGGAGAAAACTTAAAGAAAATATCATTTAAACTCAAACAAACGTCAACTAAACAACAACACAAATTCAAATAAAAAAACCAGAGATCAAGGAAAAGAAAGAATTTCAACTTGAAACTTTCAAGAGCCTGTTCAAAAATCTGGAAAACTCTATTCTTCTTTCTGGAAAACGAGGTGAGTAAACTTTTGAATCTGGATTTTTAGCTTATTATTTGATAATCATGTTGAAGCAAAAAGTGATGAAGTATTGTATGCATGCAAGTATGTATAGTTATAAGTATGAGCAGAAAACAGACATGGTTCTCTGTTTTAAACATAACAGGTTTTTAAAAACCTGTTTGAAAATCCAAATTCTCCCCCCCCGGTTCTTGTTAAACTTTAGAATATAAACAAAAGTTGTTTGTTAGGTTATGAACTAAGTTTATAAAATTTATTTAAGTAGAAACAACTTATTAATGTCTCTGGAGATTTGTTTACAGGCAAACAAGAAATATTGTGATAAATTTGATTGTTATAAAATACTCATTCAAGTTCATAACCTAAATCTTCAATGAAAAATAGGATTTTTAAAACAAAAATCAAGATTTTTAGTAGTTGGATGGATGAGCATTTCAGTGTTGACTGGAAATTGGTTTTGGGGGAAATTCTGGTGATCGAGGAATTTTTTGATCTTGGGGTTGAAGTCATAGCTGGCTGGAAGGTTGTAGATCATTGGAAAAATGTTCGATGATTTTTTTATTCATCGTGGAAGGGGGACAGAGTTGATCTAGGGTTTTAAACCCATGAATAGCCGTGGTCGTAAAATGCATTGTTGCGTCGTCGTCGATGGGTCGGAGCTGATCGCACCGATGGCGATCGAAGCATTGAAGTCAGGCGAAGCTCTGACCGGAGTCGTGTGGTTTCTGGTGGCCTGTGGAGTCAGAGCGAGGCGTTCCTTTGACGATCAATTTTGTTCCAGTTTGGGTCACGAAGCCTAATCGTGAGATCGCCGTCGATTCGTGTTGCTGGATGGTCTGGAAGATCGAGTGGATGGTCGTCGACTTGTCGATGGTCGTAGCTTCGACCAAAGGTGATCGAACTAGTTGTGCACATACACACGTACATGAGAGTATCTAGATTTGGGAAGAAGGAATTTTACTCGAAGACGTACTCGAGATTGAACCAGGATCGACTCGAAGAAAATATAGGAAACGTGAAAGCTCGGGGGAAACCCGGGTTTGACACGAGAAAAGATAGATCTGGCTTGGGTTCTTTGTTATGATATTTAAGCTATGACAAGAGATAAGGTAAATCAAGGTTTTAAAACAAAAGAAATCTTGTTAACCTGTTTTAAAAACAACATTTTAGTAAACAAGTTATCAAATTTTAATTTTTGAAAAAGAATTTAGAAGTCAAAATGCTTTCAAATATGGTTTGAAAATGATAACTAAATCATTAATGAAAATGATGTTTTATCTTAAAGTTATTTAATGATTTGTAATCCATTAAAATTTTAAAATGATTAAGTGGTTAAATTAATAAGTTAATTAATTTATGATTTGAATTAATTAAGTTATTGAAGGTTTAAATAAATAAATTAAGGTTAAATTAATTTGTAATTAAGAATCATTAATTTGATAATTTTAGACTACAAATTAATAATTAGGAATTTATTTATCAAAGTAATTAAAGATTAATAAAGTTAATGTGGTAAATTTTAATTAATTAATTAAGTTCAATTAATTAAAGATAATGACTTGATATTGGGTTAAGTAAAATTACTTAATGTAATTAATGAAGTGTAATTACTTAGTGAAGTAATTAGTGGAAATTGCTGGATGTAATAAAAAGGGAAATTACTTAATGGATAGTAATTAAGGGATAATTACTTGAGGGAAGTAATTAGGTGATGATTACTCAGTGTAATTAAAGGATTAATCAATGTAATTAATTTGTGAATTAAGGATTATTAATTAAATATTAATTAATGATCGAAGTTGTTTAATCAAGTGATTAAGCAATAATTAATTTAAGAGTTATAGGATAAATTGACTTGGCAATCGATTGGAGAATAATTTATTTATTAAAGGTTAGTTGATTAACGAAAGTAATTAAGAAATTAATTGTTCATTGAAATTAATTAAGAATAATTAATTAAGGATTAATTATCAATTAAGGGTTAATTAATGATTAATTAAAGGGAAATTATTAAATGTTTTGTAATAAATGGATTAGCAATCTACCATGACTAGCAAATTATCCATAGAAATTAATCTGATTTAAATCAACCAGACAATTAACTGATCTTACTTATGAATGTTTGGGTTATATTGGATGGTTGAATTGTTTGATATCCCTGATATGTGATGCTTTGTGATATATCCTAATTTGTGTTGTGATCTGTAATTTATTTATCTGGGATGAATGTAATATATTATCTGTAATTTATATATATATCTGTGATCTGTGAATAAAAGATAAGCATTATAGTTATACCGCTTATTAACTATATTTCTGTATTTTGATCTGATTGATGATGATGTTGCACTATTGTGTTAAAACCCCTGGACCATTCTTTTACACACACAAATATGGATTTCACGAGGAAATCGGTTAAGTCACGGATGATTTAAATTTAATGTTTTTGAAATTGAAATTTTAATTTCAATTGATTTTGGAAATGGATTTGGGTTAAACGTTAAAGCTTTTGAAAAGGAGTTTTAAGATAAAAGTTATTTTAAATAACTTGGTAAAGTTTTTCAATTTAAATAATTTAATTTGAATTCAAAATTTGGAATTGAATTCTATGTTTGGAAATTTTGGTTAAGATGTTATAAATGTGTTTATATGAATTTAAACCATTTTAAAAGTATGGTTTTGAGAATTCGAATTTAACCCAAAGAATCTAACTTGTATAAATGAATCAGATTTTCCGAAATGAAAACTATTTGTTTTCAAATAATAGAAGCTTTCATATAAGAAATGAAATTCCAATTTAATTAAAGGAATTTCAAGTTTGAATTGGAAATAGTTTTCCGAGTTATGAATAAATCTTTGTGAAAGATTGTTGAACTTTGTTTTGAAATTGAAATGGAATTGTTTTGAAAGCTATCAATTAAATCTTTGTTTTAAAGATTTGACGAGTTAATCCAAATTGTAATAGAAATTGATTTGGAAAATCTATGAATAGATCTTTGTGAAACCGGGTGAACTGTGTGAATTGAATCCTTTTGTTTAAAAAGATTAAAATGGTAATGTGTTTAAACCATTTGAAAGAGAAGCTTTGGGTAATAAGTTGTGACTTAACTGAAATCCCAATATCCATATGATTTTAAATATGCGCTCGTTATTTAGTTTAGCCGAGAGAGGACCTTTGTGTCATATAACCCATTCCGAATAATGATACGTCGTATATGGATTGCATTTGAAGACCGGTGGTGAAGACCGGATATTTTCGAAAACGAAAGGACAACTCGTCGAATGTCTCTGCATCGACTGGTCCCCGGTATAGAGAGATTTTAGCACCCTTTGTGATGGGAAGTCCGGACGTGATTAGAAATTATCCAGATTTGCAAGGGCTTCTTCGGAAGTGCCTTCGGTTCTGTTCGAACCCGGAACAGACTTGTATGGTTGTATGTCTGACACTACACTTTGAGATATAAAGCTGATTTCTTTCAAATACATTTCTGTTTGGTGGCAGAGATTTATTCTCTTAGCTTAACACCCTTCTCTGAGACGTACGAGCTCAGAGGTTATGTAGTTGAAGGTTATCAGTGATATACTCCCAAATTGGTAGTGTGGCATGCTGAGTGCTGCTGCGTGTTGTTGATCAAAGCATGGCTTTCGTGTAAAGCGTAGCTTTTTGGACGATACCTCATCGAGCCTCACAAACCGGTAATGGTCGATACAGGAAAGATGCGGCAAGGTTTCAGGGGTAGCTCCCCTAGGGTATGTCCATTCCTTCTGGAAAAAGGTGGTATCATGGTATGGAGCCCAGATATTTACCTATGTGGTTGCTCCAATCTCATTTACTCTGTGTGATTGTTGCTTTGTGATCGAGACGTCTCGGATAAAGGTCCCAAAGGGCCGGGGGTGGAATATCTCAGGTTTACTACCCGGGAAGGGGGTAACCGGCCTTGTATTGGTAGAGAGCCAGGTGGTTCTCGGGGCGTCCCTCCAGAGGCGTTCCCATGTGGCATAGGAAGTTCCTTAGCCTGACCATTTGTTGGAAAATCCAAAGAAACAATACGAGCCTTGTACGGTTTTAGTTGTATAACCTGCTATGGAATGTGGCGGTAACCTGCTATTAAACATAGTAGCTATAGTAGGCATACAATAATGGTTGTATGCTGGCTAAGATTAATATTATATTTTCGAAATGATTTTGTACACTATGCACTAGTAATAATATCAAAAGAGTTTTTCTTGCGTAGTAAGCATGTTTGACTATCATAAGGAGAAATCTCTTCCAATTCTGCGTTTGCATTGTGTGTGTGGCGGGAGGCCTTATGGTAGTTTCATTTTCCAAAAAGCATTGCGGATTTCATGTTTAAAATTATTTTGTTGTTTGTTTTAAAGATAAACTGTTTTGTTTGCTCATACCAGTCCCATGAGTGACCTGGAGTTTATTGTTCCCTTCCTAAATTCTGGGTGCCCATAATTTTCCACACGGGCAGTCTAGATTTGGGTTTCTTTTTCAGATAGTCAGGTTTAGTGGATTACCTGGAGCTAGTTCAGTGTCTGGAGATCACGACTGACATTGCTTACCTTTGTCTTACGTGATGATGGTTCGAGCTTGATATTGGAGTGGTTGGACTAAGCCTCTCTGACTGATCATTTGGAGTTATCACTTCTGTTATTTCCGCTGTAGCATTGTATCATATCTCTGATATTGCTGTGTATTATTGATATCGTTGTTGTATATCATATTCTAGATATTGTATCATTTGTGATGTATATGATATCATTCATTTCTTTCTTCCGCTGTGTTGTTATATTTACTGTGTTATAAGCTCCGACACGAGTCGAATTTCAACGATTGAATCCGCGGCATTCGAGTACAAGTGAAGTACGGGTGCCGATTTTCGAACGCTGAAATTTGGAACGTGACATTTTGGTATCAGAGCTAAGGTTGAACTTTAGCTCAGGAGTATAACACATTAAGTAGCTCATTAGAGATAGGGTGAAGTATACCCTAGAATGAGTAATCCCTAAGATATCTGTCTGTACGCCTCAGTAAATTCTCTTATTATCCATTGATAGTAAGTATGAGTGCAAGAAGAGGATGAAATAGGGGACAGGGAAATACAACTATAAATGGTCAATACCCTGTAACAACAAGGAAACAATCTTTTCTCTATCAATCTCTTTTGTTCAGCATCTCTTCCCAATTCTTTGATAGTTCTTGGTAGATCCAAGAAGAAGATTCGATATATTAAAAGGGGACATAAACTCCAAAAAGGTCAGAATTGTTTGCTTGGATGTATTGGTTGCTTTATTGCTTTGGTTCCTGTGGTTGATAAGTATACTTTAATTTCTAAACTAAAAGTTTTGAAATTGTATTCATATATCTATCTATTCTTTGGGTCCCAATATATTCTACGAATGGTTAGTTATCCCTTTGAACTAACCAATGCCACTGCATATTTCGTAGATCTGGATAACCCGAGTATCTTGTGGAAAATTACAAAGATTTGTTCTTGTATCTATTATTGATATTCTGATTTGGTAAGCCAAATGCAGAATAGATATTCAGTTGATTTGATGAAATATTCTTCATCTATCTGTGTGTCTCCTTGGCAAATTTCGAGGACGAAATTCTTTTAAGGGGGGAAGGTTGTAACGACCCCAGACTTTTTATATATTTAAATTGATAATTAATTTAGTTTTTGAATTAAAATTGTGAAATTAATCGATAAATTGATGTGAGTTTCCCCGAGTTCAAATAAATTCTACGTTAAATCATCTAAAAATTTAAATGTTGTATATATATGTATATATGTGGATATATATGTATACGTGCATATATGAGTAAATTTGAATTTATATATATATATATGTATATTGGATTTGAATTTTAATTTCAAGTAAATGGTTTAAGAAATAAATATAACTGTAGATATTTGATACTAGTATAAAAATAAATAATTTTTAAAATTTAACAACAATTAAAATGGAAATTTATTTGTATTTTAAAGTGGCATTACAAAAGAAAAGAAAATAATATACATTCAAATACAAATAAAAATAAATAAACTATACAGTTTTATACAATGTAAAGTAAAATATAAATCTTAATATCATATTAATAAATCAATACAAAATAATACGAGTAGAATAGATACAAAAATAATAAAAGAAAAATAAAATAAAATACAAGTTCATTTACATTATAAAGTAATGAAACAAGTTGTACATGAAATAAAACGAAATATATATATATATATATATATATATATATAGACATACAAGATAATAAAATCAAGTTAGAAATACATATTTAATTTGGAAATAGAAATAGATATATACATGAGATGAATTAAAAAAAGTAACATATTAGAAAAATTCAAACAACATGTTAATAAATTTTGTAAAATAGAAAGTAAACATATTAACTGAAAAAAATCAAACAACATGTAAAAATAGAATCCATTGATATTATAAAGTAACAAGACAACAAAAATATAGATAAGTATGAACAAAAGCAAATGTAAATTTTTATGTAGCTTGCAAAAGAAGATATATGTTCATATATGTACATACGAAAGAAAAAAGAGGTAAGTATGCAGATTTGTACAATGGTAATTAATGCCATCATCTTTAGTACACAAGATAAATCTCATCAGCCTCCAAAACAAGAATATCTCTGTCCTATATTTGTACAAAACCGTATATCAACCTGTACAAATATTATTACTAGTAAACTCAATTTCTATCTATCAATCTTCATTCCAGTTTCGTTCCTTGAAGCTGAGAAAACTTAAAGAAAATATCATTTAAACTCAAACAAACTTCAACTAAACAACAACACAAATTCAAATAAAAAAACCAGAGATCAAGGAAAAGAAAGAATTTCAACTTGCAACTTTCAAGAGCCTGTTCAAAAATCTGGAAAACTCTATTCTTCTTTCTGGAAAATGAAGTGAGTAAACTTTTGAATCTGGATTTTTAGCTTATTATTTGATAATCATGTTGAACCAAAAAGTGATGAAGTATTGTATGCATGCAAGTATGTATAGATATAAGTATGTTATCCCAACTTTTGGCAAAGCCGAGATACCCAAAGATTAACTGAAAATCAATGATTATTAGTCATGAACATCGATTGTGCATCGCAGGTTCACCATGGATATCGATGAATTTTGTCCGAGTCCGGATCGGGCTGGAATTGATAAGACATGTCAAGCAAGGTCAGATGAAGCAACGTTCGAAGTTTCGAGTCAATCCGAGTTCGTATGCTCAAGATATCGCCAAAAGGAAATGGATGAAATAGGCTAGGCTCGAATCCATGAGGAAAGGTTGACTCGAATCGATCAGAAGAGCATTGCGTCGAATCCATCATGTTCGACTCCGTCTACTTCGAATCCATCATCCCTACATCACTTCGAATCCACGAGAAGCACCCTTGCTTCGACTCCATCAGCGCATAGTACTTCGAATCCATTGAGCCACTTCGCCTCGCAACCTTCAGGATGAACACCTTCGTATCCATCTGGGCTCGATGGTTCGAATCCAGCACTCGAGCCCATGAAGACCTCTCGCTTCATACCCATCAGGTACTTGCTTCGAATCGATTCAAGGCTGGCGTGTTCGAATCGATTAAGTGCCTTCCTTCGAATCCATCGAGTCAAGGCAGCGAAGTCTCCGGGACGACTCGATCTAACTAGCGGCGAAAGCGGATCGATGCAAGGTTTGCGCTCCACATCACCATCTTCACGTGCAGGAGGATCGACTCGAACGAATCGATTCGAGCATATCGATTCGAACGACTCCAGGAAGCAAAAATCTGCAACCTTGAATCGATCATAACTTGAGATCTACACATCCAAATGCTATGAAATTTTCACAGAAGCTTCAACACATGATGAAGAATGTTCACACCAAATTTCAGCTTGATTGGGCAATTTCTTGATCGATTCGAACCAAGGGTCGAATCGATCCCAAAGTGGGCCCGGGACTCCAGATTTCGGCCATGTGGGCCTCCCCACGTGCCAGAACTGGTCTTCCCTCATTTTAGGCGAAATATCAGCCTTCTACACCTATAAATAGAGCCCCTGGTCATTCAGAAAAGGGGTCGGACAATTCTTAGAGCTAAAGAGCGCCCAGATTCTGCCAGATTCACTCCGGATCACCATTGCTGCCTTAGATTCAGACTTAGTTCAGCAAATCAGTTGTAATACAACATACGAAATTGTAATCTTCAAGCATCGAGCAATAAAATCATAAAAACCTTGAAGTGGACGTAGGCCGGAGATAGCCGAACCACTATAAATTGTGTGTCACTGTTCATTATTTCTTGACTGTTACTTGTACTTGCTTAGATCTGTGATTTGTGTGTGAATACTGTTGATTCGTATTCATACGCTGGTGCTTTCACTACACTTGGGGTTTGTGACCATTTTTGGTGCAAACACTTTGGTGCTTTCACTGAGAACAACTAGCACCCGCTACACCAAATTCAAAATTTAGATTTGGAATTTTAAGGATTCAGATCTGACTCTACAATGACTCGACAAACTAGACAAAGAACTGAGAGGAGCCAACAGGCAGGAAGTCAAGAGGCATCCTCTGGTGCTGGAGAAGAACCAGCTTCGATCTACATCACTAGAGACGAAATGGAGACCATGACCAACCTGATGCACGAAAGAATAATGAAGAGCCAACAAGAGATGCTGCAGAACTTCTTCGAACAGATGAGAGCTGCAAGGACGCAGAACCTTGGACCAACTATAGCGGCTGTGAATATGGAACCCAGCGGAGGACAGAATGCAGAACCAGCAGGCAATCAACAAGGGCTTGGGGGCAGGCCCGCAGGATCCAACGCAGAAGTACCTCTGGAAGGAGCTCAGCCGGCTAGGGCCAACCCAAATGCTACCGAGCCGCCCGAAGAGTACGTACCAGAATTTCCTACAAGACTCGGAGGGCAAGACAGAGACATGACAAGGGGGCAACCCCTAGATGGAGATGAAAGAATGATCGGCCTAGTGAGACGACTCATGAGAGGAGGATTTTTAGGAGGAGGATTGGAAGAAGTTAGTCGGAGTCCATTCGCTCCGAATATCAGGAATGCAAGGAACCCTCCGAAGTTCAAACTACCAACGCTGAATCCTTATGACGGAAAGTCAGACCCGACCATGCATATCACCAGATATATCAGACACATGGAAGTGCTGGGAGCATCCGAGGAAGTGATGGCACGATGTTTCCCCTTATTCTTATCAGATTTGGCTGCGCTTTGGTTTAGGCAGCTAGAAACCGGATCAATCAGGACATGGGGCGAGCTTGTGGATTGCTTCATGAAGCAGTTTAGGGTCCACGTGACGCGACCTAAGAGCGTGATGACTTTGGCATCAATAAAACAAAGGACCGGAGAGTCCATAAAAGATTTTTTGTTACGATTTAATGCGACGGTAACTTCTGTAGATCGCCCGGACCCATCGATGATTTTGATGGCGGCAGTAGCAGGAGTTGGAGAAGGCACCGAATTCAAAGACTCTTTGACTAAAGATCCACCGCAAGATCTTGGAGAGTTTTTCCATGAAGCTGAAAAATTCATTCGATTAGAGGAATCACGAGCCGAGAGGCAGGAAATAAATGTTGCACAAGGCGAAGGAGCCGCCAGGGAACAGTCCAGGGCAGACAAAGGAAAGAGAAAGCAGGATGACGCACATGATGTTCCTGATAAACGGAAGAAATTCCGAGAGCCCAGATTCAGGCAATACACAGATTTGGTGGCAGGACTGGAACGAATTTACACTGAAACTCGGGGGCAACTCCCATATCGAAAACCACCTAGGAGAGATCCCACGGAGCGGGAACGCAGGACCGGAAAATACTGCCTATTCCATGAGCTGGATGGGCACACTACCGATGAATGCCGCCACCTGAAGGATGAGGTGGAAGAACATGCCAGGAGTGGTAGATTGCCACAATATGTCAGAGAACGCACGACGGCGGTTAGACCCGAACAACTACCACCTCAACCAAACAGGAATGATCCTGGATCGGGATCACGACTCGTCATCAACTGATTGTGATGGCAAGGGCCAAGTTCAAGATTTGGACTCTGGTCGATTAGTTTTCTTAGATTTGATTTCCAAAATAAAACGGCTATCCCACTTACTCATGTACGGGAACCGGAGAGATCCCTAGGCATGCTCTGAGATGGAAATAGACCGCTCCGCCCGGAGAGGCATTATCTTGTTTTTCCTGGTGTTTGAGATTGAACATCTAGGATTTGAATTTAATAAAGAAACACTTATTAAAATAAACCTTTGACCGGAGAGTTAAAGGATAAACATTAAATGTCAATATAAACATGATCGCTTTATGATCCTACCCGGAGAGGTAGGATCCGGAGTGCAAGAAGTGAGTTGCTTCGCCGGAGAGCGACAGGATCAACTCACTTAAGCATCGTTTCCTATTCACCGGAGAGTGATTGGATCAGGATTCGATAAGAGCTCGGAGAGGCTATGATCGGCCCACGATTTAGGCCATGACATCGCTTAATGTTCAGATACACTGAACCGGAGTGCAAGAGGTGAGTCGCTTCGCCGGAGAGCGACAGGATTGACTCACTTAACGTTGTTTCCCCTTCACCGGAGAGTGACAGGATGGGATCCAGCATGAGCCCGGGGAGGCTATGATCGGCCCACGATTTAGGCCATGACATCGCTTAATGTTCAGATACACTGAACCGGAGTGCAAGAGGTGAGTCGCTTCGCCGGAGAGCGACAGGATTGACTCACTTAACGTTGTTTCCCCTTCACCGGAGAGTGACAGGATGGGATCCAGCATGAGCCCGGAGAGGCTATGATCGGCCCACGATTTAGGCCATGGCATCGCTTAATGTTCAGATACACTGAACCGGAGTGCAGGAGGTGAGTCGCTTCGCCGGAGAGCGACAGGATTGACTCACTTAACGTTGTTTCCCCTTCACCGGAGAGTGACAGGATGGGATCCAACATGAGCCCGGAGAGGCTATGATCAGTCAAGAACGACCAAGACATCGCTATACGCCCTAGCTGGGGCCAGAGTGCAAGGGATAGAAAGCAACACCGGAGTGCAATAGGATCTTTCTATTCGATCGCTAAATCTAGAATGGGTTTGACAAGGGTCCGGAGTGACCATCGATAGTACGGAGAGACCATAGAATTTCATTCTTAACTTCCACTGGAAAAAATTGATAACAATTCGGCTTCGAACAGCCATGGACTTGATTGAAAATGCTATAAGCTACGAGTAAAACATGAACTCACTACAACCAACTTAAGACTGATCAAAACACGCCTTTTACCAAAAAGGCATGTTTTGGGGGGCAAAATGTTATCCCAACTTTTGGCAAAGCCGAGATACCCAAAGATTAACTGAAAATCAATGATTATTAGTCATGAACATCGATTGTGCATCGCAGGTTCACCATGGATATCGATGAATTTTGTCCGAGTCCGGATCGGGCTGGAATTGATAAGACATGTCAAGCAAGGTCAGATGAAGCAACGTTCGAAGTTTCGAGTCAATCCGAGTTCGTATGCTCAAGATATCGCCAAAAGGAAATGGATGAAATAGGCTAGGCTCGAATCCATGAGGAAAGGTTGACTCGAATCGATCAGAAGAGCATTGCGTCGAATCCATCATGTTCGACTCCGTCTACTTCGAATCCATCATCCCTACATCACTTCGAATCCACGAGAAGCACCCTTGCTTCGACTCCATCAGCGCATAGTACTTCGAATCCATTGAGCCACTTCGCCTCGCAACCTTCAGGATGAACACCTTCGTATCCATCTGGGCTCGATGGTTCGAATCCAGCACTCGAGCCCATGAAGACCTCTCGCTTCATACCCATCAGGTACTTGCTTCGAATCGATTCAAGGCTGGCGTGTTCGAATCGATTAAGTGCCTTCCTTCGAATCCATCGAGTCAAGGCAGCGAAGTCTCCGGGACGACTCGATCTAACTAGCGGCGAAAGCGGATCGATGCAAGGTTTGCGCTCCACATCACCATCTTCACGTGCAGGAGGATCGACTCGAACGAATCGATTCGAGCATATCGATTCGAACGACTCCAGGAAGCAAAAATCTGCAACCTTGAATCGATCATAACTTGAGATCTACACATCCAAATGCTATGAAATTTTCACAGAAGCTTCAACACATGATGAAGAATGTTCACACCAAATTTCAGCTTGATTGGGCAATTTCTTGATCGATTCGAACCAAGGGTCGAATCGATCCCAAAGTGGGCCCGGGACTCCAGATTTCGGCCATGTGGGCCTCCCCACGTGCCAGAACTGGTCTTCCCTCATTTTAGGCGAAATATCAGCCTTCTACACCTATAAATAGAGCCCCTGGTCATTCAGAAAAGGGGTCGGACAATTCTTAGAGCTAAAGAGCGCCCAGATTCTGCCAGATTCACTCCGGATCACCATTGCTGCCTTAGATTCAGACTTAGTTCAGCAAATCAGTTGTAATACAACATACGAAATTGTAATCTTCAAGCATCGAGCAATAAAATCATAAAAACCTTGAAGTGGACGTAGGCTGGAGATAGCCGAACCACTATAAATTGTGTGTCACTGTTCATTATTTCTTGACTGTTACTTGTACTTGCTTAGATCTGTGATTTGTGTGTGAATACTGTTGATTCGTATTCATACGCTGGTGCTTTCACTACACTTGGGGTTTGTGACCATTTTTGGTGCAAACAAAGTATGAGCAGAAAACAGACATGGTTCTCTGTTTTAAAAATAACAGGTTTTTAAAACCTGTTTGAAAATCCAAATTCTTCCCCCCGATTCTTGTTAAACTTTAGAATATAAACAAAAGTTGTTTGTTAGGTTATGAACTAAGTTTATAAAATTTATTTAAGTAGAAACAACTTATTAATGTCTTTGGATATTTGTTTACAGGCAAACAATAAATATTGTGATAAATTTGATTGTTATAAAATACTCATTCAAGTTCATAACCTAAATCTTCAATGAAAAATAGGATTTTTAAAACAAAAATAAAGATTTTTAGTAGTTGGATGGATGAGCATTTCAGTGTTGACTGGAAATTGGTTTTGGGGGAAATTCTAGTGATCGAGGAATTTTTAGATCTCGGGGTTGAAGTCATAGCCGGCTGGAAGGTTGTAGATCATTGGAAAAATGTTCGATGATTTTTTTATTCATCGTGGAAAGGGGACAGAGTTGATCTAGGGTTTTAAACCCATGAATGGTCGTGGTCGGAAAATGCATTGCTGCGTCGTCGTCGATGGGTCGGAGCTGATCGCACCGATGGCGATCGAAGCATTGAAGTCAGGCGAAGCTCTGACCGGAGTCGTGTGGTTTCTGGTGGCCTGTGGAGTCAGAGCGAGGCATTCCTTTGACGATCATTTTTGTTCCAGTTTGGGTCACGTAGCCTAATCGTGAGATCGTCGTCGATTCGTGTTGCTGGATGGTCTGGAAGATCGAGTGGATGGTCGTCGACTTGTCGATGGTCGTAGCTTCGACCAAAGGTGATCGAACTAGTTGTGCACATACACACGTACATGAGAGTATCTGGATTTAGGAAGAAGGAATTTTACTCGAAGACGTACTCGAGATTGAACCAGGATCGACTCGAAGAAAATATAGGAAACGTGAAAGCTTAGGGGAAACCCGGGTTTGACACGAGAAAAGATAGATCTGGCTCGGGTTCTTCGTTATGATATTTAAGCTATGACAAGAGATAAGGTAAATCAAGGTTTTAAAACAAAAGAAATCTTGTTAACCTGTTTTAAAAACAAAATTTTAGTAAACAGGTTATCAAATTTTAATTTTTGAAAAAGAATTTAGAAGTCAAAATGCTTTCAAATATGGTTTGAAAATGATAATTAAATCATTAATGAAAATAATGTTTTATCTTAAAGTTAATTAATGATTTGTAATCCGTTTAAATTTTAAAATTATTAAGTGGTTAAATTAATAAGTTAATTAATTTATGATTTGAATTAATTAAGTTATTGAAGGTTAAATAAATTAAGGTTAAATTAATTTGTAATTAAGAATCATTAATTTGATAATTTTAGACTACAAATTAATAATTAGGAATTTATTTATCAAAGTAATTAAAGATTAATTAAGTTAATGTGGTAAATTTTAATTAATTAATTAAGTTCAATTAATTAAAGATAATGACTTGATATTGGGTTAAGTAAAATTACTTAATGTAATTAATGAAGTGTAATTACTTAGTGAAGTAATTAGTGGAAATTGCTGGATGTAATAAAAAGGGAAATTACTTAATGGATAGTAATTAAAGGATAATTACTTGAGGGAAGTAATTAGGTGATGATTACTCAGTGTAATTAAAGGATTAATCAATGTAATTAATTTGTGAATTAAGGATTATTAATTAAATATTAATTAATGATCGAAGTTGTTTAATCAAGTGATTAAGCAATAATTAATTTAAGAGTTATAGGATAAATTGACTTGGCAATTGATTGGAGAATAATTTATTTATTAAAGGTTAGTTGATTAACGAAAGTAATTAAGAAATTAATTGTTCATTGAAATTAATTAAGAATAATTAATTAAGGATTAATTATCAATTAAGGGTTAATTAATGATTAATCAAAGGGAAATTATTAAATGTTTTGTAATAAATGGATTAGCAATCTACCATGACTAGCAAATTATCCATAGAAATTAATCTGATTTAAATCAATCAGACAATTAACTGATCTTACTTATGAATGTTTGGGTTATATTGGATGGTTGAATTGTTTGATATCCCTGATATGTGATGCTTTGTGATATATCCTAATTTGTGTTGTGATCTGTAATTTATTTATCTGGGATGGATGTAACATATTATCTGTAATTTATATATATATCTGTGATCTGTGAATAAAAGATAAGCGTTATAGTTATACCGCTTATCAACTATATTTCTGTATTTTGATCTGATTGATGATGATGTTGCACTATTGTGTTAAAACCCCTGGACCACACTTTTACACACACAAATATGGATTTCACGAGGAAATCGGTTAAGTCACAGATGATTTAAATTTAATGTTTTTGAAATTGAAATTTTAATTTCAATTGATTTTGGAAATGGATTTGGGTTAAACGTTAAAGCTTTTGAAAAGGAGTTTTAAGATAAAAGTTATTTTAAATAACTTGGTAAAGTTTTTCAATTTAAATAATTTAATTTGAATTTGAATTCAAAATTTGGAATTGAATTCTATGTTTGGAAATTTTGGTTAAGATGTTATAAATGTGTTTATATGAATTTAAACCATTTTAAAAGTATGGTTTTGAGAATTCGAATTTAACCCAAAGAATCTAAATTGTATAAATGAATCAGATTTTCCGAAATGAAAACTATTTGTTTTCAAATAATAGAAGCTTTCATATAAGAAATGAAATTCCAATTTAATTAAAGGAATTTCAAGTTTGAATTGGAAATAGTTTTCCGAGTTATGAATAAATCTTTGTGAAAGATTGTTGAACTTTGTTTTGAAATTAAAATGTAATTGTTTTGAAAGCTATCAATTAAATCTTTGTTTTAAAGATTGGACGAGTTAATCCAAATTGAAATAGAAATTGATTTGGAAAATCTATGAATAGATCTTTGTGAAACCGGGTGAATTGTGTGAATTGAATCCTTTTGTTTAAAAAGATTAAAATGGTAATGTGTTTAAACCATTTGAAAGAGAAGCTTTGGGTAATAAGTTGTGACTTAACTGAAATCCAATATCCATATGATTTTAAATATGCGCTCGTTATTCGGTTTAGCAGGGAAAGGACCTTTGTGTCATATAACCCATTCCAAATAATGATACGTCGTATATTGATTGCATTTGAAGACCGGTGGTGAAGACCGGATATTTTCGAAAACGAAAGGACAACTCGTCGAATGTCTCTGCATCGACCGGTCCCCGGTAAAGAGATTTTAGCACCCTTTGTGATGGGAAGTCCGGACGTGATTAGAAATTATCCGAATTTGCAAGGGCTTCTTCGGAAGTGCCTTCGGTTCTGTTCGAACCCGGAACAGACTTGTATGGTTGTATGTCTAACACTACACTTTGAGATATAAAGCTGATTTCTTTCAAATACATTTTTGTTTGGTAGCGGAGATTTATTCTCTTAGCTTAACACCCTTCTCTGAGACGTACGAGCTCAAAGGTTATGTAGTTGAAGGTTATCAGTGATATACTCCCAAATTGGTAGTGTGGCATGCTGAGTGCTGCTGTGTGTTATTGATCAAAGCATGGCTTTCGTGTAAAACGTAGCTTTGTGGACAATACCTCATCGAGCCTCACAAACCGGTAATGGTCGAAACAGGAAAGATGCGGCAAGGTTTCAGGGGTAGCTCCCCTAGGGTGTGTCCATTCCTTCTGGAAAAAGGTGGTATCATGGTATGGAGCCCAGATATTTACCTATGTGGTTGGTCCAATCTCATTTACTCTGTGTGATTGTTGCTTTGTGATTGAGACATCTCGGATAAAGCTCCCAAAGGACCGGGGGTGGAATATCTCAGGTTTACTACCCGGGAAGGGGGTAACCGACCTTGTGTTGGCTGAGAGCCAGGTGGTTCTCGGGGCGTCCCTCCAGAGGCATTCCCATGTGGCATAGGAAGTTCCTTAGCCTGACCATTTGTTGGAAAATCCAAAGAAACAATACGAGCCTTGTACGGTTTTAGTTGTATAACCTGCTATGGAATGTGGCGTTAACCTGCTATTGAACGTAGTAGCTATAGTAGGCATACAATAATGGTTGTATGCTGGCTAAGATTAATATTATATTTTCGAAATGATTTTGTACACAATGCACTAGTAATAATATCAAAGAGTTTTTCTTGCGTAGTAAGCATGTTTGACTATCATAAGGAGAAATCTCCTCCAATTCTGCGTTTGCATTGTGTGTGTGGCGGGAGGCCTTATGGTAGTTTCATTTTCCAAAAAGCATTGCGGATTTCAATGTTTAAAATTCTTTTGTTGTTTGTTTTAAAGATAAACTGTTTTGTTTTCTCATACCAATCCCATGACTGACCCGGAGTTTATTGTTCCCTTCCTAAACTCTGGGTGCCCATAATTTTCCACACGGGCAGTCTAGAGTTGGGTTTTTTTTCCAGATAGTCAGGTTTAATGGATTATCTGGAGCTAGTTCAGTGTCTGGAGATCACGACTGACATTGCTTACCTTTTTCTTACGTGATGATGGTTCGAGCTTGATATTTGATTGGTTGGACTCAGCCTCTCTGACTGATCATTTGGAGTTATCACTTCTGTTATTTCCGCTGTAGCATTGTATCATATCTCTGATATTGCTGTGTATTATTGATATCATTGTTGTATATCATATTCTGGATATTGTATCATTTGTGATGTATATGATATCATTCATTTCTTTCTTCCGCTGTGTTGTTATACTTACTGTGTTATAAGCTCCGGCACGAGTCGAATTTCAACGATTGAATCTGCGGCATTCGAGTACAAGTGAAGTACGGGTGCCGATTTTCGAACGCTGAAATTTGGAACGTGACATGGTGTATGCTAAGAGACGTCTCGAATAGGTTGGTAACAATAGAGGTGATGACATATTCGGTACTATCTAGTTAGTGGTAGGCCGGTCTTGTGTTGGTAGAGGACCATCAGTTTGGCCTCGGTACATTCCTCTAGAGATGTACTGTCAGAAGGTAGTCCCTTACCTGGTCATTCAGAAGGTAGAGCCTAGTATGTTGGAATTTAATAACGGCAACAATTTCGGCTATTTGAATATATTTACTTAAAAAGTGTTTTCAAAAAATGTCATTAAAAATAATATCAAATGATTTTACGTGGCAAATGTTTTGGTTATCATAAAGGAAAAAACTCTTCTGTGTTTATGTGCAGTGTGATCTTATGAGATACCTTTGATTTCAAAAGTATACGCTCTTTTAAGTTTTCTCACATCAGTCCCATGACTTACCAAGAGTTTATTTTCTTTTCCCTTAAACTCTGGGTGCCCTATTTTTCTGGGCAGCCAAGTAGTCGGGACCATTTTAGGAGCATTTTGGTGAAGCATTTTGGGAGGAGTTTTTAGAGTATGATTTTCGACTTCCGAAAATCGACATTAATACGTCCACTGTATCAACTGCCGAGCAATCGAATGCCGGAAAACTGAATTGTTATGGAGAAAAAGAAAAGGTAGAAGAAGACAGAAGAAGAAGAAAGAAGAAGCAATAGAAAAACACAGAACAAAATCAAAATCTCACATTCGCAGCGGAACAACATATAATAGATCAAAGAATAATCTTTAAATCAAAGAACTATATCATTTTATACATTACATCATCATCAGAGTTTACAACAACAATATACAACACAACTGGACAGTTATACAAACTTGTCCTCATACAGAATACACAACGGAATAAATAATATCATATACAAGTGATACGCCTCACCATCCAGCTCGCCACTGAGCTCCACAGCATCTCCTGAATTCAGAATGACTTGATAACCTGACTCTAGACTGCCCGTGTGGAAATTGGTGGGCACCTAGAGTTTACGAAAGAAACAATAAACTCCAGGTCAGTCATGGTGACTGGTGTGAGAACTAAAACAGTTATTTATCTTTAAAACAACAACAACAACAAAGGAAGTGGAAAATATCCGCAATGCTTTTGGAAAATGAAACTACCATAAGACCTCCCGCCACACACACAATGCAAACGTAGAATTGGAGGAGATTTCTTCTTATGATAGTCAAACATGCTTACTATGCAAAATCATTCAATATTATTATCATTAGTGCATAGTGCAGAAAACATTTCGAAAGTATAATATTAATCTTAGCTAACATAGGCATTTCGCACTATGCCTACTATAGCTACTATGTTCAATAGCAAGTTACCGCCACATTCCATAGCAGGTTATACAACTAAAACCGTACAAGGTTCGTATTGTTTCTTTGGATTTCCAACAAATGGTCAGGCTAAGGAACTTCCTATGCCACATGGGATCGCCTCTGGATGGACGTCCCGAGAACTAACTAGCTCTCTGCCAACACAAGGCCGGGTTACCTTTGACACCAGGTAACTACTACACGAATATGCCACCCCCCGGTCCTTTGGGACCTTTATCCGAGGCGCCTCGATCAAACAACAATCACATAGTAAATGAGATTGGAGTATCCACATAGGTTAAATACCAGGGCTCCATACCTGATACCACCCTTTTCCAGAAGGAAATGACATACCCTAAAGGGAGCGACCCTCATAACCTTGCCGCATCATTCCTGTTTCGACCATTTCCGGGTTGTGAGGTCCGAAGAGGTCTCGTCCACAAAGCTACGCTTTTTCACAAAGCCACGCTTTGATCACAAATGATCAATAAATGATCATCACACAGCAACACTCGGCATGCCACACTACCAAATTGGGAGTATATCACTGATAAATTTCAACTACATAACCTCTGAGCTCGTACGTCTCAGAAAAGGGTGTTAAGCTAAGAGAATAAATTCTCCACCACCAAACAGAAATGTATTTGAAAGAAATCAGCTTATATCTCAAAATGTAATGTCAGACATGTAACCATACAAGTCTGTTCCGGGTTCGAACAGAACCGAAGGCACTTCCGAAGCCCTTGCAATCCGGGTATTCACAATCCCGATCGAACTTCCCATCACAAAGGAAATCTCTATACCGTAGCTAACGGTGCAGAGACAATCGATAGGTCATCCTATCATTTTCAAAAATACCCGGTCTTCACCACCGGTCTTCAATACGATCCATATTGTCGTATCACTAATTCGAAATGGGTTATATGACACAAAGGTCTTTTCCCGGCTAACCCGAATAGTGAGCACAATATTAAAACATATGGATATAGGGATTTCAATTAAGTCACAACTTATTACCCAAATCCTTTCCTTTAAATGGTTTAAACAAATTACCACTTTAAATCTTTAAATAAGAAAAAGATTTACTTCACAAAGTTTACCCAGTTTCACAAAGATTCATTCACAGATTTCCAAATCAATTTCCATTTCAATTGGATTAACCCATTAAATCTTTAAATCAAGATTTAATTTATAGCTCTCAAACTATTCACAATTCAAGTCTTTTATAATATAAAAGATACACCTTTTAAAATCTTCTTTGATTTTAAAATAAAGTTTAATCATCTTCACAAAGGTTAATTCATAGTTTTTCTCAAACTATTTACAATTTCATTTCAACTTGAAATGTTTTGATTCAAATTGGAAATCTTTTCACTTTATGAAAGCTATTATTATTTGAAAACACATAGTTTTGTTTTGGAAAAACTGGTTACAATTACACAGGTTAAAGCCATCCAAGTATAAATCTTGGATTTACATTTCAAATTTCCAAAACCATATTTTAAATGGTTAAAAACCTATATAAACACCTTTTGTCCTTTTAAAAATCTTTTAGACCATAATTCCCAAATTATTGAATTCAATTCAAAATATTGAATTCAAAATTTAAATCAAATGATTTAAATTCAAATTCTATTAAGTTATTTAAAATAAATCTTATTTCTTGAAACTCATTTTCAAAAGCTTTCAATTCAAATTCCAAAACTATTTTGGATTCAAAAACTCAATTTTCCAAAATTGATAAAAATCTGTGACTTAACCGATTTCCACGTGAAATCCACATTTGTGTGTGTATTGTGTAGTCCACGGGTTTAACACAATAGTGCAACAACATTCAACCATCACAGATCAAATATAACAATATAATTGATTAGCGGTATAAATTATAACGGTTATCTTTCATTCACAGATCACAAATATTCATCATAGATAAATAGATCACAAATCACACACAGAACATGATATATCACAAAGCATCACACATCAAAAATGTCAAACAGTTCAACATCCAATATAATCCAAACATCCATAAGTAGGATTAATATAATCATCTGATTAATTTAAATCAGATAAATTTCTATAAATCAATTTTACTAGTTATAGTAAATTAATAATCAATTAATTTTAAATTGATTTTCAAATTTATTTCAAGACACCAAATCAAATTTTCAATGATTTTCAAAGGATTTATTTTCAATTACCAAAAATCAATTACCAAATGGATTTCTAAATCTATTTCCTTTTTAAAATAAATTCCTTTTTTTAAGAAGATAAATTCCTTTATTTTTCAAACTATTTAAAAATCCAAATTTTAAATAAATTCTTCAATTTATAAATAATATTTCCGAAATCCATTTATTAAGCCTTTTTTAAAAAATTTGAAATTTAATTCAATACGGTTCAAAAATAAGACTTTTATCTTTAAAAACTCCTTTTAAATTTATCCAATTATCAAAAATAAATTTTTCGATAAATTTTCAACTTAAATTTCGAAAATCCAATTTTTATTTATTTATGGTATCCAATGATACCAAAATATATTTGGCTAAATTATAGCCATCAACAATTCCAATCACAAAATATAATCACACGACGATTATAAATAAATCAACACACAATATTGAAATAAATTCAATTATTTGAGGAATCCAGTTGGATCCCTCCAACCTGTTTCCCTGCATCCACAGATGTTAGCACAATACCAATTCCACGTCACGGTGGAATGTCGCGGTATATGGGATTTATAAAATACTATCCGCTATTATGCGGCGCAATAGGGTCTCATCCGCTATATAATGCGGGAAATCAACTCCAAATACATATAAAATACCAATTCCACTTCACGGTGGAATTATCACGGTATATGTTTTTATTAAATAACCTCCGCTTAATATACGGCGTATATGGTCTATTTAACACAATAGATAACAATCATCAATCCAATTCACACAATCAAGCAATTTTAAATCTAACTATTAAAATTTAAATCGAAAACAAATATTCGATTGAGTGAGAAGTTCTCACCTTGCTTTCAATAACGGTTGCAGTATTTTATTTCGAATAAAATTAAACGAGCGTTTAATTTTACTCAAAATTTTCACTAGCTCCAATTGACTCCAAACCAGCTCCATTGCGTAGTGCTCGTCAATACGATTCCAACGCAATTCAGTTCGTAATTTTTCGACCTTCGTACGAAAAAGTTATGGTATTTTAAACATTGTACGAATTAAAATAAATCAATTTACAATTTTTATTTTCCAATTTCAAACCCTACATCCAACATCTGCCGCACGTTTCAATACATCAGATCGTAGCCATGCACTGCTTCTTCCCTCCCAGGCATACGCACGCGAAAATTGAACCCAATGGCCGCCTAGCTTCATCAATTTTCGCGACCTCCTCTTTGATCGTGACGACGATCCAACACCTCCAAACGAACGGCCACAAGCCCTCCTTCCTTCTGTCGCAACCCCATGGAACTCGGCTGTCTCCCCATGTCGAAAAACGCACGTGAACGGCGTGACTTTGTGATAGGAATTCAACCACCACGACGAGTTACGTGCTACTCCACCATATGGATGCGAAGATCTCCTCGAGCCTGACATCTTTGTAGTTGAAAGCTTTTCCTAATTGTTGATGGATTAAGGGAGATTAAAGGAAGAAGAATGGAACAATTTCGGCCATTAACAAGTTAGGGCCGGCTGTGAACGATATTGGCTAGGGTTTTGCAAATAGAAGATAATGGGTCCTTATATAGAAAATTGTCAAACACTATTCACTCCGAAAATTTTCGAACTCGAAATCAAACGTGCCGGCTGGCGTTTATAAGGTTTTACCCATGTTTCAAACACAATGGAACGTGTTTCGGGAGATAATTCGATCGTATGTGAGAGTTACGGAATTAAACGATCAAATTTAAATTAAACCGATTAAAACGATTTCTAGGCGTTTTGGCTTGCCCCGGACAAACGACAACTCTGATTGACACGAAATTTGAAACCTTACAATAATATCATATTACGGATCCGATGAAACAAGTTTCGTCGAAATCCGAGACTGTTTGAAAAATGACTATTTTTAGTCGTCAAATAAATATTAAAATATTCAATTTTCACAAATTAACTTTTAATTCAAATTTAAAAGTTCTATAACATCACTTTAACTCCAATATGATTTAATATAACTTTATAAATCATTTTTATACACATTAAACCCAATTTCCAATTATTTACGCAATTTCAAATATTAAATAAATAATTTAATTGTCCAATTAAATCTTGATATTCGAAAAATAATTTATTCGATTTACAAATTTCACTTTTTAATATTTAAATTCAATTAAATATACGAATTTCAAATGACAGAAATTCTGGGTCGTTACAATGGAGCTGGAGCATCTTTTGTGGATATCTACCTATCATTTTTATTTTCCACTGTGTCTAGTCTATTTATACTAGCAAATATGGGGACCGGCAATTATAACTGTTCCTGGCTAGGTTAGTTAATACCATAACTCTGGTGTACCCTTGTGAGAGTGGTTATATGTACTATCTATCTGTAAAGTCAAATGCAATGTGAGAATTTGTGTTCCTATCTTTTACCTTTATTTTATTTACCCCTGATAATCTGCCTTTCCAGCACTTGGAATTGTGGCCTGTGAGTACCATGGATATATTAGTGTCGATTTTCGAGTGTCGAGGAGATGGGTCGTCACAAAAAAAATTGACAACAATTATAAACTTGCATATATTTATAAAGTATTTTACATATATATATATATATTTTATTGTGTTTTTACTTTTAATTAAATGCAACATTTAAATTAAAATAAAATTATATATATATATATATTATTATATTCAATTATCAATTTTTTTCGTGAGCTTTACAAAATATTTACAAAAATATATAAACATATAGTTTATGTAATGATGTTTGCATTAAAATCTACTTTATTAAATAATCATTTTTAAAATAATATTATATTTGAAAATAGAAAAAATTGATTTTTTTACCTATGGCTGTAAGCATTAATTATACAATTTTATTTATTTATTAATACATACACACAAACAGTATCATTTAATGATGACAATACCAACATATATAGATTCATTGCAAGAGACAAACTAGCTACAATACATATATATCATGGTGGATAGTATGTACATTCATATATGGTTGCCTTTACCAAAAGCCCAGAAGTAACATCTTCAAACGAAGAATCAAAACTTGTTGGAACGTTTTCAGAATCCAGAAAGTGCCACTTTCCTGAATGCAGCTACCACTGGTGTATGTATTATATTTTATTAAGTGATTTGAGCTTGAAAATATGAGAAGAGAAGAGGGGGTAATGATTGGCCTTATCAGGTGTCGAGGAGAGCAAAAAGTAAAGTCCAAATGTGAGAGTTAGAGAGCCTTAAATAAAGGAGATTCCATGGTGTAAAACAAAGATCTAGATCCTTATTTTTCTCTCAACCATTCTCCCTTCTCTAATATGAAAACTAACCCACATTAGTTATCCTATGAATGACCTCCCAAGGCTATACATCATTGGCTATAATAAGCCCCTATAAGGGCCTCAAAATCGCTTCAAGACCGATCGGTAATTAATGCATTTAAAGCCAATTCAAACGCTTATCGTGATCATATATCGATCAGTGTAATTATAATTATTATGTACACACTATCCAGTATTGATCAATTCATATCAAATAAAATTTTATAATTAATACTCATAAACGTTAATTAATTTATAACGAAGGGAATTTTTACTATAAGGGCCTCTTAGCATCAACTAATTATTTTCTAAGACACGTGTTCAAAATAATTAGTTTCCTGGACACGGGTCGAAAATAAACTCGCTACTTCTCGCTAATCCATATCTGTCGCCAATTCAAAACAAAAATAGGGCTTAGAAACAAAATCGATTTCTTCTATATCAATTTCCATTCCATTTTCTCTTCCCAATATTTCTGCTTCAGCATCATCGATTTCTGCTTCATCGATTTCAGCTTAAACTAAAATACTTTCATCGAGCAATTTCTACAATCACCTTAAACTTAAATGCGAAACAAGTAAGCTATTTTTTATTTTAATGTAAATGTTTTAGTTAGATGATAAATCGTAGTTAAATATTCATTCTTAACGATGCTGATAATAGCCCTTATAATAGATTTAAGGTATTTTAGTTCTTGTTATAATTTAACATAATCGACATTTGTTTAATTAAGCATACCTTAATATTCAATGGCAGATGATACTAAACCTTAGGTGTTAAACTGAACAAGTTATTGTTTAGCTGTTAAAAAAGATAAACGTATCTATCTATTAATGTAAAATACTTAGACTACATGCTAAACCATAGTTGTGTATGATATTTACAATTACTTATTAGATAGGATTTTGTTTTTATCATGATTTAAAGTTATTAGAAAAAATATAAAACTAATTTAAACCCTAGTTGGAAAAGATAAAAGCATTTATGTTTTTATGTCAAACATTAAAATACAGAATAAATCCTAGATAAATTTTTATATCAGCTACTACATATAACATAATAAATACTGAATTTAAGTCAATTGCAGTTGTCCTGAAGGATTTATGCGAAATAAACATACTTAATCAACTTTTAAGTACAAAAAAATTATTCTTCACTCATTCTAACATTTCATTATGTATGACAATTTTTATGCAGCGTAAAGATGCACACTAGGTCTTCTAAATCAAAGTTATTCATACGAAAAACAACTTGCATATTCATAAATGAAGGTGGAACACAATGCATAAATATAAGACCTATATCTAGTCCTTTCTGCAATGAACACAGCCAGAGATCATCATTATCTTCAGCTCCATTGGTAACTATTTTCCTACTTATGTTTCCTATAATATTTAGTTGTACTCTTCAATTTGTGTATACATATTAAATTGGAATGTAGATTCCATATTTTAAATAAAAAAATAGCTAAATTTTTTAGCTTGCACTGTTTACCTTGGTTAGTCTGCTATGCTGTCACTACATGTATGTATGCATGTGTATATACATATGTGTGTGTGTGTGTGTGTGTGTGTGTATATATATATATATGTGTGTGTGTGTTTGTGCATTCACTTCGTGTAGTTTGTATTGGGTTGATGTGCACTGACTTGAGTTGTTGCTTTATATGCAGTCAGTGATCATGTAGCTTGTCTGCACTTGCATTCTCTACTTGTCGACATGTTTGCGTTGGACTCTGGTTTCAATGTGTATGATGTTGCATATTCACTTGATGTTACACACATGTATATATGTAATGTCTGAACACTTCAGTCAGGTTTGGTTGCTTCATTTGCATTGATCTTCAGGTTTTTTCATGTTGCATTTGTTTATGTGTATGTTGTGCACTTGTTTGCACTGTCACTTTTGAATCTTACTATTCGTTAATGTTGTAGCTTGATTCTCTGCCCATATGAGTCTGCACTGTGCACTGCATTCATACATGTTGTACCTGTTATTACTTCGAGGCTATTGTGATGATGAAATTCTAATAACTGATCACTAATTTGTAATGGCTAATTTGTTTCTAATGCTCTGTTAAAAAAGATAAAAGCATTTACCTTTTTTATACATAATATTCAGAAGGCTATTTTGTGTTTCATTCTCTTTAAGTTTTCAGATTTCTAATTAACCATTACTTAAACAAAAAAAAAGATAAAGCAGATTATCTTTCTATACTTTGAAACTTTCTAATTGTAAATTTTCATTTTATTAAATAATTCATGTTGATTTTCAGTTGTGAATGCTCATTTATCTTTTATTGGTCTAAAATAAAATTTTGAAACTGTGAAAATTTAAATTGGTCTAAAAAAAAAATTCAAACATTTGTTCTTTAGAAAAAAACCTGTTGGATTTAATTTGTTCCTTTTTAAAAAAAATAGGTACTTTATATACTAAAAAAGTGCTTTATCTTTTATTTTTTTAAATAGGGGTACTTTATACACTAAAAAATATCTTAATCCCAAAAAAATACAAAGTAATTAAAAAGATAAACCATATTATCTTTTTATTCAAATTTTTGTGTAGTAAGATATTTTATTCATAAACATGTTGTTTTTACCTCCTAATTGATTTTTTGATTTTCATAAATGTAGAATCAGACTGGACTAACACAAGAACTACCTTATGCTGATGAAAAAGAAGACTTCACAGATAAGGACTTCAGCCATAAACAATTATAAAACTCTGATGATGAAAAAACGATTTCACAACAACTAGCTGAAGAAAGTACTGATTCGGATGATGTTGATCAGTATGAAATTAAAAAAATAGCCAAGAAGCAAAAAAGGCAACAGTACACATGTACATATAGATGTAATTTGGATGCAATCTATAAAGTGATGTCAATTATAAAGGAGAAACACATTCTTTCAGCTGAAGCAAAATCTTTTATAGAAAAAACACCATTCAAAAACTTCTTCAATGTTTTTCTTAGAGATTCAATAGCACGACAAGATTTAAGGAAAGTGCTTCAAATTTAGATGACATCATTACTTCTTTTGATGAAAAAGAAAATGCTTTCAAAATTGGAAACAAATTACCCAAAATAAGCCTTGAAGAAGTCAGTCTAATATTTGGAATGCCATTAGCTGGAGAAGACTTATTTCCTATACCAGCTTCTAACAAAGCCTCAGCCATGGAAAGTTTCTCCAATTTTTTAACTTCCAATTTTCAAGAAGAAGACATAATTAGCCAAAAAACAGTAACAAAAAGATTGAATACATTGTTAGAAGAGGAAAAAGGAAATGAAGATTTAGTGAAATTGTTATTATTGTTGCTGGTTATAACTTTCCTTTTTCCAAACAACCAAAGCTATATGCAATGGGGTTTCTTGCCGAAGTTGCTGAATTTAAAAAAATTAAATTCAATCTCTTGGCCACGGGCAATATGTGAAAATGTTTTGAAAAATGTTAAAAAGTATCATGCTGACCCTAGAAGTACAACAAGCTGTACTATGGTGTTACTGGTATGCTTTCATAACTTTAACTAAATATAAATATATTCAAATTTATATTTATTACAAAAATATTAAGGTATTTATCTTTTTCTTGCAGTACTGGATTTGTGAACGAACACAAATAATTGATGAGAAGGAAAATCTGCAAACCAAAATCCCAAGAATGAGAAAATGGGATTTATCAAAACCGAAAGATTTGGAACTCCACTGAAGTTGACAATGACAAAGTATGCTAGTTTTTTTTTAACTGTACATTTTTTTTGATTTCTTGGAATGCAATTTTTTGGAATGTTAGTAGCCTAAATAAAAGAAAACCAAATGAGTATAGAAAGTATATGTGCAAGATTAACTTGTCTAGTACTTCAACGACAGTATATGTGCAAGCTTAACTTTACCCTTTATCAAGTGTCTGAAATTTTCTTACCTGTATATTTTAATAATTTCTGATTTCTAACTTCATAGTAATTTAATGATATTACATGTCCAAATTTAATTTCAAATACCTTCCATGCAGATTTTAAAGTAATTTGCAAATGTAACTAAAGAGGAAAAATACGTTTAAAAAATATATATACTGGGTTGGAAGATGACAAATATGCTACGGACTGCTCTAGTAGCATAAAAGAGTTAGAGAGGAAAGTGGACTTTTTATCTGCTGAGATGAAAAGTATGGCAGAACAACTGAATGAGGAACAACATGTAAGACAACTGGCTGAACAAAGAATCCACAATCTTGAGATGAAACTTCAAAAGCTGGAAAATTTTGAAGAGCATAATGAGGAGAGAAAAAACGATTTCAAAGAAAAAAGTGAAGCTGAAAAAGGTGTTTGTACCAAAAATGGGCACAACGCTCTTCGGGAGTTATTTGAAGAGATAAAATGAAGATTATAAATGTAAAACAGAGGTTATCTAACAAAAACTCCAACAAACAGAAATGTAAAATGCACAGACAAGCAATTTAGAGTGGTTCGGCGTATAGCCTACGTCCACTATGAAGTTTTGATGATTTTATTGATTCTCTTTCAATGATTACAAGCGGTTACAGCAATGAACAGCGGTTACAGATTATAATTCGAAATTGACAGCAAAAGTAGGATGCAAATCTCAATCCGGCAGAGTCTGGACGCTTCAGAGAAAAAAGATTCTTTTTCTGTTGATTCTGGGGCTCTATTTATAGGCGTAGGAGGCTCAGAATTTGCTCAAACTCCGGGAGACTTGGTCTGGCACGTGAGGGGGCCCACGCGACCGTTTCCAGAAAGTTTCACCCCGATCTGTGATCGGTACGACTCCATTTCGTATCGATCAAGATTACCTCCAATTGAGCTCAAATTTGGTGGAGATGTTCCTCGGTATGTGTGCAACCTTCAGTTAAAATTTCATGGTATTTGGATCAGTGGATTGAGAGATATCATCGATACGAGGCGATGTCCTTTGCTAGGCTGTCTGGTTCGAATCCATCTCTCCGAACCGAGGGCTTCGAATCGATGGTGTCACGCGCCTCTGTGAAGACGTGGAACGCACACTTCGCCTCGATCCGGTCTTTACTCCGAATCGACCGTGTCGACTCCATATATCTCGGCGCATTCGCATCGAGGGATGACGCGCGCTTCGCCTCGATCCGGTCTCTGCGCCGTATTGACTGCTTCGACTCCACATATCTCGCCTCATTTACTTCGATGGGCAACACGTCATTCTAGTTGGTTGACTCGCTGGACACGAACAAGTTGTTGGGCACGTATTCGAAGCAAGGTTCTCAGATGGATACGAAGTAGATACTGAATGATGGATACGAAGTAGACACTGAATGATGGATACGAAGTAGCCACTGAATGATGGATACGAAGCAAGCACTGACTGATGGATACGAAGTAGCCACTGAATGATGGATACGAAGCACGCCAACTGATGGGGGGATACGAAGCAAGCACTAAATGATGGATACGAAGCACGCCATCTGATGGGGGGATACGAGTCTGGTTGACACGAATTCGATGGGTACGAAACGCGGCTAACCCCATCGATACGAGACGACGTCCTATGGTGGATACGAAATCGATACTCCTGATGGATACGAAAACATGCTTCTCCTTCCAACTTGTATCCATCACATCTCGAGCATACGAACTCGGATTGACTTGAAACTTGAGGTGCTGATTTCTATGGTCTTTCTCGTCATGTCCTATCAATTGTAGCTTATTCTGGGCTTGGAAAAAATTCAGTGATATCCATGGCGAGCTATCCTTGTTCTTTAGTCGGTTCCTTGGTGCCCTGGCCTTGCCAAAAGGCAGGATAACATTTGCCCCCCAAAGTACGTCTTGTGAAAACATGATGTGCTTTGAAAAGCTACAGGTCTTCTTTGAATAACTTGAAAGTCGTACTCTTTACCACCTTCTTGTATCGGTCCTCTCATGAATCGATGCTAAAAGTTGGAAAGCCTTTCTTCGTATCGATGCGGGTTGACCTTGATGGATACAAAAAATAGTCATTCGTATCGATGGTCACAAATCGCGGTGGATTCTGATTTGAATTGGCGATATCTGATGGATACGTAGTGACTGCTCGTATCGATAGGTTTGCTCTGTTGTGAGTCGATGGATCATAAAGTGGACATTTCGAACCGATGGAGTCTGTTACCTTCAGGTGGCTTCCCTGTGTGCTTCGAAACGATGGAGGCTAGTGGGCTCGAAACGAATGTTCGCATCGATGCGCCGCTTGACTGGCTGCGACCGGTCATGTTGACTGGGAGATGAATCGACCCAGTTCGCCTCCAGGCTTCATATAAATACCGGGGACTTGGCTCGATTTCACTTTTTTACCTTTTACTTTTACTGTTGCTCTCTGTTCTCCTCTTTACCTTCGTATCGATAGACTGAGAGACACAACTGTCTTCGAAGCGAACCAAACTTCCGATCCTCTGAGTGTTGATCGCTAAAATCAGGTAATTAATGGGTCGATTCTTGTTAATAATGACGAAACTCGAGATCTCCATCATTCCTTCTGCTTCTACGACCAGTTTCGACAAACTAGAGATTCTAGATTTGGACGAGAAAAAACGAGATAGGGGGAATAAAGTGTGGCCATGGAGTTGTGATCTTTTGGGGAAGGAGGAGACAAGGAGGAGATCATTTCAAACTCACTTCTTATCGTCCTGGTCTGGGAGTATTCGTTTCGATTCAGATTGCATATGCTCGCATCGATATAGAGACGAGGGCGGCGGTCGACACGAAGCCACTGTCTTTAGATCGATGCGAAATCAGCGCCCTCGACCGATACGAAGCGATCTCGTTCCAGCCTGATTGATACGAACGTATCGAGTCGAACTTGATCGATACGAAGCGTTCCCACTGTAGCCTGATCGACACGGAACACTCCTTCGCCAAGGCGATCGATACGAAAGTATCGATTCGAACGTGGCCATACTGAAATACGTGATCCCCCTGTCTCGATACGAAAACAAAGTGCAGCGATCGACATTCTCGACTTAAATTTTGATTAACTTGGAGAATTTCTGAGCATCTGAACACTTAATTCCGACGAGCTTCTGCCTTGCATAATCGAACTCGATCACAGCATTGCATACTTGACTGCCTCTTGAAGCTCGTTGATGGAACTGCCATTTAACAAAAACAAGAGTATAAACAAACTTTAACTTGAATCGATCGCTAGCATCTGGATGACGCAGGGGTGACGGTCAGCGATGACGGTCATCTCCAGCCAGACTCTCGGAGTTTTGTTGCTCACGCACTTAAGCTTATCTTGTTGAAATTTATCCGTTCAAGTTATGCATAACACATGCACTGCACAACTCACTCACACACTTTACACTGGGGAATGTACGGGCTTTTTATCATCTAATGGGTGTTTCTCGTGAGTTAGCTAGTTATGGAACCGCCGAGTTCACAGCAGCAAGATACTCAGCATTTGACCCCTCCCAGACTTGAGATTCCGGACATCGAGGCCGAAGTAATCGGTCCAGCCCAGGATGAGTTACCCGATGCATCTTTCATAAATAGTCCTCCGGATTCTGTCCCGTCCAATATCTCTGAAGATACGCTAGGGAGAATATGCTTAAGGCATGGCTTATCGTTGGACGATGTAATGTTGCCTGGGCCGGGTGATAGACCACATAATCCCCCAGAGGGATATACCGCCTTTAATCGTCATGCGTGTGCGGCCGGAACGCTTCCCCCGTTCAATGATTATATAAGGGAGGTGCTGGCTTATCTGGGGATCGCTCCGTCGCAACTACACCCGAATGGGTATGCTTCGCTCAACAGCTTGTTCATTGCATTTATGGAGTACCTCCATCGTCCTCCTTATATGACCGATATAAGATACCTGTTTAACTTCAAGAGCCGGACCGACAGCCCATCTTTCACATTCTTGGAGTCCGTACGAAACTGCCAAGTGGTTGTAGGGTCCTGGACTAGACTAAGCTACTTCAAGTCGGAGTGGTTTTACGTTCGCTGCCCTCCAGGGTTTGCCAGAAGATGGCTATTTAGATGTAAGCATTGCCTTTTTCTCAAGTAATTGACGGGGCAATTTTTGAATGAGACTAAACTCATATCTCCTATTCTCTTTCTTTCAGCGATAATCGAGCGACCTGATGGTGGCTACTATAAAGAGATAGTTCGCATCCTTCAAGAGGTCCCTAGCGAAGAAAGGAATATCGAGTTGCTACTGACGGACCAGAACCTTAGAGTTCTTGGGTTGATCGGGCGGAAGCAGAGCATAAGGCTCGACGGTGCACTAAAGACCGTCTCTAGGGAAAAGGTTAAGCAGAAGAAACCCAGGGTCGTGATAATTGAAGAACCCGACTCTGAAAGAACTCATACCGACGAAGAACCATTGGTCGGACCCGCTGATGCAACCCTGGATTCCGATGCCAAGAGGAAAGGCAAAGCAGTGGACTCGAAACAGCCTAAGTCCGGGAGGCGGAAGTCTGTGGTTTTGCACCGTCCCTTGCCAGGAGTTAGGATTACGGAAGCACCCTCCCTGCAAGCTGAAAATCGATTCGAAGGGCCTTCCGACCCTCCAATCCCGGACATCGAGCCTGAGCAACACGACGTTGAATCGGGTGGACCGCGACATATCGTCGACGTTAGCGAGTCTCTTCCCGCTAGTGCGATTGACACTTCTGGTTGGTCCGGGGGTTACACATTCACACACTCTTCACGGAACAACACATTTTCCTAACCGTAAACAACATATTGCAAACGGTTACTGATTCTTCATGGTTTTCTTTTCAGGTACGATGTCTGGGCAAGGTTCCGTGCTTGGTAGTTTGCGCAACAAGCGCCGTTATCATGAGCCACGCAGGAGAGAGGGTGAGAGGGATTACGACTCCGGGCACTCTGGTCAGGAGAGGTCTGATAGAGACAGGGGGTACGTTCATCGATCCCGATCTCGCTCTCCTCCTCCCAGGACCTCTGCACCTCCTACGGTAGCAGTTGTTCATCCTCCCGAGACTTCACGGCCTAGGCCACCTTCCCAAGCTTCGAGGTCCGATCCTCCGCGCAGAACTGAAATAGCCACCTCCTCGGCTACTGTACCGGTCCCGACTGAAGCGTCTAGTGAAGGAGCGCTTAAATTGGCACAGATGAGGAAGGAATTTCCCGACATCTGTTTTGATGGTTATGTCTTCCCTCCGCACTTGAAGAGAATTCCGCCAACCGCTGAAACCACTATCCATGATTATGTTGCGGACATCTTTTTCCAGTACAGGGAATGGGGACGGGCCGCGAGGAAGGCGTCCAAAGTGGCATTCGATCGGGGCGTCACTATTGAGAAGCTCGAGAAGGAGTTGGGTCACAACGACCGAATCATAAAAGCACTCAACTCGGAGGCTGAGTCTTCCCGTAAATCTAAAATGGAGGCTCTAAAGAAGGTTGATGAAGTAAACACTGCCATGACCAGGATGAAGCAAGAGCATTATACCGCCATCGAGGACATGGGTCATAGGAACACCACCATCACCGCCGAGAGGGATGATGCTCTCAAGGAGCTTAATGAGCTGAAATCAAAGTTTTCCGAGATGGCGAAGAAAAAAGACGCAGCTAATGTCTCTGCGCAGGAGGCCTGTGATCAGGCAGTGACGCTCCGAAAGGAGAAAGAAGCGGCTATACAACAAGCTCACAAAGCTGAGGCTGGGGTTGACGAGAAGGTACGACAGGCGGAGGCCAGGATTGAGGCCGAGGTGGATGAGCTACTCGTCACGTACAACGCCAATGTGCTAAGGCACCGAGATTTGACATGGCTTGACGATTACCCCACGCATCTCTACAACGCCTGGAACTTGTTGGTTGATGAGGAGAAGTCTGGGCAACCTGATGAAGCCCTTGATGAATTCGAGCTGGAGAACCGCATCCTTAATGATGACGAAAAGAAGGTTCTCCATGACTCCATGATTTCCCACGATAAGGAGAGGCCTGGTGCCCAGACTCAGGAAGTCGGAGAAAGTTCTGGTGCAGAGCACCATGTTATGAGTTCTGAGATAGTCGTGTCATCTCAATCTGAGCCAACTCCGATGATCGACTCGCAGCGCATCCCGGCATATTATCCAGACCGACCACATCTATCTCCTGTTAAGGAACATCCTTCCGAAGTTGTTCAGACGACTTTGAGCCAAACCGAGGAAGGTACTCTGAACTAACTTCTTGTATATTTGGATTGAAGAGTTTGTGTTGAAGTGTTGCTAATGACATGTCCTTTTTCTTTGGTCAGTGACAGAAGTTGCACCAGTTGTGTCTTTCACCGCCCACGCATCAGGCCAAGTGCCAGAAGCCATCATTTCTGAAGCGACCTCCGTCGCGGCAATGGCACCAGTCGGAGTAACGCAGGGGAGCTCACTTTCTTTCGATGAACAAATGATAAACGAGCTCCTCGGCCGTCAGAGTGATCCTTTTGCGGACCTGCCGTTTGGCCTGGGTGGATTCTCGTCTACTTCTGACACTTCAACCCAGACTACTACAGCTCATAGCGAGGCCAGAGCGCAGCGGGAAGCGGCGATGTTGGCCGAGATTAACGCCGAGATGGCGGCCGCGGCGCATGGTGGCAGTGTAGATGGGGGAGCAGCAGCACAATGCCCCACTCCTCTCTTGATTGTGTCTCCTGGGGGCACGATTATTGATACTAATGTACCAGTCCCTTCCCCGGCTGCGGAGTCTGTTCCTCCAACTCCTCCTGTGGGAAGCATTCCCATAGAGTCCAGCTCGGACGAGGACGTCGACATTATGCCTTCACCCGAGGGGAGCCTGCCTAAGGAGAAAGGTTCCAAGCGAAAGGGTACTGGTGGTTCCAGTAGCTCCTCGAGGAAGAAAAAGTTGCGGAAGCAGAAGGATTAGACACTTCTTTTCATAGGCAGTTAGGGACTTTTGTTATTTTCTCTGTTTTTCCCTTTTGTAGGCCGTGTTTAGATGCGGGTTCGGCCCCTGCTAGTAGGAATATTTTGGAAAAAACTCATGTATGAACCATTGTTTTTGAGTTAGTTGAAATAAAATTTTGTTTTCTAGTTTCAGCTCATGTTCCTTTCTATACATGAATATTGCAGTGTTCGGATTTTGGTCCAGTGTACTTGCATTATCCGATTGTTTCAAGAATAGCTCATTTTACTTGTTAAGTATGGAAATCTCGGACTTGAGTTGTGATAGGGGATCACATCGGAGCTGAGCATCGCATAGTTTCGGGTAATGACTAACATTTGCCTCTGCCCCCAGTTCCAGGGTTAAGTTGTGATGATCAGCTTGTGATTGCATCAAGCGAGGACCGAGTGGCCGAACTACACTTGTTCTCTTATGAATCGTTTCATCCACACTCCGGGGATATATGTCATCTCGTAAGCGGTTGTTCGCACTCTGGGAACACGGAGTTGACTGATGTTTGTATTCCGTCTCGCACTCTGGGAGCACGGAGTTAGTCGTTTATACTCCGCTTCGCACTCTGGGAACACGGAGTTAGTTGTTTATACTCCGCTTCGCACTCTGGGAATGCGGAGTCGAATGTTTATACTCCACTTCGCACTCTGGGAATATGGAGTTAAATGTTTATACTCCACTTCGCACTCTGGAAATATGGAGTTGAATGTTTATACTCCGTCTCGCACTCTGGGAACACAGAGTCGAATGTTTATACTCCGCTTCGCACTCTGGGAATGCGGAGTTGAATGTTTATACTCCGTCTCGCACTCTGGGAACACGGAGTCGAATGTTTATACTCCTCTTCGCACTCTGGGAATGCGGAGTTGAATGTTTATACTCCACTTCGCACTCTGGGAATGTGGAGTTGATTGCAGGATTGTCGTGTGTCAACCCTATCAATATCGGTGTCATGGCTTGTCCCCGAGCTCGGGTTTCACCTAGTGAGTGGCCGGTCGTATCACAGCCACTCTCCATTTGAATAAGTCCCATTGCATGATGGGATTTAGCTCTTCGTGCATCGTGATGTTGTATATCGTACTTAATGAATCACAGCTCTGGCTCGAAGAAGTGGCATTTTATTGCTGAAATAAGAAAGTGCGGTAAAGTCAGTTGCCTTATTACAAAATTCAAATTTCGAAATGCAGAAACAAATTGCTAAATAGAATGAAATAAATAAAGCCTGTCATATGTAATAGCGGCGGAGACTTTCGCTGTTCCAAGCCCTTGGTAAATCGAGACCGTCAACAGTCGACAGCTTGAATGTACCATCTCCGAGCTTTCGTGTAATTACATACGGTCCTCCCCAGTTCGGTTTCATGTGTGAAGGAACTGGGTAGATTCTCTTGAGCACGAGGTCGCCGAGTTCAAAGGTTCGGGGTCGAACTTTGGTGTTGTACAGCCGGGCGACCCGACTTCGATGTGCGGCTGCTCTCAAATCAGCCTCTTCCCGTTTTTCATCCAATAGATCCAAAGACTCGGCCATGAGTATAGCGTTTGTTTTTGGATCATAATAAGTCATGCGATGAGAGAGCACTTCTGTCTCGACCGGAATAACGGCCTCTGAGCCATAAGATAGGGAAAACGGAGTGTGTCCGGTCGCGGTTTTGTGGGTCGTTCGATAGGCCCATAATGCCATAGGAAGCTCATCGACCCACTTGCCCCCAGCCTTCTCCAATCGTTTCTTTAGGATCGATTTTATAACTTTATTGATAGCTTCAACCTGTCCATTTGCTTGGGGGTGTGCGACAGCCGAGAACTTTTTGCGGATACGAAACTGTTGACAGAAATTCTTGAATTCCGCACTCTCGAATTGGGCTCCGTTATCAGTGATGATAGTATGCGGGAGTCCAAATCGACAGATGATGTTGCGAACCACGAAATTTATCACTTTCTTTGTCGTAATGGTTGCAAGGGCTTCGGCCTCAGCCCACTTTGTGAAGTAGTCAACGGCGACGATGGCGTACTTCGCACCGCCTTTTGCTAAAGGTAAAGCGCCGATGATGTCGATGCCCCACATTGCGAATGGCCAGGGACTGACCATTTGGGTTATTTCAGTAGGCGGAGCTCTCGGAATTCGGGCATGTATCTGGCATTTATCGCACTTCCGGGCATAGTTCGCCGCATCTCGGTTCACTGTCGGCCAGTAGTACCCATATCGGAGTATCTTCTTAGCGAGAGCTTGTCCTCCGGTATAATCGCCACACTCTCCTTCGTGCACGTCATGTAACACTCGTTTGATTTCCTCGTGGGCGATACATCTGAGGAGAGGAACGGAATAACCCCTCCTGTACATGACTCCGTCTTGGATGACGAACCGCGAAGCTTTCCACTGAATTTGTCTCTTCTCATTTCTAGGTTCAGGCAACGTCCCATTCTCAATGTAATTCCGATACGGAGTCATCCAAGATTCTCTACTGGGAGCGGTTTCAAACACAGAGTTCATTTCTATTCGGTCGATGCTCGGGGAGGCCAAAGTTTCAACAGGGACAAGTCCCATTTGCTGCGCTTCACCTGTGCTGGCTAACTTTGCCAGTGAATCGGCTTTCTGATTGTGCTCCCGAGGCACATAATAGATGGCGTAATAATCAAACTGGTTTAGTATTTCCTGAACTCGTGCCAAGTAAGCAGCCAGTCTTCGGTCTCTTGCCTGGTATTCTCCTCGTACTTGACATACCACTAACTGTGAATCGCAATAGATTTCTACAGCGATAATTCTCAAGTCTCTGGCAAGCTTTAGGCCGGTTAGGAGGGCTTCATATTCAGCCTCATTATTAGTTGCACGAAAGTCGAACTTCAGAGCATAACATATGGATCGGCCCTCGGGAGTCTCAAGTACAACCCCAGCGCCCGAACATCGGTCATTTGACGCACCGTCAGTATACAGCTTCCAGATGTATTCGGGAGATTTGCTGGTCTCAGGCAAGTCTTCTGGAACGGTGAATTCAGCTATGAAATCTGCCAGGACTTGTCCTTGAATGGCTCTCCGCGGGGCGTATGCGATATCAAACTGGCTTAGCTCAATGTTCCACTTGAGTAACCTACCGGACGTCTCAGGCCGCGTGAGGACCTGTCGTAATGGCTGGTCGGTGTACACAATAAGCGGATGAGCTTGGAAGTAGGGACGGAGCTTCCTTGAGGCAATGACCAAGCAATAGGCCAGTTTCTCCAGTCTCGGATAATTTCTTTCAGCTCCTGTTAGCCGCTTACTAACATAGTAGACCGGGTTTTGCACTTTGTCTTCTTCCCGAACTAGAGCAGCACTGATCGCATGTTCTGATACTGCCAGGTAAAGATATAGTTGCTCGTGGTCAACCGATTTTGATAAGATCGGAGGTGTGGAGAGATGTTGAACTAATGATCGGAATGCGCCTTCACACTCCGTGGTCCATTCAAAGTTTCGTTTTCCCTTCCGGATCAGGTCGAAGAAAGGAATGCACTTATCGGTGGACTTTGAAATAAACCTGCTCAATGCTGCGACCTTCCCGTTAAGACTCTGGACTAGCTTTATAGTTCTAGGGGTTTGCAAATTTCTAATAGCCCAGATCTTCTCAGGATTCGCCTCTATTCCTCGAGCGTTGACGATGAACCCAAGGAATTTTCCGGATGCAACGCCAAAGTGACACTTGAGTGGGTTGAGCTTCATTCCGTACTCCCGGAGGATGCTGAACATCGAATTCAAATCTCTGACGTGATCTGTGGAGAATCGGGACTTCACCAGCATGTCATCCACGTAAACCTCCATGGTTTTCCCGATCTGATCAGCGAATATTCGGTTGACTAAGCGTTGGTACGTTGCTCCAGCGTTCTTTAGACCAAACGGCATGACTTTGTAACAATAGAGTCCCAGATCGGTCACGAAGCTGGTATGTTCCTGATCAGGTAAATGCATGGGTATTTGGTTGTAGCCGGAATAAGCGTCCATAAAGGATAGTAGTTCATGTCCGGCCGTTGAATCTACGAGCTGATCGATTCGTGGAAGTGGGAAGCTATCTTTTGGACAGGCCTTGTTTAGATCGGAGTAATCAACGCAGGTTCTCCACTTCCCGTTTGGTTTCCGAACTAGTACAGGGTTGGACACCCATTCTGGATACAAGGCATCTCGAATGAACCCGTTGGATTGTAGTTTATCAACCTCCTCCTTAAGGGCAGCAGATCTCTCTGGATCCATACCGCGCCTTTTCTGCTTTACTGGGACATGTCACGGATCTATATTCAGGGAGTGACTTGCAATGCTCGGTGAGATTCCGCACATGTCAGAGTGTGTCCAGGCGAAGACATCGAGATTCGCCCGAAGGAATTCGACCAATTCCTGCTGTGTCTGCTCGTTCAGTTGAGACCCAACTTTCAGCATCTTTGAATCATCATCCTCACTGATTGGGACGTCCACAGTCAGTTCGGCTGGAGAAGCTTGACTCTCCGTTGATTCATCTTTATCCTCGTTGTCCCTAGGGTCCAGATCTTTCAGGAACTGGTCGTGGTGCCCGGGCCGAGACCCAGGCATCAATTGTCAATTATCAATAGAGCGGACGCAGAGAGATTCCTCTACGCCCTTTCCCTTCTCTTTACGCTGTGCCCCGCGCAGCTCAGCAACATAACAGGCCCTTCCCGTGGCCTGATCTCCTTGAACAACTCCAATCCCATGATCAGTGGGACATTTCAAAGTCAGACACCATGGGGCGATCGCCGCCCTGAACTCAGCTAGGGCTGGTCGACCTAGAAACGCATTATATGGCGAATCAATTTCTAGCACAACAAATTGTAACATTCGGACCCTCCGGCGTTCTCCAACGCCTAACTCGACTGGGAGTTCAGTTATTCCGATGGGTATCGTGGCGCTTCCGTTGAACCATGGATTCTGGATAAACATGGTTTCAAATCCTTTGTCTCCATCTTCATTAGATCGTAAGCCAGCTTAAGCAAGATATTCACAGAGCTCCCACTGCCAACCAGGATCCTCTTCATCCAAGCAGGACCTACCTGGGCAGATATGACTAGTGGATCAATAGTAGGGGCTTCGACCTTATCGGCATCTCGGCTTCTGAACACGATATCATCAGATATTATCTTTTGTTGTTTCGCCGGGGTTCCGTCCTCGCAATTACTACAACACTCGAAGTCTGCATGCCTGATAGAACTAGCATACGACTCCATTTCCCCCCAGCTTCTGTCTGCCAGATGGGGACCACCACTTATTGTGTTAATAACCAATCTCCCGCCTACACGGGCGGGTTCCTCCTCTCTTTCCTGATTTTGAGAACGATTTTGATTCGATGGGCCTGCTCCGCCAGACTGCGGCGCCCGTACAAACTGATCTAGCTTCCTCTCTCTAATCAGCTTCTCGATGAGGTCCTGTAAGTGCCGACACTCATTGGTATTGTGTCCATAGCTTTCATGGAACCTACAGAATTTCCCTGTCTGAACCTGTCTTTCCGATGAGGGCTTCAGAGCAGGCTTCTTATACTGTACAGTGTTACAAGTCTGTAAGTATACGTTTTCCAATGACGTGTTTAGCGGCGTATAACTGTCAAACATCTGAGCTCTACGTCGTGGACCTCGGTTCTCGTCTCTCTTCTTATTCTGGCCATTGTTTCCTCTCTGCTGGGTTTGCTTGTTTTGTATATTCAGTTGAACTTTCCCGGAACTCTCGCCGAACTGTTTAACTGCCACATTGCTCTGTATTCCCTCAATGCTGGGCCTCGCATCGTCCTGCTTCCTAGACTGTTTTGCGTCCTCCTGCCGCAGGAATTGAGCGGCCTTGGAGTAAAAACGGTCCAACGATGCGGGCGGTTTTCCAGCTAGCCAGTTTCCGAATTCAGAATCAGGATCAATCCCCTTGGTCAGAGCCATCAAGATTGAATTATCGTTAGGATTGGTGATCTCGACGCATGCTGCGTGGAACCTCTCCAGGTAACGCCTGAGCGTTTCTCCAGGAGCTTGAGTGACGCTGGACAGGGTGTTGACGTCTTTTGGCCTAGCAACATGCATACGGAACTGCTCCACAAACCTCTTGGCCAATTGATCGAACGAAGAAATTGATCTAGGTGGTAGGCGGGTAAACCACATTGTCGCGATTCCCCCCAGAGATATGGGGAAACTCCGACACTTCACTGCATCATCGGCCCTTGCAGCGCTCATCGACCATTCATATTTCAGAATATGCTGGTTGGGGTCACTATTTCCTTCATACATCGGGAGAGTTGGCATTCTGAATCGCCTGGGGGGTTCAGCGTGTAACACTTCGTCTGTGAAAGGGGTATGACTACGAGAAATCCCCCAATCATCATTAGTGAGCCCCTGGCTCTCGCGGATCATCTGACGTATCATGGTTGATATATCCGACACTGGCAGATTCTGAGCGTGATGAGCTAAGGCGTGGTCGGGTTCCACGGTGCGAGTTGGGATCGGGCGCTGTCGACGATTCGTATCTCGCCTCCTTGGCTCAGCGTCTTATGGGACATAAGGTTCAGGAGTATGTCCACGCTGTTGATTGATCGGCTCTGATTGATTTCGGGTATCAACCCTTGTCTCTGCTGCGGCGGTTGTGGCGCGGTTATCCGTGGTGTACTTTGGGGCAGTACCTCCTCGCGTTGAGGGACCCGTTTGGAAGCTGGCCGATGGTCCTACCCTCAGTTGCCCAACAGTTAAGGCGGGCTGATATTCAGCAGCTTGAGCGCGACTCCCCTCTAGCCGAGGACGAGTAGTTCGGTGGTGATAATCAGATGAAGCTGAGCTTTCGGTAGACGCTCTGGAAGCATCATCTCTCCTGGACCTTCTGTGCCCCCGGCGGTTTAGCTGGTTGGTCAGCTCGATATTGGCGCGCAACTGTTCCGCCAACTGCTGACGGCTTTGGGTCAGCTCCTAGAGCAATACTTGAAACTCCTGTCGGGTGACTAGCCCCGTTGAGTCCGAGTGAGTGGTATTGTCTTGATTGGAAGAAGGCGGCTGTGTGGGATTCTGCCTATCTCGGCCTTCTTGCTCTGCAGCGGTAGCACCAGTTCTTGTGCTGACCATTCTAGGTGGTGGAGTCCTCTCCTAGATTTTGAGCAAATCTGAATAGAATGGAAGGATTCTGGACTGGATATCTGGATCTTCCTCTTGGATTTGTGCAATCCGGTATCGACGGCAGATCCAATGAGCAGGAGAAAAAGCTGGTTTTCTCAGTGAAAGCACCAAAGTGTTTGTACCAAAAATGGGCACAACACTCTTCGGGAGTTATTTGAAGAGATAAAATGAAGATTATAAATGTAAAACAGAGGTTATCTAACAAAAACTCCAACAAACAGAAATGTAAAATGCACAGACAAGCAATTTAGAGTGGTTCGGCGTATAACCTACGTCCACTATGAAGTTTTGATGATTTTATTGATTCTCTTTCAATGATTACAAGCGGTTACAGCAATGAACAGCGGATTACAGATTATAATTCGAAATTGACAGCAAAAGTAGGATGCAAATCTCAATCCGGCAGAGTCTGGACGCTTCAGAGAAAAAAGATCCTTTTTCTGTTGATTCTAGGGCTCTATTTATAGGCGTAGGGGGCTCAGAATTCGCTCAAACTCCGGGAGACTTGGTCTGGCACGTGAGGGGGCCCACGCGACCGTTTCCAGAAAGTTACACCCCGATCTGTGATCGGTACGACTCCATTTCGTATCGATCAAGATTACCTCCAATTGAGCTCAAATTTGGTGGAGATGTTCCTCGGTATGTGTGCAACCTTCAGTTAAAATTTCATGGTATTTGGATCAGTGGATTGAGAGATATCATCGATACGAGGCGATGTCCTTTGCTAGGCTGTCTGGTTCGAATCCATCTCTCCGAACTGAGGGCTTCGAATCGATGGTGTCACGCGCCTCTGTGAAGACGTGGAACGCACACTTCGCCTCGATCCAATCTTTACTCCGAATCGACCGTGTCGACTCCATATATCTCGGCGCATTCGCATCGAGGGATGACGCGCGCTTCGCCTCGATCCGGTCTCTGCGCCGTATTGACTGCTTCGACTCCACATATCTCGCCTCGTTTACTTCGATGGGCAACACGTCATTCTAGTTGGTTGACTCACTGGACACGAACAAGTTATTGGGCACGTATTCGAAGCAAGGTTCTCAGATGGATACGAAGTAGATACTGAATGATGGATACGAAGTAGACACTGAATGATGGATACGAAGTAGCCACTGAATGATGGATACGAAGCAAGCACTGACTGATGGATACGAAGTAGCCACTGAATGATGGATACGAAGCACGCCAACTGATGGGGGGATACGAAGCAAGCACTGAATGATGGATACGAAGCACGCCATCTGATGGGGGGATACGAGTCTGGTTGACACGAATTCGATGGGTACGAAACGCGGCTAACCCCATCGATACGAGACGACGTCCTATGGTGGATACGAAATCGATACTCCTGATGGATACGAAAACATGCTTCTCCTTCCAACTTGTATCCATCACATCTCGAGCATACGAACTCGGATTGACTTGAAACTTGAGGTGCTGATTTCTATGGTCTTTCTCGTCATGTCCTATCAATTGTAGCTTATTCTGGGCTCGGACAAAATTCAGTGATATCCATGGCGAGCTATCCTTGTTCTTTAGTCGGTTCCTTGGTGCCCTGGCCTTGCCAAAAGGCAGGATAACAAAAGGTACGAATAAAAGAAAGATAGTTGGTATGATGCACATAAATAGTTTTGCTAACTTTCCATGTTTTGATTTGATGGAAACTCAAGATTGCATTATAGAAACCGAAGACGGTTTAAAATCTGAAAATATCAAACAAGATATTGAAGGAATTGCTACAGAAAAACCAATTGTTGTTGAAGATGTTAGTCCTAAAGAACAAAAAAAGAAGAAGCAAAAGAATGTTGAAAGGGATGTTGAAAAGTGTCCACTCATGAAGCATCTAACTGAAGAACAGCAACAAAATGTAAAACTTTTTTTCAAAGTTTTGGGAGGAAACAAGTAAGTAATTAAACTACTATTCACTCACACAAACTATATATCAATAATCTGTTAAATTAATTATTAGTACTATTTTGGTTCTGTTTTAGTTTGGTCAACTATCAGCATATCTGTCAACTACTGTACACTCACACACTTGCTCAAAAATAAACAAAAACTAAACAAAACTAAAAAAGATAAATTACTTTATCTTTAACTTTTAATACATACTTCCATAAAGGCTTCTATTGTGTTTTACTACCAAATGCAAACAACATAGTATGTACTAAACTTAATTTCTTTTATTAACAACCATCCAATTTTCCAACGACGAAGCATTTAGTTGTGATGATGAAAACTTCATCACCATAAAAAAATCCATGATAGAAGATCTCCTCTATCAACAAAGTATTTGTGGTCAAGTAAGTACAACAAACTAAACTTTCCTTCATTATAATTTATATACTTTATCCATATTATTTTTCAACTGTAGATAATTGATTGGTTTTGGTTCCGAAAAACAAAGCAACTAGAAAAAAGCAATAGCATTATCTAAGTTAATACAACTATGACAGTAAGTGAACTATAATATCAAATTAACATTTTTTTATACAACATAAATTTTCTAAAACAAATTTTTTACAGAAAAGCGCAACGGATGGAAGCTTTGATAGTATCAAGAAAAAAATGTTCAATCCTTTTATGAAAAGAACACTTTTAGATCCATTATGTTGCAACATATTATTCCCAATAAATGGAAATGAACATTGGAGCCTGCTTGAACTAGTTGTTGGAGAATGCACTTGGAACCACTACGACTCTCTGCACTTGACCACGAGATCAAAAACCTGTAGAAGTGGACATACAAAATTTGCCATTAATGTGGTAAGTAAAAATACAAAAAAGCTAAAAATGATAAATGTGTTTATATTTATTCTAATTTTCCTTCAATGTTTGTAGAAATCAGTAGTAAACTACCTAAACAAAGAGCTACAAGAAGAAGGGCACAAAACAATTCTCAGGAAAAATTCAGTGCTTAAACATGTTGACTGTGCTCAACAAAGCAATGGGTAATTTTGAAGATAGTTCAGAATTTTATACAAAAATTCACGATACACAATAACTACCTACACACATATTACCAATTAGATAATATTATTCACTCACATACAATTACTTAGATAAACATAATACTAATTACAATTCATTATCAAAATAAAGAAAAGATAATCTGTTTTATCATTATATTCAAAGTACTCAACTTCAGAAATACAGGTACGACTGTGGAATTTTTGTCATGATGTTCATGCAAAAAATAGCACAAGGAATGCAGACTACAGAAAAAATTAGTCTTGAACAAGTTAATGCATTCAGAGCACAGATAGCTGCAGGAATACTCTCCGACGAACCATACTACTGGCTTGACAAGTTTTGCAGCTCTTCTTCAGCCCATAAAAATGTAATGGCTGATGAATGAGATGATGAATTTGTAATGGGTGATGTTAAAAAATAGATAATGAATTTGGTGATGAATTTGTAATGGCTCATACTAAATTGATCATAGATTTTAGGGAGTATATTTGAATTTACTGATGAATTACATGATGAATTTGTAGTAACTGATATTGAAAATTTGATGATGAATTTGATAATGAATTTCTAATGGCTTTGTTGATTTGATGATGTTATTCAGATAAATATGGATCATGAATTTGTAATCCAAAATATGATTCTACTGCTCTTTTAAGAAAGATAAATCCTTTTATCTTTTATTGATAATTTATAGTTTTATATTTATTATTATGTTTTCTAATTCCGTTGTTCTACACAGCAAAAGGATGTATTATGGTCTACTTTTCCTAGACAAGAAGAAGCTTTAAGATTTGTCCAAACACATGCAAACACTTACGTTTTTTGCTACCAAGATCATTTGACTGCACAAAGAAGGTTCCTTGTTTCTACATATAATGAGTTCTGGAGAAGGTACAAAACCATGAATCCTAAGTTATGCCACCATTATGAGGTTATTCAAGTCGGGCCGCCTTGCCACTTGTATTATGATCTGGAGTTCAATAAAAGATTAACACTGGAAAAAATGCCGATGAAATGGTAGATATTCTGATATCTATCACCTTCAAAGTGCTAAATGACAAATACAAAATCCAGGGAAATCAAGATCGGTTATAGAGCTTGATTCATCTACTGAAGAAAAGTTCTCTCGACATGTGATCATTCATATCCCAAATATTGCCTTCAAAGATAACTCGCATGTTGGAGCATTCATCTCTGAGGTATGCTCATGTATAATAAATTTAAGAGTAAGTGATCCACAGTTTGAAAAACTGTACATCAAGAAAGATTCAAGCTCATCAGACAATACAGAGCTTCTTTTTGTTGATACTGGAGTTTATACCCGTAATCGTTGTTTTCGTCTTCCTTTCTCATCAAAAGCAGGGAAGAATGCTTTACTCCTGCCAAGTGGACGCTTTGGATGTAAGAATCTGAATGAGGAACAAGTGTTTATCAAATCACTTATTTGCATAATAGATGCTGATTTTGATAAGCTATTAGAGTGCAAAATGGATCTGGACTGTTGCAAAATTCTTCATTTTGAATCTACGGTCAATGATAATAGCACCTACACCGAGGGAGATAAGTCATTACATTATTATGGAAGCAATATACCTAAGTCCTATTGTTCAGGAAAATCTCCCTTTCCAGCTTTGGATGATAAAATTTCATCTTTTGCCTCTCATGGAAATGTTTCGGGTAAAATTAGAAGGTGGTACTGGTTTTTTGCACATGGCTACATAATTTATACCATGTCCAGAAGTCGATATTGTGAACGAATTTGAAGAGAACATAAAAGTAATCATGTTATGTACATTGTTGATTTCCAAAGGGGTGGCTACTATCAGAAATGCTACGACCCCGATTGAGGCTATCGATCTCCAGTCCGCCAAGTACCATGGGATGTATTGTCAAACTGTTATGATATTGTGAACCAAGAAGGCAAGACTGTCTAGAACCAATGCATCTGTTAAATGAAATATTAAGTACATAATCACTTCAGTCTATGTTGCTTTTGTATATTGTTAACTAGCAAGTACTTACACAACTGATTTTAAATTTGATAATGAAATTATGGTAATTGATAGTGAATTTGTAATGGCTAATGTTTTTAATGCTCTGTTAAAAAGATAAACGCATTAAAGTTTTATTGACAGTATGTTCTATCACTTTTATTGACAATTCTGCGTATGCTCTTTTAAAAAGTCTATACATAAGAACATCACTTTTATTGATAGTATGTTTCGGGTAGCGATATACTAGTCATACTTATCTCCAGTTGTTCTGTTTGATTTGTATTCCTACTGCTATGCGTGAAACTCGTGGATTTACATATGATTTGGTTCAAATATCCGTTGGCATTGAGGATTTAGAATATCTCATTGCAAATTTGGATTATGCTATTAAAACTGGTCCTATTTGATACCACTTTGATTTTCTTGTAGTGACCAGCGTCAGGGCTGGAGTTCATGAATAGAAAAGACTATATTTTAAGAATAGACATAATAACTACAGTCACATATATAATAACAAAAAATAGACTATACATAAGAATTAAAAACAAATATCAATTTATCTTTTTTAACAGAACAAACAACATTGTATTCCAAATAACAGTTAAACATAAATAATTGCATACAACCAAAAATAATCAAAATCAGATCATAACCAATTCAACATATGCAATTATTCAAATATTCAACCTAAAGTATTCATACAACAACCAAGTATTCATAGAACAACCAATCAAATACTTTGGACTAAAACAATCAACTCTATTATTCAACTCAAAGTATTCATAGAACAACCAATCAAATACATTGAACTAAAACAATCAACTCAATTATTCAAAAGAACACCCCCTTGTATTATGTCCTAGTTTTTTACACTTTCCATATATGTTTTGCTTAGCATGAAAATTAGCCCCTTCAATCCTTTTCATCCTAGGCCTACCAGCTCCACGAACAGGCTTAGGTGGAAGAACAATAGATGATTCTTCAGCTTCAATTGCTTCCTTATCAAAAGTTGGAATAGGATTGATCAAATGTGAATACGAAGCTCGATAATACTCAACAGTAAAGTAATTCTCAATATATTCATAAACAGAATTTCTGGTTAAAGAAATACACTTCAAAGCATGCACACAAGGAAAACCTGTCACTTTCCATTTATTGCAACTGCAAATGCGATTTTTAAGATCAACCTTTTGAGATGTTGGAGAACGAACTTCAAAAATATACCTACAAAATGTAAAATTAAAAACAGGTAAAATATATAAACAGATTGCATTTCCAAAAAAGGATTATTAGCACTATATATATTCTCTCTAATCTATCTAATAAATAAGACCCAATTCATGTGCAGTGAACTAATAGTGAAAAATAAGACTCATAAACCAAAAAAATTAACAACAGTCATACTGTTCATATTCTTAAAGATCACAGAAGCTATGCTATAAGGGAAGAATAAAAAGATAATGTATGTTTGCTCATGAATTCTATGCAGAAAAAGATAAAATATGTAGCAAGCGACACCAACAAAATGAAATCATAACACAGGCTACATAGCAGGTTGAAAAAAGATAAATGCATTTATCATTTTTCAGAAACTGTGAACATCGTGTAAAAATATATAAATACATACCTAGATGATTTAGAAACACTCCACCCAAATCCTTCCTCCTTTAATTTTAACAAACGAGCTTCCATTTTCGGACATAGCACACTAGTCCACTTTAATGCCTCTTCTCTACGATTAGACATTTGCATCATAAGTTTTAACCTAATTCCATCAAGACAAGCAGTAACAGGCAAACTTCTTTCATCCAAAATCCAAGAATTAAAACTCTCAACTACATTGGACTTATTTTCACCATATCGCTTCCTCGGAAAAAACAAATCGGCCCAATGATCATATGGTTTATCAATCAAGTACTCTATAGCTTTGGCACCTCCAATTTCTTTGTACTTGGACATGGCCTTTTCAAACTCATGATGATTAGAAGCTATAGCACAACGCTCAAGTAAATGAGCTACCCAAACACCCCTTCCACTTTTCACAATGCTAGCAATATTATTTTGCATATGATGTAAACAATAAGAATGATGACTATTTGGAATTTTTTTGGAATACTTAACAATAAACCCTAGTGTCTATCACTTAAAAAAGTTAATATTCTATCACAACTAAGAGCATTCTTTAGGTGTTTCAAAAACCAACTCCAACACTCTTCATTTTCTTTGGGAACAAGAGCCATTGCTAATGGGAAAAAACCTGGAAAAAAAAACAAAAAATAATAATTCACTATTTATTAATGTACATTTGAAACAACAAAATGCACTATGTTTGAAACAGTATTATCTAATAGTAGACAATCACATGAACATTATGCCCTTGGCCCAAATAAAAAAGAAAAAATAAATTTGCTAGAGGCAATTCATCCTTTTTTTCATTTGTTTTTAAAATTTTTCTACTTGAATGTGTAGTCTATGCAGGAAAGGTAGAAATTGCAAAGATATGATACATAATTTATGCATACAATACAAAGACTTATATTCGAATTTCTAAAAGATATATGCTTTTTTCTTTTCTATGTGCGGTTTAAATCATTTGTATACGTTATGTAAGAACTTCAAATAATGAGAAAAATGATAAATATGTTTAACATGTAGTAGTAACTATGATATATAAGTACGGCTTAATATGTTATTTAATTCTTTATCTTAAAAGATAAATGCATTTATCTTTTTTAACTCCTGTATACAGTAACATTTTGTACATTAAATTAAATAACATTAAATCTTTTACAGTGTTTGCTTTGGATCTAATTTACATAAATTCATTTCTGCAATAATTTCACATGCTAATCCCTAACGCAAAAGAAACTATAATGAATTAAACTGGATATTACTACATTTGAAACAACCAAATGCACTATATTTGAATCAGTACTATATAAAAGTAGACTAATCACTTAACCAAAATGCAGTATGTACATAACAAAATTCACTAGAACAATCACTTAAAGAAACAGTACTATGTTACATAAATTTATAACAAGGAACTAATGCACACAATACAAAGTAAATACAACAGCAAAAAAAGAAGAAGATCAAAATCAGTACCTTGATTCCCATTTCTTGCAGTGACAGCCATCAAAATACCACTTCGCCCTTTCAAAAAGGTAGCATCTAAAAACACCATAGGACGACAATAGCTGAATCCAAATATACATGCCTCATAACGTACAAAAACTCTCTCAAATTGATTAGTGTCAGAATCCACATCCATACTAGAATAACTATTCGGGATATTTCTTTCCAATGCCTTCAAATACCAAACTAATTCGTTGTAAGATTTCTTTTCATCACCGTAAATATCATTCATAGCCAATTTCTTACCCTTATAAGCAAAATAATAGCTCAGCTCCACATCATAATCTCTTCTAAAACTTTTAATGATATCCTTGGTTTTTCTTTTTGGCTCATCGCGAATTTGATTGAAGATTAGACTTTTCACAAGATCACTATTAATAGTTTGACTACCAAGTGAACGAAATCCACCACCACAAGTATGAATCAACTGAATGTTTTTAACAAACAGTTGGTCCAATTACTTCAGTTTGCAAGAAGCATGAATCCTAAAAGGACAACTATCTATAGCACATCGAACTGTTAATCGTTCTTTACAATTCTTAATATATTGTACTTTAAACCCATTCTTCAAACAATAAGCACTAACCGTTCTATGGAATCCAATAGCAGAATCAAACTGTTGACCAACCCCAGTAAAAAATTCCATATTTGAATTCTTCTTCAACAACTCATGTAAATCCTTTTGTTGAGTAAAACCAGAATCTAAATCATCATCATAACCTAACATATTATTACTTGACTCGCCACCAACTACTGAACCAGACTTGCTACCTTCAACAACAAAATTATCCGTTGAATCAATCTTCAACCGTAGAAAAAATACCAAAAATTCTTCCTTTTTAAACCAAGACAAACACAATACAGCTTGAAGATCACTATCCATTTCAACAAAGGTAGTCTTTGATTCTCGAATATAAAAAATATCAAAGCATAATGGACTAAAATTAATCCACTCCTCGCAAATCCTATTCCTAACAGAAGAAATAGAAGCATCCAATCCAAAACGAGCACTAAAACAATTGTTATTGAAATCAAACACAACTATAACAGATGAATCACACCTGCAAAAAAAATGTAAACAAAAAAATAAGTATGTGAAATTGATCTGAATTAGAAACTAATAGCAAAAAATACTACATAACAAATCATTTTCTATCCCTCTTTTTGAAAAACGATAAAACAGCTTATCTTTTAAAGATCACAAATCAACAAGAACTAAAGAATAAACAACTTCGACTAATATTATTTCAGATCCAATTTCATACCCAAAATGAGTACAAACAGAATGGACTGACAAAAATAAATACTTTGATTGCTCAAACCAAATCTGAAGTGATACTCTAAATACTTAAATCATAATCTAAATTGAATGATGCAACCAGGCTAAATACACAATTCTTGTGTTATCAGAATAAAGGAATACCATTCAGAGGCCATTATTCCAACTACATCAAACAAAACCTTCCTCCAATAGATCAAAACCGCGTCCCCTTTTAAGAAAAATAGAAAAACATCATAAGCATTAGAAAACATCGAATTGACAATGAAAACCACTAAATAAAATCGAGACTCACCAAAGAACAAGCAATCCAATAGAGAAAATCGATTAGCCTATCCAAATGAAGAAAATCGCCTCACGATTTCCCACAATTAAAGTCGAATTTGATTCAGAAGAAACTAACGCCTAATATTTTTCAAAAAATGGAACGAGCGCTTTGATTGCACAAGAAAAGATGGCCTAATTTTGCCTAATTTCCCTGAGTAGTAGATTTTAGAAGATATGATTGGTTTGAGAAGATGAAGACGCACACGCCTAGATATTTGTCCTGGAAAAAATTAATTTCAAACCCGTGTCCTAGAAAAAAATTGGGCCGTATAATTAGGTCCTTCACACCAATTTCCACTTAATTGAATTGGGTGAACATGAGTATTTAACGTTTCAATTGTGTGACTCTTAGATGTAAATTCGGTCAGCGATTAATATCGAACAATTCAAATATTAACATTCACACTTAACAGGTGGAGTGGCATTATGACGCAGCAGATTAATCAAAAACAATGTCGATCGATGAGAGTAGCAATCGATGGATTGGAAGATACTGAAATGCCCAAATTCGTTGATCCGAAGATGCCGAATTCTAGCTATCCCAAACTCGTTGATCGCGCACGATACCGGGTTCAAAGATCTGCGATTCTTCACACGTTGATCTAGCATGCTAGATTCCGTGAATCGGCTTCAGCTGTCGTTGAATCGAACGCACTCGATTATCCGATAGTGGAGATAGGAGATTACACTCGACTACCAATTTGGTGAAAGCACAAAGCTAACAAAACAAGAGTTTTATTTCAAATCAACTAAACTATTACAAATGACCACACAAGCCTATTTATAGGCGTACATTCAACATTACAATTCTGCACAACTCTTAGGTCGGTTCCGACTTATAGCCTCCGACTTAACTCACACGACTTACGACTTAAGAGTAGACGACTTAAGACAAAACAGTTACAACACCTTACAACGACTCAACAAACATGGCCGACCTAACCTGGTACGACCTAAAAAAAATACAATACTCCTTATTTACAAAGTACACGACTTAGTACATGACGACTCAACTTAGGTCGGTAACGACCTAGTTACATCATTCAACGACTTACCAACATGTTACACAACACATACGACTTAAAAGATGCGACCTACGACTTATAAACAGAACGACCTAAAACATGCGAGTTACGACATAAGAACCAGACGACTTATCAATTAACGACCTAACATATAGGTCGGCAGCGACTTAAGACCTGGCTTCAGAACTCCTTCCTGCGACCTAGCTTAGGTCGTAACTCCACTTCGCGACTTTTCATAGGTCGTATCTCGTCCCAGTTCTTCTTTGTTAGGTCGTAGACGACTTAACCCTTCATTTTCCTTAGGTCGTAGACGACTTAAGTCTTTATTTTCGATAAGTCGGGGACGACTTATCAGTTTCGAGCGACTTAAGCCTTTGTTAAGTCGTAGCCCTTTTCCTCCTAGCCTGTTAGGTCGTAGACGTCCCAAAATCCTTTCCTTAGGTCGTGACCGACCTAAACTTCCATCCTTAGGTCGTGGACGACCTAAGCCTGGGTAACTCGTAGCTAGCCCTGCTTCAACTCTCGTAGTTCACACTGCTTCGACTTTAGCCTGTGCTGCATCATCCTCCCCAGGTTGAGAAAAATTCGACCTCGAATTTGTAAATTCTTCCTCATCGGACTGTTCATTCTCATAATATGGCACTAGATGCTTAACATTGAATACGTCAGAAGTGTATACATCCTCCGGCAGCTTCAACTTATAAGCGTTTTTATTAATCCATTTCACGATTTCTACAGGACCAATTTTTCTGGCTTTCAACTTGTTATACGCGCCTACTGGAAAACGATCCTTTGTTAACACAACATATACCATATCTCCTTCATTAAACTCAACACTTCTTCGTTTCAAATCTGCAGATCGTTTGTACTTTTCATTTTCTTTCTCCAATCGTTCCTGAACGATTTTATGACATTCTGCCAATCCTTCAACAAAGTCAGCAGCTCGCTTGACTGTCTTCTTTGGTTGTGGTATGATCGTTAACTCCAACGGGCCCTTTGGCAAACTAGAATATACAATCTGAAACGGACTGAAACCCGTACTACGGTTCACAGCATGATTATGAGCAAACTATGCTTGACATTACTTCACATCCCAACTCTTCAGATTGTCTTGCACCAGACATCGTAATAAATTTCCCAATGATCTGTTCACAACCTCGGTCTGTCCATCCGTTTGCGGATGATAAGCGCTGCTAAAGTTCAACTTCGTTCCCACCATCTTCCACAAACTTAGCCAAAAATGACTCAGAAAATGAGTATCCCTATCCGACACAATAGATTCTGGTAATCCATGAAGTCGATATATCTCCTTGAAAAATAATTGAGCAACATGAATAGCATCCGCCGTCTTCTTACAAGCAATAAAATGTGCCATTTTCGAAAACCGATCAACCACCACATAAATGGAATCATTACCACGCTGTGTTCTCGGCAACCCCAACACAAAGTCCATACTCACATCAACCCATGGTTTAGTTGGTACAGGTAACGACATATATAACCCAGCATTAGTTGCAGTTCCTTTCGAAACCTGACAGATATGACATCGTTCCACAAACCTCTCCACCTCTTTCCTCATCGATGGCCAAAAGTAAGACTGTGAAATCAACTGTAAAGTACGGTCTCTCCCAACATGTCCTTCTTCATGTAGCTCTTTTACAATCTTCATTCTCAAACTACAATTAGGTATGCACAATCGATTTCCTTTGAACAGAAAACCGTCTGCCATCACGAACTCATCCGTCTCCCCATTTTTGACTTTATCAACAAACTTTGCAAAGTAAGGATCTTCGTCAAATAACTCTGGTAACACATCGAATCCCGTTACTTCAATCTTCATTGTTGTTAACAAATGATTCCTTCTACTCAAAGCATCCGCAACTCGATTCGTCACTCCCGATTTGTGTTTCACAACAAATGTAAACTGTTGCAGATATGCAATCCATGATGCATGTCTCGTTGAAATCTTGTCTTGCCCTTGTAAATGTTTTAATGCCTCATATTCAGTGTAAAGAACAAACTCTTTCTGAAATAGATAGTGTCTCCAGTGTTTAATAGATTGCACAACAGCATAAAAGTCCACGTCATATGTACTGTATCTCATCTTTGCTCCTGATAACTTCTCGCTAAAGTATGCAATCGGACGTCCCCTCTGACTCAACACTCCTCCAATCCCAACCTTGGATGCATCAGTATGTAGTTCAAACACTAGCTGGAAATCTGGTAATATTATAATAGGTGCAGACGTCAAGAGTCCTTTGATTCGCTCAAAAGCAACTCCTGCTTCCTCCGACCATGCAAACTGTTTACCCTTCATACAATCTGTAACAGGTGCCATCACACTACTAAAGTGTGGAATGAACCTTCGATAGAATGAAGCCAACCCGTGAAAACTACGAACTTCCGTTATCGTCTTGGGCTGTGGCCAATTTCTAATTGCTTCGACTTTACTCTGGTCAACCTGTATTCCTTCCTCCGATACAATATACCCCAGAAATAAAACACTATGCGTCATGAACACGCATTTCTTCGTTGCAGCATAAAATTGTTCTTGTCGCAGTACCATCAACACTTCTCTCAGATGTTGCAAGTGTTCCTCTGCACTTCCACTGTATATCAGAATATCATCGAAATACACCACCACAAATTTCCCAATGAATGGTCTAAAAATCTGATTCATTACCCGCATGAAGGTACTCGGCGCATTTGATAAGCCAAATGGCATTACCAACCATTCATACAACCCCTCTCACGTCTTGAATGCTGTTTTCCATTCGTCTCCTGGTCTAATTCGAATTTGATGATATCCGCTCTTTAAATCAATCTTCGAAAAGATTACAGACCCACTGATTTGATCTAACAGATCATCAAGCCTCGGCATCGGAAATCTGTATCTGACTGTGATCTTATTCAATGCTCTACTATCTGTGCACATCCTCCACGTTCCATCCTTTTTGGGTACCAATAAAGCTGGTACAACACAAGGACTTAAACTCTCCTGCACACGCCCCTGTTCAAGCAATTCTTCCACTTGCCTCCTCAATTCTTCATGTTCCTTTGGACTCATTCGATAATGTGGTCTGTGTGGCAACACAGCACCTGGAACAAGATCTATCTGATGTTGTATATCCCTCAATGGTGGCAACTCCGTTGGTAACTCCTCTAGAAATACATCGTCAAATTCTTTCAAAACTGGCTTCGCTTCTTCTGGAATTTCAACCTCTTCACTACTCTCTCACCCAATCAACAAAAATACTTCAGGCTCCTCCTCTACTTCCTTCACAAACTCCTTCAAAGATAACAAAGTTTTAAGCTCTTCAATCTCCTCCAACTTGTTTTCCTCCTGTTGTCGCTTCTTTGGAACTAGAGTAATCTTTGTGCCTTCAAACATGAAACTGTAACTGTTGGTACGCCCATCATGTTGCACCGCCCTATCATACTGCCACGGTCTCCCCAGCAACAAATGACAGACATCCATATCTACCACATCGCACCAGATTTCATCCTTGTATTTCTTTCCAATTGAAAACTTCACACAAGCCCTTCGTCCAACCTTCACCTCCCCGCCTTTCCTCAACCAAGCTAGCTTGTACGGTTTTAGATGTTTCTCAGTCTTCAACGCCAACTTCCTCACAGCTCTTGAAGAAATTATATTATCATAGCTTCCAGCATTAATAACAAATTTGCAAACCTTCTCCAGAATGGTACATGTTGACTGAAAAATATTGCTCCTTAACCAACTACAATCCTCCTCTTGCTTTGGTGTTAAACAGGACCTCTTCATCATTAGATTATAACCTTCGTCTCCTGACACTTCTTCTTCCTCCTCATCAGGTGGTGAATTGGAACATTCAGCTTCTTCATCCTCATCCTCAACCTCCGCTATCATAGCTCTCTTCTTCGGCTTTGGACATTCGCTACTTTTGTGGCCCATTTCTTGGCAATTATAACACTTGAAACCATTACCGACTTTCATCTTCCCAACCTCATTCACAACTGGTTTCGCCACAGCTTTTGAAACATTAGAACTTCCACTAACACCCTTCACTGGATTGTTGGAATTTGTAAACATACCACCTCCTCGTCTTCCCTATTTCTCCCAAGCCAACGCTTTCTGATGTGCTTCCGCTACAGATCTGGGATCAAACATGTTAACCATATCCTAAATCTGCATTCGCAACCCCCCAACAAATCTAGCTGTCAATTGTTCTTCTGTCTCCATAATATCATTCCTTGCTATCAGTTGATAAAATTCGTCAACATAGTCATTCACAGATTTCGTCCCTTGTCTCAAGTTTTGCAATCTCTGATACATAAGCGACTGATAGTTATAAGGTAAGAATGTGGCTTTCATCAATTTCTTCATCTTCTCCCAAGACCCAACTTTTGACTTCCCCATCCGTTCACGTGTAAGTTTGGTTTGCTGCCACCATGCCAAAGCTCTACCCCTCAACCTCGTAGCAACCAACTTCACTCTACGATGTTCTGGAACTTCTTTGAAGTCAAAAATCTCTTCAACATTAGCCACCCAATCTAAAAACTCCTCCGCTTGCATACCACCTTTGAATTCAGGAATTTCAGTCTTCATCCCCGACTCCCACTTGTGATCATACTCAGAGTGATTTCTTCCTTGTCCTCGTCCTTGTCCTTGAACACTACCACCATCATACTCCTCTCCAAAATCAGATGTATATCGATGTCGATCCTGACCACCAACATCTCTACTCCCTTCGCATCTTCCACCATCATCCCTTCTATCTACATTCCTCCGTTCTCGATCATTCACATTCCTCCCACGCCTTTGATCATTGTCAATACTTCTTTCTCGATTGGATTGTGGTGAGACTCTACTTCCCCTATGGTTAGATTCAGGTGAAACCCTTCTCCGATTTTGATTCATCTCTAACATCATCTTCTCTAACCGACCAATTCCTTCGTTAAGCTTTTCACTAAAGTTTTCATTGATTCTTTGCTCCATCTCATCAGCCTCTTCTCTTCGATATAAAGCTTCTACGTTTTGGTGACGATTAGCTCTCCTTGGTGGCATGATTCAAAATTTCTCAAACACTTCAATACTTTAAAATTCAAACACCTTTCGAACTTTGATCCAAAATGAAATGGATCGAAATCTTCACACGTGTTGCAAATTGTGATGAACACGATGAACAACCAAACTCCCAAACAAGATAGATCCGTCCTTCAAACTTCAATACAAAGTCGAACAACTTCCCTTCTTGCTCTCGGCCGTGATTAATAACCTCAAATCTTCACTTCGATTCAAACTTCTTCAAGATGATTGGCTCCAAGACTCGATTTAGCTATGATTTGCTAAACAAGCTCTGATACCAAACTGACGCAGCGGATTAATCAAAAACAATGTCGATCGATGAGAGTAGCAATCGATGGATTGGAAGATACTGAAATGCCCGAATTTGTTGATCCGAAGATGCCGAATTCTAGCTATCCCGAACTCGTTGATCGCGCACGATACCAGGTTCAAAGATCTGTGATTCTTCACACGTTGATCTAGCGCGCTAGATTCCGTGAATCGGCTTCAGCTGTCGTTGAATCGAGCGCACTCGATTATTCGATAGTGGAGATAGGAGATTACACTCGACTACCAATTTGGTGAAAGCACAAAGCTAACAAAACAAGATTTTTATTTCAAATCAACTAAACTATTACAAATGACCACGCAAGCCTATTTATAGGCGTACATTTCAACATTACAATTCTGCACAACTCTTAGGTCGGTTCCGACTTATAGCCTCCGACTTAACTCACACGACTTACGACTTAAGAGTAGACGACTTAGGACAAAACAGTTACAACACCTTACAACGACTCAACAAACATGGCCGACCTAACCTGGTACGACCTAAAAAAAATACAATACTCCTTATTTACAAAGTACACGACTTAGTACATGACGACTCAACTTAGGTCGGTAACGACCTAGTTACATCATTCAACGACTTACCAACATGTTACACAACACATACGACTTAAAAGATGCGACCTACGACTTATAAACAGAACGACCTAAAACATGCGAGTTACGACATAAGAAACAGACGACTTATCAATTAACGACCTAACATATAGGTCGGCAGCGACTTAAGACCTGGCTTCAGAACTCCTTCCTGCGACCTAGCTTAGGTCGTAACTCCACTTCGCGACTTTTCATAGGTCGTATCTCGTCCCAGTTCTTCTTTGTTAGGTCATAGACGACTTAACCCTTCATTTTCCTTAGGTCATAGACGACTTAAGTCTTTATTTTCGATAAGTCGGGGACGACTTATCAGTTTCGAGCGACTTAAGCCTTTGTTAAGTCGTAGCCCTTTTCCTCCTAGCCTGTTAGGTCGTAGACGTCCCAAAATCCTTTCCTTAGGTCGTGACCGACCTAAACTTCCATCCTTAGGTCGTGGACGACCTAAGCCTGGGTAACTCGTAGCTAGCCCTGCTTCAACTCTCGTAGTTCGCACTGCTTCGACTTTAGCCTGTGCTGCATCACATTATGGCCAAATTTAATGCTTATTTAGCTTCATTTGATTTGATTTTATTTAAGCATTACCCAGTGGTAACAATTATTTGCATGAATTCTCTTCGTCAAAACTATATCACATAAGACTTATGGAATTTGTTAATTCAAATATTAACATTCACACTTAACATGTGGAGTGGCATTATGGCCAAATTTATTGCTTATTTAGCTTCAGTTGATTTTATTTTATTTAAGCATTACCCAGTAGTAACAATTATTTACATGAATTCTCTTCGTCAAAACTATATCACATAAGACTGATGGAATTTGTTAATTGTCAAAATTCCAATATCATCCATATTCAACTTTATAGTCCAAATACAAAGTCCTTGTTCAATAATAACAATTAGTATTAACCGAACTGCTCTGGCCAAAGACTTTTAATTGACCTCAGTTGTCCGTGATACTAACCTTATATAACTAAGGAGACGAATTCTCTCTTGAATAGTACATTGCTTCAAATGCTTCCACTTGACCCACCTATAGTCGTTCGATGGTTGACGTGCCACGATTTAACTATGCCACATTAAAGCTCAATGGTATTCTCAAGTCGAGAGAATTGTGTAATATTATCACATCTTCTGTTTGACCTTAGTTATATTAACCAACAGAAAACTATCGAGTGAGTCATTCTATAGTTATCCAATAACTAGCAATACGTAACCCCTTGGTACCCCCAACAACCATGAGTTACCCAATATTTGGAGAGCGTTCCGTACTCTGGTCTCAATGGATGTATCGATATCGAGTCTCGATACATCATAACTAGGAATATTTAAAATGGTATATTTATTTTATTGTGATAAATTACTCATGGTTATAACTCATTGTACCTATTATCAAAAAACATACCATTTATGGATTTTCTATTAAATATACTTTTAATTATATTAATTAATTAATATAACATATTATATCAAGTATATAATAGAAAGAAAACATATTTTATTTCAAACAAGATTAGTTATCGAGTTAGATATATGTAACAAATTACATAATTATCCCCATGGTATACCTTTAACTCTATCGATAGAGATGTAAGGTTGTAGCATATGCTAGTCAATAGTGAAATGGAAAAAGAGGAATTGCCTAGCCTAGGATTTAGGCTGCAATAGTATTCTCACTGAAGATTTAAAGGAATTATCTATTGGAAGAGAGGTTCGAGGTTTTTACCGATCATAAATCATTGAAGTACCTCTTCTCACAAAAGGATCTTAACCTTCATCTACAACGATACTTTGAGTTTCTAGCCTCCTACCACTTTGTTCTAGCCTCCTACCACTTTGTTCTAGCCTCCTACCACTTTGTTCTAGCCTCCTACCACTTTGACATTTCCTATACGAATGGTAAGGGAAACGCAGTCACTGATGCTTTGAGTAAAGAATTTGTGAGTTTGGGAGCGATGTTCCAGGAGTGGATGTAGCTTGAGTATATTGCTGGTTATGACTTCAAACCTCGATGTGAGCTAGAGCTAGCTATGTTGGCTAGTTTGATAATTGGACCTACTTTAATTGAGCGAATTGATACTAGCTAGAGGAAGGATACCAGATTAGCAGAGATTATTACTAAGATTGAAGATGGAATTGAGTCTGAGGATATGAAGCGTTATGGACTCAACCATGATAGTTGACTCTGTAAGGATTGAAGATTATTTATACCTGATATCGATGGGTTGAGGGATGAAGTGCTACGCGAGTTCCATTATTAAAGTCTGACTATACATCTTGGAGGCAATAAAATGTATAGGGATAAGAAGCAGACATTTTATTGGGAAGAGATGAAGAAGGACGTCGGGATATTTTTCTCAAAATGTATGAACAGTCGGCTAGTAAAGGCTGAACAAAAGAAGCCAACAGGTTTGCTGCAACTGTATGAGATTCCCAAGTAGATACAGATATCAATGGATTTCATTGATGGATTGCCAAGGATTAGAGGAGGATACGATAACATCTAGGTCATAGTCGATAGATTGATGAAGAGTGCTCTATTTATACCCATTAAGTCCAGTAGAATGACATCCAAATTAGCCAAGTTGTATGTAAAGTGGATTGCATGATTCCATGGTGTGTCGATGTGGCGACTGACCTACACCTCCAGCACTCAGTATACCTGTATAGTGCGCTGGGACGATGATCGATCGATGTAGGATAATCATCAGGGTAGTAAAGTAAGTAAACATTCATAGAACCTATCATATATCTCACAACGCATCGAATAAAATATAATAATCATCACAGATATAAAACAAACAAGACAGTAGTAACTAAATGAACCATAGAACCAGAGTGCACATTTTCATACAGCTGTACAAAATAGCAATAAATTTTATACAACTAGTATATAAAATCAAATGATAAACTCTTTCAAAATATAGTCGAACACTGTTTAGGCTCTGCAGGGTCACACAGCGGACTAATACCATAATAACCCAAGTAGTAGTATATGAAAGTGTAGCCTCTTGCTAGTCCATCTGCACCACCTATGTGCCTCTCACACCTGTTATCTAGTCTACTCATTAAAGAGTACCTGAGATAATAAGAAGTAAAGCATAAAATCTCAAGTTAGACAACAGTCTGGTGTGAGCAATAAACAATCTCAAAAAACCATAAATATATCGATATAGTAAAAACAGAGACACTAAGTATGGAGAATCATATCTGACCTTTCCTTGCATCCAACAAGTTAGCACATAACACTATATAAGCTACGTAATCATCATCATCGTATGAATAGACTACACAATGTATAATATGGGTGTCGGGGTTCCTAACACGGTATATCTACATCATAGGACATCCATAATCGACACAAAGTAATCAAACCAGTCATAGCAACAATAGCAAACGTGCAACGACAACGCCGATACCTCCCTTTGCTCCTACCATCAACAAGGTCTCATATCACCCAACCACTACCAAGGTATCGCATCACCACCAAGTTTCCTCCTAATCTTCGATAACCCTTACGACCATCATCAAGGTCAATGACACACCATGTTGCTGCTGGATTCTGTTTCGTTCATATACCATCACCAGAGTAATGTCATCACCAAGGCAGTTTGTAACCTCATTAAGATCCAGAGTACACAGGTGAGCAATCTCACATACCTTTCCCTACAAAACAAACTCATCATCCATACTTGTCACCATCTTTCTTGCACACAACTCGATATCGGAACACACCATGTCCGCCATATCGGTTCACCCATCGAACGTGCTTCCTTGGACGTCACCAAGTTCACATAGTTAATTGTTCCACCTTGGACACCTCCCAGTCTACATACACTTCACACATCCGAAGAACTCAACCAAAACTAGTCGCCCTATGAATACATCGGAATCTAGAATACCCCTAGACGTCCAATTCAAGTCATAGAGCCATCACCACCAAGTCTCTGAGTCACTAAGTCAAAGCATCGTGTCATCGCTTCACTGCTTAAAATCGCTAGTCACAAGGCCATAACATCGAAACCAAATATCGAATGAACGAACAAACCATCGTAGCACAATCTTCTAGGCCTCCACTCAAATCCGCCCAAAATTAGGCCTTACTATTGTGTATGGTTTCAACCACTTTTGGCTAGTACCTAGCCAATTTAGTTTAAGTGCTTTGAAGTGCCAACACACCTCGACATGCACCACTAGTCCAAAATAGTACTCCCCTTGCCCTAAGGAAATGCCTTAACTGCCTAAAATGCTGCTGCATGAAGCCTGAAGCTAAGCACAAAGCTCCCAGAACCTTTCACTTTCAATTTACCACTCATCTTACATGGTCATCACCGACTAAATTATGGTCGTCGTCGAGCATATGCTTTCGCCAAAAATTGGCTGAATACTTGGAGTTCACACCCTTTTCCATTTCCCAAAAGTTTTCATCCTTGTGCCACGAGGCCAACTCCTAGATGCCCCAAAGTACCTACATGTGACCACACTTTGCTTTGTTATCGATGTAGTACCCCACATCTATACCCATACTACCCAAGAGTATTACAAGGTAATATGTCAGATAACAAAGAGAATGAGGCTATATAGGGTACACACATGAATATTCCATTGGACTGTCACTAGTACGTATTAAAACAACAGATATATATCACATATACGTACACAATATAGGTACGCAACAATAAACACGTGTGCCTCTACGATAGAATAATACACAATATATATATATATATATATAATAAACAACAGAGAACATAGAGTTAGTTGCAGCATATAATGCTTAAATACAATAATATTATATGAGTATAATACAACTCAAATGTCAAATATATAAACATACAGTGAATCAATAACGTACAATATCAGGTAATAACCCTAACATAATACTCCTCTAAGCTCAAATAACCAAATTCTAGTAGTATGGTCCCTGTATTTATATGTCTCAGACTGACTTGAGTATTATAAATAACACATGGGTCAGACTATGACTATATCATAGGGTAAAGTATTTATAACCTAATATCAGCAATAATATAATGACACCCATAATATAGATAAATATGTATTATATGTATTGTATATAATCACAACAGCATAAACAAATCTCCATGTTTGACGATGAATTTTCTATCGAATTAGAAAACCGTTGTAAAATATTGGAATAAAAATAAACGCAAGTGCATGGCGTACAATTTTAGTACGTGGCGAGTACGAGTAGATCTGTAGGGAATTGAAGTGATTTTAAATACTACTCAATCAAATTAACCCAAGTGTTTGAAGATGTTTTAACTAAAATTGGTAAAAACTAACAAAAAGAAAGTGAATAGAAGTATGAGAGTATAAGGAAATTTAGAGGCAAATCCCTTCTCATAATCACGCAAATCAACACAATGAAATTACGATCTCTCTTTTTGGCCATTTGTGAATTTAGTTGTTGTTTCTATCATAAGTGTGGTCTATTTGTGCTATTAATTAGCCCAACATAAACCATTAAACTTTAACACACCATCCAAACCATTTGTCAACTCTCATGAAAATGACAATGAAATTAAAAATAAAATCTATTCTAAGCATGATCTATTTACTATTAAATAGTAATATAGACCATCAAATTTTGATTCTAAAATCTACTTCATTACCAAAATCATATGTAGCTGAAGAGGTAATTTGTGTTTATGTTTGTTTAAGCATAGCCTATTTGGTGTCAACAACATAGGCTATCAAATTCAGAGTTAAACAACAAAATTTTACCACATTAAAAATTTCCATTAGGCACAAAAATATATCATAAATTAGCAAATATGTTGAATCTACGTGATAAAGAGAGCTTTATTACCCTTAAATTGAAGGGGTTTAGCTTCTCATATTTGTTATCATTTTAAAAAATGTAGATTGCAACATAAACATAAACAAGAGGAAAAAAGAGCTAACTAATTTGCATGTAAATAAATCTACTCTACTTGCAAGAAATAAAACTACACTAATTGCATAAAGTAAAGAACAATAATTAAAAGAGCATGAAATCAAATTGCATAAATAAAATTACATAAGAGAAAAAGGCTAAGAAGCCATTAAAGAGAGAAATGGAGTTTATGTTTACATGCTACAAGTAAACTAAAGAGAAGGTAGTAAGGGTGTAACAACCCGCATATTTTGCGATTGTATATTTAAATATAGCATCGTTAGTCGGATTAAAGTCCGAAATGTCACTTTTTGCAAACAGTCGAATTGGGACTCGAGACCACTTCCATTGAGTCCAAAATGGCGTTTGCGACTTTTTTGAGTATAAGCATCGATATGTTTGGAGTTGAGTGAATTTTGATGTTTTCATTTAGGGCTTTGGATTTGGGTTTCAGCCCATTAACCCAACATATTAACCCAACTCCACTCCACTCCTCTTCATTCCTTCATAATATTTCCTAACACTCAAGCTTTAGCAAAAATGGGGGAAGGGAAAAGGAAATAGAAATTCCTAAGCCCTAGTTTCTTTTACAAATCCAAGTTTTAGCTCCAAAATCAAAGAGAAGCTTAGGTAAGCATCCTCTTCATCTTCTCCAACTCACTCTCTCTTCAATTTCAGAAATTTCCTAAACCTAACTTAGGAAATGTTCTTCTTTTGAGCTTAGATTCAAGCTTCTTGGGTTGAAGTGAAGAGTGGTTGATCTTTCCTTTGTGATTAAGCTTCTCATTCATTATTTTTGGGTTTAAAGGTGAGATTTTTATCTCACATCTAAGTCTATATCTATCTCTGATTGTTAGGTATGAATTCCTAACATCTTTACATGTTCATTTGATTTTATTTGGATTGATTTAGTAAATATTCCAATTTTTGGTTTTTAAGTCCAATTTTGTGAAAATCCTTTTATGGATGTTTGAACATGTTTTTGGTGAAGCATCGAAGAGCCTATAGGGCTGGGTTGCCAATTGGCGTAAAACCCTAGCGCCCGTTGCTCATCCGATCGCGATTTGTAGAACTTTTGCCCCACAAGGGGGCTAGGCTGAATGTGCTTCAGAAGAAGGTTCGGTCGACTGAACCAGTGTATCAGTCGACTGAACCAGAAGGCAGGAAATGACTTAGAAGCAGGTTCAGTCGATTGAACCAGTGTGTCAGTCGACTGAACCAGGACCCAGGAATTTGCCTGGGTCTGTATCAGTCGACTGACCATCTGGGTCAGTCGACTGACCCTGGGGACACAAAATTCGTATCCCTATGTCAGTCGACTGACCACCTGGTTCAGTCGACTGACCTGCTTGTTTCAGCCTATTTTGCCTATTTTGCTTGAGGTTCCAATGTTAATCGATTCGTGATTATCCGATTTGTTGTTATCATTATCGTCTTTGATGACTTCTTCTTTGGGATTTTTGAGAATATCCATTTTGATGGATTCAGTATCGATTTCTTTGGATTTGATTCACGTCTTCGTATGTGAATTTTTGATGATTGATTGTTTCTACAATCATTTCTGTGATTTGTCACTTTAAAATACAAAGGTTTTTATACTAGTAGTAAATATTCAACTCTCTTACAAAGATGATTTCAAACTCTATTTTTAATACAAAGCTCGTTTATAAAACTGTTTTCTAATCTATTAGTATATACAAACCTTTACCTTATTCGTATGAGAAATCTAATTAAACGGCTTAGTAAAACAAGTGGTATGAAACGCTTGCGTTTACTTCGTCGGTTAATTCTTGGACTTGTTCGATTGAAACTCTTGTGACAATTTTCGAGTGGAAATCTACAATCTGTTCGTAAATATTTGAGTTAAGCAAGTGGTTATGGGACATGAAGCTAAACTCTTATATTTACTAGCTTAGTGTAATCGACACTTCTTGATGATCGATGATGATCATTGTGTGATTTAGACTAGCATTGTGCGATGTCTCTTTGTCCACGTGGGGGACTATACCCTGTTCTGTTGAGCTTCATCTCATTTTTATGGGCTAGCGACCTATGGTCTTTGGACCGTTCGTGGAGCAATCGGCTCAATAAGTCGGTGCATGGGGTGTATCTTTTTAGGTGCATCGATGTTCGTCTATGCATGGGGCGTATCTTTTTAGGTGCGTCAATGTTCGACTTTGCATGGGGCGTATCTTTTTAGGTGCGTCGATGTTGGATTAGGCATGGGGTGTATCTTTTTAGGTGCATCGATGTCCGACTAAACATGGGGCGTATCTTTTTAGGTGCGTCGATGTTAGTTTATGCATGGGGTGTATCTTTTTAGGTGCATCGATGTTCGACTAGGCATGGGGTGTATCTTTTTAGGTGCATTGATGTTAGTTTATACATGGGGCGTATCTTTTCATGTACGTCGATGTTCGACTGTGCATGGGGCGTATCTTTTTAGGTGCGTCGATGTTTGGTTTATGGTTAGCGACCATGGATTAGCAACCTGTTTGTGATACACGTGTTGGTGAGTTTTCATGCTCCCGTTTGTGATAGGCCTTCCCCCTTTTGTGATTTCTGGATTTCTGGTTGTGATTTCTAGAATTTGTGTCTCACCAATTTTCGTGGATTGGCATTGATATGTATTGTCAATATTTGTGTTTTGGTGAATTATTTAAAGAATGTGATTCTTTTTGGTGCTTCGAGTTGATTTGAGATATTGTATGATTTTTGTTGTTATTTGATGTATACTTGACACGGTATGACATTTATGTTATCATACATTTTTGTTCATATCTCTTATCCTATATCATTTTATTTGATATTTATAGCTAGACTGATCCGTTTATTATTTTCTTCTTAAATAATACTCGGGTCAGACCGAGATATTTCAGGTGCTTCTGCTTGACTTCTTATCAGGGCATGTCTTCTGACTTTTGGCTAACTACTTTAGCTTAGTAGTTTTTGTTATTATACATTCGAGATTGAGACTCCTTGATGTATAATTATTCTTTTATCTAGCACTTGTATCTATTCTCTTGTGATGTAGTGGATCTTGTTTTACCACTACTTTGATGTACACTTCTTTGTGTTATATTCATATCTATTTCCGCCTTTGTGATATGAATGTTTGTGACTGATTTGTGTTATATTTATTTCTATATTTGTTTCCGAGGTCCACTTAGCCACTGTGTGGTTGCTTTGAGTTTGTTTTTGATATGTTGGATTTCCTCTTGAAATGAAGTGTAAGTTATATTTTCTAACATATCGGTACTCGCACAAAGCAATTACACAGATGGTCGCTCCTCAACATCCTTATTCTTCGTGCTATTCGACGGCATTACACCGTAGTGTCCTTGGCTAGCGTGAGTATAGAGGTGGGGCGTCACAAAGGGCTTCTACATGAAACATATGGGGGTATTTATATATGCTTAAACCCTAATCCATATTTTAGGGGACTACCCAAAATGTCCCTTAGGAAGTGTGGCCTCCAAGTTGTCATTAGCATGTAATTAATCCTTCATTAAATGTGCATGTGACTTTAATCACCATTAACATGTGCATTAGCTCTTAATAGTGGATTATAGTAAGTGGGTAGGTGGGGTCCTCCATGGTTACATGAATTCTTTTATTTCTTCATTCTTTTGTCTTACATCCTTTATGCATGAATACATACATGAAGGCCCTTCCATTTTCCATCCAAATTCTTACAAATAAAACTAAAATGTGCAAATAAATATTCTCAAAATTAATACATGCACAAAATTACTATTTTGCCCCTAAATGAAGATGAACGAGTGATGATTTGATGACATTTGGATTTTGGTAAAAACATATAAAAATACCGTAATATGATCATTATTTAATTAAAACAAGATTAAATATGTGAGTATAAATATACACTTTTACGTGCACATCAAATACCCCTACACTTATCTTTTTATTCATCCTCGAATAAACTAAAACTAAGATAAATCCATTTTCGTAGGAAACACGATTGCATTGAGCGTATGCAACAAGCCATTAATCCTCTATGTGTCCCTAGTAGGAGGAGTGTTGTCTCATGAGGGTTTTCAGCACATACTACCCACAAAATCCAAATGCAAGATGAAAAATTCCTAAATGCGAGATTTATTTACAAAGATATGAATGCAAGTTTTTGAAAATATTTACAAATGATGAATTTACTTTTAAATTGACATGAATAAGTTAAATATAGGTTCTAGTCATTATCTTTAAAATTTCAGTCCTTTACTAATCAAAACGTTGAACAAAAGCTAAGTTATCATTACATTCAACTTTACTTTGGCTAGTTGTTTCAGATGAAAACATAGTGCAATTATGAAATAAATTCATTAATTAATTGTCACAGTTTGCAAAGTGGCATCTTTATTTCTTTTCGTATAATAACTCAAATTAATAAAGTCAAGATAGTGCTTGAGTTTCATTTGCTTGCCCTCTCTTATTATTTGAAAAAGTTATTGATATTAACATTATTTACATACGCCTAGCTCAGAAAACTGAGGCTAGATATACCACCCATGCACTGCCTTTCGGGCTTACGTGGAGGGGGGTACAGAGCATGGCAAGTGAACACACAAGTGTGTACACCTATCGACTGTAGGCATTATTAATAAAAGAATTTTTATATACATACACCTAACTCAGATATACAGAGGCTAGATATACCGTTCATGCACTGCCTTTCCGGCTTACATGAGAAGAGTACAGAGCATGATGAGTGCACACACTTACATGTGTACACTTGACTCTAGGTGTTCATTATTTATATACAAACTTGTTTTTTTTAAATAGAGAGAGTTTTTCAAAATAAACTTAGCACAACTAAACATCAATGATTTGAAATGTTAACTTCTATACTTTAAAATCAACCACTCTTTAAACAAAGACTAAATTTAGAATATACTTCATACCCATCACCTATGAATCGTCCTATATACTAGTTAAACTAAAGTTGCTTATAATTCAAACTTTTCTTTTTATTATTTGTTAAGACAAGTAATTTCCAAAAAAAATCATTTACTGACCAAAACTGTATGCTTATCATATAGTGTTTCTTCAAAAATAAATCAATATGCTAAAATGAAAATTTTTTTTGAGATTTTTTATGTTTTGAAAAGAAAATGCAAAAAATAAACCATGAAAAATCAAAAATGACATTAGACTCCCCCCACATTTGATGTTGACTGTGTTCCCACAGTCAACCCAAGTGAAAGGAGAAAAAAAAATATAACATATATTTACATGAAAATGAATGGTTATTATTTATACGACATCATAAAATATACTGTTAAAGAATAAATGAAATAGACTTCCAAAGACCAATTCATTTGTCTCATCAAGTATGAGAGACATAGCTTAAGCATAGAAAACCAAACCATAAAAGATTTCAAAGTTGAATGTTGATTTGGAAAAACGAATGTCGTTTTATTAAAAATCATATGAGTTGTTTTATTTTCGATGATTTTTGGGGTAGATAGAACAATTGGTTGAAGTTCAAGTTTATTTTCACCAAATTTAAATTCAAACTCATCATTGACAAATTCTTCAAAATTATTGACTTTAAAATCAAAATGGTGATTTAAATCTACCTTTTTCGTATTCAACAACTCATCTTTGAAAGTCCAAAAAATTTGTGTTCATTAAAGTTATCTTCCTTTGCTGAATTGTCAATAACTTCATTGCACGTATCAATTTCAAAATCTAAAGTTGTTGCATTCAATTTTTCAAAATCGGGAAAAGGAAGATCGAATTTTAAATTTGGTTCCACACTCTCAAAAGAATTGAAATCTAACTCAATTACCACATTTTCAACAACTTAATTAAGATTATCATTTTCAATTTCAAAAGTTGTTATTTGAAAATCATCAATTTTGGTAAAAGGTGGATTATTATTTGACTTGTCACATGTTGGGATTGGATTATGTTGCTCATGTTGTTTCATGTAGGTTTCAAACAACAAATCCGTGTGATTTTTGTGAATTTCTTCCGTTTGCTCAACAAAATCAAATTTATAATTATTAATTTGAGAATTTTCAATTTGAAATTGTTGAGAATAAAAATTGTCCATTGCACCATAATTGAAATTAATCTCATTGCCAAAATCCTTTAAAAAGTGGTTCACATTTTCATTTTGACTTTGAAATTCATTTTGGAGTTCGAAGTTGTATTGGCATGAGTAATAATCGAAATCATTTGAATATTTAAGTGAATTCAAATTTTGATTATTTTGAAATCTTTGACTTGAGTTATTGCAGAGATTACTCAAATTATTTATCATTTGATTTTGTTGTTCAAGTAAAGACCAAATCGTTTCAATACTAGTTTCAAGAGTTGAGGGTTGGTCATCATTTTGAAAACTTTATGGTGTAAAATTTGAATTGTTTATACAATAGTTGTTATTAAAATATCCATAAGAGGTTGATGTGAAACTATATGGATTATATTGATATTCATAACTATTGTAAAATTCTTGCGAGTAAGAAAATTCAGACATTTTCAAGAATGTTGTGTTTTTTTTTTCTTTTTTTATAAAGGAAAAGTATTTACCAAAGAGAATTTATTTTTCAAAAGGGAGATTTGATTTTTGTTTTGTTTTTTGGATTTTGGATTTTCAGATTTTTTTATGTTTTTGTTTTCTTTTTTTTGTTTCTTAAAAGATTATTTTTTTTGGATTTATTGAAAAATTTCGAAGGAAAAGATTTAAAAGATATTTTTTTTTCTTTTGGATTAAATAAAAAACAAGTTAAAGAAAATTTAAGTTTTTTTTAGTTTTGGATTTTGATTTTTTTTAAATATGCATGAGTTAATGCAACTAAATGAATGCAAGGACATAATTACAAATTTTCTGTCCTTAGTAGCTCCTAACCCAAAATTGTATAATCACACTTTGTCTTAATCCAATAAAATATTTCTTAGCCAAATAACGGACAGGAGTTATCGGTGCACCATGAATCACCGTAGCAATACAACTGAAGGTTTAAGTACCTTCAGATAAACAATCACTATAATATTTATGAATCACCGTAATATTTATATATGATTTTTATTCTTCCGTAGCCTAGACACCAAGAAATTAGATTGTTCAAAGAAGATAACTTGTCAATATACAATTAAGCCCTAGGTGAGCTAGTAACACCCTTAAGTCAAATGTCTAACCATTATTATAGTCAAAATTCTACGATGATATGCAATTTATGGACCAAGGAAGTGGTGATGAAATATCCCACCTTATGTGGATTTAGGTGTTGCCCTTAAAAAAGAAAATAAGATGAGATGAATACAAAACAACAATTAAACGTGAATTAACAATGCAACTACAAATGAGATTTGATTTTTGTTTTTGTTTTCTGAAAATAATTTTTTTAAAAAAAATGTAAACAACCAACAATGCAAAGCAAAATAAAAACAAGAGATGAGAGCACGATACCAGAGCGTGCATAATTATTAGAAAATTTATTTTTAAGCAGCAATATTTTTATAAGCAAGCAAAGCAAGTCTTCTCCTGCTGAATTTCTACTTTTGCAACTTGTAAATCTGAAGATGAAATTTTTGTTTCTTTTTTTCTATATTTTTCTTACAAAAACAAAACCCTAAATAAAAGAAAAAAAATAACAAAGGCAAACGAGTCAAATCCCTTTTTTTTATAAAAACAAGTTTCAGCCCAAACACAAAGTTCACAAGCCCACTTACAAAAATAATGATAATAATAATAAAGAGAATCCAATACGCTACTAACAATCCCCCTTTCATTGTTCTCTTCGTAAAAAAAATATGATGAAAAGGGAGACACGAATTCGAAGATCGCAAAATCAAAAGGATGAACAGTTACTGGAGTTCATGATTTGGAAATCTGAGGGAGGGTTCGGTTTGATGTTGGTTCAAAATACGATTGATTGTAGGCGATTAGCGAAGGCGATTGCAGGTGATTAGGTAGCGGGTTGTGGAATTTGGAGGTTTCGGTTAAATTTCGAGCAGTAGCATAGTGGTTAGATGGCAGCAGGTGGATGGTGTAATTATTTGGTTGTTGGATTTGGGTTCACTATTATGGTGATTGAAAGTGAGAAAATGGTAGGGAATAGTGGTTATGGAAGGATTGAAGGGTAGGTTATAGTGAGGTGGTTTTTGAAGCAATGCAAAGATGAGGAGTTGGGTTTCAGTGAAGTAGGAGTTATGTGAATTAGCGGCAGTGAAGAGGTAATGATCAGGGAGGATGGTTGTTTAGTTGAGGTAGCAGTAGATGATGTTGAGGCAGTGGTGTGTTGATTTGTGGAGAGGGTTGCAGGTAGTTATGGATGGTGGTAGCACAGTTTGATGCAGAGGTGAGGTGAATTGTTTGTGATGTTGTAGAGTTGAGATAGAGTGGATGCAGGGATGTAGGGAGAGAGTAAGCAATGTGCGAGCAGTTTGTTGTTGAATTTTTAGGTGGGTGGAGCAGCAAGTGTTTGATGTGTTTGATTGAGGATAGAGAGAGCAAGCAATGTGTGATATATGTTTGTTGAGGATTATGTGCAGGGTAGACATGTTGATGAAGGAGATAGGTTGCAGATGGTGGTATATGTGGGTGTGGTAAGTTGTTTGGATGTGCAGTAATGTGTATATGAAGAGGCTGGATGGTTTGGTGATGAATGATGGTGGGTGGGTGAGCGTGACAGGCAAAGCAGTTGTATATGGTGATGAATGTGACTGTGATGAAGTTGCATTTTTATGGTGATGTAGTGGTTTTGATGTTGCTTTTCAGAGAATTGATGAGTGGTAGTGGGTGTTTGTGAGGGGAAGGCAAGTTTTGAGGATGTATGCTTTATGATGTTAAGATATGCGACAGTGGGGTTGTTGTAGTGGTGAAGGATGGTGCTGGTGATGACTGTAGTTTTGAGGAGTTGTTTTGGTGAGCAATTTTGGTGAGTTGTAAGCATTATGTTGGTGTATTTGTTTTGATTATGTGCACATGCACAGTGGAGTATTGATGTTTGTAGTTGTTGTTGAACAGAGATGAAACTGAAGTTTGTAATTGATGAGGCAACATGGGTTGAAGGAATGAAGGCAGGGTGATGTCTGATGGCAGTGTTGTGTTCAGGGAGGTGTTTTAGGTGGAAGTGGTGGTGGCTGTTGCAGATGAAGGCAGATATGAGGGGAGGAAGTGGTTGAAATGGGTTAGTTGTTGTATGAAGTGGCTGTGATGTTTGGTTGTGTTTGACTGAAAATGTTGAGAGTGGAGGTATAACAGTTTGTAACAGTCACAGTGAAATGTACACAGTTTGTTGGTGATGAAGTTTTAGAGGTAAAGGTGCAGTGTTTGATGTGATGAAGTGTGGTGGAGTAGGAAGGGAGGAAGTGAAGTGTAGTAGATGGTCAGAGAAGTGTAGTAGTGTTGTTATGGTCAGAGAAGTATGTATGTTGAAGGCAGAAGTGAGTTTGTAAATGTAAATTGTGTAGAAAAAACTGAAATGCAACTTGTAAAATAAAAGATGTAAACTGTAATGTAAAGAAAATGAAATGGAATATATATATATTTTTTGTTTTGAAATGAAATTTTGTGTGTGTGTGTGTATGTATATATATATATATAAATAGAAATGCAAATGCAAATAGAAAAACAACAAGCACACAAATCAAATGAAAGCAAAAATAACACAAACACACAACACACAATATATTGTTTTTAAATGTAACTCAATACACAAAATGAAAACACAATAAAATCAAATAAAAATAATTCGAAGAGTAAAACTAAAATCAAATTTTTCCCCGGCAACGGCGCCAAAAACTTGTTTGATGACGAATTTTCTATCGAATTAGAAAACCGCCGCAAAATATTGTAATCAAAATAACTATAAGTGCACGGCATACAATTTTAGTATGTGGCAAGTACGGGTCGATCCGTGGGGAACTGAAGTGATTTTAAATTCTACTCAATCAAATTAACCCAATTGTTTAAAGATGTTTTAACTAAAATTGCTAAATAATAACAAAAAGAAAGTGAATAGAAATATGAGAGTAGAAGGCAATTTAGAGGCAAATCCTTTCTCATAATCACACAAATCAACACAATGAAATTATGATCTCTCTTTTTGGTCATTTGTGAATTTTGTTGATGTGTTTATCCTAAGTATGGTCTATTTGTGCTATTAATTTACAAACATAAACCATCAAACTTTAACACACCATCCAAACCACTTGTCAACTCTCATGAAAATGATAATGAAATCAAAAATAAAATCTATTCTGTTTGCACAAAAAATGGGCAAACACCTCCAAGTCGTATGATTTAGTTGATTTTATGTTGTTCTTAGTGGTCTGGATGATTTATACAAATATATGAAAAGCAGGGACTAAACTGTAAAAGACACGCAGATTTATAGTGGTTCGGCCAGAATGTGCCTACGTCCACTTTATATGTTATTCTCCTTTACTGTTCAAATTACAAGTACAAAAGCTTTGATACAAGTATATGAAAGTTGTTTGAAAGTTCTATCCGTGCTTGAGCTCTCAAACTTGTCCCCCATTGTTGTACCCCTGCCCCTCTATTTATAGAGTGAGGCTGGGGGTAGGGGTCTTGGATGTATATAGCTGTTGGCGGGCCTGGGCCGATGTAATCTGGCCTGACAGTGTTGGTTCGGCAACACCTTGGTCCGGTGATGTGAGGGACGTGGATTGGTTCGGTGGTGAGACTTTTGGTTTGGTTCGGTGGGCAGTGGAGTGGCTGGTTCGGTAGTATGGAGCAAAGGTTGGAGTTTGATTCGGTGAAGGCTGGTCTGGTGAGGCCTTGGATCGGTGGAGGTTAGTCCGGTGAGGCCTGTGATCGGATGGAGTTCGATTCGGTGAAGGCTGGTCCAGCTATGCAGGGGAAGTGGGTTGATTCGGCTATGTATGGAAGTAGCATTGATCCGGTAGTAGGTGGAAACAAGATTGGTTCGGCTGTGTGGGGAAACTTGTTTGGCTCGGTGAAGGGTGGAAACATACGGGTGGAAAGACACCCAACATTTGCCCCCAAAGTGGGGCGTATGCTCGTATATGCCGCGCTTTGTTCATTTGGTCAACCATATTCGGCCCGAGAACTGAACCGGCGAGTCCGGCTATCCAACTTTCCTCTATAAGTAGGAGCCCCATGCCTTCGTCGTTCCTTACCGACCAAAATAGCCGAATCAAATTTTGAACCGCCGAATCAATTGGAGTGCCGAATCAACTATTGTGCCGATCCAATCTTAGCTGCTGGACCAGGTGAGTTCTCTTCTGCCGAATGACTTTTTAGGTCGAATTTCTTTGTTTTGCCGAACGAACCAAATGAACTTGAAAACTTTTGGTACCGAATGGACTTAATACCGAATGAACGTGAAAGCTTTTGGTACCGAATGGACTTAATACCGAATGAACGTGAAAGCTTTGATTTACCGAATGAACTTGAGCGCCGAGTTGTGAGTGAAACTCTTGCTCGTTTTATATCTATATATCCTTACGACGTACTTGTTTGTGTTTTGCAGATAATGTCTCATAAAGTTGAAACCCGATCAGAAAAGAAGAAATCCCAGGACAAAGAAGATCCTTCCGCAGTGCCCCCAGCTCAGTCAGGACTGGGACGTCATGGGCCCACCCCGAGGTCACTAGTAGATGGGTATGGCCCTCAGGAGCTTCTAAACTCACCTCCTGACTGTTTCCCTAGCTCTCTCAAAGGCGAGCAGCTTGACGTTATTTCTCGCTCCTTTGGGATTGACAGAGCGCGTATGCTATTGCCGGGGGAAGGAGTGATGCCATATCATCCTCCCGAAGGATATTTCGCCTATAGTAGGTACCATTGTATGTGTGGGGCCATTCCCCCGATCAATGCTTGGATACTCAGCTTCATCACCTACTTGAAGGTGGCTCCATTTCAGCTTCAGCCTAACTCCTACGCCATCCTGGTGAGCCTGTTTGTCATTTTCCAAAGGAGATACGGGCGTCCTCCCTCCAACCGGGAGATCCGGTATTTGTACAATTTGAGAGGCTATAAGAAGGGGTCTCCATACATCAGCTTGGAATTAGCCGTATCATTCAAGCCGGTCCTGGACTTATATTCGAAGTTCGGTATGTTCAAGAAAGAATGGTTTTTCGTCAAGGATGACTCTGTCTCTATTCGTCGCTTCACCTCTGGCTGTAAGTTGAAGCTCATTTATGATTTCCGTTCTGACTGCAATGCTTCTTCTCACGTGCTTTTATTTCTTGCTAGCGACAGGTGGTTTTGTGGTCGTGGAGAACGATCGCCTGGTTCAGATGGCTGTGGAAATAGAAGCCATTACGGGAAGGGATAGGTCGGCTTCTTACCTAATCAGGAACGCTACACTTCTGGGGCACAACCTTATTCTACCACATCAGTCCGTGGTCAAGCAGAGAGACACGGCGGAGGAGAGGGCTGCCAAAGCTACAGGAGGGGCCACGTCGAAGAGCAGCAAAAGGAGACCCTTCTCGATACATCCAGTCGCCGGGGGGAAGAAACTCAAGAAGTCCGATGGACCCTCTCCCAGCACACATCCAGATGTTCAGGAGGAGGAAAATGTGGAGGGGGAAAAAGGCGAGGATGAAGGAGGTGAGGCAGAGAGTGGAAGTGGTAGAGAAGGTGACCGTGATCGTCATGGGAATGATGGTGGCGAAGGACAGGGCGGTGACGGCACCGGGGCTTTGCCTCCTGGGCAGGCAGGCGTGATCCAAGAGTGGACGGATGATGCTCTCCACCAAGCCTTTGAAGAGTTGGAGGAAGGACCGGCCTTGGCAGAGAAACCTAAGAAAGCTGATAAGGCCGGGACCGGCGCCGATTTATCTTCCGGGAGTGCTTCTACTGGGACAACTTCTGCGATTCAAGGTGAATTTTCCTTTATTCTTTTTAATTCTTGAATGATGGCTCAATGCATGCTGATGACACTTGGTTTTTCATTCCAGGAGCGGGCAAAACAGCCAAGACCTCAGATCTTCGGCACAGGCTTGAACAATACAGACTCCTCAAAGCTTCTGCCAAACCGAAGCCTCCTACTAACCGCCCTGGAGACGTAGTCCGCTATCGTCCTCTTCTTGGCGTTATTGAAGAAGATATACAAAATAGGAAGAGGAGTCGATCTTCGTTTGAATCTCTTCTTGGCCCTCCGGCCCCACTCCAGCCTATTCACGATATTACGGAGGATGATACTGAGTTTATGCCTTCCCCACATCCGTCTGAGAATCCAACCTTCACCCCGATAGATCACCCTGGCTGGTTCGTAATCCGTTTGCGGGTCATCCAGACCTGGACCCGGCCTCTCATGACATCTCCTTCGATGAGGCTACTGGTGAGCACCTTCTCCCTCGCAATCCTATGGTACGGGTGCTTGACGAAGCTAAGTCCCTGGACCTTGATTTGCTTACCACCTGGGTTGTAACTCTGGGGGATGAAGCTAAGGCGAACATCGACCGGGTTGCCGAGGAGACCAGGAAATTGATGGGGCATCATGCCCGACCAGTTAAGGCCGGGGAGGAAATTGGGAGTGCGAACATTCGGTTATGGTTAATGGTTTCCGACCAGGCTAAGCAACTTGCCGATCAAGCCATTCAAATTTCTCAGCACGAGGCCGCATCCAGGCAACTAAAGAAGACTATGGAAGAGGCTAGCAGGGCAGAGTTGCGAAAAATGGAGGCCGCCTGCAAGGAGCGGATAGACATGGCCATTGCTACGGTGGATGAGGTTCAACAGGCGGACCTCGAGCGGGTACAGGAATTATCGGGGAGACTCGATGCCGCGGAGCTTGCTCAGTCCAGGTTGAAGGAGGAGATGGACGCGATGAGGATATCCCTTCAGGATGACCGCTCACGATATCGATCGGAGAGGGATGCTGCCGTTGCAAAGCTGAGTGCTTCTGAGGCCCGAATGAGGGAGCTTGAGGAAAACGAGGGGATGATGGATGAGATGCTCCAGGACATGTATTTCCGCACTTGGAAACAGGGTAACTTATCCTGGATGGATGATTATCCCCGAGTTATGGCCAGGATTTATCTCAGGGCTCTGGAGGAGGCTAGGGCTGATGCGGATAAAGAGGGTGGCGCGGTCTTCAGAATGGATGTGGTCACTGCCCAGTTTACCAAGGAGGAGAAGGTGGCGGTGAAGGAGGGTATGTGGCTGCTTGCCGCTGAGGAGATAGGTTTGCAAGTAGAGGATGATGATCAGGATGGTCAGGAAGCAGGCGCTGGTAAGTCTTCCCTCCTAGTCTTTCCGTTAACTTGGTTGCTTATCACTAATGAATTCTTTCTTTGACCGGACAGGTGGGCAACAGGACACGGGCAAAGCTCCGATGCAGCCGGCTCCTTGACTTGACCTGGATATCTTTCTGTGGACTTGACATCGTTGTATATGTTAGTCCCAAAACAGTAATGTAACCTCTAGGTTGTAATTATGCTACTTGTAATAAACAACATTATTCTTGACGTGTAATTTTTAACTTAAGCTGATTCTGTCGTACTTGAATGCTTTTGTCATTTTGACATTTTGTATAAGAAATATAGCTATGCATATGCCTGCAATTCAATTGTGTTTGACGCCAAGTTCTTGCTTAAAGTACAATTTCATATCTTGCAATGTTAATGTGATGTGTGAATAGCTACGTAAAAGAAGAAAGTACCGCCCTTCATTTTTTAGTTGAAGCTGGCGGCTTTGAATGTCTTGTGTGACCAAGTATGGAATGCTGCCGAGTGTCCAGCTGTGAGTTCCCACTCCCATTAGCGAATGTCTCTTATTCTGTGTCCTGTACTTTAGGGATCGTTATAGAGGATAGGAGGAAAGTTTTTTAAATAAAATTGAAATATGAGAAATAGTAAAACTTCCGATCATGGAAGGCCTTCGATGTGCTTAAGTTCGTGGCAAACGGGCTTTGTAGTCACTTTCCCTAGCTGTGGGTCTTGGAGACATTTGTCACCCATCTTACGCCTCCGCGGGGAGTTAATCTTTTTTACCATAGCCGTACTTAAGATGCATCGGAGCCGAGATCACGCACAGTAACTACCCGGGCCATTATAGCCCGTAATCGTGGGTATTATTCGATTTACTGTGGCCGGCTAGCGTGGGTGCCGATCGTCAACCGTGAACTACCCCTGGCTGGCCACACCTTATGTTGGGGCTTAAAGTAGGTTCACAGTTGCCGGCGAGCCGAACGCCGTAATGAGCTGCCTTGGCTATAGTCGGCCTTCTTGGTGGCTTATAATCGGCTCATTACAGTTGGCTTTGAGGGCCTTCGCGAGCAATGAGTTAACCCGCAGCAGAGGGATGCCGGAGCAAAAGTGTCTCATTGGCGAGGGCATAGATTCGCGTAGTACCTGTTAGGTCTTGTCCAGAGAAGTCGCGCTGTGGAGCGCCCTGAATAAAAATGCTATTTGCACGGGATTTTGTTCAACGGAAAAGGATGAAGTTAACAAGCAGCCAAGATATAAGGGAACAAGTAAAGAAAAAGAGACAAGGTTTTTAAAGTGGTTCGGCACGAAAATACCTACGTCCACTGATTCTCTTTGTTAATTCACATTATATGGGCAGTACAAGTTAAGAAAAGTATCGACGAAGGTGTTGGATGTTCCATGCCCTCTGGAACACCTCCCCGTCCACTGTTGACAAAATATAAGCTCCATTGTGGAGATCTTTATGAATTACATATGGTCCGTCCCAGATTGGATCTAGCGCTCCGGGGCGCGGGAAGATTCACTTGAGGACAAGATCACCTTTTTGTAAGCTACGATGCTTGACTTTGGAGTTGTATTGTGCTGCCACTTTTTGCTTGTGAGATGATGTTTTGAGTGCTGCATCGTTTCTTCTCTCTTCAATTAGATCCAAAGACATGTGGAGGAGTTCTTCGTTCTCTTCTGGGTTATAGTGGATCCTACGGTGGGAAGGCACTATAGTTTCAACTGGGAGCATAGCCTCCGATCCGTATGCCAAAGAGAAAGGAGTATGCCCCGTTGATGTTCTGAAGGATGTGCGATAGGCCCACAGTGCCGTAGGAAGTTCATCCACCCAAGCGCCTTTTGACTTTTCGAGTTTCTTTTTTATTAGAGTTTTGAGAATTTTGTTGACGGCTTCGACTTGTCCGTTTGCCTGGGGATAAGCTACGGATGAGAAGCTTTTGTGAATTCCGTGCTCTTGGCACCAGTTGCGAACTCCTCGCTGTCAAACTGAAGTCCATTGTCCGATATGATTTTGAATGGGACTCCGTACCTGCACAGAACATTTTTGATCAAGAAGTTAATAACTTTTGCTGAAGATACTTTATTTAGGGGTTCTGCTTCCACCCATTTGGTGAAATAGTCGACTGCCACTATAGCATATTTGGCCCCGCCTCGGCCCATTGGCAGTTCGCCAATCAAGTCAATTCCCCATATTGCAAAGGGCCAAGGGCTGGTCATTTGAGTAATCTCAGTTGTTGGTAGCCGTGGAATCTTAGCAAACTTCTGTCATTTGTCACATTTTCTGACGAAATCTAAGGCGTCCTTGCTTAAGGTGGGCCAGAAATATCCATATCGGAGTATCTTTTTTGCCAAAGTCTGCCCTCTAGTGTGATCTCTGCAGCTTCCTTGATGGATGTTGGATAAGATTTCCTTGGCTTCTCTTCCAGCGACACACCTTAATAATAGGTTAGAGAAACCACGCCGATAGAGGATGTCCTCTTGTATTGTGTAGCGGGAAGCTTTCCTCAAGATTTTCTTGACTTCGTTACGCCCGTTGGGTAGTGTGCCACTTTGTAAGTAGTCTCGGATGGGAGTCATCCAAGTTGCTTCTTCGGTTGCAGCTATCAGATTCACTTGCTCAAAACTTGGGGTCAGTTGCTTTGAGATGGCTACTGCTCCGGAGATAGCGCCGTTTCTCATGCTAGCTTGCTTCGCTAATTCGTCGGCCTCTTGGTTCTCTTCCCGAGGGATGTATTTGATTAAATATCGATCCAATCGACTGAGAAGCAACTTGGTCTTCTTTAAATATGCCATGAGTCGTTCTTCTCGAGCCTGGAATTCTCCTAGTATTTGATTTACAATAAGTTGAGAATCGCTATGAAGACATAAAGAATTGGCTCCGATTTCTAAGGCAAGTTCTAATCCAGCTATCACTGCTTCATACTCTACGTCGTTGTTGGTGGCAGCGAATTCCAACCTTATAGCATAGTGTAGCTTATTTCCCCAAGGAGTGACTATTACCACACCTGCCCCCGAGCCTTGTTCGTTTGACGCACCATCCATAAAGAGATTCCACTTGATGTCTTCCGCTATTTCCGATTGCTCCTTACCTTCGTTGGTAGTGAATTCGACAATGAAATCGGCCATGGCTTGTCCCTTGATGGCAGTGCGAGGGTGGTAGGTGATCTCATATTGACTTAGTTCAATGCACCATTTAAGTAGTCGCCCAGAATTGTCGGGACGATGGAGTACCTGCCTTAGTGGTTGATCGGTCAGAACTCTGATGGAATGGGACTGGAAGTAGTGACACAGTTTCCATGATGTGATTAGCAAACAGTACGCTAGTTTCTCAAGTTTAGGATATCTGGCTTCTGCCCCTGTAAACCTCTTGCTTACAAAGTATACTGGCCGTTGCGTGCGTTCGTCTTCTTTAACCAATGCGGCGCTTAGAGCATGAGATGACACAGCAAGGTATAGGTATAGTTCTTCGCCTTTGTTCGGAGTTGAGAGGACTGGTGGTCTCTGGAGGTGTTCGATTAAGTTAAGGAAAGCTGTTAAGCATTCGTCAGTCCATTCGAATTTTCCTTTCTCTTTCTTTAGAGCTTCAAAGAAAGGGATGCATTTGTCGGTTGCTTTAGAGATGAATCTGCTCAGGGCGGCCACCTTCCCATTTAGGCTCTGCATTTCCTTTCGGGTAGAAGGTATCCTGATATCTCTCAGAGCTCGGACTTGTTCAGGGTTTTCTTCAATCCCTCTGACATGGATGATGAATCCTAGAAACTTTCCTGATGATACCCCAAAGGAGCACTTTAGGGGATTCAGCTTCATTCCATATTGGCGAAGTACTTGAAACATTTCATCCAGGTGGCTTACGTGATCGTCGGCTCCCCTTGACTTTACCAGCATGTCATCCACATAAACTTCCATAGTTTGTCCTATTAGTCCTGCAAACATCTTGTTGACGAGGCGCTGATAGGTGGCCCCTGCGTTTTTAAGTCCGAAAGGCATTACCTTGTAGCAGTACAATCCCCGATCAGTGATGAAACTAGTGTGGTCTTGATCGGGAACATGCATAGGAATTTGGTTAAATCCTGAGTATGCGTCCATAAAAGATAAGAGTTCGTGCCCGGCTGTGCTGTCCACAAGCTGATCGATTCGGGGAAGTGGGAAGCAATCCTTCGGGCAGGCCTTATTTAAGGTGGAGAAATCAATGCACGTTCGCCACTTCCCATTAGCCTTCTTTACCAGCACCAGGTTGGCGATCCACTCTGGGTAGATGGCCTCTCTTATGAAGTCGTTGGCAAGTAGGTTCTTTACTTCTTCATCGAGGGCTGCTGATCGTTCTGCCCCCATACTTCTCTTTTTCTATTTTACTGGCGCCCTGGTAGGATCAATGTTTAGTATGTGGCATGCTATGTCAGGGGAGATTCCGGTCATGTCAGCGTGTGACCATGCAAATACATCCAAGTTGTGGCGGAGAAAATCAATGAGTTGTTCCTTCAATTCTGCTTTTAGTTGGGACCCGACTTTCAATAGTCTACTCGAGTCATGTCGGTCTACAGATACAAATTCCATAGCCTCTGCAGGCTCGGCGGTGCCCTCCTCCTCTTTGTCCCTGGGGTCTAATTCATTGAAAGGGTCGCTTGTATATCGAAGAGGAGGGGCTTTCTTTAGTTGCTATGCTTCCAAACTTTTTGTGCAGAGGGCAATCTCTACACTCTTCCCTTTATCCTTCCTGTGGTTGTTGCGAAGTTCAGTTACATAGCAGTCTCGAGCAATGTCCTTGTCTCCCTCTACTTCCCCTACTCCATTGTCCGTTGGAAATTTCATCTTTAGGCACCATGGGGCCAGGAAAATTTGGAAGTCAGACAAGGCTGGCCTTCCTAAGAAGGCGTTGTAGGCCGAGTGGTTTTCTATCAGCACAAATGTCTGTTTCCGCACAACGGAGCGGGGATGACTTCATATTTCAACAAAGAGGTCCAGTTGCCCGAGGGGCATCTTCGCATATCCAGTGAAACCGTGTAAAGGTTTATTGCAGGGAGAAACATCCTTTATTGACAGCTTCATTTTGTCGAATGCATGCTTGAATAGGATATTTACTTAGCTTCTAGTGTCTACCAGAATCCGGAACACTTCGGCTGGACCGAGCCGGGAAGAGATAACCATGGGATCCATGTGAGGGTACTGCCTTCCCTCTAGGTCACGCCTACTGAATGTGATGTCATCACTCTCTTTCCGCTTCGGGTAGCGTTCTTCTATAACAGAATTAACGCAGTCTTCATTGTTTCTAAGTGACTTTCCATATCTTTCCATCTCTGCCCAGCTTCTGTCGGCGATGTGTGGTCCTCCCGAGATGTATGGACCACTATCTTCTCTTGACTGGAGCCGCTAGTGTTGCGATTTCCTCTACCTATCTCTGGGGAGGGTAGCCTTGGGTTCTCATTGGCAAGAGCTGGAGTCCTGTTCTGACCTTTTACGTAGCGTTCCAATCTCTTCCTTCTGATGTGTTCTTCAATCAAGTACCGGAGATGATGGCATTCATTGGTATCATGCCCATGAGATTCGTGGAAGTGGCAAAACTTTCCAGATTTAAGTGCGTCATCTGATTCCTTCTTGTATGGTGGGCGTTTGTATCTAACTTCGGCTTGGGTGGCAAGGAAGATGTTTTCGATGGTTTCATTCAAAGGAGTGTAAGTGTCGAATCTCGGTCCTGGCCGATATAGGCGCTTTTCTCCCTTCTTGCCCCCAGCATTGTCTCTGGAATCATTTCTTTGGACGTCCTTTGCTATAGCGGGCGTGTTGCCGTGAGCTGCCTTATTTTGTTGCCCTGACTGCCCCTCAGTGGCAGCGTCTTCAAGCCTCATATATTTCCCGGCTTCATGGAAGAAATCGGGTAAAGTAGCTGGTTTTTCTTCTGTCAATCTTCTAGCAAATTTAGTATCCGGATGCACGCCACTACAGAGGGCCATTAAGATAAGCTTCTTATCGGCATCTTGGACTACGGCCGCTGTGGCATTGAATCGGGTTAGATATTTCTACAGCTTCTCTCCAGGTTTTTGTTTGATACTGGATAAGGAATAAGCGTCCTTGGGTTGTTCCACATGAATGCGGAATTGGCTGATAAACTTTTCTTTCAGCATCTCCCACGAGCTGATGGATCCTTGGGGTAGATGACAGAACCAGGAGGTAGCTAGATCTTCTAAGAATAGTGGAAAGCATTTGCACAGTACTCCCTCTGTTGCTCCACTCATGAGCATATGCTGTGTGTATCTTTGTAAGTGTACAACGGGGTCGGAGGTTCCTTTGTAAAGTTCCATTGTTGGCATTTTCCATTCTCGGGGGGTGATGGCAATTTCGATATTGCGGGAGAAGGGGCTGGTTACCCTAGCGCCTATCCCTCGATCTCTTTGATCCCGTTGGACGCACTCTCTGAACAAGCGTGCCATCCTTTCATCAGAATTTGGAGCAGATAGAAATGAGTTCGGTTCTGCTCTGTGGGACTGATTCTGTCCTGATGACCTGTAGGGATGGTATCGTCTATCATTCCTGATATTTTCCAGTGGCTGTCTTTGATCTTCTGGGAGCATGCTAGGGTCAGCTAAAGTTGGCCCTTGCCTTGATCTTCCCCTGCTGGGTTCTGATCTAAGCGCTTCCTCGGGTCCAACTTCGGGCTGGACTCTAGCTCGGCCCCGTTCACTAGTGTTTCCATGGTTAGGCAGTACGACAGGCTCGGCTACAGTTGACCTTCGCCCGGTACCTCCCCTGCTGGGTTCGGTTCCAAGCGTTTCCTCAGGTCTAACTTCGGGCTAAGCTCGGTCTCAACTCCTACCATGGCCGCTTCTGTCGTTAGCTCCTTTGAAGAAGGAAGATCTTTGTTGTCTCTGAGATCCTCCAGACTGGGACTCACCCCATGATTCAGTGTCGCGGTTGGACTCTTCAGCATCCCTTAAGCGTGACATGAGTTGGTCCACCAAGGCTTCCTGCTGGGATGTGAAGCGGTTAGTCATTTCAGCCACAACCCTGTCTAGATCTGCCCTAGTAATTGCTGTCGGCTGTTCTGTGGCCGGGGTTGTCGGATTTGCCTGACCTTCATTTGGTACCACTGTTGGAAGGGGACGATTTACTTAGTTTGTGACCACTGGATCTGGAAGACTGCTGGTTGCGATGTTTTTTCCTTTGTTAACATCTTTCTTCTACTTGGGAGGCATGTCTTCCAAGCAATGTGCGACGCTGATAGGAAGAAAGTTGAGTGGGAGAAGCTGAAGTCCGGGGTTCAGCGTTCTCAGTGAAAGCACCAAAAATGTTTGCACAAAAAATGGGCAAACACCTCCAAGTCGTATGATTTAGTTGATTTTATGTTGTTCTTAGTGATCTGGATGATTTATGCAAATATATGAAAAGCAGGGACTAAACTGTAAAAGACACGCAGATTTATAGTGGTTCGGCCAGAATGTGCCTACGTCCACTTTATATGTTATTCTCCTTTACTGTTCAAATTACAAGTACAAAAGCTTTGATACAGGTATATGAAAGTTGTTTGAAAGTTCTATCCATGCTTGAGCTCTTAAACTTGTCCCCCATTGTTGTACCCCTGCCCCTCTATTTATAGAGTGAGGCTGGGGGTAGGGGTCTTGGATGTATATAGCTGTTGGTGGGCCTGGGCCGATGTAATCTGGCCTGGCAGTGTTGGTTCAGCAACACCTTGGTCTGGTGATGAGAGGGACGTGGATTGGTTCGGTGGTGAGACTTTCGGTTTTGTTCGGTGGGCAGTGGAGTGGCTGGTTCGGTAGTGTGGAGCAAAGGTTGGAGTTTGATTCGGTGAAGGCTAGTCCGGTGAGGCCTTGGATTGGTGGAGGTTGGTCCAGTGAGGCCTGTGATCGGATGGAGTTCGATTCGGTGAAGGCTGGTCCAGCTATGCAGGGGAAGTGGGTTGATTCGGCTATGTATGGAAGTAGCATTGATCCGGTAGTAGGTGGAAACAAGATTGGTTCGGCTGTGTGGGGAAACTGGTTTGGCTCAGTGAAGGGTGGAAACATACGAGTGGAAAGACACCCAACATATTCTAACCATGATCTATTTACTATTGAATAGTAATATAGACCATCAAATTTTGATTCTAAAATCTACTTCATTACCAAAATCATATGTAGCTGAAGAGGTAATTTGTGTTTATGTTTGTTTAAGCATAGCCTATTTGGTGTCAACAACATAGGCTATCAAATTCAAAGTTAAACAACAAAATTTTACCACATTAAAAATTTCCATTAGGCACAAAAAGAGATCATAAATTAGCAAATATGTTGAATCTACGTGATAAAGAGAGCTGTATTACCTCTAAATTGAAAAGGTTTAACTTCTCATATTTGTTATCAAGTCAACAAATGTATATTGCAACATAAACATAAACAAGAGGAAAAGAGAGCTAACTAATTTGCATGTAAATAAATCTACTCTACTTGCAAGAAATTAAACTACACTAATTGCATAAAGCAAAGAACAATAATTAAAAGAGCATGAAATCAAATTGTATAATTAAAATTACATAAGAGAAAAAGGCTTAGAGCCATTAAGGGAGAAAGAGAGTTTATGTTTACATGCTACAACTAAACTAAAGAGAAGGTGGTAAGGGCTTCTACATGAAATATAAAGGGGTATTTATACATGCTTAAAATCCTAATCCATATTTTAGTGGACTACCCAAAATGTCCCTTAGGAAGTGTGACCTCCAAGTTGTCATTAACATGTAATTAATCCTCCATTAAATGTGCTTGTGACTTTAATCCCCACTAAAATGTGCATTATGTCTTAATAGTGGATCATGGTAAGTGGGCAGGTGGGGTCCTCCATGATTACATGAATTCTTTTATTTCTTTATTCTTTTGTCTTCCATCCTTTGTGCATGCATACATACATGAAGCCTCTTCTATATTCCATCCAAATTCCTACAAATAAAACTAAAATGTGAAAATAAATATTCTCAAAATTAGTACATGCACAAAATTATTATTTTGCCCCTAAATGAAGATGAATGAGTGATGATTTGATGACATTTGGATTTTGGTAAAAACATGTAAAAATACCCTAATATGATCATTATTTAATTAAAACAAGATTAAATATGTGAGTATAAATATACACTTTTACGTGCACATCACTCCACTTATTATATAACTTCAAAATATTGCAAAACATATATAAAGATGTCATTACCCGTCTCAAAGCCAATCAAATCAGAATTTAAGAACGTTAAATCTGAAGGGTGAATCATCCAAGTCTAGAAATCATTATTAAATTCAAGAAACCATCATTAATGAAATATCATCAAATTATCTTACAATAATAACCAAATATATCACTCAATATCAGCAACAAAAGAACCATCATCAATATACCAAGGTAGGCGGCCTATCAATACATTATAAAAATCTGAGGATCCACCATATTTTGGACATCTATCCAGATATAATCTCATCTCTTCATATATGAATAAATCAAAATAGCATCGATATATGGGGACTGACAACACTTTAGACATACAGTCTTTAGTATAGCCACCTCATAAGATAGTGAATAATATATGTTAATCCACATCACATACAACACCCTGAACTTGAAAGGGGACTAATGGCACACAACATGATCCAGGGACCAAGGACTACAAGCCTGTCGTAGAGTACCATACAGTCTTTAGTTATCTCGACGGACATCGTGACCCCATCCATTAGTGGCTCGTCTATGCGTAGCCCCGGTCATAACCCTACTTTGCCCCTATAGGCAACAGACTGCTGGCCCATGCGACACAAGGGGCTCTAGGGCACCTACCCTACCAACTACTAATCCTATGATGCACATCTAATATATCCAACAACGATGTCGTGGATTTGAGGCGCGACCCTACGATCATACCGCTAGGGTGGATACTGGCCAATCTAGTTCACTTTCGAATCATAAAGGGAGCTAAACAAGTGAATGACATATAATACTCATATACAATATCCACATATAGCTCTAGTCATTAGCCGACACACGGCTCCGTATAAGTCACCACGTGACAATAATATACTGGAGCTCTAATCCCACGCCAACATACGGCCATACCCATAAGTCAACATGTGACCATAGTATACCCACCGTAGCGAGCATCATCACATACATGAGTAATCCCCATTTGAGTGACATTTACTTACAAATAATAATCAAACGAATAACATAACGACATCCCATACCACAACACGTGACTCAGATAATTATTCAATGTTCATAAAGTACACTAAATCCACACTAGATATTTCTATATGACAAGTCCGATGAACAACCAGAAAAGTGTTACTGAAAGTCCCATACCATATGGTAGCACTAAACTGTTTATTCAAATTTCTCATCACATAGAAATAAGAAATACTCAAATCAATAATAAATGTATCATATAAATAAATATAAATATATAATTTTGTATGGTGCAGAACGTTGGCCTACAAAAAGACAACACGTCCAAAAGATAGGTGTAGCAGAGATGCGTATACTGCGATGGAGCTGTGGTCATACAAGAAGAGACCATATTAGAAATGATGATATACATGATAAACATGGAGTAGCAGCAATTGAGGAGAAACTAATCCAACATCGCTTAAGATGGTTTGGACATCTCCGACGGAGGCCTTCCGAGGCACCTGTGCACGTTGGAGTTATAGGCCGCATCGAATTCTCAAAGAGAGGTAGAGGTCGACCAAGGTTGACATGGGAGGAAGTAGTAAAAAGGGACTTGAAGGATTGGAATATATCTAAAGATTTGGTTCGGACAAGAGCGCGTGGAAGTTAGCGATCCACATACCAAAACCATGAACTAGGAGTTTTTTGGCTTAGGGTTGGTTTAGAGGTAGTGTTATAAGTTTTAGATTATAGGACTAGTGAATAGGAGCATAAGGCGTAGTGTTTGGTCTTCGACCAATATTACTATTAGTACCATTGTCACTATTAGTATTATTATTATCATCATAATTTTTTAATTTTTTTTTTATATATTTTCATTTTTATTTTATTTTTATCTTTATTGTTATTTTACTCAGTTATTATTATTGTTGTTGTTGTTATTATTATTATTAGTAGTAGCAGTAGCAGTAGTTTACTTATCTGACTTTATTTTTTATTATTATCATGGTTATTATTATTCTTATTGTTATTGTTATTATTATGACTTTTAAATTGACTTTGTCATTTAGTTTTGGGTTCCATCTCTAGCCGACCCCAACTTGTTTGGGAATAATAGCTTAGTTGTTGTTATATATATTATATTATAAAACCTAAATAATGTTATATAAGTCATATGATACAAAAGTAATGTCTAAATAGATAAATAAACATCATTAATCATCATAAGCAAAATATTACAACAACAATAATATTATCATGAATTCTATAAAGAAAGATATCATCACCGTATCATATTGAATTATAAACAAATCCATATCAATGGTGAAATATTTATATAATTCAATACAATATATATAAAAGGAGAAAATTAAGAAAACAAGATCAAATAGATTAATTAAAAAAAACATATATTAATAGAACAAACAAATCATAATTCAATAATAAATCAATTGCAAAATATAATTTTATATAACAAAAATCAATGGGTAGGAAAGAATAATTAATAGTTATTACAAAATTAACTAGATAATTGTCTAAACACAATTATGATATTTTATTTATAATAAATAATTAATTTTGCCATCCTTAGAAAAATCAACAATTCATTAGTCAAAATAGTATTAGAAGAGTTTGTTCCTTTTTTTTGAAACTCAAAACGGATTATAAAACTAAATTGTCAATATACAATTTTTTTCATTTAAATTTAAAACAATTTGAACAAAATTTCAAAACTAAATTTATTTACATTAAAATATCATAAAACACACTTATAAAAACATAATCAAGACTACTCATGATTATAGTGACAATTGTACTTGACAGGGAAAGAAACCCAGGATGGAGAAACTCATTCCATTTTAACATTTCCAACCTTAAGATAAGCTTCAAAATTTCAGCAAAGTAATTCCAAAGAGTACTTAATATAAAAAATATAATGTTACATATCATAAAACTAAGCTTTCCAAGCAAAGCTTGGACCGAACGTCAGAACCAACCCAACGTGATTCACATGCTTACTCACTACTTCACCTCACATAAATACAAGGACACACACGAAACAAGTAACAAATACACACTAATAATTGTAGCCACAGGCACACCACAAGAACACACTAATTTGTAAACAACACCATTCAAAAGATAAAACAAATGCGTACCTGATGTAGTAGTCGCATCTTCTTCTTCTCCCTCTTAATTCTGCTTTTCCCCAAACATGTATAGGTGCACAAAACTCCATCATTGTGCACAGTAGTGATGCGGAGCTAGAAGCCACAAAACCATCTCTGGTCTTCACCGATGGTATTCTCTTCACCAACTCGACTTGCTTACGCCGTTTCCCTCGCCCTTGGAACCATAGACCAAATTGCATTATTAATTCCTATGCTACAGGCGATGAAAACATAGCAACATTATCTATAACCGCACTCACCCATATTCACACAAGAGATACTCCTCTCGACTACGAGTCCAACACTACAATCGCTTCAACATAACACTATCGGAATCCAAACCAATGTCTAACCCTAATTTTGAACCATCGATTTCGACCATCACCGCACCTTGTCAAATTTGCACCAAAAATTCTCCTACGCTTCAATAATCCAATGTTGTAGACATCATCGTTTAATTTTTCATCATTTGGGACAATTTTTTTAAAGCAATTGCCCATTTTTGTTTAAAAGGAAGGTACCAGTTATTCCACCTTCATCCTTTCTTTATGTGAGTGTTTATTGATGCCGAGTTACCCATATCTAAATTATGGAATTAATAATAATTTGTTTGATTTTCAAATCTAGTTTTTAAATTGGTAGAAGGTGGTTAGATTTTTGAATTTTCAACCCCTAAAAGAAAATGTGTGAGCTATATTTATAAACGAAGAAGAAGCATTAGGAAAATGGAGAACTCTGGAAATGGAACACAGTGATAGGATAAAATCTTAGAGCCAGGGCTTTGGATTGTTGGGCTAAGATACGTTGGGCTTCCATTTATTTTCTTCTTTTCTTTACATTCCTTTGTTTCTTTTACTTCAGAAAATAAATTCACAAGCCTAATAAAATTCAATTATGTTACTAAATAAATTTCAACATCTTTTATTTTCAAATTAGTCTCTATAATTTTATCTATTAATCACCTCTTAGTATCGGGTTGTTATAGACTCCCCCTTAAAAAATTGAGTCCTCGCAATTTATTTAGGAGGAATCTATAACATATCAATTATACCAATTCAATTATATTATTTTCACTTTATTTTTAATATCAAAATATTTATTCAAAGGAAAAAAAAGAATACTTTATGAAATCTTTTATTTAGGCAAATTTCCTTTCAATTATCATATATATTACATATATTCTTCCATAATTTCATTCCTCTTATGTTCAAACTTAATTTGAAATTCAAAATTTTCATCCATAAGTCCATAAAATATTTCACAAAAAAATTTTCTTTAATCTAATTTTTCCTTTTAATAAAAGTATCTTTAAGTATTATTTTCCCAAATTATTAATTATTCTTATTTCAATAAAATAATTTCCAAATCTCCATTTAGGTTTCTAATTGAAACATTCACTTTACTACTAAAATTATTTAATAATAATAATAATCAATATTTATATATGATAAACCTTTTGCTTCCACTAAACACTTACTAACTTTTAAAATATTTTCAAACAGTCTTTAAAGCACACATATCTATATGTATATTATTTAACAAACTATTTCAAAAACCAACTTATAATAACAACAAACGTTACTTATATTTTTCTATAATAAGTATAAACCAAATAATTAAATTCATTTCATAGCATATAATCATACACAAATCCCCAAATCAACCTCAATTCCCACAACTTCACATTATCAAATAAACATAAGAGACTAGATAAAGGTACTTAGTGGAAACTAATAATTCTGTTGTGTGCTCCGATGAAACCAATCAAAACTCAAATATATACTAACAAACCAAACACCATAATACCATATTAAACCATCCAAAATCAAATAATAAAATTACTACTAGTTGGAATAACTCCTTTCGTTTTTGCTACTCCAACCATTTTATAATTCATGTTTGAAAAAAAAATTATATATAGAAACATATATAGGTAAAGCCATAAATACGCCCCATAATGATTACCCCAGTAATCATCCTCTCTCTCTATATATATAACGCGCTATCTTTATTATGAAAAATTACCCAACACACCCAAGGATCTGGAACTTTAAGTCTCATCTAAGGTCTTAACTCTTGTCCCATATATATAATGAATTGTTCTGAACCTTGCTCTAATACCATTCTGTAGTACCCACCTCTATACCCATACTATCCAAGTGTACTATAGAGTAATACTGTCGGATAATACGGAGAATGAGGCTATATGAGATACACACGTGAATATTCCATTAGACAATCATCGGTACATAGTAAAACATCAGATATATATCTCACATATACATGCACAATATAGGTACACAACATTAAACATATGTACCTCTAGGATAGAACAATACACAATATATATATATATATATGTGTGTGTGTGTGTGTGTGTGTCTATATATAAACAATAGAGAACACAGAGTTAGTCATAGCGATAACATATAATACATAAATACAATAATATTATATGAGTATAATACAACTCAAATGTCATTTATATAAACATACAGTGAATGAATAACGTACAAGTATTAGGTAACAATCCTAATATCATACTCCTCTAAGCTCAAATAAACAAATTCTAGTAATATCGTTCCAGTATTTGTATGTCTCAGACTGGGTTAGACTATGAATATATCATAGGGTAAAGTCTTTATAACATAATATCAGCAATAATATAATGACACCCATAATATAGATAAATATGTATTATATGTATTGTATATAATCACAATAGCATAAATAAATCTCGATGTATTATATAACTTCAAATATTTGCAAAACATATATAAAATGTCATTACCCGTCTCAAAGCTAATCAAATCAGAATTTAAGAACATCAAATCTGATGGGTGCATAATCCAAGTTTAGAAATCATTATCAAATTCAAGAGACCATCATTAATGAAATATCATCAAATTATCTTGCAATAATAACCAAATATATCACTCAATATCAGCAATAAAAGGATCATCATCAATACAGCAAGATAGGAGACCTATTAATACATAATAAAAGATCCGAGGATCCACCATACTCTTGATAACTATCCAGATATAATCTCATCTCCTCATATATGAATAAATCAGAATAGCATGGATATACAGGGACTGATTACACTTTAGACACAGTCTCTAGTATAGCCACCTCATGGGATAATGGATAATATATGTTAATCCACATCACATACATGACCCTAAACCAGAAAGGTAGACCGATAGCACACATCATGCTCTAGGGACCTAGGACTAATCGCCTCTTATAGAGTACCGTCTATCCCTACAATCTTTAGTTACCTCGATGGACGTCGACCCATCCACCAGTGGCTCGTCTACGTGTAACCTTGGTCACGACCCTACTATGACCCTATAGGTAATAGACTGTTGGCATATGCGACACAAGGGGCTTTAGGGAACCTATTCTACCAACTACCAATCCTATGATGCGCATCCAAAATATCCAACAACGATGTCGTGGATCTGGGTAGCAGCCCCATGATCAGGCTGCCCGGGTGGATACTGGCGAATCTGGTTCGCTCCTGAACCATAAAGGGAGTTGAACAACAAGTGGATGACATATAAAACCCATATCTAATATCCATATATAGCTCTAGTCATAAGCCGACACATGGCTCCGTGTAAGTTACCATGTGACGATAACATATTAGAGCTCTAATCCCACGCCAACCTACAGCTATACCCATAAGTCATCGCGTGGCTATAATTTACTCACGCAACGAGTATCATTACATACATGAGTAATCTCCATTTGGGTGACATTTACTTACAAAGAATAATCAAACGAATAATAACGACGTTCTATACCATCGCATGTTACTTAGATAATTATTTAATGCTCATAAACTACAGTCAATTCACACTAGATATTTCTATATGACAAGTCTGATAAATAACCAGAAAAGTTTTATCGAAAGTCTCATACTGGACGGTATTACTAAATAGTTTATTCAAATTTCTCATCACATCGAAATGAGAAATGCTCAAAACAATAATGAAAGTATCATATAAATAATATATATTATATTATAAATCTTAAATAATGTTATATAAGTCATATGATACAAAAGTAATGTCTAAATAGACAAATAAACAAAATTAATCATCATAAGCAAAATACTACAACAACAAAATATTATCATGAATTCTATATATAAAGATATCATCACCGTATCATATTGAATTATAAAGAAATCCATATCAACAGTGAAACATTTATATAATTCAACACAATATGTATAAAAGGAGAAAATAAGAAAACAAGATAGAATAGATTAATCAGAAAACATATACTAATAAAACAAACAAATCATAATTAAATAGTAAATCAATTGCGACATTCAAGTTTATATAACAAAACTCAATGGTTAAGAAAGAATAATTAATAGTTATTACATAATTAACTAGATAACTGTTTAAATACAATTACGATGCTTTATTTATAATAAATAATTAATTTTTCCATCGTTAGAAAAATAAATAATTTATTAGTCAGTAATAGCATTAGAAGAGTTTGTTCCTTTCTTTTGAAACTCAAAATGTATTATAACACTAAATTGCCCATATATAAGTTTTTTTCATTTAAATTTAAAACCAATTAAACACAATTTCAAAACTAAATTTATATACATCAAAATATCATAAAACACAATTATAGAAATATAATCGAGACTACTCATGATTATAATGACAATTGTACTTGACAGGGAAAGAAACCCATCATGGAGAAACTCATTCCATTTTAGCATTTCCAACCTGAAGTTAAGCTTCAAAATTTCAGCATGTGATTCCAAAGAATACTTAATATAGAAAAAAAATCCAATGCTACATATCATAAAAACAAGCTTTCCATGCAAAAAATTTACCAAACGTCAGAACCAACCCAACGTGATGTGAAAGTAACTATAGGATCGAGTAATATGGAATAGTATAAAAGCAGTGCGGAATAATAGAACAATTAGCAGATAATAGTAAATAATAAATGAGCACACTAGGATTTTTATACTGGTTCGAACTTCCCGTTCTACGTCCAGTCCCAGACTCCTTTCTGGAATTTCACTAACAACAATCCTCACTTAACCCGGAGGAACAGGTTTACAACCCCTTAGCAGCCGAACAGGGACCTGAGCAACAGAACATGATTTTGCCTCAATAGCCGAAGAGGACTTCACTTTGCCCGAGCAGCAGAACGGGACTTTTACAAAACAATATTTCTTGACACTATGTGTTCTCGAGTAACACAAATTTGTCAATTATAGTACACCCTTCCTATAATCTTCTCCTTTATGATATATATGTGAATGTGTGAAGAATAAGGAAGTAAGAAAGTGAATTTGAATGATGTTGAAAGCACAAGTGTATTAGAATCAAGAATTCAGAGAGTAGAATAATAATCAATTGAATTGTTATCTGAAAACTTGATTCTAATGTGTTTATGTAGATAATAAATAGTTGCAATTGTTCGTGAAGAGTTATCATCAAGAGTTATGATTATATCTGTTGGATTAAAGATTGCAACTCTTCACCAATGGAAGTGCCTTTTAAGAAAACTAGCCGTTGTAAATATTCAGACTTCTGAATTTAAAAATTCAGACTTCTGAAATGCAACAAAATCAAACCAGAAAGAAAATAGGAAAAAATTTCCAGATTTAGATGTCTGAACTATCCAATTCAGACGTCTGAATATTGTATTTTACAACATTCATATTTCCAGATTCAGACGTCTGGATTGGATCATTCAGACGTCTGAATGTAACATAAAAATGAGATTTTGCCTTTAAAAAAATATTTGCATATGAAATGATAATGAGATGCAGTATATATCATATAGGAGAGATTTTAACATATTTTAACTTCTAGACAAGGACTCGAAAACAACCTTAAATAAATTTATACATAGTCGAATCTTGTCATAGATTAATCCCTACAAAAGCAAGTTAGTATATAAATGATTGTATAGTTGTCATAGTCAAAATATTGTATTTACGAAATAACGTAAACACGAAGTTTCAACATGATGTACATGCTTACTCACTACTTCACTCGCATAAACACAGGGACACATACGAAACAAGTAAAACACACATACTAATAATTGCAGCCATAAGCAGACCACAAGAACACACTAATTTGTAAATAACACCATTAAAAAGATAAGACAAATGCATAACTGATGTAGCGGCCACATCTTCTTCTTCTCCTTCTTAATTCTTCTTTTCCCCAAACATGTATAGGTGCACAAAACTCCATCATCATGCACGGCAGTGATACAGAGCTAGGAGCTACTAAATCACTTCTCGTCTTCACCAATGGTTCTCTCCTCACCAATTCAACTTGCTTACACCATTGCTGTCACCCCCAGACCCACAAACCAAATCGCGTCATTAATTCCTCTGCTACATGCGATGAAAACATTGCGACATCATCTATGATCGCACTTACCCATATTCGCACCGGAGGTACTCCTCTCGACTACAAGTCCAACGCTATAATCGTTTCAACCTAACACCGCCAGAATCCAAACCAATGTTTATCCCTAGTTTTGAAACATCGACTTTGACCATCACCACACCTTGTCAAATTTGCACCAAAAAATTTCCTACGCTTCGAGAATCTATTGCCGTAGACATCATTGTCTAATTCTTTGTCATTTGGGAGAATTTTTTTCAAAGCACTCGGCTATTTTGGCTTAAAAGGCACTACTAATTTTGTGAATAGTAGAGGCCCATAAATAAAGGCAAAATTAAATTTTCGCCCTTACTAATATTAAATTGGAGGCAAACTAATAAATAGCCTCTGATAATATTAAATAGGTCCCAAACAACTGCCTCTAAAGCATTTTTCCAAAATTTTGGTGTTGGATGCAAAAGTACCGCCACATTTTTACCTGTCGTTCCATCATTTTCTATTTTGGCTTTTATTCGAAAAAGAATCTCACATGCTTCTTCTTAGATGTGATATAATCATCCTCTCAAATTTATAGGTAATTAAATCTTCTCATCTTTAGATTTATTTGATTCGATCAGCTATTGATTTAATTTCACTTGTTAGGGTTTCTATATTGAGTTCAATTTAGGGATTCGTTTAGATTTTCTAACATTTGCTAAGATCTATGACTTCCATATGATTGCTAATGAATTTAATTTCATTTTTTTATTTATCTATTCATTAGATTGTTAAACCGTTCAAAAATTATTGGTTGTGTAAGATCTGGAATTTTTAGAAGGATAATTTTCAATATATGGGTTTTGGTTAATGCTTTTTATATCTGTCAAGTTACTTGGTCTTACCTCTGTAGATTGAGATGTTAGCAGGATGATAATGAACATTAATATCTTCAACAACAAATCTTGGCGGTATGTCTGAATTCATATATCCACATAAGTGCATGCTGGTCTTTGAGTTGTTTTGTTATTAGTTAAATATTTGCTTGGTTATATAATATCCTATTTGTTGGGTGGAATTTTGATCATGTAAACCTATAGCTTAAGATGTGTACATGGTACGTTGTCCTATATGTTATTTGCATAAATAATTTCCTTAGAAAGGGAATCCTGTGAATTTCAATTGTATACATTATAATAATTCAAATGCAGTTGAAGAAATTGATATAAAATAAGCACTAACTCAATCGTGGATTATCCTTTTCATACTAAATAGTTATTCTTTATACTGTCATGACTCTAAGCTTGAAGTTTACTCTCACCACACAACACCAAAAATCTTATATTTGGAAATTTAGCTCTCATACTCATCGTATGAAATAAGCATTTAGTATATATTATACTTGATTGTATAGAGTTTAGTATAAACCAACACACACACACACATACACACATAATTTGATTTAGTGGGAGTTTCAAATTCCTCCTATTTTACCTAAATTCATTCACATCCATTTTTGTAACTATATGTTGTCTTATCCATTTTCTATAGATTATTACTTGAATAATGTGGACTTTGCATTGTTAAAGACAGTTCTATAATCTAATTGGTGAGCGAGATGATAATTATTTGATACAGTTACAAAGTTAAAAGGTAACCTGGTTTGATAACTTTAGTTCGTATATAGTGCATATTATTTTCATTATACATGTTAAATCCAATCTTTAAATATGAAATATACTATGTTCAAGTGCGATCGAATTGACAGCAGTAAATCCATGTTCTTTGTCGTAGGTATGGAAAACTACTTACAACATTTTGTGTATGTAGAGTTCATATTATTTATGTACTGCAAATAGTTCATTTTTTATGTATACTAACAATCTACAAAAAATTCCTCACATACTAGCTAACTGTTGAAAGATCAATATTTAGTGTGTGTTATTTTTTTTAATGTACAGGTAAATGAGAAAAAATTGGTTCCTTAGTTTAAGTTTGTTTATTCATGTTCATAATAGCGTCCAGTTAACTACTGAAGTATTACTATCAACATCCGCCACTTGTAATTTTTGCAGACATCTAATCTTCAGTTATACATATTCAAATCTTTACATATGATAGATAAGTTATATGGTTGAGTCTTTAATACTCGAAGAAAACCATTGCATGTGCAAAATTATCATTTTTATAAGACATAATTTATAGTAATATATATGCTTGTATGCTTTTCATTTCCTAAACACTAAATAAGTTGGTTTACAACATCATATACCTTTTATGTTTTAAAATTTATATTAAACGAATAATATGTACACGTCCCTAAACTACTACTAGAACATCTGTTGTCCATCATCTATTTACATCTTTAAAGTTTACAATTGTCTACTCATTTAAAATATTGGTAAACTTTCAAATTTGAAAATTATGAATTATTCTTCAGCATTCCATTATTGCAGGTGATACACCTCTATCCGGAACACTTCTTGTATTTTGCATGTAATATGTGACATGCATGTACATCTTGCTTTAGTGTATATGATGCAGATATTATGAATCAAAATGTAACAACCCTGTATTTTGTAAAACAATTTAATTGAATTTCCTGATTTAAAAAATTTATTTTATTTAATTTTTTTTACTTTAAATATAAATTTTGATTTGTATGTGAATTATAATTCCAAATATGAATAAATAGAATATTTTTCAAAAATGTGAATTTTGCCAATGTGGTCAAACTTTAACTTTTAATTTTAAAAATTTAAATTTTGAACTTTTGAAATTTATCTTTATTTTATGAAAGTAAATAAATTAATAAGAATACTGCTTTTTGTTTCGTCGGAATCTGATTTATATTGTGAAAGTTATGCTTTTTACACTATTGTATGTAAATTGGTTATTTAACAAAATTGTTTATTTTAATTTACATAAATGATATTTTGGTTGTCATGTCATGTTCTAATTTATGTTTACATGTGTAACATGACATGTTATGTATATATATATATATATTTTATTTTTGAAACATTTTAAAAGTGTAGTTGAAATTTTCCAATGTCAACTGTATTTTGTTTACAATTTTTAATTCTAGTTTCAATTAAATAATGTATTTTCTTTATTTATTTTCTATTTTCCCTAAGACTCTTTATTTATTTTCATTTATACTTTATTTTGTTCAGCTTTTTATTTTATTTACTTAATTTTTAGTTGTTTAAAAGTGAATTATTAAAATTGGAAATTCAAAGAGTCAAAGGCTTTTCCTTTTCCGTGTCTTTTCCTTTTCCTCGTGCCTCTTCATTGGCTTGACCTTCCATTTTCTTACCTAGCCGTGTATTCTCCTTAGAATTCATGTGAAAACTTTCTCATCGCCTCACCATTCACATCCATTTCTGTCCTGAGAGAAAGTTGTAAGCAATGGCTTCCATTTCTTCTTCCATTTTTCCACTTTTCTTCTTCATCCTTCCATTGTTTTTGCCTTGCTTCTTCATATATTTGCTCGGCCTAAACCCCACCATCTCCTCCACCACTTCCTTCCCCTCATCATCCACGGCTACATCTCCATCCCCTCTGACCAGATCAAGCCATGACCATCTAGTTGAGCCTACACCACAAAAACATTGCAAAATTCCATAAAACAATGTCATAGCCAAGCCTATTTCCACCTCCACCTTCATTCCTTTGCCACAGCCACCCCCTTAGCCACCACCACCAGCAAGTGCACACCCTTAAACATCACATCAGTCCATGACCAGACCTGTAGCAGCCCCTGGCCGAGCCCATAGACCCTATGGCCGAGCCTATGATGCACCAAAACCCCTTCTAGCCTTGCCTCTTGACCTTCCACCTTTTGTAACTCCAAACCCCTTCACATTCTTGCCTAACCATGCCATATTGAACCCAAACCAGATCCATTTCCACCTTAAAACATGTTGTGGCCAAGCCTAAAGCATGTTAGGGTCAAGCAATGTTGAGTTATGGTCAAGCAAATTCGATTTAAAAGCTTGGTGATGTCATTTGTTGCTTATATTTTCAAATTGTTTTAATATAATCTTTTGTATTGTATTTGTTTGCACAAAAAATGGACAAACACCTCAAAATTGTATGATTTAGTAGATCTTATGTTGTTCTTAGTGATTTGGATGCAAATATATGAAAAGCAGGGGCTAAACTGTAAAAAGACACGCAGATTTATAGTGGTTCAGCCAGAATGTGCCTACGTCCACTTTATATGTTATTTCTCTTCTCTTCTTTTGATTACAAGTACACAGCTTTGATACAAGTAAAAGAAAGTTGTTTGAAAGTTCTCTCCATGCTTGAGCTCTCAAACTTGTCCCCCATTGTTGTACCCCTGCCCCTCCATTTATAGAGTGAGGTTAGGGGCAGGGGTCTTGGATGTATATAGCTGCTGGTGGGCCTGGGCTGAAGCAATCTGGCCTGGCAGCGTTCCGGTTCGGCGAAGCTTTGGTTCGGTCGTGCTTGGAGAAGGTTGGGGTTCGGTAGGGATGTGGTCCGGTGATAGGTTGGTTCGGCATAGGGGTGTGAAGCAGTTGGTTCGGTGTTGTTTGGTTCGGCGAGGCCTTGGACCGGTGGTAGATGGCAGGTGAGTAGGTTTGGTAGGTACTTGGATCGGTAGTGGGGATTGGTTCGGTAGGGATGTGATTCGGTGGTTTATGGAGGTGCAGCTGGTTTGGCAGTGAGCTGCCGAATGAAATTCTATAGATGGGAGTGCCGGATGAGGTAGTGCCGAATGAGGTAGTTACTCTTGGTGCCGAATGAACCTTATGCCCTCGAATCATGAGTGAAATACGCTTGCTGGCTGCTTCTTCTTGGTTCGATCGTGGAGGAAACGCACCCATCACTGATATTCTAGTTTTGACCAGAAAATGGGATAACACTTTGCCCCCCAAAACATGTCTTGCGGTAGGAAGACGTGTTTTGTAATGCCATGAGCTGGATGTTCGTAACCTGACAACAACCTGTAAAGAGCTTGATAGTTTTATATGGCCCCAAATGACGACCGTTTGAGATCGAGCTACTTGGGATGAAGCGCGGCCGTTCATGGTCAAGCGCCTAACTTCAAATGACGACCGTTCGGGGTCGAGTCATTCGAGGTAAAGTGCGACCGTTCGCGGTCAAGCGTCTAAATCCATGCGACGATCGTTCGAGATCGAGTCATTTGTGGTGGAATGTGATCGTTCACGGTCAAGCGCTTTACTTCAAATGACGACCGTTCGGGGTCGAGTCATTCGAGGTAAAGTGCGACCAAGCCCGGTCAGAAGGCGGACCTCGAATGGCGACCGTTCGTGATCAAGCCACTTGGGGTGAAATGTGACCGTTCGCAGTCAAGCGCCTTACTTCGAATGACGATCGTTCGAGATCGAGCCATTCGTGGTAAGGTGCGACTGTTGGCGGTCAGGGGGTGGACCTCAAATGGCGACCGTTCGCGATCGAGCCACTTGTGGCGAGATGAGTTGTGCCGTTCGAGTCGAGTTTGTGACTGTTCGAAGTCGGGTGCCGTTCAAGGCGAGTTGTGACCGTTCAAGGTCGGGTGCCGTTCGCGGCGAATTGTGACCGTTCGAGGTCGGGTGCCGTTCGAGGCGAGCTGTGACCGTTCGCGGTCGGGGTGCCGTTCGAGGCGAGTTGATGTGTGCCCGGGGGGGACTTAATACCATCCAAACCAGATTCACGTTCGGGTGAGTTTCTGGATTGTCTGTTGTGGCGGTTTATCACTATCTCAGAGCATGCCTAGGGATCGTTCGCGATCCCGTACATGTGTAAGTAGCTTAGCCATTTTAGAATTATCAAAACCAAATATCCATTCAACTGATGAAATTTAAAATAGAAATGTTCAGCAAAGTCCAATCCAAAATTAAGAAATAAAGAACAAAAGCAAAGCAGTGACGTCGGAGTGCAAACGCCTATATCGATGTGGTTTATAGTTGTATCAGAGCATGCCTGAGGATCGTTCGTGGTCCTGTACATGTGTAAACAACTTAACCGTATCAGTGTGGAGTTTGCTGCTCGTTCGTCGTTTATCTCGATCAACGGATAATAAGATGATGTCTCGATCCTGAGCCGTCTTCAGTTGGTGCGGGCGGTGGGCGTTCTTGTCCCACCGTTGTGGCCCTCCTTCTCACATATTGTGATAGCAAACCATTCCGAATATGCCCCTCCACCTCATCTTTCAGATGCCTGCAATCGTTGGTATGATGACCATTCAGGTCGTGGAACAAGCAGTATCTGTCTGATTTCCTTTCGTTAATAGTCGGATCCCTTCGCATTGGCCTACGGTAGGGAACCTGCTCTCTTGTATCTTGATAGATTCGCTTCAAATTCTCATTCAGCTCGGAGTAAGTGGTGAATCGCGACTCTTTCCGTGGCCGCTTTGACCTGTCATCATTATCCTCAGCCTTTCTCTTTCCTTTACCAGTCTCCGCACCCCTTCCAGGTGGGTTTCCGCTCTTGATTGCGTAAACGTCAACTTCTTCCTCTCTTTCTGCACTAGCATCTTCCAAACGCAGAAACTTTTCAGCCTCATGATAGAACTCTCCCAGATTCATAGGCGGATCTTTAGTTAACGAATTCTTGAACTCCGTACTATCGGCTATTCCAGATACAGCCGCCATCATGACCATAGATGGATCTGGTCGATCCACTGATGCTGCTGCCGCATTAAATCGTGTTAGAAAACTCCTCAAAGTCTCTCCAGTTTTCTGCTTCAAGGTTGCCAAAGTCATCACATTCTTGGGTCTTGCAATATGAACCCTGAATTGCCTCATGAATCTCTCAGTTAAATCTGCCCACGTTCCTATGGAGCCGCTTTCCAGTTGTCTGAACCACAACGCCGCAATATCTGTCAAGTACAATGGAAAGCACCGGGCCATAACCTCCTCTGATGCCCCCAGCACTTCCATATGCCTTATATATTTTGTCAGATGAACCGTGGGGTCTGTCCTTCCATTATACATATCCAATGATGGTAGCTTAAAATCTGGTGGGTTCCTAGCTCGCCTGATTGTTGTGGTAAAAGGACTCCTATTCACATCCTCCAGGTCTCTATTCACTAGTCCGCCTCTCATGGCTCGTCTGACCATCTCCGCCAGTCTGTCACTATCTCCAAGTTGTAGTCCTCGTTCACTGCCTTCGACCTTCCCCCTGAGTCCGTGGGAGCTTTCAGGTGTATGCCCCTCTGGCGGAGCGTTCATTCTTCTATTGTTACCAGGTTGTTCGGATGCCCCCGTCTCTCTTGTCGGGATTGGATCAACATGTTCTGCGTGTGTGCTCCCTAGCTCTGGTGCTACGCCGGATGGTCCTGCTCCGTTCTGAACTCCAGTTGCGCCTTGGTTCCGTGCTCCAAGTTGCCCAATCTGTTGAAGCAAGTTCTGGATCATCTCTTCTTGTCTTCTCATCATGGCCTCCATCTCATCCCTGGTGATGAAGACTGAACCTTGGTTTGCTCCTGAGGAAGCCTCTTGACTCCCTTCCTGTTGACTTTGCTCTGGCCTCGGCCATCTGCTTGATTGTCTTGCCATGATTCTCCCAATCTGAATCTTTAGACTTTCAAATTCAGCTTCCAAGCGGTAGAATCCTTGAGTTCAATTCTCAGTGAAAGCACCAAAAATGTTTGCACAAAAAATGGACAAACACCTCAAAATTGTATGATTTAGTAGATCTTATGTTGTTCTTAGTGATTTGGATGCAAATATATGAAAAGCAGGGGCTAAATTGTAAAAAGACACGCAGATTTATAGTGGTTCAGCCAGAATGTGCCTACGTCCACTTTATATGTTATTTCTCTTCTCTTCTTTTGATTACAAGTACACAGCTTTGATACAAGTAAAAGAAAGTTGTTTGAAAGTTCTCTCCATGCTTGAGCTCTCAAACTTGTCCCCCATTGTTGTACCCCTGCCCCTCCATTTATAGAGTGAGGTTAGGGGCAGGGGTCTTGGATGTATATAGCTGCTGGTGGGCCTGGGCTGAAGCAATCTGGCCTGGCAGCGTTCCGGTTCGGCGAAGCTTTGGTTCGGTCGTGCTTGGAGAAGGTTGGGGTTCGGTAGGGATGTGGTCCGGTGATAGGTTGGTTCGGCATAGGGGTGTGAAGCAGTTGGTTCGGTGTTGTTTGGTTCGGCGAGGCCTTGGACCGATGGTAGATGGCAGGTGAGTAGGTTTGGTAGGTACTTGGATCGGTAGTGGGGATTGGTTCGGTAGGGATGTGATTCGGTGGTTTATGGAGGTGCAGCTGGTTTGGCAGTGAGCTGCCGAATGAAATTCTATAGATGGGAGTGCCGGATGAGGTAGTGCCGAATGAGGTAGTTACTCTTGGTGCCGAATGAACCTTATGCCCTCGAATCATGAGTGAAATACGCTTGCTGGCTGCTTCTTCTTGGTTCGATCGTGGAGGAAACGCACCCATCACTGATATTCCAGTTTTGACCAGAAAATGGGATAACAGTATTTATATTTATATTTTGCTTTGTTTTATTGTTATATACAAGATATACATCTTGGCTCTCTTCCCACTTGAATCAAGTCGTGCCATCATGCTTTACGGATTCTCTTTTGTGTGTGTTGTTTGCGAACTCCAACGTAAAGAGGTGAGAAATTCACACATGACATATATACCTATATAATTGTAAAGTGACACCAAGTGAATGTGTAGAAACTACTATATCATGTTATACCTGCCTGTGATGTTAGTTATATGATGTTAAACCCTGTTATAAACTTGTCACATCATCTGCTATGTTATATTCTATTATACTGTTTATTTATTTCTGTTTCTCACACTGCAAGTTCCCTGTAGATTAGAATCACTATGGGTTGAAATGATACATACCCGAACGGACTTTAGAATAGGGAAAAATCATTACGGGCTGAAATGATAGGCCTGGGTGATTTTTAATTATTTTATTTGACTTGGGATTGCGGGTTTGAAATGATAGAACCGGATTTTTGTTTGTAAATTACGGATTGAAATGATATATTATCCGTATCACTTGACTTAGGCTAGAAAATATTATACAAACTCGTGGTTATATTTTAAAGTTTTCTGGAATTTTTAAAAAGTATTTTTAAAATGTAAAAATATAGTATTTTGATTTAAATTGAATTTTAAAATGATTTAATAAAGTTTTAATGATTTTCTATGTATTAAAAACGTAAATAAATGAATAGAAAATTGTAAGTTGAAACATGATTTAATTTGGAAATTTGTAATTTAGTTTTAAGATGGAAGTTTAAATAAATTAAATAAAATGGAAAATAAGTTTTATTTATGGAAATGGAAATTTATATTAAAGTGTTAAGTGAATGTAAAGAATGGGAAAATTGTACACTTGAATTTAATAAGTGAAGTAATGAAAAATTTGATATTTATTTGTGGAATTTACCTTATAGAAATCATAAGTTAAAGGGTATTTAAATGACCATTTTTAAAGTGGAAAAATATGTTTTTTATATAATTAAAATGGTTTAAATTGAAGTTTAATTGTTTCTGAAATTTTAGTGTAAATCTGGAAATTTAGTTAGTAGCACTTCAGAAATGCTATCGTTTCTGAATAATAACTAAAATCTGAACTAAAGTGAATCTGTAGCACTTTGTAAGTGCTGTAGTTTCAGAAGTGAATTTAAAGGCTAAAATCTAACTAAGGACTATTACAGCACGCACTTTGCAAGTGCTGTCTTTGCTGAATTGAACTAAAATCTTTAAATTGAAATCTGAACTATTACAGCAATTTTGTAAATGCTGTCTTTTCTGAATTGAACTATTTTTCCACTAAAACTGAACTATCACAGCAGTTTATAAATGTTGTCTTTGCTGAATTGAATTGTTTTCAAATATAACTTACCGCAGCACTTTCTAAATGCTGTGAAAGCTGGAATTTTAATGTTTTAATGTATTTAAGTGAATAAATGAACTCAGAAAAGGTTGAAATTTTGGGAATTTAATATTTGATTTGAAGGTATAATGACTTCATCTTTTAATGGTTTAAATGAATGATTTTAATTCGGAATTATAAACCATTTTGAAATGTTAACCACCGGTACACTTCTCTGTATGCTATTTTATTTCCTTGTGATTTATTTTGATGCACACCTTTGATTTGAGAGTGTGGCTAGAGATGAGTGATTACTGCAGCTCTGCGCTACCCTAGTCACATTAACACTATTATTTGCATTGTTTACTTTAATATGGACATTTCTCTGATACCGTTTATTTCTGCTTAATTGATGGTAACAGATCCTTAAAGGATGGGCGATCCCAAGCATCCTTTAAGTTATTGTGCATTGCTTTTACAGTTCACTTGAGTTGGTTTACATTGTATAAGTATGTATGTCCTGACTCGAGTGTTTTGTGTTTTACTTTACGCTCGGGTCAGCCTGAGAATCACAGCTTTGGATTCACCTTCTGGAGCTAGAGATTTGTTGGAGCTTATTTGTCTATCGGTTCATCGATTTCTATTCCAGTTATTTCCTATTCAGTATTGTCTTTGTATTATTGACTTATGTATCCTGACTTCTAATGTATCTGTTTTGACTATGAGATTTGTATATGTTTTGAGAGTATGTATATAGTAGCTTCATGAAATACTATGGTATTCTATTTCCGCTGTGAGTTATTCTGATATTCTGTGTTTGTGATCCTGTGTTTGATTTTATTTGCTCCAAATTTTCTTGACAATCCACTATTTTGAAGTATTCAAGTCCGACATGTGTGGATTTATTGTCGATTTGAATGGTCCAAAATAGTGGGATGTTACACGAAACATTCAACTCTTCTCTGACCTGGTTTATGAAACTAACTGGTCAATCATCAGAGTGAGGGTGGCTCGGTTGTAGATGTTAGTTAGTCAAGCATAAACGAGCCTTAAACAATCAACATGCAAATTCTTAACACTGAGGTGCGTATTTTTTTTTGAAATGGTAAAAACTTTAAACTGAATGTGAAAACCTTATAACCTTTCGCTTAGAAAGGAAAAATAGTGCCATTGAACTATTTGTTACAAGCGCCTATTTTTTTACAATGCTTTTGGGGAAATGAAAAACTTGCAACAATCCGTTAGCATATCCTGCATCAATTTAAGAATTTGACCATAGAAAAGGAAGCTTACGAGATCACAGTAGAAACATCATACAAAGCTATTGACGAGGACTGGACCATGGTCATTCACACTGATACTTAGGTCAAGATGGTATATGACGCAAATGATGAGGCGAGATACAAATTTGGATTTACTGATTAAATAATCCAACTTGCCCGAGCGAACAAGATGAGTCAACCAACAGGTATATATGCTAATTTTATTACCCTTGAATTATTTGAGATTCTACTCATAGGAATGTAGAAATATAGGCACGTAGAAATAAACATTTCATCCAAACATACACAGATGTAGGCGGTATCCTGCGTGCAATACTAACACCCTTCGAATCACTAAAAAGGATGGAACATAATCATTGAAGGGAGAGCTGCATAATGAGACAGTTAGGTATATGATTAAACGATAATTACTTTCCTATGTTCAACTTTTTATAACCAAAATTATCTTCCACTTGCTTGTAGCGGGAAATCAATGGTAGTATCTTTGTGATCAGAGAAAAATAATTTGGTTGACGAGTCAATGGTAGACACATGTGCCTAAACCCTCCTGGTTGTTGTTACACCGACCACTATCTTCATTTTTGGATGTAAGTGGACATATATCATTGTAATCTTAACATTAACTTAAAATAACCATATTTAATTTTAGGTTCATTCACTTTTGACTTTATTAAAGCAACAAAGGTGTATCTTAATATGAAAATTCCATGGATTAAGGAAGTTGTTCAAAGGTAATGGTGTACTTAATACTATTGAACTGTTGTAAACCTTCTTGACAATTAACGGTTAGTGAACCTACTTACATGTCACATATCTCAGGATGTAGGCTCATGAAAAAAAATACTCTACTAAAGAACTCAAATGGATAACACCCTACCGCTGTGGAAACTGTTAAATCAAATATAGCACACATGCTGGATTCTGAAGAGGGAAAACTATCAGGTATGTCAGCATAAATTACTCCATTAACCTGTAGTTTCAAATATAAAACTTGACCCAACATGTATTGTCCCACAACTATATACACTTTCTCGTTAAGACTTCAACTACTTCTTGAATAATGGATTGTTCAAATGAATGGGAGTAACATATTTGTGCAAAACCTGAATTTAAATGGTTAGGTTACAATACATTAACGAAAATCCATTTCAATCAAACACAATCACACACACACTACATGTGTGTCATCATTTTAAACTCCAATGCTATTACATAGAAAAAATTTCAAATCACTTCACTTTCCAGTCCCATTAACAATAAATCAACACTTATCTCATTGTATTTCACATGTTTTGCGAACATACAACACTAAATATTATTCATTCTTCCACCACTATTTCATGCTAGTCAACTAGCATCCGATCACATGTTTAAATTATATTATGACATACAACAATTATCTTGAAAGTTAACATACTATTTTGCATGTTCTAATCTTATGCCTCCATAGTTTTTTTTCCAATTATTTTCAATCGAACAAATAGAATGATAACATAAGTTGAATGATAATAAATAGGTAATGTTTAATGTACCATTTTCGACCTTCTATCTTTGGAAAGAATAAAATTTCTATTTTTACAATCCTTTTACCTCTGAAACTATAATATTTTTTTGTAGACTACCCTTTACTGTTGTATTGTAGAATATAGTAATATTCTATTTATTACCTGAACATGCTCTCCTGCTCGAAATCATGTTCCCGATTGCAGTATTTGCAAAAATATATGTGGTTGCCGTGAATTCAAAAAATTATTTTGACGAGGTATTATTTTAACTGATATTTAATGCAAATTTTTAAAGAATGATATCCATAGCTCTAGAGAGTATTTTTGTTATGTAATTTTCATGAATGGGTGGAGCTTAAATGAATACCCATATTTTTTGTAATAGTGAGCTAGAGAAGCCAGCAAACCAATTTATATAATTAAGTATAGATCTATCAGAATAGTTGCATAAGTTCAATATGGTTTTACCTTCCTTCATTCATATAAGCTAGAAGATGCATTTTCGTCTATTTTAACATTGTCTATTCTTAATTTGTACGTAAATAGAAGGTGCAATTACTAAATCATATACATGTATTAGAAGTTGCAATTACTAAATCATATACATGTATTAGTTTTCTGAATATGCATTTAATTTTTAATATGTAGAAAATTAAGTTTCATTAACCAAAGCTGCAATGGCTAGAATTTAATAAGGAAAGCGTATCTTAAATGAATTTTTATAATGCGATGTATGGTTAAAAATCAGAGATCGTTTTATTCATACATATTTGTTGATCAACATACTAAATACCTTTAACGTTGATCATTTAATTTAATTAATACGCTTGCATAAAGTGAATAATATGAATATTGTATATATTTTTGTTGCAAAGTTCTACACTGGTTGTGTAAACTTAATTTAAAAATTATTGGTGAAAGTTCAAAATTATTTTTATATGAAGCATTCATGTCAAATATTTTATTTTGGATCCACTTGGATAAGTTCAGTGTCCGAATATTATATTCATGATGTATCCTGCATAAGAAATCAACCATAAGTCATGACTTCATAATCAGACAGGGTTCTAAAAATAAACTTACCAGTCTGTGCCCATCCTACTGCAATTGCCTTCTCCGAGGAAGAGATTTCTTTGGTTGTGGCTGCACAAACTCTTTCAGGCTGCTTTCTTACATTTATGGTGATGTGACTAGAGAGCTATCTGGGTATGGAAAGGTAGGAAAATTTCCTTTGCTTGAAATTAAATGGAAGCATCATAAGACTCAAGGTTTAAAGTTAGTACTCACTTTGGTGGCAGCTTCTTCAGCCTGTGGACATGTGGACGTGAGTAATATTAAATCTTCATGCTTAGAAGGTACATGTGTTCATAGTTGTAATATTTTTGGCTTAAACAAGCACTGAACTTTGGTATTTAATTTTGCTCATGGAACATAGTGCACAACATTTTAGATCTAATTACATTTGATTAGACTTTTGAAAAGATTAGTAACGATACTGTTATTTCATAACTTAGTGTGGCAATTTCTTGCCAGGCTTTTTGAAAACATTATCCAAATATAAAATGAGCTATACCGTTTGTAATAATCATGTGGTAGGGTACTACAAGTGGTATGTATTGTAGGAAATTTTAGTCAGAACAAACTAATATAATTCTAAATGTTCTCATTTGAGTTCAAAGTTTGACGTAACTATTTTTCAGTTGTCCTCGTATACTCTGTTTAATATTTGATTTGTGATTGATAACACTTATTCTCACATGCTCATGTACACATGTTTTATGTTTTGAATTTATGTTCATTAAATGTCACGTGTAATTTGAAAATAAATTTTATAGCACATTACACAACCAATATTTACATGTATAAGATTGTTATAGTTTCACTTTTCGAATTGTTATTATTGGAACTTGAAAACATTTTTTTTACATTTCTATTCATCCTAACTCATTTTTCATGATTGCCTCTACTTAATATTCCTTTTTCAGTAGAGTAATTTCCTATGTTTAACCATTGTTCAATAGTTACGTTCACTAACATTCCATCTTGATTTATTTTCTTGCTTAAATCGCCTTTGATTTATCATGTAAGTTTGAATCAAAAAACATTTGTTCTCATGTGCATATGCTTATTTAAAATATTAGAAACAAAATTAAATTAACCTCTTTATAACTAATAATAGATAAATATTATTTGAAAGCCTTGTTTTTCTGTGATCGTCCATGATTGGTCATAGTAATACTTGTTTATAATATTGATACTATATTTTGTAGGCACTTATGTCATAATAATTAGCTGAAGCTAGTGGCGAGGTGAAACTGAAAATAAGGCTGAATGTATGTTTGTTATCGTGATATTTTTTACGTGGAGGTTTGGACCAATTCAAATTTATGTACATTGTTATCAAGAGAACACATCTTGATTTGTATTTATTTTTGTAAACTCATTGTTATTTGTGAGTGCAATTTGCACACTTTTAAGCCAGTAGACATGTTACATTTTTTGTGATGAATTAACTATGTAATCCAAATTTGTTATGCTAATTATATTTTGAATATTCTCTCATTTTTTGTCTAAATTTGTTTATGTTCATATTACGTTGAAGTGTAACGTGTATGTATATATTGTGATGCATGCATATATTTTTATCTATTCAGTTTGAAGATGTATAATTATATATTAAGTTTGTGTTCTAGTTAATTTTTGATTTATTATGAGCATACCATTATAGGCATATTTTTATGCATCTATTGTAATCCAGTTTATAATTGTCCAGGCATTAGAGACATTTTCTATTGCCTTTGTCGAAGCTTTTAAAGGCATTTATTTTTGCCTCTACTAGCGTAACGTTGTGCACTGCTTACGTGGAAAGCATTCTGCTAGAGGCAAATTAAGAGACATATATGCCCCAATTTATTATTAGAGGCATAGTTTTTAGAGGCAATTCTTAATTTGCCTCTCATAACTATAGGGGCAATTTAATGTTAGTTTTGGCCTCTGATAACAATATTAGGGTCATATGTGAAATGCCTCTAGTTCTTTTATCTTTGGTAGTGAGGTAGGAACCAGTTAATCCATCTTCATCCTTTCTTTATGCGAGTGTTTATTGATGCTGAGTTACCCATATCTGAATTAAGGAATTAATAATAATTTGTTTGATTTTTAAATCTTGTTTTTAAATTGGTAGAAGGTGGTTAGATTTCTGAATTTTCCTCCCTTAAAAGAAAATGCATGAGTTATATTTATAAACGAAGAGGAAGCATCGGGAAAATAGAGAACTTTGAAAATGGAACACGGTGATACAATAAATTCTTTGAGCTAGGGCTTTGGGTTGTTGGGCTAAGGTATGTTGGGCTTCCATTTATTGTCTTCTTTTCTTTACTTTCCTTTGTTTCTTTTACTTCACAAAATAAATTCCCAAGCCTAATAAAATTCAATTATGTTACTAAATAAATTTCGACATCTTTTATTTTATCAAATTATTTTCCATAATTTTATCTATTTAATTAAACCATTTTATTTAAATCCATTTACTAATTAAATTTAAATTTCATTAATAAAGTGCTTTTTATCTATAAATAATTTAAATTATTCATTTTTAATTCCAAAACCGTTTAATAATTAAACAATAATCATTATTAATCACCTCTTAGTACCGGGTTGTTACAACCAACCATCTCAAAACTGCACCATTCCTTTCCCAAACTCTATGCAACCAAAACCACAACTTTCCTAGTCCATCACGAGCTCTCAAAAGTGATATCACTGTATTTGGAGAAATTTGGCTCCTCGATCCACTTAAACGAAGACCGCTCATTCAGTTCACAAAAACGAGTTAAAAACACAAGCAATAGCTACATCAATACAACATACAACATCTAAGCATCAATATAAAGCAATACAATCAATATTAAGGATTTTTATCACCCTAGATCTATAAAAGCATATGACAACCGGTATGGTCAAGTGGTCAAAAACGAATTAAAACTAACATTTATCCTTTAAAATCATTTTATAACCAATATGTAGTTTAGACCTAAATTTTGAAAACCATTTAAAAACATTACTTTTTACCATATGAACAATCATTGGATAGTGAGGTTTAAGACAACTCACCTAGATCAACCCAAGCACAATTATCAATATAAATGCAAAATGAACAATGACTCAAAAATCCCAGTGCTCCCTAAACTGTAATTAAGCTAATCCTCTCACTAATTACCTCTTATTTTCTTTATTTGGCTAATTAAAGTAAGGAAAATGCTGGCTTTTTTGCTAAAGAGGAGATTAATGGAGTTTTGAATATTTTTGAGAAGTGGACTAATGATTGGGAAAGATCCCATCACCATCCTTGGCTCTAATCTCGAAATGCGGTTTTGGGCTTAATCCAAATCTCACCAATTACCCGCCAAGCAGCCCAAAATTGTATAAACTTCAAACAACCATATCTTCAAAATAGTAAGTCCAAAAAGCTATTATGCTCACTCTACGGAAAAAGAAACTATGATATCTTTCATCTGGAATTGGTGTCAACCCCTAATTCGACACCTATCAAAAGTTACAGGCCTTACCAGCGTTCAATAAAATTATTAAGAGCCAAATATGTCACTACTCAACATTACCCAAAGTTATAGCCAAATCCGACCCAATTTGGATTTTAAAATAATATTTTACAATCCTCCTATATGGAAGATACGGGTTATTACACCACTTATAAGAATTTCGCCTCTAAAATCCCATCATATAAAGTAAGTAGAACAACATAGTTATCCAATATGAAATAACCATAAGCAATCATATCAAACATCGACCATGCAAAAAAAAGCAAAAAATGATATCTTCGTCTACCCTAGCATGTAAGATACTGAAACTTCCTAAAATAAACATTATGCGTGGTATTAAATGTGAAAGCTAGTGTGATAACGAAATGTCTTATCATGTAAATAGCTTTGGGTAAGCCGTCCTCATGCTCTCCCTAGTCTCTCAAGCGCCACCACTTTTGATTTTACCCCGCTGAACCCTCACCAACTTCATTGTCTTCATTGTAACCCTTATTGTATCATGTCGAACTATAGAAATGAGCTTTTGAGGCCTCGAAGCTTTTGGTCCACTCACGATATCAAACAGTTGATCTACTGCCACCTTTCCTAAAGCCTATTGTAAGCTCTTTCTAGAATCCACTCGTGGATAACTGGTATATGTTGCTTACAATGCCCCATGGCATACCCTAGGATTGCACAATCTACCTCACACACCACTCAATCTGATTCACCACCTTTCCACATGACACCATGGGTATAAACTCGGCACTCCTCGTCAATCTATCGACTATGAATCAGAAATTATTATACCCTCCTTTAGTCTTTGGAAATCCATCAATATCTATTCCTGTTCTGACTGGGGAATCCCTATTGGTCGCAATAATCCACTGGGGTTCATTTGCTTGGCTTTCTGACAATTCATACATCCTAAAATTGACGTTCCTCGTCATTTTTTCCCTGTAGAATGTCTATCCTCTACACTTTGTTTCCAATGGGATGTATAATCAATCTCGGATGGTGGTAATCTCATAGTACCCTATCTCTGAATCCATCAATGTTTGGTAAAATCTACATATCACCCATACGGAACCAACCTTCTAAGCTGATTTTGTACCGCCTCATCTCCTCAGGCATGACCCTATCTCTATCTTAACAATAATCTTTGCTAGTCCAACATCTTACCTCTGACTAGCTTCGACCCTCTCTATCGAAGAAGGTCTAATCGTCTAATCTACCAATACTTCTAGATCTAGCTTCCTTCTCAGTCGGAAATCACAAGTAGTAATTTACTCAAACCATATCTACATTAGGAACACTACTCCTAAACCTGTATGTCCCATAATATCCCCTGCACCATCCTTAGGTGTGTCTCATACTTCTCTTCTACTAGAAGATAAGAGTATTATCTATGAACACCACTATAAGCTCACCTCGCTCCTGGTACTCTAGTTTATCTCAAAGAGTCATCTGTCCACTATGCAGATACTATAGGTACTCCTCGCCCAGATATACTCCCATGAATAACATGCTTCTCATTGGCTTATCCACTAACATCTCCATCCGTCGTTGTTCTTTGAGTGTCACTCTTTTCAAAGGTATATCAACTGCTTGCTAGTTCAATATGGAACTCAATCTCTATACGTGATGATAGTCAAACACATCAGATATTCCCTCATTATGGGTGATGATGGCGACTCCTCGCGTGGGACCTTAATATAATACACCAAGCTATCCAAAACTATATCCTCAAGTGTATAATCTGACTATAGCCTCCGCTCTCCTACTGTCCTAATCATCATTTGCAACATTTTACAATGAACCACAATTCTGTATCCCTTTGGTCCCTCCACTCTTAATGATTCCGAACTTTAATAGAACCCAAACAAGGCAATCACAATAAGAAAACATCCATGACTTGATGACACTAAGTCTCGACACACAGGGTATTGACAAACCACACCTAGGTTGGCCAAACCATCCACCAAGCTCGGAACAACCAAAGGTCTATCTACCAGGTTAGGACTTAACTCTAACCTATCTACTATTTGACTGGATGACAAAGGGTCTAACATATCGATATCAAGAAAAGAAAAAATGTAGCTTTATAACATAAATAGAAAGCATATCTCGAATAGTGGGTCGTTCCCTTTCTCCTTCGCTGATGGAGCCGTCGATGAAGTGGGAATGGTACTTAATGCATAAGCAGACACAACCTGCCTATTCTTCTATCGCTATAGACAGTCCTTTTTCATATGTCCAGTCCTATCATAGTTGAAGAACCTCCTCGCCCCACTCTTCAGGGCCTTATAGTTCTTATTAAGATGACCCATCCCATTGCAATTAAAGCACATCGGCTCCCACTTGCCTTTCTTCTCGTCATTCTTCTCCTGAGACTAATTCCTTTTCTTACTGTTGTTATTCCACTTCATCTTGCCTCCCTCGCCCACTTACGCCTTTGGATAATCTTTAGTGGCAATAATAGTAGACTTAGGATATAGACTCTCATGTCTCAAAGCTTTCTGACTAGCTTCTCAAATGACTCGTCAATATGTCCCACCATCTTTTCCCCTAAATAATTATCCAAACCCATTATGAACTCTCATTCTTTTTTTCATAGGGGTATTAATAAAAGATAAGTCGTACTTTGATAGCATTTCGAATTAACCACATACTCTGAGACAGTCATATTTCCCTATCTCAAATTAGCAAACTTATGGAACAATACCGACTTCTGAGCGGTCGATATGAATTTCTACTCAAATCTTACCATAAACTATTCCTTGGTAATTTGATCCTCGGGAGTACCAATCTTGATGGTGTTTCACCAATCCTGTAACGACCCAGAATTTCAGTCATTTGAAATTCGTATATTTAATTGATTTTTAATGCTCACAAGTAAATTTTATAAGCTGAATAACTTATATTTCGAATATAGTGGTTTAATTGGATAATTAAATTATTAATTTAATATTTGAAATTACAGAAATAATTGAAAATTGGATTTAATGTGAATGAAAATGATTTATAAAGTTGAATTAAATCATATTGGAGTTAGAACGATGTTTGAGAACTTTTAAAATTGATTTAAAAGTTAATTTGTAGAAATTGAATATTTTAATATTTAATTAATGAGTGAAAACGACCATTTTTCATACAGTCTCGGATTTCGACGAAACCAGTTTCATTTGATCCGTAATGTTATATTATTGTAAAATTTCAAATTTCGTGTAAATCAGATTTACGGTTTGTCCGGGGCAAGCTAAAACGCGTAGAAATCGGTTTAAGTGAATTTTAAATTTAAATAGTCGATTCGACAACCTATCTTCAAAATACGATCGAATTGGCTCTCGATATATATTCCATTATGTTTGGAATAGGGGTAAAACATTATAAATGCCTGGCGGCACGCTTCATTTCGAGTTCGGAAAAAAATCGGATGAATAGTGTCGCGTAATTTTCTATATAAGGCCATATTTTTCACTATTTTTCACAAAACCCTACTAGGGTTAGGGCCAGCCGCCACCTTCGTTTTAATGGCCATAAACATCCAATTTTCTTCCTCAAATATCTCACAACCTGTCAACAATTACGAAAAATCATCAACTACAAACTTGTAGAGGATGGAGAGACGAATACATCCAACGGTGGATTCGAGCTATCATCATCGTTTGGAGGCAAATTTGGGCCGTGAACGTCACGCATTCGAGCATGATTTTCTATGTGTATGGGGGGCCGAGTTCGACGTGCTTTATGGTGAAGGTGGAGTGAAGCTCGAGCTTTCGAATGGCGTTGTTCGATCGTCGTCTAAATCGATGAAGTGGCCGCGGCAATTAGGGTTAAGTGGCGGCTATGGGTTTCTTTGAACGTGAAATGAACGAAGGGGGAGAAGATGAAAGTAGCGGCCAGATCTGGTTGGAAGAAAATCGATGGCCACGATTGATTCTAGGTTTAAAAAATTAAAAATAAATTGTAAATTTATATATATTATAATTCGTACAAACTTTAAAATGCCGTATCTTTCTCATACGAGGTCCGTTTCGCTCGAAACGAATTGCGTTGGGTCCGTATTGACGAGCACTACATTTTAGAGCTGGTTTGGAGTTGATTGGAGCTAGTATGAATTTTGGGTAAAATAAACGCTCGTTTAATTTTATTCGGAATAAAACACTACAACTGCTATTGGATGCAATGTGAGTACAACTCACTCTTTCTGACTCACGGATATTTTTATATAAGTGAGCATAAATATTATTTATGATGATTGCTGATTGTTTGGATGATATATGATATATTGATTGGTATTTGGATATATTCCTGCCTAGTCGAGCAGATGGCCCTATATGTTCCCGTGTATGAGCGAATGACCCTTTGTACGCGCGTCTGCCTCGAAGCGGACATTGTACACATATTCTAATATGTATATTTGTTGCAGGTGACGGGTTGGAGGGCTCCAACTTGATTCCTCACCAGTATTGATTTATTTACAGATATTGTGATATATGCTGTTATCATATGATGTTTGATGTATTGGATGCCATGATTGATGTATTTGGTGTTGTTGCATCATTGAGCCTATTTTTGGTAATTTAAAAATGTTAAAGTGATGATTTCGAATTAAAAAGGATTTTCAAGTGATTTTGGAAATATACGTTTTATTGAATTTTGAATAGTTAAGGAAATTTATTTATTTTAAATAAATGAAAGATATAATTTTTATTGTTATAAAAATTATGATTTTTGTTAATTATGATTAGAATGTGGTTTTTGAAATATAAAGTTGATTATTTTGTAATTGGTTTAAATTGGGATTTTCGACTTATTATAAATGGATTATATTTATATAAGATTTATAAAAGTGATATTTTATAAATCAAAATAATGAGATTATAAAGGAGTTTTGTAAATGTTAAAAATGAGGTTATTAATGGATTTTATAAAAGAATAGAATTTATGATTTGTGAAGTTATAAATGAATGAATTTGTAAATAGAGAATTATAAGTAATTAACTTATAATTTGGATTTTGGCATGTAATTGAGGTATATATGGAATCAGTTAATAAAGGGATTTTATAACTTGAAGTTTTTATGATATATAAATGGAATTTATAAACATTATTTTATAAATCTAAAATCAATCGAATTTGATAAGTTAAATATAGAAGTTTATTTAAAGGAATTACATCCACGATTTTGGGCAGTGGATTATCCTTTAATAAAATGTGTAGAAGCTTTAATTTGGTAAACGATTTATATTTACGATTTTGGACAGTGAATAATATATTAAATAAAAAGAATGTTTTGGGAAGGGATATTTTAAATTAAGTTAAATAATTTAAAGATGATTTAAAAACGTGTTAAGCATTGAATACATAGATTTGAACATTCATTGTTGAAATAGCCGTTTTCGAGAAGTAAGGAAATGATGGACTATAACACAGTTGTTATAGTAAATGATTTTCGGAAGGAAATGTTTTTGTATAGTATATGAGATTTATATATCTATCTTATTTTCGAATCCCTATAATATTGATTTTGGGTTGTCGTAACGATGTTTTACGCAACATTCGTTTTAACCTAAATAAAAGTGTTTTAAAAGAACGTTTTCCTTATGAAATAAAATATATACTTAATCGTGATTTAAGTATATGCAATATTTTCTAAGTGTTGAAAATAAAGAGATTTGTGAATATGCTTATATTTTTTAAATAAGTATATGGAAATATTTTCCAATGTTGAAATGATTTTTGAGATTATATCTTTTTAAAGATAATTTGAAGTGAATATTTGGCAATTGATTCAATTAATAAAAGAATAATTAAAGGGCCTAGTGATTGTATATAGTGCTAAATATTTGTTTGTTTGCTTTGATAGTTAAATAACCGACTATCAAGTATTGGCCATATTTTAGTTCCTCGACTTGACGTGGGAACTATTTAGTCATACACTTAGTACGTAGCCTTCTGTGTAGGCTTGATTATCGTTTGTGTTGAGGATGATGATTCGTATAGTGCGGAGTATTACTCCAATCTATCGAGCTTCCTTCTTGGCCCGAAGGATAGCAAGTTGAAAGTTGGAAACGTGATAAGTCTATGAGACTTAGTTTCTATGTGAGGTTGAGAAACACTTTTGCGTTGTTGGTGCGAAGAGACCAGGATCAGATTTATCTGCAAACCACTTCGGACCAACGTATATGCGATGATTGTGTATATAACAACCCGTATATTTGGACCATTTAAATTGACAATAATCCACACATGTCAACTTAAATAATACAAAACACGAATCATTATGGGATTATAAATACATAAATGTAAATGAGAATCAATACAACATCACAGACACAGAACAGTCACAGAATAATGCAGTGGAAAATACATCGTCATAATAGCAGTTCATGAAGCTACTACATGAAATACAACAATGTCTTAACATAAAGTGACTAAAAGAAAATACAAAAATGTCCAACAGACTAGGACATCAATACAGGAATAGAAATAGACTGATAAAGATAAATGCTAAGCCTTCAGCATCTTCAACCAACCTTGATCAGCAAACTGGATAGCTTCAGACTGACCCGATCATATACAAAAAGAAACACTCGAGTCAGGACTCAAAATCTTATACAATAAAATCAAGTGCAAGGGAAAAAGTCCATAACTTAAAGATGAATAAAATAAACATCTCTAAGGATCCGATAAACTATCTATATATACAATAGAATACGATATGTAGATAATGTCTAATCAGTAAAGTACGATATTAAAATAGCGTTAAGGCGTTACCATAATCCCCCTTAACACATTTTATTCCCAAGAGCATATACAAGACCGTAGTTTCCCCAAAACCGGAAGTCACCAGAGGGCAATCCATATACAAAAGGTACAAACCAAAACGTAGTGGTCGCGAATAGGATAATCAGTATGACAAGGTACATGAGGCGATACCAACTAGGATACTAGTAGTTGCGTGATCCGGACTGATGTTGAGCATAGCCAGCAGCTACCTCAACACCGCTAAACACACTCCCAAATCAAAGGGTGCACCTAAATCGAATCACAAAAGTAATAGATATGGTATCGAAGAAGTATGTCTGCTAGAGGTGGTGAACCTCAATGGCTCGGCGCGGCTCCTGTTTTAGTCATGTCAGGGGTCATCCAATATCATTCTCTTTCTTCAGTCAACGCGTTCACCAAACCATTCACTTCATTCTGGATCAACACTCCACGTATAATAGTTATTAAAGTGGTTTTCGGTATCGACAAAGAGTGTGTCCATATCCGATCCCGGTCTCTTTAATAACTACGTATTTATTACCCGATGGTCGGTTAGATTTAAGTTTAAACAAATCAAAGTCCATAAGTCAAGTTGCAAATTTGACTTCCAAAATTTGACATTTCCCGATTCAATTTATTTCAGATCTTAAAAATCATAATTCCAATGAATTTTTTTTAAGTTCAAACATTTGGGTTAACGATATAATTAAGTATTCAAGTTCAATTTAATAAGATCCAAATTTCACCTATTAAATTTTGTTAATAACCAATGGATTCAATTTAATGGTCAAATTAGTTCAAATCATTAAATCCAATTCTATTTATTTCAATTCATATTTACATTCATCGTTACATTAAATATAATCATAAATTCGATTAAATCAATTTTATCAACTAATTCCTTTTATCAAAACTTCATTTGATTTATTTACCAAATTCAACTAAATTTCTATTTAAAGAAATCCAATTCCATATTCAGTTTACAATGTCCTGATTTAATTAATTCGTTAAATTTAAATCTTTTAAAATTAAATTATCGCTAAAATAAATCCATAAAACTTAAATTAGTTTTATACTCTTCTTAAGTCAAATTTCACTTAATCTCAATTTAATTTATAACAAGATCCAAACCTATTTATTTAAAACCGAGTTTTAAATCTTAATTCTAACAAATCTAATAATTTTTCAAATTCATTAAATTCTAAAACTTTAATTGTTTCTACTTCTCGTTTGAATTATTCAACTCACTTAACTTTAAATTTTCCTAAATCAAATTACAAATTTCTCAAATTTAATTTGTCAATTCATTTTATTCAATTAAATAAATTTATTAATCCGTTTCAATTAAATCCATTAATTTATTTCAATTGAATCCATTAATTTATTTCAATTAAATCCATTAAGTTCGTTACTTAATTTCAAAACAAATTGTTAAGTTCATTCCTTAGTCTCAAATAGATTTCAAGTTCAAAATGATTTTGTTGACCAATCGAGTTTCTTATTTTAATTATCTATCCTAGGCCAAGTTGTTTAATTGGGTATTTTATCATTTAACCCAATATCATTCAAATAAAATCAAAGCATAGTAAAGGTAACTTGCAGTGTGATAACTGGGATGGTGTCAAAGTAAATAAACAAGCCATAGCAACCATACATAACAATTCAACAATTTATTTAAATAATCCCGAAATAATCGTATTAACTTACATTTTTTATTTATGCAAATTAATATAATTATTCCTAGAATCCACACTATCATTTCATGCAGATTAAAGATTATTACATTACGGTTTTGCACTTGGTGTCTATTATCAAATTACCACATCAATCATACATTTAATGGTTCAAAGTGTAGTTAACACTATTTCTACATGTCGATTTATTTAACATTTAAAGGGGTCAAGTTCAACATATATAATCCATTTTAAATTGTTAACTATCCTATATCAAATTCTGTTTCATATTAATTTATCGCTTATATTAATTACCAAACTCAACATCACATAGCAAAATTTAGTGTCGCAACTATTTACCATAAACCAACATCAAATCATAATTTATCACGTTAAATCTTTTAGACAATACATGGCGTCAATTTAGCAATTTTAAATTCTAACCATTTCCAATTTTAACTTGTATAGCAATTTACAGTTTATGTGAACAATTTTAACATCAACCATTTTAACATCCAAATTAATATTAACAACATCTATCACTTGATTTCCATAGCATAATAGATTGAGTCGTGAATGAAATATTAACCTTGCGTGGTTAGAGAAGATGACGAAGCGCGAAGACGAATAGATAAAATAGACCCTAACAAGCACGAAGCAAAATGAACATATACTGCAATCAAACAAATAATTAATCAATAATTTGTTTATTGCAATATATATATCGATTGAATATATATATTAACCATACCAAACAACGAAGCAAGATAGATTCGACAAGCGGGATGGAAATAACTTATGCTTCCGGATCAATTGCAGGAGCTGAAATAAACATAGAAACAGACTGTATGTGAGCAACCAAAATTTCAAAGTATATACAGCTACATAATATAACAGTTTCATATCAATACAGCTGAATGGGATACGGTTGCGGCGAAGGCGAGGCACGACAGTGCCGGCGGGGCAGGGACGTTGCGGCGGTCGGAGAAGGCGGTTGCAGGCTGGGGTTCGACTGGGTCTGGGTTGGAGTGGTCGGATTCTCGGCTGTGGGGAGTAGGGTGGGCTTGACGTGGTGAGTCGGGGTCTGGTCGTGGGCAGTGGGCTGGTCGCTGGCGGGTTGGGCTGGGATGCGGGGGCGGGCTGTGGCGTGGCGTGGAGCGCTGTGGGCAGTGGGACGCGGGAAGGGCTGTGGTGTGGCGTTGGTGCGGCAGAGGCGGAGGCGAGCTGAGGAGAAGGCGGGTTTGGGGAAGCGGGTGCGGGTGGAGAAGTGTGGTCGCGGAGGCTGTTGGCAAAGGCGGAGCGGAGAATGGTAGTGGAGTGGGTGGCGCAGGGTGGTGTGGGTCAGTGTGGACGTGCATGGAGGAGTATTGCTTTGTGAGTTCCTTGCTGGAAGTAAAATAAAGTAAAAGAAATATGAAGGGGGAAGAAGAAAGGAAGCAGAGAGCAGTACGTACCAGAGATTATAGAGTAAAATGAACTGAGTAATTAATGAAAGTAGAGGAATAAATGAAGGGAGAGGGTAGCAGAGATAAATACAGAGGGGTTCAGAGTCCAAGGTCACAGAAATGATGTCTTCGGTAAACGTGATGGCTATTTGGTTTCTGAATGGTCAAGGCTCTTAGAATTCTGAGCGGGAGACAGTTGGGTACCGGTTCGTGCTGCGTAACGGACCAGTTTGTACTCTGTTAACCAATTATAATTTGCAACGCCGAACTTCGATTAACACAAATAAATATACCGTTTTGATCAGCGCGACGAGGCGAACCCATCGGTATAAAAATATTAGTGAGATGATTAGATTATAAAAATTTGAAATTTTCTATTACGGAGAATGCAGCAAAACGCAGAAGAATAAGATCGACGGAGCTAAAGATGTCCGAATTTTGAAAAATGAAAAATGACGTCTTTGTCAGAAGATGATTTAGAATTTTTCTATGTAAAAATATTCAGGTTCGGAAGATAAAAAATTTCACGTTTAAAATGAACTGATGTGCAATAAAATGCGAATGAAATTTACTACGGTATTTTCCGATGAAACTTTCCCATATCTATAACCATCTAGGCGCAATTTATAAACAAAGTTTGGACGTTAATTGAAATCGTAGGTAAGTTTCACATTTTATATTAAAATAATGGATTAAATTTTTTTAAATTGGGTCGAAAATTCAGGGTCGTTACATTCTCCCCGACTCAAAACTTTTCATCCTCGAAAAGAAACGAGACGGTGAAGTAAGAATGAAGTAAGTAGAAAAGTCAAGATAGATTTCAAGAAAATTGGATTTATACCTGAAATCAGTAATTCAGGGTTTGAATCCCGGATACTATCCTCAGTTTCCCATGTGCAATCTCGCTCATCCGCACTCCACTGGACTTTGACTAGATTTACAGACTTCCTTCTTAGTTGCTTTGTTTCACGATCGACTATCCGAAGTGGTCTTCTTTCGATAGTCAAATCTGGCTCAATATCTACTTCATCTAACTGAGCAATAGGAATGGTCATGGATGGATCACGCACGACTTTCCGGAGATGTGAAACATGGAATACGTTGTGTACGCCCTCAAATTTTTCTGATAATGCAACTCTATAAGCTAGTGTACCAATTCTCTCGGTGATAGTGAATGGTCCAACAAATCTAGGAGCAAGCTTCCCTCTACGACCAAATCGAATAACATTCTTCAAAGGTGATACCTTCAGAAATACCTCATCCCCAATCTGGAATTCCAAATCTCTTCTACGCCTATCTGCATAGCTCTTCTGCCTATCCTGTGCAGTCTTCATCTTCCTTCTGATCTCATTTACCTTCTCGGATGCCTCCATAATCATATCTGGGCCAAGAACTAATCGATCACCAGGCTCAATCCAACAAGCTGGCGATTTGCATGGCCGTCCATATAAAGCTTCGAACGGTGCCATATCGATACTTGCCTGATTATAAAGGTGGTTAAATTCCAATTCAAATTTGCTTGTTCAAATTGAAATTTTTTGACATACCTAATAACTGTTATTATAAGTGAATTCAACCAAATGGAGATGGTCTTCCCAAGATCCACCGAAATCAATTATGCAAGCTCAGAGCAGATCCTCCAAAACCTGATTCACCCTTTCAGTTTGGCCATCTGTTTGAGGATGATAAGCTGTGCTCAGATTCAGTTTAGTGCCTAAGACGTCCTGAAATTCCCTCCAGAATTTACTAGTGAATATAGGGTCTCGATCGCATACAATGCTAGATGGAACCCCATGAAGTCTAACAATCTCTCTCATATAAATCTTAGCCAAACTCTAAGCAGTACGAGTGGTCTTTACAGGAATAAAATGAGTAGATTTGGTCAACCTATCAACAATCACCCATATACTCTCGTTACCTTTTGCGGTCCTCGGTAACCCATCGATGAAATCCATAGAAATCTGATCCCATTTCCAACAAGGAATCTCTAGGGGTTGAAGTAAACCGGCAGTCTTCTGGTGATCGGCCTTGACTTGTTGGCAAGTGGTGCATCTACTGACATATATAGAAATATCCCTCTTCATCCCACTCCACCAATATAAACGTTTCATATTACGATACATCTTAGTGACACCAGGATGAAATGAAAGTGATGACTGATGGTTCTCTCTAAGCACTTCTTGTCTCAATCCATCGATATTAGGAACACAAATACAGTTGTCGATCCTCAGAACTCCATTACTATCTACTTGTGCCCCCACTTTACTGTCAACATTTCCGACTCTACCAAGAACTAACTCCTTCATACGATAGAGCAAAGTGTCCTCATATTATTTAGCTTTGATGCGATCCATAAGAGATGGAGAGATGACAAGCTGAAATAACATGCCTTCAACAAGATTACAGCAAGACAATGCTTTGCTACGGCTCAAAGCATCTGCTACGACATTTGCTTTCCCAGGAGTATAAGTGATGTCGAGATCATATGCAGCTAAAAATTCGAGCCATCGGACTTGTCTCTGGTTCAAATCCTTCTGAGAAAAGATATATCTCAAGGACTTATGATCAGTGAATAATTCGAATTTTGTTCCCAAAAGATGATGCCTCCATAGTTTCAAAGCAAATACAACGGCAAGAAGCTCAAGATCATGTGTGGCATAGTTCAATTCATGGGTCTTCAACTGACGACCCGCATAAGCAATAACCTTTCCATTTTGCATAAGAACAGCGCCTAAACCTTCTCGGCAAGCATCTGTGTAGACAGTTAATCCTTCACTTCCATCGATTACCGCAAGAACTGGGGCTGAAGTTAACTTGCGCTTCAACTCATTAAAAGCTGATTCACACTTCTCACTCCAAATAAACTTAACATCCTTCCAAGTTAAAGTAGTAAGTGGAGCAGAAATCCAGGCAAAGTGCTAAATAAATCGGCGATAGTAACCTGCTAAGCCCAAGAAACTACGGATATTTGTAGGAGTTTTAGGAGTCTCCCAATCCTGTAGATTAATTGATTCAAATTAGCAAGAGATAAGATTATTTGAACAAAAACAACGAATAAGATAGAACTTACATTGATTATGGCGATCTTAGCTGGATCGACCGAAATCCCATTTTCAGAAACAATATGGCCAAGGAATCTCACTTCGTCTCGCCAGAAGTGGCATTTAGAGAACTTGGATTTAAGCTGATGGTTTCGGAGAGTTTCCAAAACATAACAGAGATGTGTTTCATGCTCTTTCTCGTCTTTGGAGAAGACGAGAATATCATCAATGAATACAAGAACAAACTTGTTAAGGACATCGCGAAAGACTCGATTCATCAAGTCGACGAAATAAGCAGGTGCGTTGGTCAAACCGAATGGCATAACTAACCATTCATAGAACCCATTCTCGGTACGGAAAGCTGTCTTATGGATACTATCTTCTGCTACTCTGAGTTGGTGGAACCCAGTGGCTAGATCAAGTTGTGAGAAGACTTTAGCTCCATGGAGCTGATTGAATAAATCGTTGATGCGAGGCATCGGATAACGATTCTTGAGAGTGCATTTGTTTAGTTCTCTGTAATCAACACACATGCGAAGAGATCCATCTGATTTGGTGACAAATACAACTGCGGCTCCCCATTCAGAACAACTTCTCCTAATCAAACCCTTAGAAAATAGATCATCAATTTGAGTTTTTAGTTCAGCTTTTTCTTTAGGAGCCATCCTTCGGTGTGAGAGAACTACGGGAGTAGCTCCAGGAATAAGATCAATGCGGAAATCGATTTCCTGTTTAGGCGGTAGAGAGTTGACCTCTCCAAATACATCGGGAAATTGCTGAACAATAGGAGTGGAGTCAAGATCATCCGGGTGAGCATCAAGAGAGAATATGAAGCTTCCGGCATATTTCTGAGGTGATTTACATTCAATGACAAGTGGTAGACCCTTGTCACTGATTAGAGAAACAGAACGAGCTTTGTAGAAATAACAGCGTTGAATTTTCTTAACCAATCGGCACCTAACAAGATGTCAAATGCTTCGAAGCCAAGCACATAAAAATTCCAAGTGAATCGATATCTTCCATACATAAGTACAACCTCATTACAAATTCTACTAAGGTTGGCAAGTCCTCCAATAGGGTTGGAGACACATAAGGAAGTAGTGGTAAAAGTAGGTTCTAATTTGAGTTTACTACAAAGATCAATAGATATGAAGCTATGGGAAGCGCCAGTGTCGAATAATACTCTAATAGGTAAATCATGTAATGAAAAAGTACACTGTAAGGTACCTTGGTCATCCTGGGCGGGTGGTGCAGAAGGTGCAGGTGTGGTGATAGAAAATACTCCAGAAGTGGTGCCACGCTTATGCATTGGGCAGTCTTTCTTGAAATGTCCAGGCTGGAGGCAAACATGGCATAAATCTCTCCTAGTCATAGAAGGTGGTGGGACGACAGCTCCGGTAGATGGACAGCTATTTGCATAATGGCCCTTCTTATCGCATTTGAAGCAAGTGATATTAGCAAGGTCGATTGGGCTTTTCTGGGCGTATCCCAATCCAGTAGTCTTCTGCCAAGCTTTCTTTTGTCGATCAAAGTTCATCTTCCTCTTTCCGGACTGGCTAGAAGAGGGCTGAGTAGGAGTGGCCCTGGCAGTAGGTCCCTTAGGCTTCGCCTCATATCTAAGAGCATAGTCAACAAGCTCTGTGAAGGTGCAGTGGGTGTGGCCAGTAAGCAAGTCATAATATTCTGGTCTAGCTCCCAAAATGAACTTCTCGTTCTTCAGAAGTGGTGTATCGATCAAGAAAGGTCCGAACTTGGAGAGTTCGTTGAATTTCCTCTCATACTCAGAGAAGGTCATACTGCCTTGCTTAAGATCCATGAAAGCTCTATAAAGTTGGGTTTTTCCAACAGCTGGCATCCATTGTGCCGTGAAAGTATCCCTAATCAAACCGATGGACTAGATTAATATCATTCCAAAGATTGAAAGAAGAATTTATGTTACGAAATCCAAACGAATTTATACCTAAACTGGGCCCAAGTGATGGTGTTCTCCTCGATACGAGAAGTAACTGATTCCCACCAATCTTGTGTGGCATCCTGAAGTTGCCAGGCAGCAAGCTGACGCTTCTGAGCATCAGTGATCTCCAGACCAGAAAATATCTTCTCTAAGCCTTTAAGCCATTGCCGAGCCTCGATAATGTTCTCGGATCCAGAAAACTTAATACCTTTAAGCTGTGTATACTCCTTACTAAGAGTGGTGAATTTGACTGAAGCTGGTGCGGCAGGTGCAGCCTGAGCAGGACCATTTCCTCTTCCTCCCCTATTGTTTCTTCTGGTACCCATCCTGAAATACCAAAAGAGATTTTTAGAACCAAGGATAGAAAAATCATAGAATTTTAAGAAAAGTCTAATCAACGAATCAATAAGGAGTTTGAATGGAAAGGATATGGATTTTGAATTGATTCTCCTCATTCTAGGGTATTACAACCCTATCTCTAATGAGTGTTTATAACCCCAAACTAAGGTTTTTAGGGAAACTAAAGCTCTGATACCAACTATAATAACCCGTATATTTGGACCATTTAAATTGACAATAATCCACACATGTCAACTTAAATAATACCAAACATCAATCATTATGGGATTATAAATACATAAATGTAAATGAGAATCAATACAACATCACAGACACAGAACAGTCACAGAATAATGCAGCGGAAAATACATCGTCATAATAGTAGTTCATGAAGCTACTACATGAAATACAACAATGTCTTAACATAAAGTGACTAAAAGAAAATACATAAATGTCCAACAGACTAGGACATCAATACAGGAATAGAAATAGACTGATAAAGATAAATGCTAAGCCTTCAGCATCTTCAACCAACCTTGATCAGCAAACTGGATAGCTTCAGACTGACCCGAGCATATACAAAAAGAAACACTCGAGTCAGGACTCAAAATCTTATACAAGAAAATCAAGTGCAAGGGAAAAAGTCCATAACTTAAAGATGAATAAAATAAACATCTCTAAGGATCCGATAAACTATCTATATATACAATAGAATACGATATGTAGATAATGTCTAATCAATAAAGTACGATATTAAATAGCGTTAAGGCGTTACCATAATCCCCCTTAACACATTTTATTCCCAAGAGCATATACAAGACCGTAGTTTCCCCAAAACCGGAAGTCACCAGAGGGCAATCCATATACAAAAGGTACAAACCAAAATGTAGTGGTCGCGAATAGGATAATCAGTATGACAAGGTACATGAGGCGATACCAACTAGGATACTAGTAGTTGCGTGATCCGGACTGATGTTGAGCATAGCCAGCAGCTACCTCAACACCGCTAAACACATTCCCAAATCAAAGGGTGTACCCAAATCGAATCACAAAAGTAATAGATATGGTATCGAAGAAGTATGTCCGCTAGAGGTGGCGAACCTCAATGGCCCGGCGCGGCTCCTGTTTTAGTCATGTCAGGGGTCATCCAATATCGTTCTCTTTCTTCAGTCAATGCGTTCACCAAACCATCCACTTCATTCTGGATCAACACTCCGCGTATAATAGTTATTAAAGTGGTTTTCGTTATCGACAGAGAGTGTGTCCATATCCGATCCCGGTCTCTTTAATAACTACGTATTTATTACCCGATGGTCGGTTAGATTTAAGTTTAAACAAATCAAAGTCCATAAGTCAAGTTGCAAATTTGACTTCCAAAATTTGACATTTCCCGATTCAATTTATTTCAGATCTTAAAAATCATAATTCCAATGAATTTTTTTTAAGTTCAAACATTTGGGTTAACGATATAATTAAGTATTCAAGTTCAATTTAATAAGATCCAAATTTCACCTATTAAATTTTGTTAATAACCAATGGATTCAATTTAATGGTCAAATTAGTTCAAATCATTAAATCCAATTCTATTTATTTCAATTCATATTTACATTCATCGTTACATTAAATATAATCATAAATTCGATTAAATCAATTTTATCAACTAATTCCTTTTATCAAAACTTCATTTGATTTATTTACCAAATTCAACTAAATTTCTATTTAAAGAAATCCAATTCCATATTCAGTTTACAATGTCCTGATTTAATTAATTCGTTAAATTTAAATATTTTAAATTTAAATTATCACTAAAATAAATCCATAAAACTTAAATTAGTTTTATACTCTTCTTAAGTCAAATTTCACTTAATCTCAATTTAATTTATAACAAGATCCAAATCTATTTATTTAAAACCGAGTTTTAAATCTTAATTCTAACAAATCTAATAAAATTTCAAATTCATTAAATTCTAAAACTTTACTTGTTTCTACTTCTCGTTTGAATTATTCAACTCACTTAACTTTAAATTTTCCTAAATCAAATTACAAATTTCTCAAATTTAATTTGTCAATTCATTTTATTCAATTAAATAAATTTATTAATCCGTTTCAATTAAATCCATTAATTTATTTCAATTGAATCCATTAATTTATTTCAATTAAATCCATTAAGTTCATTACTTAATTTCAAAACAAATTGTTAAGTTCATTCCTTAGTCTCAAATAGATTTCAATTTCAAAATGATTTTGTTGACCAATCGGGTTTCTTATTTTAATTATCTATCCTAGGCCAAGTTTTTTAATTGGGTATTTTATCATTTAACCCAATATCATTCAAATAAAATCAAAGCATAGTAAAGGGAACTTGCAGTGTGATAACTGGGATGGTGTCAAAGTAAATAAACAAGCCATAGCAACCATACTGTTAGCACCAAAATTGGTCACTAACCTCGTTCAGAAAGATTGTGTAGAGATATAAGTGATGAAAGATGATTAAACAGAGAAGACAATCCTAATTCAAGTGCAGAAAGTAAGAACACCAAATTTATAGTGGTTCGGCGTAATTGCCTACGTCCACTTTGCTCAACTTTATTGATCTCCTTTATGATTGATTACAAATACAATTCGTGAATCAAATGCTTGAATGAAGGTGTTTAAGTAGAGAAGATGAGTCTTGAAAATGGCAGAGTCTCCCCGTCTTTTCTCTCCCAAAAAAGGATCCCTTTCACTGTGACCCTGCCCCTCTATTTATAGGCAAAGATGGGCTGGACTTCCCAAGTGGGCTGATTGCCGAACGTTCCAGCCCGAGTACAGTGGTCGCCGTATGCCGATCAAGGTTCGCCGAACGATCTCCGCCGAACCATTCCTTCTATGCCGAACGGTGTGCTGATTAGTTGTGTTGAATGTCTCCTGGATGACAAGTATTACGCCGAACACCATGGGATGCCGAGTACTCTTGTATGCCGAGTACTCTGGTATGCCGAGCGACCTTGTATGCCGAGCAGTCTTGATGCCGAACAGTCTTGATGCCGAGCAGTCTTGGTGCCGAGCACTTATGGGATGCCGAACACTAGTTGATGCTGAGCATAGGTCGTTGCCGAGCGCCAGTTGATACCGAACACTACTTGACGCCGAGTACCCTTGTTGCCGAGTACTACGCCGAGTAGTCTCGATGCCGAGTGCTTTTGATGTCGAGTGCTCTCGTATGCCGAACACTGCTGAGTACTACGCCGAACACTCCTGGATGTCAAGTGCCTCGCCGAACACTCCTGGATGCCGGTCACTCTCCGATGCCGAGTTCCACTGGATGCCGAACGCTAGCGCCGAGCATTGGTTGTTGCCGAACACAAACTGACGCCGAGCACTACGGATGCCGAACGCTATGGATGCCGTGTCCCACTGGATGCCGCGCACTTCGCCGAGTCCTCCTGGATGCCGAACAGTCTTTCATGCCGAGTAGTGGCCAATGCCGAGCACTCAGTTGCCTGGTCAAATCTCCAGGAAACACTTGCCCCCCAAAGTGTATCGCGTGGCCGAACGTGGTACGCTTTGAATCGTGCAACGTCTTCGTCACGTCTTAAACTCTTGGCTAACCTCGAACGGGGACGCCACTTTTGTGGGATCGATGTGTGCCGGACGTGCTCCAAATGCCGAACGAGACATGCGCGTTCGAACGGTGCTTCCTTGCCGAGCTATGCTTCAATGCCGAACCGTTATGCGCCGAACGCCATGACCTTGACCGGTTCTACCGGTCATGGCCTTTTCGACTTCTACCTCCCTCTATATAACCAGGCGCCCTTCCACCATTCTCTCTTTACGCTTTCTCTTCTGTTATTCCCAGAGATTTACGACTCTTGCCACTCTATCAGACATAAAGTCTAGTTGATCCTTCCTCAATCTCGATCGTCGAACTAGGTACCATTCCCTCCATGATTACATTACTTCAATCTTTAGGTTCATCACATGGTGTACAATGTGTGGTAGAAGTGGTTCGCACGTTCGGAGTCGCCGAACAGTGCATGGTAGTTAGACCTAGCTCCTTTGTGCCGATCAAGATTGGGAGAAAAAGGGAGATGGGGCATCGAACAGCGTAATCTTCGCCGGGCGATCTTGTCTCTGTCGTTCGTCGTGAATGGAGAAAGGGCAGGGCGGAGTTATGATCGTGGGCGGAGCGCTGCCTTAGCCGAACGGTCTAAGGCCGAACGCTACCCTTATGCCGAACAGACATATACGCCGAGTAGCATTTAGACCGAACGACATAATTACCGAACAACTGTCATGCCGAACAGCTACACACCTGCCGAACAATATGACTGCCGAGCATTATATTCGCCGAACATCAAAAATGCCGAACAGTATAACCGCCGAACATTATATTCGCCGAACATCGAAAATGCCGAACAATATAACTGCCGAACATTATATTCGCCGAACACCAAAAATGCCGAACAGTATAACTGCCGAACATTATATTCGCCGAACATCAAAAATGCCGAACAATATAAATACCTAGGCCGAACAATACTTAGGACGAACAACACAATTGTCGCGCCATAATTCAAGCCGAACAACATTCCAATGCCGAACAATACTTAGGACGAACAACACAATTGTCGCGCCATAATTCAAGCCGAACAACATTCCAATGCCGAACACAATGTAACTGCCGAGCGACCCTAAGGCAAGCTTTTTGAGACGGTCAGCGATGACGGTCTTCGAAGGCGATGATTCGAAGCTAATTATTATATCTTTAAAACCTTTAGATTCTTATTGTCTGTACACAATTGCTCGCACTAGTTCACACACCACGTGGGGGGAAAACTCGTGTTGCTAATTCTAACGCTCAACGTTTTTCAAGTATAGCTTTCTCAAGCATTTAGCCAGGTTCACTATTTATTCGGGATGTCAGGAAAATCTAGTTCTGCCACCATATCTGACAGGCCTGGGCCGTCAGCAAAGCAAGGAGCCGCAGATGCTTCCAACCCGTCAATCTCTCCCGCTCATAATCTGGCGCCCGATGCTCTGGAGTCAACCATCTTACTGGACAATCCGGTCGATTCTCAAGCCTCGAGGATCAACGAGGCCGCTCTGCGACGGATATGTTCCATTCACGGAATTCCCTTTACCGACGTGTTAGTTCCTTCGAGACACGACCGTCCTCATTTGCCCCCAGTCGGGTACACGGCCTGCAACAAATTCATGTGCTGGATGGGCAGCGTGCCTCCGTTTAACCTATTTCTCCGGGATGTGCTGCAGTATATAGACATCGCCCCGTCGCAGCTGCACCCGAATGGTCATGCGTTCCTATATGGGACTTATTTACTCTTCATGGTTGTCTTCTCCAGACCTCCAACCCCCGGTGATATTCGATACATTTACATGTTCAAGAGGCGGAAAGATAGCCCTTCCTTCATCTTCCTCGAGCCGTATCACAAGTGCCAGATCTTGACAGGGGCCTGCAGCAAGTTCGCCCTGTACAAACAGGAATGGTTCTATGTGCGATGCCCGTCTGGTTTTGCTAGGAGATGGGTTGAAGGCAGTAAGTCTCTCTGCTGAACCGTTACTCGTACTTAATGAGAGTCATGTTTTTCTTAACTCTTCGTTTCATCTTTTCAGGTATTAACCCGCGTCCGGAAGGCCGAGGATATTCTGATGCTGTCGACGCGATTAGAGCTCTTCCGGCCGAGGACCGAGATATTCGAACTATCATTTCAAATGAATCGCTGTCGGGATTCGGCTTACTAGCTCCCGATCGTCGGGTCAGCCTTCCGGAAGGCGTTACAATTGCCAAACCTCCATCCGGTAAAGGGAAAAAACTTGCCGGCCCGTCGTCGCGTCGCGCTCCCGTCGCGCGCGAAGAAGGCGAGCGTAGAGAGGGTGATGCACCCGACACTCAGGGCGAGAACGTGGGTCCTGCTTGGAATCCGGCAATCGAAGTTCAGGATATTGAGACGTCATCCTCCCCTTCGAAGGGAAAGAAAAAGCTGAAATATACGGTTCAGAAAGAGAAAGTCGGCGACACCTCAAAACCTACGCCTATCCCTCCTGAAAAAGAGGCTTCTTCACAGCGTCTGGAGAGTTCTCTAAGGGGTCTCTCGAACCTCTCTATCCCCGAAGACATACTTAATTATGGGTTCGATGATCCTGAAGCTCTCAAATTCTCCTCGCCCGCTAGAGGCAATGTAGGAGTTCAACTCCCGGCGCACAGAGATAATACCCCGATTAGCAAAGACAAACGAACGGGTCCGTCGGGGGGAACACTTAGGACACACACGCACACGCGCATTCCATAGCATACTTCAAGTCTTTTTAATTCGTGAATTCTCCTTAACTCGTTGTTATCTTCCTTCTTTGCAGGTGATATGGGCCGCTCCCACGGACTTGATCGCCTTCAGGGGTCTTCAATATTTCATCACTCCGGACGGGATTCCGGTTCGGGCAGACGCCGGGACCGAGGTGATTATGAGGATAGGGACAATCGTCCGCGCGAATCGTCTCATCGCAAGAAAGCGCACTACCAATCTTCTCAGTCCCGTGATCTTCCTCCTACAACTGAGCCGGATAAAGAGAAGTCTCTGCAGAAGGGCTATCAGTCCGATGCTGCTCGAGAACAACATTCCAGTTCATCGAGTACGAGGCAAGTTCGGGAGCCGCGTAAAAGAACGGAATTCTCTAAGCCTCCTCCTCCTGCTCCTGCCGTGGACCCAACCGTTGCGGAAAAGATGGTCGACCTTAAGGCCAAGTTTCCGAAGATTTGTTTTGACGGTTTGAAATTCCTCCCGGCCATCCATCATATTCCTGGGCACGTGAAGCAAAGTGCCATTGCATGCAACAATGACGTCTATGTTCAACATGACGCATTCGTGCACTTGGTGGAGAAGATATCAGAAGTATCTGTTGAGCGTCAACACGAGATTGACCGTCTGACTCTGGAGGCTGACAGCGATAAGAAAATCATCAAACTCCAAGACGAAGAACTCGCCTCTTATAAGTTAAAGCTAGAAGCCGCTGAACAAGGCGCAAAAGATACTGCCGAGGCAGTTACTCGCTTAGAGGTGGCTCACAAAAAGGAGCTTGATGAAGCAGTTCAGCGCAGCGGCGCCCTTGCCCTAGAAAAAGACTCTGTTCAAAAAGAAAGGGACGTGCTCGCTATTCAAGTCAAAGAGCTGAAAGAACAACTCTCCAAGGAGAAAGAAGACAAAATAGCCGCTCAGGAAGAATCACAGCGGTATTGCGATGAGATTGTTGCTACCCGGCTCCTCAAGGCAAAGCTCGACGGTGAACTTGCCGGGGTCGAGAGAATGAAGGATGAAGCCCGTGAGGAGGGTAAAAGAATGGCTGAGGAGGAGCTTGATTCTCGCCTTGAGGCGGCCGCAGAGACTGGCAGGGAAGAGGTCAAAAGTATGTTTGACCCGTTGATCGCCGAGTACGGAGCCCGCGTCCTTATGCACCGCGACCTAACATTCTTGGGCGACGGCTACCATGAATCCCTGGCTGAGGCATGGGAGACTCTGATAAAGATCAAGAAAGTCGAATCAGGCTCCGAAGAAATCGACGAGGATGCACTGGTGAAGGAGTTCCTGAGGGGGAATGAGCCATCGGATTTATCCATAGCATTGGCTCTCTATGGCAAAGGCTCTTCCCCTCCGAAAGAGAAGAACAACGAGGCTGGCCCATCAGAGGCCGACACTACTACCCCTCACATTGCCGCTCCTTATGCTGCTCAATCGGCTGGTCGGTCGACGCTTGATCCATTCGAGCAACACGCCAGTTATGATCCCGAAGATCCCGGGCTTGGCGTTCATGTGTTGTCACCTATCCTGGAGGGTGAAACCCCGCGCGCCACCGACAGTCATCCTGATCCTGGTAGGAGATTCTTCTTTCTCTAGAAATCGAAGTGATCTCGTCATTTTTCAGCAGTGGTTATTCGTTCTAATGCCCACTTCTTATATTTCTCACAGGTTGTTCTGACACTGAGCTAACTCCGAGGAGCGATGACGCCAAGGAGGAAGCGGGGAAAACAAGCGACGCTGCTCACGCAGAGGTAACTCCCGGCCCAGACGCTCAAGTGATTGGGGCGCTTGACGATGACAAACTTGACACCTCGTCTCCGGCCGAAGGAAGCGACGAAGTTAAAATCACTGGCGCCTCTGAACATACTTCAGAGATGAGCATGAAGGATCGTCTTGCCGACGAGGAGAAGAGAAAGGTCAAAGTCAAAGTTGAATCTGAAGTCCTGGAACTTACTGACCCGCGGAATAGACCTTTGAAAATCATTCTCCCGGGCAGGTCCAAACCATTAGATGTTCCGTCTCCTACTCCTGACTCCGTCTCTCTAGCAAGCAAAAAATCCAAGAAGAAACGTGAGGGAGAGGAGTCGTCGGAAACACCGAAGGCGGACAAGAAGAAGAAGTCGAAGAAATGATCGATGCACTTGTTCAACAAGTTTTTGCTTAAGTTTGTAACAGTTTCTACCTTTCATAACTTGTAGTTTGTATAGGCCCGAATTTTGTAGGAGTGATCTTGTATCCCATTTTGGACTTATCGAATAAAATTTCAGTTTCTTCTTGTTTGAATGATTCTCTTGTCTTTATTTGGTTTGCTGACACTGTGCTCCGGGGACTTGGAGACTTGAGACTGTTCATACTCTAGTCCGCGCTCTAGAGACTTAGAGTCCTCCGCTCCGCACTCTGGGGACTCGGAGATTGGAAATCGTTTATACTCTAGTCCGCGCTCTGGGGACTTAGAGTACTCCGCTCTGCACTCTGGGGACTCGGAGATTGAGAATCGTTTATACTCTAGTCCGCGCTCTGGGGACTTAGAGTACTCCGCTCCGCACTCTGGGGACTCGGAGATTGGAAATCGTTTATACTCTAGTCCGCACTCTGGGGACTTAGAGTACTCCGCTCCGCACTCTGGGGACTCGGAGACTGAAAGTCGTTTATACTCTAGTCCGCGCTCTGGGGACTTAGAGTACTCCGCTCCGCACTCTGGGGACTCGGAGATTGAGAATTGTTTATACTCTAGTCCGCGCTCTGGGGACTTAGAGTACTCCGCTCCGCACTCTGGGGACTCAGAGATTGAGAATTGTTTATACTCTAGTCCGCGCTCTGGGGACTTAGAGTACTCCGCTCTGCACTCTGGGGACTCGGAGATTGAGAATTGTTTATACTCTAGTCCGCGCTCTGGGGACTTAGAGTACTCCGCTCCGCACTCTGGGGACTCGGAGATTGGAAATCGTTTATACTTTAACCCGCACTCTGGGGACTTAGAGTCCTCCGCTCCGCACTCTGGGGACTCGGAGATTGAAAATCGTTTATACTCTAGTCCGCGCTCTGGGGACTTAGAGTACTCCGCTCCGCACTCTGGGGACTCGGAGATTGAGAATTGTTTATACTCTAGTCCGCGCTCTGGGGACTTAGAGTACTCCGCTCCGCACTCTGGGGACTCGGAGATTGGAAATCGTTTATACTCTAGTCCGCGCTCTGGGGACTTAGAGTACTCCGCTCCGCACTCTGGGGACTCGGAGATTGGAAATCGTTTATACTCTAGTCCGCGCTCTGGGGACTTAGAGTACTCCGCTCCGCACTCTGGGGACTCGGAGGTTGGAATCGTTCGCATGAGTCTGTACGCCGCACAGAATAATGTAATTTATCATTCAATTAAGAGATACAGAAACTTCATAGAAAATGCGGTTTCAAGCCTTTATTAATGAAAATCAACTAAATTGCTCGATTACAACTTCAAAAGGAAACTAAGTCATTATTGAATGGAAACATGCACAAAACAATAGTGCTTATAACAAGAAAGGGAAACATGCTAAACGTAATAGTGCCGCAAATGTTCACTGTTCCATGCTCGGGGGAGTGTCGCGCCATCAACGGTCGCTAGCTTGAAGGTTCCTTCTCCAAGCTTCCGTTCAATGGCGTATGGACCTTCCCAGCTGGGATTCATGCGTGATGGTACTGGGAAGACTCGTTTCAGAACGAGATCACCCACATCAAAGATTCTTGGGCGGACTCTGCCATCGTAGTAGCGCTTGACTCGATGTCTGTGCGCCGCCGCCCTTAACTCAGCTTCTTCACGCTTTTCGTCGATGCAGTCCAGTGATTCCAGCAAGAGGTTTTGGTTCGTCTTGGGGTCATAATATGTCACTCGGTGCGATGGAACTTCAAGTTCCACGGGTATTACGGCTTCAGAGCCGTATGCCAAGGCGAACGGAGTGTGGCCGGTCGCGGACTTGTGGGTAGTCCTATATGCCCATAATGCTGTCGGGAGTTCATCTACCCACTTGCCTCCAACCTTCTCCAGACGCTTCTTTAGTATGGACTTGATTATTTTATTAACGGCCTCGACTTGTCTGTTAGCTTTTGGGTGTGCAACGGCAGCGAACTTTTTCTCGATGCCGTACTTCAAACAGAACTCTTTGAACTCTTTACTTTCGAATTGCGTTCCGTTGTCTGTAATGATGGTGCGTGGAAGGCCGAAGCGGCATATAATGTTTCGTACAACGAAGTTAATGACTTTCTTAGAGGTGATAGTGGCCAAAGGTTCTGCCTCAGCCCATTTCGTGAAATAGTCGACTGCAACTATCGCGTACTTCGCACCACCTTTGGATAGAGGCAAAGAGCCGATTATATCGATTCCCCAGATCGCGAATGGCCAAGGGCTGATCATTTGTGTGAGTTCCATTGACGGAGCCCTCGGGATTTTTGCATATCTTTGACACTTGTCGCATTTTCTTGCGTAGTCCGCGGCATCCCGGTTTACAGTGGGCCAGTAATACCCATAGCGGAGGATCTTCTTTGCTAGCATTTGCCCCCCAGTATGGTCGCCGCATTCCCCTTCGTGGACTTCCCTCAAGACTCGCTTTGTTTCATCATGAGCGATGCATCGTAACAATGGGATTGAGAACCCTTTCCGGTACATGGATCCATCCTGCATTATGTACCGCGCAGCCTTTCGAAGGACCTGTCGTCTTTCGCTTCTTCTTTCTGGTAAAACCCCGGTTGTCAGGTACAGTTTGAATGGGGTTATCCACGAGTCCTTCTCGACCTCTGTTTCCAACACAAGGTCGATTTTCATCTCGTCTGCACTCGGGGCATGCAAGACTTCCACGGGATACAATCCCATTTGTTGAACATCGTCGGTACTCGCGAACTTAGCCAATAAGTCGGCTTCTTTGTTTTGCTCTCGCGGGATATGTGAAATGTCATAGCGCTCAAGATTTGATAGTAGTTCCTGGACCTAAACGAGGTACGGAGCAAGTTTCCGTCCTTTTGCTTGGTAGTCTCCTCGTACTTGGTAAACCACTAACTGAGAGTCACAAAAGATTTCGATCGATTTGATTCCGAGTTCTTTGATAAGCTTCAAGCCAGCGATCAATGCTTCATATTCAGCTTTGTTGTTCGTAGCCGGAAAATCGAGCTTCAGGGCATAACAGATTGATCGGTTTTCCGGAGTTATAAGAACTACGCCCGCGCCGGAGCAACGGTCGTTTGATGCACCGTCAGTGTATAACTTCCATCGTATGGGGGGAATGATGTCGTGATCGTCCGGTTTGATGGGTATGGTAAATTCAGCGATGAAGTCTGCTAACGCTTGCCCTCGGATAGCTCTCCGTGGTAAGTACGCGATATCGAATTGGCTCAACTCGATGTTCCATTTTAGCAATCTTCCAGAGGTTTCTGGTCGCTGAAGTACCTGCCTCAGGGGTTGATCGGTATAAACGCCGATTGAATGCGCTTGAAAGTATGGGCGTAGTTTGCGTGATGCAATCACCAAGCAATAAGCCAATTTCTCAATTTTAGGGTAATTCTTCTCTGCCCCCGTTAAACGCTTGCTAACATAGTATACCGGCTTCTGGACTCGATCCTCTTCCCGGACCAAAGCTGCGCTTATCGCATGAGGGGATATAGCCAAGTAAACGTACAGCATCTCATGGTCAACTGGTTTAGATAGCATCGGTGGGCTCTCCAGATGCCTTACCAGGTTCTGGAAAGCCTCCTCGCAGCTAGACGTCCATTCAAAATTCCTCTTTCCTTTCTTTATTATGTCGAAGAATGGGATGCATTTGTCAGTTGCCTTGGATATAAATCGACTTAGCGCAGCCACCTTTCCGTTCAAGCTCTGTACCTGCTTTACAGTCCTGGGCGCTTGTACGTCTCGAATGGCTTGGATCTTTTCTGGGTTGGCTTCGATTCCCCTAGCGTTGACGATGAATCCTAAAAACTTCCCTGATGCAACGCCGAAAGAACACTTCAGCGGGTTGATCTTCATTCCAAAGGACCTGAGTATGTTAAACATTTCAGCTAAGTCTTGAATGTGGTCGTTTGACTGCCGTGACTTCACGAGCATGTCATCCACATAGACTTCCATGGTTTTGCCCAGCTGGTCCTTGAACATTCGATTCACCAGACGTTGGTAAGTTGCTCCAGCATTCTTTAATCCAAAGGGCATCACTACATAGCAGTACAGCCCGACATTTGTAACGAAGCTGGTGTGTTCTTGGTCCGGAATATGCATTGGGATTTGGTTGTATCCCGAGTACGCATCCATAAATGATAATAATTCGTGTCCTGCTGTGGAATCGACCAACTGATCGATCCTAGGCAACGGGAAACTGTCCTTAGGGCATGCTTTGTTCAAGTCGGAATAATCTACGCAAGTCCTCCATTTCCCATTTGCCTTTTTCACTAGCACGGGGTTGGAGACCCACTCCACGTAGAGGGCGTCGCGGACGAACCCATTTGCTTTGAGTTTGTCCACCTCCTCTCCAAGAGCGGCGGATCTCTCTAGATCCATTCCTCTCCTCTTTTGCTTGACTGGGACGTATTTCGGGTCTATGTTCAACATATGACTTGTGATGGCGGGAGAAATCCCACACATATCAGAATGCGTCCAGGCAAAAACATCAAGGTTTGCTCGGAGGAAGTCGCTAAGGTCTTTTGTCATTGCGGGGCCCAACTGTGATCCGATCTTCAGTATTCGCGAAGGGTCGTCACGGCTAACCGAAATGTCAATTGTTAATTCAGCCGGCGCCGCCTTCTCTTCCCTGGGTTTCTCATTGTCGTCTCTCGGATCTATATCTCCGTAGATCCGAGAACTATGCCCGAGCCAGGGCTCGGGCACTACTTGTCAATTATTCGCGTTGAGGATGCGGACAGGATTGTCCGCACCCTTTCCTTTTTCCCTCCGGTGGGCTTCTCGGAGCTCAGCCACATAACAGGAACGACCAGCTGCTTGGTCTCCGTGAACAATGCCTACTCCTTTGTCAGTTGGGAACTTCAAAGTCAAGCACCACGGGGCTAGTGCCGCCCTAAATTCAGCCAGGGCCGGCCGACCCAAGAAAACATTATATGGAGAGTCCACATCCAAAACTACAAAGGGTAGAATTCGTACCCTCCGACGCTCGCCTTGTCCCAGTTCAACTGGTAACTCGACATATCCCACTGCATCAGTCGCAGCGCCGTTAAAACCGTGGATACGAGCTTTGGATGGTTTTAAGTCTTTTGTCTCTAGCTTCATCTGATCATATGCCTTCTTGAAGATGGTGTTGACTGAACTTCCACAATCAATCAAAATTCTTTTTACATACGCTGGTCCGATTGTTGCAGATATGACCATGGGATCGATGGTCGGAGCCTCTATCTGATCAGCGTCTCTGTTTCGGAACACAATATCGTCTGTCATCACGCGCTGCTGCTTAGCAGGGGCCCCGTCCTCTACGTTTGAACAGCACTCGAAATCCGCATGCTTCAAGGAGCTCGCATATCGCTCCATCTCTTGCCAGTTCTTATCTGCGGGATGAGGTCCGCCGATAATTGTATTTATAACCAGTCTTCCAACAGTCCGGGCAGGTTCCTCTGGATGACGTGGAGCCGGTGCACGACCTGGGTCGGACGTTCCCTGTCCTCCTTCCTGCGGATCCTTCACAAATTCTTGCAACTTCTTTTGTCTGATCAATTTCTCGATAGCGTCATGTAGGTGTCTGCATTCCTCCGTGTTGTGTCCATAGGTTTCATGGAAGCGGCAATATTTCCCAGTCCGTTTCTGTTCTTCAGTTGATTCTTTCGGACGTGGTTTTCTGTACTGAAAAGTATTGCATGTGGATAGGTAAATGTTCTCAAGTGGGGCATTTAGCGGAGTGTACTCGCTGTAGCTTGGAATTCTCGACTTCCACTTTCCCGCTTCTTTCCTCTTTCCTTGACTCCTTCCTCCGGACTCTTTGGGCTGCACAGGCTTATTCTGGACGTTGACTTGGACTTTCCCTGAACTGTCTCCAGATTGCTTCACAGCAATGTTGCTCTTGATTGACTCTTGGGCAGGTCCCGGTGCCTTGTCTCGTCGTACCCACCTAGCTTCCTCTCTTCTTATGAACTGGTGTGCCTTGGAGTAAAAACGCTCTAGCGTAGTCGGAGGTTTTCCTGCCAGCCAATCTCCGAATTCAGAATCCGGATCTACACCTCTCATTACAGCCATTAGAATTGCATGGTCGTTGGGATTACTGACTTCAGTTGCCGCAACGTGGAATCTCTGTAAGTACTCCTTCAGCGACTCTCCGGGATTTTGGATTACACTTGACAAAGACATCACGTCCTTCGGGCGTGTAGTGTGTATCCGGAATTGCTCAATAAACTTCTTCGCCAACTCCTCGAAATTTGATACGGATCGCGGAGGAAGTCGGGTGAACCACATAGTAGCGATCCCAGATAGAGTAATCGGAAAGCACCTACACTTGGTGGCATCATTTGCTCTGGCTGAATCCATCATCCATTCATACCTCATTACATGTTGTCTAGGGTCAGTCTTTCCTTCGTATGCAGGAATGGTTGGCATGCTAAACTTCTTGGGGTAGGATGCTTGCAGCACAACATCCGTGAACGGAGTATGGCTTCTTGACACTCCCCAATCGTCATTTGATAAGCCCTGATTTTCTTTCATCAGTTGCCTGATCATGGCTGTCAGATCAGGTGTCTGTATGGAAGCTGGGAGGTTGGAGTCAGTTCTACGTGCCTGTCCATGCTGATGCCTCCTTCCCTGGCGATCTGCCAATCGTGCGTCATGAGGTTCAACATTGTTAACATCTTGATGATCTGGAGCTCCCTCCTCCACCTGTACTCCGGTTGTTCGGAAGTTTCCAGTTCTGGCTTGGTCGCGGTCTCCTGCTGTTCGAACAGCAGCATCTGCCCTTGCAGTTTCAGTCTTACGGCGTCTGCGCCTGGGCGGCTCATCAGAAGAAGTTGAGCTGTCAGAAGAGGAATAAGCAGCTGGATTGCCACCAGCATTCTGTTGCTGCTGTTGAGTGAGCTGTGCCATCAGGTTGGCATTAGCCTGCATCTGTTCTCCCAGTTGTCTCCTGCTTTCCCTAAGTTCCCTCATCAAGTCGTTGAACTCCACTCTGGTGACAACTGGAGTCTGTTCTTGAGCGGCAATCCCTGCACTCGGGATTGCCGGTTGATTGCTAGGTCCTGCTTGTTGTACGATAGCAGTCTCTCGGGCATCCGCATTAAGAGAAGCTGACCTGGTACGTGGTCTTGCCATTGTAGAGTTATCGGTATGAACTCTGAGTAGAATCAACGGATGTCCTATCAGTGAGTCGGATCTTCTTTGGGGGATTTATTCAATCCAGTAGCTTCAAAGCAGATCCTTGAGGTCTGAGAATTCAATTCTCAGTGAAAGCACCAAAGTGTTAGCACCAAAATTGGTCACTAACCTCGTTCAGAAAGATTGTGTAGAGATATAAGTGATGAAAGATGATTAAACAGAGAAGACAATCCTAATTCAAGTGCAGAAAGTAAGAACACCAAATTTATAGTGGTTCGGCGTAATTGCCTACGTCCACTTTGCTCAACTTTATTGATCTCCTTTATGATTGATTACAAATACAATTCGTGAATCAAATGCTTGAATGAAGGTGTTTAAGTAGAGAAGATGAGTCTTGAAAATGGCAGAGTCTCCCCGTCTTTTCTCTCCCAAAAAAGGATCCCTTTCACTGTGACCCTGCCCCTCTATTTATAGGCAAAGATGGGCTGGACTTCCCAAGTGGGCTGATTGCCGAACGTTCCAGCCCGAGTACAGTGGTCGCCGTATGCCGATCAAGGTTCGCCGAACGATCTCCGCCGAACCATTCCTTCTATGCCGAACGGTGTGCTGATTAGTTGTGTTGAATGTCTCCTGGATGACAAGTATTACGCCGAACACCATGGGATGCCGAGTACTCTTGTATGCCGAGTACTCTGGTATGCCGAGCGACCTTGTATGCCGAGCAGTCTTGATGCCGAACAGTCTTGATGCCGAGCAGTCTTGGTGCCGAGCACTTATGGGATGCCGAACACTAGTTGATGCTGAGCATAGGTCGTTGCCGAGCGCCAGTTGATACCGAACACTACTTGACGCCGAGTACCCTTGTTGCCGAGTACTACGCCGAGTAGTCTCGATGCCGAGTGCTTTTGATGTCGAGTGCTCTCGTATGCCGAACACTGCTGAGTACTACGCCGAACACTCCTGGATGTCAAGTGCCTCGCCGAACACTCCTGGATGCCGGTCACTCTCCGATGCCGAGTTCCACTGGATGCCGAACGCTAGCGCCGAGCATTGGTTGTTGCCGAACACAAACTGACGCCGAGCACTACGGATGCCGAACGCTATGGATGCCGTGTCCCACTGGATGCCGCGCACTTCGCCGAGTCCTCCTGGATGCCGAACAGTCTTTCATGCCGAGTAGTGGCCAATGCCGAGCACTCAGTTGCCTGGTCAAATCTCCAGGAAACACATACATAACAATTCAACAATTTATTTAAATAATCCCGAAATAATCGTATTAACTTACATTTGTTATTTATGCAAATTAATATAATTATTCCTAGAATCCACACTATCATTTCATGCAGATTAAAGATTATTACATTACAGTTTTTCACTTGGTGTCTATTATCAAGTTACTACATCAATCATACATTTAATGGTTCAAATTGTAGTTAACACTATTTCTACGTGTCGATTTATTTAACATTTAAAGGGGTCAAGTTCAACATATATAATCCATTTTAAATTGTTAACTATCCTATATCAAATTCTGTTTCATATTAATTTATCGCTTATATTAATTACCAAACTCAACATCACATAGCAAAATTTAGTGTCGCAACTATTTACCATAAACCAACATCAAATCACAATTTATCACGTTAAATCTTTTAGACAATACATGGCGTCAATTTAGCAATTTTAAATTCTAACCATATCCAATTTTAACTTGTATAGCAATTTACAGTTTATGTGAACAATTTTAACATCAACCATTTTAACATCCAAATTAATATTAACAACATCTATCACTTGATTTCCATAGCATAATAGATTGAGTCGTGAATGAAATATTCACCTTGCGTGGTTAGAGAAGATGACGAAGCGCGAAGACGAATAGATAAAATAGACCCTAACAAGCACTAAGCAAAATGAACATATACTTCAATCAAATAAACAATTAATCAATAATTTGTTTATTGCAATATATATATATATATATATTGATTGAATATATATATTAACCATACCAAACAACGAAGCAAGATAGATTCGACAAGCGGGATAAAAATAACTTATGCTTCCGGATCAATAGCAGGAGCTGAAATAAACATAGCAACAGACTGTATGTGAGCAACCAAAATTTCAAAGTATATACAGCTACATAATATAACAGTTTCATATCAATACAGCTGAATGGGATACGGTTGCGGCGAAGGCGAGGCACGGCAGTGCCGGCGGGGCAGGGACGTTGTGGCGGTCGGAGAAGGCGGTTGCAGGCTGGGGTTCGACTGGGTCTGGGTTGGAGTGGTCGGGTTCTCGGCTGTGGGGAGCAGGATGGGCTTGACGTGGTGAGTCGGGGTCTGGTCGTGGGCAGTGGGCTGGTCGTTGGCGGGTTGGGCTGGGACGCGGGGGCGGGCTGTGGCGTGGCGTGGAGCGCTGTAAGCTATGGGACGCGGGAAGGGCTGTGGCATGACCTTTGTGCGGCAGAGGCGGAGGCGAGCTGAGGAGCAGGCGGGTTTGGGGAAGCGAGTGCGTGTGGAGCAGTGTGGTCGCGGAGGCTGTTGGCAAAGGCGAAGCGGAGAATGGTAGTGGAGTGGGTGGCGCAGGGTGGTGTGGGTGAGTGTGGACGTGCATGGAGGAGTATTGCTTTGTGAGTTCCTTGCTAGAAGCACTACAACAAAATAGACTTTTCACAGCGTTTGAAAAACGCTGTTAAAAGTTTTCACAGCGTTTTTAAAAACGCTGTATAACGACATGCGGTCGTTGACCTTAAATTTTTAACTGCAAAATATAAACGCTGTCAAAAACCCACTTTCTACAGCGTTTTTTAAACGCTGTTAATAATTTTTCTACTACAAGGTATAAACGATGTTAATAGTTTTCTACTGCAAGGTATAAACGCTGTCGTAGGGATATGCATTTTTTTTTCAATGAATTGACAGCAATGTATAAACGCTGTCGTAGGGATATACATTTTTTTCCAATGAATTGACAGCAATGTATAAACGCTGTCGTAGAGATATGCATTTTTTTCCAAAGAATTGACAGCAATGTTGTGCCATTGCAATATTCACACATATTATTAATATAAACTACATTTAATTATATTTTAATCAGTTAATGTACATAACATAAACAAATCAAACTAAAAATTGTAAAATAAAAGCATAACTATTAATCACTTCCATAAAATAAGTTGAACACAATATCCATGAACAAAGTTTACATAAACCCGTAAAGAGAGATAAAATTTATAAACCAACTGCATACAATCTTGATGTATAATCAAAACGAGAAGTAAAATAGATTTGGCACAGCGTCAATACCAATCTTGAAGACCTTGTTTCAAGCCAGACCTTCCTCTTTCTACTGAAGCGGTATCTTCATTGTATCGGATTTAAGTGTCTTCCATGTACCGTGACCATTGTTCTTTGACAATGGATATAAAAACATGAGCTGTTGACATTTCTTTCTGTAAATCGTCTGTTCTATCAGAAGCACTTGCTCTAAGACCATCAATAGTAGTTTGAACCTAACCAAAATGAATTTGGTTATCAGTATACAAATATCATACAGGTGGATGCTACCTCTAATTCATTTCATAAGCATGTTCATTAACTATTCATTTCAAACTATAGTCATTTCATATGCTAACTATATAACTACAGGTAACTAATTCAATATTATGTAGAAGTTGCAGAAAAGACCTGATATATTTGAGCAATATTATTGTTTGAATGGGTTTTTAGAAAAAGAGGAATAAGAAGCCACATAATTGTCCCATGGCAGATTTTGAATCAAAATATTGTGTTGATCCCAGATGTTACAAGCCTTGAGCTCAAAACCAAGGAAATTGAATGGAAGAAAAAATAGTATAAATTATGAATACATAAGTTACAACATAACAATATTATTATGAAAGCACTTGCTACCTGATACCAGGTACATACAGTGTGCAATTATGCCAATGTGGCAATGTGTGGAATTTCATAGTAGATTCTTTACAAAACCAAATAATGTTTCAAACATGTTAACCATCATGTATTCATAATTACAGACTACCTTAGATTTGGAAAGACAGCAGCTAAGCCTTACAGATGGACATATAATTTTGTTGCATATATATGTTAGCTTTTAAATGCAAGTAAAAAATATACTAACCAAGGTAGTATAAAAATTAAAAATATATTGCTGATGTTTTATCAGTAATTATATCAAAGGAATAGAGAAAGTATACCAGCTTCTTCTTTCTAGCACTTGAACTACTCCAGTAAAACATTTGATTTTTCCAGCCCGAGCAATCTTGTACAAGCACTTTTGAATCCATTGATCTCCAAATTTCTATTGGAAAAAAAAGAAATTTTACTTTATTTAGCTCAGAATATTTATCGAGTATTTAAAATTTTAACATTTCTAGTCTTCATAATAGATGAGTTATGGAGATGTTCATATTTTATAAATCAATTTGAAGTTTTTTTTGTGGTTCCATCTCTAAAATCTTTATTGATGTGCATAAGAGTTATCCTATTTAACTTGGGTATTTTTGTGAAAGCGGTGGCAAAAACTATACATGTATCTGAATAAAGCTGCTACATCTTGAAATCCCTCATCATAAGATGGTCTCTATAGAAAAAAATTACCCAAATGATTTCTGATTTAGATAGAGAACTATATCAACCTATAAACCATTGCCAATACAAAAAATATCATATATTAACTGTAAAATTTCTAATGGAAATAATGAATAGCAGTATTACCTAACAACACCAAAATGAACCGAACTGTGTTCCCCATCCATGCTTACTGCTAGCCTTGGACATTCCAGGTCCTTGCGGAAGAATGTAGATCATAATACCAGGCTCAGCTCCTCTTTGAATGCTTAAAATGCTGTTAGTAACGGCTCACTCATAATGAACAGCATAACCTATTCCTTTACTCCATTTAAACGAGTTACGAGGAACCTGTGTAAATTAACATGGACACTAGTTAATCAAACAAGGATTTGTATTGCCAAGTTAGTACCAAATGAATGTGGAAGCTTGCTTTGTTATATGTTTGGGTTGCAAGTTTTGTTGAACTAATTTAACAAGGTTAAGAATGAATGTAACTTAATAAATTAGTGTCTATAAAAATGGAATACAGCAACGGAACAGAAACCAAGAAAGCAAAGATAACCGACTTCATAAGCAAAGATAAATTAAACCACAATTTCTAGTAACTACCAACTATAATAAAGTTTGGTATATCATTAGTAGCTATTTCTGGAACAGTTGCTTATATGAAAATAAGATGTTAGTTATCATTACCCAAACCGAGTGGTTGACAAAATCCAGAGAATGTTATGTTATCATCATTGCTGTCCATTTTAAGGAAGATGAAAGCCTTTTCATCTGTAAGGGATGCTGTATTAAGCAGGTGCTGAAAAAGAATTTAATTTAGTGAAACAAATGAGAAATATTTTCACCAGATCTTATATATGCAAAAGATTCAAAGAATAACACTTACCCTTGATAATACCAAGTAGAGCTTCATTCCAACTAGTCTTGAGGGGCTTTCGATTTTTATTTGGATTTTGAAGCCATACAAAATCAACTCCATAAACATTTCCGTGATGATTTCGATGGCTGACTCACTACAGTTAATCGAAAAACATAGGTATAAATAAAAAAGTTCTCATCGTATTATATAGCACTATTTTTGAGCAAAATTCAAAAACAAATATAGGTAGGCAAATAAGAAAAAGGACATCAGAAACATTTATTTCTAACTTTTCATAGTAAATGTATCCAATTTAATTCTAATTTTATACACCTAATATTAATCATTATGGAGACAAATAAACTATTATTTATCTTTTCCATAAATGACAAAGCTAAGAAGATCCATTTTGAAAAAATAAGCACTTTTCAATTTTCTGCCGATTATTTTGAAAAAAAAATCATGAACTTGGAGCATAATACCATTTTAAAGAGAATCCCAACAGTATTTCCAGATATAAGCATTGGAATTACAAAGCAAAGAATCATTAATCTAAAAATTAAAGAATAAGATCCATTTTCGTATCAGCATTACCATATATATATGAAACCGAATTTGATAATTATAAAAGGGGATTTTGACTGCTAAACATTTTTTGTCCTAAGTATATCATCATCATCCTTATATCTATTTATATCATTTAGTGGTTTTTATTTTGAAATACACTATAGATTTTGTCTAATCCTCTCAACCATGTAAACAAATGTCAAAATTGGAAGGGAAACAACCTGATAAATAATAATGCAAGTTGTAGCTCTCACTTCTTGCCTCTTCACTCATCAAGCATCGCCTGTCCATCAAATATCAAACCGATTGATATCTTTAATTGACGTGTTAACTTCAGCTGATATATTTGGCAAGGATGTAAATGTCCCAACATATGTTTCCATAAGACTTATATTATCAGTAGTTAACTAAGCACATTAGATGCATATGGTAAAGTTAAACAATATTAAAATATGTCAAAAGTCATCCAATAAATGTTAAAAATTAAAAATGGTTCACATACCTGAAACAAAACCTAAATGAATTAGCACTATATACTTCAGTTATATAAGCCAATAACATTTTTGGAAATTGTCAAGGAAGCAAAAGCTTGCATCTTATCTCAAGAATTCTCTTCCATTTCAAATGACTAGAAAACCTCTTTATGATGGTTTCATTTTCAAGCTCTCATTGAAGTTTCTACTTGATTATCTATACAAGTCAGCTCATGACCATTTTGACACCACTTATTTTCATCATATTTATGATAAATATGGTGAGATCGACCTTCACACATATTCTTACATATATGCAATCTTCAACATCAATAATGATGCTCCCTATAACTAAATCTTAAGTTTTCTTGGAAAACACTAATTTTTTAAAGCAATTTCACCCGTCTAAAGAAAATCATACCATATATACTTGAAATCTATAAAGTGTGACCCTTGAATCATATCTCTAGTTACACCCTTGTTCGGTTTCAACTTTAAAAATCTTAACTACAAAAAATAATGATAAATTTATTATAATCAAAGTGAAATCCATATGTCTTTTAAGAATGAAGGGATACTTTTACTTCTTACATTTGATATAAAACAAATAAACTTTTACTACCTAATAGCATGCGGCTATATGTATTTTCGACCATATCTAGATGGCTTTTTATCCATTATTTAGTTAATATCATCTATAAATCAATCAACTTTATTCTTAATATTCTATATATTCATTTGAAAATCAATTGTTTTCTCAACTCGTTTATGTAAAATATAGTTTGGTTCTAATTTCTCTAACCTAAAAATAATTTTAAATAATGGTAAGTCAACAAATTGTTATTTACTATGTGCTAAATTTGAATTAATAACCTGGGCTAATCTAAAATTAAATTGCTAAACTGAAGTAAACTAGATAATTAGCCAAATTGCAATAACATAATGTCATACGTTAATTTTACATTTACAGCACCTAATTAGCCAAACTGTAATCTAATAAAGTTAATAAAATCAAAGAAAGATAAGTATTTTTTCTTAAAGTAGCCACATTTCGTAACCATATTTCATAACCACTCCCTATGTTCTTATAATAATAATATGACGGTACATTAAAGACCTAATTATCAACATCTAGAAACTAATTTTCCACTCATATTAGTGAGTAATAGGAGCCAACTGCCAAGTATTAATTTAAAAAGTAGCGCAATCTTCAATTTAAATGTAAGATTGGATATCATCTACTTAGATTATATCTTAATTTGTAAGTACCTTATCACAAAGGATAATAACAGTTTAACTCATACTAAAATTTAAAAGTAATGATCCTATTTTCTATGATGAATCCAGCTTTGCAAAAAGCTTCACCTAATATAATCATGATTCTTATATTGTCTGCAATTTATTACCACTTTAGCAACTAAAAGCAAGAGAAAATTTAGAAGTAAAAAAACTCTAATATTTAAAAATAAAATTGCTTTAGTATACTAATGATTGAGAGAATCTAAAAATCTTGACAGTAGAAATAATACCAAATTTGTTTTAAACATGCAGTCCTAAAACATGCAGATGTTTAGAAAGTGATGAAAATAATGCATTCATCCATAACAACGAAGAGCGATTAAAAGCATACATTAAAAGCTTATGTCAAAAGCTAACACTGAACTTGTGATTTAGACAAATTTAAACATGCCCAACATAACACGCTACCTAGTTTCAATTTCATGTTTCAACCAAAAAACTTGTCTCTTTTAATTATTCTAACAATAATGCAAAGAAGCTAAGTATTGATAAATATACAGTAAAATTGAAGCATTCATACACTAAACTTATCACTAGTATCCCTATATTACTTATAAAATAACATAAAACAAAATTAATATATACTTCTTATTCAATATGACTTCAAGAATTATGCAATTATGTTCACAACAGCTAACCACAAGATAAATATAGAGTGAAATGATCAAATGTGTTTTGTTGCAGTTCACTGATGAAACAACTCTAAAATTAATAAACGTCCACAAATCAATGGTCATTTTTAGTGTATATAAAAGACCAAATGTGTCAAACTTACAAAATAATCCCTTATCTTTGTTAAAAAAATAAAACCATGTCATGGATTTTGAACTTGGATGATGATCGGTTACATTATACTATGATCAAACAGTTTTTTTCTCAAATTAAAACTTGATGTTCATCTTTCCTCATACTTAAACACTTACAAAGAAATTTAGCTTTGTTCATGAACTTGAACCATCACCTATCTCCACCGGTTATTTTTCACTAGATGATATCTTTTATTTTTGTTTATGTGAATTGTTCACTTTTACCAGATATGAATTGAAATATTAGGTATGTGTTAACATAATAAACTTTTTATGGCTAGCAGAACCAATATACCCAGACTGATTCGTCTAACCTAGAAAAATTAAAACCAGCTACAAATGAAAGCTGGTTGGATCTGATCTTAAGACGATAAATCTAAGATTGGATATGGATAATTCAATAATTATACCTTAAATGTTCTTTAATACATCATCTACCACCAATCTAAAGCTTCTAAAAGGATATAAAGGGTCGTCAAGATTCCATGTGTATAATTTTGAATAAGAAAATTGACATAGAATGCAATATATATTTTAATTGAAGTTAAACAACTGATCATGAGAACAAACTTGGAGAACTGTTTCAATTACATTTCCAACATATTATCATTAGGCATGAAAATTTGTTGTAGCACTTCCATTCCTAAATACGTTAGTGAAAATGCATGGTGCACAAATTATTTGCCTTTGGGTCAGGTAACAACTTTCTAATTTGTAAGTTCAAACTGAATATCCTTGAAACCAAGATGTTATCTAGTGCCATAAAATAAACATTTTTTTAAGAGGCAAAATTAGTGTAAGCATTCCAAATATCAAATCATTTAATAGTACTCTACACTTTGTAAGGTCTTACAGGCCATAATTGAGACTAATGAGCCTATATTAAATAACTAGTTATATTTTTTCCATTTCTCACCGTATATGTATTAGTTTATTCCAGTGGATAAAATTCAATGAGCCTGAAAAGAAAACTATAAGTGTATACATCTGAGTAATGATCTAATTTTACTAATGCACGATAATCTAAAAAGGTAATTTTAACACTTGGCTAGTAATTATAGTTGACTAGGAATCAATAAGTATAGAAGTTAAAAAAGAAATTATCAAAATATTGTTAACACGTGATGGACAGATACTTATGGTAATTATTCATAACTTCTCATATTTGAACTTCCAATTCATTTGGTCTAGCCTGAGATTTATATCCTATATCAAGGTTGAAATGAAGATATCAAATCATGTATATATGTATGATGTAAGTGGACAAGTTCACACAAAATGCTCAAGGATAAATGAGAATCAGGAAATTAATATGTATAAAAGGTTTAAATAACTTGAACATTTACTTTAATAACCTTGCACCAAATGGTAATCAACAAACATAAAGCTCAATACTAAAGTTTCAATCCCTAAACCAATAAAATCATATCAAATATTTCACATATATAAAAACATAAATAAAAATAATAATTAAAAACTGAAAATTTTAGATGAGCCATTATACAAATGAACAATATTATAAGGTACTTGAAGAAATAATATCTCATTATATTAATACTTCCATTATGGTTCAGACTACCTAAACAAAAATTACCAAGACCCGTTGAGGATCAGGCCATGTAGCCCTACTAAACTTGTTAAATACCATTCTCCTCTAGCAAACTATCTTCTGGTTAGGTTTCATTAGCACACCCATAAAGTTCGTAGGCTTCACAGTAGTAAGGATTTGTAAGAGCATTTTACACCTAGACTACCTATTACTAATCAAATTTTAATAACAATGCATATCTCATATTTCAATTAGTAAAAAACAACAAAACTATAAGAATATGAAAGAACTACCAATAACAGTGATGATTCAGCTTGTACAAATTTTAGTTTACTAGCTTCATCAAGATCAATCATCAAAAACGTAATTCTTCTAGTCGGGCTAGTTAACCCTAATTTTAAATCAAAAACTCAATTAAAAACGAAATACTTTTTCATATCAGGGCAAATGTCAAAACAAGGAATTTGAAATTCCAAAATCAGCGACGAATGGAGGAATTTCGAAATGGAACTCAGATTTGTTCAAATTGGAATGAATTTCTGATTCAAAATTTGTTTGAAATCAAAGTTGGAGATTCTTACCAGGAGCTGGCGATGAGGAGTTCATGAGGTGGAGGTAGAATCTACTAGTGACTAGCTATTCATGTGGCCTTATGGTGTGAAGGCGGAGGATGAACGTTGCTTTTAAAGAGACGAAGAGAATGGGAGGATAAATTTTTTAGGGTTTTGTTTCCTTTTGCTATGAGGTGGGATGAAAAAAATGGAAAAAGCAGCGGGATCTTGCCCATGCGAAATTTTGTTCGCGATAACAGCGTTGTCATTATTTTTTATTTATTTAATGGAACCAAGGACGACAATTGTATTAAAAACGCTGTACTAATTTGCCGTTATAACTAACTTTTCTTGTAGTGAAGTAAAATAAAGTAAAAGAAATATGAAGGGGGAAGAAGAAAGGAAGCAGAGAGCAGTACGTACTAGAGATTATAGAGTAAAATGAACTGAGTAATTAATGAAAGCAGAGGAATAAATGAAGGGAGAGGGTAGCAGAGATAAATACAGAGGGGTTCAGAGTCCAAGGTCACAGAAATGATGTCTTCGGTAAACGTGATGGCTATTTGGTTTCTGAATGGTCAAGGCTCTTAGAATTCTGAGCGGGAGACAGTTGGGTACCGGTTCGTGCTGCGTAACGGACCAGTTTGTACTCTGTTAACCAATTAAAATTTGCAACGCCGAACTCCGATTAACAAAAATAAATATACCGTTTTGATTAGCGCGACGAGGCGAACCCATCGGTATAAAAATATTAGTGAGATGATTAGATTATAAAAATTTGAAATTTTCTATTACGGAGAATGCAGCAAAACGCAGAAGAATAAGATCGATGGAGCTAAAGATGTCCGAATTTTGAAAAACGAAAAATGACGTCTTTGTCAGAAGATGATTTAGAATTTTTCTATGTAAAAATATTCAGGTTCGGAAGATAAAAATTTTTACGTTTAAAATGAACTGATGTGCAATAAAATGAGAACGAAATTTACTGCGGTATTTTCCGATGAAACTTTACCCATATCTATAACCATCTAGGCGCAATTTATAAACAAAGTTTGGACGTTAATTGAAATCGTAGGTAAGTTTCACATTTTATATTAAAATAATGGATTAAATTTTTTTAAATTGGGTCGAAAATTCAGGGTCGTTACAGTGTAGGTTGCTTATGATGATATTGATATTCCGGATTTTCATAGTGGAGGACTGCTTGTTGATCGTTCGGGGTTAAAATCCCAATATACATCCTGTAGCAGTGGTCTCTTCATTATGAAATATTCAATGCGAGGACTATTCGCTACTAATTCTAGCGATTTTCCGACAGGATGTGGTAGGAAAGTACCTTCGGTTTGTCCTGTTTCTAGACAACTTGTATGGATGTTTGTCTGATATTGCATTTCTAAGATTACGTACATTGGTTTTTACAAACGTACATCTGTTTGGTGGCGGAGAAGGCAACTTCTCTTAGCTTAACACCCTTCCTTGAGACGTATGAGCTCAAGGGTTGTATTTTTGTGGAAGGCAATTAGTAGTCAATGGAAATGGTCGTGTGGCATTCAAAGTGATGTTATATGTGATTGTGAAAGGTAATCGTTACCTCTAGCCTCATCAATCGGAAATGACCAAAACAGGGTTAGATGCAGCAGGGCTAAGTGGATCGCTCCCATTAGGGTATGATCATCCTCTTCTAGATATATCTTTACATGCTATGACGTCGTGTATCTGATTATTGTGGTTTGTATGCTAGAGGGCCCTCGGTAAAGGTCGGTAATGACCGGAGGATGACATATTCGGTACCATCTAGTTATAGAGGTGGGCTGGTCTTGTGTTGGTAGAAGGTAGATGTTCTTTGCCTTGGGACATCCATCTAGAGGTGTACCCCTTCGGAAGGTAGTCCCTTCAACTAGTCATTTGTATGGAAATCCAAACTCCACTACGTACCTACCATTTTGTTTGTATTACCCATTTTGGGCTATATGCTGGAATTTAATCAATGTAACAATTTCAGCTATGATTAATATTATTTGTATATAGTAGACACTACTATAATATAAGATGAATTTGATATGAGATGTTTTAGTTATCGTAAGGTAAAAACATGTCCATGTTTATGTGTGGACTTGTCTTACGAGATACTTTTGTTTTGAAAACTAAGGAAAAGTTTGGTAATCTAATAAATTCAGTTGAGTGTGTTTCTCACGCTGGTTTACCAGACTGATCCGGGTGTTCTTCCCTTTCAATGCTCGGGTCAGACCGAGTATATTTACAGGTTTAGATCTGTTTATTATCCACTATGCTTATTGTTGCTTAGCTGTTGTATATTGTCGGCATTTGTGAGGACAGGTTATTATAAATGTCCAGGCTGATGATTATTGATTGATTGTTGAACTCTGATTGATGTATGTATATACAGTTTCTGTTTTGTAAAGATCATTGATATGATATTATATGCTTTCCGCTGCGATGTGAGATTCTATATTGTTCTGTTTGGTTCTATCTTCTCTCTTTCTTCTCTTCTCTTCTTCTCTCTTCTTTTCTTTCTCTTGACTTTCCGTCAGTCTGTGCTTTTTGGGTCGGACATATGTGGTTTATTGTCGATTCAAAGGGTACGGATTTGCGGGTCGTCACAAATCCTTTGCTCGTTCTTGAAGCTATCTAGATGCCAGCTTCCTCTTCATTGCATCCTTCAATTCTAAGTCCTCAAATATCCTTTCACAAGTGTCGATCCAATCTTGGACTTCCATGATCGATTCTATTCCAAGGAACTATTTGCCTCTAAGGCTATGTTTAACTTAGCAAAGTCAGTCATAAGTGCTTGCACCAAAGCACAATCGCCATCAACAGCCATAGCAAAAGCAACACCTCATCGCATGTTCCTCACCGTTTCAATGAAGATGGTCTGCATATCTGGGTTAGCTGCTCTCGAGCTTAATCCCTCTTCCTATACTCCATAAGTGGAGTTTTTAGCAGCAATCCTTATATGTTTGATCATTCTTAAAATCTGTAATAAGAATGATCGGTTGCTCATAAAGCAAAACTACATCAATGGTACTTGTGTGTACAATGCAACTTATACTATATATACTACTAATATATAGTTTGAAAATCAAAATAAATAACAAGTACACTCTTTCATATCTTGCTCGATCCATTCTAGTGTATTCCACTTACACTACAACAAAAACAGTCATCAATAACGGTCAAAAACCACTATAGATGATAATTATAGCGGTTTAGTAACTGTTGTATGTCGACATGTTATAAAAAATATTGACTTATTTATAGCATAAAAAAATCTATAAAAAATCATCTTTTACAGCACTTTTTATCTATTATTGTAAGCATTTTATAGCCTTTTAATAAACGCCATATATCGACATGCTATAATAGATACTGAACTGTTAATAACACAAAAAAGTGCTATAATTTTTTTACTTGACAACGCATTTCTTGTAAGCTTTTTATCTAAATGCCATGGTTCATTTTTGCATTTTTAATATCTACCGCATCCCTATAAATCACGATAGTCAATACATATCAAAATGCTGCATTAAGAATATTTCTAAAACATAAATCCATTTAAATAATGAAAATTATTTCAAATGTTAAATATAATGATATAACACATTGTATTAAATATAATCGAATATTCACACATAGCTTCAACAGATTTAACTACATAATATTCTATTGAGCAAGTAGCTAGTTGCTTGCATAAAAAAGAAGAGATACCCCAAATCTTTCATTCTCTCACCTGCAAATGAAACAAACATCTACATTAGAAATGTATATAAATATGAATGAATAAAATTGGAAAATAAAGTAATATCAACATTAGAAAAAACTTATGACAAAGATTTCTTATCAAGCCTCTTCTAAGTGTCTAAATTTTTGAAAAATAATTTGTCGGACTCCTTTTTGCGGCTAGCACTGTGAAAAATCCCGAACACAAAAAATGGGTATACACGATCGAAACATGATAGGAATCGCAGTATATCAATCACAAACATATACATGCGTAAAATATCCAAATATTTACTTATAATATCTTATAAAGTGTGTACAACACATAACATACGCACTTGTTAAGCATTAAAACGCAACTTTTAGTAATATTAGCAAGTTCGCTAATATCCCCAAAGAAAGATGAACATGAAAAGAACCAAAAGCAACTCAAGAGCCATAAATACCTACACTTAACTCAAATAAGCATATGAGCACATTATTATATTTCCTAATAAAAATTCTAAACATAAGCTAGTATCCTAATAAAAACAGTGAATCAGAATGGCCGTGTGCATTCTCATCTACCAGGACAAGACCTAAGGCATTACTATTTCTATTATTAACTTAGTTTGTTTATTATTATTATTTTCGTTGTTGTTGTTAGTATTATGATTATAAATTTGATAAATTTTTAATCAACTTAAAGTTAATTATTATTTTTTATTATTATATGAACTTAGTTATTTTTTATAAAACTTAGTAAACTTAGTTAATATTTTGTAATTCATCACTTTATTATTATTATTACAAACTTAGTAATTTTCATAAACTTAGTTAACTTATTATTATTATTATTATTATTATCATTATTAGTATTACTATTACTATTATTATTATTATTATTATTATCAACTTAGTTAATTTTTATAAACTTATTTAATTTTTATAAAACTTAATTAACAAGATTAATTTTCATAAACTTAGTTAATTTATTATTTTTATTATTATATAAATTTAGTTAATTTTTATAAAACTTAGTTAACTTGATTAATACTTTATAATTTATTATTAGTAGTATTAGTATTGTTATTATTATTTTAAACTTAGTTAATTATTATAAAACTTATAGTTAATTTATTATTATTATTGTTATAGACTTTGTTAATTTTAATAAAACTTAGTTAACTTGGTTAAATAATTTATTTTTATTTTTACTATTATTATTTTAAACTTAGTCAATTGTTATAAAAATTCGTTAATTTTTATAAACTTAGTTTGTTTCTTGTTTTTATTACTATTATGACTGTGTTATAGTTGTTTTATTATTATTATTATTACTAATCTAAACTTAATTAATTTTTATCTACTTAGTTAATTTATTATTATTATTACCATTACAACAACAAACTTAGTTAATTTTAAAAAACTTATACGTAATTTATTATTATTATTATATAAATTTAGTTAATTTTTATAAAACTTAGTTAACTTGGTTAATATTTTATAATTTATTATTATTAGTATTATCTTTATTACAACTTATATATACCTTATAAAGTGTGTACGTCACATAGGTCAAATTACCTATTGTATTATTCTTATTATTATTATTATTATTATTACTTGAAAATCTTTGATTTCGATCGAATCAAATATACCACGTTGTTATTCATTGATGGATTTGGTGTGCACACAGGAATTAGATTATTAATAATTCCGTGTAATTTGGTGTGCACACCAAATTCATTGATACATCTACTTGCAGTTATACTCTGAAGGAATTAAGTGGTAGGACTTGATTTATATAAAATTACACAGAGATGTTTTGTTTATTTTGATTAATAATAGGAATTAGTGGTCAAAGATATATTAATTAATGATGAACACCAAAATTAGAGAGTGTCAGATATTATTTATTTATCATTGATAACATTGTCTTTTAAGCGGCATTTCGAATCAGTAAGGTGTAAGTTACATTTTTCCGTGTCGATAGAAAGAAACGTTGAAGGATAGCAACTCTTTCAGAACTGAGAAAATGTCCCTAATTGTGGCATAAAATATTCTCCCATTTTCTTCATGATTAAGAAAACATATCAAGTAGGCTGCTATTGAAATATGCAGCAGAACATTAAAAAATGGAAAAAAGAAGAAAAAATTCAGCTCTAGAACATTATTGCATACCATATGAACAAAAATACATTGCCTATAAATGTAAAATATATAGAGTGCACTACAGCTTAGCCATTGAACAGTTCAACAACTAATAAACTATAAATGTTGCTAAAAATCAGATCATAAAGCTATCTAAGCATGTTTAATGTTAGAGTACAACTCTCTTATCATAGGCTTTCCATGAACAGTAGTAATAATTATTGTCCAGATAGAAAAGAATAATCTAACTTCTATGTGCACACCAAATTCATCAGTGAATGATGTATATGAAATCACTATAGGAAATTGTTGACTTGTCTTAGTTTAACTTAGTTAATACTAATATATTTAATTATTTGCTGATTTTATAAAATAGTATTAGTTATGCTTAATATTTTTTATGAGAAAGAGGGAGAGAATATAAGTAAGAGGCCTTTTTATTATTGAAAACTTTTCTTTATTGATGATAGATTTCTTGCTTGATTGCTTGATACAAAATGATGAGAGAACTCTTCTATTTATAGGACTCTATAGACAATTCTAGAAACATGACTCTCTAAACAATTCTATAAACATGACTCCATACATAATTCTTATTTCTACTAGAAATTAACCATAACAAATCAAGTTTAATATTTCAACAAGTTAACTTCATAAATCTGTTGTAGTAATAATTAAACTTTTACTTGCTGATTAGTTGCTTATTACCGAACAAAATCTCTAGTATCTCACTTCATATTCCTATGACGGATAACCTGTCTCCAAGTACAATTATTTTACTTTCAGTGTAATTTTTAAATATCGTTCAGTGGTATGCAACTAGTATTTAATCCAAATATTCTTTGAGCGACCATCACATATTCATTCTTTTGATCATAACCAGCCACTCTATTGCAACCATGAAAACTATCTAGATAATATCCTATACTTAAGTTCTTAACCAGTTAATTCAGGCAACTACTACAGGGGTTTCCATTTAATTTACAACTATTTTCTCTACGAGACTCAGCCTCTGACTCCAGTCTATCCAATCTCAGATGGAATATCAAAATTTCAATAAGACAACACTTTCTTGGAGAATCTATGAACTTCCCCATTCATATGTAACTTTTTAGCTTTTGCATAAAGTTTTATCTAACATCGATGTTCCTCAGTTGCTAATGACTCCAACCAATAATGCTAGCTTAGTTAATTTTATACTTAGTTATTGTTGTTATTGTTATTCTAAACTTAGTTATCTTTTATGAAACTTAGTTAATTTTATAATTTATTATTATTGATATTACTATTACTATTACTATTATTATTATTATTATTATTATTATTATTATTATTATAAACTTAGTTAATTGTTATGAAACCTAGTTAATATTTAATATTTATAAACATAGTTTGTTAGTTGTTAATTGCAATTATAACTTTTGTTGTTGTTATTGTTATCAGTAATATTATTATTATAAACTTGATTAATTTTCATAAACATTAGTTAAATTATTATTATTACCAACTTAATGATTTATCATAAATATTAGTTAAATTAACTATAACTTATTATTATTATAAACTTGGTTAATTTTTATGAACTTATTTAATGATTATCAGCAAGCGTAGTCCCTTTCGATCTCTGGTCTTCAAAATCAGGTTAGCAAAACTCCTTTAACTTCAATTGGTTATGGGTAGAGAAGGACAGTGGTCCTTTTTTGTTAATCGGGTTATGGTTGACGAGTTCTCAGAACCAAATGACGATGTACACGGGGTTGATTCCTATTATATTGGACCGGATGTTGCCAAGGGAGCTGGATATGGCAAAAACAATGAGAGCACAACAGGTGTTTGCGGAAATGCTTCATTCGGCTCTGCTGCTGCAAGCTTAAATTCTCAACCCATTCCGAACTCTTGTAATCAGGTGCCTGGGCCAAACAAATGGACCTCTCTGTTTAACTCGTTGCCCAAAAATGCTGGTACTTTCTCCCATAGCACCTTCAACACAGTTGTGCTTGATGGTGTTAGCGTGCCTCCTGCCGAAGTGATTCAGGAGGGAGTGTATTATTCGTCTGAATTCTTAGTCATTTTTTTCTTGGATTCCTCTTCTCCATATAAAGAAGTTCGAGATCAATGTAAACGCATTTGGAAATTGAAAGGTAGTCTCCACGTCTAGTATTTCAACACCATGTTCTACTTCAAATTTGCTAAAAAGAAAGATAGACTTAGAGCTCTTGAGACCAGTCCAATCGTCATAAAGGGAAAACCTTTTATTATCACACCGTGGAGTCTTGGGTGTGAGAAATGCGGATTACGGATCTTAAGGCTAGAATAAACACTAGAGGGGGGTGAATAGTATTTTAAGAATTTACTAATTCTTTTTGAGTTTATATTAATTTGAACACAAATGTATGCAATAATCAGACACAGATTTAATCACAGAATCAAACACAGATGCAAATATAAAGTAAAAGCAATAAAGGAAAGAACACACCAGATTTTATACTTGTTCGAAGTTACCCTACATCCAGTCCCGCAACACAAGTACGGATTTCCTTTCAAAATCAATTCTTACAATTACACCCTCGATTTCAAGGCCATGAGGTACACCACTCCAGATTCACAATCCTCTGGATAGAGATACTTGATTTTACGGGCAACAAGTTCACCCAATTGATTTCCTAGGCTACAATCACACCTTCTCTCACTTGATTGATTTTCCAGGCTACAATCACACCTTTTCTCGCTCGATTGATTACAAAGAAGCCTATAACTTTGAATAGCACTGGGATCTTGTTGAGATAGTGATAGAGAATCAAACCAGAGATGATCTAGTTAGATTCAATGGTGATTTCGGCAGAGTAATAGTAAAAATGTATATAAAGAAATGTGGAAGAAGAAGAGGAGTGAAATCAGAAAATTATGAATGTAAATTCATTTAAAACATCCCCTATTTATAGTAGAACAATAGCCATGTCCATTCGGGAAAGGATATGACGAATAGACACTTCCTTTGAAATTCAAATTTTTGGAATCAACTGCCATCATGTCGACATGGGTACCTAGGGGTTGTCGACATGCCTAAGGTATTTTTGATAATTTGTTTTTCTTTTGAAAATAACTTATATCTTATATTAAAACTATTTTAAACTTTATAAATATACTATAGTTAAAATACATAAATAAGTATAGAGAATAATATTTTGGTATATATAAAATTTTACTATAATTTCATATTTAAATCTTAAATATAAATATTAAAAGTTAAGTACATTATAATTAAAGATAGTTTAAAACCAAGGATAATTTTGATATTTGAAAATAAAGATTATTTTGAGGCTAAAAGTATTTAAAACCAGGATAGATGTTTTTGATTTAAAAAGGAAGATTTTGAAATCATTTTTAAAACAAGATATAATTTTGTAAAACATTTGAATAAAAGTTAGTGGATACAAAACGATGTTCCACTAGATTTTTCATAGGTTCCATCCTACTTAGGGTTCCATCCCTTTAACAGGCTCGAAGTGGATTCCATTTCACGAATAAAATGGATTTTAAGATGTCCGTGCTTTTCTAGGAGTTTTAACATAATTCTAGACTCGATACTTGTCTTGTACTATTGAAATCTTGAACTCTTGATATCTTGATACTCATGAGTCTTGAATCTTTATGTCTTCGATCTCGAGTCTCTATACTGTACAGTCTTCATTCTTAGTACCTACATGTTTATATCCTGCATATACATATATATCTAAACTATAATGTTAGTATTTATATTTTATAACAAGTCCTAAGGTTGTTGTAATCAAAACCATTCTTTTCAAGGACTAACAATCTCCCCTTTTTTGATGATGACAACCTTTGTTTATAAAATATTACTTCTATCCTAATAACTCCTCCTAAAACTAATAACTCCCCCTTAATCAATGCCTAACTATCCTATTTTATACTTCTCCCCCTTTGTCATCAACCAAAACAAACTAACTCCAAACTATATAACTCCCCCTTATTCTTGTACTAAAGTACCTACATTAAAATATACAATGGAGTATATAATAAATGAATTAAGATATAATTATACTGATAGACATGATAACTAATCAAAGATCATATAAATATCAATGTATATTTATACATATTATGTTTTGCACACCAATTATCAATCCATACCAAATCAAATCAAATCAAATAAATCCAAGCAATCAAATAAAACAATCAAATAAAATCAAACATTACGAGGAACTTCCACCCATCCTTCTTCTCCAAATATTGGATCTGCTTTAATGGCATCCCAATTTTCATTGTCATTGGTGAGATAGACTGAAGGATGTGCTTCATTATCATCTTTGTGCAGGGAGGAAATCATCCATCGAATCGCATCGAAATGCTTTTCTTGTTCCTTGATCATCTGCATTTGACTTAACTCTAAGTGTCACTGATTACGGAGAATGAAAGAAAGAATATTCTTGAAAGAATTAAGGGTTTCTTCAAGATTCTCAGTCAAATTATGAATTGGATTGGCCATTTTTGAATTTGTGAGAAGAAATATAGATAGAGTATATAAGAAATGATTTTGAGTGATGAATTCTGGAAGAAATATGTATTTATAGATGTAGGAATTCGTTTGAAATGAATAGACACAAGGTAGTTATTCAAATTTAAAATGAGAAGTCATTTCTGACTAGTACTTGTCGACATGGTGTGTGGGGGGTTATCGGCTGGGGTCAATTCATTTTGATGACTCATTTTGATTTTGTGAATAATTGTGTATATATATATATTTATATAATATACTAACATTTATTCTGGAGATAAGATAAGCTAGATAACAGAAAAGTAATTGAATTTCATTTCATAATAGAATGATACACCGATTAAACATTAAGAACTACACGAACATTCAAATCAAATCATACTAAAACAATACAACATGATATGAAAGGGTAGAGCTAGTTAGATGATGACGAAGATGAAGATAATCCAAGTTTCTTGCTAACTTTGGAGAAAAACTTGTTCATCTTGGATGACATTTTATCCAATTTCTTATTAACGGGCCGTTTAAGAATCCGTTGATTTTAACAATAGTCTTTTGATTTTTGAGTAAGGTTTTGTTGGTTGGATTAGAGGGATAATCAATACTTTCCAAGGATGTTTCATCTTCTTCTTCTTCTTCTATTTCCATTACATCCCTTTCTTCTTTTTCTTCTTCCTCCTCTTCCATCTCTTCATGAGCCAAACGCTCTTCCTTTTCGGAAAGAGTCTCATATGGTTGAAAAACATATGGAATTTTCATAAGAGAAATATTGAGTGATTAAAAACTTTTCTTGAAACAAATTCTTCTCTTTTGAAATCTACTCCAAAATAATTAAAAATCCGAGTTAGATAGATTCCATGATATAAAGTATTTTCACCCATTTCAAGATTTTTGGGACAAAGTTCATCCAAAATAACTTGTGCCCAATTAATATCATAATTTCCAAAAATAGCAAAAAGTGCTTTGCAAACTTTTGAAGTTGGATTGTTAAAACTTCCCGATCTTGGGGTCAAAGTATGTTGTAAAAGAAGATTAACAATTCTTGCTTTTGGTCGAAAATTTTGATTTTTGAATTCAAAGTTTTCATCTCCTTCAAAAATGTGATGAAATGTCTCACGATCATTTTCATCGATTTTAAAACTAGAAAGATCCATTCCCGTGCTTTTGCAATTGAGAATGGTACCCAAAATATCACAATTTAAAATGATTCTAGTGCCTATGACACTACTCCAAATTTCATCATCATTTCCATTATAAAATCCACGGTTGAGATTTGCATAGAAAATTTTAACAAGATTTGGATAACAAACAAAATCATTTTGTGAAGCATCAACAAGACTAAGAATTTGGTTGTTTGCAAAAAGAGAATCGATTTCATAAGAAGAGAAATCTTGAAATATAACAAACTTTCCAGGATGGCCTTTTCCATAGTTAGCATAGTTGATATATGCTTTTATAGCCTCTGGATCATTGAAGAGTTGCTCTTTCATGTTTTTGGAAAGTCTCATTATGGAGGGGTTGCTTGAAGAAGCCATTAGAGTAGAGAGTAGAGAGCTTGAAATTTTTAAATAAGAGTTTGAATTTGAAAATGAAAGTGAAAAGTTGTGATATGAGATAGTAAATAAATAGATTCTCAAAGGACAGGTTCTTTGGTCAAAAGATGACTTTTCAGAGTCTTGAATGAAGTGAAAAGATGGAGGGATATTCAAACATTTGAATTCAAATTTGAATTTCAAATTTATGTACCCTTGTCGACAACGTGGGGGGGACCATGTCGACAGTTGTCTCTTAATTTTCATGATTTATTTCTTTTAAGTATTCTAATATATATATTTATTATTTTTGATGACTATATATCTGAAATTATAGTATATTGCATAAAATATTATGATACTATTTTTTTAAAATAAAAATAATAAAATAATAATAAATATAATAAAAATAAAATTTTAAATTCAAACGACACACCAATTCAAAATCAATCAATCAATCATTCAATCCTAAGCATGCAATTTCAACCAATGTATTGTAAACGTGTACCTTTTTCTGAGTCTGTTTTTCAGAATTCATCGGAGTCGAGAACTACCGTGAAACACATATTTGAATTATCTGTCTTTTGATCATCATCGCTCGAGGATGAGTCTGAGTCATCAAGAGTGGCGGTAAATGCACGTTTTCGTTTCTTTGCGGATTCATTGTTTATAGGAAGATTTTGCTTATCTAGATGCGGACAGTCTCTTCTGATATGACCTGGTTCGTCACAGTTGAAACATTTGATATAGTTTGGCACTATATTCTAATTACCAGAGTTCTTATAGTTGTTTCTCTTGAGATTATTCATCTTTCTATATTTTAGGAATTTTCGAAAGTTCTTGGTCATAAAGGCTATCTCTTTATCATTATCGCTGTTTGAGTCTGATCCATCGGTCAATGCATTGAATGCAATTGATTTCTTTTCAAATGCTTTGCTTTCTCTTCTCCCAATCATTTGGACTTCAAACGACATTAGATTTCCAATTAATTCTTCTATCTTTAAGGTATTGATGTCATTTGCCTCTTCGATCGCAAGTGTCTTTTGATCCCATTCTGGAGTAAGAGAATTTAAGATTTTTCTGACTTGATCTCCTTCCGAACATACCTTTCCCAAAGATTGGAGAGAATGTACAATATCCTGAAACCTACTATACATATCTGAAATAGACTCATTAGGAATCATTTTAAATAATTGAAACTGATTTGTGAGCATGGAAATTTTGGTCTGTTTAACTTTGCTTGTTCCTTCGTGAGTAACTTGCAAAGTTTTCCAGATTTCATATGCAGACTTACAAACTGACACTCTATTAAATTCATTCCTATCAAGTGAACAAAACAGAATATTCATAGCTTTAGAGTTATTTTGTGCGACTGTCTTTTGCTCAGCAGTCCACTGTGTAAAATCAGTTGTGGGTTCAAAATATTCAGTCGGTGTGATATTCCAAGTGTCTAGTCCTACTGATTGTAAATATATTTTCATCCTACATGCCCAATATGCATAGTTACTGCCATTAAAAAGTGGTGGTCTGACAGTAGACTGACCTTCTACAAATGAACTAGTGTTGGTAGTAACAGCAGTACCAGTGTTGGTAGCTATTTTGAAATTTTTCAAAATTCAGATTATGAAACTTTGAAATCCTTGCTCCAATACCAAATGTGAGAAATGCGGATTACGGATGTTAAGGCTAGAATAAATACTAGAGGGGGGTGAATAGTGTTTTAAGAATTTACTAATTCTTTTTGAGTTTATATTAATTTGAACACAAATGTATGCAATAATCAGACACAGATATAATCACAGAATCAAACACAGATGCAAATATAAAGTAAAAGCAATAAAGGAAAGAACACACCGGATTTTATACTAGTTCGGAGTTACCCTACATCCATTCCCGCAACACAAGTACAGATTTCCTTTCAAAATCAATTCTTACAATTACACCCTCGATTTCAAGCCACGAGGTACACCACTCCAGATTCACAATCCTCTGGGTAGAGATACTTGATTTTACGGGCAACAAGTTCACCCAATTGATTTCCTAGGCTACAATCACACCATCTCTCACTTGATTAATTTTCCAGGCTACAATCACACCTTTTCTCGCTCGATTGATTACAAAGAAGCCTATAACTTTGAATAGCACTGGGATCTTGTTGAGATAGTGATAGAGAATCAAACCAGAGATGATCTAGTTAGATTCAATGGTGATTTCGGCAGAGTAATAGTAAAAATGTATATAAAGAAATGTGGAAGAAGAAGAGGAGTGAAATAAGAAAATTATGAATGTAAATTCGTTTAAAACATCCCTTATTTATAGTAGAACAACAACCATGTCCATTTGGGAAAGGATATGATGAATAGACACTTCCTTTGAAATTCAAATTTTTGGAATCAACTGCCATCATGTCGACATGGGTACCTAGGGGTTGTCGACATGCCTAAGGTATTTTTGATAATTTGTTTTTCTTTTGAAAATAACTTATATCTTATATTAAAACTATTTTAAACTTTATAAATATACTATAGTTAAAATACATAAATAAGTATAGAGAATAATATTTTGGTATATATAAAATTACTATAATTTCATATTTACATCATAAATATAAATATTAAAAGTTAAGTACATTATAATTAAAGATAGTTTAAAACCAAGGATAATTTTGTTATTTGAAAATAAAGATTATTTGAGGCTAAAAGTATTTAAAACCAGGATAGATGTTTTTGATTTAAAAAGGAAGATTTTGAAATCATTTTGAAAACAAGATATAATTTTGTAAAACATTTGAATAAAAGTTAGTGGATACAAAACGATGTTCCACTAGATTTTTCGTAGGTTCCATCCTACTTAGGGTTCCATCCCTTTAACAGGCTCGAAGTGGATTCCATTCCACCAATAAAATGGATTTTAAGATGTCAGTGCTTTTCTAGGAGTTTTAACATAATTATAGACTCGATACTTGTCGTGTACTATTGAAATCTTGAACTCTTGATATCTTGATACTCATGAGTCTTGAATCTTGATGTCTTCGATCTTGAGTCTCTATACTGTACAGTCTTCATTCTCAGTACCTACATGTTTATATCCTGCATATACATATATATCTAAACTATAATGTTAGTATTTATATTTTATAACAAGTCCTAAGGTTGTTGTCATCAAAACCATTCTTTTCAAGGACTAACATTAGGGTAGACAAAGCTAGGGAGTAAGTTCTCTCTATTCCGGTTTGGACCACCTTTACTTATACTCCATCTGTCATGCAGCCCTTGATTGGTCTGAACTGGCTTGCTAGTCTCATAGGTGATCTTATATGTTTTGATACTAGTACTGAGGCCCGTAAGAGTTTATTGTATGCTAGAGATTTGATAGAAATCTCTCCTACTAAGCCATTGCCATCAAAGCTGAAAGTCAGATTAGCAAAAGGACATGATATGGAAGTTGACATTCAGTACAAATGGAAGCCAGATATTTGCACTTCTTGTCAGTCTTTTGGTTACACACTTTGGTTACACACTTGATACGTGATTGGTTGGGCCCGTCCCCACATCCCAGTCTCTTCCACACAAGATGCCACTTCCTAGGCCAGTTTTGAAGCGCGTTCCTAAGATTAGGAATCCTTTTCCTACTTCCTCTGTCCCTATTATCTCTATCCCTCAAGTGAAAGCTTCCTCAGATGTTCCGGTTACTATAGATTCGGTTGTCTCTCCTCCCTCTGAGGACGATATTTATTGGGACTCTATTGAGCGTGCTTGGATTCATAGTGATTTGAAAATGAGGTACAATCCATCATCTAAAGGTTATATATGTATGTTGATGAAGAGGGAGAATCTAGGCGACTTATTTATCAAGTGTAGGGGAAGGTCTGTCTCTGACAACTGCAGGAAGTGTTGGAATTCATAATTGACATTTGTTTTTGGATTCATCTTGGGATAGGGAATTTCTCTACACCAAGTTATCGAGGATGTTTGTTCCTAACCTTGCAATGCTCTTCTCTGAGTATTTGCATGTGTTTGGCTCTAGCTCTAATGCTGATGTTAGTATTGATAAGGGGGGTAGCATTCTTTCCTTTGTTTAGTAGTTTAGACATGTCTGTCTAACTCCTGTGTTATTTTTTTGTGTCGTTGTTGTATTAGCTGATTCGAAGCCTGTTCTGATCACTTGTTCTTTAACTGATTGAGTAATAAAAGTGGACGGCACACTTAAAATGCCAACTAGCCTTCTAAAAAAATAAATGAAGTTAATTTTTATAATCTTATTTAATTTAATTTTAATTTTATTATTATACAAATTTAGTCAACTTTTATAAAACTTAGTTAACTTGGTTCATATTTTATAATAATAATAATAATAGTATAAACTTAGTTAATATTTATAAAAATTATTATTAATTTTTATAAATTTATTTAATTTTATTATTATTATATAAATTTAGTTAATTTTTATTATAATTAGTTAACTTTCTTAATTTATTATAATTTGTTATTATTATAAGTATATAAATTTAGTTAACTTTTATAAACTTAGTCAATTTTATTATTATTATTATATAAATTTATTTTTATAATACTTATCGTTAAATTTTATAAACTTAGTTAATTTTATTATTATTATTATTATATAAATTTGGTTAATTTTTATTATACTTAGTTAACTTTCTTAATATTTCATAATTTATTATTATAAGTATATAAATTTAGTAAATTTTTATAACTTAGTAAATTTTATTCTTATTATATAAATTTAGTTAATTTTTATAATACTTAGCTAACTTGCTTAATATTTTATAATTTAATATAATTTATTTTTGGAAATTATACAAATGCAACTTACATTTTATAAGCCTTATGACTTCACTTATAAATTAATTTAAATTACACACATTAGGTATTTGGACAAAAGATAAAATTAGAGGAGGGGGGGTGTTCAACCTTAGTAGCTCTATTGAAGAAGAAAAAAGCAACAAAAAGATTCTTCTGTCCATCACCACGACCACCATTGCATATGCCACCAAAAGTACATTGCATATGGCTGTTGGTTGCTTTATCAGCTTTAAGAGCTTTGATAGCATCACTTCTGCATGTTGAAAAGCTAGTTCCAGATGGTGAAGGAACCACTAGGAATTCATCCCTGCGGTACTTGTAGGTTCCTGCAAAAACATTGTAACATCGGAAATTGCACGTGTTGGGAATTTTCCATTATACAACATTATTGAAAGTCTTAATACAAAAAATTCAATACTAGTAGACGATGCAAAAACTCCAATAGATGGTAGACGATGCAAAAATTTGTACATTCACTTTTTAACAAATCGATGGACGATGACTATAAGCAAAAAATACTAATTGAGAAGTGAAAAATGTTATAGCATATGTTGAATGACATGAGTAATATTTATAAACATGTCATGTTAAGATAAACTTACTAAAGATGTCTTGTTAATCCGCCTAATAATACTACGTAGATTGGAGAATAAGGTTCAAGAAAGGGGGAATGATTAAGCATAACTTTATAAAGATAAGCCCATATCTTGACAAAAAGATAATTTTTTTGTTTTATTTTTATTTAAAAGGTAAATTTATTTGTTTATTTATTTATTCTAGCTTGTTTTATTTATCTTTCACTCAAAACTTTATTTCCTTTAAACTATAAATAAATGGTCAAAAATGCATATTGGAAAGAAAGAAGGTAAGCGTAGAATATTAGTGTTTGTAGAAAAATAAATAAATTTACTATTTTTTTAGAGTTCAGTTTATTTATAGTTTGTTCAAAGAATTAATTAGTCTATCATATTGTTTAAAAGCCAATCGTTGACAAAATGATCAACTAAACTTGACATAGAGATAAATGGTCCAGAAATTGCAATATTGTTTGCTGATAGGCTTACAAATATAGGTCGCAAAATGCTCCAGAAATTGCATGTTAAGATAATTTTGTATGATAACTGTCAGCAAAACAAAGATGGAAATGGTAGCAAATTAAATATTCTTTATTGCTATTTTCAAAAATGCGATACACAAAGAAAAACAATATTTTGACGAGACATAATTTATATTGCTCCGCTATTTGCTAATAAACTAAAGGTCTAATTTAAGGGATTATACACTAAGTTTGGTGGTGAACCGGTATTAATGATGTATTTGTTTAGTAGACCACGTAGATCCATATTTGAGGGATTATCAGTATATTAAAGTAATAAACTTGTTTATTACAAACAACCCACTAACGAAATATTTATCCAGGGCAAGAGTACCTTTTCCACAAGGTGCACCATATTAAAGCAATCGAATTGTACAGATTACATTAATAATTATGAAATTAAGTATGCCAAATTAAAAATAGAATATACCAAAGTAGAAAGTAGCACCTTTTCAACAACGAAGAATCAATTGGACTGCCCGAATGTAAATTCTCATCTGATTAGAGTGAGAGTCGCCATTAGTTTGGAGACCTAGAGCCGCTGCCGAGTCACTGCCCTCTGATGGAGATAAAGTCTGAAATTGCATCGTGTACTATGCTTCCTATCGCGGTGTCGCCTCCTCCCAACGTTGCTCTCTTCATCGTGTATGAGTCATCCAAGCCACACATCCTCCTATTGCCATGGCTCCGTCACCTTCCCTTCACCGTTGTCAATCGCAAGCGAACGTTCAATCGTTTTTTTCCTTTTTTCAGTGGCAAATTGATACCCCACTAGGTTTTTTTAATTTTGGCTATGGCAGATTAAGATAAGAAGAAGGGGGATAATTTGGGGAATTGGCGGTCATGAAAATAAGAGGCTGCTTAGAATGCATTACACACCAATTTATCCTCTAATCTAAACAAATAAAAAAACAATAATACTAGTAAATAAAGCGTTATCTATTGACATGATAAAAATCCACTTTTTTGTAGTGTTACTCTATCTCTAATGGACCCTTTATCAACTTAGGTCAACTACACAACCTAAGCTCTAATACCAAATCTGACGATCGTCATACACTTCCAACACCCAATATACTTGTATAATGCGTTGAGACGGTGCCCGACCAATGTAGGACGTAAAGCAAGTAATCAACCACAAAATTTGCTGTATATCTCATAATGCATCGAATAAAATATAATAATCATCACATATATAAAACATGCGAGATAGTAATAACTAAATTAACCATAAAATTAGAATGCATGGGTTCATACAGCCATACGAAGCAGTAATAGAGTTTATACAACTAGTAAATCAAATCAAATCAAATCATAAACTATTTCCAAATATAGTCAAACACTGCCTAGGCTCTATAGTGTCGCATAAGGGAATAACAATATAGTAAGCCAAGTAATAGTATCTGAAAGCATAGCCTCCTGCCAGTCCATCTAGACCACCTATGTGTTGTCCCACACTTGCTATATAATCTACTCATTTAAGAGGATCCAAGATAATAAGAAGTAAATCATAAAACCTTGAGTTAGACAACGGTTTGGTTTGAGCGATAAACAATCTCAAGATACTATAAATATCGATATAGTAAAAACAGAAATATTAAGTATGGAGAATCAAACCTGACATATCCCTACATCCAACAAGTTAGCACATAACCCCATATATGCTACACTAGCATCATCATCATCATATGAGTACTACATGAAGTATAATATGGGTTTCAAGGTACCTAACACATCATACCTACATCATGGGAAATTCATAACAGACACAAAGCAATCAAACCAATCATAGCAACAATAGCAGACACGCAATGGCAACCTTCACTAAGGCCTCCCTTTGCTCCTACCATCACCAAGGTCTTATATCACCTAACCACTAACATGGTCTCACATCACCACCAAGATGCCTCCTAATCTCTACCAACCCTTATGACCATCACCGAGGTTGGCAACACACCACATCACTATTGGATTTGGTGTTAGTTCACATACCATCCCCAAGATACTTCCATCACTAAGGCAGGTTGGACTTTCACTAAGGTTGGGAGTACATATGTGAGCATCCTCAAATGCTATTGCCCCATGAAACACACTCCTCATCAAGAGTTATCGATATCTTTCTTGCATACGACTCTATACTGGAACACACCACGTCCCGCCATATCACTTCATCTATCAAACATGCCTCCTCAAACATCACTAATTCCACATAGTTAATGTTTACTCCTCCACCAAGTTCACATACACTTCACACCCAAACTATTTGACCAAAAAGATTCACCCTATCAATATGCCAGAATTTGGAATACCACTAGACATCCACCTCAAGTCTTAGAGCCATCACTACCAGGTCCCAAAGTCACCAAGTCAAAGAGTCGTGCCATCGCTTCGCAACTCAAAACCACTCGTCACAAGGCCATAACATCGAAACTAAATATCGAATGAATAAACAAACTATCGTTGCACGATCCCTTGGGACCTCACTCAGATCCACACCATATTGGGCCCCACCATTGTGGTCGGTGCCGATAACTTTTAGTTAGCACTTAGTCAGTTTGGGCTAAGTGCTTTGACTAAGTGCTTTGAAGTTCCAACACATCTCAGCATGACTAGCCCAAAGCAGTAGTCCCCATGCCCCAAGACAATGCCTTCATTACCTTGAAGCGTTGCTGCATGAAGCCAAGCACCAGGCTCCCAAAACCCTTCACTTTTAATTTAATGCTCCATCTCACATGGTCATCACGACCATACGCCTTAGCCAAAATTGGTTGAATACCTCTAGCTCAAATCCCTTTCCATTTCCTCGAAGTTTTCATCCTTGTGCCCCGAAGCCAACTCCAAGGCACCCGAAGTAACTTCGCTCAACCACACTTTATTTTGCCACCAACCATCTCAAAACCACACCATTCCTTACCTAATCTCCATGCCACTAAAACCATAACTTTCCCAGTCTATCGCGAGCTCTGAAAGTAACCGCATCGTATTTGGAGCAATTTGGCTCCTCGATCCACTTAAATGATAACCACTCATTCCATGCATAAAAAGAGTTTGAAAAACACAAGCAGCAACTACATCCTAATGTCATATGAAATCTAAGCATCAATACAATGCAGTACAATCAATATCAAGGCATTTCTATATAAAATAGCATATGATCACCGGTATGGTCAAATGGTCAAAATGAATTAAAACTAACATTTATTCTTTTTTAACCATTTTGTAATAGATGTGTAGTTTCAATCTAAATTACAAATCGTTTAAACATTTGAAAACCATTTGAAAACATTATTTTTTACTATATGAACAATCATAGGATAATGAGGTGTAGAACCACTCACCTAGATCAACTTGAGCACAATTACCAATACAAATCTAAAATGAATAGTTGCTCACGAATCCCAATGCTCATCAAATCTATATTTAAGCCAATCCTATAGTAAATTACCTTCTAATTGCTTGATTTGGAGAATTAAAGCAAGAAAATGCTGGCTTTTTAGCTAAAGAGAAGATTAATGGAGTTTAGAATGCTTTTGGGAAGTGGAATAATGATTGGGAAAGGTCCCATCATCCCCCATGACTCCAATCTCGAAATGGGCTTTTGGGCTTAACCCAAATCTCACTAATTACCCATTAAGATAGCCAAAAACTGTCTAACTTCAAACAACCATATCTCCTAAACGATAAGTCCAAAAAGCTATTATGACCACTCTATGGAAAGAGAAACCATAATATCTTTCATCTGGGGGTGGTTTCAACCCCTAATTCGGCTCCTATCAAAAGTTATAGGTCTTATAAGTTTTCAAGGTCAAAGTCATCCAATAAAATTATTAAAGGTAAAAATATCACTACTCAATAATACCTAAAGTTAAAGCCAAATCCAACCCAATATGAATTCTAAAATAATATTTTACGATCCTCCGATATGTAAAATACGGGTGGTTACACTCTTCCTCTTGGAATTTAGCTCCCCAAATCTCATCATATAAGGTCAGTTCATATAAGGTAAGTAGAACAATATAGTTAAACCGCATGCCTAACGACTATAATCAATCATATCAAACATCGAACATGCACACATAAGCAAAAATGATATCTACGTCCACCTTAGCATGTAGGATACTAAAACTACCTAATATAAACATTAAGTGTGACATCAAATGCAAAAGCTAGTGCGATAACAAAACATCTTACCATGTAAATAGCTTTGGATTAGCATTCCTCAAGCTTTCCTTGGCCTCTCAAGTGTTACTGCTTTTGTTTTCACCGCACTGAACCCTCACCAACTTTGTCGTCTTCCTCATAACCCTTAGCTTATCATCTCCGACTATACAGAGCCAATGAGTTCTCGAAGATTTTGGTCCTCTCACGATATCACATGGTCGATCTTGTACCACCTTTCTTAACACCTCTTGTAATTTCCATAATCCACTCGTGGATAACAAGTATATTTGCTTATAGTGCTCCTTGGCACACCCTTGGATCACATAACCTACCTCACATGCCACTCAATTTGATTCACCGTCGTTCCACTTAACTCCATGGGTATAAAGTCGACACTTCTCATCATTCTACTGACTATGACTCGGATGTTATTATACCCTTCTCTAGTCTTTGGCAGTCCATCAATACCCGTTCCCGCTCTAACTGGGGAAATTGAGTGGTCGCAACAATCCACTAGGCTTCTTCTACTCGACTTCCATGACCGACAACTTATACATCCTACCTCGGATGTTCCTCCACATTCCACCCTAGTAAAATATCTATCCTATACACATTTTTTCCATAGGATGTATAATCAACCTCGGATGGTGGTTGTGACGACCGCCCAACACCAACAATGCTCATACAACCGAATAGTGCGATGTTGGAGCATCCGGTCGATGTAGGACGATTGTCAAGGGAAAGAAAGAGTTATAAAGATGAGGAATTGAAAGGAAGAGAAGGGAATAGAAGAAAAGAGAAAGAAATAAAACATCACACAATCATATAACCTGTCATATATTTCACAGCACATCAGATAAATATAATAGTAAACATCTCAGATATAAAATAGGTGAGACAGTAATAACTATATAAACCATATAATCAGAGTACACATGCTCATACAGTTGTACAAAACAGTAATAGAGTTTATATAACTAATAGATAAACTCTACTAATAAGTTGTCTTTAATAATAGTAAGTCAACACTGTCAAGGCTCCACAGTGTCACACAACATAATAAACAATAATAAACTCAAAATATAGATATGAGAAAGCGTCACCATCTGCTAGTCCATCTACACATCTCGAAGTGCTATTTACACCTGCTATCTAGTTCACTCATTTAAGAGCACTCGAGATAATAAGAAGCAAAGCATAAAACCTTGAGTCAGACAACAGTCGGGTGTGAGCGATAAATAATTTCAAAACATTATAAAAGTCGGTATAGTATATGGAACAGAGGGTATGAAGAATCATACATGACATGTCCCCTTCATCCATAGAGTTAGCACATATAAAAGATATATGCTACTCTATGATAGTCATCATTGGTGTACTATACATCAAAGTACTAAGGATGTCTAGATATCGACGTTGGTAATATCTACATCGTGTGACACTCCTAAGGCGATAGAAATAGTCAAACAAACATGGCATCCATCATCCATCCTCACATTCACTTACTCAGTGCATTGGATATATGATACACGTATGACCTCATCACCTAGTCAAGGACTACTCAAAATCCCCGTCCCTCGGTACTCGAATCCATGCCACTCAATAGGTAGGAACTAGAACACCCATCCTATGCGATCCAGGGTACTTTGAATCTAAACATCGTGTGATCCAGGGGCCATCGTAACCACAAGTGAAGTATCCAAGAGCCATCGTATCCCCAACGGATATCATCACAAATACCCTTGCTTCATAAGTACACATCGAAACCTACAAATATCAACGATCGCTTTGCACTCGTCATCCATAGCAGTGCTCATCTCAAAACTGCCCTTACAACTCCCGTTTGAAGTCATCGCGGTTGGGAACTACTCTAGACAACTATCATAAGTCATAAAGTATCATCATATGTCCCATAACCTCCCTCCGATAGTTCCCTCAATATGACTCATAGTCAACTACTCCGCATCTCGAAGTACAGCTATCCATTGTCAAAGTCGTTACTTCCCATCATTGAATCAAATCGTCGAACCATGGAGTCATCGCGTTGAAGCATCACATCTTCGCTTCATCGCTAAAAACACTCGTCAAAGAGCCATATCATCAAAGTCGAACATCGAACGAACAAACAAATCATCATATCTTGTTCTTTAATGCCGCTTCATCGTCCCCGTCAAAATCGGCCAAATCGGCCATCATCAATAGTGGCAGATATCGACCACTCCAGAGTAGTCCATAACTACCACTTTGGTCGTGTACTTAACCAAAAATGGTTAAATACAAACCAAATGAAAATGTCTGCCATCTTCCCTAAAGTCTAAAGCGTATCTCCAAAGTCCAGCATGCTTCATCTTAAGATCAGTCGACGTGCACGATACTCTATGCACGAAATCCTATCCTATGGGATATATTCGAATCCTATATCACCTTCAAACAGCATATTCAACCAAATACCAAAAAACTAGCATACAAGCACTTAACAAACATACCATCATCTATAATAATACAATACAATCTATCCAAAGTAAACAATGTGGGATAATGTGGGATTAATATCAAAATAGCCTAAATCTATCAATATCGTCGAAATAGTCCGCAAATGGAAAAAATGTGATATTTAATTCAAAAAACTTTTAATTCTTTTTATAAAATAAGATATAGGTTTAACTATTTCATAAATCCCATTTTAAAGTTAGAAAACATTCCAAAACATCATTTTCATACTATACTAACAATCATAGTTTGGTGAGAGACAATATCACTCACCTCAACCAAATCTAACCAAACCTTCGCCAAGTCGTAAAGCTCTCCATCACGAGCGTAAGGCAAGAAATGACATCTAAAATCGACCTCATATGCAAAAGATATAGCGTACATAGGTTATCGAATTAAATAAGAAATTAAATAACTTAATTAATAATTAAATTTCCTTAATCACCTTCACTAAAGATTAATACCTCTTCTTCCCCAATTAAGCTTTATTGATGCATATCTTTCCCAACCCGTGCACGTTTTTATGATGACACAGAGATTTACTTGACGAAATAGAATGTCGTTCGCGCCATTGGCCTTCTCTTCGACTGCTTGATCTACTGACACCAATACCACCCGCAATAATACCCTTAATCCAATCACATCATCCAAGTGCCTCATACGACCAAGCCTAAATCGTGATCCCCATGGATCAATCAGACCATAAACCAGCGAAGAGAAGGATAGTGGTGCCCTCCATTTTGCCTAGAACCCCCTCAATCGATGGCCAAGTTGAACCCTAACTAGCTGTAAAACGTTAATCTCGACTAGGCTCTGTCACACACTTCAATATTGGGTATGTGCTCGAAGCCCCCTTCGGCGAGAGTTCAATGGAATTTATCTCATGATTTTTAGTAGCCTAGATCGCTGGATATTAATTTTTGAAAGTCAAAGGGAAGGGGCGACCATTCTTTGATGGAAAAGTAACTAATTATGAAGAGAAGAGGGTTTTATTCATTTCATTTAATTTCTCAAATAAAACGATCGCGCCTTTTGAGCTCGTACGATCAAACGGTGCATCTGATCGCCACGAAGCTCGTCTGCATGTATCACCTCATTTTTTGGTCCCAATGGTATAAATTTTGTCGCTATTCGAAACTATGCTCCGGGATGATAATTTTTGCGCTTTTCGAGACCGTTTCGGTCATTGGATAATTCGATCTCCAAACATAGCTTATTCACAACGTTGATACAAACTCAACGAAAGTGGTCTCGAGTCCTGATTTGATCGTATACGTAAAATCACATTTTGGGACAGTAAATTAATTGATGATTCAACATTTAAATAAATTATTTAAATATCCAACCATTAAGACATGGGTCATTACAATGATACTATTTTAATACCCATCCCCTAATCCATCAATGTCTGATAAAATCAATTTATCACCAATATGGCGCCAACCTTCTCGACTGAGTCTGTACTGCCTCTTCTCCTCGAGATTGACCCAATCTCTATATCTTTGCTGGTCCAACATCTTGCCTTCGACTAGCTTTGATCAACTCTATTAGAGTAGGTCAAATTATCTAATCTGCTGACACTTCTAGCTCTAGCTCCCCTCTCAGTCGGAAATCACAACCGGTAATTTACTTAGAGCATATCTACACCAAAAACTCTACTCCAAAACTGGTATGTCTCCTCAATATCCCTTGCACCATCCTTAAGTGTGTCTCGTACTTCTCTTCTACTAGAAGACAAGAGTATCATCGATGAAACTGATATAAGCTCACCTAGCTCCCGGTACTACACTGTATCTCAAAGATTCATCTGCCCACTTTGTGCATAATATAGGTACTCCTCGCCCAGATATATTCCTGCGAACAAAACCCACTTCTCCTTAGGTTATCCATGAATGCCTCCACTCCTCATTTCTCTTTGAGTGCCACCCTTCTCAAAGGTATAACAATTGGCTGCTAGGTCAATACGGGACTCAATCTCTATATGCGACAATAGTCCGACCACCTTGGATATTCCTTCACTAGGGGTAATGATGGCGACTCCTTATGCAGGACCTCAAGTGAATACACCAAAATATCCAAAACTATATACTCAAGCATGCAGTCTAACTCTAGCTTCTTCTCTCCTTCTTTCCTAATCATTATCTGTAACACCTCACAATGCACCATAATTCTATATCCCCTCAGTCACTCCACTCAAATGATACCGAGCTTATGATGAATGTCTAAAGATGTTCCGATGACTCAATAATGGGAGTTGTGATGATGAACCATAAGGACAAGTTTGATGATGTGAACTTATGGATGGAAGGATGATGTGTTCTACTATGGAAATGAATGGAATGGAATGGAATGATGATGTGTTCTACTATAGAGACACATGCCAAGATATCATTCATACTTAAAGGTTTGGAGTATGCTTGTAAAGAGGGGTATGTGAGGACGCTCAACTGGACTTTATGATGTGATCCTAGATCGTATGATGTGATATATCTTACCTTATACTTTTATGATGTGAGTCTAGTTCTTTGCTTTACGAAGTGGAATAAGCATTGAGAAGCCAAGATGTTGAATATTCTCTGGCAATATGATGGGGACATACGCGCTATCATATATCCAACGAACCCGAGTTGTGTAAGGATTGTTTGATGGATGTTATGTTTGCTATGTTTGTTTATCACTCTAGGGATGCCATGTGACATAGTAATTGTTGACTTGGACACTCGACACCCAACACTGTACATTGACTTGTATTACACCCATATGATGATGATTTTAGTAGATTAGCACATACTATTACATGCTAAACTCTTTGGATGTAGGGACATGACAAGTATGATTCTCCATATCCTTTGTCCTATACTTTACTATATTGACTTTTACATCATTTGGAGATTGTAGACCATTCATACCATACTCTTGTGTGGCACGATATTTTATGCTTTGCTTCTTGTTGTCTTGGGCAATCTTAAATGAGTGGACTAGAGAGCTAATATGGGACGTGCACACGGAATTGTGCAGATGGACTAGAAGGAGGCTACGTTTTCACATATTACTATTTCGGCTTACTATTGCTATTATTCCACCGTGCAGCACTATGAATTTATCGGTGCTTTATTTTATTTAGAGATGGTACATTTGGGTTTATTATGATGCATAAAATTTGTGATCTATGTATATAGCTGTGATAAACTTGTGCACTCTAATTATGTGGTTCATTCAATTATTACTATCTTGCTTATTTTACTAGGATGATTACTATACTTTATTCGATGTGCTATGAGATAAACAATAGGTTCTGGTTTGTTACTTTACCACTTGACAATCGCACTACATCTAGTGGGTACCATTACGTTGCACTATACAGGACATATATTGGGTATCGAAGGTGTAGGGCGGTCGTCACACTTGGTATCGGAGCCTAGGTTAAGTGATTTTGGATTAGGTTGCATAGATAACCTAAGGTATACAGGGATCTATTAGAGATAGAGAAGAAGTTATTACTCTAGAATGTGTGTATAAGAGAATGTACTTGTTATATTTTGATTTTAAAAACAATTTGCCGGTATGTATAGTATATAAGTTGCATTGCATACACAAGTATCATTATTGCAGTTTTTCCTTTGGGAGACCGATCATTCTAATTATAGATTAATAAAGAGCCAACAAATGGCAATTGATACTAGGAACTCCATCTCTTGATTAGAAGAAGGGGCAGATTTAGGGGCGCCTAACCCGGATAAGAAATTCAAGCATATATTCAGAGGGACTGTCCTAGGCCATTGAAGAAGAAGTGGATGGTGAAAGCATATGCAGTCAACATTGTTCCATCTCTGTCGAACACTCCATCGATGAAGGAGAAGCGAAGGGCATTACTATTTAATGTACGATTTCTATTTGTGGTGTTTCCATACATGTTTTATTCAATATGGAGGCTTCACATTCCTTCATATATAGTAAACCGGTAGATACACCTTGTGAACAGACCTTTTACTATTTCAAACCCAGAAGGAGGTTTGACTAGTTTGAGTATGATTTTTGATGATGTAGTCCTATCGAGTCATGAATGTGCTTTTGTTTGCGATTACTTTGTAGTTAGTTTTGTGCGGTTGGTATTATTTTAGGGATGGACTAGCTAAAAAAGTATGGAGTAGTGGTGGACTGAGAGAGGTTATTGGCGATGGTAAGGACTGATCATGGGCTTAAATTAGAGTTAGGATGCCTAACAGACGATGAGATGATGGTTAGCTTTCTGTATTTCTCGAGATTCCGCATGAGGAGTTGCCATCAGTGCTTATAGCTAGGGAGTATCCGGATGTATTTAAGGTTGTTATCGGATTACCGTCACACTGGGCGATATAATTCCGTAACATATTTGGTGAAGGATGCCAGACCGGTAGTTATGCCTTTGAGGCATATTGCATTTAAAGAGTAAAGGGAACTTTAGGTGCAAGTGAATGACCTATTGAGGAGAGGGTTCATTTGCAAGAGTATATATGAGTGGGGAGAACCTATAGTATTCGTCATTAAAACGGATGGCTCTTTCAGGTTGTGTTTAGATTACCATGAGCTGAATAACGCGACGAAGAAGAACAAGTGTCCACTTCCACATATTGATGGCTTGTTCGATCAGCTCCATGGTGCGAAGGTATTTTCTCAATTGGACTAAGCGATGGGGTTTCACTATTTGAGGGTGGCTAGAGAGAGTGTGTCGATTTGTGATGACTGCCCTACACCTTAGGTACCCAATATACTTGTATAGTGCGCTATGGAGATACTTGGCCAATGCATGATGGTAGGCAGGGGTGTAAAGTAATGAAAATCCAAACATATAACCCATAGAACATCTCATAGTGCACAGACAAAATATAATATATTAACATAGATATAAAATGGGCGAGACAATGATATAATCAAATGAACTATAAATAAGAACATCAGAGTGCAATAGATCTAGGTATTCCTTAGGTCGAACCACTTTTCATGCCTAGCCACTGAATGTCAACACTACCGGGCATCATTTGTTATCCAATATTTCACCACGCTGACCTCAAGCAAAGCCCAAGAAAACCTCCTATTGGCCCCAAAAGCAACTCCAAGCATCACCGGGCAGAAATCTAGTAGTAGGTCAAATTTCCAATTTCGCAAGGATTTCACCGCTATGCTCCATTCTTTGACCCACGTGCATTCCCCACACATCGATTCAACTCCCAACATCTTATAGTCTATCAGTTGAAATCTGATTTCACGGTCCCTACCTCTAATTTGCTTTGATGAGCATTTTCAATCATTCAAGCATACACACAAACATCACACATGCATCAAACAACGTTCAACCATGCAAATCCCAGAATCAAACATTGCAACCATCATACCATGTATCTACAACATAGCATAACATATATCAAGGCAACCACACATCCAAATAACATGTTTTGAACACTAAAAATCAATTTATTTGCATTTTTACTATAGATAAGGTTTTAAAACAACATTAACACGTAATTTTGACTTTAAAAATGAATCCAAAATATGTTAAAACCTATAGATACATATATAACAAGGGGAGGGATGATAAATCACAAACCAAACCTTTCGAAATCTAAGATTTGCATGCAAATCGAGGCAAATCCAAAAATGAACATCAAAAGCCTAATTTTTCTTGCCCGAAAATGTAGATTTAAAGATCTTTAACAAATCCTCATGCTAATCTACCCTTAATCTATAATTTATACTTAATTTGGAGAAGAAAAGAGAAGGATTTGGGTGAAGAATGAGTTAATGGAGGCTTAGATCAATTTGGGAGATGGCAGAAATAATTTGAGGATGTTTATTTTAGATCATATTACCCATAAACCTAAAATGAGTTGTTAGACCTCTCTCCAATCTTACTAGTTAATCACTAAGCTGATCCAAAAATTGCCAAACTTCAAACAACCATATCTCCTAGCCAGAAAGCCCAAATCGATGCTATGACCATTTATGGAAAGGGAAAGCATCACATCTTTCCCATGAAAGTGGTCTCGGGTGCTAATTCGGCTTCTATCAAAAGTTATAACCATTGCAGTTTTTAAGGATAAAATAATCCGATAAATTTTCTTAGTGTCAAATATATCGCTACTCAACATCTCTCAAGGTTATAGTATCATACAACCTAATACGAATTTAAAAATAATATTTTACGACCCTCTAATACGTGAACTACGGGTCATTACACTTCCCCCTTTAGGAATTTCATCCCCGAAATCCCTAACACAAACAAGGTGAAATTAAGCATAGCTATCCTGCATGCCTAATATCCATACGCAAACATATCAAACATGTACGCAGAAGTAGGAAATTATATCTATGCCTACCCTAGCATGCAGGGTACTAAACTACCGAATATGACATCAACAGTGAAAGTAAATGCGACAAACATAATGTCTCACCAAGTAAAGAGCTCCGGTTAAGCGGTCTGCCTGCTCTCCTCGGTCTCCCAGGTATAATCGCTTTCACTATCACTTCATTGAACCATCACTAGCTCTACCATCTTCCTCCTAAACTGCTTCTTATCACATCCGACGATACAAATAGGCCTACGAGGCCTCAAAATTTACAGTTTAGTTTCGATATCATCAAGCTAATCTGATTCAACTATCACGCCCGAGCCATGCATAAACTTCTGCAAGTGAGAGACGTGGAACACGTTGTGCACGCCTGCCATCTTCTGAGGCAAGCCGACTCTATAAGCCGGGTTATGAATCCTCTCAAGTATTAGAAAAGGATCAATGAATCTCGGTGCCAAATTCCCCTTGGCATCGAATCAAATAACATTCTTCAACAGAGAGATCTTGACAAACACCATATCATCAATAGATAATTCTAAGTCACATCTTCTCCTATCAGCATAGCTCTTTTGACTATCATGAGTAGCTTTCATTCATTATCAAATGATCTCGATCTTCTCTGAAGTTTCTTTAATCATATCTGGTCTAAGTATCAGTTTCTTGGTTGCTTCCCACCAACATGAAGGAGTGTTGCATGGTTGGCCATATAATGCCTCAAATGGGTCATACCGATGCTAGAATGATAACTGTTGTTGTATGCAAACTTTACTAAGTGCAAATAATAATCCCACGAGCCATCGAAATCGAGAATGCAAGCTCGTAAGAGATCCTCCAAGATATGATTCACCCTCTCGGTATGCCCATCAGTTTGTGGGTATAAGCTATACTAAGATGCAGCTCCATCCCTAATGCCTTTTGTAAGCTCTTCCAAAACCCACTAGTGAACAAAGGGTTTTGGTCACTCACAATGCTCTTCGATACACCATGGAATCGCATAACCCACTTCACATACAACTCGCCCAATTTGGATGTTGTTCTATTAGAGTTGACGGGTATGAATCTGGCAGTCTTCGTCAATCTATCGACCATGACCCAAATGTTATCATACTCTCCTCTAGTCCTCGGCAATCCATTAATGAAGTCCATCGAAACTTGTTTAAATTTCCACTCATAAATTTTGAGCGGTTGCAGCAAACCACTCAGCTTCTTCTGCTCTGCCTTTACCAACTAATAGTTTATGTACTTGGAGATGAATGCCTCCAATGTCCATCTTCATCCTTTTGCAACAAAATGACTGCTTCATATCATGGTAAATTTTATTGCCGTCAAGATGTATAGTCAACCTTAAGTGATGGCACTCTCATAGCACCTTATTCCTCAACCCATCGACATCAGGAACAAACAATCTCCCATTCTTATGGAGCCAACCATCATGGTCGAGCTTGTACTACTTCATCTTCTCAAACTCTACTCCTTTCACCATCTTTTTCATGATCTCCACTAGTGTAGACTCTCGCCTTTGACTAGTACCTGGTCGTTCAATCAAAGTAGGTCTGATCGTCAAGCTAGCCAACACTTTCAGCTCTAGCTCACACCAAGGTCTGAAATCATAGCCAAAGATAAACTCCAACCGGTTCCACTCTAGGAACATCGCTCCCAAGCTGGCATGACTCCTAATCAAAGCATCAGCAACTGCATTTCCCTTAGCAAAGATATAGGAAATGTAAAATTTGTAGAAGGCTAGGAACTCTAACCATCGCTGCAGATAAAGGTTAAGATCCATTAGCAAGAAGAGATACTTCAACTATTTGTGGTCCATATACAACTTGAACCTCTCCTCAAGCGAATAATGACACCATATCTTCAAAGTGAATATTTTTGCCACAAAGTCCAAATTATGAGTTACATACTTCCTCTCGTGCGATTTCAACTATCGACTAGCATAGGCGACAATATCCTCTACATCAACATCACACCTAGTCTAGTAACCCAGGCGTCTATGTATAATATCAGCTCCTCATTCCCACTTGGAATGACTAACATCGGTGTGCTCATCAACCTCTCCTTCAAACTCACGAACACATGCTCCCACCTCGCATCCCAAATAAATGTTTGATTCTTCTTCGTTAAGTTGGTTAATGACGCTGCTACCTTAGAGAAGTCCTTGATAAAACGTCTTTAGTATCCTGCCAATCCAAGTAACTTCTCACGTCTATAGTGGTCTTGGATCGATCCTAGTTTTGTACCGTTGCCACCATCATAGGATCTATAGCAATACCATGCTCATAAATCAACATGACCCAAAAATCGCACTTCCTTCCTCCAAAAGTGACACTTCGAAAACTTCACCTTCGATCGATGCTTCGTTAACACCTTAAGCACCATCCTCAAATGCTTCTTGTGTTCTTCCTCCATCTTCGAATAAACAAGGATATCATCCACGAAGATAAGTACAAACTTATTTAGCTGGTACCTGAAAACACTGTTCATAAGATCAGCAACATATGCTAATGCATTGGTTAGCCCGTTTGGCATAACCAACCACTAATAAAATCCAAACGGTGCATGAAATGCTATGATCGACACACTCTCCTTCATCACTCTCAGTTGATGAAATCCCTTCGCAAGCTCCAACTAAGAGAACACACTAGCACCATGAAGCTGATTGAACAAGTCATCAATATGTAGGAGTGGATACTTGTTCTTCCTTGTCACCTTATTCAGCTCACGGTAATCTACACATAATCTCAAAGAGTCGTCCACGTTAGTGAAGAAAACTACAAGTGCTCCCCATTCAGATATACTCCGTTGAATGAACCATCATCGCAATAGGTCATTCACTTACACCTCTAATTCTTTCTGCTCTTTTAGCGCCATACGCCTAAATGGCATAACAATGGGTCTGACATCCTTCATCATATATATACGAAATTCGATCTCCCTATATGGTGATAATTCGGTCACCTCTTCGAATATGTTCAGATACTCCTTCGCTATAGGCATGGATGACAATTCTTCATGCGAGATCTCGAGGGAGTACAGTAAGCTAACCATCACCTTATCGTCAGTTATGCAGCCTATCACTAACCTATGCCCATCATCCATCCCTATCATCATCAACGGCCTCTCACAATCCACCACTACTTCATACTTCTGCAGCTAGTCCATCCCCAGAATAACACCGAACCCCACGAAACCCAAAACAAAGCAATCACAAACAAATAAACATCCATGACTCGATAAGGCTAAGTCTCAACAAACCATGCAAAGGCTAGTCAATCCTCTAACTGGGTTTGTAACAATCAAAGGTCGGTCAAATGTGTCGGGTTTCAATCCCATTCTATCTACCAAATCACTAGGTATGAAGGAATGTGGAGCCCTAGTATCGAATAAAACACGTACAGGTGTATCAGTAATAGAAAGCATACACTGTATGATGATGCTCTTCCCCTTCCACTTCGCTGATTATGCATTCGACGAAGCTGGAATAACGTTCAAAGCGTAAGAAGACATAACCTGCTTATTTCTTAGTGTTGATGGACAATCCTTCTCGATATGCCCTGGCTTGTTGCAGTTGTAACACTTCTTGCCTTCTGTAAGACAATCTCTAATAAGATGGCCCTTCTCCCCTATAATTATAACAAGTAGGCTCCCGCTTGCCCTTCTTCTAACCACCTTGATTTGCAGCTGCTTCCCCTTATTATTGTTGTTGTTCCACTTCTTCTTATCTCCCCCACCAGCTTGCAGCTTTGGCTCATCCTTGGGAGAAATAACATCTTTGGCTTATGATATAGACTCTTATGTTGAAGAGCCTTCTCCACTATCCTCTCAAACGACTCATTAATATGTCCCACTAGCTTTTCTCCAAGAAAATTGTCCAAGCCCATATCATTCTTCCTGGGTAAATTATCGATAAAAGATAGACCAAACTTCGACAGCATGTCAAACTTGGCTATGTACTTCGATACAGACATATCCCCCTATCTCAAGTTAGCAAACTTTTAAAAGAGCATCTACTTTTGAGCGGTTGGTATATACTTCTCTTCAAACCTCACCTTAAACTATTCCTTAGTAATATGATCCTCAGGAGTAGTAATATTGATGGCGTTCCACCACTCCATAGCTCATCCCTGAAGCTTTCTAGACACCAGCTACCTCTTCATCACCTCCTCTAACTCTATATCCTTAAAAATGAGTTCAAAAGTATCTAACCAGTCATGCATTTCGATGGCTGATTCTGTTCCGAGGAACGGTTTGCTTCCCATAGCAGAGTAATCCTCGTTTAGTTTGGCAAAGTCGGTCCTCGATGCTTGTGTAGGAGCACCACCACCAATAGCCATAGCAGGAGCAACTTTGGTGTTTTGAACCATGTTTCGCACCATCTCAGTGAACATCTGCTGCAAGTTGGGGTTAGCAACACCCAATTCTGCCCCCTTCCTCAACTCCAAAAATGGAGTTCCAAGTGGCATTCCTCGTTAGCCGGCTCATTCTTACAAGCTGTAATAAGAATGATCAGTCTCTCTAAAAGGAATAGGTGGTGTCTGTGAATAAAATGCGATTTATATTGTGACAACCCGCACCTTAATGTATTTGACTTTTCTCTAAATCAAAAAACCAAGTCCACCAAAGTATGGATCATTGGTTTTGGTATTTTACTAATAAACAAATGCATATCAAAGCACTATCCATATAAACTCACAGCAAAATAGTAAAGTATAATAAAACATATAGCTACTAACCAAGGTTGACACCTCTAATATCTAGTGTCCTTGTCAGTGTCGAGCATGCATAAGGAAATCTGTCCTTCCACCATTCCCGCATTGCATCAGTACCTGTCCCTCTAAAGCTATCTTATGGGTTGTAATGAGGAGAGGGTCAGAACAACGTTCTGGTGACTAATAAATTAAGCACATTATATATGACACTAGTTTATGCTGATTGTCTTCCATTACATGTTATGTCTTTTATTTTACTTAGTCGTCTCAACTACACATGCGCGTTCAATATGCCCCATCTACTCGAAGTAGAGAATAACTACATACATATGTGTGTGTATAAGTACCACAGTCCTATTTTGGAACAAGATACCATCCTCGCTAGTACCCACAAACCACCACCTCATCAGGATCCATCGCCATTGCAGTATCACGTTCTCTTTGCTCGTGCATACCAAGGAACCCTCATAGTGCCTAATAATGACATCACAATAGTTTAGTTGTATTATATTTCATATTTGAAAGACTCCATCAAAGGGTTATCTAGCCTTTCCTACTATCACAAACAAACTAGCAAACAACTGTGAGGTAGTGCATGTTCTTAAAAGAATCCACACTAATAGGAGGAATAGTCCGTTTAAGCGTAACCCCCCGTCTTTCCACCGACCGCTCAGGACTGATGATGTTCTCGACCTATGAAGCAGCTCCTACTCCTGAATATGGTACCAATCACACTATCATAGCACTGAGTTAGATTACCTAACGCAATCTAGGAAATACCCCTTGTTACTTAGTACCCTCTAAATAGTTGAAGCAGACTCTACTTGTCCTTTAACACTTTGACCTGAGGTGAACATCCTACTTGTATTCCGTTCACCTATACATGAACATATAATCCCACGGGTACTATGGGTAGTTATATCTCACATCAGTATAATATATACACCACCGTTGGTAGCCCCTTTATATGTGTAGACCTCTGTTGTATAATGGTACTGACCTTGCATTCGAACATATTTTAATGACTAAGTCATTTCTAATTAATCAAAGTTATTAAGTAGATTCAACGATTCACACCTGTCATAAACGCATGCTTAAGGCTATGATATATATATATATATATAAACTGATACAGTACAAATTGTTGGTTTTGGTATCTTGTAGATAAACAAATGCATATTAGAGCACTGCCGATATAAACTGACGATGGAATAGTAAAGTATAATAAAACATATAGCCAATAACCAAGGTTGACACCTCTAATGTCTAGTGTCCTTGTCAGTATCAAGCATGCATAAGGAAATCTGTTCTTCCACCGTTCCCGCCTTGCACCAGTACTTGTCTCTCTAAAGCTATCCTATGGGTTGTAATGAGGAGGGAGTCAAAACAACGTTCTGATGACTAGTATATTACACACTTTATACATGACACTAGTTTATACTAATTGCCTTCCATTACATGTTATATCTTTTATTTTACTTGGTCGTCTTGACTCCACATAAGTATACGATATGCTTCATCTACTTAAAGTAGAGAATAACTACATACATGTGTGTATACACACATACGCGCGCGCACACCACAGTCCCCATTTGGACCAAGATACAATCCCCACTAGCAGACATGTGTACAACCATGCTAAGAATGTATGATGGAATTTCATGAAGTGGAGAATATAGATGATGGATTTCCATTGCACAGTGTCATAAGTTTTTTGAATGTCAAATTTCATAACACATCTTGGAGAGATTTGCTGCCTATTATAACCTCTCATTAACTCGGTTGACAACGAATGTTATCAATAATGTCCCTACCAGGCAGAAAAGCATTTGGTTAGAAGATATGACAGGAGCAAGAGCATGTTTCAACCTAGTAGCTAGAATTTTTGCTATACATTTGTAAATGACATTACAACATGCAATTGGTCTAAATTGAGAAACAAAATCAGGTTGATATACTTTTGGAATAAGAGTATTTCAACTTTTATTTTAAATTCTTTTATATGGGGTCGGACAGAGTGGATTTTTATTTGTACCTTCTTCTGGACTTTTCTTCTTTTCTACTTACTTACTGATTTATCTTCTCCTAAAGTATTATAAATCCAGCTATCATCTTGGAGTGATTACTACACACCTTCCTTCAGGAACTAGCTCAACCCTTACTTCCGAATATCTACAACATATAGAGATTCTTACTTTCCCGTTTTTCTGGACCTACGGTATATCATCAATCGATAATCCTACGGGTCTCTATAACTATAGAGCAATTTGTGATCTACAAGGGAGTCAAGTACCATCCAGCTTCAGGGATCCTTCCTTATGTTGCAGACATGCTCTTCTTAAATCAACACCTTCCAATATGATCTATTTCCCATGGGGTAATCGGATAGGTATATATCTTTAACTTCATCTATTATTCCAACTTATAGTCACATTATCCATCTTTTCAAAATATGTTTGCAACTACTTCTATATACAGAATTTGTAGAGTTTGACATATATTATATATAATCATAGGTGAAAACACAAATATGTTCACTCAACATATCTTAATTCTAAAAATTGACTAACCTAAGCTCTGATACCAAATGTTACAACCCGCATAATAATGGACCTAAATTTTTGCTAAATCGAAGACCCAAGTCCATCATAGTATGGATTGTTGGTTTTGGTATCCTACAGATAAACAAATGCATATCAGAGCACTGCCGATATAAAATGATAGCGGAATAGTAAAGTATAATAAAACATATAGTCAATGACCAAGGTTGACTCCTCTAATGTCTAGTGTCCTTGTTAGTATCGAGCATGCATAAGGAAATCCGTCCTTCCACCGTTCCCGCCTTGCACCAGTACTTGTCCCTTTAAAGCTATCCTATGGGTTGTAATGAGGAGGGAGTCAAAACATTGTTCTGATGACTGGTATATTACACACTTTATACGTGACACTAGTTTATACTAATTGCCTTCCATTACATGTTATATCTTTTATTTTACTTGGTCGTCTTGACTCCACGTATGTGTACGATATGCTTCATTTACTTGAAGTAGAGAATAACTACATACGTGTGTGTATATACACACATATGAACACATACACACCATAGTCCCCATTTGGACCAAGATACCATCCCCACTAGAAGCCGTAAACCAACACCTCATTAGGATTCATCATCATCGCGGTATCACTTCCTTATCGTCTGTGCATAACAAGGAATCCTCTTAGTGCCTAATAACAGCGTCACAATAGTTTAGCCATATTCTATTTCGTATTTGAAAGACTCCATCAAAGGGTTATCCAGCCTTGCCTCCTATCACAAACAAACTAGCAAACAACTGTGAGACAGTGCTTATCCTAAAAAAAATATACACTAGTAGGAGGCATATATTAGTTTTACATTTAGACTGACATTATTTAAATTCACATTTAGACCCATAATAGTTTTACCTACTTATTTAATTACTTTACCTCCATTTCTTCACTTATTTTTTAAATTTATGACTTGTCTTTTATTGCATATATTAGTTTTACATTTAGACTAACATTATTGTCCATACTTAGAATTCTTTGATTTATACTTGGGGATTTCTACATTTTAATATATTGGAATTACATCTTTTCCAAAAGGAATTGTTAACACTATAAACTTCTATAACTTACCCAAAAGAGGATTTGTGTAACATTTGGAATTACAAGAAATTATCTTTTTGTTTTTATTATTGAAATAGAGAGTACGAAATACAGTAAACATACCTATTTTATACATCTCTTTCTTTTAAAAATATTCCTTGTTATTTCAAACGATACACTTTTATTCTTAATTATAAAACTTGATAATTCATACAAATTTACATTGCTACACATTTCATTCCAATGAATTAAAATACTACTTAAATCCCAATTCAATTTGTAATAACTTTTATTTCATATTAACTAACATATGCCATTTAAATCCACAAATTTGGAATATCTATAAGGTCTTGTTAATTTAGGGACTACAATTTACACCCTTACTTTCCAGGTTCAAGTTAATAGTTCATAGAATAAGTAGACATGGGTTTAAATTTCATTAACGCACATAATTAAGCCTGCAACTCCAAAATCATTATATTCAGGCATACAAGGAACAAATTTACAATGAAATAAATCCAATATCACATAAAAATATTTTACCTTATTAGCATTCCAAATCTCTAGATCTAAACCTTGTTATTTCTATTTTACTTTGTTTTTCTCCCTAATGGAATATATACCGCAAGCATATACATACTTATTTGAAATTTAGATCTAACAAGATTTGAGTTTAATTTAGATTAGATTTAAATTTACCTTTTCTTTGTAGAATTGATTCACTACTTATTCTTCTTCTCTTTTATTTTCCGCTATTCTCCATGTGCGTGCATGTATATATATAATACACTAATTTATAATTTCTATATTTCCTAGAATTTGTGGAGAAAAGAAAATGCCAGAGCTTTGCACTTTGATTCAAAAATTATGGGAACAAAAGGAAGGTGCTTATCCTGTATTTATAGGCGCATGAATCAATTTCATCCATTAGATTTTAGTTTATTAAATCTGGGCTCTTATGCCTAAGTTTAACCTACATCCACTTGTACACAAACAATCGCCCGCTATCGCTCTACCGGTCGACCATCATAGTAAGGGGTCGATCGGTTGTGCATTTTTGTTTTGCGTTACTTTAATTCCTTTTATATGTCATTTAATACCACTTTGGCCTGATTGATTGGCATTAATTTTGTTCCTACCTTAAGTTAATGTTAACTGTAGTTAACATCAACCAATTACATTTATTTCATAACATTTTTGTTTTAGTTTGATTAATGTTAATCTTGCTTACATGTTAAGTGTCCGCTAATGTTAATTAACATTAATTTATTACCATTTATTTCCTGATTTTCTATATGATCCATTTACTTACACTAAAAGTGTTTTGGGTTTATTGTTATCGATGTTTTTAAATGACATTTGTTTTAAACAAATTAAGTATGTTTTTGAGAATGAAATTTTTCTTAAGATTTTGTGAATATACTTATACCGATGAGAGAAGTACATGAATACTTTTTCAAGGATTGAAAGAAGTACTGATGTTTATGTATATCTTTTGTAATGGTATTTTAATACAAGTATGTACAAAGTGGTTTTAGTTAATGAAATGATTAATTAAAGAGGCTTAGTGGTTTCTTATGGGCTTAGTAATGCTTGTTTTCCATGTGAAATTAAATATCTAATTTGATTGTTTGTTTATTTGATAGTTAAATAACCGACTATCAAATCTTGGCCAGTTTTGAAACTTTCGATTGTTAGTTCGGAGAGACTAGGATCGGGTAAGCTTGTGTTATCCAAAAACCACTTCGAACAAGGACGTTTGCTACTAATCGAAGACAAATTTCTTTGAAGTGCAACGACTATTTACTACTAATCCAGATGGTGATTCTAAAAAGGATGTAGTAGAAGTAGTGTCTTCGGTTTGTTTAGTCACAGTACAATTTGCATGGATGAATGCTGGCATTGCATTGTTGTCTGGAGGGCAGTGTTATCATTCCAAAAGAGGTTTGCTAAAAGGTAAAATGTAGCCTCAAACCTCACACATGGAAATTGCTAAAACAGAGGAGATGCAACAGGACTATGTGGTTCGCTACCATTAGGGTAAGATTATCACTTATATCTTGATCTATATTTACAGATCTTGTATAATGTGACCTTGGAAATGGTTTGTCAAGTTGGCAGTTGGGATGATTATCATATTTAGTACCATCTAGGGAGGGGTAGGTCAGTTCTGTGTTGGTAAAGGTGCAATGTTTGCAGCCTCGGTACATTTATCTAGAGGTGTACTGTACGAAAGGTAGTCCCTTACCTTTTTATTGTATGGAATCTATTTTCCAATACGTACCTTACAGACATAGTTATATATTAAATATGCTATTGAATGTAATTAATGTAATCATTCCAGCTATGTTAAATATTTATTTTAAACCCGAGACACTATTATAATATCATTAGATTTTCTAATAAAATGGATTGGTTATCGAAAGGTAAAATTTGCGGCATTGTCTTACGAGTTTCCTTTATTTTTGAAAGGTTTTATAACATTACAAATCTATATGATTCATGTTTCTTATGCTGGTTTACCTGACTGATCCAGGTGTTATTTTTCTATAATGCTCGGGTCAGAGCCGAGGATATTTTTAGATTTAGTTATGGATGCTTTGGAGCTTCAGGAGATGAGTTGGATGCCTCGAAGACGTATTCTTATATTTTTATTTCTGTTATATTTCTTGTTTTGTATTTATCGGCATTTGTGAGGATAGGCTATTATAACTGTCCAGGTGATGACAGGTTAGCTTACTTTGATGGTTGTGTGCATATTAAAGTTTTCTTTTGTAAAGATCATGAATAATATATATTATATATATATTATTTGTCACAATGTGAGATTTTGTTCTGTCTTTTCTTTTCTTTCACCCCAACAATCTGTCTTTCCAATACCCGAATGCTCGGCAGGTGAATACCATTGATGTATTAGTGTTGACTTTTGAGGGTTGAGAAGGTCGGTTGTTATAGTGGTATTAGAGCTTAGGTTGAGCGAACACCTAGGCCATGCTGGGGTAGACTCATTAGAGATAGGGTAACTAGTACCCTAAAATGAGTTTGAGTGTACATATATTAGAGTTTGTATTTGCAATTGTAGGATCGATTTCACCCTAGAGGGGGGGTGAATAGGGTGATACTACTAATTATAAAAATTTAATGCGGAAGTATATAAAATAATCGCAGCACTGATAATAGCAGAATAATAGCAACACAGATAATAGTAGAATATAAAAAACAGAAATAGATAAACACATATTTACCCAGCTTCGGTAAAACCCTGCCTACGTGCTGCCCCCAAGGTTTCTACTAGAAATTAAGTAGTCAGACGCTTACACACGTAAACTTGCGACACCCACTATCGACTAACCTAACTCTACGCTCAAAACCCTACCACAACTCAGCCACTGAGTTGCGAATTCTCGAACTACACCACCGTAGTTCGTCCCCTAGTCACACGACTAGAAAATTACAAACTTTTAAAAATAAAATACAAAATAAAAATAATTTAAAACTCAAAACCCTAATTTTAAAATATTAAAGCCCAAATAATAAGTTAAAGAAGATGGCCCAAATTAAATAAAAGAGTATCCCTCTTTTGATTTTTATATCATCGGCCCTCTTTCCTTTGCTTTTAAAAAAATGGCTACTTCTTTTGTGCTCGTTCGTTCCTCTCTAAGAAATTAGTTTTCAACTTTGTTGAAGCCGCCGACTTTAATTGATTGATTGAATAAGTGATTTCGCTTTCCTTGCTTTGTCGATCGATCGTCTCTTTGATTTGCACACGGCTGCTTCTCGATCGAGTTCAATTTTGAATTGGTATGTAATTTTCCTTTTTTTGCTTGTCTGGTTAATTTTCTTGAACTCGATGATTTTAATGCCAAAGATGTAGATGGTTTATATAGGGGTGAAAACCCTAAATTTACGTTCGAATAAATTTTTGAATTCGTCTGATAATTTTTGAGCTCGGCCATTCGATTTTGCTTGAATGCTCGTGATTTCTTTAGACTAGTTCAATTTCGTATATTTTCTGATAGCTTGGTCATCACGGCTTCATGAATTAGAACTTGCTCCATTCTTTATGCTGTTGACTTCGGCCAATTTGATTTTTAATTATTTTTAATTATTTGATTCTGCCTTGGTCACCACGGCTTTGAATTTCTGGCATTTGAACTTGACTTGGGTTTGAAATCCCTTGTGACATTATTTTGGTTCGAACTGCTGCATATCATTATTCACTGTCTATTTTACATAATTGTTTGAAGTCCTATGTCCAGTAGCTTGTATTGGTTTCTGATTTTTCATACATATGTGCTATCATCTGGCTTTGACTTGTTCGACGTGTGTGTACATGCCTGTAGTACTTTCGACCTGATGCTTGAAGTTATGTGTGATATTGGTCTGCACTTTTGTATTCACTGCATAACTTAGCATTTTCTTCGGGTTGCACTGTATATTCCAGTGTGCCTCTGATCACTGTCACTGTCTGGATGTTGTAATTCACTATATTGAGTTTTGGTTTGCATCGAGTACATGTCTACATGCTTCACCGCATTCCATATTATTACTGCATATATATATGTCTGAACTTTTAAGTCTGGTGGAAGCTTTGCATTCATGACTCCACTATCTTGACTTGTGCTTGACCATATACATGTTTTGAGCCTCTGTTTCACTGGTCATTCGAGTATGCACCATGCACTGGTTGAAGCTCTTTACTGTTTGAACCGTATTCATGACTTTGCTTCATCCGATGAATTGTATCTGATCTTGAGTTACTTCGAGTTAATGCTTTGAGCTAGTTTGCATATATATACTTTTGTATTCAGTTGTATTGCATCATGTCACTTGTGTTCATTGTGTAGTCTGGTTTCTGTAGCATTGTGTCTTGAGTTGCTGTAGTGTTGCAGTCTGATATGCTATGCACTACATGTATGTATACATGTTTGTATACATATGTATATATGATGTTGTGTTCATTTTTTTGGGATTTTTGTTTCACTATGGTCTTGTAATATGTTTCAGGTTGCATAGCTTCGAGTCATGTATACTTCATGCTGTTTCACACATGTATGTTAGCTTGTGCCTGCATTGTCCTCGACATTGCCTGATTATGTATGTTGTCATTTATTTGTCTTGATTTTACTTGATGCCAGTTGAGCTGTTGTCTTAATTCATGCCTCGGTTTATCCATTTTTGGAGCCATCCCTTCTCTGTTGACATGTGCATTGCATATATATATGTACATCAATGTCTGGTCTTCGAGCCAGTTCATTAGTCTGCATATTTTGGTTCATGACTGTTTAGACTTCACTTGATATATCTATTTTACTGGTGGTTGTTTTGGTCGAGACTATGTTCTTGTTTGGTTGTATCTGAATTCTTGTGCTCGACAATTTTGTGATGTTTTTGTAGTGCGCCTGAGTTGAATCCAGCTTATAGCTCGGGCTTGACCTTGTGCTTATGTCGTGACTTTATTTTTATTGCACTTGAGTTGAATCCAGCTTTTAACTCAGGTTTGACCTTGTGCTAACCTGTCCCTGTAATTTTATCAAGTTTACATTGGTGTGCGAGACCTTGTGACATGTACAGTGATACACTGTGCATGTCACAGGTTGTTCGTGTTTGATGAATTCAAAATTAAATGATGACGAACAACCCAAATAACTGAGGCAAATAATATTTTCAGAAACACATTTTATTTTACACTGCAAAAATATTTCATTTTCAATTTTAAGGCGTCAGTGTTTACTTTTCAGATAATTCAGATGCTGGATTCAGACTGGAATAGAGTTGAAGATAAATACGAGCGAATGAGTGATATGTAGTGAGGTGAACATTGTATATGGAAAATTGTGATGTAATCAAAATTGTATTGTAATCAAAAAATTGTATATATACAGTGAGAGCTCAAATTTGTACTATTCAAAATTGTAATAAAATATTTGTTTGAATAAAATATTTGTTTGAATTTAAATTCTGTGTTATTTATATTATTCAGCAAATATTTATTTTATTATGTGAAACATAAAATAGTACAATAACAAATACATTTAAATGAATATATATATATACGTGTTTATTATCATCAAACAAAAATCATATACTAGCATATTCAATAGTAATTGTTATAAAATTATTTTATATTATGTTTTTTGGAGCTTAAGCGGGGGTTAGGTGGTCCCCTACCACTTTATTCAAAAAACATAGAGAGTTAGAGAGATACATGTTAGTCCATGTGTTGATGGTTTTGATGACAACAACCTTAGAATAAGATTATAAAATATAAATACTAACATTATAGTTTAGATATATATGTATATGCAGGATTTAACCATGTAGGTACTAAGAATGAAGACTGTACAGTATAGAGATTCAAGATATCAAGATTGAAGACTCATGAGTATCAAGAATATCAAGATTATCAAGAGTTCAAGATTTCAAGATAAGTATTGAGTCTAGAATTTTGTTAAAACTTCACAATAGCACTGAAATCTTCACTCCATTTTCTTTTGGGATGGAACCCATTTCTACCTTTTTAGTGGCTTACAAACCCACGAAAAGTAGCTTACAAACCTACGACAAGTAGCTTACAAACCCACGAACATCCTAGTTTTGTACAAGTTCTCGAGTCCTGATATGATGAGATATTCTGCAGGAAGAAGCTTGCAAAACTACTTCAAAATGATTTTCAAAACAACTTCAGAATGATTTTCAAAACTACTTTTCAAAATGTTTTAGCCTTAAAAATTATCTTTTCAAATGATTTTCAAAAAGATGTTTTAGCCTTAAAATATTCTTTGTTTTTGTTTTTAATAAACTCGTGTTTTTAAACTTCGTTTGTTTTAAACTATCTTTATACTTAGATTTAAGCATAAAATTATAGTAAAATTTTATATATATTATTCTCTATATTTATCTATGTATTTTATCTATAGTCAAGTATATTTATAAAGTTTAAAATAGTTTTAATATAAGATAAAGGTTATTTTCAAAGAAAATCAAATCATCAAAAAATGCTTTGGGATTTCGACATGCCCTAGTACCCCATGTCGACATAGTGACAGTTAGATTCAAAAGTTTGAATTTCAAAAGAAGTGTCTATTCGCCCTAACCTTTCACGAATGGACATGACTGTTGTTCTTCTATAAATAGGGGTTAGTTTCAACGAATTTTATATCAGATTTTCTGGTTTTTCACTTCTCTTCTTCTTCCACATTTTCTTATTCAAAATCCTATCATCACTCTGCCGAAATCAACATTGAATCTAACTAGATTATCTCTGGTTTGATTCTCTATCACTATCTCAACAAGATCCAAGTGCTATTCAGAGTTATAGGCTTCTTTGTAATCTATCTAGCGAGAAAAGGTGTGATTGTAGCCTTGGAAATCAATCAAGCGAGAAAAGGTGTGATTGTAGCCTTGGAAATCAATTGGGTGAACTTGTTGCCCCGGAAATCAAGTATCTCAACCCAGAGGATTGTGATTCTGGACGGTGTACCTCATAGCCTTGAAATCGAGGGTTGTAATTGTTGAATTGCTTTTTGAAGGGAAATCCGTACTTAGTTGTGCGGGACTGGATGTAGGGTAACTCCGAACCAGTATAAAATCTGGTGTGTTCTTTCCTTTACTGCATTTACTTTATTTCTGCATCTGTGTTTGTTTTTGTGATTATATATGTGTCTGAATATTACATACATTTGTGTTCAAATTAACAAAAACTCAAAAAGATTAAGTAATTTCTAATAAACACTATTCACCCCCTCTAGTGTTATTCCTAGCCTTAAGATCCGTAATCCGCATTCCTCACATTTGGTATCAGAGCAAGGTTTTCAAAAGTTTTATAATCTGATTTTTTGAAAAAGTTTTTTTTAATGGCTATGTTTAAGAAATTTGTTAATGCATGTTTAGAAATATTCAGATCATCATTGTCTCTTGAGTCTACATATAATCAATATTCAAATACAAGTTGTCTACTAAGATTGTTTGATGTGCAGGAATCATGCTTTATGGGAATTGAGGAATCAATCCAGAACAAACAAACTGTGTAGATCAAAAAGAACAAATGGATACTCGATAGTGGATGTTCTAGACACATGATTGGGAATCCAGATATGCTAAATGATATAATATACAAAGATGGAGGACTGGTTAACTTTGGAGACAATTCAAAAGGTTATGTGATCGGCATCGGCAAAGTCGGTAACTCTGAAACTCCTATTATTACTAATGTTTTGCTAGTTAAGAATCTGAAACACAATCTGCTAAGTATAAGTCAACTATGCGATAAAGGATATAAAATTAAATTTGAAAAGATAAGTGTCACATTGAAGATAATAATTCAACCATAATATTTGAGGGAATTAGGAAAAAGAATATTTATATTCTTAGTATGAAAATTTCAAATGATAACTTGTGTCTTTTAACAAATGCAAGTGACCCATGGATTTGGCATAAGAGATTTGGGCTTTTGAATTTCAAACTCTTATCTAGACTGTCAAAACATGATCTAGTAAGAGGCCTCCCTAAAATGAATTTTAAAGTAGATAGTCTATGTGATGCATGTCAATTAGGAAAACTTAGAAAAAGTTCCTTTAAATTAAAAGATTTGATTTCAACTTCAAAACCTCTTAAATTACTTCATCTTGATTTATTTGGTCCATCTCAAATTCAGTCATTAAATCACAGTAAATATGTTTTTGTAATTGTAGATGATTATTCTAGATTTACATGGACAATATTTTTGAAACATAAAAGTGATACTTTTGAATGTTTTAAGAATTTTTCAAAAAGGGTTCAAAATCAATTTTCTCAAAAAATTATAACTATCCATGGTGATCACGGTGGTGAATTTGAAAATGAAAAGTTTGAAGAATTCTATAATAAAAAGGGAATAACTCACAATTTTTCATTTCCAAGAACTCCACAACAAAACGGAGTATTAGAACGTAAAAATAGGACAATTCAAGAGTGTGCGAGAACTATGCTTTCTGATAGTAATTTACGAAAGTACTTTTGGGCAGAAGCAGTTGCTACCGCCTATTATATTTTAAATAGAATTTTAATTAGACCTTTAACTGATAAGACATCTTATGAACTTATTTACTCAAAGAAACCTAAGGTATCTTATTTTAGAATTTTTGGAAGTAAATGTTTTATTTTAAATACAAAAGATAACTTAGATAAATTTGATCCTAAATCTGACAAAGGTATCTTTATTGGATATTCTAATAGAAGTAAAGCATACAGAGTATTTAATTTAAGAACTAATACCATCGAAGAAACAATGCATGTTTCATTTGATGAAAATTTCAAAAATTTTGAAGAAATAAATGATGAAGAGAATTTAATCACTCAAAACCAAGAGTCAACTGAAACTAATAATGAATTAAATCATCCTAATAAAAGGATTAAACTTTTAAAAGATCACCCTATAGAAAATATACTTGGAGATATGCAATCTGTTGTTAAAACTAGAAACCAACTAAGTCAAATGAGTAATGTAGCTTTTATATCAACTATTGAACCCAAAAATCCAGAAGAAGCATCAACTGATGATTCATGGATTTTGGCTATGCAAGAAGAATTAAATCAATTCAGTAGAAATGATGTTTGGGAACTTGTTCCTAGACCTGAAAATAAAACAATAATTGGAACTAAATGGGTTTATAAAAATAAAATGAATGAACAAGGAGAGGTTGTTAGAAATAAAGCCCGATTAGTCGCTCAAGATTATTGTCAAGAAGAAGGAATAGATTTTGATGAAACCTTTGCCCCCGTAGCAAGATTAGAAGCCATTAGGATTCTACTTGCTTTCGCAAATCATAATAATTTCAAATTATTTCAAATGGATGTTAAAAGTACATTTTTAAATGGTTTTGTAAATAAAGAAGTATTTGTTAAACAACCACCACTTTTTGAAAATGATAAATTTCTAAATCATGTTTACAAACTTAAGAAAGCTCTATATGGTCTAAAGCAAGCTCCTAGAGCCTGGTATGATAGACTAAGATCTTACTTGTTACAATCAAATTTTGAAATAGGTAAAGTAGATAATACTCTTTTTATTAAAAGAAATAAAAATGATATTCAACTAGTACAAGTCTATGTAGATGATATCATTTTTGGATCAACTAATTTTGAAATGAATAAAGAATTTTCTGAAATAATGACAAAAGAGTTTGAGATGAGTCATATGGGTGAATTAAACTTCTTTTTAGGATTACAAATAAAACAATTAGATAATGGTATCTTTATTAGTCAAGAAAAATATGCTAAAGACCTAGTTAGTAAATTTGGTTTGACTACTGCGAGTGGAAAACCCACTCCCATGGCAACCAATGAGTACCTTAGTAAAGAATATCTCTCGAAAGATGTAGATCAAAAATTATATAGAGGAATGATTGGATCACTACTCTATATCACTGCGAGTAGACCTGATATCATTCATAGTGTCTGTCTCTGTGCAAGGTATCAATCCCAACCTAAAGAAACTCACTTAAAAGCTGTAAAACGTATTATAAGATATGTTAAACACACCTTTGATTATGGCTTATTTTATCCTAAAAATGATTCGTTTGACTTAATATCTTACTGTGATGCTGATTATGCTGGTTGTAAATCAGACCGAAAAAGTACAAGTGGAACTTGTCACTTTTTAGGGCATTCTCTGATTTCCTTGTTTAGTAAAAAGCAAAACACAGTTTCTCTATCAACAACTGAAGCAGAGTATATTTCTGCTGCTTTGGCTTGTTCTCAAGTAATATATATGCAACAAACTTTAAAAGATTTTGGTTTAAATATCTCAAAATCACCAATTTATTGTGATAATACTAGTGTAATAAATTTATCCAAAAATACTACTCAACATGCTCGAACTAAACATATTAATATCAGACACCATTTTCTCAGAGATAATATAAGAAGAGAAGTAATTACTCTCGACTATATCAATTCTGAAAATCAAATTGCTGATATCTTAACAAAGCCCTTAAATGAATCTACATTTATTTGTTCATTAACTGAAATATAAAATATAAATAACAAAGTATAATTAAAAATTAAATGAAAATAAATCAAATAGTAAAAATATTGAGAACCATGTCGACATCCCCCCTATACCCATGTCGACATATAACATTTTTAAATTTTAATTTTTTTTCCCACCAAAATTCAAATAAGTGGTTATAAATTTCTCCTATTTCAAAATTTTCTTCATTCTCTCTGTTCTCTTTATGTTCTATCTTCTGAGATCAATTTATCAATGGCCTCCTCTTCCAAATCAAACTTAAAATCAACTTTTTTATTCCCATCGCCTACTTCTGGTCCGTTTCAACAATCAATGCTCGCTCATGTAACGAAAATGGAGGATTCTCTGAAAGATACCCTTCAGTTAATGACTGAAATCCAAGTGATGCAACTTCGAATGGCCAAAGAACAAGAGAGGCAAGGCAAAATCCTTAGGAATTTGCCAAAATTTCTTATGGATAATCATGCTAACCCAATCTTGATTGACGAGGACTCTTCAGGAGATCTTGAACAAGAGGAAAGTGAAGAAGAAGAAGAAGAACCAATGGAAGAAGAGCATGCAGAAGACAACGACAAAGTCGTTTGCGTTGGCGAAGTGTGCTTTGACAAAGATGGAAATCTTGTCGAACAACGTGGAAATGTCTGTTTCCACTATCCAAATTGTTCGGTTCATAGATCTCCTATGTTCAAAGACACACATTAGTTTCTTCTCTTTCTTTTCTATTTGTTGTTTGTTTTTTTTACGATCTCTACGAAAATGTAAATATAAACAAATATATAATTAATAAATAATGTGTGTTCTTATATATGTTCTATTAAAAGTATTATTATATAGATTCTTAGTTAGGAGAGTTTGTAATTTAGGACTAAGTTTTAGGTTTACAAGTAAGTATTGATGATAACACTATCATCATATAGGATATTAGACTAAGAGTTATAAAGTTTGGAGTTAGTTTGTTTTTGTTGATGACAAAGGGGGAGAAATATAAAATAGGGTAGTTAGGCATAGATTAAGGGGGAGTTATTAGATTTAGGGGGAGTTATTAGGATAGAAGTAATATTTTATAAACAAAGGTTGTCATCATCAAAAAAGGGGAGATTGTTAGTCCATGAGTTGATGGTTTTGATGACAACAACCTTAGAATAAGATTATAAAATATAAATACTACCATTATAGTTTAGATATATATGTATATGCAGGATTTAACCATGCAGGTACTAAGAATGAAGACTGTACAGTATAGAGATTCAAGATATCAAGATTTAAGACTCATGAGTATCAAGAATACCAAGAATATCAAGATTATCAAGAGTTCAAGACTTCAAGATAAGTATTGAGTCTAGAATTTTGTTAAAACTTCACAATAGCACTGAAATCTTCACTCCATTTTTCTTTTGAGATGGAACCCATTTCTACCTTTTTAGTGGCTTACAAACCCACAACAAGTAGCTTACAAACCTACGACAAGTGGCTTACAAACCCACGAACATCCTGGTTTTGTACAAGTTCTCGAGTCCTGATATGATGAGATATTCTGCAGGAAGAAGCTTGCAAAACTACTTCAAAATGATTTTCAAAACTACTTCAGAATGATTTTCAAAACTACTTTTCAAAATGTTTTAGCAATAAAATTATCTTTTCAAATGATTTTCAAAAAGATGTTTTAGCCTTAAAATATTCTTTGTTTTTGTTTTTAATAAACTCGTGTTTTTAAACTTCGTTTGTTTTAAACTATCTTTATACTTAGATTTAAACATAAAATTATAGTAAAATTATATATATATATATATTATTCTCTATATTTATCTATGTATTTTATCTATAGTCAAGTATATTTATAAAGTTTAAAATAGTTTTAATATAAGATAAAGGTTATTTTCAAAGAAAATCAAATCATCAAAAAATGCTTTGGGATGTCGACATGCCCTAGTACCCCATGTCGACATAGTGACAGTTAGATTCAAAAGTTTGAATTTCAAAAGAAGTGTCTATTCGCCATAACCTTTCACGAATGGACATGAATGTTGTTCTTCTATAAATAGGGGTTAGTTTCAACGAATTTTATATCAGATTTTCTGGTTTTTCACTTCTCTTCTTCTTCCACATTTTCTTATTCAAAATCCTATCATCACTCTGCCGAAATCAACATTAAATCTAACTAGATTATCTCTGGTTTGATTCTCTATCACTATCTCAACAAGATCCAAGTGCTATTCAGAGTTATAGGCTTCTTTGTAATCTATCTAGCGAGAAAAGGTGTGATTGTAGCCTTGGAAATCAATCAAGCGAGAAAAGGTGTGATTGTAGCCTTGGAAATCAATTGGGTGAACTTGCTGCCCCGGAAATCAAGTATCTCTACCCAGAGAATTGTGATTCTGGAGGGTGTACCTCGTAGCCTTGAAACTGAGGGTTGTAATTGTTGAATTTCTTTTTGAAAGGAAATCCGTGATTAGTTGTGCGGGACTGGATGTAGGGTAACTCCAAACTAGTATAAAATCCTGTGTGTTCTTTCCTTTACTGCATTTACTTTATTTTTGCATCTGTGTTTGTTTCTGTGATTATATCTGTGTCTGAATATTACATACATTTGTGTTCAAATTAACATAAACTCAAAAAGATTTAGTAATTTCTTATAAACACTATTCACCCCCCCCTCTAGTGTTATTCCTAGCCTTAAGATCCGTAATCTGCATTCCTCACAATACAAACCAGGAAAAAAATAGAAAAAAACATACAAAAACAACAAACAAAAAACCTAGAAAATAAAGACATCAGAAGGAAAAAAGACAAACAAGATGAAATGTTGATCTCAAACATCAGGATTAAGAGCAAGTTAAATCTCAAGTAGGAGATAGAGCAACGAATATCATTTACCACAGCATGGAAAAGTTGCTCAGTAGGAGAAGATTTATGATCGAACACCCTAAGATTTCTCTCACGCCATATAAAATTAATAACTTTGCGAAGGATAAGAAGAAGCATACGATCCTTGTAAGTTTTCCTTCGAGTGCTCATGAAGATCCAGTGCCATTGAGTGGTTAAAGAGCTTATGCCAACAACATAGCCATACACAGTAAGGATACGTACCCAAAGCTTCTAAACAAAAACACATTCAACGAAAAGACGTTCTCTAGTCTCAAGGTGAAAACTGTAGAAATTGCAATTACCATCAATACTAAGGCCACGTGCAATCAATTTTAGTTTGGTAAGGCAAGCGTCATGAATAACCTTCCACATGACTAAGTTGTCCTTATGGCTCCCAATTCGATTCCAAATGCGCTTGTGCCATGGGTCCTTATGAGGATGTAAGTTGTTGATGAGGAACTTGTATACCATAGAAATGGTATGTGGCTTAAGAGAGCCCCCCCAGGCAACATCAGGTTTAAAAGTTCTATGTTGATTAGCAATAACGATAGACCAAATTGTCCTGATTTCCTGATCACTACAGTATTGAAGAATGGTAGTTCCATTGTGTAAATAATTTTTTGCAAGTGCATTGTCCGGGATGCCAGTGCTAGCTTTCTGATTGTATGTTAGTAAGTGGTTAAAGATGATACCAATCTTCACCCAAGGAGTGTGCCAGAATTTATGGTTGCTTAGAGGAGTGACTTTGAATGTGACCATGGGCAGTAAGTCATTTTGAGTTTGAGAAGAGTTGTAAGGGTCCAACTAGATGAGCAGTTGATGTCCATGGTCCAAACGTTTCTGCCTTTGATCTGATAATTCAACATCCAGGATGCCCATAGTGAGTGATCGGGTATTAAAAGGTTATTAAAATGCCTGGAGGTTGTAGCTTTGTTCCAAAGTAATAGGTTGAGAATTCCCAAACCACCAGCAGATTTTGGCCTGTTTATTTTATGGTAACTGTAAGGAATAGGTTTTCTTGAAAAACAATCACCATGCCATAAGAAGTGATTGAATGCCTTGTTTATCATGGACATGAGCTTCTTTGGGAGAATGAAAGTTCTGGAGATGTATGACACCATGGCAACAACAATAGAATTTATTACAGTTAAGCGGCCAGCTTGAGAGAGGAGTTGAGTAGGCCATTTATTCAGTTTGCAAGTGATGGACTCAAAAAGTGGCAAGCAATGATTGGTAAAGAGCTTAGTAGTGGTGAGTGGTATGCCAAGGTAAACAATGTTATTTGGCATATATTGGAGTTCAGATAGTTGAGTGATGTTAAGGGAGTTGTGAGCAGAAAGGCAACCAATAAGTATATGCGATTTATCATGGTTCACAGCAAGGCCAGTAGCACACTTAAGGATATGTAAACTAGTCTTAATAGAAGCAATTGAGCCCTGGTCAGGCTTGGAGAAGATGATCAAGTCATTAGCAAACATGAGGGAAACTATTGTGGGCACTTTGCATTTTGGATGGAGCTTGATGGATTTATCTTGGACTTTTTGCAGTAGAAGCTGGTTATAGTACTCCATCACAATAATGAAAAGGTAGGTGGATATTGGATCTCCTTGTCTCACACCATGACTTTAGCCAAAATAGCCGAGGGAATTTCCATCAAGTAAGATGGAGAACTTAGCAGTGGAGATGCACGAATAAACCAAGTAATATAAAAGGGTAGGGATCTTCATTTGAATAATATAGCAAGTATGGAGTTCCAATTTAAGGAGTCAAAAGCCTTTAGAATGTCAAGTTTCATCATACATCTTGGGGAAATGTACTTAGAGTTATATCCCTTGATTAATTCATGGGTAAGCAAGATATTGTTAATGATACTTCTTTGAGGAAGGAAGGCAGTTTGGTTGGGTGATATGACATGCATGAGAATAGGCTTTAGTCTAACAGTAAGAATTTTTGTGACGGTTTTGTAGATAACAGTGCAACATGAAATTGTCCGGAAGTGTGTAACATGATCTGGGTTGATGATTTTGGGTATGAGAGCAATATGGGTAGCATTGACTCCACCAAGGAGAATGCCAGTTTTGAAAAAATGTTGTATAGCCTTGTAGAAAACTACTTTTATAGTATTCCAGCATTTTTGGAAGAAGTGAGCATTGAAACCTTCAGGTCCACCTGCACTAGTTGCCTTGAGACTAAAAACTGCTTCCTTGATCTCATTATCACTAACAAATGTGATCAAGGAGGCTTGTTCTATAGGTGTGATATTTGGGATGGGTGTGTTTTGAATAAGAGAAAGATTTAAATCTTCATGAATGCTGGAATTAAAACTGTTTGAAAAATATTGAAGGAAGGAATCATTAATTTGTTGCTGTTGTGTATGCTTGTTGCCATGCATGTCAGTAATAACATGGATTTTGCTTTTAGCATTTTTGATTTTCAATGAGTTATGAAAGAAAGCAGTATTTTGGTCACCTAATAAAAAAAAATCCATACCAAGAGTTTATGCTTTATCATGTTATTTTCTTCAATAATGGCGTTGTTGAAATCATCACATATAGAGTGCTTGAGGAGGGAGAGGTTCACATCATCAGGATTAGAGAGCATATCCTTCTGAACGCTTTGTAACAACCCGGGATTTGTATTACCAATTAATAAATAAAAGTTAGGATTTTTATTTATTTCAATGAAGCATAAAAGGATTTGGAATAACAAAAATTTTATTTGAAAAAGGCTATTTTAATTAAATGGGAAATAGGGGATTTTAAAATGAGGATAAAATGTTATTTTTGGAAAGTTAAATATTTTAGGAGAGATTTTAAAATGGGTTTGGATAAGAAAAATGAGTTTTATAAACATATATGAACACTTAGACTAATTTTTGGAAACATGTAAATAACTCTCATTTTAAAATGGGTTTGGATAAGAAAAATGAGTTTTATAAACATATATGAACACTTAGACTAATTTTTGGAAACATGTAAATAACTCTCTTCTTATTGGGTTACTAAACTTAACCCAATAACCCACCCTAAACCTCCTCTATAAATTATCTCAAACTCTCATAACCTCATTCATTCATCCCTAATTAAAACCCTAATCATTTCCTAAAGCTTCTTAACAAAAATGGCATCTATCTTCATCTCCTTCTAGTTTTAGCTTATGCAAGTCATTCTATGAAAAGGTAATGCAAATACCCACCTCAAATCCATTTTTATATCTTTTTAATTTCTGAAATTTAATTGGTAACACATGTTTTATGTGTTTTTTTGATCTTATAGCCTCCTAATCATCTTTTGCTAACTTGGGTTGATGCTATAGTAGTCTTTGTTGCTTTTGTGAGAGGTATATTGCTAAAAACCTCTTCTAATATGTGTTTAATCATCTTTTGATTTCAGTAATCATTTAGTAACACATGTTTTATTATGTAACATGTGAATCATAGCTCTTTGATCATCTTTGCTTTCATTTTGGGTGTGCACATAAGGTGCTTGTGATATTGCTTCCTAAGGTAATGCTAAGCTTTGGCCCTTTGTTCCCTTTAATATAGTGTAGTAATCATAATAGGGTAGTTAGTGATTGATATTGGTGAAATTTGATGCCAAAAACTTGAAACAAACACCCCAAAATCACCAAAACCAGCATTTTCAGCTGGCTGAAATGTTTCAGCCTGAAAACAGGCTGAAACAGGGTTCTGAGAGCACCAGGGCAGGCCTGGGTTGCACCCAGGCTGCAGCCCAGGCGCAGCAGGCTAGCCCGGTTGGGCTAGCCGGTAGCAGGCCAGCCCTTAGTGGGCTGGCGCGCAGGAACCCCTACCCGCATGGGCTGGGCTTGATACTTCCCCAGCCCAGGCGGGCTGGGGCTTGACAGAACCCCAGCCCGCATGGGCTGGGGCTTCCCTAGCCCAGGCAGGCTGGGGCTTGACAGAACCCTAGCCCGCATGGCTGCTGGGGCTTCCCCAGCCCAGGCGGGCTGGGGCTTAACTGAACCCCAGCCCGCCTGGGCTGGGGCTTGCAAATTCCCTAGCCCAGGCGGGCTGGGGCTAGACTGAACCCCAGCCCGCCTAGGCTGGGGACTGCTACTACTTCCCCAGCCCAGGCGGGCTGGGGCTTGACTGAACCAGCTGCACCGCATGGTGCAGCCTGGTTCACAGAAACGGGCTGCACCATGCGGTGCAGCCGGCCTTTATAAAATGGGCTGCACCCATTTGGTGCAGCCGGGTTCCGACCCACCGGTTGCACCATTTTGGTGCAACCGAGTCAGGGTTGCACCATTTTGGTGCAACCGCTTCAAATTGATTGTTTCTACAATGAACCTTTGGGTTTCAATTGCGAATCAGAAATTGTCGAACTTTGGTTCACAACCATTCGGAATATTTCCAACACGAATATTGGTTTTCAGTGATTCTCTGATTTATCGATTTCTTTGAGATTTGTCTCTAGATTTCGTACACGTGTTTTATGAATTATTTTCAAAGGATTTTTCACTCCTAAATGGCTTTCGAAATTATTATTATATAATGTTATTTTTTATTATTAAACTATTTACTCCATAATAGGAGAGTATTCAAAAGCCGTTTTAAAGTGATTTCAAAATCAATTATAAAACCGTTTCGCACCATTATTTTCTATAATAAAAATCTCACACTCACTTTTTAGCACGTCGAGCGAAGTGGAAAGGTGCTTAAACGGTTAGGAAATCTCCGGCCTATGGAACTGTATGTATTTTCTTTCCGGTTAATCCCCGACCTATTCGATTGATCATTTTGACCTTTGGGTCTAGGTTACCGATGATACGAGGTGGACTTTTTATTGTTTGGAGTGTGAGCTTGCTATTGGTTAGTAAACCGTTTAGTGCGAACGTGGGGTATGGGACTCATCGTTAACACTTTACGGGTTCCTCTCCAAGAAGTCTGTGACACATTAGCCTCTGGGTAGCCAGTACTGGACCTCTGGGTCACCACGCCTCTGGGCAACCGTCTCTGGACACCTGTTCAATGGAGCAGTTTCTTTTTCGGCATGTGCCTCTGGGCCTTTATCCTTCTGGGAAGGATCTTGCCGTCTCGCGCGTTCCGCATCTGTGCGAGTGATCGATCACAACTCTACAGTACTTGGCAATAACGACTCCGGTCGGTGCACGTGCTATACTTGTATTATCTGATGATTTTTATATCCATTCGAGTATCGCCATTCGGTGTTGGTTCTATGGAACCATACGATGTAAGTGCGATTACCTTGTGGATTCACAGTGTCTTTGGGCACTGCTTTTCAGTGTTTGATTTCATTGACTTTTCAGTATATCCCCATTGCTCTTTGGAGCATCGATCTTTGCTTGGGCATTGATTATAGACTCTGGTCACTCTTGGGATTATTGCCTATGGGAAACTTTATATAGCTTTGGCTACGCCGATGATATGAGGCGATTTTATTTATTCAACACTTTGGTGCTGATATTCTCTTTGGAGATTTTTACTGTTGATTGATGATTAGGGACCGTCATTATATTCATGTGGTCCAAAATACTCTTCTCTTTGGAAAAGTACTGTTTTATTTATGTACCGCATTATTATATATCTCAGTTATTACTGATTGTTTAGCTAGCCTGACCCGAGTGTTTTCGCTCGGGTCAGACCGAGTTGTTTCAGGTTAGGTCTCTGGACTTAGCTTCTGTGCTTCCGCTTGGACATTATCTGCTATGCTGATAGATAGCGCTTTTATTTGTCCACTATTCCGCTACTCTGTTATTATTCAGACTTTGATATGTACATATTTTTGACTCACATGTGTGGGCAGTGGCTTTGTACCCACTTATAGTATTTGGATCTGTATTGACGATGTATTGTGCTGGGATTTTATATCTGTTATGTGATTCTGTTCTGTGATGTTTTATTATTATGTTATTATGCTTTGTCCTGATAGATCTTTATCCATTTGTAATTTCGTTATAAGTATTTACCGAATATGTCGAACCACTTGAAAAAAAAATATAGATACCATCCTTTCGACATATTCAGTAGATAGTTATAGCTTGATTACAAATGGTCGCTTCCACTATACTCTATTCTCCGCTTTAACAGACAATATTACTCCCGTAATACTCTTTGTTACAGTGGGTCTCAGAGTGGGGCGTTACACGCTTTCAAGCTTTAATCTTATTAAATCGGTTCTTTTATTTCCTTATCCATATGTGTTCTTTGCTCACTCCCTAATAGCAAGTTTAGTATTCTTGAGTCTTGTTTGAAGCCTATACATAGGGTTTCCATAAACCTGTATATTCCATCCCTGCAAAACAATATCTGAAAACTCAAGGTTATCAGTCCAAGTGTTAAAAAATTTAAAAGGAGGATGTTTTCCATGCCTTCTTTCGGTCCAGGTGAGAATAAGGGGGAGTGATTAGATATGCCAGGGGGAGGTATGTTGGTGACAAGGTTGGGCCAGAGAAGAAGGGCAACTATGTTTTGGAAAGAGTGGCCAATTTTGCAGTAAGTTCATTTTCCAGTTTTGCTTTTATTATTCCATGTGAATTATAGTCCATGAGTTGGTGTTTCAAATAAGGATGAGTTTTGTAATGTTTGGTTGAGTGGTGAGATGTCATTGAAGGTTAAGGAGTTACCCCCATGCTTTTGATGTGTGCTGAACATGTAGTTGAAATCTCCAATACATAGACAAGGGATAGTAGTAGTGTAACGACCCCGGATTTTAATTTAAATTTAAATTGATAATTAATTTAATTTTTGAATAAAATTTGTGAAATTAAATTATAAACTGATTGCGAGTTTCCCCGAACCCGAATATATTCTGATAAATCATTTAAATTTAAAATATTGCAAATATTGTATATATGTGAATATATATGTATATGGGCATATATGAGTAAATTTGAATTTATATGTATATATATATACATTGAATTTTAATTTAACTCTTAATATAAACGGTTTAAAGATAAGTATAAAAAAATATAGATAATTGATACAAGTTTAAAAATAAATAACTTTAAATTTGAAATTGATGGGTTATGTTAGAAATAAAAAGAAGATGAACTATAAAAATAAAAGTAACACTTAAATGAAATTTTACAACAATTAAAAGGGAAATTTATTTGTATTTTTAAAGTGACATTACAAAAGGAAAGAAGGAATATATATACACATTCAAATAAGAAAACAAATTATATATGAAGTATAAAAGCTTACAAAGGAAGCCACATCAAATTTTCTTCATGATGTACAACCAATTTCCTTATATCAGCCGAGACAAGCAAGTAAAGGCAAGTAAAATATATACATGTATAGGCTTGAACAAGTACAAACAAAATAATATACCCTGTAACTTGTTTATATCTATCAACTTGTAAACTTCTTTTATCTATCAACTTCTTCATTTTTCTTAGTTCGTTCATCCTAACTAAGTGACATCTGAAATAAATATCATTTTTATTCTAAACAAACAACAAATATAAATAAATGCAAACCATAGATCAAAGGAAAAAAAAGACTTCAGCAAGCAGTTTCTCAGGCTGATCCAAGAAAAGCAAACTCTGTTTACTTTGAAACCATGTGAGTAACTTCACTTTGAACCTAAAGTATAATCTTGGCTGCATGTTATTGTTGTGATCAATATTGTGTTGTGAAGTATATTTGGGTGTTTATATGGTTAGAATTTTTGATTAATGATATGTGCATATCTGTTTCATTTAGATATCTCTGTTCTTTGTTTTTACCAAGATTTGCAAACAAAAGTCTATATTCCCTGGTCCAATCTATGTTATAATTTGATTATTAAACAAAACTTGTTTGTTAAAGGATAGAGTAGCGATTTAAAATGTGTTCAAGTTAAACTAATTTAAGTGTTGCTCTGGAAAAAAATATAAGAATAGGAATGTTCAAACTTAGTCACAATTCAAAACATGTCGAAATTCAAATATTATAAATCCTAGTTTCAAGAATACTATCTGAATCGTTATCACAAATAATGATTTTTGGAAGTTAAATCAAAAATTTTAAGCAAGCATTCATTGAGTAATGCAAAGATGAACAAATTCGAGTTTTTTTTGAAATTTCTGGCTATCAGCAACACAATTCATCTCGCGATCTTGGGCGAAGCTTGCTGGGGGGTAGGGTAGCTTGAGAAAAATGCTCAGGAATTTTTCAAATCATCGTGAAGTTGAAACGAGATCAAATTAGGGTTTTAGCCCATGTTTCTGTATTGATCAGAAATTGACCAAGTTCGTCGTCTAGGCTACATCGGACTGGACAAGACCATTTGGTGGAGGGGTGTGGTCGACATGGGAAGCTTGTGACGGAGGCGCATTGTCTCTGGTGGTCTTTGGTGTCGAAGCAAGGCGGATTGCTGGGTCGAGCTTCGACCCAGTTTTGAGTCAGTTGACTCTTTTACGAGTTCGCTGACATTATGGGTTTCTGGGTGGTGTGGATGTTAAGTGGGATTGTCGTCGACTCGATGGAGGCTGGAGCTCCTACCGGAGGTGGCAATTCATGCTGTGCACGTGCACGGCAATGTTTGGGTATCAGGAAAGTGAGTTGGGGAAAGAGGCATCGTGACTCGAAGTTGTCTTCGGGTAATCGTAGGGCAAGCTTGAGTTCAGGCTCGTGTGTTTAAGGTCAATGCCGGGTCAATTTTTAACACTTAAACAAAATCTTAAAATTTACAAGTCCTCGGGTAAGTTTAAGGGAAAACTCAAAGCAGATCTCGAGTATTTCCGGGTAGGACTCGAAGCAGGGTCATGGTAGCTCGGGTAGATGTTGGTTTCAGGTTTTAAAAACCTGTTTATTTCTGAAATTTAAACTAAGTCTAAATTTGTAAATTTAAAAAAAAACTAAACTGAGTTTTAAAAACCAAGTTTAAATATGAATTCAAGTCTAGTTTGGAATTTAGTTTGAAATAAATAATTTTTAAATTTAAATTGTTTTTAATACTTAAAAATGCTTAAGTATTGAAAAAGGAAATTTGAATTTTAAAAAGGAAAATCAAATTGTGAAAGGAAGAATTGAACAAAGTTCAATCAAAATTTAAATCCAGATCTTAAGTTAATCTTGAACTTCGAATTTTGAGATAAAATGAAGTTTATAAATTTAAATGTTTAGAATGAATTCAAATGTTGAAGTATATTTTAAATGTGAAATTTAAAAAAAGAATTAAATTTAATTCTTTATTTCTTTTATAATAAAAGTATTACTTTAATATAAGAAATTATAAGTTTGAAAGAATTGGATTTTAAACTTTATTAAAGATAAATGGGTATTGATCCTTAAGCTTGAAAATTAAATGTGAAATTTTAAAGAAAATTTGAAATCAATGTTTCCAAACACATTGTAAATAATAATTGAGTCATAAGTATGAGTGAGTTAAACTTTAAGAAATGAAGATAAGTGACTTAAAATTCATTAATTATTAAATTAATTAAAATGGTTAATTTATTCATTTAATTCATTAATGATTTGAATTAATTAAATAAATCTTAAAGAGTTGAAATAATTAATGAAAATGATTAGATATAATTACTTAGTTAATTTATGGTTGAGTTAATTAAGTAATTGAGGTTAATTTAATTCATGTGATTAATTCAATTAATCAAGGTAATTGGTTAATAAATATCAAATGGTTCATAATTAATTAATCAGGATGGGATAACTAATTCAGAAGTAATAAATTTAATTGAAATAAATTGAATTAATTAGGATTAAACAATTAATTAATCCTGCTTGTTTGAATGTTTGACCTTACTTATGAATGATTGTATTGTATGAGATGCCTTGAATTGATTGTCCTATCTGATTTGTGATATTATGTTCTGTGGATTGAGCTGTGTATAATTTATTCATTTATTTGTGATACATTGTATATTATCTGTGAATCTGTGAATGAACGATAAGCGTTATAGTTTATACCGCTCATCAACTATATTTCTGTGTTTTAATCTGTGATGATTGAATAATGTTGCACTACTGTGTGAAACCCCTGGACCACACTCTTACACACACAAATATGGATTTCACGAGGAAATCGGTTAAGTCACAGATGATAAAAAATTAATATTTTTGAAATTGAAATTTTAATTTCAATTGATTTTGGAAATGGATTTGGATTAAATGTTAAAGCTTTTGAAAAGGAGTTTTAATATAAAAGTTATTTTGAATAACTTGGTAAAGTTTCAATTTAAATAATTCAATTTGAATTTGAATTCAAGAATTGGAATTGAATTCCATATTTGGAAATTATGGTTAAGATGTTTTAAAATGTGTTTATATGAATTTAAACCATTTTAAAAGCATTGGTTTGGAAATTTGAATTTAACCCAAAGATTTTAACTCGTATAAAAGAATCAGATTTTCCAAAATGAAAACTATTGTTTTCAAATGATAAAAGCTTTCATATAAGAAATGAAATTAATGAAATTCCAATTTAATTGAAGGAATTTCAAGTTTGAATTGAAAAATGGTTTTCCAAGTTATGAGTGAATTCTTTTTGAAAGCTATGAGTTGAATCTGTTTATTTTTAACAGATTTAAAATGGTGATTTGTTTAAACCATTCGAAATGAAATTGTTTTGAAAGCTATAAGTTACATCTTTGATTTAAAGATTTAACGAGTTAATTCAATTGAAATGGAAATTGATTTGGAAATCTATGAATAAATCTTCGTGAAACTGGGTGAACTTTGTGAATTGAATCTGTTTATTTTTAACAGATTAAAATGGTAATTTGTTTAAACCATTTGAAAGATTTTTGGGTAATAAGTTGTGACTTAATTGAAATCCCAATATCCATATGTTTTAAAATATTACGCTCACTATTCGGTTTAGCCGGGAGAGGACCTTTGTGTCACATAACCCATTCCGAATAAGTGATACGTCGTATATGGATAGCATTTGAAGACCGGTGTTGAAGACCGGGTGTTTGCAAAAATGATAAGATAACCTATCGATTGTCTCTGCACTGGGTAGCTCCTGGTATAGAGATTCCCTAAGTGATGGGAAGTCCGATCAGGATTGTGAATACCCGGATTTGCAAGGGCTTCTTCGGAAGTGCCTTCGGTTCTGTTCGAACTCGGAACAGACTTGTATGGTTACATGTCTGACATTACATTTTGAGATATAAAGCTGATTTCTTTCAAATACATTTCTGTTGGTGGCGGAGAATTTATTCTCTTAGCTTAACACCCTTCTTTGAGACGTACGAGTTCAGAGGTTATGTAGTTGAAGGTTATAAGCGATATACTCCCAATTTGGTAATGTGGCATGCTGAGTGTTGCTGTGTGTTGATCATTTATTGATCATTTGTGATCCAAGCATGGCTTTGTGAAAAAGCGTAGCTTTGTGGACGAGACCTCATCGAACATCACAGACCGGAAATGGTCGAAACAGGAATGATGCGGCAAGGTTATGAGGGTCGCGCCCTTTAGGGTATGTCATTTCCTTTTGGAAAAGGGTGGTATCATGGTATGGAGCCTAGATACTTACTCATGTGGACACACTTTATTTATTACTGTGTGATGTTGGTTATCGAGCGCTCGGATAAAGGTCCCAAAGGACCGGGGGGTGGCATATTCGTGTAGTAGTTACCTAGTTACAGAGGTACAGAGGTAACCCGGCCTTGTGTTGGCAGAGATCCGGTTAGGTTCTCGGGACATCCATCCAGAGGCGTACCCATTGACAGTGGGAAGTTCCTTAGCCCGACCATTTGTTGGAAATCCAAAGAAACAATACGAGCCTTGTACGGTTTTAGTTGTATAACCTGCTATGGAATGTGGCGGTAACCTGCTATTGAACATAGTAGCTATAGTAGGCATAGTGTGAAATGCCTATGTTGGTTAAGATTAATATAATACTTTCGAAATGTTTTCTGCACTAGGCACTAATAATAATAATCCAATGATTTTGCATAGTAAGCATGTTTGACTATCATAAGAAGAAATCTCCTCCAATTCTGCGTTTGCATTGTGTGTGTTGCGGGAGCTCTTATGGTAGTTTCATTTTCCAAAAGCATTGCGGGTTTCAATGTTTAAAATTCTTTTGTTGTTGTTTAAAGATAAACTGTTTTTGTTGCTCACACCAGTCCCATGACTGACTCGGAGTTTATTGTTCCATTCCTAAACTCTGGGTGCCCACCATTTTCCACACGGGCAGTCTAGAGTTGGGTTTCTCAGATATTCAGGTTTAGTAGGCTAGTTGGAGCTAGTTCAGTTCATCGGAGATCAAGACTGATGTTGCTTATCTTTATGCAATTTGGATGGGGATTCGAGCTTGAAGTTTGGGAGATTTTGGTTTGAAGTGCAGTATTAGATTCTTTTGAAGACTCATCTTATATTGTATCGTATCCCGCTGTATTTTGTGTTGTATATTCTCTGATGTTGATGATTATCATTGTATCAAACTGATGTATCGGATATCGTATTCATGTTGTATAAATGATATCATCTTTTATTTCCGCTGTGTTGTTATACTTAATGGTGTTATAAGCTCCGGAGAGCCAGATTCGGCGTTTGAATCTGCGGCATTTTGAGTACAAGCGAAGTACGGGTGCCGATTTTCGTAGGCCGAGTTTTTGGATCTTCACAATTGGTATCAGAGCTGAGGGTTAAAACTTTAGTTCAGGAGTATAACACATTAAGTAACTCATTAGAGATAGGGTGAAGTATACCCTAGAATGAGTATTCCTCAGATATCCGTCCGTATGCCTCAGTAAATTCTCTTGCTATTTACTGATAGTAAGTATGAGTCCAAGAAGAGGATGAGATAGGGGACAGGGGAATACGATTATAAATGGTCAATACCCTACAACAGTGGAAACAAATTTTCTCTATCAATCTCTTTTGTTCGTCATCTTTTCTTAATTCTTCGATAATTTCTAGTAGATCCAGGAAGAAGATTCGATATATTAATATGGGACGTAAACTCTGGATAAGCCAAAATTGTTTGTTTGGATGAATTGTTTGCTTTGATTGCTATGGTTGATAGGTATACTTTAGTTTTAAACTAAAAGTTTTGAGATTATATCTATATATCTATCTATTCTTTGGGTCCCGGTATATTCTACGAATGGTTAGTTATCCCTTCGAACTAACCGATGCCACTGTATATTTTGTAGATCTGGATAACCCGAGTATCGTGTGAAAAAATTCAAAAGATTCATTCTTGTATCTATTGTTGATATTCTGATTTGGTAAGCCAAATGCAGAATAGATATTCAGTTTGATCTGATGAAACATTCTTCATCTATCTTTGTGTCTCCCTAGCAATTTCGAGGATGAAATTCTTTTAAGGGGGGAAGTCTGTAACGACCCCGGATTTTAATTTAAATTTAAATTGATAATTAATTTAATTTTTGAATAAAATTTGTGAAATTAAATTATAAACTGATTGCGAGTTTCCCCAAACCCGAATATATTCTGATAAATCATTTAAATTTAAAATATTGTATATATGTGAATATATATGTATATGGACATATATGAGTAAATTTGAATTTATATATATATATATACATTGAATTTGAATTTGAATTTAAATCTTAATATAAATGGTTTAAAGATAAGTGTAACGACCTGCTATTTTGGACTATTCGCATCCGCACATGTCGGACTTGAATAATTCAAAATACCGAATTGTTAATTTAAATTTGGCAAAACTGAGCATATACAGTAAATAAATAATCACAGATCACAGACACAGAGTAATAATTTGCAGCGGAAACAAAAGATAGTAGTTCATGAAGCTACTATATACATATCAGAGTTAAATAAGGTACAACAGATGTCTCGAATACAATAATCAAATACAATATCAGAATACATCACTGGAATCAACTGAAAGTCTGAAAGCTGGATAGATAGCTGGATCTCCAAGCGAAGCTCCAACTCCAAAGGCGAGTCTCGAATACTGGTACACTCAGTCTGACCCGAGCGTAAAGCAAAACACAAAACACTCGAGTCAGGATTAACATTCTTATATCAATAAATCCAACTCAAGTGAAATAGCAACTGAAATACAAGTAACTCAAAGGATGTTTGGAATAACCATCCTTTAAGGATCTGTTAAACTATCTACTATGTAGTAGTGTACGATAAGTAGATAATGCCTATCAGTAATATAAAATATCAAGATAGTGTTAAGGCGTTACCATTATTCCCCTTAACACATTTTATACAAGCGTCATAGTCTATACAGCACTGTAAACTAGTGGGATATCAGGGAGTACTCCATAGGTATAACACAAAACAAATCGTAGTGGTCGCGTAAATAGGGATACAAGTATGACAAGGCACATAAGGCAATACCCAAGGTAGTGAAACTACCGTTTGCCTGATCTGGACTGGTGAGAACGCATCGCCGCAGTGATTGCAACACCGCGAAACAACACTCCCAAATCAAGGGTGCACCAATCGACAACAAGTAATGAGTAGTTTTCGAAGAAGTGTGTTCGCTCGAGGTAGCTGACCCCACTTGGCCCGGCACGGCTCCTGTTTTAGTCATTTCCAATTAGACGCAAGTGTCAAGGCTATCCATTATCATTCTCTTTCTTCAGTCATCACGTACATCATTCCAACCACTTCATTCTGGATCACACTCCGCGTATAGTTATTAAAGTGGTTTTTGGTTTAGACAGTGAGTATATCCCTAACTGTAACGACCCAATATTTTCAACCATTCACATCCATTATAAGTGTATAGGTAGACACTCATGCCGGAATTGAATTGCTCAAAATACCGCGTTGTAAATAAAATTTGGCAAATCTCAGAATATACAGTAAATAAATATAATCACAGATCACAGACACAGAGTAAAATAATGCAGCGGAAGTAAAGGAAATGGTAGTTCATGAAGCTGCTATGTAAATATATCGGAGTTAAATAAGATACAATAGAAGAAATAAAGTACAACAGAAGTCTCAATACAATAACCAAGTACAAGCTGAGTAGAACAACAGAACAGAAATATATAGGACCAGACAAGCAGACAATCTCCAGCGATTCAAATCTACGAGAGAGTGGAAATCCAAATCTGTGAATAACTCAGGCTGACCCGAGCGTAAATAAAAATACAAACACTCGAGTCAGGACAATATATACTTATATAATGTAAACCAACTCAAGTGAACTGTAATAAGGTACAAGTAACTTAAAGAATGCTTGGGATCGCCCATTCTTTAAGGATCCGTTAAACTATTTACTATGTAGTAATATACGCTATATACAGTAGTGTCTAATTAGTAAAGTATAATCATATAGAAAATAGCGTTAAGGGGATGGTGAACCTTAACGCGGTCGGATCTTTAAACCAAAATCGTAGTGGGCTCGATATGGTAGGTGACACGACACACAAGGCAATGCCAGGGTAGATATACCAATTACGCACACGGACTGATGGAAACGCATAGCATCCACTACCGCTCCACCTCGAACAACACTCCCAAATCAAGGGTGCGCACCAAATCAATCACAAGTAATAGAATGGTATCGAAGAAGTGTGTCCGATAAGAGGTGCTACCTCACTGGTCCGAGATCGCTCCTGTTTTAGCCACCTTATGCCAACTCACGGGAGTTGGGTCCACGTATATACCTTAGGATCGTCGTCACCATCCTACTTCATTCTGGAAACTCCACCGCGTACACAGTTGTCAAAGTGGTTTTCGGTATCGACAGAGAGTATATCCATATCCGATCCCGGTCTCTTTAACAACCAATCGTTATTATAACCCGTGGTTATAATTTAAAACAGTTTATACTTCAAAATAGAATATCATTTCAAATCCAAATCTTTATCAAAATAAAGATTAAATCAATTCCAAACCATTTCAATATATTTAAAATATCATATCATTTCAAAACTTCATTTCAAATCATTTCAATATATCAAAATAATCAAAATATCATATCCTTTCAAAACTTCATTTCAAATCATTTTAATATATCAAAATATCAAATCTTTCCAAAACTTCATTTCAAATCATTTTAATATACCAAAATATCATTTGAGTTCAAATCTAAATATTCAACTTTAAATACTTTTTTAAATTTAAAGATATCATTCATTTATTATCATTTCAAGTCACCTTTTTAAATAGTTTATATTTCAATCAAAATAATTCATTTAAACCATTTAAAAGTGTAATTATTATACTTTCAAATCAAGTATTAAAATATCCAAAGTTTCAATTCAATTCAATCATTTATTTCAATTAAATTTCCATAGACCATTTCAAATCTTATAAATTTCAAATATAGATTTAATCCACAAAATAACTATTCAAATTATAAAATAAATTTCAAAGCTTTATTATCCTATATTTCATAAGTCCAATATCTTTTAAGTAGATTCAAATTACAAGTAAACCAAATATTTTTCATACTAATTTAAACTTCAATTATTCATTCCAAGATTTAATATAATTTCAAATTCATTTCAAAATATCAAAATATCGTTTCAAAACATCATTTATTTAATTTAAATTTAAATACCATTTAATCAGATTTCAAAATAGTTGTATTTCCCAAATCAACTATTCCATTTAAATCATTTAAAGTCAATTCATTATATTTAATAATTAAATATTTAATTTCCAAAATTTAATCTTTTTCAAAGATCATTTATTCATTTGAATTTATTAAACAAAGAAAATTCAACTTTCGCAGCACTTAGAAAATGCTACGAAATGTTATGTTTAAAAACAGTTCATTAACAAAAGACGGCTTTCAAAATGCTGTAATATCTTAATTTAGTTTCAATTAAAATTTTAGTTAAATTTAACAACTATAGCACTAATAAAGTGCTATAATAACCCTTAGTTCAAATTTGCTATTTGGTTCATTTTAAACAACTACAGCATTTTCCAATGCTGTAATATCTTTACATTACATTTCAAAAATGCTGTCAAATCAAATTCAGAGTTTTATTTACAATTTCACACATAATTAACTTTTAATATAAATCATTTTAACTTATAAAATCATATATTTTCACATTAAAAACAATCATTTAAATGCCTATATTTCTATGATTTTATAAAGTCAAATTTCCATACAAAAATCAAATTAAATAACAATTAAATTTTCATTTCTTTAATTAAATTCTTAACTTAAAAACTAAGTTTAAATTTCCAAAATATAACTTATTTCAATTTATTTTACTTAATTAATATTTCACTTTTAAACAAATTTCACAAAAATTCAATTTAAGTTATATTTCCAAATTCAGCTTAAATATTCATTTATTTCATATTTTAAGTTATACAAAATCATTAACACTTTATAAAATCATTATTTCTTAATAAAATCATTAAATTCATTTTTAAATCAAATTTGTCAGATATTCTTACTTTACATAAATTCCATTTATAAACAAAATCATAAATTCCAAAATTAACTTATATTTCAAATTCTACTTCACCCTTTACTTAATTCACTTATTTAATTTGTAGAAAATCACAAATATTTTATAGAAATCATTTTAATAAAGTTTAAATCAAAATATCATAATATTTACATTTTTAAAATATTTTAAAAAATTTATAGAAATATATAAACCACGGGTCTGTATATAATTTTCTAGCATAGGTCAAGTGATACGGATATGTATCATTTCAATCCGCAGTTTACAAAGAAAACCGGGTTTTATCATTTCAAACCCGCAATCCCAAGTTAAATAAAATAAATAAATAAAAACCGTTCAGGCCTATCATTTCAGCCCATAATGATCTTTCCCTATTCTAAAGTCCGTTCGGGTATGTATCATTTCAACCCATAGTGATTTCTATACTAACAGGGAACTTGTAGTGTGACAAACTGATAAAATAACAGAATAGCATTATATAATAGTAAATCATGATATAACATGAGTAATAACAGGGGTGAGCATCATATGATCATAATATAACAGTTATAACAGGATGATATAATTTTACAGATTCAAATGGTGTCAGTTTACTAGTTATATAAGTACACATCGTCTGGTGAGAATTACTCACCTTTTTGGTGCTGGAGACTGCAATACAAATGACACAACGGATTCCAGAAGGCATGATGACACAACAATAGGCTCAAGTGGGAAGAGATCCAAGCTTATAACTTGTGTTACAACCCAAAACAAAACAAAATATAACACGTGAATTTCTAATACAAAACAACATTGAAACAGATTGAAATAAAAGCAACAATGAAAAAGATGATTTTACCATGCCTCAATCACTTCAATGCTTAGCCTAAGGGACTCTTTAGCTTGGCTATAATGATGCTTTGGCTCAGGTATGGCATCATATAGGTCAGGTTTGGACTCGGAAAGGCATGGCTACAATGGAAATGAGAAGGGGTATGGTAAGTTATAAGGCAAAGAATGCTAAAGGTCAAGGCAAAGTGGTTTTGGTACAACATAGGCTCGACCTATGGTCATGTTTGGGTTGGGCCATCATTGCTACAGGTCTGGTCATGTCAGGTACAGGTCTGGAACTGATGTCAGAGGTGATGTGATGGCTGGAGGTGGTGGCTAAGGGGTGGCCAAAGTGATGTATGGAGGGTAGGTGAAGATATGTGGCTTGGCTTGCATGTTTTGTGGAGTTTTAGGGTGATGGCTTCATCCAATGGTCACGGCCTGATCTGGAGGAGGGGATAGGTGGTGGTTGCTTCTGTAGATGGTGGTGGTGATGGTCAGAGGAGATGATGGTGTAGTGGCCTAGCAAAGCACAAGAGGAAACAAGGTGAAAAATCAATGTAAAATAGGAAGAAAAAGTGAAAAAGAAGGAGCCATAAACTTACCATTTTTTTCTCAAGTTGAAATGCCGTGAGTTTAAGTGAAGATAGATGTTTTCCCACGTGAATTTTGAAGGGAGATACACGGCTAAGCAAGAAAAAGGTACGGCTAAAAGAAAGAAGAGGAAAAGGCAAAAGCAAATGAAAAGACAAGGAGATGAAAAGACTAGAAAATGAAAAGGTTTTGTCCATTTGAATTTCCTTTTTCTTTTAATCAAAGTAACTAAATAAATTCAGAAAATAAAATAAAATACTGAACAAAATAAAATGAAAAAGAAAATAAATAAATATTTTTTAGAAAAAATATAAAATAATTAAGAAAATAGCACAATAATAGAAACTAGGGTGAAAAATTGTAGATAAAACAAAATAAGCTTAAGAAAATTAAAATCACACTTTTAAAATGTTCTAAAAAAAATAAATACATAACATGACATATTACACATATTAGAACATGTTTTGACAAATAAAAATATTATTTATATAAATTAAAATAAACAATTTTGTTAAATAAAACAATGTACATACAATATTAGAAAAAGCATAACTTTCACAATATAAATCGGATTTCAACGAAACGAAAAGCAGTATTCAAGTTATTAAATCTATTTTCATAATAAAAGATAAAATTTAAGAATTTAAATATTTAAATTTAAAATTTAAAAGCCAAAGTTTGACTAGTTTGACTAAAATCAATATTTCAGGAAAATACTCAAAATAAATAGAAATGAAATTATACTTCACATAACAATCAAAATTTATATTTAGATTGAAATAAAACAAGTTTAAAATGATTTCAAAATAAAATAAAGTTTTTAAATCAGGAAATTCAATTTAACAGAAATAAAATATAAAATATAATAAGCCTAAAATATAGGGTTGTTACACTCTCTCCCACTCAAAACTTTTCGTCCCCGAAAAGGAATGAGGTACGGGAAAGCACAGAAAAAGATAGAGTGAAATAAGATTAAGATAAGATGACAAGGAGATTGGAATTATACCTGATAACTATTGTTATAGGTAAGTTTAACAAGGTGGAGGTGATCTTCCCAAGATCTCCAAAATCAAGAACACAAGCACGAAAAGATCCTCTAGTATCTGATTCACTCTTTCCGCTTGACCAACGGTCTATGGATGAAAAGCAGTGCTCCGATTCAAAATGAGTACCAAAGATTACTAAAGATTATAGAAAGATATCTAGATAGAAAGATTATAGAAAGATGCCTATAGCAGTCTGTAGCAAGATAAGAAAAATAAGGACAAGAAAACGACAGTTTGAAAACAAAACAAGATAATAAGATTGAAAAAAAAAACAAAATAAGATAATAGATTTGAAGTTTCCATGGTTTCAGCTTAAATTGATAATTAATTTTACACAAGTTAAATAAATCTTACTATCTCTAATTTCATTATCTTATCATCAAATTTTCTTAAACTAACAATTTCAAAAATAATGGATTTGATTAAAATTAAGTGTATAACATTCAATAAATTTAATTCTTCTTTATTCCTAATTAAAATTAAATTTATCCCTCTCAATCTATTTTATCACCTATGTTAAATATACTTACACTTATTATAACTGCTTTAATTTATTTTTAGTTCCTTTAACATCATTTTATTGTGTAAATTATTCAATTAACCTTTTAATCTATTTACCTCTGTTAATCTTTTTATAACTAAAATTTAAGTGTATAACATTTATTATAACCACTCAAATTTCATTTATAAAATCTTTTTATACTGTATATTATCCAATTACATTGTTAACTTCTAAAAATTAAGGTAGGTTATAATGGAATGCAATTGAGAATTATACAAATAAAACTTTCTAAAATTAATACACAGTATAAAAATTCTAATTCAATCATTTCAAGCTTGAATATTTATTCAAAATTTTGATTTTTTTTATACTTGAAGTTATTATTTAAGATAGAATTTAAGAATAAAATTTCCAATTCCTTTCAAACCATTTAGAGATAAATAAATGTATGTACATAATTTGTCAAATCAAATTTAAGTCATATATCTATATATATAATAAATCAAATCATCTTTTAGAAATTCAAATCAATCAAATTTCCCAAAACAAAGCTGTAGTAAAACTACAGAATGGTTTCTTCTCTTCGAAACTCGAAAATGAAAGTCGATGATGCTGCAGTCATCACCGAAATTATTTTCCAGCGACAAAGAGAAGAGCACAAAATTTTAAACTTTAAAATTCTTTGGAAACAAATTTCTATTCGAAAATACTTTAAATAATATATCCTTTTAAAGCTTTAAACACAAAGTTCGAAACCATCAGAAATTAAATTCTCAAATTCTTGATTTAAATTCATTTCAGTTCCCAAATCAATTTATAAACAACTATTTATAAATTCATTCATAGAATGATAAATCAAGTATTATCATTTCAAATAATCAATTTAAATCAATTTATTAAGTTCCATAATATTTACTTATATCAAAATTTATTTCATTAACCAAATTTTAAAATAATGTTGTGTCAGATTGTTCTGTCAAAGTGTTTTAGAAATCCTATCGATAGCGTTGATCAGACGAATCGATCGGAAGCCCAAATCAACATCAACAACTCAAACAACACAATATATAAAACAAAACATAGATTTACAAGTACAATTCAAAATGTTTGGAGATATTTTGGAAACAAAGACAAGATGATTTAATAACAAAATAGGAAGATGGATAAGCTTAGATAAATCGCGGGCAACCTTAATCGGGTCAACCGTGACTTAATGAATAAGATCAAAATGTGGATTTTTCTGGGTAAATCTACATCCGATCTCAAGAGATAGAGTTTGGAATAACAAAAGATATTAGCATCTAAACCAAGAATAAATATAAATCTCTGGTGAATCGATGCTAATTGTAAAGGAGTTTCACCCTTTTACAAGAAAATTAGAATATTGGCGAGACCGCCAATTCACTATGAAGATCATTCGAAGTGGAGTTATGTGGTACTCCAAAATCAAATGAAGATGAATAGTGAGGGACAAGAATGAATTTTGGAACCGTAGGAAAATTCCAAAAATTCAAAGGAAATTCGAATCAAGGAGGAAAGATTCAAGCTCGAATGAAAGTGATTCTGTGAATAAATTTACCATACATTCTAAGGTTTGCCTAGAGCTACCAAAGCTCTGATTCAAACTGTAACGACCCAATATTTTCAACCATTCGCATCCATTATAAGTGTATAGGTAGACACTCATGCCGGAATTGAATTGCTCAAAATACTGCGTTGTAAATAAAATTTGGCAAATCTCAGAATATACATTAAATAAATATAATCACAGATCACAGACACAGAGTAAAATAATGCAGCGGAAGTAAAGGAAATGGTAGTTCATGAAGCTACTATGTAAATATATCAGAGTTAAATAAGATACAATAGAAGAAATAAAGTACAATAGAAGTCTCAGTACAATAACCAAGTACAAGCTGAGTAGAACAACGGAACAGAAATAGATAGGACCAGACAAGCAGACAATCTCCAGCGATTCAAATCTCCGAGAGAGTGGAAATCCAAATCCGTGAATAACTCAGGCTGACCCGAGCGTAAATAAAAATACAAACACTCGAGTCAGGACAATATATACTTATATAATGTAAACCAACTCAAGTGAACTGTAATAAGGTACAAGTAACTTAAAGAATGTTTGGGATCGCCCATTCTTTAAGGATCCGTTAAACTATTTACTATGTAGTAATATACGCTATATACAGTAGTGTCTAATTAGTAAAGTATAATCATATAGAAAATAGCATTAAGGGGATGGTGAACCTTAACGCGGTCGGATCTTTAAACCAAAATCGTAGTGGGCTCGATATGGTAGGTGACACGGCACACAAGGCAATGCCAGGGTAGATATACCAATTACGCACACGGACTGATGGAAACGCATAGCATCCACTACCGCTCCACCTCGAACAACACTCCCAAATCAAGGGTGCGCACCAAATCAATCACAAGTAATAGAATGGTATCGAAGAAGTGTGTCCGATAAGAGGTGCTACCTCACTGGTCCGAGATCGCTCCTGTTTTAGCCACCTTATGCCAACTCACGGGAGTTGGGTCCACGTATATACCTTAGGATCGTCGTCACCATCCTACTTCATTCTGAAAACTCCACCGCGTACACAGTTGTCAAAGTGGTTTTCGGTATCGACAGAGAGTATGTTCATATCCGATCCCAGTCTCTTTAACAACCAATCGTTATTATAACCCGTGGTTATAATTTAAAACAGTTTATACTTCAAAATAGAATATCATTTCAAATGCAAATCTTTATCAAAATAAAGATTAAATCAATTCCAAACCATTTTAATATATTTAAAATATCATATCATTTCAAAACTTCATTTCAAATCATTTCAATATATCAAAATAATCAAAATATCATATCCTTTCAAAACTTCATTTCAAATCATTTTAATATATCAAAATATCAAATCTTTCCAAAACTTCATTTCAAATCATTTTAATATACCAAAATATCATTTGAGTTCAAATCTAAATATTCAACTTTAAATACTTTTTTAAATTTAAAGATATCATTCATTTATTATCATTTCAAGTCACCTTTTTAAATAGTTTATATTTCAATCAAAATAATTCATTTAAACCATTTAAAAGTGTAATTATTATACTTTCAAATCAAGTATTAAAATTTCCAAAGTTTCAATTCAATTCAATCATTTATTTCAATTAAATTTTCATAGACCATTTCAAATCTTATAAATTTCAAATATAGATTTAATCCACAAAATAACTATTCAAATTATAAAATAAATTTCAAAGCTTTATTATCCTATATTTCATAAGTCCAATATCTTTTAAATAGATTCAAATTACAAGTAAACCAAATATTTTTCATACTAATTTAAACTTCAATTATTCATTCCAAGATTTAATATAATTTCAAATTCATTTCAAAATATCAAAATATCATTTCAAAACATCATTTATTTAATTTAAATTTAAATACCATTTAATCAGATTTCAAAATAGTTGTATTTCCCAAATCAACTATTCCATTTAAATCATTTAAAGTCAATTCATTATATTTAATAATTAAATATTTAATTTCCAAAATTTAATCTTTTTCAAAGATCATTTATTCATTTGAATTTATTAAACAAAGAAAATTCAACTTTCGCAGCACTTAGAAAATGCTACGAAATGTTATGTTTAAAAACAGTTCATTAACAAAAGACGGCATTTAAAATGCTGTAATATCTTAATTTAGTTTCAATTAAAATTTTAGTTAAATTTAACAACTATAGCACTAATAAAGTGCTATAATAACCCTTAGTTCAAATTTGCTATTTGGTTCATTTTAAACAACTACAGCATTTTCCAATGCTGTAATATCTTTACATTACATTTCAAAAATGCTGTCAAATCAAATTCAGAGTTTTATTTACAATTTCACACATAATTAACTTTTAATATAAATAATTTTAACTTATAAAACCATATATTTTCACATTAAAAACAATCATTTAAATGCCTATATTTCTATGATTTTATAAAGTCAAATTTCCATACAAAAATCAAATTAAATAACAATTAAATTTTCATTTCTTTAATTAAATTCTTAACTTAACAACTAAGTTTAAATTTCCAAAATATAACTTATTTCAATTTATTTTACTTAATTAATATTTCACTTTTAAACAAATTTCACAAAAATTCAATTTAAGTTATATTTCCAAATTCAGCTTAAATATTCATTTATTTCATATTTTAAGTTATACAAAATCATTAACACTTTATAAAATCATTATTTCTTAATAAAATCATTAAATTCATTTTTAAATCAAATTTTTCATATATTCTTACTTTACATAAATTCCATTTATAAACAAAATCATAAATTCCAAAATTAACTTATATTTCAAATTCTACTTCACCCTTTACTTAATTCACTTATTTAATTTGTAGAAAATCACAAATATTTTATAGAAATCATTTTAATAAAGTTTAAATCAAAACATCATAATATTTACATTTTTAAAATATTTTAAAAAATTTAGAAAAATATATAAACCACGGGTCTGTATATAATTTTCTAGCCTAGGTCAAGTGATACGGATATGTATCATTTCAATCCGCAGTTTACAAAGAAAACCGGGTTTTATCATTTCAAACCCGCAATCTCAAGTTAAATAAAATAAATAAATAAAAACCGTTCAGGCCTATCATTTCAGCTTATAATGATCTTTCCCTATTCTAAAGTCCATTCGGGTATGTATCATTTTAACCCATAGTGATTTCTATAGTAACAGGGAACTTGTAGTGTGACAAACTGATAAAATAACAAAATAACATTATATAACAGTAAATGATGATATAACATGAGTAATAACAGGGGTGAGCATCATATGATCATAATATAACAGTTATAACAGGATGATATAATTTTACAGATTCAAATGGTGTCAGTTTACTAGTTATATAAGTACACATCGTCTGGTGAGAATTACTCACCTTTTTGGTGCTGGAGACTGCAATACAAATGACACAACGGATTCTAGAAGGCATGATGACACAACAATAGGCTCAAGTGGGAAGAGATCCAAGCTTATAACTTGTGTTACAACCCAAAACAAAACAAAATATAACACGTGAATTTCTAATACAAAACAACATTGAAACAGATTGAAATAAAAGCAACAATGAACAAGATGATTTTACCATGCCTCAATCACTTCAATGCTTAGCCTAAGGGACTCTTTAGCTTGGCTATAATGATGCTTTGGCTCAGGTATGGCATCATATAGGTCAGGTTTGGACTCGGAAAGGCATGGCTACAATGGAAATGAGAAGGGGTATGGTAAGTTATAAGGCAAAGAATGCTAAAGGTCAAGGCAAAGTGGTTTTGGTACAACATAGGCTCGACCTATGGTCATGTTTGGGTTGGGCCATCATTGCTACAGGTCTGGTCATGTCAGGTACAGGTCTGGAACTGATGTCAGAGGTGATGTGATGGCTGGAGGTGGTGGCTAAGGGGTGGCCAAAGTGATGTATGGAGGGTAGGTGAAGATATGTGGCTTGGCTTGCATGTTTTGTGGAGTTTTGGGGTGATGGCTTCATCCAATGGTCACGGCCTGATCTGGAGGAGGGGATAGGTGGTGGTTGCTTCTGTAGATGGTGGTGGTGATGGTCAGAGGAGATGATGGTGTAGTGGCCTAGCAAAGCACAAGAGGAAACAAGGTGAAAAATCAATGTAAAATAGGAAGAAAAAGTGAAAAAGAAGGAGCCATAAACTTACCATTTTTTTTCTCAAGTTGAAATGCCGTGAGTTTAAGTGAAGATAGATGTTTTCTCATGTGAATTTTGAAGGGAGATACACGGCTAAGCAAGAAAAAGGTACGGCTAAAAGAAAGAAGAGGAAAAGGCAAAAGCAAATGAAAAGACAAGGAGATGAAAAGACTAGAAAATGAAAAGGTTTTGTCCATTTGAATTTCCTTTTTCTTTTAATCAAAGTAACTAAATAAATTCAGAAAATAAAATAAAATACTGAAAAAAATAAAATGAAAAAGAAAATAAATAAATATTTTTTAGAAAAAATATAAAATAATTAAGAAAATAGCACAATAATAGAAACTAGGGTGAAAAATTGTAGATAAAACAAAATAAGCTTAAGAAAATTAAAATCACACTTTTAAAATGTTCTAAAAAAAATAAATACATAACATGACATATTACACATATTAGAACATGTTTTGACAAATAAAAATATTATTTATATAAATTAAAATAAACAATTTTGTTAAATAAAACAATGTACATACAATATTAGAAAAAGCATAACTTTCACAATATAAATCGGATTTCAATGAAACGAAAAGCAGTATTCAAGTTATTAAATCTATTTTCATAATAAAAGATAAAATTTAAGAATTTAAATATTTAAATTTAAAATTTAAAAGCCAAAGTTTGACTAGTTTGACTAAAATCAATATTTCAGGAAAATACTCAAAATAAATAGAAATGAAATTATACTTCACATAACAATCAAAATTTATATTTAGATTGAAATAAAACAAGTTTAAAATGATTTCAAAATAAAATAAAGTTTTTAAATCAGGAAATTCAATTTAATAGAAATAAAATATAAAATAAAATAAGCCTAAAATATAGGGTTGTTACACTAACCGATTCCGGTCTCTTTAATAACCTTCGAAATTATTTCACCAATTGGTCGTTTAGTATATTTCAAAAGCAAATCAAATTCAATTTCAATTAAAATTTGTAAATCAACATTTCATTTGTCTTTCTAAACCAATTTTCAAAATTTACGTTTCAAAACTTCCAAATTCAAAATTTAAAAATCTTATAATTCAAATTAAATATTTGATTTAAGATAATACAATTATTCATTTAAATTCGTATATAAGTTTCATTTCGAAATCATTTAAATTAATTTAATTTAACATTCAGATCAGTTTAAAATCATTGATCGATTTCATTCAATATTCGTTAAATAAATTTATCATTTAAAACAATTTCCATTTAATTTCCAATTCATTAAATCAATTACTTAAGATCAACTTCGTTAAATCAAAACTTCAAATTGAATTAAATTAAATTCGTCAAATCAATTCTTTCAATTACAAGTCTTACATAAATTTCAATAAATCACATTTTATTTCTTGTTAAAGAAATTCAGTTTCACTTATTTATTTACTTAGTTACAATTTCAAAACTCAATTAATAAAAAAATACTTAATTTCACTTATTCAAGAAGTTCAATTTCACTTAATAAAGAATTCAATTTTATTTGACTATTAAATAATTCAATCTTATTTAATTATTAAATAATTTCAAACTTAATTATTAACTAATTTCGAAACTTAATTATTAATAATTCCCAAATTTAATTATTAAATAATTAATTTTAAAACAACGTTCATTCATCATCTACTATGTTAATATTTTGACTCAGATTATTAAATATTAACATTTTCCTTCATAAAGTTCAAATTTCAACTTCATTTCAAAACCTTATTATTTATCCAATTAAAATCTTTATTTATTTTTAAATCAAATTATTGACCAATCGGTTTTTATTTAATTCTCTATCCTAGGTCAAAGTTTATTTGGGTATTTATCATTTCAACCCGATTCCATTTCAATTCAAAAATCGAAGCATAACAAAGGGAACTTGCAGTGTGATAACTGAGATGGTGTCAAAGTAAATAAACAAGCAATAACAACAATCAATAACAATCCAATAATTAATTCAAATAATCCCGAAATAATCGTATTAATTCACATTGTTATTTGTGTAAATTAATATAATTATTTCTAGAATCCACACACTATCATTTCATGTAGATTAAAGATTATTATACTAATTATTCTATGCAATTCTACACTTGACATCAATTATTCAATTTCATACTTCATCAATTAATACAACATAAATTCAAATGGTTCAAGGGTAACTAACTATTTTTCTACGTGTCAATTTATTTAAACATTTATAGGGGTCATATTATATAAATTTCGTCTAACTAAATTCAACATATATATCAATTTCAAGTCACTAACAATCCTACGTCAAATTCAATTTCATATTTTTATCACTTCATACATTAACAATTTTAACGTCCAATACCAATATCAAACAATCAATCATTTATCAACCAAACTGGATTATCATTGTATAAATAACAGATAATGATATCAGATGTCACAGGTGAACTGATACAGGTAATAACATATATGTGACGCCCCACCTCTATGCTCATAATAACAAAGAGTATTAAAGGAAATACCGTCTATTATTACGAAGAATAAGGCTGGATAGGAGCGACCATCCGTAATTGGCCTTACACTAATATTGGTTATCTCGGTAGGAGTGGTATATACTTTTTATTTTTCATCTATTATTTATTTACTCCCATCGACATACCCAATACTAGTATAAAACGAACTACGACGGTTCATAATAGTTTAGGACATTAGATATAACAATAACATAGATAATATAAATGCGGAACGCAGATAAAAACAAAAGTCTCAGATATATATAACTGATGTCAGTTAATACATAGTTGACACTATACATATGATACAACTACAACTGTCGACTCTAGAAGTTATATATACAAGTACATTATCGACTAATATACATGAATACATATCATTCTATACAATGACAAAATGACTCTGACAACTTCAGAAGATGAGAAAAGTCTTCAATCCCGAACAGCAACTCAAAGAAAGAAATCTACCACCTGAAATACTCGGGTCTGACCCGAGTATTACATTCAAAAGAAAATAATACCCAGGTCAGTCTAATTCAAACCAGTTTATTAGTGCACAGAAGCAATAATAATCAGATATCAATTAGGCGACAGTTACAGAATCTCGTATATCCAACTCTCGATACGAGGATTGGATAACGGCAATTATAACACTATACAGTGTTAAACAACATATCAACAATCCAAATCAATTTAAACAATTGAAATGCCAATTTAAAAACAACAATGCTGATTGGCTACAGTACACGCTAACGTGTACTGCCTCGCCAATACAGTCTATGGAATATTCAGAAGATCAATGAATCCAAAATCCAACGGATATAACTCAATCGAAATGAACCATTTCAAATACAACCTCAAAATATTTAATTGAACCAACGAAATAATTTACGATCGAAATATCAACTAAACCTGTCAATCCTGCTAGGGCTGCAGTACACGCACGCGTGTACTGCCTCGCCGCTACAAAGATGCAGTGAAACACAACAGGGCCAACAGACCAGAGAAGAAATAAAATGGCACATGTATGAAACTGTGCATATACACATTGGACATGATGAATATGTATGCAAACTGAATGGTCAGGCGATATACATCAGATTAGAACATACGAGCAGCAGCCTTAACAAGCAAAGACCACAAGCCAACATGATCGAAGGAGTATACTCGAACTCAACACGGTGCAGGAATGCCAATGTCAAAATACAAAACTTAGACTCAACCTAGTGCATAAATGCGCAATAATTCAGATGCTAACATAAAACTCGAAATGATCTGAGCATAAGCAAGGAGGCTCAAAGCTATGCAGTGGAACCAAAAGAACAAAATGAAACAAAGTAGGCACATGGATGGCCAGACCAAAAGATACAACCTACTGCAGGAATGCTCAAAGGCAAAAACGTGCATATACATGAACCAGAACAAATCCGACTTAGTGTGATAAAAATCAACGCTAACCAAACTCAAACAATTAACAGAATGCAAGACAGTGACAACGAGTGAACAAGCATGTGTGCCCAAGATAAGGCAACACAGTAACAAGCACAAAGACTACAAGACTCAAGACAGTGCACAATATACATGAAGTGGAATTCGAACAGCGTCAACTAAATGAAACTGGACAATGCAGTTTCCACAATTCCAAAACTAGAAAGACAGAACTGCAATTACCCAAGTACAGCAAGCACTTCACGAAGTCAGAGACCATAATCAAGCAACAACATGTATAGGTCAGTGGACGAAATCAAGTAAGTCCTACCAATTTCAAACTAGAGTTCATATACCAGAGTGATAAAATCACACATTTAAAGAAATCGATATAGCAGGCTTCACCAAAAATCAATTTTTATCAAGCCTAAGCTCAAAGCAAAACAACGCAAATTAACAGATGATTACAGCATTAAGCCCGAAGTCAAACAGAAGGTCAAGCCGTAATGGCTAAGGAATTTGATCATTTCAAAAATCTTGAAAGCCATAAACCTGAACCAATCAAAAATCGCAAGTGCAGTCTCTATATGAAAGAAGTCAACTTATAAGATCAAGTGAAGTCTAACCTTCAGGTTCAACTCGTCTAAGTTCAAATTGCAGACATGACTAGTAAGGCATCAAATATACCTATAAGTTGCAACAGCGAAAGGGAACTGTGCAATCAAAAGGATGAACACCAGAGGACAGAGGAACTAATATGCCAGAGAGACAATTTAGCAAAGTCAGGTAACAGTTTCAAACACACGTCTGCAACCTCAAAATCAATATAACAAAACTGCAATAGCAGATCATCTATGCTCGGAACGAACACGAAGATGGCAGAGCCAAAATACTCAGGGTCACAAAATCAAAGTCTAATGATTAGTGTAACCAGAAATTTCACAAATGTCAAACTGCGAAAACCCAATCATCATGAGAGTATAGGAGTTCGACAAAGTCACATAAACAAAATTTGACAGTCATAAAATCGAACAACAATTTCGAAACTACTAACCATCAGATAAAAATCGACGAAGTCGAAGTCGAAGCCAACTAAGAGATCGAACCCACTAAATCAAGTGAAGCCAAAGTCACCCCAAAACAATTTCGAGCTTAAACCAAAAATCCCCACATATACGAATTTACACGACCCAAGAAATGAACTAAACCACAGATATACGAAAGCGAATTAGATGTGAGAATAATAATTCTCACCTTGTTCGACACGAAGGCGAGCACGAGAGCATCGGCAAGCAGCGACGTTCAAAACCCTGAAGCCCTACTTGGAAAAGAAGGACGAGATCAGCGGCCACAATTCTCTGGACGAGATACCCAAGTTGACAGCCCCAATTTCACGCTCTACCTCTATCGGGGACGACGAAGAGATGCCTCCATTTTTGTTTTTGGAAGACGAACGAATTATCGAGCATGCCCTAATTCTTTTGGTGGCGAACGAAAAATGAATGAGGCCGCCACCATTATTATCTCGTATCTTTAGTTAGGGTTTCGAATGAAAAACGAAAAAAGGGGGGACGGTTATCTACCGTTCAAAAGAATCACGACCCAAATAAAACATGGCCAAGATTTTGTTTTCAAAGATTACCAACACTTAATTAATTTCTAAACGAATTTGCAACTGATTACAACACTAAACAGCAATTAGCAGCAAGATTTAATCGTCTAACGACGATATTAATCAGCACAAAAATCCGGGTTGTTACAGACTCCCCTCCTTATAAAAATTGCGTCCACGCAATCATAGGGAATAAATGGACAAAAGGTAACAACCAAAAGAGCATGGCAATGTCGAAGGTATAAGCAAAGCAAGTGTCGGCGGGGAAGTATTAGATAAGAAATCAAAAGGTTCGATTGCTTCAAATCAAAAGAATCAACATCGTGGGAATCAGGGATCAAAATCAGACGACTAACAAAAGCAAGAACAATCGAGCTCCAGCAACTAAAAGAGAAGGAAAAACAGAGCAGAAATCCCATACAGAGCACGAATTGAATGTGAGTAAATCAAATTACTCACCCGAATCGTCCGAGAAAAAGACGAAGCTCAAATCTCGAAAATCACAAATATTTACTTATCTCAAACGATAATCAAATTTCTCAAATCAACAAATATTCGATTACCACAAACGATAATCAAATTTCAAATTCAACAAATATTTAATTATCAAAAAGCGATAATTAAATTTCAAATCAGCAATTATTTAATTATCTAACAGCGATAATTAAATCTAAAATCAACAAATATTTAATTATCAAAAGCGATAATTAAATCTCAAATCAGCAAATATTTAATTATCAAAAGCGATAATTAAATCTCAAATCAGCAAATATTTAATTATCAAAAGCGATAATTAAATCTCAAATCAGCAAATATTTAATTATCAAAAGCGATAATTAAATCTCAAATCAACAAATATTTAATTATCTAACAGCGATAATTAAATCTAAAATCAACAAATATTTAATTATCAAAAGCGATAATTAAATCTCAAATCAACAAATATTTAATTATCAAAAGCGATAATTAAATCTCAAATCAGCAAATATTTAATTATCAAAAGCGATAATTAAATCTCAAATCAACAAATATTTAATTATCTAACAGCGATAATTAAATCTTACCAAAGTTAAAAGCAGACCACTTCTTCAGATGAAATTTTAGAGCCTTCATTTTGAGGATGATATTTGTAAGAGGATCCTTGCCATATTGCATATTCCACACCTGCTTTAAAATATCATGATAATCAGATTGTTTAGTCCAAAAATTAAAAAATTTAAAAGAATTCCTCCCACCACGATGATTGTTTTCCCCACAATGAAATAATAATGGGCAATGATCAGATAAAGAAGGTTGTAAGATATGATAAAAAGATTTTGGCCAAAGATGAAGAAAAGGAATGTTTAAGAAAATATGATCAAGCTTACATAACGTAGAATTTCCACTCCTATTACTGTTAGACCAAGTAAAGTCAGAACCAATATATTTAGCAGGGATAAGATTTGAATGAATTAGGGCACTGTTTAATGGAGAGATATCCTTAAGAGATAGAGGACAGCCACCACATTTCTGATTACTAGCAAACATACAATTGAAATCACCTCCAATTAGCCAAGGAGTGGAACCAGAATTTAAAGATGGAAGAAAGTCCAGAAATATCTGTCTCAAAGATACAGAGTTATGGGCATAAACAGAGGTAAGATGAAAAGAAACATTGGATGGCAAATGAATACAAAGATAATGGATATATTGATCAGAAGCATTAATCCTGGAAAGTTTAAAAAAATTTGGATTCCATAATGTAAGCAATCTACCATAATTAGCTTCAAGAAAATTGTGATCATAAAGCCAGGAAGGAGCAATCAACCGCATAGCATTGATGGTAGAATGAATATCAAGTTTGGATTCAGATACACACATTAAATGAATATTCTTGTCCTGAATAATGTGTATTTACCATATTATGTATATGTTATGATATATGAAATGATGATTTTCACGTGATATGTTATGTGATATGCATAAGAGATAAAACCCCATAGATACATTTGGATATAAATGACATTTAGGGGGTAAGTCATTAGTGAGGCTAAGATTAATGAATGTAATGATACTGATGGTCGGTGAGAGTTGAGCCACCAAATAGGCTAGTATCCATCCTATCTGAACTACTTCGGGGTCGCTACCTGAATCAACAACCTAGCCTGATCGCCACTATAGTCCAATCGATCTGTTGCACGGACATAACAATGAGGTGAGGCATAAGTGCCATGGTAATAGATGATGGAAGTGGGTTAATATATGAAAAGAAAGATGCGGAAGGCCAGCAAGGATGAATGAAGAAGATTGTGCAATGAAGAGATAGTATGGGGCCACTCACAACATTAGTCAATAGGTATATGGATGAAAATGCCATGATATCTTGGTGTCGACATAACGTCTTGTAAAGACTAGTCGAGGGGTTGTCGATATATAAGTCACATGCCTTGGTGTCGGCATTTATAAAATTAAGTAGGATTTACTAGAAACGTATGCCTCATTCACCTATATACGAATAATAGTGTGTGATATAAGTATAAAGATGCAACATATAAATGGGAATATGAGTGATTCCTCGGTTGATTGGAGTTGGAGTCGTGAGTCACATTATATGGAGCAATAACATGTGTGTTAATACATGTATGTGAGATGAGATATGGGATAGGTATAGTTTAGCGAATGCGTGAAATATTTGAGATTAAATGCATATCATATTTACCCAATACCCACACTATATTATGTATTGTGCACTATTATACTCATATCTAGTTTCAAGTCTGACTAAGGATTTTTTATTTATTCGACAACCTGGGTCAGATAGAGGTTGTTTTTATAGGTTATGATATTTTGATTATGTGTATCTTTGGGGCTACAATATGGATATTGTAATACCCCATATTTTGGAGGGTCCATAATATAGGAAGTTAAATTAAATTAGGTTATATTAAATTAATAATATGAAGATATTATCAAAAAAATTAATAAAGTGATTTAATTGCAAGAATTACATAAGGAAAATTCGATTAATTACGTGTAGGACACTTTAAAAGTTAATTAGATGGACCAAGTGTAATTACAGCAATTTTGGTTGGCCTTGATTAATGAAAATAAACAACTTAAGTTTTAATGAGAAGGATTTGGTTAAGGGGAGTGAATTAGTAGACCTAAAACCACTCCACTTACCTTAGTCACATCCCCTCACTTTCATCCACTTCATTTTCTTTCTTTCACAAAACCAACTCATAGAAACTCTAAGCAAGGTTGGCCACAAAGAAGAAGAAGAAGAGAAAATCCAAGCTAAGTAGATTCAAGGTTTCAACTTTTAAAAGGGAAGAGATTAAATCAAGTTTTCTTAAGCTAAGTAAAATATTTCTCTAACAACTTCCCTAGCATGTATAAATTTGGAATTTGTTGAGAATGAATCTTTGATGATGGTTAATGTGTTTGGATGATTAAACCTTATTTTAATTATGGTTTAGAATTTAATTAAGGTGAATTAGTTCATGTTTAGGGTAAAACATGGATAAATCATATTCAAATGCCTCGAAATATTTATATGATGTTCATAATGATAATAGAGATTGTTTTATGCTTTCATAATTTTTGAAGTTAATATGGATATTTTATAAATTTTCTAAGTCGAGAACATGGCTAATTTTAAGTAAATTAATTATTAAAAATAATAAAATTAATTATTTTGACCTGAAATTTTTATAAGAGATAAAATATGACAAAACTAATTTTTGGTGAATTTTTGGGATTATTCCCACCAATTTTCCACTTTATTTATTTAGTAAAGAAAAGCATTAATTAATTAAGGGAAAGTTAATTGATTGATTAGTAAATTAATTATGATGGTTAACAAATTCTAAAAAGAAACTAAAAAGATAAGAGATTAGCCAATATGAAGTTGACACCAAGTAAGGTTTAATATAAAGAAATTACTTAAGGAAGTAATGAATCAGTTTTTAATTTAATTACGAGAATGTAATTGAAACCTTATTGACCAAGTAACACAACGGCTTAGTTAGAGATATCATATGTTAATAAACGATGGGAACTTAACATGCGATAAGGAGCATACGTTAGCATATGATAATATATGATGGGTCAAACATACAACTGCTACAGGTAGACAAGCATGCGACAACTTGGGACAAACTCACGAAGGCTTCAGGCATTGAGATGTGGTAGCTTAAGAGATGCAAACCCGCGATGGTTCTGGAAACCAACCCACGATAGCAACCCCATTTCAACCCTACGATAGTGTTATGAAGTCACCATGCGATGGCTCTACGCTGTCACTATGCGATGGTTATAAAAGAAATTATGCGTGATGCTTTGGGTCGTGGCACGTGAGGGCTTCAGGTCATGGCACATGAGGGCATTAGGACTGGCATGCGTTGGTTTCGAGTCATAACGCATGATGACTAGGGACTTTGATAACTAACGATGACTTTAGATATGTTAGTTCACGATGGCTTAGGGTTGATTCTAGTGCGATGATCTAGGGGTGTTAACCCATGAAAGTTAATGCAAGTGAAAACTAAGGGATGAACTTATACACGATTTCTATGGAATTGCCTATGCACGTAAGGACTAAGCTAACTCATGATGTCCATGGGATAGCTAACACATAACAATTCAATACACTTGTGATAACTTGGAAGCTATATTTTTCTAAGTAAAATAACAAATACTTGAGGGAATTTTGGAAGACAATTTCCAAGTGTTAATGAACTATTTCTTAGAGATGAAATCGAAGTGGAATTTTGATAAGTTAAAGTTGTGTTAACCTGTTTTTAAAATGAAGAAAACTTAAAGAAGCTAATAAATGATGGGATATCATTTAAATTGAAAAGATGTTTTATCGAAATGTGTAGGGTATATAATTAATGAATGAAAGAAAAATATTAAACCACGATCGTAAAAATATACCGACTTGAAGAGTTATTGGATGGCAGAGTGCCTTGGTTATCAGTCTAAAATCTAATGTTATATGGGAAGGTGCCACAATAGAGTTCGGTCCCTTTGCTGTGTTATGGTAGGGTGCCAAAACATCAGGGTGATGTTATAATTAAAATAAACAAAATGACAACGTGAATGACCGCAGTTCAGGGACTAAGAAGAGCTATTTACCCTTAGTAAGGATGCTTACTAGATTGTGTCTAGGCTATTTACATTCAGCCTCTTAGGAGAGTTTGGGTGACTCTAGTTAGGGTGACTCCCATGAGGAAATGAGTTGACATTTCTACCAGGTGACGTTGTTCAAATAAGAGATAAATTATCCTAAACCAGGAGATTAGGCGATGGATGAATGAATTATCACTAATTATATAACTTGGTTCATAATTGGATGATAAGTGCAGGTTCCACTTTTTGATTGAATATGTGCACATGGTCGCCTCCTTTGTTGTGCTGTTGTTTCACATTATGATGTACATTGATGTTGAAAACTGAGGGGAAACCTGTTCTGCATTAGCAACATGATTTCACTATGGAGGCTTATGGTAAAGGTTTTACTCATAACAGGCTTTATGCCTAACCCGCATTTTTATTATTTTCCATAAAATCACAGGTACTCATTTAAGTAGGCCGAGTTTATGGATTAGACGGGTTTCTTTTAAAGGATGAATAAAGATTTTGAAGATGAAGTATGAAGCCTGCTATTTATAGTAAAACTTATTTTAAAATTTCGTTGTGTAAAACTAGGATCTATAACTGGTTATGCGTTGTTTTGGCTTCTTCATATGTCAGACACAACACTGCTCTATCTATATTTTATTTATATTTATCCCTACGTGGGCAATGATTTGGGTTAAAATAATGTAATGAATTATGTAATCCAAATTGTTGTAATGAAAAAGCAATTTTGATGCTCTGTCTACTTATGTTGTGGAAAATAATACTAAACTCGCTTTGTCATTGGAAAATGATTTTGATGTTGACTATAACATCATCGACGCCTGTTTTCAAGTCTCGGAGTAGAGGATGTTATAGAGATGGAGCAGATGATGATGGTGGCTATTTGTTTCTCTTATAGTGCAGTTTCATGTGATATGATGTTGTGTATTTGTATGTAGATTCAATGGGATATGATGATATGCTTTATCTACCTTATTTAGTCTCTTAGTTATGATATGTATGTTTTAAGTAATTATATCATAATTTTAGATAATATATATATATATATATATATATAAATATATATATAATTTTTTATTCGCTTCTGATACCGTTATCTTTCGATTTTTTTTCATATATGTCTCTAAGTCTGAATTATTCAGTTCTGGAAAATCTTGTACATTGCTTTGTTCCGAGATGAGATGTGTATTGTATTCAAGGTAAAGTTGTTTTGAAATGTATTCGTGTTGGAACAAGGGAGTGTATATGAGAGTTTGCTCCTATTATGTCATTTACTTTATGCCTTTGAATGGTTATTGCTCTCTGATAACATAGGTACCAGGTCGAGGCATCACATTTTTGGTATTAGAGCCCAAGTTTGAATAGTGTTGAGACAGTGACATATTTTGGCCTTAGATGAGTGGGACTTAGGATGTTTTACCTAATTTTGTGTTATTGTCACATATGATGTGTGAATATGTACATATTTATGCTTGTGCATATGTATGTATGTGTATGTATATGTACATGTATATGTTTGTAGTAATGGTTTATTATGTAAATTTATATTATCAAATTTTGAGAAAAAGTTTATATGTTAATTAAAGGATAAGTTTATATTATAAAAACAGCTTTTTACTTACAACATATTTCTACTAAAGGTCGTAAAATAACCTTTTAGCAATGTTTATTACACAAACATTATAAAAGCGTTGTTTTTGCAACAGTTTTTTTACTAGAGTTGTAATAATACTCTTTTAACAATGTTTATTTCACAAATGTTGTAAATACATTGTTTTTTGTAACTTTTTTCCAGAACGTAAATATTAATTTACAACAAATTTTTTTAGATGTTGTTTTACTCATATACGTAATTGGTCGCATGCCACTATTTGAGGAAACATTCACTATAGGAATATGCTGAATTAACATTAATTTTTCTAAATACGTTTACAATTGTTTAAAATATCATGATAATTAATAATTAGTAATTTATAATCAATAACCAATAAATAATTCTTAATAATTTATAAAAGATAATTGGTAGTTTATAAATGATAACTCATATGGTTAGTAATTTTTAATCTATTATGATTAACAATAATTAATGGATAATTTATAAATAATAATTTACAATAAATAATTATTTTTTATAATTAATATTTTATTATAATCAACTATTAATTATTAATCTATTATTATTAATTATTTATGATAATAATGTATAAATTATAATATATAGATAACAATATATACCCAGTATAATAATTTATTATAATTAATGATTTATAATTAATAATTTAGAACAATATGATAAATGGTTAATAATTTAAAATTTATTATTTATTATAATTAATGGTTTATAATTAATCATATATAAATAATCATTTATATTAAATAATTTATGAATTCTAATTAGTAATTTATAAATACTAATTTATAAATAATGATAAACAAAGAACAACAGTACATGGCGGCAACTTATAATTATCTAATAAAATTTTAAAGCCCATTGCATGTTGCCTTGGTGAATTTCACTCACCACTAAAACTTTAATTTTCCCTAACTCTACATCTCAAATTGCTTATACCTACTCTTCTTTCCAAAATTGGTGATGCCTCCTTTATTTAAATCAATGTTTTGAGACCAAAACTAGTTACCATATAGAGCCACCAAGGTCTGGAGGAGCTTTTAACCTCTCACTTGCAGAAACTGGGATCAGACCTCTAAATCTTGGATCGAACGAAGATATTTATAGAGTTGGATTCAGATACTTGGAACTTATATCACCTTAACATTTGCATAAAGCTATGAAGTTTATTGATTCCTTGTTGATACATGCAAGAAATTACAAGTTAAAATCTTCTTCTTTGTTAAAGCACGTCTCTGATCACTAGTTTTTATTTAACGTATTTTGTATAGATAAGTGTTGCAACCTACCTTGATCTCAAAAGTGAGTATAAGAAAAGAAATTTCCTTTTTTGGAAGAACCAAACTCTTATATCAGCACGGTGAGCAATTCATGGTTAATGGTGATTTAGAAACCATGGTATATGGTGGATCTACCGATAGGCTTCCTAGTCTTTCACGTTTTGGAAGCTAAGAGTATAAAAAAAGATGAATTCATTTGGATTAACCAAAAAGGATCCTAGGGAAAATGATATGTGCGTTCGGATCTTACCTTCAAACATTGAGCATGTTAGGGAGAGTAATTTTAAGGGGAAGAAGAGGAAATGGTTTGACGAATATGTGGTTTACAAGATGATTCCTTACTAGCATCCATGTAAGATAGCATTTTCTTCCTTTAAATGTTCTTTAATGTGCATTACTATACTTGTAATCATATGCATCCCTATTGTATCGATCTTTGTTAAACTGGATGCACATGGCATTAAAGGTAACCAATAATATGACTTAAATGAATTTGTTAATGCAACTCACTATATATGTGTGCATTTTAAACTGAAATTCTAAACCGTGTAGAAAGCCACCGTTTCTTTAATGAAAAAGTAAAAGATATTTCTAATTCAAACGTATAATGAAATAATGAAAATGATATGTTCATATTACAAATTTTCATATGTTTTAAAATTATAATTCCCTATATAGAAGATGAAAAAAATAATGATTCATTATATTTGTACACTCATGATGTTGTATACTGTTTGGATAGTTGAATCCAAATTATGGATTTACATTTTCCGCGAAACTATGATACTTCATTAAAATGGAAAATAGTAGAACTAACAGTTACACATTATGTTATATTGAAATGTTAAAATTTATGATCACAGTGAAGGAAAATAATGTAGCCCTTGGTTCCTACTTCTGACTTTGTCACTATTTCTTCTTGATCTACTCGAGGCTCAGTTGTTGATATTACAAGCTCACAATTAAGTGATTCTTTAGCTTTCCTTCACCATGACTTGGGACTTAATTCACCTCTTGTGCAAGACGCACCTCTTCTAGGCCTGGCATAGGGACATGCCACTCCTTAAGTTTTAAGGAGTGGTTAATGCCTATCCTCCGATCCCCTGCCATTGCTTCTTTGGGTTCAACTGAGGTCTTCCTTCCTCTTCTAAAAGAAGCTCATGACTCTCATGTACAACAACTCGTTTTGGGATGCACCCCTCTTTTTTTACACCCTAAATTACCTAACCAATTTAGTTCTAATATTTAAGACTTTTTTGCAGATTGGGAAATTTCTATTTTTCCTTTAGCAATCGTCTTTCTCCTCTTCTTAGGATATGTCATCACTGCAAGAACTAAACTTCTTGCTGTCTAAGAAGGTAAGGACCCTTAAAAGTGAAGTGTCGTGCATCCAATCCGACAATAGCTCTTTATCCGTTGAGAACATGCAAATCTCAACTTTATTTGACTTGGAGAATAACAAGACCCATGATTTGAAAGAAAAGCCAATGACTTTGGTGGAAGAGCTTTCCTAAGTCATAATGAAACAAAACAGGGTTTAGATAAAGTTTTGGCTTTAGAAAAGAACTTAGCAAAAAATAAGCTTTCTCTTAAGAAGTAGAGGGCATCTTTGTGTGATGTTTAGGCCAAAGTGTCTTCCTTTTTAAATGAAGCTCTCCCTCATTGGAAAGATCCAAATTCCAAGGCTGTCTTATTTGCCGCTTATAAAGATAATATTGACCGATGTTCGGATCTGGACTTTTCTTCTCTTCATTCCACCAGAGTAAATTAAAAAAGAAAATTTGATATCCTCCTTGACCGCATCCCCGGAGACCTTTTTGAATTCTAGGATGATGACTCCTTTAATCCTATTAAGCTCCTAACCTTTGATGATCTTTTGTTGGATGATGATGAGCTAGAAAGTAATGAGGAATACAAGTCCAACGATGATAATAATGATAATGACAACGAAGGAAATGATGTGCTAGTGATCACGCTCAAGATGATTCATTGGGAAAGGATAGAGATGGTAAGTCATAGCAAGGTGGATCAGAATACCCTCAAGATTCAAGTTGCGCTACTGATTTCTATTTCCTTATAATGATCATGGGATTGGTGGTTCACCACCCTCAGAGTGTCCTTCTTGTGGTCCAAACCCTCCTGGCTTAAGCAGGCTTGGCCAGTCTACTTTTGAAATTCAAAGGTGCAGTCTATTCAAGACCAGCACTTCAATAGCTCCTCTACATATAATTTGTCACTCGAATTCCATCATCTTGTTTTATCTCATTTAATAGCTAACACTCCCAATATACATTAATTACCAACATAGAAAGAGAATAGGGATTTTGTCGAGATTTTATTATTTAAAAAGAGAGAAGAGATTTTGGGACTCAACAAAGAAGGAGAGAGGTTATGTAAGGACCTGAAGGAGTTAAATGATATATACATGAGACTTTTATAATACATTCTACGCACATTAGGAATGAGCTCTATAAAATCCAAGTTTTGCTGAATAATAGACCTTTTGATGCTTCTTTAATTCATATTGAACTGCAATTAAGGAATGCTCTGGATCATGTTTTACAAAGAGAAGTTTCTTCAATCAGACAGAAAATACATTTGAGAATGGAAAGAGAGGCTGATAGGAATACTAAGTACTATCATAATTTTCTTAAAGTTAAAGGTAATAATGAATGCATTTTTCAGATTAAGGATATGTTTGGAAACATGGTGAATACCTTTGATGGAATAAATGAGGCTTTTGTTCAGTATTTTAAATCTATTCTAGCTCCATCCAATTTTTTCATTCCTGATATCAATCCTCTTAATCACATTAGCCTTCCTACCATATCCGCCTCTCAGTCTAATACTTTGATAAGTGCCATATCTGGGAATGAAATTGAATCTGCTGTTTTTAGTTTAGATGGTGATAGTTGTGGTGGACCAGATGGGTTTAATGCCTATTTTATTCAGCAGAGTTGGAAGATAATTGGATCTGATATTGTTAAGGCCATTCAGTATTTTTTTCTTCATAATAAACTTCCTGTTGGTCTTGCTGCTACTGCTATTACATTGATTCCCAAAATAGGTAATCCATCTTCAGTTGCTGATTTTAGGCCTATTTCTTGTTGTAATATCATTTACAAAATTATTTCAAAGGTTGTGGCTAATAGATTACAAGCAGTCTTACCATCTATCATCACAAATAATCAAGCTGCTTATATTTCTGGAAGATCAATAAGTGATAATATCCTCTTAACTCAAGAATTATTGTATGGATATGAGAGAGCAAATATTTCTCCAAGGTGCATGCTTAAGCTAGACATTAAAAAAGCATTTGATTCCATTGCTTGGCCATCTATTATAGCTATAATGTCTAGAATGAACTTCCCTAAACCTTTTTTAGCTTGGATCTTCACATGTATATCTTCACCTATGTTTTCTATTTCGAGAGAGGGTGAATTGCATGGTTATTTTAGGGGTAATCAAGGTGTTAGACAAGGTGATCCAATCTCAGCTTATTTGTTCATAATAGTCATGGAGCTTTTGAATTCTATCATGAATGATCTTGTAGTCAAGAATAATTTTCAGCTTCATCCCAAATGCAGAAATCCTATTATCACACATCTTCTTTTTGCAGATGATCTTATAATCTTTACAAAGCCCACTCATCATAATATTCAATGTGTTACTACTTCTCTTAATTTTTTTCACTCTATCACTGGCTTGCAAATAAATCTCCATAAATCGAATATCAAGGTTGCTGGGTTAAATTCTTTGCAAAAGAATGATATCATTAATTTTTCAGGTCTCCAAGAATTACCTAATAACTCTTACTATTTGGGTTTACCTATCTTAAGTTCCAGAATTACTAAGCAGAACTGCTTGCCTCTTTTTGAGAAGATTATTGAACGACTTAGAGTTTGGCCTATTGATAAGCTATCACAAGCTGGTAGGCTTACCATCATTCAATCCATTGCTGTGGCCATAACTAATTATTGGACTAGACATTACATTCTGCCTGTGAAGTTGATAAATATGATTTCTAGTGCTCTTAATAAATTTCTCTGGCATGGTGATCCTTTTTCTAGGAAACTCATTCCAATATCTTATTATAAGCTGTTTGATTCTAAGAAGAATGGTGGTCTAGGTATAACTAATATTTTTCTTTGGAACAAGGCTGCCATGTCTGTTTACTTCAACAAGATATTTGAGTCTGATAGAAATTTATGGTCACAATGGGTTAATAAAAATTTGATTGGGAAGAAGAATTTTTGGACTATGCAAATCCCTCAGAACTGCAGTTGGAGCTGGAGAAGTATCCTTAAACTTAGGGAACTTTTTATCCCTCTCATACAATGCAACTATGCCTTAACTAAGGGTTTATCTTTTTGGCACTCTCCATGGGCAAGACAGGGTATGATTTTAAGCTCTATTGTTGATTATAATATAAGAAGGAATTCTGGTATTTCAGATTTGGCAATTGTGGATGACTTTTTACAAGGAGATAGTATTGTATTACCTTATTCCAGTTCCACTCAGCTCAGGAATTTATGGAATATTATTAGTTGTAACCCCATAAAGAATAATGGAAATGTTTTGATTTGGTCTGATAAGGGTAAGTCTCATTCTATTAAGCATGTATATAAATCTCTTTGTGGAACCGGTACATATTTCCCATGGCATTCTAGAATTTGGAATATAGGTGGAAGTGCTAAGGAAAATTTAATGTTGTGGAAAGTGATGGCTAATGCTTTAAATACTAAGGATAAGCTTTGTAGACTTGGAATTATTACAGAGGATATTTGTGTTTTCTGCAGGTCAGAATCAGAAACAAATACACATTTGTTTTTTGAATGCACCTTTGTGTATCAGATTTGGTATAGGCTTTTGTCAAATGGTGGTTTTTATAAGCCTTCAACTATTAGTGCTATTGAGTGGTTTAATGTGTTTAAAGCAACAAGATGGAAAACCAGAATGACTAAACTGCTTCTTAAGATATTGAAGAAGTTGATATATGCAGTTTGGGCAGAAAGGAATAATAGAGTGTTTGGTATTGCAAGTAAAAATTCTTCGCAACTCTATAATCTTATACATGGTAGTATTCTTAGAGATTTGAAGGAAGACTGTAGCTGAAGATTGATCATAAGTCTTGGAGGGGTTAATTTCATGAGCTTGGATACCCAGTTTTTCTGAAATACTGTCATTACTTGATGTAAAGTTTCAATGCTGGAATGAGAGTAACTGGTTAGCCTACTTGAGACATGATGCTGAATTAAAGATTGATGTTTAATTTGTATGTTTCAGTTCGTTTTGGGCTAGCTGTCTTTTTGTAATTTCTGTTCTGTTTTATTGGTTTTGTCTGTAGTCAAGTAAGGGGTTGTAACTGAATTGGTGATTTGTGATGTTGTAATTCTTTCATGTAATTCTAATTAAGTCAATAAAATGAGCTTAAAGCTCTTTGCTCTTCAAAAAAAAAAAAAAAAAAAAAAAAAAAAAAAAAAAAAAAGATAATTAAATCTAAAATCAACAAATATTTAATTATCAAAAGCGATAATTAAATCTCAAATCAACAAATATTTAATTATCAAAAGCGATAATTAAATCTCAAATCAGCAAATATTTAATTATCAAAAGCGATAATTAAATCTTAAATCAACAAATATTTAATTATCTAACAGCGATAATTAAATCTAAAATCAACAAATATTTAATTATCAAAAGCGATAATTAAATCTCAAATCAACAAATATTTAATTATCTAACAGCGATAATTAAATCTAAAATCAACAAATATTTAATTATCTCAAGCGATAATTAAATTTCAAATCAACAAATATTTAATTATCTAAAGTGATAATTAAAGGCAACAAATATCCGATTATCGAAAACGATAATCAGAACCCATATCAACAAATATCTAATTATCACAAGCGATAATTAGAAACAACAAATATCTGATTATCAAAAACGATAACCAGAACTCATATCAACAAATATCTAATTATCACAAGCGATAATTAGAAACAACAAATATCTGATTATCAAAAACGATAACCAGAACTCATATCAACAAATATCTAATTATCACAAGCGATAATTAGAAACAACAAATATCTGATTATCAAAAACGATAACCAGAACTCATATCAACAAATATCTAATTATCACAAGCGATAATTAGAAACAACAAATATCCGATTATCAAAAACGATAACCAGAACTCATATCAACAAATATCCAATTACCTGCAGATAATTGGAAACAACAAATATCTAGAAATCAATTAAGAAGACTAGAAAATCAACATAAAAGCTTGGATCGATCCCATCAGATGGCGAGTTTTTAATTCGCCGCACGTGCATCTCAGAGTGGCCGAAGCCTACCAAGTACTCAACATAATTTTGGCGCCCATCAGATTGACCCGAAGGTCCGCAGAGTGACCCGAAGGTCTAGTACTGGTATTTGACCCGAAGGTCCGCAGAGTGGCCCGAAAGCCCAACAAATGACCCGAAGGTCCGCAGAGTGGCCCGAAAGCCCAACAAATGACCCAAAGGTCCTCATAGTGGCTCGAAAGCACACGAAATCATCAAATATTTCAATTAACGAGTCCGGAATTAACCGAAATAGCAAACGCACATGTCCCATACCACGTGTTTTACTAAATCGTTTGATTCTCTTCATCGTTTCCTTGAAAGTGCAAAATTGTTTATTTTGTAAAATTACATTTCACATTCTCAAACGGACAAGTCCGGAATTAAGCGAATCAGTAAAAGAAAGGGGTCATAGTCCTCGATTTTGCTGAAACGTTTAAATCGCTTCCTCATTCTTTTGAAAGCGCAAACTGTTAAAATTTCTGAAACAATTTTATTTATTTTGTAAAAATAACAATTCGCATTCTCAACTGAACAAGTCCGGAGTTAAGCGAAACAGTAAAAGAAAGGGGTCATAATCCTCGATTTTGCTGAATCGTTTAAGTCGCTTTCTCATTCTTTTGAAAACGCAAACTGCTAAAATTTTATAAAACAATTTTCATTTCAAAACGATTTTCCAATCACGTGATTAAGGCAGCAATATTAGTAACAATTTCGATAAGGAAATTGTACTTCTAAAAATACTGTAAAAACGGATCACAAAATCAGCATTGCGGAATATCCGCTAGAAAATCCACTTTTAAAAATTTGACGGTTACTGAAGCCAAAACGACAGTAGTTTTAAAACGTCAAAATCACATCAAAACCATTTACATCAAAATGTAATATCGGAGAATTTTCATGCATCAAAATGCCACAAATCACCGTGCTTCAAAATATAGCATTGGTGTAGAAATTTCCGTTATAAAAACAACGGCAACAAAATACGTTTCATAACCAAGCATCGGTTCAACGTAAAATAAATGCAATAACATGCAATTCAAATTTTTGCACGTATTACGGAATGAACAAAGAAATCATTCGAAGGTATCTTCAATAAAGATAATTTAAAACAGCAAAAATCTAATCAATAGATGATTAGTACAAAAGAAAGTCAGTGGAAATTTCAACAAAAATCACATATCTGCAATTTCTTCGAATCCTCAATTCGGATTCGAAGTTCTCAAAGAAATAAAATAATTACAGCTATGTAAACAACAAATGAAATTCATATCAATTTCGTATTTGATTTTTAAATCAAAAGGATTATCAGTTGTACTCAGCGAAGACAGTTTCACTGTTTCCGCTGCGCACTCTGATAAACAGTACTCAAATCAATCAAATCATCAGAACACAAATTCACTTTTATTTTTAAATAAAGTTATTTAAAAATTTCATCCAAATTTCAAAACTTTAGTTTTGACTCAAATCACAATAAAACATCGACCAATAGTTGTAACATATGTTCCATCCAAGTTATGTTTTATATTATGTCCATAAACCCCAAGCTCTGATACCAACTGTGACGCCCCACCTCTATGCTCATAATAACAAAGAGTATTAAAGGAAATACCGTCTATTATTACGTAGAATAAGGCTGGATAGGAGCGACCATCCGTAATTGGCCTTACACTAATATTGGTTATCTCGGTAGGAGTGGTATATACTTTTTATTTTTCATCTATTATTTATTTACTCCCATCGACATACCCAATACTAGTATAAAACGAACTACGACGGTTCATAATAGTTTAGGACATTAGATATAACAATAACATAGATAATATAAATGCGGAACGCAGATAAAAACAAAAGTCTCAGATATATATAACTGATGTCAGTTAATACATAGTTGACACTATACATATGATACAACTACAACTGTCGACTCTAGAAGTTATATATACAAGTACATTATCGACTAATATACATGAATACATATCATTCTATACAATGACAAAATGACTCTGACAACTTCAGAAGATGAGAAAAGTCTTCAATCCCGAACAGCAACTCAAAGAAAGAAATCTACCACCTGAAATACTCGGGTCTGACCCGAGTATTACATTCAAAAGAAAATAATACCCAGGTCAGTCTAATTCAAACCAGTTTATTAGTGCACAGAAGCAATAATAATCAGATATCAATTAGGCGACAGTTACAGAATCTCGTATATCCAACTCTCGATACGAGGATTGGATAACGGCAATTATAACACTATACAGTGTTAAACAACATATCAACAATCCAAATCAATTTAAACAATTGAAATGCCAATTTAAAAACAACAATGCTGATTGGCTGCAGTACACGCTAACGTGTACTGCCTCGCCAATACAGTCTATGGAATATTCAGAAGATCAATGAATCCAAAATCCAACGGATATAACTCAATCGAAATGAACCATTTCAAATACAACCTCAAAATATTTAATTGAACCAACGAAATAATTTACGATCGAAATATCAACTAAACCTGTCAATCCTGCTAGGGCTGCAGTACACGCACGCGTGTACTGCCTCGCCGCTACAAAGATGCAGTGAAACACAACAGGGCCAACAGACCAGAGAAGAAATAAAATGGCACATGTATGAAACTGTGCATATACACATTGGACATGATGAATATGTATGCAAACTGAATGGTCAGGCGATATACATCAGATTAGAACATACGAGCAGCAGCCTTAACAAGCAAAGACCACAAGCCAACATGATCGAAGGAGTATACTCGAACTCAACACGGTGCAGGAATGCCAATGTCAAAATACAAAACTCAGACTCAACCTAGTGCATAAATGCGCAATAATTCAGATGCTAACATAAAACTCGAAATAATCTGAGCATAAGCAAGGAGGCTCAAAGCTATGAAGTGGAACCAAAAGAACAAAATGAAACAGAGTAGGCACATGGATGGCCAGACCAAAAGATACAACCTACTGCAGGAATGCTCAAAGGCAAAAACGTGCATATACATGAACCAGAACAAATCCGACTTAGTGTGATAAAAATCAACGCTAACCAAACTCAAACAATTAACAGAATGCAAGACAGTGACAACGAGTGAACAAGCATGTGTGCCCAAGATAAGGCAACACAGTAACAAGCACAAAGACTACAAGACTCAAGACAGTGCACAATATACATGAAGTGGAATTCGAACAGCGTCAACTAAATGAAACTGGACAATGCAGTTTCCACAATTCCAAAACTAGAAAGACAGAACTGCAATTACCCAAGTACAGCAAGCACTTCACGAAGTCAGAGACCATAATCAAGCAACAACATGTATAGGTCAGTGGACGAAATCAAGTAAGTCCTACCAATTTCAAACTAGAGTTCATATACCAGAGTGATAAAATCACACATTTAAAGAAATCGATATAGCAGGCTTCACCAAAAATCAATTTTTATCAAGCCTAAGCTCAAAGCAAAACAACGCAAATTAACAGATGATTACAGCATTAAGCCCGAAGTCAAACAGAAGGTCAAGCCGTAATGGCTAAGGAATTTGATCATTTCAAAAATCTTGAAAGCCATAAACCTGAACCAATCAAAAATCGCAAGTGCAGTCTCTATATGAAAGAAGTCAACTTATAAGATCAAGTGAAGTCTAACCTTCAGGTTCAACTCGTCTAAGTTCAAATTGCAGACATGACTAGTAAGGCATCAAATATACCTATAAGTTGCAACAGCGAAAGGGAACTGTGCAATCAAAAGGATGAACACCAGAGGACAGGGGAACTAATATGCCAGAGAGACAATTTAGCAAAGTCAGGTAAAAGTTTCAAACACACGTCTGCAACCTCAAAATCAATATAACAAAACTGCAATAGCAGATCATCTATGCTCGGAATGAACACGAAGATGGCAGAGCCAAAATACTCAGGGTCACAAAATCAAAGTCTAATGATTAGTGTAACCAGAAATTTCACAAATGTCAAACTGCGAAAACCCAATCATCACGAGAGTATAGGAGTTCGACAAAGTCACATAAACAAAATTTGACAGTCAGAAAATCGAACAACAATTTCGAAACTACTAACCATCAGATAAAAATCGACGAAGTCGAAGTCGAAGCCAACTAAGAGATCGAACCCACTAAATCAAGTGAAGCCAAAGTCACCCCAAAACAATTTCGAGCTTAAACCAAAAATCCCCACATATACGAATTTACACGACCCAAGAAATGAACTAAACCACAGATATACGAAAGCGAATTAGATGTGAGAATAATAATTCTCACCTTGTTCGACACGAAGGCGAGCACGAGAGCATCGGCAAGCAGCGACGTTCAAAACCCTGAAGCCCTACTTGGAAAAGAAGGACGAGATCAGCGGCCACAATTCTCTGGACGAGATACCCAAGTTGACAGCCCCAATTTCACGCTCTACCTCTATCGGGGACGACGAAGAGATGCCTCCATTTTTGTTTTTGGGAGACGAACGAATTATCGAGCATGCCCTAATTCTTTTGGTGGCGAACGAAAAATGAATGAGGCCGCCACCATTATTATCTCGTATCTTTAGTTAGGGTTTCGAATGAAAAACGAAAAAAGGGGGGACGGTTATCTACCGTTCAAAAGAATCACGACCCAAATAAAACATGGCCAAGATTTTGTTTTCAAAGATTACCAACACTTAATTAATTTCTAAACGAATTTGCAACTGATTACAACACTAAACAGCAATTAGCAGCAAGATTTAATCGTCTAACGACGATATTAATCAGCACAAAAATCCGGGTTGTTACAATATATAACAGTGTAATTAACTAACAGCAGCATATTTCAATTGTCGTTTCAATTGAAATCAAATTTAATAAATAAATGAACATTAATCGTGAGTGATTGCTCACCTTTTGTGGTTAGAGAGAACAAGAGATGACACAGACACGCACACTGAAATTGAGCTACGAATCCAAGCAAAGCAAAATTGGCACGAATATGACGAACAAACTGATAGATAAGAATTGATGAAACGATTAGAATAAATTAAAATGGAATGTCAATTATATCGATATACATTTTCTCAAAACCCGGTATAAGGTTTAAAACACACATAAATAAGATAAAATAGATATAAATTCCAACATTTCAGATAAGTGTTTTAAAATAAAATAAATCTGAACAAAGCAAAAAAAATCAGATTAGATATATATGATATCAATACAAAACTGTACAACTGATAAATTATTTATTATAATGTATAAAACTTAACAGCAATGAAAGATTAAAAATCTATGTTTAACATATATATAACTTAAGTCATATATATATATATAACTAGCTTACAAATCAAATAAAATATTTATATAATTTTGTAAGTATGTAAATCATTCTATATTATGTAAAATAGCAAGCAGGCTCCAGGGAACACATGTATGACATATTTATAACCATACTTTATAAACATTGAAAAATCGAAACTAGTATATATCTGTAAACTATATAATATATATATCAACAATGAAGGTCAATTTATGTGAAGCATGCAGACTATATGTGTGTAACAGTACATATGCATGTAAGTTGCAAAACCAATATATATCACCCTTATTTACATTATTATTAGTGTATATATATATAAATCAATATGCAACAATACATCTATACTCAAACTATAAGCAAAACGAATGCTAATTACCAAACATTACTGGCGCAAAACCATATACATATATATATATATAAGAAGTAGAAGATATATATACAATGGAAGTGGGAAAAATATGTATAGTAGTATACATAGCTTCACGCGTACAGAGTTTTTTTTTACTTAAACAATCCTATATATAAAATATAATACAAGACAGTGAAGAGGAAAAATACGTAACTTACATAACATATATATCATATACTCTAGCATATTACAAACTATAGGCATATGTGTATTATCTATACAAGCTCAGTTAGATTTACATATATATAAAACTGAGATAAAAATAGAAACTTGCTTTCAAATATATACTTAAATATATATAACAAACGAACACAGACCTTATAAAAAAACAAATATAACTTTACCCTGTTATGGATTCAACAGATCTTATAAACCAACACAGACCTTCAACATAAACATACATATAAATCTACATACGTACAATAACATATTATGATAACAAAGCAAGCATTAAAACATCAAGTAGATTCAGATATATACAAAACAGATAAGGAAAGGAAGCATACTGGTGTTGATCAACTCGGGTGCTGGGTGGTTTGGGTTCGGCGAACAAGGCTTGGATGAGAGCTTTGGGCGAACGGCCGGAGGGGTGTTGAAGCGTGGTGCCGGCTGATGATTTGGGAGGCGAGGAGAGGGAGACGAAGTTTGGAAGGCGACAAAGGTTTTTCTCGAGTTGATCTGGGGAGCTGCTCGAAGGAAGACGAGCCGTTAATTTCTCTCTCTCTTTTTTTTAGAGTAAAGCAAATGACGAAGAAGAGAAATGAACAGTTGTATAAAATTGCATTCGAATGAAACTGAGAAGATGAGCGAACCAAGGAAAAGCAACAGGTAATGTGAAAAGTTTATATTCCATAAAATATCATATAACTTCTCAAGCGAAGATGGCATAGGGAATAGAAAAAGTCTACAGCTGAATTCAAGAAGTAATAAAAGCAACAGTACATTGGTCTAAACATTGGATAACGAAAGGTCACTAAGAAACAAAACGGACCGATACAGTTAACCACTTCGCGGATTCCGCTCTGTACCGGACTTTAAAACACCGAGTTGAATATACCGTAGGGATCAGCAAGACGAGACGATCAAAACGGTATGCAAATATTGGTGGTACGATTGAATTATAAAAATTCGAATTTTCTACTAGCGGAAAATGCAGCAAAAACGCAGAAAAATAAGATCGACGGAGCTAAAGAAGCCCGAATTTGGAAAAACGAAAAATAACGTCTTGCTCAGAAGAAGATTTAGAATTTTTCTATATAAAAATATTCAGTTTTCGAAAACATTTTATTTTCACCAATTCCTAACTGATTAAATTGAAATAAAATTACACACGAAATAAACTTTCATATTTTCGGATGAAAATTTACCGGTTGCTATGTTTAACTAGACGCATTCCAAATATTAAATTTTTATTTTAAATTTTATTAGTTAAAATTTCACACAAATTCTGTTAATTAAATTAATTAAAATCGTTAAAATACCTGGGTTGTTACAATAAGTATAAAAAAATATAGATAATTGATACAAGTTTAAAAATAAATAACTTTAAATTTGAAATTGATGGGTTATGTTAGAAATAAAAAAAAGATGAACTATAAAAATAAAAGTAACACTTAAATGAAATTTTACAACAATTAAAAGGGAAATTTATTTGTATTTTTAAAGTGACATTACAAAAGGAAAGAAGGAATATATATACACATTCAAATAAGAAAACAAATTATATATGAAGTATAAAAGCTTACAAAGGAAGCCACATCAAATTTTCTTCATGATGTACAACCAATTTCCTTGTATCAGCCGAGACAAGCAAGTAAATGCAAGTAAAATATATACATGTATAGGCTTGAACAAGTACAAACAAAATAATACACCCTGTAACTTGTTTATATCTATCAACCTGTAAACTTCTTTTATCTATCAACTTCTTCATTTTTCTTAGTTCGTTCATCCCAACTAAGTGACATCTGAAATAAATATCATTTTTATTCTAAACAAACAACAAATATAAATAAATGCAAACCAGAGATCAAAGGAAAAAAAAGACTTCAGCAAGCAGTTTCTCAGGCTAATCCAAGAAAAGCAAACTCTGTTTACTTTGAAACCATGTGAGTAACTTCACTTTGAACCTAAAGTATAATCCTAGCTGCATGTTATTGTTGTGATCAATATTGTGTTGTGAAGTATATTTGGGTGTTTATATGGTTAGAATTTTTGATTAATGATATGTGCATATCTGTTTCATTTAGATATCTCTGTTCTTTGTTTATACCAAGATTTGCAAACAAAAGTCTATATTCCCTGGTCCAATCTATGTTATAATTTGATTATTAAACAAAACTTGTTTGTTAAAGGATAGAGTAGCGATTTAAAATGTGTTCAAGTTAAACTAATTTAAGCGTTGCTCTGGAAAAAAATATACGAACAGGAATGTTCAAACTTAGTCACAATTCAAAACATGTCGAAATTCAAATATTATAAATCCTAGTTTCAAGAATACTATCTGAATTGTTATCACAAATAATGATTTTTGGAAGTTAAATCAAAAAAATTAAGCAAGCATTCATTGAGTAATGCAAAGATGAACAAATTATAGATCTATCTATGTTTGGAGATGGTAATAAAAAAAATAAGTTGTCTAAAAAACTTCCAAGTTTATTTTATTGAATGCTGGTCTAGTTGTTGAAGATAAGAGTACATCAAACCCATAGGAAGTCTTACCATGAGCAGATTGTATCCATTGGGCAAATATAGGTTCGATCAAGATTTGTTTTTCCAGAGTACCAAAAGCGAGGGGTATTTGAACCCGAGTTTCCGGGAAAAAGCAGAATATTTGATGGAAGAACCTGAGTTTTTTTTGAAATTTATGGCTATCGGAAACACAATTCATCTCGCGATCTTGGGTGAAGCTTGCTGGGGGGTAGGGTAGCTTGAGAAAAATGCTCAGGAATTTTTCAAATCATCGTGAAGTTGAAACGAGATCAAATTAGGGTTTTAGCCCATGTTTCTGTATTGATCAGAAATTGACCAAGTTCGTCATCTAGGCTGCATCGGACTGGACAAGACCATTTGGTGGAGGGGTGTGGTCGACATGGGAAGCTCGTGACGGAGGCGCATTGTCTCTGGTGGTCTTTGGCGTCGAAGCAAGGTGGATTGCTGGGTCGAGCTTCGACCCAGTTTTGAGTCAGTTGACTCTTTTGCGAGTTCGCTGACATTATGGGTTTCTGGGTGGTGTGGATGTTAAGTGGGATTGTTGTCGACTCGATGGAGGCTGGAGCTCCTACCGGAGGTGGCAATTCAGGCTGTGCATGTGCACGGCAATGTTTGGGTATCAGGAAAGTGAGTTGGGCAAAGAGGCATCATGACTCGAAGTTGTCTTCGGGTAATCGTAGGGCAGGCTCGAGTTCAGGCTCGTGTGTTTAAGGTCCATGCCGGGTCAATTTTTAACACTTAAACAAAATCTTAAAATTTACAAGTCCTCGGGTAAGTTTAGGGGAAAACTCGAAGCAGATCTCGAGTATTTCCGGGTAGGACTCGAAGCAGGGTCAGGGTAGCTCGGGTAGATGTTGGTTTCAGGTTTTGAAAACCTGTTTATTTCTAAAATTTAAACTAAGTTTAAATTTGTAAATTAAAAAAAAACTAAACTGAGTTTTAAAACCAAGTTTAAATATGAATTCAAGTCTAGTTTGGAATTTAGTTTGAAACAAATAAGTTTTAAATTTAAATTGTTTTTAATACATAAAAATGCTTAAGTATTGAAAAAGGAAATTTGAATTTTAAAAAGGAAAATCAAATTGTGAAAGGAAGAATTGAACAAAGTTCAATCAAAATTTAAATCCAGATCTTAATTGTCTAGCTGATGATAGGTTAGTTTACTCTGATGGTTGTATGTATATTAAAGTTGGCTTTTGTAAAGACCATTTGGATAATATATATTATTCATCACAATGTGAGATTCTGTTCTGTCTTTTCTTTTCTTTCACCCCAACAATCTGTCTTTCCAACACTTGAATGCTCGGCACATGAATACCGTGGATGTATTAGTATTGACTTTTGAGGGTCAAAAAGGCCGATTGTTACAGTGGTATCATAGCTTAGGTTGAGCGAACACCTAGGCCTTGTTGGGATACTCATTAGAGATAGGTAAGTGACAGCTTAGAATGAGTTTGAGTGTGTGTGTGTGTATATATAAGAGTGCGTATTTGTTATTTTTATAAAATGTTTTATATTGTGTTGATTGGTCTATTGAGTGGCTTATGGATTCAGGTAAATACAAGTAGCTAAGGTATTGATAGGGATCTCTAAACACTTAAACAAGGCAAACCGACAAGGTATTATTTTGAAAATAGGTAAATGAAATAATTTTACCTAGGATTATATATTATATATAAAAGAATAATTTTTAAAAATTTGATATAGTTATTTATGATGTGTTTGTTTATTAGGAAATGGTAATATTCAATTATTATCATTTATTGTTTGATTAGTCATGCTTGTCCAGTTTAGGAGCATTGACTATAGTTTACTAATTGGTTATTTATGCTCGGCTAGTTTATAAGTATTTATTTGTTTGATTTAGATTAAATACAAACACCTTGTGAATTAAGTTTCACAATTTGACTATAAGGTGTTTGGTAGTAATGTTGTTATAACTTATTTTGATATAAGAAGGAATGATTACACAAAGATGATTTTGTAAATCTGGTTTATAAAAATGGGTTTTATAAATAAAAAGGGGGACTTTTGAGAATTTAAGTTCCCGTGTTGTTGAAAAAGATTTCAAATGATTTTTGAGGAAAATAATAAAAGTACTCCTTGAAAGTATTTATAAGTGTAAAAATTTCAAAGAGAATTTTAAGTAAGATACATTTTCATTGGATATTTCGGAGAATGAGTATCGATTAGTTTTGTGGTAATCTGAATAATTTCTAAGTGATGATCGGTGTTTGCTTAGGCGAACGTACTAGTGCACTTAGTAAATTATTCCCTTTGTCATTGTACGATCGAAACAGGTTCGAATCCAAACGAACCTAAAGCAAGTTGGTGATAGATATTTTTAACACTATTTATATGGAAATATATATAGTATTGTTTCAAAATGGAATTTAAAAAAGAATACGTATTTTTATGTTAACTAGTTCAAGTAGCTCGAAAATGTCTAAAAATGGACAAGAGATGTGGTCGGATGGTAAGCACTAAGTATTACCCTTCTTGAAAAAGGGATATATGATACTATTTCATAGGACCCAGTTCCTTGGTATCATTTTTGTAACGACCCGTAAATTTCAACTGTTTTAATAACGTAATTAGTTGAAATTTTGTGAAATTTTAAACGATAAAATTTTGAAATATAAATTTGATATTTGGAATGCATTTAGTTAAACATAGCAACTGGTAAATTTTCGTCCGAAAATATGAATGTTTATTTCGCGCGTAAATTTACTTCAATTTAATCAGTTAAAAAGCGATGAAAATAAAATGTTTCCGAAACCTAAATATTTTTAAATAGAAAAATTCTAAACCATCTTCTGAGCAAGATATCAGTTTGTCGTTTTTCCAAATTCGGACATCTTTGGCTCCGTCGATCTTATTTTTCAGCGTTTTTCTTGAATTTTCCGCTATTAGAAATTTCGAATTTTTATAATTCAATCATACCACTAATATCTGTATACTGTTTTGATCGTCTCGTCGTGCTGATCTCTACGGGATATTCGATTATCTAATTCTAAGTCCGAGGTACGTTGCACTTTGCGAAATGCCTTCCGTATCGCTACGGATTTTGAATCTTTTGGTTTCATGTGACCATTCATTTACTCACCTGTTGGAAAACCAATGGACACTATCCTTGTTACGTTTTGAAACCAATGAATTTACTTTCTCTATTCGTGTGCCAATATTTATGCTAATTTATTGTTTCTTCCCCTTGCTGTTTTCATTTTGCAAATAATAAAAAGAAACTTGCCTGCTTTTGTTCATCTTTCTCACGTCAACCACCTTTTTTCTCTTTTCTTATATTTTTTTTATGTGGGAGCCGAGCCCCTCACATGTCTCACACTTTGCGTCCACCACCGATCCTCCACCTCCACCGAACGCCGCATTTTCCCACCTTGCTTAGCCTGACCTTCGCCTAAGCCTCCAACAGCCACCCTCTCACTGAACCCGGCACACAACCTTTTCCCTCCTCGATCTGTGACAGCATAGCCATGGCCGAAGCCAAGCTGCTCCTCACCGGCTAATACGACCCATCGCTCTTTATACCTTGCTGTTCATTCCAGATCTCAAGCCTTCCTCCTTGAATTTCGCTCCTCCCACCAACCGAGATCTGCTCGCCTCTAACGCTGGCCTCACTTCCGCCTTGCCCATGGCCGAACCACCTCTGTTCGTGCCGTTTTCCCTGCCGAGCGTGGCCACCTCCTCAGCTTGTGCTCGCCATGCATCATCGTACTTTGGCCGGTGCAGTTCTTTCTCTTTTTTCCGTTCTATGGTATGTTTATAGTTATATATATATATATTACAATAACATGTAATTAGTAATATATATATACGCTTTGTTAGTACATTTATAAGTCATATAAGAAATTGTTTTATTAACATATACAAGTTTAAATGGGTATGCTTCTAGTTTATCAAGGTATATATATATGTACTTTCGTATGTGATAGATAGCAGGTCTTAACAGTGAGGCCTATGGTTATATATTTAGTTTTAGAGAAGATGTATGTGTACGTAGGTATATATATATAATTTAGCAGCACAGATATTTATATATACTAATGTCATTCATGTGCTTACTGTATTATTATGACTACTATTGTTATGTAAATGATGATCAAGTCCCAGTACTGTGTAACTATTATTATTGTATCCTGCCTCTGCTATAATTTTTCGAATATTATTATGGTCTTTTGGTACTATTAAAAAAATAGTATACATATGTTTCCAAAGTTGTATAAAGCTGTTGTGCCTTATACTGTACATGTAGCCGACAGTTATGTATGAAGTTGGTGAGTCAGTATATTTATCTTTTTGAATCTACTTTTGACAGTACCTATATATATATATATATAATATGTTGAAGGTAGGTATATTACATTATTTGCGCTATATATTGATATGTATAACTGCATTTTGAACATAGTTGTTTTGCTCTAAAGGAAGCCATATAATATTTATAGAAAGCTAATAGTTTACATATGTATATGGTATATATATAAAAAAAGCTTATATTTTGAGTTACAAATATACGTGACCATATGGCCACTTGATAGTGTTTTATGTGTGTTTAATTTAAACAATGATTTTGAAATATGAATATATATTTAAATTAATATACGTTTGAATTTAGAACAAGATTATATATATGGTATATATATGGTTATACAAGTTCGCTTATGTCATTTATCTTCATCGATTCAGTTCTGATTCATTTTATCAAATTCTTGATTATCAACCTCTTGTTCGTCCAGTTCGTGTTCAATCTTGCTTTGCTTTGAAATCCGTGTCTGGAATTGTAACTCACTCTATCGTCGAATCTCTCTCTAGCCTCGAAAGGTGGGCACTCACTCACGATTAACGTTTTTTTTATTAAATTTGATTTCAATTGAAACGACAATTGAAATATGCTGCTGTTAGTTAATTACACTGTTATATATGCTATTGCCTGTATCAGTTCACCTGTGACAATTGACACCGTTATCTGTTAATTATTTATGTGATGATAATACAGTTTGGCTGATATTTGATTGATTGTTGATGTTTATATTGGACGTTAAATTGTTAGTGTTAAATGATAAATAGTATGAAATGGATATAGGATAGTTAACAATTTTTAAATTGATTTATATGTTAAATGTGATTAGTTGAATATGACCCCTTTTAATTGTTAAATTAATTGACATGTAGAATAGTGATAATTACACTTTGAACCATCGACGATATTGGATTAATTGTTGTAGTGTAATATTGAAATCGAATGACAAGTGAAGAACCGTATTAATATTAGTGTAGAAATCTTTAATCTACATGAAATGATAGTGTAGATTCTAGAAATAATTATATTAATTCGTACAAATAACAATGCGAATTAATACGGTTATTTCGGGATTATTTGAATTGATTTTTGGATTGATATTGATTGATGTTATTGCTTGTTTATTTACTTTGACACCATCCTAGTTATCACACTGCAAGTTCCCTTTGCTATGTTTTGATTTTGAATTGAATTGGAATCGGTTTGAAATGATAAATACCCAAATTGAACTTTGACCTAGGATAGAGAATTAAATAAAACCCGATTGGTCAATAATTTGATTTAAAAATAAACGAAGATTTTATTTGAATAAATAATATGGTTTTGAAATGAAGTTGAAATTTGAATTTTAATGAAAGGAAAATGTTAATATTTAATAATCTGGAACAAAATTTTACAATGTAATTGATGAAAGAACGTTGTTTAATTTGAGAAATGATTGAATTAAGTTTGAAATGATTTAATAATCAAGTTCGAAATTATAATTAAGTTTGAAATTATAAAACTTTGAAATTATTTAATAATTAAGTTTTGAATTATTTAATAATTAAATAAGATTGAATTATTTAATGATTAAATTGAATTGAATTCTTTAATAAGTGAAATTGATTTTTTTTCTTTTGAATAAGTGAATTTTTTTTACTTTGTAAATAATTGAAATTGAATTTCTTTATTAATTAAGTTTTGGAAAATTATTTAAGTAAGTAAATAAGTGAAATTGAATTTCTTTAACAAGAAACAAAATGTGATTTATTGAAATTAATATAAGACTTGAAATTTAAAGAATTTGGTTTGATGAATTTAATTTAATTAAATTTGTAAGTTTTGATATAATGAAGTTGAATTCAAATAATGGATTTAATGAATTGGAAATTTAATAGGAATTGTTTTGAATGACAAATATACTTAATGAATATTGTATGCAATCGATAAATGAATTTAAATTGATTTAAATGTTAAATTAAATTAATTTAAATGATTTCGGAATGAAACTTATATACGAACTTGAATCAATATTTGAATTGTATAAATAGAAATTGAAATTGGTATTATAAGATTTTGGAATGGTAATTTGGAAGTTTTGTGAGGTAAATTATGGAAATTGATTTCGAAAGAGAAATGAAATGTTGGTTTACAAATTCTAATTGTAATTGTAATTGATTTGGTTTTTGAAATATATAACCGACCAATCGGTGTAATAATTACGAAAGTTATTAAAGAGACCGGAATCGGTTATGGACATACTCTCTGTCTAAACCGAAACCACTTTAATAACTATATGCGGAGTGTGATCCAGAATGAAGTGGTTGGAATGATGTTCGTGATGACTGAAGAAAGAGAACGATAATGGATAGCCTTGACACTTGTGTCAAATTGGAAATGACTAAAACAGGAGCCGTGCCGGGCCAATGGAGGATTAGCTACCTCAAGTGAACACACTTCTTCGAACTACTCATTACTTGTTGTCGATTGGTGCACCCTTGATTTTGGGAGTGTTGTTTCACGGTGTTGCGGGCGTTGTGGCGTTGCGTTCTCACCAGTCCGGATCAGGCAAACGGTAGTATCACTATCTTGGGTATTGCCTCATGTGCCTTGTCATACTTGTATTCCCTATTCGCGACCACTACGAATTTGTTTTGTACCTTTAGTATATGGATTGCCCTTTGGTGACTTCCGGTTTTGGGGAAACTACGGTCTTGTATATGCTTTTGGGAATAAAAATGTGTTAAGGGTGGAATGGGCCATGACTTAACGCTATTTTGATATCTTATTATTACTGATAGACATTATCTACTTATCGTACATTACTACCTAGTAGATAGTTTAACGGATCCTTAAAGGATGGTTATTCCAAACATCCTTTGAGTTACTTGTATTTCAATTGCTATTTCACTTGAGTTGGATTTATTAATATAAGAATGTTAATCCTGACTCGAGTGTTTTGTGTTTTGCTTTACGCTCGGGTCAGACTGAGTGTACCAGTATTCGAGACTCACCTTTGGAGTTGGAGCTTTGCTTGAAGATCCAGCCATCTATTCTGCTTTCAGTATTCGATGATTCCAGTGATGTATTCTGATTTGTATCTGATGTATCATATTTCTCTTCCGTTGTATCTGGTTTAACTCTGATGTAACTTATACATTTATATAGTAGCTTCATGAACTACTATCTCTTTTATTTCCGCTGCATTTATTACTCTGTGTCTGTGTTCTGTGATTATTTATTTATTGTATATGTTCAGTTTTGCCAAATTTAAATTAACAACGCGGTATTTTGAGCAATTCAACTCCGGCATGAGTGTCTACCTATACACTTATAATGGATGCGAATGGTCCAAAATGGCGGGTCGTTACAATTTTGGTGTTACTCGGTCTGTATGTACATTCTCTATAGATTAAAATAAACAGTATCATTTCAATAAGGTTTCGAAATAAAAACCAGATATGTAGTTCTTAAGTTTGCTTAAAGAAAATGGATTCAAAATAAAAAGGTATTTTGATAAAAGAGTGGGTTGATAAATGAAATTTTTAATATGGGTTTATATAACTCTTGGTTAGAGAAGAAATAATTAACATAAGTTTTTAAATGGATTAAATTCAATAAGAAGGTTTTAATGAATTTTGTTTTATTAAATTGTGTCTTTTGTTTTAACACCTAAGTTGTAAAAACTGTTTGATGTTAATGGGCCGCCTAATAAACATCTTTACCTTAGAGGTGTCTAAGGAAAAGTAGACTTTAGGATTGAGTTGGATACTGACATCCTACTCTTCTTAATTACTTACTAGACCGGATGAGTAAAGAAGTCGAAGATATCGACTCGGTTTTAAGACTCAGAATTATTTTGGTCCTGCTTATGAATTCAAGGAAAAGAAGAAAAGATAAAAGATTAAATCTGACAGTTTTTTATACTCTCAGGATTTAGTAGGGTATTATACAAGTTTAAACTTAAGTTATGTTTTTATAGAATATTTTCATAAATAATTTTAGGAAGTAAAAGTAGTATAATTATTAAGTTATCCTAAAGGAATAAACCCATAAGTTGGACTTGGATCATTTTATTTGCATGACAGTTCTTGATCCAGAGTTGGGGTATAGGATTTTTGTGATATACACCTGTCCGAACTAGGCATTTTCACTTGATTTCTCGATGGTGAGTACTTGAGAAGGATTCTTGGGATGGTGTGAATTTTTTCTATTATAGTTTAGGACTATGTAAGGAGAATATAAGTATCGGATCAAGGAATCGGATTAGGGTTCCCTAATGGAGAAGTTAAGTGATATATACTAGTTTGGATGAAAAGTTTTTGTATCCTAACAAGTGATCGAAAATTTTGTATGGATGATTCATGCGCATCGTAGGAGCTTAACATAGAATTTTAGGTGTTAGTATGGTTTGTCTCTTGGTTGTTTGTTTGTGATGAAATTTCAAGGTCAGATTCTTTTAGGGGAGGAGGATGTAATGATCTGAAATTTTATCACTTTGATTTGTGAATATTTAATTAATTTTAATGTTTAATTAATTGGTTTTTAATAATCAAGTAAACCTCTTTTAATTAATAAGTAATGATGGAAAATTCATTTTTGAATTTTTTGTAAAAATAAATTGTTCGATGAAGAATTGAAAATGTGACCGAAATTCATTTTTCGAATTTTCGAATTTTTATCGAATGGAAGTTGTTGCAACTTGTTATGCACACGCTAGTATACATATTAACATACATTGAACATATGATAAAGTGGTTATCACTAAAATATAGTCAGAAAATTAATTAGCGGCTAATGATGTTATTTAGTAATAAAGTAAAGGAAGACTTTTTGTGTGATGTGATGGGTAGTACATGTTACTATGGCATATACTTTGGCACATGAGTAGTACATCGAGGAAGCTTATTATGGTAGAGTAGTGGAGGGGTAGTTAGGTAATTTGGTGAAGGGGTACGTGGTTCCTTTAGCCACATTTCCTTTCTTATAAAAGTTCACCTTCACTTCAATTTTTCACTTTACATTTCACTCTTCACTTTGTTTCTCCTAATCTCCATTTTCTTCATTCAAATGTATATTCCAAGCACTTCAAATCAACCCCCTTTCTCCTCCAAACTCTCTAAAAAGTCTAAAACACCATAACCATACCTTTACCTACCAAAGATGTGAACTCTAGTGTCACATGTTTAATTAACCCCCATGGTCTTGAGCAAATGAAGGATCCCGGGGTCTTTAGCTTGAGTTTGCAAGGAAGCAGAGGTGTTGTGCTATTTATTTCGATAGTTAGAAGTAGTTGGAGTCTTTTTAAGGGGATTTGACATGAGTAATTAGGGAGTAGGGTAGGAGTTTTCAAGGGCAAAGTAAGTGATTGTGATGCCGTAGTGTTGGTTGTAGGTTAAGTTAGGTATGGTAGCTTCAAGCAAAGTTTTGGTCGAAATTAAAAGTGAGATATCTCACTTTGAAATTGTTTTTAAAATTGTGTAATAATTACTATGTATATTTCTCTACTTATGTGTATGTGACTTGCTTAAGTCGTGTTAAGAAATTTTTTCCCGCTTGAAAGCGGATGACGTAATAACATTTGTTTTGCAGGTGATAAATGCAAGGAAATAGAAGTTAAATTGTTTTGTAGCGAATAGATCGCTACGTGAACACTTTGGGATATTTGATTTTGTAGAGGGATTCAACGGGATTCCTTGCAACCGTTGCTTTACCTTCATATATTTGTGTGTATGTGAAATGCTTGTATGCCAAAAGCTTGGTAGCGTAGCTATGTTGCTTGTAAACTTTGCTATGACTTGAAAGTTGACTTTGTGTTTGATGAAAAAGTAATTTGCACTTGATAATGTGCTAGAGTAGACGATAAGCCTCTTTCTGTTATTTGAAAAGTTATAACCTATGGATATTTTGAAATAAATGATTTCATACTTAAAGTACCATAAAGTATTGAAAGGAGTAGAGTTTGAAAGCCATATGGTTTCAAAACCAAGTTTGGAAAGTTACGGTCTATATAGCGATAGTCGCTATGGATGCACTTTGAAAATCTATGTATTAATAAAGAATAAGAGGTTATCTACTTTAGATATTTTATAAATTCTTTTCAAATGTGTTTAACAAATATTGTATAAGTATTTAAAAGGAGATCAAAGTTCTAAATATATATTTAGAAATTTATTTGAGTTATATATGTAAGAGGTTTAAATTTTATAAAGAGAAAATCTTATCTTTTCAAATCAAAGTTGGGTTTTAGTTAGAGATTCTCAAGTAATGTTTGTATAAGAATTTGAGTTATAATTTAAGTATTTTTAAAATGTACTTTTGAAAAGTAGGGAGGTTTAAAAAGGATTTGTGATTTAAAGAATTTAATTTGATATATTTAAACAAGTGGTTTATATAAAGGAAATCCTTTTACTTTCCAAAGTCGTTTTAATAGATGATGGTTTTAAGTTATGATTTGAATGGAAGTTTAAAATTTGACTAAAGTGATTTAAAAGAGATTTGAAATGTATATAAGTGATTTGAAGGATTATTTGATATAATAAAGCGAGTGTACTTTTATGGAAAGGAGTTAGTTTATTATAAATAGTATATGAAATTTATGAAGTCTTATACTTGACATTAAACTTCGAGGTAGGGAAACTTCTACCTATCCTAAAAGATAAGAATGTTGTTGAGACAAGATTTGAGGAGTAATAATACCCTAACTTGAATGACTTCATTGTTAACCAAAGGATAGTTTAAGTTTGAAATCGAAGATTGATGTTAAGTATATGAAGTATTATTTTCGTATATGAATTCGGTAACTTAAGAAAATTAAGTAGTCCTATACTTGGCACAAAAAGCTGACGAGTAGATTGATCCTCTATTTGTGAGATCTAGAATCAGAGTGTTTTAACCATGGTAAGGCTGGAGCAATCAGTGCCCTGACTTACCTGGCTTCGTTTTTGGGCGAAGGATAGAGTAAGTCAAAATATCGAAAATGTGACAAGTATACGAGATTCGGTTTTTATAAATGATCTTTATAATTTATGAAGGTATGGAAAGCGTTCTTTTCATACTTACACCAAATTCTGTGGTAAGGAAACTTGTCTTTGTCTGTGAGAGTTTAAAAATGTAAGTCGAGTCAAGGATAGTATGTTAACTTGTCCAACTACATTGTTAATCGAGGGATAATACAAATTTGAAATCGAAAACTGGTGGAAAACATATTTAGTCTAATTTCTATACGATCCATTTACTTACACCAAAAGTGTTTTGGGTTTATTGTTATCAATGTTTTTAAAAGACATTTGTTTTAACACAATTAAGTATGTTTTTAAATGACATTTGGTCTATATTTCTATGAATATACTTATACAGGTGAGATAAGTACATGAATACTTTTTCAAGGATTGAAAGAAGTAGAAATGTTTATGCATATCTATTTTAAAGGCATTTTTATACAAGTATGCACAAAGTGGTTTTACTTAATGAAAGGATTAATTAAAGAGGCTTAGTGATTGCTTATGGGCTTAGTCATGCTTGTTTTCTATTTGAAATTGAATCTTTGATTGGATTGTTTGCTTGTTTGATAGTTAAATAACTGAATATCAAATCTTGTCCAGTTATGAAACTATCGATTGTTAGTTCGAAGAGACCGGATCAGATAAGCATGTGTTATCTGGAAACCACTTCGAACTAGCATAAGCGTTTGAATTGGAGACATCTTGAAGATGATGGAAATCAAACATAAAGTAATTTGAACTGCAAGGGCTATTTGCTACTAATTCGGAGGGTGATTCCAAAGGACGTAGTAAAAGTAGTGCCTTCGGTTTGTTTAGTCCCAAAACAACTTGTATGGACAAATGGTGATATTGCATTGTTGCTTGGAAGGCAATACTAGCATTCCAAGAGGGATTTGCTAAAAGGTAAAACGTAGCCTCAAACTTCACATGGCTAAAACGGGGGAGATGCAGCAGGGCTATCTGGTTTGCTACCATTAGGGTATGATCATCACTTGTATCAAGATCGATTTTTTTGGATATTGTATGCGGTTACAATGCAAATGGTTTTTCAAGTTGGTAGACTGTGTGATGATTTATTCGGTACTATCTAGGAAGGGGTAGGTCGGTTCTGTGTTGGTGGAGGTCCAATGTTTGCAGCCTCAGTACATTTTATCTAGAGGTGTACTGTACGGAAGGTAGTCCCTTTCCTTTTCATTGTATAAAATCCATTTTCCAATACGTGCCTTATAGACTTAGTAGTATACTAAATATGCTATTGAATGTAATTAATGTAACCATTCCATCTATGTTAAATATTTATTTAAACCCTAGACATTATTATAATATCACTGGATTTTCTAACAAAATGGTTTGGTTACCATAAGGTAAAAACCCATACGTGTTTATATGCGGTATTGTCTTACGAGATACCTTTATTTTGAAAGGCTATATAACATTAAAAATCCATATGATTCGAGTTTCTCACGCTGGTTTACCAGACTGATTCGGGTGTTATTTTAGTACAATGCACGGGTCAGACCTGAGTATATTCAAGATTTAGTTATGGATGCTTTGGAGCTTCAAGAGACGAGCTGGATGCCTCCGAGACGTATTCCCATATTTTTATTTTTGCTGTATATCTTATTTTGTATTTATCGGCATTTGTGAGGACAGGTTGTTATAACTATCCAGGTGATAATAAGTTAGTTTACTCTGATGGTTGTATTTATATTAAAGTCTTTTCTTTTGTAAAGATCATTGGGTAACATATTCGTCACAATGTGAGATTATGTTCTGTCTTTTCTTTTCTTTCACCCAAAAATCTGTCTTCTCAACACTCGGATGCTTGGCACGTGAATACCGTGGATGTATTATTGTCGACTTTTGTAGGTCAAAAAGACCAGTCGTTATAGTGGTGTCATAGCTTAGGTTGAACGAACACCTAGGACTTGGTAGGGTATACTCATTAGAGATAGGGTAAGTGATGGCGTAGAATGAGTTTGAGTATATATATATTAGAGTGCGTATTTGTTATTGTTATAAAAATGTTTTTATTGTGTGGGTTGATCTGTTGAGTGGTTTATGGATTCTAATCAATACGAGTAGCAAACATATTGATAAAGATCTCTAAACACTTGAAAAAAAAACTGACACAGTATTATTTTGAAAATGGGTTAATGAAATAATTTTACCTAGGATTATATATTATATAAAATGAATTATTTTCAAAAATTGATATAGTTATTTATAACATGTTTATTTATTCGGAAATGATATTATTCAATTATTATCATTTATTGTTTGATTAGTCAAGCTCGTCCAATTTAGGAGCATTGACTATTGTTTGTTGATTGATTATTTATGCTCAGTCGGTTTATAAGCATTTATTTGTTTGATTTAGATTAAAAATGAATACCTTGTGAATTAAGTTTCAAAATTTGACTATAAGGTGTTCGGTAGTAATGTTGTTAAAGAACTTATTTTAATACAAGAGGGAATAATTTTATACAAAGATGATTTCATAAATCAGGTTTATAAAAATGGGTTTTATAAATAAAAAAAGGGGATTTTTGAGAATTTATGTTCCGTTGTCTGTGAAAAATATTTCAAACGATTTTTGGGAAAAATAATAAAAGTACTCCTTGAAAGTATTTATAAGTGTATATATTTCAAAGAAAATTTTAAGTAAGATACATTTTCTTTGGATAGTTTGGGGAATGTAACAATTGAGGATTTTCGACCCTCGAAAATTGACACTAATACATCCATTGTATTGTGTGCTGAGCAATCGAGTGTCAGAAAACCCAATTGTTAGGGGAAAAGAAGGAAGAAGATTAGAAGAGAAGAAGAAGAGAAAGAAACTAAAAACAACATAGAATCTCACAATCGCAGCGGAACGATATATAATATAATATCGGTGTTCTTTACAAAAGAGAAACTGTAATATACATACATCAAACAGAGTACAACAACAAATCACAATCATCCGTCTGGACAGTTATAACAACTTGTCCTCACAAATGTTGATAATTTTAACAAATGTGCAGTGGAAAATAAACATATAAGTGAATACGACCTGAAGACCCCTAACTCGTCTCCTGAGCTCCAATGCACCCAAAGCAATCTGTAAATATGCTCAGTCTAACATGAGCATTATAATAAAATAACACCCGAATTAGTCTGGAAAAATAACTAGAGAAAACACACCCAGTTGGATTTTAATGTTATAGAAAATCTTTAAAAATCAAAAGTATCTCGTAAGACCATGCCGCACATAAACATAGACAGGTTTTTACCTTATGCTAACCAAAACACTTCATATGAAATTCTCTGATATTATAATAGTGTCTAAGATATAAATTCTTAATAATCATAGCTAAAATTGTTACACTAATTAAATTCCAGCATAATAGGTATACAACTAAAACCGTAAAGGCTCGTATTGGAGGATGGATTCCATGCAATGACTGGGCTACTGGGGTATCGCCCATCACGGTTCATCTTTAGATAAAATAACACCGAGGACCTCGTCGAGATCCCCTGCCAACACAGGACCAGTCTACCGCTTGACTAGTAGTATGGAATATGATCACCCCTCCATTATTGGGCCCTGAAGCATACAAATGAGAGATAATATCGACTCAAGATAGGAATGATCATACCCAACTTGGGAGCGACCCACTTAGCCCTTCTGCATCTCCCATGTTTTAGTCATTCCCGGTTGATGAGGTTTGAGGCTACGTTTTACCTTTTTATATAGCACTTCCTACTTGGAATGCTAACATTGCCCTCTAGGCAATAATGCAATGGCAGCATTCATCAATACAAGTATGTTCTGGGACTGAACGAAACGCTTGAGAGCTCCATCTTCAATTCCATCATCTTCAAGATATCTTCACTTCGAAATGCATTGGTTGGATCGAAGTGGTTTTCGGATAAAATATCTGATCCCGATCTCTTCGAAATAACATTTGATAATTTTCGATAAACTCAACCCTAGTTCTTTAGGAAATAAACAGTCAAAGATAAGAGCGGAGATCACCTCCTAACAGTTAGTTGACGGATTTCCTTATCATTTGTCCTAGGAGAACGAACGAGATTTATACGCACAATACAACATCATCGGAGATGACTGTTGATGCAGCACATACCTCGATTCACCAAATCCCTAAATCGCGAACCCTAGATCCCAAAGAAGATGATGCCGCTCCAAAACTCTTTAGGTCACGAGCGACCTACCAATCTCCTAGCTCGCGAACGACCTTCCATAGGTCGCGAGTCTCCATAGATCGCGAGCATCCAATTCCTTACGTCGCAAGCAATAGGTCGCTCCTCTTTTTAGATCGTGGACGATCTACTCTTGGTCGTGAACGAAGTCGCGAAGAGGAAGATCGGTTCTTGTGTCGCAAGGAAGAAGAAGAAGGTCGCGAAGAAGTAGGTCGCGGTGAACGTATCCAGCCTAGGTCGCGTACAAGTCGAAGTTTAGATCGATCCAATTTCCAGCTAGGTCGCGAATATGGCAACTACTACATCGCGAAGCTACAGCCTTCACCCTCTTTAGGTCGCGAACGGGCTTCTTTAAGTCGCAGATTGTTTTGTTTAGGTCGTTGTTGTTGATTTTAGGTCGCGTGTGCTGTTCTTTAGGTCGGCTGGGTGTTTTAAAATCATTGTACTGTTGAGATGTATTTTTTCTTAAGTCGTGTATGAGTGTTGTAAGCCTATAAAGAGGCGGGTTGTGTCATTTGTAAAAGTTAGTCAATTTGAATAAAATTTCTTTTGTATGCTCTTGTGCCACCATTAAAATTGGTAGTTTAGTGTTATCTCCTATCTCCACCTTCGGATATTCGAGTGCGCTCGAATCAACGATTGTTGAAGCCGATTCACGGAATCCAGTACGCTAGATCAACGTTCGAAGAATCGTAGATCTTCTCTCACGGCATCGTGCGCGATCAACGTGTCGAAGATAGCTAAAGTCCGGTATCTCGCGAGATCAACGGATTTGGGCATTTGGGTATTTTCAATCCATCGATTCTGCATCAATTCACCGATTAATTCCGCTAATCGGATTGGATCCTGGATGGATTCGATTGACATCGTCGAATTCGCTTATCACGCTGCATCATTTGGTATTAGAGCTAGATCGCAAGGAGTTTGCGTAGATTTTTGGAGTTTGTGCGAGATTTGCATCATTTGGAGAATTAGGTTCTCGAGATTTTGAAGAGATTTGTTCGTTTGGTGATTTTTGAAGATTTCAACAAGTGGGTAGTTTTGAATTGAAGATTTTTAGTTCGAAGTGAAGTTTTTGTTGGAATTTGTTGAAGAGTGATCATGCCTCCGAGAAGAGCTAACCGTTATCGCAACGTTGATGCTTTGTATGGGAGAGAAGAGGCCGATGAGATGGAGCAAAGAATTAACGAAAACTTTAATGAGAAGCTTAATGAAGGGATTGGTCGATTAGAGAGAATGATGTTGGAGATGAATCAAAATCAGAGAAGGGTTTCACCTGAATCTAACCATGGGGGAAGTAGAGTTTCACCACATTCAAATCGAGAGAGAAGTGTTGATAATGATCATAGAAGTGTGGGTCGAGATTGTGATAGAAATGTTGATGATCGAAATCGTGATAGTAATGTGAATGATCGTGATCGGAGGAATGTAGATCGAAGGGATGTTGATGGAAGAAATGGTGGTAGTAGAGATGTTGGTGGTCAGGATCGACATCGATATGCATCAGATTTTGAAGAGGAGTTTGATGGTGGTAGTGTTAATAGACGAGGACGAGGTCAAGGAAGAAATCATTCGGAGTATGATCACAAATGGGAGTCCGGGATGAAAACTGAAACACCGGAATTCAAGGGAGGTATGCAGGCCGAGGAATTTCTTAATTGGCTAGCTTATGTTGAGGAAATTTTTGACTTCAAGGATGTTCTGGAAGATCGTAAAGTGAAGTTGGTTGCTACTAGGTTGAGGGGGAGAGCTATGGCGTGGTGGCAGCAAACCAAACTTACTAGAGAGCGGATGGGGAAGTCGAAGATTGTTGCTTGGGAGAAGATGAAGAAGTTGATGAAGGCTACTTTCTTGCCCTACAATTACCAATCACTGATGTATCAGAGATTACAGAACCCGAGGCAAGGGACGAAGAATGTTACTGATTATGCGGATGAATTTTTTCAATTGATTGCGAGGAATGATATTATGGAAACAGAGGAACAGCTAACAGCGAGGTATGTTGGAGGGTTGCGAACGTAGATTCAAGAGATGGTGAATATGTTTAATCCAATGACTGTTGCTGAAGCACATCAGAAAGCGTTGGCTTGGGAAAAGCAAGGGAGACGAGGAGGTGGTGTGTTTACGAATTCCAACAACCAGAACCAGAATGTTAGTAGCAGTGCGGATGTTTCCAAAGTCGTCAGTAAGCCGATTGTTAATGAAGCCAACAAAGCAAAGGTCAATAGTAGTCTCAAATGCTTTAATTGTCAAGAGTTGGGCCATAAAAGCAATGAATGTACAAAGCCAAAGAAGCGAGCAATGATTGCGAAGATTGAGAATGAAGATGCAGAGGTAGAGTGTGTCAATTCACTACCAGTTGAAGAAGAAGAATTATTGACAGGGGATGAGGGTTGTAGTTTGTTAGTGAGAAGATCCTGTCTAACGCCAAAGCAAGAAGATGATTCTAGTTGGTTGAGGAGCAATATTTTCCAGTCAACATGCACTATTCTGGGGAAGGTTTGTAAATTTGTCATCGATGCAGGAAGCTGTGATAATATCATTTCTTCAGAAGGTGTAAAGAAGTTGTCATTGAAAACAGAGAAGCATCCAAACCCCTACAAATTAGCTTGGTTGAGAAAAGGAGGGGAAGTGAAGGTTAATCGAAGAACTTGTGTTAATTTTTCCATTGGGAAGAAATACAAAGACGAAATTTGGTGTGATGTGGTTGATATGGATGTATGCCATCTGTTGTTGGGGAGACCATGGCAATATGATAGAGTTGTGCAACATGATGGTCGAACCAACAGCTACAGTTTTATGTTCGAGGGTACACGAATCACGTTAGTTCCTAAAAGGCAACAACAGAGTGAAAACAAATTGGAGGAAATCGAGGAACTAAAGACTTTGTTGACTTTAAAGGAATTTGTTGATGAGGAAGATGAAGTCGATTGTTTTCAACCACCAAAGTTTGATAAAGATGAAGTTGATGATTTTCAACCAACGAAATCTGATGAACATGAGGTTGAAAATTCACAATCAGCAAAGTTGGATGAGGATGAAGAAAGTAAGTCAGGAGATGAAGAGAGTAATATATTGGTGAAGAAAGTGGATTCGACTAGTCTACAATCTGCAAGAGAGTTTGTTAAAGAAACGGAGGATAGTGCAGAAGTATTCCTGTTGAATGAAAATGAAACCAGTGAAAGTGTTGAAATTCTCGAAGAAGTTAATCCAGTGGTGAATGAATGTGAAGATGTAGATCCTGCAAAGTTGTCCAAGGAATTACTTCCACTAAGGGATGTACAACATCATGTTGATCGAGTACCATGTGCTATTATACCGCATATGCCACGTAATCATATGGGTCCGACAGATCAGGTAGAGTTGAGAAGACTGGTTGATGGGTTTCTGTTCGAAGGAAGGCAATGGTATACTCCTAATGGCAATTGGAAAATAAGAGTTATCAAAGACTTACATGTAGAAAGGCACGAGGACTGTGATTGTACCATGCAGTTGATTGCAACGTCTTGTTTGGGGCTGTCAATAAGGAAGGAGGTTGAAAGGTTTGTTCAGAGGAGCCACAATTATCAAATTTCAAAAGAGTCCGCAACAAAGTCAGGTTTATGTATGTCACTACCTATACAAACTAGATTATGGGTGGAGGTAAGTTTGGACTTTGTATTGAGTTTGATGAGAACGCAATATGGCAATGAATCTATCTACATGATGGTTGAACGACTTCTTGTTGGTACTTACAACAAGCTAGATGTTGGAAGAACGGGTCGTTTGGAAATCATGAAGGAAATTTGTGAGAATGATTGTAACTTGAGTTTGCCGGACTATTCCCATATTGCTAACGTTGACAATGTCAAACATTCGGATTCGTTTCACAAGGACGAGAGTGTCGAAGACAAAGAAATTTTAAATTCGAGGACGAATTTTTCGCAACCAGGGGAGGATGATGCAGCACATACCTCGATTCACCAAATCCCTAAATCGCGAACCCTAGATCCCAAAGAAGATGATGCCGCTTCAGAACTCTTTAGGTCGCGAGCGACCTACCAATCTCCTAGCTCGCGAACGACCTTCCATAGGTCGCGAGTCTCCATAGGTCGCGAGCATCCAATTCCTTACGTCACAAGCAATAGGTCGCTCCTCTTTTTAGATCGCGGACGATCTACTCTAGGTCGCGAACGAAGTCGTGAAGAGGAAGATCGGTTCTTGTGTCGCAAGGAAGAAGAAGACGGTCGCGAAGAAGAAGTAGGTCGCGGTGAACGTATCCAGCCTAGGTCGCGTACAAGTCGAAGTTTAGATCGATCCAATTTCCAGCTAGGTCGCGAATACGGCAACTACTACATCGCGAAGCTACAGCCTTCACCCTCTTTAGGTCGCGAACGGGCTTCTTTAAGTCGCAGATTGTTTTGTTTAGGTCGTTGTTATTGATTTTAGGTCGCGTGTGTTGTTCTTTAGGTCGGCTGGGTGTTTTAAAATCATTGTACTGTTGAGATGTATTCTTTCTTAAGTCGTGTATGAGTGTTGTAAGCCTATAAATAGACGAGTTGTGTCATTTGTAAAAGTTAGTCAATTTGAATAAAATTTCTTTTGTGTGCTCTTGTGCCACCATTAAAATTGGTAGTTTAGTGTTATCTCCTATCTCCACCTTCGGATATTCGAGTGCGCTCGAATCAATGATTGTTGAAGCCGATTCACGGAATCTAGTGCGCTAGATCAACATTCGAAGAATCGTAGATCTTCTCTCACGGCATCGTGCGTGATCAACGTGTCGAAGATAGCTAAAGTCCGGTATCTCGCGAGATCAACGGATTTGGGCATTTGGGTATTTTCAATCCATCGATTCTGCATCAATTCACCGATTAATTCCGCTAATCGGATTGGATCCTGGACGGATTCGATTGACATCGTCGAATTCGCTTATCACGCTGCGTCAACTGTACCGCATAACTCACGTGCTTCTCCTAGATATTTGCAAATTTACATTTTGGGTCCAAATTTGATAGTCGGTTATTTAACTATCCACAAACACACATCCAAATCAGAGATTTATTCCATAGGAGAAAAAAACATTGGTTAAGCACATGAGCAACCACTAGCCTCATTTAATAAATCTTTTCATTAACTAAAATCACTTTATAAATATTTGTACCAAAATACTTTTACAAATATTCATCCACAAACCCTTATTTTTTCGATACTTGGAAAATATCCACATACTCATCTCAACAGTTTAAGTATATTCACAAAATAGAGAAAGATTTTCTTTTTAAACAATTCTAGAACAGATTTGTAAATTCCTTTATAAATCTCAAAGACCCATTTATAACCCCATTCATTTATCTCTGAAATCATTTATAAATTCCATTTTTAAAATTTCTGAAATCATTTATAAACCTTTCATAAATCCATAAAACCATTTATAAACTACTTTTATAAATCCACAAACCCATTTCTAAACTTCTTTTATAAATATCTAAAACCATTTATAAAGCTCCGTTACCCTTTAACCAATCTTCCTTTAAGTTTTCCAAACCATGTTATAAGATTCCTCTTATAAAACCCAGATCTATTTATAAAACCCTATTTATAAATCCCGAAAACAATTATAAATAAATTCTAATCATTCACTTTAAACACTATTGTATAATAATAAACATTATAAATAAATAAATATTAACTTTAAGACATCTTAAAATAATAATTAATAAATTTCAAAACATTCTTAAATAAACAATTATAATTTATCTTCAACATTAATAACAATAATAATAATAATTAATCTCCAAAACTTTATCGATAAATAATTATGATAAATTTCAAACCATATTAATAATTTTAATAATTAACTTTTCAAAATATTAAAATATTGATAAACAACTTTAAAACAAATTAATTTAAATAAACAACTTTTAAAACATAAATATACTTCCTTGAAAAAAATCCATACTTAAATTTCAGCATAATCATTTCCATATTTATAGAACTATATTTTATAAATCTCCTTCTATTTTATAAAACTTACATTTTATAAAATCTCCTTATTTATAAAAAAACCCATTTATAACTCTATCTCTTTATAAATCTTGCTTATTTATAATCCCACTTTAAAGAACAATCACAATCCGTTTTCAACGTTGCTTCCATATGTATACTTTTCTTTTATAAATTCCTTCAACTTATAAAATATCGTTTAACATCTCCAAATCTATCCTCACTTTCAATTTCCAAATAGAATCAGCTATTTTTCTAAAGCAACATTCCATATCTTATTATAAATCCACAATTTGAGATTTACTTCCCAATTTATCCAATGATAAAGTTTCCCTTTATTTATAAACACCGTTTATAAATCCATGCTTTTATCAGCAAAAAATACGATTTTACAAATCTTCACTTCATTTATAAAATATCACTTTTATATATTAATACATTTATAAATAAATTATAATATATGTACACATATATATCACTTTATATAAAATGGTTAATAAATATTTATATCAAAATATTTCTATCTTCTTTTTAAAACCAAATCCCTTTATTATAAAAGGCAGACTTATTTTTAAGATTTTAGAAATCTTTATTCATAGTTCAAAAATCTCTATTTAAAGTATTTTATAGAACTATAAATTTATAATCTCTAAAAATCATACCTTTAATTTACTTTAAATAAAATCATTCTTTAAATAATTCAAGGATGATTATTAAACACATATAATTTCCAAAATCATTTTGAAATCCCTTTAAAAATCAAAATCATTATCTTTATAGTATTTTAAAATACCAAAAATAAGGCCCAGTGCTACTAAAGCGCTAAATAAACAAAATCATATCTATGTCATCAAATATGGCATCTAACAAGTCATATATCACAATATATATGAAAAGTAAAATCAACAATGTGAGGAATCCAGTTGGATCCCTCCAACCTGTCCATCTACATCACATACAGTACATAATCAATAATATAAATCAATCGCTTCGAAGCGAGATCATATACAAAGGGTCATCCGCTCTTACATGAGAAGGTAATAGGGTCTCATCCGCTCCAGGGCGGGAATATATCCAAACCAACAATATAAAATAGTAAATCATCCAAACATTCAATAACAATCAACAATAAAATATCCACCTATCCCATCGATAATTTTTATCGATTATATAATATTTTTGGTTAACCAAAAAGGTGGGTTTAACTCACATTGATTTCAATTTTTCACCAAACTGCTCCGGTTTGAATTAAAAATGAACAGACGTTCAATTTTTAACCCAATTTTCTATGAGCTCCAAATCCATCCAATCCAACTCCATAACGTAGTGCTCGCTGCAATGCAACTCGTTGCATTCAATTTGGACCTCATATGGAAAAGTTGTGAATTTATGAACGATTAAAATAATTAAACTATAATTAACTTTTTAGTTAATAAACTTTTAAAATAATACCTTTCCCTCTCGTTCACGTTCGCTCCCAAAAAATCAAGCTTGGCCGCGACTTCGATTGCTGCCGCCTCCACGCCACAGTTCACCGCTGTTACTTCGACGCCCCCGCGCCCTAGCACGTGCCTACCTATGCAACCCCTAGCCTCTCACGTCGCCACCACCGTGAAAACACCCAAAAAATGCACCATAGAGGAAAAATTCAGCCTCTATGCCATGCCATATGACAATCCAACCATTGAAATCCTTCGTCGCCTCTAGCTCTACACTTTCCTAGTTATGGTCGAAGGCTGATTTGGCTTGTGGTGGCGTCGATGAAGGAGGGTCGTTGGATGTGAGAGGTTTTAAATTTTAAAAAAAATGCACCAAACCCTTCTGATAAAACGCGATCTATATAGGGGAGAATGGTATGGTTGGGTATGGGCACATACTATGGGCATGGGTTAATGTTTGGAGAGTATGGGTGAATATATATATATATATATATATTAGTTAGTACCTTCAATTTTTTTTTAATACCTTCAAAAATATATATATTAATTAGAAAATATCTAGCTTTAAACATCCGAAAATCTCGAACTCCAAACGTAGCGTGCCGCTTGGCGTTTTATATGTAATACCCTTATTCCGAACTCAAAGGAACTAGTATCGAGGTCTAATTCGATCATATGCAAAAGATAGCTTTTCAAACCCAATTATTATACAAATTTTCTGAAATTCATTTCTACGTGTTTTGTTCTTGCAAGCCCAAACATACGTCCAATCACCACGAAATTTGATGGCATATAAAAATTCATTATTACGGATCCAATAAAACTGGTTTCACCGAAATCCGAGACAGTGCCCCGAAAGCCTATTTTTACACGTTAATTAAAACGAATTATTATTAAAAATCAGTTTAATCGCTTTTAATTCCAATTTAAAATTTTACTATATTCATTCTTATTCAAATAGAATTTAAATCAACTTTCAAAATCACTTTCATTCATATTAAAATCAAGATTTAATAATTTTAAACAATTCCAAATATTGAATCTAACAATTTAATTATCAAATAAATCAATATATTTGAAACTCAAGTTATTCAACTTATAAAATTAACCTTTAATATTTAAAATCAATTAAATATTCAAAATTCGAATGATAGAAATTCTGGATCATTACAAAGAACGAGTCTCGGTTAATTTTGTGGTAATTTGAATAATTTTCTCTATGACGATCATACGTTTGCTTAGGCAAACGTTATAAGTGACCGAGATCCTATCTTCAAGAACCAATTTTGGAAAGCTCTGCAAGCAGCTATGGGAACGAGGTTAAGTCTAAGTACTGCCTACCATCCTCAAACCGATGCCAGACGGAAAGAGTTAATCGCATTTTGGAAGGTATGGTGAGAGCCTGTATTCTTGATTTTGAAGGATCATGGGAGGATCATATTCACTTGGTTGAGTTCTTCTATAATAATAGCTATCAAGCTAGCATTGGAATTGCGCCTTATGAAGCATTGTATGGGAGACCGTGCAAATCGCCTATGTGTTGGAGAATCTGGAGATTGTTTAGTGCTTGGTCCAGAGTTGATTCGAGAGGCGACGGAGAAAGTTGAAATGGTTAGAAGAAGGATGAAGGAAGCACAGGATCACCAAAAGAATTATGCTGACAAGAGAAGGAAGGATTTGGAATTCGAAGTCGGCGATGTTGTGTATGTGAAGATAACTCCCATCAAAGGATTCGTTCAATTTGGAAAAGCTGGAAAGCTAGCACCGAGATACATTGGACCATTCAAGATCATGGAAAGGATTGGACCACTTGCTTATAGAGTTGAGTTGCCCAAAAAGTTGTCAGGATTTCACAATGTATTCCATGTGTCCCATTTGAAGAAAAGCGTGCATGATCCATCTTCGATGGTAGAAACGTCAGTTCAGGATGACTTGGAAATAGAACTGAACCTGACGGTAGTTAGACATCCAGTTAGTATTATGGATCAAGATGAGAAAAAACTATGCAACAAGGTGGTGCAACTGGTTAAGATTCAATGGAGCGATGATCCTAGAGATTGCACCTGGGAAACTGTGGATCGCACAAAGGAAGCTTATCCTGGATGGATGTTAGGATAGTTGTTGTGTACGTGTCACAGATGTATTGTTGTTTTGGACGCTTGTATATATTTTGTATGAATTTTATGGTATGAATATATGATTCCTTTTGTGTTAACTCTTGTTAGTAATTTCGAGGATGAAATTCTTTTAAGGGGTGTATAATGTAACGACCCTGAATTTGGTCGCTTTGACTAGGCAATTGTATATATTTTATATAGTCAATAAATTAATTTTTACTAATAAATAAACTTATTTTAATTAATTAATAATGGGGGGGAAATCATTTTCAAAATTTGTTTACCAAATTAAATAATTCGTAGAAAAATAGAAAATGTGACCGAAGAATGTTTTCCTAAATTTCGACCTTTCGACACCGGAAAGTTGTCGGGAATGTTGTTCGTCTTTGTGCACACTATGTACACATATATAGTAAATAATTAACTAAATATTAATACGCCTAGGAATAGATTATCTTACGTTAATTATAATTAACAGGTGATGTGACAATTCATAACTTTAAAAATAATAAACATTATATATAAATATATATTATTAAGTGTTGTCATATCTTAATTTTTTCATAATTAGACATCATTACTCATCATGAGCTTAAGGATTTAACTAGAGAAGGAGGAGGGATGTGACAGGAGAGAGGGGTATGAAGGTGATGTGATTTTTCAATATTATGACATATTATGTTAAATCATTAAAGGGTAAATAAGTAATTTTCTCCAATTCTTTTTGCCTATAAATATACATACACACACACATTCTCATTTTCTTTCTCCTCTTCACTTTCTAAAACTTCCTCTCCAAAATATCCATGGCTTCCATAGTTTGTAAAGTTGGAAAAAATCACTCTTTTCCACTCAAACTCTTCTTTTTAGCGCACTAAAACCATTCTACATCCATCTCTACACTTCCTCTTCCAAAATCAAGTCCCTCTCCACCAAAAACACATCAGGCAAAGCCCAAATATGACCATGACCGAACCTAATCTATGTGTTTAGGCATCCAAAAGCTTCATGTTTGCAAGTTAGGATCAAGTGCTAGCATATATCAAAGTTCTAGTGGAAGTTGCTTTGAGATTTGTAAAGCTTTCGGTGAGTAAACTTCTAATTTTTGGAAAAGAAAATTCAACTTGTTTTGATGCTATATATGTTGTCAAATATGCTAGGTTGATATGTTGAATTACCATGTGAATTGGATAATATGTGATTGCAAGTTGGTTGTTTGAATTAGATAAGTGATTTGGTTAAATATGTGATATATTTGGATATGTATATGTTTTATATGGATATGGTTATCGACATGTTATATTGGTTATGATATGTTGGTAGTATTGGTTGTAAAATGGAACCCAAGTTAGTAATAAGATGGTTGTGAACTAGTGTTGAAATGGTCGCAAAGCAGTTTGAGATCCGATGGAAAGAAATAGGTTTTCTTTGGTTTGATTTTAGAAATGTTTTCCAAGTTACAACTTGTTAAAAGTTTCAAAACCTTTCATGTAAGTTTTTTTTAAAACATATGGCATCGCTTGAGTCAAGTGTAAGTTTCGCTTAGAAATCAATTCTAGCGAATTGTGCTTATAGCAATAGTCACTATGGATGTAGTTCGGAAAATTTCATGATTTCAAGTTTGAAATGTTTTCTTTTGGATTGTTTTTGAAAAATCAATTTGAATTAATTTAGTAAGTCAAAAGTTTAGTTTTAATTATTTAATTATTTAATTATTTAATTTAAATTAATTGGGGGTAATTATTAATTAATTTATTATTTAAGTGATTAAGTTAAGTAATTAGAGTTTAAGAAACTATTAACTAAGTAAATTATTTTTAATTAAGTTTTAAATAATGATTAATTAAGATAAAAAGAAAACTAATTTTTATTTAATCAAGTTATTTATTTTAATTAATTTTTAATTAGAGTTAATTATTTAATTAATTGTTGTTTAATTAAAGGTTAATTATCCACTTAATGAGGGTTTGATTTCTTAAATAAATGTTAATTAAATATAGTATAATTAGGGTTTAATTATAAATAAAATTTGGATTATTAATGATTTAATTAAGTTTAGTTAAGGTTTGATTGAGTTTAAACTTATGATTTAGTTAAAGTTTATTTGTTTTTATGGTTTCTTTAAAAACCCTATCGGTTATTTATCTTTAACCAATTTTCTTGTTTAAGTGAACTGTAAGGATCTCTTATCCATGCTATTAAGTATCCAAATGAACTAAAATAGTTGTAATAAAACGATGATGCATTTTATTGAAAGTAAGTTGGCTTGTACTCATCACAAATACCACACTTCGAGAATGTGATAAATACAAGGGGGTTAATTTTGATAAGCGGGTCATGATAATCTAAGCATATGGAACATATGTTCATATGTAAATCTTCACACCCTGATAGTGGGATAGTCCACTGTAAATAACTTGACCCTTTAAAATTATCGAAGGTTGGTTTTGAGAGATTGGGATCGGATATTAGTTGTTACCCGAAAACCACTTCGAACCAATGTAAACGTTTGAATTGGAAATAGTAAAGGCAAGGTCCAAGATAAAGACTTTGAAGTGCAAGGGCTATTTTCTAATAACCCTGAGGGTGATTCCAAAATGGGTGTAGTGAAAATAGTACCTTTGGTTCGTTCATCTCCCGAATGACTTGTATGGATGAATACTGACATTGTGTCAACATCTGGACGACGATGTAGCATTCTAAGTGGCAGTGCTCTAGAAAAGGTAAACGTAACCTCAGGCCTCAACAACCGGAAATGACCAAAACATGGTATGTAGTAGGGCTATGCGGGTCGCTCCCATAAGGGTATATCACCACCGTATCTAGAATCGATAGTTGACCCATTTTTTGTATGCTCCGGTACGGTTGCTGATCCCAATCGTGGTGGAGATGTATTCGGTACTACTAGTCAAGTGGTAGGCCGGTTCTATGTAGCAGGGGTACAAGATGTTCTTGTCAGACCCTAAGTCTATTTTATTTAGAGGTGCATCTTCGTAAGGTAGTTCCTTACCTAGTCATGTATGGAATCCATTGTCCAATAAGTGTCGTACAGAATTAGTTGTGCCCAAATATGTTGAAATGTGAGATGCAAGCATTTTAGCTATGTTCTATCTTACTTGAAAACCCTAGATGTTATTATAATATCATTGAATTTCAATACAAAGTGTTTTGGTTAACGTAAGGTAAAAGCCCATCCGTGTTTATGTGCGGCGTGGTCTTACGAGATACCTTTGATTTTCAAATTATTTTATAAAAGTAAGAATTAAGTTGTTTGAGTTTACTCACACTAGACCCATGTTTGACCCAGAGTTTTATTTTCTTTTCCTAAAACTCTTGGGTACTCAAATTTTTATGAGTAGCCAAGTGATCAAGGTTTCTCACGATAGCATTTTGGAGGAGCTGGAGCAGGTGGCTTCACCGAGAGCTAGTGTAACGACCCGGTATTTTCAACTATTCGCATCTGCACATGTCGGACTTGAATAATTCAAAATACCGAATTGTTAATTTAAATTTGGCAAAACTGAGCATATACGGTAAATAAAATAATCACAGATCATAGACATAGAGTAATAAATGCAGCGGAAATAAAAGAGATAGTAGTTCATGAAGCTACTATATAAATATATAAGTTACATCAGAGTTAAACCAGATACAACGGAAGAGTAACACGATACATCAAATACAAATCAGAATATATCACTGGAATCATCGAATACTGAAAGCAGAATAGATGGCTGGATCTTCAAGCAAAGCTCCAAATCCAAAGGTGAGTCTCGAATACTGGTACATTCAGTCTGACCCGAGCGTAAAGCAAAACACAAAACACTCGAGTCAGGATTAACATTCTTATATCAATAAATCCAACTCAAGTGAAATAGCAATTGAAATACAAGTAACTCAAAGGATGTTTGGAATAACCATCCTTTAAGGATCCGTTAAACTATCTACTATGTAGTAGTGTACGATAAGTAGATAATGCCTATCAGTAATATAAGATATCAAAATAGTGTTAAGGCGTTACCATTATTCCCCTTAACACATTTTATATAAGCGTTATAGTCTATACAGCACTGTAAACTCCACCGTAAACTAGTGGGATATCAGGGAGTACTCCATAGGTATAACACAAAACAAATTGTAGTGGTCGCGTATAAGGGATACAAGTATGACAAGGCACATGAGGCAATACCCAAGGTAGTGAAACTACCGTTTGCCTGATCCGGACTGGTGAGAACGCATCGCCGCAGCGACCGCAACACCGCGAAACAACACTCCCAAATCAAGGGTGCACCAATCGACAACAAGTAATGAGTAGTTTCGAAGAAGTGTGTTCGCTCGAGGTAGCTAGCCCCCATTTGGCCCGGCACGGCTCCTGTTTTAGTCATTTCCAATTTTGACACAAGTGTCAAGGCTATCCATTATCGTTCTCTTTCTTCAGTCATCACGTACATCATTCCAACCACTTCATTCTGGATCACACTCCGCGTATAGTTATTAAAGTGGTTTTCGGTTTAGACAGTGAGTATGTCCCTAACCGATTCCGGTCTCTTTAATAACTTTCGTAATTTTTACACCGATTGGCCGTTTAATATATTTCAAAACCAAATCAAATTCAATTTCAAATAGAATTTGTAAACCAACATTTCATTTGTCTTTCTAAATCAATTTCCATAATTTACGTTTCAAAACTTCCAAATTCATAATTTCAAAATCTTATAATTCAATTTCAATTTCTATTTAAAACAATTCAAATATTGATTCAAGTTCATATATAAATTTCATTCCATAATCATTTAAATTAATTTAATTTAACATTCAAATCAATTTAAATTCATTGATCGATTTCGTTCGATATTCGTTAAGTTAAATTTATCATTCAAAACAATTTCTATTTGATTTCCAATTCATTAAATCGATTAATTAAGTTCAACTTCATTATATCAAAACTTCACATTGAATTAAATTAGATTCATCAAATCAACTCTTTAAATTACAAGTCTTACATTAATTTCAAAAATCACATTTGCATTTCTTGATAAAGAAATTCAATTTCACATATTCATTTACTTAGTTACAATTTCAAAGCTCATTTAAATAAGAACTAAATTTCACTAATTAAAAGTTCAATTTTAATTATCAAAGGATTCAATTTAATTTAATTATTAAATAATTCAATCTCATCAAATTATTAAATAACTTCAAAACTTAATTCAATCATTTCTTAAATTAAACAACATTCTTTCATCGATTTTTTTATTAATATTTCATTTCAGATTATTAAATATTCACATTTAAATTTTATTAAAATTCAATTTCCAACTTCGTTTCAAAACCATATTATTTATTCAAATAAAATCTTCATTTTATTTTTAAATCAAATTATTGACCAATCGGGTTTTATTTAATTCTCTATCCTAGGTCAAAGTTCAATTTGGGTATTTATCATTTCAACCCGATTCCAATTCAATTCAAAATCAAAGCATAACAAAGGGAACTTGCAGTGTGATAACTGGGATGGTGTCAAAGTAAATAAACAAACAATAACAACAACCAATATCAATCCAATAATCAATTCAAATAATCCCGAAATAATCGTATCAATTCACATTGTTGTTTGTGCCAATTAATATAATTATTTCTAGAATCTACACTATCATTTCATGTAGATTAAAGATTATTATACTAATTATTCTATGCAATTCTACACTTGACATCAATTATTAAATTTCATACTTCATCAATTAATACAACATAAATTCAAATGGTTCAAGTATAATTAACCATTTTTCTACGTGTCAAATAATTAAACATTTAAGGGGTCATATTGTACAAATTTAACTAATCAAATTCAACACATATGTCAATTCAAATTTTTAACCATCCTACGTCAATTTCAGTTGCATGTTATTTATCATTTTAACATTAACAATTTAACGTCCAATATAAACATCAACAATCAATCATTTATCAACTAAACTGGATTATCATTGTATAAATAGCAGATAATGGTGTCAGATGTCACAGGTGAACTGATTCAGGTAATAACAGATATATAACAGTGTAAATAACTAACAGTTGCATATTTCAATTGTCGTTTCAATTGAAATCAAATTTAATAAATAAAAGAACATTAATCGTGAGTGATTGCTCACCTTCCGAGGCTAGAGAGATTGACAACAGAACAAGCTATGAATTACAAAGCGAAGCAAGATTGGCCCGAATCTCAAAACAAGGCAAGATTTCAACGCGAATTTGACGAACAGTTCTGATAACAGAGATTGATGGAATGAATCAAATTAGCTTGATATAAAAATTTAGACGAGATGCATTTTATATTACTAGTCTCCTTAAACCCAATATTTAATTTTAAAAATACATTTTCCTTTTATCACACATTTATATATATATATATATATATATATATATATATATATATATATATATATTTACATACGTTGAAGTCAAACATATATATATATTCTTAAAATCAATTCTTAACCCATGTTATAATCCAAAACACGCAAAAATGGAACTACTAAACATTTTAAACCCAAAATCCTTATACATATTCGTGCTATAAAATAGTGTACTTCAGTCGTACCATATATATAAACACTCGCATGAAAAAACAATTTGATAACTTTAAAATATTTAAGTAAAACATGAGAAAAATTTACTAATCATAATATATGCAGTCGTTCTTGCTAAATCGAATGCAAAACAGAGATCCAAAGCCCATATAGCAGGGCACTATGAATACCCATGTTGTAAACAAAAATGTATCTTATTTATATATATAAATTTACCTAAATTTTACATCCTTACAGTATATAGTTAATAACTAAATACCCATATAACAACACCTTACATAATATAGTACTTCGAAATGAACACAACTGACATACATATACAATCACGTCAACCCTTACACTGTCCTCTACTATATATATTATAATTATAAATGCAGAACAATGGATATGTGAACACATGTGCCTTTTTATTTATATTATTATTATCAAAAACTATATATACGTATGCAATAGGATTGTACACTTTTAACATATAATACGCATCTGACATGAATTTAAACAACAGACAAACATAGTATGAACTAGTTTATATGTAACTGTAAGTTTTGAAACTCCACTTGAAAACACTTAGAATATACTTATATATAAAGATATATATAAACTTGAATATATAACTAACTTACTACAACTTACATAACACCTATAACATGCATATATAGTTTATTATTATTACTATATAGCTTATCAATGAAAATAGAAATCAATAGGGTAAGATAGCATAACATATAATACAACTATTACTTATCTATACTCTCAAAACAAAATGTAAAACAGAACAGGTTGATGATAACCATACCAAGGCAATAAACAAGCTATGACAAGGAGAGAGGGGCTGAGACGTGGTCATCTACCTCGAGTTCGGGTCGGTGAACTGTCCAATGGAAGAGACGGGTTTCAGGCGAGTGGGATGCTGGCTGAGCCTCGATGATGTTGGCGAGGAAGTGAGGCCGAGCATGTGTGGGCCGATGGATGGGTTTAGTAGGAAGGGAGGAGAGGCCGAAGGCGTGAACTCGGTCTTGACTGAAGGAGCTGCTGGCCGAGGTGGAAGGGCAGGGACGGTCGGCTATCGGTGAGCAAGGCGAAAGAGGAGGTTGCGGCACTGGGTGGGCGGCGGAGCAGGAAGTGGTGCCGATGGTGTTGGTGGGTCGGAGAGTGGTGAATGGTGGAGAGGAGAAGGGCAAGGCGGAGCTCGTCATGGCTATGGCCGGTTATTTCGTGGAGGTGGAAGAAGAAGGCAGTGGAGGCAAATCTCAATTGAAATCAAAAATAATTTTCTTTGTGGCAGAATGAAAACAAAAGGAAGAAGATGAGCTGTACAACATTGGTATGGAACAGTAATAAATATTTTGCAATGGGAATAGAAAGGCTAACAGCTGGATTTCTTGGAAAGACAAAAGCTGATGTCTATTTGAATTACACGGTGGTAGATGAATAGTGAAAGATAACCAAAAGGCTCAATTACGAATACCGATACGTAAATGGTTTTTCAAACTGCACCGCACATATGGTTCCGAAATTGACAATTGAATATATCATAGAGATCAGCATGACGAGGCGATCAAAATGGTATATTGATATCAGTGTTATGATTGGATTATAAAAGTTCGAATTTTCTACTAGCGGAAAATGCAGCAAAACGAAGAAAAATAAGATCGACGGAGCTAAAGAAGTCCGAATTTGGAAAAACAAAAAAAAGACGCCTTGCTCAGAAGACGATTTAGATATTTTCTATGTAAAAATATTTAGGTTTTGAAAACATTTTATTTTCATCAATTACTAACTGATTTAAATTAAAATAAATTTACGCACGAAATAAACTTCCATATTTTTGGATGAAAATTTACCAGTTGCTATATTTAACTAGACGCATTTCAAATGAACCTTTTTTTTCTTTTTTTTTCAAAATTTTATCGTTTATCATTTCACTCAAATTCAGTTAATTAAATTAATTAAAACCGTTAAAATATCTGGGTTGTTACATTCTTCCCCACTTAAAACTTTTCGTCCCCGAAAAGGAAGGAGATAGGAGAACAGAAACAACCAGAAATAAATAGATTGGAAACAAAGCAAACAATTAGTTCAAACCATGTAAATTTCAATTTACCTTAATTAATACTCAATATTTGATTTAAAATTCAAGGTATTTCAATAAGTTGATTTAATTTCAATTTATTTATATTTGATACTAAAAGATTTCTTCAAAACAAAATTTTATTTAATTTGTCTCATTTTCTATTCAATCAACTTATTATTCTACTATCTCAATTAACATTTTTATAATTAAACCTTAAGTGTAGAACATTTATTTTAACCACTCAAACTTATTTATAAAATCCTTGGTCATCGTTTTACATTGTATATTATTCAATTACAAGGTTAACTTCTGAATAATTTTGGTAAGTTATATATTTTGGAATGCAATTGAGTATTATACAAGTAAAATTTTCTAATTCAATTATTTAACTTTAAATATTTATTCAAAATTTTAGCTTTATTTATAATTAAAATCATCATTTAATCATAAATTCAAGAATTAGATTTCTGATTAACTTTAAACAATTTAGAGATATATATATAATATATTTATATCAAATCAAATTAAATTTTAAAATAAGATACCCATATATATATATATATATAAATCAAATTATACTAAAGAAATTCAAATCAAAATATTTTTCAAAACAAAACTGTACCAAAGATACAGAATAGTCTCTTCACTTCGAAACTCAAAAATGAATGTCGATGATGCGGCTGCCATCACCGAAATTATTTTCCAGCAACACAGAGAAGAGCACTGGTTTTAACATTTTAAAATTCTTTGAAAACGATTTATATTCGAAAATATTTTAAATACTATACACTTTAAAACTTTCAAATCAAAGTTTGAAATCACCAGAAATTAAATTCTCAAATTCTTTATTTAAATTCCTTTCAAATCCCAAATCAAATTATAACCAAGTTTCATAAATTCATTTATTTATATTATGCAATAACCAATGGTTTACAAAACAATAAATGAAAATCAAATATTATTATTTCTGACAACGAATTCATTAACAATTTAATTTCAGAAAACTTATATTTATATATAATATAATCATAAAAACTTTTATTTTATTTACCAAATTTGAAAATGATATTGTGTCAGTTTGCTCTGCTCAAGTGTTTTGGAAATCCTATCGATAGCGTTGATCAGACGAATCGATCGAAAACCCAAATCAACATCAACAACTCAAACAACACAATGTATATTAAAACATTTTAAAATATTAATTTACCAATACACTTCCTCGCTCAATGATATAGTAATGGATTTCAAAGCAAGGATAGGGATTCAAATTTGATTAATTCAATCAAAGAAAATTTTGATTTGAGAATAAGTTGGAACGAAAGATAAGATGATTATTTAACCGAATAAGGAAATAGATAATCTTATATAAATCACGGGCAACCATAACCGGGTCGACCGTGACTTCAAGAATAGGATCGATGTGGAATTCCGAGGTAAATCGACATTCGATCTCAAGAAATGGAATTTAGGTATAGCAGGAGATAGATAGCATCGTAAACCGAGGATACAGAAATCTCCGGTAAATCAATGCCAACTGTAAAGGAGTTTTTACCCCTACAAATCATTCGAAGTTTGGCGAGACCGCCGATTCATTATAAGGGTCATTCGAAGTGGAGCTATGTGATGCTCCAGAATTGAAAGAAGACGAATAGTGAGGGACACGAATGAATTTTTTTTTGTAACCGTAGGGAACGTTCCAAAATTCAAAGGAATCGAGTCAAAAGGAAGAGATTGAAACTCGAATGAGAGTAATTTTGTAAATACATTTACCCTATATGCTAAGTTTTGCCTAGAGCTACCAAAGCTCTGATACCACTTATAACGACCCGGTATTTTCAACTATTTGCATCTTCACATGTCGGACTTGAATAATTCAAAATACCGAATTGTTAATTTAAATTTGGCAAAACTGAGCATATACGGTAAATAAAATAATCACAGATCACAGACACAGAGTAATAAATGCAGCGGAAATAAAAGAGATAGTAGTTCATGAAGCTACTATATAAATATATAAGATACATCAGAGTTAAACCAGATACAACGGAAGAGTAACACGATACATCAAATACAAATCAGAATACATCACTGGAATCATCGAATACTGAAAGCAGAATAGATGGCTGGATCTTCAAGCAAAGCTCCAACTCCAAAGGTGAGTCTCGAATACTGGTACACTCAGTCTGACCCGAGCGTAAAGCAAAACACAAAACACTCGAGTCAGGATTAACATTCTTATATCAATAAATCCAACTCAAGTGAAATAGCAATTGAAATACAAGTAACTCAAAGGATGTTTGGAATAACCATCCTTTAAGGATCCGTTAAACTATCTACTATGTAGTAGTGTACGATAAGTAGATAATGCCTATCAGTAATATAAGATATCAAAATAGTGTTAAGGCGTTACCATTATTCCCCTTAACACATTTTATATAAGCGTTATAGTCTATACAGCACTGTAAACTCCACCGTAAACTAGTGGGATATCAGGGAGTACTCCATAGGTATAACACAAAACAAATTGTAGTGGTCGCGTATAAGGGATACAAGTATGACAAGGCACATGAGGCAATACCCAAGGTAGTGAAACTACCGTTTGCCTGATCCGGACTGGTGAGAACGCATCGCCGCAGCGACCGCAACACCGCGAAACAACACTCTGAAGTGACCCGCTTCTTCTTGATTTATTTTCAGTGAATTTTCTGTTTAGTTTTTTTTTTTCACACTATATATACATATATATATATATATACATGTCAATGGATCACTACCCTTAATCTAATTCTTCCCAAGATCCTGAATTTTACTAATATAAATATATCAGTATTTAAAATAAATCCTATCATTTATATATGTGAAGATATATAAATGGTTCTTTGCTGATCAGAGTGATTAAAATAGCAAAGCAACTCAATACTGAAGTGATCAAGAAATAATCACTAGTAAACAAGCTTTTAATATAGGTGTTTGTGCTAAGTTCAGAATAATGTCAAAGTCAGTATAAAATAAAGTGGATCCTAAGGAAACACAAGCAACATCTAGGCGTAATGGAAACGCGCCTAACTTATACATACAAGGTCACGAGTTCGAGTGCTATGCTGGTCGGTTCAAACACAATTTTTGTTTTTCATTTTTTTTTTTCTTTTTAGAACTCAAGCCTGATTAACCTTAGGATTAGATACCACTAGTTCTCTTATTTTCTTATCCTAATTCACCTATTGATTTATCCCTGAATCTAGAAGCCATACAATTTGATCCTGGGATTTTTGTAATATGATACTTATTGTTCTATAATGAGTAAAAAGTGTTCAACCTAATCCATGCTATTTAGTTTAACTGGTGTTACTCATTTCATCTTCAAACAATCTTTTTATCAGATGAAATACCCATGCTTTAATTTACTGAGTAGCAATAATCAGGTGAACATTGAAATTACAAACTGATTTAGAGGCTAAGCAGATGAAAACAACACAGTCATACTAGAGTGCTAACTCAAACTATCATTTTAAATGGAGACTAAGAACATGTGTGCAGACAGTGTGCCTAAAGGCAAAATGACTTGACCAAAGGCAAGACTTCCTGGTGAACTTATAATGAAAACAGCTGATGATTTTCTAGGAAAGATAACAAATGTTAATGGTCATTATTCTATTGAAATGGTGGAGATGCTCATTACAAACAAGACTACATGCCTCTACAAATTATTACTGGTTTTGACTAAGACTCAATATTACCAGATTTTAATTGAGTATCCAGAAATCAAGGATTAGATGAGTCTAGTTTGCAGTGATGCCCACAAGTATCTAACATACATATGAGCTTATTACACCAAGCAATACAAGTTTTTTGCTGGGGAAAAATAAAATGCCCAAAACCAGACTACAGGCTATGCTTTCCAGCCTTTGCATGGACCTATATCAATTATAAGTCATGTTCAAGCCTTACTGGTTAGCCAGGACCAGATTCAATCTATCTACTTAACAAAATTCATAGCATATTTTCCAATAACAGCCTCATCTTTATAATTTAAAATCACTTAAACCTTGCCAAGGTATGTATGTCCACATATCATATTATGTGGCATACTTCCTTCATCACTTTTCCACCAGAAATCATATAAATAAGTTGCTTAAATCAGTAACTCACAAACCCCACAAAATACTTAAGTTTTTACATGTTCTTTTCAAGTGAACAAAATAAGCATCATTGCTGAGAATACACAAAATAAAAGAAAGTTTGCCTAGATTATCTATTACAGATTATACTGCTACTTCCTTAAGCATCTATTTTTCCTTAATTCATGAAGATCTTCAAATATCCATGCAAGCAAGCCACTTATACATCTCTTCCTGCAGCAATATTTTGGACTGCCTCCATAAAAATGAGACACCCCAATTATTGCAAGGCAACAAATAGGGTCAGAATAAAATTCTGGTATGAGTGAAATCAAAATATAATAACTTGACATTTAAATTATTGTGCAGAGAATTTATGTGCTTAATGCTTATTTGGTTTCATAATGTAAACTGGGGATATGAACATGTATAAGCCCCTACTAACACATATGCACACAAGCATCCATACATCCATTCAATTCAGTATACATGTACACATACTCCTATGGAATTAACTCATTTTAATTTCCATAGCTCAGCTCTCAATCTCAATTTAAAATTTTAATTTGGTCTTAACTCTTTGCCATTGAACACCATGTGTGCATTGCAAGGGACTCAATTCTGTTAACCCTTGCACCAAGGCCTATAGGACTTAAACAAGTCATGCACATACCCATCATCCCCCTTATGATGGATAGATCAAGGCTTTACTCCTAGATTAGTTTTTACAATCTAGAGACCATTCTCATTTTCTTTCAGAAAATCTTATTAACTCTTGAAATGCTGCTATGTTCTTTTCTTCTCTTTCTTATTTTTTTTTTTAATCAGAGAGGGTTAACTCACTCAGGCATTTCAGCTAACCATAGTAACATTCATGAAAAGAATATCACATCTCATTTTCCAATTATTTGATTCAAAATTTGTTTTAACACTGCATATCTTCTATATTCAGGAATATCATGATCACTTAAACAAATCCTGGAAAGTTATATAGAAATTCTTATACTCTATTCTACTGTGAACATAGGGTAAGGTTTTTGAGAAAAACCCATAAAACATTTTAGCTTAAGATCTAAACAAATCAGCACATAAATGATTTATTGCATTGTTCACCTTAAGTTTAAAACAATCCAGACATGAGCATGAACCTCCTTTATTCACACTGCCTAGTTCATTTTTCAGTAATACCCTACTTCACAATAAAAATGTATTTGTCTTACTAACCATATTTATAAACTGGTGTTTTAAGGTGCTGGATCTATATCAGTGATCATGGTATTTCTTTCTTATCAAACAATCAAACAAAGCAAACCAAATCATCAACCAAAGATTTATTAAAACTCCTACTATTTTCAGCATTCATTTATACTGAAAAAAAAATAGATCAAGCACAAACATGATATGGTTTCTATAAAAGAATATGGCTGCCCTTAACTTGGGTCTTAATGCCTTAAGCCTCATAGATTGATTAATCACTCACCTTCCTGCCTCTTTTCCCTGAGAATTCTTTAACTTGAACAATGGCTTTGGATTGCTCTCCTTTCTTTTCTTAATGTTTTCTGTTTTTCTGCAGTGAGACTGCTGCTTCCCTTTTAGTTTTTAAAACATTGTTTAGGGTTTTAGTAGAATGAAAAACCCATCTTATCCCCATACAGTTGAGAGAATTTTACATATAATGTTATGGCTAGAAATGCCATTTTCTTTCTGATTTCCAATTCGGGTATTTTCAGTTGTTTTTAACTTTTCTTTTCTTTTCTGATCTGCATGCTATTTGCATGTTTCATACACACACCTTATTCTCATGTGACTATCTTGCATTGTTTATTTTCTTTATGCTAAACTGTAATGTATACATGTATACTCTTTTATGAATTGATTCCTTGCTAATGCTTCAAGCTATTTATTTTCTCTTGATGTACAAATGTATTCATATATTTAATTACCATTTTCATTTTTGTTTTACTGAAAACAACTATTCCCTTTATTATATTTTTAACTTATTCTCCCTATTTATTTTCAGGCTGTATTATTTCTTTTTCCTTGAAAATTCTCTTTTTTTCTGACTTAATTTAAATTATTCTTATCTCAATAATTTTGGGTCTTCACATACTCTCCTCCTAAAAGGAATTGTGTCCCACAATTATTCTCTCATACATTTCCATCCAAATGTATACAAAGCACAATTTCAATTGAATGAATTTTCAGAAACTCATTCATTTTAAATCAATCTAACACATAAAAAAAAAATTTAAGGTTTCATCATAGTTTTAAACATACCTTTTTAAGCAGAAAATAGATTAGGATATTTATCCCTCATTCTATCTTCAGCCTCCCATGTACAATCATTCTCATCCAGACTCCACTGAATTTTTACCAATTTAATTATTTTGTTTCTTAATTTCCTCTCTTCTCTAGCCACTATGCCCACTGGTTCCTTTGTATAAACCAGGTTTTCTTGAATTTCAACATGTGTAGGGGATTCAAGAATAGTTTTCTTATCATGCACCCACTTTCTTAATTGAGACACATGAAATACATCATGTATTTTGCTCAATTCCTCTGGTAACTTCAACCTATAAGCTAAAGTCCCAATTCTTTGAACAATTTCATATGGTCCTACATACCTTGGTGATAGTTTCCCTGCTTTTCCAAATCTCAATATTTTCCTCATTGGTGAAACTTTGAGAAACACATAGTCTCCCACCTCAAACTCTACTGGCCTTCTCTTTTTATCTGCATAAGCTTTCTGTCTCTCTTGGGCCACTCTCATTCTTTGCCTCACTAATTCAATTCTTGCAGAGGTTTCTTTTACCTGGTCTGGTCCAAGCAACACCCTTTCACCAGCCTCCATCCAACATGCAGGAGATAAACAAGGCTTCCCATATAAAGCCTCAAATGGAGCCATTCCTATAGTGGACTGGTAGCTGTTATTATAAGCAAACTCAGCTAAATGAATATGATCTTCCCAGTTGCCTCCAAAATCAAGTATGCATGCTCTCAACAAATCCTCTAAAACTTTATTAACAATCTCAGTTTGTCCATCAGTTTGTGGATGGTAGGATGTGCTTAAGCTTAATTCTGTCCCCATAGCTTCTTGAAAGCTACTCCAAAATCTTGAAGTAAACAAAGTATCTCTATCACTAATGATAGTCTTGGGGATGCCATGCAATCTTACTATCTCCTTTACAAACAATTGAGCTAGCTTGTGAGCATTTCGGTTTGAACTTATTGGGATGAAGTGTGCTGTTTTTGTGAGTCTATCAACCACTACCCAAATACTATCATTTCCCCTTCTTGTTCTTGGCAAACCATCCACAAAATCCATTGATATACTCTCCCATTTCCAGGTAGGCACTTCCAATGGTTGCAATAGGCCTGAGGGTCTTTGATAGTCTGCCTTTACTTGTTGGCATGTTGAGCAATTTGCCACATATTTTGCTACTGCCCCTTTCATTCCTGGCCACCAATAATTTCTCTTGAGATCATGGTACATTTTTGTACCACCAGGATGGATAGTATACTTTGTTTTGTGATGCTCATCCATAACTTCTTGCTTTAGTTCCTCTACATTTGGTATGCAGAGTTTCCCCTTTTTCCTTAAGTATCCTTTACCATCTACCTCATAGTTTTCCACTGTCATGCCTTGGGATATCATGTTCTTTTTCTCCTTCAAATTTATATCTTGATTCTGCATTTGTCCTATTTTATCAACCAGTGTTGAATTTAAGGATATGAGGCTTAATTTACCATATTCAATCATCTTACTGTGTGTCTTATCTGATACACTAGTTTCTTCTTTCACTTCCACCTCACTAAGAATTGTCAAATCCTTGAACTCTGCCATCATTAAGCTTGCCAATTTAGCTTGATGTCTACTTAATGCATCTGCTACTTTATTAGCTTTTCCAGGGGTATACAATATATCAAGATCATAGGCAGCTAGAAATTCTACCCACCTATGTTGTCTCATGTTCAAGTCTTTTTGGGAAAACAAATATTTAAGTGACTTGTGATCAGTAAACAATTCAAACTTAGCACCTAATAAATAATGTCTCCATAGTTTCAATGCATACACCACAGCAGCTAGTTCTAAGTCATGTGTAGCATACCTAGTTTCATTTGGCTTGAGTTGCCTTGATGCATAAGCTATGACTCTACCATGTTGCATAAGTACTGCCCCCAATCCAGATCCACTAGCATCTGTGTAAACTACTAATTCTTCATTGCCTTCTGGCACTTGTAAAACTGGAGCTTCTACCAGTGCCTTCTTTAGTGATATGAAAGCTTGTTCACACTTCTCCGTCCACACATAGGGTTGCTCCTTTTTAGTTAGCTTGGTCAATGGGATAGCTATCCTTGCAAAATCTTTTATAAATCTCCTATAATAGCCTGCCATTCCCAAAAATGACCTCACCTCAGTTACTGATTTGGGTCTGCTCCAAGATTGCACTGCCATCACCTTATTTGGGTCTACACTAACCCCTTGTTGTGATACTATGTGCCCCAAAAATTTTACTTCCTTCTGCCAAAATGTGCACTTAGAGAATTTGGCTTTTAAATCATGTGCCCTCAGTCTAGATAAAACCAGATGCAAGTGTTTTGCATGTTCTTCTTCTGATTTTGAATACACTAATATGTCATCAATAAAAACAACCACAAATTTATCCAGAAAATCTCTAAATGTTCTATTCATTAAATCTACAAAATATGATGGTGCATTTGTCAATCCAAAAGGCATTACTAAATATTCATATAGCCCATACCTTGTGTTGAATGCTGTGTATTTAATACTTTCCTCTTCAACCTTCATTTGGTGAAATCCAGAGGCTAAGTCTAGCCTTGAGAAAATCCTTGCTCCACTTAACTGATCAAACAAATCATCAATTCTGGGAAGTGGATACTTATTTTTAATGGTGACTTTGTTTAATTCCCTATAATCTATGCACATTCTCAAAGTACCATCATGCTTTTTCACAAATACAACTGGAGAACCCCAGTTTGAACTACTAGGCCTTATGAAGCCTTTCTGCTCCAGTTCTTCCAACTGATGTTTCAATTCCACTAATTCTTTAGGACCCATCCTAGTAGGCTTCTTGATGATTGGGCTTGCTCCTGGGATTAGCCTTATTTGAAATTCTACTTGCCTATTTTCTGGAACACCTATGACTTCACCAAAGACATCTGGGTATTCATTTATAATTTTTATGTCTTCAAGTGTTAATTCTTTCTCAGTCATGCTACATATTTGGTTAAGGTAATTGATTTTAGCAATTTCACTCATGACTATAATATTTTTACCATTTTCTGTTTTCAGAGAAATAGTAAAATTTTCCAAATTCAAAATTGCTTTGAATTTGCTCAACCAATCTACCCCTAAAATAATTCCTATTCCAGGGTATTTCAATACAAACAAATCAGATTTAAACACATTTCCTCCTATGTTTAATTCTACTCCCAAACATTTCAATCCTAGCAAACAAGAGCTACCCAGGGGACTTTGAATAGACAAGGGATTATCAACTAAATAGCATGTGAGAGTTAATTTATTCACTATGTCTTGGGATATTAGTGAATGTGTTGCTCCAGTGTCATATATAACTGAGATGGGGTGATCTTTAATTAGAAGTATACCTTCCAATTGTCCAGAACTTCCCACTGCAGTTGCTTTTCCCTCAAGTGCTCCTACCTTTGCTCCCTTTTTGAATTCTGGGCAATTCTTTTTGATATGACCCTCTTTCCCACAGTTGTAGCAACTGAATGGGGTTTTCTTAGCTGCCTGACACCTATTACTCATGTGTCCTTCCTTACCACAATTGTAGCAAATAACCTTCTTCTTGACTTCTCCACTGGTTGCTCCTTCAACCTTCTGATTTGGATTTCTCTTATCATAAGGGTGAGTTCTATTTTTCCCCTTTTTATTGTTGTTGTTAGCCCTCATGCTCCTGAATTTTTCTCTGGCATTATCATGTTGTTCAAAAGAGAGAGTAAGATCTATGACTTGATCAAAGGTTTTGTCTTTGTAGGGTAGCATTGCTCTACTTAAATTAGCATTAAGTCCTTGAATAAATCTGGAATTCTTTAATTCTTCATTCCCTATGAGCATGGTTCCATACTTGGATAAGCTCTCAAATTTTTGTATGTATTCAGTTACACTCATTGGCCCTTGCCTCAGCCTTATAAATTCCTCCAGCAGTGTTGCCTTGGCTGTTGCTGGGACAAATCTTGCCTCAAGCATCTCCTTGAATTGATCCCATGTTATCTCATTTTCTGGCCTCCCCGTGATAATGACCTCCCACCAATCCAGTGCTGCTCCCTTGAGTCTTCTGGAAGCAATCTGCCTCTTCCTTTGATCATTTATTTGCATATCTGCAAATATCCTATCCAAAGTTCTCAACCATGTCTGCACTCCCATAACTCCCTCAGTGCCTTCAAAATCCTTGCCTCCTAAATTTGAAAATGTCTTCAATAGCTTAGACAATTCCTCATGAGGATTTTCTTCTCTATGCACTGCTCCCTCTCTAAATGCCCTCACCAAATCTTGCAAATTGACCATTGGTGTTGCATTGGAGGATCCTGCTCCATGACTTGGTGGTCTTCCTACCATGATTCACTATTCAATTGCATAGCTAATTAGTCATATTTCTAATTCAATTGTTTTCTGCAATTTGTTTCTACTGAAAATATTTATTTCTATCATTACTATATATATTTATGCTATGTTTTAACAACATAGCTCTGATACCAACTGAAGTGACCCGCTTCTTCTTGATTTATTTTCAGTGAATTTTCTGTTTAGTTTTTTTTTTTCACACTATATATACATATATATATATATATACATGTCAATGGATCACTACCCTTAATCTAATTCTTCCCAAGATCCTGAATTTTACTAATATAAATATATCAGTATTTAAAATAAATCCTATCATTTATATATGTGAAGATATATAAATGGTTCTTTGCTGATCAGAGTGATTAAAATAGCAAAGCAACTCAATACTGAAGTGATCAAGAAATAATCACTAGTAAACAAGCTTTTAATATAGGTGTTTGTGCTAAGTTCAGAATAATGTCAAAGTCAGTATAAAATAAAGTGGATCCTAAGGAAACACAAGCAACATCTAGGCGTAATGGAAACGCGCCTAACTTATACATACAAGGTCACGAGTTCGAGTGCTATGCTGGTCGGTTCAAACACAATTTTTGTTTTTCATTTTTTTTTTCTTTTTAGAACTCAAGCCTGATTAACCTTAGGATTAGATACCACTAGTTCTCTTATTTTCTTATCCTAATTCACCTATTGATTTATCCCTGAATCTAGAAGCCATACAATTTGATCCTGGGATTTTTGTAATATGATACTTATTGTTCTATAATGAGTAAAAAGTGTTCAACCTAATCCATGCTATTTAGTTTAACTGGTGTTACTCATTTCATCTTCAAACAATCTTTTTATCAGATGAAATACCCATGCTTTAATTTACTGAGTAGCAATAATCAGGTGAACATTGAAATTACAAACTGATTTAGAGGCTAAGCAGATGAAAACAACACAGTCATACTAGAGTGCTAACTCAAACTATCATTTTAAATGGAGACTAAGAACATGTGTGCAGACAGTGTGCCTAAAGGCAAAATGACTTGACCAAAGGCAAGACTTCCTGGTGAACTTATAATGAAAACAGCTGATGATTTTCTAGGAAAGATAACAAATGTTAATGGTCATTATTCTATTGAAATGGTGGAGATGCTCATTACAAACAAGACTACATGCCTCTACAAATTATTACTGGTTTTGACTAAGACTCAATATTACCAGATTTTAATTGAGTATCCAGAAATCAAGGATTAGATGAGTCTAGTTTGCAGTGATGCCCACAAGTATCTAACATACATATGAGCTTATTACACCAAGCAATACAAGTTTTTTGCTGGGGAAAAATAAAATGCCCAAAACCAGACTACAGGCTATGCTTTCCAGCCTTTGCATGGACCTATATCAATTATAAGTCATGTTCAAGCCTTACTGGTTAGCCAGGACCAGATTCAATCTATCTACTTAACAAAATTCATAGCATATTTTCCAATAACAGCCTCATCTTTATAATTTAAAATCACTTAAACCTTGCCAAGGTATGTATGTCCACATATCATATTATGTGGCATACTTCCTTCATCACTTTTCCACCAGAAATCATATAAATAAGTTGCTTAAATCAGTAACTCACAAACCCCACAAAATACTTAAGTTTTTACATGTTCTTTTCAAGTGAACAAAATAAGCATCATTGCTGAGAATACACAAAATAAAAGAAAGTTTGCCTAGATTATCTATTACAGATTATACTGCTACTTCCTTAAGCATCTATTTTTCCTTAATTCATGAAGATCTTCAAATATCCATGCAAGCAAGCCACTTATACATCTCTTCCTGCAGCAATATTTTGGACTGCCTCCATAAAAATGAGACACCCCAATTATTGCAAGGCAACAAATAGGGTCAGAATAAAATTCTGGTATGAGTGAAATCAAAATATAATAACTTGACATTTAAATTATTGTGCAGAGAATTTATGTGCTTAATGCTTATTTGGTTTCATAATGTAAACTGGGGATATGAACATGTATAAGCCCCTACTAACACATATGCACACAAGCATCCATACATCCATTCAATTCAGTATACATGTACACATACTCCTATGGAATTAACTCATTTTAATTTCCATAGCTCAGCTCTCAATCTCAATTTAAAATTTTAATTTGGTCTTAACTCTTTGCCATTGAACACCATGTGTGCATTGCAAGGGACTCAATTCTGTTAACCCTTGCACCAAGGCCTATAGGACTTAAACAAGTCATGCACATACCCATCATCCCCCTTATGATGGATAGATCAAGGCTTTACTCCTAGATTAGTTTTTACAATCTAGAGACCATTCTCATTTTCTTTCAGAAAATCTTATTAACTCTTGAAATGCTGCTATGTTCTTTTCTTCTCTTTCTTATTTTTTTTTTTAATCAGAGAGGGTTAACTCACTCAGGCATTTCAGCTAACCATAGTAACATTCATGAAAAGAATATCACATCTCATTTTCCAATTATTTGATTCAAAATTTGTTTTAACACTGCATATCTTCTATATTCAGGAATATCATGATCACTTAAACAAATCCTGGAAAGTTATATAGAAATTCTTATACTCTATTCTACTGTGAACATAGGGTAAGGTTTTTGAGAAAAACCCATAAAACATTTTAGCTTAAGATCTAAACAAATCAGCACATAAATGATTTATTGCATTGTTCACCTTAAGTTTAAAACAATCCAGACATGAGCATGAACCTCCTTTATTCACACTGCCTAGTTCATTTTTCAGTAATACCCTACTTCACAATAAAAATGTATTTGTCTTACTAACCATATTTATAAACTGGTGTTTTAAGGTGCTGGATCTATATCAGTGATCATGGTATTTCTTTCTTATCAAACAATCAAACAAAGCAAACCAAATCATCAACCAAAGATTTATTAAAACTCCTACTATTTTCAGCATTCATTTATACTGAAAAAAAAATAGATCAAGCACAAACATGATATGGTTTCTATAAAAGAATATGGCTGCCCTTAACTTGGGTCTTAATGCCTTAAGCCTCATAGATTGATTAATCACTCACCTTCCTGCCTCTTTTCCCTGAGAATTCTTTAACTTGAACAATGGCTTTGGATTGCTCTCCTTTCTTTTCTTAATGTTTTCTGTTTTTCTGCAGTGAGACTGCTGCTTCCCTTTTAGTTTTTAAAACATTGTTTAGGGTTTTAGTAGAATGAAAAACCCATCTTATCCCCATACAGTTGAGAGAATTTTACATATAATGTTATGGCTAGAAATGCCATTTTCTTTCTGATTTCCAATTCGGGTATTTTCAGTTGTTTTTAACTTTTCTTTTCTTTTCTGATCTGCATGCTATTTGCATGTTTCATACACACACCTTATTCTCATGTGACTATCTTGCATTGTTTATTTTCTTTATGCTAAACTGTAATGTATACATGTATACTCTTTTATGAATTGATTCCTTGCTAATGCTTCAAGCTATTTATTTTCTCTTGATGTACAAATGTATTCATATATTTAATTACCATTTTCATTTTTGTTTTACTGAAAACAACTATTCCCTTTATTATATTTTTAACTTATTCTCCCTATTTATTTTCAGGCTGTATTATTTCTTTTTCCTTGAAAATTCTCTTTTTTTCTGACTTAATTTAAATTATTCTTATCTCAATAATTTTGGGTCTTCACATACTCTCCTCCTAAAAGGAATTGTGTCCCACAATTATTCTCTCATACATTTCCATCCAAATGTATACAAAGCACAATTTCAATTGAATGAATTTTCAGAAACTCATTCATTTTAAATCAATCTAACACATAAAAAAAAAAATTTAAGGTTTCATCATAGTTTTAAACATACCTTTTTAAGCAGAAAATAGATTAGGATATTTATCCCTCATTCTATCTTCAGCCTCCCATGTACAATCATTCTCATCCAGACTCCACTGAATTTTTACCAATTTAATTATTTTGTTTCTTAATTTCCTCTCTTCTCTAGCCACTATGCCCACTGGTTCCTTTGTATAAACCAGGTTTTCTTGAATTTCAACATGTGTAGGGGATTCAAGAATAGTTTTCTTATCATGCACCCACTTTCTTAATTGAGACACATGAAATACATCATGTATTTTGCTCAATTCCTCTGGTAACTTCAACCTATAAGCTAAAGTCCCAATTCTTTGAACAATTTCATATGGTCCTACATACCTTGGTGATAGTTTCCCTGCTTTTCCAAATCTCAATATTTTCCTCATTGGTGAAACTTTGAGAAACACATAGTCTCCCACCTCAAACTCTACTGGCCTTCTCTTTTTATCTGCATAAGCTTTCTGTCTCTCTTGGGCCACTCTCATTCTTTGCCTCACTAATTCAATTCTTGCAGAGGTTTCTTTTACCTGGTCTGGTCCAAGCAACACCCTTTCACCAGCCTCCATCCAACATGCAGGAGATAAACAAGGCTTCCCATATAAAGCCTCAAATGGAGCCATTCCTATAGTGGACTGGTAGCTGTTATTATAAGCAAACTCAGCTAAATGAATATGATCTTCCCAGTTGCCTCCAAAATCAAGTATGCATGCTCTCAACAAATCCTCTAAAACTTTATTAACAATCTCAGTTTGTCCATCAGTTTGTGGATGGTAGGATGTGCTTAAGCTTAATTCTGTCCCCATAGCTTCTTGAAAGCTACTCCAAAATCTTGAAGTAAACAAAGTATCTCTATCACTAATGATAGTCTTGGGGATGCCATGCAATCTTACTATCTCCTTTACAAACAATTGAGCTAGCTTGTGAGCATTTCGGTTTGAACTTATTGGGATGAAGTGTGCTGTTTTTGTGAGTCTATCAACCACTACCCAAATACTATCATTTCCCCTTCTTGTTCTTGGCAAACCATCCACAAAATCCATTGATATACTCTCCCATTTCCAGGTAGGCACTTCCAATGGTTGCAATAGGCCTGAGGGTCTTTGATAGTCTGCCTTTACTTGTTGGCATGTTGAGCAATTTGCCACATATTTTGCTACTGCCCCTTTCATTCCTGGCCACCAATAATTTCTCTTGAGATCATGGTACATTTTTGTACCACCAGGATGGATAGTATACTTTGTTTTGTGATGCTCATCCATAACTTCTTGCTTTAGTTCCTCTACATTTGGTATGCAGAGTTTCCCCTTTTTCCTTAAGTATCCTTTACCATCTACCTCATAGTTTTCCACTGTCATGCCTTGGGATATCATGTTCTTTTTCTCCTTCAAATTTATATCTTGATTCTGCATTTGTCCTATTTTATCAACCAGTGTTGAATTTAAGGATATGAGGCTTAATTTACCATATTCAATCATCTTACTGTGTGTCTTATCTGATACACTAGTTTCTTCTTTCACTTCCACCTCACTAAGAATTGTCAAATCCTTGAACTCTGCCATCATTAAGCTTGCCAATTTAGCTTGATGTCTACTTAATGCATCTGCTACTTTATTAGCTTTTCCAGGGGTATACAATATATCAAGATCATAGGCAGCTAGAAATTCTACCCACCTATGTTGTCTCATGTTCAAGTCTTTTTGGGAAAACAAATATTTAAGTGACTTGTGATCAGTAAACAATTCAAACTTAGCACCTAATAAATAATGTCTCCATAGTTTCAATGCATACACCACAGCAGCTAGTTCTAAGTCATGTGTAGCATACCTAGTTTCATTTGGCTTGAGTTGCCTTGATGCATAAGCTATGACTCTACCATGTTGCATAAGTACTGCCCCCAATCCAGATCCACTAGCATCTGTGTAAACTACTAATTCTTCATTGCCTTCTGGCACTTGTAAAACTGGAGCTTCTACCAGTGCCTTCTTTAGTGATATGAAAGCTTGTTCACACTTCTCCGTCCACACATAGGGTTGCTCCTTTTTAGTTAGCTTGGTCAATGGGATAGCTATCCTTGCAAAATCTTTTATAAATCTCCTATAATAGCCTGCCATTCCCAAAAATGACCTCACCTCAGTTACTGATTTGGGTCTGCTCCAAGATTGCACTGCCATCACCTTATTTGGGTCTACACTAACCCCTTGTTGTGATACTATGTGCCCCAAAAATTTTACTTCCTTCTGCCAAAATGTGCACTTAGAGAATTTGGCTTTTAAATCATGTGCCCTCAGTCTAGATAAAACCAGATGCAAGTGTTTTGCATGTTCTTCTTCTGATTTTGAATACACTAATATGTCATCAATAAAAACAACCACAAATTTATCCAGAAAATCTCTAAATGTTCTATTCATTAAATCTACAAAATATGATGGTGCATTTGTCAATCCAAAAGGCATTACTAAATATTCATATAGCCCATACCTTGTGTTGAATGCTGTGTATTTAATACTTTCCTCTTCAACCTTCATTTGGTGAAATCCAGAGGCTAAGTCTAGCCTTGAGAAAATCCTTGCTCCACTTAACTGATCAAACAAATCATCAATTCTGGGAAGTGGATACTTATTTTTAATGGTGACTTTGTTTAATTCCCTATAATCTATGCACATTCTCAAAGTACCATCATGCTTTTTCACAAATACAACTGGAGAACCCCAGTTTGAACTACTAGGCCTTATGAAGCCTTTCTGCTCCAGTTCTTCCAACTGATGTTTCAATTCCACTAATTCTTTAGGACCCATCCTAGTAGGCTTCTTGATGATTGGGCTTGCTCCTGGGATTAGCCTTATTTGAAATTCTACTTGCCTATTTTCTGGAACACCTATGACTTCACCAAAGACATCTGGGTATTCATTTATAATTTTTATGTCTTCAAGTGTTAATTCTTTCTCAGTCATGCTACATATTTGGTTAAGGTAATTGATTTTAGCAATTTCACTCATGACTATAATATTTTTACCATTTTCTGTTTTCAGAGAAATAGTAAAATTTTCCAAATTCAAAATTGCTTTGAATTTGCTCAACCAATCTACCCCTAAAATAATTCCTATTCCAGGGTATTTCAATACAAACAAATCAGATTTAAACACATTTCCTCCTATGTTTAATTCTACTCCCAAACATTTCAATCCTAGCAAACAAGAGCTACCCAGGGGACTTTGAATAGACAAGGGATTATCAACTAAATAGCATGTGAGAGTTAATTTATTCACTATGTCTTGGGATATTAGTGAATGTGTTGCTCCAGTGTCATATATAACTGAGATGGGGTGATCTTTAATTAGAAGTATACCTTCCAATTGTCCAGAACTTCCCACTGCAGTTGCTTTTCCCTCAAGTGCTCCTACCTTTGCTCCCTTTTTGAATTCTGGGCAATTCTTTTTGATATGACCCTCTTTCCCACAGTTGTAGCAACTGAATGGGGTTTTCTTAGCTGCCTGACACCTATTACTCATGTGTCCTTCCTTACCACAATTGTAGCAAATAACCTTCTTCTTGACTTCTCCACTGGTTGCTCCTTCAACCTTCTGATTTGGATTTCTCTTATCATAAGGGTGAGTTCTATTTTTCCCCTTTTTATTGTTGTTGTTAGCCCTCATGCTCCTGAATTTTTCTCTGGCATTATCATGTTGTTCAAAAGAGAGAGTAAGATCTATGACTTGATCAAAGGTTTTGTCTTTGTAGGGTAGCATTGCTCTACTTAAATTAGCATTAAGTCCTTGAATAAATCTGGAATTCTTTAATTCTTCATTCCCTATGAGCATGGTTCCATACTTGGATAAGCTCTCAAATTTTTGTATGTATTCAGTTACACTCATTGGCCCTTGCCTCAGCCTTATAAATTTCTCCAGCAGTGTTGCCTTGGCTGTTGCTGGGACAAATCTTGCCTCAAGCATCTCCTTGAATTGATCCCATGTTATCTCATTTTCTGGCCTCCCCGTGATAATGACCTCCCACCAATCCAGTGCTGCTCCCTTGAGTCTTCTGGAAGCAATCTGCCTCTTCCTTTGATCATTTATTTGCATATCTGCAAATATCCTATCCAAAGTTCTCAACCATGTCTGCACTCCCATAACTCCCTCAGTGCCTTCAAAATCCTTGCCTCCTAAATTTGAAAATGTCTTCAATAGCTTAGACAATTCCTCATGAGGATTTTCTTCTCTATGCACTGCTCCCTCTCTAAATGCCCTCACCAAATCTTGCAAATTGACCATTGGTGTTGCATTGGAGGATCCTGCTCCATGACTTGGTGGTCTTCCTACCATGATTCACTATTCAATTGCATAGCTAATTAGTCATATTTCTAATTCAATTGTTTTCTGCAATTTGTTTCTACTGAAAATATTTATTTCTATCATTACTATATATATTTATGCTATGTTTTAACAACATAGCTCTGATACCAACTGAAGTGACCCGCTTCTTCTTGATTTATTTTCAGTGAATTTTCTGTTTAGTTTTTTTTTTTCACACTATATATACATATATATATATATACATGTCAATGGATCACTACCCTTAATCTAATTCTTCCCAAGATCCTGAATTTTACTAATATAAATATATCAGTATTTAAAATAAATCCTATCATTTATATATGTGAAGATATATAAATGGTTCTTTGCTGATCAGAGTGATTAAAATAGCAAAGCAACTCAATACTGAAGTGATCAAGAAATAATCACTAGTAAACAAGCTTTTAATATAGGTGTTTGTGCTAAGTTCAGAATAATGTCAAAGTCAGTATAAAATAAAGTGGATCCTAAGGAAACACAAGCAACATCTAGGCGTAATGGAAACGCGCCTAACTTATACATACAAGGTCACGAGTTCGAGTGCTATGCTGGTCGGTTCAAACACAATTTTTGTTTTTCATTTTTTTTTTCTTTTTAGAACTCAAGCCTGATTAACCTTAGGATTAGATACCACTAGTTCTCTTATTTTCTTATCCTAATTCACCTATTGATTTATCCCTGAATCTAGAAGCCATACAATTTGATCCTGGGATTTTTGTAATATGATACTTATTGTTCTATAATGAGTAAAAAGTGTTCAACCTAATCCATGCTATTTAGTTTAACTGGTGTTACTCATTTCATCTTCAAACAATCTTTTTATCAGATGAAATACCCATGCTTTAATTTACTGAGTAGCAATAATCAGGTGAACATTGAAATTACAAACTGATTTAGAGGCTAAGCAGATGAAAACAACACAGTCATACTAGAGTGCTAACTCAAACTATCATTTTAAATGGAGACTAAGAACATGTGTGCAGACAGTGTGCCTAAAGGCAAAATGACTTGACCAAAGGCAAGACTTCCTGGTGAACTTATAATGAAAACAGCTGATGATTTTCTAGGAAAGATAACAAATGTTAATGGTCATTATTCTATTGAAATGGTGGAGATGCTCATTACAAACAAGACTACATGCCTCTACAAATTATTACTGGTTTTGACTAAGACTCAATATTACCAGATTTTAATTGAGTATCCAGAAATCAAGGATTAGATGAGTCTAGTTTGCAGTGATGCCCACAAGTATCTAACATACATATGAGCTTATTACACCAAGCAATACAAGTTTTTTGCTGGGGAAAAATCAAATGCCCAAAACCAGACTACAGGCTATGCTTTCCAGCCTTTGCATGGACCTATATCAATTATAAGTCATGTTCAAGCCTTACTGGTTAGCCAGGACCAGATTCAATCTATCTACTTAACAAAATTCATAGCATATTTTCCAATAACAGCCTCATCTTTATAATTTAAAATCACTTAAACCTTGCCAAGGTATGTATGTCCACATATCATATTATGTGGCATACTTCCTTCATCACTTTTCCACCAGAAATCATATAAATAAGTTGCTTAAATCAGTAACTCACAAACCCCACAAAATACTTAAGTTTTTACATGTTCTTTTCAAGTGAACAAAATAAGCATCATTGCTGAGAATACACAAAATAAAAGAAAGTTTGCCTAGATTATCTATTACAGATTATACTGCTACTTCCTTAAGCATCTATTTTTCCTTAATTCATGAAGATCTTCAAATATCCATGCAAGCAAGCCACTTATACATCTCTTCCTGCAGCAATATTTTGGACTGCCTCCATAAAAATGAGACACCCCAATTATTGCAAGGCAACAAATAGGGTCAGAATAAAATTCTGGTATGAGTGAAATCAAAATATAATAACTTGACATTTAAATTATTGTGCAGAGAATTTATGTGCTTAATGCTTATTTGGTTTCATAATGTAAACTGGGGATATGAACATGTATAAGCCCCTACTAACACATATGCACACAAGCATCCATACATCCATTCAATTCAGTATACATGTACACATACTCCTATGGAATTAACTCATTTTAATTTCCATAGCTCAGCTCTCAATCTCAATTTAAAATTTTAATTTGGTCTTAACTCTTTGCCATTGAACACCATGTGTGCATTGCAAGGGACTCAATTCTGTTAACCCTTGCACCAAGGCCTATAGGACTTAAACAAGTCATGCACATACCCATCATCCCCCTTATGATGGATAGATCAAGGCTTTACTCCTAGATTAGTTTTTACAATCTAGAGACCATTCTCATTTTCTTTCAGAAAATCTTATTAACTCTTGAAATGCTGCTATGTTCTTTTCTTCTCTTTCTTATTTTTTTTTTTAATCAGAGAGGGTTAACTCACTCAGGCATTTCAGCTAACCATAGTAACATTCATGAAAAGAATATCACATCTCATTTTCCAATTATTTGATTCAAAATTTGTTTTAACACTGCATATCTTCTATATTCAGGAATATCATGATCACTTAAACAAATCCTGGAAAGTTATATAGAAATTCTTATACTCTATTCTACTGTGAACATAGGGTAAGGTTTTTGAGAAAAACCCATAAAACATTTTAGCTTAAGATCTAAACAAATCAGCACATAAATGATTTATTGCATTGTTCACCTTAAGTTTAAAACAATCCAGACATGAGCATGAACCTCCTTTATTCACACTGCCTAGTTCATTTTTCAGTAATACCCTACTTCACAATAAAAATGTATTTGTCTTACTAACCATATTTATAAACTGGTGTTTTAAGGTGCTGGATCTATATCAGTGATCATGGTATTTCTTTCTTATCAAACAATCAAACAAAGCAAACCAAATCATCAACCAAAGATTTATTAAAACTCCTACTATTTTCAGCATTCATTTATACTGAAAAAAAAAATAGATCAAGCACAAACATGATATGGTTTCTATAAAAGAATATGGCTGCCCTTAACTTGGGTCTTAATGCCTTAAGCCTCATAGATTGATTAATCACTCACCTTCCTGCCTCTTTTCCCTGAGAATTCTTTAACTTGAACAATGGCTTTGGATTGCTCTCCTTTCTTTTCTTAATGTTTTCTGTTTTTCTGCAGTGAGACTGCTGCTTCCCTTTTAGTTTTTAAAACATTGTTTAGGGTTTTAGTAGAATGAAAAACCCATCTTATCCCCATACAGTTGAGAGAATTTTACATATAATGTTATGGCTAGAAATGCCATTTTCTTTCTGATTTCCAATTCGGGTATTTTCAGTTGTTTTTAACTTTTCTTTTCTTTTCTGATCTGCATGCTATTTGCATGTTTCATACACACACCTTATTCTCATGTGACTATCTTGCATTGTTTATTTTCTTTATGCTAAACTGTAATGTATACATGTATACTCTTTTATGAATTGATTCCTTGCTAATGCTTCAAGCTATTTATTTTCTCTTGATGTACAAATGTATTCATATATTTAATTACCATTTTCATTTTTGTTTTACTGAAAACAACTATTCCCTTTATTATATTTTTAACTTATTCTCCCTATTTATTTTCAGGCTGTATTATTTCTTTTTCCTTGAAAATTCTCTTTTTTTCTGACTTAATTTAAATTATTCTTATCTCAATAATTTTGGGTCTTCACACACTCCCAAATCAAGGGTGCACCAATCGACAACAAGTAATGAGTAGTTTCGAAGAAGTGTGTTCGCTCGAGGTAGCTAGCCCCCATTTGGCCCGGCACGGCTCCTGTTTTAGTCATTTCCAATTTTGACACAAGTGTCAAGGCTATCCATTATCGTTCTCTTTCTTCAGTCATCACGTACATCATTCCAACCACTTCATTCTGGATCACACTCCGCGTATAGTTATTAAAGTGGTTTTCGGTTTAAACAGTGAGTATGTCCCTAACCGATTCCGGTCTCCTTAATAACTTTCATAATTTTTACACCGATTGGCCGTTTAATATATTTCAAAACCAAAACAAATTCAATTTCAAATAGAATTTGTAAACCAACATTTCATTTGTCTTTCTAAATCAATTTCCATAATTTACGTTTCAAAACTTCCAAATTCATAATTTCAAAATCTTATAATTCAATTTCAATTTCTATTTAAAATAATTCAAATATTGATTCAAGTTCATATATAAATTTCATTCCATAATCATTTAAATTAATTTAATTTAACATTCAAATCAATTTAAATTCATTGATCGATTTCGTTCGATATTCGTTAAGTTAAATTTATCATTCAAAACAATTTCTATTTGATTTCCAATTCATTAAATTGATTAATTAAGTTCAACTTCATTATATCAAAACTTCACATTGAATTAAATTAGATTCGTCAAATCAACTCTTTAAATTACAAGTCTTACATTAATTTCAAAAATCACATTTGCATTTCTTGATAAAGAAATTCAATTTCACATATTCATTTACTTAGTTACAATTTCAAAGCTCATTTAAATAAGAACTAAATTTCACTAATTAAAAGTTCAATTTTAATTATCAAAGGATTCAATTTAATTTAATTATTAAATAATTCAATCTCATCAAATTATTAAATAACTTCAAAACTTAATTCAATCATTTCTTAAATTAAACAACATTCATTCATCGATTTCTTTATTAATATTTCATTTCAGATTATTAAATATTCACATTTAAATTTTATTAAAATTCAATTTCCAACTTCGTTTCAAAACCATATTATTTATTCAAATAAAATCTTCATTTTATTTTTAAATCAAATTATTGACCAATCGGGTTTTATTTAATTCTCTATCCTAGGTCAAAGTTCAATTTGGGTATTTATCATTTCAACCCGATTCCAATTCAATTCAAAATCAAAGCATAACAAAGGGAACTTGCAGTGTGATAACTGGGATGGTGTCAAAGTAAATAAACAAACAATAACAACAACCAATATCAATCCAATAATCAATTCAAATAATCCCGAAATAATCGTATCAATTCACATTGTTGTTTGTGCCAATTAATATAATTATTTCTAGAATCTACACTATCATTTCATGTAGATTAAAGATTATTATACTAATTATTCTATGCAATTCTACACTTGACATCAATTATTAAATTTCATACTTCATCAATTAATACAACATAAATTCAAATGGTTCAAGTATAATTAACCATTTTTCTACGTGTCAAATAATTAAACATTTAAGGGGTCATATTGTACAAATTTAACTAATCAAATTCAACACATATGTCAATTCAAATTTTTAACCATCCTATGTCAATTTCAGTTGCATGTTATTTATCACTTTAACATTAACAATTTAACGTCCAATATAAACATCAACAATCAATCATTTATCAACTAAACTGGATTATCATTGTATAAATAGCAGATAATGGTGTTAGATGTCACAGGTGAACTAATTCAGGTAATAATAGATATATAACAATGTAAATAACTAACAGTTGCATATTTCAATTGTCGTTTCAATTGAAATCAAATTTAATAAATAAAAGAACATTAATCGTGAGTGATTGCTCACCTTCCGAGGCTAAAGAGATTGACAACAGAACAAGCTATGAATTACAAAGCGAAGCAAGATTGGCCAAAATCTCAAAACAAGGCAAGATTTCAACGCGAATTTGACGAACAGATCTGATAACAGAGATTGATGGAATGAATCAAATTAGCTTGATATAAAAATTTAGACGAGATGCATTTTATATTACTAGTCTCCTTAAACCCAATATTTAATTTTAAAAATACATTTTCCTTTTATCACACATTTAAATATATATATATATATATTTACATACGTTGAAGTCAAACATATATATATATATTCTTAAAATCAATTCTTAACCCATGTTATAATCCAAAACACGCAAAAATGGAACTACTAAACATTTTAAACCCAAAATCCTTATACATATCCGTGCTATAAAACAATGTACTTCAGCCGTACCATATATATAAACACACGCATAAAAAAAACAATTTGATAACTTTAAAATATTTAAGTAAAACATGCGAAAAATTTACTAATCATAATATATGCAGTTGTTCTTGCTAAATCGAATGCAAAACAGAGATCCAAAGCCCATATAGCAAGGCACTATGAATACCATGTTGTAAACAAAAATGTATCTTATTTATATATATAAATTTACCTAAATTTTACATCCTTACAGTATATAGTTAATTACTAAATACCCATATAACAACACCTTACATAATATAGTACTTTGAAATGAACACAACTGACATACATATACAATCACGTCAACCCTTACACTGTCCTCTACTATATATATTATAATTATAAATGCAGACCAATGGATATGCGAACACATGTGCCTTTTTATTTATATTATTATTATCAAAAACTATATATACGTATGCAATAGGATTGTACACTTTAAACATATAATACGCATCTGACATGAATTTAAACAACAGACAAACATAGTATGAACTAGTTTATATGTAACTGTAAGTTTTGAAACTGCACTTGAAAACACTTAGAATATACTTATATATAAAGATATATATAAACTTGAATATATAACTAACTTACTACAACTTACATAACACATATAACATGCATATATAGTTTATTATTATTACTATATAGCTTATCAACGAAAATAGAAATCAACAGGGTAAGATAGCATAACATATAATACAAATATTACTTATCTATACTCTCAAAACAAAATGTAAAACAGAACAGGTTGATGATATCCATACCAAGGCAATAAACAAGCTATGACAAGGAGAGAGGGGCTGAGACGTGGTCGTCTGCCTCGAGTTCGGGTCGGTGAACTGTCCAATGGAAGAGACGGGTTTCAGGCGAGTGGGATGCTGGCTGAGCCTCGATGATGTTGGCGAGGAAGTGAGGCCGAGCATGTGTGGGCCGATGGATGGGTTTAGTAGGAAGGGAGGAGAAGCCGAAGGCGTGAACTCGGTCTTGACTGAAGGAGCTGCTGGCCGAGGTGGAAGGGCAGGGACGGTCGGCTATCGGTGAGCAAGGCGAAAGAGGAGGTTGCGGCACTGGGTGGGCGGCGGAGCAGGAAGTGGTGCCGATGGTGTTGGTGGGTCGGAGAGTGGTGAATGGTGGAGAGGAGAAGGGCAAGGCGGAGCTCGTCATGGCTATGGCCGGTTATTTCGTGGAGGTGGAAGAAGAAGGCAGTGGAGGCAAATCTCAATTGAAATCAAAAATAATTTTCTTTGTGGCAGAATGAAAACAAAAGGAAGAAGATGAGCTGTACAACATTGGTATGGAACAGTAATAAATATTTTGCAATGGGAATAGAAAGGCTAACAGTTGGATTTCTTGGAAAGACAAAAGCTGATGTCTATTTGAATTACACGGTGGTAGATGAATAGTGAAAGCGAACCAAAAGGCTCAATTACGAATACCGATACGTAAATGGTTTTTCAAACTGCACCGCACATAGGGTTCCGAAATTGACAATCGAATATATCATAGAGATCAGCATGACGAGGCAATCAAAATGGTATATTGATATCAGTGTTATGATTGGATTATAAAAGTTCGAATTTTCTACTAGCGGAAAATGCAGCAAAACGAAGAAAAATAAGATCGATGGAGCTAAGAAGTCCGAATTTGGAAAAACGAAAAAAATACATCTTGCTCAGAAGACGATTTAGAAATTTTCTATGTAAAAATATTTAGGTTTTGAAAACATTTTATTTTCATCAATTACTAACTGATTTAAATTAAAATAAATTTACGCACGAAATAAACTTCCAAATTTTTGGATGAAAATTTACCAGTTGCTATATTTAACTAGACGCATTTGAAATGAACCTTTTTTTTTCTTTTTTTTTCAAAATTTTATCGTTTACCATTTCACCCAAATTCAGTTAATTAAATTAATTAAAACCGTTAAAATATCCGGGTTGTTACAGCTAGCTGGTATCTAATTCCGTTGTGTGTGTGTGGGTGTATATATATATATATATATATATATATGTATTTTGGACTTGTGATGTAAGGACAAGTAGTTATAATTGTCCTAGTGTGGAGCTTGTACTATTATGACTCTGATGTATTATGAGAACAGTGACTATGTATAATCCTATGTTATATATTATATGTTGTTCCTTTCTGATGTGAGATTCCTTGATTGTTAAATTTTCTTCTTATCTTTCATTTTCTTTTACCCACAATGCTCATCTATCGAAGTAAGAAAGGCAGTTCGTTACAGTTGGTATCGGAGCTTAGGCTAAGCGAAACACCTAGACTTTTGGGTTCAGTCAATCTTGAGAGAGCGTATTTGTAAATTTTAATTTTTATACCCTTATAGGTCGATCGGCTTGGTAGGTTTGATTAGTAACTTTCTTTCAAGTCTTATCTCATTCAAATTATATGATTTTTCTTACTAAATCCAGGTAGTAAGAAATGAGTAACAGAGGCAAACGAGGTAGTGGAGCAGCTAGCACTACAACTACAAATGGTCGAGCCCCAAATCCTGGAGGAGTTCAGATTACCGAAGAGGCCGCACCAGAGCAGCCGAGAGTGAATTTTGCAACCTTATGCAAGGATTACACTAATCTTGGAGGGAAACCATTTAAGGGGACTGAGTTTGGAAGTGCAAGCTTGGTTGTGATCTTATGAGAAGATTTTTAAAGGTCTTGGTTTATCCGATTAACAAAAGAGATTTTTAGCAGCATGGCAACTGCAAGAGGGAGCAACAGCTTGGTGGGACTCCCTTACTGCAAATATTCCAGAAGACGAGTTTTCGTGGGCTTGATTTAAAGAAGTTTTTGAGGACCAATTCTTGTCAGCAGTAGGAAGGACGAGGATGTACCGGAACTTCATGGATTTAAAGCAGGGGGGTCTATCTATAGTAGAGTATGAGGCGAAGTTCAATGAGTTGTCTTGTTTTAAACCAGAATTGATTAACACCCCATTAAAAAAGAATGAGATGTTTTTTTGGGTATGAGGGAAGAATACCATAAGAAAATGACAACTCATGTCAAAGGTACTTTTTTGGATTTAGTTGACATGGCTCTGAGGTACGAGACCTTGGAAAAGAAGAAGCCCACTCCAGTAGCACCAAGTGGAAATAGTTCTAACAAGAGAAAGTTCAATCCGAATTGGAAGAATCAAAAAAAGGGAAAGCCTGGAGGTGGAGTCCAAGGAAGTCGTTTTAAGGATTTTGTTTGCTACAAATGTCAGCAGAAGGGCCACATCGCGAAGTTTTGCAAGAATTTTGGAATGCAGCATCAACAACAATAGCAACAACAAAGTGGACCTATCTCCCCGATGGTCCAGAAGACTCTTTGTTTTAATTGCCATCAGCTCGGGCATATGGTAAAAGACTATCCACTCATGAAGAAAGTGCAGTAGCCCAAGGTGTATGCTATAAAGGATGAGCCATCGACTTTAGCAGACGTGAAAGGGGAAGGTGTCCTTGAAGGTACCTTACTTATTGATGACATTTATGTTCGAGCATTGTTTGATACTGGTGCCTCTCATAGCTTTATTTCCTTAGAATCAGTAGGAAGATTTCATCTTATTCTTAGTATTGTAGAAAACCCTATGTGTATGTCTAACCCCATAGGTGGTGTGACCCATTTGAATATGATTTGTAAGAATGTGCCAATTTCCTACCTTTCTCATCACTTTTCTTGCGACCCATATGTCTTGGACTTTATAGGATTTGACATTATTCTTAGTATGGATTGGTTATCAAAATATAAGGCTGTCTTAAAATGTAATAAGAGAACTGTATCCTTAGTGACTGATATAGGAAGGAAAGCTAAGGTATTATGTAAGGAACCCGGTATTCATATGTGTAGTTTCTTGTATGCCCTTGAAGCAGCCCAGGAGAGTTTAAATTCTATTGAAGTTGTTAAGAAATTTCTCGATGTATTTGAAGAAGTTAAAAGTCTACCCATGCACCGTGAGATTGAGTTCCGTATTGATTTGGTCCCTAGTGCAAGGCCTGTAGTTCAACCTAAGCGGAGGATGGCCCCGAGGGAGAGAGAGGAGTTCGTAGATCAAACCTAGGATTTGCTGAGAAGAGGATTTATTAGACCCAGTCATTCGAGTTGGGGATCGACTGTAGTTTTTGCAGCTAAGTCTGATGGATCTTTAAGATTGTGCGTGGACTACAGGGAGTTGAATAAGTTGACCATTAGGAACAAGATCCCTTACCCCGTATCGATGACCTTTTTGATCAACTTCATGGAGCTACGGTATTTTCCCAAATGGATCTAGCTACCGGATTTTATCAAGTAAGGGTTGCTGAAGATAGTATACCCTTAACTGCTTTTAAGGGCCCTGATTGTTTCTTTGAGTGGTTGGTTATGCCATTCGGGCTAACAAATGCACCTGCATATTTTGTAGATCTCATGAACCGTGTTTTCCGAGATATTCGTAATAAGTTTGTGTTAGTTTTCATCGGCGACATCCTTATTTACTCCAAATCCGAGGAGGAGCATAAATATCATTTGGAAGTGGTGTTGGAAACATTGAGGAGACATGTCCTGTAGGCAAAATTTTCTAAGTGCCATTTTTGGAAATTAGAAGTAAGATTCTTAGGACATATTGTGACGGGAGAAGGTATTTCAGTGGATCCATTGAAGGTGGAGGTTGTTCAAGAATGGAAGCAACCGCGAACTCCTACCGAGGTTCATAGTTTCTTAGGATTGGCTGGATATTATAGGAGGTTTATTCAAGATTATTCCAAGATTTCATCCCATTTGACTAAGCTGACTAAGAAGGAGGAGGAGTTTGTATGGACTCCAAAGTGTGAAGAAGCATTTCTTGAATTGAAGAAGAGACTTAACAGTGCACCGGTTTTTTCTGTTCCAGATGGTAATAGTGGGTTCACAGTTTACACAGATGCTTGTGGAGTGGGACTAGGTGCTGTGTTGATGCGGCATCGTAGAGTGATTGCATATGAAAGCAGACAGTTGAAGCCTCATGAGAAGAACTATGTTACGCATGACTTGGAGTTGTTGGATGTTGTCTTTGCATTAAAAATGTAGAGGCACTACTTGCTGGGTAAGGATCTTTCTTTTCTTCTTTAGTTTCTTTCTAATCTTTAGGATTCTAGAAGTAAGATTTCTTTCTTTAAATTAGGTGAAAAATTCGAGCTCTTCATGGATCATAAATCCTTGAAGTATCTATTCACCTAGAAGGATCTAAACCTAAGGAAACAAAGGTGGTTGGAATTCTTGGCTGTTTATGACTTGGATATTCTATATACGCCAGGGAAGGCTAATGTAGTGGCGGACGCCTTAAGCAGGAATGCAGTTTTGTCTCTTTTGGAAGTTACCCTGACTCTTTAGCTAAGGATAATGGAGAACCAAAGGAAGGATAGTGATATGGAAAAGTTAATTCGAGAAGTCAAGGAAGGTCGATGTATAGATTTTGAGATGGATCACCAAGGTGTTTTAAGAATCAAGGGAAGATTGTGCGTTCCGGATATAGATAGACTGAGACAGGAAGTGTTGTTGGAATGTCACAAATCTAAATTGAGTATTCACCCTGGAGTCCATAAGATGTATAAGGACATGAGGAGAGTCTTTTGTTGGCCAGGAATGTAGAAGGATATCTCCACATTTGTGAGCAGATGTGCGAGTTGCCAACAAATCAAAGGTGATCATCAGAAAACAGCCGGATTATTACAACTTTTGGAAATACCCAATTGCAAATGGGAAATGATATCAATGGATTTTATTGATGGTTTGCCTAGAACCAGAAAAGGAAATGAAGGAGTGTGGGTTATCATGGATCGGCTAACGAAGAGTGTACATTTTATCTCGGTCAAGCCAACTAGATTGGAAGCTTCATTGGCAGAAATTTATATGAGGGAAATAGTTCACCTACATGGAATTCCAATAAGAATAGTAAGTGACCAAGATCCTATCTTCACGAGCTAATTCTGCAAAGCTCTGCAAACAGCTTTGGGAACGAAGTTAAGTCTAACTAATGCCTACCATCCTCAAACCGATGGCCAGACTGAAAGGGTTAATCACATTTTGGAAGATATACTAAGAGCCTATATTATTGATTTTGGAGGATCATGGGAAGATCATATTCACTTGGTTGAGTTCTCCTATAATAATAGCTATCAAGCTAGCATTGGAATTGTGCCTTATGAAGCTTTGTACGGGATACCGTGCAAATCGCCTGTGTGTTGGGTAGAATCTGGAGATTGTTTAGTGCTTGGTCCAGATATGATTCGAGAGGCGACAGAGAAAGTTGAAATGGTTGGAAGAAGGATGAAGGAAGATCAGGATTGCCAAAAGAGTTATGCTGACAAGAGAAGGAAGGATTTGGAATTTGAAGTCGGCGATGTTGTGTATGTGAAGATAACTTCCATTAAAGGAGTCGTTCGATTCGGAAAAACTGGAAAGCTGGCACCGAGATACATTGGACCATTCAAGATTATGGAAAGGATTGGACCACTCGCTTACAGAGTTGAGTTGCCCGAAAAGTTGTCAAGAGTTCACAATGTATTCCATGTGTCCCATTTGAGGAAAAGCGTGCATGATCCATCTTTAGTGGTGGAAAAAGTTCGGGATGACTTGGAAATAGAACCGATCCTGACGGTAGTTACACATCCAGTTAGTATTGTGGATCAAGATGAGAAGAAATTACGCAACAAGGTGGTGCGACTGGTTATGATTCAGTGGAGCGATTATCCCAGAGATTGCACTTGGGAAACTGTGGATCATGCAAAGGAAGCTTATCCTGGATGGATGTAAGGATAGTTGTTGTGTACATGTCATGGATGTATTGTTGTTTAGACGCTTGTATATCTTTTGTACGAATTTTATGGCATGAATATATGATTCCTTTTGTGTTAACTCTTGTTAGTGATTTCGAGGATTAACAATTTTTAAGGGGGTAGAATGTAACGACCTAGAATTTGGTCGCTTTAACTAGGCAATTATATATATTTTATATAGTCAATAAATAGATTTTTATTAATAAATAAGCTCATTTTAATTAATTAATAATGAGGGAAAAATCAATTTCAAAATTTGTTACCAAAATAAATAGTTCGTAGAAAAATAGAAAATGTGACCGAAGAACGTTTTCCGAAAAATAGAAAAGTTGTCGAGAATGTTGTTCGTCTTTGTGCACCATATGTACACATATGTAGTAGATAATTAATTAAATATTAATACACTTAGTAATAGATTATCTTATATTAATTATAATTAACAAGTGACGTGACAATTCATAATTTAAAAATAATAAACATTATATATAAATATATATTATTAAGTGTTGTCATATCTTAATATTTTCATAGTTAGACATCATTACTCATCATGAGCTTAAGGATTTGACTAGAGAAGGAGGAGGGATGTGACAAGAGAGAGGGGTAGGAAGGTGATGTTATTTTTTAATATCATGACATATTATGTTAAATCATTAAAGGGTAAATTAGTAATTTTCTCCAATTATTTTTTCCCATAAATATACATCCACACACATACATTCTCATTTGCTTTCTCCTCTTCACTTTTTAAAACTTCCTCTCCAAAATATCTATGGCTTCCATAGTTTGCAAAAGTTAGAAAAAATCACTCTTTTCCACTCAAACTCTTCTCTTTGGCTCACTAAAACCATTCTACATCCATCTCTACACTTCCTCTTCCAAAATCAAGTCCCCTTCCACCAAAAACACATCAGGCCGATCCCAAATATGACCATGGCCGAGCCTAATCTAGGTGTTTAGGCATCCAAAAGCTTCATGTTTGCAAGTTAGGACCAAGTGCTAGTATATATCAAAGTTCTTGTGGAAGTTGCTTTGAGATCTGTAAAGCTTTCGGTGAGTAAACTTCTAATTTTTGGAAATGAAAATTCAACTTGTTTTGATGCTATATATATTGTTAATTATGCTAGGTTGATATGTTGAATTACCATGTGAATTGGATAATATGTGATTGCAAGTTGGTTGTTTGAATTGGATAAGTGATTTGGTTAAATATGTGATATATTTGGATATGTATATGTTTTGTATGAATATGGTTATAGACATGTTATATTGGTTATGATATGTTGGTAGTATTGGTTGAAAAACGGAACCCAAGTTAGTAATGAGATGGTTGTGAACTACTGTTGAAATGGTCGCAAAGCGATTTGAGATCCGATAGAAAGAAATAGGTTTTCTTTGTTTTGATTTTGGAAATGTTTTCCAAGTTACAACTTGTTGAAAGTTTCAAAACCTTTCACGTAAGTTTTTTTTTAAAATATGGCATTGCTTGGGTCAAGTGTAAGTTTCGCCTAGAAATTAATTCTAGCAAACAACGCTTATAGTGATAGTCGCTATGAATGTAGTTCGAAAAATTTCACGATTTCAAGTTTTAAGTGTTTTCTTTTGGATTGTTTTTGAAAACTCATTTTAAATTAATTTTGTAAGTCAAAAGTTTAGTTTTAATTATTTAATAATTTATTAATTTAATTTAAATTAATTGAGGTAATTATTAATTAATTAATTAATTAGGTTAAATAATTAGAGTTTAAGAAATTATTAACTAAATTTTTTTTAATTAAGTAAGTTTTAAATAATGATTAATTATGATAAAAAGAAAAATAATTTTTATTCAATCAATTTACTTATTTTAATTAATTTTTAATCAGAGTAAATTATTTAATTAATTGTTATTTAATTAAAGGTTAATTATCCACTTAATGGGGGTTTAATTTCTTAAATAAATTTTAATTAAATATAGTATAATTAGGGTTTAATTATAAATAAAATTTGGATTATTAATGATTTACTTTTGATTTAATTAAGATTGATTAAGGTTTGATTGAGTTTAAACTTATGATTTAGTTAAAGTTTATTTGTTTTTAAGGTTTCTTTAAAAATCTTATCGGTTATATATCTTTAACCAATTTTCTTGTTTAAGTGAATTTTTTTAAAACCAAGGATCTCTTATCCATGCTATTAAGTAGCTAAATGAATTAAATTAGTTTTAATAAAACGATGATGTGTTTTATTGAAAGTAAGTTGACTGTACTCATCACAAATACCGCACTTCGAGAACGTGATAAATACAAGGGGGTTAATTTTGATAAGCGGGTCATGATAATCTAAGCATATGGAACATATGTTCATACATAAATCTTCACACCCTGATAGTGGGATAGTCCACTATAAATAACTTGACCCTTTAAAATTATCAAAGGTTGGTTTGGAGAGACCGGGATCGGATATTAGTTGTTATCTAAAAACCACTTCGAACCAATGTAAACATTCGAATTGGAAATAGTAAAGGCAAGGTCCAAGATAAAGACTTTGAAGTGCAAGGGCTATTTGCCACTAACCCTGAGGTGATTCCAAAATGGGTGTGGTGGAAATTGTACCTTCGGTTCGTTCATCTCCTGAAAGACTTGTATGGATGAATGCTGACATTGTGTCAACATCTGGAAGGCAATGTAGCATTCTAAGTGGCAGTGCTCTAGAAAACGTAAACGTAGCCTCAGGCCTCATCAACCGAAAATGACCAAAACAGGGTATGCAGCAGGGCTATGTGGGTCGCTCCTATAAGGGTATGTCACCATCGTATCTAGAATCGATATTTGGCCCATTTTTTTGTATGCTCCGGTACGGTTGCTGATCCCAACCGTGGTGGTGATGTATTCGGTACTACTAGTCAAGTGGTAGGCCGGTTCTGTGTAGCAGGGGTATAAGATGTTCTTGTTAGACCCCAGGTGTATTTTATCTAGAGGTGCATCTTTGGAAGGTTGTTCCTTACCTGGTCATGTATGGAACCCATTGTCCAATAAGTGCCGTATGGAATTAGTTGTGCCCAAATATGTTGAAATGTGAGATGCAAGCATTTTAGCTATGTTCTATCTTACTTGAAAACCCTAGACATTATTATAATATCATTGAATTTCAATACAAAGTGTTTTGGTTATTCTAAGGTAAAAACCCGTCCGTGTTTATGTGCGGCGTGGTCTTACGAGATACCTTTGATTTTCAAATTGTTTTATAAAAGTAAGAATTAAGTTGTTTGAGTTTACTCACACCAGACCCATGTCTGACCCGGAGTTTTATTTTCTTTTCCTAAACCTCTTGGGTACTCAAATTTTTATGAGTAGCCAAGTGATCCAGGTTTCTCACGATAGCATTTTGGAGGAGTTGGAGCCGGTGACTTCACCGATAGCTAGCTAGTATCTATTTCCGCTGTGTATGTATATATATGTATTTTGGACTTGTGATGTGAGGACAAGTAGTTATAATTGTCCTAGTGTGGAGCTTGTACTATTATGACTTTGATGTATTATGAGAGCAGTGACTATGTATAATCCTATGTTATATATTATATGTTGTTCCTTTCCGATGTGAGATTCCGTGATTGTTAAATTTTCTTCTTATCTTTCTTTTTCTTTTACCCATAATGACTCGTCTTTCGATGTAAGAAGGCGGTTCATTACATTGAGTTTGCTCAAAAAATACATATAGTTATCTTACCTTGTCTAGTTTATATATTAATAATACTACACATAACATCTCTATCTTGAGTTTGTCAACAACCAGAGAGTACGCAAGTAATTTATTAATATATAAATGGTAAAGGCAACACTTATATTAAAGATTCATAATCTTTAACATATTTGATTGAGTGATATCGACTTATGGAATAATGTATTTCTTATGAAATACCCTCATGATTTAAGTGTCGAACACTTCAGAAATCATGGTATACGTACTTTATATATGTATATTTCCTTAAGTCTAATAGGATTTCTTATTGTTCCTCATTTAGTTTATACATTTATATCATATAAGTTTTATTATTATTTAACTTTTATACTTTATTTAACTTATATAATATTTTATGTATAACATTATATTAATTAAATCATAATTAATTAATTTAATTAACTATCACTTTAATTAATTATAATATTATTCAATTATAACATATTATATTGAATATATATATGTGTGTGTGTGTACATTATAACTTTTACTGTAATACACATATGTCTTTTATATATATGTATGTATGTATTTTAATTCATTAATTAACTTTTAATTAATTTATTTAATTAAAAAATCTTAATTAAATTTTATTAATTTCGAAAATTCTTTTGCACACATATGTATACTCATATTGTCTTAAACAATTCAAGAAAACATAACATATATCATTATATATGTTATACATGTGTGTGTGTGTGTGTTTAATTAATTAACTTATTTAATTAATTCATTTATTTTATTAATCTAATTTATAAATAATATTCTCAAAAATAATTTTATAGCATTTTCAAACATTTTGAAAATTTATATCTCTTTTATAATATGTGTTTTATTTTAAATTTAAAACTTTTATTTTAAGTTTCAAAATAATTTGAAAATCTATATTATAACATATATAATATTTTTCATATTTTAATTTAACTTTTAAATTTTAAACTTTAAGTTTAGTTTCAAAATAGATTTTGAAAATTAGCCCGAGGCCCAAATCAATTTGGGCCTTTATATTGAGGATAATCTTTGGGCTTACCTCATCCTTTCGGGCCAAGCTAGTAGCCAGGTAGGGTATAGAGTACTAGATTACCCAAACCCAACCTTAGACGCTACTTTTCTAGATACCCTACTACATGGATAGGCTTTAATAAGTTAGCCATAATACTACTAATTTAGACCATATAGGCTATTTGGCTCTGATACCATTGTTGGAGCTGGGCCAGCATGTAGCGGGATAAGTGGGTAAATTTCAAAAAAAAATTCTGTTTGGATCTTATTAGGCCTACGAAGTCCAAATTTATTTCAAATAAAATCAATATTTTATTTAATTTGTAAATAAAGTTTTATTTTGATATTATATTTATATAATATAATATGAACATGCATATCATATACACATGTGTATGTATATGCATGTGCAACATACATAGTGTGCATTATTTAACATACCCGTATATAGATGCTAGAATTCACATTACAACGGACATGTTAGCCCATTGTATTCATATGTGCTATCCAATATATGTATGTGTATATCAATGTGATATAAAATGTATTTATAAGAGTATAAATATTAATATGTATATTTATACATATATTTGTAATAAAGTAAAATAATTATATTTGAAAATCCAACTATTAATAATAACATATTTAAATTTAAATTTCAGACCAGATCTAAACTTTAAAATATTTTCTAATTTCAAATTTAAATTAGAAATAATATTCTGACAAAATAAAATAAATAAAGATACAAAATAAAAATAATTTATTTCAAAAATATACATATATACATATAAATTAATACTTACATTTTGAATATAAATATCATTATATATTTAAATATAAATGGATATATATATATATAATATTCACACATATTTTTGGCCAATAATATGTTTAACAAAATCCTTTTATAAACCTTTATGGTTTTAAAAAATTGATTTTTTAATAAATCTCTTCCATATAGAAATGGTTAGAGAAAAAATTAAATATATTTCATAATCGTTGGTATAATTAATGTATATTAAAAAATATATACATATAATATACATATAATATATATACATACATATTATTTTAAAGTAACATCCTATATTTTAAAATAAATATGTATATATCTGTATTTATTTGCATTTTTAAATAATATATTTACATAAATAATCATTATATTTTTTTAATTTTTGAAAATTATTACATGTATGTGATCTAAGAAAATTTTACATGTAATTTATATGTACATTTGTACATTAAAAATCAAATTTTATTTAAAATCCCTTTTAAAATTAATATTTAATTCAAATTTCTTTTCCGCTGGCTAAGAGCTATATATGCATGTGCATGCGCACACACGTATATATAATTTTTTCAATAATACATATATACATATTCACATACAACATTAACATCACACACATATATAAGGATTTGTGATATTGAGATCTAATCTAAGCACATATAATTCAAAAATAATTATCAAATAAATATGTATAATTGTAAATAAATAAGTTACCTTGACTATAAGGTAATTAGTATACACTGATTGTTGAATCGATCGACTGTGTTTGGATCTAAATTCAAATTCTTTCAGAGAGAGATACTAGACTGAAAGCACTATGCACCGTTGTCCTGATTTTAGTTGAATTTGTGGTTTTAATGCTTGAATCAATAAAGGAAGGGGATACCATTTTTGACAAGATAATGATGTAGTGGAGGCTCAAAAGAGAGAAAAAACGAGAGGTTAAGGCTGTTTAAATAATAGAGAAAGGAAAAAAGCACAAGGTGGATCCAGATCCACAAATATCTCTACTAATTCAAACCCCCTTATTGAAGCAAATCTGACCTCTCCTCCCGCACCTATGGCTGGCCAAGTTTGGTCTCTTTATAGGCCTCCTAATCACTTTAAGCCCGAGCAAATAAAATACATTTAAATCTAATTTAAACGTACATCGATATGTATGTATACAACTTTTATATACACACTATTTTCAACACAAATCACATAAAATTTCATAATTTATATTTCATAAATATTAATTAATTTAATTAATTTATAAAAATTGTAATTAATTAAATCAAGTGGTAGTCTAAGTATTCAATATTTCGATTGTGTGACTCTTGGGTGTAAATTCGACCAGCGATTAATATCGAACAATTTAAATATTAACATTCACACGTTACTTAGCATGTAGTGTGACATTATGGTCAAATTTTCACTTAAATTTTACTTTATTTAAACCTTACCCGGTTGTGATGATTATTTTCTTCGTCAAAACTATACCACATTGGACTTATTGAATTTAGTAATGGTCAAAATTCCACTATCATCCATATTCAACTCTATAGTTCAAATATAAAGTCCTTGGTTCAATAATAACAATTATTATTAACCGAACTACTCTTGCTAGAGACTTTGACTTTGAGTTGACTTAAGTTGTCTGTGATACTAACCTCATATAATTGAGGGGAAGAATTCTCTCTTGAATAGTGTTTCACTTCCAATGCTTCCACTCGACCCAACTATAATCGTTTGATGGACGTCATGCCACACTCTAACTTAATCAAAGCGGAACTTCCACATTGAAGTTCAATGGTATTCTCAAGCCAAGAGAACTGTGTAATATTATCACATCGATATTTTCTATTTGACCTTTGTAATATTAACCAACAAAAAACCGTCGAGTGCTCCATAATTATCCAGTAACTGTCGGTATGTAAACCCTCGGTTACCCCAGCAGTCATGAGTAATACACTATCCAACATTTGGAAAACGTTACGTACTTTAGTTTCGATGGAAGTATCGATATCTAGTCTCGATACATCTTGACTAAAATATTTAAAATGGTATGTTTAGTTTCATTATGATAAATTACTCATGGTTACAACATATTGTATCTACTATCACAAAACATATCATTTATGAGTTTTCAATTAAATATACTTTTAATTAAATTAATTAATTAATATAACACATTATATCAAGTATATAATAGAAAGAAAATACATTTTATTATGAACAAGATTGATTATCGAGTTAGATACATGCAACAATTAGATAATTGCCCCTAGGGCATACTTTCTAACTCTACAGTACGACAATAACCAAGGGTGTAAAGTAACAAAATCCAACCATAGAACATGTAGAACATCTCATAGCGCACAAATAAAATATAATATAATAATACAAAATGTACAACAAGTGAGACAACGATATAATCAAATAAACCATAAATAAGAACATAAAGCGCAACAGGTTCACATATTATACAAAAAGTGAAATTGTAAAGTTCATACATCTAAAATCTTCAAAATAAACTCTACTATTATCTCTAGGGTAATAGTAATATAAGTACCAGTATAGCTCCACAGTACTGCAAAGCATAAAATAAGTGATAGTAAGTTCCAAGTATAGATATATAAAAGCGCAGCCTCCTGCTCGTACTCCATATTACTCCATGCGCTATCTTGACCTGTTATCCCAAATCTACTCAGTTAAGAGTGCCCGACATAATAAGAAGCAAAGCATAAAACCGCAGGCTAGACAACGGTCTGGTGTGAGCGATACATCATCTCAAAAATACTATAAAAATCATATATAGGAAATAGAGGTATAGGATAAGAAGAACCATACCTGACATGTCCCTACATCTAAAGAGTTAGCACATAATAGTCAATATATGCTAATCTACTATCATTTCCATATAAGTGTACTATAATCAAAGTACAAAGTCTAGTGTCTAGGTATACGGTCGAAAATACCTACATCGTGTGAATCCTAGAGTGATAAACAACCATCGCAAATAAAACATCCATCAAACAATCCTCACCATCACTCGTTTGCGTTGGATATAGGGTAACTTGAATGGCACAATCACAAATAAGGGACTCAATTAAAATCTCATCTTCATTGGTGCTCGAATCCATGCCACTTCGTAAGGCTAGGAACCAGGCTCACAAAAGGCTAGGAACCAGGCTCACAATAACAAAAGCCCCCGGTAATCTACTATCGCAAGATCTGGACACGATCGCTAATCCGAGTGGGCTTCCCTACATACCCCTTCTATTACTACTATAATTATCATCAAACGAGTTCGACGTGCCACCTAACCATGACGTTGCGCCAGTAAGTAGTGCCAAAGTAATAGTGTCAATACCAATAATTGCTTTTTGTTCACATCGCTTGCCATCATTGTTGTTGAAGTCATATCAACAGCGGTATGTTAATGGCGCCAATGGTCAACATCGAAGAAATAAGGATAAGTTAGCATCGAAGAAATATAGTGCTACACTTCATCAAAAATAGATTATATATAGTGTTGCGTGTAACTAAAGAAGCAAAGGAATCAAGTACAATCAACTTCGAAAGCCATGAATGAGTGTCGAAGTGACCCCATAGCGCATTTCATTGATGCTAAGTTCTATCAGCACCGCTACTCACCTATTGTAATCAAACAAGCTCGTCGTCGATGACCAAGAAAGATATCAACATTACACTAAAGCGGTACTTCACTTTATAGCACTTCGAAGATATTGCTCTACGACGATGCCAAGGATCATCAACGCATCTCAACTTTCATGTAGCACACCTCATCGACGTTTAGAAGGATGCCAGCTATTCATGAATGCGATGTTGATGACTAACATTGACACCTATAAAGGCTATCAACGTCACCAATCATCAATAATATAATTCATTAACGTCGTGCTTCTTTCATATGGCATTCAATTGAAATTGCTTCTTCTCCAATGTGAACTTTGCCCCAAGTTGCCGCGCTCCAATAATGAATCACAAGTAATGTTGTATTAATTAGAGCCACACTTCAACAATACTTAGGAGATGCCACTACATGATGATCGCCAAAGTCAAGCATGTCAACACCAAGAGTGCCGAAGCCAAGAACGTTGAAGACAACTACAAGGCCGCATTTCTTCCTCTATAAATATGGACCTAGGGGTGCCATTTTGAGGATGAATTTCATTCTCTTCCCACTTCTTATATTTTCAACTTTGTAAACCCTAAATCAATTTGGGAATTTTTTCCGATTGTAATACTTGAAATTTGTATACATGAGGATTTGGATATCAAATAATTGCATAGTCTATTGACTCGATTTGAACTTGTGACTTGCATATTCATTTGACTTTGAATTTATACTTGGATATTGACATTCATATTGACTTGAATATCCACATGCATATTGACTTGCACCTTAACTTTCCTATTGACTTAAATCATCTATGATGCTTTACATGACATTGATGACTCAATTAAGAATTAATATGGACGCATACTTCACCTTGATGACCTCAACTAGCTTCGACAAAGCCTCTACTTGATTGAATCTAATTTCTACAAACCTTTGACCATAATACCAACCATTGCAGGAGCCTGGATGGGATGATCATTAATTTTTTAGGGCAAAGAAAACTCAATGAATTTGTAAAGAGGTGTTAATTTTTTTTACAATAATGGAAGGTTCTTCAAATAAGTAAATCTACATAGTTAAGGAGCATGATTCTTCTAAGAAATAGAATATAGCCATCAAAGGCCTTATAAAAGCCTTCAGTACCGTTATCAAAGGCCTCACTGAAGCATCTCCTAAAGGGAGGACAAAGTAAGCTTTTAGTGCCACTATCAAAGGCCTCATTAAAGCACCAACCAAGGCTCAAGCACCATCATCAAAGGCCTCGCTGAAGCGCCTCCTAGAGGGAGGACGAAATAAGCCTTTATTGTCGTCATCAAAGGCCTCACAAAAGCAACGACCCAGCCTTTTGTGCCATCATCAAAGGCCTCACTAAAGCGCCTCCTAAAGGGAGGATGGGTAAGCCTTTGGCCTATCCAAAGCACCGTACAAGCCTTCTGTGTCATCATCAAAGGCCTCACTAAAGTGCCTCCTAGAGGGCGGTCAGGTAAGTCTTTGGTTCTGCTCAAGATAGCAAACCAAACACACCGTACGATAGACCTAAATCATCATCTAAGACGTTGATAAGAGGTCCGATCCAAGTAGTGATTATCACCTAAGATGGTGCCAAAAAAATCAATCAAAATTCGAGCTAAATAGTGGTCAAAATTTATCGGTCTTCTAAAGGAAGATCTATCAAAAATTCGAGCCAAGTAGCGCTTCAAATTAAACAAATCTTCCAGAGAAAGTTTCATCGAATATGAGCTATTTATACTCCCCAATAAATGCAATGTTCAACTGCCAGATAAAGGTGTCTGGTCTCCTATTATTTCGGCCAGATAGAGATTTTTGGTCTTCTTCTGGTATTGCCAGATGTGGATTTATGGTCTTCTATTATTATTGTCGAATTTTGATTTTCCGGTCTTCTTCTATTATTGCCAGATGTGGATTTCTGGTCTTCTATTATTTTTGCTAGATTTGGATTTCTGGTCTTCTTCTATTATTACCAGATGTAGATTTCTGATCTTCTATTATTTCTGCTAAATAGAGATTTCTGTTCTTCTTCTATTATTTCCAGATGTGGATTTTTCCTCTTCTATTATTATTGCAAGATTTGGATTTCTGGTTTTCTTTTGTTATTGCCAGATGTGGAATTCTGATCTATTAGTATTGCCAGATTTGGATTTCTAGTCTTCTTCTATAATTTCCAGATGTGGATTTCTGGTCTTCTGTTATTATTGCTAGATGTGGATTTCTGGTCTTCTTCTATTATTGTCAGATATGGATTTCTGGTCTTTTATTATTATTGCTAGATGCGTATTTTCGGTTTCCTATTATTAGCAAATATGGATTTCTGGTCTTTTATTATTGTTGCAAGATTCGAATTTCTGGTCTTCTTCTATTATTTTCAGATATGGATTTCTGGTCTTCTTCTATTGTTGCAGGATATGGATTTCTGACCTTCTTATGTTATTGCAGATAAGGATTTTAGGACCTCTATTACGAATTTCTAGTCATCTTCTATTATTGCCAGATATGGATTTCCGGTCTTCTTCTCTATTGCCAGATAAGGATTTAGGGTCCTTTATTATGAATTTCTTGTCTTCTTTATCAGATATGGATTCCTGGACTTTTTCTATCAGATAGATTTCTACTTGTCTATTATTAACTATTGAACAAGTTTCTTGGTATTTTATGAGAAAGGAAATTCTAATATGAAATTTTCAGTTAGTAGGGTTTTCAGTTATCTTAACAAGCAGAATGTTTATCTAGACATCAAAAGCTTAAAGTAGAAAAAGCAAGATAATCAGACAATTCGATTCAAAGCCACATACTTTACATTTGAGGTAACTTTCATTCCAATACAAGTTCATTTATAACTAATATATTACATACAAAATTACAAGTACAAAAATCAGGCAGATAAGAGGATATGCTCAAAGCAAATCTTCATTAAGGCTCAAGGTTCCATGCTAGCTTATCTAAATCCTTGGCAATTAAAGTATCAGTTCTTTGAGTTTCTTTTCCTTCTTCTAAATGGCATTTGCGTCGTCAATTTAGTCGATCTAAGTTTTCAAAGCGCACTAGAGAGTCTTGTTGGCTCCTCATGAAGTTTGAATCATAATCTTTAATTTTTCAATCTTTTATTTAAGAGTATATATTTCACACTCAAGACCTTAAACTTTGCTTTCATATTTGTTGATACGTTGGGATACTTTTTCATCCTATTTCCTGCTAAAGTGTTGCATACATTGAATTTTAACTTTTCTGCTCCATTTTGAGATCGTGTCATCGCTTAAGCTTGGAGCTAGGTTTAATAAAGTATAGAATTCTTAGCTAACTAGAGATTGAGATCTGGTCATCTCCCAGGAGTAGGGGTAGGATGGACAACTTCACCTTCACTTGCAATAAGCTCTAACGACTGACAGTAGACTAGGCTTTTCATTAGCTCCACTTTGAGAACCTTTATTTGTTGATGCAATTTAGCTATTTCGGCATCAAATTCAATGGTAGGTTTGGATTCTAAGATCGACTCAATCCTCTCTATCAACTATTGAACTCTTTCATCCTTCTCCTTCATTTCTCCTTTCAAGCTAGAAGTTTGCTCTTTTGTACCTTTAAAAATCATTGTCGATTGAAAGTATTTCCCATGCCATTTTTTTGCCTCCGGATTATTTGGAAATAGTAAAGCTGAATCATCTTGAGAAGATTTATTCTTCTCAATATCTGCTAACAATCTATCTTCGATTTTTGCAACTTGTGAGAAGGCATCAAGAGGATCAGACGTACACACTAACTGAGTCTACTATTAAGAATAAGTGAAATAAGAAATAATATATGAGGAAAAAACTTTTTTATTGATAATAAGCAGAGTTTACAAGTAGCACGAAAGATCAAGATTACATCACAACTCCGTTTCTAAACATTCAAATAACACTTCAAAATTTGAAACTGCAGTTTTAGCCCTTTCGAGTGACCTAGTCGATAAAGTTAGCGTAGAATCAAAAGAAGCTTTAATATCTTCTGAGGTGTAAACGGGAAGGAATCGATGATAGTCCCATTCCCTAACTGGAGGGCTATCACTGCCACATATTAGCTAGTGTGATAGGACTGAATTTCGCCGAGTAACTTTTCATTTTCATCCCCCAAAAAATCAAAACAAAGATGGGGAAACCGCATGTAAACTTCTTGTAAATCTCTGAGTAAGCAATGTCTCACTAGTTGTGATTTTTTTGAATCAAATTTTTTTCCTTAAAATCCTTCTTTAACTTGACAAACTTACTCAAGAATTCCATGGGGACCAGACTACTTGATAAATCTTTAGTCTGTACAACATGCTAAATTAGACCAAGCATAAGAAAACTAAAACGATAAAGTCCATAAGTAAACCAAGTTGCATACTACAAATATGCAATCATTCAGGTTCGTATAAAATTGATTTCTTATACATTTCAGAAATGAATCTCTTTCTATTATATCTAAGTTTCTCGAGGGGAAGAGAATGAGAAGAAAGTGGAATGGGGGCAACTCTAAGGAGATTCTAGAACACCCTAGGATGGGGATCAAACCCATGTTCATCCAGGTATCTACGATGAAAACGTCTAAGCAAACCTCCACAGTTGTCGCTTAAATATAAGAAGTCAACGAATTTACCCCTCGAGTAACTTTGAAGAGAAATTCTTCTAAGGCATTCTTATCGTCAATTAACATCCAGAAAAGGGTCATTAGCTTTGTGTTCTCCACCAAGAGATTTTCTTAATGGTGGTGTGCTCTTTTCATTCGGGAAGCGACTTCCCTATCCTTGAAGAATCTTAATTTCGACATACTTGCAGCAAGGTCTCGTATTTTTCAGACAACTTATTATAATCCATCATCTGTCTATCCAATTCCTTATTCAGTCGGTCTATCTCCATTTGCTTCTTTTTGAGTATTACATCGTAGTGATATTTTGATTTTTTTAACTAGAATAATTAACACATTAACTATGAATTATTAAGCAATTTAAGACATCTAAATAAAGAGATCCACACCTAAGTAAGTGGAATTGAAGATGAAGAAATCTTTTCTTTTCCTTTGAATTTTTGGCCTTGGGAAGCACTGTCCTTTTTAGGAGAGTTTGTCCTTGGAAGGTCGGGAATTTCAGCAGCCTCCATGCCTTGAGCTGCCAGGTCTGGGTTAGCATCTCCTGATCCATCCTTGTCATCTGATGGTCTAGGGAAACCCTTTATGTCACCTCCACCATTATCATCGTTGTTATCTTCATTATTGTCATCGAGACCATCATTGTCATGATCATCCCCATCCTTATTCTTCTCGTCGTCCTCATCTTCCTCATCTGACTCCGCCTCCTCATTGGTTGGAGGATCATCGAAAGACAATAGCTTTGCAACATCAACCTCCTCCTCTATCTCAAAGGAACCTTCTCCGGGTGCTTGAGATTTGTTCGACACCGCTTGAAATGTTTCCATAAACTTTATGTTCCACGCTGGAGGGAGAGAAGGGAAACCAAAACTCGGACATTTGTGGGCATTGTCAACATATGCAATAAAGAGTACTTCCTCATAAGAACTCTTGATAATGGTATTGAGGGGCGTGCCGAGAAAATGGGACACCTTCTGTTTTGCATCTCTAATTATGCCGGTTGACTTATCTAAAAGAACTCATTTCTTCTTTAGCCTTTTTCTCAAGAGATGCATTCTCTGCTACAAGCTTGGCCTCCTTCATTTCATCCTCCTTAAGTGATAATTCTAGAGTTGTTATCCAGTCATCTGAAATCTGTTTATCACTCTTTTCACTAAGGAGTAAAGCTTCTATTACCTTTAGAGAAGTAGCCAGCTTTTCTTTTTTCCTTTACGGCTTCATCTCTTGTTGTGGTTAAATCAATGATATAGTTGTTAGGCAAGGAGTTTTGCTCCTTAAACTTTGATGTCTCGCTAGATGATCCTGAGGCTTCCTCTTGAAATGAAAAAATTGTTTAGCGACCTAGAACGAGGAGCAAAACTTAAATTAAGATGTTTTACGTGAAATATTAAGAATATAAAATAGTTAAATAAGAGGGGTACATACTAATAAGTGTTGCTTAAGAAGGGCAAATCGATGGTCTTGAGTATAGAAGGAAGGTTGTAATGGCTTGAGAGTAGCAAAAGAAGGGGATTGAATGACCAGCGGTAGAAGGTCAACAAACTTACTAATAGGAGTTGACGATTGGGACTTGGAAGGAAGTGAATCTTCTGGCATAAAAACAATCCAAGATCCTCAAAAATACGGTTCAGAGTTTCAAGACAGCCTGGGAACATGATAAGGAGAAGTGGATCCCGAGAATGCTCTGCTTCAGCCATCTGTTGGGCCTCATTTCTAGCAGTGTTAAGATTTGAGGTCTCAAGATTTAAATTGGTGCCAACTAATTCTTCTTCTTCAATAATAACAGGGGACTGCACGTCCCCAATCTTAGGCACCTTATTAGGGGTAGGTGCAGTAGCAGAACTTGCTAAGTAATAGTCCGAGCATGTTCCCTAATTTCCCTACTGCTTGAGTTAGCGACATCACGAGTGTTTGATCCTCAAGGTTTAACTTCTTAGGGGCAGGATCTGAAAGAGAGACACCTATTAGTAAAGAATAAAAAACTAACATGGATAAGTAGGAAAAAGAAACTTATTAGCAGCAGAAAATGTTCCTCTATTATTAGAGAAGCATTTCACAAAAAAGAATTGAGTTTCCCATCCTCTTGTCTTATTAACACTCTCAGAAATCAAGCTTTTTGGAAGGGGATTGATTCGATACAACTTATGTCCTGGTTGTTCACCAACCTTAGCAGGAACGACTATATAATAGGGAATTTCAACATAAAGAGATGGAAGCCTTGCTTCTTGAGCTAAGATTTCCAAGCAAGTCAAATATGTATAAGCATTTGGTAAGAATTGGATTGGCGCAATATTTAGATGCTCCAAATACCTTAAGAGAAAACCGGGGAAAGGAAGGTAGACTATGAGTCAAATATGTATGGTAGAGAAAGCAAAGTATCCCTCCAATGGGTTATAAATGTTGTTTGAGGAGCCAACGGGAATGGCTTCAACCCCAATGATTCCAAATTGTCTAAGAATATAGTCCACCTCAGCCTGTGTGCTAATGTATAATGGATTCGAAATGATGTCTCCCTTGTTGCTAGTTGAAGGTAAAGGTTTAGGCTCTTTACTAGCTTTCTTAGTGGATTTCTTGTTGGATTGTTGACCTCTCATTGTCCTACCATGTGATATTATTCCAGAATAGAAAAATAATCATGTTCATGTTATATAAAAGAAGTAGTACATGCTAAGTTTAAAAAAAATTGTTATTATTGTCTAGGTAATCTATTTACTGTCGAAGCAACAAATTATGTAATAGTCACTATAAAATAATTCTTAAGTGTCACATGTTGGGTTTGTTAGGAAACATAAATTTTAATTCCAACATGAAAATCCCACAAAGGAGTTATACTAAAGTCGAATGAGAATGAATATTCGACACCAATAAGCCTACATCGATAATGACATAAAACTTATGCTATAAAATATTAACAAGCTTCATAACCATGACTAACGCCGAAATGATAAGGATATCGATACTGATGAATAACAGCGGTATGAATTGGATACATAATAATCGGCTGAACAATTTATAACATGTTAAAAGTAATAGCGTCGAGAGGGTCGATGTCATATAGAGCTCTATTTGCATTGTTAAAAATGATCATGGAAAAGTAAAAATAATAATAAGTCAATTGCTATTGAACTATGCTCATAAATAAAAGTCGAAGATGAGCAACGTTGTCCTTGATTAACATCAAGTTTATTAACATCTCTTCTCATCAGAACGCATATTGTCGATGACCTCTATATTCTCAACTAAGGGTTGCCGTGCTTCAACTTAATCGATAAGATGTGAAATGGCTTCGGCACTATTAATGTTAGTTTGTCAACAAAGAATATTATTAGTATCGACTGTCACGACAACAAGAGGTTGTCGCATCCTAACAAAATAATGGGTTAGCATTGTTGCAATAATAAGAACTTTACTGGCATCAAGTGTCACGATAACATCGTAAGATCGTTTTAAAATTGTTATGAAGGCTATTAATGTCGCACCCAATGGCATCTGTGACTTTGAGTGGGTCACCACGTGTTACTTTCATCATTTATAATACAAAAGCTTTGTGCTAAAAACATTAATTAACGGAATAATAAGACAATAAAGGGTTTTGTTAACTTCAAGTGTCATAGCGATATTAAAAACCATAAGTATTAATCATCATGGTAATGTTATAAGTGTTGTCATAGTTATTCAATAATGGGTTTCAGGTCTAATAAGTCATCTTCTTCACCAATTAACCTAGAACGCACCTGGTGTAATGACTACTTCAATTAACGTTAAAACGTAGATAAAGATTTACTATTAATCTAATCTAAATGCAACATCGTTGAGATCAATAAGTATTAAGGCTTTAAGATCAGACCCTAATTTCAATCTGAGGTCGATAAAACTCAAATCGAATCATGAGCATCATATAAAGCCCCCAAATCAAACTTAATAACAACCTTAGAACCCGATTGTTTGAATCAGCTTCTTACTTAAATCGATTAAGAATAAAAGTCATACCTGAACGAGAATTAGATGCTTGAAAATTAAAATAGTTTTAATTTTATAATTTCTTGCTTGGGCTTTCAATTACAGGTAAAAGAGGGAAGGAGGAGAGGCCTATGTATTTATAGGAAGTAGTAAGTATGCTGGAACCGTCAGATTGATTTTAAATAAACAGTTAGATTAACAAGAGAAGACCAAAGGTGGGAAAAGAACAATGCCGAGACTATTGACTTGAAAAGTCATTAGCTCCTCTACACTAGGGGGCAAATGTTACTACTATAATTATCATTGAAGGAGTTTTACGTGCCACCTAACCACGGCGTCGCGCCAGTAAGCAGTGCCAAATTAATAGCACCAATAACAATAATTGCTCTATGTTCATATTGCATGCCATTATTGTTGTCGAAGACATATGAACAGCGGTACGCTAATGGCGCCAATGGTCAACATCAAAGATATAAGGATAAGTTAGCATCGAAGGAATAGAGTGCCGCACTTCATCAATAACATAATATATATAGTGTGACGACCCGAAATTTTAGACCTCGAAAATTCGACACTAATACCTTCACTGTAGTAGTGCCGAGCAATCGAACGTCGGAAATTCCATATTGTTAGAGTTAAGAAGAAAAAGGGTAGAAAAAGAAACATAAAACAAGACACATAATCTCACAGTCACAGCGGATCAAAATATAATATACAAATAATAGCATTTACACAAAGAAGCTGTAAATGTCAATTTACATATAATATATCAGAGTACAACCAAACTGGACAGACATAATAATTTGTCCCAGACTACTATCAATACAATCTCAAATACTCAGCGGAATATACTCCATATGTCCCTACCATCCAGCTCGCCACCTGAGCTCCAGAAATTCCTAACATGAAAATCTGTAATACTCGGTCTGACCCGAGCATTACAATAAAGTAACACCCGGGTCAAGCTGGAAACCAGCCTGAGTAAACCCATATAATTTGAAATACAAAGTTATAAAACTTATTTGGAAACCAGGGTAACTCGTACCTCACTACGAGTTCTTAACATGTTTTAAAACCAATACTTATTTTACAAACAATATCGAAGTATCGTTACTCAGTTTAGATGGTCCGGTTTACTTAATTTATTCAATTCCAGCCTATTTGATACTATAATCAAATTTATAAAGGATTATAGGTTACTAATCGAAGTGGTTTCGGATATTGCTGATATCCGACCCCGGTCTCTTCGAATCCTATACCATCTTTAATCCAAGTTGTTTAAGTGAATATAATTAAATTTTAAATACAGGGTGTCACATTCACACAGCAATTTATCATCGATAGATAACCCACATTATCACAGTTCAACCCAAACATATCATATCACAGTATATCACGAATTATCAAACTAGATATTAATCCAATCATTCAATACAATTCAATCATCCATAAGCAAGATTAATTTGTCCATTTCTAATTAATTTAATTTAATTACAAAATAAATTAATTACTTTTAAATCCTGCTCAATTAATAAATCAAACCATTTAATTAATCATTGAAATTGACTAATTATTCTTTAATCATTCACATTAATTAATTGACCTTTAATTACTTACATTAATTAATTATCCTTTAATTAATCACTCTAATTAATGATCCTTTAATTAATTAATTAATTATCCTTTAATTACTTAAGTTAATTATCCTATAATTAATTTTATTCAGTAATTATCCTTTAATTACTAATTAATGATCCTTTAATTAATCAAGACCTTAATTAATTAAAAATAAACCCTTTATCTTAATTAATTACTTATTTCATTATTTAAATCTTATTTAATTAAAAGCTTGAAATTAACATACAAAACCATTTGAGATCTTTTTGATTAATTAAAGTTTAATATGCTTACCTTAATCGCTTACTTATTCACATCATTAAATTTCATTTGAAAAACATTTAGAAATTAATTACGTAATTAACCTAATATATAATTACTTTTAACAAAACAATTTTAAACATTTAACTTTAACATTTTAATCTTTGAAAACTTGTTTTAAATAAATTTATTTTAGAAACTAAATTCACATTTATATTACTTTAAAAACCTGGTTATTATTTTATAAAACATGTACATTCTTTTGCTTTTTATAAAACTTGTTAACACCAAAGCAAACCCGAGCCAAATAATCAAAATCCCAAGCTAATTCCCGAGCATCTCACCCTCATCTTCTTTCCTCGAGACAACACATGAAAAACTTCGAGCCAAACCCGAGAAACCCTCATCTTCCCCGATCACCATAACCACCCCAGACACAAACGTGCACGCGTGCACGTCCAAACGACGACCCTCCGACCAATCTCGCCGCCTTCAAGACGTCGCCGACTACCCATACGAACGTCCCAACCACCCAGAAAAAATCATTAACATCAAAAATCAAAATCGATCACCTCCAAGAACCCAAACCCGATCGGAAAACCACCTCGCGCCGACGATCTCGATCACCAGAATACTCATCATCACACTCGAAGTTGCGCCACCATCCCATGCGTCGATCCCACCACCTGCGATCACCTCCGGTTCACTCACGACGTCGCACGAGCTCGAGAACTACGACGACCCAAAACTGCACGTTAAACTCTACTTCGTCGTCGATACGCCACCACAGCCACCTATAAATCCTCCAAGCATTTTTCCCTCGATCCCCAATACTCCAGCCTCCTCCAGCATCAAACTCGACGAACAATTCGTCGCCGATCGTCGGAATTCGACGAAAAAGCAAAAACCGATCTACTCAGAAATTCTCAACATATACAAACTTAAAAATTATGAAACCAATATCAAAAATCATCATTTGCTAGCATAAATCTAATTATGAAATCAAATCGTGAAATTAAAATCATCGACTTTTCTCATTTAAACAGATTTTACTGTAATTTCCTATTTTCAGAATATTTATTAAATATTTTCACTTGAAATTATTTTTAAAGAAGATGTTACATTCATATACACATTTCATCTTCAGAGATCTTAGCCTAACATTGGTTATATGTGGAACAATTGAATTTATTTAGTGGATTAGAGACTGTAATATAACAGAGACATATAAATATACATACACACAGACATGCACACCAATATATAGAGTAATTCAAACTATATTTAAGTTAAAAACATACATGCAAACCATATAAACATCAACACCACACAGATCTATCACATGCATCAAGAAATAAAAGATTTTTAGCTTTGAAAAGTTTTGTTTACTCATAGTATATTGATAAACAGAGCCTTTGCTTTTTTCCTTTGATCTGGAATCTGATGTTTTTGATCTGCTACTTGATGTTTGAATCTATTTGAGTTGATCTAGAATTTTCTTTGATTTCTTTTCTGGTTTTACTTATGGAAGAAGAAAGAAGAAATTGATTGAGAAGAGAATATGTGAAGATTTTAACTGTAAACAGCCTCTTCTCACAAATCATTTTATTTATATTTAAATTTTAAGAGAAAAAACATTGCCACTTGTTAATATGCATGTTACTCTAAGCTACAAATGTTTAAAACCTTATATTATATATTTTCTTTTTTAATATTTATGTTTATACTATATATTTTTATATATACAAACTCATATTTATTTCATGTATATTTTAAAGAAAGTATATTAACCTTTTATTAAATCCTATTTGAAACTTAACTATAATACTTTTAATGAATGAATATATATAGATACTGTTTTTAGTGTTTGAAAATATAGAATTTTAACTTTAAATGGCTTTTGAAAATTATTATTATATGTTGAATTCAAACCCATGCTTCCAATCACAATATATATATACAGATATATATATATATATATTATAATTAGAAATATCTTATGTGAATTTTTGATATATAAATATATATCCACACTTTTACAATTTCCATATATTCTACTTCTCATGGCATATATATACATATATATATATATATACACACTTATATACGTGTATATGTATACACTTATAATTTCATCATTATAAAGTTTGCATATATCTATTTATATATTTATTAATTTACTATCAGATTTATCATTGCCAGATATTTATAATTCAACATTTATTATAGTTTCAAATCCACTCATATACATCCAGATATTTTTAGTTATCAGAATTTTATTTGATCAACTATAAATCAGCATTTTTAATAAATTAAATCATGTTAATTATCCAATTATTAAGTGTTCAAAAATCTGGGTTATCACATTCCTCCCCCTTATAGAACCTTTCGTCCTCGAAAAGGAACGAAGCCAGAATTTATTAAAATGCTTATTATCAGTTAAATTACTCTTTGAGCATTTTTAACTATAAACTGTATTTATTTTAAATTTTTTTAAAACACTTTAAAAATCTACATAATATTACCAAAATAGTTTTTATAAAAATACTCTTTATAACTCGATGTCCCAACAAGTCCATCCTTGTTCTTACAGAAATTCGGTCATACGTTGATCAGGCGTAGGACTGAAAATCAATAAGTACTTGGTAAACCCGTTTTCGACACCCAGTGAAAATACTTGGAAAATATTTTGGTGAAAATATAGGAAACATTTTTAAAAATATAGAAAACATTTTTAGTGAGAATGCTTTGGAAATCATCACCCCCTCCATGGTCGTAGTTAACCCGATGATTGCGTCGCCATCACGGCAAAATCATTGATAACTATAGGCCTCCATGCCCCTCGATTACACCATGGAACCGCTACAGATCGCAGCTACACCCAGGGTTTACGTCGCCATCACGGCAAAAACCCATGTAACTATAGGCATCAGCGACCTCGAATTTCGCTGCCAAATGAAACTTCTCCACTCCTACATAGATCGCAGACTACATCAGTCGAGTCCCAATGTAGCATGTAGGCACTCACTGCCACTCGACTTTCGCTATGTCTTCATAGATCGTAGTCTACCGATGTTACATCACCCTCACGACGAAATCAGACGTAGACCGTAGGTGCTCGCTGCCCTCGACTTCCGCTATGGTCCGCAGTAGATCGCAGTGACATCGAGTTACACTGTCGTCACAGCATAACCCAAATGTCTCTGTAGGCATTAGCGCCCTCGACTTTCGCTACCCACACACAATCCTCAGGAACTTCAGTTTGTCAGGACTTCCTCCCAGGATCAAATTTAGAACCTCCCTTAGGGCTCAAGGTAGAACCACCCCGTGGATCTCCTAAGAAGTTCATTTCATGGGCTCGCCTTTTTCCTCACAGCCATTCTCAAAACATTTTATACTATACACAAATAGTATCTTTCAAATCATTCTCTTTATATGTATCACACATACATCTCCTTTACACAAATCGATATCCCAAAATCGATAATTCTCAAACTTGGCTTTCCAAATTCCAAAATTGATTTTTCCCAAAAATCAAAAGCCTTTCAAAATCCATGGGTTCCAAAAACCTTTTTCCAAAATCATTCTCATAAAATCATTTATATATATATAGATATATATAATCTTGAAAAATCTTTGGATCACTTCATACTTATATAAATTCCCTTTTTATACTTTTAAATATTTCAAAAATCTTTTCTTTCTGGCTTTAGATTCAACAAGGGGAGTTTATCATATATAACAAATATATATAACTTTATTTATGCCAAATCAAATATTCAAGTTTGATTGCTCTTATAAAGATAATTTCCACATTACTTACTTTCATAAAGTGAATTTTGATCATAGAAATATCCAACTTCCACTTTTATTCATCAAATATTTCTCAAATTATACTTTTCCATTACAAAAATCATTTTTACATTTCTTTCAAAAAAATTCAATATCTATTTCATTTAAGCACGTACGGTGTACATATACCATCCGTACGCAATATCAAATCTGATTGCTCACTCGATCACACAATTTCACTTCTGAACTAGTATCGTCCACCCGACTTCCTAGTGTGGACTCAGATCTATTTTCTTGATCAGAAACTATCATTCTCCTTGCATAGTCATAACTATGATAGAGAATTTCAAAAACAAATCAAAAATCCTTATCCAGTGTTCGCCGTCGAAAATTGAGTGGAAAATCCCAACTCGGATTGATATACTATCTCGAAATTCTATGCTCGAATCTTGATCAACTCACTATGCGAATAGAATATACGTACATCCTACGTGTTTATCTCTATTGATTATTAGCTAAATCAATTCTCTTTCTATTCACATTCATTTTGATTCTATTCACTTATTCTCAATTGCTTCAAATTTCCATTTGGATTATTACTTCAATTATAAACAGTTTGCACTCTGACCGGCTTGAATTAAGAAAATAGCTTGAAAAGTTTAAAATGGATAAGTGGTTGTAAAATAGTTATTAGTTGTAAAATAGCTGTAAATAGTTAAGTAGTCACAAATAGTTGTAAAATAATTAAATAGTTGTAGAATAGTTGGATAATTGCAAAATAGTTGTAAAATAGTAATTAGTTAAAAAACAGTTTTAAAATTGTTGTAAAATAGTCAAATAGTTCCAAAATAGTTGTAAAATAAGTATAAGATAGTTTGGGTTTTAAAAAGAAAGATTGTATAGTAAATAGCTAGGAAAAAAAATTTAAGAAAGTTTATATTAAAGTAATTTGTTTGAAAATAGTTTCTGAGCCAAACTGTTCAACTTCCCAATCTCCCATTCCAATCAATTCAATTTAAATTTCCACTTCCATTTAAATTGATTCAATTTCAATTAAAATTAAATTAACTTTGATTCCCATCTGAAATTCAAATCAATTCCCATTTGAATTTAAACTTATTCAACTTCGATTTCAAACAAATTTCAATTTGAACTAATTTCAGTTCCAATCTCAACTTTTAAGCCATCTCGAATTATACAAATTCGAGTTAAATTTTCAAAAATGTTGATTTAACTTCTTAAATCAAATTAACCTTTACTTTTAATTTAACAACCTAATTCTTAAACAATTTAATTCTAAGTCCAAAATTTTAATATTCATTTAAATTACTTTTACTTAACATATTTCTAGGTTCAAGTAAGAGTTCAATCTTATTAAATAATTAAATCTTTGGAATCCAATTTATTTCCCAATTTTTAACTTCAAACTTTTTGAAACCAATTCTTAAACAATTTCAGTTTGCAAGTTCAAACAATCAAATCTTAAGTTCAAAGTGATTCCATATATTCAATCTTTATCTCTTAAAAAAATTCAAATTAAGGTTTTATTTCCATTTTACTTCTGCAATGGATGTATATCATTTCAATCCACTTCTTAATTCATTTAAAACAATCCAATTTACAGTTCCAAAGATTATTAATAACAACATGATGATAGCAGGATATGTCAAAGTAAATAAACATCCAAATTATATAAAACATCCATCAATAGCATCCATCACACATACCCAGAATTCAAACCCGTTTTGAGATCTTATATAACTCCCTTTCAAATCAACTCATTTAACTTCCCTAAGTTACATCTCAATTTCTTCTTGAAATTTCCAATTCAGGTTGTTCACTCCAAACTTATTTAACTTCCCCTAAGTTAAATTCAATTCATTTATCCAGTAAACCTTGCTCAATTTGAATTTCCCATTTCAAATTTTAAACTTCTTATCAATATTCTTTCCCACTTATAAGTTCAAAACTTATTTCTCTTTAGGTTTTTACATCACATTCAGGAAAAAAAATCAAAACTCAACACTTAGTGTTTACTTCCAAATTACCTTTGCACAACAAGTCATATTTCCAATTTTAAACCATTCTTGGTCTTTAATTCAAAACAAATTCCTTAAAAAAATTTAAAACATCTCTTGTTTTAAAATAAGATTACATTCAAAAATATTCTGAATAATATTATTTATTATTTCTTTTAACATTTTGAAACAATTTCAAATTTTTAGGATTTATATTTTAAAACTTCACAATTTAAATCCACTTCAATTTACAAGTCATACTTATCTAAATGTTACTTCCTTAAACATTTTATTTTGCTTTATCATTAATTATTATTAGAAAACAAATATCCCATTATTAGACACCATAACCATTTTATGATAATAACCAAGATTATCATATCTGGAGACCAATCACTACATATTATCTCATAATTTGTTGGAAATTCAAATCAAGGTAACTTCTTTTCAACATTCTGAAAACATTTCTACAAATTTCAGTATTTATTTTCTGGTTTGAATCCATTTCTAGCTTATCTTATTTGTATAGTTCATATTATTAAATTCCTATTTGGATATATATATATATATACCACTTAAATTCTTATTCAATTTCAATAACCAACATCCAATTATCTTAATATATAATAATTAGAAAAATTATAGCTTTATATATCAAAATATAAACTTATATAAAGATCATTTTTAAAACCATTTTTTTTTAATCTTTATATAAGAAAATAACAAGTACGCTCTCATATATATTACACTCAACTCATTCCAGGGTACTATTGACCCTATTCTAATGAGTAAACCCACCAGAGCCAAGGTTCTAGCTTAACCTTCTGCTCTGATACCAAATGTATCGACCCAAAATTTTCGACCCCAAAATTCGACACTAATACCTTCACTGTAGGAGTGCCGAGCAATCGAACGCCGGAAATTCCAGATTGTTAGAGTTAAGAAGAAAAGAGGTAGAAAAAGAAACAGAAAACAAGACACAGAATCTCACATTCGCAGCAGATCAAAATATAATATACAAATAGCAGCATGTACAAAAAGAAGCTGTAAATGTCAATTTACATATAATATATCAGAGTACAACCAAACTGGACAGACATAATAATTTGTCCCAGACTACTATCAATACAATCTCAAATACTCGACGGAATATACTCCATACGTCCCTACCATCCAGCTCGCCACCTAAGCTCCAGAACGTCCTAACTTGAAAATCTGTAATACTCGGTCTGACCCGAGCATTACAATAAAGTAACACCCGGGTCAAGCTGGAAACCAGTGTGAGTAAACCCATATAATTTGAAATACTAAGTTATAAAACTTATTTGGAAACCAAGGTTACTTGTACCTCACTACGAGTTCTTAACATGTTTTAAAACCAACACTTATTTTACAAACAATATCGAAGTATCGTTACTCAATTTAGATGGTGCGGTTTACTTAATTTATTCAATTCCAGCCTATTTGATTCTATAACCAAATTTATATTGGATTTTAGGTTACTAATCGAAGTGGTTTCGGATATTGCTGATATCCGACCCCGGTCTCTTCGAATCCTATACCATCTTTAATCCAAGTTGTTTAAGTGAATATAATTAAATTTTAAATACATGGTGTCACATTCACACAGCAATTTATCATTGATAGATAACCCACATTATCACAGTTCAACCCAAACATATCATATCACAGTATATCACAAATTATCAAACTAGATATTAATCCAATCATTCAATACAATTCAATCATCCATAAGCAAGATTAATTTGTCCATTTCTAATTAATTTAATTTAACTACAAAATAAATTAATTACTTTTAAATCCTGCTCAATTAATAAATCAAACCATTTAATTAATCATTGAAATTGACTAATTATTCTTTAATCATTCACATTAATTAATTGACCTTTAATTACTTACATTAATTAATTATCCTTTAATTAATCACTCTAATTAATGATCCTTTAATTAATTAATTAATTATCCTTTAATTACTTAAGTTAATTATCCTATAATTAATTTCATTCAGTAATTATCCTTTAATTACTAATTAATGATCCTTTAATTAATCATGACCTTAATTAATTAAAAATAAACCCTTTATCTTAATTAATTACTTAATTTCATTATTTAAATCTTATTTAATTAAAAGCTTGAAATTAACATACAAAATCATTTGAGATCTTTTTGATTAATTGAAGTTTAATATGCTTACCTTAATCACTTACTTATTCACATCATTAAATTTCATTTGAAAAACATTTAGAAATTAATTACATAATTAACCTAATATATAATTACTTTTAACAAAACAATTTTAAACATTTAACTTTAACATTTTAATCTTTGAAAACTTGTTTAAAACTTGTTTTAAATAAATTTATTTTGGAAACTAAATTCACATTTATATTACTTTAAAAACCTGGTTATTATTTTATAAAACATGTACATTCTTTTGCTTTTTATAAAACTTGTTAACACCAAAGCAAACCCGAGCCAAATAATCAAAACCCCGAGCTAATTCTCGAGCATCTCACCATCATCTTCTTTCCTCAAGACAACACACGAAAAACTTCGAGTCAAACTCGAGAAACCCTCATCTTCCCCGATCACCATAACCACCCCAGACACAAACGTGCACGAGTGCACGTGCACGTCCAAACGACGACCCTCCGACCAATCTCGCCGCCTTCAACACGTCGCCGACTACCCATACGAATGTCCTGACCACCCAGAAAAAATCATTAACGTCGAAAATCAAAATCGAACAATTCGATCACCTCCAGGAACCCAAACCTGATCGAAAAACCACCTCGTGCCGACGATCTCGATCACTAGAATACTCGCCGTCACACCCGAAGTTGCGCCACTATCCCACGCATCAATCCCACCACCTGCGATCACCTCCGGTTCACTCACGACGTCGCACGAGCTCGAGAACTACGACGACCCAAAACTGCACGTTAAACCCTACTTCGTCGTCGATACGCCACCACAGCCTCCTATAAATCCTCCAAGCATTTTTCCCTCGATCGCCAATACTCCAGCCTCGTCCAGCATCAAACTCGATGAATAATTCGTCGCCGATCGTCGGAAATCGACGAAAAAGCAAAAACCGATCTACTCAGAAATTCTCAACATATACAAACTTAAAAATTATGAAACCAATATCAAAAATCATCATTTACTAGCACGAATCTAATTATGAAATCAAATCGTGAAATTAAAATCATCGACTTTTCTGACTTAAACAGATTTTACTGTAATTTCCTATTTCAGAATATTTATTAAATATTTTCACTTGAAATTATTTTTAAAGAAGTTGTTACATTCATATACACATTTCATCTTCAGAGATCTTAGCCTAACATTGATTATATGAGGAGCAATTGAATTTATATAGTGGATTAGAGACTGTAATATAACAAAGACATATAAATATACATACACACAGACATGCACACCAATATACAGAGTAATTCAAACTATATTTAAGTTAAAAACATCCATGCAAACCATATATACATCAACACTACACAGATCTATCACATGCATCAAGAAATAAAAGATTTTTAGCTTTGAAAAGTTTTGTTTACTCATAGTATATTGATAAATAGAGCCTTTGCTTTTTCCTTTGATCTAGAATCTAATGTTTTTGATCTGCTACTTGATGTTTGAATCTATTTGAGTTGATCTAGAATTTGCTTTGATTTCTTTTCTGGTTTTACTTATGGAAGAAGAAAGAAGAAATTGATTAAGAAGAGAATATGTGAAGAGTTTTAACTATAAACAGCCTCTTCTCACAAATCATTTTATTTATATTTAAATTTTAAGAGAAAAAACATTGCCACTTGTTCATATGCATGTTACTCTAAGCTACAAATGTTTAAAACCTTATATTATATATTTTCTTATGTTTTAATATTTATGTTTATACTAACTATGTTTTATATTTTTATATATACAAACTCATATTTATTTCGTGTATATTTTAAAGAAAGTATATTAACCTTTTATTAAATCCTATTTTAAACTTAACTATAATACTTTTAATGAATAAATATATATAGATACTATTTTTAGTGTTTGAAAATATAGAATTTTAACTTTAAATGGCTTTTGAAAATTATTATTATATGTTGAATTCAAACCCATGCTTCCAATCATAATATATATATATATATATATACATATACACACACACACATATATACATATATATATACACATATATATATACAAATAGATATATATATAGTTATATATATATATTACAATTAGAAATATCTTATGTGAATTTTTGATATATAAATATATATCTACACTTTTACAATTTCCATATATTCTACTTCTCATTGCATATATATATATATACATACACTTATATACTTGTATATGTTTACACTTATAATTTCATCATTATAAAGTTTGCATATATCTATTTGTATATTTATTAATTTACTATAAGATTTATCATTGCCAGATATTTATAATTCAACATTTATTATAGTTTCAAATCCACTCATATACATCCAGATATTTTTAGTTATCAGAATTTTATTTGATCAACTATAAATCAGCATTTTTAATAAATTAAATCCTGTTAATTATCCAATTATTAAGTGTTCAAAAATCTAGGTTATCACATATAGTGTCCCGTGTAACCAAAGAAGTGAAGGAATCAAGTACAATCAACTTCGAAAGCCATCAATGAGTGTCGAAGTGACCCATAGCACATTTCATTGATGCTAAGTTCTATCAGCACCACTACTCACCTATTATAATCAAACAAGCTCATCGTCGATAACCATGAAAGGTATCAACGTTACACTAAAGCAGTACTACATTTCACGGCTCTTCGAAGATATTTCTCTACGATGACGTCAAGGATCATCAATGCATCTCAACTTTCATATAACACACCTCATTGACATTCAGAAGAACACCAACTATTCATGAATGCGGTGTTGATGACTAACATCGTTGACATCCACAAAGGCTATCAACGTTGCCAATCATCAATTATATACTTCATTAACATCGTGCTTTTTTTCTATAACATTCAATTAAAGTTGCTTCTTCTCTAATGTCGACTTTGCCCCAAGCTGCCGCACTCTAATGATGAATCTCATGTAATGTTGTATTAATTGGAGCCGCACTTCAATAATACTTAGGGGATGTCACTACATGATGATCTCCAAAATCAAGCATGTTAACACCAAGAGTACCACAACCAAGAGCGTCAAAGACAATTACCAGGCCGCATTTCTTCCTCTATAAATATGGACCTAGGGGTGCCACTTTGAGGACGAATTTCATTCTATTCCCACTTCTTATATTTTCGACTTTGTAAACCCTAAATGACATTCGGGATTTTTTTTGATTGTAATACTTGAACTTTGTACACATAAGGATTTAGATATTGAACAATTGCATAGCCTATTGACTCAATTTGAACTTATGACTTGCATATTAATTTAACTTTGAATATAGACTTGCATATTGACGTGCATACTGACATGAATATCCACATGCATATTGACTTGCACCTTAACTTGTCTATTGACTTAAATTATCTATGATGCTTTACATGGCTTTGATGACTCAACTAAGAATTGATATGGATGCATACTTCACCTTGATGAACTCGATTAGCTTTGACAAAGCCTCTACTTGATTGAATCTACTTTCTACACACTTTTGGGGTTAACGAATTTATTCGTTAACACCTACTTTACGAGGAAACTAGAAACCTCCAAGTTATCAATGATCCCTTTGCATGAGTCTCCATAATGGAACTCAATCATTATTCCATCCCATTTATCTTCAGTAGAATACAATTGCAAATCCTACTCATAAGCCCTCATCATTGAACTTGTTCTTGTGGATCACTGTCATGACTCACACCGTTAAGACATCATCTTCAGAACGCCTCTAGACACCCATTATACGATGTAGAGCCACTGTATCAAAGTTCCAAAGTCATTGTCATGGTGTCAAAGCGCTATGCCATTGCTTCGATGGATGCCAAATGAAATCGAAGATCATCCCTAGTCGTTTGGAGTCATTTAATTCACCTTACATCACCAACTAGACCCTTGGAAAAAGTCCTGAAGAAATCTCAAAATTTTGCCTCGCCACGACCAAAATTCCAAAATCAATATTTCTGTCTACGTATTCCACAGGTTGAGCTCTAAGCAACCCTTGAAAAAGCTTAGAGCAACCTGCCACCTGACTCTAAGCACCGCAAAAACCACCGAACCTAATTTCTTGCCCGGGTGCCAACCTGAAGTAAACACCCAAAATTTCCGAGCACAACACCAAGCGCCCACCAAACCATATTTCTTGATCGGCCACCGAACCCAGTTTCTTGCCTTGGTACCGACCCGAAGAAACTACTCAAATCCTTGAGCATGACATTAAGAAACCACTGGACCACTTTTCTTTCCTGGCCACGGAACAACAGCACTATCAGACAACATTTGTTGTTTGGTTTTTCCCAACAACAACCCAAAGCAAGGCCCGAGCGGACCTCCCATCGGCCCCAAGCATGACTCCAGGCACTACCTGGCAGAAATGTTGTAGTAGGTCAAATTTCAAATTTCATGCTGATTTCATTGTTATGCTCCATTCTTCGACTTGCATGCATTCTCCACAAATCGATGAAACTCTACAATATCCTATAGTGCATCCATCAAAGTCTGATTTCATGGTCCCTACAACTGATTCAATCCGATGAGCATTTTCAATCATTCAAGCATACAGAAAATCACTACATATGCATCAAACAACATTAAATCATGCAAATCACGCAACCAATCATAGAAATCATTGTACCATGTATCTACAATATAGCCTGACATATATCAAGGTGACCACACATCTAAATAACTTCTTTAGAACACTAAAAATTCATTTATTCATGTTTTTACTATAGGCAGTGTTTTAAAACGCATTAAACCTTAATTTTGACTATAAAAATGAATCCAAAACATGTTAAAATATATAGATAAATATATAATAAGGTGAGAGATGATAAATCACACATCAAACATTCCAAAATCCAAGTTTTACATGCAAATCGAGGTAAATTCGAAAATGAACAGCAAAGGCCAAATTTTTCTTCTTAAAAAAATGTAGATTTAAATATCTCTAATTAATCTCCTTGCTAATCTACTCTTAATTTATGATTTAGACTTGATGTAGAGGAGAAAAGAGAAAGTTTTGGTGTTAATAATGGATTAATGGAGACTTAGATCTAATTGGGAGATGGTAGAAATGATTTGGGGATGTTTTCTCAGCCAATAAAACCCCTAACCCGAAATGGGTTATTAGGCATCTCCCCAATCTCACTGATTACCCACTAAGCTGCTCCAAAACTATCAAAATTCAAACAACCGTATCTTCTGGCCAAGAAGTCCAAATCGCTATTATGACTACTCTATGGAAAGGGAAATTATCATATCTTTCCAATGAATGTGGTCTCGGACGCTAAAGCGGCTTCTACTAAAAGTTATAACCGTTATAGGTTTTCATGGGTAAAATCATCCGATAAAATTTCTCAAGGTCAAAAATGTCACTCTCTACATCTCCCAAGGTTATAGTGTCATATGACCTAATACAAATTTATAAATAGTATTTTGCGACCCTTCGATACTTCAAATATGGGTCGTTACATGATTACCGTATTTCGTATGCCGTCTGGATTTGATGAGTGGTTGGTTATGTCGTTTGGGCTACCGACATACTTTGTTGATCTCATGTACTCTGTCTTCAGGAATCAGTTGAACATGGTTGAGCTTGTGTTCATTGATGATATTCTTGTTTCCTCACGGATGGAAGAGGAACTCAAGACACATTTGAGAATTGTTCTAGAGGTATTAAGGAAACACCAACTAAAAGTGAAGTTTTTGAAGTGTCACTTCTGGAGGAGGGAAGCTCGAATTCTTGGGTCTGGTTGTTTCTGAGCAGAGCATTGTTGCAGATCCTGCGAAAGTTACTATGGTCCAGGATTGGGAATGACCCAAGAATGCTATAGATGCGATTAGTTTCCTCGAATTAGTGGGATACCATAGATGGTTCATAATGCACTTCTCTAAGGTAGCAACATCGTTAACCAATTTGACAAAGAATCATTAGACTTTTGATTAGGACGCGAAGTGCAAGCACACGTTCGTTGGTCTGAAAGAGAGGTTGACTAGTGTTTAAGTTTTAGTAATTCTGAGTAAGAATGAGAAGTTAATGGTATACATAGATGCTTTTGGTACTAGATTGGGTGAGGTATGGATGTAGAGAGGTATGGTTGTCACATTAACTAGTCGACAACTAAAATAGCATAAGAAGAAATACTCCACCCTAGATTTGGAGTTGGCTATAATGGTATTCTTACTAAGGATTTAAAGGCATTATCTATTGGGAGAGATGTTTGAGTTGTTTACCAATCATAAATCATTAAAGTACCTATTCTTGTAGATGGATCATAATCTTCATATGCAATAGTAGTTAGAGTTTCTAGCCTCTAACAACTTTGACATTTCCTATACGCCTAGTAAAGGATATGCAACATTGATGCTTTAAGTAGAAGATATGCCAATTTGGGAACGATGCTCCTAGAGTGTACATAGCTTGACTATATTACTGGTTATGACTTCATACCTTGGTGTGAGCTAGAGCCATATGTGTTGGCTAGTTTGAATATTAGACCGACTTTGATTTAGCAAATTGGTACTAGTTAGAGGTGTGACACTAAATTAGCAAAGATTGTTTCTAGGATTGAAGAAGGAGTAGAGTCTGAGGATATGAAGCATTATGGACTCAACCGTGATAGTTGGCTATGTAAAGATGGGAGATTTTCTGTACCTAATGTCGATTAGTTGAGGGATGGGGTGCTACAAGAGTATCATAATTTGAGATTGACTATACTTAGGGGTGAGCGTTCAGTCGGTTTGGTTGGTTTTGAGATAAAAAATATCAAACCGAACTAAAACCGAAAAAAATCAGAACCAAACCGAACCGAACCAAATTAATTTCGGTTAATTTGGTCGGTAACCGATTTAACCGAACTAGAAAGGTAAGTAAAATAAATTACCATAGATTATTATTTAAATGATCGGTTTACTTAAAGGAAAACAAAAATTTATGTTTAGAGAAACTATTTCGAGTACTTTTTTAAGTTTATAAGAAAATTAACATATTTTCAATAGATAAATTTGGTTTTTATTACTAAACAAATTATTAATAGTATTACAATGCTATGAATTTGGATAATATAATAAAATTTCGGTTAATTCGGTTAAACCGATAACCAAAGTAAAATTATTTTACAAACCAATTCAAACCGATAGAATTTCATAACCGAACCGAACCGACCGAAATGAACCGGTTTGGTCGGTTAATTCGGTTCGAACCGAATATTGCTCACCCCTAACTATACTCCCGAAGCAATAAAATGTACAAAGATATGAAGTAGATTTTTTATTGGGAATGGATGAAAATGGATGTCGGGGCATTCATCTCAAAGTGTATGAATTGTTTGCTAGTGACGGCTGGACAAAAGAAGCTAATTGGTTTGCTACAACCGCTTAAGTTTCCTAAGTGGAAGTGGGAATAAATATTGATGGATTTCATTGATTGATTGTTAAGGACTATATGTGAAACACCCCACACCCCTTAGTATTTCCAAAAAGGGCACACCAAAGGATGTGGTGCGTTATAGGTATAGCTAAAGCATCACGGAGACTAAGATTCTCAAGACAAATAAGTAAAAGCAGCGGAAAATATTTGAATAATAACTTATCATTCAGAATTAAACTTCAAAATAAGTCATAAAAATCATGTCTCAAAAACTCAAAATCTCTCATGTCTTATGAAAATACATCTCAGTCTCACATAATCAGAGTAAAAGTAACAACAATAATAATCTCTCTCACAAGTGCCAATCCATCATAAGCCAAATGAAAAAGATGAAAAAGCAGAAGAATGCATATGAAATGAGGAAACTTTGGAAATGAATCTCCAAGCAACCTGAATTAACTATCCTCAACTCTACTGGTCAATTGGGGGAAAAGGAAAGATAGAGGAGTGGGTCAGACAATAAGTCTAGTGAGTGAAAGTAATTACTAGCATTTCTAAGCAAGATAAAGATAATAGACTAAGCAATAGTTCTAGCATGAAAGGAAGATACAGAAAAGATAAAACTTGCATAAAATATTGTTTCTGATTCTGTTTGACTGTTTTCTTTGATTGTTTGCTTTGATTGCACTTGTCTTAAACTACTGTGATTAGGCTGAAATCCTAATCCTATCTCAACTACTAACTTGATTAGGCTGAAATCCTAATCCTACCCATTGATCGGCCTTTCCTATCTCTGTTGTGCCACTATGAACCAATCCTATTGGTCACAACAAAAGACACTTCTTAGCACTTAGGACGTAATAGTGAATTATTTACCCTAATCGATGCCACACACTCGGTCATCGTCGATACACACTTACTGTCGCCCCCTATTTGACCCTTTATTTACCCTAATCAGCATAAGCGTGCCCAGCCTCACCTACGTGTGAGACCATCAATCCTCGACCTGAAAGGGAATGCTGTCGGTACTGGTCCTAACAAACAAATCTCTAGCTTTGAGCCCCTTGCCCAAATCCCCAGATTTGAGCCTCTATCTATTGGCCACTTATCTGCCCTAATCAGCATAAGCGTGTCTCAGCCTCACCTACATGTGAAACCATTAGTCCTAGACCTGAAAGGGAATGCTGACAGTACGGGCCCTACTTCTATATTTTCTTATTAACTTAATCCAAGATCTAAGTTTTAAAATAAGCCTCTTCTGTTATCTCTTCTTTCTAATTATAACCTACGTGTTATAATTGTTCTTGCAATTGTTACTTTTCTATTTTCACTTTTTAGTTATAACCACTTGTTATAATTATGCTTGCAAATATCTTAAATTTGCCTATTTCAGTCCATCTCTATTTTTATTTCAGTTTTTCTCATTTTACATCTGATTTTTGTAAATTTAGTGTTTTTCTATTTTAATCCATATTTGCGAATTCTTCTCTTTTTAATATTTTATTCGCGTCAAAAAGGATTAAATCTCTATAAAAAGAAACTAACATTTACAGGCTAAATTCCAACTTAAAACAGATGTAAATAACTGAATAAAATAGCTCGATAAAAATAGACTGGAAAGAACTTCTGAAATTTACTTATAAATTGACTGTAAATAAACTTACATAAAAACTGTCTCAAAATTGTAGAAAAACTACAACTATTGAGAACCCTATTATTTTAAATTGCTTACAAATCTAAAATAATTACAAAACACTCACCTGTGGTCCTTAGCTCTAATCCTTGGCCTTCCTGGATCCGCTTTGTGGCGTATAATATTTTTATCAAAAAGATTTCCTCCCTAGAAAAATTTTCTATTTAGGGTTCAGCCTCAGGCAATGAACCCAATTGGGAGAAAATCTAAATGAGAAAAATAACTAGACCTAGGAATATATTTATAGTGTGGCTTAGGGATCTCAGGCCGTCGGATTTGAAGATTAAATTTGGTGCAACCACGTCATAGACTCACTAGGAACCATCGGATGCAGCTACGAACGCACAGGATTAACCAAAAATCAAATTTTAAGGTGTTCGGCTCGTACTTGGACGTTTTTACGTCCAGGAAGTTTTGCAGGTCGACCTATGATCTTTGGGGGTCAACCTGTAGGTCGACCTGACCATAGCATGGGTCGACCCATGCTCTTGTATTTTTTTTCGTTTTTGTTTATTTAATTCTGATTTCTTGTTTCTCTCATAACTTCTCCATACTGACTCGAATTTCGACAAGTTATATATAGAAATTGACCATAAAATCGCCACGGACCCAATGGTGCAACTCCCGTAGCTCGATTTTGAAAATTTCACAAACTTATTTTATTGTTTAATTAATTCGTTAATTGATTATTATAGCTTAAATTTTGGGCTGTTGCATTCTCCCCTCCTTAAAGGATTTCGTCCTTGAAATCTCCAAGGACAGAAGAATGAAATAAATATTTTCATCCAAATTCTATAACCACATATTCAACCATCATCCATTACATCCATTGTCCTTAAGCTTTCCAATGCAATTTATGATATATGCAATAGTGTAGTGTCAATGTCCCTAACTAATGCAAAAGATTAGGCGGTCTACTGATTCAGTCGACCTCCTTTTTATGCACTCATGTCCGTGCCATTTATCAAAATGAATGCAAATTCCCTAATGACAACTGATAGTTCTATATGCGTGTTACAATCATCATCCAAATGCAACAATCATATGATAATCACCTATTCATAGCAACCGTGAAATAAAAATGCAAGTGCACACACATCCATATGCATATGCTTTAGTGACCTAGTTAGGCTGATCTCTAAGAGATAATAGTGCTTAGTGTGTGTATATGCGTCTTAGCATCCACTAGCAAACACTTGCAACCACTTGCGTCCAACATACAAAACATGTTCTTGTAACATGTTTACATTCAGTCCTACCATCCATAGGTCAAATCCTAAGATCTACCCTCCCAAAGGATACTAAAGGAAAGAACCTATTCAAAGCTATAGATGGAAATAGGAAATTCAAGACGTACCATCGAATAGATACGGTTAAGAGATACGTATTTTCTCCTCAGCCTCCCACGTAGCGTCCTCAATACTATTGTTAACCCGCCTTTTGGCAAGGCCGCGGACAGACGGATTTAACTTAAACAACTTCACAACTATCGAGACTAAAGTATGATGGATTCGGTTTAAAATGATGAAGTTCACTTGAATATGTCGTTGGGAAAAGGAGTGAAGAAATTACATGGCTCGGCCTAGGCAGTTTGGCAGATGTCGCTCGGCATTGGGATGGTTCGGCGTTGGAGGCTGCTCGGCATAGAGAGATCGTCGTTCGACATAGAGGGATCGTTCGGCATTCCAGGAGCACTCGGCATTCAGTAGCGCTCGGCATCCAGGAGCGCTCGGCATTTAGAGGCGCTCGGCATTAGAGATCGTTCGGCATGATGGGCGCTCGGCATTAGAATCTGTTCGGCATCAGACATGGTTCGGCATGACGGAGGTTCGGCATTAAGTATCGTTCGGCATTGGATGGAGCACTCGGCATAAATCTCGTTCGGCATTGGATGGATCGTTCGGCATTAGGGAGCGTTCGACATTGGATGGGTCGTTCGGCATACCTCACCTCGTTCGACATACCTCACCTCGCTCGGCATTGCACCTCGCACCTCCATACCCCGGTACCTCGCACCTCGATACCTCGGTACCGCGCACCTCCATACCTCGGTACCTCGCACCTCCCAACGTTCGGCATGAGGAGATCGTTCGGCATTCACACCTTGTTCGGCATTCAGCGTTCGGCATATGGAGACCACTCCATTTGGGCTGAGGTACTCGGCTGCCAGGCCCACCAGGGAAGTCCAACCCATCTTTGTCTATAAATAGAGAGGCAGGGGCACAGTAAAAGAGGATCTTCTTTCTGCTCTCTTACTTTCTCTTTTTTAAGGCTAAGGCAACTCTACCATTTTGTAACTGTAATCGATTATTACAGCAATAAAAAGCAAACTTCTGGAGTGGACGTAGGCCGGAGTTAGCCGAACCACTATAAAATCTGTTGTTCTTTACTGCTTTCATTTCAGTTTTAACTGTTCTTCACATTATTACTCTCTACATACATTCTACCTCTGAGCTGTGACTAGTATTTGGTGCTTTCATCTGGATTTGGGGGTTAGTGACCAATTTTGGCGCTAACACTTTGGTGCTTTTACTGAGAAATTGAAACACTCAGGAATTTTGGAGTTAGGAACTTGGATCTTAGAGAGCAATGGCAAGACCACCATCAAGGAAGCAAGCAGTGGAAAGGAGCAATCAGGAAGGAAGTCAAGCGGCATCTTCTGGAGCTGGAGAGGGTCATGCATCCATCTACATAACTCGGGACGAGATGCAAGTGATGATGAATTCTATGCAAGAGCAGATGATGAAACGGCAAGAGGAGATGATGCAGGCTCTTCTTAGGCAATTTGGACAACCAGGAACTGCAGGTGCTCAAGATCGTGGAGCTGGACCAGAGGAACTCAACCAACGGACAGATGGAGTGAATCAGTAGGGGGCAGCTCCCAATCAACAAACAGTTAACAATCTAGATGGACATAGACTCGGGGGCACACCACCAGGTGATGCTGGACCAGTTCATGGAGGGATACCGGATAATGCTACGTGGCCTGACATCGATAGGAATACAGGAGTACGTGATGAAGAATATGTGCCAGAATTTCCTCGGGGACTTGGGGGGCAGTCTGGATTAGTTGGAAACACTAGATTGGCTGACATTATCAGACGGACTATTCGCGGAGGTCTGACAAACAGGGATTCAGAGGGAGTTAACAAAAGTCCGTTTACCCGGAACATTAGGACAGCTAGGAATCCGTCCGATTTCAAACTACCCACTCTGGAAGTATACAATGGGAAGACGGATCCCACCGACCACTTGATGAGGTACACTAGGCATATGGAAGTGCTGGGGGCAACGGAGGAGGTTATGGCCCGATGTTTCCCCCTGTACTTGACTGAAATTGCTGCTATGTGGTTTAGACAGCTGGAGGATGGATCCATTGGAACATGGACAGAACTGGTGGACAAGTTCTTAAGTCAGTTTCGAGTTCACATAAAAAGGCCAAAGAACGTGATGACGCTAACGTCAGTCAAACAGGGGGCAGATGAATCGCTCAGGACATTCTTAACTCGATTTAATGCAGCAGTTGCCTCGGTGGATCGGCCAGATCCATCAATGGTTCTGATGGCTGCGGTATCAGGAGTCAGAGATAATTCGGATTTCAAAGTATCGTTGATATGGGACCCACCGTTGGATCTTGGGGAATTCTTTCATGAAGCTGAAAGATTTCTTCGACAAGAAGATGCATGTTTGGACATGAGGCCAAAGGAAGTAAACACGACTAAGGATGGAGGACTACCCGGTAAAAGCTCGGGTGGGGGCGAGGATAAAGGTAAAAGGAAGCGCTGGGGAGAACCAAAGTTCTCCACTTACACAGGATTGAATGCAACGTTGGAACGGATTTTCTTAGATACTCGAGATCGCCTTTCTTATCGAAGGCCAGCAAGGAGGGAACCCTCAGAACGAGAAAGGGTGTCAGGAAGGCACTGTCTTTTTCATGACCTGGACGGGCATGACACTAACAGCTGCCGGCATCTAAAGGATATAATCGAGGAGCATATAAGGAATGGTCAGTTGCGACAGTATGTCGGAACTCGGAATGCGGCGGTGGAACAGGAGCAGCCACCGCCTACCTTGAACGACGAGGACATGAGGCCCAGGAATGGTGGCCGATTGGTCATCAACTAATTTTAATGGTTTGGAATAAGTAACAAACTCCGGGCAAACGGTTAAATCACTTACTCATGTATGGGGTCGGAGATAACCCTCAAGCATGCTCTGAGATGATGGCTTACCGAGACGCCCGGGTTTGCGAAATCTATTTTTTCCTTTGACTTGGACATTTGCTTTTTCTGGTTTGGTTTTGGAGTTTGGTTTGAACTCCCTGTTTTGCTCGTTTTCTGGTTTGGATGTTTGTTTTTTGGTATGGATTTTCGATATGGGTTTCTAGTTTTCTATTTTGGATTTGGATTTCGGATCGGATTTTGATTGGATTTTCTCTGGATTTTGGCTAAAAGGTCGTCGAGTATGGACTATGCTCGGCAAGGGTCCGAAGAGACCAGGATTCGGCCTAGGACTTAGGCCATATATTATCGGTTACTATTTTAGGTCGTCGAGTATGGACTATGCTCGGCAAGGGTCCGGAGTGACCAGGATTCGGCTTATGACTTAAGCCACGGCATTATTCGACGTTCAGGGACACTGAACCATGAACACCATGGAATTACTTAACGTAGGTCGTCAAGTGTGGATTGCGCTTGGCAAGAACCCGGAGAGGTTACGGATTTGGATATTGGCTATGAATAGCTAAGGATTCGGACAAGGACCCGGAGCGGTCCCGGATTTGCATATCGACCCGGAGAGGTCACGGATATGGTTAGAGGTTATTGGATATGGATGGATTGGAACTCGGTAGTCGGGTTCGGATGGATGTGGAATTGGATAAGGACTTGGTTACTGGATAAGAATCAGACATCGACTCGGAACAGTCGTGGAAATGGATCAGGATATGGCCGTGGCACTCGGATAAGATGGCTTGGTAATGGATTGGATTATGAATCGGAAAGTATGGATGTGGATAACATACATACTTGGGATATTGGACTTGAGGCTATTCAAAACACACCTTTCACAGCAAGGCATGTTTTGGAGGGCAAGTGTTAACCCGCCTTTTGGCAAGGCCGCGGACAGACGGATTTAACTTAAACAACTTCACAACTATCGAGACTAAAGTATGATGGATTCGGTTTAAAACGATGAACTTCACTTGAATATGTCGTTGGGAAAAGGAGTGAAGAAATTACATGGCTCGACCTAGGCAGTTTGGCAGATGTCGCTCGACATTGGGATGGTTCGGCGTTGGAGGCTGCTCGGCATAGAGAGATCGTCGTTCGACATAGAGGGATCGTTCGGCATTCCAGGAGCACTCGGCATTCAGTAGCGCTCGGCATCCAGGAGCGCTCGGCATTTAGAGGCGCTCGGCATTAGAGATCGTTCGGCATGATGGGCGCTCGGCATTAGAATCTGTTCGGCATCAGACATGGTTCGGCATGACGGAGGTTCGGCATTAAGTATCGTTCGGCATTGGATGGAGCACTCGGCATAAATCTCGTTCGGCATTGGATGGATCGTTCGGCATTAGGGAGCGTTCGACATTGGATGGGTCGTTCGGCATACCTCACCTCGTTCGACATACCTCACCTCGCTCGGCATTGCACCTCGCACCTCCATACCCCGGTACCTCGCACCTCGATACCTCGGTACCGTGCACCTCCATACCTCGGTACCTCGCACCTCCCAACGTTCGGCATGAGAAGATCGTTCGGCATGAGGAGATCATTCGGCATTCACACCTTGTTCGGCATTCAGCGTTCGGCATATGGAGACCACTCCATTTGGGCTGAGGTACTCGGCTGCCAGGCCCACCAGGGAAGTCCAACCCATCTTTGTCTATAAATAGAGAGGCAGGGGCACAGTAAAAGAGGATCTTCTTTCTGCTCTCTTACTTTCTCTTTTTTAAGGCTAAGGCAACTCTACCATTTTGTAACTGTAATCGATTATTACAGCAATAAAAAGAAAACTTCTGGAGTGGACGTAGGCCGGAGTTAGCCGAACCACTATAAAATCTGTTGTTCTTTACTGCTTTCATTTCAGTTTTAACTGTTCTTCACATTATTACTCTCTACATACATTCTACCTCTGAGCTGTGACTGGTATTTGGTGCTTTCATCTGGATTTGGGGGTTAGTGACCAATTTTGGCGCTAACAACTATCTCCCCATTGCACCTTAACTAAAGGGACTTCCTTATTCCTAAGCTTCTTGATATCATGCCCAACGATCTTGGTAGGAATGCGATGAACCAATGCTTCTCTCTCCATTTCAACTTCCTCAAGTATGCTAGGTTCCAGTACCTATGTTGAATCATGTAAGCACTTTCTCAAGTGTGAAACACGAAAAACATCATGAACTCCTGCGAGCCTCTCTAGTAGCTTTATCCGATACGTCATCTTCCCTACCCTTTCCGCAATGGGGAACGGTCCTTCGAATCTGGAAGCAAGTTTCCCACTTGATCCAAACCTCACTACCTTTCTTAGCGGAGACACCTTAATAAAAACCAAATCTCCTACCTCAAACTCAATATCCCTTCTCCGCTTATCTGCATAGGATTTCTGTCTATCTTGGGCTGTCTTCATTCTTCTTCTAATCAAATCAATCTTTTCCGAAGTCTCTCTAATCATGTCGGGACCAAGTAGCAATATTTCAGTAGACTTTAACCAACATGAAGGCGACTTGCAAGGTCTTCCATAAAGGGTTCAAAAGGAGCCATCCCAATGCTAACCTAAAAACTATTGTTGTATGCAAATTCCACTAAAGGAAGGTGCTCCTCCTCTTACTCTTTACCAGAATGAAGTGGGCGCTCTTAGTCAAATGATCTACAATCATCCAAATACAGGTATTTCCCTTCCTAGATCGGGGTAAACCATCTATGAAGTCTATCAAAACACTATCCCACTTCCATTCGGGTACATCCTATGGTTGAAGCAATCCGCCAGGCCTCTGCTGCTCCGCCTTAACTCTTTGGAATACAAGACACTTAGCCACAAACTCTGCTTCATCCTTCTTAATGCCACTCCAATAAAACACTCTCTTCATGTCCTTATACATCTTATCACCGCTCGGATGAATAGTCATCCGAGAATGGTGTGCCTCTACTAGAACCGCTCTCATCAAATCACCAGTGCGTGGGACACAAAGTCTTCCATCTCTCCTTAGCCACCCTTTACTATCGATGGAATAGCATTGGAGATGTCCAGAGACTTCTCCTCTGCTAATCCTATCCAGAATATCCACAAGCTCTGAATCTTCTCGCTACCTTGAGCCATTCTGATCTATGAGGGTAGGCTTAACCTCAAATGCTGAAATCTTAGGAAAATCTCTGATAAACTTCCTATAATAACCAGCCAAACCTAGGAAGCTTCTAACTTCGGTAGCGTTCTTGGGGGCTTTCCAATCCTGTACCGCCACTAACTTAGCAGGATCCACAGCTAAATCCTCTCTTGAGACTACATGCCCCATGAAACGCACCTCCTCACGCCAAAAGTGACACTTCAAGAATTTTGCTTTCAACTGATGAACACGAAGTGTGCGAAGAACCTCCTCAAGATGAATAGCATGCTCTTCCATACTCTTGGAAAACACCAGAATGTCGTCCACAAACACTACAACGAACTTATTTAGGACATCTCGAAAAACACGGCTCATCAGATCTACGAAATAGGCTGGGACATTGGTCAACCCAAACGGCATAACCAACCACTCAAAGAATCCATCGTGTGTCCTAAATGCTGTCTTATCGATGCTATCGTCAACGACCCTAAGCTAATGAAATCCAGTGGCTAAGTCAAGTTGAGAAAATACTGAAGAGCCAACCAACTGATTGAAAAGATCGTCTATCCTAGGAAGTGGGTAACGGTTCTTCTTCGTGAGCTTATTCAACTCTCTATAGTCTACGCAAAGTCGAAGGGAACCATCCGCCTTTGTAGCGAAGACGATTGGCGTCCCCCACTCAGATATGCTCCATCTGATGAAGCCTTTCTCTAGTAACTCATTGATATGTTTACTTAACTCCTTCCTCTCCCTAGGAGCCATATGTCTCATGGGCAATGCCACTGGCTTAGCATTGTCATTCAGATAGATCCTAAAGTCTATCTCTCTCTCTTAGGGGGTAGCTCCCTAACCTCCTCAAAAACATTTGGGAAATCTCTAACAACTGGAACTGAAACTAACTCTCCAAGTGATGAATCAAGAGAATAAAGGAAGCTCAACATGACTGACTCCTGTAGGTTGCAAGAAACCTCGAGAGTCCATCCGCTACATGTCTCTAGCCTAATGATTCTCCTCTCGCAGTCCAATATCGCACCATAAGTGGATAACCAGTCCATCCCCAAAATCATCCCATATCCCAAAAATCCTAGTACATAAGCATCACAATCAAACTCTACGCCTAGTATAAAAATTTTCAAACCCCTACAAATCATGGATAAATGTACCGATCCTCCTATGGGGTTTGAAACAACTATAGGGTCTACAACTAGAGAAATATCTAAGTGAAAACAATCAACCAAGGAACTAGAAATGAAAGAATGTGATGTTCCGAAGTCAAAAGGAGTTCGAATAGGAAAATCCAAAATAGAGATCAAACCTTCTACATAGACTTTCCTACCTCGATCCGGTCCACTACTAGAAGGTGATGCATCCAAAGCCTGTACTTTCACCGTAGGTGCGCTTGCTCTATGCCCCGTCTTTTGAGGACAAGCTCTACTAAGGTGTTCAGGCTGCCCTTGTAACACCTCCCCTTCATCGTGTCCTTCCTACAGTCCTTTGTGAAATGCCCAACCAATCCACAATTATGACATTTCTCGTCATCCTTGATCTGTCCCTTCTGAGATCCTCCTCCTTTCTTTTTGTCCTTATCCTTCTTATTCTTCCACCACTGCTTCTTAGAGTTTTCTGATTTAGGAACCTCCTTAACCTCTTCTTCCTTAGCAACATCTGATATGAGAGTCATTTCCACAAGTGGTTCATACGTCACTCCCATAGGTACATGTGTCAATGCCAACCCTTGGAGGGGCTGGTTCAAACCCTAAGCAAACTTGGTGGCCTTCTTATGTGGCGTATTAACAAGCTCCATCCCGAACTGCGATAACTCATTAAACTGATTTATATACTCTTTCACCGAAAGACTCCCCTGCTTCAGACTAATGAACTTCTCCAATTGCATGCTTTCCTTAACTTGCGCCAAGAACTTTCTCTCAAACCTTTCCTGAAATCAAAACCAACCAATGTCTCTACCCTACATTTCTACAATCTCCCACCAGTAAGAAGCCTCTCCCTTCTGCTACCAAGATGCAAGTTGAACTCTCTGTCGGTCCTCCAATCCTAACAGCCCAAATATCCACTCTGTATTCCTCAACCAAGCTCATGCCTCTACAAAATCTTCTATGCCAGAAAACGTCTTGCCTCCTAGATTAGTGAAGTCCTTGCATATCTTAGAAAAATTGGCTGCTGCAGGTGGATTAACGGAACCTCCACCCGTCGGTGCTGCATTGAGCGCTTGCCCTTGCACCTCTGGTGCCGTAGCTTGGAGTTATCTACGGAACCAGCCAGGGATTTGGACATCCTTTGGAAGATTTGGGGCATCCGCCATTCTATGCAAAGAAAAGAAATTTAGGCTCGAAAGAATCGAAAGAAGATTGAACTGGACTTTGAGGGGATTTTTATAAAAACTCTCTGGTACTTGAAAACTATTTATATAATAAGAGTTTCTTTCTAAAAAATACTTTTAGTTTGAAGATATGTTACCTTTTAAAAATGCTTTACTTTAAAACAAGTTTTAGGAATCATGTAACCGTAGGCTCTAATACCAAATGAAACACCCCACACCCCTTAGTATTCCCGAAAAGGGCACACAAAAGGATGTGGTGCGTTATAGGTATAGCTAAAGCATCATAGAGACAAAGATTCACAAGACAAATAAGTAAAAGCAGCGGAAATTTTTAAATAATAACTTATCATTCAGAATTAAACTTCAAAAAAGTCATAAAAACATAACATGTCTCAAAAACTCAAAATCTCTCATGTCTTATGAAAATACATCTGAGTCTCACATAATCAGAGTATAAGTAACAATAATAATAGTCCCTCTCACAAGTGCAAATCCATCATAAGCCAAAAGAAAAAGATGAAAAGGCAAAGAATATATCTGAAATGAGGAAACTCCGAAAATGAATCTCCAAGCAACCTTAATCACCTATCCTCAACTCTGCTGGCCTATTGGGGGAAAAGGAAAGATAGAGGAGTGGGTCAGACAATAAGTCTGGTGAGTGAAAGTAATTACTAGCATTTCTAAGCAAGATAAAGATAATAGACTAAGCAATAGTTCTAGCATGAAAAGAAGATACAGAAAAGATAAAACTTGCATAAAATATTGTTTATGATTCTGTTTGACTATTTGCTTTGATTGCACTTGTCTTAAACTACTACGATTAGGCTGAAATCGTAATCCTATCTCAACTGCTAACTTGATTAGGCTGAAATCCTAATCTTACCCATTGATCGGCCTTTCCTATCTCTGTTGTGCCACTGTGAACCAATCCTATTGGTCATAGCAAAAGACATCTCTTAGCGCTTAGGACGCAGTAGCGAATTATTTACCATAATCGATGCCATACGCTCGGTCATCGCCGGTACACACTTACTGTCGCCCCCTATTTGACCCTTTATTTACTCTAATCAGCATAAGCGTGCCCAGCCTCAACTACGTGTGAGACCATCAGTCCTCGACCTAAAAGGGAATGCTGTCGGTACTGGTCCTAACATACAAATCTTCTAGCTTTGCGCCCCTTGCCCAAATCCCCAAATTTGAGCCTCTATCTATTGGCCACTTATTTACCCTAATCATCATAAGCGTGTCCCAACCTCACCTACGTGTGAAACCATCAGTCCTAGACCTGAAAGGAAATGCTGTCGGTACGGGCTCTACTTCTATATTTGCTTATTAACTTAGTCCAAGATCTAAGTTATAAAATAAGCCTCTTCTGTTATCTCTTCTTTCTAATTATAACCTACATGATATAATTATTCTTGCAACTGTTACTCTTCTATTTTCTCTTTTTAGTTATAACCACTTGTTATAATTATGCTTGCAAATATCTTAAATTTGCCTATTTCAGTCCATCTCTATTTTTATTTCAGTTTTTCTTATTTTACATCTGATTAATTTCTGTAAATTTAGTGTTTTTCTATTTTAATCCATATTTGCGAATTCTTCTCTTTTTAATATTTTATTTGCGTCAAAAAGGATTAAATCTCTATAAAAAGAAACTAACATTTACAGGCTAAATTCCAACTTAAAACAGATGTAAATAACTGTAAATAACTGAATAAAATAGCTGAATAAAAATAGACTGAAAAGAACTTCTGAAATTTACTTAAAAACTGACTGTAAACAAACTTACATAAAAACTGTATCAAAATTGTAGAAAAACTACAACTATTGAGAACTCTATTATTTTAAATTGGTTACAAATCTAAAATAATTACAAAACACTCACCTGTGGTCCTTAGCTCTAATTATTGGCCTTCCTGGATCCGCTTCGAGGCCATAGAATATTTTTATCAAAAAGATTTCCTCCCTAGAAATTTTTTCTATTTAGGGTTCAGCCTCAGGCAATGAACCCAATTGGGAGAAAATTTGAGTGAGAAAAATAGCTAGGCCTAGGGTTTTATTTATAGTGTGGCTTAGGGATCTCAGGCCATCGGATTTAAACATTAAATTTTGTGCAACCACGTCATGGTCGACCCGACCATCGCATGGGTCGACCCATGCCATTGTATTTTTTTTCATTTTTGTTTATTTAATTCTGATTTCTTGTTTCTCTCATAACTTCTCCATACTGACTCGGATTTCAACAAGTTATATATGGAAATTGATTGGAAAATCGCCACGGACCTAATGGTGCAACTCCCGTAGCTTGATTCTGACAATTTCACAAACTTATTTATTGTTTAATTAATTCGTTAATTAATTATTATAGCTCAAATTTTGGGTTGTTACAATAGGAGGGCATGATAAAATATGGGTTATAGTTGATAGTGTGCTCGATTTATACACATTAAGTCCAGTAGAACATCATCCAAACTGGCCAAGTTGTATGTGAAGTGGATTGTGTGATACCACGCTGTGTTGAAGAGCATTGTGGGAGACCAAGACTCATTATTCATGAAAGAGTTTTAGGAGAGCTTCCAAGGCACATTGGGCATGGATCTGCATCCGAGTACAACTTATCACCCAAAAACTAATGGATAGACCGAGAGGGTCAATCGTATCTCAGAAGATCTCTTGTAGGGTTGCATACTTGACATTAGGGGCTCGTAGTATGGTCATTTATACCCATTTGAGATCGCATTCAATAACAGTTATCAGTCTAGCATCGATATGGCATCCTTTGAGGCATATATGGTTGACCATGCAACACTCCTTCGTGTTTGTGGAAAGCGGGCGAGAAACTAATGCTAGGGCCAGATATGATAAGAAAGACTTTGACAAAGATTGAGATTATTTGACAATGAATGAAAACTGCTCAAGATAGACATAAGTGCTATGATGATAAGAGACGTAAAGATTTGGAGTTCTCTATCAGAGATATGGTGTTTACCAAGATATCTCCATTGAGGAATGCAGTTCGATTCGGTACCAAAGGGAAGTTGGCACTAAGAACCTTGGGCCTTTTTCTAATACTCGAAAGGATTGGGAATCTATCTTATTAGGTCGACTAACTTTAAGATGATAGGTGTGAGGATTGTTTAATGGACATTATATTTCTATGTTTGTTTATCACTCTAGGGATGTCACATGACGTAGATGTTGTTGACTTGGATACCCGACACTTGACATTCTACTTTGACTTTCAGTACACCCATATGATGATGATGTTAGTATATTATCATACACTGTTAAGTGCTTACTATTTGAATAGAGGGATAGGTCAGGTATAATTCTCAATACCTTATGTCTTATACTTTGTCATATCGACTGTTATAGTATTTTGAGTTTGTAGATCGCTCATACCAGACTATTGTCTGACTCGTGCTTTTACGCTTCGTTTCTTATTATCTCAAGTTCTATTAAATGAGTAGACTAGGTAGTAGGTATGAGATGGCACATAGAGTTGTGCAGATGAACTAGTAGGAGGCTACGCTTTCACATATTACAATTTTTTCTTACTATTGCTATTATTCCACCGTGCAACACTATATAGCTTTATCGCTACTTTATTTTATTTATAGATAGTACGCTTGGGTATATTATTTGATGTATAAACTCTGTGATCTATGTACGTATCTATGATGAACTTGTGCAGTCTAATTCTATGGTTCATTCAGTTATAACTATCCTGCCTATTTTATGTCTGGGATGATTATTATACTTTATTCGAAGCATTGTGAGATATACAACAGGTTTTGATTTGCTACTTTACTTTACTTAACCATTTGACAATTGTCTTGTATCGGTCAGGTATAGTTATACCGCACTCTATAAGATATATATTGTGCACCAGAAGTGTAGGGCGATCGACACAACTATTATAACAAATATTGCATGACAAACAAGCATGATAATATCATATACTATCAATCCTTTCATGCATATCAAATAACAAACACTCAAATACACATGCAATCAATGAATGATAAAAAAATATAGTGATCATATATGAGAAAAGACTAGATTAAAAAGCTCAAATGTTATCTTCTATCTTTCCCTAAGTACAAATCATTTTCGTCCTCACTTGACTTAACGTTCATACAATTCAAAATTTTATGGTCTACTACCTTCTATCCCATCTATTGTACCAATGGTCCTCACAGTCATGTTACTTTTGGCTCAATCTCTATATCCTTGAGTTCACTCGACTCTATAATAATGCCTAAGTTGTGCACACACTCCCACAACTGAGTACATGGAAGGCATGGTTCTCACATATAACCCGAAAGAGTAAGCCAACTCAATATTTAGACTAGCAATCCTCTTCACTATCGACAAGGTCTAAAAATCCTTATGTTAACTTTCCATCTTACTAAATTGACTATGTTCTTCAAGAAAGAAACTATGATAATCGCATATTTACTCTGAAAATCTTATCACGCATTAACTATGATTTTGGAATTGCAAGCTAATGATCAAATTATAGAAGAAATTTAATGCAGGACATCACCGATGACTCAAGGTGATTATCTTGACTTGACCACGTACATGACTCTTTGATTTTTTATTGAAAAGCTAGTCAGCTTTATTATGGGTCATCTATATATATAAATAAATCAGAAATAGGTATTTGGCACAAGTGCCAAAAAACTTTAATTAAAATAAGGCACGGGAAGTTGGCAATAATGCCAACCTACTAAAGACAAATAAGTCCTAGTCCCCCTCCAAAGAGGAAGATCCACTCCCCTCACTTCCATCACCCGTAGATTCAGGCCCAATAACATGTTAAAAACTTGAAAATAGTAATGCTAAGTTAGGAATGAAGTATACATAGTTCGAGTAGTATAGATGTTTTCCATCCCAAGAATCATCCAATAACAAAGTATGATTCATATCACCAATACAACCAAAAAGAGTGAGAGCTAAGCCTTCTTCCTCCACATGCTAAAAAGTCACATGTCTTCCTCATCTCCACTCACGTACTTATAAAACCATCCACCCTTCGGATCATACCTCATATTAGAAGGCTCATGAATCCAAGTCTGCTTAGACGCACCATAAAAAAAAATCTGAAGAAAGAAGAACCACATCTGCCTTTTATTGAGGTAAAGCTTTAATAACACAAGCATGGGTGATAGAAGAAACCTTAGTCACAATCTCGGATGGAGCAAGAATAATAGCAGGGTGAGACTTAGGCACCCACTTCATAACCGGACGAGGAAGAGGAATCCTATTGGTAAGCAATACAAGGGAGTCGGTGTACAAATCTTTATATTTTTCCCTTTAGGTGACCAAAGGTGTGACATGACGTGAAAATGTTAGGCTTCCAACTGTAATGGACGTCCGCAACCGCAATATGCCCTTCGGCGATACGCATAGATATCTGAGAAGATAGAGGTTTATCCGGGGAATTTTCAATTAGAGCCTTGGCATAGACTAAGTTATTCCAAGCTATAGTATTTGCATCGAAAACTGAGTTCACCAACGACACAGTCTAGCCGGTTTAGGCCAATCATGGGTTGTAACACGGATGGAATGTGACTAAAATGAGCCCATACTGGAATTAAAAGTATTTGCGCCTTAGCTTTATCCACCAAGGGACTCCATGGAGTAATGATGAAAGGTATACTTCCAATGATGGATGGGTCCGTCTCAAGAACCCGAACCATTTCAACTTTTCCAGAGAACTTGAAAAGGAACATAGAACCATCAAAGTGAACTTGTAGCCGACCATTTTGCTTCCAAAATTATCGACAGTGATCTCGAACAACCTGATACGGGGGACTTGAATCAAGGAAAAAGCCAATTAAATATTAACCAAAATTGAACCACTGCTTCCAATACTACATCTAGAGGAACCATAGCACAATTAATCTCCACAATTTCTAAATCACGGGGAACAAATTCACCCGCATTTCTGGGTAATGCAATAAATAGGGATGTCCACTTACTACCTACAATAATGAGAGAAACATGTTGGGGATCTGAACCTAAAAGGGTAGTATAAATGGAAGGATTTGCAGCCTCCTTAGTGACATTAATGCAAACGTCTCGTGTGCGCACATCATCACACACTAAAACAGGCACTCCCTCCACCTGGAGACTATCAAACACCACCCGTTCACTCAAATTCATGTCATCTTCACAATTAAAGTTGTCTGCCATTGACCTCCCATGGTACAAGCAGCCAAAAAAGGAGAAAGGGGTGTACCTTCGGCGATAGCAGAATCAGACAGTCCCGAAAGGGGAGCACAAGCAGGATCTATATTCAGCAAGGAGTCTTCAAGCGCATTAAAGGGGTTCTTAGTTATCAGAGGAGGCATGGAAATCACTAGCATGGCAGAAGGAGATAGGCGAGCAAATTCAGATGGTTCCAGCAGAAGGAAATTGCAATCTGAAACTACCAAGGCTGGCAGAGTCGGGGAGTGATCGGTATTAGCTGATGAAGCATTAAAGGATCCACCAGATCTCATTAAGAATGGAAACTCAACATTAAGGTGAGATGGTGGAATATTGCTGGACGAGGAAGACATGAGGGAATGAAGACGAAGAGCAGGGAGTCAAAGGAGCTTAGGGGAAGGAAGAACATAATCGAAGAGATAAGTTGCGAATACACGACAGCCATTAATTTTTTTGTAATAATCTATATTTTGTGGAAATTAGAGAGTTTTATTTTTGTATATACACCATGATTTGTTTTATTTTTGTATTAACATCATGGCATGATAATTAATCCCCTAGGTATATTTCCTTAGATCGTGCCATTATTATAGATAATAATTTATGATTAAATTAATCAATTAATATGTTATGATTCATTGTTTTTAAATCACAAAAAATTGTATAATCGTAATCAATGGTCCTTGTGTATATTTACTGTATCATATTATTATTATCCATTAAAGAGTTTGATTGCTATCATACTAATATATGTATGCAACAACCCTACTTTCTACGCGTAATAATATGTAAACTTAATTAAAATAAAATTGTTTGAATTCAATATTTGAAAATTATTATTTTTGAAAGTGAATATTTATTGTATTGAAAGCTGTTTATAAAAGATTTTAGTTTTAATAATTGAATTAATTAATAATTCCTTTTCGAATAATATATTGGAATCGAAAAAGAAATGTTTTAATTAATTATATATTTTAAAGTGTAAATAATTTTTATATGATTGAAATAGTCAGAAATTTTTTTGTGACAATGCAATGAATAATTAAATAAAAGATAACCAAGTATTGAATTGAATAAAATCATCCAATTATTGGAATATATTTTGTTAAATGAAGTTTAAATTAATCTGAACTAGATTGAAATATTCTTTTTAAACAAATGACAAGGTTAAGATTTCAAATTAAAGTGTGGAGTTAATTAATTAAACTAAATTAAAATTATAATACAAGGTCCAAACAAAATTTAAGCCCATTTTCTTTATTCTTGCTCTAGAACTCCCGCACCTTTTCTTTTGCAAGCCAACCCATTACCCAGACTCGACTTAGCCCTAATTATCAAATCTAAAATCACGACCATTATTAAAAAAAGGATCGCGCCTGAGGTGCTCGGTCTTGGTTTCGACAACTGAGCTAGCGGAGATGACATCGACTTTGGACATCGCGATGTGATTGAAGCGATTCAAGGTGGAGTTGAGGCGAGTGGGGTGATGGAGACGGTTTGCTAAGGTGTACACATGTGTGGGGGTATCGACGAGGTGCAGGTGACGTTCGACCTTGGCAGAAATAGTGGAGGTGCATGCTTCTGTGTAGCCAAACGATGACGTAAGGATGTGCTATTGTTTGCAGCTACTTGGTATGAGAGGAAGGCCAAACTTGTGGAACTTGACATCAGAAATTGGCCCAAGTGGGTATGTGCACCAAGCAAGTTTCTATGGACATACACATTAAAGGAAAAATGCTACCTTCTAGAGGGTGATGGTTCGAATATTGGAGGCAGCGTGTGTGGATTCTAAGAGTGGCTGAAGTGATTGAATCTTTGCATATCCATTCTCTATGAGTATTACTTAATCGCAACTATAGTCTAGAATATTTTTATGATTTATCTTGAATTGTGGGTGATGAATATGGTTGAATTGTTTATTGGTGTATTGATTTGGATTTGGTTGATGATTGAGAAAGTTGATTGATTGTGTCATTTAGAAGTATTAATTTACAAACAGAACTCCGTCCATTTGCAAATTGAATTAAATATTTATTTGAATGTCGATGTGTGTATTTTATGGAAGACCAGAGTTCAATGGAACTCGACTCGATCATATGATAAATTTATAACTGGTAATGAGTTGATAAATATTTTGGAGTAATTTTACTTCATAATTAATTAATTTAGATATTTATTTATTATTCTTATTTTAAAGGTGTTCTGAAATTTTTGAAAAATTTATTTAATGGTTTTGAAATTTTAGTAAAAGTATTTTATAAATCATTTACCAAATATTATTCAACAAGCTATTCTTTTATACTTACAAATTTAATTTCAATTATAAATATAAATATAGCTTTCTTATTATGGTTATAAAACTCTTTTCAAAATCAATGTTATAATATATCATAAGTTTGGAATTGTTTTAAAGGAAAAATAAAATATACTGCCACTTTATAAAATATATTATGAAAATAATAATATTATCTTAAAGAGGTTTTATTACAAAGGTTATGTAAATATTTTTGGAAGGACTTTCAAACCTTGGAAATAATATAGAATTCTTCTTATGAAATAATTAAATGATTTTGGATATATAAAAAATGAGAAGATTTGGGATATTAGCTTGGAATAAATAAAATCTATTTTGCAAATTATAAATGCATTTGAAAATATTTTATAGTTGAGAAAGTAATGAAATGATGTTTAAATGTTTTAAAACAAATTATCAATGATTTGAGTATAAAATGAAGTTTAAAATGGTAATCTATATTTCAGAAATAAAGATAATTTATTTTGACGTTTAAAGATTTATTTAAAAGTAGTAACTAATTATAGAAAATTATGAAAAGATTTCTATAATGGATGTTTAGTTTATAAAGTGATTTTGAATGTTTTGCAATATACAAGTAAAGGTTCAAAAATAAAAATTTTGTGTTTATATCTTTATTTTGGAATTATATAAATAAAGTTACAGTATTATTCAATATATAATATAATTTAAATATTTTACCGATTTTATAATATAAAATTGATTTAAGGAGTTTTATATAAATTTATTAATTTATTGAAAAGAAATCTATGATTGGTTTGAATAATAATTTTCTATTTAATATTAAAGTATTTTAAAGTATGCCATATAATTTATATCATTATTTATGAATTAGAAAACTATACTTTATATATATATATATATATATATATATATATTTGCTTCAATTGTTCAAAGAAAGATGTTGTTGAACTTTATTACTATTCCATTTTTGAATCAAATGGGATTTTGTATAATCTCTACATTTCATGATTTCTACTAATTTTGATATTATGAATGATTTATTATTAAATATTGATTGATTGTTCAATGTATATATTTGATTAATTTATTTTATTATACTTTTCTGATTTCTCTTTTCCTTTATATTGAATAGGATATTACATATGATTCACCATTAATATTGATTTGACTGGCAGTTCTGATATGATACAGGATGACACTCTTCTTTATGATTTCAAGAAATTTACATTCTATGTGGCGTGGAATTTGAATAAATGGAGTTTAGCCTCCTTTGGTATGTAGCATTTTGTAATATTTCACCGGTTATTCTTTGGACTCGTTATATAGAATATTAAGGAGATCGAGTGTAGTTTACAAGTGATGAATAAACGTTTGAGTATCGTGCAGTGGTATGAGACATTGTTGTGATATTTATTCAGTTATCCATTGTAAGTAGGTGACACTCATGTGACATGATTAATATTATAAGATTGTACTTACATGAGGTGATGCTCGTTGGTGCGAGTAGGGTAGGTGTCCTTATATTTATTGATATTGTGTGCCACTATCATGATGTACTCCTTTTATTGATGTTGGAGAGAAACAAATAGCTAGAATCCACTCAAGCAGTCCGATCGACGCGCCCCAAATCCGCGACATCATTATTTGATATTATTTTTGTTGTGCATTACATTATTTTGGTTAGGTGACCTATTGGGTAGGTGTCCAATATTTTGGGATTTGGATTAGGTGACCTATATGGTAGGTGCCCTATAGCCCCTTTATGCCGCATAGGCTAGCAGTCCGTTACCTAATTGGGCAAAGCAGGGTTGTGACTAAGAGGTTAAGCGTTGACGAGCCATGGTGGATATATGTCACGATGTCCATCGAGGTAACTGAAGATTGTAGGAGCAGATCCGGATAGGCAACCATGGGCTTTTGGAGCAGGCAGACGACCATCGGTCTCCCTTTTGGTTTTGATGGAGTGGTAGATTAGCATATATTATTGATACACCTCACTTAAATATAGTATACACATGGGTTAGGCATCCTAAGGTTAGGTGACCCACACATTGATGTATATATATATGACTCTACTTGGGACTTCGTATCTATCGTACAGTCATTTCCCACCATGATTTATTTTGATTTATTTATATATATGAGGAGATGAGATTATATCTAGATAGGTGTCCAGAGTATAGTGAATTCTCGTATCTTTTATTATATCTGACTGATGGGTAGCTGCCTTATATTTTACAATTAGATAGTCTATTTTACATTGTTTGATGATTTTGGGTTTTGATGATGGTTTCTATACATTTGTGATTCACCCATTCGATGTTAATTCTGTGGTTTTTGATTTGATGTGATTTTTATGGGTGATGACATCTTTATGCTTAGTTTTGAGGTTGTCGCTATTTTGTTATACTATCGTTTATATGTCATCACTATTATACCATGCATATTTTATATCAATGTATGTAATAACATCTATAATTAGATATAGTCTGACCCGTATGTTATTTATATAATACTTGGGTCAGTCTAAGACTTTTCTAGTACATGGACAATATGACCATCTTGTATTGTTTTGGACATAGAGGAGACTAGTTATTCTGTGGTGTGGTAAGTTATTTTGTTTTGTATAATCTCATTGTATATATGACATTGTGATGTATATTTTTGTATTATATATTATCGCTGTGATTCTGACTCTGTGTCCTCAGCTATTTACTGTATATTGTGTATTTTTCTATCTTAGAGGCACATGTTTTTATTGCTATGTGCTGATACTATGTGCATATATGTGAGTTATTTATTCAATGTTTTAATACATACCAGCACTAGCCCAAGGGAATATTCACATGTGTACTACCATATAGCCTCATTCTTTGTATTATCTGACAGTATTACCAAGTAATGCTCTTGGATAGTATGGGTATGGAGGTGGGGTGTTTACAATGCTTGTATGTATGTATTAGTAATAAATTATTAAAAATAAATAATGCATGTTAATAAATATTTATAGTAGTTCATAAGATAAAGTCGAAAACATAAATAATAATTATATAAAAAAATTATGTTAAATTATTTATTTTGACTATTACTAAGTTAGATAATAAAATTCAAATCCTATATTATATTATAAATGTCTAATTTACTAAATCAAATATAAGAAATAATTGATTATTCTATAAATATGAATATAGAATATATAATTATTTAAATATCTTAATACCAAATTTATACAATATATATATATATATATCTATATATATTTCATTAACAATACACACATACACTATTATATGGTATTATATATATATATTTATTATGTGATTTATATATTACATTAAATTACACACACAAATATATATATAGACACACACACATACACATATATGCATTCAAATTAAAATAATCTTATATATTATTTTATAAATAAAATTAATTTTATTCATTCATTTTGGTTTGAATATTTGATATCCGACTACATTAACAAAAAGATCAAGGCAATATTTATATATTGTGAATTATATAATTAATGGAAAAATAATTAAGATGACTTAATATACAAAGTATTATCATAATAATATAATTTAATATTTCATGTAAACGTTTATGATTTTTTTATTTTTAAAATTTTCCAAACTATAGGCTACCAAAATGCATATGAACTAACACATCATAGTCTCATGAACTAGTAGGAAGGTCTATAGCTCGTTAATCGTCAACACGTTGGATTTTTCGACTTCTACATCGAGCCTACAACTTCATTAAATCTAAGGTCGTTACCATTATGACTCAAGTCATTTTCTCATCATTTAACTTCATCTTGTTTATAATTATGAGTGTCTGAGCATATGCTCTTCCAAATTATTTCTTTCTATCCTATGGAAAAATTCAAACTCCTTCCTCTAACAAGTAGCTACGCCATCTTCACTCTTCATATCTCATCATATTTTTCTTCATCAAATTCAGGATTCTATCTGAACTCTTCATATCAAGGATTGTTTCTATGACAATTCTGTTTATGGACCATAAGGTGCAGTTTTTCTCCCACATATGCTGTCATATAGATCCTTGTGTCAAATAAGTTTCGAGATTCCTTTGGTCGAAGAAAACTTTTTAGGAGCATATCCCAATGATGGTAATGACCACTGAACATAAGAATTAGTGGAAAATAAACCTATTCTAGTAACTATTTCTCTTTAAATCTTCTATTTCAATATTTCTTTCTCATTAGGAAAGTATAGTTCCCGTCATACTCGGTCATATCACTTGATGTTGCCTTGATACCAACTTGTAGAAAACTCAAAACTCACTTTAGTAGACTCAGACGAGAATAATTCTTATAAAACTTTTACTAACTTATATAAGCCTCATAAAGAGATAAAAGTCGAAATAAAAAAAGAAGTTTAAATTAACATAATATGTGGACATATTTAAAAGAAATAGTCAAATCTACATACATGTCTCGAAAAAGAAGGATTATTAGTATAAGAAAATCGACACTTTTAGCTATAACTCTTAAAATTCCCTTGGGTCTAAAAATCAAATACTTTTTGTTTGGGAACCTCAATTACCATTTGAGTGATTATAAAATGTGAACTATAATAAAAGAGACATTCATACCCTAAAATGGATTCCAGTCTAACCGCACAACAAAATCCAACTCAAACTCAAGCATAAGTCAAAATAATCTTAGTTCTCATTTTACTTTTGCCTATACAAACAAAGGTGATGATAAGGATGAGGAAGAAGATGAGTATTGTAAATGGGTGCAGGGAATGGGGTGTTGGTTCATAAAACATAGGGAAATTTCAAAAAAAAATCATGTGAACATATTAAAGAACAATTTTAGTTTGTATTACTATGAATAAATCAATATCATATTAAACCATAATTAATATTTATTTTAGATATTTAATGTAAAATTCATAATAATAATATATGTTTAAATTCCTTTTGATTGTACTTTTAATGATACATAATATGTTCAGATATTCGTAATAAATCCAAGATAACAAATTGTATTATTTTCAATTCATATATTTTAAATATCTAAAAAGGTATAAAGGAATAGTTACTTATATGTATATAGTAAATAGAATGATAATATATGTGTTGTCCCCAATCAAGGAAATGAAAGTCAGAAATGGCAGCTGCGACTTTCTTGGCTTTCTTTAGATCTAGCATCTCCGTTCCTCCTCTCCTATTCAACGCTTCGTCTTGCACTCTTCCGCTCCCTCTCACGTTCGTGCTTCATCTAACATCTTTCTTATTTGCACCTCCTTTCTCGCCTTTTCGGATCGGAGATGGTCAAAAATCGCAAGACGAAAGCAAGATTCATCTCCTCCATTGAGCTTCGTGCTTCAACAACTAGTTTTAGCCGTCTTTTTGCTATTGCCCAGACATGACTATTACTATGCCATCTTCCTCTCTACTCTGTATTTCCGATTCTTCCCTAGTCAAAGTTAAGGAGAAAGTCGATACTGTTCATTCGATTGCTAATGAAGGTGCTAATGTTGTTACTTCCCCGCTGATGCTCTTGCACAGGTTCGTCATAGTGAAGTCAATGAGGTAGTGGGAGTTGAATTGATTCCTTGTGTTGTTGAAACCTTCGGGGATGCAGCCATCAATTCAATTGTTCAATGAAATACTACGCCTCTTAATGATAACCCGGTTACACCCAAACCTGATTTTTCTTCTGATATTATGGAATCATCTGTCATGAAATCTGGAGCTTCACACAATGCTGATGCAACAACTTTAAATTTTATTGGTAGTATCTCTATTATATTCCCAATTGCACTTTCGATATCTCCCCCTATTATTAACAGTCTTAAAATTTAAGTTGTCGATTTCCAACCTCACCATCAGGTCATAATACTGCGACTCCTTCTGTGGATAATCATAAGCCTTGGTCCTCCAAATTTGTAAATAAGCTGCGTAATGTGTGTGTTTAGCTCCTGAGACATTTTGAAGTAAAGAAAGTTGACGAAATCAATATTCCTCCAACTCAAGTTGTGGAAGCGAGCAAAGTTTTCTGGCAAGACCAATTAGTTAGATTCTTCCTCGACAATAACTCCCCTTACTAAGTGGTGAGATCTCACCTAAGGAATCATTGGAAATTAAAAGGAAGAATATCAATGACGTTTGGCAATTCTATGTTTTATTTTGATTTCACATGTTCGGAAGATAGGCCTCGCATTCTTGAATCTAAACCCGTAATTATAATAGGTAAGCCCTTTATTGACACCAAATGGAACCCTTCTATTGATTCTGCATTAGAACGGGTTCTTTCTATTCCAATCTGGGTGCAATTCATGAATATTCCATATGTTTTATAATCCATTATCGGTATTAATTGGATAGCAAGCTTGTTAGGTGATTTGGTTTGTTTTGATGAGTCGACTGTCCGGCGAGACAATATAGGATATGCGAGGGCTTTGATTGAGGTCAAGCTAGATAGGTTGTTGTCGTCTGTTTTACCAGTTGAACCAACGGATGGTCTTGCTTATATGGTAAATGTTGGTTTTAAATGGAAACTGCTGATTTGCATCAATTGTTAGACATTTGGTCATTTTGTAGATTCATGCAAGCATTCTCCATGTGCTACTCCACTTCCAAATATAGAGAAGGAAGCAGTTTTCCTTCTTTTACCTAAGAAAAATCAGCTTCCTAGAGTATTGAAGCGAGTTTGGGTTCCCAAACGCGTAACTACACCTTCCATTGAAGCCAACGATCGATCATGTTCTAGCTCCAATTCTTCTGATGATCAAATTGCTTGGAACTCTATTGAAAAGACTTGGGTATTTTGTTATTCTCCTTTAAATGACACATATTTCAAATTTGTTTTAGGATCGGACGATAAGCATAGATTTTTGTTCCATCAAGTTGATAGTAATTCACTCTCTCTTTTTGTAGATGGAAAATATAGGTAACATAATGAAGATGTTTTGAAAGACGGGACATGGGATAGGTGCTTCATTTTCGATATTAATTCCGATGTGTATGATGAGTCAATTGCTAAGTTATTTAACGATTATGTTAATATGATTGGGACTGATTCATCTAAGGGTGAGTGGGATTCCTCTGCTTTGGAGGATTAGCTTGTTCCTATATTGGTAGTTTAGGCATGCTGCCTTACTTCTGTGTTCTAGCTACTTTAGTTGTTCTTTTAGTTTTGAGATGTCTTAACCTCAAACCTGTTTTTCATTTGTATAGTGGTATGACCACTATAAAACCAGCTTTCTTGTGAAAAATAAATATACTTTGTTTTTTCTGCAAAAAATGATGATACATGTATTATAAAATATATGGTATAATATATATATTATAAAATATATGGTATGAATTACTTCTCGATCATGTTGAACTTAAGCGAATTTGGAGTAAACCTTTGAAGCAATTATGTAATTTGTTACATATATCTAACCCTATGACCAATTTTGTTCGTAATAAAGGTATTTGGTTTCTATAATATACTTTGTTATATAAAAATATAATTAATTAAATTAATTTAAAGTATATTAAAATATAAATTCCTTAAATAATATGTTATATGATAATAATTACAAAGAGTCGTGATCATGAGAAAATTATCATAATACATAAATAACATATTATTTTAAATATTCTCGATTAAGATGTTAAAGGATATTGATATATCTTTTGAGACCAGAGTACATATTGCTATTCAAATTTTAGGCAATGTATTACTCATGGTTGTTGAGGGCACCAAAAGCTTATGTACCGATAGTTATTGGATAACTATAGAATGGCTCGTCTTAGAGTTTCTTGTTGATTTATAACAACTAGGTCAAATAGATATTTACGCAATTTTCTCGACTTAAGAATATTAGTTAACTTCAATGTGGACACTCCACTTTGATTATAGTTAAATCGTAGCATGGCTTTTATAACAATCCTCGTAGAAACGGGCTTAATTTTCGACCTAATAAAAGCTCACTTTAGTTCCATTTCGAGGTTGGCTATTGGTTGGTATAATTAATAAAACAATATTCAGAGCTATCTATCTATGCTTTCAGATTCTCACATCGGAAGGAATAAACTATAATAATAAAATAAGCACACCTTCATAAAACCAAATCACAGAAGTATAATGTCATAATAGTGCATAAAATATTTCTAATGCATAGTCTCGGTACATCAAAATAACATAAATAGCTAGGTAACTGATAAAACTAATTACTTGCCAAGTCGTCGCCATCTTCTTCGCACTCATCCTTGTCCCTAACTTGTGTGTTGTAATGAGAATGAGGTCAGAACAACAATGTTCGATGAATGAAAACCTAAAATTTTACAACAATAGTATATGGATATTAACCATTCGGATAAATATTAGGTCTTATGTACTTTATATATATATATATATATCCACGTATATCTCTACTATAGGCTAGTGACCCACTGAATCCTATTCCATGACCACAAAGCAGGTATAAAACAACGTTGGAGGATATCGGGTTTGATAACCTACCTCCTGTCCAATCGTACCCAAACGATGCAAGAAGAAGTACCCAGGCTACTTAATACCCTTAAATTGGGAAATAGGCAACCCTCTTGTCATTTACTACCTATCTCCAGGCGATCCTCTTCTAACCTTGTACACCCTAACCGTCAATCCTCTTGCAGGCCACTTACTACTTGTTCAATAGGGAAAGGGAAGACTCTCCCAAATGTCATTTAATAACTCAATCCCAAAACGGACCTCCCCAACGGATCTTCACTAACGCACATCTAAAATACTTCCTACCTTATGGCCTGTAATCCAACCGTGACTTCTCACATTAGTCTGATGATTTGTAGGTACCGATAGTTAGATTAGCCGTGAAGAGTTACCTTACATATTTTGGGACTAACCTTATGTTCATCATCAGTGCTTATTATAGGCGATGTCCCACATCAGAGAAAAAGTCCCACTGCCGGTAGCCAAGTTGGGCATGAAAGTGTATATGGATCTTATATAATATGGCTTATATAAATAATCAAGTATGTAGTCTAAACTAAGCAGAACTAACTAGTAGAGTATTAAAAAGTAGAGTAAATAAAAGCGATCACAACTGGATTTTTATAACCGTTTGGTCCTCACGTCCTATGTCCAGTCCCAAAGCCCCCCTTCGGAATTTTCACTAACCAAAATCTCTCGCTTCACCCGGAGGAACTGGCAATACAACAAAGTTTCTCGAGTTGACAAGCTTTGTGTTCTTACAACACAAATTTTGACTATTGGTACAAATCTTCGTATAATCTTCCCTTGAATATAATAAGTGTAGATACTTGGATTTGTAGGAAGTTCAATCACCAAATGCTACCATATAGACTTTGGTGATATAGAGTAAGAATTTGAAATCAATGAGAGCGCTTAGAGTTTAGAGAGTTAGATAAAAAGATAGATAGCAGAAAGTAAGTGAAGTTAATTCTAAACTCAAGTCTTGGATATATTTATAGATGTTCAATGATTTCCTTTAACAATTATCTCCATTCAGATAACACCTATTGATGAAAAGTTGCAACCATTAGAGAAGGAGACATGATAGATTAAGAAGAAGAGAAGTGACTTTTCAAAAATTTGACTGTGGCAGAAATTCAAATGTCTGGAAGTTAAAGTCAGATGTGTGATTGTATAAATATTTAAGACAAAGAAAGCAGGTTTAAAAGTAAAATTAAAAATAGTATAATCGGATGTCTGTATATGCCAAGCAGACATATATCTTTGTTGGCCAAACATCTGATATATTTTCTCAGACATCTCTATGTATAGACAACTTCTGAACAGAAAGTTCGAAAACATCTATTATTGTTTGTTATTGCACTACTGTGTTTGCATCTATGTGTTATTGTTGTTTGTTTATAACTGTTGTCTATTCTACTATGTGTTGTTTGTGACAAAATAATACATATCATAATCTTTGTCATTGGTTATCTCCCTCTGCAATTCTTCTTTATAATGACAAAGGGGGAGAAATATGTGTATATTGATAGGGGAGATATCATATTCAGGGGAGCATTGTTCATACTGTTGTTTGAGCTTTCATTTGAAAAGATTGTATAGTTGACATCATCAAAAAGGGGAAGAATGTTAGAATCTCTTTTATTGGGTTTTACTGACAACAACCATACAAGCATATCGAAGAATATTTCAACTACTTTATAGGTATATGATGGACAAATCAAAAGGGCTATGGACATCGGAAGAACACTAAAGCTGAAATGGAGCATAATCACGAAGCGCGACATGGAGGGATTTCATAATAAGGTCATATATTTGTGTTAGTATCTTAAATTACTTTGTACAATATCCCTTGAGTTAGATGAGCAAACACAATATACACTTAAGTTATATCGCTTTCAAATACAAATTAGAAAACATAGTTTTGCACAACTCAGGTAGTCAGACATCTGGGAAGATTATCTAGACGTCTGGAGACATAAAGTTTTGGACCTTAATTTCTTTGTTTTAAAATCAATAACAAACAGAAGTCTGATTGTTTTTATCTGACTTCTGACTAAACTCTCACCTTTCCAAATTTCTTTGATCGAGACATCTAATTGTAAATATCAGATGTCTGACCTTATAGACTTTAAATTCAAACTTTCTGATTTGAAGTTGTCTATATACAGAGACATCTGAGAAAATCTATCAGACGTTTGGCCAGCAAAGGCAGACGTTTGGTTGGCGTATATAGACATCTGATTATACTATTTTTAACTTTATTTTTAAACCAACTTTCTTTGTTTAAATATATATACAATTTGATGTCCGGCTTCAACTTCCAAATGTCTGAATTTTTGCAACAGTCAAATTTTTTGAAAGACACTTCTCTTCTTTTTCACCGGTTGTGTCTCCTTCTCTAATGGATGTGACTTTTCATTAATAGATGTTATCCGAATCGAGACAACTGTTAAGGAAAACCATTGAACATCTATAAATATATCCAAGACTTGAGTTTATGGTTACACTTACCTTCTGCTCCTATCTTCTTATCTACCTCTCTAAACTCTAAGTTATCTCATTGATTTAAAATTCTTACTCTATATCACCAAAATCTTTAACATAGCATTTGGTGACTAAACTTCCTACAAATCCACATATCTACACTCATTATACTCAGGGGAGATTATAGGAAGGTTTGTACCAGAGGTCAAAATTTATGTTGTAAGAACACAAAGCTTGTCAAATTAAGAAACTCTGTTATATTGCATGTTCCTCCGGACGAAGCCAGGATTTTGGTTATTGGAAATTCCGAATGGGAGTTTCAGGACTTGACGTAGGACGGTAGTCCGAACCAGTATAAAAATTCTAGTGTGATCGCTTTTATTTATTCTACTTTTTAATACTCTACTAGTTAGTTCTGCTTAGTTTAGAATACATACTTGATTATTCATATAAGCCATATTATATGAGATCCATATACACTTTTAGGGTAGACTTCTATGTGTTTTTAACTGACCTCGCATCCCTATAACTTAACCATATTTTCACTTCCAACATTCTACACTGAACTATGCCCACACCTATGTATAATACGCACACATGCACAAGCGCATGCGCGCACACCCCTACTATATATACACCTCACCCATATTTACGCATTTAAGGCCTTACAAGGGAAAATCCAAATTTGTCTTTATTTATGGATTAATTTCCATAATTATCCCTGACTCTCCTTTATTAGATTGATTGTTGATTATTAATTGTTTTTTATGTGTCTTAATTTTTTTTACATTATAAGTCTATATTATAATTACAAGTTTCAAAGTTTAAGGGAATATATAACCTAAATAATTTTTGATCTTAATATAAATTTATTGTGTTTGTCTATTGCCTATCTGGGGTGGTATATTATTAACAACTACAATTTCTATACAAGTCCAATCAACACAGTAATTTCATGAGGGCCAACATTATCAGTAATTCAACAACATAATTCAGACTTGTACACACACACACACACACACACACACACACACACATATATATATATATATGTATATATATGTATATCAAAAAAATGAATGGAATCCTAACATACAATTTTATTTTATATTAATCTAATAAGATTACGCCTCCATTTCCGAAGAAGAAATTTTACGATATAAACCTTTTATGTTCCATCCAACTATTTCAACATATGGCATTGAAAGAACAAAGAATTCAAGCTTATTTCTTTAAAAATAGGCTGTGCAAACTATGGATAAGAGTAGAAACCTCTTTTTCCATACTTTGCACACTTATTATTGTCTATTTGTTTTATAATTCTTTGTTATTATAATAGAAAAGCGAAAAGTGGAATCAAATAGAATATAAAATGTTTATCGTGTAAATATTAATAAAACCTAATCCTATTACATTACTATAAAACAACCAAGATTTCAATTAATCTAAGAATTACATGATACACAAAGATTATGGGATTTAAGTTATTAAATTTTCGTATGCAAAATTCCCCAAGGCACAATATAAATCCAAATATCAAACTAAACAATCTATCAATGAAAAACCAAGATTTCCATGAAGTAATGTTTCCAAAAATAAATACTCTCAAAAATGTCCTCTTTTTAATTTAATGGTAACCCATCCCCTTCCTGCCCTTCCATCCTCTTCCGTACTACCCCACCACTCCCCTGTCACATCGTCGAATCCATCCATCTCGATTCCTTCCCTGCCCCCCGATCCTCCTCCTCCACCTGTCCTACCTGCTCCTCTTTCTCTGCCTACCATCCCTCTTCCTTCTACTCCGGTCCCTCCTCCTATTGCTTTTTCCTTATTACCTTCTTCCTCCTCGTCTCCTCTTCCTCCTCCTCCTTCGTCTATGCTCCTTCTAGTGAATAGAAATGGACTTCCCTATTTGGTAACCTCCCTCGCAATGTGGGAAATACAATCATGTTCATATAGATATGTATTTTAACGGTCAATCTATTGTCTCCCCCCCTAAAGTAATCTCTGCTAGCAAAGCAATCTGGGAAGATTATGTGGTCGGTTTCTTTCTCGATAAACTGCTCTCGTACACGGCTGTGGTGGAGCACCTTAAAAAGGTATGGAGACTGCGTGGTAGCATTAAAGTTAAATCAAATGGGAATATTTTTATGTTTCTCCTATTTGATGAGGCAGATAAAAATAAAATTGCAAAAATTGACCCAATTGTTATGAAAAATAAACTTTTCATCCTAAAACAGTGGGATCTGAACATTAGCAATGTATGTGGTTCTATCCATTCAGTTCTAGCATGGGTTCAACTTCATAACATACCCATTTTCACATGGTCTCCTTTGGGTAACAACTGGCTTGCAAATCGTCTTGGTAAACTAATATGTTTGGACGAATTCATTGAAAAACAAGAAAGACTGCATTTTGCCAAATCCTTGATTGAGATTTCCCCTAACATTGAACTGCTTGACTCTTTTGAAGTACAACTTTCTGATGGTTCAACTCAAACTGTATATGTTCATTACCAATGGAAGACTGACATATGTGTGCATTGCAAAATATTTGGGCATTCAACTGCTTACTGTGAAAAACATACTGAGTTACAAAGCAATGAAAAAGATAGGACAACCACAAATGTCACAGTCATGAACACAGACAATAAAAAAGCTTCTGAAACTATGAACCCTATAAGAAATTATGTTGGGAATAAAAAAAAGTGTTTGGATTAGAGTGAATAAACACAACAAGAAAAAACCATCAGAGTATAAAGAGCTTGAAATAATATCTTCTGATGTTTCAAAAAGTATACAGCATGGTATTGAAATAGATATGACCAAAGAAAAAGAGTTAATTGTGAATCCTACTGATACTGCCACAACCACTGAAATAATTGAACTAGGTAATAAATTTGGTATTTTGGAGAATATAGAAGAGGGGGAATTAATTAATGCTATTTCTGTTGAAAGTGAAGCTCTAGATACCATTTTAAATCGAAATGTTGACATCTCTGATGTTGGACATGTGTCAGCTGAGTATTTGGAGAATGATGCAACTGAAAATCTTATAAGCAGAGAATATAATGTATTGGATGGTAACTCTGTATACTTGAATGAAAATCCTGATTTTGTGCATGCTTCAGCCTCTTATAATGCACATGCACAAGATTCTGAAATCCAACGAGACAAAACTACTATCTTCAACCTTTCCTCAAATAACACTTTACTTGCATCATGCAAGCAAACTGCATCGTTTAATGCATGTAAACCTTCCAATCTCTCCTCTCTATGTTTTCCTAATCATGCTCCTCACTCAAGTTTGCAACCCACTTCTGATCCTATCATCATAAACCCTTCTTCAAGTATCCCCATTGCAACTCCCTCCCCGGCTGTTCCTATTCATAATCTATCTACTCTTTACTCAACCACCTCTCTCTCTACCTCTCCTCCCATATCTTTCATTGGAAATAATTCTCTATTCTCTGATTTTTCCAATGTTCAGTCTCTTCATAAGGCCGTACCTGATATTCAAAATGTACTTTTGTTAAAAACTGATTTCCCTCTCTCCAAACATGAGAAGAAAACCAATAAGCATGATGCTTCTTCCACAAGCAAGTCCAAAAACAAGAAAAAATCTAGAAAGAAAAAATGTCACACTCTTGTCCCTCTATCTCCTATCGAATTTGACTATAATTCTGACCACTCTTCCAAATTCTGCCCTGAAACTATCACTGCCCCTTCTAATAGAAGAACTAGAAGCTCTACCAACCCCCACCCCTTGAAATTTAATGACGCTGAACAACATAGGAGCTTGGAATGTTAGGGGTGCACATAAAATCTCTAAAATAGAGAAAATTAAAAATATTATATCCGAACATTACCTCTCCCTTATCTCAATTTGAGAAACTAAGCTTGATGAATTTCTCTCAAAAAAAGCAGCCTCTGCTATTAACTCTTCCTGGAAATTCATATCTAATCATCATCATGCCCCCTATGGCTGACTCTTAATCCTATATGACCCTTCTATTTTTTTTCTTGATCCTATCCTATATGACAAGCAATTCATTCATACAAAAGCTATTCATGTTCCCTCTTCATGCACTTTGTATTTTACCTTTGTATATGCTAATAATTCCTCAGCTCGGAGGAAAAAGCTCCACGATTATCTCCCCCACCTCAGACAAACTCTCACCCATGGATTGTGATAGGTGACTTCAACTGCTCCTTTTCATCTTCTCACAAATATGGTGGCAATCCTCTATCCCTTTGAGAGCTAACTCCTCTAAATGTTTCTATGGTCAATGCCTCCTTGATTGAAATTCCCTCCTATGGATCTCCTTTCACTTGGTCTAATAAATGTAAATCTGGTCCTCCCACCCTTACTAAAATTGACCACGGTTTCTCTAACTTCAAAGCTATCAAAGCATGGCAATCCCTTACAATCCAAATTCCTATGCCTCTCCTTTCTGACCACTTCTTTCTGATCCTCTCCTTTGGTGGTGCTGCCATAAACAAAAAGGTTAATTTTAAATTTTTTGATGAATGGATAAAGGATAATAGTTTTCTGTAGGTTGTGATGGATGCTTGGAAAATTAAAACTCATGGAAATCCTATGTTTCAACTTCAACAGAAACTTAAAACACCAAAATTTCTCTCAAGGAATGGTCTAAAGGTAAATATGGCAAAGGTAACAAACTTTCTTCTGAAATAAAATGCCAGCTTGAACAGGTTCAGTCTTTTATGATGCATCAGCCTGTTGATCCTACTTTTTGCCATCAAGAATCCGACCTTATTTCAAGATTGGAAGCTGCTTACTCTGCTGAAGCCAACATGGAAAGTCAAAAAGCAAAAGAACAATGGTCACTGCATGGTGACAGAAATTCAAAATTCTACCATGCTTCTCTCAAAATTAAACAAGCTAAGTCCTTCATTCATCAAATCAAAGACACTGATGGTAACACTTTCACTGAACCCATTAATGTTGATGCTGCCTTTCTTAAGTACTTCTCAGATCTTCTTAGATGCAAGTCTGGACCTCCTTTAGATCTCTCATTCATAAACTCAATCTCTATGCCCCTTATTTCTGTTGACATGAGTTCATCTCTGATTGCTCCTGTTACCTATGATGACATCAGGAACTCTATTTTCACTATGAAAAGGACTGCATGTGGGGGTCCTGATGGTTTCAATGCAATTTTTTTCATCCATTGTTGGCAAATTATAGCTCCTGGTGTATACAAAGATGTGCATAGATTTTTTAACAAATCTAAGCTCATATCCTTTACAAACTCAACAAACCTTGCCCTTATTCCTAAGGTGGTATCTCCCTCTCCTGTGTCTCAGTTCAGGCCTATTGCCTGTTGCAATATTATATATAAGTGCATCTAAAGAATTCTTGCTTCAAGACTTAAATTTGCTCTGGCTCCTCTTATATCCCACAATCAACCTGCATTTCTACCTAATAGAAGCATTTTAGATAATGCCCTTCTTGCTCATGAATTGTTAAATGGATATTCCTCTCTATATAACTCCCCAGAGCCATGCTGAAGATTGACATTAGAAAGGCATTTGATTCTGTCAAGTGGTCTTGCTTGCTTCATATAATGGAAAAAATGAAATTCCCCTCAAAATTCATCAACTGGATCCAACTATGCATCTCCACCGTGAAGTACTCTCTTGTCTTCAATTCGCACACAGTTGGATATTTTGAAGGCCATCATGGTCTTCGGCAGGGAGACCCTATTTCTCCATATTTATTTATTGTTATTATGGAGGTGCTTTCCTTGGCTCTTGCTAATCTTGTGAACTCCAAAGACTTTTGTCTACACCCAAAATGTAGGAATCCTTTGATAACATCCCTTGCTTTTGCTGATGACCTCCTAATTTTTGCCAAACCAACTCCTCATACCCTTCACTCTATTATGGCTACTCTGGGAAAATGTTTCTGTTTTCTTTGGTCCAGCCATCAACCCCCAGAAATCCCATATTTTGTTCTCTGGCTTACCTACTATCCAAGTTCAGCATTGCCTTGACATTACCAATATGATTCACATGCAGGCTGGATCGAGCTACCTTAGTATTCCCCTTGCTTCTACGAGAATTACAGTAGCTCAATGCATTCCTCTATACGAGAAAATCACTTTTTTTTGAACAGATGGCAAAATAAATACCTATCTCAGGCAGGAAAACTTGTTATCATCAAATCACTAATTTTCTCCATGTCTGTGTACTAGTGCAGGGCTTTCCTCCTCCCTACAAAACTTGTTAATATGATAAGAAGTGCAATGTACATATTTTTATGGACTGTGTCTATCCACAACAGGAAACTCTCTCCTATCGGAGCTTCAAAAATTGAAATGCCAAAGAAATCTGGGGGTCTCGGCATGAAAAATCTAAAATTATGGAACACTGCTGCCTTATCAAAACATTTTGACAGTTTTCTCAACAATTCTGGTTCATTATGGGTAGATTGGTCCATAGTTCACAACTTGAAAAATGAAGATTTCTGGACCATGAAAATCAAGCAAGGCCATAGCTGGATATGGAAAACCATACTTAATTTAAGACACAAATTTCTCCCTCATTTGAAGATTATATTAGCTCATGCTAGCTCTGCCAGCTTTTGGTCGGTTCCTTGGCTTCTATTAGGTAAAATCCTGAGATTGATCCTACCACTTTCTAATCAGGTTGCTAGTGGTGTCCCTCAAAATGCTAAAGCGATCAGTTACATTAGGGATAACAAAATCTGTCTGCCTCGGTCATCTTCAGCAGTTGTCAATCATGTTTGGAACTCTATTCAAAACCTTGATTACTCCCTTTCTAAATTAGATAGATACTTCTGGTCTCATGAAACCAGGGACCTCTCCATAGCTTGCACTTATTCCCTGATGACTGGGTCTGCTACTAGCTCCCCATTTCCCTGGTACAAGAGGATATGGAATAACACTATTTCTAAAAGCTTAATTTTCTTGCTTTGGAAAGTGTTTAGAAATGCGCTGCATACTCTTGATAATTTGTCAATAAAAGGGTTCTCAGTTACCAACATGTGCACTTTCTGCAAATGTAAAAAGGAAGAAAATATTCATCTATTTTTTAACTACTCTTTCTCTTATTTCTTATGGCGTAAGATTAAACTAAGAGGAGGGTATGCCAATCCATGTATTGATAGCAAGCAGGAATGGTTGAATATCTATATGTCCACCAAATGGAAAGATCCTGCTTCGTATGAGCTTCTAATCATCTTAATGGTTTTTGTTGCGGTGATATGGAAAGAGCGAAATGAGAGTATTTTCAATAACAAAGTCAGAAAGAGAATGGAATTATATCATGTGATATGCAGTGAAGTTAAAATGGCCACTAAACACTCTTTGGTTCATTTCGGCCCTAATGTGTTGTGCAAATGGGCTTAGGCCTTTTGCTTATTTTCTTGTACTTTTTTATTTCCCTTTTTTAGTCTCTCTCTGTTTCCACATTCTCGTATTTATGCATGTAAGTTTTCTCTTTTTTGTTATAAATAAAGCGATAGTGGTCCACTCAACCCCGTCGGCCTTGCCAAAAATCAAGATTTCCACTCACATATGATTCCCTTTCAATTCCCTTGGATTTGATTCCACGTCATCGCCTTGTTCGTTTCTCCAATTATTTTTTCTTTATTTTGTATAATAAGATTCAATTAAGTGTATTAACCTCATAATACTTCAACTTAGGTAAGAATGAAGTAGAGAATACACATCTACACAGACGCACACACATAGAATTTCATTACCTTCTCCCATGCTTGATTCTTTAATCTTCCATAAATTTTGAATCTTGTATATATAGCTGTTTTGAATTTTTTTATTTAAGAATTGTATTGAGGAGGAGGAAGATGAAAAAATTTCATTGGCTTGTTTATTTTTTTCTGAATAAAAATAAAGGGGCTAGCCTCTTATTTATAGTGGTTAGGATACGCTTGGGCCGTATGATCGAAATCTATTAAATTCGGGCCGTTCGAGGCTTCCAAAACCCTAGCGATCTCTATATAACCGGCCGATCGGCCTAGTGAAGGCAGTCGATCGGCCTTCGGTCCTGGCATTAATTCATTTGTTTCCTCTAATTTATATTTATTACACCTTTTATTAATGTTTTATTAACATTTAATTTTAATGTTAAACTTTAAAATATTTATTTTGAATTATTTCCGATTTGAAAATTTTATGAACTCCGGTCGCAAAACTTTATATACAAAAATTACTCAGAAAAAGGCCACAAACACAAAGGTGTAAGCTACGTGGCTAAATTTTAAAGTTTGAAAATTTTCCCTTTTTAACGTCATTACTAGTTAATTGATTTTTCTTAATTAATTCCCTAAAATTTTTACAGAGTGTTAGATTCTCCCCCCTTAAAAGAATTTCCTCCCGAAATTCCTAAAGGGCAAATAGTGTAACGCTCACTCTACAACCATGTTATCTACACAACCATCTAGTCAACCAAAAATGCAGTGTGATTATGTATGCAACATATCTATAGGTGAGCTCAACCCTAGCGTGAATGCAAGATCGTGACATATAGGCATGTATGAAATAACGTAAATATGCATAAAATTCTATATGAGTGCAAAAACAATAGGAATAAGTGTGGCAACCATCTTCTACCATCCAATCTAGCAACATTATGCAACCAAAATCTACACAATACTAAATCTAAAAAGAGGACATTTACCAGATAAGAGCTCTGGGTGAGAAGCCTTTATCTTTTCCTCCCTTTCCCAGGTGCTCTCCGCCGGACTATATCTCCAGTGAACTTGGACTAGCCTAATTTCTTTGTTTTGAAGCTTCCTAACCATGTGCTTCACTAAGCGTGCAGTGGCATGGGATGCTATCGGTTCTATCTCTATATCTGAATATTGATACCACTAGGGTAGCTATGCTATGTAGACACTTCCTCAGATGTGATACATCGAAAACATTATGGATTTTAGCTAACTTAGCTAGAAGCTCTAATCGATATGCAAGTCTCCCCACTCTCTCCAAAATCGGGAAAGGTCTAACAAATCTCGGGGCTAACTTCCTCGAGGTTCCAAATCACATAAATTTCCTAAGTGGGAAAACCTTAACAAACACCATGTCCCTAACTAAGAATTCCAACTCCTTCCTTCGCCCATCATCATAAGATTTTTGTCAGTCCCTAACAGTCTTCATTCACTGTCCAATTACCTCAACCTTCTATGCAGTCTCACATATCAAAACTGGCCCAAGTAGGATATTATCAGTATTCTCCCACCAGTAACTAGGGGACTTGCATGGCCTCTCGTATAAGGCTTCAAAGAGTGCCATACATATCGTTATCAGATAACTGTTATTATTGGTAAACTCTACTAAAGGTAAATGCTGCTCTCACCGTCCTTCGAAATCCATGATACAAGCCCTTAATAAATCCTACAAGATTTCGTTCACCCTTTCCATCTACCCATCGATCTGAGGGTGGTAAGCGATGCAAAGATTCAGCATCTTCCCTAAAGCTAACTGAAAATTCCTCCAAAACTCACTAGTAGATAAGCGGTCTCTATAGCTGACTGTAACGACCAGAATTCCATGTAATCGACTACCTTTTTGACGTAAATCTATGCTAGCGGCACTACGATCCTATTACTTCTTACTAGAATAAAATGGGCACTTTTACTGAGCCTATCAACTATAACCCAAATAGCTTCATTGCTTCTTTGACTCCTACGATACCCATCTATAAAAATCCATCTATATGTGCTCCCACTTCTAAGTTGGGATCTCCAATGGCAATAACAGACCTTTGGGCTTTCATTACTCGACTTTGATTGTTGGCATGTCAAAACACCATGCTATATTTTTGTGATGACTGTTCTATACCACAGGCACCCAATAATACCTGTATATTACGCTGTAGCGGTGCCCGATTGATGCAGGTTGACCGTTAAGGTTGTAAATAAAGAAAAACAGTCATAGAACCTACCGTATATCTCACAGCACATCGAATAAAATATAATAGTAAACATCTCAGATATAAAAATACGCTAGATAGTAAATAACTGAAAGAATCACAGAATTAGAGTGCACAGATCCATACAACATACATCATAAGAAATAGAGTTACACATCATAATAACTCTAAATAACTATATCAAGGTAACAAAGGCACTATAAAGCTCCATAATGCTATGTAGTGGACTAGCAAATAAGTAAATGTAGTAATACAAGAGTAAGCCTCCTGCTCGCCACCTGCCCAGCTCTACGAGCTCGGCGGACCTGATATCCCTAATCTACACATTTAAAAGTACTTAGAGTAATAGGAAGCAAAGAAATAAAACCCAAGTCAGACAACAGTCTAGTGTGAGCAGTAATAACCTCTAAATACTAATAAATCACTATAGTAAGACAAATGGTATGAAGAGTCATACCTGACCCATCCTTGCATACACAGAGTTAGCACATACACAAGATATATGCTACTCTACATCATATTCATCATGGGTGTACTATACATAAAAGTACTAAGGGGTGTCTAGATATCTACATCAATAATATCGGTCTTAGGTGACATCGCTAGGGTGATAAGCAATCAACCAAACATAGCATTCATCATTCATCCTCACATTCACTCACTCATTGCGTTGGATATGTGATAACTCGAACGACCCGTCATGGTCAAAGACTATTCAATGTCTCGATTCCTCAGTACTCGAACCCATACCACTCAGTAGGCTAGGAATTAGATCGTCGGTCATGGTTGATCCAGGATAATTACCCATCATAGAGATCGGATCACCTGTCATGGAGATCAGGACCCATCATGATCCAAGTAGGTACCTTATATTACTCTGGCTTTTCGAGTACTCTCCGAATCCTTTGAGTATCAATTATCCCTCCGCTCATGTCATCTATAGCAGATTTCATCTTGGAACTGATAATACGACTTTCATCATGAAGTCACTATGGTAGGGACAATTCTCTACAGTCATCATCAACCGTAGAATACCATTAATGTCCTAAATCCATTATCAAACAGTTCCCTCAATCCGACTCAAAGTCCTCAACTCTGCATCTCAAAGTACAACTTTCCATCATCAAAGCCGTCTCTTTCCATCATGGAATCATCATCATCAAATCATGAGTCGTCATCATTGTAAATCAGTACCATAATATAGGGTTCGGTATAGACCCCTATACTTAGCCATATTTGGCTAAGCGTTTGTCTTGTCACGAGTTTGGGTGACCACATATTCAAAAATCGAGACAAACCCCATCACATCTCAAAGCAAGCATGTGAAAATTCGAAGTAACCATCTGAATAGCTTGAAGCATCACTTTTCCTTTACCTCGAACCATCACCACTGATCCATGCCTACCCTGATCCCACACTTCACTCAACTAGGTCATGTTCCAGTCCTTGGCCATCCTCCATCGAGCGTATGCCTATACCGATCGATACCCATGGTTTGGTACCGAACCATAGTCACCGATCCCTGACTTAGCCAAAATCCAGCTTCCTCCACTTCACTAGCCCATATCTCCAAGCAACCGTTTGTAGCTCGATGCAATCCATCGCTTGGCTCGAAGCACGTCTTGAAGCAAACATCTACCGATCCATCACTTGGCATATTTCTCCTATCTTCAAGTGAACCATCCTTATCATTTGCAACTTGAAGCAAGTGCTTAAAACTCGAAGGGATCCATCCAATAACCCAAGCACGCCTTAAGGCAAATGTATATCGATCTATAACTCCCAAAATCGCCATTGAACCGTCAATATTTTGAGCATACAGACTCCAAACGACTTGAAACTTGGAACATAGTGTTATGGGGCCTTATTTGTTATCCCATATCGATGTCACCAATTTTGTACTCCTACCGATCGACCCATACCGATCCCTAACACGTTTCTAAAACTAAATCGTTATTCAATCGGTGTTTTCAACCAAACAAACATCACACATTCAAGCAATCATCACATACAATCTACACTAATAAGCATACGTCCATACATGTCAATGTGAATCTTAAATCTAAGGGTAGTATCCATAAGAACAAAGTAGAACCATAAGGGCACTAGTTTCAAAATCATTTGAAATTTAGATATGTTATTAAAGAGTGTTTAAAACGTATTTTAGAGTTTGAAAATCATTTTAAAACATCATTAAATGTCTAATAGTGTCTAATTAGTGAGTAGAGGCTTAAACCACTCACCTAAATCCAAAGCAATCTCAATAAGCACGAATTCCAAGGATGAACGGCAGCGCCAAAATGATCTTCAACAGCCAATCTCCAATCCAAAGTGCAAATCTCACTAGTCTCCTTCTAATGATGTGTTTTGGCTAATTAAAGTAAGGATTAAGGTTACTTTATGGGTTAGAGAAGGTTAATGGAGGGTTTCTCTCTATTTTCGAGAAGAGTGAATTGATAGAGGAGATTCCCATTAGCCATAACCTTATGCTAATCCCAAAATGGGCTTTGGGCCTAACCATTAACTTGCTGATTATCCATTAAACTGTCCAAAATCAAGTAAAACTTCAAACAGCTATATCTCCCTAACTGTAAGTTCGTTTTTCTATTACGACCACTCTATGAAAAGAGAAACCATCATCCCGATCTAATGGAAGTGGTTTCGGATTTAAGTCATTTCCTATCAAAAGTTATAGGCCATACAAGATTTTCAGGGTCAAAAACATCCAATAAAAATTCTAAGGATGGAAAATGGCTCTAGTAGACTTTTCTCAAAATTATAGAATCATACGACCTCGTATAAAATAATATTAATATTCTACGATCCTTTGATATGTAGAATACGGGTCATTACATTTTCCCTCTTTAGGAATTTCTCCCATGAAATCCCAAACAGAAATCAATAGGGTTATCTCGCATGCCTAACAACCACATACAAGCATAGGCAACCATCACACATCAACCATGCATACATAGCAATCAAATGAAAACAGAAACATCCAAGCCTATCCTAGAATGCATGAACTACACTATGGCATATTTCATGATATCGTGAGTGAAATTAAAAGCGATAGATAGAAAGTCTCACCAAGTTAAGATCTCTGGATAAGCTATCCTTATGCTCTCATGGGTCTTCCAAGTGCAATGACCTTTGCTTTTGCTCCATTGGACCTTTACAACTTCACAGTCTTCCTCCTAAGATGCTTTGTATCACGTCCAATGATACAAATAGGCCTACAATGTCTTGAAGCCTATGGTTCAATCTCAATGTCATCTAGTTAATTGGGTGTGATAGTTATGCCTGAGTTGTGCACAAATTTCCGCAAGTGAGAAATATGAAACACATTGTGCACTCCAGTCATTTTTTGAGGTAAGTCGACTCTATAAGCAAGGTTCTCAATCCTCTCTAGTATCAAAAAAGGACCTACGAATCTCGATGCCAACTTTTCCTTACTACCGAACCAAATTACATTCTTCAATGGAGAAATCTGGACAAATAACATATTGTCGACAGAGAACTCTAGATCTTTACGTCTCTTATCAGCGTAGCTCTTATGTTTGTCTTGAGCAGCCTTCATTCGTTGTTGAATAATCTCGATCTACTTCGAGGTTCTCTAATCATATCTAGCTCAAGTATCAATTTCTCATCCGCTTCCCATCAACAAGAAGGAGTGTCGCACGATCGGCCATATAATGCCTCAAATGGTGCTGTACCGATGCTAGACTAATAACTGTTGTTGTATGCAAATTCATCGAGATGTAATTGATCATCCCACGAGCCTCCAATGTCGAGTATATAAGCCAGCAAGAGATCCTCTAAGATATGATTCACTTTCTCGGTTTGGCCATCGGTTTCAGGGTTGATAAGCAGTGCCGAGGTGCAACTCTATCTCTAACTCCTCCTATATGCTCTTCCAAAACCCACTAGTTAACAAAGGGTCTCGATTACTCACAATGCTCTTCGGCACACCGTGAAACATACTATCTACTTCACATACAATTCAGCTAGTTTGGCTGCCATTTGTTTGCACCAAAAATTGGCACAAACACCCAATAGAGATTTTATAGTAAAGTAAATGAAGAATATAAAATGAAAATGGAGGAAGTAAGCAATTGAATAGTAGAAAGTAAGCAATAATAAGTAGACAATGATTTATAGTGGTTCGACGTTTAAAGCCTATGTCCACTTTGGAGAAAATAAATTTATTAAACACTTGAATTGTTGAGTACAGGAGGATGGATTGGAGTTAAACCCTGGGTTACAAAGAAATGTAAAGTAACAAGTAGCATAAAAATCCCTCAAATGAATAATCAAGTCTATATTTATAGGGGAAAACTGTGAAATATCTTCTTGAAATTTCGGCAGCGGAGTCTCCAGGTCCAAAAGAAGTCATGCTATCGATCGCGGGTCCCACTTCTTCAACAATAATGATTGGTACCGATCATTCTATCGGCTTACTTTGGCATGCGATCGATCTGGTGGGCTGCGCTCTTCAATATATCGATGTCCCAAAGTTTCATCATTATTTGACTTGTAGATATTGAGATACCGATCGTTTTCCATTAAGTTTAGCTATAATATCGATATGGTACGATACATAATTGATGAATATGGTTCGTACCTAATCCATTTTCATTAGATGGTATACTTTCATACTTTTATCATTCTATTGAATTCATCTTCTGCTTTTACTTCATTCCTGCTCCATATTATCGTTTGTGCTTGATCTTCGGGCTTCGTGATTGTTAACCTGACTTGTCGATCCCTATCACAGTCGGGTCTAACTTGTGTAATCAGTTCGAATATAGCCAAGCCAAAAGGTAGATAACACTTACCCCCCAAAGTACGTCTTATTTCAACATAATGTGCTTTGAATTGATGCAAGTTTGAGTCATCGAAAAGGAATTCATTCAGCTTTCTAAATAGTTACCAACCCTTCGATGAATCACTTTCCTTGAAGAGTCGTATCTCTTTCTACTTGACATGATGATAGAATTCTGACTTGTTATTTACCGGTTAATAGTTGTGCCTAGTTCCATTGATCTAGTGGACCCCGGTCACCTAATCTGGTTCCTTCTCTGATAACTCCAAGTGAGAATTCAATTTCAATCGATTTCAAGAAATCGAATTTTTAGGATGCACATATGGCTCCCGGACGCGTTCATATATTCACGAGTCATTGCCAATTTGTTGGAATGTAACTCAATCATTTTCATTTTTCTTTTCTTTTTTTTAATTTTAATTTTTTTTGATGAAATGGATTGGCATGAATCCATCAGGCACATGGATCGTACTTGACCCCTTTCTAGTATGGATTGGGCCAAACTGTTTTGAGATTTGACTCGGTCCAATCGTTCTTCCCCCTCTCCTTTGTTTTTTTGATTTGGAGATGGGTCGGCATGCATTCATCACAGAACGATCGCACTCCATTCGTTCCTTTACTTGGCCATTTGGTTGAAACGTAGGTTAGGAGGAATGGATTGGTTTAAGGCCTTTATAAAATGATCGTACTCGATCGTTTATAGGTTGGGCCTCCATTGAATTGCAAACTTCTATGGTTTGTATCGCATCCTTTATATATATACTCGTGTACTTAGATTATTTCCTTCACCTCGTTTCATTTTTCATTGTTGCTTCCTGAACCAAAAAAGAAAAGAAAAAACCATTTTCATCCCCTTCTTCAACATCAATCCATCGAACCTTCTAATCCAACCCCCTACTCATTTTGCATCCACCTCCATAGGTTGAACTAATCCCTTGCCATGCCAACCATCACCACCGCCATCTCCCACTGATTTTTCTTTGCACTCGAATCCAAATCGCCACCGCTTTCCCACATCGATACATAGGTAGGTTCATTTTTCTTCTTACTTGTTAGGATTTATTAATGAGATAATGGGGTCTTGTTCTAGCTTGCATAATCCAAGTCATGATGACTCCATTAGTTGGAGCGGAGGGGAGAGGTTTTTTTCAGCTGATCGTTTCTACCGAGGTGGATGTGGCGAAGTTTCTGGCATAGAGGAATGAAGTAGAGTATGACCACTGATCGCTTTGATGGATTTGTCAACAAAATTTGGACCGGTCGTTATTTGTTAGGGTTGTTGGTCGATCGATTTTCGATCGGTAATACGAGTTTCGAATTGGAGTGAAGTGTGGACTAGATTCAAAGGTTGGAGAACGATCGGTTGTTAATCGATCAGCATGAAACCGTTATGCAGGAACTATCGGTCGTAGGCATTGGGATCGATCGGTCGAATATTATTTTTGGATTGTCGTTGGTTTATCTTGGATAATCATGCTTAAAACCCACAAATTTCAATTCATCCAATCTCGAAGTGCTTAATCACCCACTGTATCGTATTCATCCATTCTCGAAGAGCTTAATCACCAATACTATTAATAAGACAAAGGAGTGGGAGAACTAATTCTTCTACATTAGATGTTATTCCCCTAAGATCACGGGAACTTTCTCTTTTTTTAGTAAGTTTTTGTTTTCTATCATTTATGTTATATCTATCATTCTCTTATAATGAATGTTTCCTCTTAGATCCTGCTTCTAAAAAACCAAGCTCCTCTGTCGATGACACCATCATAACCCTGACTCTAGCATCCAAGAGCATGTGTGATAGACTCACACTTTGGCAGAAGTGAATCTTCATAAGTACTCACTGATTTTAGACAACCACATAATACTTAGAGAACCTCCAATGATAAAGGGGAATGCTTAAGGGCAACAATCGTTGGTTATCAGTAACCGGAATGCTTTCTCTGTTTCCTCCCCAGTTCAGCTTGAACCCTCTGGTAAAATTTCACTCCAACTTGTATGGAATTTCTTATATTATTTTCTTATAAGCTTCTTTCTTTGATTTAAGCTCATCTTCTCTCATTGTTACTCCTTAAGAAAAGGAGGCCAATGATGATGCTCCTGCCTTAACCCAGTCGATGAAACGTGCTCCTATCAAGGATTCCATTACTAAAGCGGTTGAGGTGCTTAAAAGGAAAGCGATCACTACTAATCTTGTAGATATTCCACCTCCTCCCCTGAGTAAAAGGCCTAAACTCATGGGATAATATACTCATGTTGGTGTGGCTGAGGAGGAACATGTAACTATTGACTCAAGCCCTGATGTTGCAAATCTGGATTCTCCTAGGCTTAAAGTTCATAAATCAACTAATGTGGCTCATTCTTCGAATCCCCTTCTCAACATTTCTCTTCCTGATTCTCCAATGACCCTTCACCGTATTTGTGATGAGGTTAGACTATTTCCTTCTCTAAATGATTCTCTTCCTTCGAAGGCTCAGCTTAGATACCTATGGCGAGTTTTGATGATCTTCTTTGATTGGCTTTCCAATGTCCTCTAGTTTCTCTCAGGCCACCGCAGCCTTTGATTTATTCTAAGGATCATCATTTTATTGTTATTAAATAGCTCTTATCGGTGTGCATTTCCTTTTGTTTGGTTAATCTAGTCTTTTTGCTTTGTATATCATGTTTTGACTTAGGCTAGTTATACATTCCAGGTGGCCAAGCATATGTTCTTTCTCCAAATGGCTTCTTATGGGCCTTCTAACGAAGTGGTGGAGCTTAAAGAACAAATCTCTTCGCTTAACAACAACGTGATCGATATCACTACAACAACGGATAAAGCTACTACCAACCTTAATGAGGAGAGGAAAGTTAGGGAGGAAGAAACGAAAGCACTGAGGGTGGATCTTGATAGGGAAAATAAAGAGAAGGCCAAGCTAGCTGACAAGAACAAGTCTTTAAGGACAAGCTCAAAAGGAAAAGCACCATCCTATATTTTCAAACAACGTCATCTGGGAAGCTAAGAAGAAAGTCTCATTCTTCTTCGATAATGCTCTTACCACCGTTATTGAGAAATCCTATGAGGATGCTTTATTTGTGGCATATGGGGACAATATTCAAAAATGTCCAAACTTAAATTTTCTTTTCATAGGAGCCTTAAATGAAAAGTTCAAGAGGAAATTCAGCCTTATTTTGAGGAGAGCCCAGGGGTCTCTTCACGAAGAGTTTCGTCCTGAGGTAAAGGTCGATGTTAGAAAGTTGTTATCCTTTGATGACCCCCTACTCGATAAGGAGACAAAATCTAAGTAAGAAGCAAGAGATGATGATGATGACCATGATGGTAATTGTTTGCACAAAAAATGGACAAACACCTCAAAGTCGTATGATTTAGTAGATCTTATGTTGTTCTTAGTGATTTTGGAGATTTATGCAAATATATGAAAAGCAGGGGCTAAACTGTAAAAAGACACGCAGATTTATAGTGGTTCAGCCAGAATGTGCCTACGTCCACTTTATATGTTATTTCTCTTCTCTTGTTTTGATTACAAGTACAAAGCTTTGGTACAGGTAAAAGAAAGTTGTTTGAAAGTTCTATCCGTGCTTGAGCTCTCAAACTTGTCCCCATTGTTATACCCCTACCCCTCTATTTATAGAGTGAGGCTGGGGGTAGGGGTCCTGGATGTATGTAGCTGCTGGTGGGCCTGGGCTGAGGTGATCTGGCCTGGCAACGTTGGTTTAGCAACACTTCGGTCCGGTGGTAGCTTTGGTCCGGTGGTGGCTTTCCCTGCCTCTGGTTCGGCAGTGGATGGAGGTAGTCGGTCCGGTCGTAGATGGTTGGATAGTAGGGACGTGGGTTGGATCGGCAAGCATGGGAGGTAGGTTGGTTCGGCAAGCATGGGACGAAGGTTGGATCGGCAAGCATGGGAGGTAGGTTGGTTCGGCAAGCATGGGACGAAGCTTGGATCGGCAAGCATGGGACGAAGGTTGGATCGACAAGCATGGGAGGTAGGTTGGTTCGGCAAGCATGGGACGAAGCTTGGATCGGCAAGCATGGGAGGTAGGTTGGTTCGACAAGCATGGGACGAAGGTTGGACCGGCAAGCATGGGACGAAGCTTGGATCGGCAAGCATGGGAGGTAGGTTGGTTCGGCAAGCATGGGACGAAGGTTGGACCGGTGGATCCTGGTTTGGTGGTAGGTGTTGAGAAATGTACCCAACAATTGCCCCCCAAAGTAGGGCATATTACCGAATATGGCGTGCTTTGTTTTATGTAGCTTTGTCATCTTTATTCGGTTCTCGGGTACCGAATCAGTTGGTCCGGTCGAGTCTTTTCGTCTATAAGTAGGGACCGTACGCCCTTGTTATTCCCTACCAGCCGAATTAAACTCTCGCCTTTGCCGGACCAAGTCCTTACCTTTTGCCGAATTAAACGTGTTAGCCGAATCAAGTTCCTTACTATCACCGAATCAGGTGAGAACCTTTCTATGTTGGCCGAATGGGTTTTTACCGAATGGACTCGGGGATTCTGAGTGCCGAATGGAGTCATATACCTGTATAACCGGACGAAGTTGGGAATACCGAATGAAACTGATACCGAATGAACTTGAAAAACTTGCTTGTTTATATCCTTTGTTTTAACAGCATGTTTTTTTTTGATGTTGCAGATAATGTCTCGCAAAGCAGAAACGCGATCGGATAAAAAGAAGTCCCAGGGCGAAGGAGAATCTTCCACAGTGCCCCCTGCTCAGCCAGGACTGGAACGTCGCGGAACTGCCCCGAGATCACTGGTGGACGGGTACGGTCCTCAGGAGCTTCTGAACTCCCCGCCCGATTGCTTTCCCAGCTCCCTTAAGGAGGAGCAGCTTGATGTTATCTCCCGTTCTTTTGGAATCGATAGAGCGCGCATGCTGTTGCCAGGGAGAGAAGTTATGCCATATGACCCTCCCGAAGGGTACTTTGCCTACAGCAGATACCACTGTATGTGTGGTGCCATTCCGCCTCTTAATGCTTGGGTAGCCAGCTTCCTTACATATCTAAAGGTGGCCCCATTCCAGCTTCAACCCAACTCCTATGCTATACTAGTGAGCCTCTTCGTCATCTTCCAAAGGAAGTATGGGCGTGCTCCTTCCAACCGGGAGATTCGGTACTTATATAATCTGAGGGGATATAAGAAGGGGTCCCCATATATTAGCTTGGAGTCAGTTGTAACCTTCAATCCAGTCTTGGATCTGTATTCTAAGTTCAGCATGTTCAAGAAGGAGTGGTTCTTCGTCAGGGACGACTCTGTTTCTATTCGGCGTTTCACCTCTGGATGTAAGTCGATGCTTATTTATAATTTCCATTCTGACTGCGATGCTTCTTCTCATACGTTTTCATTTTTGCTAGTGACAGGTGGCTTTGCGGTTGTGGAGACTGATCGCCTGGTTCAGACGGCGGCTGAGATAGAAGCTATCCCCGGGAGAGATAGATCAGCTGCCTACCTGATCAGAAATGCGACCCTTCTGGAGTATAACTTGATCCTTCCACAGCAGTCAGTAGTCAAGCTGAGGGAAACGGCGGAGGAGAGGGCAGCTGCTCAAGCTAAGGGAGGTGTCACAGTAGAGAGTGGCAAGAGGAAACCTTTCTCAAAATCTCCAATGGTCGGAGGTAAGAAGCTTAAGAAGTCGAATGGTCCTTCCCCCAGCACTTGTCCACTTACTCCGGGGAAGGAAGATGTGGAGGAGGAGAGAGGTGAGGGTGAAGATGACCGGGAAGGTGGTGATGGTGGCGATGGCATCGGGGCCTTGCTTCCTGGGCAAGCAGGCGAGATTCAGGAGTGGACGGATGATGCATTCAACCAAGCTTTCGAGGGGTTGGGCGGAGAAACGGCTTTGGTAGAGAAATTTGGGAAGGCTGACAAGGCCGGGACCGGTGCAAGCGAGTCTTCTCAGACTATTCCAGCCAAGGTGGCTCCGACGAATCAAGGTGAACTTTTGACTCCTGCAAGCTCCATTTATGATAGGGACTTAGGAATATTTTATGATCCGCTCCCGTCCTGGAATGAAATTCAGGACTCATTGCAGTATCCTACTCCTCCCCAGGGTTTGTATAACTAATGTGTTTCCTTTCTTCTTTTAACTTTTAATTTACCGCGTTTCTCGAATTATGGATCAATGTAAGCTTGTGACACTTGTTCTTCATATCAGGGGCAGGTAAAACGGCCAAGGTCTCTGATCTTCGGCACAGGCTTGAACAACAAGCTCTCCAAAGCTTCCGCCAAGCCAAAGACTCCGACCCACCGTCCCGGGGATGTAGTCGGCTACCGTACTCTTCTCGGGGTTATTGAAGAGGGTATTCAGAAGAGAAAAAGGAGTCATCCCTTATCCGAACCTTCACTTAGTCCTCAGCCCCCAGTTCAGCCTCTTCATGATATCACGGAGGAGGATACTGAGTTCGCACTCTCTCCGCACCCGTCTGAAAATCCTACCGTTACGCAGATTGATCGTCCTGGTTTGGCTTGTAATCCATTTGCGGGTCATCCTGATCTGGATCCAGGTTCCTATGATATTACCTTCGACGAAGTTACCGGTGAGCACCTTCTTCCCCGTAATTCCATGGTACGGGTGCTTGATGAGGCTAAGTCCTTAGATCTCGATTTACTTACCACTCGGATAGTTACCATGGGAGATGAGGCCAAGGCTAATATTGATCGGGTGGCGGAGGAGACTAGGAAGCTGATGGGGCATCATGCCCGCCTGGTTAAGGCTGGAGAGGAGATTGGGAGTGCCAACATCCGACTACGATTGATGGTTTCGGACCAGGCCAAACAGCTTGCTGATCAGGCCATTCAGATTTCTCAGCATGAAGCTGCCTCCGGGCGGTTGAGGAAGACTATGGAGGAGGCTAGTAAGGCGGAATTGCGGAAGATGGAGGCTGCTTGCAAGGAGCAGATAAATATGGCCATCTCGACAGTGGACGAGGTTCGGAGGGCGGATCTTGAGCAGGTAGAGGAGCTGTCGGGGAAGCTTGAAGCCGCAGAGCTTGCTCAGGTCAGGCTAAAGGAGGAGATGGAGACGATGAGGAGGTCCCTTCAGGCTGACTGCTTGCGATACCGACTGGAAAGGGATGCGGCCATTGCAAGGCTATCGGTTTCTGAGACTCGTATGAGGGAGTTCGAGGAAAATGAGGGGATGATGGACGATATGCTGCAGGACATGTACTTTCGCACCTGGAAGCAGGGCAGCTTATCTTGGATGGATGACTACCCCCGGGTTATGGCTAGGATTTACCTCAGGGCTCTAAAGGAGGCCAAGGCTGAGACGGATAAGGAGGGTGGAGCGGTCTTTAGGATGGATGTGGTCACCGCTCAGTTTACCAAGGAGGAGAAGACAGCGGTGAAAGAGGGGATGAGGTTGTTCGCGGTTGAGGAGGCAGGCGTGGAAGTAGGGGGATGATGACCAAGACGATCAAGGGGAAGTTGCTAGTAACCTCTACTTCACTAGTTCGTTCTTTTGTTAACTCTGTTGCTTATCACTAATGACTTCTTTTTATGACCGGACAGGTGGGCAACAGGACAAGGACAAGACTCCAACGCAGCCGGCTCCTTGATTAGACCTGGAGAATTCTTTTTGTGTACTTGACATGGCTGTATATGTTAGTCTTAAAACAGTAGAGTAACGTTTAGGTTGTAATTCTTGCTACTTGTAATAAATAGCTCTATTCTTGATGTGCAATTCTTTAACTTAAGCTGATTTTGTCGTCTTTTGAATGTTTTTGCTATTTTGACATGTTGCATAAGAAATATAGCCATGCATATTCTTGTAATTAAATTTCGTTTGATGTCAGGTTCTTGTTTAAAACATAATTTCATGACTTGCAGTGTTAGCGTGAGGTGTGAACAAATTATAGGCATATATGAAAGAAGGAAATACCGTCCTTTATATTTTGCTTGTAGATGGCAGCTTTGAATATCCTGTGTGACCGAGTAAGGGATGCGGTCCAGTATCTTGCTGTGAGCATCCGTTTCTATTAGTGAGTGTCTCCTGTTTTGTGTCCTGCACTTCAGGGATTGTTACAGAGGATAGGAGAAAAGTTTCTTAAGTAAAATTGAAATATGTGAAATAGTAAAACTTCCAATCACGGAAGGCCTTCGATGTGCTTAAGTTCGTGGCAAACGGGCTTTGTAGTCACTTTCCCTAGCTGTGGGTCTTGGAGACATTTGTCACCCATCTTACGCCTCCGCGGGGAGTTAATTCTTTTTTACCACAGCCGTACTTAAGACACATCGGAGCCGAGATCGCGCACAGTAACTACCCGGGCCATTATGGCCCGCAATCGTGGGTATTATTCGATTTACCGTGGCCGGCTAGCGTGGGTGCCGATCGTCAACCGTGAACTGCCCCTGGCTGGCCACACCTTATGTTGGGGCTTATAATCGGTTCACAATTGTCGGCGAGCCGAACGCCGTAATGAGCTGCCTCGGCTATAGTCGGCCTTCTCGGTGGCTTATAATCGGCTCATTACAGTTGGCTTTAAGGGCCGTCACGAGCAATGAGTTAACCCGCAGCAGAGGGATGCTGGGGTGAAAGTGTCTCATTGGCGAGGGCATAGATTCGCATAGTACCTGTTAGGTCTTGTCCATATGAAGTTGTGCTGTGGAGTGCGTTGAGTGGAAACACTATACGCATAGGATTTTGTTCAACAGAAAAGGATAAAGTTAACAAGCAGCCAAGATATAAAGGAACAAGTTAAAAAAGAGACAAGGTTTTTTAAAGTGGTTCGGCACGAAAAGGCCTACGTGATTCTCTTTGTTAATTCACTTCATATGGGAAGTACAAGTTAAGAAAAGTATCGACGGAGGTGTTGGATGTTCCATGCCCTCTGGAACACCTCTCCGTCCACTGTTGACAAAATATAAGCTCCATTGTGGAGATCTTTATGAATTACATATGGTCCATCCCAGATTGGATCTAGTGCTCTGGGGCGGGGGAAGATTCGCTTGAGGACAAGGTCCCCTTCTTGTAAGGTACGATGCTTGACTTTGGAGTTGTATTGTGCTGCCACTTTTTGTTTGTGGGCTGCTGCTTTAAGGACTGCATCATTTCTTCTCTCCTCCACTAGATCCAAAGACATGTGAAGGAGTTCTTCGTTCTCTTCTGGGTTATAGTGGATCCTACGGTGGGAAGGTACAATGGTTTCAACTGGGAGCATAGCCTCCGATCCGTATGCCAAAGAGAAAGGAGTATGCCCCGTTGAAGTTCTGAAAGATGTGCGATAGGCCCATAGTGCCGTAGGGAGTTCATCCACCCAAGCGCCCTTTGACTTTTCGAGTTTCTTTTTTATTAGAGTTTTCAGAATTTTGTTGACGGCTTCGACTTGTCCGTTTGCCTGGGGATACGCTACGGATGAGAAGCTTTTGTGAATTCCGTGCTCTTGGCACCAGTTGGCGAATTCCTCGCTGTCAAATTGAAGTCCATTGTCTGATATGATTTTGAATGGGACTCCGTACTTGCACCGAACATTTTTGATCAAAAAGTTAATAACTTTTGCTGAAGATACTTTATTCAGAGGTTCTGCTTCCACCCATTTGGTGAAATAGTCGACTGCCACTATAGCATATTTGGCCCCGCCTCGGCCCATTGGCAGTTCGCCGATTAAGTCAATTCCCCATACTGCAAAGGGCCAAGGGCTGGTCATTTGAGTAATCTCAGTCGTTGGTAGCCGCAGAATCTTAGCGAACTTCTGACACCTGTCACACTTTTTAATGAAATCCAAGGCGTCCTTGCTTAAGGTGGGCCAGAAATATCCATATCGGAGTATCTTTTTTGCTAATGTTTGTCCTACGGTGTGGTCTCCGCAGCTTCCTTGATGGATGTTGGATAAGATTTCCTTGGCTTCCCTCCCAGTGACACACCTTAATAACGGGTTAGAGAATCCGCGCCGATAGAGGATGTCTTCTTGAATTGTGTAGCGGGAAGCTTTCCTTAAGATTTTCTTGACTTCGTTACGTCCATTGGGCAGTGTGCCGCTTTGTAGGTAGTCTCGGATGGGAGTCATCCAAGTTGCTTCTTCGATTGCAGCTATCAGATTCACTTGCTCAAAACTTGGGGCTATTTGCTTTGAGATGGTTACTGCCCCGAAGATGGCGATGTCTCTCATACTTGCTTGTTTTGCCAATTCGTCGGCCTCTTGGTTCTCTTCCCTAGGGATGTGTTTGACTAAGTAGTGGTCCAATTGGCTGAGAAGTAACTTGGCCTTCTTTAAATATGCTATGAGTCGTTCTTCTCGAGCTTGGAATTCTCCTAGTATTTGATTAACGATAAGTTGAGAATCGCTGTGAAGACACAAAGAATTGGCTCCGATTTCTATGGCAAGTTCTAGTCCGGCTATCACTGCTTCATATTCTGCATCGTTGTTGGTGGCAGCGAACTCCAACCTTACAGCATAGTGCAGTTTGTTTCCCCTGGGAGTGATTATTACCACACCTGCCCCCGAGCCTTGTTCGTTTGATGCACCATCCACAAAGAGATTCCACTTGATATCTTCTGCTACTTCCAATTGCTCCTTATCTTCGTTGGTAGTGAATTCTGCTATGAAATCAGCTATGGCTTGTCCCTTGATGGCGGTGCGAGGGTGATAGGTGATATCATACTGACTTAGTTCAATGCACCATTTAAGTAGTCGCCCGGAAGTGTCGGGACGATGGAGTACCTGCCTCAGTGGTTGATCGGTCAGAACTTTGATGGAATGAGACTGGAAGTAGTGACGCAGTTTCCGTGATGTGATTAGTAAACAGTATGCCAGCTTCTCAAGTTTAGGATATCTGACTTCTGCCCCCGTAAACCTCTTACTGACAAAGTAAACTGGCCGCTGCATGCGGTTGTCTTCCCTTACCAAGGCAGCGCTTAGGGCGTGAGATGACACAGCAAGGTATAGGTATAATTCTTCGCCTTCGCTTGGAGTCGAGAGTACCGGTGGTTTCTGGAGGTGTTCGATTAAGTCAAGGAAAGCGGTCAGGCATTCGTTGGTCCATTCGAACTTTCCTTTGTCTTTCTTTAGAGCTTCGAAAAAGGGGACACACTTGTCCGTTGCTTTGGAGATGAATCGGCTTAGGGCGGCCACTTTTCCATTCAGGCTTTGCATTTCCTTCCGAGTGGAAGGTATCTTGATATCCCTTAATGCTCGGACTTGTTCAGGGTTTGCTTCAATCCCTCTGGCATGGACGATGAATCCTAAGAACTTTCCTGATGACACTTCGAAGGAGCATTTTAGGGGATTCAACTTCATTCCATACTGTCGAAGTACTTGAAACATCTCTCCTAGGTGGTTTACGTGATTGTCGGCTTTCCTTGACTTTACCAGCATGTCATCCACGTATACTTCCATAGTTTGCCCTATTAGCCCCGCAAACATCTTGTTGACGAGGCGCTGGTAGGTGGCTCCTGCATTTTTAAGTCCGAAGGGCATTACCTTATAGCAGTATAAACCCCGGTTGGTGATGAAACTAGTGTGGTCTTGGTCGGGAGCATGCATAGGAATTTGGTTATACCCTGAGTATGCGTCCATGAAAAATAAGAGCTCGTGCCCGGCTGTGCTGTCTACAAGCTGGTCGATTCGGGGAAGTGGGAAGCAATCCTTTGGGCAAGCGTCGTTTAGGTTGGAAAAGTCAATGCATGTTCGCCACTTCCCATTAGCCTTCTTCACCAATACTGGGTTAGCGATCCATTCCGGGTAGACGGCTTCTCGTATGAAGTCATTGGCGAGCAGATTCTTTACTTCTTCATCGAGGGCTGCTGACCGCTCTGCCCCCATACTTCTCTTTTTTTGTTTTACGGGCGCCTTGGTAGGATCAATGTTTAATACGTGGCATGTTATGTCGGGGGAGATTCCGGTCATGTCAGCGTGTGACCATGCGAATACATCTAAGTTGTGGCGGAGAAAATCGATGAGTTGTTCCTTCAACTCTGCTTTTAGTTGGGACCCAATTTTCAACAGTCTACTTGAGTCATGCTTGTCTACAGATATAAACTCCATAGCCTCTGCAGGCTCGGCAGTGGCCTCCTCCTCTTTGTCCCTAGGGTCTAATTCATTGAAAGGGTCGCTGGTATATCAAAGAGGAGGGGCTTTCTTTAGTTGCTATGCTTCTAGACTTTTTGTGCAGAGGGCAACCTCTACACCCTTCCCTTTATCCTTCCTGTGGTTGTTGCGAAGTTCAGTCACATAGCAGTCTCGAACCACGTCCTGGTCTCCTTCTACTTCCCCCACTCCATTGTCCGTTGGGAATTTCATCTTTAGGCACCATGGGGCTAGGACAATTTGAAAGTCAGACAAGGCTGGCCTTCCTAAGAAGGCGTTGTAGGCCGAATGGTTTTCTATTAGCACAAACGTCTGTTTCCGTACGACGGAGCGGGGATGGCTTCCAATCTCAACAAAGAGGTCCAGTTGCCCGAGGGGCATCTTTGCATCCCCAGTGAAACCGTGTAGTGGTTTATCGCAGGGAGATACATCCTTCATTGATAGCTTCATTTTGTTGAATGCATGTTTGAACAGGATGTTTACTGAGCTTCCAGTGTCTACTAGGATTCGGTAAACCTCGGCGGGGCCGAGCCGGGCAGAGATAACCATGGGATCCATGTGAGGGTAGGGTACTGCCTTCCTTCTAGGTCACGCTTACCGAATGTGATGTCATCACTTTCTTTCCGCTTCGGGTGGCGCTCTTCTATAACCGAATTGACACAGTCTTTATTGTCTCTAAGCGACTTTCCATATCTTTCCATTTCTTTCCAGCTTCTGTCAGCGGTGTGTGGTCCTCCCGAGATGGTATGGACCACTATCTTCTCTTGACTAGAGCTGCTAGTGTTGCGGTTTCCTCTGCCGATCTCCGGTGAGGGTAGCCTTGGGTTCTCATTGGCAGGAGCTGGAGTCCTGTCCTGACCTTTTACATAGCGTTCCAGTTTCTTCCTTCTGATGTGTTCCTCAATCAAGTCCCGGAGATGATGGCATTCATTAGTGTCATGCCCATGAGATTCGTGGAAGCGGCAGAACTTTCCAGACTTCTGCGCGTTATCTGATTCCTTCTTGTATGGTGGGCATTTGTATCTAACTTCGCCTTGGGTGGAAAGGAAGATATTTTCGACGGTCTCGTTCAAAGGAGTGTAAGTGTTGAATCTCGGTCCAGGCCGATATAGGCGCTTTTCTCCCTTCTTGCCCCCAGCATTGTCTCTGGAATCATTTCTTCGAACGTCCCTTGCTACAGCAGGGGCGTTGCTGTGAGTTGCCTTATTTTGCTGTCCTGACTGTCCCTCAACGGCAGCATCCTCAAGCCTCATATATTTCCCGGCTTCATGGAAGAAATCGGATAAAGTAGCTGGTTTTTCTTTCGTCAACCTTCTAGCAAATTTAGTGTCCGGATGCACACCACTACAGAGGGCCATTAGGATAAGCTTCTCATCGGCATCTTGGACCGCGGCTGCTGCAGCGTTGAATCGGGTTAGGTATTGTTGCAGTTTCTCTCCAGGTTTCTGTTTGACGCTGGATAAGGAATAAGCGTCCTTAGGTTGTTCCACATGGATGCGGAATTGATTGATAAACTTTTCTTTCAACATTTCCCACGAGCTGATGGATCCCTGGGGTAGATGACAGAACCAGGAGGTAGCGAGATCTGCTAAGAAGAGCGGAAAGCATTTGCACAGTACTCCCTTTGTCGCTCCACTCATGAGCATATGTTGTGTGTACCTCTGTAAGTGTACAACGGGGTCGGAGGTTCCTTTGTAAGGTTCCATTGTTGGCATCTTCCATTCTCGGGGAGTGATAGCAATTTCGATGTTGCGGGTGAAAGGGCTGGTTACCCTAGTGCCTATCCCTCGATCTCTTTGCTCCCGTTGGACGCACTCTCTGAATAAGCGTGCCATCCTTTCATCAGAATTTGGAGCAGACAGAAATGAGTTTGGTTCTGTTCTGTGGGATTGATTCCGTCCAGATGACCTGTAGGGATGGTATCGTCTATCATTCCTCATATTTTCCAGTGGCTGCCTTTGATCTTCCGAGAGCATGCTAGGGTCAGCTACAGTTGGCCCTTGCCTTGATCTTCCCCTGCAGGGTTCTGATCTAAACACTTCCTCGGGTCCAACTTTGGGCTGGACTCTAGCTCGGCCCCGTTCACTGGCGTTTCCGTGGTTAGGCAGTATGACGGGCTCAGCTACAGTTGACCTTCGTCCGGTACCTCCCCTGTTGGGTTCGGTACCAAACGTTTCCTCAGGCCTAACTTCGGGCTGTGCTCGATCTCGGCTCCTACCATGGCTACTTCTGCCGTTAGCTCCTTCGAAGAAGGAAGACCTTTGTTGTCTCTGAGATCCTCCAGACTGGGACTCGTCCCATGATTCAGTGTTGCGGTTGGATTCTTCAGCGTCCCTTAAGCGTGACATGAGATGGTCCACCAAGGCTTCCTGCTGGAACGTGAAGCGGTTAGTTACTTCAACCACAACTCTGTCCAAATCTGCCCTAGTAATTGCTGCGGGCTGTTCTGTGACAGGAGGGGTCGGATTAGCCTGTCCTTCATTTGTTACTGCTGCTGGAGGAGGACGATTTACTTGATTCGTGACAGTTGGATCTGGAAGACTGCTGGATGCGATGTTTTTTCCTTTGTTAACATCTTTTCTTGGTTTGGGAGGCATGTTTTCCGAGTGGCGAACGATGCTGTTAGGAAAACTGTTAAGTGGATGAAGTTGAAGCTTCGAGCTTCTAGCTCTCAATGAAAGCACCAAAAATGTTTGCACAAAAAATGGACAAACACCTCAAAGTCGTATGATTTAGTAGATCTTATGTTGTTCTTAGTGATTTTGGAGATTTATGCAAATATATGAAAAGCAGGGGCTAAACTGTAAAAAGACACACAGATTTATAGTGGTTCAGCCAGAATGTGCCTACGTCCACTTTATATGTTATTTCTCTTCTCTTGTTTTGATTACAAGTACAAAGCTTTGGTACAGGTAAAAGAAAGTTGTTTGAAAGTTCTATCCGTGCTTGAGCTCTCAAACTTGTCCCCATTGTTGTACCCCTGCCCCTCTATTTATAGAGTGAGGCTGGGGGTAGGGGTCCTGGATGTATGTAGCTGCTGGTGGGCCTGGGCTGAGGTTATCTGGCCTGGAAACGTTGGTTCAGCAACACTTCGGTCCGGTGGTGGCTTTGGTCCGGTGGTGGCTTTCCCTGCCTCTGGTTCGGCAGTGGATGGAGGTAGCCGGTCCGGTCGTAAATGGTTGGATAGTAGGGACGTGGGTTGGATCGGCAAGCATGGGAGGTAGGTTGGTTCGGCAAGCATGGGACGAAGGTTGGATCGGCAAGCATGGGAGGTAGGTTGGTTCGGCAAGAATGGGACGAAGCTTGGATCGGCAAGCATGGGACGAAGGTTGGATCGGCAAGCATGGGAGGTAGGTTGGTTCGGCAAGCATGGGACGAAGCTTGGATCGGCAAGCATGGGAGGTAGGTTGGTTCGGCAAGCATGGGACGAAGGTTGGACCGGCAAGCATGGGACGAAGCTTGGATCGGCAAGCATGGGAGGTAGGTTGGTTCGGCAAGCATGGGACGAAGGTTGGACCGGTGGATCCTGGTTTGGTGGTAGGTGTTGAGAAATGTACCCAACAGTAATGATGGCTATGATGATGATGTTGATGGAGGTGATGGCAATGACAGGGATCCATCGGGACCAAAAGATGGGGGAGATGGATTAGGTGGTCTTAACTCAGACTCATCTGCCCATAATGCGGGTTGTACTGACCTTCCTGATTCTCAAGGTGATATAAGGAAGGATACCCCTTCAGAAGATAGTGCTCCTATAAGTCATCCATCAAAAGGAAAAACTCAAACTCCAACTTCCCAAGTTCCAGTCTCTTAGTTATAAAATTCCTTATTTAGGTGTCTAAAGTTATAAACCAATCTTTAGTTAATAAACTTATTATCTTAGTTAAGGAGAAATAACAAGTATTATTACAAGACTTTATATGAAAAGAGTCAAAGGGACGTGCTTGGTTAAACAGAGAGGCTAATAGATCAACTGATGAATATAATGAACTATCTGACATATATAAGCGCCTCTCTACTAGTGTTGCGCGGTTAAGTTCTTCAAGGAAAAGCAGGATGCCCCTCGTTTGAAAAGGGTTCGCCTTTACTGGGATAGAATCATGAGAGAGAATGTAGAATTAATGACTCTCTTTTAGATGCTCATTGACAATAGGAAGGCCTTAGTAGAGTTCCTCTATAAAATTTATTCTAGGAATGTTCTCACCGACTTTTCTTTCTTAGGAGAAAAAAGTAGGGGCTTGATTAGGCTTCTTCATAATAAAATATTTAGACAATCATGGAAGCAACCCTCATTATGGGGCTTGTTAGGACCTTCCTTGGGTTGCTAGTGTTCCTCTCTTTCCTAATACTCTTCCTCCTGTGAAAATTAAGTTTAGAAAGGAAAGATTCATTTTTGAATTTTATAATGGATCAATATTGTACGAAGCTCAATGATTGTATGACTGTAGTGTATGATCCAAGTAGCTTATGAATTTTATTGCCTTCACATCTTTGTAACTTGGCTCATTTCTTGTATATTATATAGTTTAAGGGACATTCAAGTAGTTCTATCCCCATGGAACTTTTAATTAATTTCATCAAGTTAAAGAGGGATTTTAAGGAGAAATCTTTAATTCTCAAAACATCTCAGTTAGTGAAGCATTGTTTCCTTAGAGATTTGCAAGAAGTTTATACTCGATTCCATTATTTTCATTTTGATTTCTTGTGTGGCGAGAAGGATAACCTACCTAGAGAGATTCGAACCGATCATGCTAAAATGCTATGTGCCCATACTAGCCCTTCGATTGGAGAATGGGACTACCATCAATTCCCTCCAGTCAATACTTTGGAAGTAATTATAGTTCCTTTTGACTCTAGTCTTAATTTGTCTGTTGGGTTGTTTAAAAGGGCTAACACTGTTGTCTCAAAACTTTAAGAGTTAGTTGTATGTAATGTTGATGTAATTTTGAATTTGCTCAAGTTTGTAAACTTTTGTTGCTAATAAAAGAAAGGCTTCTTTTATATTGATTTTGTTTCTCACTTTCTTATTTAGGAAAAACAATTAACACTCGTACTCGGTTACTAAAAAATCCTTGCTCAGTATAACTCCATTAAGGCTAAGATTAGAGTGGAATTCGAGAAGAAACTCTCTTCTCACGGCACACCAACCTTATGATTCCTGGATAATCCAGATGCACAAAAATGGCATGATATGTATTATAAATTAAGAGCTATACTTAGTTGCTCAAAGGAAATGACCTCTAAGCTAGAGAGTCAAATTAAAGAGAGGGACGGAAGAATTCAAGAGTTGAAAAGAAAGATAGATGCTATTGGCCAATCTAGGTAATCATCTCAAAACACTGAGGCTGATGCTGAAATTGCCCAGTTACATCAAATAAGATGGAGTTATTAAAAAGTCAAGCAAATTGTCAATCCTTAGAACTTATCACGAGAGGAGGCAAATTCGGCCTTCCTACTCCAACCCCTCTGATTGGTCAAGAAAAGCTTTCTGCTTTGTTAAACCCTCCTTCAGACTTAGATGATGGCAAAATCGACAGATGGTGCCAAAGAGTTAGATTTGAATGCGTTAAATTTTTGAATAAGTAGTAGAGTAATAAGGTTTCTACTCGTCTTAATTCTTATGAGGAAAAGGTTGAGAGACTCGAGCGGGAAAACACACTTTTGAGCAGGAGGTTGAGAAATTAAAGAGCAAGATTAAGCTTCTAAAAGGAGCCATTAAGACACTCGATGGTGCATTAAAATTCAAATTGATTTGATAGATGATGCAGATGCCAATCAAAAGAAAGAGAAGAATTTTAAACAAATTCTAGATGTGGCAATTCATCACATTACCGATTCTTCTCTAGTTGCTGAAGATTCAAGGAAACTGGCCCAATATTTTAGCTCTCAATAGAGAATTATTTGTAAACTTCTTAATTGGACTTACTTGTTATCCAATCTTTTATTCCTGTAATTCTTGTACATAATGTATTAAATAGTAAATAAACTCATACCTGAATGGTTGATATTTTGAATTCTACACTTTGCCTTTGCCTGAGACTTGCAATTAGCTTCTTAGTTTTAGTCTACTACTTTGTTGCTATTATTTTGAGTATAAATCCACTTTCTTATATTTCAAGCATTTGATAGATAAGCCGATAATCTATTTGTTAAGAGAACCATATGACTTGCTGGTGGAGCATTCAGAATTTCAGTTAGTATGGAGATCATAAACTTTGATCTTGATATAAGAGTTTGCTTCTTCATTAATAGATATCCAATAGTTTGCTTAATATGGAGATTTCTGTTATTTTAATAAGGAAGCTTAATTCTAATCATAATAGGCATTGAACTTGATTTGTGTTATTCGGCATTTTGACCTGGCTATATTCGAACTAATTGAACAAGTTAGATTCGACTGTCATCAAGGCCAGTAAGTCCCTAGCGATGATTGTAGGGTCCTAAAGTCAAGTACAGATGGTAATATGAAGCCATGGTTGAACGATATTGAGGGATATCCAATGCAGAATGTTCGAAGTACGGAATATAGCTCAATATAGAGGAGGGATCGACTATACTCATTCTCCAACATAGGGATCGACATATTTCAGGGAAGCAAGTGCAATTCAATGGAAAATAACCAATATCTCAGTATCCATAAGTCCAATGCATATGAAACTTTAGGAGCAAGATGTGGGGACCCTAGGAAGCCTACTCTAGGGATCGCACCTCAAAAGAATGAAGCAAGAGGGATCGACCCTCTACCCTCAATAGGGATTGGCTAGAATCAGGAAACAACTCACCTTGTAGCAAAGATCAAGCGATAAATCAAATTCTACTAATCCAATTAGCATGAATCTTAGAGTCTAAGCATATTACAACTTGGAGAAGCTACCATAGGGATTGCACCCCCAAATTCCTCTAAAATAGGGATCGGCACCGATCTATATTCCTTGGGATTTGGGCCATGCGATCCCTCTTATAAGTCCATATGGTTTTGAAGATCCTTCTGCTGAATTTTCAGGGAGATATTTCGCCATCTTCATCTATAAATACAGGCTTGGTTGTTCACTTTTGGGATTTTTATGATGCTAGTTGCTTTGTATGCTATTGTAACTAAGGATTTTTATTTGATTCCTATTGTACTCAGTTTAGAAAGTAATTAATAATGCCATCGATTCAAAGTGGATGTAGGCAAACAACGCCGAACCACTATAAATCATTATGTTCGTGTTATTGCTTTCATTTTCTGCTATTTCATTACTTATTTCCTCTGTTTTCAATTTATATTCTCTGTTTATTTATCTTTAAAACTTCCATTGGGTGTTTGTGAAAACTTTTGCTGCAAACATTTTGGTGCTTTCATTGAGAAAAAGATTCTCAACCCTATTTGGATCACTTTGTTGCTACCGGATTGCATGAATCCCCCAAAGAGATCAAGAATTATCTTCAAGAAGCTTGTTCGTTCTACTCAGATTTGTAAAAGTATAAGGAAAATTATTAACAATGGTTAGGAAGACCATATCTACATCTCAAAACGCTGAAGTAAATGAGAACGCTAGCATCCAACATGGAGGCCCGAGCAATCTACCAGTAGACGTGAATACTAACAATCCAGTTGATGTCCAGAATCCGGCTGATTTCGTCATAAGAGCTGAATTCCAGAATCTGATGAAAGAGCTAGTGGAAGCCGCCGACAGTTGAATCAGCAGATTCAAGCCAATATCCATCTAATGAACCAACTCAGTCAGCAACAACGCAGGAAAGCCAGGAGGGACCTAACCCCTTATTTTACATCGAAGGGTTCAAATTCATCAGATGAATATGACAGATGTAGGAATCATCAGAATTGAGGGATATCACGCAGAAGATTAAGGACATCAACATGCAAATAAACTTGGCTTGCCAAAACCGACCTATGACGATCCCTTTATAGGGATCGTTGCCGATCCTTCCTTTAGAGGAGGGAGCTTACCTTTCCATGCTGGAGTCCAAGCTAGAGCTGCTGCGATTGATTTGGATGCTAGAGTTCAGGTGAATGCAGACCAGTTACGTCCTTAGAATGACGATGAAGTGAACATATGTGATATAGATCGAGAGGATGTTGAGCCAAGAAGGCATGGAACGGCCCATAGACATCGACAAGACCATTCGCATGAGGTGGAGCACAACCACCGCTTGGCTCCAACTATCCAAACGTCGGACTTGTCGGCTATGTTTAAACAGCAAGTGAGGGAGAGCCAAGGCTTGACCAATGATGATTAGGGATCTTCGGAAGCCATACTCCATTCACTGACAATATCTTACATGCTGAGTATCCAAGGAGGTTCAGTATGCCATCGATGCCTGCCTACAAGGGAAAAACCGACCTCGGGTAGCACATCATGATTTATGAATGGCTTATGGATTCCGCATGACCTAATGATGCAACTAAGTGTAGATCTTTTCCTATCACTCTCTCTAGAATAGCAACGATGTGGTTTATGAGATTACCCCCATGGTCGATCTCTAGATTTGATGATTTAGCAAAAAAGTTTGTGGAACAGTTCCATATGCACGCAACTCGCCCCAAAGGTTTGATGTCTCTATCCAGCGTGATCCAAGCTTTGAAAGAATTGCTGAAAGATTATTTGGAGAGATTTCATACAGCTATCACAGAAGTCGGTAATCCAAATGACCATTCAATATTGAAGGCGGTAATGAATGGGATTGATCCAGAGTTTAACTTTGGCGATTGGTTAGTTGACAAACCACCCACAACATTGGAACGTTTTTATGAAAAAGCAGCTCAGTATTTGAGGAAAGAGGAAGCTAGATGCCCTAGGAAGAAGAATGTTATGGGACCAAGTGGAGTGGGAGTATAAAGTAACATTGCAGTGGAACATTCTAGGGAGAGTTTCGGAAAAGTTCAAGTAAATGGCCAAAATAAACCGAATCAGCAAAAGAAAGACAGTGATCGGTGAACGAAAGAGGGATTCTGGAAGAGGAAAGCCTAGGATTCCAATGTAAGATACCTACTTACCATTGAATACATCTTTAGAGAATGTTAACTTGTCTATATGCAATACCATGCTATAAAGGAAGCCACCTCCGAAAGAATCGATGGAGAAACAGAAACAAACTAGAAAATATTGCTGGTTCCACGAATGCTATGGTCATAACACAAATGAATATAGGCATCTCCATGATATTATCAAGAAACTGATCCGGGAAAGAAAATTACAACAGTTTGTTAAAGTCCCGTAGGATGGTAGGCAGGGGACATCTGACCCCAATCGAGGACAAGCACTGCACAGAGCCGAGGAGCCTGTGCAGACAGGTGGAAGATTAGTGAACAATGCAATAGTCGGAGGACCGCATCCAGTTGACGAGAGTTGTTATACTAGCGCGATCAGGCATATAAATTTTGAATGTTGTTCGAGTGCAGAAAATGGGGCTCCGGCAAAACAGCAACGTGCAATGGCAGATAACATTGTGTTCAAAAACAGAGATGCAAAAAAGGTGGAGGCACCAATGATCGATCCAATGGTAATTTTGGCCATGTTCGGCCCTGCGTTAGTAAGGAGGATTTGGTTGATTATGGAAGTTCCACTAATATAATTTTCAAAAAGGCTTATGATCAGATGAGGATGGAAGCCAAGGACTTAAAACCATTTAAAGCCTACATTCGTGGCTTTAACGGTGTTGCGATCGAAGCTATCAGATATGTCGAATGCCCGTGGAGTTGGGAGAAGGTAACCGTAGGAGAATGCAGATTTTTCCATTTGTTATCTTGAATATTGACTCTCTATACAATGATTTTTTGGGCCGACCAACCCAAGATAAATTCCGTCCAGCTCTTGCCCTGTGGTGTTTGACTTTGTAGTTTTCTACTAATAATGGTGTTAGAGTTGTGCATGTTGATCAGGCGACTGGACATGCCTGCTAGTAGATGAGTCGAGAGACGCTCAACGGAAGGAGAAATGTAAGGGTGTGGACAAATTTCTCCGCATCTAAACCATCGAAGATTAACAACCAGCGCGTGGAACTTGACTCGGAAGCCACAGTCGGTTCTACAAAGACATAGATCTGAGGGATGATGAGGAGGAGCCTAAAGAGACCAAGGCTGCACTGGCTGAGCTGACGATTGACATCATGGTCAGCCACGACGACTCGTCACGGGTCCTAAAGATCGGATCACAACTCAGCCCCCGATGATGAAAGAACTTGCTGGTTTTCTCTGAGCGAATCTCGACGTATTCGCTTGGACTCACTCTGACATATGTGGGATCTCGCCTGCCATTATGAGCCATGCATTATATATCGACCCAAGGCATGTCCCAGTGAAACAAAAAAGGCATGGATCCGAAGAGATCCGCTGCCCTTAAAGAGGAGGTATATAGACTCAAAGGCAATGGGTTATTCACGACGCCCTCTACCCTAAATGGCTATCTAATCCTGTACTTGAAAGAAAGGCGAATGGAAAATAATGGACATGCATTGATTACTCGAACTTAAACAAGGCGTGTCCAAAAGACAGTTTTCCCCTTCCAAGGATTGACCAGTTGGTAGACTCAACTATGGGACATGAAATGTTATCTTTCATGGATGCGTACTCTGGATATAACCAAATCCTGATGCACATTCCCGATCAGGAGCACACCAACTTCATTACCAATGTTGGATTGTATTGCTATGTGGTAATGCCATTTTGATTGAAGAATGCTGGAGCAACCTATCAACGCCTAGTCAACAGAATTTTCAAAGATCGGATTGGAAAAGCGATGGAGGTATACATATATGATATGCTTGTAAAGTCATTGTGATCAAGCGACCACATTAGAGACTTAGCAGAAATGTTCGATATCCTCCGATATTACAAAATGAAGATCAATCATTTGAAGTGTTCTTTTGGTGTTGCATCAGGAAAGTTCTTGGGTTTCATCATCAATGCTCGCGAAATATAAGCTAATCCAAAGAAGATTCAAGAAATTCGCAACATCCAAGTGTCGAAGACCATCAAGCAAGTACAGAGTCTAAATGGGAAGGTCGATGCCCTAAGTCGATTTATTTCCAAAGCCACCGATAAATCATTCCTTTCTTCGATTTGATTAGGAGAGGGAAAAGGAACTTTGAATGGACATAGGATTGTGAAGATGCGTTCCAACCTTTGGTAACCGCTTAGAGGGGCTCCCCATCTTGTCGAAGTCGGTGGATCACGAAGACTTGTATATTTACTTGGCCATGTCAGTGCATGCTATAAGTGTCGCACTGTTTTGCGAGGAGAATCGGATCTAGAGACCGGTCTACTATGTTAGCAAACGATTAACCGGAGCTGAAAGAAACTATCCGAAGATAGAGAAATTGGTGCACTGCTTGTTGATTGCTTCACGAAAGCTCTGCCCCTATTTTCAAGCTCATCATATCAACGTTTACACTGACCAACTGTTAAGACAAGTCCTACAGTGAGCTGAGATGTCTGGGAGCTTACTCAAGTGGAGCATCGAACTGAGTCAATTCGACATCACTTATCTCCCATAGAGAGCCATCTAGGGACAAGCACTGGCGGACTTTATAGCAGAATTCACTACATTGGATGACTCCCAGAGAGCGGTGGAGCCCCTACCATTCGGTGGAAAATATATACGGATGAAGCATCCAATGATCGTTGTTTTGGAGCCGGAATTATGTTAGTAACTTCGGAAGATCGATCAATTTGCTACGCTTTGAAGCTCGACATCCCTGCAACGAGCAACGAAGCTAAGTATGAAGCTCTAATTGTTGGACTTAAATATCCCAGAGAATTGGGAATAAAATCTTTCGAAATCTTTTGCGATTCCCAGTTAGTTGTATACCAAGTGAGGGGAGATTACCAGGATAAAGGACAATGACTCGCTCCGTACCTTATCCAAGTCCAAGAGCTATTAACTGACTTTGTGTACTATGACATCACGCACATTCCTTGGAATCAAAACAAAGAGGCTGACTCATTGGCAAAGTTTGCTAACTCCAGGGATACGCAATAAATGGGCTTGGTTTTGGTCGAAGTACTAGATGCACCGAGCATAAACCAGATGGAAATCAACTGGGTACTAGAGACAGAGCCTGAGAAATAGTCATGGATGACTCCAATCAAAGACTATTTTCTACAAGGAGTCCTTCCTGAATGAAGGAATGAAAGAAGACAAGTCCTTCTCAAAGCTTTCGGATATATCATTCAAGAAGGAGTCATGTATAGAAAGGGTTTTTCCGTTCCCCTGCTCTAGTGTATCGCTCATGATGAACTAAAGGAAGTTCATGAAGGGGAATGTGGCGATCACACCGGGGAGCAAACCTAGCAAAGAAAATACTCCATTATGGGTATTATTGGCCGACTATCAACCAAGATGTTGTCGATTACTCTAGGCGATGTGACAAGTGCCAGATGTATGCAAAAGTTCCAAGAGCATCGTCGAATAAAATCACACAAATGGTCAATCCATAGTTGTTTTCCATATGGGACATAAATATCATTGGTTCCTTACCGATCTCGAAAGGGGTACGAAATACGCCATCATCACAGTTGATTGCTTCAACAAATGGGCCAAAGTGGAACCTTTAGCTACGATCACAATAAATAAAGTAGTCAAATTCATTGTCCGGAACATCATCTGTCGTTTTGGCCTTCCATGAACCATTGTGACTGACAATGGAACCCAATTCGACAGTGCTGAATTCAAAGACGTTTGTCGTCGGCGTCATATTGAAAGCTCACCCTCAAGAAAATGAGCAAGTTGAAGCTGTCAACAAAATCATAAAGCCCATTCTGAAGAAGCTTTTGGAAAAGGCTAGAGGCAAGTGGGTGGATGAACTTTCAACAGCATTATGGGCTTACAGAACTACCCATAAGTCCACGACTGGCCATACTTCGTTCGGCCTTGCTTACGGCTCTGAAGCCATCATTCCTATTAAACTCAAAGTCCCTTCTCATCAAGTATAACCTACTGTGATAGATATCTCCTTTTAGAATATCCAGACTTTGTAGATGAGAAGCGCGAAGAAACCGATTTGAGGGTAGTTGCACATCGACACCGAGTCGCCCGACACTACAACACTAAAGTCCGACCTAGAAACTTTAAAATCAGCGATCTTGTCTTGAAATGGGTTTTTCCTGCCTTGTCATGCATGAATCCTACTTAGGAAGGACCATATGTCATTAAATAGAGGCTTGGAGAGGGAACTTTTAAGCTAGTTACTCTTGATGGCTTCACACTTCCAAGAGGAATAGCAAGCATTTACGATGCTATTTCACTTAGTTTATTCTTTTTCATTCATTTGTATTCAATTTTTGAATTTGCTTTAGCATTTGATTTTCTAGATATGTAATAAGACAAACTATGTAATTTTTTCCAATTGGCAAATAAAGTTTTAAATTTCCTTCATATATGTGATTGTTGTAGCATTACATGTTAGTTACAATACCCGACTAACTAATATTGACATGTCCGAGCAGGTTTCCAGAGTTTGGAGCTAAACTATTACATTACCTCATGATTAAACTAAATAAAATGAACATGGTTCGACCATTCATCTGATAATTCTCGTTCACAACCCGATGGACGGAATACCTAACGAGGGATGGATGTGACTTGACCATCCGATAGTCAAATTAATCCTACCAAGCAGAGAGACAGACATGAGTCAAAAGAAATCGTAATACGATCGATTTCTCACCAAGTTAGACCCTGGACTCAGAGGGAAATCAATTAATTAAGGAAAGTATGGTCCGACTATTTTCCGAAATAACTCTAAGTCTCCAAAGTATGGGTTGGAGTATAAACACAAGTTGGGCGTGATTCGACCACCCGCCAATTAAATCTTATTCCCAGAGTGCGGATATGAATATAAACAACTAGAAGAGTGCGGTTCGACCACTCACTATACCATAAACTCTGACCTGAAACCGACAGAAGGAGTATAAACTCACTGAGGATGAAGTTCGATCATCCATTATCTAACTCCGCTGACCCGAGACTGGGGGCAGGAGTATAATTAATCAAACTGTTGAATCTGATGGCGTAACACTAGGGCTCGAGCCAAGTGTTTGATACAACTTAAGGCCATGACCATATGGAGGCCTTGAACAAAAATCAACAGATGATTTTCTAAATTAACGAGCAACGAATTACAAGTACATTGAATGGAAAAGTAATAGCTCGACTACTTAGACAAAATTCACATAAGAGTTCAACAAAAAAACAAAGAACTTTTATTCGCATACTAAACTTCAAAATTGTGATACAAGTTTATTCAAAAGCGGGGGCCATACCCACACAGTCATGGCCAACAAAAAGAGTAAAGTAGGAATACAAGCTATATACAAACTAAGCCGAAGCAAGGACTATTTCTTCTGCTCTTTTTCTCTTTTGGACTTTTTCGAAGTGGCACTACCCAAGCTTTCACTTGTTCTTCTTTTTGATCCTTTTCCGCCCTTGGAAGGAGAGCTTTAAGAGGTTGGAGGGAGTTCTTCGGGAACTGGCCCGTCGGGTGGAATGAACTAAACTGGGACAAGATTTGGATCATCGATGTCCACGTCAGCGAGTTTAGCCTTTGCTTTTTTCTTCAGCAACTCCTCTCTCTCGATGCGCTCTTTTAAGCTGAGCTCATCGATATGTCAGGTGGCAACCGTGATCACAACGTCATCTAATTCATCTGGCAACAGCTGATCATCAGTTTTTTCATCATCAAGTGCTCCGATAACTTGAGCGTTGGGCCCTGGAATGTCGGTGGTCGGAAGAATTTCAATAGACGTCGATTGTTGCTCCATGGCGGCACCGCTTCCTGGAGTTTGCCTGGGACTTGGAAGACCTGCAGATTTGCAGAAACAAGAAAATAAGCCCATGACTATTGAGCATGAGGAACAAAATCTCTTGAATAATGGAGAATAAAGTGGAATACCTATGTTCGGCTGACTTTCAATTGTCGCCGGAGTGCTTCCCTCTAGAATAGGAGTCAGCACCTTTGATTGATAGCTGGGTCTGTCTGGATCCTAGCTTAGAACCTGTCCCAGGCCAAGAGAAACTGACGCTCCAGCTGTTTGAAGTGAAGGAAGACCTTTTGGATCAAACTCTGAAGACTCAGCAGTGTTTTCTATTAGCCGGAGGGTGCTAAAATATCAAAGTATCGGAGTCTTGCAACAACAAGGTCTAAAGGTGCATCCCTACGAATAATCACCCGTACTAGCTTCTGTTCATCTAAATCAGTTTCACCAAGGGTTTTCTTCTTCATTTCAAAAATGTATTCCCAAGCTTTGGCGAGCGATTCAAGATAACCCACTCCAAGGGAACTTAGATCGCGATGAATTAAAACTTTAGCATTATATTCAACGATCAGAGGATCGAACATGTCCTTAATTTCATTTCGACTAGCTTCTTCGGCATCTTCGACATCTTCTAACTGGGCCTCGATCTACTCTCTAACCTTATTGCGGCCTGCTTCTCTTGCCTCTTCCTTGAGGACTTCAATTTGAGCAAGGTGCTCGTCAATCTTAATTTTCAGTCCTCGGGCTTCGACGTCCTCTTCGCAATATCTTTGCGACTCCTCCTAAGCTTCGAGTTTCTCTTCCTTCTATTTTTTAAGGAGTTCTTTGAGTTCCTCAATGCGATGGGCCAGAACATTTTTCTCCTTTTGCAATGTATCTTTTTCCAAAGCAAGCACACCACTGCGATTGAGGGCAACATCCTGCTTTTCTTTGTGAGCCGCTTCTAGACGACTAACCAACTCGGATGTTTCTTTGGCACTTTTTTGTCACGGTAGCTTCGTTGTCAACTCTGAGATCTCATTTTCTTGATGTTTAATTATGTCTTTAGATCACCTCAAGCGTGAGACGATCGATTTCATGTTGTCTCTTGATAGATACCTTAGAGAATTTTTTGACCAAATGCTGAAATACTTCGTGCTGCACAAAAACGTCATTGACGCATGGGAGGGAACTCGCTTTAGCGCTCCCAGGAATTGTATGAATGGAAGGAAGGAACTTAAGCCCAATGAAGCAAATTTCTGGAAAATTGACCTTAAGTTCGGCTAATTTTTCTACCGTGGAAGCCTCAGGAGCTACAATAGGCAAAGTTGGATCAGAAGTAACAAGTGGGCGTTTGCTATACTTACAATCGTGGGATTGTTTGGAACCAGATGAACTAGAGTACTGCTCAGGCGGCACAGCAATTTAAGGAGACAGAAAGAAGTCTGATCGCCGCTATGTACAGGAAGATTAGGCTGAACTTCTTGATGAGACGATCGAGATTGGAACTTATGTTTGAAAGATGAAGACTCCCTCGAGTGACGACTTCTTTCCCGGCTGTCATCTCTCTCTCAACGCCTACCCGATTTTGGACCACGACTGGATCCATACTATGTTGACGAGCTCCTCAAGCGATCGAAAGCGCGGGATTAAGACATAGCACCTGCAAACCAAACAAGAGTGTATAAGTGACCCTCAGACAAAAGATAGATGAAAATCGTGTAGTGAAGTGCGCGTAATTGTGGGTGTCCTAATGTCCCCCCGATGGACTAGTTGTTGCAGCCTTACTCATAGGAGTTTTCTCCCCATTGCTAGTGGGAGGAATGTCGTCACCACTTTTAGTGGGAGAATTGAGCCCCTCAATACTGATGTTGGAAAGGTCATAAGGCATGATATCATCAGGGATCGGGAGATTCAAGAACCCTTCCATCGAACTTTCTAAATGTTGAAAAGGAGACTCTTCATCAACTGCGGAGATGATGAGCTCTACTCTTTAGCGGTTTTTCTCCTATGGAGTTTATATGTGAACTTTTTTCCTCTCCTTGTTGACATGTAAGATTACGCGCCCTGTGATGGTTCAAACACAGACGCATTACCCGGACCTTCATTAGCATCACCAGGTTTGTTGGTTTCGAAACCTCTAAGTTGTCCCTCTTTGGCGTTGCCTAAGCCCCCTTGACTGGGGGCACGATAGGGCCATTAGCGCTATATTCTTGTTTCACCGCATTTCTTGGTAGTACAGCGCTTCCTGGATGCCCGATGTTGCAACCTTCTTCTAACAGCCCAAACAGAGATAACCATTCATTGGTTATAAGGGATCTGATGTCCCTATCCTCAACAAGGGTGGCGTGAATTGTAGAAACCACCCTTAAGAAACTATCACCTTTTGGATGTTGATGGACACCTATAAATTTCCAAAGTATTAGTTAGTTCATGATATGACTTGGACTAATAAATTTGAGAATAAAGTAAAGACAACACTTATTTCCTTTCAACCATCGCCTCGCAAAACCAAGTGGACAACGAACGAAAAACCACTCATGTTTAAAGATGCTGAACTTGTTCCAAGCACTAGTTAGAACTTGACAGTTGGGCGAAGGCTCGAGGAAAGTGTAAGAAAGGCTTCCTGTTCATCGTCTGAAGTTGTAAATAAACCTGATGTCCTCAGGAGATAGGGGCGGGAAAGAACATCCATAAATAGAAAGAAAGTGCCATGACCAAAAGCATAGTTGTCCAGATGTAGCTGAGCGGGAACTATTCCTAGATAATTCAGAATCTCTTAGATAAAAGAATTAAAAGGCAACACACATCCGCCCAGCAGATAAATTTATTGCATGTCGTATATCCTCCGAGGGAAAATGAACCATGTGATTCACTAAAGGGATCAAAACATCTCCAAATGGAATCTCATGTTTAGAGCATAGTTTGCGAAGACCGGCCTCTCCAATTCCGGAGACTTGGGAATCCGCCGAGTTATTTAGAAATATAGCACCTTCTACAACGTCGAGGGCAGGACTTATATCTTCCATCGGAAGGATGGGAACATCAATAAAAAAGTTCGGTCAATATACTGGAGACCTCCAGTTGCTCAAATTGATGATCAGGGGAAAGTCTATCGGAAACATTTGTAGAACTTGACTCGGCCCCAGGATTGCTAAGTTGTGAAGGTTGTCCAGAAGGCATTACAACTAAATGCTCTGAAGGTCTAAGCCTATATCAACTAAACTCGGTAGACAATTGAGGTTAGAAAATTTTACCCGTCCCTGTATTAAGTGTGAACTAGTGTGGTGCGGTGTTGTGTAGTGTAGAGATAAACAGTTCAAAATAAAAAGCAAAAGTAAATGACGAGACCTTAGATTCCGACCAGAGTGACCGTCATCGATGACCATCTCAATTGCATTTAGATTAATCGATTGTATAAGCTTTGGGATCGACCATCGGCATATTGAAGTGTGAAGTCCGTTATTAAAGTCCATATATTCAGCTTTAGTCCATATTCTATGTCCCAGCAGTTTGTTTATTCGATTTCAAATTCAAAGTTTTATAAGGAAGTCATGTTGTCCATTATCGTTATATGTTCAAGTACATTGGGATGGGAATGGTTCTAATTGTTCATGCGTGTGAATATGGATTGGTTTTCAAGTTAAATTCAAAGCTTAGAATCAGCTAAGTACCCATAGCTGGTCCCTATATAAAAAAATTTCTGATCCCTATTTGTGCCTATCCCTATCTCTTATCACAACATATCCATCTTCACACACAAAATAATCGATCCCTCTTGAAAATCCCATGACCATTCCCTTTACTTAGCCGCATTCACACTCCTCCTGTAGTAAACAACCGATCCCTCTCTAAAAAGAGACCTATAACTAATCCCTCCTCATATGCTCAACCACCGATCCCTCTTTCAAGTTATGCTCCAACCGATCCCTAAACCACATAATTGATAAACTGACCCCTCCATCCTCAAACAATAACATCACCAATCGCTCAGTTCCATTCATCCTTCATTCTTTTATTTCTCCTACTTTCCCACTTCGCCGAACCCTGCATCGCCATCATCAATCTCATCTCGTCAAAATTTAACCTATGGTTATCATAAATAAAACCGATCATCTCGTCACAAAATTAAAGGTTAAAGGCAAGAAACCTACATAAGTATATAGAAAATGAGTTGCTCTAGAGGAGATATTGGATTACAATTCAAATTGAAGATGGAGTGATGATATAAAAAAAAATAGAAAGGCGAGTTAACGGATGAAGGTGGTGTTCGATTCGAAAGGAAAGGGTTGGGTTTTCAGGTTGGAAGGGGAGGGTTCGGGACCAAACTTGAAGGAAATAAGAAAGTCAAAGAAAATGAAATGAAGTAAGGAATGGAAAGGAGAGTGTTGGCATATATATGAAGGTTGAGGATTCGGCTTGCCTTTTCATTCTCCACGAAGCTAAAAGAGTTGAGTTCCCACATAATGAGGGATCGTACGATCCCTTAGCTTGGGGATCCATCCGATCTCTATCAACACAATAAAAGAGAGAGAGAGAGAAAGTAGGGATTGGCTAGAAGAATGCCGACCCCCATGAATAAAAAAGAGAAAGAAATGGGTCGGCCCTATTACATATAAAAAAAAGAATGAGGGGGGATCGACTAAAAGAATGTCAATCCCTGCATACATAAAAAGAAAAGAGGAAAAAAGAAGGGATTGGCTATGAGCCCTATGTGCATGCAAACATAGACATGAAAATTATGTAACGTACATGTATACAAAATGCAATGAAATGCATCTAGTTCAATGGGACTTGGCGATGATCCGTAAGCGTACAATCGTGTCTGGGAGCCAATAACACGAACGTGTACTTGAATGTGCACGTATATAGTCTAAAAGTTCAATTTTTGAAGTCGGCGGAAATTGAATTCAAACCTGAAGCTTTCAAGGTCGAGACCGGATCAGATAGCCAAAACATACTAGTCTCATAGAACCGGATATAGATATCAACTAACAAAATATAATCCTGAATTTATATTATTGGAAATCGACCAAGCGTCATGATGATAAAAGAGAGGTACAACACTTTGGTAAAATAATTCGATGGAAGGATAGCGACTATTTAGAAAACTGGATGGATTTTTTTTCGATGACTCTAACCTACTTCGATTCAAAGCACGTCATGTTCAGCACAAGACATACTTTGGGGGGCAAGTGTTATCAGGCATTTTGACCCGGCTATATTCGAACTAATTGGACAAGTTAGATTCGACTGTCACCAAGGCCAATAAGTCCAAAGCGATGATTGTTGGGTCTTGAAGTCAAGTGTAGATGGTAATATGAAGCCGTGGTTGAACAAAATTGAGAGATATGTAATGCATAATGTTCGAAGTATGGAATATAGTTCATAGAGGAGGGATCAGCTATAATCATTCTCCAACATAGGGATCAGCATATTTCAGGGAAGCAAGTGCAATTCAATGGAAAGCAACCAATATCTCAAGATCCATAAGTCTAATGCATATGAAACTTTGGGAGTAAGATGTGGGGATCCTAAGGAGCCTACCCTAGGGATCGCACCTCAAAAGGATGAAGCAAGAGGGATCGGCCCTCTTCCCTCAATAGGGATAGGCCAAAATGAGGAAACATCTCACCTTGTAGCAAATATCGAGCAATAACTCAAGTTCTACTAATCCAATTGGCATGAAACTTGGAGTCTAAGCATATTACGACATGGAGAAGCTACCATAGGGATCACACCCCCAGATTCCTCCAAAATAGGGGACAACACCAATCCCTATTCCTTGGGATTTGGGCCATGTGATCTCTCGTATGGGTCCATAGGGTTTTAAAGATCCTTCTGCTAAATTTTCAAGAAAATATTTCGCCATCTTCATCTATAAATACAGGCTTGGTTGTTCATTTTCTGGATTTTTACACTGCTAGTTGCTTTGTAGTCTATTGTAACTAAGGATTTTCATCTGATCCTTATTGTACCCAGTTTAAAAAATAATTAATAAAGCTATCAATTCAAATTAGACATAGGCAAACAACACCGAACCACTATAAAACGTTGTGTTCGTGCTATTGCTTTGATTTTCTGCTATTTCATTACTTATTTCTTCTATTTTCATTTTTATATTCTTTATTTATTTCTCTTAAAAACTTCTATTGGGTGTTTGTGCCAACTTTTAATGCAAACAATTTGATTACCATAATAGGTAGTAATTTTGATTGAATCATGGATGGAAGATCAGAGAACCATCTGGCATAATAATTTGAATAAAGACTAGAAAATCATCTGGAAATAATGGCACTCGAATTGAAGCCTAGAAAATTATCAGGCGATAATAATAATATGAATAGAAGGCTAGAAAACCAACTGACAATAGAAGACCAGAAATCTATCTGGCAATAGTATTGATAGAAGCCTAGAAAACCATCTGGTAATAATAATTTCTAAATAGAAGATCGAAAAACCAACAGACAATAGAATACCAGAAATCTGCCTGGCAATAGTATTGATAGAAGCCTAGAAAACCATCTGGTAGTAATAATTTCTAAGTAGAAGACTGGAAAACCATCTGGTAATTATCTGAATAGAAGACCAAAAAACCATCTGGTAATTATAATTTCTTTTGTGTTAACGCAGAATTCTCGCTTTCTTTTCTTTGAATCACAATAGCTTGTATTTGATAGATCTTCCTCCAGAAGATTGCTTTGATGCCCAAATGGCTCATTTTTGATTGACTTCCTCTAGAAAATTGCTTTTTCTTTCGAGCTCAAATGACTCGTTTTTTATTGATCTTCCTCTAGAAGATTACTTGCATCCATTCTTTTGGACAAAGCTCGATTGACTCCATTGATTTCTTTGTCACCATCTTAAGTAATGATTTTGATTGAATCTATGATTACCACAATAGTAATGGATTTTGATTGATTTTTTAAGCACCATCTTCGGTGATGATCTCAAATTGGGTCAAACCCCTTATCATCATCTTAGGTGATGATTTAGGTCTTTCATCCAGTACATTTAGTTAGCTATCTTAAGTAGAACCAAAGACTTATCCAACCTACCTCTAGGAGGCGCTTCAGTCAGGCCTTATAGGTGGTATTGAAGACTGGTTCGATGCTTTGGCCAATCCATCTTAGGCGAGACCGAAGGCTTACTCCGTCCTCCCTCTAGGAGGCACTACAGTCGGGCCTTATAAGCAATACTAAAGGCTGGTTGGTGCTTTGGCCAGACCATCTTAGGCGGGACCAAATGCTTACTCCGTCCTCCCTCTAGGAGGCGCTCTGGCCAGGGCACGTAGGCGGGACCGTAGGCTTACAGATGCTTTGGCCAGACCATTTCTGACCGGACCAAAAGCTTACTCTGATCTTCCTCTAGGAGGTGCTTTGACCAGGCTATCTTGGTGGGATCAAAGGCTTTTTCCTTTAAGGAGAGTCTTGCTCCTTTTTATGATTGATCATGTAGATATACTTGTTTTATTTCAAGAACATGTATTTATTGTCGACTTGTTCAACCTCTCTTTATAATTCCTTAAGCTTTCCTTGTCCTAGGGAATTGTTGATCATCCCTTCTAGGCTTCGACATTGATTAGTGTCATGGCTATTTTAGCAGTGATAATAACAATATAATCCTCCAGGATTTCATTTATTCTTTGGTTGCCTTTTCTGAGAAGGCCAATAGTTTAGCTTTTCCTTAGTTCAAAGGTAAATATTCTCATAAGAAGTGGTAAACAAATAATTCTTAGAAAGCCATGAACTTTTGGAAGATGATTCCTTTGAATCCCACTTAATTCTTTTGTTGTATGTGACCGGCTCTTTAGCCTCCATAGCAAATTTTCTCTTTAAAGAGTTTTGAGTCTCGTAGATTTATGGGAAAGATTAAGAACATTCATCCACTTTTTGGTGAATTGATTAAAGTACTTTGTTATTTCTCTTTCAAAAATGGTTCCCCTTGCTTGGAGTTGAATTTTCTTTCTTGTGTCTATGAAGATATTATCTTTCTTTCCCAAATCAAAGATTGGTGTAGGCCCTATATGAAATGGGTTTAAGCTCCATTTTTTTGGATCATAAGAAGCTACTTGCCTTCTTTTATCTTCCATGATTTGTAGTGCTAACATCCTTAGTACTTGCTCTTCATGAAATAGAGGATCACTAGTGATTTGGTAGGTTGGCCTAGCTACTTGAGGCTCGGAAGATCCTTGTTCGGAGATAGTCATTATCCAAATGAGGTTGGATGGGATTTGGAATGGTTCCTTAATGGGATATGCTTGGTAGGGATAAATCCTTTAAGCCCTATATATATATATGTGTGTTAAGGGTTGTTTCACTTGTGGGTTAGGCAGAGACGGAGGTTTGAGCCCTCCTTCTAACGTCAAAATGTTAACAAATTTCTTCAATAACCCCAAAAATGTGAGGAAGGTGGGACTTAGTTGAGTAGAGACTTTAATAATTCTAGGCTTGTTTACTAGGAAGACCCATGCTCCATGTTGAATTCATATTAATCTCAAAGTCATGAGTGTTTTGGGAATTCAAAACAAGTTATGATTGAAATCACAAGTGCTTGAGAATTCGAAAACAAGTCAAGATTCAAGGAATGTTATGTCAACTTGTTGGATGTATGCACATTCAATGGCGAAGTCAGGGTTGTGTCAAAATCATAAGAATCATAAGTCATAGTTCATGTCTCTTTATTCATATGCAATGCGATTGTAAAAGTACAAGCCTTTATTTGCAATAAGATTTGCAAGATTACAATTGGCACTAAAATCCCTAAATTGATTTAAGATTACAAACTTTAGAAATGAAAGAATGAGAAAAGAATCAATCCCCTTCCTTCATGCCCCTAAGTCCGTATTTATAGGGGATGAGAGGTATGGCATGACTGTTATGTGTCATTTTCGACATATTTAGCTTTTGGCATGATAGACCATATTAATGGTGTGCAGAATTAGGTTTTAATTTAATGATCTTCAGCATTCCTTTATACGCTGATGATTTATGGCATCATTGGGGGCTGGTGAACTTTAACATTCCCCTTGTGTTGATTGTTCATCATCAATTATTACGGCATTACTTGTTGAATCGGTGACATGCGACATGCTTTTGTATACTGTTTGTAAGTAGAAATTTCATTTATAGGTCTTCGGAGGTTCAAAACCCTTCATCCAGCATTGGTTACTGACGTCATGCGGTATTGATAAGATACGGTATTGATGATACATGATGCTTCTATCTCATCGATGGTTTATAACATGTTGCCTTGTGTATTACCTTGGTTAATGAAGTGCGATATCAATAAGACATGGCATTGGTGATAGGCGGTAATGAAGAGAGATGATATTGATGGGTAGCGGCATCCTCTTGATGATTCATGATATCACATGACATCCGATATCCTTTTTCCGTTTGATGGCATGCGACATATCTCTGTGCACTATTGATAGGTGGCAATTTCCTTTATTGATGAAGAGAGGCATCGATGACATCCTCAATTACATTGATGACCTGCGATATGCTTCTCTTCGACATCATCACTTCCCTGATGATTTGTGGAATAGATAGTATGTAACATCATTGTAGGCTTACAAACTGATAGAGTACGGCATTCCATATCACATTGATGATGTGCGATATTCTTTTAGGCGCATTTTGGATGTAATGTTCTTTGTTGTATGCTTTTCTTTACCTTCAGCATTGATTATCTCCTCTTGTATGCTTTCTTGCGACATCATTATTGTCGACATGCTTGATTTCGATATTCTCCCATATCTTCGGTATTATTGTTTGTAGTAAAAAAAATATCAATCTGCTCAATCAGAGTAGGCCTGATAGTCAAGCTTGTCAATATCTCTGGCTCTAGCGTGTATCTCGGTTGGAAACCATAACCAACAATATACTCTAACTGCGTCCACTCTAGAAACATAGCTCCCAAGCTGGTATGTCTCTTACTTAATGTATTGGTAATTGCGTTACCCTTGCCCGGTGTATATGCAATATCAAAGGCTTCGGAGGTTAGGAACTCTAACTATCGTTGCTGACGAAGGCTAAGAACCTTTTGCGAGAAGAGGTACTTTAATGATTTATGGTTTGTGAACAGCTTGAACCTCTCTCCTAAAAGATAGTGCCTCCAAATCTTTAGTGCAAACATAATCGCCACTACCTCTAAATCATGGATCGGGTATTTTTTTCTCCCGTGTCTTTAGTTGTCGACTATCGTATGCAACAGCTTTGCCTCTCTACATCAATACCGCACCCAATCTAGTACCACAAGCATCAGTGTATACTGTCATCTCTACATTCCTGCTTCGAATGGTCAATACTAGCACACTCGTTAACTTCTCTTTCAAACTCACGAATGCATGTTCACATCTTGCATCCCAAATAAAAGTCTGATTCTATTTCGTCAAGTGAGTCAACGATGCAGCTACTTTAGAGTAGTCCTGGATGAATCATCTATAATATCCAACTAACCCTAAGAAAACTTCACACATCTATAGCGTTTCTAGATCTAGTCCAATCTTGGGCTGCTGCGACTTTTGCAGGATCTAGGGCATTGCCCTTCTTAGAAACAACGTGATCCAAAAATCTCACTTCCCCCTCCAAAATTGACACCTTGAAAACTTTGCTTTCAGTCGATGCTCTCTCAACACCTCAAGCACGATCCTCAAATGTGTCTTGTGTTCTTCCTCTATCCGTGAGTATACAAGAATACGATCAACGAACACAAGCACGAATTTATTTAGCAGACCCTAAAGACATGGTTCATAAGGTCAACAAAGTATGTCAACGCATCGGTTTGCCCAAACGACATAACCAACCACTCAAAGAAACCAAACAGCATACGAAACGCTATAATCGGCACACTCTCCTTTACTGCTGCTCGGTTGGTGAAATCACGTCGCAAGATTTAACTGAGAGAATACTCTAGCAACATGAAGTTGATCAAACAAGATATCAATACTTGGGAATGAATACTTGTTCTTTTCTGTCACTTTATTCAACTCACGGTAATCAACACATAATCTAAGGGAACCATTCGCCTTCGTGGAGAATACTACATGTGCTCCCTACTTAGAAATACTCCTACGAACGAGCCCTTTTTGCAAAAGGTCATTCACTTGCGCCTCAAGCTCTCTCTGCTCTCTAGGAACCATCCTCCTTAAAGGAATCACTACCGGTCTGGCATCTTTAACTAAATCAATATGGAGCTCGATCTCTTTATGTGGTGGAAGTTTGGTAATCTCCTCAAATATGTCCAGATACTCCACAGCAATAGGCACTAATGACAACTCATCATGCGGGATATCGAGGGAGTATAGAAAGCTAACCATCACCTCATCATTTGGTAGGCAGCCTAACACTACAGTTCGCCCATCACCTAACCTTATTGTCACCAATGACTTCCCACAATCCACCATCATTCCATATCTATAAAGCCAGTCCATCCCCAAAATAATACCAAATCCAACGAAACCAAAAAACAATCAAAAGAACATCCATGACTCGATAATACCGAACCATGACAAACCATACACAAGTGGAGCCTCCAATATGGTTTGTCGCAATCAAAGGTCGATCAAAGGTTTCAAGTCTCAGTCCCAATCTATCTACTAAGTCTCTAGATATAAAGGAATGTGAAGCTACAATATCAAATAAAAATCATATAGGAACATCATAAATGTAAAGAATACCTTGAATAACGATGCCTTTCCCTTTCTCTTTTGCTTGATGGAGCATTCGACGAAGTCGGAACGACGATGATAACATACGCTTTCACCATTTGCTTCTACTTCATTAGCTTTAGACAATCCTTCTTAATGTGCCTAAGCTTGTTGCAGCTATAGCATTTATTCCCCTCAGCTTTGTAGTCTCTACTATAGTGATTCTTCTCTAAGCAGTTGTATCAAGTTGGAGTGGGCTTGCTTTTCTTTTGGCCACCTTTGCTCTGAAACCACTTCCTTTTATTGTTCCACTTCTTCTTGCCTTCCCTGCTCGATTGCGGCTTTGGCTCTTCTTTAGGAACAATAGCCCTCGACTTTAGATAAAGATTCTCATGCCTCAAGGTCTTTTCGACTATCATCTCTAAAGTTTCATCACTGTGGCCTACGAGTTTCTCCCCTAAGTGATCATCCAAGCCAATGATGAACTTCTCATTCTTCTTTAATGGAGTGTCGATGAAGGACATCCCATATTTTGACAAGACATCGAACTCAGCAACATACTTGGAGACAGTCATATCTCCTTGCTTTAGATCCATAAACTTATGAAACAAGACCGACTTCTGAGCTGCCGATATAAACTTCTCTTCGAATCTGAATTGGAACTGGTCCCATATGAATTCGTCCTTAGGAGTAGCGACCTTCACAGCATTCCACCAGTTCATAGCTCGATCTTGAAGTTATCAAGAAGCCAATCACCTCTTCATAGCATCATTCAGCTCTAACTCTAAGTCATCGAAGATCCTCTCGCAGGTATCAAGCCAATACCGCACTTCCGTACACGACTCCGTTTCTTGGACTGGTTTGCCACCAAGACAAGCAAAGTCCTTGTTTAGCTTAGCGAAATCAGCTCTGGGCGTGTGCACTGGAGCACCACCAACAACAACATTCAAAGCAGCTACTTGAGCATTTTGCAGCATGTTTCGCATCATGGTATTGAACATGGTCTGCAAATCAGGATTAGCGGCTCCCAAGCCAGCTCCTTCTTCGACTCCAGAGATGGAGTTCCTAGCAGCATTCCTTATTTGATGGCTCATCCTTCAATCTATGATAGAGACGATAAGCCTCTCTATAAGGAATTCTACTTAAGTAGTGCCCGTGTGTAGTGCGACTTATATATTATATACCACTATACAGTTTTGAAAACCAAAATATATAACAAGTACGTGATCTCATAAATATATATATATATGCACTCTCGATTCCAATCTATAGTGCGAACTCCTAGCCTATCTCTACTGGATCATGGTATCCCTTAGGTTAAAAAACACAACCAAAGCTCTGATACCAAATGTGACGACCATCCTACACCACCAGCACCCAATAATACCTGTATAGTGCGCTGTAGCAGTGTCCGATCGATGTAGGATGACCATCAAGGTAGTAAATAAAGTAAAACAATCACAGAACATGTTGTATATCTCACAGCACATTGAATAAAATATAATGGTAAATGTCTTAGATATAAAAACAGACGAGACAGTAAATAGCTAAACGAATCGTAGAATCAGAGTGCATAGATCCGTATAATATACATCATAAGAAATAGAGTTGTACATTAGATAATAACTCATAAATAACTGTCTCCAGGCAATAAAGGCACCAACAAGCTCCATAATGCTGTGTAGCGAAATAGCAAATAAACAAACATAGTAATACAAGAGTATAGCCTCCTACTCCCCACCTGTTCGGCTCTACGTGCTCACCAGACCTGATATCTCTAATCTACTAATTTAAGAGTACCCAGCGTAACAGAAGCAAAGCATAAAACTCCGAGTCAGACAATAGTCTGGTATGAACAGTAATAAACCTCTAAATACTAATAAGTCACTATAATAAGACAAATGGTATGAAGATTCATAACTAACATATCCCTGCATCCACAGAGTTAGAACATGCACAAGATATACGCTACTGTACATCATAGTCATCATGGGTGTACCATAAATCAAAGTACTAAGGGATGTCTAGATATCTATATCAATAATATCGATCTCATGTGACATCCCTAGGATGATAAGCAATCAAATAAACATAGCATATCATCCATCCTTACATACACTCACTCAGTGCATTGGATATGTGATAAATCGAATGACCCATCATGGTCAAAGACAACTCAACATTTCGGTTCCTTAGTACTCGAATCCATGCCACTCAATATGCCAGGAACTAGATTGCCCGATATGGCTAATCATGGGTAAAGATCACCCATCATGAAGATCAGATCGCCCGTCATGGTGATCAAGACCCATCATGGTCTGAATAGGTACGTCATATTACCCTTTCTTTTTTAGTACTCTCTGAATCCTTCGAGTATCAACGATCCCTCTGCACACATCATCTATAGCAGAGTTCATCCGATAATACGACTTCCTTCATGAAGTCACCATGGTAGGGACGATTCTCTACAGTCATCATCACTAGTAGAATATCATTATACGTCCTATAGCCCTCAATTAACAGTTCCCTTAGTCGACTCATAGTCCTCAACTCTGCATCTCAAAGTACAGCTATCCATCACAAAAGTCATCTCTTCCCATTATGGAATCATCATCATCGAATCATGGGTCGTCGTCGTCGAAAATCATCGCTGAACTATAGGGTTTGGTACCGACCCCTATACTTAGCCATATTTAGCTAATTTCAGCGTCATAAACCATTTTCTTCCAGACTCGAAGCCTTTTTCTGATATTTCTCTTATGAAGAAATGAGTACGAAAAAAAGAAACTTTGGGATTGCTAAATCAGTATTTCGCTTGTCACGAGTTTGTGTGAGCATACACTCAAAACTCGAGCGAAACCTTATCGCATCTCGAAGCAAGCATGTGAAAACTTGAATCAACCATCTGAATAGCTTGAAGCATCACTATTACTCTACCCCGAACCATCACCATCGATCCATGCCTACCCGAATCCCACACTTCACTCAACTAGGCCATGCTCCATCCATTAGCCATCCATTATCGATTGCATGTCCATACCGATCAATACCATGGTTCGGTATCGAACCATGGTCTTCGATCCTTGACTTAGCCATAGTGTAGCTTCCTCCACTTTACTAGCCCATATCTCCAAGCAACCATTTGTAGCTCGAAGCACATCTTGAAGCAAACATCTACTAATCTGTCACTTGAAATTTTTCTGATATCCTCTGGCGAACCACCTTTATTGTTCGCAAATCGAAGAAAGTGATCCATCCAATAACCCAAGCAAGCCTCGAAGCAAATGTATATCGATTCCCAAAATTGCCACCAATCCATCAATATCTTGAGCATACAAACTCCAATCGACTTAAAGCTTAGAACATAGTCTTATAAGACCTTACTTATTGCCCCATATTGATCGCACCAAGTTTGGACTCCTACCGATCTATCCATTCCAATCCCTAACATGTTTTTAAAACTAAATCATTCGATCGGCATTTTCAACCAAACAAACATCACACGATCAAGCAATCATCACATACAATGTACACTAACAAGTATACATACATACCTGTCAATGTGAATCTATATCTAAGGGTAGTATCCATAAGAACGCTAGTTTTCAAATTTTTTCAAAATCATTTGAAATTTACAAATGTTATTAAAGAGCATTTAAAACATATTTTAGAGTCTGAAAATCATTTGAAACATCATTAAATGTCCAATAGTGGCTAATTAGTGAGTAGAGGCTTAATCCCCTCACCTAAATTGAAAGTAATCCTAATCAATCCAAATAAGCAAGAATTCCAAGGATAAATAGCAGCTCCAAGATGATCTTCAGTAGTCAATCTCTAATCCAAAGTGAAAATCTCGCTAATCTCCTTCCAGTGATGCGTTTTGGCTTATTAAAGTAAGGATTAAGGTGACTTTATGGGTTAGAGAAGGTTAATGGCGGATTTTTCTCTATTTTTGGAAAGAGTGAAATGATAGAGGAGAGTCCCATTAGCCATAACCTCATGCTAGTCCTGAGATGGGCTTTGGGCCTAACCATTAACTTGCTAATTACCCATTAGGCGGTCCATAATCAAGTGAAACTTCAAATAGCCATGTCTCTCTAACGGTAAGCCTATTTTCCTATTATGACCACTCTACAGAAAGAGAAACCATCATCTCGATCTAATGGAAGTGGTTTCAGACCCTACTTCGACTCTTATCAAAAGTTATAGGTCATACAAGATCTTTAGGATTAAAATCGTCTAATAGATGGAAAATGGTTCTAGTAGTCATTTCCCAAAATCATAGAATCATACGATCTTATATAAAATAATATTAATATTCTATGATCCTCCAATACATATAATAATGGGCTGTTACAATATTCCGCTGCTTGTCTTTTCATTCTCGGCAACAGAAAACCTGCTTCATGTCTCTATACAACTTGTCTCCTCCAGGATTAATAGTCATATTAGAATATTGGGCACTCGGCTTGTACTTCCTCCACAAGATCCTCCGCCATTGGAACATAGAGGCATCCATCTCTCTTTATCCATCCTCTTTCATTGATCAAATACCTACCTTGAAGGGGGAACTATTCTCCCCTATTCAACTTAGCCAAAATATCTACTATTGTCACATCCTTCTTCTGCTCTTAACCGATGCGGTCCATCAATGCTGGCCTTACTCCCATTGCTGCTAAATATTCTGGAGTGAATTCTGATGGCAATTGGAAATTAAAATTCAAGAGGAATTCCAATTGCCTCCACTTATATATAGCACCTAGATTAGCATGTTTTCGGCTAAAGGCGTCGGCAATGACATTTCCTTTGCTAGGGGTATAATGAATCTCAAAGTCATATGACGCTATAAACTCCATCCACCTTTGTTGCCTATGGTTAAAGTCTTTTTGGGAAACAAGTACTTAAGAGACTAATGATTCGTAAATTGTTCGAACCTTTCTCCCAAAAGATAATGCCACCATATTTTCAAGCTAAATAAGATAACCGTTAATTCTAAATCATGAGTAGGATACCTCTTCTCAAGGTCCTTCAACTCCCTGCTTACATACACTACAAAATCCCCTTCTTGCATAAGAACAGCTCCTAACTCCATATTGCATGCATCGATATAAATAGTGAGGCTTTGATCCATCCTAGATCTTAGTATAGGTGCACTGGTTAATGGCTCCTTTAGCCTATCAAAGGCTCTCGTACATTTCTCATCCCATGAGAAGACTAAGTTTTTCTTGGTTAGGCAAGTTAATGGTACTGCTATCTTTGCAAAGTCCTTGATGAACTTCCTATAGTAACCCACTAACCCAAGAAAACTCCTAATTTCTTTGGCATTCTTTGGAATCTTCCCGTCTTGAATAGCTTCCACCTTTGTAAGATCAACCGACAACCCCTTCTCAAAGACAATGTGCCCAAGAAACCTCATCTCTTTTCTCCAGAAATGACGCTTTGAGAATTTGGTTTTTAGTTAGTCCCTTATCAAGGACTCCGGTACCTCCCTTAAGTGGTTTTCATGCTCACCTTCACTTTTAGAGAATACTAGAATATCATCCACAAATACTACGACAAACTTATTTAGTTTCCTCCTAAAGACTCTACCCATCAAATCTACAAATTATGCAAGGACATTTGTCAACCCAAAAGGCATTACCTCCCATTCATATAGTTCGTCTAGAGTGCAAAAAGCGATTTTCTACCCGCTATCTTCAGCTATTCTCAACTGGTGGAATTCAATGGCTGTCTAATTGAGAAAAGATTTTGGCTCCAACAAGCTGGTCAAATAAGTTGTCTATTCTAGGTAAGGGAGACCTACTCTTCTTGGTTATCCTGTTAAGTTCTCGATAATCGACAAATAGTCTTAAAGAACTGTCTGCCTTAGTAGTGAAGACAACTGGTGCTCCCTATTCCAAAGTACTACGATGAAAAACTTCTTCTGTAATAGCTTCACAATATGCGTATCTAGTTCTCGTCTCTCTTTAGGGCCTATATGCCTCGGTGACAATGTAAATGGTCTAGCATCTTTCTCCAAAACAATCATAAACTATATTTCCCTTTGGGGTGGAAGACCAAAGACTTCTTCAAAAATGTTCAGAAATTATTGAACCACGGGTACAGATGAGAGCTCATCCCATGACAAATTAAGAGTATACAGATGGCTAAACTTAGCTAAGCCTTGGGTATGCAATAAACATATATATCTCAGTCCCTACAACTCCTTAACCATACAGTCTTCATATCACAGTCTAAGACAACCTTGTAACATGATAACCAATCCATTCCTAAGATAAGACCATGTCCCTCAAAACCCAAAACATAGGCATTGCATATAAAGTCTACATTACATATATCCATCATTAGGTCTTTGCAAATCATAGAAAGATGTGTTGACCCCCAACCAAATTCGACACAATTATAGGGTTACTGACAGGTTGAGTTTCTAATTCTAAGGCTTTAACTATATTTTTGGCTATGAGTGAATGTGATGCTCCTAAATAAAATTGGGTATGAATAGTATTTCTGAAAATAATAGTTGTGCCTTCCATAGAAGCTTTTCCCTTATCCTAGGAAGGAGGTTTGTTTGAACAAGGTACAACTTCAATGGCATAAGCTTGCACAGCAGACCCCCTCTTGGCTAGCTCCGGACACTTGTTCTTGTAATGTCCTTTTTAGTGGCAATGGTAGCATTTTCCCTTAAACACCTACTTTAACAAGCAATCCTTAGCAACATGTCCCATCTTGTTGCATCTATGGCATGTCAGTCCTTTCTTCTTGAACCTTTTTTAGCCTTTTAATCCTTCTACAACTTTCCCTTCTTTGATCCAGCTTGGTCATCAAACTGCCCTACCTTCTCTATTTCTTCTTTTTCAACCGTCGTATGAAGCAGGGCCATTTCAACTAGCACCTCATAGGTGGCTCCTACGGGAACTTGGGTTAAGAGAAGTTCCCTCAAGGGAGAATTTGCGCTCTTCATAAATTTCATCGCCTTATTCACTTGGGTGTCAATCAAACTCATTCCATATTTGGCTAACTCTATGAACCTGTTAATGTACTCCTTTGCTATGGTGTCCCCTTGCTTCAAGTAAATGAACGCCTCTAATTGAGGTTCACTTCTGCATTGGACATGAATCGGGACTTGAAGCGAGTCTTGAATTCAGTTCAAGTTATGGCTTCCTTAGTATTCTTTGTGGTCACTATGGTCCACCAATTCAACGCCTCTCCTTTTAAGTGCCATATGGCTAACTTCCTTCTAACTCAATCTTCCAATTCTAGTTCCTTGAATATGCGGTCACAACCATCGATCCAGTCATTGGTTCCTATAAAGTCCTCCGAGCCAAAGAATACTCGTCCACCCATACTTTGAAAATCCTTACAAAACTTAGGGAAGTCTTATGGTCGGAATACTGGCTTAACGGGTAGAGCGACCAATGTCGCTGGTGTAGCTTGTTAGGGAATAGGGATTTGCCTCTATGGTTCTTAAGTATTGTCGAAACAACTCTGGCATATCTTGTATGGTGGGTATTTCTTGGGTGGTGAGGTGCCTGACCTTAGAGCCATTGTTTCTAGTTATCTGTAGGTTTGAAATTTTGAATCTGTCATGACTCCCTATGATAGTATCACTTGCTAAAGTGAGAAATTACCTAAGGTGTTTAAGTATGTCCATATATACAGATACATACATACATATACATATATATATATATAGTTTGGTCGTAAAAAATATTTTCAAAATAACAAATAGGTAGTCTCGTGTATTCCTATACTCATTGATTGGATAACCTAGGCTCTGATACCAAATGTAACAACCCTCCTAGAAATGGGCTTAATTTTCGACCCGGTAAAAGCCCATTAGAACTTAGGTCCATTTCGGGGCTGGCTGTTGGTTGGTGTAATTGATAAAACAATATGCAGATATATCTATGTTTTCAGAATCTCACATCGGAAGGAATAAAATATAATACTAAAATAAGTACCCATTCATAAAACCAAATCATAGAAGTGCAATGTCAGAATAGTTCATAAATATGTCTGATACATAGTTTGGGTACATTAAAATAACATAAATAGATAACTGATAAAATTAACTATCCGCCAATCTGTTGCCATCTTCTTTGCACTCATCTGTATCCCTAGCCTATGTGCCGTAGTGAGGAGGGGGTCCAAACAACAATGTCTAGTGAATGAAAAACTCAAGTTTTACAACAATAGTATATGGATAGTAATCATTCGGATAAGTATTTTGTCTTACGTACTTAATATATATGTGTGTGTATGTGTATCTACGTATATCACTACTATAGGCTAGTGACCCTTCGAATCCTATTCCATGACTACAAAAGCGAGTACAAAAAACTATGAAGTATACCGGGTTCAACAACCTACCTCTCATCCAATCGTATCCTAACGATGCAGAGGAAGTACCCAAGCTACTTAATAACCTTAAATTGAGAAATAGGCAGATCCTTCTGTCATTTACTACCTAACCCCAGGCGAGCCTCTCCTATCCTAGTACTTCCTAACTATTATGGTACGAATCCTCTTGCATACCACTTACTACTTCTTGAATAGGGAATGGCAGACTCTCACATATGTCATTTAATATCTTAATCCTGAAGCAGACCTCCCTCAAGGGATCTTCACTAATGTAGGTCAAAAATAGTCCCTGCCTTATAGCTCGTAACCCAACCATGACGTCTCACATTAGTTCCACTATGTGTAGGTACTGGTGGCCATAATATATGGGTAGACTTACCCTACAAAATTAGAACTAAACTCGTGTCCACCATAAGTACTTATTATAGGCGATGTCCCACAACAGAACAAAAGTCGCACTGCTGGTAGCCAGACTTGCTGGGCAGACTTCTGTATGCTTTTAATCGACCTCGCATCCCTATAACATAGCCATATTTTCACTCTTCAATGTTCTATACTAAACTATGCCCACATCTATGTATAATACACACATACATACATACACAAACCCTCTATTATATACACACCTCACCCGTATTTATCCATTTAAGTCCAAAACACTTTATTTCACCTTTATTTATGGATTAATTTCCATAATTATCCCAAACTTTCCTTTATTAGATTGATGGTTTATGTTAATTGTCTTTTATGTCTTAATTATCATATACGTTATAAGTCTATATTTATAATTGTAAGTTTTGAAGTCTAAGGGAATATATAACCTACATAATTTTTGTGCTTAATATAAATTTATTATGTTTGTCTATTGTTTATTTGAGGTGGTATGTTATTAACAACTATAATTTTTATACAATTCCAGTCAACACAGTAATTTCATAAGGGCTAACATTATCAATAATTTAGCAACATAATTCAGACTTGTACACACACACCCACATATATTGAATTCTAATGTACAATTTTATTTTACATTAATCTAATAGGGCTACGCCTCCAAAAAATTTTTTTGAGAAAAATGTGTGATCCTCTACAGGAGAGGAGAGCACACATGCACATATATATAACAACAAAAGTAAAGGAGCTGCCAACAAGCCTGGCAAGTAACAAAAGACCCCTCCTCCCCTTACAAAAGAAAAATCAAACCCTCCCAAACTCCTAAGAAACTAAAATCCAACCCTAAAGAGACAATATCATTCAGATACCAAGGCCTAAAGTGACACAAAAAGAGCAGCAGCCATCTGAAAAACATCTGCATCCGCAACTGCAACCTCAACAACCAACCTGAAATAACACAAAATACAACAACAACACAAACCACTAACAAACTTCAAAACAATGAAAATCACAATAAATCCCCAAAAAAATCAACATCCTTCACTTGAAAGACTGAAAAGCTTTACGATTTAAACGAGGACTTCTCCTAATACTACCAGTTGAATATCTCTTACTATTTCTTCTCCTTAATTTGGCTGCATGAATTTCTCTAGCATGGGCAGGAGAACGAGGAAATTTACCTATAACCACAAGATAGCAATACATAACAAATTTGAAACCCCCGGTCCAATAATAAACAGCTTGATCAAATTGCTGCAATTTGGAACTCTCCGAATCTACACTCACATTGCTAACAATAACAATGCTCTCCGAACCACTTGCATCTTGAACTACAAAATAATTAACCTCTGGTCCTTTCTCTTTTCTAAAGACAACAGACTTAATCAAATTAACAACAATATTATCCAACGTGGGTTCCAATCCACTGACACACAGTGGAATACCAATCTTAATACCAATAACATCCAAAGGAATATCAATATGAGGCAACAGAAAACAAGAAAATCGAAAATAAAACTCCCAGCATCCTCTATAATCACAAGACCATCCCTGAGTAAAACAGAACCGCTTATCTTCGTCTCAGGTAAGAAAAAACCATCATAAGAACTAATAGTAGTCCCTCTAGTTTTTGAAACTATCAAAACATCTTGAAAGCTTTCGTTCAACACTTTATCTCCGAGTGGCAGCACTTTTTGTGAAGAATGAACAATGACCACAACAAACTTGAGTGAAAAGTTAGAAATGTCAGCATCTTTCTTTCCAACTGAGCTAACTAACTTCATTAAATCATAATCACCGAGTGACTTTCCATAAGAATCACTATCTATGTTCTCAAAAAAACCCTGTTAGTCGAATTGTCATCATCAATAATGGATCCACCATTCACTTTATTCCCAGAAAAATCATTCATCTCAGATGAACATGAAACTTATATACCAGAATCAACACAAAGGAATACATCTAAACCGAAACTATTGTTCATATAAACATCATCAATGCAATCAGATAAAAGAAACTCTCCAACAGTTTCGAGATTATATTGATTAAAGCGAACATCTACATCGTTGACCCGATCATCAGAAAACTTATGATGATCCACACCACCCTCGGTGCAAGAACACATTATTGGAACAATATCAACACACAAAACACAATCCCCTGTACATAATCTTTCAACTGAAACAGGGTTTGTTGCATCCCCGCTACCATCAATACCAGATGAAACCAAGAAATCTGAATCAGGAAAATCACCTGAAATTCTATCCACCAACTCGGTATTATGAAGACAACAGACTCTGACATCAGGATCCCATAAAGATATGTCAGAATGAAACTCCTTATTCGAGTTATTTACATTAAACTACTCCATATCCATCCATTGTGAATCTTCATAATCTTGAACAACATTATTACTATTGGATAAATCTTTAGATTGTAACCCATTTCAGTTATCAATATTCGAATACTTACCAATATTATCAGCAGTTAAGCAGTCGAAATGCCAAAAAACTTTTTTGAACAGATGGTTACATTCATCTTTATTTCTTACACAACAATCCATGAACAGTCCTCTCAATCTCAAGAAGTCAAGAACAAAATAGAAATGATGATCTTTAAGACTCAAAGCAATTCCCTGGCAACGGCACCAAAAAATTGTTCGTCGACGGATTTTATATCGGTTTAGAAAACCGTCGAACGAATTTAGAAATAAAATATAACCGCAAGCACACGGCGTACACTTGTAGTACGTGGCGAATATGGGTCGATGCACAGGGAATTGATGATTTTAAAAATCTATTCAATCAAATTAAACCAAAGTCGAGAGATTGTCAAGCTAAAAAAATGAGAAAACTAACAAACTAACAACTACAAATATGAATGAAAACTATGAGAATAAATTGACAATTTAGAGATAATTTCACTCTCTAGATCACATAAATCAACAAAATGAAGTTATGATCTCTCTTTTCTTGTCATTAGTGTAATTAGTTGATGTGCTTATCATAAGTATGGTATATTTGTGTTATTAATTAGCACAATATAAACCATCAAACTATAACACAACCACTAATACACATTTAACTCTCATGAAATATGACAACAAAGTTGAAAGCAAAATCTATTTTAAGCATGGCCTATTAACTATTAATTAGAAATATAAGCCATCAAATTTTAATTTCAACATTCACTTCTTTGCCATAATCATATGTAGATGAAGAGGCAATTTGTGTTTTGTTTGTTTAAGCATAGTCTATTTGTTATGAACAATATAGACTATCAAATTCAAAGCTAAACAACATCATTAAACCACTTCAATCATTCATTAAGCACAAAAAGAGAGCATAAACATCAAATTAAGTTGAAGCTACATGATTAGAGAGCTTCATTACCCCTAAATTGAAGGGGTTTAGCCTCTCATATTTGTTATCATATGAACAAATGCAGCATGCAACATGAAGGAAAAAGAAAAGGAAAAAGAAAGCAAAGTAAAGAAAAACTATTCTACTTGCATGAAAAATAAATCTACACTACTAACATGAAAGTAAATAAGCATGAAAAGGAAAAGAACATGTATTGAAGTTGCATAAAAAAATTACATAAAGAGAAATGGCTAAGTAGCCATGAAAAGAAAGAGAGAACTTGATTTTATTTTCCGAGCTAAACTCAACTAAGAGAGACTAAGAAGAGAAGGTTGCATGAAACATAAGGGGATTTTATACATGTGTTAAACCCTAATTCATATTTTTAGGGAATGCCCAAAATAACCTCTTAGGAAGTGTGGAGGCCAAGTAATCATTAGCTTCAAATAATCCTCAATTAAGTGTACATGAAGCCATTAATTCCATAAGCATGTGCATTAGCCTCTAATTTGTACATTAAGGTAGGTGGGTAGGTGGGGTCCTCCATTATCATGCCTTTGAATTATTTCCATCTTCATTTCTTTATCTTCACTCTTGTGCATGCATACATCTTCATGAAACCACTTGTATATGAAGCCAAATTCCTATAAAATAATATAGAAATTTCTAATTAAATTTTCTCAAATTAATATATGCACAAAAATGACCATTTTGCCCTTGGATGAAGATGAATATGTGACGATTTGAAAATAATATGAATTTTGGTTTAAACAAGTTAAAATGCCCGATATGATCATTTATTTAATTTAAATAGATTAAATATGGTGCTAAAATATGCACATTTACGTGCACATCAACTACATTCATCTTTATTTCCTACACAACAATCCATGAACAGTCCTTTCAATCTCAAGAAGTCAAGAACAAAATAGAAATGATGATCTTTAAGACTCAAGGGTTTAGAGAAAATAGGATTGGAGTAAGAAAAGAGAGGCTCTGAATTAAGGAAAGGATTGAAATTTAGGGGGCACGACAATCTCTTGTGACCAATCACTCCACAATTAAAACAACGAATTGAATTAGAACAGTCTTTGATCTTATGATTTTTATCACCACATCGATAACAATGAAAACCTCTTTTCCAATTCGATTTGCGAGATTTTTGAAATTGAGATTGTGGATGAGAAAACCTATCTGCTCCTTTGGGTGAATAAGAGTTAAAAACGGGATTCGCATGCCGATTTGAAGAAGATGAGAATCTATAATCTGAATGATAATTGAAAGGAGAAGAATTAAAACGCTCGCCATTTTCTTGAACGCGATAATTCTTCCAATCATATGCCATTCGAAGTTGAAAGAATATTAAACTTGATTTCGCAAATTCAACAACTGAATATTCTAGATGGAAGAGGCTACGCCTCCATTTTTCAAAGAAGAATTTATGATATAAACCTTTTATATTCCATCCAACAATTTGAACATATGGCATTGAAACAACAAAGAAATCAATCTTATTTCTTTAAAATAGGCGCTATAAACTACGGATAAGAGTAGAAACCTCTTTTCCCCTACTTTGCACGCCTATTTCTGTCTATTTATTCTAGAATTTTTTGTTATTACGACAACAAAGTGAAAAGTGGAATCAGAGAGAATATAAAATATTTATCCTATAAATATTAATAAAAGCCAATCCAATTACATTAATATAAAATAACCAAGATTTCAACCAATCCAAGAATTACATAATATGGGGAGAAATTGGGGTTTAAGCTATTAAATTTTCATACAATATAAATCCAATTATCAAAATAAAAAATACTATCAATGAAAAATCAAGATTCCCACAAACATATGATTCCCTTTGAATTTCCTTAGATTTGATTCCACGCCTTTGCTTTGTTCCTTCCTTCAATTATCTTTTCTTTATTTTTAATAATATTCAATTAAGTGTATTAGCCTCAGAATACTTCAGCTTAAGGAAGAATAAAATAAAGACTATATATATATATATATAATTTTGTTACCTTGTCCCTTGCTTGATTCTTTAATCTTCCCTGAACTCTTGAATCTTGTATATACAGATAATTTTGAAATTTTGATTTAAGAGTTGTATTGAGGTGGAAGAAGATGGTAGAGTTTCATTGGCCTATTTATTTTTTCTGAGTGAAAGTGAGGAGGCTAGCCTCTTATTTATAGTAGTTATGATGCATCTGAACCATACGATCAAAATAATCAAATGTGGGTTGTTCGGGCCTTCAGAAACCCTAGTTGTCTCAACATAACCAATCGACCGGCCCAATAAAAGCGGTCGATCGGCCTTCAGTCCTGGCATCAATTTATTACTTTCCTTAATTTATATTTATTACTCCTTTTATAACATAACGTTAATGATTTCTTAACATTTAATTCTCAACGTTTAACTTTAAAATATTTATTTTGAATTATTTCTAATTCACAAATTTCAAACGTCGATAACTTCTTCATTTGAACTTCGATCGTAAAACTTTATATATGAATATTGCTTAGAAAATCGCCACGAATATAATGGTATAAGTATCTTGGCTAAATTATGATGTTTGTAAAATTTCGTTTTTAGCATCATTATTAATTAATTGATTTATTAATCAATTTCTTGTAAATTTTACGATGTGTTACAGCGTCCATTGAACAACTATAGTTCGGTTTGAGTTGAAGCATTGGAAGTGAAATATTATTCAATTGAGAATTCATCTCCTATATTATATGAAGTTAGTATCACGACAAACAATAGTCAACTCAAAGTCAAAATCTCTGACCAGAGTAGTACGGTTAATAATAAATTTTATTATTGAACCAAGAAATTGTTTATGGACTAACTAAGTTGAATGTGGATGATATTTGAAATTTGATCAAAACCAAATTCTCTTTGTTCTATAATGATATAGCGTTGACCAAGAGAATTGGTGTAGTTAATCGTCAGTAAAAAGTACCACTTGAATTTGAGAAACTGGATTTTACCGACGAAAATTGTAAGTTGATGAATTAAGAAAAACTGTCATACCACTAACTAAGATGCCGTGTAAACACAAGTATTCAATTTTTTTTAATATTAATCGTTTGCTAAATTCAGACCTATGAGTCGCACAACCGATTCTATTCGATCTTCAAAACACTGCTTGATTTAACTGATTCATAATAGTTATAAATTAATTAGTATTTATGAAACATTGATTATTATTGTATTTATTAAATGGAGGGTAATAGAGTTGCTTTGGAATTATTTAGAGTGCTGCTAGTCATTTAAGAGGTGCGTATATAAAAGTTATACACGTGTCGATATATGATATCGATAACAATTTAATTTTGATTTAAACTAAGTAAATTATTAATGGATTGAGTGGGTATTTTCATCTATATTGACCTTAATCCATGCAACATAAGATGAGGGAAATGGCTGGCTTTGTGTTTGAATTGGCAAGAGAGAATTATGCAAGATATTTCTCTCTAGATCGTACTATATATTCAAACTGTAGCCTCCATTTTTTAAAGGATTTTTTGCTCCTCTCCCCTCATTGTTATGGCCGTAGGAATCTCCTTGTTCATGCTCATCCTAACTCTATTCACCTTCAGTCAAATAATATAGATAAATCTAGTGTTTGCAGCAAAGATTGTCGATCTAAGAGGTCAAGGAGGTCATCTAGTCAAGGTATGAGTCTAATGCAACTTTTCATTAGGTATATTCCCATTTACAATATATATGTGTGTGCATGTGTGTGTGTGTGTTTGTGTCTGTATATGTTTGTGTGTGTATGCTGTTCTAGTATGATTATACGAATGTCCAAGAATCAATGCTTGTAAATATGCTAATGCCATAACGTATTTATGTGCTAATAATTATATACATATAAATGTGTAGCATTAATGTTTTTATTGAGTTGTTTACAGTCTTAGTGGATGCTGAGGACAAGACTGACTGGTAGGACTGATTACCTTGCATGTTTCATCTTGGTTTTCGATTTTCTGGACTTGAGATTGGGGGATATGGTATATTTTATGAATACTTCACAGCTAGGATCTGTTACATTTTCCTATTTCATCATGGTTTTTGATTTTTTAGACTTGAATTCACAGTGATATAGACTATTAGATGACTCTATTAGTAGCTCTTTGGTGTTTGTGGTAGTTTACTTTACCTTTTCATCTACAACAAAGTATAGTTAAGTTAGGTACTTAGTCTTCTCTTAGGAATTGGGTTTTTTTCTCTTTTCTTTGTAGAATAAAATAATATAAGTTCTCTACTCTTATGGAGGATCACTCATTTTTCTCATATATCTATAATGTTTAAGTATATTACATATACATATAAATATATATGAAAAAATATAATTGTCCATAATATTTATAACAAGGAGCAAATTTTATTACGAAATATAATTTTGTAAATAATGTTTTATTCAATAATTCATTTTAGTACATATTAAATTTGAATCAAATACATATACATATATTATTATTTTTTGACGGACTAAATAAAGAATATTATTCTACCCATGCAAGCCAGATTATAGTGATCGTACTACTTATTCAAGGTTATCGCAGGTATGAGGCGGAGGTGCCTCAACAACTATAAACAACATAAAGAAAAAATAAACAGCATTGGAGCAAGGCTATATATATCTCGACTACAAAAGAAATCAAAACTAGTCCTCCTCAAAAGAGGAGGATCCACTTCCATTAGATAAAGAAACATGCCCAAGGATATGTAGATACCCAAAGAAGATGCTTAGGTTAAGTATTGTTATGTCGCTGTAGAAAACGTATTACATGTCCCATGTATCATCAGCTAAAATGCTACAATTCTGTTCCCCAAGGTCACCCTTCTTAATAAGAGAAAGCTTGTCTCCAGTAGCAATATAATAAAGACAACTGTTCTCCTCGGCTTCTCCAACTTATTTATAGAACCTGCCAAAGGGTTAAATCTCATAAGAGTCCTATCAAGATGCCAAACGAGTTCTTCAAAGTGCCAAGAAATATGGCCATAAGCTAGTCCAACCACGAGGGGAAAGGAGGGACTATGTAAATCATGAGGGGATATAGTGCAAGGAACAACCGAAGGAGGATAATGAGGAGCAATGTCAACAGAAAAAGCATTAACAGAGGAAAGATCAACGATAGCTGGAAGATTAGAGAGAACTATATCAATAGAAGGCAAAGCTTCCAAAGATGGAACTTCAACAACATCAGCTTCTACCAAGGGGGAAGGGGAAAGTGTGGACTTGTCGACCCACTTAATAACAAGAGGACGAGGAAGTGGGGATTTGACTGGAATAGCCGCTAAAATGCGAGGAGCTATAATAGAGTCAGTGGGGATATCATACTTACATGTTTCCTTTATATGACCAAAGGAATGAAAAGCGATACATATTTCAGGAGCCCAACTATAGCGAACGTCAACAGTAGTTACATAACCCTCTAGTTCTTGTACCTTTAGCTTGGTAGGTAGTGGTTTGACTGGAGTAATCTTAATTAAAGCCTTTGCATAGACCAACTTTCTTCTTGCCATAATGTTTACATCAAAACATTTAAGTTTCCCAACCAAACTTTCTAATCAATTAAGCCCAATCAACGGTTGTAAAACTAATGGAATATGAGTGAAATGAGCCCATACTGGAATATATAGCACCTTTTCTCTTGCTTTGTCAACAGACGGACTCCACGATGTTATAATAAATGTATCCCTTCTGTGAAAGACGGTTTAGCCTCTAATGTTCGTTGTCTCTTACGAACATCAGAGAATTTGAAGAAGAACATAGATTCATCATAATGGACCTTAAGGTTTACCTTAAACCCCAAAAATGAAGGATTTGTATCTAGAATGAAGCCGAACAAGAATTTGGACAAAAATTCAATGCCTGCTTCCACAACCTCGACAGGAGGGATCATAATACCATCAACTATAATAGGGTCAAATGTACGACGGGAATAAGAACCTGAATCTCTAGGTAGCAAGGTGAATAGAGAGGACCACTGTTTAGTGTTAGATGGGGAAACAGAGATATTGTTATTAGAAGGATACTCCGTTGCAACACGGACGGGCTAATAGGATTGGTAATTGGAGACAGTGTGGAAATAGGTTGGTCATTGCTACAAATATCATATGTACAAATAGTAGTTGCACAAGTGGTACATTCCCCATCAACAAATTCATCACCACTCCTGTTGCACATAAGGTTGGCATCACAAGTGCTAACATTAACACCTTCGCCACTCAAATTAGGCACAACACCAATTTCAGAAGAATTCAAAGGCACAAGAGAATTGCCCAGAGCAGCATTTACAGGAACAACGGTCAAGGAAGGGGAGCATAATTAAACAACACATTTTTAGAAATAGATATACCTGAGGTCTGGTTTGCAGGTGGAGAGGCAATTTTGATTGGCAAGGATTCACAGGATTAGGCGGTAGTGGAAAATTCCATTAGTGACGATGGAATAAAAATCGAAGGTCGATCTATAGAAGGAGGCAACAATGAGATTATAAGTAAAGGATTTGAAGCATAGACCGATGGAGTAGAACGAGAAGACATGAAACGACGACCGGAGCATGTCAGAGAGGTCTCCTCGAATTCCGAACCTTGATCAAAGCAATCTGAAATGTTGTGCCTGTTTTTCTTCTTCTTTAGAATACGAAAGGAGGAGGCAAAGTGGAAGAGATAGTGGAAGGACGATGGTCAGACGATGAGGCGAAGAGCAGAGAATGAAAAATAGACGATGGAAGAAGAGGAAGGGAAAATAACGGGGAAGAGAAAATAAGCCGCTAACAGGATGAGAAAACACGCCATTAAGAGGAAAGGCGAATACATTTATTATTATTATTATTATTATTATTATTTAAGTTCCAAAAATAAATAAAATTTACTGAATTATATTCTTTTTATTTAAAATATTTTATTGTAATAAATTAGTTTGAATAATTCAAATATGCACATGTATATTTGAAAAAAAAATCACTTTTTTGCTCTTGGCGCGTGCGCACACACACGTAAATATAGTATTATATTTATTACATAATATATTTGAAATTCATGTTTATATATTTGTAACAACCCGCATATTTTACGATTGTATATTTAAATATAGCGTCGTTAGTCGGATTGAAGTCCGAAATGTCACTTTTTGCAAACGGTCGAATTGGGACTCGAGACCACTTCCATTGAGTCCAAAATGGCATTTGCGACTTTTTTGAGTATAAGCTTCGATATGTTTGGAGTGAGTTGAATTTTGCTATTTTCTATTTGGGCTTTTGGGTTTGGGTTTCACCCAACTCATCATATACCCTAACTCAGCCCCTCTCTTCATCCATTCATTCTCATTTCATTTCTTTTTCTCAAGCTCAACTGAAAATGGGGGAAGAGAAAAGGAATTAGAAATTCCAAGCCCTAGATTCATTTGCAAACTCCATTTCTTGCTCCAAAATCAAAGAGAAGCTTAGGTAAGCCTTCTTTTCACCTTCTCCATCTATCTCTCTCTCCAATTTTAGAAAATTCCTAAACCCTAATTTAGGAAATACTTGTTTTGATCTTAGATTGAAGCTTGTAGAGTTGAAGTGAAGAGTGGTTGATCTTTTCCTTGTGTTTGAGCTTCTTATCATTTGTTTTTGAGTTAAAAGGTGAGATTTTTGAACTCACATCTAAGCCTATAGCTTTTGTTGTTGTTGGGTAAGAATTCCTAACATAAATTCATGTTCATTTGTGTTCGATTTGGTTCGATTGGTGAATTGTCCCATTTTTGTTTTTTGGAATCCAATTTTTGTAAAAATCCAATCTTTGGTGTTTGAACACGTTAGTGGAGTGTTTCGGAGGGCCATACAAGGCTGGGTTGTCGTTTGGCGTAAATCCTCAGTCGTAATTGATCGTTCGTTCGCTTCCATCCGTGTTATCGTTTTTGCCCCAAAGGGGGCTAGACTGATTCTGCCCAGAAAGCAGGTTCAGTCGACTGAACCAGTAGGTCAGACGACTGAACCAGGGGGGCAGAAAACATTCTGCCCCTGTATCAATCGACTGACCTCTGTGTTCAGTTGACTGACCTGGGGGATGGAAAATCCTTATCCCTGTGTCAGTCGACCGACACCCTGGGTTAGTCGACTGACATGGAAACATGAAGTTTCCAGGCACTGGGCCAGTCGACTGACTCCATATTTCAGTCGACTGACCTGCTTGTCTCAGCCCAATTTGTTATTTGCTTTGGTTTTCCAATTTCGATCGATTCGTGTCGATCCAATTAGTTGTTATCGCATTTTTGACTTTGATGATTCCTTTTTGATTTCCTACACGGATTTTTATAAAATGATCTTTTTAAATTGTATTAAAAGCTCGTTTCTCCAATTTATAATTTCTATATAAAACACACACGATTTTGCACTTCGAGCGAAGAGGGAGGAGAATTAAATGATTAAATAAAACATGTGCTATGAACACGTGCGTTTATCTTTTCAGTTAATTCGTAATCTGTTCGTTTGACCGTTTTGACCTTTGGGTCTGGTTTACCGATGAGATGAGGTGAACTTTGTACTACTTTGAGTGTGAAATTGGCTAACGGTTAGTAAACTATTTAGTGTGAACGTGGGGTATGGGACTCACGTTAACATTTTCCGTGTTCCTTTCTGAGAGTTGTGACACATTCTGCTAGTTAGTGGTGTCCAATACTGGGTCTCCGGACCTTCGCCACTTCGGGCGTTGCCTTCGGGCATATGGATCCTTGTTATACAGTATTGAGCTCGAGCATCTTTTGTTTCTTTGACAATTATATTTCCCTAGTGTATCGCCTTTCGGTGTAGGTTCTTTGAACCACACGATATATAGTGAGTACCTTATGGAAACTTGTGTTACCTTTATTGGTATTTGTTATTTTCCTTTTGGCTTGTTTTGGGATATGATATCCTTTGTTTATTCAAGTTGCCGATGATATGAGGCTTGTTATGATTCATCTTATGTTAGATGATTTGGTTAGCTCCTTTGGAGATAATTGTGGTACTTTATGATCTTGTATGTTCATTATCATTTAGTTTATCTAATTGATTTGTTTAGCTAGACTGACCCGTGTATTTTATACTCGGGTCAGACCGAGATGTTTCAGGTTAGGTACATTGGACTTAGCCTATTTTTCTTCCGCATGGACTATTCTGCTAGCTCCTTTTTGTCATAGCTTTTTGTGTAGTCCTTTTTGGCTGTAACTCTGATATGTATTCTTTGACTCGCCTGTATATTGTGGTTTGCTTTACCACTTGACATATATCATTTTGTAAACTCTGTGATGTATCTGTATATGTGAAAATGTATGTGATGACCTACTGTTCTGCGATGTGTATTACATTTGAGTTGTTATATTTTATTCTGATAGATCCTTCAGCCACCTATGGCTTTGTATTAAGTATTTATTGGATATGTCGATCCATTTAAGTAAGAAGTGGCAATTGTCGGCGTATTCAATAGATAATTAAGACAAGGTTATAGATGGTCGCTCATATCCAGCTCTATTCTCCGTATTAGCAGATAGTGTTACTTAGTAATACTCTTTGCTAATGTGGGTCTCGGAGTGGGGCGTTACAATATTTATCATTAACATAATTATTTTTGACTAATTATATACATACATACATTATTAAGAAAATCAAATTCAAATTTTAAGATTTTTAATAAGCTTGGATCTCAGATCTAATTTAAATTCAGATTCTTATTTCGAACTAGATGTTTATGTAAAATTCAAATTTGAGATATATACTTAGTCAAAATTCTATATGATATTTTCTAAATAATAATCTCTACATATATATTATATTTTTGAATTTTAAATATATATACACAAGCATAATTTTATAAAATGCTAACTATGGCGAATGACATATATATACACATACATATACATATACATATATATATATATATAGTGAGCCAAATATATACATAGTAGATGTAAATCTCAACATCTATTTATGTATATATTTTGTCATGCCTTACGCTATGTTGCACGTACATGTTATACATATGAGTATATAATGATATACTCATAAATTATATAAAATATCATTAATTAAATTCATTGATTAAATTAATCGAAAAAATTAAATAAAATGTGTTTATGTAAATATTCTAGAATGGATCTAGTACGACCCATTAGACTTTATAAGCCGTTATGATAGAAATAGGAATTGTTTTTTAAATCTATCTATTTCACACGCTTCCGAATGACTCGGTTCCAACTATGGTACTGGAGCACTAATGGTCTATGCAGTCTAAATTAGCAACTTTAGGGCCAAGCAATAAAGCCTACATATCGTTTGGTATCTGAAATAGTAGTGTCTAGGCTAGGAGTTGGATAATCAAGTATTCTCCTATTTTTTGCTATTGTCCTGCTCAATGATGGAGTGAGTCTAAAAGGTTGGCTCCACTACAAAGATCCAAATTGATTTAGGTTTGGGCTAATTTTTAAAATTCGATTTGAAATTTAAAAAAAAATATTTTGATTTTAAAATTTAAACTCAAAATATAAAATAAATTTTATAAAGGTTATAAAAAAAAATTAAACTTTTTTGAAAATAAATTAATATTTTCGAAATCGTTTAATAATTTAGTTAATTGGATTAATTAAATAAGTAGTTAATTAAAAGTTAATTAATTAAAATAAACATATAAATATTGATATATGTATTATATATATCTATAACTGTTATAATTGAATATATATATATATATATTAAATTATTTAAGGTAAATTATAAAATAATATTTTCAAATTTATTAAATTATTTAATTAAAAATTATTTTTGACTAAATAGAATAATTATTAAATAGAACAATTAAATGTTAATTAATAAATTATTATATATACTTGTATGTATGTATGTATAAATATGTAATGGTATATGGATAAAAAACTACAAGTGTTATATTTGATATTCATCTTAAATTGTCTAGGATGAATAAAATAAATTTTTTAATTTTAAAATAATTTAATTAGTTCATTAAATCAATAAATTAAATAAATTAAATATGATTTAATCAATAATATACTATAAGATTATTATATAAGTTAATTAAATTATAAAAGGTTATAAATAAATTAAACTTGTATAGTATGAATGCACAATATAAGTGGAGCTGTAAGATACCTAACTTAAATTTAAGGAACGAGTACATGTGTATTATACGTATACCGTAATTTCAAATGTGTCTAACACTTGAATCACGAGGATATTTCATGAGAAATACATTTTTTTCCTAAATCGATATCACTCAATATGTGTGTATTAGATTATGAATCTTTAATATATAAGTTGTTCTCTACCATTTATGTATTAATAGATTACTTATACACCCTTTAGTTGTTGAGTTTCTCAAGCTATAGATGTTATGTGTAGTACTACTAATATGTTAACTAGATGAGGTAAGATACATGCATGTATTAGTTGAGTTTCCTCAAGGTACGTACATTATACTTAGACCGTCGTGATTTGGTAGGTATGGGTGAATAATCTTTTCTGATTTGTTGAGTTTTCTCAAGGTCGATATAAGATTAGGACAATGACCACAAGTTAGGATTTGCATATGATACAACCGCTAAGGTGTTATCAATTGCATGCAGGCCTATGATTTGTTGAGTTCCATCAAGTTCAGAATCCCAAGACAAGCGAATCTCAACACCCACTAGAGAAATAAAAAGATTTCTATGTTTTCCCTTAGGGTTTTGAGAAACCTAAAAGTCTAGTGGGAGCTTATCATAAAAATTAAATGATAACATTTAAAATTTCTAATATTGTTAGCATATATGCTAAAAAGGTTAAAATAATCTACTTCAATAAATTTGTAAAACCAATATAATTGATAAAATGTCAGTCGGTCAAAATATACAAATTAACTGAATTAAGATTGACATAGAAATATAAATATATACTTACCAATAAATCTTTTAGCATGTTGTCAACTTCAAGAATGATGCAAGCACCTATTTAAGCAACTACTAAAACATTCGTATCTTAGTCACTTAGGTGTTTATTTGCCTAAGACTATGTATTGCCTTCTATGAATTCAGAATTCTGAAAGTAATACAAGAATATGGATATTTGATCCATATTCGATCACATATAAATGTTATATGGTGAACGGTTGTGATTCGAAATGTATGAAATATCGATAAAATTAGTTCATTCGAAATAAGCAAGTAAACTATAGTTTGAAATCGTATATTCAATATGATTGATTATGATAAGGATCTTGTTGTGTTAACTGTAGCACTAGATTGAAAGGTATAGATGGACCTAGGAATTATATCATTGAAATGTCGGTTTAATTAGTTCACATAAAATGCAACTTATTTAATATCCTTAATTGTTAAGGGTGACCAAATGCACTGGGTTAGGGGTGATTTCAAATGTTGAGAATCTCGTTACATTATTATATGATACCAATGTCATGATACAGATCATGAAAGAACCTAGGGCTCACTATAAGTCTAGAAATATACTTCGAAAAGTCCCACATTAAAGGTAGTTTATCAACATCAGAGAGAGTTGATTAACAGAGTGGATAATTAAAATAACATAGCATACTCATTCGTTAAGGAACTAACTCATTCACCTTTGAGAAAACTGATCGATATTGAAGGAAGAAGATTTCATAATTGACCACAAGTGCACGTGAGAGATTGAAAGAGTTAGAGGTATGCCCTAGGGGCAATTGTGTAATTTGTTACATATATCTAGCTCCATGACCAATTTTGTTCGTAATAAAGGTATTTGACTTCTATAATATACTTTGTTATATAATGATATAATCAATTGAATTAATTTAAAAGTATATTAAAATAGAAATTCCTTAAAAAATACATTATGTGATAGTTATAATCATTAGAAAATATACAAATAACATACTATTTTAAATACTTCCGGTTATATTCTGAGAAAGGATATCAATACGTTAGTTGACCATAGTATGTAACGCTCTTCAAATATTGGGCACTATATTACTCATGACTGTTGGAGGCACCAAGAGGTTACGTGCCGATAGTTATACACACACACACACATACATATGTGTGTGTGTATGGAATGACTCGTCTTAAAGTTTCTTGTAAGTTTATAACAACTATGTTGAACAGGAAATCTCAAGTGACGATATTACACAGTTCTCTCGATTAATAATACTGTTGAACTTTGATGTGGACACTCCACTTTGATTATAGTTAAATCATGACATAATGTCCATCGAACGACTATAGTTGGGACGTCTGAGTTGAAGCCTTGAATTGAAACACTATTCAATAGAGATTTTTTCTCCTCGATTGTATGAGATCAGTATCATGGTCAACCGTAGTCAACTCAAACTCAAAATCTTTGGCCATAGTAGTATGGTTAATGATAAATATTATTATTAAACCAATGAATTTATTTATGGAATAACTGAGGTGAATGTGGACGACATTGGAATTTTGACCAAAACGAAATTCTATAAGTCCTATGGTGATATAGTATTGACGAAGAGAATTGGTGTAATTAATCGTTACTAAAAAGTACTGCATGAATTTGTAAAATTGGATTTTACTGACGAGATTTGAAAGCGGTGAATTAAGTCAAACCGTTACACCACTAGCTAAGGTGACGTGTGAACATTAACATTTTAATTGTTTAAATGTTAATCGCGGACTAAATTCACACCTATGAGTCGCACAACCAAATCTATTCGGTCTTCGAAACATTGTTTGATTTAATTGATTTGTAATCGTTATAAATTAATTAATATTTATGAGATACAGGTTGTTATTGTATTTATTATATGTGGTGTATTTAGTAAAATATAGTTGCATCTAGAATTGTTCGAGGTGTTGTTAGTAATTTTTTGGGTACGTGTATAAAAGTTATATATGTGCGTATTAATTACGGTATGGGTGAAAATTTAAATTGGATTTAAATTAATAAAAATCAATACTATACTCAAAACGTCATCATTTTATGTTGGACTTCAATTCAAGATTATTAAATCGTTCTGTTGTCTTTCCTCAACTTTCTCATACCCTTACGTCGATCTTTTGCTGATGTCGTGTGGGAGTATCATCTTGATTTTAATCAGGGTAGGGTTTTATATCGCTCAAGATCATTAAGTACGTCTAAATTGGGGTCTCACTCATATGCGACTATAAAGAAAAATCATGTGTTTTCTGGCTATTCCAAACAATAAACTACAAATTTGCATTCTTGGATTTCTCTTAAAAAGGTTGATTATTCTGTTTTAGATGTGGTGATGAATCTCAATTTGCCAATAGCTATCGGGATCCAGTCCGTTGTTTCAATTATGGTGATTTTGGGCATAAGAAATAATCTTGTTTACACATAATTAACCCTTCTTTGCCTAAACCATTGAAAATTACATAGCATGGGTTCTATTTTAACCTGGAACTTTTAAAGAACAGGTGTTTGTTTCTTGAAAATTGCATGGCAAAGAAAGATGAAGGGATGCATCTATTTCATAAGAAATTTTTAATCCTACGTAGAAGATTTATCTCAGCTGAAAAAAGGGTTGAACGCTTGGCTAAAAAAGATGCAAATGGTGAAGGTAGAACTAATAAAGAAGAGAAATTGTTCAAGAAAATAGATTTCTTAAAGAGGAAAATATTACTGCTATAAAGAAGAAAGTATGTAAGCCCAATGATCATTCGGGCTCCTGGAACTTGTTGAAAGAAGATCTTAAGGAAGCTTCAGTTGTTCTAAGGGGTGACGATAGAGATTTCACCATTCCAAATTCTCATAAAACCAGGGCAACTGATAGAATTTTTTTGATATTGAATGTCATAACAATTTTGATGCTTTAGCCTTAGATATTGATGAAAATACTATTGTTAGGGATGAAGATTCTGATGTAAGGTTTTAGAAGCAGACTTGGTAAAGGCTAATGGGAATAAACTAGTGATATATGATTATGGTAAATCTATGGATCATAAAGCTATTGATAAGAGGATTTCTAATTTGATTACTACAAATTATAGTCTACATCTGTTCGAAAGCAAAGAAGATGACACTTTTACAGTCATATGCGCTGATACATATGTTGAGAACAAAGTTGAAAGGTTGAGTCCAGAAAAGACAAAAGAAGTTGTTAATGCGGTAGATGGTGATGAAGGAGGTGTAGCTGAAAAGGTGGGAGTGGTTTATCATTTGGAAGAAATGGTTTTGGGTGATGAAGCAAGGAATTGAATATGTGCATGGGAATAATGAAAAGAGTGGTTTTGATATAGAAATATGGAATGCATGCATGGGAAGGTAGGGATCTGAAGTGGTGAAATTAAGTGTGTGCATGAGGAGGAGTAAGCAAGTTATTCTCTTGATTGATACAGATTATGATCGCATTTTAAGATAGATTATAAATGATTTGCTAGGCATGTGAATAAGAGTTCAATTTGTTGCAATATTAAAAGCTGATGAAAGGTGCACTGATATGCGCACATGTGAGATGCGCACTGCAAAATGTTTAAAAAATTTAGGAATGGGTTATTACTTCTAATAAAGGTGTGCAAGTTGGGGATGTGTGTACGGTAGGCAAGGATTATAATATTGTATGTGTTAAAGAAAGTGTGGATGCGGGTTCAAGCGGACAGATACAATTCGGTGGCGGTTGTATGGTGGTATGGAGCATAAGAAAATAGGAGGGGAAATGCATTTAGGAAAAGGTAAATGTGGAATTTTTCAAGCATATGTAAAGGAAAGTGTGATTGGTGGTACTGTAGTTTTGAACGAAGGAAACATGGGGATTTATATGAGTGGTAACCAGGTTGGAAGCAAGGCAAATAAATGCTTTTCAATGCAAAAATAAGGAAATAGTCATGGAGTGTTGTAATGAGGAATGGTTTCAGAATGCGGGCAAGGGGAAAGAGGCAAATGTAGAGTTGAATGTGGTCTATGCTAGTGAACATCAAAGAGAGCGCAGAGGAATGAAAAGGGACTTTTTAGAGAAGGTTTGAGTAAAACATGTCACTGAGTCTAGTTTACATGGGGATGACATGGTGGACGAGAGTTCTAGTCTAATCTCGATGGAGGATTCTGTTATTATCCCTTGTTCGAGTTCATTTAGATTGGTAAGGAGGAGTGCTCGTCTTCGTAGAGTAGCCATTAGAGCATCAGATGGCTCTAGCCCATGTACAAATGTTCTTTTAGGCAATTTTTAGCAAATGACAGTATTTTTTTGATTTTACGGAATCATTAAATCAGTGTATATTTTTATTGTTTTGGAGTCGCGTCGTTGTTCTAAGCATGACCGTATTTTGTTTTATCGTTTAGAGTTCTTACGTGAATAAAAGTCTGTGTGGCGAGATGCCGAAAAAATTACAAATAGATATAACCAACCACTTCTAACACTCAACATCTTCTGTCATCCTTTATTTCTTTGTCTCCATTTCGTACCGTTCGAAATCATTAAAGAAAATATATCTCCATCTTTAAAAATTCAAACAAATGTTTTAAAAATCCTAAAACTCAAAAGCTTTGATCTTTGAGTTATATATGGCAAGATCTACATGTTGATGGGTTTTAGGGGTGGGGCTTTATTCCTGAGTTCGACAGTTATGTCATGTGCTATGTGTAGCCTAGGTTTTGATTTGTGGTCAATTGAGGTCGAATTTGGAAAATCGAAGTTAGGATAGGGATTCGTGGTGGAGTAGGGCGTCGATGGCCAGAAAATGGTGTGGTGCGGCCGTGTTGTGGTGGTCGCGGTCACTTACAGGTTAGGCATGGATGTGGGGGAAGGCGATTTTGAAGAGGAGATCGAGCTGCTTGAATTTGGGATGGGCGTGTACCTCGTGTAAAGAGAAGAAGCTAGGACTCGACGGATTTGGGTCTCGTGTTGATTCGAGTGCGTGAGGGTGGAGAGAAGTTCGGTCATGGTGAGGATGGATACTGGAAAGTGGTGGGAGTGTTTGTGGAAGAAGGTTTTATATTTAAGAATGGTAATTAGCTTAAAGAAAATGTAATTAATGAAATTTAATTGTTTGAATTTATTCAATAACTTATAAATTTTATAACTTGCTCATACAAGGTCCAAATCGAAAATCGCATTGAATTCGTATTGATGTTAACTACATTTTGTAATTGATTTGGCTAAGGTTGGAGCTTGTAGAATTTCAAGCTACAGAATCAAAATGCTTCAGCGGTAACTAGAATTTAGGTGAGTTGAACTCACCTTTTTGGTTAATCAGTAAGATATATCTAGTAGATAAAATTTACTGTTTGAGTTTGGTTGAATTATTGGCTGATGGATTAAAATATTCGCTTTTACAAGAAATTGTCATTTAAAATTGAAATAAAGGGAATTATGTGGAGAAATCCGAATTTCTCACTGTAGTGATTTAAATTTTCAGTTATATATACCTATTGATTCTATTCAGTTATAACACTGCTATATAGATTTGTTAATTGTTGAATCTTGATTGTTTAGCACTATTAGTTATGACATTGTGATATGTTCAAAACATAACCTTTATAGTGATAAAAATCAATAACAACACTGGTTAAGTGCTTTAGCAGTTATTGGCCTCAATTTGGTATTTTTGAATACAGGTAATTGCCTTTTGGCTTGAAATTGGTTTTTGATTCAAAGAATGATTTTAAATCTAAGCTTTGGATTTTCCGAAATATTTTTATTAAAGCGGATTTTAAACTTCTCTATTTTACCCTCAACCTTTCAATTTGTCTTTTCTACACTATTTATTGTTTTAAAGTTGTTTAACTATTGTTTAATAGTGTTTCAAAAATTGTTTATTTATATTTAATTGTTTGAAATTATTTATCAATATTTTAATGTTGTAAAAAGTTATTTATTTAAATAATAAATATGGTTTGAAGATAATTAATAATTATTATTTATTAAAATTATTTGGATTTTATAATAGTTATTTATTAATAATGCATTTTGGAATTAATAATAATTATTTATTAATAATGTTTTGAAAGTTAATTATTAGTTACTACAACAATGTTTGAAGATTAATTATTATTGTAATGTTAAAATTATTAACAATTATATTTATAATGTTTGAGGTTAATAATTATTATTTATAGGTAATGTTTTGTTGTTAATAATAATTATTATGTAATAATGTTTTGAAGTAAATAATTACTATTTATTTACAATGTTTTGAAGTTATTAATTATTATATTAATAATGTTTTGGAGTTAATAAATTATTTTATTAATGATGTTGGAAAGTTAATTGATTATTTATTTAGGATGTTTATAGTAAATTAATTTGTTTGACTAATTGTTTTTATAGATAATAAATTGATTTATAAAAGGAATTTCATTTAATAAAAGATATTTATTAAAGAGTTTATAAATGAAAATGGGGTTTGGATTTATAAGAATTGAAACAACCCGCAAACCCGTACCCCTTGAATCGACACTATTCTCCAACATATCGACTCAATGTGAGTGGAAATACGAACCATTAGGGTTAAAGAAGAAGGAGGTAGAAGAAAAGAAAACAACACAACAGAATCTCACATCGCAGCGGAATAAAATATAATAGATAATAACTGATCTTTACAAAAAGAAACTATATCTGTTTATACATACATCATCAGAATACAACATCAGAGTACAATACATTCAACATCACAATTCAGGACAGTTATAATAACTTGTCCTCACAAGATGACTATACCACTCATGATACACAGCGGAATACAACAAATACGGGTGATACGTTTCGCCATCCAGCTCATCCCTGAGCTCCACAGCATCCTATCATGTATTTGTAATACTCGGTCTGACCCGAGCATTATAATAAAATAACACCCGAGTCAGTCTGGAAAACCAGCGTGAGAAAACACACTCAATTGGATTATTAAAGTTTCAAAACCCTTTGAAATCAAAAGCATCTCGTAAGACCGCGCCACAAATAAAAATGTCGGGTTTTTACCTTACGATAACTAAAACACTTTTTATCAAATCCGTCTGATATTATAATAGTGTCTATTGAAAGTAAAATAGAATCTAGCTGAAATGCTTGCATCTCACGTTTCAGCAATAGTTGGGCACAATCAAAACCGTACAGGCACATAGGGAGAATGGATTTCCAACTAATGACTAGGCACTGGGGTACCACCTGTCACAGTACCTGGTCTAGATCAGCGTACCGAGGACCACGCCCGATCCCCTGCAACACAAGGCCGGAACTACCCCTTACTGGATAATTCCGAGTAAGATCACCCCACGGTTGGGATCAGCAACCGCACCACTAAGCCGAATAAAAAGGAACATCTAGACAGGGATGACCTCACCCTAATGGGTGCTACCCACATAGCCTTGCTGCATAACCCCTGATTTTCAGTCATTCTCGGTTGATGAGGCTCGACGCTAAGCGTTACCTTTTTAGAACATTTCACTTAGAATGCTCATCGTCCTCCCGACGATGTTCTGAAAGAATTCATCCATACAAGTCCGTTCCGGGTTCGAACGGAACCGAAGGCACTATTCCTACTACATCCATTTTTGAATCACCTTCAGGATTAGTAGCGATTAGCCCTTGCACTTCACTGCTCCATCTTCGACTCCAAACTCGTTTTCCCCACGAAAACATACAAACCGGATCGAAGTGGTTTTCGGAAAATAAATCCCGATCCCGGTCTCTTCGAAACGATCAGCGCATTGGCCAATATTGGTAGTCGGTTAACTGTCAAATAACATTCACAACAACCATCAGACATAAATAATTTTCCAAATTATTTATTGACCTCAAAATATCTTCTCAAGATATATTCCCACTTTCAAACCTTTTTGAAAATAGTTTTCAAACCACACTCTTCTCATGGAATAAATTCCCAAATACTTATTTCCATTGAAAACACCAAGTACAATTACTTTAGATTTTTTAAATAATTTAAAAACACTTTATTATAAAATACACTTTAAAACATTTAAATTAAAACTACTTTAATACTTTATTTAAAAATATATACTTTAAGAATATTTAAAATAAATTACTTTATAAAATGTAAAACTACATTTTTATCCTTTTAAAACACAATACCAGGTTACCTTTAAATAATTACTACTAAATAATTTTGGAAAATACTTACTTTAAAACTTAAATGTTTAATAATAAATTTTCTAAAACATGCTTTTAAAACAATCCTGAAAATTTTTAACTTATACTTAAAAATTTGCTTTGAAAACGTACTTGGCTATCCTGGGAAATACACTTCTCTTTCACATCTTTTAAAGATAAATCACTATTTATTTTTAATCAAATTTACCCATTCCTTTAATAAATCCCCACCGTGAATTTATTCTTCCAAATATCCATCGATATATTACTTCACTTTTATAAACCCAGTTTATAAATTTCATAGTCCCATCTTCCTTTTAAGATCCCAGTTTCCAAACGCTTAAATAAATTTTCAAATTGATTTCCAATTTACTTCACTTTGAAATAAATTCCTTTACTTACTCCATTTATCTCAAAATCCATTAACTTCAGCTTTTCTTTCTTTATTATGATTTAAAATCTTTTAAACTGAAAATATCAATTTCAGGTTTTCCAAAATCCTTCTTTATCCCTTTAAATAAATTCAAACCTTGAATTTTTAAAATAAATTCTTTTATTCCCTTAAATAATATCACTTAGGTTTAAAAATTTAATATTTCCCCTTTTATTCAAAATCTCCTTTCCCATACTCGGAATTTATTTAACAGAATTTAAAAATCACTTTTATCCCTTCCCAATTCATTCTTTAATTTATTTAAATTCTCTATAATTATTTACTTAAAGATTCTCTTATATTTTCTTTTCAAAAATCCAATTCTATATATTTTGATAACTCGGTATACCGAAAGGTATATTCAATTAAACCATAGCATCCAATATTCTAATTATCAATATAATTCATCACAGAATATCAAATAATCATATCACAGAATTATTAGAACAAACTAAATAATTTTGAGGAATCCAGTTGGATCCCTCCAACATTTTTCCCTGCATCCACAGATGTTAGCACAATACCAATTCCACTTCGAGGTGGAATATCGCGGTATATGGGTTTATAAAATATCATCCGCTATTATGCGGCGCATAGGGTCTCATTCGCTATATAATGCGGGAAATCAATCACTCCAATATATATATATACTACTATATAATATATATCACATCCAATCAATTCAATCATTCAACCAAATATTTAAATTTAACCATTTAAATTTAACTTAAACCCAGATGAGTGAGATTTACTCACCTTTGATTTTATTGGCAATCCATTTCCATTCCGGCTTGGTTCCATGGTTTTGACCTTGTATAAACATTTTACGGTTTATTAATATTTAAACTAATCGAAAAATAAATTACCATTTATTAATTTAATTAGCTAACGATTTAATTTTAACTAATAAATTTCCTTTAAAAATCTTTTAGTAACTAAAAATAATTAAATAAGTTAACTAACCAAAATACATCACCTTAGTAAATTATTTTAAAACAGATTAGTAAATTGAAATATGTATATTTATTTATTTTTTCCCATTTCCAAACTGCTTATAAGGAAATATGTGACCGAGTTTTATAACAGTCCATTTATTTATTTTATTTTCCATTTTCATTCATTTTTTTCTTTGCTGGAAATATTCTATTTTATTATTATTATTATTTTTTACAATCACAAAATAAATAGGTATATACCTTCACTACTGAAGCCTTACTCCTCCCTCACCCCTCGCCCATCCTCTCGTCGAGCCCATCTCCACAAACCCTAATGCCATTCGAACCCAAGCCTTCCTCCCATTGGTGCTTTGCTCGCGAGTCGCTCACGCTTCCCCTTCCTGGCCATCGAAACCCCCCCCCCCAAATCAAACTCGCGACCTAATCAAATTGTGACGCTCGATCTCCTTCACGCCTTCATGCTGCCACCATTGCTTTCCTCGCTCGATCCCCCTTCCTTGTTGATCTCGAGTTTTCAGACAGTGGAGATGTTGAGATTATTGCAATATTATCCTATTTTATTTCTTCGATCGAACGATGCCTTGAAGAAGAAGAGAGAACGAAGTCGCCATTTCGTCTTTCCCTTGTTCGAATCGATCAGAAAGGGAGTTGCGATTTGATTTCAGAGAGGAGGAAAAAGAATCGAACGATCTTGACCCTCACTCTGGATTTGATTATCAATGCACGAATTTGATTTCGATTTGTCTGGAGATGCTCGGCCATTATTATTTTTTAGATATCGGCTCGATTGATTTTTAACTGAGGAAAAATAAGAAGTTCGCATGATATAAAGGAGGAGAGGAGGCAAGACGTGATTTCTTGCGTGATGAATGCCTGCTACAGTGAAGGCAAAAGTTTCGATGGTGAAAGGAAGCAGACTGGGGAAAGAATCTCAGCTGAGTTGAATCAAGTATATATATATATATATATATTATTTTTATTTTTAAATTCAAATTCAAATTGTTTCGAAAATGCAACTTAAAATTTCGACATCCTATCGAGGCGTTCCGTTAGGCAAACATAAGGTTAAACCCCTATTCCGAACACAATGGAAAAGGTTTCGAGTCCTAATTCGATCGTATGGAGAAGATAGCATTTTGAATCCAGTTATTATATTGAATTCGATATAAATTTCATTGCGTATATATGTCGTACACTCACACAACAACTCTAATTATTACGAAACATGAAATCCGATAATAATGCAATATTACGGATCCAATGGAACTGGTTTCGTTGAATTTCGAGACTGTGCCTCGGAAGGCTATTTTTAAATATCGATTTAAACGATATATTTTCAAAACTTAACAAAACACTTCCAAATTCAAATTTAACACTTTTACCATCTTCAGTACTATCAATATAAATTTTACAAGCCTTCAAATTATTTTTAACCGGCTTAAAACTCCAGATTCAACATTTTACCAACTTCAAATTATTCAACTTAATAATTTAAATTACCCAATAAATGGTGATATTGAATTCAAGTTCAAAATTAGCTTTTAAATTTTTAAAATCAATTAAATATTCCGATTTCAAACATCCAAAAATTCGGGGTCGTCACAAGAATTTTTATAAAGAATTTTTATAAAGGCATTTTAGAAAAGATTGTTCTAAAGTAATTTTAGAAGGGATTTTTATAAAGGATCTTTATAAAGGAGTTCTGTAAAAGAATAAAGTTTTATAAATGGGTTTATAGATTTATAAAAGGAGTTTTATAAATTGTTTTAGAGATTTATAAAGGAGTTTTATAAAAAAATTAGACATTTATAAAAGCGTTTTATAAATGCTTTTTGAAATTTACAAAAAGAGTTTAAATGAGTGTAGAGTTGTATAAATAAAAGAAATTTATAAAAGAAATTGAGATTGGATTTCTCCAAATTGACCTTCTTAATTTTGGTGGTGTGGACATTCGTTTCATGCTTAACAACGAAGGAATGGAGTTTGGGTTTATCCTTATCTCCATTTCTTTTAAAACAATATTTATTTTAATCGTTTGATATGATTTCAAAATAAGAAAATTTTCACAATGTTTTGTAAATATACTTATACCGTTGAGATAAGTATATGAATACATTTTCTAAGTAGGTAAAGTGTAGTGTTTTGTGAATATACTTATACCGTTGAAATAAGTATATGGATATTTTTTCAAGTATTGAAAGGAGTATAAAGGGTTTGTGAATAAATCTTTGTGAAAGTATTTTGATACAAGTATTTACAAAGTGATTTTAATTAATGAAAGGATTAATTTAAAGAGGCTAATAGGTGCTTTGTGCTTAACCAGCATTATTTCCTTTGGAAATTAAATCGCTGGTTAAATTGTTTGTTATTTAATAGTTAAATAACCAACTATCAAACGTTGGCCTGTTTTAAACTATCATTTTCGGTTCGGAGATACCATAATCGGATATATTATCTGAAAACCACTTATAACAGGTGTAAGTGTTTTGAATTGGGACATCTTGATGATGGTTTCAAAGACGGAGTTCTTTGATGTACAAGGGCAACTTGCTACTAATCCTGAAGGTGATTCCAAAATGGATGTAGTAGAAGTAGTACCTTCAGTTTCATTTAGACCCAGAATGAACTTGTATGGATGAATGCTGGCATTACATTTCTTCCTGGAGGGCAGTGTTATCATTCCAAGTGAGATTGCTATATAAAAAGGTAAAACGTTGTCTAAAGTCTCATCAACTGGGAATGACTAAAATCAAGGAAGATGTAGCAGGGCTAAGTGGGTCGCACCCATTAGGGTATGGTCATCCCTTTTAAGAGTTGATATCATTCCTTTATGTTTATGCTTCAGATCCATTATGGTTCACAACCAAGGGATGATCATATTTGGTACTTCCAGTAAGGGGTAAGTCGGTCCTGTGTTAGTAGGGAGTCTATGTGTGGTTCTCGGTGCATTTTCTAGAGGTGTACTATGGTAGGTGGTACCCCGGTGCCTTGTCATTGTATGAAAATCAATTCTCCAATAAGTGCCTTCGGACTTAGTTGCATACTTATTACGCTAGAATTTAATTAATGTAACAATTTCGCTATGATTCAATATTTATTTTAAACCCTAGACATTATTATAATATCACTGGATTTTCTATAGAAATATTTTGGTTATCGTAAGGTAAAAACTCGTCTGTGTTTATGTGCAGCGTAGGCTTACGAGATACATTTCTTTTAAAAGTTTTATAACATTAAAATCCATTTGAGGTGTGTTTCCTCACGCTGGTTTACCAGACTATTACGGACGTTATTTTTCTTATAATGCTCAGGTCAGACCGAGTATATTTACATTTTAGTTTGGATGCTTTGGAGCTTTAGGAGATGAGCTAGATGCCTCTAAGACGTACTCACGTATAATTTATTTCCGCTGCATTGGTTGTTTTATTTATCAGCAATTGTGAGGACAAGTTGTTATAACTGTCCAAGCTGATGATTAATGTTTATTGTACACTAATTGATGTACGTATGTCACGGTTTTCTTTTGGTAAAGATCTGTTGTATATTATATATTACTCGTCACAATGTGAGATTCTATTCTATTTTTTCTTTCTTTTCCCCCAACAATCTGTCTTTCCAGCACTCGGATGCTCGACACGTGAATACTGTGGAAGTATTAGTGTCGACTTTTGAAGTCGAAAAGGCTGGTCATTACAATGTGGTATCAAAGCTTAGGTTGAGCGAACACCTAGGCTTTGGTAGGGTTAACTCATTTGAGATAGGGTAAGTGAGACCCTAGGATGAGTTTAAGTGTATTGTATATATGAGCGCGTATTTGTTAGTGCTATAAAAATGCTTTATATTGTGTTGATTTATCGTTGAGTGGATTATGAATTCGGTCGGTATGTGGGATGCCACGGTATTGATAGGGGTTTCTAAAACTTGAACAAGACAAATCGACACATTATTGCTTTAAAAATTGGGTAAATGAAATAATTTTACCTATATTATATTTTTTATATATAAATTTTTTTAAGAAATTGAAATATCAACTTGTGGTCTATATGTTTGTTAGGAAATGATAATATTCAATTATTATCATTTATTGTTTGATTAGTCATGCTCACCCAGTTAGTAGCATTGGCTATTGCTTAATGATTGAGTAGTTGCGTCCGACCAGTTTATGGCCATTAACTATTGTGGTTGATTATGAGCAATTTTATCCTTTATAGTGCATGGGTTGGGTAGATTAGTAATTGTGGGAACATTGAATACCAATACCTTGTGAATTCAGTTTCACAGTTTAACTATAAGGCGTTCGGAAATAATGTTGAGTTAAAATTAAAATTTGATTTTAATAGAAGTTGTTAATATTATTCAAGCAATGATAAACAATTATGAAATTATCTTATATAAGAAGTGAAATTATTAAATAGGATTTATAAATATAGTTTATAAATAAGGATTTGAAACTGAGAATTTGAGTACTTAAATCCCGGTGATGTGAAATTGTTTTTCAAAGTGTTGTGACAAACACTAATAGTATTATTGGAGAGTGTTTTGGAATAGAAATTTTCTTAAAAATATTTTAAAATGAATTTTAAAGAGATAAAAAGCACTGAACTCACTTTTGTTGTTGGAAAATAATTCTGATGATGACTGCTGCATCATCAGTATTTATTTTTGAGCTTCTAAATGGGGAATTGCTTCCATGATAAATGTGTTTAGAATTGTTTTTTTAAAAATAGATATTGATTTAAAAATCCTAAAAGTATGATTTGAGAGTCAAGGAGATATGTATATACTATTATTTCTAAATGGTTTGAAATAAAACCCGAATGTTTAATTTTGAAGTTCTCAGTTTAGTCATTTGACGTCTGCATGTATCCTATGCATTAGGGTAGTTTGGTTGGTGCATCTTATTATGATATGTTGTATGATAATTTTCATTTGTTAAATATTAAATGGAATTTCTGATGATTTCAGATAGTCGGGACTTTCAAATTTGATATAGAAATTTAAGCTAAGTTTTTTGTTAGAAAATATAAAAGTTGAGATTTTCTAACTTATAAATCGAAGAGGATAGTAAGTTAAAATAAGTTTTGCATTTGTTGAATATTTTGGTTAAGTAAAACAAATTTGAAATTTGTATATATACTCTTAGGAGGTAGAAGAGTGTTATACGAAAATAAAACTTAAGTTGTGAAATATTTACACCCTTAAGCAATGTTTTATGGGATAGTCCCAAATGAATTGAGTATGGATTGGGATATTATTAAATAGAATTGAATCTGAACTTATGTTTAAAAAGTGATTGATTTATATAAGTTGTGTTTCATAAGATGTAATAAATTTAAGTATCAATTTTATGAAATGGTTCATAAATTATTTTAGTATTAAATGAAACATTATTGGTAAAATTAATTGTGAATAAAAATAATTTCGTATAATTAAGAAACCAATTAAATAAGTACGTAAAATGTAGGTAGATCATTTTATTCGCATAACTGTTTTGATCCAGATTCAAGTGCATGATTTCGAGGTGACTTACATCGGTCCGAGTTAGGATTTTTCACTCGATTCTTAACGGCGAACACTTGATGTAGATTTTTGATTAGATTCCGAGGTTTTCTATCATAGTTTATGGTTATGCAAGGACAGCGGATGTTTCTAATCAAGGAACCGAATGAAAGTCTGGACTAAAGAAGTTAAGTGAGCGATACCAGTTCGGAAGTGAAATTGTGTGATTGAGTGAGCGATTGGATTTGGTATTGCGTATGGATAGTATATGTACATCGTACGGGCTTTAATAAATTATATGTGGTTGCACATTAAATGGTTGGATATTATTTATAAGTAAGATCTAGGTTCATGGAAGCAAATGCTAGTTTGACACTTTTGGTTTCATGAGTAAAGAATTGGTTACCCGACAAATAGTTACATGTTTATATTGTTGTTTAGTTGATGGTTTATACCCTAGATATAGAAAGCCACTTGGCTTTTATTTTCTTTTGTCGGTTTGGACCTATGGTGGCGATTTGTAGTTTTTCTGATCGAGTCGTGCAAAGGAGGCGCTGCCGAAATTTTTCATAATTTTAAGGACTTAGAAAATTAGATAACGAGTTTCAAATAATTGATTTTTAAAAGTTTAAGGGTTTGGAGGCATTTTTTCTACCTTTGGAATTTCGGGGACGAAATTCTTTTAAGGGAGGGAGAATGTAATGACCCATAATTTTAGTCATTTGATTCTGAATATTTAATTAATTTTAATTATTGAAATATTGGTTTAAAAAAACTTTAAAACCTGAATTAAATTACAAAGATTATTTAAAATCTTTGAATTGTGAATAAATATTTGAATAGTGATTTAAGTATTGGAATTGTGGACTTATTATTTGAATAATGATTTAAATATCTGGAGTTTGAATGGAATATTAACTAAATGGATTTAATGGACTTATTTAATTCCTTTTAAATTAATAAATAATAATGGTGAATTCGTTTTATAAATTTATTTGCAATAATAAATGGTTCGAATAAATAATCAGAAATTTATTTTTATTATAACGACTCTAATTTTATTGACGTCTTTGAAACCATCATCAAGATGTAAATTGTTTTAGAGATTTACAAAGGAGTTTTATAAAAAAATTAGAGATTTATAAAAGCGTTTTATAAATGATTTTTGAAATTTATAAAAAGAGTTTATAAATGATTTTAGAGTTATATAAAGAAAAGAAATTTATAAAAGTAATTGAGATTGGATTTCCCTAAATTGAACTTCTTAGTTTTAGTGGTGTGGACATTCATTCCATGCTTAACAGAGAAGGAATAGCGTATGGGTTTATCCTTATCTTCGTTTCTTTTAAAACAATATTTATTTTAATCATTTAATATGATTTTGCAATAAGAAATCTTTCACAATGTTTTGTATATATACTTATACCAATGAGATAAGTATATGAATACATTTTCTAAGTAGGGAAGTGTAGTGTTTTATGAATATACTTATACTGTTGAAATAAGCATATGGATATTTTTCCAAGTACTGAAAGGAGTATAAAGGGTTTGTTAATATATCTTTGTAAGTGTTTTGATACAAGTATTTACAAAGTGATTTTAATTAATGAAAGAGGTTAATAGGTGCTTTGTACTTAACCAACGTTATTTTCCTTTGGAAATTAAATCTCTAGTTGAATTGGTTGTTATTTGATAGTTAAATAACCAACTATCAAATGTTGGCCTGTTTTAAACTATCGCTGTCGGTTCGGAGAGACCGGGATTAGATATATTATCCGAAAACCACTTCGAACCGGTATAAGTGTTTTGAATTAGGACATCTTGATGATGATTTCAAAGACGGAGTTCTTTGATGTACAACGACTACTTGCTACTAATCTTGAGGGTGATTCCAAAATAGATATAGTAGAAGTAGTGCCTTCGGTTTCCTTTAGACCCAGAACAAACTTATATGGATGAATGTTGGCATTGCATTTCTGCTTAAAGGGCAGTGTTAGCATTCCAAGTGGGATTGCTATATATAAGGTAAAACGTAGCCTCAAGCCTCATCAATCGGGAATGACTAAAATCAGGGGAGATGTAGGAGGGCTAAATGGGTCACACCCATTAGGGTATGGTCATCCCTTTCTAGAGTTGATACTATTCCTTTATATTTATGATTTAGATCCATTATGGTTGTTGATCACAACCTAGGGATGATCGTATTCGGTAATATCCAATAAGAGGTAGGCTGGTCCTGTATTCGCATGGAGTCAATATGTGGCTCTCGGTACATTTTCCAAAGGTGTACTGTAGTAGGTGATACCCTGGTGCCTTGTCATTGCATGGAAATTCCAATAAGTGCCTTCGGACTTTGTTGTATGTTATTATGCTGGAATTTAATTAATGTAACAATTTCGGCTATGATTCAATATTTATTTTAAATCTTAGACATTATTATAATATCACTGGATTTTCTCTAGAAATGTTTTGGTTACCGTAAAGAAAAAACCCGTACGTATTTATGTGCGGCGTGGTCTTACGAGTTACCTTTCTTTTAAGGTTTTATAACATTAAAATCCATTTGAGGTGTGTTTCCTCATGCTGGTTTACCAGATTGATCCAGACGTTATTTTTCTTATAATGCTAGAACAGACCGAGTATATTTATATCTTAGTTTGGATGCTTTTGAGCTTCAGGAGATGAGCTGGATGCCTCCTAGACGTACTCACGTATATTTTATTTCTGCTGCATTGGTCGTTTTATTTATCAGCAATTATGAGGACAGTTTGTTATAACTATCCAGCTTGATGATTGATGATTAATGTACACTGATTAATGTACGTATAGTACAGTTTTCTTTTGATAAAGATATGTTGTATATTATATATTACTCGTCATGATGTGAGATTTTGTTCTGTCTTTTCTTTCTTTTTCCCCAACAATCCGTTTTTTCGGCACCCGGATGCTCGGCACGTGAATATCATGGAAGTATTAGTGTCGACTTTTGTAGGTCTAAAAGGATGGTCGTTACAAAGTAAGTGTCTTAAATTTAGATCACTTTCTCCTGGTCCATGGGTAATGGGTGTGGACATCAATATCACTAGGTTTCTTAGGGAACACTCCCCCAAAGAAGGCGACTTTACCGCTATGGAGGAGTTCGATTAGTTTACTATTAGTGATAACTTGATTGAGTTACAACTGAACAATAGAAGATACACGTGATCGAACAATAGGGAAGAGCCTTCAATGGCACATTTGGATTGGTTTTTTTATAAGTGATGAAATGGAAGATAGATTCCCAGTTTGTAAGGTTGTTGGACTTTCGACTGTTTACTCGGATCATTATCCTATTATGTTATCTTGCACCAGCCAAAACTTTGGAAATAAATTTTTGAATTTGAAAAGATGTGGTTATTAGAGAATAATTTTACAAATGTAATTACAAATAAATGGCATTCTATAAGTAAGTATAGTTATTGATTTTCAGGAACCATAGCAAAAATACGTGTTAGTACGTTTAGAGAGTTAAGAAATTTTCTTAAAAAATGGAGCAAAGACATTTTCGGCATAATTATAATTAAAAAGGATAAAATATTAAATGAGATTTTAAAGTTAAATAAAATAGAAGAATCCAAAAATTTAAATATTTTAGATCTAAAAGAAGAATTAAATAAAATTATTATGTAAAAGAAAGTGATATGGAAACAAAGGTCTAGGGTCCAATGGATGGATGAGGGGGATAAGAATACTAAAAATTTCCATAATATAGCACGGTAGGAAATATTGTAATACAATCAATTCTATTTTAATTAACAATGTTGAGATTTTTGATCAAAATGAATTAAACAACGCATTTACTAATTATTATAAAGAAAATTTTGGAACTAAGAAAGGACATGGAATTAGGACTAAACTAGATCATTTGTTTCCATATGGCAATATGATAGATTTAGATGGGTTGGATAAATCATTTACTGAAGAAGAGATTTTTAGGGCTTTAAAGAATATGTCCAGTGATAGATCGCCTGATCCTGGTGAGTTTCCTATTTATTTTATGAATTTTTTTGAATGTTTTAAGATATGATATAACTAAAATATTTAATGAATTTTATGATGGTTCGTTACAATTAGGTAGGTTTAATTTTGCTAATATAATTTATTACATAAGAAAGTTGAAGCAAATGAGTTGAAAGACTTTAGATCTATTTCATTATTAGACTGTTCTTTTAAAATTATTTCTATGGTTTTAGCTAATAGGTTAAATACTAAAATGAATAAATGAATTAATAATACATATACTGCTTTTTATCAAGAGTAGAAATAATACAGAAGGGGTTATAGTGGTTTAAGAATTAATTAATTGTTATTGTAAAAATAATATTACTGTGCGCTTTTAAAACTTGATTTTGCAAAAGATTTGATTCAATTGATTGGGATTTTCTTAAGAATTTACTACTAGTTAGGTGTTTTAGTGTTAGATGAGTTGGTTGGATAATGTCTTTACTTAAAACCATAAATTCAAGTATCATGGTTAATGGTATATTAGAAAATAAAATCCAATCAAAATGTGGACCTAAGAAAGGTGGACCATTATCACATCTTTTTTTAATTTAGCAGTCAATGTTTTTACTATGATTATCATGTTGTCCACTAATAATGGGATCTTAAATAATATAGAAAATGTGATTACGTGTAATGGCCTCTCCATGTCAATTTATGAATGATACCATGGTCTTTACATCCCATTTCCTAGACACATTATAGCGCTTAACTTTATTTTATACAGTTGTGAATTACTTTCTGGATTTAAGGTTAATTTTGATAAATGTTCTGTGCTAGTACTGAATGACTTAGATAAGGTAGAGGACTAAGTTGCTAGTACATTGAGCTATAAAATTATGAAATTCCCCATAGAATACCTAGGGTTTTTTATAAGGCCAACAAAACTTATGCATGATGATTGGTTAATAATAGTTGATAAAATTATTAAAAGATTATCTAAATTGAATAGTATATATTTATCGGAGGCAGGTAGAATAGTTCTTATTAATCCTGTTTTATCAGCTTTACCCATATACTGGATTTCGTTTTATCTCTTTTCAAAATGGGTGATTGGTAAAAAAAGATAAAATTAGAAAAGGTTTTTTATGGAGTTTAGTGCTTGGATAGATTTAGCAGAGCTTATTATCATGGATGGATGGTAGATATTGAAGTATATTAAGGGTTCAACTTTGTTTTATTGTTTTATTTTATTTTATCTTCATTTTATGCACATTATATATTTTAGCCCGTAGAATTGGGGGAGCTTTATTTTATTTTATTGTACAAGGGGTATCGTCATCTGCTAGGCTTGTTAGTAGCATCATTTATAATGTAGAATAAAATGCATGAGTGCTCTCCTCCTCGAATATAGGATCACTCATTTTTCATAAAAATAAAGAAAATTGGATTTAAATTGAATAAATTATTAATGGGTTGAGTGGGTGTTTTGGTCCATTATGGACCTTGATACATGCGGCATAAGATGAGGGGAAAATGTTGGCTTTGTGTATGAATTGGTAGGAGAGAATTATGTAAGATATTTCTCTCTAGATCACACTATATATTCAAACTTTGACCTCCATTTTCTAAAGACGTTTTGCTCCCTTCTCCTCCTTGTTATGGCCACAAGCATCCCCTTTATTCCCACTCAAGGCCAATGACACCACTCCCATCCTCCGAAGAATCAGGGCCAATGACATGAAAAAAGTTAGAAAAAGGGATAAAAATAAAGAAATAAAGTCCAATAAGTCACTACCATAAAAGTATTTCCTGATGCTCATTTGTTGCTACTCATTTGAACTTCCTGATGGCTGCACTGGTTGTACACTGTGAAGACTATGATCTTTCATGTGTATACATATGTATGTATGTATTATGTATGTATGTGTCACATCCTTTCTTGATTTGTTGTATGGCTATATGTGATGCTTTATTGCTCTTGAATATGTCTTGCCGTGTCGAAATTCATTGATGTTGCATTAGTGCTTGCATTGTCACTATTTGTGCACCCTTATTGAATTGTTTTGTATATGTGCCTTGTACTTGTTTTATGATACGTGCACTGGCCTGCACTTGTATATATGCACCTGAGTTGAGCCTGAGGAGGCTTGGGCTTGACCTTATGCACATTTGCACCGAGTTGAGCCTTCGGGCTTGACCTTTGCAACTGTCTATGTGATCGAATCAAGGCTCGACCTTGTGATATTCACAGGGATACGGTTTTGATATCATGAGTTGTTCGTGCACATATATATTTGGTATAGTGACAAATCGTATTGTAATTGAAAACGTAAATATAGTGGAAGCCAAATGTGTACTATTTGAATTTGAATTGAAATAAAATATTTGTTTAAATAAAATTGCAATTCTTTTATTTCATTCTTTAAATATTTATTTCATTCTATGAAATTGCAATAGTACTATAACAAACACATTTAACGAATATATATATATATATGTGTGTGTTTATTATCAACAAACAAAAATCATAAACCATTATGTTCTACAATCTCCTCCTTTTGATGATAACAAACAAACATTAAGATTTTGAATTAAATAAATGTGTTTGGTGCGATGTGTTCAAGCTCCCCCTATTTAGATGCTCCTCCTATAACTTAACCCTCCCTACACAGATGCGTGCAATTAAAAATGAAAAATTGATTTTTCAAAAATAATTTTAAAACAATACTTGAATAATAAAAACACTCTCGAATAATAGTAAGGTTATTCCTTAATCAACAAAATCTTAATCTCTCTCCCCCATTTGTTATCATCAAAAATAATAATGGTAATTGAAATTGTAAAGAATTTTGAATTAAATTATAAAATCAAATCAAGAGGGAAATATGTATCGCAAAGTTCAGTTAATCAAATAAAAATCATATTTTATATTTATTAGAAACAAATTCCACTTTAGAGAAATGATATGATTATGGTTTAGGAAAATTTTATACAGTGACATCAGTTTGGTATTTTCAATGAAGGAATAACTTTGTAAATTACTCTTTTAAATTTTATACAAAAAAATGTTAAGCATTTACTAACCATGCATAACTGTTAGGACTTTTAAATGAGGTTAGTTGTTACTTAAAAAAAGAATATCAGGTATTTTCTAACTATGCATAACCGTGAGGATATTTAAATGTGATTAAAAATTACTTGAATATTTATCCCTTTCTTATAGGAGTCCCATCCATGCATAACCGTGAGGACTTTTAAATGAGAATGGAAGCACATATATAGAAATTAAAGTGATTCACCCATGCGTAACAGCAAGGACTTTTAAATGAGAGTGAATACTTTGGGATATAATTATTTGACAAAAAAATACTTCCGTGTTTTGAAATACCAACTTCTGCACACTATATTAAATTGTGGCGTATGGATTGAAAGAAGTGTGGCAGTGATAGAAATGGTCATGGAATAAGTACTAATTAAAAAATATTATAATTTTTTTTTTAATTTTCATGAAAATTTTAAATTATATTTCCTCTTGTTATAGATACAATTCAATCACCATCCATCACTTTCTCAAACACTATTACTAATTTAGATAAGTTTCAAAAAGGTTCAATCAGTCCACAATCATCTATTCTAGAGAAAATCCCTTACCAAAATAAACAAGAGTATTTTCATCAAAGTAAAATACGAGTTATTTAAAAAAAAATATATGTGAAAATCAATTTTCTGCAAGGAGTTTTGTGAAGTTGTATGCTAGTTGAAAATCAGTTGAAATAATCAAATGAATGCAAAAATGATTTCAAAATGAGATGATGTTTGATACCACTTGTATTTAGACTACCCAAGGTGACTTATGGTGGTATTTAAGAAAGCCAAGCAAAATATTTACTCCTTAAAATCACTCGAATTAATTTTCAAAATTTTCATCAAGACCATTTATATCAGTCAAAGGCAAAAGCATTTATATTGAAGCAAAAACACAAACATTTCTCTAGCCATTACTTTGTCAGTCGTGAAAGATAACAATTCCACTAAAGCAATTGAAAATTCCTGTTTTGAAAATTCAGTCCATTTGAAATCACTATTTGAAAGCTTTAAGTCCATAATTTGATTTAGTACAAAATATGAAAGTTTTAGATATTCAAAAATTCCACTTCTCAAAATTAGTTTCAAGTTTAAACGATAAATCGATCAAAAGTTATGACTGAAATACTACAACCTGTTTGTGTAAATCAGAAATATCATTCAAGTAATGTGTTGAAATGATTGATGTTTTTCAATATTTTCCAAAATGAATTAGCAAAAACTCAAAGCAGTAAAGTTGTAGTTCTATCAGTTAGCTTTCCTGAAATTCTAGAATTTCAAAATTCAGTGTAGAGAAATTCAAGTTATGATCAAATTACTACCGCTGTGTCAGGAAGTTCTGAAACTATTTTCAAACAATACTCCAAATGATCTGCAGTTTTTCACCTTTTTAAGTTCAGATTATGGAGAAATACAAAATTTAAATTTTATAGAGTTTTCAATATATTTTCTAGAAAATCTTGAATTTTGCAAATCGGAGTAAAGAAGCTCAAGATATGGCAATTTTACTACAGCAGTTTAAAAACAAAACAGAGTTTAGGGATCATACCTTTACTTACCTTCGACGTCATGATATCCGATATGTGTAGATATCCATCTCATTTTTCTATGCTAAGGAACATTATAATTTTTGCTCATTAACGATATAGAACAACTCGAAGTCACCTTTATCGAAGTTGTTCCTTAGTCTGCTTTTGTATCTAAATTTTGGAAGAAGCAAGTGGCCTAACGAAGGATGAAGGACCACTTTCATTTTCTACTAAAATCTTTCGTACCCAAATTTGTTCATGTGGAAAACCAATAATTTTAACAATCATATTCTTAGGAACCCAAACTTGTTTAAATTTATGAAAATTTATATTTGTACCTTTTGGAATCCAAATTTGTTTAACAGTTTTGTTTTTATTTCGACAATTATTATTGCTATACTCTCCACACTTTGCGCGTTTGGGAATAACACTTCTTCCCTTAGCAATGTTATTAGTCATTTGTTTATGTATTCAAATCCAAGTCCTTTTCTGTTATTCGCGAAGAGTTGATTTTCAAATAGCATATTAAATGATTTTTCTCCCGTGGAAAATTTCCGAACAATCATCTCAAGTTCATTAACTTTGAATTTTAGAAATTTATTTTCATTCATTAGCTTTGAACAAGGACCAATAGCAATTTCTCTCTTTTCAAAATAATTTCTTTTTAAGCCCAAATTTTCATTTTCGAGCTCTTTTATTTTAGTCTCAATTTCAAGCATCTCGGTTTCAAAAGGTATGCGTTTTTTAAATTCAAGTTTTTCAAAATCCTTGATTTTTTCAATCTCTTTTTCCAAATCATGATTTATTCAAATAATTTCAGTTTTTTTATTTTTAAAAATCATGTTTTTATTTTCAAGGGTTTTGAAATTACCTTCAATGTCAGTTAATTCCTTTTGAAAATTCACACAGTTATTTCATTCAAGATTTCCGACATTTTTAGTCTTTTCAATTTCATTTTCAAGCTCATCTAAAATTCTCTCAGTTTTCACCAAATTATCATTTTCAAACTTTTGAAACTTTTCACTGAAGTAAACAAATTCTTTTTCATAGTTCAGACATTTTTCACAATCAAAATTTTTAATTTTACTAAGCTCTTTTTCCAATCTATTGTTTTTATGACGCGGTTTAGATTTTTCGCTTTTCAGCTTATTATTTTTCATCTCAAGTTTATCAACAATTTTAGTTAATTTTTAACATAAGAAAACTAAATCGTTGAATGAAAAATCACTTATCTCATCATCGATTGCATCTTCATCATTACCGTCTTTACTATCATTGTTCAAATTATCTTTTGTAAATCCCGTCAAGCAAAATTCTTTGATCGAGTCGATTTTGGAGGGTTTCTTATTGTTATTGACTTTTCTGTCATATATTACGTTGAGAGTATTCCAGATTTCCCGTGCAGTTAAATAATAAGAGATATGGTTAAATTCATCTCGATTAACTTGAGAATAGAGTATATGCATAGCAAGAGCATTAATCGAAATATTTTTCTTATCTACCATATCACAATCATTTCCAATAATATCCCAATATTTAAAATTAACAGATTCTAAATAAAATTCCATTTTTGATTTTCTTAAAAAAATATGTTCCATAAAAAATAGAGGAACCAACACTGGACTGACTCTCGCTAGATCTGCAACTAGGGTCAGACATCTATGCAATTAACCGGGCTTTGATACCACTTGTAGGATCGAATTTACCCTAGAGGGGAGGATGAATAAGATTAATAAAAATTCACAGATAAATAAAAATTGTTGCACAGATAATAATAGTGTAGATATGGAAATAAAAATGATACACAAGTTTACCTAGCTTCGATAAAACCCGCCTACTGTTGCCTCAAGGTTTATACAAGGAATTAAACAATCTGATGCTTACAGACCCTGTAAACTCACGACCCTCACTAACCTGATTGTTCTGACCCTGTGCTCAAAACCCTACCACAATTCAACCATTGAGTTGCGAATACCCGAACTACACCTCGTAGTTTGTACCTAGTTAAAACTAGAGCTTTTTTTCTCAAAGTTAAAAGAAAATTACAAATAAAAAAAAGAAACCCTAAATAAAAATTCTAATTTAATTCTTCTCAAGTAAAAGTAAACGATGGCCTAAATAATATATGTGTTTTCCCTTTTTTAATCTTCAGCCCATATCTCCTTTTAGTCTATGTCGTCCGTTCCTTTTCTCATCGTTCTTCAAAATTAGAGTTTCAAGAAGTTGAAGCTGCCGCTGTGAATTTGAAGCATCGAATCGCCTTTACTTCTTCCTTGATTGCGCTCTTTAGTTTGCTGGCGTTAGATGGTTGTGACCGCTTCACTGAGTCGAGTAATTCTTCAATTGAGGCTTTGGAATGGTTTCAAATTTTATGATTTAGATTCTGTTGTTTTTAACTCGACTGACTTGCCAATGATGATTTTGGGTGATATTTGTAGGAATCGATTTCCTATATTTTCGTATATACTTTTAGCTCTGAAAATTTTAAAGTTTGATTTCGATTTAAACTTGAGGGTTGATTTTCTGGTTGATGATTTGATCCTTTTCTGACTTAGTCATTGCTCTGATATATGCATATATATTCAAATATGTTTTAAATGAATTTGACCTTGGTTTATTTCCTCTGATCAAACAGTTGATAAAAACTTGACTTGTTCATCTTTGAATTCTCAACTACATTCTTGAATATATTTTGACACTGTTAACCTTAGCCTTTGATCGAATATATTTGTCACATTGATTCTGCCTTGACTTGTTCAAAAATTGCTCTGAACTAAATTTTGTTAGTTTCTGAAATGCTTGTTTATCATTTCGAGTTTCATTCTTGATCTTCAATCATTGATGCTAACACTTGCTTGCTTTCGGATATTTCATGTGTTTATATATATATATATGTGTGTGTGTGTGTGTATGTATGTATGTATGTATATATATGTATGTATGTTTGTGTGCCTGTCTTGAATCTGAACCCATGCACTTGCACTTGCTATTTTCTTATATGTATGAACTGTGTGCATTAAGTTCATTTATGTCTAGTTTGTACATATGCATATCTCTGAAATAGTTGCACCTTACTGTTGTTCACTAAGTGGTATTCAAGTGTGCATGTGTCAATGTTGATGCTTATTTGTTGCTGATCATTTGTACTTCCTGATGGCCGCACTGGTTGTAGACTGTGAAGACTATGATTTTTCATGTGTATATATACATACATATGTATGTATGTATGTGTCTCATCCTTTCTTGGTTTGCTATATGGCTATGTGTGATGCTTTGTTGCTCTTGAATATGTCTTACCGTGTCGAAATTCATTGTCGTTGCATTAGTGCTTGCATTGCCACTGTTTGTGCACCCTTATTAAATTGGTTTTTGTACATATGCCTTGTATTGGTTTTATGATATGTGCACTGGCCTGCACTTGTATATGTACACCCGAGTTGAGCCCAAGGAGGCTTGGGCTTGACCTTATGCACATTTGCACCGAGTTGAGCCTTCGGGCTCGACCTTTGCAACTGTCCATGTGATTGAATCAGGGCTCGGCCTTGGGATATTCACAGGGATACAATATGCATATCATGAGTTGTTCGTGCACATATATATTGGTCCCTTTATAAATATGAAGATAATAAAACTCATAAACTGAGGCAATATTAATATTCAAATTCAATTTTATTTTTGCAATTTAGGTTTATTTCTTTTTCCATTTTACTGCATTGTTTATTTGACAGGTATAGCGGATAACTAGCACAAGCTGGAGTAAGCAAATCAAGATCAAAATTGAGTATGAGTGAGTGAGGAAACAAAGTGTTGTATATAAGTGTGTAGAGAAATTGTGTATATGAGAGTATGGAAATTTGTATAGCGACAAATTGTATTGTGATGAAAACATAAATATAGTGGAAGCCAAATGTGTACTATTTGAATTTAATTGAAATAAAATATTTGTTTAAATAAAATTGTGATTTATTTATTTCATTCTGCAAATATTTATTTCATTTTGTGAAATTGTAATAGTACTATAACAAACACATTATATATATATGTATGTGTGTGTGTGTGCGCTTATTATCATCGAACAAAAATCACAAACCATTATATTCTACAGTACATATTAAATTCAAAATAAATAAATAAATTTATTTATTATTATTTAAGTTTCGAAAATAAAAAAAATGCCGAATTATATTCATATTATTTGAAATATTTTATTGTAATAAATTAGTTTAAATAATTCAAATATGCACATGTACATTTAAAAAAAAACTCTCTTTTTTTCTTGGAAATTTTGTTAAAAAAATGTTTTTTTTATTTTGGTCGAAACATATAATACATACATACATACATACATACATATATATATATATTGTAGGATCGTTTCCACCCTAAAGGGGGGTGAGGTGATACTAATAATTAATGCGGAAATAAAAACAAAAACAGAAAGCAATGCAGAAAAGATCACACACAGTTTTACCCAGCTTCGGCAAAAACTGCCTACGTGCTGCCCCCAAGGTTTCTACTAAAAATTAAGTAATCAGACGCTTACAAAAACACGTAAACTCACGATACCCATTAACTCGATTAACCCAACTCTAAGCTCAAAACCCTTCCACAACTCAGCCACAGAGTTGCGAATTCTCGAACTATAAAACCGTAGTTCGTAACCTAGTTAAAATTAGAGTTTAGCTCAAATAAAAATAGAAGGTTAAAATTAAAAATAAAACAAAGAAAACAAAACCCTATTTAAAAACGTAGTCCAATAAAAAGAACACGACCCAAGTAATAATTGAAAGACTGTCTTCCCTTTTTCGTACGAGTAATTAATTCGACCGATCTTTGTCCCTCTTCAAAAATTAGGGTTTTTCGCCAATTGACGCCACCGCTTAAAATTAGATTGATTGAAGTGATGATTTAAACTCTGATTTGCTTCGTCAATGCTTTGATTTTCTCTCGGTAATTCAATTGAGTCGAATGCTTCTTCAGTTATGGATTTGGTATGATTATAATCTTGCTGTTTTAATTGATTTGCTAGTAACTCGACTTGATGCTTCTGCCAATGATGATAATTGGGAATTTATAGGGAACGAAACCCTATTATCTTGTTCGTATATTTTGGTTTGAAGTTTTCGTGATTTTATCACTTGCGTTGATTTTTGATCGTACGACTTTGTGATTTCTGACTTGTTCATAATATCATCGGTTGAATTGATTTGAATTTTGTTCCGTTCTTTTTGCTCCTACAACCTGTTCATCATTCGCTGACTTTGTTCCTCTGTGACATTATTCAAATTGCTACTGATAATTGTTGAACACTTCAACAATGTTTTGTTTGACAATTTCTTTTTGAAATGTGACCTTGACTTTGTTCATTGCTACTAATATTTTCCCACGGCTCCTTGACTGTTTTTGTTGTAGTTGGTCTGAGTTCTTGTCATTTCAGTGACCTGAACTGATATATGTGTATGTGTGTATATATATATATATATGCATATGTGCATACATGTGTATATGTGACTGCTGTTGCCTTTGATTAAGTGTTGTCACCATGTATGTACATACATACATACATGCATACATACATACATACATACATACATACATACATACATACATACATGTGTGTGTATGTGTTGTGCTAGACTTTTTACATGTTGAAATTGATGTATCCTCTGTGCTTCTTGTTGTGTTGTTTTAAGTCTGGTTGTATTTTGATCTGGTTCCATTTGTACAAGTCTTTGTTATCTCTAAAACCCTGTGCAGTGTTTGCTGGCTTTGCATTCATGTTAACTTGCAGTACACATCCACACTTTGTTGATTGAAACTGAACTTGCATTTGAACTGCTTGCTTGGTTCATGTTGAAATTGAGCTTTGTACATGTTGAAACTGAACATTGTTTCGAGTCAAATTGCCTCCCAGTTATGCCATATTGCTTGAGATGTTGTTTTGAGCATTCATGTAAATGTTATATGTTGTTTCCTTTGCACCGGACCATGCTTGAAACTTTGTTGCTTTCTGAACTGAATTTTGTTTTGCATTTTGGAGTCTGGTCTGGTTTTGAGTTTTTATGTGTGGTCTGGTGGAGGCTGTCCTTGTGCACTTGTTACTGTAGTCTGCTTGCTCCTGACCATGTCTGGTTAGTCTTGCATTTGCTTCGAGCCCCTGTGCACTTCATGTTTTCATGCTCCAATGTTTACTACTGCTGTGTTCACACTGCTCTGTTCTGGTTCATCTTGAAGCTGATGTCATGCTTTCGTGTTAAATAATATTTTCAAAACACACACTTTATTGTGCACTGCAAAATATTTTCTTTTTCAATTTTACTGTGTCAGTATATATTTTGCAGATAGTTCGCATGCTGGAACATAGTTGAAGATAAAATACGAGTGATGAGTGAATATGTAGTGAAGTGAAATATGTATGTAAAACTGTAAAGTAAAAATTGTGTTGTAATTGAAATTTGTATAGTGAGAGCTTAAATTTTTACTATTCAAATTTGTAATAAAATATTTGTTTAAATAAGAATTCCAAGTTATTTATTTTATTCAACAAATATTTATTTAATTGTGTGGAAAAATAAAATAGTACAATAACAAATACATTTAAACTAATATATATATGTTTATTATCATCAAACAAAAATCATTGGCTATTGTATTCTACAATCTCCCCCTTTTGATGATAACAAACGTATATTAAGATTTTGACTCTATTAAATATATTTGGTCTTGATGAATTCTATTAGATACCCCTATTTGAATGCCCCCCCTACAACAAAGCTCCCCCTTCACATATGCATGAAAAAAAATGCAAATACAGACAATAAAAAATGCAATGAATCCTAGACGAGAATATGCAAATAAAAAATTTGAACTTATTTGCCAAAATCTTAACTTCTCTTCCCCTTTTGTTATCAGCAAAAGAGTAATAGTGTTAGATAAGAGTGATAAAGTGATAAACATTAATACAACATTAATACCTAATAGAGTATACATATTAAATTTCAAGAAAAAATCAAACAAAAATCATAAATACTCTATTAGGAGCATATTCCATTTTAGAGTGATAGGGGTGATGTTGGCATAAAAAATCATATAGTCGTGTCCATTTGTGGTATATTTATGACATGAATTTAAATACTTATTAACCATGCATAACCGTTAGGACTTTAAATGAGATTAGTAGTATTCTCAATTTTTATTAAAAAATGAATTCCAAGCATCTTCTAACCACGCATAACCATGAGGACTTTTAAATAGGGTTAGAATCAACTCGCCTATTTCAACCAATTTTGATATGTGTTCCATACATACATAACCGTGAGGACTTTTAAATGAGCATGAAAGCACATAATCAAAGACTCCAAGAAGTTCACCCATGCATTACCGTGAGGACTTTTAAATGAGAGTGAGTACTTTTGGATGATTTTATTGCTAATTAATTAAAAAAAGAATAATTTCCTGTTTAAATACCATATTTTGACATACTATATTGGATTTTGATGAGTGATTGTCGTAGAAATATGATAGGAATAGAGATGGTCATGGAATTTTTACCAAACAAAGTTATTACAAATTTTGTTTAAATTTTTAAAGAAATTTACTAAATATACTGTCTCAAGTCATAATGTATGATTAATCTCAACACTCGTCACTTTTTTTCAGTCACTATTTATCTTTTCGATAATCAATAGGGAATCAGACTAGTTAACATAGGATAGGCATTTAAGATCAAATCCAAAAATAAAAAATCAAATTTCTAAAATGCCTAAACTGAGATGAAGTCGACAAAAACTATTTTCTGAAAGGGGTTTTGCAAAAATATCTGCCAATTGAGAATCAGTTGAAATGAAATTTATGCAGTTCTTTGGAAATATGATCTCTAATGAAATGATGTCTAACATCTATATGCTTGGTGCGAGAATGATGTACAGGGTTATTTGTGAGATCAATTGCACTTTTTCTATCACACATAAGTGGGACTCGTTTATAATTTAGACCATAGTCTTGCAAAGTTTGTATCATCCATAAAATTTGAGCAGAGCAACCGCTTAGAGCATACTCTGCCTCAGTGGTAGATAATGCAATACAATTTTGTTTTCGACTTGACAATGCAACTAATGAATGTCCCAACATAAAACACGTTCCACCAGTACTTTTTCTATCAACTAAACTACTAGTATAATCTGCATCTGAATACCCTTTTAACTCAAAGTTATCATTAGTTGGATACCATAGACCAAACTGTGGGGTGTGCAACAGATACCTTATAATCCTTTTTACAGCTTTTAAATGAGATTCTTTTGGATTTGATTGAAATCGTGCACATAAACAAACAGCGAACATAATGTCAGGTCTAGAAGCAGTAAGATAAAGAATTGATCCAATCATACCTCGATATTTATTTTGATCAACTACCTTAGCTTTTTCATCCTTGTCAAGTTTAATTGTTGTGCTCATGGGAGTTTTTGCAGGTTTAGCATCTTTCAATCCAAATTTGTTGACAAGCTCTCTGATATATTTTGTTTGAGAAATGATTGTACCTTTTTCGCTTTGTTTGATTTGAAATCCTAAAAAGAATTTCAACTCACCTACCAAGCTCATTTCAAACTTTTCCTGCATGACTTTTTCAAATTTCTCATACAACAGGTTGTTAGTGGCACCATAAATAATGTCATCAACATATATTTGAATAATCAAAAGATCATCATTTTCGTGCAATAGAAATAACGTGGTGTCTACACAACCCTTTTTGAACCCATTTTCAAGGAGATAGATGCTAAGATATTCATACCAAGCCTTATGTGGGGATTGTTTTAATCCGTATAGTGCTTTCTTAAGTTTATATACATGGTTAGGGTATTCATGACTTTCAAAACCTTCAAGTTGTTCAACAAATACATCTTCTTTCAAAATTCCATTAAGAAAAGCACTTTTAATATCCATTTGTCTTGGTTTAAATCCTTTATAACATGCAAAAGCTAACAAGATCCTAATGGATTCTAGTCTTGCTACTGGTGCAAAAGTTTCATCAAAATCAATTCCTTCAATTTGATTATAACCTTTAGCAACTAACCTAGCTTTATTCCTAATCACATTTCCAGATTCATCAAATTTATTTTTAAAAATCCATTTTGTTCCTACAACTGGGTAATCATTAGGTCTAGGTGCTAGAGTCTAAACATCATTTCGTTCAAATTGATTTAGCTCTTCTTGCATAACCATAAACCAACTCTCATCATTGAGAGCTGTATCTAAGTCTTTGGGTTCAATTTTTGAAATAAATCCACTGTATATATACAAATCACATAAATTTCTAAAGGAGGAACGAGTTTGAATACATGCGGTAGGATTACCTATTATCAATTCTGGAGGATGATCTGCTTTGAATTTCAATCTCTCTGGATCCAGATTTCTTTGGACTTCTTTCGTGGTTGCGGTTTCTTCTGGATTTTCACTTTCGTATTTTTCGTTCTCTTTGACATTGCTTTTGATTGTTTCCTTGCTTTGATCATTAATGCCTTCATCAAATTTCACATTGATTGACTCCACGATTTTTCTCGTCCTTTTGTTGTATACTCTATAAGCTTTGCTTCTGGAAGAGTATCCCATGAACATGCCTTCGTCAGCTTTTGGCCCAAAATTTCCTAGTTGATCTCCTGTATTGAGAATAAAACACGGACAACCAAAATTTTTGAAATATGCAATGTTTGGCGTTTTGTTGAACCATAGTTCATATGGTGTTTTGTTAAGAATCGGCCTAATCATGACTCTATTCATTACATAACAAGCTGTATTTACTGCCTCTGCCCTAAAGGACAAGGGTAGTTTATACTCATTTATCATAGATCTAGCCAACTCTTGTAAGGTTCGATTCTCTCGACTACTCCATTTTGTTGTGGAGTACGTGGGGTAGAAAATTCATGTTTAAATCCATTTTCATCACAAAAATTTTCAAATTCATAATTTTCAAATTCTCCACCATGATCACTTCTTAGCGAAATAATAGAAACTTCCTTTTCATTTTGAACTAGTTTTGTGAATTTAGTGAAGTATGAGAAAGTTTCTGATATTTTAGCTAAGAAGTATACCCACGTGTATCTAGAGAAATCATCAACTAATACAAAACAATATCTTTTACCACCTAAACTTGCAATATCGTTAGGTCCAAACAAATCCATATGAACTAGTTCAAGGACTCTAGATGTACTTAAAGTGTTCTTGGCATGGACCGATAATTTTTTAAGTTTTCCCATAGTACATGCTTTACATAGAGTTTTTTTTTGAAATCATGTGATGGCAAACCTCTTACCAAATCTATTCTTTTTAATTTGTTTAACAGATTCATACTAGCATGTCCTAATCATCTATGCCATAAGTTTACTTCCACATCCTTAGCTACCAAACATTTTGAAAGAGTGAGATCATCAAAAGATAGAGAGTATATATTACCTTTCCTCTTACTTGAAAATAATATTTCTTTTGATGATTGGTCAACAATTTTGCACAAGTCAGAATCAAAAACAACATTTATTCTCTTATCACATAATTGGCTGATTGAAATTAGATTATGGTGCAGATTTTCAATATATAATACATCGTTTAGGGTAAATGTATCGTTACCTACTTTACCTTTACCGATAATTTTACATTTATCGTTGTTGCCCATTGTGACTTTGCCACCTTCGTAGGCTAAGGAACTTTGATTTGTCGCCCGTCATGTGCCTGGAATAGCCAGAATCCAGGTACCACTCTTGTTGTTCCTTAGCCTGCCAACACACCTCGCTTGGCTCGTCATCATCACTGTCACTTGTTTCTCCTGAAAAGCACAGATTTTCTTTTTCATTCTCACTGCCAGTGCTTTCACCATTATCTTCATCGTACTCGCTACTAACCATGGCAAGGTGAGATTCTTTGACTTGGGAGGTTCCTTTATGAGTCACTTCAAGCGTGTGCCAGATTTCCTGCGCAGTTAAACAATGTGAGACACGGTTAAATTCAATTTGATCTAATGAACAAATAATAGAATTTATAGCTTTGGCGTTAGCAGTTTGCAGTTTATTTTCAAGATCTGTCCATAGATCCATAGGTTTTTCAACTTCTTGATTATCTACCATTATTGTTGATGTCTTATATCCTATTTCAATAATATTCCATGCATTTATGGTTTTCAAAAAATTTCCATTCTAGTTTTCCAATATGCATGTTCACCATTGAACATGGATGGTCTAGCTATGGACTGACCCTCAGAAAAAGCATTATTAAAAGAAGCCATTTTTTATATAAAAAAAATAAAAATTTAAAACAAAAAAATGGTTTTTGTTCCTAGCTCCGATACCACTTGTAGGATCGTTTTCACCCTAGAGGGGAGGTGAATAGGGTGATACTAATAATTAATGTGAAAAAAAAAACAGAAAGCAATGTAGAAAAGATCACACACAATTTTACCCAACTTCGGCAAAAACTGCCTACGTGCTGCCCCTAAGGTTTCTACTAGAAATTAAGTAATTGGACGCTTATAAAAACTCGTAAACTCACGATACCCGCTAACTCGATTAACCTAACTCTAAGCTCAAAACCCTACCACAACTCAGCTACTGAGTTGCGAATTCTCGAACTACAAAACCGTAGTTCGTAACCTAGTTAAAACTAAAGTTTGACTCAAATAAAAATAGAGGTTATAATTAAAAATAAAAGAAAGAAAACAAAACCCTATTTAAAAATGTAGTCCAATAAAAATAACACGGCCTAAGTAATAATTAAAAGACTGTCTTCCCTTTTTCGTTCGAGTAATTACTTCGGCCAATCTTTTGTCCCTCTTCAAAAATTAGGATTTTTCGCCAACTGATGCCACCGCTTAAAATTAGATTGATTGAAGTGATGATTTCAACTTTGGTTTGCTTCGTCAATCGATCCCTTGCTTTGATTTGCTCTCGGTAGCTTCAATTGAGTTGAGTGCTTCTTCAGTTATGGATTTGGTATGATTATAATCTTGCTGTTTTAATTGATTTGCTGGTAACTCGACTTGATGCTTCTGCCAATGATGATAATTGGGAATTTATAGGGAACGAAACCCTATTATCTCGTTCGTATATTTTGGTTTAAAATTTTCGTGATTTTATCACTTGCGTTGATTTTTGATCGTACGAATTTGTGATTTCTGACTTGTTCATAATATCATCAGTTGAATTGATTTGAATTTTGTTCCGTTCTTTTTGCTCCTACAACCTGCTCATCGTTCACTGACTTTGTTCCTCTGTGACATTATTCAAATTGCTACTGATAATTGTTGAACACTTTAACAATGTTTTGTTTGACAATTTCTTTTTGAAACGTGACCTTGACTTTGTTCACTGCTACTAATATTTTCCCACGGCTCCTTCACTGTTTTTGTTGTAGTTGGTCTGTGTTCTTGTCATTTCATTGATCTGAACTGATATATGTGTATGTGTGTGTATATATATATATATGTATATGCATATGTGCATACATGTGTATATGTGACTGTTGCATACTCATGTTGCCTTTGATTGAATGTTGTCACCATGTATATAAATACATACATATGTATGTGTGTGTATATGTGTTGTGCTAGGCTTTGTACATGTTGAAATTGATGTTTCCTCTGTGCTCCTTGCTGTGTTGTTTTAAGTCTGGTTGTATTTTGATCTTGTTCCATTTGTACATGTCTTTGTTATCTCTAAAACCTTGTGCAGTGTTTGCTGGCTTTGCATTCATGTTAACTTGCACTACACATCCACGCTGTGTTGATTTAAACTGAACTTGTATTTGAACTGCTTACTTGGTTCATGTTGAAATTGAGATTTTTACATGTTGAAATTGAATATTGTTTCGAGTCAAATTGCCTCCCAGTTATGCCATATTGCTTGAGATGTTGTTTTGAGCATTCAGTAAATGTTGTATGTTGTTTCCTTTGCACCTGACCATGCCTGAAATTTTGTTGCTTTCTGAACTGAATTTTGTTTTGCATTTGGAGTCTGGTCTGGTTTTGAGTTTTTATGTGTGGTCTGGTGGAGGCTGTCCTTGTGCACTTGTTACTATAGTCTGCTTGCTCCTAACCATGTCTGGTTAGTCTTGCATTTGCTTCGAGCCCCTGTGCACTTCATGTTTTCATGCTCCAATGTTTACTACTACTGTGTTTACACTGCTCTGTTCTGGTCTGGTTCATCTTGAAGCTGATGTCATGCTTTCATGTTAAATTTTTGGTCGAGGTTGTTTTGTTGTTATTTGCATTTGCACTTGAGTTGAATCCAACCTAAACTTAGGTTTGACCTTGTGCTCACCTGTTCCTGCAATTTTAACAAGCAAGTGTATATCGCTGTGCATGACCTTGTGGCATGTACAATGATACACTGTGCATGTCATATGTTATTTGTGTAAGATGAATAAAAAATAAATGATGACGAACAACCCAAATAACTGAGGCAAATAATATTTTCAAAACACACACTTTATTGTGCACTGCAAAATATTTTCTTTTTCAATTTTATTGCGTCAGTGTTTATTTTGCAGATAGTTCAGATGCTGGGTACATGCTGGAACAGAGTTGAAGATAAAATACGAGTGATGAGTGAATATGTAGTGAGGTGAAATATGTATGTAAAAATGTAAAGTGAAAATTGTGTTGTAATTGAAATTTGTATAGTGAGAGCTTAAATTTGTACTATTCGAATTTGTAATAATTTATTTTTTTATATATATAAAATATTTGTTTAAATAAGAATTCTGAGTTATTTATTTTATTCAACAAATATTTATTTAATTGTGTGGAAAAATAAAATAGTACAATAACAAATACATTTAAACGAATATATATATGTTTATTATCATCAAACAAAAATCATAAGCTATTGTATTCTACATATATATATATGTTATATTTAATTATATCATATATTTGAAATTCATGTATATATATTTTTATTATTAACATAATTATTTTCAACTAATTATATATATATATTAATTTATTAAGAAATTCAAATTAAAATTTTAAAATTTTTAATAAGCTTTAAATTTGGGTCCCGATCTAGTTTTAAATTCAAATTCAGATTATTATTTCAAATAGATATTTATTTAAAATTCCAATTTGAAATGTATACTCAGTCAAAATTGTATGTGATATTTTCTAAATAATAGTTGATATATATATATATATTGTATTTTTGAATTTTAAATATATATTGTACACATACATAATTTTATAAAATATTAACAATGGAAAACACACACACACGGATATATATATATATATATATATATATATATTTGTGTGTGTGTGTGTGTAACCATGTACACCCTATGCTATATTGCACATACACGTTATACACATATGAGTATTTAATGATATACTCATAAATTATATAAAATACCTTTAACTAAATTCATTGATTAAATTAGTTAGAAAAATTAAATAAAATATGATTTTATTTAAATAATCTAGTTTGGATCTAGTACTACACATTAGACTTCATAGGCCCACTACGATCCAAATTTAGATTATTTTTTTCAAACCAATATATTTCACCTACTTCCGCCTAGTCCGGTTCCAACATAACAATCGGTCTCGATCTTCTAGAGTCGTTCTCTAATTCATCGATTGGTTTGCAATGCCAAAACTAGATTTTAATTTTAGTTTACAAAATTAGAGTTTAGAAAAATATAATTATGGATATATATTTATAGGTGCATTAGTGAAAGGAGGTTGTAACGCATGTGCTAATCAATTTCAGTCGTGCTTTCCCTTATATAGAGATGTTCTCAAAATACTTTTGTTAGTCTCATCGCCTTAAGAATATCCATATATATATATAAAATATCATTATATTCACTGCTAATGTATTAATTTTATTTTACCTCTTAAAATATATAACTATAATTTTTTATATATGAAAAATGTGAATTGATTGTTTTTTATCCTGGTATAGAAAAATATGGAGTTAACCATATATCTCAATACTATTTTTATTTGTAAGCTTAAAATTCTGTAAAATGCTTAGTGATTTTCCTAACACAATAGGTTCAGTTTATTAAATCATGTGTTTTATGTTGAACTTGTAATCTTACACGTTTGTTTTAATTTTATATTTGTAGTTATTATGTGTGTATTTTTGATGCTTGTAGTATTATATTTATAGTCATATGATGAATTTTTTGACCATATGTAGCCAGAGCTAGCCTAAAGATGGGTTGCCCAAGCCCATTTAATTTTGTGCAGAAAAACTGTATTTTAAGAAAGAATAGCATAACAAGTTAACTATGTATTCAAACCTTATGCAAGCTTGCCTACATACCATTGAACCAAATGAATTTACTAGAAAACTTGAAGTTACATATTTATATATAAGAAATGAATACAATATAAGTATATTTTATTGTCCCCAACCTAGAGATTTGCCACAGCCCATAGGCTTGATGTGTTGTCCTCTGGGCAAAGCTTGTATGTAGCATATTAAAGGGCCTGTACCCACTTTAATTGTAAAAACCCGCACTTTAATGAGCCCGATCTTTGACTAAATCAAAAACCCAAGTCCATCAGGGTATAGATTGTTGATGTTAGTAACCTATAATAAACATAAATATATCAGAGAGCCATCTATACAAACTTATAGTGGAATAGAAAAATATAATAAAACATATATACCAACTAAAGGCACTACCTTGGAACCAATAGTATTCATTGGATATCTAGTTGCATAGTCAGTGCTAAGCATGAAAGAGAAGACCCGTCCATCGTTCTCAAATTGTACCAGTATCTTGTCACTCTAAATCTATCGTATGGGTTCTAAAGAAGAGGGGGTCAGAACAACGTTCTAGTGACTGGTAAATTTCGTACTTTATTCATAACACTACCGATTGCTTTTCATTGAAGTGTCATGTCACCTATTTATGGATTAGAGGTTTTAACTCCATATATGCATATGATATGTCTAACCTATGCCGAAGTATAAGTATATAAAAACGTGTATGTCCGTGTGTGTGTACATACACACATGCGCACGCACACACACAGATATATATATATATAAGCGTCACTGTACTCCCCAAAAACAAACCGCCGTAACGTAATCGATGGTTAACCGACCCTAACTACGAAGGCCGATGACTCCTAAACACAGTTTTATAAATTAAACTGGCCATACTACAAACACATTTCAAACGACCCATCTAAGAGTTAACTAGCAAATATCAAACCAAACAAACAAACAACCAAACTTTGATGTCATCGCATGTCCCATACGAACTCTACACCAGTACGAAGTGTAATACATACAACTTGAGTCTTTTCTATCGACCGCATGGAACCGACGGAGGCCTCGACCTATGCCCAGCCCTACTCCAATATACCAGTACATAATACTGACATCGTGTCGACCTCTCTACATAGTTCCCGTTTAAATTTGCCTAATCCAAACCAATAAAAATGCTCATTCTGGTTACTTAGTACCTTTGTTTTATATTGAAGCAGTTTCCCAATTGGGCACTGTCATAGGTTAATTAAGACTCCTTAAATAGGGAAGAAGCAGACCTAATGTCATTTAATACCTTCGACCCCAAAGTAAACCTCTTTACCACCCTAAAGGTACTCTAGCCATTTAATACTTCAATCTAAGGGGAACCCTTTGTTTATTTTCCCAAACCTATATACGAACGTATATCCTTACCATGGGTCCTATAGTTAGAGATGTCTCACATCAGTTGTACGTGCATACAACTATTGGTAGCCCTCACGGAGGGTAGAATTCCGTTGTGTAACTCTACTGACCTCGCATCCCCATCCATACTAAACCAAGTCATTTGTAATTAACCTAAATATTAGGCCAGATCCACTGGTTCACACCCGTCGCAAACATATTATTGAGGCCATATAATTTAAACTATGGAAATTATTACATCTCCAAAGTTCATTTATTAGTATTCATTTATTTATTTTCTATGCATTTCTCTATTATTTTATACGCTTACTATCTTTAACTTCTATTCCTCATTAACGTTATTAAATGTCATATATTGCTTCTTTTACCTCTAATTAATGTCCTTCATAAATGGTCTTTCAAATTCAAATTGGACAAATATTAATGACCTTTAATTATTCATTCCAAATTTAGTTTACATGCCTATTTAACTTCCTTCATCGATACTATATTTGGTCTTAGTAATTAAACCTGTTAAATGGGTTAATACCTATATAATATATTTACTTGATTACTGTAACTCCCACTTAACTCTTTAATTTATTACATTATTTATATTTTAGTGTTTTATTTGTAATTAGTATGATAGCCGAGGTTTATTAATTTATTAAACTTACACTTTTCTTTATACATATAATTAATTTGTAAACATGACTATTTATATTTCTATTTGTAGCTTTTTAGCTTCTACATTTAGGGATCTATGAATATATACTTATGTGTAAATTTCAAATAATATATTTATTTGTATATTTTAATGCATTGGAACTGTATCTTTCCTAAAAGGGAAATATTACAGTTGCAAATTTTCCATAAACTACTAAAAGTGGGATAATGCTGCATTTATAATTACAATGAATTATCTCATTTTATTTTTATTGAAATAGACAATGCAAAACACGGAGAAATCCTTACTTTGCACATCGCTTTCATTTGGATATGTGAATATTCCTTGTTATTTAAAACAACACACTTTTTATATATAAAAAGATTGGACAGTTTATGGAATTCCTCATGGCAACCAATACAACAAAATTGTACATTCTACAATTCAAATGAATTAAAATATAGAAATTTAAACCCCACATCGATTTAGAACATTCCAAATAAATGATTAAAAGTTAAACTCAAATAACAAAAATCTGGAATTAACCACACAATTCTACAATTTTTAAGGAACATTTTTCCAAAATTCCAGTTTTAAGGTGTATATACCGTTTCATCAAAATTAAATAATTTACTGAATATATAGGCAAATATTTCAAATTAGATTCATTTATTTAAGCCGACAATTCAATGATTTTCACATAGGCATAATAACAAAAATAAAATTTTAATGATACAAAATTAGTATTATGTAAATCATGTAATTTCTCACTTACCTTATGGCTTTCAAATCTCCAGATCCAAATCCATTCCTTTTATTTGACTCCTTTTCTTTTCAACCAAAATATGTACATACCCGTTAGAATTACAATTATGATAGGAGATTTGAGCTTAAATGGACTATAGATTTATAATTCTTAAATTTAACTTTTTTTGCAGAATGATTCACTCCTTCTATTATTCTCTTTTATTTTCTGTCCTTCTCCAATATATATATATATATATATATATATATTATATTTTATCATTTCTAGAAATAGTGGAGAAGGAGAAATGGCAGACTTCCGTCGCTCAGTTCAAAAAAAATATAAGAAGATAAGTGAGGGGCTAGGCCTGTATTTATAGGCCTTGGAATCAATTCTATTCGTTAGATTATAATTTATTAAATCCAGGTCGTTAAGCTAAGGTTCAGGTTGTGCTGCAACAACATTGACCGGTCGATCGGTCCTTCATAGGTGGTCGATCGACCCAATAAAGGCGGTCGACCGATGTTTGTTCCACCCGGTTTATTAACGTTAAATATTAATGTAAATCTTATCAATATCAATTACCTTATTTTCCCGTTAAACGTTAACGATTACTTAGACGTTAAGTTTTATTATTTAACGATTACTTTAGTTAAGTCTAACAATAATTATTACCTTTATACGTTTTTAATTATTTTCGATCCGAAATATTCAAATGATGATAACTTCTTCGTTTAAATTCCGATCGCGAAACTTTATAAATGAAAGTTAATCAGAAAATCGTCATGAATACAATGTACAAGTTTTCTGACGTTTGCTCAAATTCTATTTTTGAGCCTTATAATTTATGTATTAATTATTTTAATTAATTACTGTTTATTTGACGGAGTGTTAAACTAATGAAGTTTTATATAGCGGTAAATGCGGTATAGTTTTTTTGACATATTCAATATGTGGATGGGATCAAGTTAAACCACTTAACCATCATGGTAAATGAGTTAGTTAAAATGGTCGGATCGTTATTTGTTAGAGCACTCCCAACCAAGGATCGGTTGGGAGGCTACCTACCCCAACCGGGGAGCAAAAGATGGTTGCGGGTTGCCTTGGCAAGCCGAAAGGTTGTTAAGGCAACCTTAAAGGTTATGTAGTTAGCCGGTTTTTATAAAGTCGGCTATGCTTAGCCGACTTTTTATAAAAATCGATTAACTATATAATGTTGGGGGTTATGTTACCTTAGCCGCGCTTATAAAAGGTGGCTAAGGGGACATTCTAAATTCATCCAAATTAAGCACGTGGGCTGCAATCGTATAGAGTGGGGTTGCAATCCACGTGTCCATCTTTAGCCGGCTTTAATAAAATCGGATCAAGGCAAAAAAAATTATCCGTTGGAAGGTTGCTTTTTTTCGTTTTGAGGGTAAATCGATGGAGGTTATAAATTAAAATGGATCGAGTTGATGTCTGGTGAGCTAGTGGGGTTTGGGAATGCTCTTATTCAGAAAGGCAGCCCTAAAGGTGAGCAAATGGTTGGTTCAGTTTCGATCAGAAATGTTGAAACCAAAATAACCATTCAAAAAACATAAACCGAAACCAAATCGATATTTTTTAAAACCGAAACCAACCAAACCGATAGTATTTGGTTTGGTTTGGTTGGTTTAATTGGTTTATATCAGTTTCGCTAGTTTATCTTAAAATGAATTAGATCTTTTGGTTGTTGATATAATATAAGATTAAGACAATTAATTAAGTCCATATGATGCAATCATTTTGAAAAACAAACGCCTATTTTAGAAATTACTAGTATGAATTGAAATAAAAACAATATTGTTATGAAAATATTGTAAATAATAGCGTTGCCGGTAGTAATTTTGTTATTTTAAAATAACTTAATTTTTATATTTGGTTTAATTGATTGGTTCGGTTTTAAAATATTGGAAACCAAATTCGAGTGATAAACCAAAAAAATACAAAAAAAAGAATCGAAAACCAACAAATTAACCAACAGAGCCGAACCAAACCGACTAAACTTAATTTGTTTGGTTGGTTTATTCGGTTTTAACTAATAAATGATGAACCCAACCAGACCAGCGTGAACCGACAATCATCTTTAAAATTACATAAAAATACACAACGTGATACAGGCGGAGAATGACGTGTAACCATAGCTATCGATTTTCATCTAATTCATCATCGAATAAAGTCAATTCTAATCACGATCCACTTCCTCCCAAACAGCAAATCAAACAAAAAGCAAAACCTGTAACTTAAAATGAGCGACGAAAAGGCAGCGAAATTTGGGGATGATCACCATCACGATCATCAACAGCAGCAGCAGCAGCAGCAGCAGTATTATGGCACTTTTGGAGGCGGGCCTACCGGCTATCCAACACCGCAGCAGTATCAGCAACCTGCCATGGGTTTCCCGCAGCCGGTTCCTCCTCCTGGTCTCTCTGGCACTCCCGTTTACCCTCCTACTCATTTTGCTCATGGCTACCAAGCAGTTGAAGGTAAGAATTTTTTTTTTTGTTGATATCATGTTTCAAGAAAACAATAGTAGTTTATTATTCTACTTAGTGAAGTCTGAATCTGATTAAAAAACTTTATTTCTAGGCTATTTAATATTAGTACTCTGCTAGCAAACTTACCCCCTGCAAAGGTAGCTTTTGGGTATCCAGGGGGGTCTAATGGGGTAGCAAACATGAGTATTAATACTTAGTTACTACCCCCCAGCAACGGTAGCTTTTGGGTATTGAACCCACTATTTTGGCTAGCAAACTGGTCTTACATGGTAGCCATACTTACCGGATGTTTTGAACACTTGATAAGTATATATTTATTGGATGCGATTGTAAAGCAATAATATGCTTCCATATGTATATGTTTAGGGTCTCTCTTGACAATTGGGTTCATTTTAGCTCTTATCTTTGGTCCTATGGTTTGGGGTAGCAAGAAAGTAACGGTGGCGTGTAGTAAAATTACCCAACACCTGATGCTCATGGTTGACAATGCTCTTAGTTAACAAATGATACTGTATAGAGATAGAGAATAAGGTAAAAAATTGAAAAGAAGTGTCACTGAAGTCTGGAGGTAAAAAAACACAGTAATAAGAGAAATTCTTAGAAAAGAATATAAATGGCAGAAAAGAGTAGGAAACATAGCAGCACATGGAGAAAATAATCGCTTCAAAAGGAAAAAAGAAAATGGTTGAGCAATTTGTTTGAACATTGAACCACTTTCCTTGCATATAAAATCATACATTTATAAGCATTGTGGCTACTCAACATTGCTGAAGAGGTTTTATAACTGTTACCATATGTAGAAAAAATGAAAAAAATTAGACAGTTGCTGATTCCAGAGACCCAAGATGACCACATAGGTCATAATTGGCCATGGCATTACTCGTTAGTGTAAAAATTGAAACTACATCATCTTTTATTTCAGTTCCATCTTCAACTTATATCTCCTATAGAATATTTTGATTTTTGTTTTTTTTTTGCTTTTAGTTTTGTTCATTTTAGACAGAAGTTATTTTTTAGACTTTATAGGATAAGCAGTAAATAAAAGGGATAAGGTTTTGGGCGTTAGATGAGTATTCGACGTGCACATCCAATTAGCACACAGGTATCTCAGTTTTCAGTCTACAGTATAATGTATCTTACTTTTGGAATGCCTATGAAATCAGTTTTAACTTAGACTGAATAAGATCAAAATTGAAGGCGTGCTTGGGTTTAAAGATTAGCTCTGAGGGAAATTAGTCTCTTAGTTTTATAAGTGTTTTGCTATCAAGAGCGGGTTTATAATTTGTCAAACCGTGGTTAGAAGCTAATATCTTTTGAATGTTTTGTTAGTTTTTCTAAAAGGGTAGAATTACTTATGCATCCATACACTCACACAAACACACATGGATCGATATGTATGTATAAAGTATATATGTATATATAGATTAAAAAAACAGATAGAACAATCATAAATTAAATTTTAATAGCATACTAAAATTTTAAAAAATATTATTAATTGAATTTTCCCATGTTTAAAAAGTTACATTTGATAAAATACAATTTGAAACTGTAGAACTTCTAAAATCAAGACCAATTTTATAGCTCTAATGTACACGAAACTAAATTAATTGTATTAGGCATAAAATATTGATAACGATTATTCTTAGCAACGCTAGACTAGAAAACTTAAAGGAAAAAGAGTCAAAGATACAAGCAAAATTTTACTATGCTATATCATATTTATAATCATATCATATACTATTTTATAAAAACACAATAGTGTAAAATTTCCCTCTTATTTGAAAAATCCCACATGAGAAATACAATTAGTTTAAGAGTTGCATTATGAAAAATCTAAACAACAAGGGCAAAATAGGTTATTATTGAGCAATGTCATAGTTATAAATCCCGATGACAATTTTTTTTTTAAAATAAAGGAATACAAAGCAAAACACTAATTTCATTGTGAAAATCCTAATTTCCATTAGGAATTCTTCTTAATTTGTTCCCAAATCCCACAATTCCTAATTTTTCGAATTATTCTCACAAAATAAATCCGGATAATCAAAATTCTTCAATAAAAAGAATGCAGAATTATATCGGAGTATGTGGTGTAGGTTCAGTGTATACTTTCTTAGAATTTAAGAAAAAAATTGATCTTTGGGTTAAAAAAAAAGGCAAAATGCTCTACTAATAACTAACAAAAAAACAACAAAATTATTAAAATTAAAAGCTCACGATGAAGAAATGTTAGATTTTTTTTGGTTCAATGCAAATATTTCCATTTTCATACTAAATACATTTGATTTACCAACATATTTTAAAAATAACACTTAAACGAAAACAAAATATGTAAAATATTAACATATAGTTAAGTTACTATAACATACTCGATAATGCCGAACAAAATTCAAATCGACAAGTAAACATATATAAAAAATTGACATTAACATATAATGATTAAACTTGAATTTGAACACCATATTTTGTCAACATATATAGCATTTTAATATTATTTTCATTGAAATTGATGTACATTCTAGTCAAGCTTGAATTCTTCCATTTGCACAGTGACAAATGAATACGTATATCATCAACTGATACTTCCAACTAATATATATTTTTCATTGAGTTACAAGAAAAATATTGTAGTTATGTTAAAATTATGGGTCATGAAATGCCCACACACGGTAAGCGTTATGGATATTAAGGCTAGAAACACAGTAGAGGGGGGTAAGTAATGTATATTTGTTAACTTTTTTGGAAAAAAAACTTGTAATTATACCAATTAATCACTATGTAGAGTATTATAAGTAAATCACACGTAGGTAATAGTAAGCAGTAAAAGCAAATAAAGTAAAAGTAGGGAATAGAAGACACTAGAAAATTTTATATTAGCTCGAATATTCAATCATACATCTAGTCTTGTACTATTTATGTAGAATTATATTTCACAACTTGCTTTCCATGGGTAACAAGAACACCTTACAGTCTTGCAATTCTAAGAAAGTAGCAAAATACATCTAACATCTTGAATTTCCACAGTCGGTAAGAACACATAATTTCTTGACTTCCTACGGTGGTAAGAACACTTAATTCTTGACTTCTTAGGGTGGTAAGGACCACCACGTACTACAATAATATAAGTAGTTACAAGATGTTGAATCTTCGATATAGATTATTACAATTTCGTTACATGATCTTATAGGCCTCTGATAGTAATGTATAATAGAAATATTTAAGAAGTGTGATTAAATTAGAGAGTAAATGAATAAGAATTTAAGAGCAAACTTTTTGATTTTTTGTAGATTGTAAATCCTTGAAAAATGAGTGAAAGAGTTTTGATTTGCATATACATGAATGTATGTATGTACGTGTATTTATGCATGTGTGTGTATATATATACATATGTGTGTATAAAGAATAAATGCTTTTAGGGTATAAAAGTATTAAAGTGAAAATCAAATAAAATAAGAGTAAGGAAGATCATCATTTTCGTCATTACGGGTATCTTTAAGTATTACGGGTATCTCTAAGTAGTGGTTGAAGAGATGTGTCCGTTGGTGATGAGATGATACAAAATCCTAGGTTGAATTTTAAAAAATCGCATCACTGCCTATGTGTGGACATTTGTTAGGGAGTATGTGGACATATATTTAGTCGAAATGCCGATTCATTTTAGGAACACTTTTAAAAAACTAAAGCATTTCAGTTTTCCAGAGCTCGATATATTCGGGTTTAGGTGATTTTTTGTAAATTGATTGAGCTCGATGAATGATGAATTTCAAGTATATTTATTATGGGTCCTTTAACAAGATATCTATTACTTCTATAGACCGACTTAACATTTCAAATAATTTTGAAATGTCATGAAGTGCTTGTGTATCAAGTATTTTGAACCATATTTTATATTTCTTTGATCCGCTTAATTTCATACTTCATATATAGACTTCTAATACTTCCATAATATGTCTGAAAATTATGTACAATTTGAAGAATACTTAGTAGCACCATTTGTATGTTGGCTGTCATCAAAAATTAATAATCGAGTATAACAAAAATTATGGCTAAAAAATACTCTATTTTTATAACTTTTTAATAACAAATGGAGAAAATTTTCCAACATGCTATTTAAACTTCAAATTCTATGAATATATTGCAATTTTTAAATTTGAAATATATCGTGTGTGAAGTATGAGTTACAACTATTTGTTTATTATGCTATTTGTTTTACTTATCAAATTACTTTTAGTTAATTAAAAGTTCAAAATTTTCCATCCGCACCATGTGTGAAGCATGATATCGTCATTAGTCATAATTAAAAAAGTTCAAAACAATCAATGCAAATACATAATCACCGATACTTCTACAATAAAAAGAATGCAGAATTATATCGGAGTATGTGGTGTAGATTCAGTGTATACTTCCTTAGAATTCAAGAATTTTTTTGATCTTTGGGTTTAAGAAAAAGGCAAAATACTCTACTAATAACTAACAAAAAAACAACAAAATTATTAAAATTAAAAGCTCACGATGAAGAAATGTTAGATTTTTTTTGGGTTCAAATGTAAATATTTCCATTTTCATACTAAATACATTTGATTTACCAGCATATTTTAAAAATAACACTTAAACGAAAACAAAATACGTAAAATAATAACATATAATTAAGTTACTATAACATACTCGATAAGACCGAACAAAATTCAAATCGACAAGTAAACATATAAAAAAAATTGACATTAACATATAATGATTAAACTTGAATTTAAACACCATATTTTGTCAACATATATAGCATTTTAACATTATTTTCATTGAAATTGATGTACATTCTAATCAAGCTTGAATTCTTCCATTTGCACAGTGACAAATGAATACGTATATCATCAACTGATACTTCCAACTAATATATATTTTTCATTGAGTTACAAGAAAAATATTGTAGTTATGTTAAAATTATGGGTTATGAAATGCCCAAACACACGGTAAGCGTTATGGATATTAAGGCTAGAAACACAGTAGAGGGGGGTAAGTAATGTATAATTGTTACCTTTTTTGAAAAAAAAACTTGTAATTATACCCATTAATCACTATGTAGAGTATTATAAGTAAATCACACGTAGGCAATAGTAAGCAGTAAAAGCAAATAAAGTAAAAGTAGGGAATAGAAGACACTAGAAAATTTTATATTAACTCGAATATTCAATCCTACATCTAGTCTTGTACTATTTGTATAGAATTATATTTCACAACTTGCTTTCTACGGGTAACAAGAACACTTTACAGTCTTGCAATTCTAAGAAAGTGGCAAAATACATCTAACATCTTGAATTTTCACGGATGGTAAGAACACATAATTTCTTGACTTCCTACGGTGGTAAGAACACATAATTTCTTGACTTCTTAGGGTGGTAAGGACCACTACGTACTACAATAATATAAGTAGTTACAAGATGTTGAATCTTCGATACAGATTATTACAATTTCGTTACATGATCTTATAGGCCTACGATAGTAATGTATAATAGAAATATTTAAGAAGTGTGATTAAATCAGAGAGTAAATGAATAAGAATTTAAGAGCAAACGTTTCGATTTTTTGTAGATTGCAAATCCTTGAAAAATGAGTGAAAGAGTTTTGATTTGCATATACATGAATGTATGTATGTACGCACGTGTATTTATGCATGTGTGTGTATACGTACGTGTATTTATGCATGTGTGTGTGTATACGTACGTGTATTTATGCATGTGTGTGTGTGTATTTATGCATGTGTGTGTATAAAGAATAAATGCTTTTAGGGTATAAAAGTATTAAAGTGAAAATTAAATAAAATAAGAGTAAGGGAGATCATCATTTTCGTCATTACAGGTATCTTTAAGTATTACGGGTATCTCTAAGTAGTGGTTGAAGAGATGTGTCCGTTGGTGATGAGATGATACTAAATCCTAGGGTGAATTTAAAAAAATCACATAACTGTCTACGTGGACATTTGTTAGGGAGTGTGTGGACATATATTTAGTCGAAATGCCGATTCATTTTAGGAACACTTTTAAAAAACTAAAGCATTTCGGTTTTCCAGAGCTCGATATATTTGGTTTAGGTGATTTTTTGTAAATTGATTGAGCTCGATGAATGATGAATTTCAAGTATATTTATTATGGGGCCTTTAATAAGATATCTATTACTTCTATAGACCGACTTAACATTTCAAATAATTTTGAAATGTCATGAAGTGCTTGTGTATCAAGTGTTTTGAGCCATATTTTTATATTTCTTTGATCCGCTTAATTTCATACTTCATATATAGACTTCTAATACTTCCATAATATGTCTGAAAATTCTGTACAACTTGAAGAATACTTAGTAGCACCATTTGTATGTTGGCTGTCATCAACAATTAATAATCGGGTATAACAAAAATTATGGCTAAAAAATACTCTATTTTTATAACTTTTTAATAACAAATGGAGAAAATTTTCCAACATGCTATTTAAACTTCAAATTCTATGAATATATTGCAATTTTTAAATTTGAAATATATCGTGTGTGAAGCATGAGTTACAACTATTTGTTTATTATGCTATTTGTTTTACTTATCAAATCACTTTTAGTTAATTAAAAGTTCAAAATTTTCCATCCGCACCATGTGTGAAGCATGATATCGTCACTAGTCATAATTAAAAAAGTTCAAAACAATCAATGCAAATACAAAATCACCGATACATGTGATTCTGTTTTTTAGTACAAAATCATGTATATCTTAATGGGTTTTACAGTTATTATTATGCAATAGACATTTTTGTTAGTGTCTAATAATTCATGAACAAACACAAAAGCTAATGCATGAGCGTTGGTAGTATGAGAACAGTAATTCCCACCTTTAGAGAAGATTAACAATAGCATTTCGTTTTTTCAGGATGCATGCATTTAAATGAAGTGGTGCATCGTATTGTTTATTTACCTTTAAACAATCAAATAAAAGAACTATGTTAACCTCAACAAATGAGGATCATAATGATAGAATTATATGATTTTATGATATAAATACTTCAATGATTAGAGAATGTGATTCATCATGTTACTTAAGAGTGTATATTACATGGAAGTAATTTGATTAATCTTCATCATAGCTCTTCTTCTTTTGCTTCGTTTATTTCTCTTACTTCACAATTTTTTATTTTGAAGACTTGATGAAAAAATGAAATTGGATGGGATGTGTGTGTTAGGGTCTTGTTTATATTACTTTTTCATTAAGGAGTTATGGAAAACCATCTATGTAGGTTTGTGACATTTGTCCATGATACCAAGGTTTCAAATTTCGTCCGGCACCCCGGAATTCCGGCCGTTTCGGTTCGAATCCAGAGAGGACCGGGCTGAAATTTGGATAACATTATGTTTCCTGATGTTGGATCTATAAAAAAAAGTTACTTTAGAATCGGTCGAAAAACGTACAGAAAAATCAACAAAACTAAATAAGCTTACTGGCTACTGCTATCTAATGTACATACTTGAAGTCGATTCTATTGTCGAGAAGAGGTGGCTCATAAAACGATTTCGAGCAAGAAGGTCTGGATCTTTAAGGTCGATATTGAATCATATAATCGATAATTTAGGGATAAAGTTTTGAGATAAATTCAAGAAGAAGAAATTAGGGCAGCCTTAGGATCTGAGTCTGGCTGGATGCAATGAGTAAGGAACAAAAGCATAGGAATTGGATATCTTAAGTGGCCTTGGGCCTATATTTGTATTTCAGCCAGTAGGTACAGTTTTCGATGACGCATTCAATTATATTAATTAGTTAATAATCTAGTTAATAACTTGTTAATTGAGGATTAATAGATACAACTTACCTTAAGTATATTAATCATGTTATAATTTGAATAATAATTGGTATAAAATGTTAACATTGACTGTATTTATACGGAAAAAGCAACGAAAATCCTAAACCGGAATTTCTGGAATATCCGAAATAGAACCGAAATTTTACCAATTATCCCTCAACGGAACGGAAAGCGGAAAGCGGAATTTTAAACCTTGCATGGTACATGCCTCTTATTCAATAAACAGGATTTCATGCCACATAACATTATGCTGAAAATTATGTCATGCTAACATATTAGTACATTAGAGTTAACTTTTTCTTACATTCTCCGATTTGATTCTAATGTGTAATATAATGTGCTCACAATATGTTTCAACTCTACTTTATGACCAAACTTTATGTTGCAAATGTAACATGCACATTGACTTAAAGAAACTTAAAAACTACATGCGCATAACTTAGAGCAAACTTTATTTGCTTAATAGCAATTATACACGACTATAGGCTTCATAGTATACTTTTTATTAGTCTTCTCTGAATATTAAAAACAAAATGTGCGTAGACATAAAGGAAAGACTAATAGAATCATAATTTTTGATATATTTGCAAGGTCTGTAATTTTTTCATGACTCTTAAACAAACTGACGGGTATTTCCCTCATCTTTTCATTTTACCTGGCACTTCCCTCATACTTTTGATTCCAACGCTGTTTTCTTGAACTCCAGTTAGAATATGGAAATAAGTTAGATGGATAGATGGGCATTTTCATGCACTCTTTATGTAAACCTACAAGTTCCTTATCTTTCCTAGATGGTTAACTTGCCTTGTATTTCAATACCAAACTAATGTTCTATTTTAACTCTTTGTATGTGGGAAAATGGACAAGTAACCCTATACAGGTAGCTACCTATACAATCACATTACCAGCTATTGCGAAGTTTTATGGATGTGAGTTGAAAACATCCACATAACTGATCATACCGGTACCCCAGAGCAAGGAAGTATTATAGATAGTATAGCAGCCATCTTGTTGAACACTAAAGCAATAGTAGATTTTGCAATTAGAATGCTTTTGCCTATTTCTACACTCTTTAATTAAGTTGCCGTAGGATCTCACTGTATCTGGTAGTAGCACATTCATGAAAGCAACTCCTCATCCGACCTCCTTAGTTCCGTTGTTATAAAAAATCTATTCATAAACTATATCTCAATATAAATGACTGTGGGCTAAAATAATCAACTCCTTCCTTCACTGATCTGGACTAGATATTGTTGGGTGTTGAAGACCAAAGCACAGTAGCAGTTTCAGTTTCGTCCTCTAACATCTATCTACTTTGTGAGAAGTATTTGCTTTAATGTTGTTTTGAAGTCACTTAAGTTTGGAACTCTACCATATTACATATGGGTAGTTTTTTCATCGTATGCATACATCATGTGGATTGTTATTTGGTATACAATAGTCCAAGTCTTTTCATAGTGTCAGCCACTATACTGATATATTGTATAATTAGGTGAATATTAGTTTTGAACTAAACAAACTGTCAGCTGTATGTTGACATTTCCTGATAATTTTAAACAAAGCCCAATCTTTGAATACACATATGTGTTGATTGCATTCACACATTTTTCCTCCGTTTTTCCTCCATTACTATTTCACGAAACAAAATTTAATAGGTTATCAAGGAGTTTCTGAAGGAAGACCTGTGAGACATCCACGCCTACCTTGCTGTGGGATGGGTATGGGGTGGTTTTTGTAAGTAATTTTCTCTGAAACTCTTGATTTTCTTTTCTTCTTCCACCTTTTTTTAAGTATTAGTACACTAAAATTCATTTTAACTGAAACTTATGTGGTAATATCTGATAGGTTTATCGCTGGCTTCTTCATTGCTGCTATACCATGGTATATTGCTGCTTTCATTCTTCTATGTGCCAGGGTAGACTACAGAGAAAAGCCAGGATACGTTGCTTGCACAATTGCGGTATGTAACCAAAAAGGTTTATTTAGTACCATGCAATTTGTTTCTGTAGAAATTATAAGCTTATTCAGTGGTTGTGAGACTAAACCCACTGTCGTTGACAAATCACCTCAGTACTTGCTATAGAATTGCTGATAAATCCAACTATCATTGGAATTTGTTTAGTTTCCATTTGACTACTCGGTTTGCAAATCAGTGTTCCATCTGAACTTGACTGGTAATGGTGTGTATGCAAACATCTTGTACCATCCTTCTACTCTATTCCAGGTTAATGGGAAAAATATATTGTTGCACACATCAATTGATAACCTTTCCACTGTTGGTTCCTTAAATGTTTACCTAAAGGCAATCAATCGTTGATTGAGAGCAATTTTATGCTCTTGTCCTATCATATTAGTAGTACTTTATATTTTTGGTAGTTGATATTTGAAAGTATTATAATTCGTATTAAAATGAAAGTTAAAAAAAAGTATGAAATCATGGTGATGGTAATTACATTTATTTGGAAAACAATACATAGAAACATTTCAATTTACTATTCATAGAAGTTGGGTATTTTCTAATTTTAACATTAATTTCATTTTCAAATAATTCAATTTTTTTTCCTTGCTCATAATTCTTGCTATTTATTTAATCAACGCTGCAAATAAGCTATTGTTATCTGCGTATTAGCTGGTCTAATTCATTTTGATAAAATATTTTGTGATACTTATTCATGTAGCTTGCAAATTAATAAGCTGTTATATTGACAACAAAACTATAATATGGTCCCAAATCATAGTCATAATTTGAATTGTGACTTATATATCATTTAACAGGCCATTATTGCTACAATTGCTGTTCTATTTGGTGCCACGAAAGGAGCTGATATAGATATATGGTAATTGAGAAGACCAATCAAGCAATAAGCATCTGTGTATCTTATTAGCTTACTGCTGAATTATGTAATCTGTAGTGTGAAAAACGTTGCATATATATATTTAGTATACATTCTGCACAAATATGTCTACATTCCGCAACTTGTACTGATACATATGGCCTATTATTATTGAGTTGAAAAGAAAAAAACAGATTGGAAAAAAAAAAAAAATTGTGCAAAATATCTTCAATTTTTCTTCCCTTTTTTCAGTCTCAAATACTACTATGTTAGTACTTTGTTGTTAGTATCCTATGATTTGTTGGAGTCATGTTCATCAAATTCATGTATATTGAGATTAACATATAACTGATAAACATATTTCTTATTAAATGTAAGTTTTGCGGCTATAAATGGATAGTCGAGTACCCATTAAGTGCCTGTTTGACAACAATTTATCTTGACAGTTTTAAATAGTAACTTTTAAGTAGTTTTGAATGACATCTTATAAGCTAACTCACCATGTCCAACACTTTGGTGATATCGAAGACTGTCATCAAGTTCGTTGTTAACTGAGTTGCACCCTTCATATTGTGTAGCCTTAAAGACCAGGTTGATGTCTTTATACACTAGTTTTATAATGCCCTCCCATTCCGTGGGCTCTTGACCGAGTTTTGTGTTCTCCCTTGCATTCAAAATCTTTCAGCATATATTATATGGAGTCAGTTCGAATGAGAAGCTCCTAAATGAGTTTTTTAAAAAGAAAGCTCCCAAGCGATTGATCTTATATCTTGGCTCACCGTGTTTAAGGTTGATTATAAAGTAGAATAAATCCCTCTAATCTTATGGAATTCAAAATGTTGTCATGTAGCTCTAGATCTCATGCCACTCAAAATAGGTGATGTTGAGAAAATGTTCACACACGCACATCCATGTACATACACACACATCCATGTACATGTACATATACATATGTGCGTATGTCTGTGTATCTTAAAATTGTATCTCTTTCAATATGTTTTTTTCCCCATTTTAGAATTATTATGGCCAACTTTCATTGATTGAATATAGTATGAAGAAGACCAAAGTTCGAGTCTTGTTGACGTCACTTATCCAATATTTATCCTTTTTAAGTCACTTCTTATTTTATAATTACAATTGAGATTCAAGTATCAATAGTACTAACTTGTTTTTTTGTTATAGTGCTTTAATTTAATAAGCACAATCTATTTTCAAACTTTAGTTTCTTTTTTCAAAATTATGAACTTCTATAGAAAATTCCATATTTATAATTACTTGCAATAATCTTATCTTAGCGGATCTCTCTTAATATTTCCTCTTTTTTCTTCTAATTTTAGAATTAAATTACTCAACTCTCATTGATTCGGTACATAATAAAGAAGACCCAAGTTTGAGTCTCTTTACCATCACTTATCCAATCTATTTTTGAATAACTCCATAACCGGATGCACTTTATTCTTAAAGTACCCAGGTTCATATTGAAACTGGGCTAGCCCACACCGGAGGAATTTGGTAAATTTTCTTCATTGGACCTTTAATAGGCCCATGTAGTCTAAATCCATTCAAAACATTTCTAATTTCGTTTTAAATAAAATTAATATTTTATTTAGATTTAAAATAATATTTTATTTTGTATTATTTGTATGTGTATCGTATACACCTATGTGTGTATGTGCATGTGCAACATGATAATGTGTACATGGTTTAACATGCCTATGTATAGATGTTGAGATTTACATTATAACAGACATGTTACGTCCTTTGTATATAAATGTATTGTCTAAATATACATATATGAACATTAAATTATTGTATAAATAAATGTATATTGTTACAACAGATAAGTTATTGAATATTTAAAACAAGCATGTAGAAATACAAGGTGTTGAAGGGAAAACAGTGAAGCACTCGGCAAGGAATGTCGTCTTTCAAATATTTTAAGAAGATGTCGAACTTCAACAACTCTAGGGGGTTGTTGAAATTATGAAGGCTAGGAGATGTCGTATCGTAGGATAGCTTCTAGGGATGTCTCACTTCAAGCATTACTAAGAGATGTCAAAGTCCTTAACAACCTTAGGGGTTGTTGAATGCATGGAAAGGAGGAGATATCGTGCCATCCCTAAGTGATATCAAGTGGCAACAGATGCCGAAAAGCTACGATGTAGAGCATATCAAACCTAAAGACAATCAAAGAGAGATTTTGTATTGATAAAGATGTCGAACATCTAGATATCAGGCCTTTACAATTATAACCATTGTAAAGCATACACAAGAGGCAAGGGATATAGAAGGCCTATACTTGTCAATGATATCGTAAATCAACAATATAGAGGAAGATGTCGTATGTCATCAATACCGTATCTCATCAATGTAAGGCAGCTGTCAAATACCAACAAGTTGAAAGATTCCGAGCTTCAAGAAATAATATGTTAAAGGTTGCCATATATTAACAATAAACAAGGGGTTGTCGCACATCACTGGATCATCAAAAATGTCGAATACCTATGTTACCAACGATGATGTGTGTCAAGAGTACCCAGAAGGGTGTCAAATGACATGAATGTGAAGAAAGGTATCGAAACTCATCAATACAAGGAAGGATATTGTACATCAACAATAGAGGAGGATGTCGAATATTAACAATGTCGTACGCCGTCAACTCAATAAGCAATATCGAGTCATAACAATGTATATAAGGTATCATAAATCAGCAATACGACAAGGGTATCATATATCATCAATGTGAAGGAAGATGTCGTATTTCATCAGTATGAAAGAGGTTGCCGTGTATATGGAGGAATGTTGAATGTCTACTTTGAAGCTTAGTGCCAAATGCCAACAACGTTATACGGATGCCATAAATCACTAATATTCAACGGGATTTCGTAAACCATCAATTCTCAATAGGGTGCCGAAAGCCATCAGACATGTGATGATATCGAAGGTCAAGGATGCCAAGAGCCACGTGGCAACCATGTCGCTTGTTACAATCCCTATAAATAAGGACCCCATGGCCACTTAGGGAGGGATGAATCATATTCCTTTCTCTCTGTCTTAAAATCAAAGTGTTGTAATCGTAAATTGAAGTGGGGCAAAATCAAGAATTAATTTGTAACTCTTGAAACTTATGAACAAGGACTTGGACCGATGGATTTTCATAGCCTATCGCCTTCATCGTGCAAATTTGATTATTATTTAATATGGACGTGCATATGACTAATTTTTGGACTTGACTTTTGGGCCTTAGCTTTAAACAAGGCCACTTAAGCCTTTGACCGAATTAACGTTTATTTTGCATAATAACCATGTTGCCTAGCTTCACATGAACAATGGATCATGGCTTACACATTGCCTATTTTGCCCATTAACTAATGGTTAATGAACTATTACATCTTTATGCAACTTTCCAATCTTACCCCTGGACATATGATGTGCACTCTTCAGCAATTTCATAATTCATTCAAGAGTCCATTAGAAACATGGACCCATTTAAAATAACATCAACTTGTGCTAAATCTTGGATGATAAGTCCATCTTTGGTTTAATAACACCTTGACAAACGTACCAAATGACTCCACTTTAAATAATATCAAGGGTGTTAAACTAATTTATTGGTTCAACATGGCATAACATGGCATCATGGATGTTAAACCAATTTTTGGATTAACATTTTGGTTCAACATGGCATCATGGATGTTAAACCAATTTTTGGGTTAACATTTTAGCGCTAGATAGAGGGATCGAACCTTCGAGTCATTATAATTATATCTTGAAATTAATTACTTGATGTTTCATTTCAGGAAAATGGTGAGAGCTAAAAGAATTAATGTTCCAAATGAGGAGATAGTACAACAAACGACATTGGAAGACAATGTCACTCCATGCTTTAATCCAGAAAATATAGAACATGGTCAACCTTCAAAACCAGCGAAACCAACAAATAGTGAAGCCAAAATCAAAAACTTAACGCAACAAATGGCAGCAATGCAAGAACTACTAGAGAATGTACTTTCACAGAAATCTTCCGAAACAACAAGGATCACTGAAGGAGAAGAGGTCGAATCTCCAAGGAGAAATTTAGATACTTCCATGCTCAAAAGCAAAGATAAAGGCAAAATCGTTATGACCACACATAAAAGTGGAATCCAAAAGGTTGGAGCTGCAGTATTTTCTCCAAAACATCTAGCAGATAACAAGGTTAAAGCAGATCGCTCGGAAGAATTAGTAGAAAGGTCTAACGAACAATCGAGAAGCTCGATCTCATGTAAGGAGTACATGCCTTATAGAGCTGATTGCCACGATGATGAAGCCTACTTGAGAGATATAGCTGATAAAATGGCAAAGGACATGCTTGATATTAAAGGAAAGAGGACTCTTGATCTTAGAGTCAACAACAATTTTTGTGAAGCTCCCTTCATAGAAAGAATAATGTCTATCAAAATTCCATCACACATCAAGATTCCATCACTAAGGTATAACAAGACCATAGATCCCAATGATCATCTTTTAGCCTTTGAGAGCCAAATGGACCTTCACAATGTTTCTACAGCTGTACGCTGTAGGCTTTTTCGACCACTTTTCAAGGAGCAGCTGCTAAGTGGTATAGACATTACAGGGAGAAAACCATTTATTCTTGAAAGTAGTTGTCTTATGAATTCTTAGCACAGTTCTGTGTGTGCAAGGACCCTACTATCGATTTTAGTGTGCTGTCCAATATTAACCAGAGACCGAAAGAGCTGCTTGGTGAATACTTAAAAAGATTCAACACAGAGGCACCAAAAGCCGAGAACATGAATGATAAAAAGAAGTTAATGGCACTGCGTTCATGATTGATTTGCAAACCTCCTTATGGAAAGAACTTTATATTCATGGGTGTAGAGACCTTCAAGGTTTTCACTTCCAAGCTGACAAATTCATCTGTATGAATGAGATGTATCATACTAAGAAAAAGTCTCAGACAAAGAAGGAAGCAAGAAGATCTGGCCTTGATCACCCCAATAAGAAGCTAAGATGATAGGAGTTTAAGAGAGGAAGGTGGGAGGAGATCCCAAAATCTAACCACGTGACCTTAAACAAACCAATCTCCTATGTTTTTGCTATAGCTAAAGATGGAGGCAACTTCCCAACTTCTTGCAAGGCAACGAATAACCCCGAGCCAAGAAGAGGAGGAGATTATTGCACCTACCACAAGGCGAGCAGACATAAAACCGACGTCGTGTTTTAGCTGGAATCATTCAAAATATGATCCAATCAGGGATCCTGAAGCAGTTTGTCAAAGAGAATTAGAACCTACCCATCTTGAAGAAAGTAATTAGAGGTCGCCAAACAATGCCACGAATTTTATGGAAAATGATTCTCAGCAAGATTTCATTCCACTAATTAATCGAATAGACATTTTCCATGGAAGTCCACATTTAGCCGGAAGTAGCAAGGGGGCTAGAAGCAGGTACATAAGGGAGACCAGAGATGGGGTCTTTTCTATCCAGGAGGAGCCACCGCTCAAAAATAGCAAATATCAGCTTCAGATGCACAATCTAATGATAACTCCATAGGAGTTAAGAAGGGTTCGACATCCACACAATGACCCGCTAATGATAACTACACAGATCAGACTTTCCATAGTAACCAAAATTCTAGTTGATACCGGGAGCACGGTGAATGTTATCTTCAAGCATGACTTCGATCAGATGGGAATTCCAAAAGAAAAGTTAGAGCCAAGCTTCGAGCCCATCTTCAAGTTGAATAACAAAGGATCTACTTTAGTGTGGCAACTTAAGCTTCTAGTCCAGATGGGGGTTCCACCCTATACAAAAACTTTCGAATCTTGTTTTTCATAGTGGATTAGCCTTCCTACTACAATGCCTTTTTTGGGAGACTGGACCTAGACGAAGTGGACGCTTTTATGCCACCAAAGTATCCGATGGTGAAATTTCTAACTAAGAGTGGACGGGGGACGTTAAGAGGAGAGCAATTCAGCTCTTGAGAATTGTATTTTGCTACACTTGATCGATGCAAAAAAGGGAGTACTTGTTACGATTCAAAGAAAGGCGAGTCAATCAAAACCAAAATAAAAAAGCCCTTGGATTATTGTCCTCTAAGCCATCCATCCAAGGAAAATGAAGAGACAAGAGCAATTGGGAAAGCCAAGAATGCGTTAAAAAGATTTAACTTTTCCAAGAGGAAAAGAAAGGAAAGAGGCAAACCTGATAGATGAGAAAATAAATAGCGAAGAAATTGTCACCGAACAAGATTGTAGAAATGAGCAGGAAAGGATAAAGGCAACCAAAAATCTAGAAGAAGTAAGCCTGGATTCGCTTGATCTAAAAAAAAGTAAAGATCATAAAGGATTTAAACGACAAGCTCAGAGAGGAACTTATTCAGTCTAGCAAAGATGTATTTGCCTAGTCCTATTCAAACATGGTCAAAATAGATCCAAGAATTATGAGCAATGCCCTGAACATAGATCATTTTTTGAGAGAAATGTGCGATCCTCAAAAGTAGAGGAGAGCACACATATATATATATATATATATATATATATATATATCACTGAAAACAAGGTGCTGCCAACATGCATGGCAGGTAACTAATCATAATACAAAAACAATAAAGAAGGACTTAGGTACATCTAGAATGAGCTCCGGCAATACCACCGCCCATTACACCTCAATATCGAGCTCCGGCAAGGCCACCGCCATGTAATGAGGTGTTAGAAGTACCTAAAAAAGCCATGAAGCAACCCAGTGCAGATAAGATCGATAGATAGCTCCAGCTGAGAAAGAACACCTCACTGCAAACTCCGAAAATCCAGAATGAACGCTTCACTGCCAATGCGGATGATCCAGAATGAAGCAAGCCACACCGCAGATGTGGAAGAACTGGAAATAACACCTCACTGCAAATGCGGATGATCCAGAATGAAGAAAGCCACACCGCAGACGTAAAAGAACTAGAAAGAACTCCTCACTGCAAATGCAGATGATCTAGAATGAAGAACGCCACACTATAGACACAGAAGAACTGGAAAGAAATGCTCACTGCAAACGCGGAAGGTTCAGAATGAACGTCTCACTGCAATCCTGTCAACAACAATCCTAAAAACCTGCAAATAGTAATCTAGCACCATTTCTAGCCTAAACCAGTATCTGTAAAAGGAACTAAAGAAAATTATCAGAATAATACACATATATGTATATAAATGAAGTTTATATACATATATATGTATTAGTGAAGTAAAAGTAATAAAAATAAAGCTAAAATTATAAGACGGAAACACAACTAAAATAAAAAAACAGACTAAAAAGAATCCAAGCCCATTATGCAACATTTTAACCAACTCTAAAGATGTAAAAAAGAGATATCGAAATCAAAAGATAAAAATTAACAAACTATGAAATTAAAATCTCTTAAAAATTATCTCCATGCTCCTTTGATCAAAAGAACATTATGATAATTAGTAAAATCATTATTCAAATTTGAGAAAATGTTAATGCTATAATTATTAATGTTAAAAATATTGTTTTTATGCTTAAATAGCTTAATGCTATTACTAACCTTATTAAGATATTCTTTGAAATGATTATTTTTAGCTAATCTGTATTTAGGATTTGAGATCCAATTAAAACAAAACGATGATATTATAAAAATCAATTTATTAATATGACTATCATTATTATTAAAAAGTCTCTGCTTTCTCTCAAATCAAATATACCAACAAATTATAATGATTAAAGTATCAAGTAAAAATCTATTTTCCTTTTTAAACTTAAATCTTAAATTATTCCAATAATAATCACAATCAGTAACTTTAGTTGTAAGGCTAAAGTTAAAGATTTTGAGAGTATTATTAAGAATGTTGTAAGTATCTATGCAATCATAGTATACATGTTTAATATCTTCAAAATACAAATTACAAAAAGAACATTTATTATCAATTTTCATATTCTTTCTTTTTAAAAATTCAATAGTATTTAATTTCCTATGCATGATTAACCACATATGAATTTTAGATTTAGGAGGAGCGTTTGTTTTCCAAATAAGTTTAAAAGAGTTATTAGTTACGCCCAAGAAATTAAGAAATTTATAAAAAGAATTTGAAGTGAATTTCTTACTATTATCCCATTCCCAGTTAATAGTATCATTTTCATTATCAATATTATATAAGTTTAATCTAGCAAATAATAAAGCAAATTATCTAAGAGTTGTACCTTCTAAGATTCCATTAAAACTAAAATTCCAAGGGGGATCATTATCCGGAGAAAAAACATCTACAATTAAAGCATTTTTAAAGTTACAAATTTCGTAAAGCTCTTTAAATTCTACCCTAAGAGGAATGACAGATATCCAATGATCATGCCGAAAATACGTATTATTACCTGAATGAACAATCGTATTAGTACCAAGGTTAAAAATCTCATGACATTTTAAAGTTGATTTCCAAAAATTAGACAATTTATTGGTAACATTAGGTGTAATTTGGTATAAATTATTACTACCATTATAATAGTGTTTAGAAATGATTTCTTTCCAAATAGAGTTATTGTTAACATCCTTAAATTTCCATAACCACTTCCCCAACAAAGACAAATTCATATTACGCAAATTAATGACTCCCAAACCACCTTCTTTTTTTGATTTAGAAATTGTTTCCCAATTAACTAAACATTTAAGACTACTATTAGAATTATCTCCACTCCATAAGAATTCCCTTCTAATTTTATCAATTTTGTTAATCACCCAATTAGGGAAAAGATGCCTTGAACATAGATCTAAATATCGCTCCTATTCGAGAAAAGAAAAGGCAGTTTGATAAAGTTTAAGCTAACGCATTGAAAGAGGAGGTCAAAAGACTACTCGAAAATGGATTTATTAGATAATTTTTCTACGCAAAATGGTTGGCCAATCCCGTATTAGTCAAAAAGCCCAACGAAAAATGGAAAACATGTGCAACTATACTGATTTGAATAAACATGCCCCAAGGATTATTATCCTTTACCTCGAATAGACCAATTAGTTGACACAACAAGTGGACATAAACTGCCGTCTTTTATGAATACATACTCATGCTATAATCAAATCCCCATGTTTAGGCCGGATGAAGAACACACAAGTTTTATAACAGATTGGGGAGTATACTACTACAAGGTTATTCCTTTCGAGTTGAAGAATGCAGGGGCTACATATCAAAGATTGGTAAATAGAATGTTTAAAGAACAAATTGGCCGAAACATGAAAGTATATGTGGATATATACAGGTCAAATCTCAAGAGGAAGTCAATCACTTGAAAGATCTTGAGGAAATGTTTGAAGTACCAAGAAGGTACAAGATGAAATTGAATCCACAAAAATGTTCCATTGGGATACAATCTAGGGATTTCTGGGATATATTGTCAATGCTAGAGGAATTGAGGCCAACCCTAATCAAATCAAGGCGATTAGGGACATGGCGGAACAAAAAACAAGCAAAGATGTGATGAGCTTAAACGAAAGAGTGGCAAATTTAAATAGATTTATTTTTAAATCCATTGATAAGTGCATACCTTTCTTTGATGTAATTAAGAAAAATAAGAACTTCGAACGGGGAGAGGATTGTCAAAAGGCCTTCAAGGAATTGAAAGATCATTTTAAGGAACCCCCGATCCTATCTAGCCCAACAGAGGGAGAGGATTTATATCTTTACATGGCGGTCTCCGAACATGCGGTAAGTCTGGTTTTAATAAGGAAAGAGAATGGAACTCAACTTCCGGTATACTATATTAGTAAAAGGCTCAAAGATGTAAAAATTAAATACTCGGTCATAGAAAAGTTGGCATAATGTTTAATGCTCACTGCTCGAAAGCCGAGGGCCTATTTCCAAGCACATCCAATTAAAGAACTAATGCAGAAATTAGATACCACTTTAAGTAGGTTCATCTCAAAAGCTATTAATAAATGCATACAATTCTTTGATGCTTTCAAGAAGGAAAGACCGGTGAAGTTTTGTTGGATGAACGAATTTGAAGCTACCTTTCAAAATCTATTGGAACATCTATGGAAACTATTAATCCTATTAAAGCCCATGGAAGGAGAAGATATATATATATATATTGGTGTTAAGTCACGCATTGAGTGCTTGGTATGCGACGAAAGAAAGATCCAAAAGCTGGTGTATTACATCAGTAAATGGTCCATAGGCACGAAAAAGCATTATCCAAAATTGGTTAACCTAGCCTACTGTTTACTAATAGCCTCAAGAAAGTTAAGACCATACTTTTAGACTCATCTAATAAGAGTGTTGACAAATCAACCTCTTAGGCAAGTATTGCATTAACCCAGGACATCTGGATGATTATTGAAATGGAACATTGAGATAGCCAGCACGAAATCACTTATCATCCCAAAAAGGTGATTCATGGACCTGTATTGGTTGACTTCATTGTTGAATTGACTATTCGGGGTGATGAAATGGAAGAAAAGATGGTCGATCATTCTGAGTGGAAGTTGTATATGGATGAGCATCCAATGAGCATGTTTCCGGAGCTTGAGAAGTCTTAGTAACTCTAGAAGGATGAAGGATCTGCTATGCATTGAAACTTGAGTCCCATGCTACGAATAACAAAGTAAAGTATGAAGTATTGATTGCGGGACTCAGGATAGCAAATGAGTCGGGAATGTGGACACTGCACATATTTAGCGACTTGTAATTTGCGGTTTTCCAAGTTAAGAAGCAATTTCAAGCTAAGAGAGCATGACTTTCCCCTTACATGTCGAAGGTGTTGGAACTATTGGACCATATTGAGCACTACACAACAACCACATCTCCAGAGAGGATAATACAAATGCAGATTCATTAGCCAAACTGGTTAACTCTGGAGATGCATAGTTGTTAAGTATCATTCTAATAGTGGTGTTGAAGACTCCAAGCATTGTTGAAATGGACATCGACTATATCTTAGAGGCCAAGGAGGAGTCATGGATGACTTCATTCAATGAGTATTTGACAAAGGAAATTTTTCATAGAGTAGGAATGAGAAGCAGAAACTCATGTGTAAAATGCCATGTTACATTACACAAGAAAAAATATTATTTCAGTAAGGATTCTTAGTACCCTTGTTAAGGTTCAACGACAGGGATGAAGTGAAGTATATTCTTAAGGAAGTAAATCCTTAAGGACATTCATGAAGGAAGCTATGGCGATCACATTGGGGGGGTGGATTCTGGCAAAAATATACTTCATTGTGGATATTTCAGCCAACTATTAATTGAGATGCATCTAATTACTCGAAGAAATGTGACATTTTCTAAATATTTACAAAGATACCTAGATCCCCATCCAACATGCTTGCACAAATGGTTATCCTATGACCATTTGCAGTGTGGGGATTGATATAATTGGAGTGTTACTAATGGACCAAGGAGGAGTAAAGTATGCAATTATAGTAATGGAATACTTCACAAAATGGATTGAGGTTGAGCCCCTCGCCACAATCACTTTTGTGGGAGTGACTAATTTATTCGTCAAAAACATTTCATGTAGGTTCAGAGTGCTATTAAAAACCATCATGGATAATGGAACTCAATTTGAAAGTGTGGATATCTACAAATTTTAAGTATGATATCTAATTGAGAAGAGCTTCTTGGTGGTAGCAAATCCACATGCAAATGGGTAGGTGGAAGTGGCGAACAAAATCATCAAATCCATTATCAAGAACAATTTGAAATGAGCAAAGGGAAATTGGGTTGATGAGTTAATGGGCTTTTCGGACGACCCTAAAGTATACAACTGGACATATGCAATTCACATTAGCATATGAAACTGAATCAATGATACCCATTAAAGTAAAAGTCCTTCTCATTAGCGCATGCATTATGAACCCAAGATGAACAAGGTGTTATTGTTAGCCTACCTTGACTTAGTGGAGGAGAAGTAAGATGAGGCAAATCTAAGGTTATCTGCCCACCGGAAAATAGTAGCACGGCAATTCAATGCCAAGATTCGAATCGAGATCAATGACCTTGTTTTGAAATCGGTCTATCCAAGTATGTGGGTACTTGGCTGAATTGGAAAGGAAGCTATGTGATAAAATAAAAGCTTGGAGATAACAGTTGATGGAAACCTAGTTCATTGGGCATGGAATAGTGAGCATTTGCGCCACTGTTTTACTTAGTTTCTTTCATTTTTCAGCATTTATTTTCTTCCTAACATTCTTTAAATTGGAATGGATCTAATAAAGCGGGATTCATTATTGATTTATAGGATAAAGTTAGCTTAAACCAATGGAATAGTGTTCATTAAGTTTGACATTGTGCTACCAGACCAGTGACACAAACATACATCTTACGTTTTGAAAACTAGATGTCTAGGTGCCATGAGATAGGTACGGACAAACTCCATTGAACCACGATCGACTCTTTGGAGTATAATCAAACTGGGGTAGATCAGATGATTTGCCCTTAAACATCTAATCTTCGATGAACATCTAAAGATAGGCAATGTCTAGGATCGATGCCCGGAGATAGGCATCATGGACACTAATACTCAAAGATAAGTGTCCATGTGTAATTGAATCAATGTAGGTACAAGCAATAAAAATTACATTGGTGCTTATATGGACACGAGTGGAAAGTCATGTAAATATAGTCAAAGACATTATGGTTTTATTTATGGCTGAAATGGACATGTTTAACTAGCAGTAAATGAAACTAAGTAGAAGGAAAGATTGTCTCACGGTGGAAGCATATTTCTATGTATGGAGTCATAGTAATAAATTCAGTATACAAACAGAAATCATAGACACATATGGTGTATGTATAATTAATTCATTACAGGTATTTATACACACATACACATTTGTATGAATAGTGCACAAGTGTTGAAAAGTAAAAAGTGCGGTAAAAGTAAATGAGACAAGATTTTACAAAAAGAGTCTTCCTATTACTGCACTTTTTATATTCAACAGTTTAGGAGTTAGACACGTAAAACTCAATGGGTTATGTATAGAAAAATGGAAAAATAAAAAAGGCTAAAAGGAACTAAGCAAATGGTTAGAAGCTTCACTTCTTAGGTTGCATACACTTGATCATCAGCTTTATCTTGCGCTTTTTGGTTGGAGTACTACCCTTAGGAGGGCTCATCTTTTCCTCGATAATTGATGAATCAATAGTTGAAATGATGTGCTTTATCTTTGAGGATTGAGATACCTTGGTGGCGGCAAGATCGGGCAATTGTAAGGATGAAGTTGGCTGCTTAAAAGTAGGAACCTCCGAGGAAGAAGGTGGGATGACTCCTTTCTCAAGCTTGACCAGGACAAGGCCGTTCTTTTGCTCCTAAGGTAGCCGTGGAAAATTTTAGGCTAGAAGTGTTAATCATAGTGGTCTCCTCCTCCTCACCAAGAAAAGCACTAGCCTTGTCACTTTCTTTGAATGCATGAATTTTCTCAACATGGGGATCGGAACCATACGTGGCCAAGGATGTAGCAACTATGAAAGTAGAAGTCATGACCATAGAAATGGTGGTGATTGCTTAATTGCTTTGACTAAAGGACCTTAACATAAATAACAATTGGGAGCAGAGTAATTGTGGGTTGACCTGAAATAAGTAAGACATGATGATAGAAGTCAGAAATGGCTTCAGGAATCATCCGTAGCTTTTCAAAGATTGGAGTGTTTAGAGACATACCTTCGGTCAAGCATTTGAATGGATAGAGCGAATAGAGCTAATTATGATCTGCCCCTCTTTGGTAATAAGAGATAATGTAGGAGTGGCAGGGACAGAAAAGAGACCGATGGTTGCTTTAGATTGTACTCTTCAACGTAGGTGGAAACAGAAGTGAAGGATGTTGACATAGGAGCAACAACCACCTTAGAAATGGTAACCGTGGTAGATGGAATCTCCACCAAGAGCTCCTGTGCGGTCAAAAAGGAGAAATTTCAAATGACTCCTTATTAGAGAGTTCAACAGGAGCCTCGGCCGGTTCTTTTCGAGCTTATTCAGCAAGGCATTGTACTTTGTCGTCCTTAAGAGAAATCAAATCTTCTTCATCGAAGAGACCAGTTGAAACTTCGGCTTCATCGAATTGAGCTCCTTTAGACTAAGGCCTCTCTCTTTCATAAACTATGATCTGATCATAGATGTCAGCCACGGCTTGCAAACAAGAATCACCAAGACATTTCAGACCCTTAGACTTAAAGAAGTTTAGATAAAAGAGGAATATGGTCTGGTTGACCTGGTCTGCTTCATCCTCTTTTAATTGCAGCTTGGGCCAATTTCTTTTGCAAATCAGTTATGGTGGTCTACAACTTTTCGATCTCGTTGGAGGTATGGTACCTTTCATGCTCAACTTGATGTTTGTCTATCTTTATTTTTAGCTGGGTGATCTCCGCATTCGCAATGGCGAGGTGGATGTTTGTATTGTCGATGTTGAACCGTAGTTCTTTGATTTGCTTAGCCACATTTCCTTTTTTGATATATGCTTGCTCGAGCCGTTCATTTTGCATCTTAGATTTGGTCTTAAGTGCTTGGATTTCTCTCTTCGTCTTTTTCCTATATTTCTCAAGGGTCTCCTCCTTGGCCTTGAGCTCTTTATCGAATTCATCAATTTCCTTATTCAGTAAAATAATTTATTTATCATTGGCAGCATTCATTTGGACTCTTGGAGGAGGAGGAGGCGATTCTTTTTTTAGCAAAGCTTGCCGGTTTTAAAGTGTACCGTCCACTTTATATTAATAAATATTTAAGAACAGGTGAGAGGCAAAGACACTCCATCAGCTACAAAAACTCACACATACACTTTACAACCCACACAAGGGAGGAGGAGGCGATTCTTAGTATTAATGTCACATAAGTTATTTACCACCTTCCTCAAAGAGTTGAATCGGTCCACCAAAGTATCGTAAAAAGTGCGGATCTTATGGATATCAACCTCAGCAACGTCAGTGAGATTGTAGTCAAAGTAAACCCCGGTGTGGTCTATGCCCGGGCACTTGGGTTAGAGAGCTTATAGAGCTGATAAAGAGGAGTGGAAGGCTACAGATGTCTCTTTTCATAGTCATTGTTGAAGATCGATGGAGGATTTGGTCGATAAGACACGATATGTTTTTTGATGCTGGTACATAGGGCCTAATGCATAAATAAGAATTGACTTGGTTCTAGAAATTGGGATAAGTGAAGTGGATGTAGCTAGAGTAGATCTCGTAGCTAAAGCATGAGTGGAAGTAGGAGGAGGTGAAGGACTTCGCCTCGAAGGAGATATTCTCCAAAAAGTGTGGGAGCTTTTAAAATGGTGAGTGGGAGATGGGTGTTTGGATTGATAAGAATCGGAACCTTCGGAGGGAGCGTGCACACTTCTGGTGATCCTTTTCTCGGTCTCGACGTTCGACCTAATATGGACGCACTCTCTCTTCCTTCATCTTCTTTTTTCCCTCTCCCAACAACCTCTTTAGAAAAGCAACACCAAAGGTGTTTTCTAGATTTCATGATGGGATATGATGGGTCGAATTCTGATTGAGGTCTGCATAATAGTTATATTTTCCCATTGTACCTGAAATGGTAAAGAGAATAGGAATAACTATTGGATATTGGAAGTAGAAAACATGTGAATTGCACGTGGGAGTGGTCCTAATCCATGTGGATGTTGGGCTATCCTATCTATGTTACAGACTATGCTCTGTTTATGGATATGGGGAGTGACTACGTCCTCCTTAAGTGTGGGAGCAGTATCATCCCATTAATGCAGCATCGTTTTGACGTCGGGATGGTCAAAATTGAGGCCTTGGAGGTCGATGGGTCACTGATAAGTTAGTGACCCGAAAATTTCACCAGTAGTAGGGACTGTGATTAACTTCACGGTTTAACCGAACGCCGAACCTATGGTAGGTTCACAAAGCCCCCTCAAGCATATAAACTAGGGAGCAAGAGTAGACATGCCTTCTTTTCTCGCATTCTCATCGGTGGACTCTTCACCAAAATATTCCTATTCTTCACTTTCATTCTCATCCTGATCTTGATCCTCCTCCTCTTCTTTTTCATATTTGGCCTCTTTCTGGGCTTCATTGGATATGATCTCAACGAATTCTTTCTCTTTTTCATCTATAACTCTATGGTTGTTCAGAGCTAGAAGAGCAACTCATCTTGAGGAGTAGCTTATGAAGTGCAAGTGTGGTAGGTTCGAAGTGCACTCTATGACCATTGTGGAGGAAGCGGAAGTGTTGTAGGCGAAGGTTGGTTATAAGGAGGTCACTCCACACTCATCCTCGAGGATGGCTCAGAGTTGTGCGACCATTCACCTCAAGCTATCATTGTCTATTCTTATAGGGATAGCTACAATAAAAAGAAGGTAGATTGGCAATTTGGATTAAGCGAATATAAATGAAGCAACAACTGGACCGTGAGATATAGGACTTAAATCCCGAGAGCCCTTTCCGGGAAAAGCCGATCAGATAGTAAATGAAGAAATATTCATCTTTGGAATAATTTTGCTTATTATAGTGCTTATTATAAAGGATAATGATGATTATACAATCCCTAGAAGCTTCAAAGAATGTGATTGATGGATTAGAGGAGCATCGCTTGAAATTATACTGATATCGTATGTTGAAGAAGGATGGATCCCTACATAAGTGTTGGATGAAGATCATGTGTAGACTAAGAAGAACCGCATAGTCATTAAGATGCAGTTGAGAAGGGGAGAGCCTCATTGACTAAATAATGCATCGATGGAATGGATAGAAAGAAGGCACTACTTTGAATAGAAAAATATAACAGCTACAAGCCATGAACCATTTGGAGGGTCACGAGCATGTTAGTATGGTAATGGGAATTGGACTTCGTCCATAAGAATCTCATGCCTTACGCAAATTCTTTAAAGCTCTGTAGCAAATAAGTGAGATATAGTAGAGTCTAAGGGGTTATATAGGACCACAAATCCTTCCAAGTTAGCATCTAGAGGGATTTCGCTATGTGGCTCCTAAAAGATCATAAATAGAGCTACGTAGGTTGGAAGCCCATGTAGGCAGTGAGGTCTGCGGGAATCGATGATTACTAAAGTGGAAGTTAGTGTCATGTTAGAAGCCAAAGTTGGCCTTATTGATGTGGAAGTTGCCGCTACAATGGTAGAGATACACAAGGAGTATCTACTAAGCTCTATAACAGACTGAAATCTTGGGTGAAGAGCATGTTCGGGTAATCATTATTTCAATTTCTATATGCCCAAGTGAATTATTATTTAGTCATTATGTGTAGTCGATGTATAGTGTCCAATGATTATCGACTTGCGTTGATCCGTCCGATTTTGTACGTTGATTGGGGGCAGTTTTTGTGTCCTATCCACTATGTGTATCTTGTGTCCTTGGCATAGTGTATGAAATCACTCTATGTAGAAAACTTGCTCGTACTGGCAAATGAGCTTTGACACATGATGGAACCGTGTGTCGAATATTACCCGATAAGCTAGGAATTATATTGAAGGACCCAGATGGATCTCAACACGGATGAAACTCGAATTATCAACCGGGAAATACCGAAGAGATAATGCAATCTTCATGGAGTAAAGATTCTTACAAAGTGGATCGAATGTTGATTGGATTCATATCACAGGACATGTCAATGCTTGAATCGATTGAAGGATGGAAAAAATTCATGAAGTCATGTCCAAAATCAACTTGATCTGGTCCATTGAAAAGTGCATGCACTCCGCCTATGGCCATCAACAAGTTTGTCCTTTATCAATTCCTCTACTCTTGCAATGAACATTACCTTGTCACCCGAGACATTCAAGATTCATGGGAATGAATGACCAGTCAAGATAATGGCCAAGGAAGGAGTCAATTGCAATGCAGAGGCGAAAACATGGCAAAGGCAGTGATGACTTGATTAGGTGGATCACAGTATCACGAAGTCTAAGGCAGTGATGGATATGCTGATCGAAAGAGGACCCACCTTTGATCAATCCTTGAAATGATGCTGAGATGTGAAGTTGATTAACGAAGCTTGAAGTCAAAATCAGAGAAGGGTATAATATCTAGATTTTTAGAAGATAGAAAGTATTAAGGGCAAAAGAAAACAATGGAGAATTTTTTTTTATACTTTAGTGTGTTTGTGTGTGTGTGGATTAGTCAGCATGGATTGGTACCAATCTAACAAATATTAAGAAAATGAAAATTTGGCGAAAAGATGAAGATATCTGCTTGAATGAACTCGAAGGATTTTAAGAAAATTCTTAGAGATAAATAGAATGATGGAGTTTCTTGATTTGGAAATACATTATTTATATCTGCCTAGAAGATATGACTCGATTGATATTGTAATGAAGTGCCAATATTCTCAATGAAGATGCAATGTTCTACAGAAATAGGTCGAGTGATAGGTACATCTATGCAGATTTGGGTTTGGTTGCTTGTCTCTATTCAAAGTACTTTGTATCCATAGAAGCATACTTTAGGGGGTAGTGTAACCCGACATTTTACTCAAGCGACATTTTGATGGATTTGGACTAAGAAATGATGAAGGAATAGGTTCTGGATTTGAAGACGATCACTACAAGAAGCTAGATCGGAATTAGGGAAAATTTAGCTAAGTCCATGGATCGGTACTCCAAAAAAATTCAATTTTGCCCCTAAGCTCTTACATGATGGATATTTAAGCACAAATGAAGAAAAAGACAGGTTATAGGCATTGAGGATCGATACTGGTCCATAAAAAAATTTCTTTTACCCCTTAAGTACCAAAGCATGAAGACTAAGGCATTTTTGAGGAAAAATACAAGTTCTGGACCAGGATTAAGGATCGGTACCGATCCATAATACCTCAAAATTTGGTGTAGAATTGATTAAATCTTCCTCTATTATCTTGGATTTCCCCGATTAACGATTTCAAGCTAGATCTAAAGAGTATTTCGCCTTGGAACAGCCCAATAAAAATAGTCATCTTCTTCAATGAAAAAGGTATTTTGGCATTTTCTATTAACTTTTGGATAATAAGATATATTATCAACTTTTTAAGTGGGAGGCCACTAATTTGGTATCTATAACTAGTGTTTTTATAATTTCTTTATAATGGTTGTTCTAGCAAAAAATAATTAATTAAAACAACAAAGTTGATTTAGGTCAGCAATTTTACGAACTAATATAAAATTCATGTGTTCCCTTCTTACTTTATCTTCTAATTTTTTACATTTTTCATTTTATTTCGACCTTTTCAATTGCTTGCAAATGTTAGTCCAAAAATAAAGCTAATTGTTTTTTTGCCTATATCTTATTGATATGCCCACTTATGTAATATCACCTAATATTGATGACATTGGGGAATTAGAAATGATGACCATTTGAAGTTATTCAAATAGTGGAATGGTCGGTGATAACTTCCCAATGAGTATAACTGCATCCAAGACGATAGGGATATCTAAATATTTTTGGATTTTAAAATGGACCATGCAAAATGACTCAACATCTAGAAACCTAAGGTGAGTTTTGTAGGACTTTCTCTGTGTAGTGCCATGCACTATAGTAGATTAGTCCTCTCGGTTATCAAGGTCAATGGTCCAAATGCATAGGGCTATGCCAACTATAAAGCTAAAAATTTGTGATATGCATTTGATAGATCGAGTGAGGATGCTCGCTATATTTTCCTTTTATCACGGGAATTTCTTGGTATCCTTACGGGAACATAAACATGATTTCCTTATTGGTTTGGGTTTGAATTAGCCTTAAAAAAAATTTATTTGGCATGTAAAAGCTAATAGGTTATAGTTGGCCTATAAAAATTATATCAATATATTTTACACTAAATACAATGTGAGGTAAAATACTATAACATGATCACATTGTTGATGGAAAGTTTATTTAAATAGAAGCTGAAAATAGGTAGACTTAGGAAGTGCGTGACACTCGAACCTTAATGAATAAAAACATATTCATATTTTAATCCATTTGTTGAAACATTATGTTTTATGTTCTTCTAACCTTTGCGGTTGTAGGAGAATGAAATAAGCGAAATGCGTTAAACTTATCTCATCCTACGCTTTAGATGTTTGATTTGACATCATTTTTTGGTAAGATACTAATGAGGGGAAAACTCATTTTACAATGGCCTGGTCTCACTATTTATCCGTATTGTTTTGGGTGAATAATATTATCACATCAAAAAATTTGTCAGACTCAAAATTTTTGTTCTCCCTTTAAAATCTTAGGTACTCATTTGAGAAGCCTAATGGTAAGGGTTTCATATGTTTCTTCAGCTGAAAAAGCTTATCGACAACGTGTAGGAGGCAAGTTGATTGTACTATATTTTTTAATTTTAATGTGCAACGTATGTTCTTAATTACGTAATTTTGAGGTTTATAACCATTAGTAGTTGTGAATATAATCATCATGAGGCATCGTCATATGTCAATGTTGAAATTTTTGTATGTATTATTATATTTTTTCCAAATGATGGATCAATGGGTTATGTAATTAATTAAAAGAATGAACGAATGAATGGAAATGTCTTGTGAGAAATGTTATTTTCTATGCTTTTGGTGTTAAAGATAGGAGCTCACTTTATCTTTGGAACATAATATTTACGATGTTTGCAACATCAGTAGTGTTCATTTTCGAGTCAAGGAATAGAGGATGTTACAACTTGATATCAGAGCAGAGTCATATAAAACTTAATAAAAAATTGAAGAAAAATAACCCAAACAAAATAGAAAATATAAAAGTTGGGAAATGAAGGTAATGCTATAATAACATACTTATTATTTGATACACACACACACATATGAGTATGTGTATCTACGTATATTCCTCCCTTCAATCTTTAGTTCTTTCTTTTGAATCTCACGAGCACCCGTAATGCGCAGATTACGAGAAGAAGAAATGGACACTCGAAGTAGAAGACTTATCTTAGGAGGAGGAAACACCACAACAAATTGTAATGCCCAGCCAAATGCAAAAGCAAAGTCTAACCAAACTACCAATGCTAATGTGAATGTGTGTAATGGAGTGATACTAGTTGGTATAGGAACGATGTATTAGTTCTTCATAAATATTATGCATGTCGGAGTAGGTAGTAGGATATTTGGAGTGAACATTAGGGCTAGTGCAAGCAGGAATGTGGGAGCTTTCTTGTCTAATGTGGCTGCTCTAATTTTGCCACGTTAAGATGAATCTACGAGGAAAGCTATTTATGGAACGAAGAATATTATTAAAGTTAAGGATTGGTTTCTCCACTGTTCGCCTAAAAGATGAGTAGAAATGGAGGTTGGATTCTAGAAAAATTCCAGGAGGTGCTTTATATTAGTGGAATACGGTAACCACACATGTACCAGAAGATTGAATCACTTGGAGCGATTTCAAGGAATGGTTCCTACGTAAAAGAGATAGACACTTTGTTTAAGAGATTTGGGGATGAAGAGCAAGGGGTTATTACAATTTTAGACTAAATAGTAACACCTCATATTTTGGAGTTCCATAATATGGAAAATTAAATTGAATTAATAATATTAAGAGATTATTAAAAGATGAATAAAATAACTTAATTGCAAGAATTGCCTAAGGGAGATTTAATTAATTAAGCGTGAGACAATTTATGAAGTTAGTTGAATGGACCAATAGTAATTAAGTCAATTTAGATTGACATTGTTAATTAAAATAAATATATCGAATTTTAAAATGAGAAGTATTTGTATTAAGAGAAATATGTTAGTGAGATTAGGCAAGAAGGGATATTAGCCCAAACCAAAATCACTAACAAACTTTCCTTAGTCATACTCCTTCATTTTACTTCATTTCATTTTTAAAACAAAACCCTTAACAAGACAGGGCCAACCACCATTTTAGAAGCCAAAGAGGGGGAAATAAAAAACTAAGGGATTCAAGCTTTCATTTTAAGTAAAAAGAAGAATAAATCATGGTTTTTTAGTCAAGATGAGTAAATTGTTTTGTAAAACCCTCTGTAACCCGTTTGAGTTTGGAATTGACTTCGAATGAATGATTTTGTTGATGATTAGCATGTTTGGATGATTAAAAATGGTTTTAATTATGTTTAGAAATTTAAATGAAGTGAATTTTTTCATATTTTAAAGTATTACATGATCTAATCCCATTTATATGCTTTGAGAATTTAATATGATGTTTATAATGATAAAATGAAATGGTTCTTTAGTTTCATGATTTATGAAATTTATTTAGAATTTCTATAAATTTTCTAAGTTGAGAATGCTAAATTTCGGGGAAAATAATTATTTTAATTTGATATGAGGTAAATGATGATAGATTAGATTTTTGGTGAATTTTTTGGACTTTTCCCATTAATTATCAATTTTATATGAATTGATTGGCTAAGCAAAGAATTAATTAATTGAAGGTAATTAATTAATTAATTGAAAGAGTAATTAACTGTAAAAGCTAGTGTAGACCAATTGGAATAAAACATTAAACCAGGTTGGTAAAAAGAAATTTCTTTGTATGGTAATAAAATAGTTTTTGATTTAATTACGAAGGTGCCATGTTAACTTACAACAACCCATATGAGCAATCAACCTACGATAGCCAATAGGAGGTCAACTTGCGATAACCATTGGAAGCTAATATGTGATAGCCCCTAAGAGCTCAACTTGCGACATTTATCAACTTGCGATAGCTATATATTACTCAATGTGTAATGGCTTAAAAGGAGCTCAACTTTCGATGGCTTGAAGGAAGCTTAACTTCCTACGGCTTGGGGAAACCAACTTGTGATAGCTTAGGGATGCCAATTGGTGATATCTACTTAAAGCTCTATGTGCGATGACTAGTGGAGTTATCAACTTTTGATAGCTCCTAAGAGCATAACTTACGATAGCATACTAAATTATCAACCTATGATGGATAGTTGAGGGTCAACTAGCGATGGCCTAGGAAAATCAAAATGCAATGGCTTAGGTAAAAGCAAACTTGCGATACCTAGGCTTGACTATTTGCAATAGCTTGGGAAGTTAGCATTTCCTAAGCACAACAAGAAATGCATAGTGCACTTTGTAAGACGGTTTCCAAGTGTTGATCGACTATTTCATAGGGATAAAATAATGGAAGAATTTTATAAGTTAAAATTATGTTAACTTGTCTTAAAATAAAAGAAAGCTTAGAGAAGCTAAGAAATAATTTTATAAGTTAAAATTATGTTAACTTATTTTGAAATGTAAGAAAGTTTAGAGAAGCTAAGAACTCATAGGGTATCATTTAATCAAGGAAAAAGATGTTTAACTAATAAATGTGTAGGTTACACAATAAGTAATAGAAAGAAAAGGGTGGAACCGTGTGTAAAGGTATACCGACTCATAGATTTATTGGATGGAAGTGTGTCAAGACTATTAAGTTAAAGTTCAATGGTATATAGTAGGGTGCCAAGTAGGGTTCAATTCAAAAGGATTTAAAAACTCTAAAGTGAGTAATGGTAGGGTGCCAAAACATCAGGGTAGTGTTATAATAAATAACAATGAATTAGCAAAGTAAATGATAGTGGTTTGGGACTAAGAGGGGCTATTGATACTTAGTAAGGACGCTTGCTAAAATGTATTCACGATGCTTACATTTAACCTCTTAGTAGAGTCAGGATGGCTTCCATGGTGGAATGAGTGGCCATTTCATCTAGTGACGTTGTTTGAGAAAAGTAAATTAGTGATAGACATGCTTAGGGAGGTAATCACTAAAGGAAGTTAATGGTAACTTAAAGATGAACACCTAACCAAGAGGTTAGGTGGTGTATGTATGGATGATGGATGATTGAATGACTTGGTTCATGATTGTATGTTAAGCATAGAGTATATTAATTTGAATTGATAATATAAATATGACATGTTTCATAGTTGGATGACAAGTGTTGGGAATGCTTATGGATTGAAATATGATGCACATGGTTGCTTTTAATGTAATGCTTGTTTACATGATATGCTTGTTTACACTTATGTATTGAATATGATGCACATGGTTGCACATGATAAGATAAAGTAAGGGAAAAACCTATCCCATCCTATAACGACATAGTCTCACTATGACTATTTAGGGTAAATATTTTACTTGTATTAGGCTTTATGTTTGATTCGTGTTTTAATTATTTTCCATTAACTCACGGGTACACATTCGAGTGGGTTAAGTTTATGGATTAGACAAATTTTTTTGGGAAGGATGGATACTCCGAAGACGAAGCGGGAGGTTTATCTAGAAAATAAAAGTTATTTTGTACTTTCGCTATCTAAAACCAAGAATTATAACTGGTTAAGTGTTGTATTGGCACCTTTATATGTCGAAAATGACAATACTTTTATTTCTTATTATATTTAACCCTGCATGGGAACGGGATGAGATAATGATGTTGTAATGAATCATATAAAACAATTTGATGTAATGAAAATTTATTTAGTTCCTCAGCTTACTTAATTGTGCAAAATTACACAAAACTCACTTTGTCATTTGAAAATGATTATGGTGATGACTGCAGCATCATCAACATCTATTTTCGAGTCTTGAAATGGGAGATGTTACAACGTTGTATCAGAGCCAGGTTAGGAGAATAGCTAAGTAAAACAAAGTTAAGTTGAAACTAATTAGTAGAACACAAACACCGTGGAGAGGTTATACACTATATATATAACATACTTCTATTTTGATATAGATGTATATTATGATATATTTATCACTCTAGTATTGCCTCACTCTCTTTACTTTCATTTCTTACGCTTATGTAGAAGGCAATAATGGACCTACATAACCAACTTTTGACCATATGAAGTACAAGAGTGAATCCTAGTAAGTGAACTAACATTGCGTAAGCTAATGGCCAAGAAGGGATGGTAGTCTCGAAAATTCATGTTGAAATCAGTACCCAAGTGCCTGTCTCGGCTAAAGGAGGAATGGATATGAATGCTTTGTTCCACCAGTTTATGATGGAAATGATGAATCAACAACTAGCTGGAGTAATTGAGCCACAATTAGTGGTAGCTAGAGGAATGGACTTTTCTAGGATGACGTAGGATTATAAGAACTATGGAGGAAAGGTATTTACGGGAAAGGAGTCTGCTCTAAAAGTGTTGAATTGGCTAAAAGTGTGCGAGCGTATCTTTGGGGATATATGGTGTAACAATGCTTCGAAGAGGAGGTTGGCTTCTTGTCAGCTTGAGGAGGATGCATTAGACTGGTGGGAGGCAAAACTGAGGTCCTAAAGCAGGAGATAACATGGGAACTATATAAAGAGTGATTTGAAGCTCGGTTCATTCACGAATCGCAGAAGAGTGCATTGTGTAGGGAATTTTTAGATTTGAAGTAGAATGAGATGACTATAGCAGAGAATATCCAACACTTTAATGCTTTGTCGAAGTATGGAAGGAAGCATATAAATACTCCGCTAAAGAAGAATGTGAAATTCATTGGAGGTCTAAGGAAGTGGCTAAATCATAAAGTGATAATGCATTTATTGACTCCTTTTGAGATGGTTGTGAAAATGGTAAAAAGATATGATCGTTTATTTTAAGAGGGGAAGAAAGCTGATGTTAGGCCCAAGGGTGGGCAAAAGAATGTAGAATATGCTAGTATATGATTTTTGTTTGATGATAATAAACATATATATATATATATATTCGTTTAAATGTATTTGTTATTGTACTATTTTATTTTTCACATAATTAAATAAATATTTATTGGATAAAATAAATAACACAGAATTCAAATTCAAACAAATATTTTATTACAAATTCAAATAGTACAACTTTGAGCTCTCACTACATTTATACATTGTCAATTACAATACAATTTCGATTACATCACAATTTTTCAATTTACATATTACTCCTCACTACATATTCACTCAACACTCGTGTTTTTATCTTCAACTCTATTCCAGCTTGAATCCAACATCTGAGCTATCTGTAAAATAAACACTAACGCAGTAAAATTGAAAAAGAAAATATTTTGCAGTGCAAATTAAAGTGTGTTTTTTTTAAAAAAAATTTGCCTCAGTTATTTGGGTTGTTCGTCATTTATTTCTTTTTAATTCATCTACACGAACAACTTGTGACATGCACAGTGTATCACTGTACATGTCATAAGGCCGTGCACACCGATATACACTTGCGTGTTAAAACTACAGGGTCAGGTGAGCACAAGTCAAACCCGAGCCTAGGCTGGATTCAACTCAGGTGCACGCAAAACAACATACAACAAGCCTTCAAGCATGAACCCAAGCCAGTGGAACATTATGAACTCGAGTTAAATACAAATCAACATTGCAACACAATACCAGACAGTATATATGCAACAACAAGTTCATGTACAACCACATAACAACATGAATAAGCTCAAAGAATCAAAACAACAAGTCCAGACTGCAAATGTATAACAAGCACCAACCATGAAGCAATACAAAGACTTCAATGGAGATCATATGCAAAAAGACCACACAGCAGCCAGACCAAAATAGATATGGTCACACAACACAATGGTCGAGTTACAGACTCCAACCAAACAAATACAAATGCATTCAGACTTCAATGAGACAAACTCAAATGTGCACATGAAATAGTCTGCAGCATGATCAACACACCAGAAGCGATACACAAGTCCACATGACAACATGACTCAAGTGCAATCAAAATGAAGTGCAAACAGTAACTCAACATTTCAAGCATGGATGGGCAAGTTGAACTAAACCAGATCGCGTGATAAGAGACTCCAACCCAAGTTTAACAAATGCAAAGCACTTGAATAAAAAGTCATATGCAAAAATGTATCAGACTAGAACAGAAACATGAAGACATGTACAAGCTCACATGATTACTAAAATTGAACCATAAAGTCACAGAGCAATTCATAGTGAACCACAGGTGAATACAACATGAAATGATCGAGTGACGGTGTATGACAGCAAGTATGATTCAAAGTAAAGCAACCACACTACAGTCTTAACTGACCAGAACTAAGGCACACACAATGGTACAAGATAGAAGGACAAAGACTTCAAAATGCGCAAGAACCAGGCTCACAAACACATATCAGTTCATATGGACATGCAAGCAGTGCAGCCCGAAGCAAATGCAAAGTTATGTCAGAGAATCACACACATGAACGCAAAATATATATGCCTGAATGCAAGCACTGAAGTGGACAGAACAACCATAGTAATCCAGACTCAACCAATTTTCATTCAAATGTACAAAGACATCAAGGCAGTTCTCAAATCACTGAAGTGAACACACACAAGGGCATATGACCAGTCATCAAATCAGACATGCTCTGTTTTAAACAAAAGACTTGAATGAACATGTATCATTGCGAACTCTACATGATTCAAAGGCAACCAAGATCAAAACAACACAAGAATGAAATGCCACATCACTCAATGCAGAACAGATCAGTGCACAATGGATATGCAATCACATGTACATAGGATAAAATTCAAATGAAGAATATCATGGTGAAAATTATCCGTTCGAACAAGTCAGCGAATTGAAAGTCAAAGCCAGCAAAAATTTCCTTTGGAACTCGCAGGTGATAAACACGAATTTAAAAGTCAAAATATTATCACAATTTCAAAAATTTGAGCAAGTTGTTATTAACTAATCAGAAACTCTTGGATGAGTCATTCCATTGTTATTCGATAATTATCAGTATGTAACCACTTGGTGTCATCAACAGGCATGAGTAATACACTGTCTAACATTTGGAAAGCTTTACGTACTCTTGTTTCAAAGGATTAACCGATATTCTTCATTGAAATACTTGACTAGGAATATTTAAAATAATATGTTATTTAATATTGTGATAATTTTCTCATGATTACAACTCCTTTATAATTATTATCACGTAACATATCATTTAATAATTTTCTATTAAATATACTTAATTAACTATTTAATTAATATATCACAATATAACAAGTATATTTAAGAAAACAAACACATTTTATTTTGAATGAGATTTTATTACAGAGTTAATAATTTACAATAAATAATAGAATTATCCCTAGGACATACCCCTATCTCTCTCAACCAGGAGATGCTTGAATGGTTTGGAGGGCCTAAGAAGTAGTATGTTGCGTTTAGGAATAGTATGCCAAGCCTTAGAAAGGATGCGGTTGATTCTAAGAGATAAAGATACTATTATGATGGGTCGGGATGTGATTTGGTTTGTAGGTGGCTTTATAGAGTCGTCTGATGACTTCTAAATAAGATGACTGGGGTACTATGATATATGATTTCAATTGATTTTGTGTACATGGAGTAAGTCAGTATCCCTTAGCTATGACCTTAGGGTTTGATATTTATGGACTATTTGTTGCATGAAGCATGGATATCTTGATAGCACGTGTTAAGCGGCATAAATTCTAGAATAGGAGACGTTTTGTCTTGGTAGCAAAAACAATAGACCTCGACCTACATTGTAGTAAGGGTTATTGACCTCAAGTTACTTATCCTAAGTCCTCTTCATAAACAAACATTTGTAGTGAGGCACATTTGTATCGGTTAGAATTAGATACTTTTATAGGTGGACAATGCGTTTGAGTATTGTTGTATTGGTCTTACATTGACGACCATATTTAGCAGGTCTTAGCCTTATCGGGAGTTTCAAGCTGTAACAACCCACCATTCATGGCACTTATAATCCATGCAAAAATGCACCTGTATTCCATAAGTTTCAGGATGATGGTCCATAGGGTAGCATTTAATACATCAAGTAGAACATATCTACTTCAATATACATTAACTTTCTCACAGCAGAACGAACAAAGAGGACTTAACCATCACACATTAGGCTAGTAGGCCTAGGGTCTACTATATGTTCACTTACATCCAACAAGTTAGCGCATTTCTACTATATGTAATACATGATAAGTCTATCAACTACCAATCATCATGGAAACAAAGCATGACTTAACCATCACACATTAGGCTAGTAGGCCTAGGGTCTGTCTGTAAGACTAAGATTCGTTAAGTATGGTCATTAATGTAACATCAATACCACGACAATTTACTGCACCATCCACCACCTTATTCGTATCTGACCAAAATTGATATACACATCCCTAACTGTTACTATTTGTTTACCAAGTGGACTTAGAACAAGTAACTCGAGGTCAATAACCCTTACTACAAAGTAACATATAGTCTATTGACTTAGCTACCAAGATATAAAATCTCATATCTCTGAATTGATGTCGCCTGACATATGCAAATGATATAACCATGCCTTCTGCAGCAAATGGTCAATAAGTATCAAATCCCAATGTCGTAGCTAAGGGATACAGACTTGCTCCATATACACAACATCGTATGGAACAATATATCACAATTTCCTAGTCATCTCATCTTGAAGTCCCCAGATGACTCTATCAAACCACCATGCCAATCGAATTGCATCCTAAGCCATCACCGCAGACTCTATATCGCATATCATTAATCACACGTTCTACAAAATTTGGCGTACCTTTCTAGAACTCATCATATTGTTCCTCGGTCAGTCCGAACCATTTGAACATCTCTCAGGTCCACAGTATGAACCCAAACACTTAAAATCCTAACATTTGGATTAACTACTCAAAACAACACCCAACTAGATATCTGAACAAAGGATTCAGACATTTGACCTTAATTTTAAACATCTCGTCAAGGAATCCATATATTTGTAATGTCCTCAATTTACACTAAAATAATGTGAGAAACCAAATATTTGAAAATCAAACGTTTGATTTGGCATTCGAATGCTGAAATGCCTGTACGATCGAAAGTAGACTTTGATGTGAGAATTTTTTTTGCAAATGCATCACACGTTCTTCTCTTCTATTGTTCATGTTTCTTATCGTATCTTTGATGTTTTTCTCCATGTCATTGAGACACTTCTTACTAACACCTCTCCACTCAAATTCAGGCCTTTGGACTACATACTCAATGAACAACTTTGAGGTGGTTATTACCATTTCAAACATCATTTGAGTATAACTACTCTAATTTCATTTCAACTTCGGCATTCATCCGATAATGTCATTCTCAAATGTCCCATTCTCTACTCAAACTATCATCTCCAAGCCAAACAAAAATCAGGATAATCCAAACCAATAATCAAGATATTTCACTTCATTCATTCTTAAGCCTATTAATACACTTAATTTATGATTACACGTAGAAAATTACTCATTAAATATGATTCTCATCTCTATAATCTCAATTCAAGTTCATTTATAAAGGCCTAATTCAACGTTTGGTGCTCAATAATAATATATAGCATAAATAGTGATTATAAGGTATAGAAGATAAAATCCACTCACCAAATCCAAAGAAACCAGAACTTCAAGCGAACCTACTCTTAAAGCTCTCTTTATTTTAAAAATCTGAGATTTGTCCTCGCTAAAATGCCAACTTGAACAATTAAATTTGTAAAGAATCTTCAAGTTTGAAATAATTTTTTTATTTGTAATCTTATGTGAAGAAATAATAAAGATATGGAGATTATAAATCTAAAAAACTTAGTTTCTTGTTTTGGAGAAGAAGGGGAGGAGAAAATGAAAATAATGAAGTGGAAGACTTCATTTTAGACAATATTAAGCAAAAATCAGATTTATTTACCCATTTGACCCTATCTTCTCTTTTCATCTTTTTCATCATATTATCTAATTTTAACAAACTTCATATGTTTTTGATTTGAAAAAGACAATATGAAAGCAATGGATTAAGTATCAAGTCCTAAATCATTTATCTTTAAAAATCCACTTTTCAAGTCGTTTGCTCAATTAAGTCGTTTAATTCAAGTAAACCAATTTATTTTCTTAATCACTAAGCATTACAAACATGGATTGTCACATTTTCCCCCTTGAAAGGATCTCAACTTCAAAATCATCAAGAAGTAGAGCATTATATCGTTTGTTCCCCAATGTACACATATTCCTAACACGTAACATCAATCATAGATTAAACAAGCAATTTCTACACTAGAATGCAACTTTAATTGCCTATATAAAAACAAAATTTACTTAGAGTAAACTAAATCTTATTGGTGAAAAGTTCCGTATGGGAAACATAAATCTTCTTTCCAGGCTCCTATATGCTATTCCTAAAATCCTCGCCCTATTGGACCTAAAAAGGGTTAACAACCTTGTTTTGAAGTCTATTGACCCAATTCTAAACAATATAAATAGGTCCTCAAGTCATTAAAACATCAGGTTCAACATCCACTTCCTTTAATTGGCTTGACATTACCACTACGCTCAAGTAATACACATACTTTGTAAACCTGTATTTTTGGTAATTGCAAGTATTAAAAAGTCCTATTATGGAGACAATGGAATTAGGGTCTGAGACCTCCTCCTTTGTTCTCAAAATGCTGTTTGCGACTATTTTATGTATAAAGTTCAATATATTCTAAGTTTCAAATTTTGGTTCAAAAGTTAGGACTTGAGCCATAAGCGGTCGGGAATGCTAACTTTTGCATACTACAGAATTTGGACTTGAAGCCACTTCCATTGTATTCAAAATGTCATTTTCGAATCTTTTAAGTATAAGATTATATATTTTAGAGTTTTAGATTTTGGGTATGAAGGGCAAAAGTTAAGGAAATAAGATAAATGTGGACTTTGACTTATTAAAGGCCCTCCATGCCTATATATGGCTGGCCACACCCCCTCTTCTGTCTCCTTCCTCTCATCTACTTACATTTATGCCATTAAGTCCTCCTATTTAACCACTCTAAACCCATTCCTATAAATTCATAAAATCCTATTAAATTTACCTAAATTTTGGTTTAGAATTTAGAACAAACCCTCTCTATCTCAAATCATTGTGAAGGAGAAAGTGGTTATTGACAAGTTGAAAAAGGCTTGGAAGGAGGAATTGGAGCTTCTACATGTGTTAAAGCTTGATTTAAGTTAGTAGTGATGACCTTTGTAGTTTGTAGTTATCTTAAATGCATGTTTATCATGAAACATTAAGTAATTTATTTATGTTGGGGTTTATTGAAATAAAGATTGATTAGGCCTTAATTGATGCTTGCTAAGAAAAGGAAATTAGCTAATGTTGATAAAAGTGATAGAAATGTGGTTTTAAAAGAGTTAGTAAGCTATTAGGAGTAGTAGCTTAATGAATTAAATGGTAATGAATGAGGTCATTTCGAAACACATTAGGGAAGTTAGGATGAATGAATATTGACAAAGTAAGTGAATTTGAAAGTGTTAGTAAGCTATGGGGTGATTATCTCCTTTACAACTTGGCTTATGATTGTTGATATGAGATGATGAATAATGAAATGTAAAGTATGACATTTACTAATTAATAGAAATATGAAAGATATCCCATAATGATTTAATCATAAACTATGGCCATTTAGCAAAGAAGGAATCATAGTGGTAGTTTTAAACATAGACAATTTAATAGAATGTGATTTAGAAGTGCATAAGCTAGAGGCGTGTAATGAATTTAAACCGGGAAAGGAAGATAAAAGGCATGATCAAACCTTGCTCTGGCCTTACCTAAGTATAACGCCACCGTGGATTACACTTGGGACAAGGCATGCACTACTACACATAGTAGTGAACATGCACTACTGACTTAAAGCGATGCACTATAGCCTGAGGCGGTGGTGAAATGTACAAAAGTGTATATAACACTACTACTATGGGTAGCAGTTGAGTTAAAAATGTTTCCCCAGGATTAGTGTGGGGGAGGGAAAGCACAACCGTACGAGCAGCGGCACATGCTGAACCTCGCTTTGGTTCTACCGAAGCACGACGAAGCTTCTGACTCGACCTAAGGCAAGGCAAGATGACATTTTTATTTCTGAAGATCGGGAAATTCATTGGAGTTCGAGGAAAATGCAAGGTAATGTTTGATGAGGTAATAAGATAACATGGTTACATTATTGCATATTGGTGTGGGAACGTATTTACGTGGCTACGATAGTTTTTCATGGATTCAAGTAGTCCGACCATAGACAACTAGATGTATATGGCATTATTAAAATGAATCCATTATATAATGATTAATGACATGGCCTGCTGATGTGGTTCCGAAGCAAGGACGGAAAGAGATAGGGACGCTATTCTAAAGTAGGTCATATACTACCCATTTCACAATTAAGTGTTGAGACAGGACCTATAAGTCAACACCCTTGGGTGTAGACTGGAGTCATATGCTATATGTGGCTCAATATATGTCACTTAGGTTGCTAATGGCAATTTAGAACACAAATATCTGTTTGGATATGCGCACACCACTAACGTAGATTATTACTCCTATTTGATTAGTATGAGGTTTGGGTACGTAGATGCTTGGATATTTAGCAATTTTATAGTTGTATTTGCCTTGTATTTTGGGTTTTACTAGAATTGGGAGATTTATGACACTATTTAACATTGAGTGTAATATTACACCTGCCCTTGTCTACATGTTGTTGATGCCTTATATTGTTAGAACATGTGGTTTTAATTGATGATGTTTCTACATAGACCCAATGCATGCTAAGATGTATTTCTGTATTTGATTACAATATTACAAGGCTAGTGCCCGTCACTAGACTTTTGTCTAACCCTCATTTCTCTCTTTTATTTCCTATTTGGAAGTTGTGATTACTCCAGCATAGTAGTCTGAGTGATAGGTTTATTTTGGATGAGTTAGCTAGAGAGTTGGACATTTAGGTTTTTAGAGATTTTGCTTATATTTACAATTAGTCCATGTATAACTATATGTATTAGATAATCTATTTATAAACTATGTATTGCATTGATATATCTATTCAGTGCTCTATATGCATGGAGCTTATATAGAATAATTTATTCACATTGTGAATCTATCAGTTTGATATACATACATGTCTACTATATATATATATATTTATTATTTGTCATGTCTTTGAGCATTTGACTATCGTGCCTTTGTGCATTGATCATGCCTTTGTGCACTTGTATATACTAGTCATGTTATCTATTGTTCTTTCCATTGTGAGTTGTGCAGAGGTCATGCCAAATTTTAGAGTTTAATTTTACAGAAATTTACCCGGCGATATGGCTACTACCGTATTTTGAATATATGTGTTGAACATCATATATTCAAGACATCATAAAAGTATTGTCTTTATAGGTATTAGAGCTTAAAGCTAAGTGAACTGATATGAACTAGGATGCGATTTGAATGCATACTGTAATATTTTCTATCATATAATATAGGTCCCTGTATAATTCATGCACCTCAAACTATCTTGAGAAGTTACTAAAATGAATCTCCATTTCATGTTTGCTGCTATAAGTCACAGAGCTGGTCGGGGTATTAGGGTGGCAATAGCTAGAGGTGCACAAGCTGTTGTTGATAAGGCAAAAATTCTTGGATGATTCCATTAGTATTTGCAGACCATAGCATGGGGTACTCCGCCTATTGTAGGTACTACAGAGGGTGTGATAGGTAGCAGGATGAGGTGGCTCCTATATTGGTAGCAACATCATGTGTTGATTTCCTAACGTTATGTCGAGACTTCATCAATCTAGGGGGAAGTTCTTCGATGGTTCTTAGGCTTTCATTGATATTTATACATGGATCCACACTTTTAATATGACCTTTTGTGATATGGAGCTAGTAGGTATGGCCCGAAGGAGGGTTGCTTCTAGATACCTTCAGGGGAATCTTTGGCTTGGTGGGATTATTAGTTATTGAGGAGATTCCAAAGGAAAAGGTTACATGCGAGGATTTCAAGAGGGGGTTTGAGACCCATTTTATTTTTGGGATGGAGAGAGATGCCCGGTTAGAGAAGTTCATCCACCCGAAGAAGGGGAATTTATACGTTCGGGCTTATGTAAATCCGTTTAACCTTTTGGCCAAGTTTGCAGTGCATATGATAGATACTCTGGCCGAGAAGGTAGGCAGGTTTTCCATGGGTCTGTGTAACACCTCGAAAATTTAGCTAGAAATTTAATCAAAGATTAAATTTATACACAATAAGAGGAAAAAAATGGAATTTTCACCAACGTCCGAATTTGGCTATGAAACTTGCACCATCGTGTTCATTTTCTGGAAAATTTTCATATATAACCTTTTGAAATCGGAGCTAGTATGAGAAAGTTATAAACTTTTGAAAATTCATAGTCAAAAATAATTAAATAAAAAAAATTGAATATAAATATTATTAAATAAAGGAAACCCACTGGTTGACATATAGATTGGGACCAGTCGACCGCCCCCATCTATAGCAGTCGACCGATCAAGGAGAAATAGCTAGGGTTTCGAGCGGCCAACAACCCAGATTTTATAATATTGCATCCTATGATTGATATTGCTTTGTACCTTTATAAATAAAACGCTAAGCTAATTGTCAGAATCCTAAATTATCTATCGTTCGTCCAAGCTCTGTTTCTCTGAAATCTTAAATCCCATCTCTCCTCAAAAAAAGTTTCTTCAAAACAAAAATAAAAATTAAATTAGAGATTAAATCAAATCATGGAGAGATCTACACCAAGCAAAGGCGATTCCAGGCGTGCTAGGAAAAAGGATAGTTTTTTTTTCAAAGTGAGCGGGTTCCTAATTAATTTGGGAATTTACATATAACTGATTTTGTTAAACCCTAAATGATTTGGAGTTGTCAAAATTGATGATTTTAGAAATTGTTAATAAATTAATTTACAAGTCTAATCCCTTTCTTATAAACCTTATTTGGTGAAGTTAGATTTGTGAATAACTATTAATTTAGGTTGATTACACGCGCTTTTTATTAAGTAAATAAGGATTGATTCAAGTTAATACACCCTTTTAGTCAAATTTAATATGGATTGATATAACCCTGTAGATGACAACTTAAAATAAATATAAATTTTTGAATAATTATAAATTACTAATTCACAAGTTTGAGTTCACTGTAATTAGGGTTTTTGTATGCCAAATTATAGTCAAGGTTGATATAATCGGATTAATATGCAACTACGACAATAGGAAGAAAAATAAATAACACTCAGACTAGTCGATAGGCTCAATGGAGCCTGTTGATAGCAAGTGGTTTAGTAGAGCAGGTTGACAGCAAACTGTCGACCACTCCCGTGAACAGCGGTCGATCGGTCAGCATTCTCTACGCGCGGCTTGTAACTCAGCCTGTTACCCAAGTTATAAATTAAATTATATAGTATATATTACAGTTGTGTGTGTATATATATAGAAATAGTAGGGAAGTTAGTTCCCTATATTGGTGACGCTACGACGCACATGACTGGATAAATGTTATTTATCTAGCAGGGTCGGTATTCGACTGGTGCGATTCTATCGCAAATTGCACTCATAGGAGGTTCTACGATGAACATGTAACACAGATGATGATGCCTAATGGAGTGTGTGGCCCGGCACTAACGGGAGTTCCTTAGTATTCATGGTGACGTGACGTGACGTGACATTGTGTTGTTGATGGATCCCAATGCGATGTAATAAGAGGCGTTACGTAACCATTAAGAGGTGGACAAGGATGAATCAGATGTCTTCGACGTGAGTTGGCATTGCGGGCTCCCACTCATTGCATAAATATGACGGGTGTAGTCGTAATGTGGGAAATGTAGTCCCATGGTGGCAATTATAGGATAATCCTATGTTGGAATAGTTCTAGTAGCTATTAGTCGATCATTAGTTGTCTTGAGGTTCGAATAGTTATCCGACCCTAAATATGATCCTTCACAAGTTGTTAGTGCAGGTGTGTTTAAGACTATACCCCTTAGTCAAATGAAACAAGTAACTCATGGACACTTGTAGGACATACTAGGTGACTTAGAGTATTAATGAAGTTAATTTTATGTGATCACCATACTTTAATGATGTAACCCATTCATTAGACTTTTGCCTGACCCACCATTTTCCTTTCTTTTTCCCCTACCACTGGAGGATATGACGGTATGTGATTGGCCTAGTGATAGTACGTAGAGAGGCGAGCTTGGCATTAGAGTTGCTTTTATATTTAGTTTCACTCTCCATGTAACTATTTATAGTATTTAGTATTTTATCAGACTACTTGATGTATTTCTATACATTGTGGATTTGACTACGTACTGTTTTGAGGCTGTGTTAATTTTTTGGATAATTTCTGTATTTATATTTTCTACCTACCGCTATGATAACTAAAAGTGTAGAATGTATTAAATTTTATCTTTGAATCTTTAGTCTTTGAAATGTTTAATAAACCGATATCTTATACTTCTTCGCACCAACGCAAGTCCGAAAGTCACCTTAGGCTTTCGATCGATGTGTCGGGAGGTACGGGTTGTCACATATGATATCAGAGCTTAGGTTTCAAATTCCTTAGGAATTAGGGGCGTATTGAGAGAACAAACTAGGAAATTTTCAAAGAAATTTCAAAAAATTTCAAAAAGCTTTTTGAAAGGTTTTTAAAAGAGGTTTCCAAAGTATATATATAGATAAAAGATTTTCAAAGGTTATATATATAAATATAGTACGTAAACTCTTTCCCCTATTCTTACCAATACTATTTATGGAAAAGTTGCTAATAAATTCCAAAATCACAAATAGAAAGGATGAGTGGTCTTGCTGGTTGCGGCTCAGGTGGAGTTGAGATTCTGGGCCTGAATGCCCTTATTTGGTTTCGCCAGTGTCTGCAAGCAAGATGACAAGTCGAGGTTAACCCTAATAGATGATACATGGAGCAAGCGCAAGGTGCAGTTCATTCCCACCCACTTGCCATCGATTTCATTAAGCTCTTTAAGGACTTTGCGAGCCTAAGAGTAAAGCAGTATGTGGGCATTGAGTCGTACGTAGATTCGAAGACATGGATTCATACTTGTGAGAGGATTTTTTGGTTGATGATTCTTGAAGATGGCATTAGGAGACAACTTGCTACTTGGAAATTGCAGGGAGAGGCACTGAATTGGTGGGATATGGAAGTTGCAGAGGTGGATGAGAGAGATTACTTAGGAGGAATTTAGGAGTCGTTTTGAGATGAAGTTTATGCCCAGGGCTGAAGTGGGAGTATAGTTGGAGAAGTTCATACATTTACAACAAGGAATGATGTCGGCGAAAGAGTGTGTTAATCAGTTCAATGAGATGGCTAGGTTTGGAATGGAGCTGATCAATACCCTTCACAAGAAGGCTCTGAAGTTTGTGAAGGGACTGAATCAACCTCTTTAGGGTTTGGACCTTAGTCATATTCCCATAGGTGCGACTTTCAAGGGATTTGTAGAGAGGGATTTTTTGAATGTTTTTTCCAAGGAGGAAGTGAAGAGTGGGCTAAATAAGATAGGAGGAAAGACACCCCAGCAGAACCAGCGCAAGGTGGAATGGGACCTAAGGGAAAGATTAAGAAGCAAGAGCTGCATTGTAGGAAGCGTGGTAAGAAGGGGCATTTTGCAAGGAAGTGCGTGATGGACTGCTCAAAGATCAAGTGTTACAACTGCAATCAATACGAGCACATGAGGCAGGAGTGTCCAACAATTTAGAAGACCTTTACTCAGGTGGTTTCAGCTTACGCATTGGACGTTATTCCTAGCCCGAGTGCGCCTCCAGTTGCAGACAAGGGGAAGATGGTCGTGATCAAAGGTCTGTTAATTCTATCTGATTTACATGTTCGTATCTTATTTGACACAAGGGCTTCATTCTCTTTTATCGCAAGTAGACTAGTGGATGAGTTACACTTAGATGCTAGCATAGTTATAGACTTTGTAGTTCTACTAAACCCTACTAGAGGATCGACTTATTTGTCTATGATATGTAATGGTTTGAATTTTTTTATTTTAGGGGTCGAGTTCGATTGCGATGCTTTTGTTTTAGGATTTTCAGGGTTTGGGTTGATTTTGGGCATGGACTGGACGACCATGTGTAGGGCGATTTTAGATTGTGATAGGAATGTTGTTAGATTAGGTGCTTGTAGTGGACGTGGTCTGGAGGTTTACTACGATCCCTGAGGTTCAGTTATGTTGAGTTACCTATATTCATTAGACTTAGCATATGATGAGTTAGGTTCAGTGCTTATAGTTAGAGACTATCCAGATGTCTTTTTCGAGGTTACCGGTCTTCCACCCCAAAGAGAGATCAAGTTCCGGATTTATCTTGTGGAGAACGCTAGACCTATAGCCTTACTTTTCAGGCATAAGGACAGATGTGAGCTGAATAAGCAAGTGAATGAGCTGTTAGAGAAGGGTTTCATTAGGAGTATTTCAGAGTGGTGAGCACTAGTTGTCTTTGCTATCAAGGCAGATGGTTCTCCGAGGCTTTGCGTCGATTATCGAGAGCTGAATAAGCTGACAAAGAAGAATTGTTACCCATTTCCCTGCATAGATGATCTTTTGGTTAGAGCAAAGTTGTTCTTGTAGCTTGACTTGGCCACCAGATTCCATCAATTGCGTGTAGCTAAGAATATTATTCAGAAGACTGCTTTTAGTATACTCGATGGATTGTATGAGTGGTTAGTCATGCCCTTTGGACTGACCAATACACCCGCCTACTTTGTTCATCTGATGAGTCGAGTTCTTAGAAGGTTGTTTAACAAATTCATGGCGGTATTTGTGGATGACATATTAGTCTATTCGAAAAGTGAGGGGGAGCACAGGTTGTAGTTTGGAGAAGTGCGCAATACACTCCGTGAGCATAATTTGAAGGCAAAGTTTTTTAAATGTCACTTTTGATGCGAGGAGGTATGCTTTTAGGGACACATTGTCTTTGAAAGTGGGATGGCGGTCTATCCTAGTCAAGTTGTTGTAGTACAAGATTGGCATGCCGGAGAATGCTACGGAAATGAGGAGTTTTCTTGGTTTGGTGGGCTATTGTAGGAAGTTCATTAAAAACTTTGTTAAAATCTCTGCCCCTCTGACCCGTCTTACCAAGAAGAATTTGGTTTTATCATAGGACGTGAAGTTTGAGGATGCTTTTCTGAAGCTGAAGGTGGCATTGACTAGTGCACCTATTCTAGTATTACCCAATGGTACGAGGCATTCACTGTGTATACCGACGCTTGCAGCACGAGATTGGGCACATTTTTGATTCAGGAAGGGAGAGTAGTGAGCTATGCTAGTTGATTGTTAGAGGTCCATGAGAGAAATTACCCTACCCATGATCTTGAGTTGGCATCCATTGTTTTTGCATTCAAGTCATGGAGACAATAACTTCTAGAAGAGCGGTTTGAGCTGCATACAGATCATAAGTCTATAAAGTACTTATTCTCCTAGAAGGATTTGAATCTAAGGCAGCAGAGGTGGATGGAGTTTTTAGCAACGTATGTTTGATATCTCATATAGTCTGGGAAAGGGTAAAGTTGTAGCCGATGCCTTGAGTTGACAGCATGCGGTGTTGAATCTTATGTTCATAGAGTGGAAGTATTTGGAGTTTATCGTAATGTTCGATTCCCGACCATCCTCAAACATCACTTCGGGATTGTTAGTGACTTTCGATGTACAGCCTACACTTATGCACTACATTGGGACTAGGTAGAAGCGAGACAAGGAGCTTTTGGATATTTTTGAGAAGCTTAGTAGGGAAGAGCAATAGACACATTTCAGGTGTTATACCATTAACTCGAAGCGGTGGTTACGGAGAAATGATAGATTATATGTTCCTCTCATTATGGATCTGATTGACATGGCACTAGCCGAGTCTTATCATTTTAGGATGATCATTCATACCGATGAAGACAAAATGTAACATGACATGAAGAAATCTTTTATTGGCCTGGTATGAAGAATCATGTGGCAGAGTATGTAGCCTAACGTATGACTTTCCAGAGGGTAAAGGTGGAACAGAAGAAGCCAGGAGGATTTTTGCAACCATTGGATATTCCGCAGTGGAAGGGGGAGAGTGTTTCTATGGACTTCATCAAATGGACTACCTAGGAGTAGGAGGGGAATGAGAGTATTTGGGTCGTAGTCGACCGATTAACCAAATGTGCTTATTTTATTCCGGTTAGCGGTATGAGGACTGCTGCATCTTTGGCATCAATATACGGGTGGGAGATAGTTAAGTTCATGGATTTCCTTCAGGCATTGTTACCGATCGAGATCCGCTTTTCACCATCGAGTTTTGAAGGAGTGTACAGGAGGCTTTAGGCACTAAGTTGAGCTTGAGTACTGCTTATCACCCGCAGATGGATGGACAGAAGGAGAGGATGAACCGAGTGTTAAAGGACTTTCTTCGGATATGTATCTTGGATTTTGGAGGCTCTTGGAAGGATCACTTGCCGTTGGTGGAGTTTATATATAATAATAGCTATCATGCGTGTTTTGGGATGGCACCATTCGAGGCATTATACGAGAGGCCTGTAGATCACCGTCTTGTTGGTGGGATGCTACGGATAGGATTATTCTTGGTCCGGATATGGTGAGGGAGACACCAGAGTAGGTAGACTTGACCCGTAGAAGAGTGAAAACCATATAGGATAGGTAGAAGTCTTACATTAACAGGAGACGCACGGAGTTAGAGTTCGCAGTGGGCGACATGGTTTTTGTGAAGGTCTCACCCCTTAGGCATGTTATAAGATTTGGTAGTTTGAAAAAGTTAACACCGAGCTTTGGAAGGTCTTTTTCAATCATTGGGAGGGTTGGAAAGTTAGTTTACAGGGTGAAGCATTCTGAGAAGTTAGTGGGAGTACATGATGTTTTCGATGTGCCACACTTGCGAAAGTGTCTACATGATACAACCGCTATAGTCAAGCTGAGTCAGCCAGAGGAGGTGGAGTTAGAGGGGGGGCCACTTGTATACTTGAGAGCTTGTTAAGGTTCAGTGGTGAGATGATCCAGCGGAGAGTATATAAGAGCCTGAGGAATGAATCCGAGCTACCCATACGCAACTCTTTTTTGGTACATTTCCATTCTAGTTGAATAAGTATAAACTGTTTATGTGCTAGGTTCTACTTTAGTATACCCTATAATTAGGGACAACTGAATTTTAGGAATAGTTACGAACGTGTCATTTGGACATGTTTTAGATAATGGATGCTAATGATGTATTTACCAAATTGTTTTTTTGCACACTTAGGCAATATATCTCAAGTTAGCATACATTTATGCCATCACTTGTTTTAATTCATTGAGTTATATGTATATGGTTGTTGCATATTGATCTAATGGTGGTGCGTACATGTAGAATTGCCAGTATATTAACTTAGGATGTTGCATACATATGGGTGCACGACATAAGCACTTGCATTTCAAGAGGTCGATTAGATCAGGAAACCACCTAATCTTTGCATTAGTACAGGTTCATATGCATTCCATGTCTATATGTACAAATTGCACTAGAATTTAAACTAAAAACAATGATTGTCAGTGGTTGATGGGTGAGTAGATGGTTGTAGTATTAATTTCTATACTTATAAGTTACATTTTTCCAACCCCAGAGATTTCAGAGATTTATGGAGGAGAACGTAACACCTAAAAATTTAACTGGAAATTTAATAAAAGAATTAAATATAAATATAATACGGGCAAAAGTGGAATTTTCACAAACGTCTGAATTTGGCTACGAACTTACATCGTTGTGTTCGTAGCAATTTTCTAGACAATTTTCACATATTTAATTTTTATGAAATCGGAGCTAGTATGAGAAAGTTATAAACATTTGAAAATTCACAGTGAAAAATAATTAAATAAACAAATTTGAAAATAAACATTATAATATAAGAAACTCATCGGTCGATAGATAAATTGGGACCGATAGAACCCTAGCGGTTGACCGCCCCCATCTATTGTAGTCCACCGGTCACGGGGAAACGGCTAATGTTTCGAGTGGCCAACGATACAGATTATATAATTTTTCATCCTACTTCTAATATTATTTTCTACCCTTATAAATAAAACCCTAAGCTAATTGTCAGAGCCATAAATTATCTACTGTACGTCCAAACTTCATTCCTCTAAATATGAAATCCCTTTTCTCCTCAACAAAATTTCTTTAAAACAAAAATAAAAATTAAATTAGAGATTAAATAAAATCAGGAGGAGATCTACACTAAGCGGAGGCGATTCCAGGTGTGCTAGGAAAAGGGATAGCTTTTTTCGAGGTGAGTGGGTTCATAATAAATTTAAGGAATTTACATATAATTGATTTTTTTAAACCGTAATTGATTTGGAGTTGTCGAAATTGATGAATTGGGAAATTGTTAATAAATTAATTTACAAGTCTAAACCTTTTCTTTTAAACCTAATATGGTGAAGTTAGGTCTATTAATAACTATTGATTTAGGTTGATTACACACGCTTTTTGTTAAGTAGATTGGTTTGATTCAAGTTAATACACCCTTTTTGTTAAATTTAATATGGATTGATATAACCTTATAGTTGACGACCTAAATTAAATATGAACTTTTGAAATATTATAAATTACAAATTCGTAAGTTTGGGTTCACTGTAATTAGGGTTTTTGTATGCCAAATTATAGTCAAGGTTACTGTAATCGGACTAATAAACAACGACGACAATAGGAAGAAAAAAAATAACACCCCAATCGGTCGACAGGGTCAATGGATCCGATCGACAGCATGTGGTCGGCCGCTCCAGTGAGCAGTGGTCGACCGCTCTAATGAGCAACAGTCAACCAGTTAGCATATTTTAGGCGCAGCCTAAACCTAGGCCCAAGGCCCAAGTTATAAATTAAATTATATAATATATATTATAGGTGTATATATGGATGTCAAAAATAGTAGGAAAGTAAGTTCCCTGTGTTGGAGATGCTAGAACGTACAGGACTGGATAAGTGCTATTTATCAGCAGGGTCGATATTTTACAGGGACGATTATATTGTAAACTGCACTCACGGGAGGTTCTACAGTGGATGCACAACACAAATGATGATGCCTGATGGAGTGTGTGACCTGGCACCAATAGGAGTTCCTTGGTATTCATGGTGGCACGACGTGATGCTATGTTGTTGGTTGATCTCGGTGCGATGCAATAAGAGGCGTTACATTACAATTGAGAGGTGGACATAGATGCATTAGACGTCTTTGGCATGAGTCGACATTGTGGGATCTCCCTCAATGCATAAATATAATACATGTAGTCGTAATGTGGGAAATGTAGTCCCGTAGTGGAAATTATAGGATAATCCTATGTTGGAATAGTTCCAGTAGCTATTAGCCGATCATTAGTTGTCTTACGGTTCGAATATTTATTCGACTATAAATATGAGCCTTCACAAGTTGTTAGTGCAGGCGTGTTTATGACTATACTACTTAGATAAATGAAACAAGTAACTCATAGACACTTGTAGGACATCCTATGTCACTTAGAGTAATAATGAAGTTAATTATATGTGATCACCATACTTTAATGATGTAACTCATTCACCAGAGTTTCGTTTGACCCACCTTTTTCCTTTTTTCCCCTATCACAGAAGGACAGGATAGCAGGTGATAGGCCCAGTGATAGTACGTGGAGAGGTGAGCTTGACATTAGAGTTGCATTTATACTTCCTTTCACTCTCCATGTAACTATTTATCGTATTTGATATTTTAGCAGACTACTTGATGTATTTCTGTACACTGTAAATTTGATTACGTACTATTTTAAGACTGTGTTATTTTTCTGGATATTTTCTAAGATGGCTATTTTCTATATTTATATTTTTCTACCTTCTGTTATGAGATCTGAAAGTGTAGAATGTCTTAGATTTTATCCATGTATCTTTACTCTCTGAAATTTTCGATAAACTAATAGCTCGTACTTCTTGGCACCAACACAAGTTCGAAAGTCACCCTAGGCTTTGGATTGATGTATCGGCAGGTGCATGTTGTCACAGTCTGGGTCCATCATTGAGGGACCATATTAGTTATCGCATTCCTATATGTTCGGGAATAAAGTAAAGATGGCACTCAGGGTATGACATGCACATATATAGTAACTCCAGTAGAGGTGGTGAAGGTAGTGGGGAAGATAGAGTTCATGGCTAAGCGTTAGGTCAATTGGAATAATTATAAGGGGAAGGCACCATGGTGGGAAATTTTACGTATGAGATGCAACTTCATAGAACACCAGAAGACATAATACAAGGTAAATATGGGTGGGTTAAAGAGTTGCAGTTGTGATTAGCAGGGGCATTTAAAGAGGGATAGCAAGGAACCACGTGTAACTATGGTGAAAGATTATACCTTGTCAACAGTTCCTAGTTCTAGTAAGGCTCCTATTCGGCCAAAAGGCAAAGACATCTTGGATAGTGTGATTTTTATATTTGATATTCCTATTCATATGTTGTTCAATATTGGAGCTTCACACTCATTTATTTCTTGTTGCTTGATTAACAATTTGCATATAGTACCTACATTATTTATAAGCCTCTTACGGTGTCGAATCCCATTGGGGGTTCGATAAGTCTTAGCACTATCTGTTGAGATATTCCTTTATTAGTATATGGATCTCGTTTCTTTCGTGATTCATGTCTTGAGTTTTTCTGGTTTTGGTCTTATTCTGGAGATGGATTGGATGACCCATCATAGCATAGTCCTTGAATATGAAGAGTGACTGGTTAGTTTGATTAATAGTAGTAGGAAGGGGCTTAAGATACTATGTGGGTTAAAGAGTACTACGATGAGCAAATATTTACATTTCTTTGGATGAGTTTTTTTCATTCCCATTGTTTGTGAGTATCAGAATGTGTTTGAGGAAGTGGTGGAATTACCTCCCCTTAGGGGTTTGAGGTTATGGCCATTAGACGCATGGCTCCTTTGGAGCGGTGAGAAGAGTTTTATACGAAAGATTATCTACGAGTGGGGTGCAACTGTTGTTTATGCTACAGAGGCCGATGGGTCATTGTGACTCTACATTGACTATCGGGAATTAAGCATGCAAACTAGGAAAAATAAGAACCCATTGCCCTACATAGTTGACATGTTTTATCAGTTGAGCGAGGCATGTATATTCTCCCAACTTGATCTTGCCATGGGATTTCACCAGTTGAGAGTGCAGATGACAGTATAATAAAGACTGCTTTTGGGACTCCAGATGGGTTTTTTGAGTGGAAGTTTTGCCATTTGGGTTAACCAATGCACTGGCTTATTGTGTTAATCTCATGGGTACAGGTTTTCATAACCAAATCAATATGAACATGCTTGTATTCGTTAATGATATATTAATTTATTCTAGAAACGAAGAAGAGCACAAGGTTCAGCTAAGGAGGGCGTTGGAGTGACAACTTTGACCAAGAAGAACTATCCTTTTCTTTGGAGTGACAAAAGCGAATTTTCTTTTTCCATATAAAGGAATTATTGGCTAACACATCGATTTTGATTAACGCAAATGGTACCTATTAGCTTACAATTTATACTGATGCATGTGGCACCAATTTGGGAGTAATCTTGATGCAGAAGGGGTAAAGTTATCACTTATGAGAGTAGGCAATTGAACAAGCACGTAATGAATTACCCTATCCTTGGCTTAGAATTAGTAGCTATTGTATTTGCTTTAAAGGCATGGAGGCATTACATATTGGGCAAGAGATTTGAGCTCTTATAGACCATAAGTCCTCGATGTACCTTGTAACAGCCCTACTTTATGTGCTATTGTAATAAATAATTTTAATTAAAAGAAAACATTTGAAATCGATTAATGGATAATTTTAATTTTTAAAATATAATTTGTTGAGATTTAAAAATAAATAGATTTTCTATGTAATAAATTGAATATGATCTCTTAGAAAATATTTTGGATTTGAATAAAATATTTACGATGAAAATAAAATAATTTTATTACGTAAACATTTTTTTATAAGGTTTAAATAGATGAAAAGAAAGTTTCTAAGAGAAAATATATTTATTACAACATTCGCCCAAAGCGACATATGAAGATGCCCTCTGGGATGATCAGAGCATACACAGGCAATATAACAACTTTGCCATTACAATTAACATAGCAGAATCAAAAGAAAGAGAACTCTAAATAGCTATCGTGCCTCCTGCATGTCTCCAGAAGCTTATTCGTCTTAAGAGGTATCTAAAAACCTCAATTCTCAAACTACTCAAATTCAATTGAGTACCTGAGAGTTTAAGGGGAAAACATAAACTTCAAGTCAGACATAAAGCCTGGTATGAATAATAATCTACCATCTCAAATAATTTAGATATCTAGTGAGACCACGCCGCATAGCTAGTTAAAACAATTCAAAACAGTATAATATGATGATATGTAAAACAATTGAATTAATTCTGGATTACCCATCCCCATTCAATTTTAGACTATATGTCTCGGTCATAGTTTCTAGGATTACTATTAACCTATTAGTTTTAATGGGCTGACTAATAACCGGTTAAACATTTAAGGACTCCCTGTCCAATTACATGGTTTTCATGGGATCACTATGAACCTATTGGTAACTCCAATATTACTCTTATCCTAGTTTTCATGGGTTGACTAGGAACCTATTGGTAACCCCAATATCCTTTCTTCTTACCCTAGTTTTCATGGGTTGACTAGGAACCTATTGACATCTGTCAATATTTTATCCGGATATAGTTTTCATGGGCTAACTACAAACCTACTGGCTCTGCTAGTATCCAATCATAGTTTTCATGGGCTTACTATGAACCTATCTATCTGACATCTTCCTTTACACATAGTTTTCATGGGCTAACTACGAAACTGTCTATCTGACATCTTCTCTTATACATAGTTTTCATGGGCTAACTATGAACCTATTGGCCTCTGCCAATATCATATAGTTTTCATGGGCTTACTGTGAACCTATTGGCCCTGCCAATATCTTTCCTTTATATTTTAGCATCTTTTATTCGGGTCTTCCTGACCTCCTGGATGCAATTCTACTCAGTCAGGATTTTATTCAATTTATATTCACTACTGGGTTAACCTAACTGGTTCTCCTACCCTTTATCTCCAAAATGCAGTTATGGGTCCATTATAAATTGAATATATTCATATTAGAAGAAGCAAGATAACAATATAGCAAAACCACTCCTGTGGGTTTAACATGAAACATGGTTAATCTCTTTAACCTCTTACTTTATCAAAGATATCTTCTTCTTAAACCATTATAAAAACTCCTTTAATATTGCCATGAGTTTTTCTTTTTAAAAATAGAGTTTGGGTCATAAAACCTTTCGATACCTTTGAAACCTAGCTTTCGACTTCATAGGATAACCTCCTTCGAAAGCTCTTAAAAACATCAGGCTCCTGCCTTATAATACTTTAAATTCTACCTTTCGAAACCTTTCAAATTTATTAAAGTATTAGCATATACTTTAGAAGCTTTAGCTTCAAAACCAGTTGAAAGTACCCCTTTCGACACTTATGGAAGTAACCTTGCCAAAACCATTGAAAGTACCCCTTTCGAAAGCATTGGGTTTATACTTAAAACATTATTTGGGTCAAAGTGAATATAGTCGAAAACATCTGATTCGAAACCATCTTTATCATTTATAAAACATTGGGGAACCATGATGGCATCGGCACCATCTCTTTCGAAAGCATAAAACATCTGGGTAAAACTTAAGAAGGTTGGTGTCGAAACCCCTTTTGAAACCATCACTTCGAAACCTCGAACCCCTTTCGAAAGCTTTAGGAAGTGGCTTAAACTTTATAAAACAAAGTACCTTCCGATAGCATTGATATCTTCAACACCATTGAAAGGCTAAAAACGGCAGCAGGGTATCGACTAGGTCGGAACCCCTTCTTTCAAAACATTCTTCCTTAAGTATGGAACCCAGTCGAAAGAAATTATAAGTTAATGACAACCCTTTCGAAACCCCTTTAAATCCTCTTTTGAAATCAATTGCTTCGACACTGTCGAAGGCTTAAAATAAAACATAGGCATGCGCTTTTCATGTTAAAATCAAACCAAGGTTTCAATCCCTTCGGAATCTATGCTTTCGACACCCTACCTTCTGCCTATCTCCAATTCACTGTGTACCATCATAGTGATACCTTGTGTATTGGTTTCGGCATAGTTGGTTTCGACAAGGATGAGGGCAGTAGCTACTGTGTCGTAAGGCACTTTCCTAAGTAGGCGGAACCACTTTTCTGAGCAAACCCAGGTTTAATTCTTGTTTAAGTAAACTTTTCTCTAACTAACCTGCCACATGTCAACATCAGATTGGTTGCCTTAACTTCTTCAAATTCTTTTTCAAAAATAACTGCTGCTAATCCAGATCTAAACCATAGTTAAGTTATCAAACTAGCCCTTCCAATTTTGCAAAGAAGTCCCTCTTCTAAAATAATTTATTTTGCATAGCAAATCACTTTGGAAAAATTCCCAAAAATTCCAGAAATTCACTTTAATCATGTTATCTAACATATCAAAATTCAAGACCCAAATTCTTAATATATTTTCCAAAATAAATTATAAACCTAAATAACTATTTTTTTCTTTGAAAATTCATAATAATCTTTCCATAGCTTAGAAAATTCTCAAAATTGAAACCCAACTCCAAAATCATGTTTCTCATAACATAAAATTTTCCCATGGCATTTAAACAACTTTAAATCTCGATTTTGGTCTAAAACCGTATAAAACTCCTTTAAACAATCTTGTTTAAATCAAACAAACCTTAAATCAAGCATATCATTATCCAATATGTCATAAAAATGAATTTATCCCTTAAATCCGAAAATATATGATTTAAAACCAAAATAGAGATGGAATTATTATTCACCTTGGTCCAGATAAGGAGATTGGATTGAGATTTATTTCCTCTAAGCGTGAATCTCTTGCTTTTAATTTGAATTTCCTCTTCCTCTTAATGGCCGGCCATTCTCTATATTTTTGTTTACGTTTCAAAATGACATGATTGGGAAGTAAGAAGGTGGGAAAGAAATATATATAAGGGTGGAAGCTAGGGGCGACAATTCCCAAAATACCCTTAGGTGACTTAATTAACCATAACCCATTCTTAAGCCCATTAATTAGTTCATTAGGCATGATCTTAATTAGTTATTTCAAGTCTCAATCTCCTTAATTTATCTAATTAAATCTCCTGAATAATGTTATAAAAAATTAGGGGTGTTATAGGCTCCCTCCTTAAAGAATTTCATCCTCGAAATTCAGTAAGGACTAAATATCAAACATTGCAATCATCTGTAAGACTGTAACGACTCCTAACAACCATACTAGTCTACATAACTAGGAAATATCTATATAAATCTAATATAGACATTCCCTCAAAGCAGATCAGGATAAGTATCTCGAATCCTGTCCTCTGTCTCCCAAGTACAGTCCTTCTCGTTGTCGCTCCACTGGACTTTCACCAACTTGACTGTCTTGTTCCTCAATCTTTTCTCATCTCTCACAACAACCCGAACCGGTTGTCCCACAAAAGTCAAATTAGGCTCTACTACCAAGTCCTCCAACTCTGTCTGAGGAATGGTAGCCTCTGGATCATGCACATACTTGCAAAGATGAGACACATGGAATACATTATGGACACCTTCCATATTGCTCGGCAACTCAACTCTGTACGCGAGCTTTCTAATCCTCTCTATAATCTGGAATGGACCAATATATCTCGGGGCCAACTTTCTCGATTTTCCAAACCATACCACACCCTTCATAGGTAATACCTTGATGAAAACCCTGTCTTACCACTGAGAACTCTAGGTCTTTACGCCTCTTATATGTGTAACCCTTCTGTCTGGATTGAGCTTCCTTCATCCATTTTCGGATTAACTCAATCTTCTCTGACGCCTCCCTTACCAAATCTGGAACTAAGACCAATCTATCTCTAGTCTCCAACCAACATGCAAGGGATTTGCATGGCCTTCCATACAAAGCTTCAAAAGGCGCCATTCCTATAGTAGTTTGATAACTATTATTATAGGAAAACTCAACCAAATGCAGGTGATCCTCCCAAGATCCATCAAAATCCAACACACAAGCTCTCAACAAATCCTCAAGCACCTTATTAACTCTCTCTGTTTGCCCATCCGTTTGTGGGTGATATGCGGTACTCATCTTGAGCTTAGTGCCTAACACATCCTGTTGACTCTTCTAGAATTTACAAGTGAATAAAGCATCTCTGTCACTGACTATGCTACTAGGAACTCCATGAAGTCTAACTATGTTTTTCATGAACAACTTCGTCAAAACTGGTGCCGTCCCGGTCAACTTTACTGGAATGAAATGGGCACCCTTGGTAAACCTGTCCACAATAACCCATATGCTTTCATTTCCTCTCCTTGACCTTGGCAACCCATCAATAAAATCCATGGATATCGAATCCCATTTCCATACTGGAATATCTAGAGGCTGAAGTAACCCACTTGGCTTCTGATGTTCAGCTTTCACTTGTTGACAGTTTACACACTACGTAACCCACAAGCCAACATCCCTCTTCATGCCTTCCCAATAGAAGTTCCTCTTCATATCTTGATACATTTTGGTCCATCAGGATGAATCGTAAACTTGGATCGATGACATTCCTCAAGAACTTCTCTTCTCAAGTTCTCCACATCTGAAACACATAATCGTCCCTTCCTTCTCAACCATCCTCTTTGGTCAAGACAAAAATATTTCAAATCATCGACCTCAGTTTCAATCTCAAGCCTTCTGATCCTCTCAGCTAATAATGGATCCTCCCTCTGCTTAGAAGCAATTCTCTCGATCAACACTGGTCGAACTTCTAAACAGGACATCATGCCAGTACTCTGACTAGAACTAGCAGTCGATCTTAACTGAACACCACAACTGGCAAAAGCTTCTAGATCTTTCCATTCTACCAACATAGCCAAAACCACATTTTGATGTCTTCGGCTAAGAGCATCTACTACTTTATTACCCTTCCCTGGGGTATACTCTATACCAAAATCATAAGTAGCCAAAAATTCCAACCACCTCTACTGTCGCATATTCAACTCTTTCAAAGAGAATAAGTATCTTAAAGACTTATGATTGGTATATAACTCAAATCTCCCCCAAGAGATAATGCCTCCAAATCTTCAAGGCAAAAATCACCGCTGCCAACGACAAGTCGTGAGTATGATATCTTACTTCGTGCGGTCTAAGCTGCCTAGATTCGTAAGCAATGACTTTGCCCTTCTGCATCAACACTGCTCCCAATCCAGTCCCATACGCATCTGTGTATACTACCAACCCTTGGTTACCATCTAGAACTGCTAACACTGGAGCATTGGTCAACAAATGCTTTAACTTAAGTAATGCTTCCTCACATTTGTCGGACCAAACAAATCTCACTTTATTTCTGGTAAGCTTAGTTAAAGGCGCTGCTATTCGCGAGATATCCTTGATGAATCTTTAGTAATAGCCCACAAGTCCAAGAAAACTTCTGATCTCAGTCACCATCTCTGGTCTCTTCCAATTGTTTACAGCTTCGATCTTATCTAAATCGAATGACAATCCTTTCTCTGAAACCACATGACCAAGAAACTTAACCTATTTCTTCCAAAAATGACACTTGGAAACTTTGCCTTTAGCTGATTCTGCCTCAGCGTCTCTAGCATAACTCTAAGATGATCTTCATGCTCTCTCTCATCCTTAGAGTATACCAAAATGTCGTCTATAAACACCAACATGAATATATCCAAATAATCTCGGAAGACTGGATTCATCAAATCCACAAAGAAAGCAGGTGCATTCGTCAACTCGAATGACATCAATAACCACTCATACGAACCATATTTAGTTCGAAATGTAGTCAAAGGAATACTATCCTCTGCCACTCTCAACTGATGGAACCCCATCGCCAAATCCAACTGGGAAAACACCTTGGCTCCATTCAATTGATTAAACAGATCATCAATTCTCGGCAAGGGATACTTATTCTTTATCGTCCTTTCGTTCAGCTTACGATAGTCGATACACATCCTCAACGACCCATCTGGTTTCTTCACGAATACCGCGGTTGCTCCCCAAGGCGAACTGCTTGGTGGTCTACTCATAGGTTCAGCCTCTGGTACAAGATCTATCTGAAACTCAATAGAACATTTCGATGGTAGTTCCGTGACTGGCTCAAAGACATCTGCAAACTCTCTTGCAATCCAAACCTAACTTAACTCTTCACCCACTTCCATTGCACTTAACAAAGCACAACTACTCTGGTTAGAATTCTCTACTGAGAATATAATTCGGTTATGGCTATCTGGGTGTCTCAAATATATCTCCCCATCCTGCCAGAATATCCTGGCCTCATACCTCCTCAACTAATCCATACCCAAAATGATTCTGAAATCCATGAAATCGTACACATACAAACTGCAAGCAAACTTATGACCTAACAAAAGAAGTTCTAATTGGTCACATCTTATCTCCAGAGTTGCATACCCTCCTATTAGATTTGCAACCCTTAAGGAAGTAATAAGGTATGTGGGTTCTAAACATAACCTATCAACCAAAAACTCAGAAATAAATGAATGTGATGCACTGGTATCAAAATGTATCCTATCTGGTATACTCTGAATCAAAAACATACCTTCCATCATAGTTTTTCCTTTATCGGCTGCAGTGGGCTTAGCTGATGATCCAACAGCAAAAACTTTTCCCTTGTCCGCCCTAGTTGGCTCCGGACATAGGTTCTTGTAGTGCCTCACTTGATCACAGTTAAAACACTTCACATTCTTCTTGTATGCATCCTTCTTTCCCTTGCCTGACCGGCACTCATTAGCATAATGACCCTTCTTGTCACATTTATAGCAAACCAAATCAGCCTTTGCCTTCTTGGCAGCATCTCCTTTTTGGGCTCCCTTCTTCTTAAAGAATTTCCTCTTCTTTCCTTGAGAATCCTGGGATTCAATTGGCTTTTCTCTAGCTAAAATAGTAAGCATCTCCTTATAGCGAATGGCCATCTCCACCAACTCATTAGAAGGATCTCGGATATGGTTCATAGTCGTCCTAGCAAGCTCGGGTCTCAATCCTCGAATAAACCTTTCATTCCTTTTGACATCAGTGTCAACCAAAGCATATCCATATCGAGACAGCTCATCAAACTTAGCAGCATACTTGCCACTAACATCTCTCCTTGAACCAGATCCATAAACTTTCTCATCAATGCAGACTTAGCAACTTCAGACAGAAACCTCTGCTAAAACCTTCTCTTGAAATCAGCCCAAGTCAGCTCTTCCTCCAGTACCTCGGCTGTTACACTGTTCCACCAGTGAAGCGCTAACCCTTGCAACAGTCTAGAGGCTAGCCTTCTCTTTTGCCCATCATCCTAGCCTAGATTAGTACAGATCCTCTCACAACTCAATAGCCAACTCTCTACTTCAACAGCATCCTCTATTCCAACAAACGGCTTTCCACCCAAATTGGTGTAGTCTCTACTTAGCTAAGCATAGTTATTCCCAACTAGAGCCACATGATTAGCTCCTCCAACATTACTGGTAACTCCAGCTTGCAAAAGATTGGCCAACAACTGATATACCATCCCCGCATCTACTGGTGGATTTCCAGCACCTACAATGGCTTTAGCATTAGCCTGTCGACCTTGAATCCTCCTGGTATTAGGTCGAGCATTTCAGTTGGTTGTGGTGCTTCCTCCACCTAGATTTCCTTCTCTGTTTCCTGCTTCCATATCTTCTTTCTCATAAATCTGCATACAAGCCTTAGTAAGATACATAAAAACGGTCTAAGAGAGAGGGGAACACGTACTTATATATATCTACATATCAAATACAAGTACGTTACTATAGCGTTAACCCAAACCCCGATCATATTTTCAAATTCATTGGATTATGTTTGAAAATCTTTTAGGTTTAACTTTCTTTTAAAGTTTCATAAACCTATGCTCTGATACCAACTTGTAACATCCCCCTACTTGGAGGTCCAAAACTAACGACTACGAATGCTGCAGTCATCTATAGTTACTAATCCTCGACGACCTAATACGATGGTGTTAGATTCATTGGTACACATAAACACATGATTATGGAAAAAAAATTAACTCTAAATCAAATCACATTTCATATAAAAACATTTCAAATTCATTACATAATCCCATGTTCGCAAACCATGTTCAGAGAAAATATATTTATTACAACATACGCCTAAAGCGACATATGAAGATTCCCCTTGGAATGATCAGAGCATACACAGGCAATATATCAACTTTGCCATTACAATCAACACAGCGGAATCAAAAGAAAGAGAACTCTAAATAGCTATCCTGCCTCCTGCATGTCTCTGGAAGCTTATTCGTCTTAAGAGGTACCTGAAAACCTCAACTCTCAAACTACTCAAAATCAAATGAGTACCCAAGAGTTTAAGGGGAAAACATAAACTTCGAGTCAAACATAAAGCCTGGTATGAATAATAATCTATCATCTCAAATCATTTAGACATCTAGTGAGACCACGATGCTTAGCGGAATGGGTTTCCCCACACTAGTATCTCAAAACCTTTACAAAACCATAAACTGTGCTTCCTGCATCCACAATGGTTAAAAAAATTCCAAACAGTATAATATGATGATATGTAAACAATTGAATTAATTTTGGATTACCCATCCCCATTCAATTTTATACTATCTATCCCGGTCATAGTTTATAGGATTACTGTTAACCTATTAGTTTTCATGGGATGACTAATAACCGGTTAAACATTTAAGGAATCCCTATCCAATTACATAGCTTTCATGGAATCACTATGAACCTATTGGTAACTGCAATATTACTTTTATCCTAGTTTTCATGGGTTGACTAGGAACCTATTGGTAACCCCGATATCCTTTCTTCTTACCCTAGTTTTCATAGGTTGACTAGGAACCTATTGACATCTGTCAATATTTCATTCGGATATAGTTTTCATGGGCTAACTACAAACCTACTGGTACTGCCAGTATCCAATCATAGTTTTCATGGCTTACTATGAACCTGTCTATCTGACATCTTCCTTTACACATAGTTATCATGGGCTAACTATGAACCTATCTATTTGACATCTTCTCTTATACATAGTTTTCATGGGCTAACTATGAACCTACTGGCCTCTACCAATATCATACACTTTTCATGGGCTTACTGTGAACCTATTGGCCCATGCCAATATCTTTCCTTTATATTTTAGCATCCTTTATTCTGGTCTTCCTGACCTTCTAAATGCAATTCTACTCATTCAGGAGTTTATTCATTTTATATTCACTACTAGTTTAACCTAACTGGTTCTCCTACCCTTTTATCCTCAAAATGCAGTTATGTGTCCATTATAAATTGAATATATTTATATTAGAAGAAGCAAGATAACAATATAGCAATACCACTCCCATGGGTTTAATATAAAACATAGTTAATCTCTTTAACCACTTACTTTATCAAAAATAGCTTCTTCTTAAACCATTATAAAAATTCCTTTAATATTGCCATGGATTTTTCTTTTTTAAAAATAGAGTTGGGTCATTAAACCTTTCGATTCCTTCGAAACCTAGCTTTTGACTTCATAGGATAACCTCCTTCGAAAGTTCTTAAAAACATTAGGCTTCTGCCTTATAATACTTTAAATTCCACCTTTAGAAACCTTTCAAATATATTAAAGTATTAGCATATACTTTAGAAGCTTTAGCTTCGAAACCAGTTGAAAGTACCCCTTTCGACACTTATGGAAGTAATCCTACCAAAACCATTGAAAGTACCCCTTTCGAAAGCATTGGGTTTATACTTAAAACATTATTTGGGTCAAAGTGAATATAGTCGAAAACATCTGTTTCGAAATCATCTTTATCATTTATAAAACATTGGGGAACCATGATGGCATCGGCACCATCTCTTTCGAAAGCATAAAACATCTGGGTAAAACTTAAGAAGGTTGGTGTCGAACCCCCTTTCGAAACCATCACTTCGAAACACCGAACCCCTTTCGAAAGCTTTAGGAAGTGGCTTAAACTTTATAAAACAAAGTACCTTCCGATAGCATTGATATCTTCAACACCATCGCAAGGCTATAAACGACAGCAGGGTATCGACTAGGTCGGAACCCCTTCTTTCAAAACATTCTTTCTTAAGTATGGAACCTAGTCAAAAGTAATTATAAGTTAATGACAACCCTTTCGAAACCTCTTTAAATCCTCTTTCAAAATCAATTGCTTCGACACTGTCGAAGGCTTAAAATAAAACATAGGCAGGCGCTTTTCATGTTAAAAGCAAACCAAGGTTTCAACCCCTTCGGAAGCTATACTTTCGATACCCTACCTTCTGCCTATCTTCAATCCACTGCGTATCATCATAGTGATACCTTGTGTATTGATTTCGGCATAGTTGGTTTCGACAAGGATGAAGGCGGTAGCTACTGTGTCGAAAGGCACTTTCATAAGAGGCGGAACCACTTTTTTGAGCAAACCCAGGTTTAATTCTTGTTTAAGTAAACATTTCTCTAACTAACCTGCCACGAGTCAACATCAGGTTGGTTGCCTTAACCTTTTCAAATTCTTTTTCAAAAATAACTACCGCTAATCTAGATCTAAACTATAGTTAAGTTTATCAAACTAGTCGTTCTAATCTTTACAAAGAAGTCCCTCTTCTAAAACAATTTATTTTGCATATCAAATCAATTTGGAAAAATCCCCAAAAATTTACTTTTATCATGTTTTCTAACATATCAAAATTCCATACCCAAATTCTTAATATATTTTCCAAAATAAATTATAAATCCAATTAACCATATTTTGCTTTGAAAATTCTTAATAATCTTTCCATAGCTTGGAAAATTCTCAAAATTGAAACCCAACTCCAAAATCATGTTTCTCATAATATAAAATTTTCCCATGGCATTTAAACAACTTTAAATCTTGATTTTAATCTAAAACCGTGTAAAACTCCTTTAAACAATCTTGTTTAAATCAAACAAATCTTAAATCAAGCATACCATCATCCAATATGTCATAAAAATGAATTTATCCCCTAAATCCGAAAAGATTTAAAACCAAAATAGAGATGGAATTATTATTCACCTTGCTCTAGATAAGGAGATTGGATTGAGATTGATTTCCCCTAAGCTTGAATCTCTAGCTTTTAATTTGAATATCCACTTCCTCTTAATGGCCGGTCATTTTCTATATTTTTGTTTACGTTTTAAAATGACTTGAATGGGAAGTAAGAAGGTGGTAACGAAACATATATAAGGGTGGAAGCTAGGGCGACAATTCCTAATATGCTCTTAGGTGACATAATTAACCAAAACCCATTCTTAAGCCCATTAATTAGTTCATTAGGCATGACCTTAATTAATTATTTCAAGTCTCAATCTCCTTATCACTTTCATTTATATTATTCTATTTAATTTATCTAATTAAATCTCCTCAATAATGTTATCAAAAATTAGGGGTGTTACGTATGAATTATGAGGGAAAAACGGTGATTTTCGGGATATGATTAATTATTCAGACTTTTGAATATAATTTTCTTATCTATAATTATATTAATATAACACAAAATATTTGAAGGATTTTTATAAAAGAGTATTTATAATATACGTACATAAATACATACATATATATATTTATATATTTAAGGTAATGAGTTTATTTTCTCAACATTTGAATGAATGGGAAATTTTTATGAAGTAATATTCTGAAATTGTAATAAGATGAATATAATTTCTTAATTGTATGGAAATTATTAATAATAGTATTTATAATATATTTTGTTAAGAATAATTTTGGAAGTTATATGTATTGTATTTGTTTATTTCTAAATAATAGGAAATTATTTTAAAAGCTTTTGGTGATATATACATATAAAAGTGTTTGAATTAATTATTTTGGAAATAAGAATTTTTGGATTTTGCTAAACAGATAAATTATTATAAACCAATATTGTGTTAAATATTTAAAAGGTTTTATATAGAATAGACTTCCAATTTGATGGATTACTTTTCAATAATAGTTAGTAGCAATTTGGAATCTGAACGAGGGTTTTAAATATATTATTATAGGAATTTTACTTTTATTCCTTTGGGAAATGTTTTAAACTGGAAATTATACCGGTGTTGGAATTTTATTTTATGGTTTTGAGAAATATTTCAAATTAAAAATCCTTACTAGGAAAATATAATTATAAATTAAATTCATTGTTTTAATGAATCATGAAATATAAAAATTATTGACATTATTTTCAAATTATTAGAGATGAAATTTAAAACATATGAATTATTTTAAAAAAAGTTTAAGGGATTTGTAGTCGAATGAAGGATTAAAATATCGATTTCATTGTAAATAAATAAGGGATTTTCAAATATTGATTTTTGGAACTATTTAAAGATTTTGTAAAGATGTGAATTTTTAATTCAACCTTCTTTAAATTTAATATTGATATTTGGAATTTTAATGAAGATTATGGGAAATACATATTTTACACAAAAGCCCCTTCTAAAACATAAATAGTCACAATATGTGCTTTGATTGATTTATTTTCTATTACCATACGGTGTGGGACTTTTGGTAATATCTCTCTGGTTATTCTTTGGACTTGTTGCATAGAATATTATTATGTGTAGTGAGTGTAGTTTACGAGCATTGGGCAAACGATCGAGTAACACTAAGTGGTATGGGATACTCAAGTGATACTTGTTCGATTACTTTTTGTAAGTAAACGTCACTAGAGGTTTAGGAATTTTGGTAATCTTAGTTCCAACATCCAGTATATTAGTTAGGATAGGATCTAGAGTTGAATACTACGAGTTTAGTAGTTGAAAGGCCTATTCCTCTCTAAGAGCTAGAAATTGAAGATATATTAAGATTTACATATTTATCCTCTAAGGATTGACTAGTCGAGTATTATTATTTACTCCTAGGACTAGTAATCGAGGATCTATTTTGTGGTGATACTCTCATTGGGACTTTTGGAGTCGAGAGTATTTGTTAGGAATATATGTCATAGGTTTCACGCCACTATAGAGAGCGCGTGATTAGGACTCGCCAGATAGGCTAGTATTCCTCATAGCGATCCTGATTGTAGGTCGCACCTTGGATCCGGGATGTAAATTTAATGAGTTGATAAGGCTTAGAGATATTACTCTCATTTGAGCCACTGCCCAGACTTCACTTAAGGACCAACAGTCCATTATCAAGGGCAAATAGGAATCATGAACAATACTAGACGTAGTCTAGCAGCGTGTTTACAACATGTAGATGGATGTTAGTGTTGTGATTCTATGAGTAACTAAGGGACTGTAGGAAACGGGTTGTGGTCATTAGGGTTTCCTGCAGCAGTGCTGCGGTACGTCATTCTTCCATCTAGATGACATGGGTAGATTCATTATTGATAAGATATTTGATAATATCACCTCATTAGAGAGACGATGAATATATGACATTATAGTCTGGCAGTGTGTTATTCTATCATTCAAGATAGCTTAACCCGAGACAGCTGCGTGTTGTCGTTTCGACATTAGAGAGTAGTTGTGTACTCGTCTGTCATTCTCTATTAGTGCCTTTGGCTAAGAGTTCTATTGATGAGTCATGTATGTATCTCCTAGGGCAATTCAAATGAGAAAATTTCCTCTTATTAGAACCGATGGTCGAGATAGATCATGGTATTGTATTTGTGTGTTATATTAAATTTATGTTATATAGTCTGAGTCTGCATGACATGTTGTTTATATCTCTTTAGGCCACTCGGTCGAGATTTGCTATCTCTCATCAGGGCTAGTGGTCAAGGTATACTTTTTTGAACATTTTATTCATATAGTGGTTTGGTTTTATGAATGATATTCATCCAGTTTGTTCTTGTACCACATGATGCTATGTTTGACTATTATTTGATATGGGTGGCATTTTATGTGGATTAGTACACTATAGATATTTTATCCCTTTAGGAATACCCTGTCTGACACTATACTATTTGTTGTGGTTTATCCACATCTATATTTTAGACATAGTCCGACCCTTGTATTATTTATATAATACTCGGGTTAGTCCGAGACATATCAGGTGTAGGGATAAAGAGACCGACTTGTGATTACCAGGCATAATGTAGGCTAGTTAATTTATATAGTTGTGTATGAGTATATATATTATGTTGCCTTATGTATGTACTCCATTGAGATGTACGTATTGGATTTTTACATTGTGTAATTTTGAGATAATGGGAGTTTTACCTATTTTATATCACACTATATTTTTATTATATGTTATCGCTGTATTAATGACTCTGTGTTCTCTATATTATTTGTTTAATATTGTGCATTCTTCTATTCTGAAAACGCATGTGTTTATTGCTTTGTGCCGATACTGAGTACATATAGGTGAGTTGTTTATTCGATTTTTTGAATACGTACCAGTATTAGCCTAAGGGAATATTAACGTGTGACAGCCCAATATCGCCTCATTCTCAGTATTATTAGATACTATTACCTAGTAATACTCTTTGGTAGTATGGGTACAGAGTTAAGGTATTACAGTTGGTATTAGAGCCGGTTTAGAACAATATAGAATATAAAAGACATGAGTCTTGACCTTAATGAGACTTAGAGTCTCTGTCCCTTTGGTGTGTGGTATACTATTATATGTACTTAAGCAATAGTAGTAGTATATGGTGATTACTGGTGTAATCAACTGGGGATGTATTTGTATCTTTCTTACTATTAAATATATATCTTCTACCTTTAATTATGTGTATGTCTCTGCATGAGATGTAGAGAAATTGATGGAGGATGAAGAGGTGGGAGTAAATTGTTCGACCAGTAGCGTCGACATTGATGAAGTGGATTAGACCTCTGTGTGGTTTTGAAGTAAGAATGGAGTTGTATTGTCAGGAAAGAGCTAGAAGGCCCTAATCTGAACCATGCATATTAGATATGTCACATAAATAAGTTGTGAGATGCAAGCTTGACTTGAATGATCCAATAGTGATCAGAATTGTGGTGCGAAAGCCGATACATTGCTTTTCGCTAAGCATATGTATTTGTTTGATTGATATGTTTTGAGTTGTACTAATAGTTTAATAAATAAATAAATATATTATTTAGGCTCTTTCTAGAGCGTGGGATTGAGTAGGAGTATTCACTCAAAGCTGTGAATCTATAAAAGCTTGGATGAAGCCAAAAAACTAAAAGGAATAAAGAATACTATTTCATAAGAGAAATATTGATAATATACATATATATAACTAAGATATTGATAAGGAAAAAAAATTTAAGTGAATGCTTGCTTGTTGATGTGTTTGGATGATTGATGTATGTTTTGCTTGCAGTGTTACTGATGAATGATTAACTGATTATATTTATAAACATCTTCAATATATATTATAATAAAAGCAAGCAAATGATTTTGATAAAGTAAGAAGATTATTTTTATAAAATATTTGAAAATGGGTAAATAAATAAATATATATTTATTAAGTGTTTAATTCGTGTTAATTTGTTTGTTGGGTGCTTTAAGAATTCCGGTCGATGCGCCTGGCCAATGTATCAATAGGGATTCCTAAACACTAGAACGCGACATTTCGACACAATGTTTTGAAAAAAAAAGTCGTGGAATAATAATAACAACAACAAGAATAATAATAAAAATATGTTTTTAAAAATAAAATGCTTTGAAAAAATATCCAATATTTTGGAAAAGAATAATATGTTTTGAGGAAAATATATGTATAGTGTTTTGGAAGGGAGCAATGCTTCGAGAAATATTATAAACAATATTTTGAAAAAAAATGTTTAGAGATAAGTTAAAACAATGTTTTAGAAGAGAGTATAATATTTTGAAAACGTTATAATAATACTTTGAAATGAAAGGAGCAAATTTTTTGGAGAATGGAAACAAAAATAATAAAAATATGCGGTGATAAATATAAAGAGATAAGCGATTTGAAAAAAAATAGTGTGTAATGATTGTGTATGCGACTTGTTATATGGTTTTTTTGTGATTGGAATGAGCGATATATATACACATCTGTAACGTAGGATTATATTATTTAATATATAATGGAAAAATGAAAAATAATAAAATAAAATATATAATATCGACTGAGTTATCATTAATGGAAGAAAAAATGGAAGTTTCGAGATTGTTTGGAAAAGATGAAAAATTTATAATGCGGCCGGTCTATTTTAAATTTGTTTGAACTCAAGTTAAAATTTATTTTTTTAAAAAAAAAGAAAAGAAAGAAAATGAATTGAGATTCTACCTATATTTGCGTATATATATACATATTTGAAAATCGAATATAGCTAAGTATGAGTGTTCTTATTCTAGTTTGAAAATGTCTGTGTTTTGTGTTGTTATTCACAACAACCACTTTTATAAGATTTAAACACTTAAGTTTAGTTTCATTACATTAAAAAAATGGATAACTTTGGTTAGTTCATGTTGTAACGTTTTTAAAACAAGTTGGAAAAAAATTTCGTGAATATGATTGTTTCAAATGTGGACACTTCGTTTGTTATGAATTACAATTCTCATAATATATAGAGACACTTTTAGTACTCAGATTTGGCAAAAATAATTAGTTCGTTAAAAATCAAATTTGTATTAAATGCAACTTGGAAATTTTAGGTTAGGTGGCTTAAAAAATTTCTTTTTTTAATAAACTAGAAATGAATTGTAACATGAAACTTAGCAACCCACTTTGATAAGCTCTACCATTTTGGACATGACTTTTGATTTTATGAGCCAATTTTAGTGAATCATTTTTCAACTAAAAGATATTTTAGCAAGTATCAACTTTCATTTGTGTCACTTTTAAAATTTTGAAGTTTATTGGTGTTTAAACCTGTTTAGAGTTGCGACAACAATTTTAACCTACGCTTGAAATTTCAGCACCAAAGCACTATAGTGTTTTGATCATAACTTTTGGCACCCTCGTCCATTTTCAACCATTTGCGCTTGTTTTAAAGCTATGATAAGGAAGAACAAGTTTTGTTTTGGAAACTTGTAAAATTTTGTCATTTTATAGCTGAAAAATTGAATTTAAAGAAATGGACCTGCATTTTTAAGACCTATTTCAAAATATAGTTTAGAAAAAACCACCATAACTTTTGACATACTCCTTATTTTCTTGACCTGAAAGTTGTTTTAAAAAGCTAATTGATTATGCTACAACTTTACTTTTGGAAGCTTAAATTATTTTACTTTTTCCCCCATAAACTTAGTTGGAAAGTTGCATAAATAGAAATGCAATATTGTTCTTTTGATATATTAGTGCAATGATACTTTATGTTATATGTATAATCATACATGAATTATTTGAGCTAAAGTTAGGTACATAAAGACATTAAGAGTTGATTATGGGTGCATGCTCACTTCTGCTTACATAGAATGAAATAAGCTTGCTTAAAATTGCAAAATAAGGTATGTTTTATTAGTATATATACTGACATATGTGATATTGTGTTATATATTGTGAATCCGATCATGTTTTGATCGTATATACTTATAAATTCATATTGTGATTTTTCAAAATTCTCTCCGTACAAATGAGACTCTACTGAATTTTTTTTGAAATTTTGACACTTAGAATTTCTTTATCTAGTTATATCGTATGTGGAAAAAAGAAAGTCGTTAAATAAATCTAGTTCATAGCATATGATAAGGTGATGAAGACAAAATTTGTTTTTTATTAAGGGAAAGCCACATAGAGTATTGAGTTAACTCTAAGTAAGTGGAAGTAAGAAGCTTAAGTTGATAGTAGATAGCGGAAGTATGGCAAAAGTTAGGATGTGAGTTAAGAACGACGTTCTTCCCTGTAAAAAAATTACTAGAATGCAATTTTTTAAGGGAAGAAGTCCATAACAACTCTACTTTATTTCTTACTATAATAAATAATTTTAATTAAAATAAATGTTTGAAATCGATTGATGGATAATTTTACTTTTTAAAACATAATTTATTAAGATTTAACAATAATAGATTTTTTATTTAATAAATTGAATATGATCTCTTAGAAAATATATTGGATTTGAATAAAATATTTACGATGAAAATAAAATAATTTTATTGCATAAATGTTTTTTTATATGGTTTAAATAGATGAAAAGAAATTTTCTCTAACATTAATTAAATGAATATAAATCTTTCATTGTGTACGTACCCTTTTTATAGAATTGAAAATATATGGGATCGGTTTCATTGACATTAATAAAATAAATAAATCAGCAGAAATGAATAATTTGTGGATTCAAATATTTTATAGAAATTATAAAATATGCTTAGCGAAACATTTAATAGTTCAATTGAAATTGAAAATGGATTTATGGACAGATGATAGAGTTAATTAAAAGGTAAAAGAGTATGGTGTTTAAATAAATCAAACGAAAAAGGGCTTAATTGTAAATAACGGTGCTAGAACATTCTCTAATCTTCTGGACCTCTCTCTTTCAGCCCGTTACCCACTAAAATAAAGTACCAAACCTGTTTTCCAAATCCATTTTACTTTAGCCCTAAATCATCGACGCTTTCGAAATTAAAAAGAAAAAAGAAAAAAATTCGCGCTTGCAACAGGAAGAAGGGACAAACGCATGACTTGGCAAGGCGAGGACAGCTATTTCAGGCATGATTAGCTGGAGGTGCATGACATCAGGCACATATTCGTAGGAGACACGGTTTTGGCATAGTCGCATTCGTGATAATGAAGGATGGTAGGGCTTGGAAGAGGCTGCAGTTGGGATGTTGTGACGACGGGTAGCGAGTTGAACTTATAGTTGGTCAATAACGGAGGTGGAGCTCAAGGGGGTATCGACTGGTGCAGTAAGGGATTGGGGTAGTTCTAGCTAGGGATTGGGTTGTTAGTTATTTAGGAAATTGGGGATGCTTATTTGAGGAAAGAAAGAGTGTTACTGAAGTGAGTTATCCTTGTAACTCTCATCGATGTCTAGATTTATTTTATAATTTTCTTTGATGATGGATGATGAGTTATGGTTGATATTGATTGAATTGGTTGGGAATTGAGTTGCATATCTTTGGTTGTTTGTTGTTGTGTTGAAATATTGGTAGATCGATGATTATACACATATTATAAGTTGTTTGAGTAAATACTTGATGTATGCAGATAGTCGAAAACAACATTTGAAATTGGTTAGAATTGGATAAATGAATTAAAATTCAAAGTTTCGAATGAAACAAAATATTTTTAAGTATAATGGTGAATATTTGGAATGAGATTTAAATAATACTGAAAATAACATTTGTGATAGAAATATTAAAGTGGAATGAATGTTCTTAAAAATTTTGTGAACATAAATTATGAGGGGAAAACGGTGATTTTCGAGATATGATTAATTATTTAGACATCTGAATATAGATTTGTTTATTTATAACTATATTAATATAACATAAATTATTTGAATGATTTTTATAAAAGAGTGTTTATAATATATATTTAAAGTGATGAGTTTATTTTCTCGGGATTTGAATGAATGGGAAATTTTATGAAGTAATATTCCGAAATTGTAATAAAGTGAATATAATTTCTTAATTATATGGAAATTATTAATAATAGTATTTATAGTATATTTTGTTAAGAATAATTTTGGAAGTTATATGTATTGTATTTGTTTATTTCTATATAAAGGGAAATTGTTTTAAAAGCTTTTGGTGATATATACATATAAATGTGTTTGAATTAACTATTATGGAAAAAGGAATTTTTGGATTTTGCTATACAAATAAATTGTTATAAACCAATATTTTGATGTCAAATATTTAAAAGGTTTTTATATAGAATAGACTTCCAATTTGATGAATTGCTTTTCAATAATAGTTTAACAGTGATTTGGAATCTAAATGAGGGTTTTAAATATTATAGTATTGGAATTTTATTTTTATGGCTTTGGGAAATGTTTTAATTTGAAAATTATATTGGTGTTGGAATTATATTCTATGGTTTTGAGAAATATTTCAAATTGAAAACCCTTATTGGAAAAATAGAATTATTAATTAAATTTGTTGTTTAAATGAAATCGTGAATTATAAAACTTCTTTGGTATTATTATTTTCAAATTTTTTGAAATAAAAAGGTTCTTTATTAATAACTTAGAACCATTAATAGGTGGATTCGCCTCCTTAAAAACCTTACTATCGTGGTAAGGAAAAAGAGCATGACATCCCCTATATAGACAGTTTCCAATATAAGAAATTATAGACAAATACAACAAAACAAACACATCTAGCAAAAGAAAACACAACATAAATAAAACGGGCTCAAAAGAAAATCATGCCGAACTATAAGCAAAACGCCACCGCAGCCCATCTTTCTACCCGGTCCAGCCCAACAGCACAAGAGTAAGACCACAACCCTAAACCCCATTCCATACAGCAAGCGCCGCCTTCATCCATTATCTTGTAATTCAATCCCCTATTGGAGTAACAACGCTTTATCTGATGATGTCGTCGATCGTTTGCTAACTCGACATGTTAATTGGAACCGAACATCAATCTCCAACCATCTCTATCTCACCTCCTTCGAGCATGCCTTATTATCAAAGCGTCGTCGAACTCGTTCTACCCAAATATGATGGACAATTGAAGATGCCACAACGAACCCTAGGTCACGGATCACCGATGATGCGTTGAGGTGGAACTGTAACTGGGACAGATAATATCGCAATGAATTTGCAGTGAAAGGAGGAATTCCGAGTTGAAGCAACAAATTATCCCACATATAAGTACTATATTCACATTTCAAAAACAGATGTTGATGATTTTCAGAATGATTGTTACAAAGTCCACACCTTGATTCTGTATTAATGCCCCAATTTATAAGTAGATCAGCAGTGGGTAAACGCTGCATATATGCCATGTACGAAGTATATGAAAATTTCCTTGCTGTTTTATTGCACCATATAAGTTTAAAATTATCGTCGCTGATGTTTGGCAATCTGATTTCATTCCATACTTTAGAAAATATGAACTTTCTATTATCACAGATTTTCCTGTAGTCAATGTTACTATCAGAACAAATATTCACATGCTTTATTTGATTAGCAACTTCCCTGGTCTCAGATAAAAGTTGAGATTGGAACTGGCCATCTCGTATAATATAACTGACTTTGTAGTTAGCTGTGTTTCTTAAGTGGATTCTATTCCAGCCTAGTAGCTCAAGAAGAGAATTATGGTTTAACCAGGGATCGAACCATAAGTCTGTGTTTTCCCCGTTGGTAATAACACGAGTCATAATAGAGGTTGCTGTATCACGTTGTATCAATATTGATTTCATTATTCCAAAGTAGTTGTTATCAACGGGTAATATCCAGAAGTTTGACTTTGACATGTATTTGGTTCGCATCCATTTAGACCATAAGGTATCATTCGTTAACAAATTCCATAGAAGTTTGAGTCTGGCAATTTTGTTAAGATCTGTAAATTTGCGTAAGCCAATCCCTCCTTCAATCTTTGGCTTACATAAAATCTCCCATGAAATTTTATGCAACTTACCTTTCTAAAAGAAATCAGCACATAATTTGTCAATCTTATTCGATACTGATTGAGGCAAGTTGTAAATAAGTATCCAATACATAACAATAAGGGTTATAGTACTATGGATTAACTCTGCTCGTCCCGTAGTTGTTAAAAAATTGCAATCCTATCCTTCTAATTTTCCATTGATTTTATGTAACAAGGGAAAATAGTGCATGGCATGGATGTAGTCCACTGACAGAGGGACCCCAAGATACTTCATAGGTAATTCATGTTCTACAATTTTAAGAATGCTGGAAATTTCTGACTTATAAATAAACCTACTGCTGTAGAAAATCTAAGATTTCATTTGATTAATCTTTAAACCCACAGTCTCCTCCATTATATCAAAAACAATATTCATGTAGTTAGCATTACTAGTGTCTGCAGATAAGAAAATTATTACGTCATCTGCATATAAAAGTTGTGTAATAGCAGGCTGAAAATTAGATATAGGCTGAAGATATCCATTAGCAACCCCATCTTCCATAATAATGTAAAAAACTCCATAGATATGCAAAATATATAAGGCGATAGAGGATCTTCCTGGCGGAGACCTCTATTGGAAGTAATAAATCCTTTCGGTCTCCCATCAATCATTATGGAGAACGTAGGTGTAAAAAAATATTATTTTCAAATTATTAGAGACAAACTTTAAAACATATGAATTATTTTAAAAAAGAAGTTTAAGGGATTTGTAATTGAATGAAGGATTAAAATATCAATGTCCTTGTAATTAAATAAGGGATTTTCAAATATTGATTTTTGTAACTATATAAGTATTTGGGAAAGAATGTGAATTTTGTGATTATACCTTCTTTAAATTTAATATTGATATTTGGAATTATAATGAAGATTGTGGGAAAAATGTATTTTACAATAAAACCCCTTCTTAATATATAGATAGTCACATTATGTGCTTTGATTGATTTATTTTCTGTGTAACAAGAATATTGAATAAACGGAGTTATAATACCGTCTGGTATGAGACTTTTGGTAATATCTCTCCGGTTATACTTTGAACTTGTTGCATAGAATATCATTGTGTGTAGTGAGTGTAGTTTATAAGCATTGAGTAAATGATCGAGTAACACTGAGTGGTATGAGACACTCAAGTGATACTTGTTCGATTACTTTTTGTAAGTAAATATCACTTATCATTAGAGGTTTAGGAATTTTGGTAATCGGCTAGAGGTGAATACTATGGGTTTTGTAGTTGAAAGGTCCATTCCTCTCTAAGGGATAGAAATTGAAGATATATTAAGATTTACTGAATTATCCTCCAAGGATTGACTAGTCTAGTATTATTATTTACTCATAGGGCTATTAATCGAGGAATTATTCTACGGTGATACTCTCATTGGGACTTTTGGAGTTGAGAGTATTTTTTGGGGATCTACGTCATAGGGTTCACGCCACTATTGAGGGCATGTTATTAGGACCCACCAGATAGGTTAGTATTCATCCCAGCGGTCCTTATTGCGGGGTTGCACCACAGATCCGTGTTGTCAATTTGATGAGTTGATGAGGCTGAGAAATGTTACTCTCTTTAGAGCTATTGCCCAGACTTCATTTATATACCAACGTTCTGTTACCAAGGGCAAGTAGTAATTGTGACCTATGCTCAGCGTAGTCTAGTAGCGTGTTTACGACATGTAGTTGGATATTGGTGTTACGATTTTGTGAGTAACTAAGGGACTGTAGGAAACGGGCTATGGTCATTACCATTTCCTAGAGCAATGTTGTGGTATGTCAGTGTTCCATCTGGATGACATAGGTAGATTCATTATTTATGAGTTATTTGATGATATCAACCTCAATAGAGAGACAATGATTATACGACATTAGAGTCTAGTCGCGAGTTAGTCTGTCATTCAAGATAACTTAACCCAAGACAGTTGTGTGTTGTCTTTCTGACATTAGAGACTAGCTGTGTGCTCGTTTGTAATTCTATCTTAGAGCCTTTGAATGAGAGTTCTATTGATGAGCTATATATGTATCTCCTAGGGCCATTCAGTTGAGAATATTTCCTCTCATTTGAACCGATGGTCGAGATAGATTATGGTATTGTATTTGCGTGTTATATTATATTTATGTTATATAGTTTGAGTCCGCATGACAAGTTGTTTCATATCTCTTAGGGCCACTCAATCGAGAGTTATTGTCTCTCATGGGTGCTAGTGGTCGAGATACACCTTATTGAACATTTTATTCACACAATAGTTTGGCTTTATGAATGATATTCTTCCAGTTTATTCTTATACCACATGATGATATGTTTGACTACTATTTGATCAGTGACATTTTATGTGAATTGGTACACTAGAGAAATTTTATCCCTCTGAGAATATCCTGTTTGCACTATATTATTTGTTGTGGTTTATCGACTTCTATATTAGTCTGACCCGTGTGTTATTTATATAATACTCGGGTTAATCCAAGACATATCAGGTGCAGGGACAAAGAAACCGACTTGTGATTACTGGGCATAGTGGAGGCTAGTTGTCCAGTATATCTGTGTATGAGTATATATTATATTGCCTTATGTATGTGTTCCATTGAGATGTACGTATTGGATTTATACATTCAACATTTATGAGATAGTGGGAGTTTGACCTATTTTATATCACACTCAGACTTGTGTATATTTTTATTATATGTTATCACTGCGTTATTGACTTTGTGTTCTCTATGTTATTTCTTTTATATTATGTATTGTTCTATCCTAGAAATGCACGTGGTTATTGCTTTGTGCCGATACTGAGTATGTATAGGTGAGTTGTTTATTCGGTTTTTTGAATACGTACCAGTATTAGCCTAAGGGAATATTCACATGTGATAGTCCAGTACCGTCTCATTCTCAGTATTATCAGATAGTATTACCTAGTAATACTCTTTGGTAGTATGGGTATAGAGGTGGGGTATTACATACCTTTTTCCTCAAAAGGATCTGAACCTTTGACAATAGAGATGGATAGAGTTCCTTGCTATTTATGATTTTGAGATTTCTTATTTGCCCAGAAAAGGCAATGTAGTGGTTGATGCTCTTAGTCGGAACCATGCTGGGTTGTATGTTTGGAGAGTGGGAGTAGTTCTTGTTTATTGCAAAATTTGATTTTCGACTTATTGGTGGCTTTAGGCTAGAATTGTCAGCCACGGTAGAGATGGTACCCACCCTCATGAACTATATAGGTTCTAGGTAGAGGCAAGATGCCAAGTTGGAAGAGATTTATGATCTGTTGCAGTGGGAGTAGGTTTTAATGAGAATGATCAAAGCGCCATTAATCAGAACATCTGGGTTTGTAGGGATGGAAGGCTATATGTTCCTAATATTGTTTAGTTGAAGAATGTGGTTTTTTGAGAGTAATCATTCTATGACAAATAGAAACCTCGGGGGAAATAAAATATACAATGATGTTAAATATATGTTTTATTGAAAGCGGATGAAACAAGAGGTTTTCAAGTTTATAGCAAAGTGTTTGACGTGTCAAAAGAAGAAAGAAGAGAAAGGAAAGCCTATGGGTCTGGTACCACCCTAGGAGATTCCAAAATGGAAATAAGAGATAATTTCTGTGGAATTTATTGATGGGTTATCAAGGAGCCAAAGGGGGGATGAGAGCATTTGGTTCATGATTGACAAATTGACCAAGAGTGTCCATTTTATTATGATGAAGTCATAAGGACTGCACCGTCTTTAGCTGCGGAATACATTAGTAAGATAGTGAAGCTTCATGGTATACCGAGAAGTATTATTTTTTATAAAGACATGTTGTTCACTAGATGGTTTTGACGCGGTTTGCAGTCTACTTTGGGTATGAACTTAGTGAGTACAACATATCATTCGCAAACTAATGGCCAAACGGAATGGGTAAACCGGATATTAGAGCATCTTCTATGAGCGTGCATTTTTTACTTTGGGAACTCATGGGAAGACCATATACGGTTTGTGGAGTTTTATTATATTCAACATAGGTATGGAACTATATGAACCCTCATATGGTAGGCCGTGCAAGTCACCATCATGGTTGTGGGAGACTACATATAAACTAATATTGGGTTCAAATAAGATTCAGGAGACACTTATGAGGATAGAGATTATTTGGAAGATGGTGCAGGAATCTCCAGATCGGAAAAATTCTTATGCCGATAATAGACACATATTTGGGGTTTCTGTAGGGAACATATGTTCACTATAATTTCTCTATTTAATAAGGTGATGAGGTTCAAGGCTTCGGGTAAGCTTATGTTAAAGTTTGAAGGGCCATTTCCTATCTTAAAGAGGTTTCATACTGTAATATATCGGGTCGATCTTCCCAAGAAGATGACAGGCTATATGATGTGTTCCATATTACTCATTTGCGCAAGCGTGTACTTTATTCCGACATTATTATTCCACTGAATCGATTAGAGGAGGTGGACGTTGAGCCAAATGCATCCAAGCCTAGTGGACCAATTCACATTAATGAGCAAAGCACCAAACGATAGGAATAAGATCATTGAGCTAATTAGGATCTAGTAGAGGGATAGTATTGGGGATAGCTCTAGGAAACCGGTGGAGAAGATGCGGGCTTCCCATCTGGAACCCTTTACTGGTATGACTCTGTTTTTACTTATGCTTAAAATATGTGGAATTGCAAGTAAGTGTACTAGTTTGGTTTGTAATAGAAATTTCATTATATGGTTTCCATGTGGTTTAGTGTGTATAGATAAGCTACGTTTGTCGTTCCTTGGTATTTCATGAAATGCCTTCGGGGGGATGTAACAATCCGTATTTTTGGTAATTGCAAGTACTAAAAAGTGAATTATGGTGAAAATGGAAACAGGGTCCTAGACCACTTCCATTATTCTCAAAATTCCATCTGCGACTCTTTTAAGAATATAATTTGATATATTTGAATTTCAGATAGTCAAAAGTTAGGACTCAAGACATAAGAGGTTAAAAAATATAACTTTTGCTTCAAATGGAATTTGGACTCGAAACCGCTTCCATTGTGTTCAAAATGTCATTTATGACTTTTTTAAGTACAAGCTCTGATATATTTTAAGCTACGGATTTTTGGCTACGAAAGGGAAAAGTAATGGAAAATGAGATAAATGTGGACTTTGATTTGTCAAAGGCCCTCCATGCCTATATATGGCTAACTAATATGCATGTAAAAATGTATATTTTTACTCTCATACTTAATCTCCTTTTATATAAATAAATGACATATTAGGGTGTTTTTACATGTTTTAAACAAAAATACAAAAATATTTTTAAACCATCATTCACTCATCTACATATGGGCAAAATGGTCATTTTGTGTACGAATTAATTTTGAGAATATTTATTTGCATTTGTAGGAAATGGAGTGCAAATATGAAGAGTCTTCATGGATGTATGCATGCACATATGTTGAAAGCAAAAGAATGAAGGAAATAAAAGAATTCATGCAACATGGAGGAGCTCACCTACCCATTAACTAAAGGACCATAATTAAAAACAAATGCACATGTTAGTGGAGGATTAATTAAGTGCTAGAGGCTACACAATCTCAAAGATATTTTTAGTAGTCCCCTAAAAAGTGGATTAATGTTTTAAGCATGTATAAATACCCCCTTATGTTTCATGAAATGGATCCTCTTCTTCTCTTTAGTTAGTTTGATATGTAGTGTAGCCACAAATTGAAATAAAAGTTTGAATCTCTTTAATGACTTCTTAGCCTTATTTTTTATTTTTATGCACTTTTATTTTATGCTATTTTCTTTTATGCTATTTTTCTTTTATGCTCTTTTTTCTTTCATGCAATTAATGTAGATTTATTTTATTGCAATTAGTTAGTTCTCTTTATCTTTAATTAGTTTTTGTTTCTTTTTATGTTGAAATCTAATTGTGTTGAAATGAATTCAAGTATGAGAAGCTAAACCTCCTCAATTTTGGGATAATGAAGCTCTCAGGAATCATATTAAATCAACATAATGGTTACATTTGTTATCTCTTTTTTGTGCTTAATGGAATTTCAGATGTTAATGGAAGTTTGTCGTTTACTAGTGAATTTGATAGCCTATGTCGTTAATAACAAATAGGCTATATTTAATCAAATGAAAACACAAGTTACATTTTCATCTAACCGTGATTTTAATAATGAAGTTAAAAGTAGAAAATTGAAATTTGATGTTTTATGTTACTTAATCAAAGATCGTAAATATGACATGCTTAAAATAGATTTTACGTCTAACTTCATATTCATTTTCATTAGATTTAAGAAGTGGTTTGGTTAATGTACTGAAATTTGATAGTTTATGTTGTTTTATTTAATATTACAAATATTCCATACTTAAAATAGATGCGTCAACTAATTCCACTTGTGTTGAAAAAAAAAGAGATTATAAATTTAATTTGTGTTGAATTGTGTGAATATGAAAGTTTGCCTCTAAATTGCCTTTTAATCTCATCGCTTTAATTCTAATTTTTATCTAGTTTTTTTACTTTTTTTTTAGTTAACAACATTTTCAGCTTTTGGGATAATTTGATTGAGTGATTTTAAAATTATTGCTTTCTTTTTGGATCGACTCGTACTCGCATACGTACTACAATTGTACGCCGTGCACTTGTGGTTATTATTGCATTTTGACGGTTTTCTAATCGATAGAAATATCCGTCTGAACAAGTTTTTGGCACCGTTGCCAGGGAAGACAATTTAATTTTACTTTACTCTTCGAATTATTTGTCTTTTCATCTGTTTTATTTTATTCCGTATTTTTTAATTAAAAAAAGAAGAATTTTTTTATTTTGTGCATTTGTTGTTTTCATTTCATTCACTTTGTTTTGTTCTTTTGTGTTGTGCATTTTGTTTGTGCACATTTGTTGTTTTTGTGTCAAAATCAAAAAATATATAACAACACCAACGTTTTCATTAACCAAAAACAAAAATATTCACTGTTTTACATCCTGCATACATTTTGTTCACCGTTAGCATTTTGTTTTCATTTGTACACTCTTTTTTTTTATTGGTTTTACTGCCACTCAAAACTGTACATTACTTTGTTTGTGCATTTGTTCATTTCTCTGTGCATTACATTGCATTTTCAATTTGCTAGATCGCAATACACATCTCCAAGTTTCTGTGCAATGTCAAAAAAAAAAAATGAAAAAAAGTTTGCATTGCATTTTAATTTTCTGTTACATTCTTTGTTGTTGTTTTACATTCTCAGTTGCTGTCTTCTGCATTTCAACTTCACTTCTGTTAATTTTCTTTGCATTGCAATATGTTAATATACATTGCATTACGTTACTTCTGTTTTCTCTCGTTTAATTTTGCTTACTTCACTTGTTTTGCATACTCGCTCACCAGAAAACAAACAGCAGTCTTCCTCCCTACCACCTCTAATCGCTGACAACAAACCAGGCCAACCTACCGCTGCCTGTTACTCCTCCTTAACCTTAAACCTCCTTCACCCACAATCCACCTTCCTCTCTAAGCTGCCCACTGCCTTTCACATTCACCAGTCAGCTTCACTAAAACCGTTTGCCTCAGCAACACCCAACCATCTCCCCTCCTACAACTCAGTCACAACACTTACATCACCAAAATCCACACTCCTACAGTAGTTCTGCCTACAACCTCCCACTGCGGCCACTTCATGCTACACTATCACCATCCCAACAGTACAACTCCATTCTCTGTTCATTGCCGCAATCCTACACTGCACAAACCACCAAACTCGCACCGCCTTCACCCAAACAACCACCCAAGAACCTGACAACCCACAACCATCCTCATCAACCATCCTACTTCCAACCAAAAAGCTGAACATTATCATCAACTATGTCTCTCATACTTGATGTGGCAAATGAATTGGTCTTTAGAAGACCGTTTCATTTACTCCTTGACAATATATTTTCTGATGTAGTGTGAATAATAATTGTTTCATTTTCATGTAAATATAGATCATATTTTTATTTTTATTTTTCTTTACTATCTTTCTCCTTTCACTTGGGTTGACTGTAAGGACACAGTCAAAAACAAGTGTGTGTGGGGGGGGGGGAGTTCTCATGTTTATTTGGATTTTACATACTTTGATTTTTGCATTTTACATTCCTTTATTTTCAAAAAAAAATCAAAAATATTTTTACATTTTAATTTTTTTTCTAATAAAAAACAATTCCACAAAAAAAAGATTTTTTATTTTAATTTACTTTTAAATAAGCACGTTCGAGTAAGCATACATTTTGGGTCATGGGATTGAATTTTTTGGGAAATTACTTGTCTCAACAAATAATAAAAAGAAAAGTTTAAATTAGAAACAACTTTGGTGTAACTAGTATATAGGGTGACTCATAGGTGATGATGATGAAGCGTTTTCTAAATTGTAGTCTTCGTTTAAAAGAGTGGTTGATTTAAAGTATATGAGTTAACATTTTAAATCATTACTGTTAAGTTATGCTAAGATGATTTTGCATAACTCTCCCTGTTTTTTTAAAAACAAATTGTATATATGTATATATTTTATTAACACCTAGAGTCAAGTGTATGCACTTGTGTGTACACTCGTCATGCTCTATATTCCCCTCACGTAAGCCTGCAAGGCAGTGTATGGGTGGTATATCTGGCCTCAGTTTTCTGAGTTAGGTGTATGTGTATAATTTTTTTTTATTAATAAATGCTAGAGTCAGGTGTACATACTTGTGTGTACATTCACCATGCTCTGTATTCCTCTTACGTAAGCCCGCAAGGCAGTGTATGAGTGGTATATCTAGCCTCACTTTTGTGAGTTAGGCGTACGTAAACAATGTTAATACCAATCAAAAAATTTAAATAAAGAAAGATTAAGTAATTGAACCCAAGCATCATCTTAACTTTACTTATTTGATTTGTTGTACGAAGAGAAATGAAGATACCACTTTGTAAAACTTTGACAATCAAATTAAAGAATCCATTTTATCATTGCACTATGATATCAATCGAAACAACTAGCCAAATTAGAGTCGAAATGTAATGAGAACTTAATTTTTGTCAGAAGTTTTGACCAGTAAAAAGCCAATATTTCTTGATGATAATCGAAACTTGTGTACTACTATTTTGTGTTAATTCAATAGTAAGTTATTCATTTTGTAAATAAAAACCCGCATTCATATCTTTGGAAATAAATTTACATTAGGAATTTTGCATCTTGAATCTGGATTTTGTGGGTAGTATCCGCTGAAAACCCTCACGAGACAACACTCGTCCACTAGGGATACTTAGAGGTTTAACGGCGTGTTGCATACGTTCAATGCAATCGTGCTTCCTAGGAAAGTGGATTCATTCTAGTTTTAATTTATTCAAGGACGAATTAAAAGATAAGTGTAGGGGAATTTGATGTGCACGTAAAAATGTATATTTTTACTCTCATGCCTAATCTCCTTTTATATAAATAAATGGCATATTAAGGTGCTTTTACACGTTTTAAACCAAAATACAAAAATATTTTCAATTCATCATTCACTCATCTACATCTGGGTAAAATGGTCATTTTGTGTGTGAATTAATTTTGAGAATATTTATTTGCATTTGTAGGAAAGGGAGTGCAAATATGAAGTGTCTTCATGGATGTATGCATGCACATATGTTGAAAGCAAAAGTATGAAGGAAATAAAAGAATTCCTCCGATATGGAGGAGCCCACCTATCCACTAACTAATGGCCCATAATTAAAAACAAATGCACATGTTAGTACAAGATTAATTAAGTGCTAACGATGACTTGGAAGCTACACTATCTCAAGGACATTTTTGGTAGTCCTCTAAAAAGTGGATTATGGTTTTAGGCATGTATAAATACCCCCTTATGTTCATGAAATGGATCCTCTTCTTCTCGTTAGTTAGTTTGATATGTAGTGTAGCCACAAATTGAAATAAAAGTTTGCTTCTCTTTAATGGCTTCTTAGCCTTGTCTTTTATTTTTATAAACTTTTATTTCATGCTATTTTCTTTTATGCTATTTTCTTTTATGCTCTTTTTTCTTTCATGCAAGTAATGTAGATTTATTTTATTGCAATTAGTTAGTTCTCTTTCTCTTTAATTAGTTCATGTTTCTTTTTATGTTGAAATCTAATTGTATTGAAACGAATTCAAGTATGAGAAGCTAAATCCCTTCAATTTAGGGTTAATGAAGCTCTCATGATTCATATTAAATCAACATAATGGTTTCATTTGTTATCTCTTTTTTTTGCTTAATGGAATTTTAGATGTTAATGGAAGTTTGTTGTTTACTAGTGAATTTGGTAGCCTATGTTTTAATAACAAATAGGCTATACTTAATCAAATGAAAACATAGGTTACATTTTCATCTAACCATGATTTTGATAATGAAGTTTAAAGTAGAATTGAAATTTGATGTTTTATATTACTTGATCAAAGATCGTAAATAAGACATGCTTAAAATAGATTTTACTTCTAATTTCATATTATTTTTATTAGATTTAAGAAGTGGTTTGGTTGATGTATTGAAATTTGATGGTTTATGTTGTTTTATTTAATATCACAAAAATTCCATACTTAAAATAGATGAGCCACTAATTCCACTTGTGTTGAAAAAAATGAGAGATTATAAATTTAATTTGTGTTGATTTATATGAATATGAAAGTGGATTTGCCTCTAAATTGCCTTTTAATCTCATCACTTTAATTCTAATTTTTCTACTTTTTTTAGTTAACAACATTTTCAACTTTTGGGATAATTTGATTGAGTGATTTTAAAATTATTGCTTTGCTTGTGGATTGACCCATACTCGCATACGTACTACAATTGTACGCCATGCGCTTGCGGTTATTATTACATTTCGAAGGTTTTCTAACCGATAGAAATATCCTTCCGAACACTAAAACACCCCTCTTCTTTCTCATTCCTTCCTCTCATCTAATTACATTGATGCTAGTTAGCACTCCTCTTTAATCACTCCCAACCATGAACATAAATTCCTAAAATGCTAGTAAATTCATTTAAATTCTAGTTGAGGGATTTTGAGAAGACCCTCTTTATTCAAATTTTTTAGAGGAGATGGCGTTTACTAACAAGTTGGAAGAGGCTTGGAAGGAAGAGGTTGAAGCTTCTACTTAAGCTCTAAATCTTGATTTAGGTGAGTGGTGATGCCTTTGAAGTTTGTAGTTATCTTGAAATACATGTTTACAATAAAACGTTAAGTAATTTTTTTATATTTGGTGTTATTGAAGTAAATATTGTTTAGGCCTTAATTGATGTTTACTAAGAATAGGAAACTCACTCATGTTAATAAAAGTGATAAAATTGTGGTTTTTGAAAGAGTTAGTAAACTATTAGGGTGTAGTAGCTTAATGACTTAAGTGGTAAAGAATGTGGTCATTTGAAAATACATTAGGGAAGTTAAAATGAATCAATATTGACAAAGGAAGTGTATTTAAAAGTATTAGTAAGCTACGAGGTGATTATCCCCTTTAGGCTTGACTTATGATGGTTGATATGAGATGGTTAATAATGAAAAGTAAAATATGAAATTTATTAATCAATAGAAATATGAAAGATATTCCCTAATGATTTTATCATAAACCATGGCCATAGCAAAGGATGAATCGTAGTGGTGGTTTTATACATAGATAATAGAAAGTGCTTTAGAGTGCATAGGCTAGAGGCATGCAATGAGTTTGAATCCGGAAAGAAAGGAAAAAAAATACATGACTCGAACATTGCTCTAGCCTTATCAGGCCATGATGCCTCCCCGTATTACACCAAAGGCAAGGCCTGCACTACTACAAGGCAGCAATGTAAAATTATGTGGTGTTGACATGCAATAGTGCACATTAGTGCACCACTGTCTTAGGCACCAGTGTAAGGCACTACTCTCTAGGGAAGTAGCGCCAATAGTACTTACCTAGGCAGCAGTGTATATAATTCTGCCAGGCAATAGTATTTATAACGTTGCCGCCATGCAGTAGTGTATTGCACTACTGCTCTGGGAAGTAGTGGGAGGAGGGCAAGCACTGCTGCATGGGCATGGGCGCACCTCGATGCTCGCTCCAGCTCGACTAGAGCATGGCAAAGTCGCAAACTCGATCCAAGGTAAGGCAATGCAATGTTATTATTTATGAAATCCGAGAAATTCATTAGAGTTCAAGGAAAATGCAAGGTAACGTCTGATGACTCAATTAGGAGATAAGGTTATGTTGTCTCTTTTGGTTGCTAATGTCAATTCAGCACCCAAATATCGACTATAAATATTTATACCGCACTAACACATATTATTACTCGTATTTTTTTAGTAAGTTTGGGTATGTTGGTACTTGGTATTTAGTATTGTTATCGTTGTATTTGCCTTGTATTTCGAGTTTGACCAGGATTAGGAGAATTTTGACACTATTGAACATGGAGTGCAATATTACCCATGCATTCGTCTGCATGTTATTGGTGCCTTATATAGTTAGAACATGTTGTTTTAACTAATGATATTTTTTCTTAGACCCATGAATGCAATAATGTATTTCTGTATTTAATTACAATATTACAAGGCTAGTTCCCTTTACTAGGCATTTCTCTAACCCTTATTTCTCTCTTTTATTTCCTATTTGGATGTTATGATTACTCCACAGAGTAGTATGAGTTATAGGTTTATTAGACGAGCTAGATGGTGAGATGGACTTTTGGATATGGAGATGTTGCTTACATTTATGATCAATCCATGTATGACTATATGTATCTGATATTCTATTCATGTATGATATTATGTATTGTCTTAATGTATCTATTCAGTGCTTAGTATGTATGGAGCTTACATAGACTGACTTATTCACGTTGTGACACTGTAAGTTTGATATACATCCTTGTCTTCAATATATCTCTATTATATGTCATTCCTTTGAGCACTTGACTATCATGACTTTATGCATTTATATATGCCTTTGTGTACTTGTATATATTTTTCTTAATATAATGTTCAGTCCACTGTAAGTTACACAAAGGTCATTCCAAAATTTATGGTTTATTTTGTTTAAATTTACCAAACGGTATGCCTACAATGGTATTTTGAATATATGCATTGATCATTATATATTCAGGACATCATAATGCGCACTTCATTAATCACTTGTAAGTGCGAGACATGAAACACACTATGTACTTTGGCCATCTTTCAAAGGAGTCCACTTTATAAGCAAGCTTTTCCAATCCATTCTAACTTAGTAAATAGTCCAACAAATCTTAGTGCTAACTTCCCCCAATTGTCAATCTAACAACTCTTTATGATGGTAATGATTTTACAAATACCATGTCACCTACTTTAAAATCTAGCTTAATACATCTTTTATCAGCATAATTTTTTTATCAGTCTTGAGATGCCTCTTATGTATTAACTCGACATTCTATGAAGTTGTACATATAAAATATGGTCCTAATATCACCTTATCTATCATTTCCCACTAAAGCATAGGCAATTCACAAGGTCAGCCATATAACACTTCAAATAGTGCTATGCCAATATTAGCTTAATAGTTATTATGAATATTCACCAAGAGACAAGTGATCTTCCCATGATCCTTCAAAATCAAGTGTTATCGGTAAATTTTCTATAGTCTTCGAATATACTCGAATGTTTAAATTGGACTAAAAAATGATGAAGAAATTGATACAAACACTTTGGAAAAATCATTGAATAACAAAGTGGTGAAGCACAAAGGAGATAACAAAAAGTAGATAAGATATCACAACTTGACCATCTCAATTCGCCATTCATGCCTCAAGTCCGAGTTTATGCCCTAAGCTGAGCCCTGAGACCAAAGTGGTGAACCAATGTGACAAGGTTGAAAGAGAGGCAAAATAAAAATGCAAGGTAAGCAAGCACAATTGAAAACGAGGAGAGCAAAGGAAGGCAGGAGGACATACACAAGGGTCAACTCGGTCCTCCTCGACTCGGGGCCATGTTGAAGGCTATGATTCATGACCAAGCATTACTTCAAGATTGGGAAAACAAAACATAGTTATAGTAAAAACAAAAAACAAGTGGCATGAGGTCAACTCGGTGCCGAGTTGTGATGTACAACTTGGTGCGAGTTGTGATCCCAAAGATGAGTTTGGCCATGATCTTTTGCCTGCACTTCGTGCTGGACGTAGAGACTATAGCTAAGAGTTTTTATATGATTTCGACGACGTCTTTCATTTATAAATAGAGGAGGAGATGTACTATAAAGAGGATTCTTTCTAAATACTCTGAATAACGATGAATTGAGTGATTCAATTCTGAAATACAAGATACATTGCTTATACTGAGTTGTAAGCAATCAAGATGTAAAATATATTTTGTAAGAGCAAAGTATGATCGATAGAAAACTATTACATGGACGTAGGTAGGAGTATTTTCCAAACCACTATAAAAAAATGTGTGTTCTTTTCTCTCTTGTAATATCTTTTCTTTGAGAATTTAAATATATTATTGGATTGGATGTTTGTTCCATTTTTGGTCCAAACATTTTGGTGCTTTCACTAGGAACAACTTAGATTTGAGAATTTAAACTTGATTCGGAGAAGATGAAGAGACCATCAACAAAAAGAGCTATTGCTGAAGGAAGCCAGTAAGGACGTGAAGGTAGCCATGAGGCATCCTTATATTCGAATCCAGCAATCTACATAACCGGAGAGGAGCTGGAAAGGATGATAAGAGAAATGCGGGATATACTAGTGGCTTGACAAAAAGAGATGGTGAATGGATCTTTAGAAGAATGGAACAACAAAGGACAGCGGAGTAACTAAAGATCAAAATCAAAGGCCGGAATGCGAAATAGCAACACCAAGAGGTGGAGTAAGACAAGTCGGGACATGCCTGGAGATACCACAACTCTCTACAAAGTTGAGAAAACTTTGCACCAAGTCAAGGGTCCTAAGAGGCATGGTTGATTTAAATTTGGAATGAGATGGAGCACGTTCGAGAAATGACATTGAGCTACTGAGCGAAGGTCGGTAACAAATCTACAACCACAATGATTAAGGTCGGAAGCTCCCCATAGGAACAGGGGACATAATGAAAATTTGGATCAGGAACATGCAGAGCATTAGGGATTACCGTTGATAGATAATGATAGGATTGCTGATATGATAAGACATGTATTGAAAGGTAGGCCCCGGATCAGAGTTTGGAGGATGTAAATAGAAAACCTTTACCCCGAACATCAGATATGCTAGGAACCCACCTTCTGACACTGGAGATGTATAATGGAAGGACAAACCGAACTGTTCATATGATGAGATATATTAAAAACATAGGAGAATGTTCAATTATTAATCACTGGCTAAATTCACGCCTATGAGTCGCACAACCAAATTTACTCGGTTTCCAAAACATCGCTTGACTTAATTGATTTATAATAGTTATAATTTAATTAATATTTGCGAAATATTAATTATTGTCGTACAATTTTCCATTGGGTGCGTTTAGTAAAATGTAGTTGCCTCTAGGATTGTACAATACAAGAAAGTGTGTTATTAATAACGCTATTGGGTAACACATTATTCTAAAGCATTATTGTTTACTTTTAATTGTTTGTTTTTTAACCTTTATTTTTTTTCATAGCACGTAAAACTTAGCAGCCCCAAAACTAAACAATCTCTTCCAAATTTTTCACCTCCCTCCAAACCGTATAACATTTCACCAATTTCACTTTTATTTAACCATAATCAAAATCAATGAAGAACAATGTAATGAACAAAATTCCAGAACCCCAAGTCGAAACCCTAAAGTCTTGATCTTCAACATCTCAACTCTGAAGTCTACGATGATTTGATGAATTCGGGTTGATTCGAAGAAGTCGAGCATGCGTAATTTAATTCAGTTAATGTGATCATCTAGAATCCTAAATCGATTCGATACGAATTTATTCTTCTGTTTTTTATTTAGTTTGATTTTTCTATTTTTAATAATTGAAAATTTAGGGTTTTTAGGCTTTGTGGTTATTTGACTTTTATTCCATGATAATATGATCGTTATGAAGTTGATTAGGGTTTCTGGTAATGTGATTATTTATTTCATTCATATCGTTATTCGTACCAAACTACGAATCCTATTATTTTTCAAGTAAATACAAATATAATGGTTGTGGACATATGAACATTCTAGAAATATTTTATTTTGTTTATGTAACTGTCCGAAATTGTGAAAATATGACAATGCCAAATTTGACTATTGCATTATATAAGTGATACAACCAATATTAGCACCATAGTAGATATCTCAGCCATAAAAAATTATGACAAACAAAAATATATAGATGTATTTGTTCCAATACATACATACGTACGTACGTACTCACACACACACATACATACAAATACATACACATATACATATATTTTACTACTTGAATGTCACTATTTACCGGCAAAAGCTATGTGCATACATACATGCATGAATGCATGCATACATATCTATGTAATATGTACGCTATTGTCTTGCTTTTTTATTACTTTTATATTTTTACTTTTTTTCTTCGATCCTCGTTTGTTTACATGTTCATTTTTCTTCTAATGCATTGTAATTGCAAATTATTTGCCTTTATTTTGTAATTTTAGTCAGTAGTTGTTATAGAAACCCTTTATTTGATTTTCATTGTTGTGTTGTTTGTGGCAACTTGTAACACCCTTAATTTTTATGTAGCATTATTTAGGAGATTTTATTGAAAAATGTTAGTAAGCTAATTTAAATGGTTTGTGAACTCTACACTTATTATTAAAGTGATTAGAGATTAATGAAGCTTAATTAGTATTTATAAAATGGTTTCATGATTTTATAAATGAAGAATATATTTTATAAAATAGATATAAGATTTTATAAAATAGTAAAATGTACTTGATTTTCAATGAAGCGAAATAAGTAATTTAAAGAGCTAAATCGATTTACAAGCTAGTATCGTATTTCATAAAGTGATTTATAAGCAAGTATGATACTTAGTAAAATGATATAAGATGTTTCACTTTTATTGAAAATATTTAGTAAATAAAAGAAAGTTTTGATTTAAGTAGTAATTAAATTACTTATTCGAATATACGTGTATGTATATGTGCATGAGCGGTATACGTATATGTGCATTTGAAGCTAAGCGAAATTAAAAACAAAGATAGTATTGTAGTTAGAATTGTTGTGTGGTTGTTTGTTTATACAGGTATGTAATTTTTGATTATATAGAAATATAATTATTGCAAGTCCGTTGCGGACATTTCACGTAGCCATAGCGACTATCGCGTGCGCTAAGTTACTTGAGAGTATACCGGGCCGAGTAATCGTCGGTGAAGTCCAAAATGAGATTTGTGTTTTGTTGTGCGCTACGTGAGCATGTGTACATAAGAGTGCGCGAATGAGTGTATCGACACATGTATAGGCTACGCACAAGGCGAGGAGGCCGAGTATGTCGTTTTGGCATGTTAGAGGAAGCTGGGTCGCTATAATTGCCGTAGAACTCTTCTCGTGTAAAGAGTGGATTTTGATATCGAAACTGGCTTTTGTATAGTTAAGAAATTACATTCAAAATGTCAACAAATGAACCCCGGTAGGTATCCGATGGGCAGGCTCTAGTAGCAAGGCGACTCATCGGGCAAAGCGTCGGAGGAAACAATGCTTGAATTGGCTATCGTTTGGGGAATCTAATCCCTGTCTAGGCTTATGGCCTGGAACTTGTCAGTTAATTCGACTGACCTGGTCCATTCAATCGACTGATTGAGAGGAAATAAGTCATCTCTGTCCTTGTGTAACGACCCGAAAATTTCGATCCCGAAAATTCCAAATAGTTATGAAAAAGAAGAAAGAGATAGAAGAAGAAGAAATAGAATTACAACACAGATTCTCACATTCGCAACGGATCAAAATATAATATCAGATAAAATAACAGTTACAAAGAATACTATATCTGTCAATTTTATTTTAATACATCAGATTTATACATATACACAATCACTGGACATATACAATCAACATATCCCAGACAACTACAATATATCACAGTGATATACACTCTATACGTTCCTACCATCCAGCTCGTCTCCTGAGCTCCAGAACGTCCTTACCTGAAAATCTGTAATACTCGGTCTGACCCGAGCATTACATCAAAGTAACACCCGGGTCAGGCTGGAAACCAGCGTGAGTAAACTCATCGAACATAAAATTTCAATCCATAGAACTTATTTAAACCCGGGGTAACTCGTATTTTACTACAAGTAAACAACTTATATAGCCAAAGCTTATTTCCACAAAACAATATCTAAGTATCCAACTTAGTTTAAATGGTCCATATTATCACAAATCGGCCTACTGATTTCATATATCAATCTATAAAGAATTATAGAAGATTTCCAATCGAAGTGGTTTCGGGTATTTACTGATACCCGATCCTGGTCTCTTCGAATCCCCTGTCATCTTAACCCAAGTTATTCAAATGTAATGCAATTCCACTTTGAGTGCAGGATGCCACATTTACCTAGTAATTGATCATTAATAGATAACTATATTTTACGGTTCAATCCAAATGTTAATCCCCTTTTCGACTCACGACCTAAGAAAGTAAGCCGAGTTAAGGTGCTTGCCGACCTAAGAAGTATGCCGAGTTAAGGTGCTTGCCGACCTAAGAAGTATGCCGAGTTAAGGTGCTTGCCGACCTAAGAAGTATGCCGAGTTAAGGTGCTTGCCGACCTAAGAAGTATGCCGAGTTAAGGTGCTTGCCGACCTAAGAAGTATGCCGAGTCAAGGTGCTTGCCGACCTAAGAAGTATGCCGAGTTAAGGTGCTTGCCGACCTAAGAAGTATGCCGAGTTAAGGTGCTTGCCGACCTAAGAAAGCATGCCGAGTTAAGGTGCTTGCCGACCTGAGAAGTATGCCGAGTTAAGGTGCTTGCCGACCTAAGAAAGCATGCCGAGTTAAGGTGCTTGCCGACCTAAGAAAGCATGCCGAGTTAAGGGGTGTGCCGACCTAAGAAGCATGCCGAGTTAAGGTGCTTGCCGACCTGAGAAGAGCTGCCGACTTAAGGGGTGTGCCGAGTTAGGAGCCTGCGAACTTAAGGTAGTCTGGGACTCAAGGGCTACGACCTAAGGAAGATTCCGAGTTATGAAAGGCTCCGACTTAAGAAGGTTCCGACCTAACCCTATTCCTTAACTCGGCACCGACCTAAGCCTATTCTTCAACTCATCACCGATCTATCATAGGTCGGCAGACGACTTAAACACTTAGAGAAAATTCCTGAGTCCAGATCAGCTCCTATAAATACCCCACCACTTCCAACATGAAGGGGACTTTTGGCAATTCATTTCTAAAGCGCCGTTACTCTGTCGAACTCTCGAATCATTCAGCAAACAAGGATCCTCCAAGCATTCAAGACACTACAACAAACTTCGAGAGAAATTCCTAACATCTGACATGGATTCATCGAGTTTCATCGCCGAAGATTGAGCTAGTAGTCAAGATTGCTTCTTGTGATCGAGTTGTATTGTTTTCATAGAAGATTTGTATCAATTTGTAATCAGATTCAATAATAAAGAGATTCAAAGTGGACGTAGGCTAAATCTTAAGCCGAACCACTATAAATTGCTGTCTTTTACTGCATTTCTGCTATTTTCCTGCTTGATTTCTATTCCCGTTACGCGGGTGGTGCTTTCACAATCTTACTACACACACCGGGTTTTGGCGTTCACATTTTGTCGTTAACATTTTGGTGCTTTCACTGAGAAACCAACTCACGCTGCCACTCACCATTGCTTCTCAGAAGTTTGCTGAAAGAATTTCCCACAAAATCAGAGGTTTATCAGACATAATGGCTCCCGGAAGGAAACGAAAGTCTGTCAGAACTGATGATGACCGTGACAATACTGCCACTTCTCTCTCTCCAAATCAAGCAGCTCCGAGCATCGGTGTTACGCGACAGGAGTTAGATGCTGCTGTATCCGGACTGTACCAGCAGATTGAAACTCAGAATAACCTGATGATGGAAAGGCTGAATGCTCTATTTGGTACGAGTCAAAGACCAGTAAATAATGAGGGAAACTTTGCTAATGCTGCTCCCAATTCCGAGGGAAGAAATGTTCCTCACGGGGGGTCAGGTGCTGCCGAAGGGGCACCCCTCCAGGCCGAAGGATCTAGACCATCACCAGTTCTTCATGAGCATTTACCTGGACAAACTCCTGAAAAGATGGCTGAGGCCTACTCTGCGAAATCTCTGAATAATGAGGAATATCTCTCTGGTATGATCAAGCAAATAATGAAAGAGAGCATGCAAAGAGATGAAGACGAAAGCGAATGGGGATTCGCACCAAGTAGAACTCCGTTTACGGAAAAGATTCTGAAAGCTGAATTTCCTAGAAAGTTTGTTCCCCCCACTATTCCTGCTTATCGGGGAACAAGTGATCCAAATCAGTTCTTGTATAAATACGATTGGCATATGACTGGCGCAAGGGCAACCGACGAGATAAAGTGCCGATATTTCCCAGTCTATTTAGAAGGGGTGGCACTTCTCTGGTTTACCAAGCTTCCAGCCCGATCTGTAGATCAGTTTTCCGATCTCACCCGAAAATTCAAAGAGCAATTCAGGCTATACGCTTCAAGGGCAAAAGATATAATGTCACTGTCCAGTCTTGAGCAGAACCCGGGAGAGCCCATTAAGTCATTCTTGAACCGCTTCAACTTAGCTCTGGCAGAAGTCGATAATGCCGAGCCACGAATGATCTTGACCTATTTGATGCGTGCCGTTGACAAATCGAGCGAATTTGGGAAATGGCTGAAGATGAAAGAGCCCAATTCGCTCGAGAAATTCTACAAAAAGGCTGATGAATTTATACGCCTAGAAAATCTTTCCGCACCAGCTAAAGTTGTGACAGCGGCAGCGGAAAATAATGCTTCTACTCAAAGCAAGAAAGAACCGGCAGATCAGAAAAGGGAAAGTAATGGTGGGAAAAGGCAGAAAGACTTCAAAAAGCCCCGTTTTCTTAAACCATCAGACTTCACTCCTCTGACCGATACCCCGGAAAATATCTTCATTGCCACTAAAGATGCTGTTGAATTTCCAAAACCACCGGCCGTGAAAGTTGGGAAGAATGCTGTTCAGAGCGGAAGATTTTGCAAGTTTCACAACCAACCAGGGCATGATACCAATGAGTGCCGCCATTTGAAAAGTCTGATTGAAGAATTGCTAAGGGAGAATAAATTGCAGCAATACGTCAAGAGGAATAGAAAGGATCCATCTTCATCCAGCCAAGGGCAGTTACCTCCAACTAATTCATCTGATTCAGGAGAAAGGCCAGTTGGAAAGGAAAGACCTGTTATTAATGTGATCACAGGGGGGCCTCACCCGGCTGGCAGGAGTTGGGGTGAAATGGAAAGGTATGCAAAAGCTTTGAAGTATGCACCAACCGAAGAAAGTGTCCTAATCCTGGAAGATGTTTCACCTCTAAAGCAGCAAAAAACTCTCCATGATGATATTATGTTCAGAGCCAGAGATTCTGTTAATGTGGAAGCTCCTACTGAGGACCCTATGGTTGTCTCTGTCGGTATCGGGCCGGCCATCGTCAGAAGAGTGTTGGTTGATAGTGGTGCCTCATGCAACATCCTCTTTAAAAGAACATTTGACCAAATGAAAATCCCGATGACTGATGTACATGCTTCTTCACACAAGATCGCCGGATTTACAGGAGAGCTGAAACAGTCGATCGGAACAGTAGACTTGTTTGTTGAAATGGGCGAAGGACCCAGAAAATTGGTTCGGAAGCAAACTTTTGTAATTGTGGACGGATTTTCTGCCTATAACGCTTTCTTGGGCCGGCCTACTCTTGCAGCTTTCAGGGCCGTCCTTGCTCCTTGGTGTTTAACAATGAAATTTCCTACTGATAATGGGATTGCTGTTATCAAAGGAGATCAAAACGCAGGACGAGAATGTTATCTTGTAGAACTCCGAGAGGCCAGGAGAAAAGAAATGGGGAAAGATGCGGCAGCTCCGCTCCGCATCAAGGAACCGACCCTGTAGCAACTACGGAGCGGCCCCTGTACTGGCGAACACAGCAATGCAAGAAAAGAAATGGATCCCAGAAAAGCCAGTACAGGGGAGAATAGAGTGGTACCCGTGGAGGTAACGGTACCAGTATCTGTAGACCCGAAAGACCCAAATAAAGTGCTCAATGTGGGTTCACAGCTAAGTATAACAGTTCAGAATACACTGATATCATTCTTAAAAGCCAATCTAGATGTGTTTGCTTGGTGTCATGCTGATATGTGCGGAATTTCTCCTACAATTGCTGTTCATACCCTGAATGTCGATCCGAAATTTACGCCAGTAAAACAGAAGAGAAGAACTCAAGGTCCAGAAAGGTCAGCAGCTTTAAAGGAAGAAGTAGATCGCCTCTTAGAGAATAATTTCATCAAAGAATCCACTTATCCAAATTGGGTTTCGAATCCAGTACTGGTTAAGAAGGCAAATGGAAAGTGGAGAGTATGTATTGATTTCTCAGATCTGAACAAAGCTTGCCCCAAAGACTGCTTCCCGTTGCCTAGAATCGATCAACTAGTAGATGGGACGGCTGGACATGAGTTGTTATCTTTTATGGATGCTTATTCTGGATACAATCAAATTATGATGAATGAACCAGATCAGGAGGACACAAGCTTTATTACAGATGTGGGACTCTACTGTTACAAAGTCATGCCATTCGGTTTAAAGAATGCTGGGGCAACATATCAAAGACTTGTCAACGCTATGTTCAAGCCTCAGATTGGCAAAACGATGGAAGTCTATGTTGATGATATGTTAGTAAAGTCAAAGAAAGCAGTAGACCACATGGATCACCTAGCAGAAATGTTCTCAATTCTTCGAAAGTACGGAATGAAGCTAAACCCTTTGAAATGTTCATTCGGAGTAGAGTCTGGGAAATTCCTGGGTTTCATTGTGAGCGCTAGGGGCATCGAGGCCAACCCTGCTCAGATCACAGCTTTAAGAGAGGTTAAAGCCCCTAGAACAAAGAAAGAATTGCAAAGTCTCAATGGAAAGGTTGCCGCTCTTAGTCGCTTCATTTCCAAGGCCACAGACAAATGCATTCCCTTCTTTGATGCTCTAAAGAAAGGAAAGAAAAATTTCGAATGGACTCCTGAATGCCAGAATGCTTTCGATCAACTGATTCATCATATGGAAACTCCTCCGGTCCTTTCCAAGCCTAGTGATGGTGAAGACCTCTTCATCTACCTGGCAATTTCATCCCATGCTTTAAGTGCAGCACTCGTACAAGAAGATATGAAAATACAACGTCCGGTTTACTACATCAGCAAACGGTTCGCTGGGGCTGAAATGAATTATTCAAAGATAGAAAAACTTGCTTATTGTCTGCTAATCGCTTCCAGAAAGTTGAGGCCTTATTTTCAATCTCATCCTATCAAAGTCCTGACTGATCAGCCTTTGAAGCAAGTCCTGTATCGTCCTGAAACCTCGGGTCGTCTCTTGAAGTGGAACATAGAACTCAGCCAATATGACATCACTTACCATCCCCGAAGAGCAATTAACGGACAAGCTTTGGCAGATTTCATCGCAGAATCCACTGACAAAGGTGACAGTAAGGAAGAAACCACTGACTGCATTCCGATACAGTGGAAGTTGTATGTAGATGGCTCAAGAAACGATTATTGTTCTGGGGCAGGAATTGTGCTCGAAACTCCCGAAGGACGATCACTATGTTATGCATTGAGGCTGGAGTTTCCTTCGACAAACAATGAAGCAGAATATGAAGCCCTTATTGCCGGGTTGAGGATCGCCAAGGAATTGAATATCAAGGAGATACAGATTTTCAGTGATTCCCAGCTTATTGTCTGCCAGGTGAAGAAGGAATTTCAGGCCAAGGGAGGGAATTTGCCTGCATATTTGACAAAAACTTCCGAACTTCTCAATGATTTAGATCACTACTCAATAAGCCACATACCCCGAGAGGAAAATATGAAGGCGGATTCTTTAGCAAAGTATTCAAGTTCCGGAGAAGCTCAATTACTAGGATTAGTTCCTGTAGAAGTTCTGTCAGCTCCAAGTATTGATGAAATGGATGTTGATTGGCTTATGACTACGTCTCAAGAGCATGAATCATGGATGACTCCAATCAAAGAATACTTACTCAGTGGTTCCCTGCCAGAGAATTCTAAGGAACGTCGAAAGTTATTAAGAAAAGCATCGAGGTATATAATTCAAGATGACCGATTATACAGGCGGGGATTTTCAACCCCACTACTCCGATGTGTAACTAAAGAAGAAGCCAAGACAATCTTAACAGAGGTGCATGGAGGAGAATGTGGAGACCATTCAGGTGGTCAAACACTTGCAAAGAAGATTCTTCGATATGGATACTTTTGGCCAGATATCAATCGAGATGCTGCAACTTTCTCCAAAAAATGTGATAGATGCCAACGATTTGCAAAAATCCCAAGAGCACCCTCCACTGAACTCACACAAATGGTCAGTCCATGGCCATTCGCCATTTGGGGAATAGACCTAATTGGACCGCTACCGATCGCTAAATCAGGAATTAAATATGCTATTGTTGCCGTTGATTATTTCACCAAGTGGGCTGAAGCTGAACCTTTGGCCACCATCACTTCTAAAAAGATGATAAATTTCGTAACAAAGAATATCGTTTGCAGGTATGGTGTGCCACAGAAGATAATCACCGACAATGGCACTCAATTTGAAAGTGAAGAATTCCAAGATTTTTGCAAACGATTCAGGATTCGAAAAAGCTTCTCAGCAGTGGCTCATCCGCAGGCAAATGGGCAAGTGGAAGCAGTTAACAAAATCATCAAGTCAACTATTAAAAAGCAACTTGAAAAAGCAAAAGGTGGTTGGGTTGATAAGCTTCCATTAGCACTATGGGCGTACAGAACGACTCACAAAACTGCGACTGGGCACACTCCATTTTCACTGGCATACGGATCTGAGGCAATGATTCCGGTAGAAGTAGAGGTTCCTTCACATAGAAGAGTTCATTTCAATGAAATCGAAAATGAAAAACTGCAACTTGAAGCGCTTGACTTTCTTGATGAAAAAAGAGAAGAAGCTAGGCTCAGAGTTTCAGCTCATCAGCAGAGGATAGCCAGGTATTTCAATTCCAAAGTTCGCCAACGCAGCTTTGAGGCCGGAGACTTGGTTTTGAAAAGGATCATGACAGCAACTGGCGTGTTTGGGCCAAACTGGGAAGGACCATATGTCGTAGGCACTAAACTTCTCGATGGCACTTTCAAACTCATAACCATTGAAGGAGATCCGATTCCAAGGGCCTGGAATAGCAACCATTTGCGTCCTTACTTTACCTGAAAAAGAGCTCAGCTCAAAATTGTAAAATGATGATGAATGTATCAGTTGTATGGTGAAACATTGTAAATCAGTGTAAATGAATGAAAGCTATAAAGTGGACGTAGGCCCGATTTTTGGCCGAACCACTATAAATCTTGTGTTCTTTACTATTTCATGATGCCTGTGTTATTTTGATATGTAAATACTTTAAATGTATCGCTAAAATATCGATTCAAAATTGCAGGACATTATAACAAGGCTTGCTCATCACAAAGCTAAGCAACTTCCATAAATCAGCTATTACACGAAAACCAAGCCACAAAATTTTTGTCCAAATTCAAATCCCAAGCAAGGAAAACTTCACATAAAAGTTAGTGACTCCACTGTGACAAACCTTTGTTCACTAGTTGAGATTGTCGTTATGAATAGACATCCAACTAGATAACTTGCGTTTGTCTCGTAAAGTCATTCAACAGTGAAGTCCACTTCTTCGGATAAAGCAATTTACTTATAAGAGGAAAAGAAGAAGATGTGCTTGGAAACGATAATAAAAGAGCGCTAACAGGCAGATGATGAGGGAAAGTTGCCGAGCAAACAAAGGAGCAGACAATGGGAGGTATGCATCTCAACAAGAAGGCCAGAAGATCCACTAAAGGGACGCCTTCCCAAGCGGAAGTAACAGGACCCTCGCTAACTGGTCGTGATGCATCCGATCAGATAGCTTACGTCCGTCCTGTGGATCCACTCGTCCCTGAGACGTAACCTACCCAGCGCACCAACCAACCAAAGCCCTCTAACGAGGCACCCCAATAAATGGGAGTGCTTTCCTCAACCAAAAAGATCGGTGGGACCACCAAAGGAGCATCTTGTTAATTGATTGCGGTCGTTTGTACAAACAAACATCCAATCAAGCAACTCACGCCTGCCCCGCGAACCCATCCGACCATGAGAAAGTAACTCCCAGGCACTCAAAAGCCCTCTTCGGAGGCACAAGCCCTCTTCGGAGGCACATGACCTCTTCGGGGGCAAAAGCCCTTTCCCAAGGCACCACAAGCCCTCTTCGGAGGCACAAGCCCTCTTCGGAGGCACAAGCCCTTTCCCAAGGCACCACAAGCCCTCTTCGGAGGCACATGACCTCTTCGGGGGCAAAAGCCCTTTCCCAAGGCACCGCAAGCCCTCTTCGGAGGCACAAGCCCTCCTCGGAGGCACAAGCCCTTTCCAAAGGCACAAGACCTCTTCGGAGGCACAACTCTTTAAGAGGAGCCCTCTCCGGAGGCATGTCCCAAAATAGAATGCTTGAACAAAAAGCATCGTCCAGAAGCACAGTTCAACTCTCAAAGGAAGGACTAACTTGTTCATCTAGGAAAGTCCCTCCTAAAAAAGTTGAAAAATGCTACAAAATTCTTTCAGAAAAGCTTATTTCACTTCATAGGGAAATTCACTTCTTAATAATTAAAAGTGATTATCCCCGAAAGTTGAAGCGTTCTTCAGAAAGGAAAAATAAAAATTCTTCTAAAGACTGGATATACTCTATTAAGAGCAGAATAATTCTCCCCTTAAAAGCGGAATAATTGTCTTCTGAAGTAAGAGTATTAGTCTTAAAAAAAAAAAAAAAAAAAACTAGGAATGTTGCAATGCACTTATGGCATGGGGGCAATACTGTACAATTTAACATACTGTACAATTCAATTATATTAATAAAAGCAACATGCCACAAGTTCGTTGCAATATCACGGAAGACAGATGTGGAATAAATGTATTCTCAAACGCAGACAAAAAGTTTGCACAAGTAAGAAGAATCGTTTGTTCTACACTTAAAATAAAAGATAGGTCATCCTCACATACACAAGAGTTTGTACAAGTAAAATAATTATTTTATTTAGTACTACGAAAATTCTTTACATGTGCAGATATCTCAAAAAGCAAAAGCGGGGACCGGTACCCGCACAATCCCCGGTCAATACATGCAAAAAGCAAAAATAATAGGTGGAAAATCCAGCTTGATTACTCCTTCTTCTCACCACCCTTGGAACTCTTTCCCGGTCTGATGATTAGCTTTTGAAGTCGTTGAGAACGGGCAGGGGCAGAAGGAGAAAGCGGTACAGCCGGATCAACTACTGCTTCCTCTTCAGTGGAAGTCTTCTTCTTTTTCCTTACAGCACGCTTCCCCTTCCTCTTTGAAGAAGACTCACTCCCCGGAGTAGTCAGCAATGTTGAAAGCTTAGTATCGTCGTCAAAAGACCGCTCCGGGGTCTTCTCGGTACCTTCAAAGTCCTCCGCCTTCTGCTCCTGAGAAGCAGCCGGATCATCCAAGCCTTGAAGAGCTTCGATTTTCTCTGCTTGTGATCCCGGTTGGGAAGCAGAGGGAGGAGTGATTTGGGAAGACAGAGGAACGGCAATCGAAGGAGTGGAAGCTTGTGTTGTGCTTGGTGCCTCCGCTGTAGAAGAAAAGAAGTTAAAATCAGCATCCCCCGAAAATAAAGAAGGCATCGATTCATCAAAGTTTAAGTAACATGTAAGAAGATCATCAAATTCGGCTAAGTCAAATGACTGATTCGTTAGACCCGAGATGACACCAAGAGTACCTGGAGGAGTTGGTTTTACAAGATCCACCTCGAACTTCTCAGCTTCAATATCATCCAGCGCCTCATCTTCAGTAGGAGTAGTTGCAGTCTCCTGGGCAACTTTGGCTAAATGTAGAGAATGAGGACTGGAATCTATAATATTAACGTCAGCTGAAGTGGAAGTTTGGACGGGGGCAGTCAAAGGAGCTCCTTCTTTTGGAGGCTCTTCTCCCACTGTCTCAGCTCGTGCTTTGGCAAGTAGCTCTTTCCCCTTAACAAGAGCGGCGCGATCCTCATCATTGAGATAGCGCTTCTCAAGGTCCAGTTCATTATAGCCAGCCCCGCCAAGCATATCCATCGCGACTTCCCACACTTCAGCCAATGTAATTTCATAGTCGGGACCAAGAAAAGAGAGGCTCCCACGACCCAGAACGCTGTGTAAATAAAAGTCAAATAAGGTAGAGCCGACGTCTGCTTTCGTTGCCTCATGTGATTGCTCAGCCGCTTCCTTTTCAGCAACAGCAGCGATCCGGCCGGCGGTAGCCTCATCACGTTCTGTCTCAACTTTAGCAAGTCGAGACTTTAATAACTCAATCTCCATGTTCTGGGAGGTGACCTTTTCCCGCAGTCCGGCGTTTTCTGTGCGGTACTTCTCTTTAATGTGCTGTTCGGCGGCAAGCTTCATTTCTACATCTCTTTGTGCAGCATGTGCGTCCCGCACTTGCTTCTGGAAGACTTCTTCTTTTTGAGTAAATGATGCAGAGGAAGAAGCGAGATTTTCCTTAAGCTGCTTAACTTCAGACGCAAGCTTTGCATTGTCATCTGCAATACTCGTCATTTCCGCGTCATGCTGCTTGCGCCATTTGTCCCATTCTGCCTTATCATTCTCCATCGTCATCATCGCCTCAAGGTTAAGATGGTTGACCCTTTGGAGTTCATCGACCAGCTTCTGCCACTGTGACATCCTCTCGATGTTAAGTCTGACCGCATCAAGACTGCTAAGCATGTCTGATTTATCAATCGGAACAATGTCCAAGTCAAAGCGTACCCCTCTTAGGCACCAATTCGGAAATCGGCTCTGAAGCATTGGAGGGCCATCTTTAACTAGATATTGTGGCCTGTTAATGATGGTTTGAATGTCAGTTTCCTTTAGAGGAGGAGAACCTGCCGGAATGCCAGAAGAAATGGGAGCGTTGGTCTTTTCAGAAATAGCAGACGCGTCACTCGGCTTAGACCGTTTGCTCGATTCATCAGTAATTTGAGTCTTCCCTTTGTCATCATAAGATTTTCGCTTATGAGAATCGTAAGTTTTGTAAGAAGAATCGTATCGATCAGCATCTTTTCTTCTCTGCCTCTGCTCATAATCCCATTTTTCTTGAGCCTTCCTTTGGGCCCGTTCCTCATCTGTCTCTCTGTGGTCACCAAGATATTTTCTGAAGTCATAGGTTCCACGGCCTCCATGGCGCTGAAATGAGTCATAATATGAGCCGGAGCGTCCCATTGGAGAACCTGAAAGCAGAAGAAGTGTAGAATTTAGAAATTTCCAGGAAAAAGAGGATAAATGCTTATAAGTGCTGAAAAGCCCTAAGTGTGTGTGGCGTGCAAACTACATGCGTCAAATTACAGACCACGCTTTGGTGTGGAAACAGAGACGATTGGCGTAGTAGGCATTTGGGTTTGCTTAAGGGTAGAAGTTGCCTCGACAACAGGAGAAGTCGCTTTTTGACTGCTATCCCCGAAAAGCTCTTGGGAAGTTATCATAATATCGCTCAAGCCATCAAAGGTGTCGTCGCCCAAGTGTTCAGCGGATTTCTCCTTCTCAAGTTCCACATCAGTTGATTTTTCAGAAGCTCGAGGATTCTCTTCTTCCTCAATAATTGGGGGAAGTGCCGGCTTGCCAGCCAACCCTACAACATCAGTGGGTCCGGAGCACTTTATCAAAGCAAAATCCAGGGCAGGTGTTTTTGAAGCATCTTCTTCCGCAAAAACCGGGGCATTTGACGCCTCTGCTTGAGAATCCAAAGCAGCCGATGTTTCTGCATCAGAGCTAGAAATTTCATGAACTCGAGTCGACCTGGAAGGGTGCAGAAGCCCAAATTGGTGCAGAAGCTCATCATCTAATAGAAATTGGATGCTCCTCTCCTCTACAGGCACCGCCATAAGCCTCTCGAAAGTCACCTTGTGACTGAGATTTTTGGAAGGAGAAGGAAGTGCTGAAAAGGAAAAAAAAGCGAAGTTAGCACTTGATAATCCGAACTTCGGTAAATTTTGAAAGAACGTAAGAAACAAATGCAAGTGATCTTACTCCCTATTCTCCAAATAGCATAAAACCCAGGGGGACAGCGGACATAAAAGAACGGGCTCAGGAAACTGTGAACACTTTCAGGAAGACCGGTGATCAACTTACGATTCCTCGCACTCTTTACGACTATGATGGAGGGATGGTCTTTATTCTTGGCAAAAGTACAAAGATAGCGAATTTCTCCGAAGGTAGGGAAGCGGCCCAGTGTTCTCCTAAAAAGCACGCATAGTCCCAGCAAGATGGCGTAGCCATTGGGATGTAGCTGAAAGGGAGAAATAGATAATTGGAGAAGAAGTTCTCGAATGCAGTCATTGAATGGGGGGATAGCCCCGCTCAAGCACATTTGGCGGTTAACTGCGACAAAGCCATGGGGCGGTCTGTCAGCAGTATCATTTATTTCGGGGAGCAAAGCGTCAGCCTCAGCAATACCAAACTGGATGCATAGTTGACGGAAGGCTTTATGGTTCAAAGTAGTAGGAGTCCTCTCTGGAGGATCGTTCAGCGGGATAGCAACTGGAAACACACCTTCAGCTTGCTCTGTTCCTTCTTGTGGAGAAGACATTCTACACAATCAGCTGAATGTTCAAATGTGAAGGTGCACGTTCCCTAAAAGTGTGAAGTGTTGTGCAAAAAACTAATGAAAATAAACAACAAGCATAACGGGAATTAAATTAGTCGACAGTCAATCGATTACAAAATTTCAGAACTTGTCAATGATCAAGTGCAGTGTTAATACAGATAAGTCAGTTTCACTTGACTATTACGATTTTGTTTTAATACTTCACTTGAATTAGTTATTGTACAACATCTCGTTCATATTCATTTAATTTAACTTTCTCGTTATCAACTAATCCGTCACTCGATGTGGGCAGTCGGTGATAGTATATTCGTCCCAGTATTCTGTGAATGTTGTATTAAGCAGGATTGTTAGTTTGCAAAATTGAAGCAATGTGTAAAATGCATGCAACATAGTTCATAGTTCAACAGTTCACAGTTCACAGTTCATAGTTCAACAGCTCGAAGTTCGGGCACAGTTCAAAAATCATCTGTTGGGTGGCCGAAAGTCTAAGTCCTAACTCGGTGACGACCTAAGGAAGGTTCCCTATGAGTCAAAGCCAGGAATCCTCCAAGTCCTAACTCGGTGACGACCTAAGGAAGGTTCCCTATGAGTCAAAGCCAGGAATCCTCCAAGTCCTAACTCGGTGACGACCTAAGGAAGGTTCCCTATGAGTCAAAGCCAGGAATCCTCTAAGTCCTAACTCGGAGGCGACACAAAACCTAGGTCGCATGGAACTGCTAAGTCGGCTCCGGCTTAAGTCATGAAAGTCACTGGATCGAGTAAAATCCCTAGGTCGTGACCGAGCCAATACCTCGACTAATTTTCTTCCCTAATTCTTAACCCGTTAACCCAATAGCCTCACAGTCAACAACGATCCTCATTCCATCACACCATTGGACCACCCAAGGAGCCAATTCAAGTCGAATCAAATTTGCTGCAAATCCAATGTGTTACTGCCCTATTACGATTACAACATGGTCGATGGCGATTGACGAACAATCAAAAAGTTATGCACAATGAATCGCAGCATCTAAACACAAATGGAAGTCAAAAACTGGGAGTTATCGATTCGACAGCGAGCATGGGTGAACGATGACCAGATCGACTTACGAAGTATAACAAGAAGATGATCGGCGATTGGATGGTTGGAATTTGTCTCTGAGAGCTCTAAAAGTGCTTCAATGGCAGATTCGAGAAAAGGAACAGATGAGGAAGAGGAAGAGGGATGCAACTACTTATATGCTGGAAGGCGAGTCGACTTGCACGGTGTACGACCTAAGGCATTTGTTAAGTCGGCACCGACCTAACCAAAGAATTAAAAGAATCGAAGCATACGACCTATGGCTTAGGCATATACTTCGAGGGGCAAATGTTAATCCCCTTTTCGACTCACGACCTAAGAAAGTAAGCCGAGTTAAGGTGCTTGCCGACCTAAGAAGTATGCCGAGTTAAGGTGCTTGCCGACCTAAGAAGTATGCCGAGTTAAGGTGCTTGCCGACCTAAGAAGTATGCCGAGTTAAGGTGCTTGCCGACCTAAGAAGTATGCCGAGTTAAGGTGCTTGCCGACCTAAGAAGTATGCCGAGTCAAGGTGCTTGCCGACCTAAGAAGTATGCCGAGTTAAGGTGCTTGCCGACCTAAGAAGTATGCCGAGTTAAGGTGCTTGCCGACCTAAGAAAGCATGCCGAGTTAAGGTGCTTGCCGACCTGAGAAGTATGCCGAGTTAAGGTGCTTGCCGACCTAAGAAAGCATGCCGAGTTAAGGTGCTTGCCGACCTAAGAAAGCATGCCGAGTTAAGGGGTGTGCCGACCTAAGAAGCATGCCGAGTTAAGGTGCTTGCCGACCTGAGAAGAGCTGCCGACTTAAGGGGTGTGCCGAGTTAGGAGCCTGCGAACTTAAGGTAGTCTGGGACTCAAGGGCTACGACCTAAGGAAGATTCCGAGTTATGAAAGGCTCCGACTTAAGAAGGTTCCGACCTAACCCTATTCCTTAACTCGGCACCGACCTAAGCCTATTCTTCAACTCATCACCGATCTATCATAGGTCGGCAGACGACTTAAACACTTAGAGAAAATTCCTGAGTCCAGATCAGCTCCTATAAATACCCCACCACTTCCAACATGAAGGGGACTTTTGGCAATTCATTTCTAAAGCGCCGTTACTCTGTCGAACTCTCGAATCATTCAGCAAACAAGGATCCTCCAAGCATTCAAGACACTACAACAAACTTCGAGAGAAATTCCTAACATCTGACATGGATTCATCGAGTTTCATCGCCGAAGATTGAGCTAGTAGTCAAGATTGCTTCTTGTGATCGAGTTGTATTGTTTTCATAGAAGATTTGTATCAATTTGTAATCAGATTCAATAATAAAGAGATTCAAAGTGGACGTAGGCTAAATCTTAAGCCGAACCACTATAAATTGCTGTCTTTTACTGCATTTCTGCTATTTTCCTGCTTGATTTCTATTCCCGTTACGCGGGTGGTGCTTTCACAATCTTACTACACACACCGGGTGTTGGCGTTCACATTTTGTCGTTAACACCAAACATATCATATCACAAAACTTTTCATATCAGAGATATCAATCATTTCAAGGCATTCAATATACTCCACAATAGTTTAACTCATCATAGCATATTCCAATACATCAAAACTCAATATCAGAGATATCACATAATCCAGGTCACCTAATAATATTCAATCATCCATAAGCAAGATTGATTAATTCAAAATCAATTTAATTAATTCTTCAATTAGATTGATTACCACCTTAAATCACTTGGTTTACCTTAATCTTGCTTACTTAACATTAATTAATTACAAAACAATTAATTAATCGTTCTTATTCCATCTTAATTTATTATTCTCTAATCACACTTAAGTGATTAACCACAAAATACTCTTATTGATTAATCAATTATAATTACATTGATAAATAAATCTTAAATTAATCATATTCCTTAATTAATCTCATTCAATAATTAACTATCCCTTAATCACTTACATTAATTACATTCTAAATCAACTTATACTTTAAATAAATTATTAATTTTACATTTGCAACATTCTTTTAATAAATTTTTAAATCAAAACTTATCTTAAAACTTGCCAACGTTTAATTATTTATAAACACTGAACTTTGTTGACAAAGTCCTTTAGGCTAATAACGAGAAAAATGGAACCCGAGATAACATACTGTTTACTCGAGTAGTAAACGAGATTTTCCCCCCTTTCTTCCTTCACACATACTCTCTCTTCTTCCTTTCTCTTTTTTTTTTCCAAGCTAAGTTGAAAATAAAAACGGCAGTCACACAAACACTCTCGCATACGTACTCAGGAACCCGAAGTAACCCCCCATCCTACTCGAGTATCACTCGAGTCGAAGCTACCCACGACCTCACTGACACGCCACGCCACCGTGCACGTGCACGGTGGTTCGCCTCCCCTCCGGCAACCCACGATGCCTTCCACAAACCACAAATCGACCACATTCTCGAGAGCAACCTCCAGTTTGTCGCGAAATTCACAAAATCGAAAAAAAACCCTGTTGCTTGAACAAGCTACACGAATACACTAAGAAAAATCACATCGACCTACCAACGTCGACCACCTGAGGCGATGGAACTCCGCCCATCCCTCGACCATACTCTCCCCGAACTTCACCCAAAATATCGAGTCACTCGAACAAGCGACGACGGTGAAAACAAAAATTTGCAGAGCACAGTAAATTTTTATCCCAAAACCCTATAGTCGATTCGACTTAAAAATCCCTGCATTAGAAATTTTTTTTAGCATTTTTCCTGTCATCAACAAGTATCAAGCGAGCTCCAACATGAATTTCAACATCTAAAATTAGTTGAATCATCAGATATTCTCAAATAAGTAATTTGGGTTCCTTTAAAAATTACACCTTGCATATTGATCTAAAAATCATCACTCTTGTTTCAAAAATCTTAACTTTGTATGTTAAATCACGATATGGGATCAAATTCACAAATCAAAACATTCGAATTTTAACTTTTGATTCCTTTTTACTGTAACTTGATTAAACAGTACTTGTATTATACTGTTATGTTTCAATTAAATTTCCAGGCTTACGATTTAAGTTAAACATACTTAATTAACTTAAATTCCTATGTTTAAATTGATTTAAGTGAAGAAGTATTAATATTTTTACACACTTCTTTGTTCAGAAGCTTAAAAAAATGAAGAACATAAAGCTTCCAGTACAAAAATCAATACAGGTCCTCTTATTAACAATTTATAGCAACACAAACTTCAGAAACTAATTATCATGATTTAATTCAAAAAAAATACGTTTACTCACCTTAAAGTACTGTTGAGATAGGAAGCAAAAGTTGTTGAAGAAACTGTGCAGTTGAATCCCTGAAAATCCCTCTGCCTTGATGTTGAGTTTATTTGAGTTTGCAAAGTAAATATATTTATTTTCTTTTCTTTCTTATCTCAGTTTTGCTTCTTAAGTTTGTTAGGTTATGGAACGAGCTGAAAATAAAATGATGTATATATATAGAAAGGCTTTGAACAGCTGTAGGTTATAACCAGTACAAGCTCACCCTGTTTTTACTCAGATTTGTGTTTAATATGCTTTAAATTGAAATGCTATAGTACATTTCGGCTGAAAGGATTTTCTTGCAACTTGAATTGACAAAATGTCATACTAATTAAATGCATGTCTTCAAATATGTTTACATCTAATTAATGTTTGCTGATTCTTGTATTTGGTACAAAGATATTTTTGAATATTAAGTGAATAATTTGTCTCTTATGCATACATGATTTCACAGCAACTTGTTACTATCTTGTTAAAGATTTATATTGTACAAATGTAAAATAAGTTATGGAAATAGTTTATCTTCCTTGCACAGTTCATATGTATATATAGGTTATTCTCTTTTTAGACCTTTCTGATATGTTTATATAAAGTTGTCCTAGATATGGATTTGACTTATAGTTAATATTGATAGAATTTGATTTCATCCCAAACACTATTATTTATATATATTTAGTTATCAAATGTTAACAAGGCAAAGTATTTTAATTCAATTATATAAGATGAATTTTATTATAGATATTATTAAGAGATTTTATTTTAAATTTCCAAATCAAATTTCCTTTTCACAATACAAATCTAAATAAACAAATGGCAATTATTTCTTAAGGTCATATCTTTTAAAATGATAAGTTTATATTTTATTAAATTGGATTAAATAATGTTGCCAAAATACCGGGTCATCACACCTTGTTCAGTCGACTGAATGGAACCCTTCAGTCGACTGATCTACTTTATGATGTGCAACTTCAAAACGCGATAACTTTCACATACGAAGTCAGATTAAGATGAGGTTTGGACTATTGTTCACCATTTTCCAAGGGCTACAACCTATGAAATTGGAGTACTTTGATTTTGAGGTCCACATGGGACCCACCTTGGCACGTATTCCAAAAACGTAGATTTTGAAGTAGACCGAGAAGGTATACTGGAAGAGTATTATGACATTAAGGTTATGCGTTCCATTTGGAAGGCGATTTGATTTAGTATGGGGTTTCTATAGAGTTGTCTGGTCGGATTGTAGGCTGTGGCGATTGGAGTCGTGCATGGCGATTCCATACGTTACATACGAAGTGAGTCCGTACTCTAAAATTTCAACCTTAGAGTAATATACGATTTGTTTGGTGTTGATTTGTTATGACACACCAAGGGTATGGACTTATGTGACCTACCCAAGGTATGGCTTATGTGATCTACCCAAGTATCGACCTTGTTGTGGTGTACCTAGAGTGTTGTTGATGGCAATGACACACTCGACACGGTCTTAAGGATCGTGAATAGCTTTATCTTATTATGATCGCTTGGACGTTTTTGGGTCCTACATTCATAATCTTACGAACGTTTGGTATTAGCAGTAGTGACCATACGTGTTGTGGTGTACCTATTCAGTCTTAGCAGTAGTGACCATACAAGCTGCGACATATCTGTTTGGTCTTAGCAGTAGTGACCATACACATTGTGGCGTACCTATTTGGTCTTACCAGTAGTGTCCATATGCGTTGGGCGTATCTTATTGATCTTAAAAGTAGTGATCGTTGTTTTGGGATCATGGTTTGATCATGGTAAATTTGTACTATATTATTATTATTAGGCTAATGTAGTGCAATAAAAGATATTGTGCTAACTTGTTGCAGAAGAAGAGCAGGTTATGATATGATCCCCTAGTTTTGAGATGGATTTACTATACTTGTTTATAGATAGTACAGATTACCCATAAGCCATGTTTGTGGAGAGCGCCGGCTATGATTTTGTTGTTCCTATTTATTTGTATATACTTTTAATATACAGTATTTTGAGATAGTTCCTCCACATCAGACTTTATGTCTGACCCGCATTTTGTCTTTGTCTACTTATGTCATGACAACTCTCGGGTACTCGATTGAGTAGTTCGGAAGTCATGTGTTTTTGGGGATATGCTAGCAGAGTGCGTAGCAGGAGCATTTTGGAAGCGTGACATCGATGTTTAGAAATATATACACTTGTTATGTTATTTGTACATGACAGACCTATTATTTGTATACGAGCTGTTGTATCAAATATTCATTCAAAACTCCGTGATTTTTGGGAGTTGATGACTTGATGTATTCTGATTTTCGATATTGATATTTATCTGTCAGTTGCTTCTGCTAGTGCAGTCTCTTATATATTGTTGTTTTATTATATTCATGTATATTTAGTATATTATATGTTGTCATTCCGCTGTGATATCTTATCGATGTCTTGGTTTAGTGTTTTGTTCTAATTTTACCCCAACGATCTGTCTTTTGTGGTATTCGAAAGTCGTGCGATGATGTAAAGCAAGTACTTTTGGGTATTACGAAGGGCGGGTTGTTACATTTTGTATGGCTTGATGCTTTAAAATCAAAATAGATTCCAAATATATTATAAAAATATAAAATTGATAGTTCTACCACAAGGGATATAATCCATCGGCCACATGTGTGTCTTCAAAAGGAAGACCAATGTAGTTGGAATATAGTAAGAAACATTAATATGAATAACCTTATAAGTTTCAATTGTTGAAATCATCTTAATAGATTTACCAATCAATGTACTTGAGTTAATTCAGATTCTACTCGCAAAATTATTTCCCAATATTACTTTAAGTTTTGGTACATCTATGTTAAAATAGATATTCTGGATATTGATTTAGATTAAAATATTTGCACATAATAACCAAAATGTCATGAAGTGATAACCAAGTTTGTAAGTATTAAATAGGATCTAAGAACTAAAATGTCAGTATCATTCGAGAAGCAGTAGAATTAAGAAAATATTTTGATAGAGAAATCTAATAATTTGATTTCTAATCAAAATGAAGAGGAAGCCTTTTTCTGTAAGAAAGAATATTAAAATGTTCTAAGATATTTGAAAATTGTAAGTAAACAACACAATACTGATTATTGACAATGTACCCACCTTACAATCAGTTTTAATTTGGTTGTTTAATTCTCGATAACGAATTCGAAAGTCGGTATAAAAGGGTGTTGAGATTGTCTAAAATTATATACGTAGATATCATATTAAAATGTTTAACATGTAGCATATGAGATGGATTCCTTATGCATCAACAATAGGAGTTCTCATATATATTTTACTATTTATTATATCATATTTTGTTCATGCACTTGGTTCATTGAGCAAGTGTCAAATTGAGTGAAGTTAACTAAATGGTAATTATGAGTATTCTTAAGTATTTACGAAAAACTGGAGAATTGTTTTTGAAACAATGGACTCCTTGTAAAGAAGTGCTCAAACTCAAACTTCATAGGTGATATCGAATATAGTATGTTAATCCTAAATTCATGTTTATCCTTAGTTAAGGAGTTTTAAGTTGGAAATGTTCCAAATAAGTGGTGGTGGCTGATTCAACCGAAAGACTAAGTACATTACCTTGAATAACATCGAAATAAAAGCAGTATACAAGCACAAATTTATAGCTGGGTTAGGGGTAATTCCAAATGTTGGGAATTCAATGACATTGTTTTGTGAAAACTGATTAGAGGAATGGTATTAAGACTCTATAATTGATCCCAAGTGCAAGTAGGAGATTGAGAGAGTTAGTGGTATGCCCTAAGGCCAATTATGTAATTTGTTGCATATATCTAACTCTGTAATCAATCTTGTTCGTAATAAAGGTGTTTGTTTACTTATATATATACTTTGTTATATTGTGATATAATTAATTATGTAAATAATTTAAAGTATATAGTTAAGAAAATCCTTAAATAGAATGTTATGTGATTGCTATTGCAAACAGTTACGATCATGAATAATTAATAACAATACAAAATAACATTTATTTTATTTTAAATATTCTTAGTCATGATGTTTCAAGAAAGGTTATCAATATATCTATTAAGACCAGAGTATGTATGATATCCAAATATTGGGCAGTGTATTACTCATGGCTGTTAGGTAACTAAGGAGTTACGTACTCATGGTTATTGGATAACAATGGAATGACACATCCAAGAGTTCCTATTGGTTGATAACAACCAGATCAAACAAGAAATATTAGTGTGATGATGTTATAAAGTTCCCTCGACTTGAGAATACCGTGGAATTTCAATGTGGATACTCCACTTTGATTATATTTAAAAATGCAGCATGGAATCTATCGAAGTGCTATAGTTGAATTTGAATTGAAGCATTGGAAGTTAAAATTATGGTTAACTTTAGTCGAACTACTATAGTCTCCTTAGTTGTATAAGGTTAGAATCACAATTAACTTTAGTCAACTCAAACTCAAAGTATCTGGCCAGAGTAGAACAGTTGATCATAGATCTTATTATTCAACCTTGACTTTATTTATGGACTGATCAAGTTAAATGTGGATAATGTTAAAGTTTTTACAAATACCAGACTTCATATATCCTAAAGTGATACAGCATTGACGAAGAGAACGTGTGTAGATTGTTATCACTTTTGGAACGGCTTAAGGTGATGTAAAATATGATTTTACAGAAAAGCTTTGTTAGTAGTGAATTCGACCAAACTATCACACCATTAGCAAAGGTGACATGTGAACATTAATATTTAAATTGTTTAATATTAATCATTGATAGAATTTGTAACGATCTGCCTTTCTTACTCCTAAAGACGATGTTTAATGCATCGATGGTATTCATGTGTCGATCATCTAGGGGTCCAAAAGACAAGTTGTTAGGGTAAAAGAGGAAAGAAAAGACAAGATGACAGAAACATAGAATCTAACAGTACAAGGCAATCATATATAATAGAACATAAGATAATACATATAGTCACTTCCAGAATGATACATCAGAGTCACAAAAGGTACTAACTCCAGCCAAGGACAATTATAACTAACTGCCCCCACAATACTGATACAAAATATACATACACAGTGAAAATAAAATAGATAACTAGATAACACCAAAGCCTCTTGCTCCATGCTCCTCCAAAATGCATCCGTAAGAACTTGAACTACTTGGCTACTCATGCAAATTTGAGTACCCAAGAATTTTAAGGAAAAGAAAGAAAACTCCCTCGCCTAGAATATCAAGTTCTAGATCTCACAGATATAGGAAAGTCTACTCATTAGCATTTAGTGCTAAACATAAGATGACTTACTTTCCATAAAACGTGCCAATGTTTTAACATAAATTATCATGTTTGTTTGGCTACTTAATGACACAAACAAAAAAATCCCTTATATTTTAGAAACCATCCTTTGTAAATGAAAATTGCTTTTAAACAAGCCAACCTTTGGAAATGAAGTGATTAAATATTTAAAAATGTTTTTTAATAAGTTTTTACCTTTTATTTAATAATACTTAAATCCTAACTTAATTAATCATTAAGTAACAATTAAACCTTACCTGATTAATAATTAATTAATAATTAAACCTTTTTTAATCAATAATTAATTTAAATAATTATACTTTTTACTTAATTAATAATTAACCTTTACTTAATTAATAAATAATAATCACCTTACCTAATTAATAATTATGTACTAATTACCTTTACTTAATTAATTAGTTAAATAATCATTAAACCCTTGCTTAATTAATTAATTAAATAATAATTAAACCTTTTTAATATTTATAATATATATTGAAATACTTTTCAAAAATATTCAAAGTGAAATCTCTTTTAATTTACATAGAAGTAATTGTTTTACGAACTTCATCCATAACGACTATCACCATGGATACCATAACCTTAAAACTTGTTCTATATATCAAATAACCTTTAAACCTTTACTTCTTATATTTTAAATTACTTTATAAACTTTGCATATAGTTTTAGAAACAAAAGTAAAGTTTTGAAAACTTTAAAACATTTCTAGAAAATAAAAAAGTAAACAAGTTTAAAACACATGGGATCTCGATTCCATAACTTTAACAAATCCAAATGCTAAGTTTCCTTTTAGCATACAACATCCATAACATACGCTCATACATTTAAACAAATGCCATAACATCTATACAACAAGTAGATATTATCACCTGTAAATCATTACTTAAACAATTCAACTACACTTTCAAGTCCACACAAATAATCGCATATAAACACATATATGTAAAACACAAGTAACATCATTTTCCAACAAACAACTAGCAACAATTATTATTACCAATAATAAATTTTAAACTTTGTTTTAATGGTGAGCTTTACTTACTTAAACAAGCACAATTTCAACGAAACTTGTAACCAAACTCACTGACGGAGCTTCCTTCTACAAAAACTTTTTTCAAGACCAAGAGGAGGTGGATTGGGTTTGGCCTTGGGCTGTTTGGGCTCGGCCTTGAGCTGTTGTGGGGTCTTGGGACTTTTTTTGGAAGATAAGAGGAGTGGGGAGTAAAGGAAGGGTTTTAAGTTGTTTTTAAGGGATTAAAAAGGAAAAAGAATGATTTTTTTCAACTTAGAAATTTTTTGGAAGCCATGGAAATAAAAATTGGGAGCTTGGAAAGAAGGAGTAAAGGTTTGAAAATGAGTGAATGAAATAAAAATGTGAATTGAAAAAAAAGGAAATTGTTTTTATATAAAATGGAATAAGAAAATTACCCTTTTACCCCTTATTCCTTTACCCCCCTACATTTTTGTGCCACAGTACCTCCCCTTATCCCCCTTTGCCTTGTTCCACATGTTCCATCACCCTCTCCATCATCTCCATCACATCCTCTCTTTTTTGATGTGAAATTACCTTTTACATTTTTTTTTAATTTTTGAAAAAGAAAAATCAAAACTTATCTTTTTTACTTTAAGTAAATTATTTAAACCCATTTGGACTCTATATATTTCAATATTATTAAATAAGTGTGCGTGTGTGTGTACAATAGTGTACACAACGTTTTTTGGTAACATTTTGATAATGAAAAGTCGAAAATCCGAAAAACGATTTTCGGTCACATTTTTTATTTTTCTTTGAACTAATTATTTTTATAAACCAAATTTTAAACTACTTCACCATCACTAGTTATTATTTAAAAGAGGTTTATTTGAGCTCTAAAATTCATAAATTAACTATTTAAAAATATATCAAATGTTCCTATTTAAAGTGATTAAATTTCTAGTTATTACACTCTCCCCCCATAAAAGAATTTCGCTCCGAAATTAACATGCAAGAAGATAACTCAAGATAACTCAAAAGGGCATATATTATATATGATGAAACACATACAAAAGATACATACTAAGCAACGACATCACTAATTGTGAGTACACAATTAACACAACAAGCAAACTACTATTCCAACATCAAATCAGGAAAAGCTTCATTCATGCTATCTTTTGTCTCCCAAGTGCAGTCTCCGGGGTCTTCACTCCACTGAACCTCAATCATTCTCACCATTTTATTCCGTAATTGCTTCACATCTCAATCCATAATGCAAACTGGATGTTTTATCATGTTTAGGTTGATTCCACCTCTAAATTCTTTTGAACAGATGGCTCAACAATCAGTGATGGGCCATGCACTTACTTCCTTAAATGTGATATAAGAAATACATTATGAACTCCCAACAATCTTTCCGGCAACTCAATTCTATAGGCAAGTAGCCTATCTCTTTCAATAATTGAAAAGGTCCAACATACCTTGGCGCCAACTTCCCTGCTCTTCCAAACCAAACAACTACCTATATTGGCGAAGCTTTTACAAACACAAAATCTCCAACTGAAAATTCCATATCCCTTCGTCTTCGATCGGCATAACTCTTTTGTCGATCTTGAGCTTCTTTCACCCTCCTCTTGATCACAGTAACCTTCTCCGTAGCCTTCCGAATCATATCAGGTCCAAGCACTGGTCGATCCCCGGTCTCCACCTAACGTGCATGTGACTTACATGTTCGTCCATAAAGAGCTTCATAGGGTGCCATGCCAATGCTTGCTTGCTAACTATTGTTATAGGAAAATTCCACATAGTGCAGATGATCCTTCCACGATCCTCCGAAGTCCAAGATACATACTCTTAATAGATCTTCCATGACTCGGTTAACTCTCTCAGTTTAACCATCGGTTTGAGGGTGGTATGCTGTGCCCAAACTTACCTTTATTCCCAAAGCTACTTGTAACGCTTCCCAAAACTGGCTGGTAAAGATTGGATCCCGATCACTTACAATGCTCATTGGAACTTCATGTAATCGGACGATCCCTCTCATATAAATTTCCACCAAAGTTGTTGTAGTCCTTATCGCTTACCCACTCTTGGTTAGCCGATCCACAATTACCCAAACCCCTTTATTACTTTTCCTTGATTGAGGCAACCTGTTTATAAAATTCATTGATATTAGCTCCTATTTCCAATTTGGGATCTCTAATGGTTGTAGTAACCCAGCAATTCTTTGGTAATCACCCTTGATTTGCTGGAAGTTCGCACATCGGCTGACATAGATTGAGATATCCCACTTCATTCCTTTCCACTAGAATACCCCCTTTATATCCCTATGCATCTTCGAAACATCTAGATATATACTCAACTTGGATTGATGAAACTTTATTAAAACTTCTTGCCAAAGACCGTTGACATTAGGAACACATATCCTTCCATTCATATGAAAAATACCATGGTGATCTATCTCAAAACTTAAGCCATGACCTTCTTCCTTATCCTGGATGATTTCCATCAAGCGCCTGCCTTCCCTTTGTTTACTTGCAATCCTCTTCAGAAGAGTCAGAGTAACTTCCAAAAGAGCCAAGACTGCATTCCTGCTCAAACCATCTGCTACCACATTAGCTTTTCCTAGCGTATATAAAATATCCAAGTCATAGACCGCTAGAAATTCTAACCACCGCTGCTGCTGCATATTCAGATCCTTTTGCATGAAAAGATATTTCAAGGACTTATGATCCTTGAAGAGCTCGAACTTTTTACCTAACGGGTAATGCCACCACATCTTCAATGCAAACACAATTGCCAATTACTCCAAATCATGTGTTGCATAATTCTTCTCATAAGGCTTCAGCTGCCTGCTAGCATAAGCAATGAATCTCCCGTGTTGTATTAGAACTACACCAAATCCCACCCTACAAGCATCGATATACACAGTCAATCCTTCCCCTCCATCCGAAATAGCTAAAACCGAAGTGCTGGTCAACCTCTTCTTCAATTCAACGAACGCTTCCTCAAACTTCGAAGTCTAAACAAACTTCTCATCTTTCTTCGTCAACTTGGTTTGGTGCAAGGCGATCTTGGAGTAGTCCTGGATGAATCTCCTATAAAATTCGACCATGCCTAAGAAACTTCAAACTTCTGTAGGAGTCTGTGGTGTCTTCCATTATTGAATAGGTGCTACCTTTGCTGGATCAACCAAAATTCCATCCCTCGACACAACATGTCTGAGGAACCTTACTTCTGAGAGCTAAAAAAGACACTTAGAAATTTTTTCTATTAAAATTTGCTTCCTTAATGTCTCCGGCATCACTTCCAAATGGTGTTTATGCTCTTCCTCAATCTTTGTGTAAATAAGGATATCATCTATGAAAACTAATACAAACTTATTGAGCACATCCCTAAAAAAATTCGGTTCATCGGATCTACAAAATAAGCGGGTGCATTGGTTAGCCCAAAAGGCATAACCAACCACTCAAAGAAAAAATATATCCCTCTAAATGCTGTTAAGGGAATATTATCATCCGCTACCCTTAACTGGTGAGATCCTGTATTAATGTCTGTTTGGCAATATACTCGAGTACCATGGAGTCGGTCAAATAGGTTATTTATACAAGGTAAGGATACTTGTTCCCAATTGTCTATTTGTTCAGCTCCGTATAATCCACACAAAGTCTCAAAGAAATATAAGAATATTCAATACAAACCACCGCTGCTCCCCAACTTGAATGACTTGGTCTAATTAGCCATCTTCTCAATAAATTATCTATTTGATCCCTTAACTCCTTCTTCTCTCTCAGGGTATTTTATGAATAAGTTGATTAATAGGTCTCGAACCTGGAATTAAGTCAATACGAAACTCAACTCCCGATGTGGAGGTAGACTGTTAACTTCTTCAAAAACATTAGGGAAATCCTTAACAATTAATATAGTCCCTAACTCTTCTTGAGACGAATCTAACGTGTACAAGAAACTACTCATTCACTTGTTTGGATCATCACATGATACTTTAACAATTCTTTCCAATTTGGTTACTAAAGATATTGCCCTTCCAAGGCAGTCTAAAACATCATCATACTTTAATAGCCAATCCATACCAAGTATAACATTGAACCCCTTAAAATCTAGGGCAAACATGTCATAAGAAAAATGGTGGGTAAGGTAAGTAATCGGTATATCTTCACAAACCATGCACAAATTGGTTGTGCCTCCTATGGGGTCACCCACACAGATAGGGATTTCTACTAATTTAGGGGAAGGTTGCAATTTACTTACAGATTCTAGAGAAATGAAACTATGGAAAGCCCCAGTATCAAACAATACTCGAATAGAAATGCCATCAACAATTAAAGTACCTTCAAGAACTCATTTTCCTTTTACATCTGCCGAGGTTGATGGTTCATCCTTGATGCCATAAACCTTGACTTGCTGGTTCTTCTTCATTAGCGAGCAATCCTTTAATATATGCCCTGGTTAATGACAATTAAAGCAAAGTGTCCTCTGAACCATTGGAGAAATATGTCTTGCTTGCTGCTTCGGAGCTTCAGAATTTGGAGAGGATCTTGCAATATAGCCCTTTTGTTTGCAAATAAAACAACCACCATCATTAAACTTGTTCCCCTGATCTCCTCCTGGCTTTCCTTACCACTGCTTCTTCCCTAGATGATTAAACTTTCTCTTATTCAAGTTGCTTCTATTGTTGGTGCTTTGGGCTGCTATCAGCTTCTTCTACTCAAGAGCTTCATACCTCAAAGTCATATCCACTAAATTCATAAAAGATCCTTGGAGATGGGCAGTCATCTTCTCCTAAAATCCTTCCTTCACCCCATCACAAACATCTCATTTTTCTTAAGAGGGTTATCAATCAACTCTGGACCAAATCGTGATAGCTCATTAAATTTGATTTCATATTCAACAATCGACAAATCTCCGTGCTTAAGATCCAAGAAACTTCTATACATACGGGTCTTTCCTACAACGGGCATAAACTGGTCTTCAAACACCTACTTAAAACTGACCTAAGAAAAATCATCCTCTGGAACATTCGCTGTAACAGAGTCCCACGATGTAGCCGCTCCATCTTGTAACTGCCAAGATGCTAAGAAACACTTATGCTCATCCGAAATATCCAAACCCTTGAAAATATTTTTGCAAGAATGAAGCCAAGCTTGAATTCGATGATGGATTCCATGACCTTAAACGCTTTTCTCCCAGAATAGTGTAGTCTTTACATAGAGCTACAAAGTTCATACGGGGCTGGGCATGTGCTGCCTCTTCAACTACTCCAACTCTTCCAACATTCGGAGCTTAAACATTAGTGATCGTGGTGCCACTTTCTCCTCTACCTCGTCTTGCCCTATTGGTCATTCTTACTACCTGGATATAGTAAGACAACTTTTAGAATACTTAGACGAGATGGTCTTAAGGAAAAGGGTACCAATCAAACATAGCAATTATCTAAGACTCGAGTATATATACGAATAAAAATTACAAATACACACTCTCATAGACCAAACTCATTCTAGGGTATTACTAACCCTATCTCTAATGAGTTAACCCTAACCAAGGCCTAGGTGTTCGCTCAACCTAAGCTTTGATGCTACTTGTAACGATCTGCCTTTCTTACTCCTAAAACGACACATAATACATCCATAGTATTCATGTGCCGATCATTTAGGGGTCCGAAAGATAAGTCATGGGGGTAAAAAAGAAAAGAAATGAAATGATAAGATGACAGAAACACAGAATCTCACAACGCAAGGTAATCATATATAATAGAACATTAGATGATACATATAGTCACTTCTAAAATGATACATTAGAGTCACAAAAGGTACTAACTCCAGCTAAGGACAGTTATAACCACATGCCCTCATAATGCTGATACAAAATGTACATACATAGTGGAAATAAAATAGACAACTAGATAACGCTGAAGCCTCCTGCTCCATGCTCCTTCAAAATGCATCTATAAGAACCTGAACAACTTGGTTACTCATACAAATTTGAGTACACAAGAGTTTTAGGGAAAAGAAAGAAAACTTCGAATTAGACATAGGTCTGGTGTGAGTAAACTCTAAACAACTGAATTATTATACTCTTAAAAAACCTTTAAAAATAAAGGTTTTTCATAAGACCACACCGTACATAAACATGGACGGGTTTTTGCTTTACGATAACCAAAACATTTCTATAGAAAATCTAGTGATATTATAATAATGTCTAGGGTTTAAAATAAATATTGAACATAGCAGATATGGTTACAATAATTACATTCCAGCATAATAGGTATACAACTAAGTCCATAAAGGCACTTATTGGAGATTGGATTCCATATAATGACAAGGCTATCGAGGTACCACCTGCCACAGTATACCTCTAGAAAAATGTACCTATGGCCTCGCCTAGACCCCCTGCCAACACAGAACCGGCCTTCCCCTTACTAGATAGTACTGAATATGATCATCCCTCGGTTGTGATCAACAACCGCACTGGGCCTCGATCATCCAAAAATATTCATATCGATCTAGATCAGGGATGACCATACCCTAATGGGTGCAACCCATATAGCCCTACAGTATCTTCCCTGTTTTAGTCATTCTCGGCTGTGAGGCTTGAGACTACCTTTATCTTTTTATATAGCAATCCTATTTGGAATGCTAACACTGTCCTCTAGGCGACAATCTAATGCTAGCATTCGTCCGTACAAGTTGTTCAGGATATGAACAAACCGAAGGCACTACTTCTGCTACATCTATTTTGGAGTCACCCTCAGGATTAGTAGCAAGTAGCCCTTGCGCTTCAAAGATCTTTGTCTTCGATTCCATCATCTTCCAGATGTTTCCAATTCGAATGCTTATGTTGGTGCGAAGTAGTTTTTGGATAATTCATGTTATCCGATCTCGGTCTCTTCGAGCCAACTTTTGATAATTTTAGAACGGGCTAAGTTATCGATAGTGGACAAATCCACTATTTGGGGTGTGTATAGATTTGCATATGAAAAATAAGACATTCTATACTTATCTCCACTTTTCGATTTTAAGCAGTACTATCCCTTAATTAAAAATGAAGTCAGGCAAGTTAGAAAACCAACCTTGACTCGATGTACATTCTTACTTCTTGGGATAAAGATGAGTTTCCATACCGTGAAATTTAGTGTTAAGTATACAATAAAGTATCTTCCATATACTTAATTTATCACGACCCATTATTGAAATTAACTCTACGTTTTTATAATGTTTTCGGCATTTCGACTACTCTATCCCTCACCTAGAAAATCAAGTTCTATATGTTACAGATAGAGAAAAGTCAACTCATTGGCTTTTAGTGCTAAACACAAGTTGACTTACTTTCCATAAAACGTGTCAACGTTTTAACATAACTTATCATGTTTGTTTGGCTACTTAATGACATAGACAAATAAATACCCTATATTTTAAAAACCATCCTTTGTAAAAGAAAGTTGCTTTTAAACAAACCAAACTTTGAAAATAAAGTGATTAAATATTTAAAATATTTATTTAATAAATTAATAATAAGTTTTTACCTTTTATATAATGATAATTAAATCTTAACTTAATTAATAATTAGGTAACAATTAAATCTTACCTAATTTTAACTTAGAAAATTTTTGGAAGCCATGGAAATAAAAATGCAATCTTGGAAAGGAGTAAAGATATGAAAATGAGTGAATGAAATGAAAATGAGAATTGAAAAAAAAGGAAATTATAAATTACCCATTTACCCTCCACAATTTTGTCCACATCACCTTCCCTTATCCTCCTTTGCTTTGTTCCTCACATTTCCATCACCCTCCCCATCATCTTCATCGCATCCTCTCTTTTGTGATGTGAAGTTACCTTTTACATTTTTTTTAATTTTTGAAAAAGAAAAGTCAAAACTTATCTTTTTTACTTTAAGTAAATTATTTAAACCCATTTGAACTATAAATATTTCAATATTATTAAATAAGTGTGTGTGTGTGTCTCTACTATAGTGTACACAACATTTTTCGACAACTTTTAGACGATGAAAAGTCGAAAATCCGAAAACCAATTTTTGGTCACATTTCAGATTTTTCTTCGAACTAATTACTTTTGTAAACCAAAATTAAAATCAACTTCACCATTACTAGTTATTATTTAAAAGAGGTTTATTTAAGTGATAAAATCCATAAATTAACTATTTAAACATATATCAAATATTATTATTTAAAGTGATTAAATTTTGGGTCGTTAAAAAATCCACACCATTGAGTCTCACAATTGCATTTGTGAATTCTTCAGAAAACCACATGATTTAATTGGTTTATAAAGTATTATAACTTAATTAAATTAATTAATATCTAGGAAATATTAATTATTAATGTGTTTGATGTTTGGAGTGTTATTTGTAAGTGGGGTAGCTCCTCGAAATGTTTTGGGAGCCATTAGTAATTATTTGGATGTGTATAAATTTATGCACGTATCGATATTATCAATATATATTTGAATAGCCTCTAAATATACTTAATTAGTTAAATAGGCATTAGATTTCTTGGTCCATATAAGACATAAGCATGGTTGGTATAGAAATGGAAAGGAATTGTCCAAATATTTAATCTAGATTTAAATTGAATTAAATATGATGGTTTAAAGAGAGGAATGGGAAAGATTTCCATTCTCTCCATTCATTCATTTTGAATATCCTCCTCCTTCTTTCTGCATTCATGGCTATTATCTTTATCCCCCTTTCTTCCATGGTCAAAATGTTTTTCATGTAAAACAACATCATGTAAAATAAAATCAATGTGGCTCATTCGATCTGCAACATAGAGTGGTGATTCAAGCAACCTAGGATTTAATTCACAAATCTAGGTGTCATGGATGGAAAAATATGATTAGGTACAATTCTTATTTTATGTTACATGTTCATACATGCTTACCCATGATCCATGTTGACGTATGTAATATATGTTATTGTCATTTATTTTGATCTGATTTAAAATTGTTATAGATGTTTTATAAATGAAATTCAAAATACATACATACATACATACATACATACATATATATATATATATATATGTATGTATGTATGTTTATGTATACATATATGTATACGTATATGTATGCAATAATTTTTTTAATGCATTTGTGTGGTTTATGTTAATCACGTTGATGATTTTATACAAACTATATTTTAGTTAATGTCAAATTTTATATGTGTGTGTATGATTAATTATTCTTTTGGGCTATGATTTAAAATGTGCAAATTTGTTACATCAAAAATTGTTTATATATATAATTGAAATAAAAAATTAATTATTTTGGTAATATGTACATTTTAATATATATATATATATATATATATATATCTTATATATAAAGCAAATACCTGAGTAGGTGAAGCCTTTTTGGACTTGCCAAAAATGTCCTTATTTAAATCATTTCACTATATATCGGACGAGGGTATATGTGTCTTTCCACGGTCCACCACGTTCCTACATCAGTCTGCCGCCATGATTTCCATCACATCTGCAAATGAAGTATTTTTCATAGGTTCAAAAATTTCCCCTGAAGCCTTTCTCTAATTACCTAAATTCTCCTTTTTATTTCCTCAGGATAGTAAAAAAATTGTGGTATTTTTGTCTTTTCATATCCACTATGTTTCTAAATCAATTTTCGAGATCCATTTCAGCATGATATCACTTCTCAACCACTTCTTCCTCCCAAAAAAAATCAAAAGAGAAAAAAGGCGAAACATCAATTCACCTAATAATTTCGATGTTTATTTTAGGAAATGTAGCTCAATAGATGTTTTGATTCGTAATAGAAGATGATTTTCCTTAGATATTCCTCTTTGTCGACTCAATAAGGAAATTTATTTCTATTCCATGGTCTTTCCATAGAGCACAGTTCAAAAGATAGTGTTTTTGATTAATTTTTGATTTCTACCTTTTCGTTTTAATTGTTAACTATAGCATGAATGAGGAACATGTTATACCTATGGTAATGGCAGTGTAGCCAATGTCGATTTAAGGTAATCATGTGCATTTTAACAAAGTAAAGTAGGGAATTTGAACAAGCTTAGTGAAAGGTTGTTTAAATTTCGATTGAGCCGTTCTAACCATTTTTTCAGAATTTTAGAAAGACATACGTTAGTGATCAAGCAATACATTAATCAAAGGTAAAATGTTTTATCATGTGTAGTATAATTCATTTTACCATTTACAATCTCTTATGACATAGCTTTCTTGCAGTAATTATATTCAAGGTTGTCTGACCTTCCTGGCATCCTTGATCATTTAGTCCTCCTCGATATCATTGTTGGAAAAATTGCTACGAACTTGAAGTACTATACAGATGTGATTGTTCAATTCTGTTACATGCAGTTCCCCTTACATTTTTCTTAATAATATATTTTACTGATCATTCTTATTAATTTAATTTTGCAGTGTGAGGAGTTTATTATGCAAACCCTGTCCCTATTCCTGAGGTTAGCATCTAGGTTTTCTATACAAACTAATAGCTAGCCCATTCTTCATTACTTTTCTGACATTTTTGAGTTCTTTATAGTTACATGACTAGCAATTTGATGCTTAGGTTGGATACTGTCAAAATTCATCATTGCAAATCACACGTAATTTTTAAGAATTTTAAAAAGTAAAATTTCATTTTGAGTTATAGCTGTCAACCGAGTAAAGTAAATTCTACAAATTAGAGGGAAAATTTTCCATTTCTGGAAAAGCTTAGGCGTTCCCACTTCAGGACCACCTTTTACTATTGTCTTTTGTTCTTGAGTGCTAATATGATCCACTTTAGCTTCTATTTTTATCTCATTTTTAAAGAACACAAGTATAAGGCCTAGTGTGTGGGTCCTCTGTGTTTAGCTCAGAGAAAAAAATATCTGTTTAGAAATCAGAAGTGATAAAATGGCTAAATGCACAAACGTGGGTGGTATACTTGAATTTGAGTCCCACGCAAGCAATAATATAACCAGAGCAGATACAGGAAATTGCAGTTGGACTAGAACGTTCAGGTGTGGAATTTTTATAGGCATTAAGAGGTGATGCAAAATTAGAACTAAAGAGAGGAAGGATGGAGGGGTGGTGGGTTGACCAGCTGGAGATATTAAGACATGAGAGTATGAAGGTGTTCGTGAGTCACTGCGGATGGAACTCAGCGCTGGAGAGCATATGTGCCAGAGTTCCGATAATAGCATGGCCGATAGTGGCGGAGCAGCACCTGAATGAACTTATTCATGGATGAACTCGGGATAGGCGTCAGAGTCTATGACGATGATGGGACTAAGTTTATGAGGATGATGGGACATGGTTAGAGTAGCAGCTTCTGTTCAGTGCAACAACTAGCATCCTAGAGCCGAAAGGTGATAAGAATGATAATTTAGTAGTAGAAGTAAACTGTAGGCAGAAGAGCTCGACGGTAGTCGTGAGGGTAGCAAGCAGGAATTGTAGGAATAAGAGTAGTATGAAAAATGCTGAAACATCGAGTTTGCAGTCTCAGGAAGTAGTACACAAAACCGAGCAGCTAGCAGGAAATGAAGCTATATACATGAAGTGGAAGATATGCCACTAGCTTCACATGAAGCGGTACACATGAAGTTGTTTACAAGATGTTGATTACAAGCAAAGCAGGCCAAAGGGGACTGGCGCATGAAAAACGATGACATGTATCTTCAGTTAGGAATAGAGCGGGTGAAATGAGCGGCTACTAAAGGTAGAAAATTCTGCTAAAGATATATAAGAAGAAATTAAAATTATTGTCTACAACTTTTGTTTCTTATAATTAATTTTTATTTATTTTGTTACCTCTACTACAGCTTTATCTTTTCGAAATTTTGAGTATTTCAAGGCTATGAGTTCAGATTGAGCAGCTAAAAGCTTTCCTCTTCTCTTCAAATTTAAATGCAAGCCATTGGTATGAACTAGAGAAATTGGTTAATCCCCGGGTAATTTTTATTTTTTTAGTTTCATCTACTTATTCATTGTATATTAGATTTTTTTTGATATCGGTGTCAACATTGGTCTATCCATTTATATCTACTGTAAGGGTTTCAGTCCAAGTAAGTTTCTTACAACTACTGTGCACGTAATATCATGCATTATATGTACTAATATTATTATAGTATTTCTATCTATTTTGAAGTTAAGATGTATACATACAGTAATGGGTTATATACTCCTTATTTTGAAACACAACTGTTGAAAAATATACCAAGAAAACTCTGATTCATATATATGAATTTTGTAGAACTGCGTATGTAACTTCTGCAAAATAGAATGATATTATTAGTAAATCCTTTCGCTCACTGATCTTTTTATTTATTTATTATTGAAATCAGTTTTTCCAATTTCATAGTTGACCCAGTTCTAACCATCATTTTTTAGACAAGACACGCCCATGATCGCAGCTCTAATTTTTGTTACTCCACGTCTAATAAGATTTCAGTGGTATGGTAAATGACTCAGCTTTGAGGAAGAGGAGGATATATCCAGTATTTTCTTAAATGAAGTCTTAATGATGAATGGACCAGTTCCTTTAAGAATACTAAACACTCCCAAGGTTACGACATTGCAAATGTCAGTTTTTTTGTAGCTTTAGATGCTTTTTTCCTTTTGACACAAAATTTTGATAACAATATGTCAATATCCATGACAACATTTTGATTCCCATTCTTTAATTGAACTGCCAAGAAGTATTTGATGCATGATTTCGTCGGTTTCATTACCAATATTGTTGTTGTGCTATTGATTTTTGAATCATACCATCACTTTTATTTGCTTTAGTGAGTAACATCCAAAAATAGACTTTTACTGAATTTGGTCATGTTTTAACCTATCAACCAGGCTGCATAGTAACCACAGAACTTCAGTCAAATCAATATAAGCTTATCTTCTCTTTGGAAGTTCACATTATCCATGGTCACGCTAAAGGCAAGTGTTTAACTTAATCATGGGTAGGTAAGGCGATTGCGTGCCAACCAATAGAGAGCTGTCGATTTTTGAAAGTAGGTCAATTGCTTGCAAGGATTATGTTTTCATGTATCATGTTTCGTTTCGTTTCTGCTCAGTTGCTTTGGTAGTTATCAAAGGTCAAACTATGTATCGCCTCCAAAGTATTATCTATTCCATTTTTTCTTTTCGTTTCTCCTTTTTCTGGAGACTTTAGCAAAAATAATATGATGATTAAATTACTTACCATATCATGTAAGTTAATAAATTGTGTATGTTGCATATAATTATATGTTAATTTGTCACTGACAACCGATTACAAATAAATGAATGCATGTGCTTCATGTTTTGAAGTGCTGTAATTCCTTTCTATATATGGGTCTACGAAATATGCTCTCACTCCAATAAAGACACATGTAATATACATAATTGTCTACTTCACATAATTCAACTTCATCCATTTCATTAAAATTACTTTCATTCATTATTCATAATGTATAAATTAAGAGCAGTATTTTATTTGATATGTTACAACCCACGGAAATCTAGCACTGCTCAAATTCTTAAGGTTTCCCTGGAGATGAGTATTTTTTCCCAGGATAAGGTCTAATGATCCATCATCGGTAATTTTTCTACAACTATAGCTTGCATCCCATATTTTCTGAAGCTTTATTCTTTGGCCCACACATTCCATTTACAAGCAGATGAATAATTTTTCTTTTCTAAGTAAATGATCAAGTGATTCATTATAGTGGAAATTAGGTTGAAGGGTTTCTCATTCCAAAATAATAAGTTTTAAGGACAACATTTCTGAATAATTAGTTTCAAGGACAATTTATAGAAAAATAATAAATTAATTTATCATTTTTAATTATACAGGAAAATGATAAATTCATATTTCATTCTTGCTGTATAATTGAAAATGATAGTTTCTTCTATCATTTTCCTCTAAATTTTCCTTGAAACTAATTTTCAAAAGTGTCGTCATTAAAACTCATTACTCTGGACTGAGAAGCCCTTCGAATGAAAATCCCCTTCATCGTAAGTGGTTACTTCCCTGTAACTTTGGAATGCACCACTTTTAAGATCTTTTTTCCAGCCCTTATGCATATATATTCTTAGATCTTAAAAGTTAAAACAAATGGAGATTATGTACAACTATGAAACTTAAATACCTTCATATAGGTGAAAACTGATTAATACAAAAATGACCGCGTAAAAATACTAGAAACTAAAATAATAATAAAACACCTAACTACTGTTACATTTTGATGCTTTACATCGACTATACATTACAAGATACTGAATCTATGTTCGAAATTCTACTTTTAAGTCATCAAACTTTCACTCTTCATATTCTTTATTCAAACTCAAGCAACATTCAAATGCTTTATTGTTAAAATGATCTAAATTTTAATGGATGCAAAATTACGAGCATATAAGGAATATATCAAAACCAAATGCATTACAAAAAATATAGCATTATCTATTCCTATTCTTTGCGGTAGACATCAAACATATACATATACACATACACACATAGAGTGTGTGCACGTTCAAACATATATTTAAGCATTTTGCATTTTGACTATAGCATGAATGAGGAACATGTTATACCTATGGTAATGGCAGTGTAGCCAATGTCGATTTAAGGTAATCATGTGCATTTTTACAAAATAAAGTTGGGAATTTGAACAAGCTTAGTGAAAGGTTGTTTAAAGTTCGATTGAGCCATTCTAACCTTTTTTTTAGAATTTTAGAAAGACATACGTTAGTGATCAAGCAGTACATTAATCAAAGGTAAAATGTTTTATCATGTGTAATATAATTCATTTTACCATTTACAATCTCTTATGACATAGCTTTCTTGCAGTAATTATATTCAAGGTTGTCTGACCTTCCTGGAATCCATGATCATTTAGTCCTCCTCGATATCATTGTTGGAAAAATTGCTACGAACTTGAAGTACTATACAGATGTGATTGTTCAATTCTATTACATGTAGTTCCCCTTACATTTTTCTTAATAATATATTTTACTGATCATTCTTATTAATTTAATTTTGAAGTGTGAGGAGTTTATTATGCAGACCCTGTACCTATTCCAGAGGTTAGCATCTAGGTTAGTTTATTATTCTATACAAACTAATGGCTAGCCCATTCTTCATTACTTTTCTGACATTTTTGAGTTCTTTATAGTTACAAGACTGGAAAACTGATGCTTAGGTTGGATACTGTCAAATACATCAATGCAAATCACACGTAATTTTTAAGAATTTTAAAAAGTAAAATTTCATTTTGAGTCATAGCTGTCAACCGAGTAAAGTAAATTCTACAAATTAGAGGGAAAATTTTCCATTTCTGGAAAAGTTTAGGCGTTCCCAGTGCAGGACCACCTTTTACTATTGTCTTTTGTTCTTAAGTGCTAATATGATCCAGTTTAGCTTCTATTTTTGTCTCATTTTTAAAAAACACAAGTATAAGGCTTGGTGTGTGGGTCCATTATGTTTAGCTCAGAGAAAAAAATATCTGTTTAGAAATCAGAAGTGATAGAATGGCTAGATGCACAAACGTGGGTGGTATACTTGAATTTGAGTCCCACGCAAGCAATAATATCACCAGAGCAGATACGGGAAATTGCAGTTGGACTAGAACGTTCAGGAGTGGAATTTTTATAGGCATTAAGAGGTGATGCAAAATTAGATGTAAAGATCCAAAAACTCGGCCTTCGAAAATCGGCACCCGTATTTCACTTGGACTCAAATGCCGTAGATTCAAACGCCAAATCTGGCTCCCCGAAGCTTATAACACCATTAAATATAACAACACAGCGGAAGAAAGAAATAAATGATATCATATACAACTCCAATGAATACAATATCCAGAATGATATACAACAATGATATCAATATGATACAACAATATCATAGATATGATACAATGCTACAGCGGAAATAACAATAATGGAAGAGATCACTCCAAATGATCTACAAAAGAGAATGACTCCAACAACTCCACATCAGCTCGAACCATCATCACGATACACAAAGATAAGCAGTGCAGTCAACCGATCTCCAAAAACTGAACTTGCTCCAGATAATCTACTAACCCTGAATATCCGATAAACCCAACTCTAGACTGCCCGTGTGGAAAATGGTGGGCACCCAGAGTTTAGGAAAGGAACAATAAACTCCAGGTCAGTCGTGGGACTGGTGTGAGGAACAAAAAAACAGTTTATCTTTAAAACAACACAAAAGGATTTTAACATTGAAACCCGCAATGCTTTTGGAAAATGAAACTACCATAAGACCTCCCGCCACACACACAATGCAAACGCAGAATTGGAGGAGATTTCTTCTTATGATAGTCAAACATGCTTACTACACAAAACAAATCATTTTGATATTATTATTAATGCATAGTGCAGAAAACATTTTGAAAGTATAATATTAATCTTAGCCAGCATAGACATTCCGAACTATGCCTACTATAGCTACCATCTAAATAGTGGGGCGCCACCATAAGTAAATGGCAGGTTCTACAACTAATACCGTACAAGATTCGTATTGGAAGATGGATTGCCAACAAATGGTCAGGCTAAGGAACTTCCTACCGCCACATGGGATCGCCTTTGGCTGGACGTCCCGAGAACTAACTAGCTCTCTGCCAACACAAGGCCGGGTTACCCCTGTAACTAGGTAACTCACGAATATGCCATTCCCCAGTCCTTTGGGACCTTTATCCGAGGCCTCGGTAACCAACATCACACATAGTAATAAAGTGTGTCCACATGAGTAAGTATCTGGGCTCCATACCATGATACCACCCTTTTCCAAAAGGAAATGACATACCCTAAAGGGCGCGACCCTCATAACCTTGCCGCATCATTCCTGTTTCGACCATTTCTGGTCTGTGAGGTTCGATGAGGTCTCGTCCATAAAGCTACGCTTTTTCACAAAGCCACGCTTTGATCACAAATGATCAATAAATGATCAACACACAGCAACACTCAGCATGCCACATTACCAAATTGGGAGTATATCGCTGATAACCTTCAACTACATAACCTCTGAGCTCGTACGTCTCAGAGAAGGGTGTTAAGCTAAGAGAATAAATTCTCCGCCACCAACAGAAATGTATTTGAAAGAAATCAGCTTTATATCTCAAAGTGTAGTGTCAGACATGTAACCATACAGGTCTGTTCCGGGTTCGAACAGAACCGAAGGCACTTTCGAAGAAGCTCTTGCAATCCGGGTATTCACAATCCCGATCGGACTTCCCATCACTTAGGGAATCTCTATACCAGGATCTACCCAGTGCAGAGACAATCGATAGGTTATCCTATCATTCTCGCAAATACCCGATCTTCAACACCGGTCTTCAAATGCGATCCATATACGACGTATCACTTAGTCGGAATGGGTTATGTGACACAAAGGTCCTCTCCCGGCTAAACTGAATAGTGAGCGTAATACTTTAAAAACATATGGATATTGGGATTTCAATTAAGTCACAATTTATTACCCAAAACTTCACCTCCAAATGGTTTAAAAAAATCACCATTTTAATCTTTTACAAAAAGATTCATCTCACAAAGTTCACCCAGTTTCACAAAGATTTATTCACAGATTTTCCAAATCAATTTCCATTTCAATTTGATTAACTCGTTAAATCTTTAAATCAAAGATTTAACTTATAGCTTTCAAAACAATTTCATTTCGAATGGTTTAAACAAATCACCATTTTAAATCTGTTAAAAATAAACAGATTCAATTCATAGCTTTCAAAAAGAATTCACTCATAACTTGGAAAAACAATTTTTTCAATTGAACCTTGAAATTCCTTCAATTAAATTGGAATTTCATTTCTTATATGAAAGCTTTTATCATTTGAAAACAAACAGTTTTCATTTTGGAAAATCAGATTCATTTATACGAGTTAAGGTTCTTGGGTTAAATCCAAATTCTCCAAAACCATACTTTTAAAATGGTTTAAATTCATATAAACACATTTATAACCTCTTTAACCATAATTTCCAATCATTGAATTCAATTCAAAATTTTGAATTCAATTTCAAATTAAATTATTTAAATTAAAACTTTACCAAGTTATTCGAAATAACTTTTATCTTAAAACTCCTTTTCAAAAGCTTTAGCATTTAACCCAAATCCATTTCCAAAATCAATTGAAATTAAATTTCAATTTCAAAAATATTAAATTTAAATCATTTGTGACTTAACTGATTTCCTCGTGAAATCCATATTTGTGTGTGTAAGAGTGTGGTCCAGGGGTTTTACACAGTAGTGCAACATCATTCAATCATCACAGATTCAAAATACAGAAATATAGTTGATAAGCGGTATACCATAACGCTTATCGTTCATTTCCAGATCACAGATCACATATATATGAGTCACAAATAATAATTTACATTCATCCTAGATAAATAACTACAGTACAAATCACAAATCAGAATATATCACATAGCATCACAGATCAGGGAGTATCAAATAATTCAATCATTCAGTCAAGTCCAAACATTCACAGATAAACTTATTAATCAACTGATTAATCTAAATTAGATGTATTAATTATTAATCCGAGTTAATTATCACAAGTTAATTACAAATTATCTGAAATAATTTCCCTTTCATCATTTATTAGTTAACTAAACATTCTTAATAAATGAATCAATTTAACCTTTTAATTTCTTAAATAATTAACCTTTAATTATTTAAATAAATCTTAATTGATCACTTACTTAATTTGACAATGAATCGTACGACGGTGTACCCTCCGTTGGTACGGACCATCTCCTTATATCACACCATTATATATGAAATTAAATAACTAGTATAATATCTCAAAAAAAATTTGGATTCATTTTAAAGTATAAACATTTATTTTCCTTTATTATTTTAATTATATTTCACTTAATTCAAATAAATTCAAGATTCAAATTAAATTATTATTTTTACAAGCTTGTCCACTAAATAATAGAATCACTTATTTAAATGATTTAAATAAAATCTCAACAAATAAATTTTATTTCTCAAATTTCTTTGTCTATGTAAATATTAAAATAACTTTAAATATTAAAAGGATTCCATTTATTTATAACAAGTTCTCATTTTTTTAAATGAAACTTGTTTTTTTTAAATGAGAAAACCCTTCAGATCAAAGCCCCAAAGCCCACAACCCGATTAACACTCGCACTCCTTCCCAACAATATTTCAATTTAAATGGACCGAAGCCCACACTTGAAAACACCGGGACGAGCCCGAAGACCCACATCATAGGCACCCCATTCTTCTTCCTTATTCCTTCTCTACTTCCAAACTGTCATCCTTCCCATTCCACTCCAGCCGATGTCAGAAATCAAGTGGAAACTTCTCCGAACAACTCAACAATCACCCACTCGAACATCGACATAAACGGGGATAATACCCCCTGGATCGAACTTCTTCTCCTTGCCTTTACCATACCCACCATGGCCGAGTATCACGTACACACGGTGCACGTGCACGAACGCTACGATGCCTCCTCCAACCTCGCGAGTGTCTGAACCAACGTCTCTTCCTCCTCTGTTACCCATCGCCACCTCGACAAAGACCCAAACCCTCTATCTCGAAAAACAGCCCTTAATTCAACCATCGAAAAAAACGAGTTCGGCTTTTCGACGAACTGCACTTAACTGACACCACTAGAACTAACACCTCCTTCTCCAATCGGAAGCGCACCCATCAAGCTACCTTTCTACCAAAGATTGCACGACCCGGTTGCGCCACCCCTCATCAGTTCGACCCCGTTCATCGACCTTCGAATGCCCTCCTTAAACCCTAAACTCGATCGCTTCCCACTATCCAGACATCAAATCAAAATTTGGCCACGGTCACCATCTTCCCCAAGTCCACCAGCAACTCCCAGAACTGGCCACGCCAACCCACGGAGACGAGATCGCCGGAAAACAATTTTTGAATGAAAAACGTTCATTCTTCGATTTCTCGTAATATAGATCACTAAAAATTCTAGTTTTCCTACTAAAATTCATAATTTCATACAGGCAACCCAATTTCATGCTTGAAATCTTATTTTAATTATATTGAATTTTCACAAAAGTTGGGTTATCTACTGTAAAACCAGTCTGAGACCTCTACACAACATAAACCACCCATAAATATATTTTTATCTTAATCTACAAACAAAAATAATCACTTCCCTAGTTGACAACATCATCAGATTTGGACTAGAAATAGAGACAGGGGTTTTTTTTTAACTGGAATGATCAAAAAGATGTGTACTGTCACAGAGAACAGATCAATTAAATCTCCAATTTGAGATAAATGTTTCTCACATGCATCAGAAAAAAGGTAGATTTGGTTAAAAGTGTGAAATGTTAACTCACATTGATTTCCAGGAAGAACAGAGCTTTACTTTTTTGTTGAAACAGACCTTTGAAATTTGCAAGCTGAATCCTTCTTTTGATTCTCTAGCTTGAATTGGGTAGATTGTTGTTGTTGTTGTTTAAGTTTGAAGTTTTTAAAGATGTTACTTTTGTTTTCTCAGTTTTGAATGGAACGAAATTGAAGTGAGAGAGCTGCTATCTGGAAATGGAGTTAACAGGGTATTCCTTTTGTACAAGTTGATGTTTATTTGTATAACATAAATCAGAGATATTTTCTTTTGTTTGTACAATAGGCAGATGATTTTCCTTGCGTTGGTGGCTGAAGTGATAACATTTTGGCCAGCATTAATTAGGCTTGTACAAATTCATATTTTTTTCTTTCTTTACTTCGGCTGAAATGATATAGGATGGTGTACTAGAGATAATGGCATATACAAATCTTTTTTTTATTTGTTCCTTCCTTTGCAAGCTTTATACTTTGTAATATGAAAATCTTCTATTTTAACTTGTTGTTAAAATTTTAGCAATTGTATTTACCTTATACTTCATATACATACATATATACTTTGGTTTTGTTTTCTAAATTTTTTTTCCAAGTGTATACATATATTTATTTTCATATTTAAATACGTTGTTATAATTTATCTAAGGTATTTAGTTTATTTTGCTTTATAATTTATAATTTTGTGATATAAATGAATATATTGTTTACTTTAACAAATTTGTTTAATATATATATTTTTCTATAATTCAATCTTATGTATTTTTTCTATAATTTATTTCTATCTCCATTATTATTTCTAACTTAAATACTATTTATTTATATATTCATTTGGTAATATAAGTGAATTTCTAGATTTTTATTTGTTATTAAATTTTATCCAATGTATTTATCCTATACTTTTATATCATATATATTTTCATTTTTAAAAAATCATTTATCTGCAATTTAAATTCAAGTCAAACACATATACATATATTTATAATTTCAAATTGACTCATATTTACCAATATATATATATATATATTCACATATATACATATATATACAATATTTTAAATTTAAATGATTTATACAAAATATATTTGAATTCGGGGAAACTCGTATCACTTTTATCAATTAATCTAACAATTTTTATTCAAAATTAAATTAATTATTAATCTAAATATATATAAAATTTGGGGTCGTTACATTAGAACTAAAGAGAGGAAGGATGGAGGGGTGGTGGGTGGACCAGCTGGAGATATTAAGACAGAGAGTATGAAGGTGTTCGTGAGTCACTGTTGATGGAACTCGGCGCTGGAGAGCATATGTGCCAGAGTTCCGATATTAGCATGGTCGATAGTGGTGGAGCAACATCTGAATGAACTTATTCGTGGATGAACTTGGGATAGGCGTCAGAGTTTATGACGATGATGGGACTACGTTTATGAGGATGATGGGACATGGTTGGAGTAGCACTTCTGTTCAGTGCAACAACTAGCATCCTAGAGCCGAAAGGTGAAAAGAATGATAATTTAGTAGTAGAAGTAAACTATAGGCAGAAGAGCTCGACGGTAGTCGTGAGGGTAGCAAGCATGAATTGTAGGAATAATAGTAGTATGCAGAATGCTGAAACAGCGAGTTTGCAATCTAAGGAAGTAGTACACAAAACTGAGCGGGTGAGATGAGCGGCTGCTAAAGGTAGAAAATTCTGCTAAAGATATATAAGAAGAAATTAAAATTATTTTCTACAACTTTTGTTTCTTATAATTAATTTTTATTTATTTTGTTACCTCTACTACAGCTTTATCTTTTCGAAATTTTGAGTATTTCAAGGCTATGAGTTCAGATTGAGCAGCTAAAAGCTTTCCTCCTCTCTGCAAATTTAAATGCAAGCCATTGGTATGAACTAGAGAAATTGATTAATCCCTGGGTAATTTTTGTTTTTTTAGTTTCATCTACTTATTCATTGTATATTAGATTATTTTGATATCGGTGTCAACATTGGTCTATCCATTTATATCTACTGTAAGGTTTTGAGTCCAAGTAAGTTTCTTATAACTACTGTGCACGTAATATCATGCATTATATGTACTAATATTATTATAGTATGTCTATCTATTTTGAAGTTAAGATGTATACATACAGTAATGGGTTATATACTCTTTATTTTGAAACACATATGTTGAAAAATATACCAAGAAAACTCTGATTCATATATGTGAATTTTTGAGAACTGCGTATGTAACTTCTGCAAAATAGAATGATATTATTAGAAAATCCTTTCGCTCACTGATCTTTTTATTTATTTATTATTGAAATCAGGTTTTCCAATTTCGTAGTTGACCCAGTTCTATACATCATTTTTTAGACAAGACACGCCTATGATCACAGCTCTAATTTTTGTTACTCCTCATCTAATAAGATTTCAGTGGTATGGTAAATGACTCAGCTTTGAGGAAGATGAGGATATATCCAGTATTTTCTTAAATGAAGTCTTAATGGTGAATGGACCAGTTCCTTTAAGAATACGCAACACTCCCAAGGTTACGACATTGCAAATGTCAGTTTCTTTGTAGCTTTAGATGCTTTTTTCCTTTTGACACAAAATTTTGATAACAATATGTCAATATCCATGACAACATTTTGATTCCCATTCTTTAATTGAACTGCCAAGAAGTATTTGATGCATGATTTCGTCGGTTTCTTTACCAATATTGTTGTTGTGCTATTGATTTTTGAATCATACCGTCACTTTTATCTGCTTTTTCGTTTCTCCTTTTTCTGGAGACTGTAGCAAAAATAATATGATGATTAAATTAATTACCATATCATGTAAGTTAATAAATTGTGTATGTTGCATATAATTATATGTTAATTTTTCACTGAAAACCGATTACAAATAAATGAATGCATGTGCTTCATGTTTTGAAGTGCTATAATTCCTTTCTATATATGGGTCTACGAAATATGCTCTCACTCGAATAAAGACCCATGTAATATACATAATTGTCTACTTCACATAATTCAACTTCATCTGTTTCATTAAAATTACTTTCATTCATTATTCATAATGTATAAATTAAGAGCAGTATTTTATTTGATATGTTACAACCCGCGGAAATCTAGCACTGCTCAAATTCTTTAGGTTTCCCTAGAGATGAGTATTTTTCCCCCGGATAAGGTTTAATGATCCATAACGAGTACTTTGTCTACAACTATAGCTTGCATCCCATATTTTCTGAAGCTTTATTCTTTGGCCCACACATTCCATTTACAAGCAAATGACTAATTTTCCTTTTCTAAGTAAATGATCAAGTGATTCATTATAGTGGAAATTAGGTTGAAGGGTTTATCATTCCAAAATAATAAGTTTTAAAGACAACATTTCTGAATAATTAATTTCAAGGACAATTTAAAGAAAAATAATAAATTAATTTATCATTTTTAATTATACAGGAAAATGATAAATTCATATATCATTTTTGCTATATAATTGAAAATGATAATTTCGTCTATCATTTTCCTCTAAATTTTCCTTGAAACTAATTTTCAAAAGTGTCGTCATTAAAACTCATTACTCTGGACTGAGAATCCCTTCGAATGAAAATCCCCTTCATCGTAAGTGGTTACTTCCCTGTAACTATGGAATGCACCACTTTTAAGATCTTTTTTCCAGCCCTTATGCATATATATTCTTAGATCTTAAAAGTTAAAACAAATGGAGATTCTGTACAACTATGAAACTTAAATACCTTCATATAGTTGAAAACTGATTAATACAAAATGACCACGTAAAAATACTAGAAGATAAAATAATAATAATAAAACACCTAACTATTGTTACATTTTGATGCTTTACATTGACAATACTTTACAATATACTGAATCTATGTTCGAAATTCTACTTTTAAGTCATCAAACTTTCACTCTTCATATTCTCTATTCAAACTCAAGAAACATTCAAATGTTTTATTGTTAAAATGATCTAAATTTTAATGGATGCAAAATTACGAGCATATAATGAATATATCAAAACCAAATGCATTACAAAAAATATTGCATTACTTATTCCTATTCTTTGCGGTAGACATCAAACATATACATATACACATACACACATAGAGTGTGTGCACATTCAAACATATATTTAAGCATTTTGCATTTTGGCTATAGCATGAATGAGGAACATGTTATACCTATGGTAATGGCAGTGTAGCCAATGTCGATTTAAGGTAATCATGTGCATTTTAACAAAATAAAGTTGGGAATTTGAACAAGCTTACTGAAAGGTTGTTCAAATTTCGATTGAGCCATTCTAACCTTTTTTTTAGAATTTTAGAAAGACATACGTTAGTGATCAAGCAGTACATTAATCAAAGGTAAAATGTTTTATCATGTGTAGTATAATTCATTTTACCATTTACAATCTCTTATGACATAGCTTTCTTGTAGTAATTATATTCAAGGTTGTCTGACCTTCCTGGCATCCATGATCATTTAGTCCTCCTCGATATCATTGTTGGAAAAATTGCTACGAACTTGAAGTACTATACAGATGTGATTGTTCAATTCTGTTACATGTAGTTCCCCCTACATTTTTCTTAATAATATATTTTACTGATCATTTTTATTAATTTAATTTTGCAGTGTGAGGAGTTTATTATGCAGACCCTGTCCCTATTCCAGAGGTTAGCATCTAGGTTAGTTTGGTATTCTATACAAACTAATGGCTAGCCCATTCTTCATTACTTTTCTGACATTTTCGAGTTCTTTATAGTTACATGACTGGCAAACTGATGCTTAGGTTGGATACTGTCAAATTCATCATTGCAAATCACACGTAATTTTTAAGAATTTTAAAAAGTAAAATTTCATTTTGAGTCATAGCTGTCAACCGAGTAAAGTAAATTCTACAAATTAGAGGGAAAATTTTCCATTTCTGGTAAAGTTTAGGCATTCCCACTGCAGAACCACCTTTTACTATTGTCTTTTGTTCTTGAGTGCTAATATGATCCAATTTAGCTTCTATTTTTGTCTCATTTTTAAAGAACACAGGTATAAGGCCTGGTGTGTGGGTCCTTTGTGTTTAGCTCAGAGAAAAAAATATCTGTTTAGAAATCAGAAGTGATAGAATGGCTAGATGCACAAACGTGGGTGGTATACTTGAATTTGAGTCCCACGCAAGCAATAATATCACCAGAGCAGATACAGGAAATTGCAGTTGGACAAGAACGTTCAGGAGTGGAATTTTTATAGGCATTAAGAGGTGATGCAAAATTAGAACTAAAGAGAGGAAGGATGGAGGGGTGGTGGGTGGACCAGCTGGAGATATTAAGACAGGAGAGTATGAAGGTGTTCGTGAGTCACTGTGGATGGAACTCGGCGCTGGAGAGCATATTTGCCAGAGTTCCGATAATAGCATGGCCGATACTGGTGGAGCAGCATCCAAATGAACTTATTCATGGATGAACTCGGGATAGGCGTCAGAGTTTATGACGATGATGGGACTAAGTTTATGAGGATGATGGGACATGGTTGGAGTAGCACTTCTGTTCAGTGCAACAACTAGTATCCTAGAGCCGAAAGGTGATAAGAATGATAATTTAGTAGTAGAAGTAAACTGTAGGCAGAAGAGCTCGACGGTAGTTATGAGGGTAGCAAGCAGGAATTGTAGGAATAAGTGTAGTATGCAGAATACTGAAACAGCGAGTTTGCAGTCTCAGGAAGTAGTACACAAAACTGAGCAGCTAGCAGGAAATGAAGCTATATACATGAAGTGGATGATATGCCACTAGCTTCACATGAAGCAGTACACATGAAGTTGCATACAAGATGTTGATTACAAGCAAAGCAGGCCAAAGGGGACTGGCACATGAAAAACGATGACATGCATCTTCAGCTAGGAATAGAGCGGGTGAGATGAGCGGCTGCTAAAGGTAGAAAATTCTGCTAAAGATATATAAGAAGAAATTAAAATTATTTTCTACAAATTTTGTTTCTTATAATTAATTTTTATTTATTTTGTTACCTCTACTACAGCTTTATCTTTCCGAAATTTTGAGTATTTCAAGGCTATGAGTTCAGATTGAGCAGCTAAAAGCTTTCCTCTTCTCTGCAAATTTAAATGCAAGCCATTGGTATGAACTAGAGAAATTGGTTAATCCCCGGGTAATTTTTGTTTTTTTAGTTTCATCTACTTATTCATTGTATATTAGATTATTTTGATATCGGTGTCAACATTAGTCTATCCATTTATATCTACTGTAAGGGTTTGAGTCCAAGTAAGTTTCTTACAACTACTGTGCACGTAATATCATGCATTATATGTACTAATATTATTATAGTATGTCTATCTATTTTGAAGTTAAGATGTATACATACAGTAATGGGTTATATACTCTTTATTTTGAAACACATATGTTGAAAAATATACCAAGAAAACTCTGATTCATATATGTGAATTTTTGAGAACTGCGTATATAACTTCTGCAAAATAGAATGATATTATTAGAAAATCCTTTCGCTCACTGATCTTTTTATTTATTTATTATTGAAATCAGGTTTTCCAATTTCATAGTTGACCCAGTTCTATACATCATTTTTTAGACAAGACACGCCTATGATCACAACTCTAATTTTTGTTACTCCTCATCTAATAAGATTTCAGTGGTATGGTAAATGACTCAGCTTTGAGGAAGATGAGGATATATCCAGTATTTTCTTAAATGAAGTCTTAATGGTGAATGGACCAGTTCCTTTAAGAATACGCAACACTCCCAAGGTTACGACATTGCAAATGTCAGTTTCTTTGTAGCTTTAGATGCTTTTTTCCTTTTGACACAAAATTTTGATAACAATATGCCAATATCCATGACAACATTTTGATTCCCATTCTTTAATTGAACTGCCAAGAAGTATTTGATGCATGATTTCGTCGGTTTCTTTACCAATATTGTTGTTGTGCTATTGATTTTTGAATCATACCGTCACTTTTATCTGCTTTAGCGAGTAACATCCAAAAATAGACATTTACTGAATTTGGTCATGTTTTATCCTATCAACCAGGCTGCATAGTAACCACATAACTTCAATCAAATCAATATAAGCTTATCTTCTCTTTGGAAGTTCACATTATCCATGGTCGCGCTAATGGCAAGTGTTCAACTTAATCATGGGTAGGTAAGGCGATTGCGCGCCAACCAATAGAGAGCTGTCGATTTCTGAAAGTAGGTTAATTGCTTGCAAGGATTATGTTTTCATGTATCATGTTTCATTTCGTTTCTGCTCAGTTGCTTTGGTAGTTATCAAAGGTCAAACTATGTATCGCCTCCAAAGTATTATCTATTCCATTTTTTCTTTTCGTTTCTCCTTTTTCTAGAGACTGTAGCAAAAATAATATGATGATTAAATTACTTACCATATCATGTAAGTTAATAAATTGTGTATGTTGCATATAATTATATGTTAATTTGTCACTGACAACCGATTACAAATAAATGAATGCATGTGCTTCATGTTTTGAAGTGCTGTAATTCCTTTCTATATATGGGTCTACGAAATATGCTCTCACTCCAATAAAGACACATGTAATATACATAATTGTCTACTTCACATAATTCAACTTCATCCATTTCATTAAAATTACTTTCATTCATTATTCATAATGTATAAATTAAGAGCAGTATTTTATTTGATATGTTATAACCCGCGGAAATCTAGCACTGCTCAAATTCTTTAGGTTTCTCTGGAGATGAGTATTTTTCCCCGGGATAAGGTCTAATGATCCATCACAAGTAATTTGTCTAAAACTATAGCTTGCATCCCATATTTTCTGAAGCTTTATTCTTTGGCCCACACATTCCATTTACAAGAAGATGACTATTTTTCTTTTCTAAGTAAATGATCAACTGATTCATTATAGTGGAAATTAGGTTGAAGGGTTTCTCATTTCAAAATAATAAGTTTTAAGGACAACATTTCTGAATAATTAGTTTCAAGGACAATTTATAGTAAAATAATAAATTAATTTATCGTTTTTAATTATACAGGAAAATGATAAATTCATATATCATTCTTGCTGTATAATTGAAAATGATAATTTCGTCTATCATTTTCCTCTAAATTTTCCTTGAATCTAATTTTCAAAAGTGTCGTCATTAAAACTCATTACTCTGGATTGAGAAGCCCTTCGAATGAAAATCCCCTTCATCGTAAGTGGTTACTTCCTTGTAACTGTGGAATGCACCACTTTTAAGATCTTTTTTCCAGCCCGTATGCATATATATTCTTAGATCTTAAAAGTTAAAACAAATGGAGATTTTGTACAACTATGAAACTTAAATACCTTCATATAGGTGAAAACTGATTAATACAAAAATGACCACGTAAAAATACTAGAAACTAAAATAATAATAATAATAAAACACCTAACTACTGTTACATTTTGATGCTTTACATCGACTATACTTTACAATATACTGAATCTATGTTCGAAATTCTACTTTTAAGTCATCAAACTTTCACTCTTCATATTCTCTATTCAAACTCAAGCAACATTCAAATGCTTTATTGTTAAAATGATCTAAATTTTAATGGATGCAAAATTACGAGCATACAATGAATATATCAAAACCAAATGCATTACAAAAACTATTGCATTGCTTATTCCATTTCTTTGCGGTAGACATCAAACATATACATATACACATACACACATAGAGTTTGTGCACGTTCTAACATATATTTAAGCATTTTGCATTTTGATACACATAATATTAACAAACTATGTACACAATGATTGTTATAATTCATGATGATCAATCTCCGTATGTTATGCTTCTTCATATTTTTTGTGTACTACAAATTTTACATCGATCAAACTTTGATATTGCTCAAACTTTGTATCCGTGTAATCGGCACGGACTCAACATTACGTACAAGTCAAAGTCATTTTGTAAGATCCAAAAAATCTTACAAACGGTGTTTTTTAATAATGGTCCCTCCTACGCACGTGCCAAAGTACTCGTATATATATATATATATGTTACAAAATATATATGAATATAAACAAATTAGATATATTCTAGATCTAAATGGAATTTGAAGATTATTTGATTTGGCATTTAATAGCCAATTGGTGAGAGTTATCTCTCTTAATAACTCATTTACATTTTTACATGAAGTTAATTTTATAATAACATGGCAATACACACACGCTCATATATATATATATATTACCTATATATATGTCTCTCTGTGTGTGAGTGTGTCTAAACTATATATATAGCACCTGTGACGACCCCGATGCACTCTCGTCGTCAAGAAAGCCCCTGAAACAACGACGACAAAACCAAGTATAAAACCCTACTTCGCCGTCCCCTGGCCACCACGGCCATCTTAAAATGCCCTCACCATTTTTCCTGCGACCACCATCCTTCCAGCTACCACAAGCCTCTGTCGCGACGCATCTCCATCACCGATCGCCGTGAAATCGATCGAAGTTCGAATTTCGATCAACTCAGAAATCCTCGATAATCCCAAACCTAAAAATCCTAATATCTATATCAAAATTCAATATTTTCTAACATGAATCAATTCACGAAATCCAAACATGAAATCATGAACATTGATTTTTGACTTATATATGATTTTTACTATTATTTCTTATTTTCCAGAATATTACTAAATATTAACACTTAAAATTATTTTTAAAAATAATGTTACACTCCTACAATCATCTTTCATTTATAGATCTAAACCTAACATTGATTGTGTGGAGAGATATTGCATTTTTACTTAGTGGATCAACGCCTGTAACACAACAGAGCATATATATACACAGACAATGCACAGACATATCATATATCAGAGATATCAAATAATCCAAGTCATTCCATATCATTCAATCATCCATAAGCAAGATTAATCAACCCCACCATCTTTAATTAATTTAATTAATCACCAATGAATTACTTTAATTACTTTTAAATCCTGTTTACTTAACATTAATTAATCACAAACCAATTAATTAATCACCTCTTAATTATCTATCTTAATTAATCATCCTTGATTAATTATTCTTTAATTACATTAAGTAATTAGAGGATCATTAATTAATCAATTAATGAGGGTAATTAAAGGTTAATTAATGTGAATGGTTAAGAATAATTAATCTATGTAATTAATTAAAGCATGTATGTACATATATTATTGTAGATTCAAACTTATGTATATATTTAAGGATTTATATTTTGGATATGCATATGAATTTTTCATATGTATATGTGTTAGGGTCAAAATTGGTCACTAACGCCTAAACGCCATTGAAAGCACCAACTAACAGTTATAGACCACAGACAGATTGTATGTAGGAATATAAATATAAAGTGCAGTAAAAATCAAAAAGGAAGCAGTAAAAACAGAGGATTTATAGTGGTTCGGCTGATTCTGGCCTACGTCCACTCCAGAAATTTCCTTTTTATTGATATCACAATCAATTACAGTTACAATCCGGAGTTTTTAAAACAATAACTGCAGAGTAGCCTTAGTGGAGAAGATGAAGGAAAATAAAATGAATATCCCCTTTTCTGAAGCCCCGCCTGCTGTATTTATAGGCAAAATCTGGGTTATTGGGCTTCTCGAGTGGTCCAGGCCCATAAAGACCATCGCCGAACCCAAATTCATCATTACGACCGACCCTAAACTCCGAGCAAGCCGATCCAACGTTGCCCCAGGAGTGACTCGAAGTTAACATGTATAGGATTCGAAGTGACTCATGCTAAGACCCGAAGTAACATTGCACCAATCCCTTGCCTTCAAACACCGATCCCAATGTGAGACCCGAGCGCCGACCCGTAGTCTTGAGCTTGCTGACCAGAGGCTAAATGTACATGCCGACCCAACGTGTTGCCAACCTGCCTTCCTATGTCGACTCGGGGGATATGCTAGTGCCGATCGAAGTAAACAACTCACACTCAATCACGCCGATCCCATACTCACCGATCCCAAAACCAATCCACCGACCCGAAGCATGAAGTCCACCGACCCAGAGCAAACCAAAGTCGTCGATCCAATTCGGCATGCCGACCCCCTTTTCTTGCCGACCCAAGTATAATTCTATGCCGACCTCGAGCCACATCAACCATGCCGACCCACCTTCCTACCGACCCGAAGCTTTCATAACACTGACCCAATGTTTATGCCCGACCGACCCAAAGCATGTCGAACCACTACATTATGCCGATCCCAAAGCCTACAACTCTCATGACCTGAAGTGTCCCCCTGGATGACTTGGAGTGACCATTAAGAAAACCCGAAGCAAGTCCAAGTACGACTCGAAGCAAGTCTCTAGGCAACTCATGACAGCTCGACTTTCGTCGAAACCCATATTTTGAGTATCCCGTGACTTTTATCCATCGAATATGCCGAATCCCAGCTTCGTAATCATGATTATTCTATGATTGATCATCTATCCATCAAGATGACTCAAACCCATCGTATTCCAGTCTCGACAAACGATCGATTTAGTTAAATCCACCTGTCTACGGCCTTCCCAAAAGGCGGGTTAACATTTTCCCCCCAAAACATACCTTGCTATTGGAAGGTGTGTTTTGAATAGCCTCAAATCCGATATCCGAAGTCCATGTCCCATTCATTATCAAGCAATTCCATCCAAATCCGATATCCGAAGTCCATGTTCCATTCATTATCAAGCAATTCCATCCAAATCCGATAGTCTACTCCGCAACTGTTCCAAGTCGTTATCCAATTCCGAATCCATCCAAAATACGTTAACCGAATCCATGATCTCTACGGATCATTTTATCCGAGTCCGGGACCTCTCCGGGTCCGGTAATCCAAATCGAGGATCTTGCCGGGTCCAAATCCAAAGCCGGGACCTCGTCATGTCCTAAAATCCATATCCGGGACCTCGCCAGGTCCAAATACCAAGCCGAAATCCAAATCCGATAGCCGAGCCCTAATCCATCCATATCCAATAACCATTAACCGAATCTATAACCTCTCCAGGTTGATATCTAAATCCGGGACCGCTCCAGGTCCATGCCTAAATCCTTAGCTATTCATAGCCAATCCAAATCCGTAACCTCTCCAGATTCTTGCCAAGCATAATCCATACTCGGCGGCCTGTGTTAATCAATGCCTTGGTGTTCTCGGTTCAGTGTCCCAGAACGCTGAGTAATGCCATGGCTTAAGTCCTAAGCCGAATCCTGGTCGCTCCGGACCCTTGTCGAGCATAGTCCATACCCGACGACCTAAAATAACAAGTGATTGATAATATAGGGCCTAAGTCCTAGGCCGAATCCCGGTCACTCCGGACACTTGTCAAGCACGCTCGATGACCTGAATAAGCCGACCCGCCATGTTTGGACGATGCGACTTACCCCTTGCCAGGCATAATCCATACCCGACGACCTTTTAGCCAAAACCAGAGGAAAATCCAATCAAAATCCAATGCAAAATCCGAATCGAACCAGAAAACCAGAAATTCATATCAAAAATCCAAACCAAAAGGAAAACGTCCAAACCAGAATCCAAACTAGAAAACAAGCAAAACCGGGAGTTCAAACCAAACTCCAAAACCAAAGCAGAAAAAGCAAGTGTCCAAGCCAAAACGAAAAAACAGATTTCACAAACCAGAGCGTCACGGTCTATCATCATCTCAGAGCATGCCTAAGGGTTATCTCCGTCCCCGTACATGAGCAAGTGATTTAGCCGTTTGCCCGGAGTTTGTTACTTATTCCAAACCATCACGATTAGTTGATGACTAAACGACCACCATTCCTGGGCCTCGCGCCATCGTCGTTTAAGGTAGGCGGTGGCTGCTTCTATTCCACCGTCGCATTCTGACTTCCGACATATTACCGCAACTGACCACTCCTTACATGCCTCAATTATATCCTTTAGATGCCTGCAACTGTTAGTATCATGCCCGTCCAGGTCATAAAAGAGACAGTGCCTTCCCGATGCCCTTTTGCGTTCTGAGGGATCCCTCCTTGTCGACCTTCGATAAGGAAGGCGATCCCAAGTATCCAAGTATATCCGTTCCAATGTCTCATTCAGTCCTGTGTAAGTGGAGAATTTTGGTTCTCCCCAGTGCTTCCTCTTCCCTTTATCCTTATCTTTACCCGAGCTTTCACCGGATGGTTCTCCGTCCTTAACCATGCTTACTTCCTTTGACTTCATATCCAAACATGCATCCTCTTATCGAAGAAATCTCTCAGCTTCGTGAAAGAATTACCCGAACCATTGGTGGATATCGTATCAACGATACTTTGAAATCCGAATCATCCCTGACTCCTGACACCACCGCCATCAAAACCATTGATGGATTCGGCCGATCCACCAAAGCAACTACTGCATTAAACCGAGTTAAGAAAGTCCTGAGCGATACATCTGTCCTCTGCTTAATTGACGTCAGTGTCATCACATTCTTTGGCCTTTTTATGTGAACTCGAAACTACTTCAAGAACCTATCCACCTGTTTTGTCCATGTTCTAATAGATCCATCTTCCAGCTATTTGAACCACATAGCAGCTATATCTGTTAAGTACATGGGGAAACACCGGGCCATAACCTCCTCTGATGCCCCCAGCACTTCCATATGTCTTGTGTACCTCATCAAGTGGGCCATAACCTCCTTTGATGCCCCCAGCACTTCCATATGTCTTGTGTAACTCATCAAGTGGTCAGTGGGATCTATCTTCTTGTATATTTCCAGTATGGGCAGCTTGAAATCAGGTGGATTCCTAGCCATCCTGATGTTACGGGTAAACGAACTTTTTTTTACTCCCTCCAAATCCCTATTTGTCAAACCTCCACGAATAGTTTGCCTAATAATGTCGACTAATCCAGTATTATCTACCAAGGGTTTCCCCTCCAAGTCCTTGAAGGAATTCCGGTACATACTCCTCATCACGCACTCCTGTATTCCTATTGGCACAGGGCTGCGCCGGGCCATTTGGTATCCCTTCATGGATTGGTCCTGCATTACCTGGCGGTATGACCCCAACTCTAGGTCCATCTGGGTTGATAGCTGTTTGCTGATCAGGGGCTACCCCCTACTGCACACCATCTGCTTGCTGGTTGAGTCCTTCTAATCCAGCTCCATGGATCTGAGGTCCGGCAGTTCCTACTTGTCCATATTGTCTGAAAAGTGTCTACATCATTTCCTCTTGCCTTTTCATCAATTGCTCCTACATGGAATTCATCATGACCTGCATCTCGTCCCTAGTGATGTAGATTGAGGCTTGATTAGCTCCAAAGGAAGCCTCCTAACTTCCCTCTTGCCGACTCCTTTCCGTCCTATGTCTCCTGGTTGATTGCTTTGCCATAGCCTCCAGAATCCAAGTTCCTAAGCCTTTAAATCCAAAATCCTAGCTTTCCAATCCCTAAGTGAAATGACCCTCCCAATTTTGCCTTAATTTTTAATGAATTTTTTTTCTTCTATATTTAATTCTCAGAGTCATTTTCTTTTCAAACAATTTGTCCAGGACTTTAAAATTCCTACTAATATAAGTATATTAGTTTATTCATAAAAATATACATATACATATGATGATGTATATGTCTCTCTTGTTTAAATCAGAGTGTATATATATTTAAATTTAATAAACAAGAGCATATTCTGTTTGATTTAAATTGAATTTTTTGAATTTACCATCCCATTATTAATTTTCATGTTTTTTTTGATACTTATAATATATGAGTAGATCCTGCTCATATTTTTTTATAGTGATAACTTTGATTATTCAAATTAAGATTTATTAATAATTTATACTGACAAGATAATCTCTGAATGCTTGAGATTATATTATTATTTTTGTACAGTTCAAATGTTTGATATCTGATTAAGACCAGAAAATGATATTTACATATATCATTTTTGGCTCATGATTTTTCTTTGAGATTCATCTGTTTTTAACTTATCCCATAAATCAAACCATGTTTTGTTCTTATGCATATTGGTTTCTAAATTTTCTGGAAGTGTTTGTAAATGGTGCAATCCTTAGATTTTTGGTGAGCCAGGTTTGATTGCAAAGTGTTCTCTGGTTTGATAGTACAAACCAGTTCCAAAATGCACATATGTTTATAGCATTTGAAGGGAAGTTTTGGGTTGAACACTTGCTAAATGGACAAAAGGGTTTTGTAATGCATTTCACTACTGAGTTACAGACCAATATGATCAACCAGTCAAACATCAACCATGTCTCTTTAAAATGTTATTCATATGCAAACTACTTGATGCCTTATTTAAGATATACACTTCACTTCACAAAACAACTCACAATGGACTTGAATTCTTTTACAAAATTCTCCAATGAAAGGTAACCAAATACCTGAAAGATTACCCCGAGTTAAACCATATTTTTACCCCAATCTTAATGCTTTTAAATAAAAACAGATTGACTAATACAAAGTATAGAATATGTTAGTTAATTGCTCAAGTATATATATATATATATATATTCTTTCAGATTTTGATAGATAATACTTTAAACTTGTTCTCTTGTTCATAACTCAGATAATCTTTCAATTCTCAAACCTTAATTCATAGCAAAATGCTACAGAAAACAACCAGTTCAGTCAAACATAGCAAATTCATTACATAGCAAGAAATTTAAAAACATAAGTTTTCATGAATACATGCAGATAAATCATCCTATGCTCTTATTAAAACTAACAAGCATGCTCATCCATTTTTCTCATTAGCCATAATCTTCCTTCCTACTTAAGTCTTGCATCCCCTGAAAAAGCATTGGTGGATGCCTCAGTTTGAAATGAGACACCCCATATGCCATGAGCAAATAAGGGTCAGATCAATGATCTGGTATGAGCAACATCAATATATTCATGATATTAAGCAAATAAATGATACATAAATACTGGCCAGTTGCTTAACCACTTTTTCTTAAATCTACTATGTTACTATGTTTCAGATAAATTGTTATGCAAATGCAGTGACTTCATAAATTAACCATTAGCACAAGCATGTTTATGCAAGAATTCACATCAATCTGCAGCACTCAGATGCCCTGGAACACTTATGGTTCCAAATCAACAATCTAAGAAATACTCATATTCTTATTTCATAACTTTGCATAGCCTTTACATATATATTACTTTAATCCTAGCCTCATCTGCTATCAAGGAATCACAGGGACACATTGCAATGAACTAGTTCACATCATTGCACAAAGATCTCAGGGCTTAAACAAACCATGTGCCAAACTTGCATACTTCAATTATGACAAGCATTCCAGCAGCCTTCTTGGCTTATAGTTCCTAGTTCATTTACTAATTTATATCTATTTAATCCTATCATCAGATAGGTAAGTGAACATGTCACTGTGTTCATTGAAACACCCCTGTAATACTACAAGCATATTTTCCAAAGGCAAACAAATAGTTATTTTCAAGAATATTGCTAACATATATTTTGTCTTTGAATCAAGTACAAGAATATTTACACTGAGAATAGAAACATGGCATAATGAATTATTATGATCTGCAAATAACTATGATTGAACCAGATTCAAGATCTAGCTGAATCATAATTTTTGTCTTGTAGATTTTTTTTTTGCTATTTGATCAGGGATTCAGCATATAGAAATCTCTATTGCACCCCTAATATCTTTTCTAAAGCCTCAGCACTTATACAATGTATATTGCAGCTTATTTTATTTTCTCTGTTGAGATTTACTTGCCATGATTCCATATCAGATATAAGTATTCTTCCCCTGATTTCAAGATTTGATGCCTTAGCTCTTCAGAATATAATAAAACAGTAACTTGCACATCCATAATAAAACATCTTATCAGATCAAGGCCATCCAAAGAACATCAATAACAAAACATTATATCAAATCAAAACCATTCAAAGAATATTAATTAATAAAATGCGTTGAACAAAAAAACCAGAAAGTATCAATAGCAACATAAAAGTTTGGCTGCCTCATATCAGGTCTTAATGCCATGAATCTAGTGAGATTACTCATCTAAATTCTTCCTGCCTTTGTTCAAAAATCCCTATATGTTTCTCCTTCTTCTTCTTCTTCTTTTTCTTTCTTATTTTTAAGCAACTCGGGTAAAATGATTTTCTGGTTATAACTGCCTATTTATATAAATGTTTTCCTCTAGGGTTTTACCAAGATAAAATTCCACTTTTGTCCTAGCTAAAATCATGTATTTTGCATTTTCTTATGTTTTCATATTTTCATTCTTGATTACCCCGGCCATATCAATTAGTTAAGGCTGCATTTTCTTTTCTTTACTTTTTCAGAAAATTGCCACTCACTCAAGTCATGTTAAAAGTGTGTGTGACTTAACTATATTTACTCTTTTGCTTATTTCTGGAAATTTCCCCCTCTTTCTATTTTTGACTATACATAACATACTTGCTTGTATTTTACCTTATACCATTTTAGTGTTATTTTTCTTGCTTAGTTTCAATATATCTCTACTCAAAGAAAATGTATCTGGGTATAAGCATATATATATTTTTAATTCTTCCTTTCTTCCTGTAAAAAATATATTCACATCATATGTTTCATATTTTTAATTTCAATATACTAATATATTTTTAATTTCAGCATGTATGCATATCAAATTTCATAAAGAGTATTTAATTTCAATGTATACAGAAAAACATATTTTAATTGGTTTAATAATTCACATTTCAAAATCATATTTGAAATGCTTCTTTTCTTTGTTTATTTATTTTATTGTCATCATTTCTTTTTTCAGAGATCTTAAACCTTTTCCTTGTGCCATTACCAGTGTGCATGTGCACACATACTCTTGCACATCATTTCATCAAGAAATCCTTCAACATTTAATCTAAATATTTTTAGAACTGAATTATTTTATTAAAATATTTTTCCTCAAAATTTTGGGGCATTACATTCACCCCTCCTTTTAGGAATTGTGTCCTCACAATTTCTCTAATACTTATAACAAGCATTTACTAATTCTAAGGAATCTATCAAACATATGCATGAGCAAACAAATTCAACCATAATAACCACACATATTAAATTCTCCAGAAATTAAAAATTACCTTTAATCTGCAAAAAGCTTAGGATAATCTATCTTAATCTTGTCCTCTAACTCCCATGTGCAGTCATTTGGATCAAGACTCCACTGGATCTTCACTAGTTCAAAGTTTTACTTCTTAATTTCTTTTCTTCTTTAGCTAAAATCCCCACTGGTTCCTTCTCATAAACCAAATTAGGATTTATTTGAATTTGGGTAGGCTTTTCCAGAATTTCTTCTTTATCATGTACCCACCTTCTAAGTTGTGACACATGAAACACATTGTGCATTGCTTTCATTTCCTCTGGCAGTTCTAATTTGTATGCTAAAGAGCCTATTCTCTCCAGAATTTTATAGGGTCCAACATACCTTGGTGTGAGTTTTCCCTGCTTGCCGAACCTCAGGACCTTTTTCATGGGTGAAACCTTTATGAAAACAAAGTCTCCCACTCCATATTCCACCTGCTTTCTCTTCATGTCTGCAAACTTCTTTTGCCTATCTTGAGTTGCTGCCATCCTTTTTCTTATTAGCCCAATTTTCTCTGTAGTCTCTTTTACATATTCAGGTCCTAAAACAGCCCTTTCTCTTGTCTCTACCCAACATACAAGTGATAAACATGGCTTGCCATATAAGGCTTCAAATGGAGCCATCCCTATGGTGCTTTGATAACTATTATTGTATGTAAACTCAGCTAGATGGAGATGATCCTCCCAGTTGCCTCCAAAATCCAATGCACATGCTCTCAATAAGTCTTCTAGAACTTTGTTCACCACCTCAGTTTGTCCATCTGATTGTGGATGGTAGGCAGTGCTTAAGCATAACTCACTCCCCATGGCCTCTTGAAAACTTTTCCAGAATCTTGAGGTGAAGATGGTATCCCTATCACTCACAATGGTTTTGGGAATGCCATGTAATCTTACCACCTCTTTCATGAATACTTGAGCCAATTTTGGTGCATTTCTTTCTGATTTCACTGGGATAAAATGTGCTACTTTAGTTAGCCTATCCACTATTACCCATATGCTTGTGTTTCCCCTTTTAGATCTAGGCATGCCATCTATGAAATCCATAGATATATCCTCCCATTTCCACTGTGGTATGCTTAGAGGTTGCAACAATCCTGATGGTCTTTGTGTTTCTGCTTTAACTTGGTGGCAAGTCATACACTTTGCAACATGTTTGGCCGCATCTGATTTCATTCCCTTCCACCAAAAATTTCTTTTCAAATTTTGATACATTTTTGTACTGCCTGGGTGTATGGAGTACTTACTCCTATGAAATTCATTTAAAATTTCCTCCTTCAATTCTGTGTTTTCTGGAACACATATCCTATTCTTGTTTCTCAAATAACCATTTTTATCAATGTGGTAATTTTTCACCTCTTCCCCTTTTGATATGAGAATTTTCTTCTCAACTATAATAGGTTCTTGGTCTTGCATTTTACTTACCTTCAAAATTAATTCAGATTGAAGTGTCATCAAGCTCAACTTCCCTCTATTTTCCTGTGCACCATGCACATGCACATCCATATGCACACAGCCATTCTCCCCAATTTCTAACTCAACAAGCAAAGACAAGTCCTTAAACTCTTCTATCATCATTATAGCTATCTTAGCATGTTGTCTACTTAGAGCATCGGCAACTTTGTTTGCTTTACCTGGTGTATAGAGTATATCTAAGTCATAGGCAGCTAGGAACTCCACCCACCTATGTTGCCTCATGTTTAAATCTTTTTGTGAGAATAAATATTTCAGTGCCTTATGATCAGTGTACAAAATAAATTTGGCACCTAATAAGTAATGTCTCCAAAGCTTTAAGGCATACACTTCTGCTGCTAATTCAAGATCATGGGTTGCATACCTACTTTCATGTGGCTTTAATTGCCTAGATGCATAGGCTATTACTTGGTCTTGTTGCATCAACACAGCCCCTAGCCCAGAGCCACTTGCATCAGTATACACAATTAAGTTTTCATTCCCTTCTGGCACTCTCAGTACTGGTGCATTAACTAAAGCTTCTTTTATTTTGATAAAAGCTTGCTCACATTTTTCAGTCCATATAAATACTTGATTCTTTCTAGTTAAATTTGTAAGTGGTGATGACATTTTAGAAAAATCTTTTATAAATCTCCTATAATATCCTGCCATCCCCATAAATGATCTTACCTCACTCACTGTACTTGGTCTTTTCCATGCTTTAATTGCTACAACCTTATTGGGGTTCACTGAAATTCCTCTTGCAGAAATAACATGGCCAAGGAAATGTACTTCCTCTTTCCAAAATGCACATTTTGAAAATTTTGCCTTTAAATCTTTTTCCCTCAATCTAGACAAAACCAGATGCAAATGATTTTTATGCTCTTCTACTATTTTGGAATAAACCAAAATATCATCAATAAAAATTAGTACAAACTTGTCTAAATAATCTATGAATATTCTATTCATTAAATCTACAAAATATGAAGGAGAATTTGTTAGCCCAAATGGCATAACTAGAAACTCATACAAACCATATCTAGTGTTAAATGCAGTGTACTTAACACTTGAGTCCTCAACCTTCATCTGATGGAACCCAGATGCTAAGTCTAACCTCGAAAATATTTTACCTCCACTGAGTTGATCAAAGAGATAATCAATTCTAGGCAATGGGTATTTGTTCTTAATAGTAACTTTATCTAGCCCTCTGTAATCTATACACATTCTCAAAGTACCATCGTGTTTTCTTACAAACACTACTGGAGCACCCCAGCATGAATTACTTGGCCTTATAAATCCTTTGCTTTCTAATTCTTCTAATTGATTTTTCAATTCTTTCAGTTCACTTGGCCCCAATCTATAGGGTTTCTTTATTATTGGGCTTGCTCCGGGAAAAAGATTGATTTGAAACTCTACTGGTCTATGGTGTGGAACACCCTTAACCTCCCCAAACACATCCAAGTATTTATTGACTATGGGAATTTCTTCAATAGTAAGTTCACTGGAATCTTTTTCCAAGTCAATTAGATGATATAATTTCCTTTCTTTAGCCACTTCACATAAAATTATGATTCTTTGGCCCCTAAGATTTTGCAATGATATGGTGGATGATTCTAAGTTAATTATGGCTTTAAATTGCCTTAACCAGTCTACCCCCAATATAACGCCTATATTTGGGTAGTTTAAAACATATAAATTGGAAATGAAAATGTTTCCACCTATGTTTAATTCCACATCCACACAAATCATATCTAAAACACTAGAACTCCCAGTGGACTTTGTATAAGCAATGGAGTTTCAACCAATATGCAATTCAATTTTAGCATTTTAACTAATTCATAAGAAATCAAAGAGTGAGTTGCCCCAGTATCATATACTACTGCTATGGGTATGGTACAAATAATTAATGTACCTTCCACTTGGCTATGATTTTCAACATTAATTTCCACTGTAGACTTGCTTTTGCCCTCCAGATTGGCTAACTTCCCTTGCTGCTTGTACTCAGGACAGTTCCTCTTCATATGCTCCTCTTTCCCACATAGGTAGCATTTGAAGGCTCCTCTTTTTAACTCTGGGCACCTTGGTTTAATGTGTCCTTCCTTTCGACAATGATGGCAGACCAATTTCTTCTTAGCATCATTAGCCTTGGTGTCATTGGCCTTCTTGTTGTCTATCTCCTCCTTTTTATCATAAGGGTGATACCTTCCCTTATTCTTCTTGTTATTTTGGTTCTTAAAATTCCTGTACTTCTCTCTTTCCTTGTCATGCTGTTCCAATTTCAATGCCAGATCTATTACTTGATCAAAAGTACTATCTGCATATGGTAGCATGGCTCTACTAAGTCCTGGGTTCAAACCTCTAATGTACCTATCATTTTTGGATGCTTCATCTACCACTAGCATTGCTCCATATTTGGATAATCCCTCAAACTTTTGAGTATACTCAGTGACATTCAAAGTTCCTTGCCTGAGTCTAATAAATTCTTCAAGTAATGTGGTCTTAGCTGATGCTGGTACAAATCTTGCCTCCAACATCTCCTTGAATTGATTCCAAGTGATTTCATTTTCAATTCTCCCAGCTATGATCACCTCCCACCAGCCTAAAGCTACTCCTTTCAGCCGTCTTGAAGTCACTTGCCTCTTCCTCTGATCATCAAGCTGCATGTCATTGAAAAGCCTATCCAATGTTCTCAACCATGCTTGAATTTCCATCACATTCTCAGTCCCTTCAAAACTTTTGCCTCCCAAGTTTGTATAAGCCTTTAATAGTTTTGAAAGTTCCTCATGTAGATTCTCAGGCCTATGCCCAATTCCATCCCTTAAAACTCTTACAAACTCTTGCATATCAAGCATTTGTGGTGCACTTGTTCCTGCATGATGTGATCCCCTTCCTACCATGGTTTACTAACCAAGTTATGGGCAAATAGCATTAGTGTACTGTGAGTATTTTCTATAATTAATATTTTCCTATTTAAATTATTTCATCCAAAACAAACAGATATAATACATTTCTAAGTATTCAACAATCAATGCACCCATTTGCTCTGATACCAACTGAAATGACCCTCCCAATTTTGCCTTAATTTTTAATGAATTTTTTTTTCTATATTTAATTCTCAGAGTCATTTTCTTTTCAAACAATTTGTCCAAGACTTTAAAATTCCTACTAATATAAGTATATTAGTTTATTCATAAAAATATACATATACATATGATGATGTATATGTCTCTCTTGTTTAAATCAGAGTGTATATATATTTAAATTTAATAAACAAGAGCATATTCTGTTTGATTTGAATTGAATTTTTTGAATTTCCCATCCCATTATTAATTTTCATGTTTTTTTTGATACTTATAATATATGAGTAGATCCTGCTCATATTTTTTTATAGTGATAACTTTGATTATTCAAATTAAGATTTATTAATAATTTATACTGACAAGATAATCTCTGAAAGCTTGAGATTATATTATTATTTTTGTACAGTTCAAATGTTTGATATCTGATTAAGACCAGAAAATGATATTTACATATATCATTTTTGGCTCATGATTTTTCTTTGAGATTCATCTGTTTTTAACTTATCCCATAAATCAAACCATGTTTTGTTCTTATGCATATTGGTTTCTAAATTTTCTGGAAGTGTTTGTAAATGGTGCAATCCCTGGATTTTTGGTGAGCCAGGTTTGATTGCAAAGTGTTCTCTGGTTTGATAGTACAAACCAGTTCCAAAATGCACATATGTTTATAGCATTTGAAGGGAAGTTTTGGGTTGAACACTTGCTAAATGGACAAAAGGGTTTTGTAATTCATTTCACTACTGAGTTACAGACCAATATGATCAACCAGTCAAACATCAACCATGTCTCTTTAAAATGTTATTCATATGCAAACTACTTGATGCCTTATTTAAGGTATACACTTCACTTCACAAAATAACTCACAATGGACATGAATTCTTTTACAAAATTCTCCAATGAAAGGTAACTAAATACCTGAAAGATTACCCCGGGTTAAACCATATTTTTACCCCAATCTTAATGCTTTTAAATAAAAACAGATTGACTAATACAAAGTATAGAATATGTTAGTTAATTGCTCAAGTATATATATATATATATATTCTTTCAGATTTTGATAGATAATACTTTAAACTTGTTCTCTTGTTCATAACTCAGATAATCTTTCAATTCTCAAACCTTAATTCATAGCAAAATGCTACAGAAAACAACCAGTTCAATCAAACATAGCAAATTCATTACATAGCAAGAAATTTAAAAACATAAGTTTTCATGAATACATGCAGATAAATCATCCTATGCTCTTATTAAAACTAACAAGCATGCTCATCCATTTTTCTCATTAGCCATAATCTTCTTTCCTACTTAAGTCTTGCATCCCCTGAAAAAGCATTGGTGGCTGGCTCAGTTTGAAATGAGACACCCCCATATGCCATGAGCAAATAAGGGTCAGATCAATGATCTGGTATGAGCAACATCAATATATTCTTGATATTAAGAAAATAAATGATACATAAATACTGGCCAGTTGCTTAAGCAATTTTTCTTAAATCTACTATGTTACTATGTTTCAGATAAATTGTTATGCAAATGCAGTGACTTCATAAATTAACCCATTAGCACAAGCATGTTTATGCAAGCATTCACATCAATCTGCAGCACTCAGATGCCCTGGAACACTTATGGTTCCAAATCAACAATCTAAGAAATACTCATATTCTTATTTCATAACTTTGCATAGCCTTTACATATATATTACTTTAATCCTAGCCTCATCTGCTATCAAGGAATCACAGGGACACATTGCAATGAACTAGTTCACATCATTGCACAAAGATCTCAGAGCTTAAACAAACCATGTGCCAAACTTGCATACTTCAAATATGACAAGCATTCCATCAGCCTTCTTGGCTTACAGTTCCTAGTTCATTTACTAATTTATATCTATTTAATCCTATCATCAGATAGGTAAGTGAACATGCCACTGTGTTCATTGAAACACCCCTGTAATACTGCAAGCATATTTTCCAAAGGCAAACAAATAGTTATTTTCAAGAATATTGCTAACATATATTTTGTCTTTGAATCAAGTACAAGAATATTTACACTGAGAATAGAAACATGGCATAATGAATTATTATGATCTGCAAATAACTATGATTGAACCAGATTCAAGATCTAGCTGAATCATAATTTTTGTCTTGTAGATTTTTTTTTGCTATTTGATCAGGGATTCAGCACATAGAAATCTCTATTGCACCCCTAATATCTTTTCTAAAGCCTCAGCACTTATACAATGTATATTGCAGCTTATTTTATTTTCTCTGTTGAGATTTACTTGCCATGATTCCATATCAGATATAAGTATTCTTCCCCTGATTTCAAGATTTGATGCCTTAGCTCTTCAGAATATAATAAAACAGTAACTTGCACATCCATAATAAAACATCTTATCAGATCAAGGCCATCCAAAGAACATCAATAACAAAACATTATATCAAATCAAAACCATTCAAAGAATATTAATTAATAAAATGTGTTTAACAAAAAAACCAGAAAGTATCAATAGCAACATAAAAGTTTGGCTGCCTCATATCAGGTCTTAATGCCATGAATCTAGTGAGATTACTCACCTAAATTCTTCCTGCCTTTGTTCAAAAATCCGTATATGTTTCTCCTTCTTCTTCTTCTTCTTCTTCTTCTTTTTCTTTCTTATTTTTAAGCAACTCGGGTAAAATGATTTTCTGGTTATAACTGCCTATTTATATAAATGTTTTCCTCTAGGGTTTTACCAAGATAAAATTCCACTTTTGTCCTAGCTAAAATCATGTATTTTGCAATTTCTTATGTTTTCATATTTTCTTTCTTGATTACCCCGGCCATATCAATTAGTTAAGGCTGCATTTTCTTTTCTTTACTTTTTCAGAAAATTGCCACTCACTCAAGTCATGTTAAAAGTGTGTGTGACTCTGTGTAGTTAATGCCCCGCTATTACCCCGCTATAACCTCGCTATATCTCATAGCGGATTTCTGCCGCTACGATTTTTCCATATACCCCAAAATATAGCCTTTCCGCTTTAAGCCCCGCTATTTCCGCTATATCCCGTTATTCCCGCTATATTCCACTATTTCCGCTATATCTTCTTTAATAAAATGAAATGAAAAATTGCATTTATACATTATAAAAATTATGAAACTAATTTATTTGATTTAATTTTTAATATATTTTCAAAAATGAACATACTCTAATATTCTACTAAATTTAATTATGTTATATAACAGTTTTACGTTTATTTAAAGTATATTCGCACATGTTTTTATTTAAAATTATTTATGTAATAATTATAATTTAATTTGAATGATAATTTTTCATTTAATTACCATTTATATATTTGTAAAAACATTAAGTACAAGTTTTATATGCTATTTTAGAGCCATCCGCTATATCCCGCTATATCCTCGCTGTATCCCCGCTATGACTTTTTGCACCTCCACCGCTTTCAATCTGCCGAGCGCTTTAACTGCACAGGTGTGACTTAACTATATTCACTCTTTTGCTTATTTCTGGAAATTTCCCCCTCTTTCTATTTTTGACTATACATAACATACTTTCTTGTATTTTACCTCATACCATTTTAGTGTTATTTTTCTTGCTTAGTTTCAATATATCTTTGCTCAAAGAAAATGTATCTGGGTATAAGCATATATATATTTTTAATTCTTCCTTTCTTCCTGTAAAAAATATATTCACATCATATGTTTCATATTTTTAATTTCAATATACTAATATATTTTTAATTTCAGCATGTATGCATATCAAATTTCATAAAGAGTATTTAATTTCAATGTATACAGAAAAACATATTTTAATTAGTTTAATAATTCACATTTCAAAATCATATTTGAAATGCTTCCTTTCTTTGTTTATTTATTTTATTGTCATCATTTCTTTTTTCAGAGATCTTAAACCTTTTCCTTGTGCCATTACCAGTGTGCATGTGCACACATACTCTTGCACATCATTTCATCAAGAAATCCTTCAACATTTAATCTAAATATTTTTAGAACTGAATTATTTTATTAAAATAATTTTCCTCAAAATTTTGGGGTATTACACTAAGTGCTAGCTTTCTCAGTGAAAGCACCAAAATGTTAAGGCCAAAATTGGTCACTAACACCCAAACGTCGTTGAAAGCACCAACTAACAGTTATAGACCACAGACAGAGTGTATGTAGAGAATATAAATATGAAGAGCAGTAAAAATTAAAAAGAAATCATTAAAAACAAAGGATTTATAGTGGTTCGGCTGACTCTGGCCTACGTCCACTTTAGAAATTTCCTTTTTATTGATATCACAATCAATTATAGTCACAATCCGGAGTTTTTAAAATAATAATGGTAGAGTAGCCTTAGTGGAGAAGATGAAGGAAAATAGAATGAAGATCCCCTTTTCTGAAGCCCCGCCTGCTGTATTTATAGGCAAAATCCGAGTTACTGGGATTCCCGAGTGGTCCAGGCCCATCAAGACCATAGCCGAACCCAAATTCATCGACCGACCCTAAAATCCAAGCATGCCGATCTAATGTTGCCCCGGGAGTGACTCGAAGTGAACATGTATAGGACTCAAAGTAACTCGTGCAAAGACCCAAAGTAACATTTCACCGACCCATTGCCTTCAAACACCGATCCACATGTGAGACCTGAGAGCCGACCCAAAGTCCTGAGCGTGCCGACCCGAGGCTAAATGTACATGCCGACCCAACGTGTTGTCGACCTGACGTGTTGCCGACCTGCCTTCATATGCTGACCCGGGGGATATGCTAGTGCCGACCGAAGTAAACAACTCACACTCAATCACGCCGATCCCATGCTCACCGATCCCAAAACCAATCCATCGACCCGAAGCATGAAGTCCACCGACCCAAAGTAAACCAAAGTCGCCGATCCAATTCGCCATGCCGACCCCCTTTTCTTGCCGACCCAAGTATAATTCTATGCCGACCCCGAGCCACTTCAACCATGCCGATCCACCTTCCTACAGACCCGAAGCTTTCACAACACCGACCCAGTGTTTATGCCCAATCGACCCAAAGCATACCGAACCACTACATTATGCCGATCCCAAAGCCTGCTACTCTCATGACCCAATGTGTCCCCCTGGATGGCTCAGAGCAACCATCAAGAAAACCCGAAGCAAGTCCAAGTATGACTCGAAGCAAGTCTCTAGGCAACTCACGACAACTCGACTTTCGTCGAAACCCATATTTCGAGTATCCCGCGACTTTATCCATCGAATATGCCGAATCTCGGCTTCATAATCATGATTATTATCCGTGATTGATCGTTTATCCATCCAGCCGACTCAAACCCATCGTATTCCTGTCTCGACAAACGAGCAGTTGATTTAGTTAAATCCGCCTGTCTACGGCCTTGCCAAAAGGCGGGTTAACAATATGTAAGTATAATATATATATATATACATAATAGATATAAATCTTAATATCTATATGGTGTGTATAATTATACACATGCTCATTTATTATAATGTCGTCATGTAGTGTATGAATATGTATATTTTTTAGCAAAGCTAGCAGGGTTTTATTCTGACCCTTTTAGATTTATTAACACACAAACAAAAAAATGGATTATAAACAAGCTTACGAACCTCGAAAAAGAAAACAAGGAAAGAGAAAATACAAAAAAGGACATATAGGCAAAACAACATAGAAAACCAACAACTCAGATCCAAAGATCTAGAGTATCCATGCCAAAACCAAAAGATGAATTAGCTAAAGCCCTTCTAACTTCTGCTATGATGATGGAAAATAATGCCACATCACTTTTTTCCATGTTTTCAAAACATCTATCATTGCGCTCTTTCCATATGATAAAAACAAACATTTTTAAAATAATCAGCAAGGCACTATCTTCCTCATTTCTCCATCTTGTAGCCTTAAAAAATGTAGTTCCACTCAAGTTAACTATGACGACCACCTTATATCACTGGCACCAATAGTATACAATACTATACTGCAGTCGTGCCCGATCGATATAGGACGGCCATCATGGTTTAAAATGAACAAATGCATCATATAACCTATCATATATATATATATATCATATCACATGGATAAACTATAATATCACATATACAACAAAAGACAGTAATAACAATGTGAACCAATCATCATTGTATAATATCCATAGAGTTATACATTGAATGTCATAGAGTATAAAACAAGATCAACTTAAATAAACTATCTCAACAAATAGAAATAAGCAAGCACTACCACAGGCTCCACAGTATTGCTTCGTGGAAAAGCATAGAAATCTATATATGTATATAATACGAGATAGCTCCATCCAGCTCGTCCTCTAAATAGCTACTACGTCACCTAGACCTGTTATCTAGTCTACTATTTAAGAGTCCCAAGATAATAACAAGAAAAGCATAAAACATCGGGCCAGACAACAGTCTGGTGTGAGCAGTAAATTAATCTCAAAATACTATACAAGTAAATATGGTAAGGGATAAGAGTACACGAACCATACCTCACTTGTTCTTGCAACCAAAGACTTAGCACATAACACTATAATATGCTATTCTACAATATCATAAAGGTACCATACAAAATACAATAGTGGATGTCCAGATATCCCTAACTCCAATACTCCCAATGATATCCATGACTGATAGGCCACTAAAGAAAGCATCCAAAGCAACCATAGCATCCATCAAGTAATACTCACTATCACTCTCCCATGTGCTCTGAATATATGATAACTTATATGGCCTCCTTTCTGTTAAAGACTAATGGAAACCTTGGTTTTCGTTGTACTCTAGTATCACATATCCCGAAGCTCGATACGTGTCTCGTAGCCCAAAGCTAGACAAACACAAAGCCACTAGTCCAAGGTATAAAAATCCCTACATGATCCATGGACATCCCCACTTACAATACCCCTGCTTCGAGAACAACATAAAACACTCCGTGTATCAACTATTTCTTAGCATATTCATATCCGATCCCTCTATTGCTCCATTCGGATTCTAAGCCCTTTTATTTCTCAATCAAGTTTCCATTATCTAGGAACCCACCACGTTCCTCACTCTACATCTCTCTCCTTTATTGAGCCGTTATCTTCGGTACCTACTCCCATCACGAGTCACAACCGAAGATACAAAGCTTTTATCATGTTGTTGCATCGCCATCCATCCTTGATGCGAACAAGCCAACACCTCCAGCATGGTCAGCAGGATCCCTACTTCATCCTTTAGAAGTTCCACCATCACTGGATCCACTAGAACATCTCGGTACTGACCTCTCCCCTTGGCCAATTATTGGCCAAGTTTCTTCCACTCCTTCTTTGCTTCTAGTACTCCATTCCTAGATGATTTGACTCCGACTTATCCATCCAAACAACTCGGTCTTCATTCCAATGCATTCCACTTCATGTTCTAGAAACAAGTTAGCATTGCCTCCAACCCTTAGCCAATCACTTGTCTCTTGCCTTGGGTCAACTCTTCTAGCCATACTCTATCATCTTATGCCAACCCCCGAGCTATCTGACCAACAAAAATAAGTCGGTACTGACCTCTTCATGTTGGTGCCGAGTTATGCACTTAGAGAATTTGGACACATGACTTGAGCCCTAAGCTCTTCCCATACTCTAGAGCGTCCCTCCAAATTTTGTCCAATTTCAACCATCTTTGCCTCCGATTTTGCAAATTCTCCAACCTATCTTTCTAAACATCCAAAACACTAACAAACCACATCAAATCACAACATACAAACATTGATCAACATGCACATACGTCCACTCAAGCAATCAAAATAAAAGAATATGATAAACAAGCCAATTCTTATATAGATCTACATTTTACATGAACAAATGAACATGTATATACTATATAAGCATGTATAGGATAGTGAGAAGGCATAAACACTCACCAATTACCAAATTCAACCAATTTGAGTGTAGATCCAATATCGACTTAATTCGCTATATTCTAGTATAGATCCAATATAGGACAGCGATCAAAAGCAATGCAAATCAACTGAATCGATGATTTCTATCTTCTAATCAATGTTCTATTCGCTAATCTTCAATTCGGTTTGATTTAAAGGGTAATTTGGGTGATTTTGGATGATTCTAGGGTTAATGGGAGTTTATATCTGATTTGGGAGAGAGGAAAAGTTTTAATTTGACTCTTCAGCCCTTTATTTGCAGTAAATCTCGAATTAGACTAATGGGTTTACTAATGGGCTTAATTTATTACATGCTAATTCTGGCCAACAACTATTAAAACTTAAAACAGCCATAACTTCCTAACCTTAAGTCCGTTTTTCTATTATGACCACTTTACATAACAGGAAATCATCATTCTAAAGCAATGGAACTAGTTTAAGACCCTAATTCGACTCCTATCAAAAGTTATAGCCCAAATAAGATTTTCAAGGTCAAAATGATCACATAAAAATTCCAAAAAAATCAAAGGTGTGTAAAATATTCCTAAGAGCCATATCCAAAAATTATATAACCATACAACCCGATATGAATAAAATAAAAATATTTTACAATCTTCTAATATGTAAAATACGAGTCATTACATTTACTATCCCACAAGAGGGAATGTAGGCAACTGTTCATGAGTACCCGAGACCAGATATCATGAATAATAGAGCATTTGAAAAATAAATTTGGAGTATCCTCCACTTCAGATTTACAGAAAATTAAAACAACAGTTAGAGATAGGAAACCTAAAAAGCTCAAGTTAACAAGAGTGTGAATTACATTTTCAATAACTTTCCACAACAAAAAGTTAAGCTTTTGGGAACTGTTAGGCTCCAAACTCTTCTGTACCACCTAAAATTCCTTCGAACGCCTCATTCTCCGTAATTTTATACACCAAATTAATAGAGTGTGGAGAATGTTTAGTATTCCAAACATACTTTGTAGCAGAAAAGCTAAGGGAAGTGGTAGGAATAACATTCCAGATCTCATTAATCATAAGGTTGCTACAATACGATGGAGAAATCTCACCATTAAGAATGCAATCATTTTCTTTTGCCATGGCAGGGATTCCTGTTTGTTGCATTTCATTATAAGACAGTAGTTTTGATAGGATCAACCCTTGAAAAGCCAAAGGCTCATTCCAAAAAGAAACTTCGTTTCTCTCAACAATATGACAAGAAATGAGAGGTAAACATCTATCCCTTAAATTCATAATACTTCTCCATATCCAACCATAATGAGGAGTAGGCTCCATCAACCAGAAACTACCATTACCCAAGTAATATTTCGCAGCCCATTTAATCCAAATTTTATCCCAGTTGTCTAGGAGATTGTCAAAGTGACTAGAAAAGGCAACTTTGTTCCACAAGCCAATATTCATGATGCCTAGGCCCCCTAATTTCAAACTAGTTTCAACCTTTTAAAAGCAATTGCCTCTAATTTCTTAGAGTACATGTTTCCAAACCACAAAAAATGGTTCATTGCCCTTTTAATTTGCTTAATAAGCGTGATGGGAAGAAGAAAAGATCTGCACCAATAAACCGTCATAGAAGTGCATATTGATTTTATTAGTGTTAGTCTGCCAGCCTGACTGATATGTCTACTGGACCAATTTGACATTCTAGCAGTTATTCTCTCAAATAAGGGGAGGCAATTGGAGTAGTTAGGCTTAGTTGTAGATAAGGAAATGCCTAGGTAAGTACCATCATTACTGAAAAGTTGAAGTTTGGAAATACTCAAGATACCGACCTGATTTGGAGGAGACATTCCAGTAAGCAAAATATTGGATTTATCATAGTTAACTTAAAGGCCTAAAATCAGGTGAAATTGATCTAAAATTCTGTTGAACTAAAGGATTGATCAGAAGGTTTGGTGAAAACAATCAGATCATCAACAGACATTAAAGAAGTAATCATAGGGTTTCCACATTTGGGGGTAAAATTCAAATTCTTTCTTTAAAGCTGCCTGATTAATCATTTGAGTAAGCACTTCCATACTAGAATAAAAAAATAAGGATACATAGAGTCTCCTTATCTAATGCCTCTACATCTAGGAAAATAACCAACCAGATTGGAATTAATGCATAGAGAGTAGGAGGCAGTAGAGATGCATTAATAAATCGAAGTAACAAACTGACCAAGGAAATTCATATTTGCCATAATTCTAACCACAGACTTCCAGTTAACAGAATCATAGGCTTTTTTATGTCCAGTTTTAATAAAGCCCTAGGAGAGATTTGAGATCTATTATATCCATTAAGTAATTCATGGGCTAATAAAACATTGTCTAAAAAACTTATATTAGGCAAGAATCCAGCTTCGTTATGAGAAAAAAAGGTTCGGAAGAACCTATTTGAGTCTGGAGGAAATAATTTTTGAAATTCACTTGTAAATGGAGTTACGGCAAGAAATTGGTCTGAATTTATCCACTATTATCTGACCCACAAATTTAGGAATTAGGACTAACTTAGTTGTATTAATACACTTTAGCATTTTAGCATGGTTTAAAAAATTCTGCACAACCTTGATCAAATCTTTAGAAATTATACTCTAGCAAGATATGAGAAACCCAACGTTAATCCCAGCAGGACCACTACTAGAATCTTTATTCATAGAAAAAGGCCTCCTTGATTTCTTCTTCAGTTTTAACAGTGGATAACTTGCTTACATCAACCTAGTTTAGCTTAGGCAAGTGAATGCTATCAATAAATATTAAGTCTAGCTCTGAATTGAGATAAGAGCCTACAAGGTTGGAGAAGTATTTAAGAAAAGCAGTCTCCACACCCTGTTGAGAAGATTAGAGAGAGCTTGATTCATCAAAAATCTGATAAATGTTAGAAGTGCCATTTTTAATTTTTAGAGGACTATGAAATATTTTTGAGTTTCTATCCCCAAAAACATCTCATTCCTTCCTTAATTTTTGTCTCTTCATATCCTGCTTCATAGTGATTACATTATCTAGCTTAACAATGAGAATGTGTTCTAATTCATAAGGAGCAACATTGTCAATATCCTGCAGCATGGCCAACTGATTGTCTTGAAGCTGTTTGATGAGCTGGCTAGACAGCATGTCCTCATTTCCAAAACTTTCCTTAGTGTAGCCTTTAAGAGCATTTTTAGTAGCCTTGGGTTTTTGTTGAAAAACATATATATCATTACCATAAAAATTATTAGCCTGTGCATTTTGAACAACATTAAAAAGTTAGGGTCATTCACCCAAGAATTAAAAAATTTAAAAGGAGGAGCTCTTTTTGCTAGACGATCTCCACAAGAGAAGGAAATAGGGGAGTGATCTGAAAGAAGAGGGGGATAGACATGGTTAAAGAGAGCATGCCATTTAAAGAAAGTTGCCGAGTTCATAAAAGTGTGGTCATTCCTACTAAATGTTCTAATACCAGATCTACCTTTTCTTTTCCAGGAGAAAGGAGGACCAGTAGAAGAGATTTCAAGCAAATTAGAGTGGGATAATGCAACATTCAGAGGAGCTATATCATTAAAATTCAGAGGATGGCCACCTGATCTATCATTGGCTCTTAACATGCAGTTAAAATCATCTTGGACAATTCAAGGGTGTGTTTCTTGTCTTAGGTTAGGTAAATAGTCAAGCAAGCATTGTCTAGAAGATTGGGAGTTATTAGCATGAACAAAGGTAAGATAGAAGGAAGTAGAAGAAGGAAGCTGAAGAGCATGGAAATGAATAAACTACATGTGCTTAAGGATAAGGTTCAGTTTGAAAATATAAGGATTTACTAAGACAAGAATTCTTCCATAAGGAGCCTAATCAAGGTCATGACAGAATTCCCAAGCAGGTTGATGAAAGCACCAATAGAAGAAGATAATGTGAGATTCAGCTTGGTTTAAGTTAAAGATAAGATATTGAGATTATTGATGGAGATGAATTGCTTAACAAGGATTTGCTCAGATTTTTTATGAGCCCCTCTAACGTTCCAAGAACTTATTTTGTCTAACATAATCAAAGCTTGAGGTTAGAGGTGCTTTTAGTACACCTAATAGGTGTGGATGACGATTGATGTTGCATTGGGTAGGTATTAGTAAGGGTAATGTCAAGCCCTTCATTGAGATCAGAACCCAGACCTTTTGCTTTCTTTTTACCTGATTTTTTCCCTTTAGAAGGGACAAGAGTTTGATGGTTTAGAGGTAGAGAAGGTGAGAGAGAATTAGGTATATAAGAAGATGAGATATTGGGGGATGATGAAAGGGTAGGATTAAGTGGCCAGCCAGCAGGATTATGGAGATGAGTGTATGAATATATTAGATATATTCAAGATAAATATTAAATAAATTTAATTAATATGATTAGTTAAATAAATACAAAATATTTCAAAACATAATATGATTTTATTTAAACAAATAGTGGACCTAATGCTAACTACTAGATTGCATAAAATAAGGATATTTTTTGAAATCTACCTTTTTCACCCGCCGTTAGAACGGGCCGGACCCAGCATACATAATAGTAGAAAGATATGCCGACATCCCATTAAGATTCGACACTAGAAGAGAATCATCAATAACATGGGGCGCTAGACATAAACTATCGGTATGATGAATAGCAATAAAGGAATGTGAAGCGCTCATATCAAATAAAACACATATAAAAAAATCATAAATAGAAAGCTCACATTCCTAGACGATGTTCTTCCCCTTATTAAGCTTAGGTCGAGCCCTTGAACTTGGAGTAGCATGAATAGCATAAGCCTTGACCACTTGACCACATTTTGAAATATGTAAATGATCCTTCTTGAAGTGGCCCGGTTGGTCACAAATGAAGTACTTCCTCACTTGGAGGTTGACCTTGCAATATTTAGTAACATGCCCTTTCAAATAACACCTATTGCTAGTCACCCCTCTCTTCTTAGCTTGTACTTGGTCACCCTCGGCTTATTTGTCTATTCTCTTGTTTTGGAAATTTTATTTTCTGTTAACTTTGGTGCCCTCCACCTTCATGGTCTCTTTTGTAATAGAGTTCAACAATACTACTTCAACAAGACATTCAAAAGTATAGCCCATGGGAACATGACTAAGAGCAAGATCGCTAAGAGGTGTGTTAAGCCTCTTTGTAAACTTCATGGCCTTTTTAGCGATAAAATTAATTGTATCCATCCTGAAGCAAGCTAAAAGCGTGAACTCATTGTTATACTCTTTCCCGATATGATTACCTTGTAGAAGATACATAGACTTCTCTGCTTGCAAGCCCTTCACGGCTTTAGAAATAAAGTTAGCCTCAAACCTCCTTCGAAACTCTTCCCAGATCATAGCATGCACATCCACCTCCCCTACAACCACATCCCACTAACATAAAGCTTCCTTTTGTAGTTTCCTAGAGGCCAGTCCCTTTTTCACTAAACTATCAAGTGCAATATTATTATCTCCTCAATATTGTATAACCATGCTTGAGTCTCCATAAATGACTTTGTCCCCATATATAGCTTGCCTCCCATAGGGAAGTTGTCCCTATAAAGTCTCAAAAAGTTCATAGTGGACAACAGGGTGGTGGAGGAATATGCTAATGGATTAGGTGCATTGGGCACTAGATATTTTATAAATGCATGTTTAAGGTCATACCTTAATGAGTATACAAGCTTTATTATCGCTCTCACTAACTTCAAGACATTTTGACTATGGTGTGCCAAAAGTCTCCTCTATATCAATATTGATAGGTTCTATTTCAGCATCAATTTTCCAAAACTCATAGTCATATTGTGTGATTATTTGCAAGTAGAATCCGATGGAATTAAGAACGTTGCTTAGAAAAACTGCTCCACTAATTTCAACGTTTGAAATTGATGAGGCCATTTCCCACTTTATATATTTTAATTACATTGATCTTCTTCTCAAAGACTCAGTTGTGACCAATGGATCATATCCTTTTGGGTATACTTACCAAAATCAAATTTTATCAATGTTTTTGGAATCCAAATCAAATTTAAAGCATCATAGCATGTGGCAGAATCTATACTCTCCATGGCATGTCAATAACTGAGGAGATTATCGTTACCAACATTTCATTTTCTCGATATTGATAAGAAACTCGTAGTTTCTCTTCAATGTGCAAGATTTTCTATTAGACATTCTAGTGAGTTGTGTCCGTTTTGGGCTTGGCTGATTTTTTTTTATCTCCATAACCAGTTTTCATGTTAGAATCTTGGATCATATCCAAGTTCATCACACTCCACCAATTTCTCTAGAAAGAAATTGCTTCGAAAAGAAGGTTGCATGTCTTGAAACAATAATTTGTTTCTCAGTGCAATGGAATAGGCATTGAAAACATTTTATGAAATGCCTATAGACTAACATCAAATTGATTTAGCGTTAGGTTCACAAAACTTACATTTAAAATGTAGGTTGGACAACCACATATCTTAAACTATTTAAGATGAGGTTTCTCATATATAGAATTGCAATCTCAACTTTAGATGAAAAGATATTCAACATGCATGCTTACTCTTAAGCACGTATTCGAGTTCGGAAACAGCCTCTTCACAATGCGAGGGAAAGGCTGCCTACATCATCGACCTTCCCAGAGCCCACTATCGTGCATGAGCCTCGTGCACTTGGTTCCACTACCTATTTAATTTATAGCTTTTATGAATATAAATTTCAAAAAATTAAATTTATTCATAACCATTATAGATCTAAATTTAAACCAAAATTAATTTCAAATTTTATACATTATTCATGATAACACAATGCAGACTTTGATACCATTGTTAGATTGGATGCTCGAGCAGTGGAGTAAAAGGGGAAATTTTCAAAGAAAATATTTTTGAACTCATTATGCGCAAGATCTTTTATAGTGTTATCATGACTAATGTTGTAACATCAAATCATATTCCATGTTGTTTTGATATAAGAAGAGTTCTATTTTTGATATTTTAATTTAATTTAAGTTTACTTAAATTAGTTTAAATTTTATATTCTTGAGTTATAATGTAATGTTATGTCTTCTTCTTTTTTTGTGTTGAATTTTATTTTAATTAAATTCATTTATTGACAATAATTATTTGTTCAAAATCGAATAAGACAATATATCATTATTAGAATAATATTTATTTAATTTTTGATTATATTTAATTTTCAGTTATATGTGTGTGTGACTTAATATTTCATACATCAAGATTATGCATTTAAATAATTATAAGTTGTTTTAATTCAAACATCAAATATTCGAAATACACGAATAATGTCTAAGTATATTAATAAAATTCCAAATTTATGGATATATATATATATATTATTTTAAATAATTTCGATGTGTTGAAAATTTAATTTCGAACTAGTTGATGCAAATTGTACATAAAAGGAGCTTGTAGTGAGAGTTATACTAGTTTGAATATTTAGGGGCCAAATTGTAATTTGTAAAAGTTAAGGGGTTTTAAGTAAAATGTACCTTCTTCCCCGAAAACTGTAAATGTAGTTGCTTTCACCTTCCCCAATTCTAATTATTGCCACCACCACAGATTACCGAGGACGTTATCTCCACCATCATCAGGTTCTGCTTGCCAAGAGCCAACAAATGATGACGTCAGATAAGACTCCGACATTGGTAATTAAAAACCCTAATTTCCACTTTGTCGAAGTCTGTTACCATTGAAGGAGCCAAGTTCACCGCTAGTGCTTGCTAAACCGGTCTGTCTTTTCATCAGGCGAGATGATATCACTTATTATGATATGAGTGTCACCGATGTTGGGTTGTGGAATAGTGATGGCTGGAGAGATGAACATAGTCTATGCATGGTGATACATGTGTTGTGTGCACAATATTTTATTTTTAAATAATATGTACATATAAATATGAATTTATTTATAAGAAAAATCTAAAATGTTTTTATTTAGAAAATAATAATCGATGGTCCTACCGGTCGCTTATATTTTGAACTATCACTTTGCCTCAAAGAGAATTTTTTTCTAACTCAATGGTGAAGTTGCAAAGCCTACCATTAAGTTGTAATTTAGTTTTGGAGTGAGAATAATTTTATGTCATTTCTAAATAAGGCATCTAGATATATTCAAAGGACTAAGGGGCTATGTAAATTATCTTATTCATATTCAATATTCAAGGTATGACCAATTATAAGTAAAATCTTATGTCACTTAATTAATTAAACCCATTTATTAATTCATACTCACATATGTTTTGGCCCATCTTATTTAAAACAACTTTAAAGATTTTGGCTTCCAAAAAATAAAAAATATATATTATTTGTTATATTTAAATTATTATATTAGCCAAGTAAATAAATAAATATAAAAATTACATATTTATTAACTAATTTCAGGCTTTCTAATGATAATTAAAAGTAATAATAAATTAATTAATATAATCGTTATATTAATTTCTCCACAATAATAATTTATATCTTTTATAAACTATTTCAATAAATACTTGGTCAAACTAAGAGTTGCAGTTATGTAGCTCGTAGATGTAAACTCCACCCTTCGTAATATTTAAATAATTTAAATAATAAAGCCTATACAAACATTATTAAAGCATAGTAATGGACACGATTTCATTTGCTTACATATTATCTATGTGAAATTTAATTTCTTACCTTTTAAAGCGACACCCTTAAGTAATGTTATACTATGCATGTTTACTTTTTGTCGCCACTGTATCACTTTGATATCTAGAGCTCAGTCTATGGTCAAAAATCTAACAATATCCATAGTTAATAGCAAAATCCAACATTAAAGTGTAAGGTTCAATCCGATAACAATTATCGATTAACTGATTTTTTGTCCAAAGACTTTGAATTTATGTTTACTACCAATTATGGTGATATTAACCTTCTATTTGTAGGAGACGAACTCTCTTTTAAATAGTGTTCCACATCAAGTGGTTAATCTAAGCCCTAACTATAGCCTTAAAATGATCCACATTATCGTGTGATTGACCATAATCAAAACATAGTTTATACACTTAAGATTCATAGTATTCTCAAGTCAAAAGACTAATGTATATCGTCATGTGAGATCTTTTATATGTCCTTTAAGTTATAGAACTCAACGAGCTATTATGTAATCGTTCCAAACAAATACATGTGCATAACCCTTTGGTGTTCCCCAACAATCATGAGTAATTCATCATCCATCATATGGAGAGCATTGCATACATAGGTCTCAATGGGTATATCTGTATCCCGTTCTCGATACACCATGATTGGAAACATTTAAGTATAAGCATTTAGCATACCAATTTAATACTCATGGTTACTAACACATTTGTAACTATAATCGATCAGGTACTTTTCCTAAATAATTTCTATTTGTATATATTTAATGTATTTATAACATTAGTATATCATAATATAACAATAAATCAATAGAAAATAAAACCAAAAGCTTACTTTATTTCAAAAAAGTTCGCTATAAGTGTTAAGTTGCATAATCAAATTACATAATTGCCTCTAGGGAACGCCCTTAACTCTATCATAAGATACACTCTACCCACTATACAAATAGGTGGGACTCTAACTAAAGGTGGTGAGCCCTACATTGTACTTTGTAAGCACCTTTGGAACCATGCTAGTATTTGAAATTTTTGGGCTTTAGCGTTGTCTCTATTTGGTGTTTCTTAAGTGGCACCTTGGAATATTAGAAACTTCCCAAAAGATAGTTTAGAGTGCTATAAACAAAAATATGGATTCCTAAATGCTATATATGGAAAAATAACAAATTACAAGTATACTCTCTCAACTTTATCACAATTTATGATGATAATGTAACGTAAGCTCTAATGCCAAATGTAATGATCCACCATTCATGACATCCGTAAATTATGCACAAAAGACACTTGGATTCCACGATCATCATAGACGATAGATCGTAAGGTAGTATTTGAAAACAAGAAAGCATATTTATCACAATATATACATATACACACTAACTACCTATAATGACCCAGAATTTTGGTTGTTGATTTTGATTATTTAATTAATTTATTTAATGGGGTTGTTTAACTCATTTAAATAAAATAGATAGTAGCGGTAAATCCAATTGCAAATTCAATTTCAGTGATAACAATTTGGATGGATAATCAGGAAAATTTATTTTATTTCTACGACTCAGTTTCAGTTGACGTACTTTTAGTTTGATTTATTTGATTTTTCCATAATGTTTAATTTGGAAAATATTGAAACTAAATTTGACGTTTTATTGTCAAATAGCAGCATTTTTGTGATTTTACATAACTCAATAACCCGTGTATATTATTAATTTATTGGGATCGCGTCCATGTTCTGAGTGCGACCGTATTTTTGTTTGGTCATTTGGGGTCCATATGCGAATGGAAAGGGGTACGACGAGATACCAAAAAATCAATAATATATGTAAGTCAACTAGACAAATCGTACAATCAACCACATTTCACTTCTCAATATCTCACCCTCTTCCCTCTCTTATCATATCACAACCAAATAATATAGAAAAATATATCCTCTTTGAAAATCCAATCTTTAAAAATACAAATCAACTCCAATAAAATTCAATAAAATCTTAAAGTCGGATCTTGAGTTCTTCTTGCCTTGTTTTTCATGTGAGCGAGTTATCTGAGTTTTGCGACTAGTTTTGGAGGATCGACGGTCCATCTCGAAGCTAGGGTTAGATGTTTTGGTAGTTTTTTTATCGTTTGGTGAGTTTAAGGTCGTGGTTGAGTTGCTCAATGGAGGAGAGTCAGGGATGGTGATTTGAAGGGTTTTGATCCACCATGGTATAATGCGACATTTATATTGTCGTTTGTGAACCTCCAAGTCGCGTTCTGTAATGGCCTTGCAAGTATGATGGGTTTGGGTCAGAGTGATGGAGAGTATGTTATGGAGCATGCTAGAGTTGTCGGATTTGGTTTTATTGGTGAAATGGAGGAACTCTGGTGAAGTAAAGGAGCGACAAGGGAGTTGTTTCATATGTAAGCGGGAGTTTGAATTCGGATGGGGAAGAAAGATTATGCTAGGGTAATTAAGAAAATGATGTAATTAAATAATTAGTTATACTATTTAGTTTGTAAATCTTATAAGTCCAATACCTCATTCGTTTTAGGTCCAAATCCAACGCGGTCAGTCTCGTTAGGTTCGCATTAACGAGATCTTTACTATGGAATCAAATTGGTTGAATTTAGAGCTTGCAAAATTTTCAGCTAAATTTGAATGCCGTTTGAATTTAATCGGAACCAGAACGTGGAAGCGACGACTGAAATCAATGTGAGTAAAACTCACTCTCTTTGGCCACTTATATTTTATATAAGTGGAAATAATTTTATTTGTGTCGTTGCTTCCTGTGATTGCTTGTTTGGTTGTTTACTATTATTATTAGTAATTGGATATATATACCTGCTTATTGGAGCGGATGAGGCCCTATACATTCCCGTGTATGAGCGGATGAATCTTTGTACTCGTGTCTGCCTCGAAGCGGACATTGTACATTTTATTCTCATATGTTGTATTTGATGCATGTGAACAGGTTGGAGAGATCCAACTAGATTCCTCACATTATTAATTTTATTTTTCATATATAGTGATATATGATGTGTTGGATGCCATATTTGATGACATGAATATAATTTCCCTTGATTAGTGCTATGGTAGCATTGTGCCTCTTTTTAGTATTTTTGAAATGCTATTAGGTGGAAATTTTGATTTTTAAATGGTTTTCACAATTAAATATTGTAGCAGCCCGGGATTTTCGACCCTCGAAAATCGACATCAATACATTCACTGTATAACATGCCGAATATTCAAGTATTGGAAATACCGATTGCTAGGGGTGAAGAAGAAAAGATAGAAGAAACAATAACAAGAACACATTATCTCACAATCACAGCGGAACAATATATAATATATAATAACATATATGTTTACAAAAAAACTGTAATTATCCATATATATACAATTATCAGAGTAATACAATCAACAAATAAATCTGGACAGTTATAAATAACTTGGCCTCACTTAACACAATACACACAGTGGAAATAACCAAGTACGAATAATACGTCCTGAGAATCCTCCAGCTCCTCTCCTCAGCTCCATAGCATCCTACCCTGAATCTGTAATACTCAGCCTAACTCGAGCATTATAATAAAATAACACCGGATTCAGTCTGGAAAACCAGCGTGAGAAAACACACTCAATTTGAATTATTAAAGTTATCAAAATCCTTTGAAAAACAAAAGGTATCTCGTAAGACCGCGTCATATATAAACACAACGGGTTTTTCCCTTACGATAACCAAAACATTTTTATAGAAAATCCAATGATATTATAATAGTGTCAAAGTACAAATACTTATTAAAATAGTCGAAATTGTAACATTAATTAAATTCCAGCATACTAGGCTCTACAATCAAAACCGCAAAGGCTCTTAGTGCATTTCGGATTCCATACAGTGACTGGGCTACTAGGGTACCGTCCCGTCACAGTACACCTCTAGAAAATGTACCGAGGACCTCGCCAGGATCCCCTGCCAACACAGGACCAGCCTACCCCTAACTGGATAGCACCGAATATTATATCACCCCGGGTGTTCCCATCTTTATCGAGCGCTCTTCTTTTTCCATGCACAACCATATCCATAATTTTTAATATGTCCTAGGATATCTAGAAAGGTGATAAGATACCCGAATTGGGTGCGACCCACTTAGCCTTGATGCATCTCCCCTGTTTTAGTCATTCCCCGTTGATGAGGCTAGAGGCTACGTTTACCTTTCAAGAACAATTTCACTTAGAATGCTCATCGTTCTCCAATGACGATGTTCTGATAGCATTCGTCGATACAAGTTGTCTCGGGTTTGGACAAACCGAATCACCATCTTCACTGTCTTCAAGATATCACCATTCATAACGCTAAAATCGAATAAAAGTAGTTTTACGTTAATTAAATCTGATCCCGGTCTCTTCGAAACGATCAACGAATTTGGCCAAAATTGATAGTCGATTTTTTAACTATCAAAATAACATCCATAAGCAGTCATTAAGCCCTATTATAAATTTTCCAAAATATTTATTTTCAAAATATCTTTATAAGATTTATATATTCAAATCTCTTCCAGTATTTCAATATTTGAAAACAAATTCAACACTTATCCATAATAGGATATTCCAATCTGTATCCCACTTCTACACTTAGTGAGATATTTCTAACTTTGATTTATAATCCCTTGCTTAGAAAAATATCTCGATATAAATCCTTCGTCGCTAATATTTCCAAAAACCTTTCATTTCCATACTTAGGAAAATATTTTAAGTCCATTTTCTGAAATCATTTCTAATATCAATACTTAGGAGTTTTTCTTATCTTATCTCCTACATTTTCCAAAATTTATATTAATTTCTTTTACATCTTCCAAAATATTAATTTCTTTTACATCTTCCAAAATCGATTATACTCACTTATAATCTCGTTTATTCATTTACAACTTCTAAAAATCATATCCGTTCCTACATCTCAAGACAGTTTATACATAAATTAAAATCATTTCCAAAACTCTCTATATATAATAAGTATTTTTAATGAATGATAATTTATTTTTAAAACACGTTCAAGTAATTATTTAAAATTTTAAAATACTTTAATAAACATTGATAATTTATTCCCTATTTCATTTTAAAATAAATAATTGATTTACGAAGCTTATTATAAATATGTGAATTCATTTCAATAAATATTAATTATTTGAATAATCTACTTCCCGAAATATCTCACTACTAACAGCTTAAATTTTCATAGTTAATAAATAAATTTTCCTTTTGAAAACAAACTTAAATTCTCTATAAAAATATATTTTTAAAATTTCAATAACCAATTCCAATTTATAAATCCCTCTCGATTCATAACACAACGATTTCATTTCAATTCCGTGATCATTCTCACATTTCAAAAATATAATTCACTATATTTTTCCCAACCCATCCTCATATCTCGATATAAATTTACTCCGTGAATCTATATTCCTATTTATCAACGAATAGCATTTTCCTTTATTTGTAAACACCGTTTATAAATTTTTATAACTCCTTTGGGTTCCACTTTTTTTATAAAACTAATCTCATTTATAAAATTCCATTTTAAAAATCCTTTTCCGTAATATTCCATTTATTTTTCAAATCTATTTTTAATATCGATTTCAACACCTTTCCATAATTTTCAAAATATCATTTTTTAAAATTTCCTACATAAATTATTTTAAAAATCTCCATTTAAACAATTTGCGAATAGTTAAGTGCAACCAAAAATCAAATTATTGTTTTATCCAATCAATCTCTTTTTAAATAAATCCAAATTTTGATATAATTATTTTTATATCCAAAATATCTTTTTAATTCCTTAAAAATTTAAATAAAAATATTATGGTATTTAAAATACCAAAATTAAGGCCGGTGCTACTATAGCATCCAAATTTCAATCATAACAAAATCTATATCAGATTTATTCACACATCATATATCAATATATATGAACAATTAATATATTTTTGAGGAATCCAGTTGGATCTTTCTAACCTGTTTTCCTTACATCCAAAGATGTTTGATAACATAAAAATACCAATCCCGTTTCGAGGCGGGATATCGTGGTAATATAGGGTCATCAGCTATTATGCGGGGCGCATAGGGAAATATATCGAACTACTAATATATATATATATCATCCAAACTGATAATAATTTATAAATTCATCCAAACAACCAATAATTTAAATTCAACATTTTTAATTTATAGTAGCAATCCATATAAGTTAGATTTTACTCACCTTGATCTTTATTTGTCGAACATTCCGATTTTAAACTAAAACGAACAACCTTCAATTTAATTTAAAAATTCCAACGGACTCTGAAAAATCCCAAACCAATCCAATTGCGTAGATTCCATAGCTACGAACCAAACTCGATTTGTTTAATGATTTTTGACCTCGTATGCAAACGTCATGAATTTTATAAGATAACGATTCATATAATAAAATTCATTAACTTAAATTACAAGTTTAAATTAGAGTTTACCCTTGATTATTGCCTTTCCCAAACTCAAACTGCCCCTCATTGATGGCCACAACTGCGACAAACCTCACCTGCCTCGTCCACTGACCATCGCAGGATACCAAACCGACCAAGCCAACGATCAACTCTCACCTACCTCCAACCTGACACTGTGCAGACCTGCTCTCGACCTCCAGACCTGCTCTCACCTACCTCCAATGACCATGCCAACGATCAACTCCCACTGCCCTGACAAACTCAAATTCGAACATGTCTAAATCATGCTCCACCTCAGCACCCACGGCGACCCCTTCCCATCACCTCCGAACACTGAAACTCCACCTCCCCGACTTTGCGCACTACCGCGACAATCGCCGAACCCTACTCGTGACTTCAAACTTCCCATCGCAACCCACAACGCTCACCCCTACCTCTTTCCTATGCGCACGCGCGTGCCTCTAGGGTTCACCTAACCTCGCGCCTTCCAGTTCCCCCTAGGCCTCACGCGACTCGAAATCGCCACCCTTATTCCCAATCCAGCGCCAAACCCATCCAATTCCACTTCCCTCGCCTACGAATCGAAACCCTAACCCCATGAAGCCCACGTACAACTGTTGGCCATTGTCAAAAACGAAGTCGAACATCCCTTACTCGAGTAGCTTAAAGCCTAAGCCTAACGAACTAAAGAAGGTGGCCTTTTATTTTAGAGATTTCAGGTGTAGCGTAAATAATTTTTTTCTTTTTCTTTACTATTCATTCAACTGTTTTTTGAAAAGGGGAGAGGTGCGCGATTTCTATACGAGGGGGAAAAATAGGTCGGCTCGGGTACACTATAGGTTGGCTAGGGGTAGCATATGGTGGCTGATGGGAAAGTTTAGTGGGCTGAAGTGATAATGATAAGATATATAAAATTTAAAATTTCCAAAATATATAGATATTTTTTTGAACCCCTATCGAGGCGTGCCGCCTCGCGTTCCTAATGTTATACTGCTATTTCGAACCCGATGGAACAAGTTTCGAGCCCTAATTCGATCGTATGTGGAAGATAACTTTTTAAATTGACTATTTAAATTAAATTCGATTTAATTATTTCTAGGTGTTTGTAGATCGTATGACCAAACGTAAATCCAAACGTTACAAAATTTGAAACCCGATAATAATACACTATTATGGATTCAGTGGAAATGGTTTCGTCGAATCCCTAGACTGTGCTTCAGATTGCTATATTAACGTGTCGATAAAATCGTTGATTTCAAAAATTCCAAAATCGCTTGAAATTTTAGTTTTAAAAACTTATTAACTAAATTCTAGTTCAAATAGAATTTTATATCGACATTAGAAATCGTTTCGATTCATGTTTAATTCAAATTTCAATTATTTACCGATTTCATATTTCGATAAATAGTTATATTTGAAATTAAACGCTATTTCTCGAATTCAACCAATAACTCCATATTCAAAATAAATTTACATTTCAAACACAACATTTAAAACCATTCAAAATTTATCGTTGAAAAATCCATGTCGTTACATTTCTCCCCCCTTAAAAGAATTTCGTCCTCGAAATTGCTAAGTAGGAAAATTGTTCCAAACCCATTAACTTATCAAAACCCACTTAGTTAAAACTCGACGTTCACTTTCCTAATCCTTTACTTCCTACCAAAACCATTAGTTTCCATTTCTAATTCAAAACCTTTTATTTTCATTACATTTCAAAAGTTAGCTTTTTAGTTAACAAAAAATTTCAAAAATTTCCAAAAATATTCTTACGCCCTAAATTTTCGAAAATTTAGGCAGAGTCTCTTTTGTACGTAGAACCTTTTGCAATATGACAAGAGCGATAAAAATATATACATCGACCCATACGGTCGGAAAACACAATATATATCAATATTTATTTATTGCGGTATTTAATCCGAAAACATACCTTTATTTAGCGTTTTTAAGCGAGCGAGCTTATTTTATATGCAATTTGTGCGACCAAAATCTAGCCAAATGGTCTTCTTAAACCTGTACTTACTTGATTTAAACACATAAGTACTAAAACATGAAAATTGTATAACTTCACATTCTACTAATGCAAATATATAGATTTCATATCCAAACATGTTATAGCATGTTTTTATCAATAATCACAAGGTTCCAACATTCGATTATTTATTTCAATCGATTTATATATCATTTCATTCAATTCAAATGATTCACAACCAAATTTACTTTCATTCAATTCACATTTATACCTAACAAATTTATATCCATTTCGAATTGATTTTAATCAATTTATTCACTTTCCATTAATTCACATAATTTTATTTACTCCCGTTTACGACAACGACAATATTTCCATGCAAATTCGGTGATATTCATTTAATAAAATAACCACTTAAGCTTATAGCTATTTTAAACTGATTCCAAATCAATTTATGTTCAATTTTATTCCACTAGAAATTGATTCTCAATCCATTCATTTGCATTCCATTCATACCCATATTCATTATGTTCAAATCCATTTTATTAAGCTCGGAATCATTCCATGCTAATTTATTAAATAACCATTTCACAATTTATTTGAGCCAAGCTTTCATCCAAATATTATTAACTTAAGTAAAATTTTTTATTTTAAATCATTTCAACCATATGACTTAAGTTCATTTCTATCGCAATTAAATTCCATTTCATTTTAAATTGATTTATATTCAATCAAATTCCATTCCATTTACTAATTAATTTTTCATTCACTTAATCCCTTCAAAACTTAACATCATACTCGAATTCATTTACATAATATCCAAGGTCATATTCAATTTATTTACACTTAAATTGAATTTATTTATAACTCAAGTCATTACTATTTCAATTCATTTCTATTTTATTTGACAACATTTCAAAATACATTTAATTCGCTTACAATTAAGTCGAATTTTATTTATAACTCAAGTTCCAATTCCCATACTCACTTTTAATCCATAATCCAATTTATTTAACCAAGTTAAGTTCCATTTTTGTATTCAACATCTGATTTTTATTTCAAAAATATCTCCATTTAATTTACTTGAGTTCAAATTATTTTATAATTCAAGTTTTGACTTTTATTCTTCCACCAAAATATCAAATTATTTTTAATTTTGTTTTACCATTTCATTTTTTCCAATTTATAAATTTTACAACTTATTTTTCTCATTTTCATCAATTCTACACTCGAGTATATTCACATTTTATTTTTAACTCAAGATTATACATCTCTTTATAGCTTAAATATATATTTATTCCATAAATTCCAATTCTGTAGGCCATTCAACTTATTTATTCACAATTCCATAATTTTTACTTAAATTTTATTCCATTCAAAATTTATAACCTATAATTATATAATCATTTTACCACTCACAATTTTTATTCACTTCAATTCGATATTATTTCTAATCCAATCCCATTTCAATTTTTTATTTTGCTTAACTTAAGTTAAATTCAATTTATTCTATTTATTAAACTTACTCAAGTTGAATTTCAATTCCAACTTCAATGCTCCACATTTTCCTTTCTTCTATACCATTTTTACAATTATAAGTTCAAAACAACTTGAGTTAATTTTCAATTTGTTCAATCCATTTAAACTTACTCAATTATAATTTTTAATTCCAAAATTCAAAATTTCACCCTTCTTTCCTTATTAATATCATTATCCACTTAGAAGTTCAAAAACTTATTTTCTGATATTTTCTAAAACATTTAAATAAGGATTCCAGAATTTTTAAACACCCGGTACTTATTTCAAATCACTTTGAAATCAAACACACACACACACTCTCACTCTCTCGCTCTCTGGTTTAACAAACCACTTCCTTGAAATATCAAAATCAACCTGACTTTATCCAAAGCAATTCCTTTCAGAATTTTTAAGCAAAACTTGTTTGCCAAAAAAATCTGAAATAAATCAATTTCTGTAGCAATCCGTCACTTAGAAACTGAAAAATGAACACCGATGATGTCGTGATCATCATCGAAATTATTTTCCAGTGATTGTAGTGAGTTCAATGCTATATTACTTCAAAAATTCTTTTTGAAACATTTTCTATTCAAAAATATCTCCAAAATAATATTACTATTATTCATTTCAAAATTCTTTGGAAAACATTTTCAAAAATCTCTGGGATTTAACTTTCCAATTTCCGGTTTGAATCAATTTTCAGTTTTAACTCATTTGTAAAATTCATTCTTATACAATTTAATTTTAGTATCTATAAACCATTTTTAATTTTATAACTTTGTTTTGATTATATAATAACAACCAAACACACTGTAACACCCCGCATTTTTAGATAATTAAATAATCAAATAACGATGAACAGCGAAAATAAGCAATTTTGGAATTGTTAGAATATGGCCTCGAAAATTATACCCTTGTGTTCGTGGTGATTATCTGATCAATTTTCATATATAACTTGTCGAAATCCGAGTTAATATAAAGAAATTACGATAATAATAAGAAATCAGAATTATATAAATATATAAACAATTAAACGGAAAAAAGGAATAGGACCCCACGGGTCGACCATAGGTCGACCCGCAAAGCACATAGGTCGACCCACATTTTGCTCTGGACGAGAAATCGTCCGGGGACGTGCCGAAGTTTTTTAATTTGATTTTCGCTGAATCTCGAGTGTTGTTTTCTGGATCCAGCGATTCACAACAAGCCTGTGACGTGGTTGCGCCAGATTCAATCCTAAAATCCGACGGCCTGAGATCCCTAAGATTCACTATAAATAGAACCCTAGGCCTAGCTATTTTCTCACAATCAGATTTCTCCCAATTGGGTTCATTGCCTGAGGTTGAACCCTAAATAGAAAATATTTCTAGGGAGAAGATATTTTTAATAAAAATATTAGACACCTTAGAAGTGGATCCAGGAAGACCATGGATTAAAGCTAAGGACGACAGGTGAGTGGATTTAAATTATATCTCTTTTATGTTTATGATATATAATATCGTTAGATTCCCATTAAATATTTAATTCACCATTTGGACTAATTTCAGTAATTGGTTCTACTAGATAGTTATGTTAAAACTGTAAATTTTGTAAGAAAAGTGTACTTATATTTAAATGTTATTTATATGGAAAAAAAAGAAAAGAAATCCAATTAAATATAAGTAATATTTGGCTTAGAAGTTGTAAAGAAAGGCATAGCCTAAAAGTGTGAAATTTACAGTAAATTATGTTAAAACGAGAGAAATGAATTAAAAAAGGGAAAAATCTAATAACTTGATTTGGAAGTTAGTGAAAGATTAGTTGGTTGGTTTAGAAAAGGGAATACATTTCCATAGTTTAATATTGTCAGAATAACGATAAACATAATTGCCAGAATAAAAGAAAGAAAAATGGAATTAGTGCAAAATAGAGACATTACTGTATTTTGCATTACCCAACAATTAAAGAAACAATAAAAGAAATATCTTGCAGTTACGAGTTATTATTTATAGCATTATTTAGTACTAAAATATGAAAATGGATTTTAGCACAGTTTTTGTAACCAACCAAATAGAATAGAACAACTTCCCAGAATAAAAGAGAATAACGCGAAGCATTAAAGAAATTAAAGAAGAAGAAATAATCAAGTTAATTATTTGACAAGACTAGAAACAATAAACAGAAAATGTGACTAGATCTGCATTTGTTGCAAAGATAGTTGAGTAAAAAGTAAAGCAGTTGTTATGATAAGTAACTTATGACAGTTGGAAGTAGTCCCAAGTTAAGACTGTTATATAATATAAGAGAACTAAAGAAAATTTAGTATCATAAAAAAAGAAGACAGACTAGAATAGGAAAGAGACACTTGCAATTACATTTATAACATATAGGTTATAAAAGAAAGAAAAGAATATAAAAGTGACAATTGCAAGTATAATTGTAACATGTGGATTATAATTAAAAAGAAAGAAATAGAAGAGGCTTATTTTATCAAACTTAGATCTTGGATTAAGTTAATAAGCAAAAATAATAGAAGTGGCCCGTACCGACAACATTCCCTTTCAAGTCTAGGACTGATGGTCTCACACATTGGTGGGGCTGGGCATGCTGATTAGGGTAAATATGTAGCCAATAGAATAAGAAAAGTAAACTAAACGCATAATAAAAGATTAGACGTAGGGTGTGATGCCCCACCCCGAGACCCACATTAATAAAGAGTATTACTGGGTAATATTGTCCGCTAATGCGGAGAATAGAGCTGGTTAAGGGCAACCATCTATAGTCTTGTCTTAAATATCTATTGAATACGTCGATTAGTGCTCTATATTTTGTTTCCTTTCTCAAGTGGATCGACATATCCAATAAATGCTTAGTACAAAACTACAGGTGGTTATAGGATCTATCAGAACAAAATACAACAACTCAAATGCATAACACATCACAGAAAAGCAAACAGATATATATATATACATATATACTGATGCATCCTAATACAATACAAATAATACATCATAAGTGGTATAACGACCACAATATACACACGAGTCAAAACAATATACATATCAGAGTAGCGACAAAAAGACTACAGCAAAAAGGGCTAGTAGATAAGTCCATGCGGAAGCAGAATAGGCTAAGTCCATAAGGGTACCTAACCTGAAACACCTCGGTCTGACCCGAGTATAAAATACACGTGTCAGCCTTGCTAAACAAAACAGTTTATAAGGATAAGTGATAATATGAGCATAAGGTAAAGGGTAAGATATCTTCTCGAATGAGAAGAAACAATAATAAGAGCATGCCACTACTTCAAATAATGTAATTACACTAAGTGTATGTCCTCGAAATAGATAAACTCACCAAATAACACTAAGTATAATAAATGCCTCATATCATCGTCGAAATCCCAAAAGCCACTAAAATGGTTTTTATGAACCATATCTCCAAAATAAGAGAATCCCAAATCTCAAACTCAAAACTCGCCATAAATGGAAATCACAAAAATATTCTCTAAATAGAGAAGTCTCAAACACAAAATACGCCAAAACTGGCAATCTCATATATCTCCAAATAGGAGAGTATAAATCTCAAATAAGCGCCAAGTGTTGGCAAACCCAAATCTCAAATATAGAACTCAATAAGGAGTTCAATTTCCAAAGATATAATCGCCATATATAATATCTCGAATGGCTCAAATAACCAATAATGTAAAAAAGCGATACACTAGGAAAATCACAAGGAAATCAATGAAATCATCTCAAAGATATAGCACGTGCTTATGGCCGAAGCCCACCAAGTATTGTTCTCCCAAAATAAGGTGCCACGTCTCTTAGACAAACGTCCCAAAGGACAAATAAATACATCTCTTAGACAAACATCCCCAAGGACAAATACGTCGCAATGGCAAACGTCCCTTAGACAAACATCCCGAAGGACAAATAACCCGAAGGTCCAATACTGACAAATACATCTCTTAGACAAATGTGTCACAAACTCTCGAATAGGAACCCGAACAGCGTTAACGTGTGTCCTATACCACACGTTCGCACTAAACGGTTTACTAACCGCTAGTAAATTTCACACTCAGTAAAAAGTTTACCTCATCTCATCGGTAAACTTGACCCGAAGGTCAAAACGATCAAACGGACAAGTCGGGAATTAACCGATAAGATAAACGCACATGCCCCATACCACGTGTTTTACTAAATCGTTTAATTCTCCTTCTCATTCCCTTGAATAGTGAAAAAATGTGTATTTTATATATAAAATAATTTACTTGAGAAAACAAGCTTTTAAAACCAATTTCCAAAATCTATTTTGAAAACAATATTTGAAAATTCCCTTATTATAGAGAATAAATAGATTTTATAGCTTAAAATAATTTGGAAAAATATAATAATTATTTTAAATGCTAATTTATATAAAAATTATTTCAAAATCATTTGGAAAAATCCATGCTCGAAATCAAAGAAATCACTCAAAAACGTCATTCAAATTCAATTCAAATTTGAATTTCAAATTCATCAAAACTGGGCTAGCCTATTGATAGGCATCATAGTCCTCAAAATAATTCAGAAATATCACAAAAATATGAAGTAAAAGTCACAAGTCGGGCGGAAGAACATAAAAATGCATAGGCAAAATAATAACCAGGTCTGAAATCTTCTCTGGTTCAACTTTCAATCATGAAACAGGTGGCCAAACAACCTTTGATTGAACTAAAAATTAGTGCGCACATAGTATAAAACTTCATCTTTCAAACAAAAAAAGAATCAATGAATTCTGAATGGAAATGAAAAGGTTACGATGTCTCAAACATAGACTCAGGCCATGTTTGCAACAGTTCAAAAACAAAATGTGCCCAAGCCTGAAAACCATCTTGGGTTCAATTTACAGGCTTGAAACAAAGGACCAAACGACTTCATATTGAGCTAAAAATTGGTATTCACAAACTAGAAGACTTCATCTTTCAAATAATAAAAAGAATCAATGAATTTCAACTGGCAATGAAAACGTTACACTGTCTCAAACATGGACTCAGGCCATGTTTGCCAGTCCAAAAAAAACAGATGTACAGGCCTGAAAACCATCTCGGGTTAAACTTTCAGGCATGAAACAGAGGACCAAACGACCTCGGATTGAGCTGAAAATTGGTATGCGTATAGATGAAAATATTATCTTTCAAATAGAAAAGGAATCGTTGAATTCGAGTAAGAAATGAAAGAGTTATGCTGTCTCAAACATGGACTCAGACTATGTTTGCAGCAACTCTCAAACAAAATATGCCCAGTCAAAAATATGGGTTTTTGTTGATTTTGCAGTAGAGTTTTGAACACTCAAATGACAATATTTTTCACCCAAAATTTACAGAGATGAAATTCAACATACAGGCTACCAAATGCAAGAAATCCAGTAGTATTTCGTTGCCGGAATCAAAAGTTATAAGGTTTCAAATTAGCAACATAAAATAGATTTTAAACAGAGATAATCAACGGGAAATTTTTGTACAGAGAGCAAAAATTCACAGATTCAAGCAATTTGAGCTTTTTTTACTAGATTGTGAGCTTATTCAACTCACCTTGCTGATTGAAGATAGAAGCTCGGATTTTTGCAGCAAAGAGGAAGCTTTTAGCAAGAATGAAGCTTCTAAGAACCTATAGAAACCAAAAACAGTGCATGCAAGAAGAAGACTACTATAAATTAGAAACATATTTCTCAAATCAGGAATTTGATGAAATTATTGAGTTTGGATATTGATTACCTTTAGATTTTGACTCTAGATTGAAGAATTTTCAGTTAGCTTGAATTAAGTTGAAGAAATTGGCTTAAAATTGAAAATTTGAGAGGTGGGTTCATTGTTCTTTCTATTTTCAGAAAAGAGAAAGAAGGAGTGTGAACATACTGGTTATTCTTTTTCCTCTTTCTCAATATTAACATGTAACTCTACTAATGGGCTATGGACCCAATTAATTAAAAGAAAACCATTTAGCCTAAGAAATTAATTCATGTACATCTATATCACATTATATTATAAACAAATGCCATTTTCTTTCAATTTTCACACAAATAAAATATGTAAATTTATACACATATAAAATAAAGTACTTTTCATCATGTAAAAAGATTAATTTTTATTTTTTAAAGCATTTTTATTATTAAAATCCTTTATTTTACAATAATATACAATTTTCACAATTAAATGCAAAAGTCTACATTTTTAACTTCTAAAATTCAACAAAAATTAGTTTCTTACATAGAAAAATATTACAACCCATTTTAAACTCAAATTTATAATTAAAACTTATTTTTAAACCAAATTCCATCTTTATATTTAATTAAACACTCTTTAAAAATCACATACTTCTTTTAAAAATTATTAAAAGAAGTAATTGGCAATAATTAATACAATTATTGCATTTTCTCTAAATTAAACTCCTTTTTCATTCGTTCTTAACCAAAAATAAATAAAATAAAGCCTTTAAACTTTATTTTCTTATTTTAATTCCAAAATCCATTGTTTAGTCCAAATAAACAATTTTAAAATCTCTAATTTTATTTTAATTCAAAATATTCAATCATAACTACCATTATAATTTAATATTTACGGGTAATCTCCAAACTAGGTTGTTACATAGGGTCTAATAAGATGGCAAGGTGCATTTGGAGTAGCCCAAAGAGAATCTGGAAAAAGAGCCTAACGAAGCAGTTTATCGCAGAGTTTTAGTATAGAAAGTGCACGTCTAACTTAGTTATTTTGGGCTAGAAGGAAGTACGAGACTTCAACGGGACGTGAGGATACTCTAGAATGACCCTCTGGGGTAGGCTTAACGAAGCTGCACCCCCAGAGGCAGGTCTGTAGGTGTTCCATCAAGAGAGTATGCCGTGACGGCTTTTGCATTGCAGGCCTAACGAAGCGGACCTTTGTAGGAAGTCAAAAGGTTGATGATGGAGTAGGATATTTGTATGACATCATACTCTAGTTTGCGAGTATGTTATTATGGGCAGGATCCATAAAGATAGTCGCATACAGATACTAGCCAACATCAATCAGAGCGAGTTCGGGAAAGACTAGAGCTAAACCAACATGCCAATGATTCTTTCACTATCGAGACACTGGATGAGGGGTACAACCAATTGGATGTTTAGATTATTTGCAGTAGGGCACAACCACTAAAGTCTTGGAAAGTCTTTCGATTAGTTGAGGGGGAGGGGGCTGCATGGGGCAATAGCCACGATGAGAAAAGAGGCAGACCAAGTAGAATATCTGTATTGTAGGCCTAACAAAGCGGACATTTACAGATATAGAAAATCCCAAATTGAGTACCATACAAGGTAGACCTCATTGGCGAAATTCAGGTAGTAGACAGAACGATTACGTGTAGTCCTCAAAGTACGCACTGGGTGGTACATTGTGGATGTCGGAGCACTAGTATAAGCTAGTGCGGATGCAGTTTCACATTTTCATAGTAGACGACGGAACATCTGTATTGTAGGCGTCACGAAGCTATCCTTTACAGATGTAGTTACAGTACACTCTAGTAGCGAAACGATGGAGTCCTTTTCGAGGAGGATACGGAAGGTACTTTGGATAGTACCTAGGACCGATGCGGTCTTTGGGCATGTAGATACACACACACACACACACACACACACATATATATATATATTGGTTATTAGGTCTTAATCTACTAGGGAGTAGATGCGTACGATTCACGCACAGAGGCGAGAGTATTATAAACCCAATAAACCTAATATAACATAAAATGGAAATAGAACGGTATATGTAGAGTTATGCTTAGAAGTGTATAATTTGTCCATTCACCAAAACTTTAGTTCTGACCCCCTCCTCATATCATCCCACAGGTTAGACAAATGACAGAGATTTTCCAGCTTCGTGACAATTATTTAGAAAGTGTTATTACCTTATGAGTATTTACTTACTATCATATTTTAGTCAGTTCCGCTGTGAGATATTTATTTGAGCTTTGATATATTTATCTTTGCCTATTTGCAAGACACCAAATACCCAACTCAGCCTTCAACGGGCTTGGATTTTTGCATTTTTGCGAAAAATCTGGACCAACTGGAATTCCGGTTGTTACATTTGATATCAGAGCTTAGGTTAGTAGGTCCTAAGTAAATTAGTAAATATGAGTGAACGTATTTATATTTTTGAATAAAATATAAATATATTATGTACTAAAATCCAAATAGTCCCCAATTATAGATTTTAACATATGGAAAGTTTGTAGAAGTATATTTGTGAATAGTTTGCTAGTTGGGTTTGGGATGACCTAAGGATGTTGAGCCCTATGTTATTGCCGATTTATAGTGTACAATATGCTATGTTTTGAGAGAAGATTGGTATCCATATGTTATAGAAAGTGGGAAAGTTCCCAAGGGAAAGTAGGGAGAATATTTTTATTTTGGAAGGAATAAGAGATTTTAGTAAGGAAATGAGATTTCCAAGGTTTAGGAAGGGTATTCTTAGGGTAGTAAGAAGAAAATCCACTTTATGTCTAGCCCAATAAAATGAAACTTTTAGAATTGAAAAGTTGAAAAATATAATTGTAAATATGTTTGAGGAAGTAAATAATGGGTTTTTGAAAAAAAAGTGGTATGAAATTTAAATTGGTTTTATATGATGTAAATTTTGTTAAAAGTGAAATTCTTTTTGAAGAATTATTGAGCATGTATAGCTCGCTAGTTTTTTTGTAGGTAAACAAAGATTTTAAATATAAAAACCAAGAGTGTGTTAAGTATTGAAAACGTAGGTTACAACATTTATTGTTGTAATAGATGTTTTCATGAAAAATAAAGAAAGCATAGACTATGACACTATTGTTATAGTAGGTGACTTCCAAAGGAAATGTTTTGACATAGCATATGAGATTTATTAATATTTATTTTAATTGAATCCATATACTAGTATTTTTGGATTGTAGTAACGGTGTTTTACGCAACATCTGTTTTGACCCAAATAAAAATGTGTTCTGAAGATAATTTCTAAGTATAGAAATAAAGTGGTTTGTAAGTACACTTATTATTTAAATACGTATATGGAAATGTTTTCTAGTTATGAAAATTTTAAAACAGTTTTGAAAATGAGTTCTTCTGAAGAAAAAAGATGTAAGTTAAATATTAGGAAATTAATAAATTTCGTAGGAAATGTCTATTCTAAGTGAATATAGATTAAACATACTTTAATCTATTGGAATGAAATGAATAATGACATGATTTTCTATGAAACCAAATCACAAATAAAGATGTTTTGTGCAAGTTATAAGGAATACGTGAAAGAGATGCACAAGGTATGGAAAGCACCATATTTTGTATAGCCTATTTCAATAAATAATAAAATAAGTTCCTTGTAATTTCACATAAACATGAAATCCTCTTTTAAAGGATTCATAGAAGGTTTTAGCGTTAATGGTTTCTCATAAGAGAAAGTAGTTCCAATACATTAAGGTATGAAACCATTAGGTGTAATAAGAAGTGTAATAATTAGAGACAGTGTTAGTTAGGAGGGATATTATAGAGAGCCTTAGTAGGAAAGCTAAGCAATGGAAATTTCATATTTTTCCATTGATTATGCGCATTGGTTTCTTGCCTTTGTAGAAAGTCCCCATTTGTAGTAAGTTAGAAACTCCTGCAAGGTTAGGTAATTGGAAGAGTAGGAAAGTTAAGGGATTTTTGATAAAATAATTGATTTTATCTACTCCAGTTTTCATAAATTTGAAAATCTATAAAAAGAAGATGTTTTGAAAACATGTGAGGAAATTTTTGGAAGTCAAGAAAAAAAATTGTTTTAAGGACAAGCAAGGCATGTTTTAAAGAAAAATGGTTTGCTGAAAAAGTAAATAAGTTTTTGGAAGAGAAAAACTTAGTAGACAGTTAAATTTTAAAAATCCAATTTTTTTTATGGAAAGCCGTAAAGGTTTTTAAAAGGAAAAGAGGAATAAGTTTTGAACATAGAATTTGTAAGTCTTCCCTTCTAGGTTTGGGGAATAATTTAAATTCAAAGAGCTGTAAAGATGCAAGTCTAGAAAGATAAAATGTTAAGTAACTAAGTACCTTTGAATTTAATAGAAACTTCAAAGTAACACTTTTAAATGCAAGGATTTTAGGATTTGATGATTAGAAGCTTTAATTTTTGAAATGAAATGATAAATACCAAACCAAACTTTTAAATATACAGTAGATATGAATCATTTCCTAGGTGTGACAGGAAAAGTGTAAGGCTATGTAGGAGATAGCAGTGATTACTTTTAGTAGTAATAATAAAAGTTCCTGTAAAGTGTATAGGACACTAGTGAGAACCTAGGAATGTTGCTTCATGTGTGTAGACTATAGAAGAATAGTGAAGTGATATTAGTAAGATAGTAAGACACACGTGGTTGGGATAGGTAGACCTTAGTTGGGAAAATGAAAGGTAAAGGTAAAGAGAAAATTTCCTCAAGCTTAGTTGCCTTTTTAGGTAGAGACTGCCTAGATTGAAATCCTTATTCATTGCAATAAATGATACTTGGTTATTCCATTTTGAGTATGGAATGGAAGAGATGAATAGATCTTATTCATCGTGAGTAATGCAGCATAAGTTAGTAATGAGTAATAGCTTGCAGGAGGAGCATATGAGTTACTTGGATTCCTAGAGTAGGACCTTTCTGTGTCAGGGTGGACATGGTCCTAGGCCTCCTAGCCCTAGATGATAGCTGTATTTAGCTACTATATTTATTTATCTAGTATCGCTTTGTAGTAGGACTTGTTTTCTTTTTTAGTTATGAGATCGTACTCCTATGTAAGCATTTTGTCTTTATTATTGCAAGTCATTACTAATTAGTATGATGCCCTTTTTCTGTAATGTTCACAAGAAGAGAATAAAAACATAGGATGTAAGTAATAAAAGAAAAGTAAAAGCCAAAAGTAACTAAAAGGAAAACAACAAATTTAAAGAAAGCGATAGAAACGTCAACAGAAAAATTTGAAAAGAAAAATTTTCTTATGTGAACTGTGCTTGGGAAAGAAAATAGAGATTTTTATAGAATAGTGGCACAAGTTCCAAGTACGGAGAAAGTGGTGCACAAAAGTAAAACTGAGAAATGTGAGGTTTTCCATTTTCTACCTTTTTTTGACATAAGAAATCGAGTTCGGAAAATTAGATTTTTCTGAAATTCGAATATTAAAAGTTGTGTGGTAGGATTTGGATGTAAATTTCGTTGAACTACGCCCCTATTCAGTAGGAGTGTGGGAAAAATTGGATGAAAAATGTTTTGAGTTTTCAAAAGATTGCATTCATATAAAAATTGCAAGTATATTTAGGATATGTGCATCATATTTTAAAAAGGAGTTTTTAAAGAAGAAAAGCATTCATATAGGAGGTACTGCTTAGAAATTCATGTACATGCATATATTTTATATTGAATGACACTTTGCACAAGGACACGGATGGTCACAAGATTGTATATACACAAAATGGATGTGATTAATGCGAGGAATTACATAGTTTTACCCTTGTCGAATTTTAGGGACAAAATTTCCTAAAGGGTGGGAGAATGTAACACCCCACATTTTTAGATAATTAAATAACCTAATAACGATGAACGGTGAAAATAAGCATTTTTGGAATTGTTAGAATATGGCTTCGAAACTTATACCATTGTGTTCGTGGCGATTTTCTGATCAATTTCCATATATAACTTATCGAAATCCAAGTTAATATGAAGAAGTTACGAGAAGAATAAGAAATCAGAATTATATAAATATATAAACAAGTAAATGAAAAAAAAGAATAGGAACCCATGGGTCGACCCTTAGGTCGACTCGCAAAGCACATGGGTCGACCCGCGTTTTACCCTGGACGATAAATCATCCTGAGACGTGTCGAAGTTTTATAATTTGATTTTCGCGCAATCTCGAGCGTTGTTTTCTGGATCCAATGATTCGCAGCAAGCCTGTGATGTGATTGCACCAGATTTAATCCTAAAATCCGACGGCCTGAGATCCCTAAGATTCACTATAAATAGAACCCTAGGCCTAGCTATTTTCTCACAATCAGATTTTCTCCCAATTGGGTTCATTGCCTAAGGCTGAACCCTAAATAGAAATATTTCTGGAGAGAAGATCTTTTTAATAAAAATATTAGACGCCTTAGAAGTGGATCCAGAAAGGCCATGGATTAAAGCTAAGGACGACAGGTGAGTGGATTTAAATTATATCTCTTTTATGTTTATGATATATAATATCGTTAGATTCCTGTTAAATATTTAATTCAGCGTTTGGACTAATTTCAGTAATTGGTTCTACTAGCTAGTTATGTTAAAACTGTAAATTTTGTAAGAAAAGTATGCTTATATTTAAATGTTATTTATATGGAAAAAAAATAAACCCAATTAAATATAAGTAATATAAGGCTTAGAAGTTGTAGAGAAAGACATAAGTCTAAAAGTGAGAAATTTACAGTAAATTATGTTAAAACAGGAGAAATGAATTAAAAAGGGGATTAGTTGGTTTAGAAAAGGGAATACATTTCCGTAGTTTAATATTGTAAGAATAACGATAAACGTAATTGCAAGAATAAAAGCAAGAAAAATGGAATTAGTGCAAAATAGAGACATTACTGTATTTTGCATTACCCAACAATTAAAGAAACAATAAAAGAAATATCTTGCAGTTACAAGTTATTGTTTATAGCATTATTTAGTATTAAAATATGGAAATGGATTTTTAGCAAAGTTTTTGTAACCAACCAAATAGAATAGAACAACTTCCCAGAATAAAAGAGAATAACGCGAAGCATTAAAGAAATTAAAGAAGAAGAAATAATCAAGTTAATTATTTGACAAGACTAGAAACAATAAACAGAAAATGTGGCTAGATCTGCATTTATTGCGCAAATAGTAGAGTAAAAAATAAAGCAGTTGTTATGATAAGTAGCTTATGACAGTTGGACGTAGTCCCAAGTTAAGACTGTTATATAATATAAGAGCACTAAAAAAAATTTAGTATCATAATAAAAGAAGACAGACTAGAATAGAAAAGAGACACTTGCAATTACATTTATAACATGTAGGCTATAAAAGAAAGAAAAGAATATAAAAGTGACAATTGCAAGTATAATTGTAACTCGTAGGTTATAATTAAAAAGAAAGAAATAGAAGAGTCTTATTTTATCAAACTTAGATCTTGGATTAAGTTAATAAGCAAAAATAATAGAAGTAACCGTACCGGCAGCATTCCTATTCAGGTCTAGGACTAATGGTCTCACACATGGGTGGGGCTGGGCATGCTAATTAGGGTAAATAAGTAGCCAATAGAATAAGAAAAGTAAACTAAACACATAATAAAAGATTAGACGTAGGATCTAATAAGATGGTAAGGTGCATTTGGAGTAGCTCAAAGAGAATCTGGATAAAGAGCCTAACGAAGGAGTTCATTGCAGATTTTTAGTATTGAAAGAGCACGTCCAACTTAGTTATTTTGGGCTAAAAGGAAGTACAAGACTTCAACAAGACGTGAGGATACTCTAGGATGGCCCTCTGGGGTAGGCCTAACAAAGTTGCACCCCTGGAGGCATGTCTGTAGGTGTTCCATCAAGAGAGTATGCCTTGACTGCTTTTGCATTGCAGGCCTAACGAAGCGGACCTTCGTAGGCAGTCAAAAGGTTGATGATGGAGTAGGATATTCGTATGACACCGTACTCTAGTTTGCGAGTAGGTTATAGTGGGCAGGACCCATAAGGATAGTCTCATACGGATATTAGCCACCATTAGTCAGAGCGAGTTCGTGAAAGACTAGAGCTAAACCAACAAGCCAATGATTCTTTCACTATCGAGACATTGGATGTGAAGTACAACTAATTGGATGTTTAGATTGTTTGCAGTAGGGCACATCCACTTAGCTTTTGAAAATTCTTTTGATTAGTTGAGGGTGGCTGCGTGGGGCCATAGCCACGATGAGAAAAGAGACAGACCAAGTAGAATATCTATATTGTAGACCTAACGAAGCGGACCTTTATAGATATAGAAAATCCCCGACCGAGTTCCGTACAAGATAGACCTTGTTGGCAGAATTTAGGGAGTAGACAGAACGATTACGTGTAGTCCTCAAGGTATGCACTGGGTGGTACATTATGGATGTCTGAGCACTAGTATACGCTAGTGTGGATGCAGTTTCATGTTTTCATAGTAGACGACGGAACATCTGTATTGTAGGCCTCACGAAGCTGTCCTTTAGAGATGTAGTTACAGTATGCTCTAGTAGCGAGACGATGGAGTCCTTTTTGAGGAGGATACGGAAGGTACTATGGGTAATACCTAGGACCGATGCAGTCTTTGGGCATGTAGCTACATATATATATATATATATATATATATTGGTTATTATGTCTTAATCTACTAGGGAGTAGATCGGTACGATTCACGCACAGAGGCGAGAGTATTATAAACCCAATAAACCTAATATAATAGAAATGGAAATAGAACGGTATATGTAGAATTATGCTTAGAAGTGTATAATTTTTCCATTCACCAAAACTTTAGTTCTGACCCTCTTCTCATATCATCCCACCGGTTAGATAGATGGCATAGATTTTCCAGCTTCATGACACTTGTTTAGAAAGTGTTATTACCTTGGTGAGTATTTACTTACTATTATATTTTAGTCAGTTCCGCTATGAGATATTTATTTGAGCTCTGATATATTTATCTTTGCCTATTTGCAGGATACCAGATACCCAACTCGGGCTTCAGTGGGCTTGGATTTTAGCATTTTTGCCAAAAATCCGGACCACTAGAATTTGGGTTGTTACACACACCAATATACTATAATAATTTCAGAAAATTATTTCTTTTATATCAAAATATAATTTTGGGCAAAATTATTTCATTTTTCCACTTCAAAACCATACTTTGTCAATTTACCATATTTAAGTGTTTAGAAACTCCTATCGATTTAGTGGTGTCCCACTACTCGACCAGAATTTATATGCCACTCAACGGATAAATCAACACAATATAAAACATTTTATATTAACTAACAAATACACGCTCATATCTATAATACACTTAGACTCATTCTAGGGTACTACTGACCCTATCTCTAATGAGTAATCCCCACCAAAGCCAAGGTTCTCGCTTAACCTTCAGTTCTAATACCAAATTTAGCGGCTCGAGATTTTCGACCCTCGAAAATCGACATCAATACGTTCACTGTATAACATGCCGAATATTCAAGTGCTGGAAATACCGATTGCTAAGGGTGAAGAAGAAAAGATAGAAGAAACAGAAACAACAACACAAGATCACACAATCGCAGCGAAACAATATATAATAACATACCTATGTACAAAAGAACTGTAACTATCCATATATATATATACACACACACAATTATCAGAGTACAACAATCAACAAATCAATCTGGACGGTTATAAATAATTTGTCCTCACTTACACAATACATACAGCGGAAATAACCAAGTACGAATAATACGTCCTGAGAATCTTCTAGCTCGTCTCCTAAGCTCTATAACATCCTACCCTGAATCTGTAATACTCGCTCTGACCCGAGCATTATAATACAATAACACCCGAGTCAGTCTGGATTTTTCCACACATAAACACGATGGGCTTTTCCCATATGATAACCAAAACATTTTTATAGAAAATCCAGTGGTATTATAATAGTGTCTAAGTACAAATACTTATTAAAATAGCCGAAATTGTAACATTAATTAAATTCCAACATACTAGGCTCTACAATCAAAACCGCAAAGGCTCTTAGTGAATTTCGGATTCCATACAATGACTGGGCTACTAGGGTACCGTCCGTCACAGTACACCTCTAGAAAATGTACCGAGGACCTCGCCAGGATCTCCTGCCAACACAAGACCGGCCTACCCCTAACTGGATAGTACCGAATATTTTATCACCCCGGTGTTCCCTTCTTTATCGAGCGCTCTTCTTTTTCCATGCACAACCATATCCATAATTTTTAATATGTCCAAGGGTATCTAAAAATGTGATAACATACCCTAATTGGGTGTGACCCACTTAACCCTGCTGCATCTCCCATGTTTTAGTCATTCCCGGTTGATGAGGCTTGAGGCTACGTTAACCTTTCAAGAACAATTTCACTTAGAATGCTCATCGTCCTCCAATGGCGATGTTTTGAGCATTCATCCATACAAGTTGTCCTGGATCTGAACAAACTGAATCACCGCCTTCACTATCTTCAAGATATCACCATTCGTAACGCTCAAATCAGATCGAAGTGGTTTTCGGATAATTAAATCGGATCCCTGTCTCTTCGAAATGATCAACGAATTTGGCCAAAATTGATAGTCGGTTATTTAACTATCAAAATAACATCCATAAGCAGTCACTAGGCCCTATTATAAATTTTCCAAAATATTTATTTTCAAAATATCTTTATAAGATTTATATATTCAAATCTCTTCCAGTATTTCAATATTTGAAAACAAATTCAACACTTATCCATAACAGGATATTCCAATCTGTATCTCACTTCTACACTTAGTGAGGTATTTCCAACTTCGATTTATAGTCCCTTACTTAGAAAAATATCTCGATAAAAATCCTTCGTCGCTAATATTTCCAAAAACCTTTCATTTCCACACTTAGGAAAATATTTTAAGTCCATTATTCGAAATCATTTCTAATACCAATACTTAGGAGTTTTTCTTATCTTATCTCCTACATTTTCCGAAATTTATATTAATTTCTTTTACATCTTCCAAAATATTAAATTCTTTTACATCTTCCAAAATCGATTATACTCACTTATAATCTCGTCTATTCATTTACAACTTCTAAAAATCATATCCGTTTCCACATCTCGAGAGAGTTTATAAATAAATTAAATTCATTTCCTAAACTCTATATGTATATATAATAAGTATTTTTAAAGAATGATAATTTATTTTTAAAACTCGTTTATCTAATTATTTAAAATTTTAAAATACTTTAATAAACATTGAAAATTTATTCCCTATTTCATTTTCAAATAACTAATTGATTTACGAAGCTTATTATAAATATATGAATTCATTTCAATAAATATTAAATATTTGAATAATCTACTTCCCGAAATATCTCACTACTAACAACTTAAATTTTCATAGTTGAATAAATAAATTTTCCTTTTAAAAACAAACTTAACTTCTCGATAAAAATATATTTTTAAAATTTCAATAACCAATTCCAATTTATAAATCCCTCTCGATTCATAACACATCGATTTCATTTTGATTCCCTAATCATTCTCACATTTTAAAAATATAATTCACTATATTTTTCCCAACCCATCCTCATATCTTGATATAAATTTACTCTGTGAATCTATATTCCTATTTATCAACTAATAGCATTTTTCTTTATTTGTAAACACCGTTTATAAATTTTTATAACTCCTTTGGGTTCCACTTTTTTTATAAAACTAATCTCATTTATAAAATTCCATTTTATAAATCCATTTCCGTAATATTCCATTTATTTTTCAAATCTATTTTTAATATCGATTTCAACACCTTTCCATAATTTTTAGAATATCATTTTTAAAATTTCCTATCTTAATTATTTTAAAAATCTCCATTTAAATAATTTGCGAATAGTTAAGTGCAACCAAAAATCAAATTATTGTTTTATCTAATCAATCTCTTTTTAAATAAATCCAAATTTTGATATAATTATTTTTATATCCAAAATATTCTTTTAATTCCTTAAAAATTAAAAAAAAATTATGGTATTTAAAATACCAAAATTAAGGCCAGTGCTACCATAGCATCCAAAATTCAATCACAACAAAATCTATATCAGATTTATTCACACATCATATATCAATATATATGAACAATTAATATATTTTTGAGGAATCCAGTTGGATCCCTCCAACCTGTTTTCCCTACATCCACAGATATCAGATAACACAAAAATACCAATCCCGCTTCGAGGTGGGATATCGTGGTAATATAAGGCCATCCACAATTATGCGGAGCGCATAGGTTCTCATCCGCTCCAATAGGCGGGAAATATATCCAACTACCAATATATATATATATATATATATATATCACCCAAACTGATAATAATTTACAAATTCATCCAAACAACCAATAATTTAAATTCAACATTTTAAAATTATACTAGCAATCCAAATGAGTGATATTTTACTCAACTTGATCTTTATTTGTCGAACATTCCGATTTTAAACTAAAATGAATAACCTTCGACTTAATTTAAAAATTCCAACAGACTTCGAAAAATCTCGGACCAATCCTATTGCGTAGATTCCACAGCTATGAACCAAACTCAATTTATTTATTGATTTTTAACCTCGTATGCAAACGTCATGAATTTTATAAGATAACGATTCATATAATAAAATTCATTAACTTAAATTACAAGTTTAAATTTGAGTTTACCCTTAGTTATCGTCTTTCCCAAACTCAAACTGCCCCTCACTGATGGCCACTGCCGCGACAAACCCTACCTGCCTCGTCCATTGACCATCGCGAGATACCAAACCGACCACGCCAACGATAAACTATCACCTACCTCCAACCTGACACTGTTTAGACCTGCTCTCACCTACCTCCAATGACCGTGCCAACGATCGACTTCCACTGCCCTAACAAACTCAAATTCAAACACGCCTAAATCATGCCGCACCTCAGCACCCACAGCGACCCCTTCCCATCACCTCCGAACACCGAAACTCCACCTCCGCGACCATGCACACTGCCGTGACAATCGCCGAACCCTACTCGCGACTTCAAACTTCCCATCGCAGCCCACAACGCTCGCGCCTGCCTCTTTCCTATGCACACGTGCGCGCCTCTAGGGTTCGCCTAACCTCACGCCTTCCAGTTCTTCCCTCCAGGCCTCGCGCGGCTCAAAATGGCCACCCATATTCCCAATCCAGCGCCGAACCCATCCAATTCCACCTCCCTCGCCTATGAATCGAAACCCTAACCCCATGAAGCCCATGAACAACTGTCGGCCATTCTCAAAAACGAAGTCGAACATCCCTTACTCGAGCAGCTTAAAGCCTAGGCCTAATGAACTAAAGAAGGTTGCTTTTTTTAGAGATTTTAAGTGTAGCGTAAATAGTTATTTTTCTTTTTCTTTGCTATTCGTTCAACTGATTTTTGAAAAGGGGAGAGGTGCGCGATTACTATACGAGAGGGGAAAATAGGTCAGCTCGGGTACACTATAGGTTGGCTAAGGGTAGCATAGGGTGTCTGATGGGAAAGTTTTTAAAATTTCCAAAATATCTAGATATTTTATTCGAACCCCTATCGTGGCATGCCGCTTGGTGTTCCTTATATTATACCGCTATTCCAAACCCGATGGGACAAGTTTCGAGCCCAATTCGATCATATGTGGAAGATAGCTTTTTAAATCGACTATTTAAATTAAATTCGATTTAATTATTTTTAGGCGTTTGCAGATCGTACAACCAAACGGTAAATCCAAATGTTATGAAATTTGAAACCCGATAATAATACACTATTACAGATCCAATGGAATTGGTTTCGTCGAATCCCTAGACTGTGCCCCGGATCGCTATTTTAACGTGTCGATAAAATCGATGATTTCAAAAATTCTGAAATCGATTAAATTTTAGTTTTAAAAACTTATAAACTAAATTCTAGTTCAAATAGAATTTTATATCGACATTAGAAATTGTTTCGATTCATAGTCAATTCAAATTTCAATTATTTACCAATTTCGTATTTCAATAAATAGTTATATTAGAAATTAACGCTATTTCTCAAATTCTACCAATAAATCCATATTCAAAATAAATTTAAATTTTAAACTCAACATTTAAAACCATTTAAATATTCAAAATTTATCGTCAAAAAATTCGGGTCGTTACAAATATGTTATAAATTATTTTTGAGTTATGTAAATAAGTAATTTATTTTATATAAAAGTATAATTTTTGGATATTAAATGAATAGTTTTACGAAATATTTTAATAGAGATTTTTCTAAACTATATTATATAAATTTTAAAATATTTAATATTAAGTCAATTTCATAATAAAGGAATATGGTTTAAAAAGAAGATAGAATAATTTTATATAAATATTATTAACTATTTATTTTTAAGTGATATAATTTAAGATACTAGGAATGAATTCAAAATGTAATGTTTTATTACTAAGTAAAAAGTTTTGAAAATCGATAAATTCATAAATGATGTTTTATAAATTAAGGGAAATATTATCTTTGGACAAAATTGGAGAGATAAACCACATTTATAGATTTATAAAAATATAGGGAATGGTTATTTTAGGAAAGGGGTTGTTTCTATTTTTGGGAAAAATAGAAAGTGGGAATAAATGGGAAGATTTTTGAATGGTGTTTTATTAAATAGAAATGAGAATTTTAAACCATGTTTTATAAATATAAAATGGATTTGTAATCGATATTTATAAATGGATTTTGGAAATAAATGAGATTTATAAAGAAATAGATTTATAAATGAAATTTTATAAATAGGGAGATTTTATAAAAAGGAAGTTATTAAATGGAAAGGGATTTATGAATCTAGTTATATAAAATGGAAATGGTTTATTTTTTATAAGTAAAATATTGGATTTTCTAAAGGAAACCATATTCAAATTTTTAAAGTGAATAATCTTTTAAAGGAAATGGTTTTGAAAGTGATGTTTTTAAAATGGAGTAAAATGATTTTTTAAAAGTGATTTTAAAATGTGTTGAGTGACGAAAACATAGATTTCAACATTTATTGTTGTAATAGACGTTTTCGTGAAAGTAAGGTTGGCATAGACTATACCACTATTGTTATAATAGATGATATTCGAAGGGAAATGTTTAATTTAGTATATGGGATTTATATTTATATTCTATATTTGATGTTAATAATCGAGATGGGTAACTTCTATCTATTTTGAAGTTAAGAACGTTGTTCAGTCAAGGTCAGAGAGGTAATGATACCCCAACTTGATTGGCTTCATTGTTAACTAATAAACAGTTGAAGTTCGATATCGAAGATTGATATCCAGTATAGTTAGTTGAATCCCTATGCTAAGTGTTTTGAGTTGTCGAAACGATGTTTTACGCAACATTCATTTTAACCCAATAAAGAGTGTTTTGGAAAAATAAGATGTTTTCTCCAAAAGAGGGTAAATATACTTGTTTTGATTTAGGTATATCTAGATATTTTCTAAGTGTAGAAAATGAAATGGATTGTGAATATGCTTATACCGTTGAGATAAGTATATGGTGTTAGTCCATGAGTTGATAGTTTTGATGACAACAACCTTAGAATAAGATTATAAAATATAAATACTAACATTATAGTTTAGATATATATGTATATGCAGGATTTAACCATGCAGGTACAAAGAATGAAGACTGTACAGTATAGAGATTCAAGATATCAAGATTGAAGACTCATGAGTATCAAAAATATCAAGATTATCAAGAGTTCAAGATTTCAAGATAAGTATTGAGTCTAGAATTATGTTAAAACTTCACAATAGCACTGAAATCTTCACTCCATTTTTCTTTTGGGATGGAACCCATTTCTACCTTTTTAGTAGCTTACAAACCCACGACAAGTAGCTTACAAACCTACGACAAGTGGCTTACAAACCCACTAACATCCTGGTTTTGTACAAGTTCCCGAGTCCTGTCATGATGAGATATTCTGCAGGAAGAAGCTTGCAAAACTACTTCAAAATGATTTTCAAAACTACTTCAGAATGATTTTAAAAATTGTTTTTCAAAATGTTTTAGCCTTAAAAATTATCTTTTCAAATGATTTTCAAAAAGATGTTTTAGCCTTAAATATTCTTGTTTTTAAACTTCGGTTGTTTTAAACTATCTTTTAATTATAATATATTTATACTTTGATTTAAATATAAAATTATAGTAAAATGTTATATATATTATTCTTTATATTCATCTATGTATTTTATCTATAGTCAAGTATATTTATAAAGTTTAAAATAGTTTTAATATAAGATAAAGGTTATTTTCAAAGAAAATCAAAACATCAAAATTTCCTTTGGGATGTCGACATGCCCTAGTACCCCATGTCGACATAGTGTCAGTTAGATTCAAAAATTTGAATTTCAAAACAAGTGTCTATTCGCCATAACCTTTCACGAATGGACATGACTGTTGTTCTTCTATAAATAGGGGTTGGTTTCAACGAATTTTATATCAGATTTTCTGGTTTTTCACTTCTCTTCTTCTTCCACATTTTCTTATCCAAAATCCTATCATTACTCTGCCGAAATCAACATTGAATCTAACTAGATCATCTCTGGTTTGATTCTCTATCACTATCTCAACAAGATCCAAGTGCTATTCAGAGTTATAGGCTTCTTTGTAATCTATTTAGCGAGAAAAGGTGTGATTGTAGCCTTGGAAATCAATTGGGTGAACTTGTTGCCTCGGAAATCAAGTATCTCTACCCAGAGGATTGTGATTCTGGAGGGTGTACCTCGTAGCCTTGAAACCGAGGGTTGTAATTGTTGAATTGCTTTTGAAAGGAAATCCGTACTTAGTTGTGCGGGACTGGATGTAGGGTAACCCTGAACCAGTATAAAATCCGGTGTGTTCTTTCCTTTACTGCATTTACTTTATTTCTGCATCTGTGTTTGTTTCTGTGATTATATCTGTGTTTGAATTTTGCATTCATTTGTGCTTAAATTAACATAAACTCAAAAAGATTTAGTAATTTCTTAAAAACACTATTCACCCCCCTCTAGTGTTATTCCTAGCCTTAAGATCCATAATCCGCATTCCTCACATTTGGTATCAGAGCCAGGTTTCAAAAGTTTCATAATCTGATTTTTTTTAAATGGCTATGTTTAAGAAATCTGTTAATGCATGTTTAAAAATATTCAGATCATCATTGTCCCTTGAGTCTGCATATAATCAATATTCAAATACAAGTTGTCTACTAAGATTGTTTGATGTGCAGGAATCATGCTTTATGGGAATTGAGGAATCAATCCAGAACAAACAAACTGTGGAGATCAAAAAGAACAAATGGATACTCGATAGTGGATGTTCTGGACACATGACTGGGAATCCAGATATGCTGAATGATATAATATACAAAGATGGAGGACTGGTTAACTTTGGAGACAATTCAAAAGGTTATGTGATCGGCATCGGCAAAGTCGGTAACTCTGAAACTCCTATTATTATTACTAATGTTTTGCTAGTTAAGAATCTGAAACATAATCTGCTAAGTATAAGTCAACTATGCGATAAAGGATATAAAATTAAATTTGAAAAAGATAAGTGTCACATTGAAGATAATAATTCAACCATAATATTTGAGGGAATTAGGAAAAAGAATATTTATATTCTTAGTATGAAAATTTCAAATGATAACTTGTGTCTTTTGGCAAATGCAAGTGACCCTTGGATTTGGCATAAGAGATTTGGGCATTTGAATTTCAAACTCTTATCTAGACTGTCAAAACATGATCTAGTAAGAGGCCTCCCTAAAATGAATTTTAAAGTAGATAGTCTATGTGATGCGTGTCAATTAGGAAAACTTAGAAAAGGTTCCTTTAATTTAAAAGATTTGATTTCAACTTCAAAACCTCTTGAATTACTTCATCTTGATTTATTTGGTCCATCTCAAATTCAGTCATTAAATCACAGTAAATATGTTTTTGTAATTGTAGATGATTATTCTAGATTTACATGGACAATATTTTTGAAACATAAAAGTGATACTTTTGAATGTTTTAAGAATTTTTCAAAAAGGGTTCAAAATCAATTTTCTCAAAAAATTATAACCATCCGTAGTGATCACGGTGGTGAATTTGAAAATGAAAAGTTTGAAGAATTCTGCAATAAAAAGGGAATAATTCACAATTTTTCATTTCCAAGAAATCCACAACAAAACGGAGTAGTAGAACGTAAAAATAGAACGATTCAAGAGTGTGCGAGAACTATGCTTTCTGATAGTAATTTACCAAAGTACTTTTGGGCAGAAGCAATATCTACCGCCTGTTGTATTTTAAATAGAATTTTAATTAGACCTTTAACTGATAAGACATCTTATGAACTTATTTTCTCAAAGAAACCTAAGGTATCTTATTTCAGAATTTTTGGAAGTAAATGTTTTATTTTAAATACAAAAGATAACTTAGATAAATTTGATCCAAAATTCGACAAAGGTATCTTTATCGGATACTCTAATAGAAGTAAAGCATACAGAGTATTTAATTTAATAACTAATACCATCGAAGAAACAATGCATGTTTCATTTGAAGAAAATTTCAAAAAATTTGAAGAAATAAACGATGAAGAGGATTTAATCATTCAAAACCAAGAGTCAACTGAAACTAATAATGAATTAAATCATCCTAATAAAAGGATTAAACTTTTAAAAGATCACCCTATAGAAAATATACTTGGAGATATGCAATCTGTTGTTAAAACTAGAAACCAACTAAGTCAAATGAGTAATGTAGCTTTTATATCAACTATTGAACCCAAAATCCTGAAGAAGCATCAACTGATGATTCATGGATTTTGGCTATGCAAGAAGAATTAAATCAATTCACTAGAAATGATGTTTGGGAACTTGTTCCTAGACCTGAAAATAAAACAATAATTGGAACTAAATGGGTTTATAAAAATAAAATGAATGAACAAGGAGAGGTTGTTAGAAATAAAGCTCGGTTAGTCGCTCAAGGTCATTGTCAAGAAGAAGGAATAGATTTTGATGAAACCTTTGCCCCCGTAGCAAGATTAGAAGCTATTAGGATTCAACTTGCTTTCGCAAATCATAATAATTTCAAATAATTTCAAATGGATGTTAAAAATGCATTTTTAAATGGTTTTGTAAAAGAAGAAGTATTTGTTAAACAACCACCACTTTTTGAAAATGATAAATTTCCAAATCATGTTTATAAACTTAAGAAAGCTCTATATAGTCTAAAGCAAGCTCCTAGAGCCTGGTATGATAGACTAAGATCTTACTTGTTTCAATCAAATTTTGAAATAGGTAAAGTAGATAATACTCTTTTTATTAAAAGAAATAAAAATGATATTCAACTAGTACAAGTCTACGTAGATGATATCATTTTTGGATCAACTAATTTTGAAATGAATAAAGAATTTTCTGAAATAATGACAAAAGAGTTTGAGATGAGTCATATGGGTGAATTAAACTTCTTTTTAGGATTACAAATAAAACAATTAGATAATGGTATCTTTATTAGTCAAGAAAAATATGCTAAAGACCTAGTTAGTAAATTTGGTTTGACTACTGCGAGTGGAAAACCCACTCCCATGGCAACCAATGAGTACCTTAGTAAAGAAGATCTCTCGAAAGATGCAGATCAAAAATTATATAGAAGAATGATTGGATCACTACTCTATATCACTACGAGTAGACCTGATATCATGCATAGTGTCTATCTCTGTGCAAGGTATCAATCCCAACCTAAAGAAACTCACTTAAAAGCTGTAAAACGTATTATAAGATATGTTAAACACACCTTTGATTAAGACTTATTTTATCCTAAAAATGATTCGTTTGATTTAATATCTTACTGTGATGCTGATTATGCTGGTTGTAAATCAGACCGAAAAAGTACAAGTGGAACTTGTCATTTTTTAGGGCATTCTCCGATTTCCTGGTTTAGTAAAAAGCAAAACACAGTTTCTTTATCAACAACTGAAGCAGAGTATATTTCTGCTGCTTTGGCTTGTTCTCAAGTAATATACATGCAACAAACTTTAAAAGATTTTGGTTTAAATATCTCAAAATCACCAATTTATTGTGATAATACTAGTGCAATAAATTTATCCAAAAATACTACTCAACATGCTCGAACTAAACATATTGATATCAGACACCATTTTCTCAGAGATAATATAAGTAGAGAAGTAATTACTCTCGACTATATCAATTCTGAAAATCAAATTGCTGATATCTTAACAAAACCCTTAAATGAATCTACATTTACTAAATTAAGAAGAGAATTAGGTATTTGTTCATTAACTGAAATATAAAATATAAACAACAAAGTATAATTAAAAATTAATTCAAAATAAATTAAATAGGTAAAAATTCAAGAACCATGTCGACATCCCTCCTAGACCCATGTCGACATATAACGTTTTTTAATTTTAAATTTTTTTCCCACCAAAATTCGAATAAGTGGTTATAAATTTCTCCTATTTCGAAATTTTCTTCATTCTCTCTGTTCTCTTTCTGTTCTTTCTTCTGAGATCGGTTTATCAATGGCCTCCTCTTCCAAATCAAACTTAAAATCAACCTTTTTGTTCCCATCGCCTACTTCTGGTCCGTGTCAACAATCAACGCTCGCTCGTGTAACGAAAATAGAGGATTCTCTGAAAGATACCCTTCAGTTAATGACTGAAATCCAAGTGATGCAACTTCGAATGTGTAACAACCTGATATTTTCAACCATTCTCATCCATTATAAGTGTATAGGTAGACACTCATGCCGGAATTGAATTGCTCAAAATACCGCGTTGTAAATAAAATTTGGCAAATCTCAGAATATACAGTAAATAAATATAATCACATATCATAGACACAGAGTAAAATAATGCAGCGGAAGTAAAAGAAATAGTAGTTCATGAAGCTACTATGAAAATATATCAGAGTTACATAAGATACAACATAAGAAATAAAGTACAGCAGAAGTCTCAATACAATAACCAAGTACCGGCTGAATAGAACAACGGAACCGAAGTTGATAAAACAAGACTAGCAGATAATCTCCTGCGATTCAAATTTCCAGAAGGTGGAAATCCAAATCTGTGAATACTCAGGCTGACCCGAGCGTAAAGCAGAACACAAAACACTCGAGTCAGGACAATATATACTTATATAATGTAAACCAACTCAAGTGAACTGTAATAAAGGGACAAGTAACTTAGAAGATGCTTGGGACCGCCCATCCTCTAAGGATCCGTTAAAATATCTACTATGTAGTAATATTCGCTATTATAATAATGTCTAATAAGTAAAGTATAATCATATAGAAAATAGCGTTAAGGGGATGGAGAACCTTAACGCGGTCGGATCTTAAAATCATAATCGTAGTGGGTTCGATATAGTAGGTGACACGGCACACAAGGCAATGCTAGGGTAGATATACCAATTACGCACACGGACTGATGGATACGCATAGCAGCCACTACCGTTCCACCTCGAACAACACTCCCAAATCAATGGTGGCCACCAAAAATCACAAAGTAATAGAATGGTATCGAAGAAGTGTGTCTGATACGAGGTGCTTCCTCACTGGCCCGAGATCGCTCCTGTTTTAGTCACCTTATGCCAACTCGCGGGAGTTGGGTCCACGTATATACCTTAGGATCGTCGCCACCATCCTACTTCATTCTGGAAACTCCACCGCGTACACAGTTGTCAAAGTGGTTTTCGGTATCGATAGAGAGTATGTCCATATCCGATCCCGGTCTCTTTAACAACCAATCGTTATTATAACCCGTGGTTATAACTTTTAAAACAATACTTTACTTCAAAATAAAATATCATTTCAAAACCATATATTTATCAAAATAAAGATTAAATCAATTCCAAACCATTTCCATATATTTAAAATATCATATCATTTCAAAACTTCATTTCAAATCAATTCAATATATCAAAATATCATATCTTTCCAAAACTTCATTTCAAATCATTTTAATATAATAAAATATCCTATCAGTTCAAAACCAAAAATTCAACTTTAAATACCCTTTAAATTCAAAGATATCGTTCATTTACTATCATTTCAAATCACCTTTAAATAGTTTATATTCCAATCAAAATAATTCATTTAAACATTTTAAAAGTGTAATTATTATATTTTCAAATCAAGTATTCAATTTCCAAAGTTTCAAACCATTCTGAGTTCGTTTACTAAGTCAAAAACCATAATTATTAAAATTTCAGCCTTTCGCAGCATTTAGAAAAAAAGCTGTTATAAGTTATACTTGAAAACATTTTTATTCAGCAAAGACGGCATTTAAAACTGCTGTTAAAACTCAGTTTTTAGTTAAATTATAGTTCAAAACAGAAAAACAGCATTTCAGAAGTGCTGCGGTAACTCAGATTTCAAAACAAAGGTTTTATTTGATTTCAGCAAAGACTGCAGACCACTATAGCATTTCCAGAGAATGCTATAATAGACCTGAGTTCAATATTAGCCTATAAGTTCAATTACAGCAACTACATCATTTCAGAAATGCTGTAATAGCTCTTTTTACACAATTTTAGTTCAATTCAAAAACTATAGCATTTCTAAATGCTATTAAAAGTTAATTCCAGATTTTAGTGTATTTCCAGCAACTAAATAACTTCAATTTAAAACACATAAACATTTTAAAAATCATATTTTAACATTTAAAATGTTCATTTTCATATCATTTAACATATATCTTTTTCACAATAAATTTCTTATAATTAAATCCAATTTTCAACAATTTACTTAATAAATTTAAGTGTAAAAGTTTCCAATTCTTCACATTTCAACAAATAACTTAACACTTCAAATTTAAATTACCATTTCACAAATTTAACTAAATTTCCAATTTTATTTAATTAACTTAAACCTTTAATTAAAACCAAATTTCACATTTCCAAGTCAAGTTATATTTTAAAAGATCACTTTTAAACATTCATTTATTTAGCCACTTAAACTCATAGAAAAATCAATAATACTTTAATAAATCACTTAAATTCAAATTTAATCAAATTATCATATTTACCATTTCCAAATAAAATTTAATATCCATTTTATTTATATAACTTAAATATCATTTTTAACCAAAATTCCAAATTTTAATTTTAATTTATATTTCAAAAATCCAGTTAAACCATTCATTAATTACATTTTTAACACATAGAAAAATCATAATTTCTTTAATTAAAAATATTTCAAAATCAGTTTAAATCAAATTTCCTAAATTTATATTTTTAAAATACTTAAAATTATCCAAAAACACTTTATAAAATAACCACGAGCATGTATATAGTTTTCTAGCCTAGGTCAAGTGATACAGATATGTATCATTTCAATCCGCAGTTTAAAAAGAAAAACCCGGGTTCTATCATTTCAAACCCAAAATCCCAAGTTAAATAAAATAAATAAAAACCATTCTGGCTTATCATTTCAGCCCATAATGATTTTTCCCTATTCTAAAGTCCGTTCGGGTATGTATCATTTCAACCCATAGTGATTCTAGTCTACAGGGAACTTGCAGTGTGATAAACAGATATAAATGAACAGAATACATTATATAACAGTAACGGATGATATAACAGGTGTATAAACATCATATGATCATAACATAGTCAAGTATAACATGATAATATATTTCTACAGATTCACAGGGTGTCAATTTACTAGTTATATAGGTACATATTGTCTGGTGAGAATAACTCACCTGTTCAAAGCTGGAGATTACGACCTAATACACAAAACAGAGATCCACAAAGGCACGAAAACATGACTACGATTTGAATGAGGGAGAGCCAATGTTATTTGTCTTGTCACATATCAAACAAAACAAAATATACAACATGAATTTCAAACCAAACTATTATAAACAAAGCTAGAAATATAAGCACAATACATAACTAAACTTTTGCACTTGCATTCAACCACTTATGCTTCAGCTATGGGCTGGAAAGGTACTGCAATGGGATGGTTTCGAATCAGGTTTGGTCAGGTTGAGGTCATATAGGTTGGCCATAACAATATATGAAGGAGATGAAGGCATATGTGTGCATCAACACACAACTACAAGCAACAACATGGATTCCAAGGCCTAAATGTCTTCGACCAAGGGACTATTGGGCATGGCCTGATCTAGAAAGGTCCACTACAGATGTGGCAAGGTCTAAAGCTCAGGTTTGTGGTGGTGGTGGTGGTGGATTGGTCGGCCAAAACATGATGGTGGAGTAGTGGCAACAAGGTAGCTCAGCTATGGTGTTTTAAATGGAGTTTTTTGTTCATTTTTAGGTGGATCTTCAACATAGGATGGCTCGGCTCAGGAATGGCAGTGGAGAGGAGGGTATGGTGGCTTGAATAGGTGGTGGTGGAGGCAGCAAAGTGGCTGGAGATGGCAGGCCGAACATAAAGTAGATGAAGGCAAGTGCAAAAATCACAACAAAACAATGAAAAAGTGAAAAAGAAAAAGAGATTTTACCAAAACTTTTGTATAGGAATGGCGGCCATGATTTTTGTGAGAAGTTTCTTAGTTGTTTTCACGTGAATAAGAGAGAGGTACAGCTGAAGCAAGTATAAGGAACGGCCAAAATAACTGATGTATTGATTGAAAAAGAAACGGTAAAAGAAACGGTAGAATTCAAAAGGACTAAGCACACAAAAGGTATCAAACTCTTCATATATCTTTAATCCCTTTTTATAACTTTATATTTCTGGAAAAAAAAAATCCCAGATAAAATTTCGAAATTTTATCAAAATATAATAATTTATATAAATATTTATCAATTATATAAAGTTAAATTAAGAAAATAGCTAAAATAGTAAACTAGTCTAGAAAATTTGGAATTGAATAGAATAAATTTTTAGAAAATTCACATGAGCTTGTAATATATTTTTAAACATAAATAATAACATAAAATAAAAATATATTCACAAAATAAACATTTAAAATTTAATTTACATATAATTTCTAATGAAGAAAATAGCAGAAAATAGGAAAACAGCCTTTAAAAATAGGAAATCATCATAGTAAATTTTGGAAAAATTCTATTATTATTTTTGAAAATATTTAGAGATGAAAATATACATAAATTAACATATTGACACATATTAAAAAAAATATAACAAAGAAAATGTAATCTATACAATTTAAAATAGACAAAATTGTTAAATAAAAAGTTTATACTCAAAATTGAAATGTACATAACTTTTACATTTTAACTCCGTTTTCAACGAAACGAAAAGCAGTATTCATGTTAATACATCTATTTTCATAATAAAAGATAAAATCTATAATTTCAAATATTTAAAATTTAAACTTAAAAGTCAAAGTTTGACTATTGACCAAAATTCACATTTTCTGGAAATATTAAATTTAGTCATATTTGGAATTCTAATCCACATACAAAATCAAAGTTTTTATATTTACAATAGCAAAATTTATTCTTTTTCATAAATAAAGCCTTTGAATCTGGAAAATCAAAAAAAAATTGTAAAATACAGGGTTGTTACACTCTCCCCCACTCAAAACTTTTCGTCCCCGAAAAGGAACGAGGTACGGGAAAGCACAGAAAAAGATAGAATGAATAGAATTAAGACAAGATGATAAGAAAATTGGAATTACACCTGATAACTATTGTTATAGGTAAGTTTAACAAGATGGAGGTGATCAAATCAAGAATATAAGCACGAAAAAGATCCTCTAGAGTCTGAATCTCCCTTTTCACTTGACCGACGGTCTATGAATGGAAAAATAGTGTTCAGATCCAGATGAGTAACAAAGATTATCAAAGATTACAGAAAGATTTCTAAATAGACTGGTATAAGCAATAGCCTTCCCATTCCGTAACAAGATAAGAGAAATAAGGACAACCAAAAGATAGTTTGGAAAACAAAATAAGATAATAAACTTGAAACCATAATGCTTTGAAATCATAACAATTTAGGGATGTTTATCATTTGGAAATCACACTACTAAAATCGTAACACTTTGGACATGTTATTCTTTTTTTTTTAAAAAATACTTAGAAAATCATAACATCCTTAAAAAAACAATCTCCATTTAAACCATTTAATTCAAGGTCAAATAATATTCATTTTAAAGTTGTAACATTTCTAAGTTCATTCAATTATAAAAATTTCCAAAACACTGTATTTTCAAAACAGCATCACTTAAAAAATGCTACAGTAGGTATATTAGTACTTCAAATCAGTTTAATTCCAGAAATATTCATTTGGATATTATTTAACTTATGACTTATTAAAACAAACTTTTATGAATGGAATATCCAAATTAAACTATACTTCATTTATTAAGTTAAAAGTTCACTATTTTAGTTAGCTCTTAATTTAACACATAGCCTAACTCTTTATTTAAAATACCCATTTCACAAATAGATATTCCTTTAATAAGTTACACTTAAAATTCCATTTGAAAACCAAATTCTCAATTATCAATTTTTAGTGATGTTAAAATACATTTTAACTATTTAAATCATAATCATTCATTTTTCAAGACATATCTATTTCATAAATAAAATATTTATATAGCAAATATAACAATCAAATTTCTTTACATATTTATTCATTTAGACATCAATTAAACTATGAATTCAAGTTAAATAAACTTTATTACAAAATGTCTAATTCAAATGTATTTTATTTTATCTATTCAAAGATACATTATTTATTATACAACATATTCATTTCAGGAAATAACCTTTATTAAAATTCCTAGGTTAGACTTAAGGTTCCATATTAAATCAAATTTGATTATTAAGTTATTTAAATAAATTCTCTTTAAATTCCTTTTTCACTATTTACCTCTGTTAATCTTTTATAACTAAAATTTAAGTGTATAACATTTATTATAACCACTTAAATTTTATTTATAAAATCCTTTCTATATTGTATATTATCCAATTTCATATTCAACTTCTGTGTAATTTAGGTAAGTTATATTGGAATGAAATTGTGTGTTATACAAATAAAATTTTCCGATTCAATTATCTCAAGTTTGAATCATTTATCAAAATTTTTTCTTTTTTTCTTTTTATAATTGAAATTATTCTTCAAGATAAAATTTAAGAATTTGAATCTTCGAACATCTTCAAACCATTTGGAGATAAGTAATTATATATACATAATATGTCAAATCAAATTTAAATCATATATCTCTATATATATTATAAATCAAGTCATATTTTAGAAATTCAAATTAATTAAATTCCCCAAAACAAAGCTGTAGCAAGACTACAGAACAGTCTCTTCACTTTGAAACTCGAAAATGAACGTCGATGATGCTGCAGTCATCACCGAAATTATTTTCCAGCGAGAAAGAGAAGAGCACTAAATTTTTAAACTTTAAAATCCTTTAGAGACAAATTTTTATTCAAAAATACTTTAAATAATATATCCTTTTAAAACTTTAAACACAAGGTTTGAAACCATCAGAAATTAAATTCTCAAATTCTTGATTTAAATTCATTTCAGTTTCCAAAATCAATTTATAAACATCTATTTATAAATTCATTTATAGAATGATAAATCAAGTATTATCATTTCAAATAATCAATTTAAATCAATTTATTAAGTTCCATAATATTTACTTATATCAAAATTTATTTCATTAAAAAAAATTTTAAAAATAATATCGTGTCAGTTTGTTCTATCAAAGTGTTTTAGAAATCCTATCGATAGCGTTGATCAGACGAATCGATCGGAAGCCCAGATCAACATCAACAACTCAAACGACACACTATATAAAACAAAACATTAATTTACAAGTACAGTTCAAAATGCTTGGAGATATTTTGGAAACAAAACAAGATGATTAATTATCAACATATGAAGATGGATAAGCTTAGATAAATCGCAGGCAACCTTAACCGGGTCAACCGTGACTTAATGAATAAGATCAAATGTGTATTTTTTTATGGGGTAAATCTACATCTGATCTCAAAAGATAGAGTTTGGAGTAAATAAAGATATTAGCATCTAAACCAAGGATAGATATAAATCTCTGGTGAATCGATGCTAATTTGTAAAGGAGTTTCCCCCTTTACCAGAAAATTAGAATATTGGCGAGACAGCCAATTCACTATAAAGATCATTCGAAGTGGAGTTATGTGATACTCCAAAATCAAAAGAAGATGAATAGTGAGGGACAAGAATGGATTTTGGAACCGTAGGGAACGTTCCAAAATTCAAAGGAAACCGAGTCAAAAGAAAAATGATTCAAGCTCGAATGAAAGTGATTCTGTAACTAAATTTACCATACATTCTAAGTTTTGCCTCAAAGCCAAAGCTCTGATACCAACTGTACGACCCGCTATTTTCAACCATTCGCATCCATTATAAGTGTATAGGTAGACACTCATGCCGGAATTGAATTGCTCAAAATACCACGTTGTAAATAAAATTTGGCAAATCTCAGAATATACAGTAAATAAATATAATCACAGATCACAGACACAGAGTAAAATAATGCAGCAGAAGTAAAAGAAATAGTAGTTCATGAAGCTACTATGAAAATATATTAGAGTTACATAAGATACAACATAAGAAATAAAGTACAGCAGAAGTCTCAATACAATAACCAAGTACAGGCTGAATAGAACAACGGAACCGAAGTTGATAGAACAATAGCAGATAATCTCCAGCGATTCAAATCTCCAGAAGGTGGAAATCCAAATCTGTGAATACTCAGGCTGACCCGAGCGTAAAGCAGAACACAAAACACTCGAGTCAGGACAATATATACTTATATAATGTAAACCAACTCAAGTGAACTGTAATAAAGGTACAAGTAACTTAGAAGATGCTTGGGACCGCCCATCCTCTAAGGATCCGTTAAAATATCTACTATGTAGTAATATTCGCTATTATAATAATGTCTAATAAGTAAAGTATGATCATATAGAAAATAGCGTTAAGGGGATGGAGAACCTTAACGCGGTCGGATCTTAAAATCATAATCGTAGTGGGTTCGATATGGTAGGTGACACGACACACAAGGCAATGCCAGGGTAGATATACCAATTACGCACACGGACTGATGGATACGCATAGCAGCCACTAACGTTCCACCTCGAACAACACTCCCAAATCAAGGGTGGCCACCAAAAATCACAAAGTAATAGAATGGTATCGAAGAAGTGTGTCCGATACGAGGTGCTACCTCACTGGCCCGAGATCGCTCCTGTTTTAGTCACCTTATGCCAACTCGCGGGAGTTGGGTCCACGTATATACCTTAGGATCGTCTCCACCATCCTACTTCATTCTGGAAACTCCACCGCGTACACAGTTGTCAAAGTGGTTTTCGGTATCGACAGAGAGTATGTCCATATCCGATCCCGGTCTCTTTAACAACCAATCGTTATTATAACCCGTGGTTATAACTTTTAAAACAATACTTTACTTCAAAATAAAATATCATTTCAAAACCATATATTTATCAAAATAAAGATTAAATCAATTCCAAACCATTTCCATATATTTAAAATATCATATCATTTCAAAACTTCATTTCAAATCATTTCAATATATCAAAATATCATATCTTTCCAAAACTTCATTTCAAATCATTTTAATATAATAAAATATCCTATCAGTTAAAAACCAAAAATTCAACTTTAAATACCCTTTAAATTCAAAGATATCGTTCATTTACTATCATTTCAAATCACCTTTAAATAGTTTATATTCCAATCAAAATAATTCATTTAAACCTTTTAAAAGTGTAATTATTATATTTTCAAATCAAGTATTCAATTTCCAAACTTTCAAACCATTCTGAGTTCGTTTACTAAGTCAAAAACCATAATTATTAAAATTTCAGCCTTTCGCAGCATTTAGAAAATAAGCTGTTATAAGTTATACTTGAAAACATTTTTATTCAGCAAAGACGGCATTTAAAACTGCTGTTAAAACTGCTGTTTAAACTGCTGTTAAAACTCAGTTTTTAGTTAAATTATAGTTCAAAACAGAAAAACAGCATTTCAGAAGTGCTGCGGTAACTCAGATTTCAAAACAAAGGTTTTATTTGATTTCAGCAAAGACCGCAGACCACTATAGCATTTCCAGAGAATGCTATAATAGACCTGAGTTCAATATTAGCCTATAAGTTCAATTACAGCAACTACAGCATTTCAGAAATGCTGTAATAGCTCTTTTTACACAATTTTAGTTCAATTCAGAAACTATAGCATTTCTGAATGCTATTAAAAGTTAATTCCAGATTTTAGTGTATTTCCAGCAACTAAATAACTTCAATTTAAAACACATATACATTTTAAAAATCATATTTTAACATTTAAAATGTTCATTTTCATATCATTTAACATATATCTTTTTCACAATAAATTCTTATAATTAAATCCAATTTTCAACAATTTACTTAATAAATTTAAGTGTAAAAGTTTCCAATTCTTCACATTTCAACAAATAACTTAACACTTCAAATTTAAATTACCATTTCACAAATTTAACTAAATTTCCAATTTTATTTAATTAACTTAAACCTTTAATTAAAACCAAATTTCACATTTCCAAGTCAAGTTATATTTTAAAAGATCACTTTTAAACATTCATTTATTTAGCCACTTAAACTCATAGAAAAATCAATAATACTTTAATAAATCACTTAAATTCAAATTTAATCAAATTATCATATTTACCATTTCCAAATAAAATTTAATATCCATTTTATTTATATAACTTAAATATCATTTTTAACCAAAATTCCAAATTTTAATTTTAATTTATATTTCAAAAATCCAGTTAAACCATTCATTAATTACATTTTTAACACATAGAAAAATCATAATTTCTTTAATTCAAAATATTTCAAAATCTGTTTAAATCAAATTTCCTAAATTTATATTTTTAAAATACTTAAAATTATCCAAAAACACTTTATAAAATAACCACGGGCCTGTATATAGTTTTCTAGCCTAGGTCAAGTGATACGGATATGTATCATTTCAATCCGCAGTTTAAAAAGAAAAACCCGGGTTCTATCATTTCAAACCCGAAATCCCAAGTTAAATAAAATAAATAAAAACCATTCAGGCTTATCATTTCAGCCCATAACGATTTTTCCCTATTCTAAAGTCCGTTCGGGTATGTATCATTTCAACCCATAGTGATTCTAGTCTACAGGGAACTTGCAGTGTGATAAACAGATATAAATGAACAGAATACATTATATAACAGTAACGGATGATATAACAGGTGTATAAACATCATATGATCATAACATAGTCAAGTATAACATGATAATATATTTCTACAGATTCACAGGGTGTCAATTTACTAGTTATATAGTAACATGTTGTCTGGTGAGAATAACTCACCTGTTCAAAGCTGGAGATTACGACCAAATACACAAAACAGAGATCCACAAAGGCACGAAAACATGACTACGATTTGAATGAGGGAGAGCCAATGTTATTTGTCTTGTCACATATCAAACAAAACAAAATATACAACATGAATTTCAAACCAAACTATTATAAACAAAGCTAGAAATATAAGCACAATACATAGCTAAACTTTTGCACTTGCATTCAACCACTTATGCTTCTGCTATGGGCTGGAAAGGTACTGCAATGGGATGGTTTTGAATCAGGTTTGATCAGGTTGAGGTCATATAGGTTGGCCATAACAATATATGAAGGAGATGAAGGCATATGTGTGCATCAACACACAACTACAAGCAACAACATGGATTCCAAGGCCTAAATGTCTTCGACCAAGGGACTATTGGGCATGGCCTGATCTAGAAAGGTCCACTACAGATGTGGAAAGGTCTAAAGCTCAGGTTTGTGGTGGTGGTGGTGGTGTATTGGTCGGCCAAAACATGATGGTGGAGTAGTGGCAACAAGGTAGCTCAGCTATGGTGTTTTAAATGGAGTTTTTTGTTCATTTTTAGGTGGATCTTCAACATAGGATGGCTCGGCTCAGGAATGGCAGTGGAGAGGAGGGTATGGTGGCTAGAATAGGTGGTGGTGGAGGCAGCAAAGTGGCTGGAGATGGCAGGCCGAACATAAAGTAGATGAAGGCAAGTGCAAAAATCACAACAAAACAATGAAAAAGTGAAAAAGAAAAAGAGATTTTAGCAAAACTTTTGTATAGGAATGAAGGCCATGATTTTTGTGAGAAGTTTCTCAGTTGTTTTCAAGTGAATAAGAGAGAGGTACAGCTGAAGCAAGTATAAGGAACGGCCAAAATAACTAATGTATTGATTGAAAAAGAAACGGTAAAAGAAACGGTAGAATTCAAAAGGACTAAGCACACAAAAGGTATCAAACTCTTCATATATCTTTAATCCCTTTTTATAACTTTATATTTCTGGAGAAAAAAAATCCTAGATAAAATTTCGAAATTTTATCAAAATATAATAATTTATATAAATATTTATCAATTATATAAAGTTAAATTAAGAAAATAGCTAAAATAGTAAACTAGTCTAGAAAATTTGGAATTGAATAGAATAAATTTTTAGAAAATTCACATGAGCTTGTAATATATTTTTAAACATAAATAATAACATAAAATAAAAATATATTCACAAAATAAACATTTAAAATTTAATTTACATATAATTTCTAATGAAGAAAATAGCAGAAAATAGGAAAACCGCCTTTAAAAATAGGAAATCATCATAGTAAATTTTGGAAAAATTCTATTATTATTTTTGAAAATATTTAGAGATGAAAATATACATAAATTAACATATTGACACATATTAAAAAAAAATATAACAAAGAAAAAGTAATCTATACAATTTAAAATAGACAAAATTGTTAAATAAACAGTTTATACTCAAAATTGAAATGTACATAACTTTTATAATTTAACTCCGTTTTCAACGAAACGAAAAGCAGTATTCATGTTAATACATCTATTTTCATAATAAAATATAAAATATATAATTTCAAATATTTAAAATTTAAACTTAAAAGTCAAAGTTTGACTATTGACCAAAATTCACATTTTCTGGAAATATTAAATTTAGTCATATTTGGAATTCTAATCCACATACAAAATCAAAGTTTTTATATTTACAATAGCAAAATTTTTTCTTTTTCATAAATAAAGCCTTTGAATCTGGAAAATAAAAATAAAAAAAAATTGTAAAATACAGGGTTGTTACAGAATGGCCAAAGAACAAGAGAGGCAAGGCAAAATCCTTAGGAATTTGCAAAAATTTCTTATGGATAATCATGCTAACCCAATCTTAATTGACGAGGACTCTTCAGAAGATCATGAACAAGAGGAAAGTGAAGAAGAAGAAGATGAACTATTGGAAGAAGAACATGCGGAAGACAACGACAAAGTTGTTTGCGTTGGCGAAGTGTGCTTTGACAAAGATGGAAATCTTGTCGAACAATGTGGAAATTTCTGTTTCCACTATCCAAATTGTTCGGTTCATAGATCTCCTATGTTCAAAGACACACATTAGTTTTTCTCTTTCTTTTCTATTTGTTGTTTGTTTTTATGTTCTCTACGAAAAATGTAAATATAAACAAATATATAATTAATAAATAATGTGTGTTCTTATATATGTTCTATTAAAAGTATTATTATATAGATTATTAGTTAGGAGAGTTTGTAATTTAGGACTAAGTTTTAGGTTTATGAGTAAGTATTGATGATAACACTATCATCATAGAGGATATTAGAATGAGAGTTATATAGTTTGGAGTTAGTTTGTTTTTGTTGATGACAAAGAGGGAGAAATATAAAATAGGAGAGTTAGGCATAGATTAAGGGGGAGTTATTAGATTTAGGGGGAGTTATTAGGATAGAAGTAATATTTTATAAACAAAGCTTGTCATCATCAAAAAGGGGGAGATTGTTAGTCCATGAGTTGATGGTTTTGATGACAACAACCTTAGAATAAGATTATAAAATATAAATACTAACATTATAGTTTAGATATATATGTATATGCAGGATTTAACCATGCATGTACAAAGAATGAAGGCTGTACAGTATAGAGATTCAAGATATCAAGATTGAAGGCTCATGAGTATCAAGAATATCAAGGTTATCAATAGTTCAAGATTTCAAGATAAGTATTGAGTCTAGAATTATGTTAAAACTTCACAATAGCATTGAAATCTTCACTCCATTTTTCTTTTGGGATGGAACCCATTTCTACCTTTTTAGTGGCTTACAAACCCACGACAAGTAGCTTACAAACCTACGACAAGTGGCTTACAAACCCATGAACATCCTGGTTTTGTACAAGTTCTCGAGTCCTGTCATGATGAGATATTCTGCAGGAAGAAGCTTGCAAAACTACTTCAAAATGATTTTCAAAACTACTTCAAAATGATTTTCAAAATTGTTTTTCAAAATGTTTTAGCCTTAAAAATTATCTTTTCAAATGATTTCAAAAAGATGTTTTAGCCTTAAATATTCTTATTTTTAAACTTTGGTTTTTTTAAACTATCTTTTAATTATAATATATTTATACTTTGATTTAAATATAAAATTATAGTAAAATGTTATATATATTATTCTTTATATTCATCTATGTATTTTATCTATAGTCAAGTATACTTATAAAGTTTAAAATAGTTTTAATATAAGGTAAAGGTTATTTTCAAAGAAAATCGAAACATCAAAATTTCCTTTGGGATGTCGACATGCCCTAGTACCCCATGTCGACATAGTGTCAGTTAGATTCAAAAATTTGAATTTCAAAAGAAGTGTCTATTCGCCATAACCTTTCACGAATGGACATGACTGTTGTTCTTCTATAAATAGGGGTTGGTTTCAATGAATTTTATATCAGATTTTATGGTTTTTCACTTCTCTTCTTCTTCCACATTTTCTTATTCAAAATCCTATCATTACTCTATCGAAATCAACATTGAATCTAACTAGATCATCTCTGGTTTGATTCTCTATCACTATCTCAACAAGATCCAAGTGCTATTCAGAGTTATAGGCTTCTTTGTAATTTATCTATCGAGAAAAGGTGTGATTGTAGCCTTGGAAATCAATCAAGCGAGAAAAGGTGTGATTGTAGCCTTGGAAATCAATTGGGTGAACTTGTTGCCCCGAAAATCAAATATCTCTACCCAGAAGATTGTGATTCTGGAGGGTGTACCTCGTAGCCTTGAAACCGAGGGTTGTAATTGTTGAATTGATTTTGAAAGGAAATCCGTACTTAGTTGTGCGGGACTGGATGTAGGGTAACCCCGAACTAGTATAAAATCCGGTGTGTTCTTTCCTTTACTGCATTTACTTTATTTCTGCATATGTGTTTGTTTCTGTGATTATATCTGTGTCTGAATTTTGCACACATTTGTGTTTAAATTAACATAAACTCAAAAAGATTTAGTAATTTCTTAAAAACACTATTCACCCCTCTTTAGTGTTATTCCTAGCCTTAAGATCCGTAATCCGCATTCCTCACATTTGGTATCAGAGCCAGGTTTCAAAAGTTTCATAATTTGATTTTTGAAAATGTTTTTTTTAAATGGCTATGTTTAAGAAATCTGTTAATGCATGTTTAGAAATATTCAGATCATCATTGTCCCTTGAGTCTGCATATAATCAATATTCAAATACAAGTTGTCTACTAAGATTGTTTGATGTGCAGGAATCATGCTTTACGGGAATTGAGGAATCAATCCAGAACAAACAAACTGTGGAGATCAAAAAGAACAAATGGATACTCGATAGTGGATGTTCTAAACACATGACTGGGAATCCAGATATGCTGAATGATATAATATACAAAGACGGAGGACTGGTTAACTTTGGAGACAATTCAAAAGGTTATGTGATCGGCATCGACAAAGTCGGTAACTCTGAAACTCCTATTATTATTACTAATGTTTTGCTAGTTAAGAATCTGAAACACAATCTGCTAAGTATAAGTCAACTATGCGATAAAGGATATAAAATTAAATTTGAAAAAGATAAGTGTCACATTGAAGATAATAATTCAACCATAATATTTGAGGGAATTAGGAAAAAGAATATTTATATTCTTAGTATGAAAATTTCAAATGATAACTTGTGTCTATTGGCAAATGCAAGTGACCCTTGGATTTGGCATAAGAGATTTGGGCATTTGAATTTCAAACTCTTATCTAGACTGTCAAAACATGATCTAGTAAGAGGCCTCCCTAAAATGAATTTTAAAGTAGATAGTCTATGTGATGCGTGTCAAATAGGAAAACTTAGAAAAATTTCCTTTAAATTAAAAGATTTGATTTCAACTTCAAAACCTCTTGAATTACTTCATCTTGATTTATTTGGTCCATCTCAAATTAAGTCATTAAATCACAGTAAATATGTTTTTGTAATTGTAGATGATTATTCTAGATTTACATGGACAATATTTTTGAAACATAAAAGTGATACTTTTGAATGTTTTAAGAATTTTTCAAAAAGGGTTCAAAATCAATTTTCTCAAAAAATTATAACCATCCGTAGTGATCACGGTGGTGAATTTGAAAATGAAAAGTTTGAAGAATTCTGCAATAAAAAGGAAATAATTCACAATTTTTCATTTCCAAGAACTCCACAACAAAACAGAGTAGTAGAACGTAAAAATAGGACGATTCAAGAGTGTGCGAGAACTATGCTTTCTGATAGTAATTTTCCAAAGTACTTTTGGGCAGAAGCAGTTGCTACCGCCTGTTATATTTTAAATATAATTTTAATTAGACCTTTAACTAATAAGACATCTTATGAACTTATTTTCTCAAAGAAACCTAAGGTATCTTATTTCAGAATTTTTGGAAGTAAATGTTTTATTTTAAATACAAAAGATAACTTAGATAAATTTGATCCTAAATCCGACAAAGGTATCTTTATCGAATACTCTAATAGAAGTAAAGCATACAGAGTATTTAATTTAAGAACTAATACCATCGAAGAAACAATGCATGTTTCATTTGAAGAAAATTTCAAAAATTTTGAAGAAATAAAGGATGAAGAGGATTTAATCATTCAAAACCAAGAGTCAACTGAAACTAATAATGAATTAAATCACCCTAATAAAAGGATTAAACTTTTAAAAGATCACCCTATAGAAAATATACTTGGAGATATGCAATCTGTTGTTAAAACTAGAAACCAACTAAGTCAAATGAGTAATGTAGCTTTTATATCAACTATTGAACCCAAAATCCTGAAGAAGCATCAACTGATGATTCATGGATTTTGGCTATGCAAGAAGAATTAAATCAATTCACTAGAAATGATGTTTGGGAACTTGTCCCTAGACCTGAAAAACAATAATTGGAACTAAATGGGTTTATAAAAATAAAATGAATGAACAAGCAGAGGTTGTTAGAAATAAAGCTCGGTTAGTCGCTCAAGGTCATTGTCAAGAAGAAGGAATAGATTTTGATGAAACCTTTGCCCCCGTAGCAAGATTAGAAGCTATTAGGATTCAACTTGCTTTCGCAAATCATAATAATTTCAAATTATTTCAAATGGATGTTAAAAGTGCATTTTTAAATGGTTTTGTAAAAGAAGAAGTATTTGTTAAACAACCACCACTTTTTGAAAATGATAAATTTCCAAATCATGTTTATAAACTTAAGAAAGCTCTATATAGTCTAAAGCAAGCTCCTAGAGCCTGGTATGATAGACTAAGATCTTACTTGTTTCAATCAAATTTTGAAATAGGTAAAGTAGATAATACTCTTTTTATTAAAAGAAATAAAAATGATATTCAACTAGTACAAGTATACGTAGATGATATCATTTTTGGATCAACTAATTTTGAAATGAATAAAGAATTTTCTAAAATAATGACAAAAGAGTTTGAGATGAGTCATATGGGTGAATTAAACTTCTTTTGAGGATTACAAATAAAACAATTAGATAATGGTATCTTTATTAGTCAAGAAAAATATGCTAAAGACCTAGTTAGTAAATTTGGTTTGACTACTGCGAGTGGAAAACACACTCCCATGGCAACCAATGAGTATTTTAGTAAAGAAGATCTCTCGAAAGATGCAGATCAAAAATTATATAGAGGAATGATTGGATCACTACTCTATATCACTACGAGTAGACCTGATATCATGCATAGTGTCTGTCTCTGTGCAAGGTATCAATCCCAACCTAAAGAAACTCACTTAAAAGCTGTAAAACGTATTATAAGATATGTTAAACACACCTTTGATTATGGCTTATTTTATCCTAAAAATGATTCGTTTGATTTAATATCTTACTGTGATGCTGATTATGCTGGTTGTAAATCAGACCGAAAAAGTAAAAGTGGAACTTGTCACTTTTTAGGGCATTCTCTGATTTCCTGGTTTAGTAAAAAGAAAAACACAGTTTCTTTATCAACAACTGAAGCAGAGTATATTTCTGCTGCTTTGGCTTGTTCTCAAGTAATATACATGCAACAAACTTTAAAAGATTTTGGTTTAAATATCTCAAAATCACCAATTTATTGTGATAATACTAGTGCAATAAATTTATCCAAAAATCCTACTCAACATGCTCGATCTAAACATATTGATATCAGACACCATTTTCTCAGAGATAATATAAGTAGAGAAGTAATTACTCTCGACTATATCAATTCTGAAAATCAAATTGCTGATATCTTAACAAAACCCTTAAATGAATCTACATTTACTAAATTAAGAAGAGAATTAGGTATTTGTTCATTAACTGAAATATAAAATATAAACAACAAAGTATAATTAAAAATTAATTCAAAATAAATTAAATAGGTAAAAATTCAAAAACCATGTCGACATCCTTCCTAGACCCATGTCGACATATAACGTTTTTTAATTTTAAATTTTTTTCCCACCAAAATTCGAATAAGTGGTTATAAATTTCTCCTATTTCGAAATTTTCTTCATTCTCTCTATTCTCTTTCTGTTCTTTCTTCTAAGATCAGTTTATCAATGGCCTCCTCTTCAAAATCAAACTTAAAATCAACCTTTTTGTTCCCATCGCCTACTTCTGGTCCGTGTCAACAATCAACGCTCGCTCGTGTAACGAAAATAGAGGATTCTCTGAAAGATACCCTTCAGTTAATGACTGAAATCCAAGTGATGTAACTTCGAATGGCCAAAGAACAAGAGAGGCAAGGCAAAATCCTTAGGAATTTGCAAAAATTTCTTATGGATAATCATGCTAACCCAATCTTAATTGACGAGGACTCTTAAGAAGATCATGAACAAGAGGAAAGTGAAGAAGAAGAAGAAGAACCAATGGAAGAAGAACATGCAGAAGACAACGAGAAAGTTGTTTGCGTTGGCGAAGTGTGCTTTGACAAAGATGGAAATCTTGTCGAACAACGTGGAAATTTCTGTTTCCACTATCCAAATTGTTCGGTTCATAGATCTCCTATGTTCAAAGACACACATTAGTTTTTCTCTTTCTTTTCTATTTGTTGTTTGTTTTTACGTTCTCTACGAAAAATGTAAATATAAACAAATATATAATTAATAAATAATGTGTGTTCTTATATATGTTCTATTAAAAGTATTATTAAATAGATTCTTCGTTAGGAGAGTTTGTAATTTAGGACTAAGTTTTAGGTTTATGAGTAAGTATTGATGATAACACTATCATCATAGAGGATATTAGAATGAGAGTTATATAGTTTGGAGTTAGTTTGTTTTTGTTGATGACAAAGGGGGAGAAATATAAAATAGGAGAGTTAGGCATAGATCAAGGGGGAGTTATTAGATTTAGGGGGAGTTATTAGGATATAAGTAATATTTTATAAACAAAGGTTGTCATCATCAAAAAGGGGGAGATTGTTAGTCCATGAGTTGATGGTTTTGATGACAACAACCTTAGAATAAGATTATAAAATATAAATACTAACATTATAGTTTAGATATATATGTATATGCAGGATTTAACCATGCAGGTACAAAGAATGAAGACTGTACAGTATAGAGATTCAAGATATCAAGATTGAAGACTCATGAGTATCAAGAATATCAAGGTTATCAATAGTTCAAGATTTCAAGATAAGTATTGAGTCTAGAATTATGTTAAAACTTCACAATAGCACTGAAATCTTCACTCCATTTTTCTTTTGGGATGGAACCCATTTCTACCTTTTTAGTGGCTTACAAACCCACGACAAGTAGCTTACAAACCTACGACAAGTGGCTTACAAACCCACGAACATCTTGGTTTTGTACAAGTTCTCGTGTCCTGTCATGATGAGATATTCTGCAGGAAGAAGCTTGCAAAACTACTTCAAAATGATTTTCAAAACTACTTCAAAATGATTTTCAAAATTGTTTTTCAAAATGTTTTAGCCTTAAAAATTATCTTTTCAAATGATTTCAAAAAGATGTTTTAGCCTTAAATATTCTTATTTTTAAACTTTGGTTTTTTTAAACTATCTTTAATTATAATATATTTATACTTTGATTTAAATATAAAATTATAGTAAAATGTTATATATATTATTCTTTATATTCATCTATGTATTTTATCTATAGTCAAGTATACTTATAAAGTTTAAAATAGTTTTAATATAAGATAAAGGTTATTTTCAAAGAAAATCAAAACATCAAAATTTCCTTTGGGATGTCGACATGCCCTAGTACCCCATGTCGACATAGTGTCAGTTAGATTCAAAAATTTGAATTTCAAAAGAAGTGTCTATTCGCCATAACCTTTCACGAATGGACATGACTGTTGTTCTTCTATAAATAGGGGTTGGTTTCAACGAATTTTATATCAGATTTTATGGTTTTTCACTTCTCTTCTTCTTCCACATTTTCTTATTCAAAATCCTATCATTACTCTACCGAAATCAACATTGAATCTAACTAGATCATCTCTGGTTTGATTCTCTATCACTATCTCAACAAGATCCAAGTGCTATTCAGAGTTATAGGCTTCTTTGTAATCTATCTAGCGATAAAAGGTGTGATTGTAGCCTTGGAAATCAATCAAGCGAGAAAAGGTGTGATTGTAGCCTTGGAAATCAATTGGGTGAACTTGTTGCCCCGGAAATCAAGTATCTCTACCCAGAGGATTGTGATTCTGGAGGGTGTACCTCGTAGCCTTGAAACCGAGGGTTGTAATTGTTGAATAGCTTTTGAAAGGAAATCCGTACTTAGTTGTGCGGGACTGGATGTAGGGTAACCCCGAACTAGTATAAAATCCGGTGTGTTCTTTCCTTTACTGCATTTACTTTATTTCTGCATATGTGTTTGTTTCTGTGATTATATCTATGTCTGAATATTGCATACATTTGTGTTCAAATTAACATAAACTCAAAAAGATTTAGTATCTTAAAAATACTATTCACCCCCCTCTAGTGTTATTCCTAGCCTTAAGATCCGTAATCCGCATTCCTCACATATGGAAGTGTTTTCCAAATATCATGAGATTAACAATGGTTTTGAGAATATATCTTAGTAAAGATATTTTGAGATAAACATTTGGAAAGTGATTTAATTAATAAAAGATTAATTTAAGAGGCTCGGTGTTGCTTGGTGCTTAACTAGTAGCATTTCCTTTTGGAAATAAAATCTTTGGTTGAATGTTTGTTGATTTGATAGTTAAATAACCGACTATCAAATTACTGGCCAATTTTAAACTATCATTGTCAGTTCGGAAAGACCAGGATCGGGCATATTATCCGAAAACCACTTCGAACTAACATAAGCGTTCTGAATTGGAATATGTTGGAGATATCCAAAGATGGAGCTTTTGAAGTGTAAGGGCTACTTGCTACTGATCCTGAGGGTGATTCCAAAACGGATGTGGTGGAAGTGGTGCCTTCGGTTTCGTATAGTCCCAGAATGAACTTGTATGGACGAATGCTAGTATTGCATTGATGCCTGGAGGGCAGTGTTAGCATTCCAAGTTTGGTTTGCTATATAAAAGGTAAAACATAGCCTCAAGCCTCATCAACTGGGAAATGACTAAAACAGGGCATGCAGCAGGGCTAAGTGGGTCGCTCCCATCGGGTATGTCATCATTATTCTAGATTACTCTATTATTATGGATTTGTATGTGCATGACAGATCTCAATTAAGGTTGGAAGACTGGGTTGATGACATATTCGGTACTACTATTCAAGTGGTAGGCCGGTTCTGTGTGGTAGGGTACAGGATGTTCTTGTCAGACCCGAGTTCATTTTTCTAGAGATGTACCCATCGGAAGTAGTTCCTTACCTGGTTATAGTATGGAATCCATTCTCCAATACGTGCCTTTACGGTTTTGATTGTAGAGCCTAGTATGCTGGAATTTAATTAATGTAACAATTTCGGCTATTTTAATAAGTATTTGTACTTAGACACTATTATATATCACTGGATTTTCGATAAAAGTGTTTTGGTTATCGTAAGGTAAAAACCCATTGTGTTTATCTGTGGCATGGTCTTACGAGATACCTTTTGATTTCAAAGATTTTCTTATAACTTTAAATCCAATCTGGTGTGTTTTCCCACGTTGGTTTACCAGACTGATCTGGGCGTTCTTCCCTTTCAATGCTCGGGTCAGACCGAGTATGTTACAGGTTGCTTAAGTTGCACTAGAGCTCAGGAGACGAGCTGGATGACAGAGACGTATTCCCATACTTGTTTATTTCCGCTGCATTGTTTATTTTAAATTATAAGCAATTGTGAGGACAGGTTATTATAACCGTCCAAGTTGATAATTAGTGATTGTGTACTCTGATTGATGCATTTATATTACAGTTTTTCTTTTCTGTAAAGATCATTGATATTCTATTATATGTTGTTCCGCTGCGATGTGAGATTCTATGTTATTTTAGTTTCTTCTTCTTTCTTTCTCTCTTCTCACCCTCTCTCTTCTTTCCCATGACCCTCCGTTATTCTGTGCTTTTTGGGTCAGACATGTGTGGTTTATTATCGATTCAAAGGGTACGGATTTGCGGTCGTCACACTGTCTTATGATGAAAAGAATAAATATAATATTGATATAAGCATGTATGGGACTAAATGCATATCATATAAATGAGATATAAGATCCGACATCGCAGTACATCATATTATGAACAAATGGAATCTATATAGTAGATCAAATATTTATGCAACTTGTCTCATAATACATATAGTCTCACATGTCTATAAGAAAAAATACAATATGGATATGATAATAGCATAATGTCTACGGCTCGAAAACTTACCTCCAAGTAGTAGAAACCCTCCTCTAAGTCAGTTTATTCAAGAAATAAAAAAAACATACAGTTACTAAATGGTCAGACATAAGGTATGGTGAAAAGAAAATATTACTAAACTGCATGATTAACAATATACTAATATATCATGTACAATAACAAATTACATACCTTAACATGCATCTTCATGCATCCAACAAGTTAGCACAGTTCTACTATAGACTATGAAATATGAGAAAAGTCTATCAACTAATAGTTATCATGGCAACTAAGCATGGCTTAAATGTCACACACTAGCTTAGTGGACCTCGGGTCCCTTAGTAAGGCCAAGGTCCACTAAATATGGTCATCAATGTAGCACAAATACCATGAAAATATACCACATCATCCACCGCCTATAATCATATCGAACTCTAAACAATAAAAACGTGCCACACCATTACCATTTGTTTACCAAGAGGACTTAGTACAAGTAATTTGAGGCCAACAACCCTTTCTACAAAGTAGCCCGAGGTCTATTGCCTTTGCTATAAAATAGAATATCTCCTACCTTTGAATCTATATCGTCCAACACACGCTATTTTGAGACAACCACACCTAATGCAACAAACAATCTATAATTATCAAATCCTAAGTCCATAGCCAAGGGATAGAGAATTACACTATATACATGGTATCTTATAGAATCGTATATCGCAATACCCTTGTTGTTTTATCTTGAATTCATCGACCAACTCCATAAAGCCGCCACAGGGATCGAATTGCATCTCAAACCATTATTGTAATATCCGTATTGCTTATCATTAAAATAAAGATTCACGAATTTGCATACCATTATTGAACTTATCATATTCCTCATTAGTCCCTCAAGAACTTCCCAAGCATCACTTAGGTCCACAAAATGAATCCAGACTCCTAATATCTCAAAATTAGGCCAAACTGCTTAAGTCAACAGCCAGCTAGACATATGAACTAGAGGTTCACACATTGGATTTATATCTAGATGTTTAGTACATGTATCCACACATTTGAATGACACCAAAATGCCCTATAAGATCGAAGGAAAATGGGTTTTGATATTTCGAACATCTGAATGGGATTTTAGACGTTTGAACAACTTATTTTAGATAAACCTAAACCTTGATGGAAGAATTTCCCTTAATGGAAATTCAATATTCCACCTTATTTCCCTTATCTCATTCAACTTTTCTATTTTCTTTCGGATGTGTTTCTCTATGTCACCGAGAAACTTTGAACTTATGTCTCTTCACTATATACATGCCCTTGTTATACGTTATTTGCTATTCAGACGAGTATTCTACACTCGACAAATAACTTTAAGGTGGTGGATTACTTTCAACCAACATATGTGTATAATAACTCATCTTCCATTCCCACTTTTATGTACATTCAACAATTTTATTCGCTAATGTCATAGCCTATTCTCTACTGATATATTGTTCTTAACCCAAACAACACTTCAATATAAATCAAGCCAAAGATACTGCAGTGTTTTCAATAGATTCATTTTATGATCAAACGTTTATAACTACCCATTCAATCATGATTCTCAGCTCCAAAATCTTAGCTTTAATTGATTCATCAATTTTAAACCTAACATCTGACATTATACAAGAAAATGTAGCACAAATAGTGGTTACGGAGTATAGAGAATAAGTTTCACTCAGCAAATTCAAAGAAATCTCAACTTCAAGTTTCCAAATAAATTCTTGAAGCTTTACCTTAGAAATCTGAACTCAATCTTCACCAAATTGCCAACTTGAGTATGTAGATTATTAGGGAATCTTCTCATTTTAATTTAGAATATTTATTTGAAATATTTTGTTAAGAATTTTGTAGTCATTGTTTGCACCAAAAATTGGCGCAAACACCCAATAAAAGTTTTAAAGAGAAATAAATGAAGAATATAAAAAGAAAACAGAAGAAATAAGAAATTAAATTGTAGAAAATCAAAGCAATAACATGAACACAACGATTTATAGTGGTTCTACATTGTTTGCCTACGTCCACTTTGAATATATAGCTTTATTTATCACTTTGTAAACTGAGTACAATAGGGATCAGATGAAAATCCTTAGTTACAATAGAGTACAAAGCAACAAGCAGCTTAAAGGTTCCAAAAATGAACAACCAAGCCTATATTTATAGATGAAGATGATGAAATATCTCCCTAAGAATTTGGCAGAAGGATCTCCAAAACCATATGGACCCATAAGAGGGGTCGCATGGCCCAAATCCTAAGGAATAGGGATCGGTGTCGATCCCTATTTTGGAGGAATTTGGAGGTGTGATCCCTTTGGTAGCTTTCCCATGTTGTAATATGCTTAGCCTCCAAGTTTCATGTCAATTGGATTAGTGAAACTTGAGTTATTGCTCGATCTTTGCTATAATGTGAGTTGTTTCTTGATTCTAGCTGATCCCTATTCAAGGAAGAGGGTCGATCCCTTTTGCTTCATCTTTTTCAAGTTCGAACCCTAGGGTAGGCTTTCTAGGGTCCCCACATCTTCCTCATAAAATTTCATATGCATTAGACTTATGGATTTCGAAATATTGATTGTTTCCCACTGACTTGCATTTGTTTAGCTGAAATATGCCGATCCCTATTATTCATAGGGATCATGGCCGATCCCTATTCTATGTTGAACTATATTCCATACTTTAAACATTTTGTATTTCATATCTCTCAATTTTGTTTAATCATGGCTTCAAATTATCATCTGTACTTGATCATTGGACCCCCACAATCATCGCTCTGGATTTACTGGCCTTGATGGTAGTCGAATCTAATTTGTCCAGTCAATTCGGATATAGCCTGGTCAAAATGCCGGATAACACTTGCCTTCCAAAGTGCGTCATTTCTTGAACGTGATATGCCTTGAATTGAAGCAACTTAGAGTCGTCAACAAGAAATCCATCCTGTTTTCTTAATACCCGTTATCCTTTCGTCGACCTATTTTTCCAAAGTGTCGTATCTCTCTTTGATCGTCATAACGCTTGGTCGATTTCCAATAGCATAAATTCAGGATTATATTCCGTTAGTTGCTATCTATGCTCGGTTCTATGGGGCCAGTAAGCTTTGGCCATCTGATCCAGTCTCAACCTTGAAAGCTTCAGGTTTGAATTCAATTTCTGTCGATTTCAAAAATTGAACTTTTTCACTATACACGTGCACGTTCTTGTCGTTGTCTCCCAGACGCATTTGTAAGCTCATGGGTTGTCGCCAATTTTCATTGAATTATATGTAATTCCACTGCATTTAATATTTATTTATATAATTTTTATGTATATGCTTGCATGCACATAGGGTTCGTAATTGATCCCTTTTCTTCTCTTTTTTTATTTATGTATATAGGGATCAACATTCTTTTAGCCAATCTCCCCTCCTTCTTTATCTCTCTTCTTTTTTAATAGGGATTGGAATCTTCATAACCGATTCTTATTTCCTCTTCCTTTCTTTCCTTTTTTGTTGATAGGGATCAGATGGATCCCCAAGTCAAGAGATCGTACCCGATCACTCCTTATGTTGGGAACTCGATTCTTTTGGCCTCGTGGAGAATTAAGAGGCAAGCCGAACCTTCAACCTTCATATATAAGCCAACACTCTCCTTTCTATCCCTTACTTCATTTCATTTCATTTATTTTTTACTTTCTTCAAGACCGAACCCTCCTCCCCATTTCCTTAGAGTTGAACCCTTCCCCTACTCTTCCTACCTCACTTTCGAACCAAAATCCATCGTACCCCAACATACTCCTGTAAATCTGATCTCTCTTTCCTTTAACTTGATCATCTCGAACCATTCACCATCCCTGTTGCTCTCTCTAATTGTCATTGCCAAAACATATACATAGGTAGGTTTTCATGCCTTTAGCCTTTAACTTATGGCGAGATATTGGGTTCGATTACGTTGGACATGGGTTAATTTTGGAGGAGATGAGATTAATGATGGCAATGTAAGGCTCGACAAGGTAGTTGAGGAGGAGAAAGGAAAGAATGAAGCACGAACAAAGCATAGGGATCGGTCGTGCATTGTGTGTGAAGCATGGAGGGATCAGTTAGAATATAGGTGAAGGAGAGGGATCAGAGTGATTTTTGAGGGAAGTGCGAAAATTTTAAAGTAGGGGGTCAGTATTAAAGTTTGAAGGGGGAACGGTTATGTAGGCATAGGGGCCTGTTGCATTACTAAGTCGAGGGATCGATCATTCATGAAGTAAAGAGGGATCATCTATGTGTTTTAGGAGGAGTGTGAATGTGGCTAAGTAGAGGGATCGATGGTTTTATATATGAGGATGGAGGGATCGCTTATTTTGCTGCCTAAGCAGGATCAGTTGTAGCCTTTGTAATAGGGATCGCCTATTTTCATATAGTAGGATTAGCTATTTTCATATAGAGGGATCGGCTATGAGTACTTAGCTAATTCTAAGCTTTCATTTGAACTTGGAAACCAATCCATGTTCACTCACATGAACAATTAGAACCAATCCTATCTCAATGAACTTGAACATATGACAATAATGAACAACAAGACTTGCATATCCAATATCGAACTCGAAATTGAACGAATAGAATATGATCTAAAACTTAACATATGGACTTTTATAATGGACTTCACACTTCAATATGTCGATGGTCGATCCCAAAGCTTACATAACCAATCAATCTAAACGTCAGTTGAGACGGTCACTTTGGTCGAAATCCGAAGTCTCGTCACTTACTTTTGCTTTTAATTTTGAACTATTTATCTCTGCACTGCACAACACTGCACTACACTAGTTTACACTTAGCACGGGAGGACAGGTAAAATTTTCTAACCTTGATTATCTACTGAGTTTAGTTGATATGGGCTTCAGACTTCAGAGCGTTTAGTTGTAATGCCTTCTGGACAACCTTCATAGCCAAGCAATCCTGGAGCCGAGTCAAGTTCCATAACTGTTTTCGACAGACATTCCCCTAATCGTCAAATAGAGCGACCAAAGGTTTTTAGCCAGTTGACGGACCTTTTCTATAATGTTCTCATCCTTCCGGTGGAAGATATAAGTCCTGCCCCCGACGCTATAGAAGGTGCTATATTCTAGATAACCCAATGGATTCGCAAGCCTCCAGAATTGGCGAGGTCGCTCTTCGTAGATTATGCTCTAAACATGGGATTCTGTTTGGAGATATCCTAGTCCCTTCAATGAATGGTAGGCGGTACATACCTCCAGAGGGATACACGACATGCAATAAATTTATTTGTTGGGCCGAATGTGTGCCGCCTTTCAATTCTTTTATCCAAGAGATGTTAAATTACCTAGGAATAGCCCATGCTCAGTTGCATCTGAATAGCTATGCTTTTCTTCATGGTACCTTCTTACTATTTATAGATGTTTTGTTCCGCCCACCATCTTCTGAGGGCATCAAGTTTATTTACAATTTCAAACGACGGATAAGGAGCCTTTCTTACACGTTTATCGAGCCTTTGCCTAACTGTCAAGTTCAAACTGATGCTTGGAACAAGCTTAGCATCTTTAAACACGAATGGTTCTACGTTCGTTGTCGATCTGGCTTCACGAGGCCATGGTTGGAAGGACGTAAGTGTTGTCTTTACTTTATTCTTAAATTCATTAGTCCAAGTTGTATCCTGAACTAACTAATACTTTGAATTTTTTTAGGTATTCATCCACGTCCAGAGGGCGATAGTTTCTCAAAGGCGGTTTCTGTAATTAGTGCTACCCCAGTTGAGGACAGGGACATCAAATCCATTATAACCGATGAATGGTTATCTCTGTTTGGGATGTTAGAAGAAAGTTGCAGCATTGGCCTTCCAAGAAGCGCTGCACCAGTAAGGAATGTAGTTGAACAAGAAGGCGGCACCAATAGCCCCGTCGTGTCACCAGTCGAGGGGACTCAGGACGACACCGAAGAGGGTGAAATTAGAGGCGATGAAGCCAACAGACTGGCGATGCTAATGCAGGTCCGAGCAATGTGCCTAAGGTCGAACCTTCACAAGGTGCGCTATCTCATATGCCAACAAGGAGAGGAAAAAAGCTCGCATATAAACTTTGTAGGAAAAAATGCTAAAGAGGCCGAATTTACCATCGACTCTGTTGAAGAAGAGACTTCCTCTCAATATCTAGAATGTTCGATGGAAGGGTTCTTGAATCTCCCGACCCCTGATGATATCATGACTTATGACTTCCCTAACATCAGTATCGGGGGCTCAATTCTCCCAGCAGGAGTGGTGATGACATTCCTTCTACTAGTAAAGGGGAAAAACTCCTATGAGCAAGGCTACAATAACTGGTCTATCGAGGGGAAGGGGACATTAGGACACTCACAACCACACGCACTTCACTGCATGATTTTTGTCTATCTTTCATTTGATGGTCACTGATACACTCTTGTTTGGTCTACAGGTGCTATGTCTCATCCCGTGCCTTCGATTGCTTGAGGGGCTCCTCAACACAGTATGGATCTAGTCGAGGTCCAGACTCGAGCATGCGTCGAGAGAGAGATAACAGTAGGGAAAGAAGTCGTCATTCAAGGGGGTCTTCATCTTCCAAACATAATCTCAATGGTCTCATTAGGAAGTTCAGCCCAATCTTCCTGTACACAGCAGCGATTAGACTTCTTTCCACGCTCCTCAAATTGTTGTGCCGTCTAAGCAGTATTCTGGTTCATCTGGTTCCAAACAGTTCCGCGATCATAGATTGAGCAAACGCCTAATTGTTACTTTTTATCCTACTTTGCCTACTACATCCCCTGAGGCTTCCACAGTAGAGAAATTGGCCGAACTTAAGGTTAATTTTCCAAAAATTTGCTTCAATGGGCTTAAGTTCCTTCCTTCCATACATACAATTCCACGGAGTGCTAAAGCGAGTTCCCTTGCCAGTGTCAATGACGTTTTTGTGTAGCACAAAACATTCTAGCATTTAGTCGAAAAAATATCTGAGATTGTCTATCGAGAAACAATATGATATCGATCGTCTCAAGCTAGAGGCGATCCATTATAAAAACATATGTAAACATCAAGATAATGAGATCTCGGAGCTGATAGCAAAGCTAACCATGACAGGAAAGAGCACCAAAGAAACATCTGAGGTGGTTAGTCGTATAGAAGCGGCTTACAAAAAGGAGATGGATGCTTCTCTCAATGCTGCAGTGTGCTTGCTTTGGAAATCGATACACTATAAAAAGAGAAAGGCATTCTGGTCCGCCACGTTAAGGAACTCGAAGAAATCCCTAAAAAAGAGGAAGAAAAACTCAGACCTTAGGAGGAGTCGCAAAGATATTGCGAAGAGGCCGTCGAAGCCCGTGGACTGAAAATTAAACTTTACGAGCAACTCGCTCAAATTAAAGTCCTCAAGGAGGAGGCACGAGAGGTGAGCCGCAATGAGGTTAAAGTGCAGATCGAGGCCCAGTTAGAAGATGCCAAAGAAGCTGGTCGAAATGATATTAAGGACATGTTCGATCCTTTGATCATTGAATATAATGCTAAAGTGTTAATCCATCGTAATCTGAGTTCTCTCGAAGAAGGTTATCTCGAATCGCTCATCGAGGCTTGGGAATATATTGCTGAAATGAAGAAGAAAGCCCTCTGTGAAACTATTTTAGATAAAGAGAAGCTAGTATGGGAGATTCTTCGTTGGCATGAAACTTTAAACCTTGCTGCTGCAGGCTCCGATATTTCGATATTTTAGGACCCTTCGACAAAAGGAAAAACATTGTTGAGTCTTCGGAGTCCGATCCCGAAGGACCCCCTTCACTTCAAACAGCCGAAGCGTCAGTCTCTCTTGGCTCGGGACAGGATCTGAGCTATGATCCCGACAGACCTGGCTATCAATCGAAGGTGCTAAATCCTATTCAAGAAGGGAGCACCTAGGCGATAGCTGAAAGTCAACCGGAAATAGGTATCCCGCTTTATTCTCCATTATTTCCTCATGCCCAATAGTAATGGGCTTATTTTCTTGTTTTCGTGAATTTGCAGTTCTTCCGGGTCCCATCAAAACTCCAAGAAGCGGTGCTGCTGTAGAGCAACAATCGAAACTATTGAAATTCCGACAGCTACCGACATTCTAGGACCCGATGCTCAAGTCATTGGAGCACTTGATGAAGAAAAATCCGACGACCAGCCGCTGCCAGATGAATCAGATGATGTCATGGTCACCGGTGCCTCCGAACATACCAATGAGCTCAGCCTGAAGGAGCGCATCGAAAGAAAGGAGTTCTTGAAGAAAAAAGCTAAGGCTAAATCCGCTGATGCGAACATCAACGATTGAAATCTCGTCGCACTGAAAGTCATTCTACCCAGCGGGTCTATTCTTGAAGAACTCCCTTCAACCTCAAAAAACTCTTTTGCCAAGGGCAGCAAAGGATCAAAAAGAAAAATAGGCGAAACTTGGATGGTGCCACTCCCAAAAAATCCAAAAGAGAAAAAGGGCAAAATAAATAGCCGTCACTTCAGCTTAGTTAGTACATAGCTTGTATAGCTGCTTTTATCTTTTTGTTGGCCGTGATTGTGCGGGTACGGCTCTTGCTTTTGGATAAACTTTTACCACAATTTCTAAGTTTAATGTGTAAATAAAAGTTCTTTATTTTCTGTCGAACTCTTATGTGAATTTTTATTTAGTAGTTGAGCTATTACTTTTTAATTCAATGTACTTGTAATTCGTTGCTCGTTGATTCGGATACTAATCCATTAATTCTATCCCAAGGCCTCCATGCGGTCGTGACCTTGAGTCATACCAAACATCAAGCTCGAGCCTAAGTGTTACACTATCAGATTCAGCGGTTTGAGTGATTATACTCCTGCCCCCAGTCTTGGTATAGTGGAGTTAGATAATGGATGGTCGAACTCCATCCTTAACGAGTTTATACTCTACTTGTCAGTTTCAGGTCGGAGTTTCTGGTGTAGTGAGTAGTCAAACTACACTCATCTATCTATCTATACACATATCCGGACTCTGGGGATAAGAGTTAGTTGGCGGGTGGTTGAATCGCACCCAATTCGTGTCTATAATCCAGTCCGCACTCTGTGGACTTAGAGTTATTTCAAAAAATAGTCGAGCCGTACTTTCCTTAATTGATTGATTTTCCCACGAGTCCGAGGTTTAACTTTGCAAGTGATTGGTTATATCACGATCGCTTCTGACTCATGTATGTCCCATTGCTTGGTAGGATTAATGTGGTTATCGGATGGTCAAGTCACATCAATTTCTCGTTAGGTATTCCGTCCATCGGGTTGCGAGCAAGAATCATCAAATGAACGGTCGGTCTATGCTCATTTTGTTTAGTTCGATTGTGAACTTATGTAATCGACTGGTTCCAAATTCTAGGAACCTGTTGGGACATGCCAATATTAGTTAGTTGGGTATCATAACTAGTATGTAATGCTACAACAATCACATATATGAAAGAAATTTCAAACTTTATTTGCCAAATGGAAAGAAATGACAAAATTTGTCTTATTACATATCTGGAAAATCAAATGCTAAAGAAAATTCGGAAATTGAATACAACTAAATGAAAAAGAATAAACTAAGTCAAATAGTGTCGTAAATGCTCGCTATTCCATGCACTTGGGATTGTGACGCCATCGACAATCGCTAGCTTGAAAGTTCCCTCTCCAAGCCTCTATTCAATGACATATGATCCTTCCTAAGTAGGATTCATGTGTGATGGGGCAGGAAAGACCCATTTCAAGATGAGATCGTCGATTTCAAAGGTTCTAGGTCGAACTTTAATGTTGTAGTATCCGGCGACTCGGTGTCGATGTGCAGCTGCCCTCAAATAAGCTTCTTCACACTTCTCGTCTACAAAGTCTATAGATTATAAAAAGATATCTCTATTCATTTTGGGATCATAGTAGGTCACTTGATGAGAAGGGACTTCGAGTTTAATAGGAATGACGGCTTCGGTGCTGTAAGCAAGGGCGAATGAAGTATTGCCAGTCGTGGACTTATGGGTGGTTCTGTAAGCCCATATGCTATTGGGAGTTCATCCACCCACTTGCCTCTAGCCTTTTCCACGCTTCTTCAAAATGGACTTTATGATTTTGTCCACGGCTTTAACTTGTCCATTTGCTTGAGGGTGTGCTACTGCCGCAAATCACTTTTCAATATGATGCCAACGGCAAAAATATTTGAATTCAGCGCTGCCAAATAGGCGCCACTATCTATTACAATAGTTCATGGAAGGCCAAAACAACAGATGATGTTCCGGACGATGAAATTGATTACTTTCTTTGTCGTGATCATGGCTAAAGGTTCCACATCGGCCTATTTGATGAAGTAATCAACTGCGACGATGACGTACTTCGCACCACCTTTAGAGATCGGTAAGGAACTGATAATATCTATGCCCAATATGGCAAACGGCCATGGACTGACCATATGTGTGATTTTCGTCGGTGGAGCTCTCGAATCTTTTACATACATTTGGCACTTGTCACATCGCCTAGCGTAATCGGTAGCATCTCGTGTAACACCCCTAATTTTAAATAACATTATTCAGGAAATTTTATTATATAAATTAAATAGAGTAATGTAAAGATTAACGTGGTTAAGAGATTGAGATTTGTATAATTATATGTCAGTCGTGCCTTAAGTAATGAATAAACAAATGGAAGTTTAAAATGAAGGAAGTAAAGGTAATAAGATAAGGGAAAAATAGGAATAGGTTATATTCTTATACCCTGAACCCTTATCCCATTTTCATTTCGAACGTTTGCAAACAAAACAAAACATAGAGCTTGGCCAGCCACCATTAAGGGAAAACAAAAGGAAGATAAGCAAGAATTCAAGAAGGAAGCTTAATCATATCAATTCAAGGGCAAATCTCAAACTCCTTAACAACAAGCTAAGGTGAATAATAGATTACATCTCATTTTTATTGTTTTCAGTTTCTAGATAAGATCCAAATTTATTTTGCAAGAAAAATGCCAAGTTTTGATTGTTTAAATGGTTATATATGCTTGTTGATGATTTATGTTGTTTCATATAGATTTTATGATAAGATTTTATTTGAAAAACCTAACCAAATGACATCCAAATGGCTTGCATTTTTTATAAGGTCAGAAACATTATTTTAGAGATGGGTTTCAAGTTTCACAATTTTCTAAGTAGTTGTGGATTTATTATGAATTTTCTAGTAAAGAAAATGGTTAAATTAGGTTTAAATTATTTTCGGCTATTATATGTTAGCTTTAGGTCAGAAATTTAAATATGTTAGAAAGCATATTAAAAGTGATTTATGGAAATTTTTATAGAATTTTCCAAAGTATTTTATTAAAGATATAAAATTATTTAAGGTATGGGACTTAAATGTTTTATATGTTTAAAAAGGAGAATGAGCAATTTGTTAAATATTTTAAATTTTTAATTACTGAATTCGACAGCACTTTTGTAAAAGATTTTGAAAATGAATTGGCAACAAATTAAATGTTGACAAATAAGGCAAGTTGGTTGGAAAGATATTACTTTAAAACGTTAAAAATCAGTTTTGTAAAGGATTACTGCTTCGCCACTTATAACAGCCACCTTTCGCACCATACATCTGCCTCCTACCAAGTCGAAACCAATACACATGGTATCAATGCCTTGGTACGTACTGGATTGGAGAAAGACGGAAGGTATAGAGTTGAAACGAGCTTTCGAAGGAGTTGGAGCTTTCGACTTAACCAACTTGCTTCTGTTTATATAAAGAAAGGGCTTTCGAATAGGTTGCCGCCTTTTGTTTTTAAAATAATCGTTCGAAGGGGTCGAAACCCCTGCTATCGCATTCAACCTTCTGAACCAATGCTTTTGAAAGGGTTCTTTTGCCTTAAACTTTGAAGCCGTTTCTCCATGCGTTCGAAATGGGTGGTTTCAAGACCACTCACTTTCTTTTACTTAGGAATAATGCTTTCGAAAGCAATGCTTTCGCCCCAGTTCTTTTAAGACCCTTAGATATATTGAAAGTTAAACCCAAAGGTTTCAAAAGGAATGGTTTTAAATGGTTTCTAAGCTATGTTCCATAAACTCTTACTTGAACCCAGTGTTTTCGAAAGGTTTGTTTTAAGTGAGGAATTTTAATGCTTTCGGAAGGTTTATAATGAAGGTTTCGAAAGGGAGATTCTCCAATTTTTTCGAAAGGTCTATTTTAGTATTTGAATGGAAGGTTTCCAATGCTTTCGAAAGGCAAGTTTAAGGTGTTTTGAAAAGAGGATGTCTAAGGTTTTATAAAGCTTTCGAAGAGACACTTTCAATGATTTCGAAAGGTCTATTTTTAAAGGTTTCGAGAGATATGCTTTGCTCTTTCGACCTAGTGTTTCAAGGTAAAGTTGTTAACCAATTTTGAAAGAGGTAATTTCAATGGATTCGAAAGGGACTGTTTAAAGTTTTTAAACAAGGGTTTCGAGGATGATATCTTGGATTTAAAACCTAATGTTTTCTAAGTTAAAGAAGGGCTTTAACTTGTTTTAAAGGGAAAGATAACCCTTTTGATTTAGATTTTCATCAACATTGTTTTGTGCAAAGTTTATATCATGGCAAAGATATTTGAGTAAAGAAAAAAAGTATATTTTCCTTGTTTAAGTATGATTTAAAGGGTTAAATCAATTTGAAAGAAATGTTTTCAAGGAAAATTTGATAGGGTAGTTAACCCTAAGTAAATGACTCAGATATTAGAATATCAGTTGGGACTGTTATAGAGTCGCGCCCTATACTTTAGCTAATAGCCCTTAGCTAATATAAGTCCAAAATTCCAGTGTGTACGGCTTTGTCACAGGTAAGACTAAAATGTTATTACATGCAGAAAGGAATATACAGAGAAAGATAGGTTATTGGTGAACCCGTAAAACCATTAGGATCAGTTGACCCTGAGAGAAGTAAGTTAAGGACAGACCGTCCAGAAGTGTGTCTAACAGAAGTTAGATTATTTATTTGTCTGGTAGGACCGAGTCAGCCAATGGTTAGTAGCTAGCCAAACAAAACTACATTGTTCGGACTGATAGTCCATTAATTACTAGATTTATGTGCATAAATGATATTGCTGTTATTGCTTTAATAAGTTTGATTGCAGGATTTTGATTTGCAAAAAGATATGTTTTAAAGGGATATTAGTGAGGGGAAACCCGTTCCGCTAAGCAGCGTGGTCTCACTTAATATCAGTAAATCGAGATATAATAGTATTATTCACACCAGGCTTTATGTTTGACTCGAAGTTTATGTTTTTCCCTTAAACTCTCAGGTGCTCAAAATTAATTTGAGTAGATTAAGAGTTAGGGTTATTTAGGTTTAGTAGGCTGGACGAATAAGCTTCCGAAGACATGCAGGAGGCAAAGTTAGGAGCTATTTAGTTTTATTTCTGCTGTGAAGTATTATGACTGATATGTCTATTTAGTACTCTGATCATCCAGGAGGCATCTTCATACGTCGCTCTTGGTGTAATTTGTAATAATTATATTTGATCAAAACCTAGGAATCTTTTGGGATTATGTATCTGAATATGAAATATTGATTTGGAATGTAATCAGAAAAGTTGTTTTTAAATCCGTGTTGATTTTTATTTCATATTCATGTGTTTCTGATATAATGGATACCATTAACATTACCGTATTTTTTCACCGGAAGTTAATACTATTGAAGTTAATACTACAGATACCATTAAGATAGGGGATGTTACATCTCGGTTGATAGTCGGCTAATAATACCCATAACGTAGTATTTTCTTTGCTATGGTTTGCCCCCCAGTGTGATCGCCACATTCCACTTCATGAACTTCCTTTAAGACTCATTTTACTTCATCATGAGCGATATATCGGAGCAGGGAAATAAAGAAACTCTTTCTATACATGACTCCTTCCTGCATGATATACTGCGAAGCTTTGTAAAGGACTTATCGCCTTTCATTCCTCTGTTTGGAAAGGACTCCCTGTAGTAAATAGTCTTTGATCGGAGTCATCCACGACTCCTTCTCAGGCTTTGTCTCTAGTACTTAGTCGATTTCTATCTGTTTATACCTGGTGCGTCTAATACTTTGACTGGAACCAAGCCCATTTGTTGTGCATCCCCAGTGCTAGCAAACTTTGCTAATAAGTCAGCCTCTTTGTTTTGATTGCACGGAATGTGCGTGATGTCATAGTACTCAAAGCCAGTCAATAGCTCTTGGACTTGGATAAGGTATAGAGCGAGTCATTGCCCTTTAGCCTGGTAATCTCACCTAACTTGGTATACTACCAACTGGGAATCGCAAAAGATTTCAAGAGATATTATCCCCAGTTCTCTAGCAAGTTTGAATCCAGCGATCAGAGCTTCATACTCAGCTTTATTGTTCTTTGCAGGGAAGCCAAGCTTCAAAACGTAGCAAATCGATCGATCTTCCAGAGTTACTAGCACGAATCCGGCTCCACAACAATGATCATTGGATGCTCCATCAGTATGCATCTTCCACCGAATGGTGGGGGTTCTTCCATTCTCTGGGAGATCATTCTGTGCGGTGAATTCTACTATAAATTCCGCCAAGGCCTGTCCCTATATGGCTTTTCAAGGAAGATACATGATGTCAAATTGGCTCGGTTCGATGTCCCACTTGAGTAACCTTCCAAACGTTTCAGGTCACTGTAGAACCTGTCGTAACGGTTGATTGGTGTAAACATAAATGGGATAAGCCTAGAAATAGGGGTGGAGCTTTCGTGAAGCAATCAACAAGCAGTACGTCAATTTCTCTATCTTCGGATACTTCCTTTTAGCTCATTTCAATCATTTTCTAACATAATAGACCGGTCTCTGGATCCGATTATCATCGCGAAGCAATGCTGCACTTATGGCATGTATCGACACGGCTAAGTAGATATACAAGTCTTCATGATCCACTGGCTTTGACAAGATGGGAGGCTTCTCTAAGTGGTTCACCAAAGCTCGAAATGCATCTTCATAATCATGCGTCCATTCAAAGTTCCTTTTCCCTCTTCTAATCAAATTGAAGAAAGGAATGCATTTATCGGTGGCTCTGGAAATAAACTGACTTAGGGCAGCAACCTTCCCATTTAGACTTTCTACTTGTTTGATGGTCTTTGGCACTTGGATGTTGCGAATTGCTTGAATCTTCTCAGGATTAGCTTTAATTCCGTGAGCATTGACGATGGAACCTAAGAACTTTCTTGATGCAACGCCAAAAGAACACTTCAGAGGATTGAGCTTCATTTTGTAATATCGGAGAATACCAAACATTTTTGCTAAGTCCCTATTGTGGTCGCTTGATCGTCGTGTCTTTATGAGCATATCATCTACATATACCTCCATTGTTTTTCCAATCCGATCTTTAAACATTCTATGGACTAGGCGTTGATAGGTCACTCCAGCATTCTTCAATCCAAATGGCATTACCACATAGCAATACAATCCAACATCAGTAATGAAGCTGGTGTGCTCCTGATCGGGAACGTGCATCGGGATTTGGTTATATTCAGAGTACGCATGTAACGACCCGCATTTTTGACCGTTCAAGTCGACAATAATCCACACATGTCCAACTCAAACCGTTCAAAAAGGCAGATGGTTATTGGGGTTAAATAAGAAAAGGAAAGAAAGAACAGAAGCAAACTCAGAATCTTGCAGCGGAAGGAACAAGATATAATAATAAAATAACAGTTCATGAAGCTGTTAAATAAATAAATTTGATTATTATTATACATCATAAATCAGAGTTACATACATATCAGAGATAATACAATAATGCAGCGGAAAAATAATATGGTAGTAGAATACAGATGATGTAATACCAAACTCCGTCTTCGTCCTCCAAAATGGATCTTCAACCTTATCTGAAATGCTCAGGCTGACCCGAGCGTAATGAAAAGACAAAACACTCGAGTCAGGACTAAAATATCTCATGTAAGTCAAATCAAATAAGAAAATATGAGTGTGACGGCGTCAGAGATGTTTACGGGGTTTGACATCTCCTATCCAGTGTCAACGTGAGTGCAATAACTTAAGAGATGTTACGGGATTTTCCATCTCTCAAGGATCCGTTAAACTATCTACTATGTAGTACAATACGCTATTATAATATGTCTACATTAAAGTAAAAGTATTAAAATAGCGTTAAGCCATGGCCCATTCCACCCTTAACACAGTTTATATTCCCAAGAGCATATACAAGACCGTAGTTTCCCCAAAACCGGAAGTCACCAGAGGGCAATCCATATACTAAAGGTACAAACCAAAATCGTAGTGGTCGCGAATAGGATAATCAGTATGACAAGGTACATGAGGCAATACCAACTAGGATACTAGTAGTTGTGTAACGACCCAGAATTTTTGATAATTAAAATTCGAATATTTAATTGATTTTTAATATTAATAAATGGAATTTAGAAGTCGAAGGATTTATTTCTCGAATATTGGATTTAATTTGATAATTAAATCGATAAATTAATAGTGAAATTCCAGAGATAATTGTAAATCGAGTTTAAAGTGATGGAAAATGATTTGTAAAATTTTATTTAATCATACTGGAGTTATAGAAAGGTTATAAAACTTTTAAAATTGAATTTGGAGTTAATTTGTGAAAATTGAATATTTTAATATTTAATTATCGACTGTAAAAATAGCCAATTTTCGAACAGTCTCAGAATTGAACGAGACCAGTTCCATTGGATCCGTAATAGTTAGTTATTATCGGATTTCCATTTTCGTATCCATCGGAGTTGTCGTTTGACCGTGGCAACTCGAAACGCATCGATATCGTTTTTAATTTTAAATCGTCAAGTTAAAAATAGTCAGTTTTCCAACGATCTCGGATTTCGACGAAACCAGTTTCATCGGATCCGTAATGTGATATTATTGTAAGATTTCAAATATCGTAATTTTTGGATTCACCATTTGCCCGGTACGAATTAAAACGCCTCGAAATCGATTTAAATCGGTTTAATTTAAATTGATCGTTTATTGCCATATCTCACACATACGATCGAATTAGCTTCCGAAACACGTTCCATTGCGTTCGGAACGCGGGGTAAACCTTAGAAACGTCAGCCGGCACGCTCGATTTGGAGTTCGGAAAATCCGGGGTGAATAGTGTTTTGAGACGTTTTCTATAAAAGCCCCCTTGATTTCATTTTTGCCCAGAATATAAACTAGGGTTTCGTCACGTTCGTGGCCGCCACTTCTCTGCTGAATGACCAAGAAGCTCCCCTCTTTCTTCCCTTAGATCTTCAAATCCAATCAATAATTCACGAAACTTTCAACATGGAAGTTGTAGAGCATCACGAGACGAAGACATCCAACGGTGGAAATCTCAAATCATCGACCATAGGCAGAGATATTTGGCCCCGTTCGTGCTCGTCTCTTGCACGTTTTTCAAGTGCTATAGGGGACCGAGCTTTGCCTCCTTCCAGGCGTTGATTGTGTCGGCGATGGGCTTCGAAACCCCTGTCTTCGATCATCTTCAAGGCGAGTGTTGTAGGCACGAAAATTGATTGAAAGTGGCGGCCTTGATGGGTTCATTTGCATTCGATCTTTACTGGTCTTCATGTGTTTGAGAAGAGCAACAGCATGCGGCTATGATCTGAGGGAAACTGAAATCAACGGTAGTGATTTGAGTAGGGTTTGTTGTAAAAAGAAAAAAAGAAAATTGTATAATTAATTTGAATTATAATTGGTATAAACTTCTAAATGCAATAACTCTTTCGTACGAGGTCAGAATTCGACGAAACCAGTTGCGTTGTCTTCGTTTCGTCGCGCACTTCACTGTGGAACTAAATTGGAGTCGTTTGGAGCTAGTTGGAATTTCGGGTAAAATTAAACGCTTGTTTAATTTATTCGAAATAAACGCTGGAATCAGAATTAAAATCACGGTGAGATTTTCTCACTCAAATTTGAATGTGGAATTATTTACAGTTATTGATTGATGATTGACTGTTTGAATGTGCTATTAGATATGATAGGATATATCTATATATATAGCAGTATATACATATTGGCATATGTATATATTGGATTGATGATTTCCCGCCTCGTATAGCGGATGAGACCCTATTGCGCCGTTAGTAAGCGGATTTATAAAAACCCATATACCGCGATAATTCCGTACTGGAGCGGAATTGGTATTGTGCTAACATCTGTGGATGCAGGGAAACAGGTTGGAGGGATCCGACTGGATTCCTCACCGTATTGATTATTTACAGATATTTTGATATATTCTGTTATCATATGATGATATATGATATTTGACTGTTGTGATGGACTGATTGGTGTTGTTACATCATCGGATTCAGTTTTGAAATGTAAAAATAACGACTTTTATTTTAAAAAGGATTTTTAAGTGATTTTTGAAAAGTAGACGTTTATCGAATTTTTGAATTGATTTATTTCAGAAAAATAAACGTCTAGAATTTTGAAGCTATAAAAGTTAAGATTTTTGTGAATTATGACCGTAAGGTGATTTTTGAAACAAAAGTCGATTTATTTATAAAATGGTTTAAGCTGGGATTTTTGAATAACTATAAACGATTTGTATAGGAAGATTTATAAAATTGATATTTTTGTAAATCAAAATATTGGACTTATAAAACGAATTTTTATAAGTGTTAAAAAGAAGTATAAATGGATTTCATAAGTGAATGAAATTAATAGATTTATATCGTGAAGTTATAAAGGGAATAAATGTGTAGAATAAACGATTTATAAGTAATTTACCTATAAATTAGATTTTTGCACTTAATTGGGATATAAATAGAAATTTCTAAATGAAAAGATTTCATAAGTTGAAATTGTTATGAAGTATAAATGTGATTTATAAACGTTGTTTATAAAACTGGAATCACTTATTTTGATAAGTAATTTTAGAAGTTAATAAAAGGAGAATTTTATAAATTGAAATTGTTAGAAAATATAAAGGTGAATTTATAAACGTTGTTCTATGAATTCGAAATCAATCAAATTTGATAAATGTAATTATTGAAGCATATTCACGATTTTGGATAGTGAATATATCGTTAAATAAAATGGATAGTTTTGAAGAAGTGATATTAAAAATGAAGTTAAACATTTTAAAGATGTTTTAAAATGTATTATAAATCGAAAGCAGAGATTTCCGCAGTTCTTGTTGAAATAGACGTTTTCGAGAAAAATAAGGAAATGATGGACTATAACACTGTTGTTATAGTAAATGGTTTCCGAAAGGAAATGTTTTGATGTAGTATTGGGATTCACATATCTATCTAAATTCGAATCCCTATACTAGTGATTTTGAGTCGTCGTAACGATGTTTTACGCAACATTCGTTTTGACTCAAATAGTGTTAAAATTTATGATTTCCTTAAAGAATGAAATGTATACTTAATATTGATTTAAGTATATCGAATATTTTCAAATGTTGAAAATAAATGATTTGTGAAATACTTATTTTTAAAATAGTATGGAATTGCTTTTCCAATATGAAATGAACTGTTTTGAGATTTTATCTTTTAAAGATAAATTGAAATGTGGAAATTGATTTGAAATTTGTTTTCAAACGGTTAAGTGTGGGGAATTATATATCTAGAAAAGATATTTTGGAAAATAAATAATTTGGGAAATTATTTGGAATCTGATGATGTCGCGCATCTTTATTGATAGTTAAATAACCGACTATCAATAATTACCTTTAGATAGGTATTTGTTGTGAATTGGATGAATTGAATGCCACACTTATTTTTAAATAATCGCTCACTATTCGGGTTAGCCGGGAAAGGACCATGGGGTCGTATAACCCATTCCGAATATGTGATACGTCGTTATGAATTGCATTTGAAGACCGGTGTTGAAGACCGGATATTTTTGAAAACGGAAGGATTACCGTCGAGTTACTCTACATCGACTGATCTTCGATTTAGAGGTTTTTATCACCCTTAGTGACGGGAAGTCCTGACGTGATTGAAAATTATCCGGAAATGCAAGGGCTTCGTGAGAAGTGCCTTCGGTTCTGTTCGATCCCGGAACAGACTTGTATGGATTGTGTGTCTGACGTTACAATTTGAGATATAAAGCTGATTTCTTTCAAATACATTTCTGTTGGTGGCGGAGAATTTATTCTCTTAGCTTAACACCCTTCTCTGAGACGTACGAGCTCAGAGGTTATGTAGTTGAAATTTATCAGCGATATATCCCAATTTGGTAACGTGGCATACTGAGTGTTGCTGTGAAATGATCAGTGTTTGATCATTTGCGATATGATCATTTGTTTGATCTTATATCTTTGTGATCATAGGTTGATCATTTTGTTTGACCCGAAGCAGGGCTTTTTGAGAAAGCGTAGCTTTGTGGACGAGACTTCGTCGAGCCTCACACCCCGGAAATGGTCGAAACAGGACGAATGCGGCAAGGTTCTAGGGAGTAGCGCCCCTTAGTGTATGTCATTCCTTCTGGATAAAGGTGGTATCATGGTATGGAGCCCAGATACTTAACCTCTGTGGTTGCTGCACAGTTATTATTACTTTGTGGTTTGTTGGAAATCGGGGATCCTCGGGAAGATCGGTGACGATCGGGGGATGACATACGCGTGTCAGTAGTTACCTATTTTTGCAGAGGTAACCCGGCCTTGTGTTGGCAGAGATCCGGTTAGGTTCTCGGGTCGTCTATTCCAGGGACGTACCCATCGTGGATAGGAAGTTCCTTAGCCTGACCATTTGTTGGAAATCCAAAGAAACAATACGATCTTGTACGGTTTTAGTTGTAGAACCTATCATTCACTTATGGTGGTCACCACTGTTTGGATGGTAGCTATAGTAGGCATAAGTGCGGAATGCCTATGCTGGCTAAGATTAATATTCTACTTTCGAAATGTTTTCCACTATGCACTAATAATAATATCAAAAAGAATTTTGATTTTTGCGTAGTAAGCATCTTTGACTATCATAAGAAGAAATCTCCTCCAATTCTGCGTTTGCATTGTGTGTGTGGTGGGAGGTCTTATGGTAGTTTCATTTTCCCAAAAGCATTTCGAATTGACTTTAAAATTTACTGTTGTTGTTTTTAAAGAATAACTGTTTTACGATCTCACACCAGTCACCATGACTGACTCGGAGTTTATTGTTTCCTTCTAAACTCTGGGTGCCCACCAATTTCCACACGGGCAGCCTAGAGTTATATTATTAGGATATTCTGGATATTCTGGAGCTTTGGAAGCAAGCTGGATGACGAGACGTAGTATTTGTATTTGATAGTATTTATTCCGCTGTGTATTCTGTATGAGGACAGGTTATATAACTGTCCATTGTTGTATATTGACTCTGATGACTGATGTATGTATAAACTGATAAAATTCTTTGTTTTAAAGATTATTCATTCATCTATTATATATTGTTCCGCTGCGATATGTGAGATTCTGATATTGTCTCTGTTCTGTATCTGTTGTTGTTTTGTTGTTCTTCTTCTCTTTTTCCTCTATCTTCTTCTTCTACCTTTTTCTTCTTTCTTAAAACCATAACTTTTCGGGTTTCCGGCATTCGATGGCTCAGCAGTCGATAAAGTGAGTATCGATGTTGAATTTTCGAAAGTCGAAAATTTTCGGGATGTTACATTTGGTATCAGAGCATATGGTTAAGCGACAACCCTGCTCTGTTGGGTGTTACTCATTAGAGATAGAGTCAGTAGTACTCTAGAATGAGTTGAGTGTAATAATAGATACGAGTGCGTATTTGTTAGTGAATATAAAATTGTTTTATATTGTGATGATTGGTTTGTTGAGTGGTATATGGATTCTGGTCGGTATTGTCCGTACAACTCTATCGATAGGGATCTCTAAACACTTATATAGAACAATTCGGCACAGTATTGATTTTAAATAGGGTGAATGAAATAATTTTACCCAAAACTATTTTTGTATAGAAAAGAAATGTTTTTCTATGAAATATAATAGTATATGGATGCATGGATGTTAGGAAGTAATAATAGTGAATTATCATCACTGAAATTGAATAAGAAATTGAAATCGTAACTCCAAAGATGAGAAATAAATTCACATGCAAATGTAAATTATAAATGTGAATTGTAATTTAAAACGGAATTCCAGAGAAGTTTTTGGAAATGGTTTTGAAAAGAATTGGTAAATTTTGGAGATTTGAAAAGTTTAAATCATTTTAGAATTGAAAATGGATTTCAAAGCTTTTGAAAAGTATTTTAGAGAGATGAAAGCTCTAAACTCTTTTCGGTCGCTGGAAAATAACTTCGATGATGACCGCGGCATCGTTGGTGTTCATTTTCGGGTTTCCAAAAGAGGAAATTGCTGCCAAATTATTTTAAATAGAAGTTGTTTGAAAAATTTGGATTTTGTTTTGGAAATTCAAAAGATAATTTGAACTGTTTCAAAAATGGTTTTTGAAATGTTGGTAAACTCTGGAATACTATGTAGAAATATTTATGAAATATTAATGTGAGATATAATTTGAAATAAAGTTCCAGAAAAATATTTGAAGATAAAATTCATAATGGAATTAGTAATGTGAATGGATAAATGATTTTATAAATCGAAATGTAAGTAAGTCAAAGACTTATAGAATAATTGAAATTTGATTTGGAAATCAGATTCGAATTGGAAATGAAAGAATTAGCGAATGAGTTTCAGAATGAATAAATAAATTTGAATTTGTAAGTAAGTAAAACTGAAATGGAAGATGAATGTGAAACTTTGTTCTGAAATTGTTAGTAAATGTAATTCAAGCTGAATATTGAAATTTAAAATGAATTAGAGAATGAAACTAATATATAGAGTGATATGAATTAGTAAATGAAAAATAATCGATAGAAATTCAATATTCAGAACAGAAGATAAAATTGAATTCAAATAGAAATTTAAAATGTAAAATTGAATGATAATGAATATGTAACTTCAACAGTGAAGTAAGAATGTATAAGAAGTATATATTGGAAATTTTGTAATAAAATTTGCAAAATAGGTTGAATGCTGCAACTAGATATTATGGCTAGTAGGATATACAGGTGTTATAAAGGAATTGGAATTTTAATTTCGAAGATAAATTTGAATTGCTCGACAAAAGGTATGTATTTAAATTCGAATATGAGATTTGATGACTTATTTCTCTAGCCACTTGGCTTTTTCTTTTTCTTTTTGAAATCTGAGAGTCCGTAGGGACGTTTTGTAGTCGTACCGTATTAGCCGCGCAAAGGAGACGCTGGCGAAATTTTCGAAAATTTCGAGTGTTAGGAAAATTTTTGAGAAAATTTTGAAGTGAAATTTGAATTTAAACTCGAATTTGAATTTTGAAGTTAAACAATGTTATTTGAAACTTATAATTGAAGTTAGAAAGATAGTTGAATGATAACGAATCTTTATTAGAAAGATTTGTTTTGAAAATTTGATAAAACTATTTGAAGTTGAGAAAACAGTAGACGAGTTAAGGACCTTTCTTCCTAACTTGTAATTTCGAGGACGAAATTCTTTTAAGGGGGGAAGTTTGTAACGACCCAGAATTTTTGATAATTAAAATTCGAATATTTAATTGATTTTTAATATTAATAAATGGAATTTAGAAGTCGAAGGATTTATTTCTCGAATATTGGATTTAATTTGATAATTAAATCGATAAATTAATAGTGAAATTCCAGAGATAATTGTAAATCGAGTTTAAAGTGATGGAAAATGATTTGTAAAATTTTATTTAATCATACTGGAGTTATAGAAAGGTTATAAAACTTTTAAAATTGAATTTGGAGTTAATTTGTGAAAATTGAATATTTTAATATTTAATTATCGACTGTAAAAATAGCCAATTTTCGAACAGTCTCAGAATTGAACGAGACCAGTTCCATTGGATCCGTAATAGTTAGTTATTATCGGATTTCCATTTTCGTATCCATCGGAGTTGTCGTTTGACCGTGGCAACTCGAAACGCATCGATATCGTTTTTAATTTTAAATCGTCAAGTTAAAAATAGTCAGTTTTCCAACGATCTCGGATTTCGACGAAACCAGTTTCATCGGATCCGTAATGTGATATTATTGTAAGATTTCAAATATCGTAATTTTTGGATTCACCATTTGCCCGGTACGAATTAAAACGCCTCGAAATCGATTTAAATCGGTTTAATTTAAATTGATCGTTTATTGCCATATCTCACACATACGATCGAATTAGCTTCCGAAACACGTTCCATTGCGTTCGGAACGCGGGGTAAACCTTAGAAACGTCAGCCGGCACGCTCGATTTGGAGTTCGGAAAATCCGGGGTGAATAGTGTTTTGAGACGTTTTCTATAAAAGCCCCCTTGATTTCATTTTTGCCCAGAATATAAACTAGGGTTTCGTCACGTTCGTGGCCGCCACTTCTCTGCTGAACGACCAAGAAGCTCCCCTCTTTCTTCCCTTAGATCTTCAAATCCAATCAATAATTCACGAAACTTTCAACATGGAAGTTGTAGAGCATCACGAGACGAAGACATCCAACGGTGGAAATCTCAAATCATTGACCATAGGCAGAGATATTTGGCCCCGTTCGTGCTCGTCTCTTGCACGTTTTTCAAGTGCTATAGGGGACCGAGCTTTGCCTCCTTCCAGGCGTTGATTGTGTCGGCGATGGGCTTCGAAACCCCTGTCTTCGATCATCTTCAAGGCGAGTGTTGTAGGCACGAAAATTGATTGAAAGTGGCGGCCTTGATGGGTTCATTTGCATTCGATCTTTACTGGTCTTCATGTGTTTGAGAAGAGCAACAGCATGCGGCTATGATCTGAGGGAAACTGAAATCAACGGTAGTGATTTGAGTAGGGTTTGTTGTAAAAAGAAAAAAAGAAAATTGTATAATTAATTTGAATTATAATTGGTATAAACTTCTAAATGCAATAACTCTTTCGTACGAGGTCAGAATTCGACGAAACCAGTTGCGTTGTCTTCGTTTCGTCGCGCACTTCACTGTGGAACTAAATTGGAGTCGTTTGGAGCTAGTTGGAATTTCGGGTAAAATTAAACGCTTGTTTAATTTATTCGAAATAAACGCTGGAATCAGAATTAAAATCACGGTGAGATTTTCTCACTCAAATTTGAATGTGGAATTATTTACAGTTATTGATTGATGATTGACTGTTTGAATGTGCTATTAGATATGATAGGATATATCTATATATATAGCAGTATATACATATTGGCATATGTATATATTGGATTGATGATTTCCCGCCTCGTATAGCGGATGAGACCCTATTGCGCCGTTAGTAAGCGGATTTATAAAAACCCATATACCGCGATAATTCCGTACTGGAGCGGAATTGGTATTGTGCTAACATCTGTGGATGCAGGGAAACAGGTTGGAGGGATCCGACTGGATTCCTCACCGTATTGATTATTTACAGATATTTTGATATATTCTGTTATCATATGATGATATATGATATTTGACTGTTGTGATGGACTGATTGGTGTTGTTACATCATCGGATTCAGTTTTGAAATGTAAAAATAACGACTTTTATTTTAAAAAGGATTTTTAAGTGATTTTTGAAAAGTAGACGTTTATCGAATTTTTGAATTGATTTATTTCAGAAAAATAAACGTCTAGAATTTTGAAGCTATAAAAGTTAAGATTTTTGTGAATTATGACCGTAAGGTGATTTTTGAAACAAAAGTCGATTTATTTATAAAATGGTTTAAGCTGGGATTTTTGAATAACTATAAACGATTTGTATAGGAAGATTTATAAAATTGATATTTTTGTAAATCAAAATATTGGACTTATAAAACGAATTTTTATAAGTGTTAAAAAGAAGTATAAATGGATTTCATAAGTGAATGAAATTAATAGATTTATATCGTGAAGTTATAAAGGGAATAAATGTGTAGAATAAACGATTTATAAGTAATTTACCTATAAATTAGATTTTTGCACTTAATTGGGATATAAATAGAAATTTCTAAATGAAAAGATTTCATAAGTTGAAATTGTTATGAAGTATAAATGTGATTTATAAACGTTGTTTATAAAACTGGAATCACTTATTTTGATAAGTAATTTTAGAAGTTAATAAAAGGAGAATTTTATAAATTGAAATTGTTAGAAAATATAAAGGTGAATTTATAAACGTTGTTCTATGAATTCGAAATCAATCAAATTTGATAAATGTAATTATTGAAGCATATTCACGATTTTGGATAGTGAATATATCGTTAAATAAAATGGATAGTTTTGAAGAAGTGATATTAAAAATGAAGTTAAACATTTTAAAGATGTTTTAAAATGTATTATAAATCGAAAGCAGAGATTTCCGCAGTTCTTGTTGAAATAGACGTTTTCGAGAAAAATAAGGAAATGATGGACTATAACACTGTTGTTATAGTAAATGGTTTCCGAAAGGAAATGTTTTGATGTAGTATTGGGATTCACATATCTATCTAAATTCGAATCCCTATACTAGTGATTTTGAGTCGTCGTAACGATGTTTTACGCAACATTCGTTTTGACTCAAATAGTGTTAAAATTTATGATTTCCTTAAAGAATGAAATGTATACTTAATATTGATTTAAGTATATCGAATATTTTCAAATGTTGAAAATAAATGATTTGTGAAATACTTATTTTTAAAATAGTATGGAATTGCTTTTCCAATATGAAATGAACTGTTTTGAGATTTTATCTTTTAAAGATAAATTGAAATGTGGAAATTGATTTGAAATTTGTTTTCAAACGGTTAAGTGTGGGGAATTATATATCTAGAAAAGATATTTTGGAAAATAAATAATTTGGGAAATTATTTGGAATCTGATGATGTCGCGCATCTTTATTGATAGTTAAATAACCGACTATCAATAATTACCTTTAGATAGGTATTTGTTGTGAATTGGATGAATTGAATGCCACACTTATTTTTAAATAATCGCTCACTATTCGGGTTAGCCGGGAAAGGACCATGGGGTCGTATAACCCATTCCGAATATGTGATACGTCGTTATGAATTGCATTTGAAGACCGGTGTTGAAGACCGGATATTTTTGAAAACGGAAGGATTACCGTCGAGTTACTCTACATCGACTGATCTTCGATTTAGAGGTTTTTATCACCCTTAGTGACGGGAAGTCCTGACGTGATTGAAAATTATCCGGAAATGCAAGGGCTTCGTGAGAAGTGCCTTCGGTTCTGTTCGATCCCGGAACAGACTTGTATGGATTGTGTGTCTGACGTTACAATTTGAGATATAAAGCTGATTTCTTTCAAATACATTTCTGTTGGTGGCGGAGAATTTATTCTCTTAGCTTAACACCCTTCTCTGAGACGTACGAGCTCAGAGGTTATGTAGTTGAAATTTATCAGCGATATATCCCAATTTGGTAACGTGGCATACTGAGTGTTGCTGTGAAATGATCAGTGTTTGATCATTTGCGATATGATCATTTGTTTGATCTTATATCTTTGTGATCATAGGTTGATCATTTTGTTTGACCCGAAGCAGGGCTTTTTGAGAAAGCGTAGCTTTGTGGACGAGACTTCGTCGAGCCTCACACCCCGGAAATGGTCGAAACAGGACGAATGCGGCAAGGTTCTAGGGAGTAGCGCCCCTTAGTGTATGTCATTCCTTCTGGATAAAGGTGGTATCATGGTATGGAGCCCAGATACTTAACCTCTGTGGTTGCTGCACAGTTATTATTACTTTGTGGTTTGTTGGAAATCGGGGATCCTCGGGAAGATCGGTGACGATCGGGGGATGACATACGCGTGTCAGTAGTTACCTATTTTTGCAGAGGTAACCCGGCCTTGTGTTGGCAGAGATCCGGTTAGGTTCTCGGGTCGTCTATTCCAGGGACGTACCCATCGTGGATAGGAAGTTCCTTAGCCTGACCATTTGTTGGAAATCCAAAGAAACAATACGATCTTGTACGGTTTTAGTTGTAGAACCTATCATTCACTTATGGTGGTCACCACTGTTTGGATGGTAGCTATAGTAGGCATAAGTGCGGAATGCCTATGCTGGCTAAGATTAATATTCTACTTTCGAAATGTTTTCCACTATGCACTAATAATAATATCAAAAAGAATTTTGATTTTTGCGTAGTAAGCATCTTTGACTATCATAAGAAGAAATCTCCTCCAATTCTGCGTTTGCATTGTGTGTGTGGTGGGAGGTCTTATGGTAGTTTCATTTTCCCAAAAGCATTTCGAATTGACTTTAAAATTTACTGTTGTTGTTTTTAAAGAATAACTGTTTTACGATCTCACACCAGTCACCATGACTGACTCGGAGTTTATTGTTTCCTTCTAAACTCTGGGTGCCCACCAATTTCCACACGGGCAGCCTAGAGTTATATTATTAGGATATTCTGGATATTCTGGAGCTTTGGAAGCAAGCTGGATGACGAGACGTAGTATTTGTATTTGATAGTATTTATTCCGCTGTGTATTCTGTATGAGGACAGGTTATATAACTGTCCATTGTTGTATATTGACTCTGATGACTGATGTATGTATAAACTGATAAAATTCTTTGTTTTAAAGATTATTCATTCATCTATTATATATTGTTCCGCTGCGATATGTGAGATTCTGATATTGTCTCTGTTCTGTATCTGTTGTTGTTTTGTTGTTCTTCTTCTCTTTTTCCTCTATCTTCTTCTTCTACCTTTTTCTTCTTTCTTAAAACCATAACTTTTCGGGTTTCCGGCATTCGATGGCTCAGCAGTCGATAAAGTGAGTATCGATGTTGAATTTTCGAAAGTCGAAAATTTTCGGGATGTTACAAGTTGCGTGATCCGGACTGATGTTGGGCATAGCAGCTACTACCCCAACACCGCGAAACAACACTCCCAAATCGCGGGGTGCACCCAAATCGAATCACAAAAGTAATAGACATGGTATCGAAGGAGTGTGTCCGCTAGAGATGGCGATCCTCAATGGCCCGGCGCGGCTCCTGTTTTAGTCATGTCAGGGGTCATCCAAAATCGTTCTCTTTCTTCAAATCAACACGTTCACCAAAACCATCCACTTCGTTCTGGATCAACACTCCACGAATATAGTTATTAAAGTGGTTTTCGGTATCGACAGAGAGTATGTCCATATCCGATCCCGGTCTCTTTAATAACTACGTTATATTTTTCACACCGGTTGGATCTTTTACATTTCAAATCGATTCATAATTGATATCAAAATATCATATTCGCTTCAAAATCAAATCCATTTCAAAATCATCATATCTACTCAAATATACGATTTCATTTCAAAATCATTTTTCGCCTCAATATCTCATTTCGATTTCAAAATCAATTTTCGCCTTAATATCTCATTTCGATTTCAAAATCATTTTTCGCCTCAAAATCTCACAAAACGATTCACATAAACTCGAATTCCAAAATTTAAAATTTAATCAAATTTCAAATCATCAATTTCAACTCGATTCAGCTTCTCAATAAACCATTTCAAATTATCAATTTCAAATACATATTTGAACCACAAAATAAGCCATTTCAGTTTCAATATATTTCGAAACTTTAAATACTTCACATTTCAAAACAGCTCATATATTTATATAAGAATATAAGATTCGCTTTAAAACCATTTCGTATTCAAATTAGAATATACTTCAAATTAAACATCCGTATTAAGTAGTTTACTTAATTTCTGGAACAATTCCAATTTAATAAACTTAGATTAACATTCGGATTTCAAGAATTCATTTAAGTATTAACTTCCAAATCAATTTCAGTTCAAATCCTATTCAAATCAATTTTATCTTCAAATTTAATTCAATAGTTTCAATTTAGTCCAATTCACAAATTTCTTTGAATTTCAATTAAATTCCAAATTAATTAAATCTCAATTTCAAATCAATTTTCAATTCCAAACTCCACTTGAAATATCATTTCATATAAATTTTCTTAAAAATATTCAGAGTTCGATTAAAAGTCCAATCTTTTAAAACAAATCAACTTTCGAAAATTTACGCCGTATTTCAATCTTTTTCTTAAAATCTAAACTTCGAATAATTAAACAATTTCATTTACCAAGTTTAAATTCCAACATTTCGAGCTTCAATTCAAAATAATTCAATTTCATAAATTGGATTTTTTTTTCATAACTTTTAAATCAAATCATTTAAATAAATTTCAAATCAACGATTTTAAAATTATTAATTTGACCAATCCGGTGTCCGTATGTAATTTTCTATCCTATGGCCAAGTGATTATTTATTTCAATTACATGTCAGGGATGAATATATATTACTTAAACCAATCACAGTGTCATATGCAGGTATAACAGGATATATATATAAGCAAATAAACATCCAAACATTTAAATATCAACCAATAGCATCCATCGAAATAAATCATCCAATAGCCAATACAATTCACGGCAATTTCATAGTTATCAATATCGGGAAATTTGATTTCAATTAAATCCTAATTAAATTTACTATCAATTTCAATTTTCAACGGTGAATTCACACGACAATCTATATGACAATTAATTTTTATCAAACAACGACAAATAAATTCATATCACTTCACAATATCAAATTTAACTACCATAAATTATTTTAGTCAATTGTGAGCGTATAAACACTCACCTTGATTTTTACGATTTTAAATCAAATCGAACGACGTTCGATTTAACTCAAAATTCTCTCTAGCTCCAAATGATTCCAATCCAGCTCCATTGTGTAGTGCTCGTCCATACGATTCCAACGCACTTCGTTTCGTCCAAAACGGACCTCGTATGAAAAAGATACGAATTTTTGAAGTTACACGAATTTAATATAATTCAATTTTACAATTTTTTTGTTTTAACCTCCAACACATCAGAGCCCTTCATCCTTTCAGCACTAGATCTGGGCCGTGCTTGCATGCTTCTCCTCCATCACGCATGCTCCAGGCCATTTACGTTGAAACCAAACCCAACATCATCATCTAGGGTTAAAATTTACAGCCACCACGAAGCACGAAAACTCGATCAAGGACCGCCGTTGCGTGCGCCCATCTCCCCCACACCCACGGCTGCGATTTGGTTGAACTCGGCTGCTCCTGGGCCTAGAAATGCGTGCGTGACCTGGTGACGAACGGGGCCCACTTGCCGTTGATCCATGCAACGAAACTCGATCATCTCCGTATGGATTTGTAGCTGTCATCGAGCTCTAGAAGTTTGTTGTTGAAGACTTTTGCTAATACTTTACGGATTGAGAGAGATTAAGAGGAGAAGGTTCGAAATTTTCTGGCCATTGAAAAATTAGGGCCGGCTGGAGAAGAAGGAGGGTTGGTTTGCAAATGAAGAGTAAAGTCCTTTTATAGAAAATCTACCGAAAATCACTATTCACTCGATTTTCCGAACTCCGATTTACGCGCGGTGACCGGCGTTTCTAGGGTTTATCCCACGTTCCGGACACAATGGAATAGGTTTCGGAACCTACTTCGACCGTATGTGCGAGTTATGGCAATAAACGATCGATTTAAATTAAACCGATTTAAACCGATTTCGATGCGTTTTAATTCGTACCGGACAAACGGTAAATCCAAAAATTACGAAATTTGAAACCATACAATAATATCACAATATGGATCCGATGAAACTGGTTTCGTCGAAATCCGAGACTTTTTGAAAAATGACTATTTTCTCTCGCCGAATTAATATTAAAAACAATTCGATGCGTTTCGAGCTGCCACGGTCAAAAGATAACTCCGATTGCTACGAAAATTGAAATCCGACAATAACAAACTATTACGGATCCAATGGAACTAGTTTCGTTCAATTCTGAGACTGTTCGAAAAATGGCTATTTTTCAATCGATAATTAAATATTAAAATATTCAATTTTCACAAATTAACTTTAAATTCAATTTTAAAAGTTCTATAACATTACTATAACTTCAATATGATAAGATAAAATTTTACAAATCATTTTCAATCATATTCAGCTCGATTTACAATTATTTCTGAAATTTAACTTATTAAATTATTGATTTAATTGTCTAATTAAATCCAATATTCGAAAAATAAATTATTCGACTGTTTAATTTCAATATAAAATTCCCAATTTTAAATTATTAACTTTTAAATCAAATTTCAATTGTTCACAAATTCCATTTTTAATTTCACAGTAATTAACAATCTTTTACAATGCAGTTTTCCATTATAAATCCAATATAAAAGATTATATTAGATTCAGCGTTCAATTATATTGTAATTCAAATTTAAGTTATTTAATTCCAAATGAATTCTTTTATTTCGATTTACACTTTCATTATTGAATCAACCATTTACTTATACATTATTATCAATAGTTTATAATTCATTTACTTTCATTTTCTTCAGCTATCATCTTATTTAAATTCACAGTAATATTAAATTACATTCATTTACGTTGATTTCCATATTATAACTTCAATATTAAATCTACCATTTTATTTATTTCATTGTTTTCAATCAAATTCAATTCAATTTAATTACTTGTTACATTCAAATTTAAATCCTTACTTACGTTCAATTACAAGTTAACATCCGTATTTAATTTACAAATAAGTTATTTCAGAATTCAGTTTTGTATTTTAACTTGTAATTTACATTTAACAACACAAAATTTTATTTCCTTCGGATTTTTATCCAAAATTTTCTTTTTAATTCGTATTTTTAAAGTGTTAAAAATACGGGTCGTTACATTCTCCCCCACTTAAAACTTTTCGTCCTCGAAAAGGAACGGAGAAGAAGAAACCATCATTTAGATATAATTCATTCAAAATATTCTACTTATTTGCAAAATTTAGTTATAGGATTTTTTTAAAACCTCAAAATTTTCTAACTCCCGGATTTTTGAAAAATTTCGGCAGCACCTCCTTTGCGCGGCTAGGACCGAAAAATTTCACAGTGGTAATAATTGCATGATATACATCTCATTACAAGAATGAGGCATCCCAAAACATGGGGAACACAATAATATACCACAACATAAACCGAAATCCGAGAACGTACCTTTTATTAAGCGTTTATTAGCATTTTAACTTGCATTTTGCATTTAACGAAGAAGCGAGCTCCACAAGCGAAGCGCAACCCCTTTGCTACCTACTAAAATGCTCAATAACCAAGTTAGAACCGTGCATATAAAGATAGATTGATATACTTAGCATAAACAACATACATATAACATGTTTAGCTTCAAAACTGAAATTCCAATTCCAGGACAGCAAACAAATCTTAGTTTTTGGTCACCTAAACCATAAAATTTTAAAATGGAATCTGAATAAAAGTTGTTGCATTTGTTTCAGGCTTTCCAGAATGTCCAAAATCATTGAATTCGGACCATCCGTTCAAAAGTTACGGTCATTTTACTAAAATGATACGCTTCAGCCCCGAGCAATTTAGCGCAGGCCTGAAATGTAATTTCAGATTTTCGACCTCCTAAATGACAGAAATACGAAAAGCTTATAAAACGAAAGTTGGAGCTTAGGCTCTAAGCTTTCCAGGAAGTGCAAGATCATCAAAATCCGATACACCAGTAAAAAGTTATGGCAAAAATACTAAGAGTATATGCTACTGATTTTGCTTCCCTTTTACACAGGCCAGCGAGAAGATTCAAATTTTTAACTAAGTAAATGAAGGAATTTCTCAAGACAGTCTATACAAAAGTCGTGCTACAGTTTCTAAGCTTTCCGAAAAGTCTAATATCGTTGAATTTCGTCCAGCCATTTAAAAGTTATGCTTATTTCCGTTTCAGCATATAGTGGACGATTTTGGATTTTTTTTTTTTTCCAAAATTTTGCTTTTATTATTTCAAAGTACAAACCATCAAACTTCAAATTTTCTAAAGAACAATCATAAACACAAAGTCGTTTATTTTCTTATATATCCAGGAAATAAGTTTACATTCGATTTGTTTCCGATTTATTCCAGTTTGTTTCATTCATAATTTAAATTCAAGTCAATTTGCTTCAATTTAATTTGAATTCAATTATATTCAATTTCCCTATGCTTCAAATTTGAATTTATTTATTTTAAAATTTTATTCCGTTTATTCAATTCCATTAACGCTAATGAATTCTATTTAATCAATTATCATCCATCTAACAACCAATGCATATCAAACATTAACATCCATCCAAATCTATAATAAATCAATTATACATTTCCCAGTCAAAATTTTAATTTCATACACTTCCAAGTTTATTGACATTCAGTTTTATTCAAATTTAATTAGTTTCCATTTACTAATTCTATATTTAATTAATTTTAAATTTAATTCATTTTACAACTTAAATTTCCTTTATATTTACAACTATCAATAGATCTTCACATTTTATTATTCACTCTCACACTGGTATATTATTCCTCTACTTATCCTTATTAGCATTTTAAACTTTTTAAGTATTTGGTAAGTTTTTTGTTATGCAAATAGAATGTAGTTAAACAACATACCACCTCTTTTCATTCAAAGTTGAATTTTCAATTAATTAATTCTTAAGTCATTACTTAAATTTCACTATAATTTAATTTCACATTTACATTCACATATAGTATTTCCATTTTATATTAACATAATGGTGAATCACCTTTAAATGTTAATTTAAATTCCAATTATTTACTAACAATTTTATTTATATTTGCAAACCATTAATTAAATGCATATTCCATTATTCAAACCTATACTTGTATATTATCCAATTAACAATTCATATAACATTTTTGAACTTCTTAAATGATTTGGTAAGTTACATCTATGCTATAGAATGAAATTTAATACTATGCGAGTTTTACAGTTTCAATTTTATTTTAAATTCATAATTTCCTAATTCTAAGGATTTCTACTTCAATTGATATTTCACTTAGCTCTTAGGTTCATTTCTCATTTCGCAATTCAGAAGTTCCGTAATGATTCAAGTATTAATTCAATTCAACCATTAAAAGAAAAATCATTAATTATTAAAGAACTCAAGAATTCCAATCCCGGTTTCATTTCAAATCAAGTTTTGAAATAATATATACTTATATAATTTATATATCAAATCATACTATAGAGAATACAAAATAAAATTCAATTTTAATCAAAACAGGGTTTAGAAAAACTATTAAGTGATCTCCCCCACTTAGACTCTCGAAAATAAAGTCGATGATGCGTGCACTCATCACCGGAATCATTTTCTAGTGTCAAGAGGGGAGTATAACACTTACTTCATTTGAAAATCCTTTGAAAACAATTTCTAATCGAATATACTATCATATATACTTATATTATACATTTCAAATTTTTGATAATAAATTTTCAAAACACCGGAATTTAAATTCTCCATCTTAATTTAAATTCATTTTTATTTTATTTTATTTACCATTTATATTCATTGTCAGTCATATTTACAAGTTTCATTCCTTAAAATCGTCTAATAGTCAATAGTTAGAAATATTGACTAATCAACAATAAACGATGATAATCTAATATTATCATCTCCTAACAACCAATACAATCAACATTTATAAATTTTCAAGATAAGTCTTTTATATATAGAATATAATCCAAAACAATATTATGTCAATCTGTCCTATTCGAGTGTTTAGAAATTCCTATCGATGCCTTGGCGTCCCAAGTACCAACCAGAATTCATAAATACTCAACGAAACAAATTAACACAATATAAAATCATTTTTATATCAAAATTACAAATACGCTCTCTCATATACACTCAACTCATTCATATAGTTTACCTCTATTTCAATGAGTTATTCCCCACAAGAGCCAAGGTTTATCGCTAAACCAAAGCTCTGATACCAAGTGTAACGACCCGCATTTTTGACCGTTCAAGTCGACAATAATCCACACATGTCCAACTCAAACCGTTCAAAAAGGCAGATGGTTATTGGGGTTAAATAAGAAAAGGAAAGAAAGAACAGAAGCAAACTCAGAATCTTGCAGCGGAAGGAACAAGATATAATAATAAAATAACAGTTCATGAAGCTGTTAAATAAATAAATTTGATTATTATTATACATCATAAATCAGAGTTACATACATATCAGAGATAATACAATAATGCAGCGGAAAAATAATATGATAGTAGAATACAGATGATGTAATACCAAACTCCGTCTTCGTCCTCCAAAATGGATCTTCAACCTTATCTGAAATGCTCAGGCTGACCCGAGCGTAATGAAAAGACAAAACACTCGAGTCAGGACTAAAATATCTCATGTAAGTCAAATCGAATAAGAAAATATGAGTGTGACGGCGTCAGAGATGTTTACGGGGTTTGACATCTCCTATCCAGTGTCAACGTGAGTGCAATAACTTAAGAGATGTTACGGGATTTTCCATCTCTCAAGGATCCGTTAAACTATCTACTATGTAGTACAATACGCTATTATAATATGTCTACATTAAAGTAAAAGTATTAAAATAGCGTTAAGCCATGGCCCATTCCACCCTTAACACAGTTTATATTCCCAAGAGCATATACAAGACCGTAGTTTCCCCAAAACCGGAAGTCACCAGAGGGCAATCCATATACTAAAGGTACAAACCAAAATCGTAGTGGTCGCGAATAGGATAATCAGTATGACAAGGTACATGAGGCAATACCAACTAGGATACTAGTAGTTGCGTGATCCGGACTGATGTTGGGCATAGCAGCTACTACCCCAACACCGCGAAACAACACTCCCAAATCGCGGGGTGCACCCAAATCGAATCACAAAAGTAATAGACATGGTATCGAAGGAGTGTGTCCGCTAGAGATGGCGATCCTCAATGGCCCGGCGCGGCTCCTGTTTTAGTCATGTCAGGGGTCATCCAAAATCGTTCTCTTTCTTCAAATCAACACGTTCACCAAAACCATCCACTTCGTTCTGGATCAACACTCCACGAATATAGTTATTAAAGTGGTTTTCGGTATCGACAGAGAGTATGTCCATATCCGATCCCGGTCTCTTTAATAACTACGTTATATTTTTCACACCGGTTGGATCTTTTACATTTCAAATCGATTCATAATTGATATCAAAATATCATATTCGCTTCAAAATCAAATCCATTTCAAAATCATCATATCTACTCAAATATACGATTTCATTTCAAAATCATTTTTCGCCTCAATATCTCATTTCGATTTCAAAATCAATTTTCGCCTCAATATCTCATTTCGATTTCAAAATCATTTTTCGCCTCAAAATCTCACAAAACGATTCACATAAACTCGAATTCCAAAATTTAAAATTTAATCAAATTTCAAATCATCAATTTCAACTCGATTCAGCTTCTCAATAAACCATTTCAAATTATCAATTTCAAATACATATTTGAACCACAAAATAAGCCATTTCAGTTTCAATATATTTCGAAACTTTAAATACTTCACATTTCAAAACAGCTCATATATTTATATAAGAATATAAGATTCGCTTTAAAACCATTTCGTATTCAAATTAGAATATACTTCAAATTAAACATCCGTATTAAGTAGTTTACTTAATTTCTGGAACAATTCCAATTTAATAAACTTAGATTAACATTCGGATTTCAAGAATTCATTTAAGTATTAACTTCCAAATCAATTTCAGTTCAAATCCTATTCAAATCAATTTTATCTTCAAATTTAATTCAATAGTTTCAATTTAGTCCAATTCACAAATTTCTTTGAATTTCAATTAAATTCCAAATTAATTAAATCTCAATTTCAAATCAATTTTCAATTCCAAACTCCACTTGAAATATCATTTCATATAAATTTTCTTAAAAATATTCAGAGTTCGATTAAAAGTCCAATCTTTTAAAACAAATCAACTTTCGAAAATTTACGCCGTATTTCAATCTTTTTCTTAAAATCTAAACTTCGAATAATTAAACAATTTCATTTACCAAGTTTAAATTCCAACATTTCGAGCTTCAATTCAAAATAATTCAATTTCATAAATTGGATTTTTTTTTCATAACTTTTAAATCAAATCATTTAAATAAATTTCAAATCAACGATTTTAAAATTATTAATTTAACCAATCCGGTGTCCGTATGTAATTTTCTATCCTATGGCCAAGTGATTATTTATTTCAATTACATGTCAGGGATGAATATATATTACTTAAACCAATCACAGTGTCATATGCAGGTATAACAGGATATATATATATAAGCAAATAAACATCCAAACATTTAAATATCAACCAATAGCATCCATCGAAATAAATCATCCAATAGCCAATACAATTCACGGCAATTTCATAGTTATCAATATCGGGAAATTTGATTTCAATTAAATCCTAATTAAATTTACTATCAATTTCAATTTTCAACGGTGAATTCACACGACAATCTATATGACAATTAATTTTTATCAAACAACGACAAATAAATTCATATCACTTCACAATATCAAATTTAACTACCATAAATTATTTTAGTCAATTGTGAGCGTATAAACACTCACCTTGATTTTTACGATTTTAAATCAAATCGAACGACGTTCGATTTAACTCAAAATTCTCTCTAGCTCCAAATGATTCCAATCCAGCTCCATTGTGTAGTGCTCGTCCATACGATTCCAACGCACTTCGTTTCGTCCAAAACGGACCTCGTATGAAAAAGATACGAATTTTTGAAGTTACACGAATTTAATATAATTCAATTTTACAATTTTTTTGTTTTAACCTCCAACACATCAGAGCCCTTCATCCTTTCAGCACTAGATCTAGGCCGTGCTTGCATGCTTCTCCTCCATCACGCATGCTCCAGGCCATTTACGTTGAAACCAAACCCAACATCATCATCTAGGGTTAAAATTTACAGCCACCACGAAGCACGAAAACTCGATCAAGGACCGCCGTTGCGTGCGCCCATCTCCCCCACACCCACGGCTGCGATTTGGTTGAACTCGGCTGCTCCTGGGCCTAGAAATGCGTGCGTGACCTGGTGACGAACGGGGCCCACTTGCCGTTGATCCATGCAACGAAACTCGATCATCTCCGTATGGATTTGTAGCTCTCATCGAGCTCTAGAAGTTTGTTGTTGAAGACTTTTGCTAATACTTTACGGATTGAGAGAGATTAAGAGGAGAAGGTTCGAAATTTTCTGGCCATTGAAAAATTAGGGCCGGCTGGAGAAGAAGGAGGGTTGGTTTGCAAATGAAGAGTAAAGTCCTTTTATAGAAAATCTACCGAAAATCACTATTCACTCGATTTTCCGAACTCCGATTTACGCGCGGTGACCGGCGTTTCTAGGGTTTATCCCACGTTCCGGACACAATGGAATAGGTTTCGGAACCTACTTCGACCGTATGTGCGAGTTATGGCAATAAACGATCGATTTAAATTAAACCGATTTAAACCGATTTCGATGCGTTTTAATTCGTACCGGACAAACGGTAAATCCAAAAATTACGAAATTTGAAACCATACAATAATATCACAATATGGATCCGATGAAACTGGTTTCGTCGAAATCCGAGACTTTTTGAAAAATGACTATTTTCTCTCGCCGAATTAATATTAAAAACAATTCGATGCGTTTCGAGCTGCCACGGTCAAACGATAACTCCGATTGCTACGAAAATTGAAATCCGACAATAACAAACTATTACGGATCCAATGGAACTAGTTTCGTTCAATTCTGAGACTGTTCGAAAAATGGCTATTTTTCAATCGATAATTAAATATTAAAATATTCAATTTTCACAAATTAACTTTAAATTCAATTTTAAAAGTTCTATAACATTACTATAACTTCAATATGATAAGATAAAATTTTACAAATCATTTTCAATCATATTCAGCTCGATTTACAATTATTTCTGAAATTTAACTTATTAAATTATTGATTTAATTGTCTAATTAAATCCAATATTCGAAAAATAAATTATTCGACTGTTTAATTTCAATATAAAATTCCCAATTTTAAATTATTAACTTTTAAATCAAATTTCAATTGTTCACAAATTCCATTTTTAATTTCACAGTAATTAACAATCTTTTACAATGCAGTTTTCCATTATAAATCCAATATAAAAGATTATATTAGATTCAGCGTTCAATTATATTGTAATTCAAATTTAAGTTATTTAATTCCAAATGAATTCTTTTATTTCGATTTACACTTTCATTATTGAATCAACCATTTACTTATACATTATTATCAATAGTTTATAATTCATTTACTTTCATTTTCTTCAGCTATCATCTTATTTAAATTCACAGTAATATTAAATTACATTCATTTACGTTGATTTCCATATTATAACTTCAATATTAAATCTACCATTTTATTTATTTCATTGTTTTCAATCAAATTCAATTCAATTTAATTACTTGTTACATTCAAATTTAAATCCTTACTTACGTTCAATTACAAGTTAACATCCGTATTTAATTTACAAATAAGTTATTTCAGAATTCAGTTTTGTATTTTAACTTGTAATTTACATTTAACAACACAAAATTTTATTTCCTTCGGATTTTTATCCAAAATTTTCTTTTTAATTCGTATTTTTAAAGTGTTAAAAATACGGGTCGTTACAACGCATCCATAAAACATAGCATTTTGTGTCCTGCGGTTGAGTCTACCAATTGGTTGATCCTTGGAAAGGGAAAACTGTCTTTCGGGCATGCCTTGTTCAAGTCCGTGTAATCAATGCATGTCCACCATTTTCCATTCGCCTTTCTCACAAGTACAGGATTAGATACCCACTTAGGGTAGAGGGCGTCGCAAATAAACCCATTGCCTTTAAGTCTATCCAACTCCTCTTTCAGGGCAGCGGATCTATCTGTATCCATGCCATGCCTTTTTTGTTTCATCGAGACATGCCTCGGATTGATATTTAATACATGGCTCACAATGGCAGGCGAGATCCCACACATGTCAGAATGAGTCCAAGCGAATACATAAAGATTCCTTTGGAGAAAACGAGCAAGTTCTTTCATTATTGGGGGGCTGAGCTGTGATCCGATCTTTATGACCCGTGATCGGTCGTCATGGCTGACTGTGGCACTATGTCATCCCTTGCCATCCCTCCGATCTATGCCTTTATAGAACCATCTGTGGCGCCCGAGCCTAGGATCGGGCGTTGGCTGTCAATCTTCGGTGGTTTGAATGCAGAGAGACTTGTCCATACCCTTGCCTTTCTCCTTCCGTTGAGCGTCTCTCAATTCAGCCACATAGCAGGCACGTCTAGTTGCCTGATCACCACGCACAACTCCCATACCATTATTAGTTGGGAACTTCAAAGTCAAACACCATGGGGCAAAATCTGCTCGGAATTTAGCTCAGGCTGGTCGGCCCAGAAAAGCAATGTATGGAGAGTCAACATCCAAGACGACAAATGGCAAAATCCGCACTCTCCTGCGGTCACCTTCTCCTAACTCCATGGGCAATTCGACATATCCGACAGCTTCGGTCGTAGCACCGTTAAAGCCATGAGTGCGGGCTTTAGATGGTTTCAAGTCCTTGGCTTCCATCCTCATTACACCGTAAGCCATTTTGAAAATTATATTTATGGAACTTCCACAATCAACCAAAATCCTCCTCACTAAGGCCGGGTCGATCATGGCCGAAATGACCATTGGGTTGGTCGTCAGTGCCTCCACCTTGTCTGCATCCCTATTTCTGAATACAATGTCATCTGCCATTGTACGCTGCTGTTTTGCCGGAGATCCATCCTTTGTACTCAAACAACATTCGAAATTCATATGCTTGATTGCGCTAGCATAGCGTTCCATTTCATGCCAACTCTTATCAGCTGGATGTGGTCCTCTGACTATTGTATTATCACTATCCTTCCACTAGTCCATGTAGGCTCCTCAACCTTGTGTAGCGCTTGTCCTCGGTTGGGGTCGGATGTCCCATTCCCGCCATCTTATGGAGCTTTAACAAACTGCTGTAATTTTCTTTCCCGAATCAGTTTCTTGATAACATCCTGGAGATGCCTACATTCATTCATGTTATGACCATAATATTCATGGAATCGACAATATTTTCCAATCTGCTTCTGCTTCTCCATTGATTCTTTCAGAGGTGGCTTCCTATACTGCATGGTATTACATGTAGACAAGTAAACGTTCTCTAAAGATGTATTTGGTGGTGTGTAGGTATCATACATTGGAATTCTAGGCTTTTATCTTTCAGAATCCCTCTTTCACTCACGGTTCCAATCACTGCCTTTCTTTTGCTGATTCAGTTTATTTTGGACATTTACTTTAACTTTATCGGAACTCTCCCCAGACTATTTCACTGTAATGTTATTCTACACTCTCTCTCCACTTGGTCCCACAATATTCTTCTTCCTAGAGCATCTAGCTTCCTCTTTCCTCAAATACTGAGCTGCCATTGCATAGAAACGATCCAAAGTTGCAGGTGGTTTGCTAACTAACCAATCGCTAAAGTCAGATTTCGGATCAATCCCTCTCGTTATCGCCATCAATATTGAATGGTCATCCGGATTGCTGACTTCTATGATAGCTGTATGAAATCTCTCCAAATAAACTTTCAAATATTCTCCCGGAGCCTGGATTACGCTGGATAGGAACATTACATCTTTGGGGCAAGTTGCTTGCATACAGAATTGCTCCACAAACTTCATTGCTAAATCATCAAATCTAGAGATTGACCGTAGGGGTAATCTCATAAACAACATCGTTGCTATTCCAGAGAGAGTGATAGGAAAACGTCTACACTTGGTTGCATCATTAGCTCGTGAGGAATCCATCAGCCATTCATATCTCATGATGTGCTACTTGTGGGTCGGTTCTTCCCTTGTAGGCAAGCATCGACGGCATGCTAAACCTCCTTGGATACTCTGCATGTAAGATATTGTCAGTGAACGTGGTATGGCTTCTCAAGATTCCCCAATCGTCATTGGTCAAGCCTTTGCTCTCACTCATTAGCTATTTAAACCATAGCCGGTAAGTCCGATGGTTGAATAGTTGGAGTCAAGTGGTAGTCGTGGTCCACCTCAAAGGAATAGTCCAGTCGATGTCTATAGGTTGTTCCACGCCTTTTTGGTTCAATATCCTCTCGATGTATATCACATACGTTCACTTCATCATCATTCTAGGGAGGTAATTGGTCTGCATCCATCTGAAATCCAGCATCCAAATTAATCGCACCAGCACCTTCTTGTGCTCCAACATGAAGAGGCAAGCCTCCTCCTCTAGAGGAGGGAACGACACCGATCCCTATAAAGAGGTCAGCACCGATCAGTCTCGGTAAGCCAAGTTGGCTTGCCTACTGATGTCCAGAAGCTTCTACGTGATTTCCGTTGATTCTGCGACATTTGGGTCTATGATAATCATTTGATGAAATTGAGCTCTCCGATGCAGAATAAGGGGTAGGCTCCCTCCTAACTTTTTCGCGTTGTTGATCTTTCAGTTGATTCATTAGGTCGATATTGGCTTGAATCTGCTAGTTCAACTGTCGATGGCTGTCCACTAGCTCTTTCATTAGATTCCAGAAATTAGCTCTTGTGATGGAATTAGTTGAATTTTGGACATCAACTGGATTGGCAACATTCACATCCATTGGTAGATTTCTCGGGCCCCTTGCTAGATTCTAGCGTTCTCATTTCCTACTGCATTCTGAGAAGTAAACCCGGTGTTCCTAACCATTGTTGATAGCTTTCCTTAGACTTTTGCAAATTTGAATAGAATGAATAAGCTTCTTGAAGATAATTATGGATCTCTTCGGGGGATTTATGCAATCTAGTAGCAACAAAGGGATCCAAATAGAGTTGAGAATCTTCCCCTCTCAATGAAAGCACCAAAATGTTTGCATCAAAAATTGGCACAAATACCCAATAGAAGTTTTAAAGAGAAATAAATGAATAATAAAAAAAGAAAACAGAGGAAATAAGCAACTAAATAGTAGAAAATCAAAGCAATAACACAAACATAATGATTTATAGTGGTTCGGCGTTGTTTGCCTACGTCTACTTTGAATATATAACTTTATTATCACTTTGTAAACTGAGTACAATAGGGATCGGATGAAAATCCTTAGTTATAATAGAGTAGAAAGCAACAAACTGCCTAAAGCTCCCAAAAATGAACAACCAAGCCTGTATTTATAGACGAATATGGCGAAATATCACCTTGAGAATTGGGTAGAAGGATCTCTAAAACCATATGGACCCATAAGTGGGGTCGCATGGCCCAAATCCCAAGGAATAAGAATCGATGTCGATCCCTATTTTGAAGGACTTTGGAGGTGTGATCCTAATGGTAGCTTTCCCATGTTGTAATATGCTTAGCCTCCGAGTTTCATGCCAACTGGATTAGTTGAACTTAAGTTGTTGCTCGATCTTTGTTGCAATGTGAGTTGTTTCCTGATTCTAGCCGATCCCTATTGAGGGAAAGGGCCGATCCCACTTGCTTCATCCTTTTCAAGTGTGATCCCCAGAGTAGGCTCTCTAAGGTCCCCACATCTTGCTTACAAAATTTCATATGCATTAGGCTTCGAGATATTGACTGTTTCCCACTAACTTAAATTCGTTTAGCTGAAATATGTCGATCCTTATTATTCAGAGGGATCATTGCCAATCCCTATTCTATGTTGAACTATATTACATACTTCGAACATTCTGCATTGCATATCTCTCAATTTCGTTCAATCATAGCTTCAAATTATCATATGTACTTAATTTTTGGACCCCATAATCATCGCTCTAGACTTACTGGCCTTGATGGCAGTCGAATCTGACTTGTCCAATCAATTCGGATATAGCCGGGTCAAAATGCCGGATAACAGTCATGAAGATTATGAATTAGAAAAACCTAGTTTTAAATTTGAGAGGAAGAAGAGAATGAGGAAAACGAGGAAGATGAGTTCATTTCTAAAACCATAAAGCAACTTTCAGATTTATTTACAATTTTTACTTCAGCTTATCTTTTCATCTCTTTTTATCACATTATCCTATTTTAAAAACTTTGTATATTTTCATGTATGAATGATTTTTTGAATGCAATGGACTATTCTTAATTCATTTATCTTTAAAAATCCACTTTTAATTCATTCATCCGATTAAGTCATTCAATTCAATTAAACGAAATTACTATCTTAACAAATAAGTGTTAAACATATAGGTTGTTACATTGGCCATTATTGATTTTGGAGTTGGGTATATACTAGGGAAAGAAAATAAAATTGCTGATGTACTTAGTAGAAAACTTCAAAATTTGGCACTGGTAATGTTACCCTAATGAAATAAGTTAAAGGCATTGTCTTCTTATGAAGTACGCATGAAATTAACGGTTAATGTTGGCCAGTGTACCACGATGATCACTTATTTAAAATTTCAATCAGTATTGATTGAAAGAATTGTTGCAAGTCAAAAGGATGAACCATTGTTAGACTAATGGAATAGGCAATTGGAAGAGGGTACAAAGATCAAGAATTTGAAGGATTTTGTACTTAACCATAAGGGTTGGTTAAGAAAGGAGAGATGCTTGTGTGTTTCAAAGTGGAAAAACATATGTAAGGAAGTTCTTGAAAGAGTACGTGTAGTACTAAGGATCGTGTAATATGGTATATTAATGCGGAAACTGGTAATAACAGTAAAGTAAAAATTAAAGTAATCACACCAGGAATTTTTATACTGGTTCGAACTTCCCGTTCTACGTCCAGTCCCAGAATACCCTCTGGATTTAAACTAAACCCCTCACTTAACCCGGAGGAATAGGTATACGACACCTGAGCAGCCGAACAGGAATTTTTCCGCCTCAACAACCGAAGAGGACTTCAACTTAATACAAAATGTTTGTTGACGAATGTGTTCTAAATAACACTGATTGTCTTTTGATAGTACAACTTTCCTATAATCAAATCCTCAAGAATATGTATGTGTGTGAAGATTTAGAAGGAAGATAATCACGTAGAATCGAAGTATATGAATAAATTCAAGGATTCTAGTGATATTGAATAAGAGTGAATGCTTTTATTTGCAGAAATGAGAAGAGATTAGATTTCAGAAATATAAACAAGAATCGGTGATTGTAGAAGTGAATTGAATATGTTTATATAGTTGTAGAAGAGTTGTAATCTTTCATGAATAGTTTTAGTCAACAGTAGTGTCCATACCTCTTGAAATAGAGGACATTACTCTTCATGAAAAGATCGCGTCTCTTCAGAAAACTAGCCGTTTTTCTCTGGTCGGTCGACCGGAAAAACTGGCCGGTCAGCTGAGTTGAAAAACGTATATAAAACAGAAAGTCACTGTGCATATGATACAGGGTCGGTCGACCGAGGATCCTGGTCGGTCGGCCGACCTGGTGTTATATGCACAGTGAACATATTTTTTGATATAAAATGTTTTGTGTGCGTGTGTGATTATTTGAGGAATGATTTTAACATTGTTCTAAGACTCAAATAAAATAAAATATCCATACTAATCTCTGAATTGTAAGATTATCTTCTTTGTAGTACACGATATGCACTTAATCTCTTTTTGTCGCTTTCATATAGCATTCTCGTCGTATGATCTCTGAAGCTTGTGTCATGAATCAAAACTCATGAATCAACATTCTCCCCCTTTTTGATTGCTGACAATACTTATGTGACGAAGTAATATTGACATATATATTATAGTTCTCCCCCTGAATGTATGGCGACTTTTCTGCAAAAATTCGTTAATTTGCATACATTTCTCCCCCTTTGTCATCGACAAAAAGGAATACTTATAACAGACTGAAGTAATGCAAAAAACATTTAAATTTACATGGTACATTCTTTGAGCTTAATTAGAAATAATTTAAAGATGTTTGCTTAGAACATAACATAACAATTAATTAAGAAACAAAATAAACTATAAGAGATTCTTGAAAGTTAAAATAAATTTAAAAAAATACTACAATTACTCCTCATCATCGTCGGTATCCCATTGTTCTGGATGAAGATTTTCATCGAGAGGAGCCGGTTCCTTACCCCGTCTGTGAGTGGTAGGTGCGGGAGTTGCCGATGTGCTGGAACTTGTGTTCTCGGAAGTAGACCAAGAGAAATTTGGTGCGGGTCTTTTTCCAGGAGCAACAAATGAAGCACCGGCTTCAGAAGAGCATGATAAGGCATCCCATAAATTTACGAAGAAGCCTTTGATATTTTTGAAACGCCCATCAATTTTTCGAAGGCGAGAATCCAAAGCTAGTTGATTTTGGGCTAAAATATCTATGGCAGCCGCTGTGCTAGTACCGGGAGGTGGTCTTTGGATAGAGGTTTGACGAGTTAAACGTTCTGTGGAATGAGTGGAGGGTTGAGGAGTAGAATAGCTACGACGTAGTTGTTCTCGTGGAATGGTACGCCATTGCTGAAAGGTTGTGATTTGGGATGGTGCATCGGGTAACTTCATCAATTTTATTGTTCGTGAGTCAAAGGTACGAACTTTGGATGTTTCGGATTCCGGTGCATGAGTGACAAAGTTGTTAATCAACCGCATTATGTATTCTCCATAGTAAATATGGAGCATTTTTCCTTGGTTGAATGTAAGGAATTCATCCATAAGAAGTTGTGTCCAATTTACCCGAATGTTTCCACACATAGCATATAACGCCTTGAAGTTTTCGGGATATACTAAGTGGTACGACCCTCCTCTTGGAACAATAGACTTCATCATGAATCGATGAAAAAGTCGTGCTTTAGGTCGGAGAGATGAAGTTTGCCTTAAGTCGGTAGCATCATCTTCAAAGAATAAGTGACTTAGGCGGTCACGAGTTGATGGATTACAATCTACATCATGTAATGAGATTCCACCCGGTCGAGCATTTAAAATATGATTCATTCGATCAATGGAGAGAAACATCGATGTGCCACATACCGAAGTCCAAACACAATTTTCAGTGTTTCTAGGTGGATTGACAAGATTGAGATTTGCTAAGAATAACTTGACCATTATATGATTAATCTTCAAGTTGTTTTTCCTATGGTCAAGAAAAGCATCAAGACCACTTTCAAGAGCGGCGTTTTCAACACCGTAGGCGGTAAAATCAGGATAACTTACAAACGACTCCTCAAAGATTTTTGCATCTTGAAGCTTTATCCATCTTTCTAAAGCTTTTTCACTTACTAACCAAGAAGCAATTTGAGAATCTACAGGAGTTGAGGAAGATTGGCCAGCGGTAGTCTTAGATTTCTTTTTGGGAGCCATTTTTCTTGAAGAATTTGAAGAAGTTTTAGAAAGGTTGTAATGGGGGCTAGGGTTCAAATCTGTTGTGGAAGAGTAAAGTGAAGAGGTGAGATAAAAAGGTGAAGGGTTGGGTTTAAAATATGAAGACAATTTTAGCAGAATAACACGTTCGGTCGACTGAAGGACCTGGGTCGGTCGACCGAGTTTAGGTTCAGAACAGTGCTGAAACTTTCGGGAAAAGCTTCGGTCGACTGGTGCAGGGAATTCGGTTGACCGAGTTTAAAAAATATTCTACTGTTATTCGGGAAATACGTTCGGCTGACCGAGTCAGGTATTTCGGTCGACCGACTTGGAAGAAATCTGTTTCTAAAAACTTCTCGGGACAGTTTCAGTTGACCGGTTCAGGCATTTCGGTCGACCGAAAGCATGTCATGTTGTTGTTTGTTTTTTTTTAAATAAGAATTATAGAAATATAATCATATTATTACATCATATTTATTTATACAGCTTATATAAAAAATAACATATATATACTAAAATATAGCCATGATGAATTAGCATCGACGTTCCCATGAATTTGGAGATGGAACGTTTTCTACCGGTGACCATATTGGAGCTATTGGAGATTGAACATGGTTAGAGGGAGATGGAGTTCTGTAAGAAGGTTCAGCAACATCATCCTTCTTAGATGAACAAAATTTCATGGCAATCTTTTCAAGGAAGCTTAAACGTCTTGCCGTGACTTTCTGTTCGTAATAAAGTTCCCTTTGCATATTCATCTGTTGTTGTTGGTAGTGATGAATTTCATCAATCTTTTGTTTGGTTGATGGAGTTACTACCATTTCCTTTTTCCCTTTCTTTTTATCAGGTGTATAACCTGTATGGGAGTCTTCCCATGGTTTCCACCTGTGTCGGGGATCATTATCTGGAGAGGGAAATTCTAAAACACGATTTGGCATTGGAAATGTAGGATAAGGACCACCTTCGGGGATACGATCAGAATAGTCGTCGTCCGGGGAAGTATAAGAGAGATGAGAATTCTCAGAATTGTAGACATCATTATTAGAAGACATTTTTGTTTTAAGTTTTTGTTTTGTATTTGATGCTCTATTCAATAAGCATATGTATGTATATATATAACCATATTTTCTAAAAAAAATAGTGGTCTAAAATCAAATTTTAGTTTTAATCACATAATTCTTTAAACAAAAACTGTTTACAAATGAATGACATACAATGCTTTAGAGTTAAAAAATAGTATATTCTGAAATAAAGTTTCAATGATGTAAATTAGAAACAGAGCTGGAACAAGAAACACCCATAGCCCAAGTGGCTATACTACAACATCTTACATAAAAGTCAGAAGTCATGAGTTCGAGTACCGCTCTGGTCAGAAAAAATAATTTTATATTTTTCATCATTTTATATATATATATATATATATATTTTTATTATAATAATTTTATTTTATTCATAAGTCTTTAAACGACATTATACCTAAATCTCGTCTTAGTTTTATAAAAGAAATTTCATTTAGTGGTTTAGTAAAAATGTCAGCTATTTGATTTTCAGTATTGATAAATTCTAGATTTATTAATCCTTTTTCCAAACAATCATGAAGAAAATGATGACGAATATCTATGTGTTTTGTTCGGGAATGATTGACCGGATTTTTTGAAAGGTTTATTGCACTGGTATTATCACAATAAATTATTGATTTTTCAAGATGACAATTAAAATCTTGTAATGTCTGTTGCATATATACGACTTGTGCACATGCCAAAGCAGCAGATATATATTCTGCTTCACATGTTGATAAAGAAACACAATTTTGTTTCTTACTAAACCAAGAGACTAAAGAACGTCCAATGAAGTGACACGTTCCGCTCGTACTTTTTCGATCCGTCCGACTTCCTCCAAAATCAGCATCACTGTAGGAAACTAATTCAAAAGGACATTCTTTCGGATAAAATAGTCCGAAATCTTTGGTTTTAGTTAGATAACGAATAATGCGTTTAACTGCTCTCATATGTGATTCTTTGGGATTTGCTTGAAATCGAGCACATAAACAGACACTCATCATAATATCGGGGCGACTCGCTGTTAAATAAAGTAAAGAACCTATCATACTACGATATAACTTTTGATCAACACTTTTGCCATCTTCATCTCTATCGAGATGAACCGTTGTACTCATAGGAGTTGGTTTGGCAGCAGTATTTTCAAGACCAAAACGTTTGATTAAATTATAACAATATTTTTCTTGATTAATAAAAATTCCATTTTCAATTTGTTTAATTTGTAATCCAAGAAAATACGATAATTCTCCCATATGAGACATTTCAAATTCATTTGTCATTATGGTTGAAAATTCTTGACATAATTTTTCATTTGTCGAGCCGAAAATAATATCGTCAACATATATTTGAATTATTAAAATATCTTTATTAGTTTTCTTAATAAAAAGTGTTTGATCTACTTTACCGATTTCAAAACCAGATTCTAATAAATAACTTTTAAGACGATCATACCAAGCACGTGGTGCTTGTTTTAAACCGTATAACGCCTTTTTAAGTTTATATACATGATCCGGAAATTTTTCATGATTAAACAAAGGTGGTTGTTCAACAAAAACATTTTCTTTTATGAATCCATTTAAAAATGCACTTTTAACATCCATTTGATATAGTTTAAAATTATGAAAACATGCATAAGCTAATAATATTCGTATTGCTTCAAGTCGGGCGACTGGAGCAAACGTCTCTTCGTAATCAATACCTTCTTCTTGATTATATCCTTGTGCAACTAATCTAGCTTTATTCCTTGTTATATTTCCTAGTTCATCTGCTTTATTTTTGAAAACCCATTTAGTACCGATGACTGATTGATCACTAGGTCTAGGAACGAGTTCACAAACTTCGTTTCGTTCGAATTGATTTAATTCTTCTTGCATGGCAAGTATCCAGTAGTCATCAGTTGAAGCTTCTTTTATATTCTTAGGTTCTATGTTAGAAAGAAAAGCAACATGACCAGCTTGATTTAATTGATGTCTGGTTTTAACATTCGTATTAACTTCTCCAATTATATTTTGCACAGGATGATCTTTTAAAATTCTAGGTGGAGATTTTATTAAATTGGAAGTTATATTTGTATTGGTTTCATGAATATCAAGATTTTCATTTGTACTAATATTCTCATTCTGAGTAGATTCGTCATCAGAATCAATAGTAACACTCGGATTTATATTTTTAAAATTTTCGTTGAAAGAAACATGTAAACTTTCTTCAATAATTTGAGTTCGTTTATTATAAATTCGATAGGCCTTGCTTCGTTCCGAATATCCAACAAATATACCTTCATCGGATTTTGGATCAAATTTGCCTAGTTGATCTTTAGTATTTAAAATAAAACATTTGGAACCAAAAACTTTTAGATATGAAATATTTGGTTTTCTTCCATTTAGAAGTTCATATGGTGTATTTTTAGTTAATGGTCGAATAGAAACGCGATTCAGTACGTAACAAGCAGTAGCTACAGCTTCTGCCCAAAATTGTTTCGATAAAGTTGTTCCATTTAGTAAAGTTCTTGCACATTCTTGTAACGTTCTATTTTTCCTTTCTACAACTCCATTTTGTTGTGGTGTTCTAGGAAAAGAGAAATTATGGTTAATACCTTTTTTGTTACAAAATTGTTCAAAAACTTCATTTTCAAATTCGCCTCCATGATCACTTCTTATATTTTTAATTTTCAAAGTTTTAATATTTTGAATTCTTTTAACAAAAACTTTAAAATTATCAAAAGTATCACTTTTATTTTTCAAAAAGAAAATCCAAGTATATCTAGAGAAATCATCTACAATAACAAAAACATATCTATTATGATTAATAGATTGCACTTGAGTTGGACCAAAAAGATCCATGTGTAAAAGTTCAAGTGGTTGTTCTGTAGATATTACTTTCTTTGATTTAAAAGAAGATTTTGTTAATTTTCCTAATTTACATGCATCACAAAATATGTTAGTTTTGAATTTTATATCGGGTAACCCTTTAACTAATTTATTTTTAGCAAGTTTGTTGATGGTATTAAAATTTATGTGACAAAATCTTTTGTGCCAAAGGCAAGAATGATTCTCTTTAGCTACTAGACACAAATTTGAATTATTATTAACATTCATATTTAGAATATAAATATTTTTATCTCTATTTCCTTCGAAAATAATGTTGTGATTTTTATCAAAAATGTTACATTTATTTTCTGAAAAAGTTATATTAAAACCTTTGTCGCATAATTGACTAATACTTAATAAATTATGTTTTAAATTTTTAACTAATAAAACATCAGTAATGAGAGGTAAATTAGATGTACCATTGCTATTGACATTGCCTTTGCCGATGATATACCCTTTTGAGTTATCTCCAAAGGTGAATGCTCCTCCATTTGAGTATATAATGTTTGATAACATTTCTTTGTTTCCAGTCATGTGTTTTGAGCAACCGCTATCTAAAATCCATTTTCCTCTCTTTTTATGTGGTACCTGCAAAAATTATAAAAAGTTGGTACCCAATCTTTTTAGGGTCCTAAGAGTTAGATCTTAGGAAGCCAAACCCATACGGGTTCAGAATTCCCTTTATAAACATAATTCTTGTTATTATGAACAGTTTCCATAAAACTTTTGATATGTTTATTCCTTATCAATGTATTATTGGTTTTTGGAATCCATATCTTAATAGTTTTAGTATTTGAATAAACTGTTTTCCTAATATCTTTCTTAATTTTATTATTAATTTTACTTTTAGCATAATTATTTTGTTTCTTAAATCCTAGTCCAGATTTATTGTTGGAAGTTTGAGAGTTTTCTAGTATACTAGAAAGATTTTCTCTTCCTTTATTGAAATTAGAAACATTTTTAGAAATATCATCAAATTTTATTTTAAGACTAGATTTTTCTAACTCTAAATCCTTAATTTTAGATATTAAATCATTATTTTCAAAAAGTAAAACATCATTTTTATTTTTCTGAATTTCTAGTTCCTCAGATATTGACGTAATTTGAGAAGATAAGTTAGAATTCGATTGTTGAGAGATTTCAAGTTCTTCTTCCAATATTACCTTCTCATCTTTTAACATATCTACTTCTAAAACTGTTCTATCTAACTTTCTTTGCAACTCCTTATTTTTCTTTTTAAGTTGTTTTGTTAAATTTACTAATTCAGAATTTATTTCAATTAAATCTTCAAAAGTAAAATCACTTACATCGTCTGACGAAGCCATGAAGCATACATTTGCTTGTTCATTATCACTTTCACTCTCTGATGAGGATGATGAGTCAGTGTCGTCCCAAGTGACTGAAAAAGCTTTTCGTTTGTTTTTGTCCTTCTTGAAATTGTTCTTTTTACGATCTGGACAATCTTTCTTCATGTGTCCTTTCTTGTGACATTCATAACATTCCATTGTTGAAGATGATGGTTTGCTGCTATTAGAATTGTTGTTGGAATTATTTTTGTTTCCCTTGAATTTGTTTCTGTTGAATTTTAAAAACTTTTTGAAATTTTTAGCAATCATTGCCATATCTTCATTATCTGAGTCGGAATCATCTTTTTCTGCTTGGAATGCTACATTTTTCTTTTCTTGTGCTCCATTTCGTTTTGCCTGCAAATTTACTTCGTAGGACATTAAATTACCTATCAATTCTTCTGGTTTTAATGTTGACAAATCAGTTGCTTCTTCAATAGCTAGGACTTTTCGTTCCCATTCGTCCGTTAAAGAATTCAAGATTTTTGTAACAACATCAAAATCAGTAAACTTTTGTTCTAGAGACAATAGAGCATGATAAATATCCTGAAATCTAGAGTACATGTCATTTATAGATTCATTTGGTCTCATTTTAAAGTTTTCAAATTGATGTTTCAGCATAGAAATTTTGCTCAATTTAACTTTGTTCGTTCCTTCATGTGAAACTTTAAGAGTTCTCCAAATTTCATAGCCGGAAGTACACATACTAACTCTATTGAATTCATTTTTCTATCTAATGCACAAAATAAAATATTCATAGCCTTAGCATTTGATGTAGCATCTAGTTTTTGTGTGTTACTCCAAGTCGAGTATTCTCCAGTAGGAATTGTGTATTCCCTTTGTATAATATTCCAGATATCAAACCCACTTGATTGCATATAGATTCTCATTCTAGTTGACCAATAATTATAATTTATACCATTGAAAAGTGGAGGTCGTGAAGTCGATTGACCTTCTGTGAAACTAGAATTAGTGTGAGTGTTAACATCGTTAATTTGTGTGGTTGCCATATTACTAAAAATAAGTAAATATCAAATAACTTTGTGATGGTTATAAGATGACCTTGCTCCGATACCAAATGAAAGAGTTCGTGTAGTACTAAGGATCGTGTAATATGGTATATTAATGCGGAAACTGGTAATAACAGTAAAGTAAAAATTAAGGTAAGCACACCAGGAATTTTTATACTGGTTCGAACTTCCCGTTCTACGTCCAGTCCCAGAATACCCTCTGGATTTAAACTAAACCCCTCACTTAACCCGGAGGAATAGGTATACGACACCTGAGCAGCCGAACAGGAATTTTTCCGTCTCAACAACCGAAGAGGACTTCAACTTAATACAAAATGTTTGTTGACGAATGTGTTCTAAATAACACTGATTGTCTTTTGATAGTACAACTTTCCTATAATCAAATCCTCAAGAATATGTATGTGTGTGAAGATTTAGAAGGAAGATAATCACGTAGAATCGAAGTATATGAATAAATTCAAGGATTCTAGTGATATTGAATAAGAGTGAATGCTTTTATTTGCAGAAATGAGAAGAGATTAGATTTCAGAAATATAAACAAGAATCGGTGATTGTAGAAGTGAATTGAATATGTTTATATAGTTGTAGAAGAGTTGTAATCTTTCATGAATAGTTTTAGTCAACAGTAGTGTCCATACCTCTTGAAATAGAGGACATTACTCTTCATGAAAAGATCGCGTCTCTTCAGAAAACTAGCCGTTTTTCTCTGGTCGGTCGACCGGAAAAACTGGCCGGTCAGCTGAGTTGAAAAACGTATATAAAACAGAAAGTCACTGTGCATATGATACAGGGTCGGTCGACCGAGGATCCTGGTCGGTCGGCCGACCTGGTGTTATATGCACAGTGAACATATTTTTTGATATAAAATGTTTTGTGTGCGTGTGTGATTATTTGAGGAATGATTTTAACATTGTTCTAAGACTCAAATAAAATAAAATATCCATACTAATCTCTGAATTGTAAGATTATCTTCTTTGTAGTACACGATATGCACTTATTCTCTTTTTGTCGCTTTCATATAGCATTCTCGTCGTATGATCTCTGAAGCTTGTGTCATGAATCAAAACTCATGAATCAACAGTTCTTAGGGAATGTCACCTGTCAAAGTTTACCATTCATCTTAGAGTTAGGATATGAAGAGAAATTTATTCTAGGAAGGGATGAAGAGAGGTGTTAGCTTATGTTTTAAAAAATACCTTAATTATCAGTAAGTAAAGATCAAACATTTGAAGCCCAATGGATTACTCAAACCTTTGGAAGTGCCACTATGGAAATGAGATTCTATATCAATGGATTGTGCGGACGAATTTTCAATGTCAAGTAAGGGAAATGAAAGTAATTCTGTCATACTCGACAAAGTGACCAAGAATGTACACTTTATCTCTTTAAGTTTATAAGAACGACAATAAGTTTGGCAAAGAGTTTTATGGAGAATATTGTAAGACCTCATGGAATACTAAGTAATATTGTAAGTGATCATGATCCCCCATTCCCTTGACAATTGGAAAACTAGTCCATATCAAGCTACCAATTACTTTGGTAGGAGTACATAGTGTATTTCATGTTTCTCATATAAGGAAGTTCGTACATGATTCGAAGTTTACTATTGATCCAAGCATTTTGGAAATTTAATGTTAGAATGAGATATGACTATTGTAAGACAACCGATTGTATCATGGATCGAAATATGAAGGAGATAAGAAATAAGATAATCAAATTGATGAAGTCTAGTAGAGTGACGAAGGAAGGGATTGTACTTGGGAAACTGATGATAGAAAGACTTATCCTAAGCTATTTGATGTATGATAAATAGTTGTATAGTTTATTGACTAGTGGTTATACTAGTATTATTTGATTTTATGTGCGTGTGTCACCTTTATGATTATTATATTAGGAACACCTTATTTGAATTTCAACGACAAAATTCCTCTAAGGAAGAGAGCATATAACAACCTTGTTTTTAGTGCACATTATTATGGGTAATTTAATCAATTACTAATTAAATAATGGTAATGTGAAAGAGTGAAACAGGTATGGAAAAAAGAATAATTAAGTAATTTTGAAATTATTTTAATGAAAAATGCAATGATAATATTTTGTCTAAAGAGGAATTTATACTTGATCGAGTTAGGGGTTTACACTAGGGGCAATTCTGTAATTTATTATAAATTATTAACTCTGTAATAAAACCTCGTTCGAAATAAAAGGTATTTTTCTTTCTATTATATACTTGTTATAATGTGTTATGTTATTTAATTGTTTAATTTAAGTATATTTAATAGAAAATCCATGTTTTGTGGTAGTAATTACAGTGTGTTGTAATCATGAGCAGTTTATCATAATATAATAAACATATCTTTTATATATTCCTAATCAAGATGTGTTGGGACTGGATATCGATACATCCGTTGAGACTATAGTACATGAGCTCTCCAAATGTTGGGTAGTGTATTACTCATGGCTGTTGAGGGTACCAAGGGGTTATATACTAATAGTTATTGGAGAACTATGGAATGAATCACTTAATAGTTTTCTATTGATTAATATAACTAAGGTCAAATGGAAAACATCGAAGCGAAAATATTACACAGTTTTCTTGACTTGAGAATACCGTTGAGCTTCAATGTGGACACTCCATATTGATTATAGTTAAATTGTGGCACGACGTCCATCGAACAACTATAGTTGGGTCTCATTTGAAGCATTGGAAGTGAAACACTAATCAACAAAGAATTCGTCTCCTCAATTATATGAGGTTGGTATCAAGATTAACTGAAGTCAACTCAAAGTCAAAGTCTCTAGTCAGAACAGGTCGGTTAATTATTATTATTATTATTGAATCAAGGACTTTATGTCTGGACTATACAAGTTGAATGTGGACGATATTGGGATTTTACCAATACCAAATTCCATAAGTCCTAATGTGATGTAGTTTTGACGAATAGAATTGACAAAAATAATTACCAATATCGGGAAATGGTAAAAATCGTAAAATTGGATTTTATTGAACCGTGTAAGTTATCAATGCAGCCAAACTGTCACACCACTAACTAAGGTGACGTGTGAACATTAATATTCAACTTGTTTGATATTAATTGCTAACTGAATTTACACATAAGAGCCACACAACTACAATGTTGAATACTTTGAACACCACCCATTTTAGTTAAATTATAATTGTTATTAATTAAATAAATAAATTAATATTTATGAAATATTAATTGTAAAATTTTATTTGATTTATTTAAACAGTACTGAAAATAGTGCGTATATAAAAGTTATATACACACATATTGATATACGATATCAATATGCATTTGACTTTGATTTAAAATGCAAAAAAAATATGTGGTTTGAAAGAAAAGTTAGACCCATTTTTCTAGTAGAGTGGCAAGCCATATGATAGGATGCTAGGAGGCAAGATATTCTATTTGAATTTGTGGAGAAAGAAATGGTAAAGGAACAAATCCAAATCTCTTCTTTTCTCTCCTTCTCTCTTCTTATTTAAAACCCACCACCTCCTTCTATTTTGATTCTACTCTCTTTAGCTACTCCTCTTCCCTATTGGTCGCAAGCATCGTTGCTCATTCCCCCTCAATTTTCGAGCCAAATTCAAATTATATCAAAAGGTGTGTAGATCTCTTCGATTGCTAGCATTTTTCAAAAGAGACCAAATCTGATTCTAGGAGTTCTACTAATTCAACATTCGAAGTGTTATAACCAGGCCATAGCCAAGGTAATGTTCAATTTATATCAATTTTATCTACATATTTAATCAGTTGTGCCACATATATATGAATATGTTAGATTTATATCACGAATTCATATATGAATTTGTTATCGATCTATATATAAAATTGTTGTATGAAAAAAGAGGGTTTTATGTATATATGTACATTTACCTTCGGCCTAATTATAAAAAAAATTCAAATCTAACTTTAATTTTAAAATTCATTTTTAAATAAATAAAATTTTAAAACTAATATACATACATGATATGTTTTTATAAATTATATTAATAAATTTTACACATGACATTTCAAACGTACGTGAATTAATTTTATTATTATTTATATTTACATATACATTAATTCAAAATATAATTTTAATATTTATTGATTCAAAATATTAAATTTCAATTTATACACACACACACACATTTCATAAAATACAATTATACAGAAACTAAAAAACATAACTTTTTCCGTATGGAATTTTGAATTTAAATTTAAAAAAGGTATTAAATCTGCATAGATTGATTAAATATTTTTTGTTGATTTTGTTAAAACTAATGTATGGCTGAAGTTAAATATTTACATATATTTCATTTATATAAATAACATATATTTAGTTATGCAATATTATTTAAATATAAAATGATTTAATTTTATGTAATTTAAAACATAGTTATGCATTTCCATATAAATATTTTGTCTCTGTGTGTGTGCATATATATATATATATATAACTTAGTTGTAAATTTAAATTTTGAGTTTGAATTTGGAAGATATTTTAAATCTAGATCTAGCTACGGATTTTGATTTTTAAAATTTAAATTTTGGAATTTTAAATTGTTTTATATATAAATTTATAAATAACTATTTTGCATATAATTACGTGTATATATAAATAATTATTTTATTGTTATATGACTATATACGTGCATATAAATAAACATGTTTTATATTTTATATTACTAGTGCGAACTCCTACGCACATGGATTGAAGAATGTATTCAGTTTTAATTAATAATGAATCTTTATTTGTTTTCTTAGAAAAATACTAAAGTCATCCATTAAAAAAACTTACATACAATCATTTGCTTGTTACATATCCATCGATGTACAATAAGGTAGTTATAAATAGTGATGTTAATGTGTCAACAGCCTAATATATTGCGACTTACATGCTCAGTCAACAACATAGCATATAATTGTGGTGTCATCCTAATAGGAGAGTGACCAGTTCATTCACCTTGCGGAACACCGACGTATTCCAAAAAATGAAAATGACATGAAGAAAAAAATAAGCAAATCCCTGAGATGGAATAGCACATTGTGAGTTGCTGCTATAATTACATGGACAACTTATGCATATAACATACCAGTTGATAAATTGTGATTAAAATATTGACATACAACCAATCTCATATAAGATGTAGATAAATGAAAATGGGCATCTTATGAAGATGGTTTATGATTATACCATATTGGCATTTAAAAAATTATATTTAGATTATTATATTGGCACAGGATTTTAGGTAACTATATGTTGGGCCAATAAAAAATGTTCAAAAATATAAACATGCAATCTGAATGAAATGAGAATCATAAATCAAATGTATCGACTATAAATGAAGAAGAATCCAACTTTGTAAAAATTTATTATCCTTCAAGCATGTTAACTATTTGTACCTCGACCCTATTAACCATACTTTTACATTTCCAATAAATATCAACAAAATAAGAAGTAATCATAAGGATTAAGAATCCATACATAGCATACTCTGCCATTTTATGTAAAAAAGATGCATACATTAAATTAATTCCATGAAGATGGCATACTTCCCATAATCAGGCAACTGTACAAAGATATCAAGGCTGATTACATGACAACCACATCATTGTAAGCTCCATCACATCCTTGTGGGCCCAACTTGTTGCTCTTGGATCTTCCTTCTTGTCCAAACCGAAATACATTACACATAACCCTCATTTAATATAAATATAAATACATAATTAATTTGTAACTTATAAATAAGATTCATCAACCATGATGTGAGAATAAAAGTGAAATAAAGAATATGAGATTATAGATTTAGAACACCAAAGTAAATACAATCAAAATATTTTTTCCTTGAAAGAGTAAATATAAATAAGTATCATAGAGTAGAGTTATTAACCTTAATCGTGAGCTTTTCAAACCCAAGAACTTCTTCTTTGCTTTCAGTGTTTTTACTTACCAATTGGATGTCTTTGATGTAAGAGTTGAATGTATCACAGCCTTCAGTGAGCAAGTTGTGCTAGTAATTTTGTAACGACCCGGAATTTCACCGCTTTGATTTGAAAATATTTAATTAATTTAAATATTCAAACAATATAATTTATAACTAAAATAAAAATCTTTTAAATAATGAATTTTAAATATTCAAATAATAGATTATATAACTAAAATAAAAATCTTTTAAATTGTAACGACCCGTAAATTTTAAGGGTTTTAATAACGTAATTAACTGAATTTTTTTTTGTGAAATTTTAAATTATTGAATTTTTAAATAAAAATTTGATATTTGGAATATGTCTAGTTAAACATAGCAAATGGTAAATTTTCATTTGATAATATGGAAGTTTATTTTATTGTATAATTTTATTTAAATTTAAATCAGTTAATATTAGATGATAGTAAATTATTTTCCAAACCTGAATATTTTTATATAATAAATTTGTAAATCATCTTCTGAGTGAGACGTCATATTTAGTTACTTCAAATTTGGACTGTTATTGCTCCGTTTATCTTATTTTTTGGCAAATTAGCAGCATTTTCGGTACTAAATATCAATTTTTGATCGGATGATCCTACCGCTAATATCTGTATACCATTTTGATCGTCTCGTCGTGCTGATTTCTACGGTATATTAAATTCTGTGTTTTGAAGTCTAGTGCGTAGCGGAATCTGTGAAATGGTAATCGGTATTGGTACCGTTTGAACTTTCTGAATTCTTGTGTCTGTTCGTTCATCCTCCATGTGAATATCTATGGCCACCAGCTTTTTAATATTCCCAAAATTCATTGTCGTGACTGATTAGCTTCCCACTGTTTCATTTTTTTAGAGCTAAATATGTTATTAACTGTTCATTTACAAATTTGTACTAAAACACATATATCTCTCGTCTCTTCCTTTTGTAATGTCCTCATCTCCCCTGTCTCCCCACAAAATCCATCATCCGCCTCCCTCTTCCACTTGTACCCCTCCACCATTCATGCAACCAAACCCATCTTCCCTTCACGGCTCAAACCCAAAGCCGACCCTACCACTTCGGCCTCCCATCCCGTGTTCTGCATCTCCACCTCGCACAATGATCCGACCTTACCTTCTCTCTCCACCATATACACCCGAAGCTTCCACGCATACAACATCCTTCTTTCCACCACCAGTTTACGCAGCCTCACCACTACAAGGAGAAGGCTGTTTAGCGTCGGCATATAGCCGAATCTAGCCGACTCCGGCCAACTCCGGCCGACTCGAGCCGACGCTATATGCCGAGGCTATATAGCTCGTCGCCAAGTGATATGGTGACGGGAATGGGGACGGGTCCGCCCCTAGTTTAGCATCGGCTAGAGTCGGCTAGCCGACTCCGGCCGACTCGAGCCGACGCTATATGCCGAGGCTATATAGCTCGTCGCCAAGTGATATGGTGACGGGAATGGGGACGGGTCCGTCCCCTAGTTTAGCATCGGCTAGAGTCGGCTAGCCGACTCCGGCCGATGCTAAACTCTGTCCATGTGTAAAATAATAAATGACTCATAGCCCGACCCGAGTCGACGCTAATCTGGGTAAATTTTTCTGCATTTCCAGCAGTCATTTCTACCTTTCATCCACACAATCATATATATTCCTCAAATATACTTCACCAAACAACAACATACATCACATATATGCCCAACTAAGAACCACAAAACATATATAAAAACATACTACCACTCGCCCCAATCATCAGCAGCGCCAGATCCTTGTGATGGCGGCATATTCGTCCCGTGCTCTGCCAAGTAAGCAGCAATCATCTCGTATAGTTGCTGCTTCAATCCAGTCTTCCTTCAATCGTTCAACTCGGCGACTTGTGCTTGCAGGGCCGCTATTGTTTCTTCAGCCTGTTGTTTATTGTAAGCGGCTTGCGTCGCGGCATGTATATTAATAAATTCATAGTTATAGTTTATATGTAATATTCAATAAAATTTATAAACTGGTTAATGAATTAATTAAATTCAATAAATATTACCGCTTGATTGCCATATCCATACTGTTTATTTCTGGTCGGCGGGTCGGTAATACGTGTGAATATCATGTCTGTCTCCTTAACAGTCAACTGCTCCCTGCCAGACTCTGCAAGCACGCGAGCAATCTCCTGATCGCATCTCTCCTGTGTTTAGAAATATAATTTTGAGAAAATGTATATTCAATTTAATGTATTGTTAAATAAGAGAAAATTTTATAGTCTTTATACCTGGACATTTGCTGATTTGGTGTCTGACCATTCATATGTTACCACGCCATCTTCATCTGTATGTTCGACGGCGTGTGTTCGGGTGAAGATGTCCAAATGAGACGGTGCAACACCACCTCTCTCCCTCGTCTGAAATTAGATATGATTGAAGAATGTATATATACACACATATATACATATATATATAAACAATGTTATAAGTAAATTACAAATAACAATTTTTATATTTACCATTTCTTCTCTATATTCCTGAAAAGACTTGGATTCACCGCGGTGTGTTGCAGGATTCCTAAGCCTGTTTGCGGAGTTCCTTGATGCTACCGCCTGTATAATTTAACTATTATATAAACATTTAAACGAATTATAATTACAGACATATGAAAGTAGAAAATTTACATTCGCGTCTTTGCTTTCCCAATATTGCACAAACCGCGCATACAAATTTTCACTCATCCAGTTTGGCTTTTTACCGGCCTCTTTCATCTTGGAGAGCGTACCTCTATAGTTTTTTCTCATCTTCCTCTCCCAGTGCGTCTTGAACATCCCGACATCTTCGGGATCCACAATAAAGGACGCTTGCACGTTGAAATTTAAATGAATTATATAAATTGTATATTAATTTTCAAAGACCAAATATGCCAATCTCAAATAAATTGGAATTTTATACTTACCTGGAGGTCAGCCCATACGGCATCTCTGATATAAAGTGGGATCCTATCCCACTGCTCCCACAAGTCCGTCATCCAGCTACGGTAGCTGTTGCGAGACACGGCTAGAATGGGCTCGGACGGCTGTAAATCGAAACCCCTGAATACATTTTGATATTGTCATTTAATAAATCATAAATATACTAGTAGCATGCACTAAATAATATAATGAAGTTGCAGTAAATTAAATACTTACCCTTCATCGGTCTTTGGCACTAAGTATGCTCTCTGGCGATTATCGGCCGTACCACTACTACCCTCGCCAAGAGAAGGGCCTCGTGAACCATGGGACCGCCTGCTGTGTGACATTATATTTGCTAGAAACATGCACATATATATCATTTCATATAATGAAAAAAACATATATCATTTCATAATTAGAAAACATGCTTGATTAATAATCACATACATATAGCTCACAACAGAATAATAAAAGAATAATACAACAGACGATACGAATTTCCATTACATTAACACAGGTTTTAGAATTGACATAATACAACAAACGATACAAATTTCCATCTTATATACATTACATCATCACTAATTAATAACACTCGACGACCAGGCCAGTCAAATAATACTCGACGACCAAGTCGTCCTCACTCAATCCAAATACAAGGCGCACATGCTAATCAAACAACACTCGACGACCAAGCCATCCTCACTCAATCTAAATATAAAATATAAGGGATCGATCGGGAATAAATCTCCCGATACGCGGTACTGTAAGTAAAATCCCAACCCGCATGCCAAACTTCTAAATACATTTCTTATATTTAGTCGATTAATGACATTCATCCAATTATTCCCAATTCACACTTTCCCACTTTCAAATTCACACTTTCACACTTACAAATTCCTAATTCACACTTTCACACTTTCAAATTCTAAATACCTACACCCAATTATTCCCAATTCACACTTTCAAATTCAACGATTTCATACTAAAAATAACCTAATACACTAAATTAGCAATACCTACACTGAATTATCATCACAATAATGTACATTTAAACCTAATTAAACAATTTAATTCGAAATTAAGGTTTAGAAAATTACCAAATTCAAGAAGAAGAGGAGATTCCGGCGAGTTCTAGGCTTCTATGGCGACGACGACGGAGGGTGACGGCTGGAATCGGTGATGGGGAAGAAAAAAAATCATTTTTTTATTAAGCAAAGAAAGTGAAGAAGAAGATCTCGGCTGAAACCTGTATACTCGATATGGAGTCGGCTGGCGTCGGCTGGCATCAGCTCGATTAGTGACGGCTTGAGTCGTTTAGGGTCAGCCCGTATATATATATTTTTTAAATTCTTTCTTTACACCTATTTCGTTTAAAAAAATAAAAAATACTACTACAATATAAAAAAATAAAATTGACATGTATGATAATTAATATTCACCCAATGACGGGTCGTGATAGGTTAAATTGGTATTTTCGATGATATATGTTCATGTAATTCGAAAAGTTATCGTTGTTGAAAATCTAACTCGCACGACCAATCGATGCAACTTTTAGTCGATCTATTATACAAATTCGATAAAGGTGGCTATATGTAACATTTTAAAGAATTAAAGTAATTTTTTAAACTGTTGGGTTATCAATTATGAATTTTTAAATGTATTTGGTATAATAAAATTATATAAAATAAAATATGCGACGTAAAAATAAATTCTTTGAATCTTATGTCGATCTAAGGTATTTTGGACATGTTTTCAGAATATGGTTTAAAAATAAACGAATCTGGTGTGTCGATCTTGAATTTCAAATTTATGGCCGTTCGTGGACTTTCGGACAAAAAACCCTTTGTTCGAAGGCCGAACGACCTTCAAACGAGACCAAATTTGAACCAGTGATGCTTTGTAGTGTTTTAATCGAATCCGTACGGTTGAACCAAATTTGGGAAAATAATTAAATAGCCGACACTAGCCGACTCGGGCCGTTGCAGGCCGTCCCCAGCCGACGCAAACTTCAATAGAATTTTGCGCCGTCCCCAGCCGACTCCATAATGGAGACGGAGTCGACTCCGGCCGACTCCAGGCTCCGTCCCCATTTTAAAGTATTCTAGTAGTGCATCGACCAAAGCCTCGGCCTCTTCTCTCCTGCTGTGAACCGAGCGCGGCCCCACCATCTCCTCCTTGGCTGATCATCCCCTGTTCCTACTGCATAGATAAGTATATATATATGTGAGCATTTTATATATATATATTTAAAGATCGGTATATATAAAAGTTATATTAATTATATATTATATGGTGTAGTATATAATTTGATCTATATATATGTATAAGTTTGTTAATATAGTTTCAAATTGTTGTATGTATGATAGCTTATTAAGTAATAAATTTTGTTTTAAAGGGTCTGTATGTGTTAGTCTGCATATTTATTTTTAGTCTGCATATGTTTATTTTACCTATCTTGTTTTTTTTCAATATATAGTTTATATATATACTGAGTTTGGTTTTTGAATATATATGTATAATTTGCAGTTTATTTATTTTACTATGAATGTATATAGTTACATATATAGTTTATATAGTGTATCAGTATATATAGGATCATATGTATACATATGTATTTGATATTGGAATATATATATATATATATGACTGTTTGTTTAATAATATGTATTTGGACGCATATGTTATCTGTCATATATGTAATACGTATGTGTTTATTAATTTTGATTTTGCTGTATATATATATATAAATAAGTTGTGTATTAATATTCACTGAGTAGACTTTCTTTTATATATACTAACTTGCACATGTTTAGAAAAGTATATATATTATGTATTTTGCTACAACAATATAATTGGTAGTCTACTAATAATATTTTGGTTTATACTATTTAAATTATTATTTATATATATATATATTTGGTTTTAGAAATGCATGTGTATGAAAGTGTTGTTTATATGGAATATGGGTATATCTATTGGCTGGTATATTTGTATATATAATTATATATGTGTATTGTATAGTTATGTGTTGTTTTATATATGTTAATTTATAATCTTGTGATCTGTTGAGTATATATATATATATATAAGTTTATGTGAATTATTTTATCTGTTATAAGTCTATACATGTATGTAAGTATTTTTCATTTTATACGTATATATATATATATGTATTTATTCCAAAAATATAATGTGTATATATATATGTTTGATTTTTATATGTGTGTTTTAATTTGAAACAATGGATTTTGAAATACATATATATATATATATATTTAATTTAATATATGTTTGAATTTAGCATATGATTTTATATATATAGTTATATATAAGTTCTCTTATACCATTTATCATCATCGATCCAGTTCTGATTTGATTTCGTCAATTCCTATTTATCAGCTCTGTTCGTCGAATTCGTGCCAATCTTGTTTTGCTTTGGAATTCGTGCTTGGATCCATAACTCATCTCATTCTCCTTCATCTCTAGCCTCGAAAGGTGAGCGATCACTCACGATTAACATTCTTATATTTATTAAATTTGATTTCAATTGAAACGACAATTGAAATATGCTGCTGTTAGTTATTTACATTGCTATATATATGATATTATCTGTACCTGTTCACATGTGACATCTGACACCATTATCTGTTATTTATATTGATGATATATGCCTGTTATATTATTACCATACCTGTTATCACTCTGCAAGGTCCCTGTTAGTATAGAATTCCCTATGGGTTGAAATGATACATACCCGAACGATCTGTAGAATAGAAGGAAATCGTTATGGGTTGAAATGATAAACCCAAGCGATTTTCATTGAATTGAATTTAGGATTGCGGGTTGAAATGATATATACCCATAGATATTTAAATTGTGGATTGAAAAGATAAATATCTGTATCACTTGGCCATAGGATAGAGAATTATATACAAACATCGTTGGTATATATATATATATATATCTTTTGAAATGATTTCCAAGGTTTAAAAAGATATATATATGGTTTTAGATAAATATTGATATTTTTTATATTATATATATAAATGTTATTTTATATATATAGTTGAATTCTTGATTTTTAAAATTATATGCTTTGAAATTTTTTAAAATTATAAGTTAGTTTTGAAATTATAAATTTTAAGAATTTACTTATAATTTTACTATTTTAAAATATGTATAACTTAGTATTAATATAAAATAAGTTTAATAACAAGTTTTAAGTTTAATAATAAGTTTGATTTAATTAATATATATAATATGTTTAAGTATTTATTTAAAATTATATTTTAAAAATAGATTTTATAATAATTTGAATAAATTAAAGTTGGAAAAATAAAATTAATTTAATTTGAAATCGTATTCTTTTGAGAGTTATATTAATTTTAAAATAGATTTGAAACCTATTGAATTTGAGATTTAAGGATATGATTTTATAAATTGATTTTGGTTTAAGGTGAATAAATGAATATAAATTGAAGGAAATATTTAATTTATTTGTAATTTGGGGTTTTATTTAAATGATATTGGATTTATTAAGTGAATTTTTCAAAACCAAATAATAATGAAGTTAAATTAAGATATATATGAAATTATCAAATTTAGTTTTGAAATTGTGGAATATTTAAAGTTTTGAAATATATTGAAATTGAAATGGTTTATTTTGTGGTTCAAATCTGTATTTGAAATCGATATAATTTGAAATGGTTTATTTAGATTCTGAATTGAATTGAAATTGATGATTTGAGATTGGATTAAATTGAATTTTGTCATTTGACTTGATTTGTATCGATTTGTGAAATTTGAGGAAACTATTATTTTTATATGAAGTATTTTTAAATATATTTAAAATTATTTATATATTTTACTTTATAAATTATTTTAATATAAATTATTTTAATATAAATCATTTTAATATAAACTATTTTTAATATAAACTATTTTATATTCTAATTAATTATTTTATATAAACTATTTTAATATACTAACTATTTTATTATAAACTATTTTTTATTTATAACTATTTTATATAAACTATTTAATTTTATAAACTATTTTATTATATATACTATTATTAATATCTAAACTGTTTAAAGGAAAGTGTTATGATTTCAAAGTGTTATGATTTCCAAAGTGTTATAATTTCAAGTGTTTTGGTTTCGAAAGTGTTATAACTTTGAAAGTGCTATGATTTTGGAAATGGATATATTTGAAGTGAAAAAATGATATCGTATTGATATGGTTTTGAAATGCAAATGATAGTTTGGTTTTGAAGTATAAACTATTTTGAAATGACCGTGGTGTCATAATAACGTTTGGTTGTTAAAGAGATCGGGATCGGTTAATGTCATACTCTCTACCAATACCGAAAACCACTTTAACAACCGTGTACGCGGTGGAGATTCCAGAATAAAGTAGGATAGTGGCGATGATCCTATATGAGGTAAATACGTGGACCTAACTCCCGTGAGTTAGCTTAAGGTGGCTAAAACAGGAGCAATCGACGGGCCAAGTGAGGTCATTCCTCCGATCGGGCACATTCCTTCGATACTATATTCTGACTTTGTGATTTATTTGGTGGCCACCCTTGATTTTGATTTGGGTGTGTGTTGGGCGGTAGTAGCTGCTATGCGTTACCCTGAGCCCGGAAGTGTAATTGGTATATCTACCCTGGCATTGCCTAGTTGTGCCGTGTCACCTACCTTATCGAGACCACTACGAGTTTGTTTTGTACCATACCTATGGAGTGCCCTCTGACGACGCCAAGTACGAGGGAGATTACGGTACTGTATAGACTATAGGAATATATAAAATGTGTTATGGGGGATATAGGTAACGCCTTAACGCTATTTTAATAGTTTACTTTACTATAGACATATTATAATAGCGTATATTACTACATAGTAGATAGTTCCACGGATCCTTAGAGGATGGGTATCCCAAACATCCTTTAAGTTACTTGTATTTCAGTTGATATTTCACTTGAGTTGGATTTATTGATATAAGAATGTTAATCCCGACTCGAGTGTTTTGTGTTTTGCTTTACACTCGGGTCAGACTGAGTGACACGGCATTTGAGACTCGCCTTTGGAGTTTGGAGCTTCGCTTGGAGATCCAACAATCTATTTAGCTTTCAGTTATTCAGTTGACTGTAGTGGTTTATTCAGATTTTGTTATTGATTATTGTATTGATACTTCTATGTACTCGAGACTTCTATTGTATCTTGTTTTAACTCTGTTATATATATAGTAGCTTCATGAACTACTATTCATTTGTTTTCGCTGCTTATTGTTATATTACTCTGTGTCTGTGATTCTGTGATTGATTTATTTACTGTATATGCTGAGTTTTTCCAAATATAAATTAACAATCTGATATTTTGAGCAATTCAAGTCTGACATGTGCGGATGCGAATGGTTGAAAATATCGGGCTATTACATAAATAATGAATAATGATTTTGAAATAGTTTATTCAAATTTGTTTACAAAAATAATTAGTTCGAAAAAAAACCGAAAATGTGACCGGAATTCGTTTTCCGAATTTTCGACTTTTCGTCGACTAAAAGTTGTCGAAAAAGTTGTGAACTCTTATGGAAAAAGAGAGGGGACATGAGTGTGGGCTGAGGTACATGATGGTGAGGTGGCATGATGATGTGGCAAGAGGAGGTGGAGGGTAAAGGACCAAGAGTGTTTAGGTAACTTACTTTGTTCTTGCTTATAAATACCCCTTTCATTTCTTCAATTTTGCCTTCTCTTCCTCTAGCCATTTCTTTATCATTCTTAACCAAATGGAGGTTCTCTTTTTTTTTAACCGTATAAATTTTCAGTAGCAACAACTTTAATTTGTTTTTCTTTGAAAAGACAACTTTCATTTGTATCGCTTCTCCAAATTTTGAGGTTGGCTATGTTCAAATCTCATTTCTTTCAGACCCATTTTCAGACCCATATTTTCAAGTCCAAAAATATCTCTTCTTCTTTTGTCAATATTTTCCTCAAAACCGGCCCAAATTAAGTGATTCCTTTTTTGAAGTTGTAGAGGAAAGAATTTTCAAGAACTTTCACTTTGACAACATTTCTAATTTCCGTAAATTACTTGTCCAAAAATCAGTTAGAAGAATACCCAATTTCGGGTTGGATTTTTATGAATTCGATGATAATCCGAAGTCCCTCCATCTTTCAAGGCCGAGCTCCACCACCTTTAGGCCCTATGCATAGTACTTTGGCCAACCAATAAAGCCACCACAAGGCCACCAAATCTTGTTCTTACCAAAGTCAAAGCTTGGATCTAGGCTTGGTTCAAAAGTTAGGGAAGTTCGAGTCATTTCGGTAGCTTTTGGGTGAGTATAACTCACGAATTCATTTAAAAGTTCTAACTTTAAATATGATACTTACTTTGATAGTAAATATTGTTATTTGGTTGTTAAGTATGTTGAATGTTTGGTTTAGACAATTATTTATGTTGTTGTATGTGATTGGAAGTTAGACTTGAAATGAAACCTAATGTTGAAGTTAGTTTGAAAGATATGATTTTGGTTTATAGTTGTTGCTTATGTATGTTGTTATGGAATGTGTTTGGATGTATGAGCTTATGTATATGATGTATGTGCTAAGAAAGTTAGCATTTTGACTTGTCAAAATGACATCGAGATCCTTTGGTTTAAACTTGTTTTCTAACTTTACTTTTACAAATGTCTTATAAAAGTTTTAAAGACCTTACCTTTGTTTTCTAAAACTTTATTCAAAGTTTATAAAGTAGTTTAAATATAAAAAAAAGGTTTGAAAAGTGATTTAAAGTATAAAATGAATTTTTGAACTTTTGGGTCGTATAGTGATTCTCGCTATAAATGCAGTTCGTGAAAAATGAAATCTTTTTGAATTTAAAATGTTTGAACCTAAGTGTCCTTTTGAAAAGTGTTTTCAAACATAATTTAAATATTTTAAAGCAATTATTTATTTATTTAATGATTATTTAATTAAAAAAATTAAGTAAGGTAATTAGTACTTCATCATTAATTAAGTTAGGGTATTTTTACTTAATTATTTTTAAGTAAGTTAATTATAATTTGTTAATTAATAAAGAGTTAATTATTATTTAATTAAATAATTAGAGATTAATTATTATTTAATTAAGATTAATTAAATTATTTATTTGAGAAGGGTTTAATTATTAAATAATTATTAATCAAGTTAAATTTAAGTTAAGATTTATTTCTTTTTTGAGAAAAATGTGTGGTCCTCTAAAATAGAGGAGAGCATACATGTAAATATGTATATATCACAAAAGACAAGGTGCTGCCAACATGCCTGGCAGGTAGCTAATCAAAGTACAAATACAATAAAAATAACTCAGGTACTCCTAGAATGAACTCCGGCAAGGCCACCGCCCATTACACTCCAATATCGAGCTCCAGCAAGGCCACTGCCCGGTATTGAGGTGTTAGAAGTACCTGCTGAACTAAGGAACATCTCAGTGCCAATGATACTAGAAGCAAGCTCCATCCGAGAAGGAAACGCCACGCTGCAGATTCGGGAGAAATGGAAATGCTAAAGATCTGGATTGGAAAGCGCCACCTGTAGACTCAATAGAACTGGAAAGAGCGCCTCGCTGAAAAGTGTATCCACTAGAGAGTAGAACGCCATAATGTAGCTATAGAATAACTAAGAAGAACTCCTTACTGCAAATAGCAATCCTGCCCTCAGCAATCCTGTGAAATTGCAAAAAGAATCTAACACCATTACTAGCCAAATCCTGTATCTGTAAAAAGAACTAGAAGAATATAAGCATAATACACATATATGTATATAAATGAAATATATATATATATATATGTATTAATAAAATAAAAGTAAAGAAACGAAAGCTAAGAAAATAGGACAGAATACGATAAAAATTTAGAAAAGTAGACTAAAAAGAATCCATGATCCAAAGAATTTAAAGATCTATAAACTACAACAAAAACAAACTAAAACTAAAACTAAAACTATAGCAAATCAAAACTTACCCTTATGGTCCTTTGATCAAAAGGATATTATGATAGTTAGTGAAATCATCATTTAAATTTGAAAAAATGTTAATACTACAATTATTAATGTCGAAAATATTGTTTTTATGCTTAAATAACTTAATATTATTACAAACCTTATTAAGATATTCTTTGAAATGATTGATTATTTTTAGCTAATTTATATTTTGAATTTGAAATCCAATTAAAGCAAAATGAGGAAATTATAAAAATCAATTTGTTAAAATGACTATTATTATTATTAAAAATTCTCTGATTTCTCTCAAACCAAATATACCAACAAATTATAATGAATAAAGTGTTAAGTAAATATCTATTTTCCATTAAATTTAAGTTAAGATTTAATTAAAACTTAATTAAGATTTAGTTATTTTAAATGAAGGTTTAATTTATTATTTGAGTTTTAATTAAGGAATATTTAATTAATTAATTGAGATTAATTAACATTTAATTATCAATTAAAGGTTTAAATTATTAATTAGTAATTAATCAAAGATTAATTGGGGTTTAATTATTTATTTAATAGTTAATCATTAATTAAAGGTTTAATTATTATTAAGTAAAGAGTTTAATTGTTATTTAATTTTTAAATAAAAGCTTTAAAGTTTTAAACCACTTTATTTCTAAAGATCGGTCTTGTTTCAAAAAGCAACTCTCTTTTAAAGAATGTTTTAAATCCAAGGGATTTCTTTGTCGATCACCTTTAAGTAAACCCAATTAGATATGAAACCCAGTGACATCTGTTTAGCGGAATAAATAACCATTCTGCTAATTAATTTATATTGGATATTTGTTTGGTAGAATAAATCATAGTTCTACCACAATTTCCTAAGTAGATTATGTGGACATCTATTTAAGCAGAATAAAAACTAATTCCGCCATTATTTTAACTAAGACATGTGTTTAGCAGAACAACTCCCCATCTGCTATTTTGGTAACTTGGACGTTTACTTATATGATTAATTGTTATTGGCGGATTCTCTTATACATATCTACTTGTTATGTAAATACCCATTTTATAACTTGAAAAGTAAACTCAGTTAAATAAGAACCATTATGGTCACTAAGCTTCTTTCTGATTTTTAAGGTCAATCATACTTTTAATAATGGTTTCAAGTTAAGTAATGATTTTAGTAAAGGTGTTTTAATAATCGTTTTGTTATAAAAAGGACTTTATTAAATAAATTTATTAAAAAGTTTTGTTTTAAATAATGAATATTTATAAGAAAATTTTTATAAATGATTTTGGATAGTTATAAAGGAAGTTTTATAAATAATTTTGGAGATTTATAAAGAGATATATAAACGGTTTTGATATTCGTAAAAGAGTTTTGTAAATTTTACTTGGTGATCTATAAAGAGTTTTGCAAATGGGTTTGGAATTTAAGTAAAGAAGATTCATAAATAAAAGAGGATTTATAGAAGGCAATTTATAAAAGGATTTGAGATTGGATTTCCTTCAACTGACCTTCTTAATTCTGGTGGTATGGACATTCATTCCACACTTAAGACCGAAGGAATATTGTTTGAGGTTATCTTTATCTCTAATTTAAATAATATTTTGTTTTGATCCTTTGATATGATTTGGAAATGAGAAATCTTTCACAAATATATTGTGAATATACTTGTGTCAGTGAGATAAGTATATGAATGTTTTTGATAAGTACATTTGAAAAGAGTTTTAATAAATGAAAGAATTAGTTTGAGGCTTAGTGGTTACTATGGGTAATTAAATCTTTGAATTTTTTTTGTTTATTTGATAGTTAAATAATCGACTATCAAATCTGGACCAAGATAAAACTCCCGAAATATCTAGGAGAAACACGTGAATTTTATGGAACAATCATCTTTGATGATGTTGTACTGTGCGTATAAATCTCATTTTATTCTCCTAGGACAAAAGATAGGGAGATCCGTCTGCTTAAACAGTTAGGGGGTGATCCCTACTCCTATCTATCGTCTGTATATTTCCAAAAGAACCGGGGTTGAGTTTATCGAAAATTATCGTCGTTGTTTCGGAGAGACCGGGATCAGGTATATTATCTAAAAACCACTTCGAACAAACATATGCGTTAGAATTAAAGATATCGATGATGATTGAAGACAGATCTTTTGAAGTGCAAGGGCTACTTGCTACTAATCCTGAGGGTGATTCCAAAATGGATGTAGTAGAGGTAGTGTCTTCGGTTTCGTTCAGACCCAGAATGAACTTGTATGGATGAATGCTGGCACTGCATTGCTGCCTGGAGGGCAGTGTTAGCATTCCAAGATGGATGCTATATAACATGGTAATCATAGCCTCAGGCCTCATCAATCAGGAAAATGACTCAAGCAGGGACGTGCAGCAGGGCTATGTAGGTCGCTCCCATTAGGGTATGATCATCTCAAGATCTAGTGTCGATATCTCTATGTATGCTTCAGGGGCCCATTATGGTTGTTCGATCGCAACCAAGGGGTGATCATATTCGGCGCTATCCAGTAAGGGGTAGGGCCAGTCCGGAGTAGCAGAGGTGCAATATCTTGTGACCTCGCGTACATTTTACCCTGAGGTGTACAGATTCGGTGGGTAGACCCTTACCCTTTCATAGTTGGAATCCATTCTTCAATAAGTGCCAAACGACTTGATTGTATATCTGTTATGCTGGAATTTAATAACGTAAAAATTTCGGCTATAATTAATATGTATTTGTTCTAGACATTATCATAATATCACTGTATTTTCTATAAAAATGCTTTGGTTATTGTAAGGCAAAAACCCGTTCTTGTTTTTGTGCGGCATGGTCTTATGAGATACCTTTGATTTTAAAAGATTTTATAAGTTATAATAAATTATTTCCTTGTGATTTTAGTTTCTCTCGTTGTTTTTACCAGACTGATCCGGGTGTTATTTTTCTTATAATGCTCGGGCCAGCCCGAGCATATTTTCCAGATTTAGTTGGATGCTTTGGAGCTTTCGGGTGACGAGCTGGATTCTCCAGGACGTATTCACATATCTTACATTCATCCGCTGTTCTATTTTTTTTTTGCATTTATTAGCAATTGTAAGGACAAGCTGTTTTAACTGCCAAGGTTGATAATAGGTTAATATACTCTAAAGTTGTGTACAATAATGATGATTTCCTTTTTGTAAATACTTGTTCATATTATATATTACTCGTCTCGTTTTGTGCGATTCTGTTCTTTCTTTTTCTTTCTTTCATCCCTAATGACCTGCCTTTAGACACTTAAATGATCGGCACATGAATACCAAGGATGCATTAAGTGTCGTCTTTAGGTGTAAGAAAGGCATATCGTTACACGTGGCATCAAAGCTTTGGTTGAGCGAACACCTAGGCTTTGGTGGAGTAAACTCATTTGAGATAGGGTAAGCGAGACCATTTGATGAATTTGAGAGTGTATTATATATGAGCGTGTATTTGTTAGTGCTATTAAAATGTTTTTTACTGTGTTGATTTATTGATTGGGTGGCTTATGAATTCTGGTCGATACAGAAGGTACAACTATATCAATAGGGGTTTCTAAACAATTTAATTTGGCAAACCAACATAATATTGTTTTAAAATCTGGTAAACGAAATAATTTTACCTAGGAATAAATTTTTTATATATAAAGGAATGATTTTAAAAAATAAAGTATAGTTATTTTTGATGTGTGGTTGTTAAGAGTTGATAATATTTAATTGTTATCATATAGGGTTTGATTAGTCATGCTCGCCCAATCTTGAGCATTAACTATGGTTCGTAGAATCATCTGCAATCTTTTTTTTCAAATTCATATGTTGGGTAGATAGAATTTGTGGTAACCTTGAAATGAACACCTTTTGAATTAAGTTTCACTATTTGACTATAAGGCGTTCGATGATATATTTAGTTAAAATTGGATTTTAATATAAGGTGTTTATTAAAAAGAAATATTTCATATGATTTTATAAATCTGGATTATCAAATATGTTTTAAAAATAAGATGAATTTTTGGAGAATTTAGATCCTGGTGGTTTTGATAAAGTATTCAAATGATTCTTGGAAAAGTAGTAATAATTATACTTAAAAATGCTTTAAGGTATAAATATTTTTAAAGGGAATTTGAGAATATTTTTTTTCTTTGGATATTTTAAGGAATGAGTATTGATCTGTTTTGTGATGATCAAAGTAATCTTCTAAGTGACATTCATATGTTTGCTTAGGCGAATGTGGTAGTGCACTTAGTAAATTATTCCTTTTGTCATTGTACGATCAAAACAGGTTCGAATGCGAATGAATCCAAAGTGGATGTCAAATATTTTGTTGAAAATTATTTATAGGAAATATATACATATAGTATTATTTCAAAATGAGGATTTGAAAAAGAAGAAATATATTTATGATTAACTAGTTCGAGTAGCTTGAAAATAACTAAAAATGGGAAAGAGATGTGTTCGGATGGAAAACACTTCTCTTGAGTATTATCCTTCTTGGTAAGGGGATATATGATACTATTGGCAATACCCAGTTTCTTGATACAATTTTGAGTTACTCAAGCTATATGTAGGTTTTTCTAAGGGTTAAAAATAAAGTATCATTCAAAAAGATTTTTGAAATAAAACTCGGATATTTGGCTCCTAAGTTTCAAAATAATACGCCATTTTGATTAAAGAATGGGTAAATAAATGAAGTTTTAAAACTGAATTAACTTAATAAGGAGGTTTAATAAACTATATTTTATTAAACCGTGTCTTTTGATTTTAACATCTAGAAGTGAAAATTTATTTGATGTTATTAGGCCGGCTAATAAACGTCTTTACCCCGGAGGTGTCTAAAAAAAGTAGACACTAGGATGGAGTTTAGATACCAACATCCTACTCTTCTTAGCTACTTACTAGACCGATTAGGTAAAGAGGTTGAATCGGTCGACTCAGTTTTAAGACCTAAAATTATTTTGGATTTACATCTGAATAGTTAAAAACTGAATAGAACTAAAAATCTGATGTTTTGTATATATACTCTTAGGATGTAGGAGAGTATTATGCAAGTAAAAGACTAAAATGATTTTATCAAAAGGATTTTATAAATCAAGTTATATCATTTAAAAAGGTTTGAACTTAAATTGGAATTGTTATGAAAAAATTTCGTAAATATTTCAGGGAGGATAGAAAGTAGTTGGATAGTAAGAACCTGTAGATGAGTACGTAAGCGGTAAGTAGATCATTTTTCTTTTCACATAATTCTCGATCCAAGATTCGAGTACAAGACTTGAGGTGTTTCACACCATTCCAAAGAAGGATTTATCACTCAAATTTTGACGGTGAACACTTGGTGATGATTCTTAATCTAGAACCAAAGTTTTCTATCACAGTATATGACTATGTAAGGAGAACAGAGGTTTCTAATTAAGAAGCCTGATCGGAGTCCACACTAGGAAGTCGGGTGAGCGATACTAGTTTGAAAGTAAAGATATATATTCTAGTGAGTTATCAGATCAGATTTTTAGTATAAGAATGATTTATGTACATCATACGGACTAATGTATCGTATTCTTGGTTGTTTTGTGTTCTGGGTTAGGTTGTGGTAAAATTTCGGGGCCGAAATTCTTTTAAGGGAAGCAGAGTGTAACAACCTGGAATTTCACCGCTTTAATTTGGGAATATTTAATTAATTTTAAATATTCAAATAATAGATTTTATAACTGAAATAAAACTCTTTTAAATAATGAATATTGATGGTGAAATAGTTTTTTTGAAATTTGTTTACAAAAATAATTAGTTCGAAAAAAAATCGAAAATGTGACCGGAATTCATTTTCTGAATTTTCGACTTTTCATCGACTAAATGTTGTCAAAAACATTGTGAACACTAGTGTAAATCTGTACACACACCTTTATAAATAAAAATAGGATATGTATGATATATATACATATATATGTACACACATATAATGATGAGACATTTGTGAATAATAAAATTTAAATAAATGTTTAACATTAAAAGATACTTAAAGAAACATAAGTACACCATGCATTAAAAGCATGTTGGAGCTTGAAAAATGAGAGGGGACATGAATGTGGACTGAGGTACATGATGGTGAGGTGACATGATGATATGGAGAGAGGAGGTGGAGGGTAAAGGACCAAGAGTATTTAGGTAATTTACTTTCTTCTTGCTTATAAATACCCCTTTCATTTCTTCAATTTTTCCTTCTCTTCCTTCTGCAATTTCCTTTCAATTGCTTTACCAAATAGGTACTTTCTTTTTTTTAAACCGTGTAAAATTTCAGTGGCAACAAATTTCATTTGTATCACTTCTCCAAATTTTAAGGATGGCTATGTCAAAATCTCATTTCTTTCAGACCCATTTTCGGACCGATATTTTGAAGTCCGAAAATAGCTCTTCTTCTTTTGACCCTATCTTCCTCAAACCTGATCCAAATTAAGCGATTCCTTTTTTAAATTGTAGAGGAAAGAATTTTCAAGAGCTTTCACTTTGAAAAAATTCCCAAATTCCGTAAGTTACTTATCCAAAAATCAGTTAGAAGAAGACCCATTTTCGGGTTGGAAATTTGTGAATTCGATGATAATCCGAAGTCTCTCCACCTTTCAAGGCCGAGCTCCACCACCTTTGGGCCCTGTGTACCATATATTGGCTGAACCATAAAGCCACCAGAAGGCCATCAAATTTTGTTCTTACCAAAGTCAAAGCATGGATCTAGGCTCGGTTCAAAAGTTAGGGAAGTTCGAGTCATTTTGGTAGCTTTTGGGTGAGTATAACTCACGAATTCATTTAAAAGTTCTAACTTTAAATATGATTCTTACTTTGATAATAAATAATGTTATTTGGTTGTTAATTATGTTGGATGTTTGGTTTAGACAATATTGTATGTTGTTGTATGTGATTGGAAGTTAGACTTGAAATGAAATCTAATGTTGAAGTTAGTTTGAAAGCTATGATTTTGGTTTATAGTTGTTGCTTATGTATGTTTTTATGGCATGTGTTTGGATGTATGAGCTTATTTATGTGAGGTATGTGCTAAGAAAATTAGCATTTTGACTTGTTAAAACGACATCGAGATCCTTTGGTTTAAACTTGTTTTCTAACTTTACTTTTAGAAATGTTTTATAAAAGTTTTAAAAACCTTACCTTTGTTTTATAAAACTTTATTCAAAGTTTTAAATTAGTTTAAATGTAAAAAAAAGTTTGAAAAGTGATTTAGAGTATAAAAAGAATATTTTAAATTTCGGGTTGTATAGCGATAGTCGCTATAAATGCAGTTCGTGAAAAACGAACTCATTTTGAATTTAAAATGTTTTAACTTAAGTATCCTTTTGAAAAGTGTTTTCAAACATAATTTAAATATTTTAAAGCAATTATTAATTAATTAATTAATGATTATGTAATTAATAAATTAAGTAAGGTAATTAGTACTTAAGCATTAATTAAGTTAGGGTAATTAATACTTAATTATTTTTAAGTAAGTTAGTTATAATTTGTTAATTAATAAAGAGTTAATTATTATTTAATTAATTATTTAGAGATTAGTTATTATTTAATTAAGATTAATTAAATTATTTTTTGAGAAGGGTTTAATTATTAATCAAGTTAAATTTAAGTTAAGATTTAATTAAAAATTAATTATGATTTAGTTATTTTAAACGAAGGTTTAATTTATTATTTAGGTTTTAATTAAGAAAATTTAATTAATTAATTGAGATTTAATTAATGTTTAATTATTAATTAAAGGTTTAAATTATTATTTGATAATTAATCAAAGATTAATTAGGGTTTAATTATTTATTTAATAACTAATTATTATTTAATTATCAATTAAAGGTTTAATTATTATCAAGTAAAGAGTTTAATTCTTATTTAATTTTTAAATAAAAGTTTTAAAGTTTTAAGCCACTTTATTTCTAAAGATCGTTTTCGTTTCAAAATGCAACTCTCTTTTAAAGAATGTTTTAATCCAAGGGATTTCTTTGTCGATCACCATTAAGTAAACCCAAATGGATATGAAACCTAATGACATCTGTTTAGTAGAATAAATCGCCGTTCTGCTAATTAAGTTATATTTGACATTTGTTTGGTAGAATAAATCGCAGTTCTACCATAATTTCCCAAGTAGATTATGTGGACATTTATTTAAGCATAATAAAAACCCATTCTACCATTATATTAACTAAGACATGTGTTTAGCAGAACAAATCCCCATCTGCTATTTTGGTACCTTGGACATTTACTTATATAATTGATTGTTATTGGCGGGTTCTCTTGTATATATTTGCTTGTTATGTAAATACCCATGTTATAAATTGAAAAGTAAACTCAGTTAAATGAGAACCATTGTGGTCACTGAGCTTACTTTTTGATTTTTGAGATCAATCATACTTTTAATAATGGTTTCAAGTTAAGCAATGATTTTAGTAAAGGTGTTTTAAATAACCGTTTTATTTATAAAAAGGACTTTATTAAAAAAATTGTTTTAAATAAGGGATATTTATTAGAAAGTTTTTATAAATGATTTTGGATATTTATAAAGGAAGTTTTATAAATAATTTTGGAGATTTATAAAGAGATATATAATTGGTTTTGATATTTGTAAAAGGGTTTTGTAAATTTAACTTGGTGATGTATAAAGAGTTTTGTAAATAGGTTCGGAATTTAAGTAAAGAAGATTCATGAATAAAAGAGATTTATTAAGAGGATTTATAGAATGAAATTTATAAAAGGATTTGAGTTTGGATTTCCTTTAATTGACCTTCTTAATTGTGGTGGTATGGACATTTATTCCACACTTAACACCGGAGGAATATTGTTTAAGGTTATCTTTATCTCTAATTTAAATAACATTTTATTTTGACCCTTTGATATGATTTGGAAATGAGAAATCTTTTACATATGTTTTGTGAATATACTATGTCAGCGAGATAAGTATATGAATGTTTTTGATAAATACCTTTGAAAAGAGTTTTAATAAATGAAAGATTTAGTTTGAGGCTTAGTGGTTACTATGGGTACTTAAATCTCTGAATTTGTTGTTATTGGTTTGCTTGATAGTTAAATAATCGACTATCAAATCTGGATCAAAATATAACTCCGAAAATATATAGGAGACATACATGAGTTATATAGCACAGTCATCTTTGATGATGGCATACTATGAATATAAATCTCGTTTTGTTCTCCTAGGATAAATGATAGGGAGATCTATCAACTTAAACGGTTAGAGGGTGATCCTTGCTCCTATCTATTGTCTATTTATTTTCAAAAGAACCGGGGTTGAGTTTACCAGAAATTATCATCGTTGGTTCGGAGAGATCGAGATCGAATATATTATCTAAAAACCACTTTGAACCAACATATGCATTATAATTGAATTCTTAAGCATGATTGAAGATGGAGCTTTTGAAGTGCAAGGGCTACTTGCTACTAATCCTTAGGGTGATTCCAAAATGGCTGTAGTAGAGGTAGTGCCTTCGGTTTCGTTCAGACCCAGGACGAACTTGTATGGATGAATGCTGGCACTACATTGCTGCCTGGAGGGAAGTGTTAGCATTCCAGGATAGTTGCTATATAAAATGGTAATCGTAGCCTTAAGCCCCATCAATCCGGAAAATGACAAAAGCAGGGACGTGCAGCAGGGCTATATAGGTCGCTCCCATTAGGGTATGATCATCCCAAGATCTAGCATCGATCTCTTTATATATGCTTCGGGGCCCATTATGGTTGTTCGATCGCAACCAAGAGCTGATCATATTCGGCGCTATTCAGTAAGGGGTGGGGCCGGTCCTGAGTAGTAGAGGTGTAATGCGTTGTGACCTCCTGTACATTTTATATAGAGGTGTACGAAGTTGGTGGGTAGACCCTTACCCTTTCATAGTTGGAATCCATTCTCCAATAAGTGCCTTCGGACTTGAATGTAAACCTATTATGCTAGAATTTAATAATGTAACAATTTCGGCTATGATTAATATGTATTTGTATTCTAAACATTATCATAATATCACTGGATTTTCTATAAAACTGTTTCAGTTATTGTAAGGTAAAATCCAGTCCATTTTTATGTGCACCGTTGTCTTACGAGATATCTTTGTTTTTAAAAGATTTTACAAGTTATAATAAATTAATTCCTTGTGAATTGAGTTTCTCACGCTTGTTTTATAAGATTGATCCAGGCGTTATTTTTCTTATAATGCTCGGGTCAGCCCGAGCATATTTTCCGGATTTAGTTGGATGCTTTGGAGCTTTCAGGTGACGAGCTGGATTCTCCAGGACGTATTCACGTATCTTACATTCTTTAGTTGTTCTATTTTTTTATTTTTATCTGTATTTATCAGCAATTGTAAGGACATGCTTTTATAACTGTCTAGGCTGATAATAGGTTAATGTACTCTGACGTTGTGTATAATAATGATGATTTCCTTTTTGTAAAGACTTGTTTATATTATATGTTACTCGTCACATTTTATGAGATTCTGTTCTTTCTTTCACCCCTAATGACCTGTCTTTCGGACACTTAAATGATCAGCACATGAATACCGAGGATGTATTAAGCGTCATCTTTAGGTGTAAGAAAGACAGATTGTTACAAATTTCATTCCTCGCAATCGCGTATTTTTGGGCAAATTCATAAGGATTGAGCAGAGAAAAATTGATAAAACTTGATATTTCATAAGCAATATCAACTGATGAAGGAAGTATGATTTCATCTAACATGCTTCTAGATTATTCTTCTGAAAGTAAGAGTCTAAATAACTATATAGTTATGAACTATAGCGGCGAGAGAAGTAACAATGGCGTCCATGAGAGACAATACCGCTTTCAACAATAAAAAAAAATCAATCTCAAGAACATATTAACAATACAATACAAGTTTGGAATAGCCACTATCCTCATAATCTCTCCTCTAATCCTATCCTATTCTCATCATCACCACATAAAGAAAATCCTCTTGATACAAATAGGGGTGGATTTACAATAGTCGGAAATTGAAAAAGTGTTTCAGCCCGAGATTCAACAATCAGAAAGCATCTACCCAATATCACAATAAGAATACAACTCAAAATTTTCAAGAAAAGCCTAGCATATTTCAACAAAGAATTAATATAAGCGAGAGGCCTTCTTTCTCATCTCAAGAAAATGTTGCACATTCTGGATTTCAGCAAAAAAGTAATTTCGGCTAGAGATCATCAATTCCCTCTTAAGAAACTGCTTCTAGATTTCAATCTCAGGTAGAACCATCAAAAAAGTCCTCTACATGAGCAGATATACTTAAAAGTGGGGGCCGAATTCAGATTTCGATCTAGAATTTGTTGCTCCATTGAATCTGAACAACAAGAAAATGATAGTGATGAAGGAGGCTATTAGTAGAAAAACTGAGACTAAGTGGAGTAAATCGGTTCTTGCTTATGTCTTTGGAAACCTACCGGCTTATCATCATTTCAAGTCGTTTGTTGCAAGAACTTGGAATCCAACAGTTAATTTTGATATATATGTAAGAAATAATTGATTCTTTATCATTTGATTTGCAAACCCATCTGATTGTGACAAACCTATAAATGGGAGGCCATATTTTATTAATGGAAAATTGATAATCCTAGAATAATGGTTAGAAAAATGAAAATGGACAAAGAATTACTATCTACAATCCCTATATGGTTTAGGCTCCCTGAATTGAATTTAAAATTGCGGGATAAGGAAGCCTTTAGTGCTATTGGAAGTATTGTAGTAATTCCATTAAAGCTAGATGAGCCTACTGTAAAGGAAACTCGTCTAAATTATGCTAGAATTCTAGTAGAAATTAATGCAGATGCAGAGCTACCTAAAGAAGCAGTTATCATTATGCGTGATGGAGAAATTATCACCTAAAAAATCGTGTACGAATAGATTCCCCCAAGATGTAAAACATGTATATGTTTTGGGCACAATCTTGAAAATTGCAAGAAAGTTTGGAAAGAATAACAACATCAAGACTCAAGAATGTATAATATTGTTGAAGAAACTAATGGAAACAGTGTATATAGTGAAAGTAATGAAATGAATGCAGATAAATCCTCAAAGGATAATTCAAATGATAATGCTTCAACTAGTAAGAAGAACAGTCTAGAATCTCAAGAGAACAACTCTGAAATATGCAATAAGATATTGAAGGAATTAGAGAAAGGAAATACTCAAAACAATTCTACAAACCTGATGCAGCGCGAAATAGGGAAGAACGACCTACCTGAAATCGCGAGCAACTCCAGCCCATTCCATAGGTCGTGAACAACCTAAATCCAAATCTCTCCGACCTAATTCCCACGATCTTAACTCCACCTCAATACCATTCCGCGACCTAACTTCTTCCGTGAAACCACTCAACGACCTAAAACTAAGTCGCGTACGATCTAATCCCCACGACTTAATTCTTCTCCGACCTACCAATTTCCACGACCCAACTCCACCGCGACATAAACTCCACCTCGAATCAATTCCACGACCTAACCTTCCACACAAACTAACTCCACCACGACTTAATGACTGCGACCTAAATACGCATTCCCACGACCTAAATTTCCAGAAGCATTACTCACGCGACCTACTTCCAGTAGCTCTCCGACATAATGATAGATCGCGAACAAGTCCAGTAGCGCGAGTTGATTTCGATAAGCCGCAAGTTGATTTCGATAAGTCGCGAGTGATTTTGATAGGTCGCGAGAAGTTTAAATCGGAGGTCTGCTGTTCTTTAGATCATTGAGAAACATTTGATAAATCGTGAAGATGATTTTGTAAGTCGCGAGATGCTGGGGATAAGTCGCGAGATACTTCTAACTCGCGAGATATGATAAGTCGAGAGATATGATAAATCGTGAGATAATATTTCTAAGTCGTTGTATTTCGTTCTTTAATGTGACTTGTGTTGTTTTGTATTGTAATTTTCTTAAGTTGTAGTATGTTGTAATTACTATTGAAGGTCATGTAACGACCTAAGTGTTGTAATTTCTTTGATAAGTCGTTAAGTCGTATACGACTTATGCGAGTTGTTTTGTTGTAACCCTATAAATAGGAAGTTATGTCATTTGTAAAAGGTTGTTGATTTTTGAATAAAATTTCCTTTGTTAGCTTTGTGCTTTCATCCAATTGGTAGTCGAGTGTGATCTCCTATCTCCACCTTCGGTCAATCGAGTGCGCTCGATTCAACGATCGTGAAGCCAATTCGCGGTATCAAGTGCGCTTGATCAACGCTCGAAGAATTGAAGATCTACTTTCACGGTATCGTGATCAATCAACGTGACGTAGATAGCTAAAATTCGGCATCTTCGGATCAACGAATTTGGGCATTTTAGCATCCATCAATCCACCGATTGCTACGTTCATCGTATCATCAATTTTTGTATTCCGCCGCTGCGTCATTTGGTATCGGAGCGAGACTTAGCCAATCATAGCTAAGACGAGCCTGTTGGATCAAGGAGAAGTATTGGTTCAATTTCAGCCGAGCCAAGGAGAAGAGTCAAGGCCATGCATCACTTTGTTGTTCAAAGCCGAGAGTCAAAGCCGAGAAAAGTGAAGTGTTCAAGTTCAGGTTTATTCAAGGCCGAGAGTTAAAGTGTTGGAGCTAGAAGCGGGCTTGTTCAAGTTTGTGCGAGATTTTGTTCAAGTCGTGAGCTAGGAGACGAACTTATCCAAGTTCGTTGGGCGTCAATTTTGAGATTTGAAGTTTTGGAGTTCAAATTAAGTTGTTTGTTTATTTGGGGTGGTCGTGAGATTTCAAACAAGTGGGGAAGTTTGATTCGAGAATATTTTGGATCAAAGTGAAGTTGGTGTTTGGATCGGTTGAAGGTTTGATCATGCCTCCGAGATATGCTAACCGTCATCATAGTATTGCAGATTTGTATGGGAGGGAAGATCCTGAACAAATGGAACAATGTATCGATGAAAGATTCAATAAGGGTTTCGAGAGAGTGGAGAAAATGAAGTCTGACGTGAATCGAAATCAAAGGGGAGTGTCGCCACGTTATGATAGAGAAAGAAGAGAATCATCTTTGTCGATAAATCGAGATCGTGGAGTTCGAGACAATCGTGATTATCAGAATGAAGAAAGAAGAGCTTATCGTGGTTACGATCATGAGCCATATTGTGATTATGAAAGATGTCGAGTAGAGGAAAGAAGAAGTAGAGAAGACGTGCATGGTCATAGAAGAGTCAATGTTCAGAATCGACATCGAAGCTCATCTAGGTTTGAAGAAGATAGTTATGGTGATAGTGTTCACGCTCGATATCCAGGTCCAGGGCAAAATCGATATAGGAATGTTGAAGAGAATGGTCATACACGGAAATCAAGGAAGGATACGGAAATTCCAGAATTCCGAGGTGGTCTACAAGCAGAGGAGTTCTTGGATTGGTTATCAACGGTTGAAAAGATTTTTAAACTCAACAACGTGTCTGAGGATCGTCAAGTTAAGTTAGTTGCTACCAAATTGAAAGGAAGAGCTATGGATTGGTGGCAACAAACTAAATCAACCAGAGAGAGAATGAGGAAATCCAAAGTTGTCACGTGGGATAAGATGAAAAGGATGATGAAGACAAATTTCTTACCCTACAATTATCAAACTCGTGTGAACCAACAGTTGCAGAAGTTGAGTCAAGGGAGTCGAGGAAAGGGTGTGGTTACAAACCCCAGCAATCAGAATAAAGGCGTTAATTGCAGTATCAATGTTTCTAAGAAAGTCAACAAACCCCTTGTACATGGAATCACGAAGACAAATGTTGATGACCAATTTAAGCGCTATCATTATCAGGAGTCTGGCCATAGAAGTATTAAATGTACGGAGCCCAAGATGAAAGCCTTAGTTGTAGAAGAATGTGAAAACGAGGATGTGGATGATTCGACTAAAAGCAAACCAGAAGAGGAAGAGGAACCGACTAGTCCATTATCTTTCAGCAAAAGTGTTGAAGAAGTAGAAGGTAGTGCTGAAGCGTTGGTTAGGTATGAGGCAAGTGAAGAGCTTAAAACTCCTGAGGAGGTTAAACCAATGTTAGAAGAGTTTGAAGAGGTCGGTCCTACAGAATCGTTCGAAGAATTACCACCGAAATTTGACAACGATGAAGAAGTGTTGACAGGAGATGAAGGACGTAACTTGTTGAGGAGGACTGTTGAATTTGACATTTATCAACCAACGAAATTTGATGATGATGAAGAAAGTGAGTCAAAGTATGTGAATGTAGAAGTTGATTATTCTTCACCGCCGAAGATTGATTTCGTTAGTATGGAAGAAGAAATTGTGTTCGGAGTTGAGGAAAATTACTTGATGATGGAGGATTCTTGTTTAACACCTGAGCTTATGGATGAGAGCCCGCTAAGTGTTAATCCCATCATCTCCGAGAAGCCCGGACAAAGAGAAAGAGAAACAGAAGCGAAGGCAGAATCAGAGAGTTTATTGTCTTTGAAAGAGCTTGTCAATAAAATGAAAGACAGTGATGAATTATCAACGTTGATTGAATCTGGAGAAAGTTCTGACTTTGAGAATCCCGAAGATATTGAAGTATTTGAGGAGTGTGAAGATGAGATTTCTGAGGAACTGCTTGAAGGGACTAATCTTGTATTTTTGGAAGAGTCTGTGAAAATTAGAAATAAATTGCTTGTGTTGACCGAGCAAGGAACAAGTGAAGATCTTGATGTTTTTGAGGAAGTTGGATCAGAATTCGATGAATCTGAAGGCGAATATCCTGAAGAACTACCCGAAGAGTTACCACCACTACAGGACATTCAACCTCACATTGAACTAGTACCAGATACTATTCTACTATAAGGATCGTATGATCTTCAGAATCTGAAAGAACAGGAAGAGTTGAAAAGACAGGATGAAGAGAATGAATGTCAGTTGGAATTGCCTGATCATATCCGCACTGCTAACGTTATCAACGTCAATTGCGTGGAATCGTTTCATGAGAATAAACATCTTGAAGGAGGAGCGAGAGGGAATTCATTTCAATCAGGGAAAATTGATGCAACACATCAAGGGAATATTCTAAATGATGACACACCTGAACGAGATCAGGAAAGACGAGAATCTGAGCATGAGTCCTCACACTTTTTCGGTCGTGATTTCCTAAGTCGTTCCATGATTTTAAACTTCCTTATAGCGTCTCACATTTTCGACGCATTTTGGTTCTGTATCACGTCTTCCTATTGGCACAAGCAATATGGTATACGACACTATTCTTATGAAGTTCTGTGCTACATGAATTGGATATGGCACCTAGTGCTTAGTTCATGCCACACTTTTTCATATGTCATCTCCCTCAGATCACTTCCTTATGCCGCCTGCCTAATGCCACGTCTGATTTATGCCATGCGTTCCTTATGGCGAGCCGCATCTTCAAAGGGTCAAGACAAGATCATTCTCAAGAATGGTTATCACCAGAACCGCACCAGACCAGATAATGAATGGAAGACAGTGTCTCGAAGAAGAAGAAAGTGTGAATTCGGGACGAATTCTTTTCAACCAGGGGAGGATGATGCAGCGCGAAATAGGGAAGAACGACCTACCTGAAATCGCGAGCAACTCCAGCCTATTCCATAGGTCGTGAATGACCTAAATCCAAATCTCTCCGACCTAATTCCCACGATCTTAACTCCACCTCAATACCATTCCGCGACCTAACTTCTTCCGTGAAACCACTCAACGACCTAAAACTAAGTCGCGTACGACCTAATCCCCACAACTTAATTCTTCTCCGACCTACCAATTTCCACGACCCAACTCCACCGCGACATAAACTCCACCTCGAATCAATTCCACGACCTAACCTTCCACGCAAACTAACTCCACCATGACTTAATGACTGCGACCTAAATACGCATTCCCACGACCTAAATTTCCAGAAGCATTACTCACGCGACCTACTTCCAGTAGCTCTCCGACATAATGATAGATCGCGAACAAGTCCAGTAGCGCAAGTTGATTTCGATAAGCCGCAAGTTGATTTCGATAAGTCGCGAGTGATTTTGATAGGTCGCGAGAAGTTTAAATCGGAGGTATGTTGTTCTTTAGATCGTTGAGAAACATTTGATAAATCGTGAAGATGATTTTGTAAGTCGCGAGATGCTGGGGATAAGTCGCGAGATACTTCTAACTCGCGAGATATGATAAGTCGAGAGATATGATAAGTCGTGAGATAATATTTCTAAGTCGTTGTATTTCGTTCTTTAATGTGACTTGTGTTGTTTTGTATTGTAATTTTCTTAAGTCGTAGTATGTTGTAATTACTATTTGAGGTCATGTAACGACCTAAGTGTTGTAATTTCTTTGATAAGTCGTTAAGTCGTATACGACTTATGCGAGTTGTTTTGTTGTAACCCTATAAATAGGGAGTTATGTCATTTGTAAAAGGTTGTTGATTTTTGAATAAAATTTCCTTTGTTAGCTTTGTGCTTTCATCCAATTGGTAGTCGAGTGTGATCTCCTATCTCCACCTTCGGTCAATCGAGTGCGCACTGATTCAACGATCGTGAAGCCAATTCGCGGTATCAAGTGCGCTTGATCAACGCTCGAAGAATTGAAGATCTACTTTCACGGTATCGTGATCGATCAACGTGACGTAGATAGCTAAAATTCGGCATCTTCGGATCAACGAATTTGGGCATTTCAGCATCCATCAATCCACCGATTGCTACGTTCATCGTATCATCAATTTTTGTATTCCGCCGCTGCGTCAAAACCAATGGTTGAAATCCAGGTTGATGCTTACACTTTGAAACATGCTATTGAAAATTCTATCTCTTATGAGAAAAACTGTCCAACCCCAAATAATGATACCATGGAACTTGAAAGCAATACCATCAAAGAATCTAAAGACATTATTTCTTAAAGAAAGTATAAAAATGGTACAACATCAAATATAGATAAACAACAAAACATATCAGAAAGCATGGTTTAGAAAGCGGTTATATTATTACCTAGTGCTTCTCCTGCTAAAAAAAGGAAAAAAAAAGCAAAATAAAGAATTTGCAAGACGTAATATCAAAATCCAGTGAAGAGGGTAAAGAGCAAGACAAATTTAAAGAGAAATACATTATCAAAAATCCAAGGTTGGAAGATTAGCTCAAAATTCAAGATAAAAAGTAACTGAAAAGAAAAGGAACAAAGACTTTTGAATTTATGGAAGTTAAAGAGAATTCGGTGAACATGAAGGATGACAATTCCAGCTACTCACTATAGTTAATAGTTATATCCTTTGAGTATCCTATGAAATAAAATTTTATTTTAATACTATGTCGATAATTGCTTGGAATGTTAGGTAATTAAATTCCCAAGAAAGGAAATTAGATTTGTCTAATTTACTTATGTCTAATAAACCAAATATTATAGGGATATTAGAACATAAACTTTATAATCTTAAGATAGAAGATTACTAGTCCAAATGCTTAAGAAATTGGAGCATTATTAACAATAATTCTATGGAAGCAATGGAAGGATTATGGTAGTTTGGGACTCAAATATTTATGATTTAAAACAATATGTTATAAGTTTACAATATATACATTTGTAAATTTGCAAACAAAGGGGGTTTTCAATTCAAAATTTCATTTATATATGCTTCTAATAATTAAGATGAAAGAAAAATTCTATGGAATCATTTAGAGCTATTAAACAAAAATAAGAATAAGCCTTGAATATTAATTGGGGATTTCAATAAAGTAATGCACTCTTTTGAAAGGGGGGGTTGCCTATTCCTTTTAAAAAATTAGAAATCCTCAATAACTTTATTTTTAAAACTGGTTTGATAGAACCCATTATGATGGGTAATAAATATACTTGGAAATCGGGTGAATTTAGAAATGTACATTACAAATTGGACAGAGTTTTAATTAACCAAGAATTTGTAAATTGTTTTACAGATTTTCAATGTTCCACTTTACCACAAGCTTCTAGTGACCACACTCATATACAGATTCTTTTTTCCCAGAAAAATAGCAATTATAAAAATAAACCATTCATATTTGTGAATGGTTGGACATTAGAAAGCAATTATAATAAAACAATAAGAAATTGTATGGTTATGCCTACACAAGGTACAGCTCAATACAAATTTAATAAATTTCTTAAAAGTACAAAGTAAAATCTAAAAAGTTGGAACAAAAATCAAAATTAGGATAATATTAAACAAATCAAAAATGAATTTGAGAGTATCCAAAATAGATAGATTTTGATGGCTCAGACAAATCACTTGTGAATACAATTTTCCAAATGCAAGACAATTTAAGTAAAGCCTTACATATGCAAGCTATCAACATGAGACAAAAAACTAACTTTGACTTGCTTGCTAGTGGGGATGAGTCTAGCAAGTTTTTTATGCTAAAATGTACAATAGAAAATACATTAACGACATAGGAAAACTATTAGACGATAAAGGGGCAACAAGTAATGATATCCACAAAGAGAGAGGAAGGCCATTGGTTATTTTATTGAATTGTATAACACCGATTCATATAAGAAGGCTTTCCCAAATTTTGCTACAAAATTCTTGCTTAATGGAAACGGTGAGGAAATATTTTTTGCCCCAATTTGTTTGGAGGAAATTAAAAGTATAATTTTTAATGCAAACATAGATAAAAGTCTAGGGGCAGATGGATTTGGGGCAAAATTTTACAAAAAACACTGGGATGTAATTAAGCAAAAAAAAATTGGTGCAATAAATTAATTTTTCATGACCGGAAAGTTACTAAAATGTCTAAATCATACATTCATTACCCTTGTCCCAAAAGCTAAAATCCCTAATGCTTAGGGAATTACAGACCTACAACATGATGTAATTTTATATATATAATTATTGCTACTATTTTGAGTAGTATAATAAAAATATTTTTAAAGTGTTTGATCTCTGAAAATCAAAGTGTTTTTATACCAAGTAGATATATTATGGAAAATACCCTTTTAGCGCATGAAATAATAGAAATTACAATAAGGGTTGCAAAAACAAAGCAGGCGTCAAAATAGATTTGCATAAAGCATTTGACAAAATAAGTAGACATTTCATAATTCATATGATGTCACAATCGGGCTTTCATGAATATTTTTGCAAATTAATTGTGGAATGCATCAATACCACTACATATTCAATATTAATAAATGGTTCTCCTTGTGGTTTTATACATAGCAACAAGGGAATAAGGCAAGTGGATCCATTATCTTCTTACCTATTCTCCATTTTTATGGAATACTTTTCTATACAAATGGAAATTTAAAACCTACAAATAGAATTAAACCAGTTATATCACATTTATTATATGCTGACGATCTTTTATTATTTATGAATGTAGACACATGTAGTGCTAATTTTGTTAAAAGGATCTTAGAAAATATTACGTAGGACAGCAAATAAATGAGAGTAAAAGCAAGGCTTATTTCAGCAAATCTATTCAAGAAAGGAGGAAATTCTTCAAATTCTCAAAACTCAGGAAGGTAATCTGCCTATTAAATATTTAGGTCTTCCTCTTAGTATGAACTAGATTACAGATAGAGACTGTACTATATTATATGATATTATTCGAGGCAAACTAGAAAGTTGGTCAAGTAAGATATTTTCAATTGCTGGTAGATTAGAGCTTGCACATACTGTCATCACAGCCATTATCATGTATTGGATACAAACACACAACATACCATTAAAAGCATTACAAAAAATAGAAAGAATGTGTGCAAACTTTGTCTGGATAGGCAAATATCATAAATTTCAAGCGAGAAGGTCTGCAAAACAAAAGAGAATGCGGGACTTGGTTTAAGAAATTTTAAAGACTTAATGGAAGTATGCAATCTCAAGTTGTTTTGGAAATTCATTAAAGGAAACTCTTTATAGGAAAATTTGATGCAATAGAAATACGTCAAAATCAAAAACTTTTGGAATATGTAAATAGAAAATCATTACTCTCACACTTGGAAAAGTATTCTTAAATGTAGAGAAATAGGCATTGAATTGATAGACAGAAAATTCAAGGATGGAAAAGACACTAGCCTTTGGTTTGACCCATGGATAAAAGGTAAATCTCTGGTAAATTTATTAGGCCGGTATAATCTAGAACAATTTGGAGGAACAAATTTAAAAGTGGATAACAGCATTCAAAACAATAAATGGAACACAAACCCTGTAACGGCCTGAAATTTTCGATCCCGAAAATTCCAGATAGTTAGGGAAAAGAAGAAAAGAGGTAGAAGAAGAAGAAGAAACAGAAGCACCAAAAACACAGATTCTCACATTCGCAGCGGAAAAATATAATATCAAATAATAACAGTTATACAAAGGAAGCTGTATTTGTCAAATTACACTTTAATACATCAGAGTTACAACATATACACAAATCACTGGACAAATACAATTAACATGTCCCAAACAACTACAATATATCATAGCGGAATACACTCCATACGTTCCTGCCATCCAGCTTGCCTCCTGAGCTCCAGAACGTCCTTACGTGGAAATTTGTAATACTCGGTCTGACCCGAGCAATACCATAAAGTAACACCCGAGTCAGGCTGGAAACCAACATGAGCAAAACACATTTAATTTGAAATACTGAGGTTGTAAAACTTCTTTGAAAAGCCAGGGTAACTCGTACCTCACTACGAGTTCTTATCTTGTTATAGTCAAACACTTATTTCACAAAATAATATCTAAGTACCATTACTTAGTTTCAATGGTCCAAATTACTCAATTTATTCCATTCCAGCCTATTTGATTTACAAATCAAATCTATAAAGAATTATAGAATTCAAATCGAAGTGTTTCGGGTATTTACTGATACCCGACCCCGGTCTCTTCGAATCCAATGTTATTTATTAAACCAAAAGTTTAAGTTTAAACAATACAATTTATACACAACAATTCATCTCAAATCACAAAGCAGCACATATCACATATCGAAGATATTCAAATAATTCAAGGCATTCAATCATCCATAGGCAAGATTAATCAACCTCACCATCTCTAATTAATTTAATTAACCACCAATGAATTAAATTAATTACTTTAATTACTTTTAAATCCTGCATACTTAACATTTATTAATTACAAACCAATTAATTAATCATCCCTTAATTATCCGTCTTAATTAATCATCCTTGATTAATTATTCTTTAATTACATTAAGTAATTCCTTTAATTAATTACATAAATTAATTATTCTTTGACCATTCACATTAATCAACCCTTATTTACTCCTATTAATTAATTAATGATCCTCTAATTACTTTCATTAATTAATTATTCTTTTAATTAATTACATTTAGTAATTAACTATCCATTAATTTCAAATTAAATTAGTTAACCCCTGTCTATTTAATCCTTAATTACTTACATTAAGTAATTATCATTTAAGTAATTAATCTCTAATTACTTACATTAATTAATCCTGAATAATTTAATTAATCTCTAATTAATTTATAACCCTTAAATATTAATTAATTTATCCTTAATCATTAATTAATTAATTTCTCTTTAATTACTTTATTAATTTAATTAATCATTAATTATCCAAGACCTTAATTAATTTTAAGATAAACCATCTACCTTTATTAATTACTTAATTATCAATATTAAATTCCATTTGATACACTTAAAAATATAATTAAATAATTAACCTATTATATAATTATTTTAAACAAACAATTTAAAACTTTGAAAACTTGTTTAAACTTGCTAATACTTTGTTTTAGAACTTGGTTTATATTTTTCTTTTAAAACTTATTCATTTTGATAAACTTTTAAAACTTGATTACTTCAACTTACAAAAACCCGAGCCAAAACTAAAATTTTCTCGAGCCAACCCCGTGAATTCTCGCATCCCCTCAACTTCGAGTCAAACCACGATTGCCACGAGCCAGACCCAAGAAGTCCTTGGCTTCCCCAAATCAAACATCAATCCAGATATCCAAATGCACTCGTACACGTGCACAGGAGATCGCCGTCGCTCCGGCCATTGCTGCCATCCCCAGCACGTCGGCGACAACCCCTCCTTAGATTCCGACCACCTAGAACTTCAAATCGATCCCAAAATCGAAAACGAGCTATACGAGTACCCACGGGAACCCATCGATCAATGAAAACCACCACGTATCGCCACCTACAACCCTCCTGTGACCACGCTAGTCCACCCAAACCTTCGCCTCCGACCCACACATCGATTCCCCCTGGTGCGATCGCTCCTGATCCCCCATCGATGACGAAAAAGCCTCGTCTTTGTCATCGACCAAAATAGGTCGTCGAACTCTAGTTCGATGTCGTTCGGCCACCACAGTCACTGATAAATTCCACTACCATTTTTCTGATGATCTCCAGACCTCCAGCCACCTCCCGCATCAATCACGACCCACCTTCCTTCGCCGATCGTCGGAAATCGACGAAAATACGAATATCGATCGACTCTAGATTCCCCCACATATACCAACTTAAAAATAATGATTTGATTATTGAAATTCATCATTTTGCAATTCAAATCTGATTGTAAAATCAAAACAAGAATCCCCGACCTTTGATTTTTGACATATTTTTTATTATTACTATGATTTATCATTTTATAAATAAGTACTCAACAAACATACATGAATTTATTTTTAAAATTGATATCACATTGTTACTATCATTTTTCATTTAGAGATCGTAACCAGAAAAGGATTGGAAAGAAAGAAATTGATTTTTAAAACTTATTTTTAGCTTGTGAAAACAAAACAGGGGGATGTTCATCAATATACAGGCATGCACACGGATATCATAATTACATACATGCAAACATTTCTTCAATCCTTCTTTAATCAGTTATCACATACAACAACAGACTAAAACAGATTAATCTTTAAAAGGTGTAGTTTACTCACCTGTAATTGATAAACAGAGCAAAGCTTTTTAGAAAATCTGGATATTGATTTGAACTTGAAAACTGGAAATGCTTTTGAATTTTGTACTTGAATTTACTTGTGTTGAACTAAAGCTTAAATCTGATTTGCTTTAAGCTTTTCTCAGATTTAAATTTGAAGGAAGTTGCCATTGTTTTAGTTTTGAAGAAAGAAAAGAGATGAGAATGAAAATGTGAAAAGTTTTAACTAAACCAGCCTAATTCTCTAAACATTTTATTTATTTCAATTTAAAAGAAAATAAAAATGAAGTAAGACACTTGTTATTTGCATGTTTATACAAAGCTACAAATGTTTAATGCATGTTATACAAAAGCTACAATTGTCAAAAACCAATATTATATATTTTCCTATGTTTTATTAATTACTTAAATTTATGTAACATGTTTATCCATGTATGTTTTAAATCTTTATACATTTACAAACTATGCTTAGTTCATGTATAATTAAAAAGAAAGCAAAATAAACCCTTTGTTATTAATTCCTACTTTATTAAATCTATATAAAGAGAGTGTATTAAACCCTTTTATCTTGTTTTAAACTTATTAATCTTTAAAGTTTTGAAAATATAGAATTTTTAACTTTAAATACCCTTTGAAAATTTAATACATTAATTCAAATCAATGCTTTCTATCCACAAAACATATAAATAAATATATTTACCCTTATATACTTGTATATGAACACACTTAAAATTTCAACATTATAAAGTTTGCACATGTCTATTTATATATTTATTAATTTACTATAAGATTTATCATTTCCAGATATTTAAAATTCAGCATTTATTATTGCTCAAATCCATATATATACATCCAGACATTTTAATTATCAGAATACTGTTTCTTCAACTTATAAATCAGTGTTTTAATAGTTAAAATCGGTTAATTATCAATTAACAGATGTCCGAAAATCCGGGTTATCACATTCCTTCCCCCTTTAAAACTTTTCATTCTCGAAAAGGAATGAAGCCAGAATTTTATTACAATGATTATTATCAGTTAAATTATTTTTAGAACATTTTTAACTATAAACTCTTTTTATTTAAATTTTTTTAAAACACTTTAAAAATCTACATAACATTACCAAAATAACTTTATAAAAATACTCTTTATAACTCGATGTCTTCACAAGTCCATCCTCGTTCTCACAGAAATTCGGTCATACGTTGATCAGGCGTAAGACTGAAAATCTATAAGTACTTGGTAAACCCGTTTTCAACACCCAGTGAAAATACTTGGAAAATAATTTATGAAAATATAGAAAACAGTTTTGAAAATAGAGGAAATATCTTTGGTGAGAATGCTCTGGAAATCATCACCCCCATCCATGGTCGCAGTTAACCCGATGGTTACGTTGCCATCCCAGCAAAATCCATAGATAACTGTAGGCACTCCGCTCCCCTCGATTACACCATGGAACCCGCTATAGATCGCAGTTACATCCTAGGTTACGTTGCCATCATAGCAAAAGTCCATGTAACTGTAGGCATCAGCACCCTCGAATTTCGCTGCCAAAAGAATGAAACTTCTCCACTCCCACATAGGTCGCAGACTACATCAGTCAAGTCCCAATGTAGCCTTAGGCTCTCACGGCCTCTCAAATTTCGCTATGTCTTCATAGATCACAGTCTACCGATGTTACGTTGCCATCCTGGCAAAATCAAACATAGACCGTTGGCTCTCAGCAGCACACACGACTTCCGCAATGGTCCGCAGTAGATCCCAGTGACATCGAGCTACACTGTCGTCACAGCATAATCCAATGTCTTTATAGGCATCAGCGCCCTCGACTTTCGCTACCCACTACACATAATCCTCAGGAACTAGTTTGTCCGGACTCCTCATAGGATCAACTTTAGAACCCCTTTAGGGTTCAAGGCAGTACCACCCTGTGGCACCCCTGAGAAGTTCATTTCAAGGGAGCGCCTTTTTCCCCAAAGCCATTCTCAAAACACTTTATACTATACACTTATAGTATCTTAAAATCATACCCTTTATGATTTATATCAAAATCTTCTTTACACAAAATCGATATCCCAAATCGATAGTTCCAAACTTGGCTTTCCAAATTCCCAAAACTGATTTTTCTCAAAAATCAAAATCCTTTCCAAAATCCATAGGTTCCAAAACCTTTTCCAAAATCATTCTCATAAAATCCCTTATATATATAAATATAGATATATATAACTTTAAAAATCTTTGGATCACTTCATACTTGTATACATTCTCTTTTTATACTTCAAATACTTTCAAAAACCCTTTTCTTCTGGCTATAGATTCAACAAGGGGAGTTTATCATATATAACAAAGATATATAACTTTTTTTATTCCAAATCAAATATTCAAATTTGTTTACTCTTTTATAAAGTTATTAACCATATTACTTTTCTATAAAATGAGTTCTAATCATAAAAATATCCAACTCCCATTTTATTTCATCCTTCATTTTAAACATTCAAATCTTAAGTTGTAACGACCCTGAATTTTTGACATTTGAAATGTGAATATTTAATTGAGTTTAAATATTCGAATGATAATTTAATTTGAAATTCGAATATCAGAATGAATTTGGGAAATTAAATTATTGATTTTAATTATTGAAACTGGGTAAAAATTTGAATTTTCAATTTTTAAGCTGATTTAAAAATAATCCGAAGGCTTAGAAAAATTTATATTGATTATACTGAAGATAATAAAAGTTTCAGAATTGAATTTGAAACCGTTTTGTTCAATTTTGAAATCTATCGGTTAAATCGATATTTAAAAATAGCGTTCTGGGGCACAGTCTCGGAATTCGACGAAACCAGTCCCATTGGATCTGTAATATTGAATTATTACTGGATTTCAAATTTCGTAACCTTCGGAGCTATCGTGTGATCGTATGAGATTAAAACGTCTAGAAAATAAATATCGTTTTAATGTAAATATCTTGTATCATTTCACCGGTCAAATTCCTTTCAACTCAGCCACCCTACTCCTGAGCAAGCAGACCTACCCTCTGCTTAATCACGTTCTTTTGTTTCCCCATTAATTTACAAATCTGATACGAAATCATTTCGTTTCTCTTCTCGTATTTCTTCCCGTTCCTCCTTTTCAAATCTCAGAAAGAAAAGAAAAATAAAACGAAGTAAAAAATGGCGACATCTCTTTTCCCTATATCTCGTTCAAAATAAATAGAACGGCCGAGCATTGAAATCTTTAGCTCCAGTTCCTTTTAAAACCAAAATCAATTCGTTCTCCTCTTCTTCATTTTATTAGGGGGTCTTCAGTTCAAAGAAAATGTCGAGCCTCTTCAAAAATAATAGTAATAATAGCTAGCGATTCACCTGTAAAGCAAATCGAAGAAAATGAAATAGACATTTCGAAAAAAAATGAATTAATGAATCGTCTTCGGAAATGGAGTCGCCTTCAAACCTAACAGCGAGGCTCGATGATCGTTTCAGTCGCGAGTATGTGGGCTCGAACTCGAGCAAGGCCAAAGGGGAGGCGCTCACGTGCGGCGGTCGATGGTGGAGTATGCCAAATCGAGGTTGGAGGGTTTGGACTCGTAGCAAATCGCGTCATTCGCGATGATCGGGGATGGTCTGAAGGTGTCGTGGCAAGAGGCGCAATGGTGGGCTAGAGCTTCAACAATTATTCGCGTTCGAGAGGGTGGGGGCGAGAAGGATGGTCGCGACTGTGGGAAGGGCTAGAGTCGTTTCTTTGCAGTAAGGTATATTTTTATTATTTCAATTTATTTTTGTAGATAATATATTCGTATACGTATAGAAAAAAAAACCAGAGAATAAATAAATAAATATACATATATATTTTAAATATAGACAGTAAACATAAAGTAATTTCTTTTATTTATTTTTTTCTGAGAAAATATATAGGGTTGAGACAGAAATATATTTTTCAATTAAAGGGATATAGAATTATAAACAGTTGAAATTTGAAAGGTAAAGTGAATATATATATATATATGAATATGTACAGTAAAGTTATCTGTGGATAAGCAAGGAAAATTTGTTTAAAATATAATTTTTGGTTAATTAAATTATTAAAGAAGAAATTTGTTAATTACAACTATCATAACGAAGATTGATTCGAATATTAATCAATTGTGTATAAATATTTATACTAGGTCAAAATCTGTAAAGAAATCAAGCCGAGAATGAAAATGGGATTGCAAAATAAAAGCTAAGGTGAGATCTTCTCACACAAATGAAAGTGGATTTTCTTTTGCAGTTATTGATTGATTGCTATTTGGATTTTGATATTAGATATAGTAGGATATATCTATATATAGCAATATATATATTGGCATATGTATATATTGCAGTTGTGATTTCCCGCACTATATAGCGGATGAGACCCTATTGCGCCGTTAGTAAGCGGATGATATTTTATAAATCCCATATGCCGCGATATTCCACCTCAAAGTGGAATTGGTATTGTGCTAACATCTGTGGATGCAGGGAAACAGGTTGGAGGGATCCAACAGGATTCCTCAAAACATTTGAATTGATTTCATATGTTGTGTGATTGATTATTTATAATCTGTGTATGATTATATCTGTGATTGAATTTGTTGAAGGCTATAATTTAGCCGAATGTATTTTTGGTATCGTTGGATACCAGAAATAAATGAAATTGGATTTCTGAAATTAAAAATTGAATTTTAGATGGTTTGGAAAAATAAAAGAATTTATTTAAAAGGAGATAAATTTGTTTGAAATCAAATTGATAATTGATTGGGTATTTGAAAAATAAATCTTTGAGAAATCAATATGAAAACTTATTTGATGTTGAATGGAAAAAGGATTTTTGTGTTGAAAATAAATTTGGAAATGATTTGGTATTTAGGATTAAAAGTTAGAATCAATTTGAAATATGATTCGGTGTTGAAATAAGTTGAGAAATCAATTTGAAAGTTGATTTGGTGTTAAAAGTGAATATTTGAGAATGTAAACTCGAATAGAATTTATAAAGGAAAGGGAAATTTGTTTTAAAAATAAACATTGATTTATTTTTAAAGTGTGGAAAATATGATTTGAAATCGGATTTTCAAAGTGAAGAAGTGTGGAAATAAATTTACAAATTTGAAATGTAAATTTGAAATAAATCGATAAGGATTTATCTAATTGGGTTAAATGGACCATTTTGTGATTTGAAATTGATTTTCAAATGTGAAGTGTGAAATATGATTTGAAATTGATTTTCAAATGTGAAGTGTGAAATATGATTTGAAATTGATTTTCAAATGTGAAGTGTGAAATATGATTTGAAATTGATTTTCAAATGTGAAGTGTGGAAAATATATATCTTTTGAAGATATTTTGAAATAAATAATTTGGGAAAAATTATTTAAATTGATTGATTGTTGTGAATGTTATTGATAGTTAAATAACCGACTATCAATATTTGTCTTTGAAATTGCACTTGATTTTTTTTTAAAACAAACGCGCACTATTCGGGTTAGCCGGGAAAAGACCTTTGTGTCATATAACCCATTCCGAATTAGTGATACGACGATATGGATCGTATTGAAGACCGGTGGTGAAGACCGGATATTTTCGAAAACGAAAGGACAACCCGTCGAATGTCTCTGCACCGAGTTGCTCCGGTATAGAGATTTATATCACTCTTTTTGTGATGGGAAGTCCGGACGTGATTAGTGAATATCCGGATTGCAAGGGCTTCTTTGGAAGTGCCTTCGGTTCTGTTCGATCCCAGAACGGACTTGTATGGATGTGTGTCTGACGTTACACTTTGAGATGTAAAGCTGGTTTCTATCAAATACATTTTTGTTGGTGGCGGAGAATTTATTCTCTTAGCTTAACACCCTTCTCTGAGACGTACGAGCTCAGAGGTATATAGTTGATGGTTACTAGTGATACATTCCCAATTTGGTAATGTGGCACACGAAGTGCTGTTGATCATTTGTGGATCAAAGTGTTGCTTTGTGAAAAAGCGTGGCTTTGTGAAAAAGCGTGGCTTTGTGAAAAAGCGTGGCTTTGTGAAAAAGCGTAGCTTTGTGAAAAAGAGTAGCTTTGTGGACGAGACTTCGTCGAGCCTCACAACCCGGTAATGGTCGAAACAGGAATGTGCGGCAAAGGTTTGTAGGGGTAGCGCCCCTAGGGTATGCCATTTCCTTCTGGATAAAAGGTGATATCATGGTATGGAGCCCAGATATTTTACCTATGTTGATTATATTTTGTGGTTGTTGCTTTGTGATTGAGGATCCTCAGATAAAGGTTGGTTACGACCGGGGGATGGCATACTTGTGTGTTAGTTACCTAGTTACAGCTGTACAACGTGAGGTAGCGTCAGCCTTTTGTTTGCAGAGATCCGGTTAGGATCCGGGGCGTCTTTCCAGAGGCGTTTCTATTTCGGTGTAAGGAAGTTCCTTAGCCTGATCATTTGTTGGAAATCCAAAGAAACAATACGAACCCTATACGGTTTTTAAGTGTATTACCTGCTATGGAATGTGGCGGTAACCTGCTATTGAACGTAGTAGCTATAGTAGGCATACAACAATAGTTGTATGTTGGCTAAGATTGATATTATACTTTTGAAATGTTTTCCACACTAGACATTAATAATAATATCAACTGATTTTGCGTAGTAAGCATTTTTGACTATCATAAGGGGAAATCTCCTCCAATTCTGCGTTTGCATTGTGTGTGTGGCGGGAGGCCTTATGGTAGTTTAATTTTCCAAAAGCATTGCGAATTGTTTTATTTTCTTTGCGAAAATAACTGTTTTACGATCTCACACCAGTCACCATGACTGACTCGGAGTTTATTGTTCCCTTTCTAAACTCTGGGTGCCTATAATTTTCCACACGGGCAGCCTAGAGTTATGTTATCAGGATATTCTGGAGCTTTGGAGATGAGCTGGATGGCGGAGCGTACTATCGTACTTGTTTATTTATTTCCGCTGTGTATTCTGTATGTGGACAAGTATATAACTGTCCATAGTTGTATTGTGTTGTATATTGACTCTGATTGATGTATGTATAAACTGATATAGTCTTTTGTTTTAAAGATTACTGATTCATCTATTATATATTGTTCCACTGCGATATGTGAGATTCTGATATTGTTTCTGTTTCTGTTCTTTCTTTTCTTCTGTCTTCTTCTACCCCTTCTTTTAACCCTAATGGTTCGGTTTTCCGGCATTCGGTTGCGCGGCATTTGATACAGTGGACGTATTAATGTCGACTTTCGAGCGTCGAAAAATCGAGTCGTTACATAAGTTCAAGGTGACTTCATTTTCATAAGTTAATCTTTTATCTCTAATAATCAAAACCATTAAACCATTTTAAATTAAAGTTAAATTCCATTAAATTCCAGTAATGGAATATATATTATCTCAATCTACTTCTTAATTCATTTAAACAATCTAATTCACAGTTCCATAGATTATTAATAATAATAGGATGATATCACGATAAGCCAAGGTAAATAAACATCCAAATTATCCAAACACCAATCAGTGACATCCATTTCCCATTTCCAGATCTCACATCAACCCATTTAACTTCTTAAGTTAAATCCCCATTTCATCTTAAAATTTCCAATTCAGGTTGATTGTTCTAAACTCATTTAACTCCCCTTAAGTTAAATTCAATTTAATCCAGTCAACTTTACCCAATTTGAATTTCCATTTCAAATTTTAAACTTTATATTAATAATCTTCCCACTTATAAGTTCAAAAACTTATCACTTTGGGTTTTCATATCACATTCCAAGGAAAAATTTAAAACTCAACACTTAGAGTTTATTTCAAATCATCTTTGATATTATGTATATCCTTATTTATACATATTTATTACCTTTACACACAAGTTATACCTTAAATTTTTAAACCACCTTTGGTTTTAATTCAAAACAAATTTCTTTAAAATAATTTCAAGTTTTCTGGACTTAGATTTAAAACTTCAAAATTTTAAATTATCTTCAATTCCAATTTAGAAGTCATACTCACCTAAAAGTTTACTTCCCTAAAACATTTCATTTTGCTTAATCATTAACAACATTTCATTATTAAACACAACAATCATAATCAAGATTATCATATTTGGAAACCAATTCATTATTATCTTTATTCTGAAAACACTTCTACAAATTCAAGATTTTAATTTCAGTTTGGATCCATTTCAAACTTATCTTCATTCAATTTCAATTTGGTTGTACTACTATTACCACTTAATTCTCATTATTTTATTTAATTCCAATGATTCAACAACCAATTTCTTTAATATATTTAATAATTTGAAAATTATTTCTTTATATATCAAAAGATAAACTTATATAAAAATCATTTATTTTTAAAACCATTTTAAAATCTTTATATAAGAAAATAACAAGTACGCTCTCATATATAATACTCTCAACTCATTTTAGGGTACTATTGACCCTATCCTTAATGAGTAAATCCCACCAGAGCCAAGGTTCTCGCTTAACCTTCAGCTCTGATACCAATTGTAACGACCCGAAATTTTCGATCCCAAAAATTCCAGAAAGTTAGGGAAAAGAAGAAAAGAGGTAGAAGAAGAAGAAGAAGAAGAAACAGAAGCACCTAAACACAAATTCTCACATTCGCAGCGGAAAAATATAATATCAAATAATAACAGTTATACAAAGGAAGCTGTATTTGTCAAATTACACTTTAATACATCAGAGGTACAACATATACACAAATCACTGGACAGATACAATTAACATGTCCCAAACAACTACAATATATCACAGCAGAATACACTCCATACCTTCCTGCCATCCAGCTCGCCTCCTGAGCTCCAGAACGTCCTTACCTGGAAATATGTAATACTCAGTCTGACCCGAGCATTACCATAAAGTAACACCCGAGTCAGGCTGGAAACCAGCGTGAGTAAAACCCATTTAATTTGAAATACTAAGGTTGTAAAACTTCTTTGAAAAGCCAAGGTAACTCGTACCTCACTACGAGTTCTTATCTTGTTATAGTCAAACACTTATTTCACAAAATAATATCTAAGTACCGTTACTTAGTTTCAATGGTCCAGATTACTCAATTTATTCCATTCCAGCCTATTTGATTTACAAATCAAATCTATAAAGAATTATAGATTTCAAATCGAAGTGGTTTCGGGTATTTACTGATACCCGACCCCGGTCTCTTCGAATCCAATGTTATTTATTAAACCAAAAGTTTAAGTTTAAACAATACAATTTATACACAACAATTCATCTCAAATCACAAAGCAGCACATATCACATATCGGAGATATTCAAATAATTCAAGGCATTCAATCATCCATAGGCAAGATAAATCAACCTCACCATCTCTAATTAATTTAATTAACCACCAATGAATTAAATTAATTACTTTTAAATCCTGCATACTTAACATTTATTAATTACAAACCAATTAATTAATCATCCCTTAATTATCCGTCTTAATTAATCATCCTTGATTAATTATTCTTTAATTATATTAAGTAATTCCTTTAATTAATTACATAAATTAATTATTCTTTAACCATTCACATTAATCAACCCTTAATTACTCCTATTAATTAATTAATGATCCTCTAATTACTTTCATTAATTAATTATTCTTTTAATTAATTACATTCAGTAATTAACTATCCATTAATTTCAAATTAAATTAGTTAACCCTTGTCTATTTAATCCTTAATTACTTACATTAAGTAATTATCATTTAAGCAATTAATCTCTAATTACTTACATTAATTAATCCCTAATAATTTAATTAATCTCTAATTAATTTATAACCCTTAATTATTAATTAATTTATCCTTAATCATTAATTAATTTCTCTTTATTACTTTATTAATTTAATTAATCATTAATTATCAAAGACCTTAATTAATTTTAAGATAAACCATCTATCTTTATTAATTACTTAATTATCAATATTAAATTCCATTTGATTCACTTTAAAATATAATTAAATAATTAACCTATTATATAATTATTTTAAACAAACAATTTTAAAATAATTTAAAACTTTGAAAACTTGTTTAAACTTGCTAATACTTTGTTTTAGAACTTGGTTTATATTTTTCTTTTGAAACTTATTCATTTTGATAAACTTTTAAAACTTGATTACTTCAACTTACAAAAACCCGGGCTGAACCAAAAAAATTCTCGAGCTAACCCCGTGAATTCTTGCATCCCCTCAACTTCGAGTCAAACCACGATTGCCACGAGCAAGACCCGAGAAGTCCTCGTCTTCCCCAAATCAAACATCAATCCAGATATCCAAATGCACTCGTGCACGTGCACAGGAGATCGCCGTCGCTCCGGCCATTGCTGCCATCCCCAGCATGTCGACGACAACCCCTCCTCAGATTTCGACCACCTAGAACTTCAAATCGATCCCAAAATCAAAAACGGGCTACATGAGTACCCACTGGAACCCATCGATCAACGAAAACCACCATATATCGCCACCTACAACCCTCTTGTGACCATGCCGGTCCACCCAAACCTTTGCCTCCGACCCACACATCGATTCCCCCTGGTGCGATCGCTCCCGATCCCCCATCGATGACGAAAAAACCTCGTCTTTGTCATCAACCAAAATAGGTCGTCAAACCCTAGTTCGACGTCGTTCGGCCACCACAGTCACTGATAAATTCCACTACCATTTTTCTGATGATCTCCAGACCTCCAGCCACCTCCCGCATCAATCATGACCCACCTTCCTTCGCCGATCGTCGGAAATAGACGAAAATACGAATATCGATCGACTCTAGATTCCCCCACATATACCAACTTAAAAATAATGATTTGATTATTGAAATTCATCATTTTGCAATTCAAATCTGATTATAAAATCAAAAAAAGAATCCCCAACCTTTGATTTTTGACATATTTTTCATTATTACTATGATTTATCATTTTATAAATAAGTACTCAACAAACATACTTGAATTTATTTTTAAAATTGATATCACATTGTTACTATCATTTTTCATTTAGAGATCGTAACCAGAAAAGGATTGGAAAGAAAGAAATTGATTTTTAAAACTTATTTTTAGCCTGTGAAAACAAAACAGGGGGATGTTCATCAATATACAAGCATGCACACGGATATATCATAATTACATACATGCAAACATTTCTTCAATCCTTCTTTAATCAGTTATCACATACAACAACATATTAAAACAGATTAATCTTTAAAAGGTGTAGTTTACTCACCTGTAATTGATAAACAGAGCAAAGCTTTTTAGAAAATCTGGATATTGATTTGAACTTGAAAACTGGAAATGCTTTTGAATTTTGAACTTGAATTTACTTGTGTTTAACTAAAGCTTAAATCTGATTTGCTTTAAACTTTGCTCAGATTTAAATCTGAAGGAAGTTGCCATTGTTTTAGTTTTGAAGAAAGAAAAGAGATGAGAATGAAAATGTGAAAAGTTTTAACTAAACCAGCCTAATTCTCTAAACATTTTATTTATTTCAATTTAAAAGAAAATAAAAATGAAGTAAGACACTTGTTATTTGCATGTTTATACAAAGCTACAAATGTTTAATGCATGTTATACAAAAGCTACAATTATCAAAAACCAATATTATATATTTTCCTATGTTTTATTAATTACTTAAATTTATGTAACATGTTTATCCATGTATGTTTTAAATCTTTATACATTTACAAACTATGCTTAGTTCATGTATAATTAAAAAGAAAGCAAAATAAACCCTTTTTTATTAATTCCTATTTTATTAAATCTATATAAAGAGAGTGTATTAAACCCTTTTATCTTGTTTTAAACTTATTAATCTTTAGTGTTTTGAAAATATAGAATTTTTAACTTTAAATACCCTTTGAAAATTTAATACATTGAATTGAAATCAATGCTTTCTATTCACAAAACATATAAATATATATATATTTACCCTTATATACTTGTATATGAACACACTTAAAATTTCAACATTATAAAGTTTGCACATGTCTATTTATATATTTATTAATTTACTATAAGATTTATCATTTCCAGATATTTAAAATTCAGCATTTATTATAGCTCAAATCCATATATATACATCCAGACATTTTAATTATCAGAATACTATTTGTTCAACTTATAAATCAGTGTTTTAATAGTTAAAATCGGTTAATTATCAATTAACAGATGTCCGAAAATCCGGGTTATCACAAACCCACAACCATGTGCATTAATATTCAAATTAGCAATAGAAAACATTAGAATAGAGTCAAGTCTAGATAAAGACAACTGGAGTTGGGAACTATCAACAAAGGGAAAATTTTCTTTTAAAAGAACTTGGGAATACATTAGAGGTGTAGAAGTTGAAATGGATTGGTACAAAACAGTTTGGAATAGGACTATTTGCTCAAAAATGGCTTTCTTCACTTATTTTACAATTCAAAATAGGTTGCCTACAAGGGACAGATGTAAAAAGTGGAATAAAAAGGGAAAATAAAATGTCTTTTCTGCAAAAATAAGGCTGAAAGTATAGAGCATTTATTTTTTAATTGCATGTACACAAGGCATATATGGTATATAGCAAAAGGGAAAATTCAACTTAGTTAATTTTAGCCAATCCATAACATAAGATCAAGCATTCAGCATATTCAGCAAAAATTCAAAAGCAAATCCAAGGAATTTGATAAAGCATGTATACTGCTAACTACTATTATTTATCAAAGTTGGAAAGAAAGGAATATCAGATTGCACAAACAAAAAAAACAGCAAGTATACAGTTGTGGAAAATCATTGAAACAAAATATCAAATACTATGTCACAAAGCTAGAAAAAAGTCATCTGATCTAAACAACCAAAATCCAACCATTCATGATCTAGATAACTATGGAAAAAGGGTCGAGGCATACTTACCAAGCGGGAAAGTCAACCACATCGAGGTCATTAGAGACAAAGTGGGGCTGCGCCACCTCTATAAATACGACCCTAGGGGTGCCTTTTTGGAGGCCAAACTCTCTCTCCTCGTTTCTTACTTTTTAAACTTGGTAAAACCTAAATTGAATTGAGGATTTTGCCTATTGTAATACTTGAACAATTGTACACATAAGGATTTGGAAATTAAACAAAGACATAGCCTTTTTGACTTGATTTAGACTATGACTTGCATATTAGTTTGACGTTGTACATCGATTGACTTAGACTTATATTTGCATAGCATATTGAACTTACTTGAACTTGTGATTTGACTTTTTCCATGCATATTGACTTGAACATCAACCTTCATATTGACTTATACTGTGCATACTGCCTAGAGCCCTTAATGACGACGATGATTAAACTTAGAGTCGATATGGATGTATACTTCGATTAGCCTTGACAAGGCCGGACCTTGAAGTTTCTCTGTTTTCTACACACTTTTGGGTTTAGCGAATTTATTCGTTAACTATATATATATATCTCTCTGTGTGTTTATATATGTATATGTATATGTATATGTATATGTATATGTATGTATGTATGTATGTATATATGTATGTATGTGTATGTATGTATATATTATAAATTGTGTGAAAGATGCATTAATATCAAGCATAGGGTATATATTACCTATCAATGAGCCAATGTTGTCAATTCTTTTATAATGCATTTGTATTTTGGGAACCAACTCTGCAACAGCTCTGAACTTCATTACTTCATAGAGATCCATGTTGTAAGATCTCAAATTGCCCAATAAGTCGACACAATGACTTTAACAACAAAATCATACATGCCATGCATTTGACCCTCTTCAATGCACATAAGTTGCATGTCATTTTTCTTTGTTATAGCATGCATTTTAAATTTCCGCATTGAACATATTAGTTATGGTTAACTTAAAATTAAGAATGCATTTCAAAATCATACAATGAAGATGTTGCTTATGGTTGACTTGAGATTAAGCATGCCTTTCAAACTTTTGTATTTCAGGGAACAGTTTGAAGTTGTACATTGGTGCATTCTTTTGCATTTTGTTATTTCATCGATAGATTAAAATACACTACACTTGTAACAGATAAATGATAGACTGATAACTAAATGTTATTTAAGATTTTTTTGAGCTTAGTCCAAGCAAAGATAATGACCTTTCAAGCTACAACATAAATCACAATAAGTATTTTTCTCACAGACAATCCACGTATTAGCTTGAAGAAGAAAGTACTAAGCATATCATGAGAACAACATGCAACAGATCTGGACATATGTTCATTATACATGAAACATGGTTGATAAAGAATTTACTTCAAATCAACAAAAAAAAATTGCAGATAAAATATATATCATTAAATTTTGGGTTAACTATTATGCAGGAGTTTGTAATAAAATAAAAATAATTTTTTAACAGCATGGAGCACAATAATTAAACATATACACCAACATGATATTTCCTACTATTTGCACATAATTTTATTCGTATAAAGGATGAATACAATTCTTATGTAAATAAGTTTATTATTATGATTTTTTGAAATAACATTGAAGAAAAAACAACGTTCATGTAACCAAAATATCAACAGGAACAAATTAAGAATAACACAGTAAAATAGAACATAAAATCACTTAAAGAATTTCAAACTAGAACCTAGTCGCTATCAAAATTAAATGCGACAGCAAGCAGAAGAAAAATGACAGTCAAAAAACAACGTGATATATGTATACACACACATACATATATACATATTGTTAACCCAAAAATTGGATCAACACCCTAGTTTGAGTTTGAAAGCACCAGTCATGTTCTGACAGAGCAATATCACAGATCACAGATATAGAAAAAGAATAGTAATAGAAAGAAAACAGAGAATATTTATAGTGGTTTGGCTGTTAATGAAGCCTACGTCCACTTTATAGTTTTATTATAGACTGATTGTTGTTACAAGAAGTGTTTGATTACAAGACTTTGATTAACTCTAAGTAGATTGAATCCCGAGAGTTGGAATCCACTGGAGAATCACAGTGAATCGTTTTGGAGATTGTTGTGAGGGAGGTAGAGATTGAAGAATGTTTCCAGCAGGGCTTCAGCAACCAGTCCGAAGAAGATCCCGTTTATGTTGCAGGTATGATGGTATTTATAGAGATCCGAGAGTTTCTGGGCCAGGCCTATTCACTGATTGCTTGCAGATAGACTCAAGAAGATGCAACGAAGCTCAGCTTGCGACCCGAGCCAAAACCATGTATCGCTAGTGATCCATAGATTTAGCTCACTTGCGAGCCAATCACTTAGCTCCTCCTTTCCTTTCTTCGCCTAGTTAGCTCGCCAAGAATCCATGAACAAGTATGGATCGCTGGCGATCCATACACTTAGCATATTTTGGCTTTCTTCGCTTCCCATGTGCCTTAGCGACCCAGTGATGAAGTATGGATCGTTGGCGATCCATAGTGTATGGATCGCTAGTGACCCATGCACTTAGACTTTTTCTGGACTTTGATGTCTGACATGCTTTTGTTGCTTTGTATCGACATTGTTCGTGTAGTCTCGTTGCATGTCGCTTTGTTTTGACGACGATCTTTTTGTTAATTGCGTTTGGCTCCTTGTTCTAGTCCCTTCGATTGGCTTTTGAGCTATTCTGACTCGATAGAGTTCTCTCGACTTCCTCTGGATTCTGCTGGGTTAAAAACCAGGATAACACATATATACACAGACACATATAACATTAGTGTCAAGTAAAATATTTTTCATATGTTTAAAAAAATTATATTATATAAGCATATAACACTTCGAAACCCACATTAAAAAATTTGATATAATAATGTGTGGGTTGCATAGGTTCTAATATCACCAAGTGTCAAAGGAAGGCATTTAATAATTCAAATAATTATAATGAATGTTTGGATACAGAGGCATATTTAATGCACCCACATATATTCTCATTGATGCAAAATGCAAAGCATGACATTTTCAGTGTACAACAGGAAAAAATTAACAGTCGGAATAGCCTGCTGGAGGAAGCAAATTTACATCAATGTTTTAAAAGGCAACGACCATTAAATAGCAAGCATCGAAGAAGTCAGCCCTTTAGCCTAATTTCTTGTATGTTGAATTTTTTTAATAGATTAGAGTAGTAGAATGACAGAAAATCAGAAATGAAGAACATAAATAGGACTATAGATTTATTGAATTACTTTATTACATTGCACCATGCTAAAGATGTTTACTTGTAGGTTGAGTAAACATGTAAAAAAATATGAAATACAAATAAACGGGAAACACTGTAAAAATGTTTTGAAGTGTGCATTACATTTATTCCAATCAACCCACAACTTATCCTTATTGGACAAACGTGTGCATATGCTTTGGGTTTTGGAGTGTTATGTTCCATATCATTATTAACTAATTGAAACATAATTGAAAAAAAATTTCTAAAATAGAAGCTAAAAAATATATCACACAAAACTTATGTAAGAATATGTGACGCTATATTCTATATTAGTAGAAAATCGTGTGACATCTAGAAAAGATGGCTACAAAAATTTGTGCCTAAATTTATGCAATTTGCTTACCACATTAGGGAGTATGACAGAAAGTCCAAGAATGTGGCATAAGAGCTATATGAACTAATTCTTCATCAACTGAAAATTTGTTAGAACAAATTCTTACAATAAACTGATCTACGATATTTGTCATAAACGTTAATGAATAAAAAGGGTTGCTTAAGTTATAGTACAATATATCTTCATAACAGATATGCAACCACTAAAGCTTGTGTAGTTGCCCCAGAATAAGACACTACTCGATGGACAAAAGAAATATACATGGAAAAAAGAATATACCTAAATTAAAGTGTTTTCAATCAATTATATAAAAATTAGTTTATTGATATGAAGAAAAACAAAATAACAATACATGACCGAACTTTCATTACCTACACCAACGCATCATGCCACTTTGCTTAATCAAACATCTAACCTAATCCTTTAATTTCCTTTTTTTTCTGAGAATGAACTATAGTATTTTTTAGCTTCAGAAATAAATTTAAATGGTTGCATCAATATTGCCAAATATAATCCCGATAATCCAAGTAGCGCACAATATATGAAGAAGATAAGCTATATATGGGTCTTAATTATTACCTACGCCAAAAATCTTGCGCTCCATAGTATATCTCAAAGCATTGTTTAGGACATGATCTGTTGCTACTCACAATAGCATGCAAAATAATAAATCTCACACCACTAAAAAGTTAAAAAAATGGTAATTGATTTATTGCAAAAGAAAAACTTTCCAAACAAATACATATATTCATTTAATAAATTTCAAGTAAACGATAAGTAATTTAACTTTGATCATCATTCTATGCTAGTACTGTCTTAAATTAAGGTTATAACACACACCAATTCAGAGTTAAACGATTAATAAACTAAATAAAGTGAAGCCTAAAAAAATTAAAATAGATATCGCCCTAAAATAACAAATCGATAATAATTGAAATAGATCCCCATTTAATATCAAGGTAAGTATAATTCTTGTATGAAGTTAAATAATTCTGGTTGACAACAGCTACTATGCATTTCATTGGAAAGGAACTGGAATTCATCTAAGCATGTATTACATGTTATAAAAATGTGATGGCATATAACTTAACACATATAAATTTGTGATGCATAGTTCACACAGGACTATAGCAATTATGTTGTTGTAGATGTGCGAACAAAAACTATTTTCAACGAATATGACCATTATGCCATTTAAACAAAACCTATAGTCCATCAGAGAATTTATTCAGTTTGTAATTAACATGTTATACCTTGGTGTTTATGTTAGGGTTTTTCCTAGGACCCTATACAATTAGATTTTAGATTTTAGAAGAGATAAGAAGTGAAGAAAGGAGAATGAGAAACAAATTCCTCCAAACAAAACCTTTATTAATTCACCAATTTATTACAAAAGAAATCCAAAAATTAAAAAGATGTCTCAATCCCAAAACCCTAGAAAAATAACTTTTCCCCACACACATCTAATGAACTCTATGCATGTATATTTATAATAGTCTTGACAAAATATTTTTTTTAAGAAGCTATTTCATACTTCCATAAATCTTTCCTATGTAGATAATTCATTGTCTTCTTTAAAGCAATAAAAGAGATAATTAATTATTCTTCAAAATCTCCAAAATTTATAAAATAGGCAATGAATTTGAGTCACAATTCCACATTGACTCAAATATCTTCAAAAAAACTCAACTTAAATATGGAATATTGTATCACTAAAATCTAACAGTTTATTTGTCGAATGCATGCTTATAATTTGGCAATCAAAGTTCTTAATTGGATATACTATGGAATACGTGTGTGAAGCATAACATGCTTAATAACTCATATAATTTTTGGTATAGCTATTACGGATATGACATAAAAAAGTTACATTTAAAAGACTTCACTGTGTTTATTTGGGTAATAGTGTGAACTATTTGCTTATAGTGGAGCTGTCAATATGAAATGTTGCAATATAGCTAGCTAGCCATTTAACTTCTTATCGCATATAAATAATCATTAGTTTGAACATTCTTTGGTGCATTGTTTAAGAATAGTCTCCTATGTAGCTATGGAAAGTGTGGAAATTCAGTTATTTAACATTACATGGGAAGTATAACTATTCTACATTATATGGGAAGTTATGGAAAGTGCTGGAATTACTTCGGCAACCTTGTTGGTGTTCGACGTTTTGCCAGCTCTCCTACTGATCTCCGAAGTTCCTGGTGGTCTGGGATTTCTGGAAAATCTCTTCGTTCAATCGTGTTCCGCTTGATTCCCTATCTCATCTGCTGGCACCTCTGGTGCGCGCGGAACAAGGCAACCTTCGAGAGTTCTCCTATGGACCCTCCATCCATTATTTGGTGTGTGAAGAATGACGTCTTCCTTGCTTTCCGTGGTAGACCTTTCAGGGGTCCTTTGAGCTCCCGTGCGGAGCAGCTAGTAGGGTTTCTCTCTATTTCGTGTGCTCTGTCTCACGCTAGACTAGGAGTAGGTTGAATCCTCGCGAGCGGGCGCTGGCTTTCATCCAGCGCTCACTTTCCCTCCCCCCCCCCCCCGTTTTGTTTAATGTGGTTGTTAGTTTTCCTGTTCCAGGTATCTTAGGTTTCTTCAATGGACCGGTAAGAGCTTTGGATGGCTAGGTTCGGGGTCCAGCTTTCATTTTTCTCTGGTTCTGTGGTGGTGTTAGTGTGGTTGTTCGGCTGCTTTGGTTGAATTTAGTTCTCTTTTCTCTTCGGCTGGATCTGCGATGTTGGCGTCTTTGGTGGTCTGGTTTAGACCATTGCTGCTCTGATACTTCTGTGAGACCATTCTGGGCTCGTTTGGTCTGGCTCCATTTCTCCTTCGCCGCTTGCTCCTTTCCCAGGAGTATGCTTTTCCTGGTTTTGCTGGCTTTGCTTCAACTAGGTTTGATTCCTATGTGGTATGGCTTGGTGATCTGGCCTTTACCTTCGGGTTAAGGCGGGTTGGTGGCTTTTGGTGGTTTTTTTCCCCCTTCTCTGTCGCTGTCAACGGGTGGTATTGTTTCTTCCTGTTGTGGCCTTTATTTTCTGTATTTTCTGGTTTCGTCTTTCCCGATGTTGTTCTGTGCTATTTGTGAGCCCCTGGAGAAAGGCGTTTTTTTTCCATTTTGGTTATATATTCTCTCATTGCTGAAAAAAAAAACTATTCTACATAAAAGTCATAAGGATGCACTTCCCAATAGCACACCTAATAACTTTAGAGAAGCATGAGGGTTCCCTAATACGGAAAACTTCATGCATTATATTTCCAATATTACTAAGTAAAATCCAGTTTATACGAAATTATCCTTATGTGGAAAACTGTAGTGTAATATTTCATACATCTTTTGTAGGTATTTCTCTATTGACCAATATTAACAATTAGTAACATATCATAGAGAAATATTTGACATACATTGGAACAGTTCATGAAAATAGTTGATGAAACTTTGATTAAACAATAATTACTTGGCAGTTGCTACTTAGTTATCAAGTTAATAGAGATTGATCTATCTTAAGTCAACAAAATTTTATATAAATGTTATTTCTTAATTTTATAAAAGAGCCCGTATTCCAAAAAGTAAAATTTACATATGAAGATGAAGATATCTGATGAAATGGCTATCATGCAACTTATATGGCTAAAAAGTGAAATTTTGCCCTAAAATAAAATAGCTAATATGTTTATCATTGTGTTTGGATGTAGATAATTGAAAATAGTAGAGTTGTTCCAAGATATATATCTCTAGTGTGTGTGTTATCCCTATCATTTTCAAAGGACATAAATAAAGAAGTCAATGTCGAGACTAAGTGCTTGTGTCAAACTTTAAAGCTCCAAGACGATAAGACAGTGTTGAGGATGCATGTTGACGTTAAAGTCCTCATCAATGTCGAAGACCATAGGATTATGTTGAAGAGACAACGTTGCTCCTCCACTATCGTTGGAATTCTCCCATGTCACACCTTGTCTAAGCAGTCGACGCCGCCAGTCAAGTATCCCCACACATGATCAAAGTTAAGGTTGATGTACGCTTAATCAATACCACCTATCATCGACTTTGAAGATATACATGAAAGAAACAAATACGACTTTGGCTTTCATAAGGGATGAATAACACTGTGTCCACATTGAGTGCCATCGATGCTTTCAAAAACTTGTGATCAACAATACTCTTGTAATGCTAGTAAACAACGTCAGAGACATTAAAGATAAGATGTCATGTTTCATCAAGGGACATAGATAGCATCACAGCAATGACGTCGAACTTAATCAATTTCCTCATTATCGCACTCGAAGGCATATGGCTATTGAACATGAAAAGATGGATTGACATCGAGGAAATAGGATACCGCTCTTCATCGCTAAAGTAAATACAAAGGGTCTTAACTCTTCATTTAATATCGCACTTTGTTGACATATTTCATCAACATTAGAAGGACATCTCATCTATATGCGAAGCGGTGTTGATGGAGGACATCATCGATATCCACGAAGCCATCAATGAATGTCGAGGTGACCGTAGCGCACTTCATTGATGGTGGATCCCATCGACATTGTTATTCATCTATTGAACCAAGCTCATCATCAATAATCATGAAGATAGTCAATAAGAGCAGCACCGCACTTCGCTAGTAATTCAAAGATATTGATCTACGATGATGCCAAGGTTCATCGGCACCAAAGGAATAAAAAGTGACACCGCTTCTTATTATGTCCAACGCAGCACTTCGTCTCATCTTTGGCGCGCTTCATCGGCATCGCCAATACTTAGTTATTAACGTCAAAGTCATCAATGATGCTGAATATCAATGCTCTACTGTACCAACATCGATAGTCACCAAAGCCATCGACTTCAATGCTATGTAATGCGAAGACGTTCCTTCACGATAGCACTCAGTGACGAAGTCGCTCCTCTTCAACAGTGTTTGGTGCCACCTTTCCATTGACGCTGAAGTCAACCCCGCCGAGGTCATCAAAGGCGGAGTGGGGTTGTGCGACCTCTATAAATACGACCCTAGAGGTACCATTTTGGTGGCTGAATTCTCCCTTCTCATTTCTTACGTTTTAAACTTTGTAAACCCTAAAATAAATTGGTGATTTATCCTATTGTAACACTTGAACAACTGTATACATAAGAATTTGAAAATTAAACAAGGACATAGCCTTTTTGACTTGATTTAGACTATAACTTGCATATTTGTTTGACTTTGTACATTGATTGACTTAGACTTGAGAATTGCATAGCATATTGAACTTCCTTGAACTTGTGATTTGACTTTTACCGTGCATATCGACTTGAACGTCGACTTTCATATTGACTTATACTGTGCGTACTGCCTCAAGCCTTTAATGACGATGATGATTAAACTCAGAGTCAATATTGATGTATACTTCGATTTGATGACTTCGATTAGCCTTGACACAGCCTCACCTTGAAGTTGCTCTATTTTCTACACACTTTTGGGATTAGCGAATTTATTTGTTAACACTTAGCGCTAGAAGGAGGGTTGAACCTCCGTTTTTCTTAGTTCTCTCTCTCTCTCTCTCTCTCAAGCTAATTGAGTAAGTTTTATAATGATAAAATCCCAAATGAAGAAACCATATCACAAACTACTTTGGAAGATAACATAATACCGAATTTCAATTCAGAGAATATGAAAGTTGGACAACCTTCGACTCTAACAAGACTTGCAAGCATTGAGACTAAAATTCAGGATTTAATACAACAAATGAGAGTTATGCGAGAGCTTCTTGAAGAGACTCCAACCCAAGAATCTGTTAAGATGGTGAAGCTTATAGAAGATGGAGATGAAGCATGATCTCCAAGTAAAATCCAAGATGAAGGACTAGAAACATACTCTCCAAGGTTGCAAGTGAAAGAAAGCAAAGGGATTATAATAAGTCAACAAAACGAGAATTAAGAAAGTCAAGCAAAAGGACCACTTGAACACTTCGATAGCTCAATCAAAGGATATAATGAAGACTACAATGATAATGAACCAAACAAAAGGACGTTCTCAACCAAATAAAGGATATACTTAAAGAAGAAAGAATTTTGAATCCAAAGGAAAATGATAGCTTTCGAAAAACTCCTCTTTCAGAAGAAATATTGGTTGTTGTAATTCCATCTCACATCAAAATTCCTTCACTCAAGTATGATGGAACCACTGATCCAGTTGATCACCTACTATCTTTTGAAAACCAAATGGATTAGTATAACACTTCTACAGTAGTCGTTGTAAGATCTTCCCCATAACTGTTCATGGAACAACTGCTAAATGGTATAAGAATTATCTGGAAAAGACCATCTATACTTGGGAGCAATTTATTATGAATTTGTGGCGCAGTTCTACATATACAAAGATCCAACTATAGATTCTAGTATGTTAGTTAAAATTAAGCAAAGGCTAGAGGAACTTCTTAGCGAATATCTAAAGAGATTTAATACATAAGCATTAAAAGTAGAAAATGCAACCGACAGATAAAACTTGATGGCAGTTCGCTCTAGGCTAATTAAGCAAACTCCTTTTTGGAAAGAGCTCTATATTTTTGGATGTAAAGACATAGCACTTCCATTTCTAGTCTGAGAAATTTTTTCAAATGGATGAGTTGTACCATGCCAAGAAGAAATCTCAACAAAACAAAGAACTAGGAGGGTTTGGTTTCAATCATCTCAAAAGGCCAAAATGGAATGAAAGTATAAAAGATAATTAGAAAAAGGTTTCAAAATCCGACTATATAGAATTGAACTAACCCCTCTCCCTCATTTTATCCATGGAAAAAGACGATGAAAGTTTCCCTATTACTCATAAAATACGTAGCCATCCTGAGCCCAATATAGGAGGATATTATTGTTTCTATCATAAAGTAAACGGGTATAAGACCAATGAATGTAACATCCTGGCAGGAATAATTCAGAGTATGATCAAGTCAAGATTCTTACAAGAATTCATAAAGAGAACTCATAAAACCTCATGTTTTAAAGAGAGCAATTCAAGCACTTGAAACTTAAGAAGAAAAGAAGCTTTACAACTTCACCCAGTCAAACTAATGAAGTATTTATAGTAGTTTCCTATTATGGATTATCTTTGTTCAAAAAAATTTAATTTGATTTGTAGTTGAAATTCATCATGTATTTACACAAAGCTCGAGTGTCTTTATAGGTTAAAACAAAACCAATCCATTGCATCTAAAAGATTTTGAATCCCCTGTCAAAGCATGACGAATACAGAATCCAAGTGGCTCTCTATCTTAAGGCCCGAACTAGTGTGATCGGTTTCGAGGAAAAAGTAAATACTCAAGATTCTCTTAAAGGAAGGGATTCTTAAATAAAAGCATGTTATTGTCCGTAAAGTCTATTAGTTCATGATTCACGACTTCTCGGACTTGCAAACGAGACATTCCTTATTGGTAAGCAAAACCTGAAGTGGACCAACTATCCATATCATACAAAGGTGAAAGTAGTATACACCAACTTTATCTTCAAATAAGAAATTTTGTTACAAAACGATTTATTAGACACATCTTTGAGAAAAATTACTTTTGGAAATCAAAAATGATTATCACTATTTACCCTATAGATCGGGAAAAGCAAGCATTTATCTATTTCAAGAAAATTTATAAAATTTTAAGAAAATATTACTTACCATTAGCAATACACACGAATGATTTTGATTGAACATATCTTGACAAAAGCCTTATCGAAAGCACTTCCTAGAGGGAGGGACAAAAGCCTTCTTCGAAAGCACCTCTTAGAGGGAGATACAAAGCCTCTGTCGCACTTTTGGAGCATCCCATAAAATAAGGGACCAAGCGCCAATTAGCAGTCCTCAGCTTGGCCAAAGCCCAAAGACTGGCTCAAACAAAAAGGGACAAAGGTATCCAAAACTAAAAAACATAAAGGAGGAAGATGTCCACAACTAAAGGCAGAACCAAAGCCCAAGAAGAGGCAAAGAGGAAAAGGGTTAAGGTGTCCAAAACCTGAAAAGAGATAAAGATAAAAGATATGAAGGAGCCCGAAATCTAATGGATCGGTGAAAGTAATCAATTGAAGAACAAATCCTTACTAGGAAAATAAGAACAACTTCATTCAAATCATGATGAAAGTATACCTCTAATAGGATCAGTATAGATCTAGGTATAAGAGAACCTTCAAAAGGTCTATACAAGAAACATTAATAAATTAATCGGGCCCGCTAAATGGAACTATCTGTTGAACGACCACACAACCGAACAGAACTATCTAATGAATGGCCAAACAACCGAATAGAACTACCTGCTGAACGGCTGAATGACTAAAATAGCTGAATGGCTAAACAGAGCTACATTGTTGAATGGTTGGATGGCTGAACGGAACTACTTGCTAAATGGTTGAATGGTTGAATGGAACTATTTTGTTAAACGACTGAATGGTTGAACGGAACTACTTGGCTCCAATATAATAATAGTATTAATATTAATAATAAATAATAAACACCTTAAAAACTACATATCTCTTAATAAGAGGCATTCCTTCCAACAACGGGAATCTTCATTGTTATTCGAAGGACAGGGTTGCGAATCTTTTGCTTTAAGTCTGCTCAGTTTGCTAGTGCTAGACGGTTTTCTGGACCTCTATTGTTTTCGAATGGATTTATGAATTTCTTATTGATGGATAGAACTCTGATGAATTTTTAATTGAATTTTTGATTTCCTTGACAAATGGATTCCTGGTTTTCTTGTAAATTATTTTTTTTGATTGGTTTTCTGGATTTCTCGTTGAATTGTTGGGTTCCTTATGGATTTCTAGTTTTCTTATTGTTGCCAACCAGATGGATTTATAATATTCTATCACCAGACAGGGATTTTTGGTTTTCTTATTATCAAATGAGATTTCGGATTTCTTATTACCAGTTGGATTTCTGGTCTTCTTGTTATCAGATGGACTTTTGGTCTTACCATCAAATGAGATTCTGGATTTTTTATTTACCAGATGAATTTCTGATCTTCTAATTACCAAATGGCATTATGGATTTCTTATTATCAGAAGATGAAATTTTGGGATTTTTCATCATTGGAGGATATGCTAAATCCTTAACTTCTTTATTATCAAGTGGTTTCCTAACCTTTTCTTTAAAATCAGTATCGGGTATTCTTTTAGCTTTATGTCGAATGAATTGTTAATATCTTAAATCACTAACTCATCGTCAAAGCAAGTTTCACGTAGTTACAGTGAGAAAACTAGGACAATGGGTTAAACGACAAAGGAATCTAATTTAAAACTTTACAAACAACATAATATTGAGAGCTAATCTCCAACAACCAAAGAAGAAGTAATTCAAATATGTGAGTCATATTAAAGAGTTCCTTGTCTAGCCCTTCAACTATTTATCAGGTGATATTATTCCAAATTTAATACTTATTCCGAAGAGTATGTAGGTGATATACATGATATCTAAACAATAAAAAGTTTAAAGTCCATAATGACATTTACAACAAGTCGATAACTATTGAATAACCAACATAGAATTGTAGGAAAAAACTTAAACTTTTGTGTTGAATAGAAAAACACAAATAAGTGTTAAATGTATGATAAGAAAATAGGTATAAACCGAAAACTTTAATGACGATTAATATAGAGCATCCTAAATATAATGCTATACTAGTAAAACTATGACGAGTGAATATATTAATACCAAATGCCATATGGGTTACACTATAAAGCAAAGGTATGTTAATGACGAGTCATATATTAGTATTAACCCGAAGGTATGGAGTCAAAGGTTTTAAACGATCTCGATAACTTGAAAACTTCCTTTGTTTGAGTTTAAAATCGTAGGAAAAAGAAGAACACTATCAAATTGGATGAATTTGAAAGTGAAACACCGCATACCCCTTAATATACCCAAAAGGGCACATTAAAAGGCATGGTGCATTGTAGGTATAACTAAAACTAACAGAGACTAAGATTCACAAGACAAAAATAGGCAAAACAACAGAAACTAAGATAATAACTTATTTAAAACAAAAGCTTCATAATTACTTAATAAACCAAATAAGTCAAATATCAAATACAACATACATGTCTTAAAACCCAATATGTCTCATGAAATAAAAACTCGTAGTCTTAACAAAAATCAGAGTACAAATATCCCTCTCAAGCCAGTACAAAGAAAGAAAAACGGAAATAAAAGTAGGGAAATACATAGTAGAATCTTCTCCAAGAAACCTCTGAGCACTGCAATCTACTGCCCTCTCCCTTGGTTGCCTGTGGGGAGGGAGGGGAAGGGGAAAATAGAGGAGTGGGTCCGACTAAAAGTCTGATGAATGATAGTAACTACTAGAATCTTTAAGCAAAGTAAAAGTAATAGACTCTTCAATAGTTGTAGTATATATAAAAGGAAACAAAGGAAATAGGAAAGAGATAAAGCGGGAAATGAATATGAATTAACTAGTACTCTTCAATAGTTCTACTTCATCTTTGCTTATTAACTTAGATAAATTATTTGAAAAAAGGCTTTTGTTATTATTCTTACTATCTGTGTTTATTAATTTATCCTAAGTCTTAAAATAAGCCTCATTCTGTTCTGTTTTCTTATTATAACCTAAGTTATAATCATGCTTATTACTTAACCCAAGGTCTAAGTGTGAAAATAACCTTCTTTCATCTTTTACTCTTTTTAGATATAATTCTAGGTTATAACTAGGCCAATTATCTTTAATTAGTCAAATTCTAACATCAATAGCATAATTAGGCTCAATTTCAGCCTTAATTCCATTTTTATTACAGTCCTTACAATTTACATCTTATCTTCCTTTATTTCAGTATTCTTATAATTTTAATCCATATTTGCGTTTAATCTATTCTAATCCATACGCGAAGAAGAAGGAGAAATAAAAGAAAACTGAAAATATAAGAAAATCCAAAGCTTAGGAAAAAGATGTAAATAACGCATAAATAACAGTAAATAAATTAAAATACTGTAAATAAACTGTAAATAAATGGAAAAGCTATAATTAACAGAAATAAACTAAAATTAACTGAAAATAATAGCTAAAAGAAATAGACTGAAAATAATTCTAAAAACTATAAATAAACTACTAAAAAGGTTATTTCAAAAATCGTAGTAAAACTACAACTGTTGGAAACCCTATTATTTTAAATTACTTAAAGAAATCTAAAATAATTACAATCACTCACCTGTGGTCCTAAGCTCTTCCCTTTAGGTCTTCCCGGATCCACTTGAGGGCATTAAAAAAATTTATTAAAAAGATTCTCTCCTTGAAAAATTATTCCTTTTAGGGTCCTTTCTGTAAAGGTGAACCCAATTGGAGAAAACCTAGAACGAGAAAAAGTGTTAGGTCTACGGGTCTATTTATAGGGGTAGAAGTGAATCTCAGACCGTTAGATTTGGGGATTTAATAGGATGCAACCACGTCATAGGCTGAATAGGAGCCATCAGATGCAAGAATGGAAGGACCAGATTGAGTTAAAGAATGCAAAACACGTAAAAAAAATAGTCTAACTAACGTTACTGGACGAAGGAATTTTCCTTCGTCCAATTTCTAAGGCGGGTTAACCGCCCCTATACCCAGGTCGACCTAGGGTGAGGTTAGGTCGACCTAGACTATATATTTATTTATTTTTCTTTTCTTGACTTTTCTTTAATTCATAACTTGGCCATATTAACTCGAATTCTGATGTTCCATATATGAAAATTGACCATAAAATTACCACGGACTCAATGGTGCAACTCCCGTGGCTCGGTTCTGATAATTTCACGAAGTTATTTTATCATTTAATTAATTAACGAATTAATTATTATGGGTTAAATTTCGGGTTGTTACATTCTCCCCTCCTTAAGGGATTTCATCCCCGAAATCTCTAAGGATAAAAGAATGTACTAAATATTTTCATCCAAGTTTTACAACCAACTACTCAATCATCAACCATTCATCCATTGTCCTTAAGTTTTTCTAATGTTTATAATACTTATGCAATTAGTGTAGTGTTAATGTCCCTAACTAATGCAAAAGATTAGGCGGTCCACTGATTCAGTTGACCTCCTTTTATGCAATCATGTTCATGTCATGTATCCAAATGAATGCAAAAATTTCCTAATGATAACTGATAATTCTATATGTGTGCTACAAACATCATTCAAATGCAACAATCATGTGATAATCATCCATTTATAGCAACCATGAAAAATAAAAATGCACACACATCCATATGCACACGCTCTAGTGTCCTAATTAGGCCGATCCCTAAAGAATAATAGTGCCTACTGTACCTATATGCGTCTATTAGCATCCACTAGCAAACACTTGCAATCACTAGCATACATCATTCATAACATGTTCTATTAACATGTTTACATCAAATCCTGCCATCCATAGGTTAAATCCTAAGTTCTACCCTCCCAAAGGATAATAAAGGAAAGGACCTATTCAGAACTAGAGATGGAAAATAGGAAATTCGAAAACTTATTATCAAAGGAATGTGGATACGAAATACAAATTTTCTCCCAATCAAACCAATCCTCCCCGAAGTCTACTTAACTATGTCTGAACCAAGGCAATCCCTCTATAGACCCTATCCAATGCGAAGGCGACTTGCACGGTCTTTCATAAAAAGCTTCAAAAGGTGCCACTCTAATGTTACTATCACGTGAGGATCCTTTTAATGGAAGATGCTTTTCCCAAGTTTCTTTGAAATAAAAAACATACGTCCTCAACCATGTGTGCCTTACAATCTTACTTATTTCACTCTACTGTTCTTCTTTAGTCTGCACACATGAATCAACATTCCTAGGTCCTTACTAGTGTCCTATACACTTCACGGAAACTTTTATCATTACTTCCAAAAGTAATCACTGTTATCCCCTACATGGTCTTGCACTTTTTCCGTTACACCTAGGAAATGACTCTGATCCACTTCTCACTTAAGAGCTTGGTTTGGTATTTATCACTTTATTCTAAAAACTAAGGTTTCTAAATTTTTAAAGCATCAAATCCCAAAATCTTTGTCTTTAAAAGTGTTATTTTTAAGTTTCTATTAAATTCAAAAATACTTGGTCACTTAACATTATTTCCCAAACCTAGAGGGGGAAAACTTCCAAATTTTTAAGTCTAAAACTTATTCCTCTTTTGCTTTTAAAGACTTTTACAACTTTTCTATAAAATTGGGATTTTTAAATTTAACTTTATTAAGTTTTTTTCCAAAAACTTATTTACTTTTTCACCAAACCCTTTCCTTTTAAAATTTCCCTATATGTTTTCAAAACATCTTCTTATTACTCCTAACGTTCTCATACGTTAATGTATTGGAACTACTTTCTCTTATGAGAAATTATTAACGCTAAAATCTTCTATGAACCCTTTTAAAAGAGGACTTCATGTTTATGTGAAATTACAAGGAACTTATTCCATATTTTTCGAAATAGGCTATACAAAATATGGTGTTTCCCATACCTTGTATATCTCTTTCGTATATTCCGTATAACTTGCACAAAACATTTTTATTGGTTTCATATAAAATTATACCATTGTTCTTTTCATTCCAATAGATTAAAATATGTTTCACTTATATATTAATTTTCTAATATCTAATTTTCATTTCAGAAAAACTCATTTTCAAAGCTGTTTAGTATACCCATAACTGCAAAAACATTTCCTTGTACTTAAAATAATAAGTGTACTTTACAAACCATTTTATTTCTATACTTAGAAATTATCTTTTAAAATACATTTTTATTTGGGTTAAAACGGATGTTGCGTAAAACACCGTTACTACAACCCAAAAATACTAGTGTATGGATTCAATTAAATAAATACTAATAAATCTCATATACCTATGTAAAAGTATTTCTCTTGGGAGTCACTTACTATAACAATAGTGTTATAGTCTATGCTCCTCTTATTTTTCACGAAGACATTTATTACAACAATAAAAGTTGTAATCTACGTTTTTTGATACTTGATACACTCTAGGTTTTTATATTTAAATCTTTGTTTACTTACAAAGAAACTAGTGTGTTATACACACACACACACACACACTCCATAATTCTTCAAAAAGAATTTCAGTTTTTCATTATATAAAATCCAATTTAAATTTCATACCATTCTTCAAAAACCCCATATTTATTTCTAAGAGAAAATATTAACAATGAAAATTTTCAATTCTAACAATCACATTTTTTTCCACTTTTTAAATTTCAAAATTTTCATTTTATTGGGCTTGGCATAAACTGGATTTTATTCTTACTTACCTAGGAGTATTTTTCCTAAACCTTGGAAATCTCATTTCCTTACACCAAAAGTGACACTTCAAAAACTTTGCTCTCAACTGATGAACACGAAGTGTACGAAGAACCTTCACAAAATGTCTGAAAAATAGTTAATGACTGGGATGAAATCTAGCTTTCCTAGTGATGAATCAAAGGAATAAAGGAAGCTCAACATGACTGACCCCTGCTGGTCGCAAGAAACCTCGAGAGTCCTACCGCTGCATGTTTCTAGTCTAACGACTCTCCTCTCGTAGTCTAATATAGCTCCATATATGGATAGCCAATCCATCCTCAAGATCATCCCATACCCCGAAAATCCCAAAACATAAGCATCACAGTCAAATTCTACGCCTAGGATAAAAATCTTCAAACCCCTACAAACCATAGAAAAGTGTGCCGATCCTCCTATAGGGTTTAAAACAACAATGGGTCTACTATTAAAGAAATATCTAAGTACAAACAATCCACAAGAGAACTAGAGATAAAAGAGTGTGATGCTCCAGAATCGAATAGAGTCCGAATGGGAAATTTAGAAATAGAAATCAAACCTTCAACTGTGACTTTCCTACCTCTCTCCGGTCCATTGCTAGAAGGCGCTACATCCAAAGCCTGTATATGTGCTGTAGTTGCGCTTGCTCCCTACCTTGTCTTCTGAGGACAGGCTTTACTAAAGTGGCCAGGCTGTCCACATTTGAAACACTTCCCTTTCATTGCTGCCTTCGTACAATCCTTTGAGTAATGACCAACCATCCCACAACTCTTGCACTTCTCATTTTTCTTGATCTGCTTTTAAGGTCCTCCGCCTTTCTTTTTATCCTCGTCCTTCTTATCTTTCCCCCACTTCTTCTTAGAACTTCCCGACTTAGGGCTCTCCTTAAACTCTCCCTCCTTAGCTGCATCGGACATAAGTGCCATCTCTACTAAAGACTCATAAGTGGCTCCCATAAGCACGTGAGTCAACAACAATCCCTGAAGGGGCTGATTCAATCCATTCGCAAACTTCATAACTTTCTTGTGCGGCGTATTCACCAACTCCATTCTGAACCGCGATAATTCATTGAATTGATTGATGTACTCCTTCACCGACGAACTCCCTTGCTTCAAATTGATAAACCGCTCTAACTGAATACTCTCCTCTTCTTGAGACAAAAACTTCCTATCGAATCGCTCCCGGAATCCATTCCAAGTCACCTCTCTTCCTTCTAACTTAATGACCTCCCACCAATACGAAGCCTCCTCTTTCAGCTGCCAAGATACTAGCTGAACTCACTGCTGATCATCCAATCCCAATAGTATGAATATCCTCTCTGTGTCTCTACGCCAAGCTCTCGCCTCCACCAAAGTCTCCTTACCAGAAAAAGTCTTTCCACCCAAACTCGCAAAATCCTTACAAAGCTTAGAGAAATTGGCGGCGACATGTGGGTTGATGGGATTCCCACCCGTTAGTGCTGGGTTGGGCGCTTGCCCATGCACCTCTAGAGTCGTGGCTTGTAGATACCTACGAAACCAGGCTAGGATTGGAATGCCCTCAGGAAGGTTCGGCGCATCTGCCATTTTACGAAAAGAAAACGATAGTTTAGGAAAGAGTCGAAGGGAGATTGATATGGACTTTTGAGGGGATTTTTATAAAAACTCATGTATACTTAAAAGCTATTTCTTAAGAGTTCTATTCTGAAAACTACATTTAAAACAAGTTATTTTGGAAAAATACTTTACTTTTAAAAATAAATTTTTAGGAATCGTGTAACCTCAGGCTCTGATACCAAGTGGAACACCCCCACACCCCTTAATATACCCAAAAGGGAACACTAAAAAGCATGATACGTTGTAGGTATAACTGAAACTAACAGAGACTAAGATTCACAAGACAAAAATAGGCAAAACAGCGGAAACTAAGATAATAACTTATTCAAAACAAAAGCTTCATAATTGCTTCATAAACCAAATAAGTCAAATATCAAATACAACATACATGTCTCAAAACCCAATATGTCTCATGAAATAAAAACTCGTAGTCTTACCAAAAATCAGAGTACAAATATCCCTCTCAAGTGCCAGTACAAAGAAAGAAAAACAGAAATAAACATAATAGAATCTTCTCTAAGAAACTTTCGAGCACGACAATCTACTGCCCTCTCCCTTGATTGCCTATGGAGGGAAGGGTAAAATAGAGGAGTGGGTCAGACAAAAAGTCTGGTGAATGATAGTAACTACTAGAATCTTTAAGCAAAGTAAAAGTAATAGACTCTTCAATAGTTCTAGTATATATAAAAGGAAACAAAGGAAATAGGAAAGAGATAAAGCTGGAAATAAATACGAATTAACTGGTACTCTATTAATAAGATATGTTAACTTTGATTGTTTTCACTTGTCCTTGATAGCTGCTTTGATTAGGTTGGATTCCTAATCCTATTTTAATTAGGTTGAAATCCTAATTCTACCCTTTGATCGGCCTTCTACTCCATTGTGTCTGCTGTGGACTAGATGTTATAGCTCCCTACACAGTAGACATTGGTGTCTACGGAAGACACACATACTAAGCGCTTGGAACTCAATAGTGACTTATCTCCCCTAATCAATGCCGCACGCTCGGTCACCGCTGGTTCACACTATATATTGCTCCATCTTTTGACCTTTTATTTACCCTAGACAGCATAAGCATGCCCTCGTCTCACTTTAGGCTATTGTGAGACACCGTGCCCATAGAAAAGAGGGAATGATGTTGGTACTGGTCCCTATTAAACAAAATCTAGTTGCATCCCTTGTCCAAATCCCCATGATTTAGTTTTTTAATTATTGACCTCTTATCTACCCTAAACAGCATAAGCGTGCTCCAAGGGAAATGCCGCCGGTACAGATCTTTTCTTTTAACTATTGACCACCTATCTACCCTAAACAGCATAAGGGGAATGCTGCCGGTACGGATCTTTTCTTTTAATTATTGACCACCTATCTACCCTAAACAACATAAGGGAAATGCTGCCGGTACGGATCTTTTCCTTTTAGCCATTGACCACCTATCTACCCTAAACAGCATAAGGGAAATGTTGCCGGTACGGATTCTACTTTCATCTTTGCTTATTAACTTAGATAAATTATTTTAAATAAGCCTTTGTTATTATTCTTACTATCTGTGCTTATTAATTTATCCTGTCTTAAAGTAAGCCTCATTTTGTTCTGTTTTCTAATTATAACCTACGTTATAATCATGCTTATTACTTACCCAAGGTCTAAGTGTGAAAATAAGCTTGTTTCATATTTTACCCTTTTTAGTTATAATTCTAAGTTATAACTAGGCCAAATATCTTTAATTAGTCAAATTTTAACATCAATATCATAATTATGCTCAATTTCAGTCTTAATTCCATTTTTATTACAGTCCTTACAATTTACATCTTATCTTCCGTTATTTCAGTATTCTTATAATTTTAACCCATATTCGCGTTTAATCTATTATAATCCATACGCGAAGAAGGAGGAGAAATAAAAGAAAACTAAAATTAGAAGAAAATCCAAAGCGTAGGAAAAAGATGTAAATAACGCATAAATAACAGTAAATAAATTAAAATACTGTAAATAAATGGAAAAGCTATAATTAACAGAAATAAACTAAAATTAACTGAAAATAATAGCTAAAAGAAATAGACTAAAAATAATTCTAAAAACAATAAATAAACTACTAAAACGGTTATTCCAAAAATCATAGTAAAACTACAACTATTGGAAACCCTATTATTTTAAATTACTTAAAGAAATCTAAAATAATTACAATCACTCACCTGTGGTCCTAAGCTCTTCCCTTTAGGTCTTCTCGGATCCACTTGAGGGTATTAAAATATTTTTATTAAAAAGATTCTCTCCTTGGAAAATTATTCCTTTTAGGGTCCTTCCTGTAAAGGTGAACCCAATTTATAGGGGTAGAAGTGAATCTCAGACCGTTGGATTTGGAGATTTGATAGGATGCAACCACGTCATAGCTGAATAGGAGCCATTGGATGCAAGAATGGAAGGACCAGATCGGGTTAAAGAATGCAAAACACATAGAAAATAGGCTAACTAATGTTACTGGACGAAGGAATTCTCCTTCGTCCAATTTCTAAGGTGGGTCGACCGCCCTTATACCCAGGTCGACCGGCTGGTCGACCTAGGGTGAGGTTAGGTTGACCTAGTGGTCGACCTAGCCTATATATATATATATATATATTTTCTTTTCTTTTCTTGACTTTTCTTTAATTCATAACTTGGCCATATTAACTCGGATTCTAACGTTCCAAATATGGAAATTAACCAGAAAATTACCACGGACTCAATGGTGAAACTCCCATGGCTCAATTCTAATAATTTCACAAAGTTATTTTATCATTTAATTAATTAACGAATTAATTATTATGGGTTAAATTTCGGGTTGTTACAGAAAGGATGAGCAAATCAAGAGAATTTATGATTTTACCCTAAAGAATAAAGAGCTTCTTTTACATAAGGGGGGATGTTACCCTATAATTTTCGAAGAACATAAATCAAGAAGTCAATGTCGAGATTAAGGGCTTGTGTCAAAGTTTAAAGCTCCAAGATGATAAGATAGTGTTGAGGATGAATGTCGACGTCAAAGTCATCATCAATGTCGAAATCCATAGGATCATGTTGAAGAGACAACGTTGCTCCTCCATTATCATTTGAATTCTCCTATGTCACACTTCATCTAAGTTTCAACGATGTCGGTCAAGTATCACCACATATTATCAAAGTTTAGGTTGATATACACTTAACCAATACCGCATATCATCGACTTTGAAGATATATAGGAAAGAAACAAATATGACTTCGCCTTTCATAATGGATGAATAACCCTATGTCCACATCAGCTGCTATCGATGCTTTCGAAGACGTGTGATTTACAATACTCTTATAATGCTGGTAAACAATGTCGGTGGCATTAAAGATAAGATGTCGAGTTTCATCAAGGAATATAGATAGCATCACAGCAACGACGTTGAACATAATCAATATCCTCATCGTCGCACTCGAAGGCATATGACTATTGAACATGAAAAGATGGATTGATGTCGAGAAAATAGGATACTGCTTTTCATCACTAAAGGAAATACAAATAGACTTCGCTCTTTGTTTAATATCACACTTCGTTGACATATTTCATTGGCATTTAAAGGACGTCGCATGTCTATGCAAAACGGTGGTGATGGAGGACACCATCGATATCCACGAAGCCATCAATGAATGTCGAGGTGACCGTAGCACACTTCATTGATGGTGGATCCCATTGACGTTGTTATTCGTCTATTGAAGCAAGCTCATTGTCAATAATCACGAAGATAGTCAATAAGAGCCGCATGACACTTCATAAGTACTTCAAAGACATTGCTCTACGATGACGCCAAGGGTCATCGACACCAAAGGAATAAAAAGTGACACCGCTTCTCATTATGCCCAACACAACACTTCGTCTCACCTTTGGCGCACTTCATCGGCATCATCGCTACTCAGCTATTAACATTGAAGTCATCAACGATGCTAAATATCAATGCTCTACTGTATCAACACCGAAGGTCACCGAAGCCATCGACTTCGATGCTATATAATGTGAAGATGTTCCTTCACGATAGCACTTAGTGACGACATCACTCCTCTTCAACAGTGTTTGGTGCCACCATTCCGTTGAAGCCAAAGTTTACACCACCAAGGTTATCAGAGGTAGAATGGGACTGTGCCACCTCTATAAATATGACCATAGGGTGCCATTTTGGGGGCCAAATTATCTCTCCTCGTTTCTTTTTTTTAAAACTTTGTAAACCCTAAATTGAATTGGGGATTTTGCCTTTTATAACACTTGAATAATTATACACATAAGGATTTGGAAATTAAATAAGGACATAGCCTTTTTTGACTTGATTGAGACTATGACTTGCATATTCATTTGCCTTTGTACATCGATTGACTTGGACTTGAGACTTGCATAGCATATTGAACTTTCTTGAACTTGTGATTTGACTTTTACCGTGCATATTGACTTGAACGTCGACCTTTATATTGACTTATACTATGCATACTGCCTCGAGCCCTTAATGACGACGATGACTAAATTTAGAGTCGATATGGATATATACTTCGATTTGATGACTTCGATTAGCCTCGACAAGGCCTCACCTTGAAGTTGCTCTGTTTTCAACACACTTTTGGGTTTAGCAAATTTATTCGTTAACAACACACACACACACACAGACACACACACATATATATAGTGTGAAAGATGCATTAATATCAAATATGGAGTATATATTACCTATCAATGAGCCAATGTTGTCAATTCTTTTATAATGCATTTGTATTTTGGGAACCAAACTCGCAACATCTTTGAACTTGATTACTTCATAGAGATCCATGTAGTAATATCTCGAAATTGCCCAATAAGTAGACACAACGACTTTAACAACAAAATCATGCATGCTATGCATTTGACCCTCTTTAATGCACAAAAGTATAAGTTGCATGTCTCTTTTTCTTTATTGTAGCATGCATTTTAAATTTCCACATTGAACATATTAGTTATGGTTTACTTAAAATTAAGAACGCATTTCAAAATTATACAATAAAGATTTTGGTTATGGCTGACTTAAGATGAAGCATGCCTTTCAAAAAAATTTATATCATGGAATAGTTTTAAGTTATACATTGGTGCACTCTTTTGCATTTTGTTATTTCATCGATATATTAAAATATACTACACTTGTAGCAGATAAATGACGAACTAATAACTAAATGTTATTCAATATTTTTTTGAGCTTAGGCCAAGCAAAAATAATGACCTTTCAAACTACAACATAAATTATAATAAGTTTTCTCACAGACGGTCCAAGTATTAACTTGAAAAAGAAAGTACGAAGCATATCATGAGAACAACATGCAAAAGATTTGGACATATGTCCATTACACATGAAACATGGTTGATAAAGAATTTACCTTAAATCAACAAAAAATTGCGAATAAAATATATGTCATTAAATTTTGGGTTAACCGATTATGCAAGTGTTTTTAATAATATAAAAATAATTTTTTAACAGCATGGAGCACAATAATTAAACATATACACCAACATGATATTTCCCACTATTTGCACCTAATTTTATTTGTATAAAGGATGGATACAATTCTTAAGTAAATAAGTTTATTATTATGATTTTATGAAATAACATTGAAGAAAAAACAATGTTCATGTAACCAAAATATAAATAGGGACAAATTTAAGAATAACACAATAAAGCGGAACTTGACCTAAAGAAAGAATTTCAAACTAAAACTCAGTTGCTATCAAAATTAAATGCGACAGCAAGCAGAAGAAAAATGATAGTCGAAAAACAACGTGATATATGTATATATACATACATACATATATACATATATATATAGACATATATATATATAGCCATATAACATCAGTGTCAAGTAAAAAAAATTCATATGTTTTAAAAAATTATATTTTATAAGCATATAACACTTTGAAATCCACCCTAAAAAATTTGATATAATAATGTGTGGGTTGCATAGGTTCACAAATTTGCAAGATGCTGTAGTATTCATTCGTTAGTTTAACAAATGAAGTCTACATGCTAATATCACCAACTGTCAGAGGAAGGCATTCAAAAATTCAAACAATTATAACGAATGTTTGGATACGCATGCATATTCAATGCAACCGCATATATTCTCATTAATGCAACATGCAAAGCATGCCATTTTCAATGTACAATAGGAAAAAATTAGCAGCCAGAACATCCTGTTGGAGGAATCAAATTTACATCAATGTTTTAAAAGGCAGCAACCAATAAACAGCAAGCATCAAAATCAAGGTTTTAAACACTAATCAAAACTATGGCATGGAGAAATGGGTGCAATCATTGTTGTAACTACAACATATTAGAGATAGTCAAAATGCAGAAGTATCAAAACCGCAGAATGAACAGACAGTAGAAAAGAAACAAACAAACAAATCGGACCCTGGTTGAAACTGCAAATGAACAACAAAATAACGGATAGACGAACTAAATTCAAATTTTTTACCTCAAATTGGGTGTTCGGAGGCCACCCTATAACACGACAGGGGCTGAGTAGTCAGACGGAGGTAGGGGAGGAGAGACACATGAAACTCGATGGAGGGAAATAGCTGCGAACGACCGTGCTTGTAAACCTAGCCACGACGATCGCAGTGCTCGTTTTCTTGGTTGAAGAGTAATCGGAGTCCATTGCCCTAATTTATTTTAGGGTTAGTAAAAAAGAGTGTGAGATGGAAGTAAAAGACAGGATATTAGTCTGTGATGTTTTAAGGGTAGAATACATGTGGCATAGCCCTATTGATTTTCATGAAGAAACTAGAAGGGGTTTGGGAGCTTACCATTTCCTACTTACTATTTTCTACTTGGCAATAATAGTATAGAACAGATTATTATATATAATAATTGAAAGTAAATATGTACAGGGGGCTAACTGCTCTGTTTCATTATAAATTTCTGCACTTAGATACAAGCATGTTAAACCATGCAAACTTTACATGTTGCACGTGTATGTACACATACATGCGTATATGATACACATGTGCACATTATATATCATATATACAATTAAATAAAATCCTTTAATTAATCAATGAAATAAAATAATTATTTTATTTAAAATTTATCTAGATTTGATCTGAATCAATTTATTCATAGGTCTAATAAGGTTTAAAATGGTAAAAAAAATTGAAATTCACACATTTAACCCACTGCGTACTAGCCCAGATTCAATAATACTTGGTAAGGGATGAATATATTTCAATAAAAGCATTTTTTGAAAGAATGAAATTTTGGATAAACCTAAGCACATATCATTTAGGAATTTCCTAATATCTCAATTCCTAAAATTTACTCATTTTAACTTTCAAAAGAAAAAAAATACCTTATTAATGGCACCCTCTCTTTAAAGTACCCATTTTATTATAGAATAAGATTTAAAGCTAAAATAAGAAGGGTTATAGCGCATCCCTTCATTCTTAAGCAAATTAAGGTGAATAATATTAACACCCAACATGTTTTTAAATTTTCATTTTCGTTTATGATTGAAAATGTGATGTTATAGGATGATAAAAATATGTGTTTGGTATATATGATCATTTTAATTCTTTTATGGACTTACATGTAAAGTATTGAAGCTAAATGATAGGTTTTTGAATTCAATACCACAGCTAATGACCTCTTAATGATGTAAAATTCCTATGAATTATTTATAACATTTGAATGGAGATGGGTTTTAGTTTCAGTATTTTCTGATTAAATATGAATTTTATACAATTTTCCTATAGTGGAAAATTATGTAATTTCAGAATTTAATTATTTAAAATTGAAAAAATAATTATTTTTACCTAAATAATTTTTATGTGGTATAAAAATGAAGATTTGGACATTTGAGATATTTTCAGATTTTTTCAGTGAAATTTTGAGCTACTATAAATTAATTGAAGAATGAAAAAAATAAGGAAATCAAAGTGATTAATTAATTAATATACTTATTAAATAATACATATTCTTTGCAAATATTTCGAATATGAAACCAAAGAAACATATGACAAGATTTAGTCAAAAGTAATTGCCCTAAAAAGAAATAAAACAGTTTAATTCTAGCTACGGGATTGCCACTGTGTTTCCAATAGTATGGGCGTATCTCCATTAATATACATACTCTATGTTTTTGTTAGTAAGAAGGAGACGTGTTTCCATCTAGCTATGCTTCCATTAGCAAGCTAAGTCATTTTTTCGTTAACTATTTCATTAGCATATCTCTAGTGGCTATGTTTCCGTTAACAAGTTAGATCATTTTCTCATTAACCATGTTTTTGTAATCATGATTCTTTAACATCTTTATGCTATGTTTTTGTTAAATACTTTCCATAATCCATATTTCCATAAGTTGATTTTTTGTAAACAAAAGGGGAGTATATTTTCATTAGTTACAAGTCGTGCTTTAGATAGCATACATATAAACCTTTTGTAACGACCCGTATTTTTAACTATTTTAAATTGTTAAATTTAACATAATTATTGAAAAAATGGTTAGAAATAGAAATTTAATGATTTATTAATGTAATTTATTGGATATGAACTTAGATAAAAAAATTAAATAACAAAATTCAATAAGATAAAAGATGATAACTATATTATAAAGTAAATTAAATGATATTGAATTGTAAGTAATTGACAACAGAAATTGAAATAATCAAAGTTTAGTTAATAAAGAATCGAATGAATGTTTATTTAAATTGAAAACATAAGTTTATTTATATAAAATTGTATTTTTGATAAATATAAATTTTGTGACGACCCAGAATTTTGGACATTTAAAATTTGGATATCTAATTGATTTTGAATATTTAAAAGTAAATTTCTAACTTTAATTTCAAATATAACCAATTATTGAATAATTGTAATGTTAAATTTAATAATTGGAATTGAGTAAAATATAGAATCCGGAGTTTTAAGCCGGTTAAAAATAATTTAAAGATTCAGAAAACTTGTATTGTTAATATTGAAGGTGATGAAACTTTTAAATTTGAATTTGGAAGTGATTTGTTCAGTTTTGAAATTTTATTGTTTAAAATTGAATTTAAAAATAGCCTTCCGAGGCACAGTCTCGGAATTAGACAAAACCAGATCCATTGGGTCCGTAATATTGAATTATTATTGGATTTCGAATTTTGTAGTGGTTGGAATTGTTGTGTGAACGCACGATATATAAACACGTTGGCATACATATCGAAATTCACCTGAATAAAAATAAATTAAATCAAATCAGAGTCCTTCAATCAGCCGACCTACTAGTCCTTTAGCTTGGCCTAACAAGCAAGCCTTTCACTGGAAGATTCAGAGAAGATAAAATATATCGAGTACGATCTGTTTCGTTCTTCACAACTAGCCCTCTTCTTTTTATTCGCCATCTACTTTCCTAATTCAAGCCGTTCAAATTAACTGCCTCCCCAATTTCTAAAACAAAGTTCAAAAAAAAAAAAGATAGCAGGCGAACGAAATCAAAGCCAAACCCCTCCTTAAAATTCAGAACCATCGTTCCCTTTACTTCCACCGCTAACAAATCGTATTCAAACCCTCATTCATCGGCAATTCGAATCGCGAGGGACTTCGCGAATTCGAAGGGGGAAGTCGACGACATCTGCGATTTCGAGGGATGGCGATTGGCACTCGCGTGATGGCAACAATGGTGTGCGTGTGTACGAGGCGGCACAAGCGACTGGAAACCATGACCATGAGATTCGCGATGGAATCGAGGCACGAGCCGTGGTGGTCTCGAAGTCGGCGATGCAAAGGCGGGCTTGTTGGAGAGTGCGCGTGCGACTCGAGGGAGCGTCGTAGTTAGATGAGGTAGATTAGGGTTGCGCGATGCACTGGGCGACGTGATCGAGTGGCAGAGACGGTCTCGGGCAGAGCCAAGTGTGATTGAGGGTTCCGATTCGGAGTGAGGTAATCAAATTTGTTTTCGTTAAGTAAACTTAAAAGCCTTTTCAATTTATTCATTATTATTTATTGGAAATTTTATGGAGAATAAATCTGAAATCTGGTTAGGTATATTGTCAAATATATATGCAGTTTTTAAATTTGTATATACAGGCAGTTTGAAATGATAATCTACTCGTTTATGTTAATAATCTATATTAGTGATTAATGAAGTTAATAAACTGGTTTAATTTATTTCAGTTATTAAAATTTTTTAGGAGAATTTGTTAAATTTAAATTTATTAAACGTTAATAGATTTTTGGTCAACCAAAGATATTAATAAATCGAATAAATATATTCAAGGTCATAAATCGAGAAGGAGGCAAGCTGGATTGGGATTGAAATGCTAAGGTGAGTTAATCTCACTCAGCTGAATTTTTAAATTTAAATGGTTAAATTTAAATAATTGATTGGATGATTGCATTGATTGGATGTGCTATAGTATATATAGTAGTATATAGCAATATATACATATTGGCATATGTATATATTGGAGTTGTTGATATTCCCGCATTATATAGCGGATGAGACCCTATGCGCCGCATAATAGCGGATGATATTTTATATAAAACCCATATACTGCGATATTCCACTTCGAAGTGGAATTGGTATTGTGCTAACGTCTGTGGATGCAGGAAAACAGGTTGGAGGGATCCAACTGGATTCCTCAAATATTTAATTTGTTTAAATATTCTGTGTTATGATATTTGATATTCTATGATGATTTTATATTGGATAATGTGGTTGATTTGAATTCCCAGTATAATGAGTTATAAATTCTATGGAATTGAATTTTTGGAAAGAAATAAAGGGATAAAAATTTAAGTAAAACAATTCAAGTGAATTGGAATAGAATTAATAATAAATTGAAATAAAAATAAAGTGATTTGGAATTTTAACAGATATGGGAAAAAGAAATTTTAAATTTACAGAGGAGTAATAAATTTTAAACTAAAGTGATACTGTTTTAAAAGAATAAAGAAATTACTTTTAATTCAAGAATTAAATTCTAATTAAAGAGTAAATAAGGAATTTTGGAAATCCGAAAATGGGTATTTTAGTTGAAAGAGGTTTTAACTTGTAGTTAAGAAATAAAACCCGAAGTTATTGTTTTTGAAATAAATGAAGTAAATAAGGAAATTTTATTTCAAGATAAAGCAAATTTGAAATCAAGTATAGAATTGATTTAAATATTTGAAACTGGAAATTTAAAAGAGGAATGAGATTTTGGGAATTTATAAACTGGGTTTATAAAGTAAGGTGAAATATCAATGGATATTTAAATATAAATTCAAGATGAGAATTTATAAAGGAATGTAGATTGGGTTTAGAATAAATGGTGATTTGGTTTAAAGATGTGGAAAGAAAGTGCATTTCCTGGGTAGCCAAGTACATTTTGTTTTTGAGCAATTTTAAATATTGGTTAAAGGATTTATTGTTATTTTAAAAGTCATATTGTAGAAAATCTATTATTTCAAATGTTAAATTTCTAAAGTAAGTATTGTTCAAATCTATTATTGTAATAAATATAAGTGATTTGGGTAAAATGTTTTTAAAAGAAAAATTAGTTTACAATTACAAAGTGGTTTTATTTTAAATATTTGTTTTAAAAATATATATATATATTTCAAATAGAGTATTAAAGTAGTTTAATTTCAATATTTTCAAGTATATTTGTAATAAAGTGTTTTTAAAAATTATTTCAAAATTCTAAAAGAGCTTTTGTACTTGGTGTCTCAGAGGAAATAATTATTTGAGAAATGATTCCGTGGAAGGAATATATTTGAAACTGTTTTCAATAAGGGTTTGAAACAATGAAATATATCTTGTAAAGATATTTTGAGGTAAATAAATAATATGGGAAAATTATTTATCATTGATGGATGCTATGGATGTTAATTGATAGTTAAATAACCGACTATCAATATTGGCCAAATGCGCTGATCGTTTCGAAGAGACCGGGATCGAGTTTCCGTATACCGGGATTCTAGGTCTGGAGACTCGAATACCACTTCGATTCGGTTTGTACGTTTCGTGAAAACGATTTCAGAGTCGAAGATGGAGCTGTGAAGTGCAAGGGCTAGTCGCTACTAATCCTGAGGATATTTCCAAAATGGATGTAGTAGGAATAGTGCCTTCGGTTCCGTTCGGACCCGGGACGGACTTGTATGGACGAATGCTTTCGTGACATCGTCAGGTGGACGATGGGCATTCTAAGGGATATGTTCTGAAAAGGTATCGTTTAGCCTCGAGCCTCATCAACCGGGAATGACTGAAAATCAGGGGTTATGCAGCAAGGCTTCGTGGGTAGCACCCACTTGAGAGTAAAGTCATCCCTGTCTAGATGTCCCTTTTATTTCGGCTTAGTGGTGCGGTTGCTGATCCCAACCGTGGGGTGATTTTATTTGGAATTATCCAGTAAGGGATGATTCCGGTCTTGTGTTGCAGGGGAGCGGGCGTACTCCTCGGTACTGTGATCTAGGCCACGTACTGTGACAGGTGGTACCCCAGTGCCTAGTCATTCGTTGGAAATCCATTCTCCCTACGTGCCTTGTACGAGTTTTGTTTGTATTACCCACGTTGTGGCTAGTATGCCGGAATTTAATAGATGTAACAATTTCGGCTATTTTAATAAGTATTTGTAAATAGACACTATTATAATATCAGAGGATTTTTATAAAAAGTGTTTTAGCTATCGTAAGGTAAAAACCCGACATGTTTATTTGTGGCGTGGTCTTACGAGATGCTTTTATTCAAAAGGATTTTTGAAACTTTAATAATCAATTTGAGTGTGATTTTCTCACGCTGGTTTTCCAGACTGACTCGGGTATTGTTTTATATGATGCTCGGGTCAGACCGAGATAAACAGGTTCAGATTGTAGCTGTGGAGCTCAGGAGACGAGCTAGATGGCGATACGTACTTCCGTATTTGTTTGTTGTTCCGCTGTGTATTTGGATGTATATCATTGATGTGATGAACTCTGATGATGTATTCTGTAAATATATTGTATAAACAGAGATATTTTTCTGTTTGAGTAAAGATCTGTTTGTATATATTATATTTTATTCCGCTGCGATGTGAGATTCTGTTGTTGATTTTCTGTTTCTTCTTCTTCTACCTCTTTTTCTTTAACACAAATGGTTCGATTTTCCGGGACTGGAAAGTCGGGTCGTTACAGTGGTATCAGAGCTTAGGCTGGCGACAACCTTGGCTCTGGTGGGAATTTTGAGAATATTAATAGATATGAGTGCGTATTTGTTAGTGAATATAAAATGGTTTTATATTGTGTTGATTGATTTATTGAGTGGTATATGAACCTTCGTCGGCACAGCCTCGAAACTGGATCGAAGGGGTTTCTAAACACTCGAATAGAACAATTCGACACAATATTGTTTTTAAATGGGTAGATGAAATAATTTTACCCAAATTATTTTTGTATATAAAGAATGTAGATTTTTGTAAAGTATTATAGTATTTGGATGTTGGATGAAAATATTCTAACAAATAAAATTGGGAAAAATATATATGGTAAGATTATAAAATTAGAAAGATATACATAATCAATGGGAATTTGCATAAGTATAAATGGTAGAAATGAATTATAGCTAAAAAAAAAATTTGATTTAATCAAACTGGTAAATTTAAAACCCGGAGATTTTGGAAGTGTTTTCAAAGTGTTTTGAAGATAAATAATAGCATTATTATTTTGAAAAGAATTTCGGAAAGGAAATTGTTTCAAATAAATTTTTGTAAGGGATATAGCAATAAATTCACTTCAGTTGCTGGAAAATGATTCGGAGGATGACGGCCGCATCTTCAGAATTTATTTTCGAACTTCTGAGTGACGGATTGCTGCCAAATTGATTTACTCAGAAAAATTTGCTTTGTTTTTGAAATTTTCAAATGAAATTTGTTGGAAATAAAAACCAAGATTGGTTTAAATTTTTGAGAAGTGTGATTTGGTGATGTTGAAGATTCCAAAATGATTTGAAATTAAAAGCCGGGTGTTTAAAAAGGAAAATCCTGATGAAATAAGTTGTAAGCTTATAACTTAAAATGATTTTCAAATCAGGAAGGGAATACAAGCTTTGAATGTTAGCATTAACCTGTAAAGTGGAAAGTTAAAAATGAACTTAACCTGGATTGGGAAATAAAAATTTGACTGGATTGAAATTAATTGAATAGGCTGAGAATAATATTCAGTTGTATTTGAATAAAATTGAATCGAATTGAATTAAATAAATCTGAGTTAAGTTGAATTGGAAGAAAATAAAAATCCAGTTGAGTTATTAAATGGAATTGGATTCTTACCTGAATAAATTGGATAAGGAATAAATAAATTAGAATACTTGTGAAAGAATTAAAAATCCATGGAAATGTGTAAAATCATAAGTTGTGACATATAAAACTGAAAGTGGGATGGAAACCCCAAAATAAATATTTTGGATGAAGTGGAAAATAAACGAAAAATTCAAACTTGAATTATAAAATAAATTTAACTTAAGGAAATTAAATGAAGTGATATTTGGAATTAAAAACCAAGTATTGAAATATAAATAGATAATAAATTGGTAAATGAAATATGGAGATGAACCTGAATTGGTTAAATGCAAGTCAGATATAAATTTGATGTGACAAGTATTTTGCTTGTAAATGAATTATGAAATGAATATTCGATGTAAATATTATGGAATGTAAAATAAATTGAATGAATCAATTAAAAATGAAATCGAATAAAATTCTATGAACTAATGAAAGTAAATGTAATTGGTTTTTGAATCAATTGTAATAAATATAAGTTCGTTAAGATTCAAATAAATTGGATATAAGGAATTGAATTGTGAACCAATGGAATTGAACGGAATGACATTAAAATTGGTTGGGAGCGAGTGAAAACAATTAAAGGAGTGGTTGAAACTTTATAAATCACCTTTAAGTGTTGTTTGGAAAGTATGACTTGTAAAACCCATGATTTAGCTATTGAAATGCTATAAATTTTGTATATTGTCTCTTAACTGTTTAAATTGAGTAAGTACAGGTTCAGGGAAGCCGCTTGGCTGATTTTGACTACGTTAATTGCATAAATAAATAGCCGCTTGCTTAAAAATGCTAAAATAAAGGTACGCCTACGCAAAAATTCAAAATAGAAGATATAAACTGTTTATATTGATATAAATTGTGATTTCCGGCCTGAGGCCGATGTATATATATATTTGTGCATCCTGCGATATCGCAGAAGTCCCTCCGTACAAGGGAGACTCTGCCAAAATTTTCCGTAAATTTTGGGAGTTAGAAAATTTTTGGAATTTTTGAAAATTTTCATTAACGATAAATGATTTAAATTTGTTAAGCAAATGGAATTGAAACTGGATATTGAAATCTAATTCAAATGTGAATGTAAGGTGAAGTGAAGTCGAAGGAACTAAAGAAGTGAAGTTTGCGAATAAACAGTTGATCGAAATTTAAATTAATTAGTAAGTGCAACTAATTAAATATTTGAGTGGAAGCCAAATTGAAATCAAATGGAATTGTAAAGACAAAAGTAAATAGAAATGGATACGAACTTCAATAATGAAGTAAAGATAAGTATGAGCAGTATGTAAAATATTTATATTGAACTTAAGAAGTGAATGGTGAGATTCTTAAGAAATTTGGTATTGAGGAAAATTATTCTAGGTGAATAATTGAACGACGATTAAAATTTGAAGTTGATATTGAGGGAATTATTCTAAGGGGATAATTGCATAAAGGGGTTAGATTGGAAGTTGTGAAATGGGATAATTGTGGAAAGTGGATAAAAATCAAACTGAATGTGAATAAAAGAGAATTGATGTAATTGGTAATCAATTGGAATTTATACGTAAGATGTACGTATATTATTTTATTCGCATAGCTATTTGGTCCAGATGTCGAACACAGAATTTCGAGATAGTTTTATCGATCCGAGTTGGAATTTTTCACTCGATTTTCGACGGCGAGCCTGGATATGGATTGTTGATTGATTCTGGATATTCTCTATCATAGTTGGTGGCTATGCAAGGAGAATGACGGTTTTTGATCAAGAAACCAGATTTGAGTCCGCACTAGGAAGTCGGGTGGACGATACTAGTTCGGAAGTGAAATTGTGTGATCGATTGAGCGATCGAATGTGATATTGCGTACGGATGATATATGTGCATCGTACGGGCTTAAGTAAAACAAATGTTGAAAATTTGCAAAGGAAAGTATAAAATGACTTTGGAATTGTGATTGAATATTATTGCTTAGTAGGATATACAGGTGTATAAAAGCAATGGATAAATTGGGATTTTGATTTTAGAAGATAAAATTTAATGGCCCGACCAAAAGGTATGTATTTGAATTTCTATATGAAATTTGATTGGGTTTTTGATCCAGCCACTTGGCTTTTTGTTTTCTTTTTGAGATTGGGAGGCCGTAGAGCCATTTTGTAGTAGTACCGAGCTAGCCGCGCAAAGGAGACGCTGGCGAAATTTTTCGGAAATTTAGGGAGTTAGAAAAATTTTGGAAAATTTTGATAATTCAAAATTTGAATTCAAATTTAAATTTGAATTGATAAGTAGGTGATATGGTTTGGGGCTTATGAATAAGTTTGGGAAGTTAAAAGATGATTAGTGTATCATTAATAAAAGATTGTTAGGGTATTGTTAAAACTGTTTGAATTTGGGAAATAGTAACGGGGATTGAATCATTCTTCCTAACTAGTAATTTCGGGGACGAAATTCTTTTAAGGGGGAAGGAATGTGACGACCCAGAATTTTGGACATTTAAAATTTGGATATCTAATTGATTTTGAATATTTAAAAGTAAATTTCTAACTTTAATTTCAAATATAACCAATTATTGAATAATTGTAATGTTAAATTTAATAATTGGAATTGAGTAAAATATAGAATCCGGAGTTTTAAGCCGGTTAAAAATAATTTAAAGATTCAGAAAACTTGTATTGTTAATATTGAAGGTGATGAAACTTTTAAATTTGAATTTGGAAGTGATTTGTTCAGTTTTGAAATTTTATTGTTTAAAATTGAATTTAAAAATAGCCTTCCGAGGCACAGTCTCGGAATTAGACAAAACCAGATCCATTGGGTCCGTAATATTGAATTATTATTGGATTTCGAATTTTGTAGTGGTTGGAATTGTTGTGTGAACGCACGATATATAAACACGTTGGCATACATATCGAAATTCACCTGAATAAAAATAAATTAAATCAAATCAGAGTCCTTCAATCAGCCGACCTACTAGTCCTTTAGCTTGGCCTAACAAGCAAGCCTTTCACTGGAAGATTCAGAGAAGATAAAATATATCGAGTACGATCTGTTTCGTTCTTCACAACTAGCCCTCTTCTTTTTATTCGCCATCTACTTTCCTAATTCAAGCCGTTCAAATTAACTGCCTCCCCAATTTCTAAAACAAAGTTCAAAAAAAAAAAGATAGCAGGCGAACGAAATCAAAGCCAAACCCCTCCTTAAAATTCAGAACCATCGTTCCCTTTACTTCCACCGCTAACAAATCGTATTCAAACCCTCATTCATCGGCAATTCAAATCGCGAGGGACTTCGCGAATTCGAAGGGGGAAGTCGACGACATCTGCGATTTCGAGGGATGGCGATTGGCACTCGCGTGATGGCAACAATGGTGTGCGTGTGTACGAGGCGGCACAAGCGACTGGAAACCATGACCATGAGATTCGCGATGGAATCGAGGCACGAGCCGTGGTGGTCTCGAAGTCGGCGATGCAAAGGCGGGCTTGTTGGAGAGTGCGCGTGCGACTCGAGGGAGCGTCGTAGTTAGATGAGGTAGATTAGGGTTGCGCGATGCACTGGGCGACGTGATCGAGTGGCAGAGACGGTCTCGGGCAGAGCCAAGTGTGATTGAGGGTTCCGATTCGGAGTGAGGTAATCAAATTTGTTTTCGTTAAGTAAACTTAAAAGCCTTTTCAATTTATTCATTATTATTTATTGGAAATTTTATGGAGAATAAATCTGAAATCTGGTTAGGTATATTGTCAAATATATATGCAGTTTTTAAATTTGTATATACAGGCAGTTTGAAATGATAATCTACTCGTTTATGTTAATAATCTATATTAGTGATTAATGAAGTTAATAAACTGGTTTAATTTATTTCAGTTATTAAAATTTTTTAGGAGAATTTGTTAAATTTAAATTTATTAAACGTTAATAGATTTTTGGTCAACCAAAGATATTAATAAATCGAATAAATATATTCAAGGTCATAAATCGAGAAGGAGGCAAGCTGGATTGGGATTGAAATGCTAAGGTGAGTTAATCTCACTCAGCTGAATTTTTAAATTTAAATGGTTAAATTTAAATAATTGATTGGATGATTGCATTGATTGGATGTGCTATAGTATATATAGTAGTATATAGCAATATATACATATTGGCATATGTATATATTGGAGTTGTTGATATTCCCGCATTATATAGCGGATGAGACCCTATGCGCCGCATAATAGCGGATGATATTTTATATAAAACCCATATACTGCGATATTCCACTTCGAAGTGGAATTGGTATTGTGCTAACGTCTGTGGATGCAGGGAAACAGGTTGGAGGGATCCAACTGGATTCCTCAAATATTTAATTTGTTTAAATATTCTGTGTTATGATATTTGATATTCTGTGATGATTTTATATTGGATAATGTGGTTGATTTGAATTCCCAGTATAATGAGTTATAAATTCTATGGAATTGAATTTTTGGAAAGAAATAAAGGGATAAAAATTTAAGTAAAACAATTCAAGTGAATTGGAATAGAATTAATAATAAATTGAAATAAAAATAAAGTGATTTGGAATTTTAACAGATATGGGAAAAAGAAATTTTAAATTTACAGAGGAGTAATAAATTTTAAACTAAAGTGATACTGTTTTAAAATAATAAAGAAATTACTTTTAATTCAAGAATTAAATTCTAATTAAAGAGTAAATAAGGAATTTTGGAAATCCGAAAATGGGTATTTTAGTTGAAAGAGGTTTTAACTTGTAGTTAAGAAATAAAACCCGAAGTTATTGTTTTTGAAATAAATGAAGTAAATAAGGAAATTTTATTTCAAGATAAAGCAAATTTGAAATCAAGTATAGAATTGATTTAAATATTTGAAACTGGAAATTTAAAAGAGGAATGAGATTTTGGGAATTTATAAACTGGGTTTATAAAGTAAGGTGAAATATCAATGGATATTTAAATATAAATTCAAGATGAGAATTTATAAAGGAATGTAGATTGGGTTTAGAATAAATGGTGATTTGTTTTAAAGATGTGGAAAGAAAGTGCATTTCCTGGGTAGCCAAGTACATTTTGTTTTTGAGCAATTTTAAATATTGGTTAAAGGATTTATTGTTATTTTAAAAGTCATATTGTAGAAAATCTATTATTTCAAATGTTAAATTTCTAAAGTAAGTATTGTTCAAATCTATTATTGTAATAAATATAAGTGATTTGGGTAAAATGTTTTTAAAAGAAAAATTAGTTTACAATTACAAAGTGGTTTTATTTTAAATATTTGTTTTAAAAATATATATATATATTTCAAATAGAGTATTAAAGTAGTTTAATTTCAATATTTTCAAGTATATTTGTAATAAAGTGTTTTTAAAAATTATTTCAAAATTCTAAAAGAGCTTTTGTACTTGGTGTCTCAGAGGAAATAATTATTTGAGAAATGATTCCGTGGAAGGAATATATTTGAAACTGTTTTCAATAAGGGTTTGAAACAATGAAATATATCTTGTAAAGATATTTTGAGGTAAATAAATAATATGGGAAAATTATTTATCATTGATGGATGCTATGGATGTTAATTGATAGTTAAATAACCGACTATCAATATTGGCCAAATGCGCTGATCGTTTCGAAGAGACCGGGATCGAGTTTCCGTATACCGGGATTCTAGGTCTGGAGACTCGAATACCACTTCGATTCGGTTTGTACGTTTCGTGAAAACGATTTCAGAGTCGAAGATGGAGCTGTGAAGTGCAAGGGCTAGTCGCTACTAATCCTGAGGATATTTCCAAAATGGATGTAGTAGGAATAGTGCCTTCGGTTCCGTTCGGACCCGGGACGGACTTGTATGGACGAATGCTTTCGTGACATCGTCAGGTGGACGATGGGCATTCTAAGGGATATGTTCTGAAAAGGTATCGTTTAGCCTCGAGCCTCATCAACCGGGAATGACTGAAAATCAGGGGTTATGCAGCAAGGCTTCGTGGGTAGCACCCACTTGAGAGTAAAGTCATCCCTGTCTAGATGTCCCTTTTATTTCGGCTTAGTGGTGCGGTTGCTGATCCCAACCGTGGGGTGATTTTATTTGGAATTATCCAGTAAGGGATGATTCCGGTCTTGTGTTGCAGGGGAGCGGGCGTACTCCTCGGTACTGTGATCTAGGCCACGTACTGTGACAGGTGGTACCCCAGTGCCTAGTCATTCGTTGGAAATCCATTCTCCCTACGTGCCTTGTACGAGTTTTGTTTGTATTACCCACGTTGTGGCTAGTATGCCGGAATTTAATAGATGTAACAATTTCGGCTATTTTAATAAGTATTTGTAAATAGACACTATTATAATATCAGAGGATTTTTATAAAAAGTGTTTTAGCTATCGTAAGGTAAAAACCCGACATGTTTATTTGTGGCGTGGTCTTACGAGATGCTTTTATTCAAAAGGATTTTTGAAACTTTAATAATCAATTTGAGTGTGATTTTCTCACGCTGGTTTTCCAGACTGACTCGGGTATTGTTTTATATGATGCTCGGGTCAGACCGAGATAAACAGGTTCAGATTGTAGCTGTGGAGCTCAGGAGACGAGCTAGATGGCGATACGTACTTCCGTATTTGTTTGTTGTTCCGCTGTGTATTTGGATGTATATCATTGATGTGATGAACTCTGATGATGTATTCTGTAAATATATTGTATAAACAGAGATATTTTTCTGTTTGAGTAAAGATCTGTTTGTATATATTATATTTTATTCCGCTGCGATGTGAGATTCTGTTGTTGATTTTCTGTTTCTTCTTCTTCTACCTCTTTTTCTTTAACACAAATGGTTCGATTTTCCGGGACTGGAAAGTCGGGTCGTTACAAATTTCAAAAATAAGAAAATATTTATTTGGTAAGAAATGAATAACTTTTGCTGTATACAATAATTGCAAAGATGTTGAATTATTGTAAAATGGAAGTAGTTATTTTATTATTTGAATTCGTTTTAAAAGCAAATTTTATAATTTAAAAAACTAATATTTCAAATATAGTGATTTATTTGATAATTAAATTATTTAAATTTAATATTTGAAATTGTTCAAATAACTGAACCTTGAATTAAATATGAATGAAAACGATTTCAAAAGTTGATTTAAATTATATTTAAACAAGAATGAAAATTGTTAACTTTTAAATTTGAATTTAAAAATGATTAAATTGATTTTGGAAATTTCTCGTATTAATTAACATGTAAAAATAGTCTATTAAGCACTGTCTCGGATTTTGACGAAACCAGTTTCATCGGATCCGTAATAGTGAATTATTATAGGATTTCAAGTTTCGTAGCGATCGGACTTATCGTTTGGTCGTGCGAGCTTGAAACGCGTCAAATTTATTTTCATAACTTTAATTAATATAATTCAATTTTGAAAAGCTATCTTCTGAATATGATGGAATTGGCTCCCGATATATGTTCCCTTGTGTTCGGAATAGGGGTATAACATATAGAACGCCAGACGACATGTTTCGTTTGGAGTTTGGAATTTTCACGGGTGAATAGCGCCGTGAAATTTTCTATACAAGGACTTGAAAACTTTATTTTTACATAACCTAACCCTTGTTTCTTCAGCCGCTCTCATTCCATCTCAATGGCCGAAAATCTTCAACCTTCTCCCCTTGATATCTTCCAATCCACTCAATGAAATCGAATGACTCCAAAAGCAAAGATGAGGAGCACGATGAGATCTCCATGATGTACGGTTGGACCGACGAATCATCGACGTATGGAGGCATATGAGGCCCGTGTTCGCACGACCTAAGGTTGACCGTAGGCGACATTTCTGGCGATCGAGTAAGTCAGGGTGGCAGCGGTAGGCACGGCTCGAGGTGGCGCGGCCGTTGGCGAGGTTCGCTCGACCTGTGGGCGTTCATGGAGGCGGCAGCATTTCGTGGTTGTCAGCATTGGTGGGTAATGCGCGAACTGAGAACAGAGACAAGAGGAAAAGGTTTAAATGATTTAAACTTTAAGTTAATTATTTTAGTTAATTATGATTTAATTATATCGAATGCTAATTAATTCGTAACTTTCTTGTACGAGGTCGGATTCGAGCGAAAAAAGTCGTGTTAGATTCGTATCGACATCGTCTACGACAAGGAGTTCGATTGGAATTTATTTGAATCTGAAAAAAAATTAGTTCAAATAAAGGTGAGTGATTAAACCCGCTCACGAATACTAAAATATTTCTTATGTTAATTAAATCGAAATCATAAAGTGATTTATTTTATTGACTGTTGTTTGGTAATTTAACTGACATTTAAATTGACATATGAATTGAACTGTTAGGAATTTGTAATCGACAGTTAAAATTGAAATTGAATTGCTAGTTAAACAACCATTTGATAACTAGTTAACTGTTGTGATATATTGACTGTTATGGATGTTGATTGTGATGAATGGTTATTGGTTGATATTTAGGATGATTAGATGTTTATTTATTTTATATATATATTGTTATCACCCTATAAATTATTTGACAGCATATAAACTGTTATTTGAATTATTTCGAATAAATTAAGAAATATGTTGAAATGATACATAGCTATGACACTTTGATTTGGATTGAAATGATATATATCCATCCTTGAAATTAATAATCGAAATAACTATCACTTGACCATAGGATAGAAAATTATATACGGACACCGGATTGGTTAACTTAAATGGTTTTAAATTCTTGAATTTGAATTTATTTAAATGATTTTGTTTTAAAGAAATAAAAATTGAATTTATGAACAAATTTGAGCTTTGAAATGTTGAAGGTGAAATTCGTAAAAGAAATTGTTTAAAGAATTTATTTTGGAATTTGAAGTTATAATCGATATACGACTTGAATTATGGAAATTGAAATTGTTTTAAAAGTTTGAACTTTTACTAGAAATTCGAATTTATCTAAGTAAAAGTTATATGGATGGATATTTCAAATTTGAGCTCGAAATTGAATTATTTTAAAGATTTGAACCTTAAATTGAATAATGAAGTTTAATTTGATTTAAGCGAACTAAATCGATAACTTGAAATTGGACTTGAAATTTATATAAATGGAAATGGTTTAAAACCAGAATTGAATTGAAACTTAAGCCATTGAATTGAACGTTGAATCGGATTTGAAGTTGAAAATGAACGTTTTGAAATTGAAGTTAATTCAAATTGAAATCGAAATTAGAGTTAATTTGAATTGAAATCGAAATTGAGGTTAATTTGAATTGAAATTGAAATTGAGTCGATTGAAATTGATTTAAGATTGAAGACGATTTGAATAGGAAGATTTGAAATTTAATCAGTTTGATTGAAATTTGGACCTGAGTCCAGATTTATGGAAAATGGAAAGAAACAGTTTTAAATTTGAAACTATTTTCACTATAAACTATTTTACTATAAACTGTTTTAAAATTCATCTTTTTAAATTTTCAAATTATTTAAATTTTCAAATCATTCAATATATAACCTACTTCAATATCTAAACTATTTTAACCATTTTAACTATTCAAACTATTTTCAAAAAAATTCAAACTGTTCAAGTTGGGAACTGTTTATATTTAAATCATTGATTTAAAATGAATGTGGTTAAAATGAAGTTATAACCTAAGTCGAAATTGGAAATGATTTAGAAATGAAATTGATTTCGAAGTGAATAAAATGATTTTGAAATGAAATTGATTTCAAATTGAATAAAATGATTTTGAAATGAAATTGATTTTAAAGTGAATAAAAGGATATTTTAAAATAAATGATATTTTGATATTGAAATTGATTTTGAAAATGAATGTTATTTTGAAGTGAATATGATACTTTGATATCATGTATGAATCGTTTTAAAATGTAAAAGAACCAACCGATCTGTAAAATGACGTTTGGTTGTTAAATAGACCGGGGCCGATCATTGGCATACTTTTGTCAATGTTGGAACCATTTTAACAACAGTGTACACGGAGGAGACTCTAGAATGAAGTAGCTGGATTTGATGTACGTTGCTGGATTTGATGTACGTTGCTAGATTTGAAGAAAGAGAACGATGATGGATAACTCCGACACTTGTATCAATTTAAAATGACTAAAACATGACGGCTTGAATGTGAGGACCTGTTTCTTTGACTCTCAAAAATCGACACTAATACATCCTCGGTATTCACGTGCCGTAAATCGAAGTGCCAGAGAAGCGGATTCTCAATGGTAAGAAATGAAAATAAAGACATAACAGAATCTCACATATGTTATTTCAATAAAAACTTTACAGCGGAAATTAAAATACATTTATCAGAGTTAAAAACATGGACAGTTATAAATTCCTGCCCTTACAAATGTTGAATACTATAGTACAAGAGTGTGGTGGAAATAGACCAAAATCTTTAGAAAAATCTTCTGACTCCATGCTTTGAGCTCCATCCAGATTTCTTCCAAACTAAACCTGACTACTAGGCTGGCTAGGAAAATTAGGGCACCTAGAGTTTAAGGAAAAGAAAATTAAACTCTGGATTGGTCATGGAACTGATGTGAGAACTCAAAATACGCGTTTTGAAAACAAAAAGGTATCTTATAAGACCACGCTACACATAAACACGGAAGGGTTTTTACCTTATGATAACCAAATCATTATTTACGTAAAATCACTTGATATTATTTTTAATGACATATCTTTGAAAACATTTGCAAGTAAACTCACGAATCTTAGCCGAAATTGTTACATTGATTAAATTCCAGCATACTAGCCACAAACGTGGGTTCTACAAACAAAATGGCAGGATCTTATTGCAGAATGGATTTCCATACAAACGACCAGGTGAAGGGACTACCTTCCAGCAGTACATCTCTAGAGGAATGTACCTAGGCCCAACTGATGGTCCTCTACCAACACAAGTCTGGCCTACCTCTTCCTAGATAGTACCGAATATGCCATCACCCCGGTCGTTACCGACCTATCCAAGGGACCTCACAGCATACATCCACAATAATTTAAACTCGAACGTTATAGCGGGTAGAAATATATCTAGAAGGGGATGATCAGGCCCTAATGGTTGCGAACCACATAGCCTTGCCGCATCTACCCTGTTTGACCATTTTCGGGTGTGAGGCTTAAGGTAACGATTACCTTTCACATAGCACATCATCTTTCCTCTTTGAATGCCACATTGTTATTCCATAATCACACAACTGATTTCTACAGACATATAACTCCTGAGCTCGTACATCTTAGGAAAGGGTGTTAAGCCAAGAGAAGTTGCCTTCTCCGCCACCAAGCAGATAACACATTCGTAGAGATCACTTATGTAACTAGAAATGCAACGTCAGACATTCGTCCATACAAGTTCGTTCTGGGTCTGAAAGAAACTAAAGGCACTCTCCTACCACATCCTGTCGGGAATTAACCCTAAGATTAGTAGCGAGAAGTCCTTGTAACCCAAAGAGTTTCAAAAATGAAGGGACCACTTCTACTTTAGTACTTAGGAGCTAACCAGAATTATCAACAAGTAGTCCTTTCACTCCGAAAATCTTCGGTCTTCATCCTTCATTTTCTTTATCAGATCTTCATTTTTGAATGCATACATTGGTTCGAGGTGATTTTCGAATAGGAATTACCCTAGATCCGACCCCGGTTCTTCGATCCAATCATCGATAAAAAGAGGTTCTGTGAATTGGGAATCATTCTTTAATTGATTAAGTTCTTTTTATCAAAATCTCTCCTAGATATATATATATATTTCTAAGACATTCTTTATAACCCTTTTTAAACTTAGAATAATTCGAAATCATTTCATTTTTCACTTAGGAAAATATTTCCAATTCATTTCATTTAAATCTTAATAATGATTTCTTTATTCAAAACTCATAATTTTGATTGAGTTAAAACCATGTTATCTAGGATGTTAATCCAAAACCAATGAATATTAAGTGAGCAGAATTTATAGAAATCATCTAATTCTACTCAATACCAATTTCCGTATTCAACAAATACTATGGGCGGAATAACGGCGAAATAACCTTTTAAATTTCAAGAATAGTTTGAGTTCCCTCTTCGGGCTTTAACACCGAGTATAAAAAGATTATCCCTACACAATCAAGGTTGTATTTAATTTAAATTTAGAAAATTTAATCTTTTTATACTTAACTCGTTTCCGACATTTTGACTTTATCTATCCCTCACCCAAGGAAGAGTCTAGGTGAGCCAGGGCACTGGTTGCTCCTGAACATCTCCTTAGTTTAAGCAGCTTACATCCGGATCTCACGAATAAAAAATCCAGTCTACTCGTCGGCTTTTAGAGCCAAGATTAAATCTCTTAATTTGTAGTAGCTTTTCTTTAAATCGTTTTTTTAAATTCCTTTTATATAAACTATATAACTTCCTAATTAAAACACTTAATTATTCCTTTGAAAACATTTATAAAATATTTGGAAAAGAATCGTTAAGTTTAAAGCTATATTTCAAAGGTTATAGAAAAGTGCTGCGGAAAGTGCTCTTTTTAGCTATATTAATGAAAACAACCTTTTATCATTTGGAAATTCATTTTTATAACTCAAATCGCTTTTAAAACACTTTAAAAGATTTATAAGATTTATTCCACATTTTTAAACAATTTTAACGTATCATTTTCAAAGAAATCCAGTTTTGGATTCCGAACTGCAATACCGCGATTTTTCAAAAACTTATTTTACTCATATTTCAAAATCTACTTATCGAAATCTCAATTTTCCTTCTTCGTTGGAAAACTATGGACATAATAGTTCGGAAAAGTTTTATCTCGAAGAATTCCGAGCTCTATTCCATTCTATACACTCGCTTTACTTTTATGGTGCGAAATCGCGAACTACCTTTACGCGACGCGCTTATTTTTGACTAAATTTTCAATTACTTTTCAAACTTCACCAAAACTCTTTCAAATGTTTATAAAACATTTCAAACTCATATTTAAACCTATTTAAGGTTTAACAGTCCATATACGCCATTTCATTAAATCAAGGAAAGTGATTCCATTTGTGCTTATCGACGTGTATTTCAGTGACTTGCATATATATTCAACATTCTTATGAAACAACCAAACTTGATGATCAAAGCATATTAAACATCCATTGCAAACATCATATCATCATCCAAAAATATAATATTATAATTTAGGAGTTCTCACCTTCATTTTCCCTTCGAGTTAATATAAAATCGGCTATAGCTCCGCTACGATCGAACCAAAGCTAATGAAACTGAGCTTGCGACCTATGGGAGAGGTCGGCCTAGTCTTGTAGGTGGAGGAGCTCACGGCCTAGGTGGTGTGGGGTGGTGGCCGTGGACTTTGGAAGAGTAGAGGAGGTGTTTTGAACTAGTTTTGAAGTGGATTGATGTTATAAACTAGTGTATATCTTTTCCTCTTTTATTTGATATATATTTTTTCTAACTTTTCTAAGATATTTTTCTATGTATAACAAGTCATTAGAGAGGCTCTTAGAAAGCTTGAAAAGAAGAGGAAGAAGAAGTGGAATAGTATTAGGATTTTATTAGAAGAGGGGTGATATTTATAGAAAAAACTTGAAATAAAATATTCAGATGCAAAGTTACCAAAACGCCCTTAGCCCACACCCCCTAGCCCTCTACACGCACGGCTCCCCTCCCCCAAATCCATGTGATGGTGATGTGAGGTGATGGTGTGGTACAATGAGTTGATGTTTGCTTTATGGTTACTTAAAGGTTAAGCTTTAGGAATTATTAAATCATTTTTGTAATATACATACATACATATATATATATCTATGTTTATGTACACATGTATATGTTATCATGTGCATGTGACATATATATGTATGTACATGTAGGTGCATAACACTTCGAACGTCCTTGAACAACTTTTATTTGTTAAATCGTTGAAATCCAGGGAACCGAATGTCGATCACATTTTCACTTATCAATTAACGTACATATATCTGTAAACAAAATTTAGAAATAAACTCCTTATCATTTTAAATTAATTAAAATGATCATATTTGAAATATAAAACCAAATAAACATATATTAACAATTATTTACAAAAATTGCTATTATACCGATAAAGCGTTATCGATTTTTCCCTTATATTTTCAAATCAAATATTTGTTTTTATGAAAACTATCATAAATGATTTATTATCACTTTATAACTATTCAAAATGAATTATCGTTATTTAAAATAATTATTTTAAATAATTAAAATAATTACTAAATTATTAAATCTCAATTTAAATTCATAAATCTATATTTAAATATGATGTCATTTTATCGATATAAATTTCGAGGAAAATACTTTTGTAAATATTTATTTAAAACTAGATTACTATTACTTATTATCACTTAAAACAATATTATTTCTATAATCATCCTTCTATTTGAATAAATTTAAAAATAAATATAATTCGTCAAAGCGATAAATTGGCGGGTCGTTACATTGAACCAGGCCAAGTGGGCTAGCTACCCCTAGCAGACACCTGTTCTTCGATTTTTCTTATGGACTCGATCCATACTATTACTTTGTTTTTGGTTTCGAGTGGTGGACCTTGATTGAGATAACCTCCCTTTGACTCGATATGCGATGGGTGGACGTGGTGGGTGGTCGTTGCGGCGATGCGTTACCACCAGCCTGGCGACTCGAACTGGTAGCATACTACCTTGGGCATTGCCTCATGTCCTTGTCATACTTTTATCCTTATACGAGACCACTACGAGTTTGGTTTAGTGTTGTTTCATCACGGTGCATCCCTATCTACCGACGTTCTACTGGTTGTGTTATACACAAATAGTACGACAATGCTTAAAAACGCGTTAATGGGGATTAATGTAAAGCCTTAACGCTAATAAAAATATTTATTTTATTTATTAGACATTACATATATAGCGTATTCTACTATATATAGATATTTTGACGGATCCTTAAGAGATGGAAAATCCCGTAACATCTCTTGAGTTATTGCACGAACGTTATACACTGGATAGGAGATGTAAAACCCCGTAAACATCTCTGATGCTATTACACTCCTGTTATATGGGATATCGATTTGACTTTCATAAGGATATTTTAGTTCTGACTCGAGTGTATTGTTTTACTTTATGCTCGGGTCAGCCTTGAGTTTTCAGTGCATTGAAGATCATATTATTCTAGAGGACGAAGACGAAGACATATGTGGTTTATTGTCGACTTAAACCTCCAGAAATATGGGTCGTCACAGTTGGTATCAGAGCTTAGGTTTAGTGATAACCTTAACTTTGGTGGGATTAACTCATTAGAGATAGGGTAGTAATACCCTAGAATGAGTTTGTTTGTGTGTGTGTTTATATATATATATATATATATATATATATATATATATATGTATATGAGAGTGCGTACTTGTTAGTGTTATAAAATGTTTTATTTTGTGTTTACTTATCTGTTGAGTTGTTTATGAATTCTGGTCGGTGCGTAGGACGTCATGTTATCGATAGGGATTTCTAAACACTTAAACAAGGCAAGTCGATATAATATTGTTTTAAAATAGGGTAAATGAAATAATTTTACCTAAAATATATTTTATATATAAAAACAAATAATCTTCCATAAATAACCATATAGGTTTATGAAAATGCGAATTTTTTTATGGATGGTTGGTTGTTAGGAGATGATAATATTTAGTTATCATCGATTATTAGTGAATTAAACTAAAAACGAATACTTTATGAACTTTACTTCACGAAGCATTCGATAATTAGATTAAATTGAAATCTAATTACAATAAGAATTATTTACAATAATAAAGATGCAAATTAATGAAATGTTTTCATAATAAGGTAATGGAATTGTATAAGTATATTTATAATTTGGCGTATAAATAGAAAGGATTTAAAAGTTGAGAATTTTAGAATTTAAAATCCCGTCGATTTTCGAAAATTGTTTTCAAAGTTTTCAGAAATAATAATAATATTATTTTGGAAGTGATTTTGATTAGAATTATATTTTAAAAAGAATTTTCTAGGGTTGACTGCTTCATCGTCAGTATTCATTTTCGAGTTTCTGAGCGAGAATTGCTACCAAAAGGAATTTATTTCTGGTTAAATAAGTTGTTTATATATAAAATAAATAATTTGATATATAAATTAAATATGTATGATATTATTTCAAAATGATTTGAAATGTAAAAATTTGGTGTTTAAATTTTGAGATTTCCAACTAAGCAAGGTTATAATGTGATTATGTGAATTTTAAAGGTATTTGAACTTGTTTGGTAAAGTTGTAAAGGTGTTTGAACTTCTTTATAATAGTTTGGAATATAAATTAAAATAAACGCGTCGTGTTTTGGCTGTTCGCGGTTTCGCGACCTGAAACTTTAAACGGACATGTAGGATTCAATATAAGTTCGAATTCATTGGAACAAGAATTTTCCGAACCATTATAATCATAGTTTTCATATGAAAGTGAAAAATCAAGATTTCGCTTAATAAAACTCAAGTTATATCCAAACCAAATTTTCAAAACTGTCAGGTTTTGGTAGTTCGTAAATTTTATTATTTTCGAACTATTAAAATGGTGAATAAAAAGGGTTTAGAAGTTTGTTTAATAAATTTGGATATGTAAAATAAATCCGAATTGGTATACATACTCTTTTGGATAGAAGAGTACCATATTAGTTCGGACTTGAATCAAGAAATTTTTATACACTTTAGTAAAAGTGGTAAAAGATGTTTTAAAACTTAAGTATTGTATTGTTGAATGTTTATAAAACCAAGTTTGTAAGTTTTAACTTAACTAAATTTGTGTTTAAGGATGTTTATGAACTAAAGTAAAGAACTTAAGTAAAATCTAATTTTACTTTAAGTTAAAAGAATGAATTTAGACTGAGAATTTGAGAACTTAAATCCTGGTGCTTTTGAAATTGTTTTCTAAGATTTTGAAAATACTATTGGTATTATCTAAAAATATTTACGAATGGAAGTTGTTTCAAAAGGATTTTAAAAGGAAGTAAGGCATGTACTCCTCTCTCTTATCGTTGGAAAATAATTTCGATGATGACGGCCACATCATCGACATTCATTTTTGAGTCTCAAAGTGGGGGAGGCCACTTAGTAGCTATGCTACGCATTTGATTCAATAAACAGATTTTGATTTAAAGTTTCTAGATATTATTTGATATATATAAAAGGTATGAGTATATATATTATTTCAAGATGATTTGGAAAGAAACCCGGTGTTTAGTTCTTACATTCTCTGTAAATTAATAATTTTCACTTATTGAAATGAAATGAATTAATAAAATGATTTTATAAAAGGGTTCATAAATGAATTAATATGAAATGTGTTAAACATACAGTGAAATAATTGAAATTGAATAAATTGATTGTACATGAAATTGATGTAAATAAATTAAAAGCAAAGCAATTAGATGTTAATAAAGAATGGATGTTAATAAGAGATGATAGTGTATAAATAAACTGTTGACATTGGATAATGTAAATTGATATAGTTTGGATTAATTAGATGAATATTAATTGTTGAGTGGTTTCTTTTGTTGCAAGTCATTGTTATAACTGTTTTGGTTACATATGATTGTATGTTGTGTATTAGTGCTTATGCTTATGATTTGGATTAAGAATACATGTTATATAGTTCTATTTTACTCATAAAGGTTTTTATATCTTTTTATAAGTAAGTAATATTCAAACTTGAGTTGAGATAGGTACATATGAAGACAGTTTGGACGTATATGCGATTCGAAACACTTTTGCTCGCTTTCATATGAGCAAACTCGCTCATATTAATAATAATAAGGTACATATCTCGGATTACATTCTGTACTTTTATATTTTTCCCTGCGGGATGCCTCATCATTGAGATGAGATGTATATTTGTTATCTGTATGTGTATTGTAAATTTTTATGATCGAGCCACGCAAAGGAGACGCTACCGAAATTTTTCGTAAATTCAGGTGTTAGAGAAATTTTGAGACTTTAAAATTTTATAACTTGTTTACAAATAAGCCGATATCAGAGTGGCGCATTGGAAGCGTGGTAAAGATTTTTCAAAATAGACTCTAGGTTTTGTTTGTTGATTATTTTGAGTAAAATATATCAAATGTTAGATTCCTTACTTAACCCCTTTTCGTCGACGAAAAGTTTTGAGTGAGGGAGATTGTAACTACCCGTATTTTTAACTATTTTAAATTATTAAATTTAACATAATTATTGAACAAAAATGGTTAGAAATAGAAATTTAATGATTTATTAATGTAATTTATTGGATTTGAACTTAGATAAAAAAAATTAAAACAAAATTCAATAAGATAAAAGATGATAACTATATTAGAAAGTAAATTAAATGATATTGAATTGTAAGTAATTGACAATGGAAATTGAAATAATCAAAGTTAAGTTAATAAAGAATCGAATGAATGTTTATTAAAAGTAAAAGCATAAGTTTATTTATATGAAATTGTATTTTTGATAAATATAAATTTCAAAAATAAGAAAACATTTATTTGGTAAGAAATGAATAACTTTAGCTGTATACAATAATTGCAAAGATGTTGAATTATTGTAAAATGGAAGTAGTTGTTTTATTATTTGAATTCATTTTAAAAGCAATTTTTATAAGTTAAATAACTTATATTTCAAATATAGTGATTTATTTAATAATTAAATTATTTAAATTTAATATTTGAAATTGTTTAAATAATTGAATCTTGAATTTAATATTAATGAAAACGATTTTAAAAGTTGATTTAAATTTTATTTAAACAAGAATGAAAATTGTTAACTTTTAAATTCGAATTTAAAAATGATTAAATTGATTTTGGAAATTACTTGTTTTAATTAACGTGTAAAAATAGTCTTTTTGAGCAATGTCTCAGATTTTGACGAAACCAGTTTCATTGGATCCGTAATAGTGAATTATTATAGGATTTCAAGTTTCATAGCGATCGGACTATTGTTTGATCATGCGAGCTTGAAACGCATCAAATTTATTTTTAGAACTTTAATTAATATAATTCGATTTTGAAAAGCTATCTTTTGAATATGATGGAATTGGTTCCCGGTATATGTTCCATTATTTTTGGAATAGGGGTATAACATATAGAATACCAGGCGGCACGATTCGTTTAGAGTTCGGAATTTTCAAGGATGAATAGTGCCATGAAATTTTCTATATAAGGAGTTGAAAACTTTATTTTTGCATAACCTAATCCTTGTTTCTTCGGCCGCTCTCATTCCATTTCAATGGCCGAAAATCTTCAATCTTCTCCCCTTGATATCTTCCAATCCACTCAATGAAATCGAATGACTCCAAAAGCAAAGATGAAGAGCAGGATGAGATCTGCATGATGTATGGTTGGATCGACGATTCGTCGACGTATGGAGGCATATGGGGCCCGCGTTTGCATGACCTAGGGTTGGCTATAGGGGGCATTTCTGGCGATCGAGTGCATCAGGGTGGCGGCGGTAGGCGCGGCTCGTGGTGGTGCGGTCGTTGGCGAGGTTCGATCGACCAGTAGGTGCTCGTGAGGCGGTGGCATTTCGTGGTTGTCAGTGTTGTTGGGTTATGCGTGACCTGAGAACAAAGACGAGAGGAAAGGTTTAGACAATTTAAATTTTAAATTAATTAATTTAGTTAATTGTGATTTAATTATATCGAATGCTAATTAATTCGTAACTTTCTAGTACGAGGTCGAATTCGAGCGAAACAAGTCGCGTTGGATTCGCATCGACATCGTCTACGACATGGAGTTGGATTAGAATTTATTTGAATCGGAAAAAATTTCAGTTCAAATAAAGGTGAGTGATTAAACCCGCTCAATAATACTAAAATATTTCTTATGTTAATTAAATAAAATCATGAAGTGATTTATTTTATTGACCGTTGTTTGGTTATTTAATTGACATCTAAATTGACATATGAATTGAACTGTTAGGAATTTGTAGTCGATAGTTAAAATTGAAATTGAAATTGAATTGCTAGTTAAACAACCGATATTGATAACTAGTTAACTGTTGTGATATATTGATTATTTTGGATGTTGATTGTGATGGATAGCTATTGGTTGATATTTTAGATGATTACATGTTTATTTATTATATATATATATCCTATTATCAACTTATAAATTATTTGACAGCATATAAACTGTTATTTGAATAATTTTGAATAAATTAAGAAATATGTTGAAATGATACATACCTATGACACTTTGATTTGGATTGAAATGATATAAATCCATCCCTGAAATTAAAAATCGAAATAACTGATCACTTGGCCGTAAGATAGAAAATTATATACGGACACCGGATTGGTTAAATTAAATGGTTTTAAATTCTTGAATTTGAATTTATTTAAATAATTTTTTTAAAGAAATAAAAATTGAATTTATGAAGATTGAATTATTTTCAAATTTGAGCATTGAAATGTTGAAGGTGAAATTTGTAAAAGAAATTGTTTAAAGAATTTATTTTGGAATTTGAAGTTATAATCGATATACGACTTGAATTATGGAAATTGAAATTGTTTTAAAGGTTTGAACTTTTACTTGAACTTCGAATTTATCTAAGTAAAAGTGATATAAATGGATATTTCAAATTTGAGCTAGGAATTGAATTATTTTAAAGGTTTGAAACTTAAATTGAACATTGAAGTTTAATCTGATTTAAGCGATTTAAATCGATAAATTGAAATTGGACTTGAAATTTATATAAATGGAAATGGTTTAAAATCAGAATTGAATTAAAACTTAAGCCATTGAATTGAACGTTGAATCGGATTTGAAGTTGAAAATGAACGTTTCGAAATTGAAGTTAATTCAAATTGAAATCGAAATTAGAGTTAATTTGAAACTATTTTCACTATAAACTATTTTACTATAAACTGTTTTAAAATTCATCTTTTTAAAATTTTAAATTATTTAAATTTTCAAATCATTTAATATATAACCTATTTTAATATCTAAACTATTTTAACTATTCAAACAATTTTAACTATTCAAACTATTTTCAAAAAAATTCAAACTGTTCAAGTTGGGAACTGTTTATATTTAAATCGTTGATTTAAAACGAATGTAGTTAAAATGAAGTTATAATCTAAGTTGAAATTCGAAATGATTTAGAAATGAAATTGATTTCGAAGTGAATAAAATGATTTTGAAATGAAATTGATTTCGAAGTGAATAAACTGATTTCGAAATGAAATTGATTTCGAAGTGAATAAAAGGATATTTTGAAATGAATGATATTTTGATTTTGAAATTGATTTTGAAAATGAATGATATTTGAAGTGAATATGATACTTTGATATCAAGTATGAATAGTTTTAAAATATAAAAGAACCAACTGGTGTGTAAAATGACGTTTGATTGTTAAAGAGACCAGGGTCGATTATTGGCATACTCTCTGTCAATGTTGGAACCACTTTAACAACTGTGTACGCGGAGGGGACTCCAGAATTATGTGGTTGGATTTGGTGTACGTTGCTGGATTTGAAGAAAGAGAATGATAATGGATAGCCCTGACACTTGTGTCAATTTGAAATAACTCAAACAGGACGGCTTTAACCAGGCCAAGTGGGCTAGCTACCCCTAGCAGACACTTGTTCTTCGATTTTTCTTGTGGAATCGGTCCATACTATTACTTTTATTATTGGTTTCGATTTGTAACGACCTGCCTTTTTCCCCACTGAAAGTCGACTCCGAACACTATCGCTATGTTCCAATGTCGCGCATCCAATCGACAAAGGACAGATTGTTATGGTAAATAAAAAGAAAAGAATAGAGAATAGAGAACAGAGAAAAACAGAATCTCACAATGGAATCAACAACATATGATATAACAAAGACAATAGAAACTGTCTCTTTAAAAATACAAAGTATATAAGAGTTAAAACAAACCTTATCAGCTGGACAGTTACAAAATCATGGCCTTACAAATGCCGATAGGTATACTATATAGTACAGCGGAAAATAAAATATCACGATGGGTGAATCTTCAACTCGCCATCAAGACCTCCATAACACCATGGACAACCTGGGAAAATACTTGGTCTGACCCGAGTATTATACATGAATAACACCCGGATCAGTCTGGAACTACCAGCGTGAGATAACTCGAATGAGGGGAAACATATATAAAAATTCTATAAGACCACGCTGCTAACGCAGAATGGGTTTTTACCTCACAATAATTACATCTATACAGGCAAGAGCAGAAATGAATATCAGGAAACAAAACCAATTATGATTGAGCATAAATAATATCAACCAGACTTGAAAGAATGGAAATAAACCGAGTAAAATCCAAACTGGACGGAATGGATAGAACAAGGGAAAACAACCCAACTTGATAGAATGGACTAAATAAGGTAACAGTCCAAACTCGATAGAATTGGCTAAATAAAGTAACAGTCCAAACTCGATGGAATGGGCTAAATAAACACTTAAATGTCGTGATGTGGAGTTAGCTCTACTCGTGGCAATTTAAAGCTAAAACAGATTCAGGGATACGAATCAAATAAAGAAAGGAAATGTTCAAATGACTAGGAAGGTGCACCCCCTTGAAATATACCTCTAGTAATATACTTCTGAAAAGTTCATTTACTTTATGACACTTCTCAATCAATACCAAGCCAGACCCCGCCGGACCTTAATGAGTATCCGAATATTTCCACATCTAAGAGCACAACCGAATCCAAACTAGATAAGATGTGAAAATACCCTAACGGGAGCAACTCCAAATAGCTTCGCTTCCACTCACGCTTTTGGTTTAGTCATTTCCGACAAAGGATTGCAACGCTCAATGGAGCAATAAATCATCTTAGAATGACAAAAATAAAGTAGATGAAGTAACAGATAGCTCAAATACCAACTATCGAGGATATAAAACGATCGTATATGGAAATGAAGTCTTGTATGCTTATCACCACTCATTGAATTCAAACTTGTACTTTTTCTTGATTAACAATAATACCGGACAAGTCAAGGTAGTGTTACCTGAAAGTCATGTCCAACAATTATTCTTAACTTTTGAAATAGTGACAAGTTTATTTCTTCGATGTTTAGTGCTAATTATACAAGTAAATCGTTTCCATATAAGTGATTCGCTTTACGGAAATAATTCCTTTTCGTAAACGAATCAAACTTTTACTTTAAAAACGAACTGAACTTTTGCTTGATTTCCATATTGGTAAAACACTTTTAGAATTAGTTCATGGTTGTTGAAACGTTAAGAGAAGAATCTTTCCAAGTGCGTGACCCCGAAGGCCTAAACCAACATATGACCGAACACCCAGAAGGTTATCCAACTTAACATCCCAATAATCGAGTTCCAATTCCTTTTTATAACATTAAAAAAACAATATTAATTATCCAGAAAGATAATTAATCACATTTAAAATCCCTTTAAATAAACAATTCATTATCTATAATAAAATAAATAATTATTTCCAACACTTTTATAACATTGGAAAATTAACTTTAAAATCTTTATTAAATCAGTTTATTAACTTTAAATCAGTTTATTAAAACAATTTTTTATTATATTAGTTAATTTACTTTAATCACCTTTATTAAATCAATTAATTAAAAAGATTTATTCAATTCAACTAGTCATTAATTAAATGAATAATTAATCTCAAACATCATTGTAACAACCCGCATATTTATCGATTTTATATTTAAATATTTTATTTAAATATTTCATCGTTCGTCGGATTTTGGTCCGAAAAACTACTTTTTGCAAACAGTCGAATTGGGACTCGAGACCACCTCCATTGAGTCCAAAATGCCGTTTACGACCTTTTTGAGTATAAACTTTGATATGTTTGGAGCTAGTCAAAAATTTGACCATTTGCACTTTGGGTTTGGTTTTGGGTTCAGCCCCTGTGCCAACTTAACCCCCAAATCTGAACCACTCCTCCCCATTCTCCCTCACTTCCTCCTCATTTCAGTCTCAAAGCAAAAATGGTGGGAGAGATGGGAAATTAGAATTCCCAAGCCCTAGTTTCCACTTGCAAACCAAGTTCTAGCTCCATATTCAAAGAGACCCCATTGGTAAGCTTCATCTCCTTCTTCTCCAACTCTTTCTCTTTCCAATTTCAGTTTATTTCCTAAACCTAAATTTGGGAAATGCTTGTTTTGATCTTAGTTGGAGCTTCTTGTGTTGAGAGTGAATAGTAATTGCTCTTGACATTGCTTCAAAGCTTCTTCTTCATTTGTTTGGGTTCAAAGGTGAGATTTTTATCTCACATCTTAAACTATATTTATCTTCGATTGTTAGGTATGAATTCCTAACATTTATTCTTGTGCAATTGCTTTTGGTTTGGATTGATTTGGTGATATTCCAATTTTTAGTGTTTTGAGTTCAATTCTTTAAAAATCCAAACTTCGATCTTTGATCATGATTTTTGTGATGCATTGAAGAGCATATAGGGCCGGGTAGTCGATTGGCGTAAACCCTTAGTGTCGTTGCTCGACCGATTACATTTCGGAAGGAATTGGTATTCATTTGATTGGCATGGGAGTGCTGGAAACAGGCTCCGGTCGACCGACCTCAGAGTCCGGTTGACCGACCTGCTACTCTAGCATCTCCCTGCCTCTGTTTGGAAGTGCAGGTTACAGGCTTCGGCCGACCGACCTCAGGGTCCGGTCGACCGACCTGCTACCCGAGCACTTCTGTCTCTGGTCCGGTCAGCCGACTCAGGGAGTCCGGTTGACCGACCTGCTCCTATTTGCCAGTTTTTCCTATATTGCTTATTTGTTTGAATTTCCAACTTTAATCGATTCGTGTGGTCTCCTATTTGTTGTTATCATTTCTTAAGACTTTGATGACTCCTCTTTCGGGATGGTACCTCGTTAGGTCGCTCGACCCTATCCCCCTTAGGTCGTTAGACCTCATTTTGTCTTCACTAGGTCGTACCGTTTTGACGGGGCGCTGCCCCGCACCCCGCCGTGGGCACTGCCCCCTGGACCCCGTACAACTCTGCGTAGGCAAATCTTATCTGAAAAACATTCATCAAAATTTCTTACTTTGATGGTTTTGGGAATTGATTTCTTTGGATTTTATTCACGTCTTCGAATGTGAACTTTTATAATTGATTGTTTCTACAATCACTTCTATGACTTGTCACTTTAAAAATATAAAGGTTTCAATACTAGTAGTAAATATCAAAACTCTTTCATCAAAACGATTTCAACTCTATTTTCAATATCAAACTCGTTTATAAAACTATTTTCCAATCGACTAGTATATACAAACCTTTACCTCATTCGTATGAGAAAATATAATTAAACGGCTTAGCAAAACAAGTGGTATGAAACGCTTGCGTTTACTTCGTCGGTTAATTTATGGACTTGTTCGATTGAATCTCTTGTGACAGTTTTCTAGTGGAGATCTACAGTTTGTTCGTAAATATTTGAGTTAAGCAAGTGGTTATGGGACATGAAGCTAAACTCTTATATTTACTAGCTTAGTGTAATTGACACTTCCTTATGATCATGACGATCATTCTTGTGATTTAGACTAGCAATGTGCGATGTCTCTTTGTTTGCGAGGTTAGACTAGACACCATTTGTGTGATTTCAATTCACACATATCTCTTTATCTTCAAGGTTAGTCTATACCTCATTGGTGTGATTTCGATTCACACATATTGAAACTACTAGCTTAGTGTAATTGACACTTCCTTATGATCATGACGATCATTCTTGTGATTTAGACTGGCAATGTGCGATGTCTCTTTGATTCGGTTCATCGGACGTTACGCTGTACGACGTCGTTGTTCCGTTTTATCGTGATTTGGTTCATCGGACGTTACGCTGTACGACGTCGTTGTTCCATTTTACTACGTGTTGGTTCATCGGACGTTACGCTGTACGACGTCGTTGTTCCATTTTCCTATGTGTTGGTTCATCGGATGTTACGCTGTACGACATCGTTGTTCCTTTTTATTTTGCTTCGGTTCATCGGACGTTACGCTGTACGACGTCGTTGTTCCATTTTCCTATGTGTTGGTTCATCGGACGTTACGCTGTACGACGTCGTTGTTCCATTTTCCTATGTGTTGGTTCATCGGATGTTACGCTGTACGACATCGTTGTTCCTTTTTATTTTGCTTCGGTTCATCGGACGTTACGATGTACGACGTCGTTGTTCCATTTTCCTATGTGTTGGTTCATCGGATGTTACGCTGTACGACATCGTTGTTCCTTTTTATTTTGCTTCGGTTCATCGGACGTTACGCTGTACGACGTCGTTGTTCCATTTTCCTATGTGTCGGTTCATCGGACGTTACGCTGTACGACGTCGCTGTTCCATTTTCCTATGCTTTGGTTCACCGGATGTTACGCTGTACGACATCGTTGTTCCTTTTATTTGTGCTTTGGTTCATCGGATGTTACGTTGTACGACGTCGTTGTTCCTATTTATTTTTGTCTCTGGATCATCGGACGTTACGCTGTACGACGTCGTTGCTTCGGATTATTTGATTTCTGGATATTGATTTCTGGAATTTATGTTTCACCAGCATTTACGATGGGCATTAATATGTATGTCATTTATTGTGGCTTGGTGAATTATATAGAGAATATGACATTCTTTTTAATCTTTGAGAAGATTCTTGTGATACTGATTAATCTCTTGTTGATTTTCAATCACGTACTTATCACAGTATGGTATTATGGTTATGATACGTTTTTGTCATACCTCTTATTCTATATCACTTTATCTGATATTTATAGCTAGACTGATCCGTTTATTATTTTCTTCTTAAATAATACTCGGGTCAGACTGAGATTTACAGGTGCTTCCTCATGACTTCTTATCTGGAGCCATCTTCTGACTTTTGGCTAACTACTCTAGTTTAGTAGTTTTTGTTTGTATACATTTGAGATTAGACTCCTTGATGTATACATATTTTTTGGTTAGCACTTGTATCTATTCTTTTGTGTTATTGTGGATCTTATTTGACCACTACTCTGATGTACACTTTCATGTGTTATATTCATATCTATTTCCGCCTTTGTGATATGAATTGTCTGTGACTGATTTGTGTTACGTTTATTTCTATGTTTGTTTCCGAAGATTATATATAGCCACCTTGTGATAGCTTTGTGTTTGTATCGGTATGTCGGATTTCCTCCTTAAAAGATATGCATTCTATTCTATCTGACATATCGGTGCTTGCACAAAGAAGTTACATGGATGGTCGCTCCTCAACAGCCTTATTCTCCGTGCTAATTGACAGCACTACACCGTAGTGTTCTTGGTTAGCGTGGGTATAGAGGTGGGGCGTCACAATCATTAACTAAAATGATGAGTAATTTTAAATTCCCTTAATTAAAACAATTAATGAAGTTTAAAATAATCATAAATTAATCGGATTAGTTAAATTCAAACTCCATTAGCTAAAACCATTAATTATAACATCATTTGTTAAAATGATTTATTTAATTATAAAACATCATTAATTAAGTTGATTTAACTAAATTCTAAAAATCATTAGTTAAAACAATTAATTAAATTTGAAAACAATCATTAATTAAAATGATTAATTAAATTCAAGTATCATTATTCAAATGATTAGTTATTTATCATTAATTAAAATGAATATTAATTTAAATTATCATAAATTAAAATAATTAATTTAATTCCATCATCATTAATTCTAATTAATTAAGTTAAATAAATTAATTAAAACCATTATCCTTAATTAAAAGAATTAAGTAAACTCAAATAATCATTAGTTAAAACGATTAATTAAGTATAAAACATCATTAGCAAAAATGATTAATTACATCTAAAGATAAACCAATTTCAATCTTTAGTTATTAAATTGGTTAATTAATTTCAAATTAATTAATTAAAATAATTAATTAATTTAAATTATATTTAATCAAAATGATTAATAAGTTTTCAATATTCTATTTAGCGGAAACACAAGCTCAAGTTCAAATAACAATGTTTTGGGGATGAAATTGAATGAATGGCAATGTAGCCAATATTGCTATAACGACATTTAATCTATTAAATGGAATATTAGGATTTTATTTTAATTAACCATCAATATTCCAACAAAATGATGTAAATAAATAATTTATGGTAGAGAAACCCCCTTTGGGTCTCTCTACATATTTTTCCTGCAAAACAATGGTTATCGATATTATATAGATAATCATATAAGTTTATGACGATCAAATTTATATGTCATCCATTTTTCAAACGGAAATTCAACCAAACAAGCAATCAAACAATTTTAACTAACATCCAAACAATCAATAAATATTTATAACATCATTGATATGATATGATATAATATAATTTAATGTGAGTTAAACTCACATTGGTTTTCGTTTCTGCTGAAACGGCCCGATTTTTGGACTAAAACCGAACGGACGTTCAATTTTAGCCTAAATTTTCACTTGCTCCAAATCCAACCAAACCAACTCCATTCCGAAGCCCTTGATGACATAAGTCCAATGCAACAAACGACGTTCGAATCCGACCTCGTATGAGAAAGATACACAATTTATAAGTTATCGACAAATTAAATTAAAAATTTAAACAACTTTTATATATTTACAAATATACCCCTCCTCCATATCATCTTCTTCCCCAAATCATTCATCCCAATCGTAATTGCACAGAACCCATCAACGTGCCCGACAGTGGAGTGATACGGCCCATTTCTCGACGAAATCGAATTCCGCCTTCGCCAACGACTTCCTCTCGGCAAACTCGACTCGAATGTCATCACCACGACAACTCCGCCTACCCCGAACAAAACGCGTCATCCACCTCAGACCCTCGACTCAACTACAGGTCGTGCGACCAACTTCATCACCGCCCCTCCCAAAAATCGGCGACCAACTGCTCTTCGCAACCCCAAGACCAAATGCAAGCTTCGTTTTGCGAATCGATGACCCAATCATCTGTAACATCAAACCCTAGCTAAAAAACAACGTCTTGGCCAAGTCGAGCTCCACGAACCAAAGCCGCATCTCCCAAAAATCATACCGGGGGAAGATCTCGTCGAGTTAGGATTTTTAAATCTTGTTTTAGGATTTTTACTTGAGAATTTGGTTTGATTTCAAATTTTAAGTGAAGTAGCCATTTCGTTTAACTGGAAATGAATAATGAGAATAAAGGCCGGAGGAGAAAGAAAGTCAGAATCCCTTGTTGTGTTAAGTTATTGGATTTTATACCAAGATAATAAAAACATGATGATTATGTTTCCTTTCCCCTTAACAAAAATTTTCTCGAGCGGTCCAAAATGTATAAGATATCAAATCGTTATTTAAAATTTGAATTTTGATTTGACTTTTACAATGATTTTCAAATAAAATATATACGGTACCCTGCTACGCAATATTTCGTTCACGTACGAACCGTGAGTGATCGAAATAAAAATATAATCGTGCACTAATATACGAAATGATCATACGTCAACAGTGAATTTCACAGATTATTTTATTTTGTGAAAATTTTCAAATATCATCGTTTGCCGATAAATCGACAAACGGATAATTCCAATATTTTCTCAAATTAAAAATTAGAGAAAAGTCATATAAGTTAAATTAAAAAAACATTATCAAAAATTAAGTCATTTTATTACAATTTGATTTTTCTTATTATTTATTATATTCGAACCATTTGTTATTGTAAATAAATTTGCCAAATGATTCACCATTATTATTTATTAATTTAAATGGGGTTAAGTAAAATTAGTAAATCCATTTATTTAATTTATAGTTTAAATATTTAAACGATCACTATTATTGAATTTCAGGTATTAAATTCTAAAATCCAATTATTTAAATATCTAAAATTAATTAAATATTTAAAATCAAATGACTAGAATTTTTGGGTTGTTACACGATTGGTGCACCTTGATTGGGGTAACCTCCCTTTGACTCGATATGGGATGGGTGGACGTGGTGGGCATTCATTGCGGCGATGCGTTACCACCAGCCTGGCGACTCGAACTGGCAGCATACTACCTTGGGCATTGCCTCACGTGCCTTGTCATACTTTTATCCTCATATAAAACCACTACGAGTTTGGTTTAGTGTTGTTGTATCACGGCGCATCCAAATCTACCGACGCTCTACTGGTTGTGTTATATGCAAACTGTACGACAATGCTTAAAAACATGTTAAGGGGGATTAATGTAAAGCCTTAACGCCAGAAAAATATTTATTTTATTGATTAGACATTACATATATAGGGTATTCTACTATATATAGATATTTTGATGGATCCTTAAGAGATGGAAAATCCGTAACATTTCTTGAGATATTGCACGCACGTTATACACTAGATAGGAGATGTAAAAACCCGGTAAACATCTCTGACGCTATTACACTCCTGTTATATGTGATATTGATTTGACTTTCATAAGGATATTTTAGTTCTGACTCGAGTGTATTGCTTTACTTTATGCTCGGGTCAGCCTTGAGTTTTTGGTGCATTGTAGATCATATTATTCCGGAGGACGAAGATGAAGATTTGGTATATTATATTACTAGTATTATTCCCATGCATCATGTTGTTCTATTGTATGTATGACTCTGATAGATGTTGTAAAATTTTAATCAAATATATAGTATAAACAGCTTCATGAACTATTTATTTGATTATTATATTTTTTCATTCCGCTGCGAGATTCTGTGTTATTTTCTTCTTTTCCTATTTTTTTCTTAATAACCCCATTGATTATCTGTGTTTCAGATTGTTTTGAGTTGGACATGTGTGGTTTATTGTCGACTTAAACCTCCCAAAATATGGGTCGTCACACCTTTATTAGCTTGTGATTGTACTTTCAAAAGCGCTCCTTAACTTATGTTTTTGATAGCGCTTGTTTATACATCTATTAGCCACTTGGCCATGTTTTCAGTAGCATCTATGAATATTTTTAACAGAAAAAGCCCTATATTTCCATTAGTTAGTATGCTATATTTTTTGTTACTGCATGAGTATGCTTTTGAAAGATTTCATACTACAATTTTGATAACCTTAAAATATGATTTAAATAACTTTAAAAGAATGATTTCAAAAGATTTTAAAAATGAAGAAAATTTAAAGTGCTAAGTATATGGAAGAATAAGATGAATCAAAGTAAAGCTATTAATACTTGGGTTTAATAAACAATTAATTGCATGCTTATATGTGACACACACATTAATGATAATGATGGGACATATTAACCTTATGGATGTTGTCTAAATCACTTTTTTATGTTCAATCTCATAGGTTAACTTGTTAGGTTTATTTCCTATATCTTATTGATATGCCTATTTATGTAATATCACCCAACGTTCATGACATTGTGCAATTGGGAATAATGACCGTTAGGGGTTGTCTAAATAGTGAATATGGTCGACATAACTCCTATGTGAGTTGAATTGCATCCGAGATCAGAATGATCTAAATATGGTTAGATATTACAACTAATCATGATAAAATGACTTTTCCAACTTCTAAAAAAACTAGGTTGAGTTCAATGGGACCGGTGTCGAGGTAGCGTGTTGCACTATAATCAATAAAGCTCCTTGATTATCAAAGTTAACGGCCCAAATACATAGGGCTTTGCTAACGTCGAGGCTAATTATGGTATGCATCTGATAGACCAATTGAGGATGCTTACTATATTTTTCTTTTGTCACGACGATATCTTTAAATCCTTATAAGACTAAAGTCATGGTTTCCTCCCTAATTTTGGCTTGAGTCGGTTTTATAAGTTTTTAGTTGCCTTATGTAAATTAATGTGTTATGGTTGGCCAGGGAAAACTGTATCGACGTATTTTACGCTGAATGCAATATGCGATTAAAGCTTAAAATGTGATCACATTGTTAACCAAAAGTGTATTTAAATGGAAATGAAAAATGGTAACCTTAGGGAGTGTGTGAAACTAGGACCCTGATGAATAAACAAACATATTCACATTCAACCCATTTATTGAAACATGATGTTTTATGTTGTTCTAACCTTTGTGATTACTTAAGGATAAGGTGAGTGCAGTGCATTACTCATGTCTCATCTACCCATTAGATGTGTAATACGATATTATCTGTTTTGGTAAGATAGTAGTGATGGGAATTCCATTATGCGCAGCGGGGCGGTCTCACTATGTATTTCTTTTATTTTAGGTGAATACTATTATTCACACCATACTTTTTGTTTGACCTAAAGTTTTCGTTTTCCATTAAACTCTCGGGTAGTTACTTGAGTAGGTTAAGGACAATGGATCCACTATTTTCTTTTGGTGAGTAAATGCTTACCGACGACGTGTAAGAGGGAAGATGACTTTATTATTTATTTACTTTCATTATGTAACATAGCTACTCAATTATGTGAGGATGGGGTTGGTAACTATAACAAACAGTTGTTGAGAAGCAATTATTTGGGATTTTATAATAAATATTAAATTAATTAAAAAGGGTTTAGATAATCAAATATGGATAAATTGAGATAATTTGGAAATTTGACGGTAAAACATTTTTAAAAAGTGAGAATATTTTATTTGGGTAACATTTTATTTTTATAAATAGTCTAGCTATTTTTAAAGGCTAAAATAATTTATAAAATGAATTAAAAAGCAGTTAAATAATTTTTATACAGTTAAAATTATAAATAAAAGTGATTAGACATTTATTTTCATAAGAGGTGAAATTTTATTTCATGTAAATGGGAAAATTGGGAATTTTGTTCTTTTTTGCAGGCAGTATAAAATATTATTATTTTACACGGTTAAGCTGGATTATAATGGTCGCACCACTTAACACATACATTACAGGTGTGAGGAAAAAGCACCTCAGCAACTACATAGTGAGGCACAGGCGCCTCAGCAACATCGAATAAAAAAAGAACAGAAGCAAGACTTAAGTGTCTAAACTATTAAGATATACTATACTAATCCTCCTGCACAGAGGAGGATTCATACTCATCACCAGACGAGTTAGTCCCAATGATATTTACATACTCTCTAAAAAGAAGTGAAATCTTAGGATCAAAAATTTCGGACACCTCATTAAAATTCAATCGCTTATCCCAAGTTTTATCCTTTAAAATATCACAATTGTGCCTACCATATTTATCATCAACAGAAAGAGCAAGCATTTCACCAAAATGTGATGAAACAGAGATATATGCTCATCTTCCTTGGTAGACACAAACTTAAAGTATGTGTGAGACATCGGGGATTCTATTTGTAAATAGGCCTAAAAATGTAATTAAGTAATAATTAATTACAATAAGGAGAAATAATGAAATATATTTTTTTATATAAAATTGCTTGAATATTTGTTGAAGGTAGATATAATTTTGATTAGGTTTCAAAATGGGTAATGAAAGCATAGAATTGATTGTAAAATTGAAGGAAAAAAAGAATAAAATGTGGTTAGCGATTTAATTGAAGCCCAATTAGCCCAAACCCTTAGCACCAAAAATATCTTGCCTTCTTCTTTTCTTGAGAGCTCTAGAATTTTTCATTTACCCTTTAAATATTACACCCTGTAACTTATCTCCCTCGTGTTACAGCTTATTTTTCAAATCTCGGTGAAAAAGCAAAATCCTAGCTTCATCTTCAAAAATTCAGATAAAATAAAATAAAATCCCATAAGTTCCCAAATTAAAATATATGCATCATAACATGGTTCTACACTAATAGGAGCTAGCAAATTTGAGTTTTGATCAAGATAGAGTTGGCTGTGGTGATTTATAGTGAGGCAAGAGAGTGAAGGAAGAAGGAATGGAGGAATTTAAGTGAAGTTGGTCTATTGTTACTTTCAGTTGAGTGAATTTTCAATCATGTGCCTATATTTGAAATATGATATGTGATGTAGAATGCAATATATGATTATGTGTGCACTTTTGTCTTTTCTCCCTGTGTTCTTCCTTGGTAAACTAAACTGATCACTGTAATTTTCCACTTAGTTGATGTGTATGAACTGTGCAACAAGTTAACTGAATTTGGTGTTGAAATGGAACAGAAGTAGTGCCTAGGAAAATTAGGTTCGATGGTGTGAAAAATGTCGATGAATGGGAGAATCCTAGAGCTTATTGCTCTAGCCTATGCTGAGGTAGTCGACCCCATCTTTAGGACTGGTCGACCAGTTCCCAAGCTTGGAGCTTTGAAGCTGTAGGCATATACGAACGTTTAAAACAAATTGGTAAATAAAATAAAAATTGGATTTGGAAGTAGAATAAATGTCTTTTTTCTATTTCTAAATCCAATTTTTATTTTGTTTTCATTGAAAATAAATTTGTCGAAGAATTAATAGTTTAAATTAAATAAAAATTAATTTTGGATTTTAAAAACTCATTTATAAATCTAATAAAATTCTAGAAAATTATGAAATGACTTCTTGTAAATACTACTTGATTTTAAAAAAATTCTCCATGATTTTGAAATGAAAAAGAAATTTAAAACTCATTTCTATAGTTGAAAATCCTTATTTTGGGTTTAAATAAATAGGTATAATTATATTTTTACTAGAGAATTAAGTAAAGGCTTTTGAGCCAAATAAATATATTTTCCGATAAATAAGATCTCTTTTATAAATAAATGTGAATGTTATGTGATTATATTTTTTATGTAACAAGGAATTTGAATAATTAGAATGACATCATCTGGTATGGGATTTTTGATAATATTTCTCTGCTTATTCTCTGTACTTGTTATATAGAATATTATTGGAGATGCAAGTGCAGTTTACAAGCATTGAGTAAACGAACAAGTAACACCAGGTGGTATGGGACACCTGAGCTGATATTTGTTTGGTTACTTTTTATAAGTAGATGTCACTCACACGGGGTGTGTTATACAAGACATTCATATATAAGGTATTGCGAGCTGAGAGCTGTAGGTTGAGAGCCACAAGTGGGTCTATCTACTAGTGTCCATACCCCTATTATTTCGTTGAGAAGTAAACCAGAGTAAGCTAGCATCCATCCTAGCGGCCTGATCGTTGGGTCGCACCCCTGATCGACGACACATTTTATTGTATATGGTTGAGAGCCACTGCCTCATGTCATCTAGGCCTGCAGTTTTTTACCACTTAAGGAACTTACAGAGTCGTGACCATAGCTTTACATAATCATTAAAGCACGTTGGTGCAAGATGGATACTAGGTCACGATGGCCGTCGAGGTAACTTAATACTACAGGAGTAGCACTAACAACATGTGAGGAAGGCTCCTGGAGCAGAGCTGAGAGCTTATTAGTCTCCCATATGGTTATTGATGTGCTAAAATAGACCGCACTTATTCACCTTTGTTATATCGTAAGGATATGGTTGCGAGCCAATATGGCTATTTCTTATACCGAGAGTCTAGGAGGTAGTCAACCTCGTATATACATGTTAAATGATTATCTGTAAAATAATCTATGACATTACTAAGAGCATGCATACTAAGGAGTAGAATCTGTACCTATTATGTGGTTAGCCGACAACTAACTGTGGCATAACTAAGAGCATGGCATATCTCTTCTTGGATGACATTAGTGCATTGGTTGATGGTTGGTCGCATGGTTTATACACCCTCTATATTATTATTTCATTTGATATGTCGTTTGTTTTACAAGTTATGGGTGATGATGTATGTGGCAAGACTGAGATATGCCTATGTATATTGTGATGATCATAAGTTACATTGTGAGATACATGATACGCCATGCTAGTTATTATCATATATTGACATTTGCATTGTAGACATGGTGGACCTGTTTATTAAGTCTATAATAATCAGGTCAGTCTGATACATTTTAGGACCAAGGACGAAGTAGCCAGCTAGTTGTAATTTGGGTACCTTTTGGAAGCTAGTCTACATGGTAGGATTATGATTCCTTTATGTATTTTTGTTGCCTCACTCATGTATATCTATTTATGATGTTATGTGTTAGATTATGCTATGTATATTTTGGGAGATAGAAGGCTTTGGACTTATATTTTATGGACCCGCTGTGACTATGTATTATTAACGTGTTATATTTTATCATCGTGTTATGACTCTATGATCTCTCTTTACCAGCTCTATATTGTGTATTATTCTAATCCTGGAAATGAACATGTGTATTGCTTGGTATCGATACTGAGTATGTATAGGCAAGTTATATATGATATTGAGATACATACGGGTGTTAGCCCAAGGGAATATTCATGTGTGATAGTCCAATATCATCTCATTCTCTGAATTATCAGACAGTTTTACTCAATAATACTCTTTGGTAGTATGGATACAAAGGTATCAAGTAGGTTCTGAACAATACATGATATCAAAGACACGAGTGTTACGTGATGATTTTCTAAGTATATACTAGGAGTATGTGACACATGATATCAGAGCAGGTATGAACAATACTTAGGAGTCCCCGCCCCTTTGGGTTTTGGGTAGATTTTCTAAGTATATACTAGGAGTATGTGATGATTACTGGGGTAGTCATCTTGAGGCGTTCTTATTATTGGTATGCTTGAATAAAAATAGATATATCACTCTTGTTTATTCTAAATGAAAATTTCATTAAATGCGGAAGTGAGAATGGATAGTGATCGATTTACCCAAGAAAATGTCGGACGGTTCCGTGGATACAGTAATGAGGGTGCATACATGACCATTGTTTGGTTGATTAGGCTTGTGCAAAACATCCAAGCATCCAATGCTTCCACACCTCACAACCCTCCTACTCTCTGCTTTGATTTTTCTTGGATGTGCAGTGATTATGCTAGCCTTGGTGGGAAGACCTTCAAAGGCTCCAAGAGAGTCATTGGAGTTCAAGAATGGCACACAATATGCGAGCGCATCTTTACTCGCATGGGAGTCACCAATTATAAGAGGGTGCAGATTACATCTAGTCAGTTGCAGGAGAGGGCTCTCGATTGGTATGAGTTGCTTATGGCCAAGATTAATGAGGTTGAACTGGCTTGGGATCAGTATAAGCTTCGTTTTAAGTGAAATATCTTTTTGAAGCAGATAAGGCATCCATGTTTAGGGTGTTTTTTAACTCGAAGAAAGGGAAGATGTAAATGGCGGAATATGTAGCTATCTTTGAGGCTCTTTCTAAGTATGACGCAGATCTCATCAACATTCCTTCCAAGAAGAATCATAAGTTTGTGTATGTCTTGAATAAGAAATTGAGGAAGGCTTTGCTTCCATAGCTTGAGATTACCATTGAGAAGCACTTTGATACTTCTTTGGATCTTGAGAAGGCTAAGGGTGAGAGTCTTGATGAAGGACAAAAGAAGAAGGTCAACATTGGTCATAAGAGGAAAGCTAGTTTCCAGAGGAGGCAAGTCAAAGGCAAGACATCATAGTTCAAGAGTCAAGCTAGAGAGCTAGTGGAGTGCTTCGACTGTGGAGAGCATAGACACTATTCTAGAGAGCGCAGCAAGCCATGTCTTCCAGTTTCTCAGTTTAGGTGCAAGATTTGCAAGGAGGTTGGACATCTTTGAAGGAAGAATTTTGTAAGGTTGAATGCTATAGAGCTACTAATGGACATTTCAATCAAAGAGAATAGATTCAGCTATCGTCAAAGGTATTATCTTATTCAAAGACTCTCCTCTTAGAGTTCTCTTCAATATGGGTACATCTCATTCATTCTTATTGAAGGAACTAATTGACAGATTTGACCTTGATGTGGTATGCTATTTACATCTTTAAGGATCGCTAATCCCATGGCGGGATATGCAACCCTTGGGATATTATGTAAGAATGTTACGTTGGACTTATGTGGCTTTTCTTTCTTATATGATTTGCATTTGTTTGAATATTGGGGATTTGGCATCATTCTTAGGATGGATTGGCTTGATCGATCTGATGCTCACTTATTTTGCCCTAAAAGAGCAATTAATCTTAGCCATCCAAATTCCATAGGCTTATCTCTTGGAAATATTAGTTAAATCTCAGGTGGTTCTCTTTTTTCTCTTGAGTCTGGCGAAGAAGATGATATTGCCCAAATCCATATTACCTAAGAGTATTTAGATATATTTGAGCCCATCACTGATTTACCTCTAAGGTAGGCTTTAGAGTTCCATATCGATCTTATTCCCGAAGCTCGGCCAGTTACATCTTCCCACGAGGATGTCCACTAAGGAGAATGAAGAGTTGACGAAGCAGTTATCTAAGTTGAAAGCTAAGTATTTTATTTAGTCAAGTAATTCTCCATAGGGCGTCGCAATAGTGTTTTTGAAGAAGGCAGATGGCTCCCTTCAGTTATGTGTAGACTGCTAGAAGTTGAATGAGCTCACCATTAAGAATAAATATCCCTGCCCATAATTGATGATATGTTCGGCCAGTTGAACGATACTAAGGTATTTTCCCAACTCGACCTAGCAACTAGTTTCCATCAGCTCAAAATTGTAGAGGATAACATCCCGTTGATAGCTTTCGGTACTAGATATGGCTCCCATGAATGGCTTGTGATGCCATTTGGATTGACGAATGCGCCTGTATATTTCGTCGATCTAATAAACATGATTTTCAGAGATTACCTTGATAAGTTTGTTATGGAATTCATTGATGATATCTTAGTATACTCCAAGTCAAAAATGGATCATGAGCAGCATCTCAAAAATTTTCTAGAGACACTTAAGAGGAACTAGTTGAAAGCCAAGTTTTTCAAATGTCATTTCTACAAGGAGTTGAAGTTCTTATACCAAGTTGTTTCTAAGGCTGGCATTTATGTTGATCTAGCTAAAGTTGAAGCTATTCAAAATTGGAAGTGTCCTAAGATAGTTACCAAGACCAGAAGCTTTCTAGGTATAATCAATTATTATTGGTGCTTTATTAAGGATTTCTGATGGTTCTACTTCTTACAAACCTCACTAGAAAAGAGATTAAGTTCCAATGGACAAAAGATGTGAGGAAGCTTTTTAGAAGATGATCGATTTGCTTACTAATGCACCTGTTCTTATCATTCCTGAAGGCAACCATGATCTTGAAGTTTGTAAATATTCATATGGTTCGAGTTTGGGTGCAGTTCTTATGCAAAGGGGCAGAGTGGTTTCTTATGCATCGAGGAAATTAAGGCCTAATGAAGTCAGATACACCACTCGTGATTTGGAGCTTGCTTCCATAGTCTTCTCCTTGAACTTTCGGTGACATTATTTCCTTGGTGAGAGATTTGTTCTTTATACCTGTCCTAAATTATTGAATTATCTGTTCACCTAGAAGGATCTCAACATGAAGCAACAACTGTGACTGGAGTTCCTAATATTTTATGATTTGTGATCTAGTACAACCCTGGGAAAGGGAATATAGTAGTTGATGTATTGAGTAGAAAGCGTCAGGCAGTCGTTTCTATGATGATAGCCGACTGGAAGGATGTTGATTTGCTTTCCATGTATGGTATTCGAGATATAATTTCAATGGTTGGTTCGAGTGTGATGCTTGCTAATCTTATTGCCCGACCATCTTTGATTGACTAGATCGTTGATGCTTTGATGAAAGATTCGACTACTCTTGTTCTTATTTAGAGATTGGAGTCGGGTGGTGATGATGATGATCTGGTTGATTATGCTCTTGATTTTCATAGTTACTTTCGGAGAAGGGATGGACTAATTGTTACTGATTTGGATAATCTCTATAAGGAAGTGATGGATGATTGTCATAGTTCACACTATACTATTCACCCTGGAGGAAGAAATATGCATATGGATATTAAGAGTCTCTATTATTAGGAAGGGATGAAACGCAATATTGGCAAGTATGTAAAGGGATGTATGACATGCTAGCTTGTGAAAGCTGAACATTAGAGGTCTAGCAGTCTTCTTCAACCATGGGAGATTCCACTGTGGAAGTGGGATCATGCATAAGTGGATTTAAATTATATAATAGATCACTTATATAAATCCTTATGAGATCTAGTGAGGATTTCATTAATGTTGTGCTTTTTTGTGTGTCTACGGATGTTGTTGATGGTCCACATCGATCTAGAAATAGCCATGATAGCATTTGGGTAGTAGTTGATTGCTTGACCAAATTGGTGCATTACATATACTAGTGAAATCAAGCATGACTATTCCATATTTAGCCAATATATATATGCGAAGGAGGTAGTGAGGCTCTATGGTGTTCCCAGTTACATTATATGTGACAGTGATCCATTATTCACTAATGGTTTCGGGAAGAGTCTTCAAGCAGCTTTGGGTATAAAGCTGAACTTCGATACTACATATCACCCGCAGACTAATGGTCAGAAAGAACGAGTTACCCAAGTCTTGAGGAATTTCTTCGCTCTTATGTTCTTGATTTGGGAGGTAGGTGGGAAGATCATCTCTATTTGGTTGAGTTTTCTTGTAATAATAGCTACCAGTCTAGTGTCAACATGGCCTCGTTTGAGGCTCTATACGGCAGCCCGTTTCGATCACCTTCTTATTGGTTGGAGAACGAGGACAGATTTGTTTTAGGTCCAAATTCTATCAGAGAATCTTTCGAGAAGATAGAGTTGATCAGGCAGAGGATGAAGGAAACTCGGGACTGTTAGAAGTCTTATGCGGACCAAAGGAGGAAAGATATTGTAACGACCAGGAATTTCGGACACTTCATATTTAACTATCTGAACTATTTAAATATTTGAATCTTGGATTTGATATTATTAAAATGATTTAATAAGATTTTTAACCCCCTTTTAAATCATTAGTTATAAGATTTTTAACCCTCTTTTAAATCATTAGTTATGATGGTAAACTTATTTTGGATTTTTTTTTACAAATATAGATACTTTGAAAATATATCGATAATGTGACTGAAAATCGTTATCGATAAACAGCTTATAACCGTCAGAAGCTGTACAGATTTTTTTACATTCATTTGCTTAGGAAATAAAGAAAATTAAATTAAAAAAATTCCATGTATGGAGATAAACTTTTTGGATGATTTCATCAAAGATATTTAGGAAATGAGCATAAATGGAAATGCTTAGGTGTTAAGCAAATAATAAAGGTGAAATAATGTTTGTAATTAATGGTAGGTCCCTTTGTAAGGGGTTTTTGGTCATTCAACATCTCACTCTTAAGCCTATATAAGGAGGGGCATACCCTTAAGAATAAATCACTAATTCACTAAGCTTGAGATGAAAAATAAAAATTAAAAATGATGGAAGTGCTTAAGCACTAATTCACTAACTATTTTCTAACGTTTTCAAGTCTTAACCAAATCATCTCCAATCTCTTTTAAATTTTGGCTTTAGGATTAAAACACCATAGGAACCATGATTAGCAAGTAAAAGGTAGGAGAAGGTGAGAGGAAGAGGAGGATCTTGGAGGGGGTCGTGAGCATAGGAGGAGGTGGAGGTGTTGCTTTGGTTTGGAGGTGCTAAAGTTTGGATCATTAGGCTTTTGGTGATGGTGGAAAGTGGTTCTTTGTTCTTGTACCTTTGTACTTGGGTTTGTCATAGATCTAAGTGAGTTATCTTGCTATCCCTTAAGTATATATTATATATATATGTTGTGTGCAAAGTATAAAGTTAAAGTGACATTAACTACGTAAAGTTATAAACTTTGGACCCCTCTTGCTTTTGAAAACAAATGATAACTTTATATTGTATACATTGCTTATATTACCCTCTTAAATATGTGGCATGGACTTAACTTGATGTTTAAATGGTTGTTTAACATGTTTGTTAAATTGAAGTAAGTTTGAAAGTGTTTGAAGCGAGAACAGTCGTTATAAGTGTACTTCCAAATCCCTTGTTTTTGAGAATTTTTATAAATAAATGGAAAGATATTCTTAAGGGTTTCTTTCCATTGTTTTTAAGTACCCTAATGGTAGTACTTATATAAAAATTTCAAGTCTTAAATTATTTGTTAAAGTGGTTAAAACTAGTTACAAAGATCGTGCTTTTCAATATTGTTTTAATAAGGACTTTTAACAGCATTTATAAATGTTGTAGTAAGTTGCTTATGATTTTTAAGTGTTTAAAAATGATATTTGAATTTGGTATTTTCCTCTGATATTTTTAGAGATGCTTTCTAACCTATTTTGAAGTATCTTAAAGTGGTTTGAAGTTTAAATATATTTTTAATAAATATATATGTATTTTCAAAGTAAAGAGGTTTTATAATATAAACATGTTTTTATCAAATTATAAATTAGTTAATTTTAAGTAATATTTTATATAGATATTTATAACCTACTTACAAATATTTTTAATGTATATATAAGTTTTTGAAAAGGTTAATTGACTAGGCTTAACACTAAAAGCCGACAAGGTAGACTTCTCTATTTCTGAGAGTTGAGATTGATGTCGAGTAGGGACGGAGTGATAGAGCTCTAACCTACCCGGCTTCCCTCTTGAACGAGGAATAGTTAAGTTGGAATGTTGAAAACATGTTAATCTCATTGTTTGCTTAGTTGTTTAAAAGGTAATTAACTTTGCTTAATGCTAAAAGCCAACGAAGTAGGCTTATCTATTTGTGAGAGTTAAGATTGATGTCGAGTAGGGACAGAGCAATAGAGCTCTAACCTACTGGGCTTCCCTCTTGAACGAGGAATAGTTAAGTCAGGAATGTCGAAAACGGGTTAATCATGTTGTTTGTTACTTGTTTATGGAAATCATTAATACTATACTTAACACAAAAAGCCAACGAGTATGCTTGTCTATTTGTGAGATTCAAGAATGAAGTGTTTAGGCAAGGCTTGGATGTAACCAGTGCTCTAACTTACCTGGTGTTATCCGGGTTTTTAACCCAGCAGAATCCAGAGGAAGCCGAGAGAACTCCATCGATTCAGAATAGCTCAAAATCCAACCGGAGGGCTAAAGCAAAAAATTGAAGAGAGCCAAGGAAAAGAAGAGAAAAATCCTCTAAGGACATGGGTCATTAGCGATCCATGGGTATAGCTTAGAGTTCAACCTGTTTTCTTGCATCATGATCCAATTCAGATTATAAAAGCAACGACTGAGTTTGACGAGGTTCGGAGTTAGCTAAACCGAGAGGCAAGCATCCATCCAATCCAATCAGCAGCTAAATACAGCTATTAAGTAAATCGTTATCAAAGCAAAGCGACAAGCAACGAGACTACACGAACAACGTTGACACAAGACAAGAAAGAAAGTCCAAAAACATGCTAAGTGTATGGATTGCCAGCGATCCATACACTATGGATCGCTAGCGATCCATACTTGAACATGGTACAAGCACGACGCACATAGATTGAAGCAGAGAAAGGAGCTAAGTAATTAGCTCGCATTCGAGCTAATTCTATGGATCGCTAGCGATCCATCTTTTTGGCTAGGGTCGCGAACTAAGCTCCACTGTGTCTTCATACATCCATCTGCAAATAGCTGGCAAACAGGCTTGGCCTAATTGCTCTCCAATCCCTATAAATACCATCATATATGCAACATAAACGGGGGCCTTTGGATTGATTGTTGAAACTCTGCTGGAAGCTTTCTTCACTCTTCACCTCCCTCACAACACTCTCCAAAGGGTTCACTGTGATTTTCCAGTGGATTCTAACCTTGGAGATTCAATCTAGCTAAGACCAATCAAGAGCTTTGTAATCAAACACTTCTTGTAATAGCAATCAATCTATAATAAAAACTATAAAGTGGACGTAGGCTTCGTTAACAGCCGAACCACTATAACAATCTTCTTGTCTTCTTTCTCTTACTGCTTTTTTCTATATCTATTGTCTATATTATTGCTCTGTGAGAACAGGGCTGGTGCTTTCGCACTCAAACCAGGGTGTTGATCCATTTTTTAGGTTAACATTTTGGTGCTTTCATTGACAACCCAACTCAGGCAAAGATCTAGCTATCTACTTTAGATCAAATAGGTTCAGAAGTTAGATCTTAAATCTCCGAACAATCAGCTTATCAGAAGTGTCGTAACATATACCATAAACCTCGGGATTGTTGCCCCCGAGCCCCCAAACCAGGGCGCTTCGCCCCTGGACCCCCGTTTGGGTCGTTCAAAGGGGATATAATCGATTGGAGGCATACGCAATAGAAGGTTAAAGATACTCAAAAAAGCCCCAACTAACCAGCTTCCAATCCTATCATGGAGCTCCCATCGTCGAATCACGAGTGGCGTCGTCAAAAATCATCAAAAATCGTCAAAATGGCTGTTGAAAGACACACTTCAGGGTTTACTCGAAGTCGAACTCGTGTAATCGCCTATTTGACCTGAAGCAGATTCTGGAAGTCCTGACTCGAAGTCGAACTCGGGTAATCACCCATTTTACTCGAAGTAAACCTAGGAAATTCTGGCCCGAAATCAGACTCGGGTAAAACAAAGATTTTCTCCAAGCAAACGTGCAAATGGCTCCAAGCAACGTTTGTCACCAACCCAGCACTTCAAATTCTATGACTCCAAGCGAACCATGTGCCGACTCCAAGCAAATGGAAAATTTTCTCAGGTCGAACTCCAAGTAAAATACCACTGATCCATCAATGCTGATCCATCTTCTTTTGCCTATAACTCGAACATGCGAGCTCAAAATACCTTGAAATTTGGAATGCAACCGTATGGGCCTTCTTTGTCACCCCAGACTGATTTTACCTCGTTTGGAATTTTTTTGGGGATCATCACTGATCCATGACCCCATCATAAGTGATTCTCCATTCAATCGGCATTTCCAATCATTCAAGCATAGACAATCATGCATATATCATTCTCAAGCATTATAAACAGCCGTAACTTGAAAACAAACCGGTCTGACGACGATCACAGCGTCTTCCCCAATCGAAACACATTCATCGAAGCCGTTCAACATGCAGAATATCCAAAGAAGTTTATCATGCCAACTATACCTTTTGTACAACTGTACAACTGATTCAAAATTTCTTTGTTACAGGTATGACTAGCATATGGACGAAGCGAGAGCGACGGATACAGTCTACTGCAAGGCCCTTAGGAATCATTAAAGGATGAAACAACCTACTACCTTGGAAGAATTCTGTGGGAAGGCAAACCGGTTCTAAAGACTAGAAGTAATGCAATTGGAAGAAGGCAACCCAGAAATTTTCCAAAGAACATACCAAATGGTGAAGGAGCTACAGGACCTTAGGGACCTTCAGCCCAAGCAAGGCTACTAAGACCCAGTAGAAAAGCACCCCAGCTATTGATGAAAAAGTAGACAAAAGGATGATTATCAAATAACACTCAAGCTAGCTAGCAACTAAGGAATGGGGCAGCAACCTAAAGAGATGCCTTCTTAGAACCGGCACTAGGGGCATTGCAGATAGCACGGCAAAAGAAATGCTTCTATGACTTTGATGAGTCACGTCGATTCCCCTTCTAAGAACCGGCGTTGCTCTGGTAGCATCGAGTAGTCTTGTCCAAAGGATCGTCGAACAAACAGATCCAACCCCTTAGTCTCCAGGAACCAATAAAACCGTGTTCCTGCAAGCCAAATCCCAAAATTTCTCTCAAAATCGATAAATTATAGTTCCAAGGAAATCTAGTCGCCGAACATCCGATCACAAAAATCCTTCGCGAACGTGAAGGTCTTTCACGAACTAAAGCGTCATTAAGGCTAATCGGTAGATCAACGGTCATCTGATCCAAAAAACCCTTCACAAACACGAAGATCTTTCATGAACTAAAGCATCATGAAGGTAAACCGGTAGATCAGCGGTCATCTGATCCAAAAAAAACCTTCGCGAACGTGAAGGTCTTTCATGAACTAAACCATCGTGAAGGTGAACCGGTAGATTAGCGGTCATCTGATCCAAAAGACCCTTCGTGAATGTGAAGGTCTTTCACGAACTAAAGCATCGTGAAGGTGAACCGGTAGATCAGCGGTCATCTGATCCATAAACCCTTCGTGAACGTGAAGGTCTTTCAAGAACTAAAGCATCATGAAGGTAAATCGGTAGATCAACGGTCATCTGATCCAAAAAACCCTTCACGAACATGAAGGTCTTTCATGAACTAAAGCATCATGGAGGTAAACCGGTAAATCAGCGGTCATCTGATCCAAAAAACCCTTCGCGAACGCGAAGGCCTTTCACGAACTAAAGTGTCGTGAAGGTAAACCGGTAGATCAGCAGTCATCTAATCCAAAAAAACCTTCGCGAACGTGAAGGTCTTTCACGAACTAAAGCATCGTGAAGGTAAACCAGTAGATCAGCGGTCTTTTGATCGAAAAAAACCCTTCACGGACGTGAAGGACTTTCACGAACTAAAGCATCATGGAGGTAAACCGGTAGATCCACGATCATCTGATCCAAAAAAACCCTTTGCGAAAATGAAGGTCTTTCATAAACTAAAGCATCGTGGAGGTAAACCGGTAGATCAGCGGTCATCTGATCCCAAAAATCCCTTTGCGAACGTGAAGGTCTTTCACGAACTAAAGCGTCGTGAAGGCGAACTGGTAGATCAATGAAATTTATATACGGCTGATATCTACGAAGGCGAACTGCAAGATCAGCAGCCGTTTGATCCAAAGCTCCCCAAAGTCAACGAAGTCACGCTCCGGGGCCACAAATTGAAATCATATCAGTCACTCCACAAAATTAATAGAATCACTTCCAACAACCAATAAGACAAATAGTGCTAAATTCCAGAGTTTTAAATTCACTCAAAGAAACTAAGCAAAACTGAACCGACCTTGTGAATAATCAGAGGCTGACTCGAATCAAGCCAAGATTCGACACCTAGGAGAACCAAGTATCTCAAATCCCTAATATATAAGTCTTCGAAGATAGAGGATTTCCCATGCTTTAATCATATAGAAGACACGGTTGCATCCACTAGACCACATGCAACCAAACGGGTTATGTAGAAACCCCGGATATAGTTTAAGTGCGCGAATAGCCCTATGACATGGGGGGCACCACACATACTTGAATAGCTACAAGGAAAGCCAAGACTAATCATACCACGGTTCTGTTACGTCCGATCAAAAATTCTGGCATTTTGACAACTACGGACTTAACGACCTAGCTAGCGCAACAAACGAAATAGAAGCATGATACTTGCTTACTTCTTCCCAATTCCTCCTTTACCACTCTTGGTGACCAGTACCTTTTCCTCTTAGACTGTATGCCAGTTGAAGACCAAATCCCAAAACGCAGTTTGGACCAAAAACTGAGAGTCTTGCCTAAAACTCCCATAAGCTCTTTCTTCAATCCATCTTCATGCGGTCAGCTATAGATCTCTCTACCATGGAAACCTGATCTATTTGGACGTGCACATTTTCCAGAAACACAGAAGGATCATCCAAGCCATGGTTACCCAAACCAAAAACTATTTAGCTTCTTGAACCAATAAAACCGTGTTCACGTAAGCAACCTGCTGAGTCGACGGGGTCAAATCGACTCAAAAACGTTGTTTAGCTGCTTGGACCAGTCAAACTGCACCCAAGTATGCTCCATCAACTCGCCGAGTTGAAGAAAGCGAATCGACTCAAACCGCCGGATCGATAGGAAATCTCGATCCCAGCCTTCTAAGAACCGGTGTTGCCCTAGCAACATCGGGAAGGTCCAAACCCTCGCGCATCACTTCTTGAGCTGTGAAACCACGCTCTTGAAGCGTGAACTCCTCACGTTACCTGAAGATTGGCAACGTCGAGAAGTTCCAAACTGTTTCGGACCAACGGGTCGTATCGATCCCATAAGCCGTGCATTTCGTACCCGCGCACTTCCAAAACCCTTGCATCCCACAAGTCGCGCACTCTCATAAGCCGCACCACCCATAAGCCACGCACTACCAGAAGCCGCGCATCTCGTAAACCATGCATTCTCAAAAGCCACTATTTTCATAAGCTGTGCACTCTCAAAAGCTGTGAATTTCGTAAGCCACGCATTCACAAAAAGCCGTGATTTCATAAGTCGCGCACTCTCAAAAGCCATACATTTTGTAAGCCATGCATTTTCATAAGCCACACATTTGATAAGCCATGCAAACACTGCTTGATGTTGCTCTGGCATCATCAGAAAACCGTTAAAATTTTCTAAGTACTGGTGTTGTCCCGACAACAGTGGGAAACTTGTCTATTGCAGGATTAACAGGGATCAACTCCTGCTACCCGAAAGAACCGACATTGCTTCGGTAGTACCGCAAAGCTCACAAACCAAGAAGTCAGCAAAGAATTCTGATTTTTGATCAAAGTTAATGTACAAATTGTCAAAATTCAAGACATCCAAGTCATGAGTTCCCAGAGATAGGAGCTGCGATGTACCTTTAACTGAGCGCATCCAGGGAGCCACCCAGAACATCAGGTCTCACATCAATTGTTCGGAATAATCAGCCCTGTAGAATGAGGGGCACAGAACACATTAACACTTGGTCAGGATAAAAGATTGCTCCAACTTGCAATAAAAGGAGGAACTTACCGTCGTCCAGAGATAGACGGCGATGGAAGGCAGTTCCAGAATCAAATCATAAATGCACCAGTTTCCAAAGACAAAAGCAAGTGCTCGACTGAGGTCTCAAACCCTAACTTGCAGAAAATCAGCTGTTATCCGAAGACGGATAATGGCAAGGAGAGAATGCTCAAAATCGAGCAGCTAAACCATTGATTCCCGAGGATTGGAACCAACAAATAAGTTTGATATTCGTAATAATGCTATCTGCCCAGCATAACACATTTGGCCTGAAACAAGTTAAGGTTAAGTATCACAAATTCAAGACAAACACTATCAAACTCTACAAGTCCGTGATCAGGATAGGGATGAGTGCGATCGTACTAGGGTCAATGTGATGACTTGCTCCGCAACTTCTAATTTTCTATAAGAACCTAAAATTTGGCACTTGGAAATGAAGGGTTCCGCGGGTAGTCATCAGAACATAACAAAAATCGATTGGAGGAAATTTGATTTTTCATGAATAAGAATAACTATGGAATTGGTTAAGCAATAGCCTTGCAACTCCAAGGGTAACACTTGATGATTATAAACAATGCTAGGCAACAGAAACGCTTGGGACTCTTATCCTTCGAGAGCATGGTGTATCTCGAAGTTAAGCAACGTTGAGAAAATAGCCACATTGGGTTCAAAGGAATCTACTCAACTCTACAGGATCAGATGAATGATTCAATCCTTACTAGCATGAATTTAACACTGCCCGAAGACAGGCAGCACTAAGAAAATACTTCTACAATCAAATCATCGAAGTGCTAGTTTCCGAAGACTAAAACCGGTACCCAACTGGATTAAAAGCACCACCGGGTCGATGGGAAAAATCAATCCCAACCTCCTGAGTGTCAGTGTCGCCCCTACAATGCCAAGGCCTTTTCCCACTTCATAAGTACCAGTGTTGCCCCAGCAACGTCGGGAAACTTTCTACTTTATAAGTATCGATGTTGCCCCAGCAATGTCAGGAAACTTTCTACTTCATAAGTACCGATGTTGCCTCAGCAACGTCCGAAAACTTTCTACTTCATAAGTACCGATGTTGCCCCGGCAACGTCGGGAAACTTTCTAGTTCCTAAGTACCGGTGTTACCCAGGCAACGCAGAGAAACTTTCTATTTCTAAGTACCGGTGTTGCTCCAGCAACGCTGAGAAACTTTCTATTCCCTAAGTACCAACATTGCCTCGACAATGCCAAGAAATTTGTTGTTCACTAAGTACCGGTGTTGCCACGGTAACGCCGGAAAAACTTTAATCCACAGGGTTAGTAAGAAACACTCACCATAGTGAACCATCAATGCACTAACTTCCGGAGATAGAAGCTGGTTCTCGACTGAGTTCTACCCTTGTTTTCAAAAAATTACTGTTGCCCAAAGAAAGGCAACAACAGGATGACAAACCTTTCATAGGTTAATCAAATGGTTCAACCAAACATCACAGGAATCAGCCACTGCACAGGAATAAAGCAGCGCCGAAGGGAAATCCTAGGATTGAATTGCTCATGTGCTAATTTCTAGGGATGAAAGCTGGTGCACAACCGAATTTCCTAAATTCAACTTAGAAAGAATTTAGATTTAGCCAAAAGATAGGCAGCCTTGAGGACATGTTGCTTGGAACCAAGCAGCTAGGTTATCAATTCCCGAAGACAGGAATTGGCGTATGAACAGAACTTCTGTGACGACAGCAATCAAGCAAAGCATGCACAACTAAGGACATGTAGGGACAATCACGGAAGGTCGGAACCAAAACCACCGAACTTCCATAATCCTAGAATGGGATTGAGAGCCAGACCAGGGGCAATCGAATCATGTGTCTCAAACCACTCCATCTCTCACAATCACCAAAATATAGGCATTCGGAATAGCTAGTCCCTCGAGCAGGGATAGACGCACAAATATTTGATCGAAAGAAATGTTGCAATGTCCAAACACAAATAACCGTGAGGTTGGTTAGATGATGGTTCTATATCGCAAAATAGAGCATTCTGGCAACAAAATCGCCAACAAAGGATATGAAGGATTTAACGTTCAGAAATCAACCATCGCTCATAGTCTGGCAATGACAAGAAAGATCGATGACCTACTTAAGGTCTAACTAGATCATTTGGTTCCAACTTGCAGGAATATGCCATTACCCAAAGTTTTGTGATGCTAAGAAGAAACTCCCAGAATGAAACTATCGATACATCGGCTTTCAGAAATAGAAGCAAAAGCTTGATCGACTCTTTAATCCTACCTTCTAGAATCTTACATTATCAAAGATCCACAACATCAAGGAAAAATCCACAGGTTTGAGTCATCCTTACATGAGTTTACAAAGATAGAAACCAACACATGATTAGGATCTCAACGCCGGACTCAGAAGAATTTACTTTAGCTAAAGATGCTAGAAATGCATCTTTCTAATGCCTACTGACATCATTACAAAAACTCAGATCTTGGGATCAAGCAACAAAGTCCCTAGTTCCCGAAGATAGGAGCTATCATGTCAATCGAATCGGGGCAATTGAACTTATTGCTTAGAAGACCTAACCTCCCAAAACGTGTTGGTTCAGTAGTCAAAGTAATCAGCCCTATGGGCTAAGGCATTTACACCAACGCTTTGTCAAACGAGCTCAGCTGAGCATGAACTCGACTGAACATAAATAAGAACAGTCACGAAACTGGCTAGACCAAGCTACCTCATAGTTCTATAGAAAGCAATTCTCGAAGCCAAGGAATTAAGCCAATAGTTCCCTGAGACAGAAGCTAGTGTGCAGATCGAATTCCAAAAACCACAAAGGAGGGATATTCGCGATCGAATAACTCATGCACTAGTTTCCGAAGACTGAAGTTATGCCTGATCAAACTTCAACCACAACTCTACAAGAGCAACTGTACCTCGTAATTTAACTGTAATCAGTTATTCCAATATGATAGGAATAATAAGCGAAGCCTAAGTTGCAAAGGACCCAGCTTCTGGAGGAGTGGAAGTACCTCCGCTAGACTAAAGATTGGATGACCGAAAAGTCATTTTCAACAACAAAACTTGGCATTCAACCCTGTAAGGTATGTTTTACTTTAAATAATGTCCTCGTATAACCAACACTCAGAATCCAAGGGAAATCGGCGTATGTTGACCAGTCGGGTTCTGAGCGTTGACCGGGGCAGATGCGATGTGTTATCTACATGAGAGTGTCCAGTATCCTAAATACTGCAAACAAACAATCTAGTGTAGATAGCTTGCTTACATTTGAAAAATTAATCCATATCGTCCTTTGAAATTATCTCTTCATACTTACCCGTTATCGATCAACGATCGATAACGGAGCCGCTGTTCGAAGCGACGTGGGAAGCTTTTCTTTTCAGGATCACTAGAATACAGAAACAGGAAGAGTGATATGATTGAATCATCCACTATATCCGATTTTGGAATAAATCATCGCATTGGAATTCAAAAACATCGACGGGAACTTAACCAAATTCTTGAGAAGAAAACGTTAACGACAAAGAGCAAAACTTCACTCCAGAGCAGCGTACAATCGTTCTGCACCGCCTGTCGAATTAAAACTATGTAGGACAACTCCAAACCTACATCATGCACCCACTTACCGACCTAAACCCTTGTGTAAACTACGGAGCATACCATGAATTGAAATTCAGGCTGAAATCAAAAAACGAACGGCTATCAGAAGTCAGTCAATTGAAAACAACATCTTGAGGTGGACTCCGACGATCCACATAGAAAAATCAAAAGATGGCTGAATAGTCAAAGCCAAATTTGCATAATAACCTCGACACAATCAACTAGATTTCACAAAATGAAAACTCAAAAGAAGTAACTTCCAAAGCACGCCTTGTTTTAAATGAAGGCATACTTTGGGGGGCGAATGTTATCCGGGTTTTTAACCCAACAGAATCCAAAGGAAATCGAGAGAACTCCATCGAGTCAGAATAGCTCAAAAGCCAACTGAAGGGTTAAAGCAACAAGTTAAAGAGAGCCAAGGAAAAGAATGGAAAAATCCTCTAAGGACATGGGTCGCTAGTGATCCATAGCCTATTGATCGCTAGCGATCCATGAGTATAGCTCAGAGTTCAACCTGTTTTCTTGCATCGTGATCCAATTCATATTACAAAAGCAACGACTGAGTTTGACGAGGTTCGGAGTTAGCTAAACCGAGAGGCAAGCATCCGTCCAGTCCAATCAGCAGCTAAATACAGCTATCAAGTAAATTTTCATTAAAGTAAAGCGACAAGCAACGAGACTACACGAACAACGTCGAAACAAGACAACGAAGAAAGTCCAAAAACATGCTAAGTGTATGGATCGCCAGCGATCCATACACTATGGATCGCCAACGATCCATACTTGAACATGGTACAAGCATGACCCACGCAGATTGAAGCAGAGAAAGGAGCTAAGTAATTAGCTTGCATTCGAGCTAATTCTATGGATCGCTAGCGATCCATATTTTTGGCTCTGGTCGCGAGCTAAGCTCCACTGCGTCTTCCTACGTCCATCTGCAAAAAGCTGGCAAACGAGCTTGGCCCAATTGCTCTCCGATCTCTATAATACCATCTTATTTGCAACATAAATGGAGGCCTCTAGATTGATTGCTGAAACTCTGCTTGAAGTTTTCTTCACTCTTCACCTCCTTCACAACACTCTCCAAAGGGGTTCACTGTGATTTTCCAGTGGATTCCAACCTTGGAGATTCAATCTAGCTAAGACTAATCAAGAGCTCTGTAATCAAACACTTCTTGTAACAACAATCAGTCTATAAAAAACTATAAAGTGGACGTAGGCTTCGTTAACAGCTGAACCACTATAACAATCTTCTTGTCTTCTTTCTCTTACTACTTTTTTCTATATCTATTGTCTATATTATTACTCTGTGAGAACAGGGCTGGTGCTTTAACACTCAAACCAAGGTGTTGATCCATTTTTTAGGTTAACACCTGGCTTCACTCTTAAATGAGGAATTGTTAAGTTGAAATGTCGGAAACGAGTTAAGCATACGAACATTGATTTGTATAAGCAATTGTTTTAACTAGATAATCTATTAGTCGACTATCAAACTTAACTAAATATTACCTTGGCTCTTTAAAAAGAATGTTTTAAAGATGATATAAGTATGAGATGGTTTTGGATTTGTCATGACAATGTGTTAGTAATATTCGTCTTTAAACCTTTTTTATTATACTTACGAATGTAAATAGATGTTTAAAAGAATGTTTAAAAAAAAGTATAAGTGAAACGGTTTTGGGTTTGTTGGAACAATGTGTTAATAACATTCGCCTTTAACCTTTTTTTATTATACTTATGAATGTAAACTGATCTTTTAAAAGTTGTTTTAAAGATAAACTTAAGTGAAATGGTTTTTGGTTTGCAATGACAATATTTGAGTAACTGTAATACTCCAAAATTTTGTGAAAAATCATTTTTGTAAAATGATTTAATTTTTGAAATATTTAGATTTAAATATGGTGAAATTTCTGGAATAAATAGTGTGCAAGTATATGTGTGCACGTGCACACTGAAATGGCACAAGGAAGAACTCCAGATTTCTTGGATTTAAAACAAGAATTAAAGGGCAATACAAACATGATTTGGCAACATGGTTGTTTGATTTCTGAAATTATATGGATCATCTTAGAAAGTAAGAAAAAGTAGGCTTTACTTTAAATCAGTAAACAAATTTTATTTAAAACCCAGAAGAGAAAATTATGTATATTAACCTGTATACATATAGGTGCATATGCTTCTGAAATTAAAGAGAAATTAAAATAAGCTTAGATAAGATATGTGTACAAATATATATATTTTTAAACACTGAAAAGTATATATATATATATATATATATATAAGCAAGTAAAACTATGACATTAAAATGACATGAAATGTGATACAAGTTAATGAGCTTGTATAGGCAAAAATAGCAAAAGGGGATTTTCAGAAATAATTAAAATAAAAATAGGATAGTCACACTTTTAACATGACTAGGAGAGTGGCCATTTTCTGAAAAGTAAAAGAAAGAAAATGCAGCCTTTAAATTGGTTAATATGGCCGGGGTATTATGAATGAAAAATGCATGATGCTAGCCAGGACAGAAATGGAATTCTGTTTCAACAAAACCCTAGAGGAAAAATGCTTATAAATAGGCAGTTTAGCCAGTAGAATCATTTTTACCCCGAGCTGCACAAAAATAAGAAAAGAAGGAAAATATTGGAAGAAAGGAGAGAACACTCAAACAAGAATTTTCTGGATTAAACATTTAGGTGAGTAATCTCACTGAGTTCATGGCATTAAGACCTGAGTTGAGGCAGCCACTTTATATATTGCTATTTATGTATTTCTGGTTTTGATGTATATGATTTCATCAATGCTTTTTGGATGTCTTATTTTAAATCTGATATGATTTAATATGGATGATTTTGGATGATCTTTGATTGGTTGAGACATTTGTCTTTGGATGAGTATTATACTGTTTTATTTATACTCATAAATGTTAAAGTTTAGGATCTTAAAAATTATATAGAGAATACTCTCAACTGTTATAGATCTATGGCATGGAAACTTTATAAAAAATGAATGGAGCTGCATTATACTTGGTATAAGTGCTGAGGCTTGAAAAGAAAAATGTTAAGGGTGCAATAGAAATTTTCTTAGTGCTGAGCCCTTAATCAAATCAAAAAGAAGAAACCCACAAGCTAAAATTATGATTGAACCAGATCTTGAATCTGAATCAATCATAAAGGCTTGCAGATCAATATAACATGCCATGCCTCTTTTACAGTTGAAAATGTTCTTATATTTTACTAAGATCAAGACATATTGACCCCATTTAGGAAATAACTGTCTGATTATTTCTGAGGAGAATTATGCTAGAAGAAATTATGGATGTTTCCATGTTTGCAGTGATATGTTCACTTAGCATATTTGATGATAGGATTTAAGACAATACACTAGTAAATAAACTAGGGAAGGGAAGGCCAAGAAAGCTGCTGGAATGCTTGTCATATTTGAAGTATGCAAGTTGGCACATGGTTTGTTTAAGCCCTGAGATCTTTGTGCAATGATGTGAATTAGTTCATTGCAATGTGTCCCAGTGATTCCTTAATAGCAGATGAGGCAGGAATTTAAATTGAATTATACAACCTGTAAATGAAGAAATAGGAATATGGATATTTCTTAGGTTGAATGGTATGGAACCAAGATGGTTCCAGTGAATGAAATTGTTGCAAACAGATAATTATGTTTGCATGATTATGTATGCAAGTGTAAGAATGATAAATGAATATTTCATACCTGAATCAACTTAATTATACTAAGTTAAAGTAATTGATTGCAGAAATTTGCTTAAATAACAAGTTAGTACCCTTATATTCTCTATTGCTTAATATCATGAATGAATTGATGTTACTCATACCAGATCATAGATCTGACCCTTGTTTGCTCATGGCATATGGGGTGTCTCATTTTAAAATGAGGCAGCCACTTATGCTCTTTCAGGTAACCCAGGTACTAAGTAAAAATGAAGTAATGGCTATTATGGAGGAGTGAATGAACATGCTAGCTAGTTTCCAATAAGAGTTTAAATTGATTATATCTGCATGTATTCAGGAAAAATTTTATGTTTCTAAGATTTCCAGTCATGTAATGAATTCTATTATGGTTAGATGAACTAGTTGTATCATGTTAAATATATTGTTATGCATTAAGGTTTAAAATCTCAAAGGAAAAAAATCTGAGTGGGAAACAAGGAAATGATTTTAATTATTGATATGGATGTTTGGAAGAGAAATATGCATATGTAGTTGAGCTACTGTTTTGTATAATTTATATTATGTATTAGTTAATCTTGAGACATAACAGAGCACTGAGTTTTAGAACAAAATCTGGATTTAGCAAGAAGTAAACTTAAAAGGATTTTATTATCTTTTACTGAAATGCTTTGTAAATAAGTTTGAATTCATTTCTGAATTGTATTGAGAAGAGTAAAATGTTTTCCTAAAGCTTTAGACAGAATGCAATGAAAGATATCTCCATTGCTTTGAACTAGTGTGGCAGATACAGGATTCATGAGTTATCCAGCTTCAAATAAATGAAGTATTGGTTGATCATGATAGATTGTATTCTGAAAATAAAAATGCATTTCAAAGTTACACCCAGTTTTCTGGAAAATGAGCAGAGATATTGACATGTACATGTATATCTGTGTACATGTTGATATTCGAGCAAAAATATGATTATAAATTCTTAAAACAGTTGTAAGAATGGGTATTAAAAATAATTATGTAAGAAGAATTGTTTTGTATGTTAGGTTATAGGCAAAAATTAAATATATATGTACAATTATAGGTAGGTATCAGATTTCTAACCATACAGGAGAAGAATAAAAAGAAGAAAACCAAAAATTGTGTTTGAACCGACCTGCATGGTACTCGAACTCGTGACCTTTTGTGTATAAGTTAGGCGCGTTTCCATTACGCCTAGATGTTGCTTGTGTTCACTTAGGATCCACTTTCTTTTATACTGAATCTAATATTATCCAGACTTTAAACACAATCATCAACATTAAAAGCTTGTTTACTACTGAATATTACTTGATCATTTCTTGATCCTAATGACAGACTAAAGTACATATTTTAGTGGATTTTATGGCCAAAAATCTGAATACAATAATGTATCTGAATTACTAAATCTCTAAATCAAACAGGATGTTATTGAACAAAAAAAAAATAAAGTATATACTCTGAATTTAAACAAGAAGAACACATACATCTTCATATGTATGTGTATATTATTAGATATGCACTGATATATTTATATTGGTAAGTTATTTTGATCCTGGATATATTTTGGTTATTGGAAAAAGAAAATGACCTTGGAAAATATGTTTGTAATGAATGATATATCAATATATCATCTCATAGCAAAAAAAAATCCTTATGAAATTAGGGTGGAAATAGGAGGGTCATTTCAGTTGGTATCAGAGCTATGTTATTCAACATAGTAGAAGTAAGGATCAAGTTCTTAGATAGAAAAATAAAATTAAAAGGAACTAAATATCAAACTAACCAGCTATGTAAATTATTATTAGCAAACTATGGTAGGGAGACCACCAAATCAGGGAGCAGGATCTTCCCATGCACCACCAATGGTCAATCTGCAAGACTTGGTGAGAGCATTTAGGGATGGGGCAGGACAAAGGCAAGAAAATCCCTATGAAGAACTCTCAAAACTGCTTAAGACATATACTCATTTAGGAGGCAAAAGCTTTGAAGGGACAGAGAGTATCATGGAAATTCAAACATGGTTGAGAACATTGGAAAGAATTTTCAATGACATGCAACTTGATGATCAAAGAAAGAGGCAAGTGGCTTCAAGACAGCTGAAAGGAGTAGCTTTAGGCTGGTGGGAAGTAATCATTGCAGGAAGGAATGAGAATGAAATCACTTGGAATCAATTCAAGGAGATGTTGGAGGCAAGATTTGTACCAGCATCAGCCAAAACCATTTTGCTTGAAGAATTTATCAAACTTAGGCAGGGAACTTTGAATGTCACTGAATACACTCAAAAGTTTGAGGGGCTATCTAATTATGGAGCAATGCTAGTGGCAGATGAAGCATCCAAGAATGATAGGTATATAAAAGGGCTGAACCCAGGACTTAGCAGAGCTATGCTACCATATGCAGATAGAACATTTGATCAAGTAATTGATCTGGCCTTGAAACTGGAACAACATGACAAAGAAAGAGAGAAATATAGGAATTTTAAGAGCAACAACAAGAAGGATAAGGGAAGATATCACCCTTATGATAAAAAGAAGGAGGAGGCAGACAACAGGAAGAGTAAAGATACAAAAGCTAATGATACTAAGAAGAAATTGGTTTGCCATCATTGTGGAAAAGAAGGACACATCAAACCAAGGTGCCCAGAGTTGAAAGGAGGAGCCTTCAAATGCTACCTATGTGGGAAAGAGGGGCATATGAAGAGGAACTGTCCTGAGAATAAACAGCAAGGGAAATTGGCAACTTTGGAAGGAAAAGGCAAATCTGCAGTGAAAATTGATGCTGAAAATCATGGCCAAGTGGAAGGTACATTATTCATTTGTGCCATACCCATACCAGTAGTATATGATACTGGAGCAACACACTCTTTGATTTCCTATGAATTAGTTAAAGTGTTAAAATTAAACTGCATATTGGTTGAAACCCCATTGCTTGTACAAAGTCCCCTAGGGAGTTCTAGTGTTTTGAACATGAATTGTGTGGATGTGGAGTTAAACATAGGAGGAAATATTTTTATCTCCAATTTATATGTTTTGAATTACCCAAATATAGGTGTTATATTGGGGGTAGACTGGTTAAGGCAATTTAAAGCCATAATTAATTTAGACTCATCCACCATATCATTGCAAAATTCTAGAGGCCAGAGAATCACAGTTCTATGTGAAATAGCTAAGGAAGGGAAATTGTATCATTTAGTTGACTTAGAAAAAGATCTGAGTGAACTAACAATTGAAGAAATTCCCATAGTTAATAAATACTTGGATGTGTTTGGGGAAGTTAAGGGTGTTCCACACCACAGACCAGTTGAGTTCCAAATTAATCTCATTCCAGGAGCAAGTCCAATAATTAAGAAACCTTATAGAATGGGGCCAAGTGAACTGAAAGAATTGAAAAATCAGTTGGAAGAATTAGAAGGCAAGGGATTTATAAGGCCAAGCAATTCCTGCTGGGGTTCTCCAGTAGTGTTTGTAAGAAAACATGATGGTACCTTGAGAATGTGCATAGATTACAGGGAGCTAAATAAAGTAACCATCAAGAATAAATACCCATTGCCTAGAATAGATGATCTCTTTGACCAACTCAGTGAAGCTAAAATATTTTCTAGATTAGACTTAGCATCAGGATTCCATCAAATGAAGGTTGAAGACTCAAGTGTTAAGTACACTGCATTTAACACAAGATATGGCTTATATGAATTTTTGGTTATGCCATTTGGTTTGACAAATGCTCCTTCATATTTTGTTGATTTGATGAATAGAATATTTAGAGATTATCTAGACAAATTTGTACTGATTTTTATTGATGACATTTTGATTTATTCCAAGACAGTGGAAGAGCATAAAAATCATTTGCATTTAGTTTTGTCAAGACTAAGGGAAAATGATTTAAAGGCAAAATTTTCAAAATGTGCATTTTGGAAAGAAGAAGTGCATTTCCTTGGGCATGTCATCTCTGCCAAAGGAATATCAGTAAACCCTAACAAGGTAGTGGCAATCCAAGCATGGAAAAGGCCTAGCACCATCAGTGAGATTAGATCATTTATGGGGATGGCAGGATATTATAGGAGATTCATAAAAGATTTCTCAAAAATATCATCACCACTTACCAATTTAACTAGAAAGAACCAAGCCTTTGTATGGACAGAAAAATGTGAGCAAGCTTTTATCAAAATAAAGGAAGCTCTGATTAATGCACCAGTGTTGAGAGTGCCAGAAGGAAATGAAAATTTGGTTGTGTACACTGATGCAAGTGGCTCTGGGTTAGGGGCTGTGTTGATGCAGCAAGACCAGGTGGTAGCCTATGCATCTAGGCAATTAAAGCCACATGAAACCAGGTATGCAACCCATGATCTTGAACTAGCAGCAGTTGTGTATGCTTTGAAACTTTGGAGACATTATTTGTTAGGTGCCAAATTCATTTTGTACACTGATCATAAGGCACTGAAATATTTATTCTCACAAAAAGATTTGAACATGAGGCAACATAGATGGGTAGAGTTCCTAGCTGCCTATGATCTAGATATACTGTATACACCAGGCAAGGCAAATAAAGTTGCAGATGCCTTGAGTAGACAACATGCCAAAGTAGCCATGTTGATGATGGAAGAGTTTAGGGATTTGTCTATACTTACTGATTTGGAAATTGAGGAAAACAGTGAGGAACAAATGATGCCTATTGAAGAAGGTGAAGGTAAAGGAAAATTAAGTATGATATCTCTGCAATCAGATTTACTTCTTAAGATTGGGCAAATGCAGGAACAAGACCTAAACATGGTGGAAAAGAAAATGCTCATATCAAAAGGGGAGGAAGTAATAAATTATCAAATTGATAAAAATGGTTATTTAAGGAATAAAAATAGGATATGTGTTCCAGAAAATATAGAATTGAAGGAGGAAATATTAAATGAGTACCATAGGAGTAAGTACTCCATACACCCAGGTAGCACCAAGATGTATCAAAATTTGAAAAGAAATCTTTGGTGGAAGGGGATGAAGTCAGATGTGGTCAGATATGTTGCAAGGTGCATGACTTGCCAACAAGTCAAGGCAGAGACACAAAGGCCATCAGGACTATTGCAACCCCTTAGCATACCACAGTGGAAGTGGGAGGATATATCTATGGATTTCATAGATGGTCTTCCTAGATCTAAGAAGGGAAACACAAGTATATGGGTGATAGTGGATAGGCTAACCAAGGTAGCACATTTTATCCCAGTTAGAGCAGAAAGAAATGCTCCAAAATTGGCTCAAATATTCATGAAAGAGGTAGTAAGGTTGCATGGCATACCCAAAACCATTGTGAGTGATAGGGATACCATCTTCACCTCAAGATTTTGGAAAAGTTTTCAAGAGGCTATAGGGAGTGAATTGTGCTTAAGCACTGCCTACCATCCACAATCAGATGGTCAAACTGAGGTAGTGAACAAAGTCTTAGAGGATTTGTTGAGAGCATGTACACTGGACTTTGGAGGCAACTGGGAAGACCACCTCCATCTAGCTGAATTCACCTACAATAACAGTTACCAAAGCACCATAGGGATGGCACCATTTGAAGCCTTATATGGCAAGCCATGTTTATCACCTATATGCTGGGTAGAGGCTGGAGAAAGGGCTATTCTTGGACCTGAATATGTTAAAGAAACTACAGAGAAAATTGGGTTAATAAGAAAAAGAATAGCAGCAGCTCAAGATAGGCAAAAGAAATTTGCAGATAGGAAGAGAAAGCAAGTGGAATATGAAGTGGGAGACTCTGTTTTCATCAAGATTTCACCTATGAAGAAAGTCATGAGATTTGGCAAGCAAGGTAAGCTTACACCAAGGTATGTTGGACCCTATAAAATTCTGGAAAGAATTGGTTCATTGGCTTACAAATTAGAACTACCAGAGGAGATGAAAGCAATGCATAATGTTTTTCATGTGTCCCAACTTAGAAAATGGGTACATGATAAGGAAGACATTTTGGAAGAGCCTACCAAAATTCAAATAAATCCTGACTTGGTTTATGAAAAAGAACCAGTGGGGATTGTAGCCAAGGAAGAAAAGAAATTAAGGAGCAAAACCTTGAAACTAGTTAAGATCCAGTGGAGTAGTGATCCTAATGACTGCACATGGGAGTTAGAGGATAAGATTAGAATGGATTATCCTAAGCTTTTTGCAAATTAAAAGGTAATTTTTTTTTCTGGAAAATTTTGTTATGCATGGTTGATATGGTTGAATTTGTTTGCTTATGCATATGTTTGATAAGTTTTCAGAAAAGAAAAAGATGCTCACTATAAATGTTAGAAAAATTGTGAGGACACAATTCCTAAAAGGAGGGGTGAATGTAATACTCCAAAATTTTGTGAAAAATCATTTTTGTAAAATGATTTAATTTTTGAAATATTTAGATTTAAATATGGTGAAATTTCTGGAATAAATAGTGTGCAAGTATATGTGTGCACGTGCACACTGAAATGGCACAAGGAAGAACTCCAGATTTCTTGGATTTAAAACAAGAATTAAAGGGCAATACAAACATGATTTGGCAACATGGTTGTTTGATTTCTGAAATTATATGGATCATCTTAGAAAGTAAGAAAAAGTAGGCTTTACTTTAAATCAGTAAACAAATTTTATTTAAAACCCAGAAGAGAAAATTATGTATATTAACCTGTATACATATAGGTGCATATGCTTCTGAAATTAAAGAGAAATTAAAATAAGCTTAGATAAGATATGTGTACAAATATATATATTTTTAAACACTGAAAAGTATATATATATATATATATATATAAGCAAGTAAAACTATGACATTAAAATGACATGAAATGTGATACAAGTTAATGAGCTTGTATAGGCAAAAATAGCAAAAGGGGATTTTCAGAAATAATTAAAATAAAAATAGGATAGTCACACTTTTAACATGACTAGGAGAGTGGCCATTTTCTGAAAAGTAAAAGAAAGAAAATGCAGCCTTTAAATTGGTTAATATGGCCGGGGTATTATGAATGAAAAATGCATGATGCTAGCCAGGACAGAAATGGAATTCTGTTTCAACAAAACCCTAGAGGAAAAATGCTTATAAATAGGCAGTTTAGCCAGTAGAATCATTTTTACCCCGAGCTGCACAAAAATAAGAAAAGAAGGAAAATATTGGAAGAAAGGAGAGAACACTCAAACAAGAATTTTCTGGATTAAACATTTAGGTGAGTAATCTCACTGAGTTCATGGCATTAAGACCTGAGTTGAGGCAGCCACTTTATATATTGCTATTTATGTATTTCTGGTTTTGATGTATATGATTTCATCAATGCTTTTTGGATGTCTTATTTTAAATCTGATATGATTTAATATGGATGATTTTGGATGATCTTTGATTGGTTGAGACATTTGTCTTTGGATGAGTATTATACTGTTTTATTTATACTCATAAATGTTAAAGTTTAGGATCTTAAAAATTATATAGAGAATACTCTCAACTGTTATAGATCTATGGCATGGAAACTTTATAAAAAATGAATGGAGCTGCATTATACTTGGTATAAGTGCTGAGGCTTGAAAAGAAAAATGTTAAGGGTGCAATAGAAATTTTCTTAGTGCTGAGCCCTTAATCAAATCAAAAAGAAGAAACCCACAAGCTAAAATTATGATTGAACCAGATCTTGAATCTGAATCAATCATAAAGGCTTGCAGATCAATATAACATGCCATGCCTCTTTTACAGTTGAAAATGTTCTTATATTTTACTAAGATCAAGACATATTGACCCCATTTAGGAAATAACTGTCTGATTATTTCTGAGGAGAATTATGCTAGAAGAAATTATGGATGTTTCCATGTTTGCAGTGATATGTTCACTTAGCATATTTGATGATAGGATTTAAGACAATACACTAGTAAATAAACTAGGGAAGGGAAGGCCAAGAAAGCTGCTGGAATGCTTGTCATATTTGAAGTATGCAAGTTGGCACATGGTTTGTTTAAGCCCTGAGATCTTTGTGCAATGATGTGAATTAGTTCATTGCAATGTGTCCCAGTGATTCCTTAATAGCAGATGAGGCAGGAATTTAAATTGAATTATACAACCTGTAAATGAAGAAATAGGAATATGGATATTTCTTAGGTTGAATGGTATGGAACCAAGATGGTTCCAGTGAATGAAATTGTTGCAAACAGATAATTATGTTTGCATGATTATGTATGCAAGTGTAAGAATGATAAATGAATATTTCATACCTGAATCAACTTAATTATACTAAGTTAAAGTAATTGATTGCAGAAATTTGCTTAAATAACAAGTTAGTACCCTTATATTCTCTATTGCTTAATATCATGAATGAATTGATGTTACTCATACCAGATCATAGATCTGACCCTTGTTTGCTCATGGCATATGGGGTGTCTCATTTTAAAATGAGGCAGCCACTTATGCTCTTTCAGGTAACCCAGGTACTAAGTAAAAATGAAGTAATGGCTATTATGGAGGAGTGAATGAACATGCTAGCTAGTTTCCAATAAGAGTTTAAATTGATTATATCTGCATGTATTCAGGAAAAATTTTATGTTTCTAAGATTTCCAGTCATGTAATGAATTCTATTATGGTTAGATGAACTAGTTGTATCATGTTAAATATATTGTTATGCATTAAGGTTTAAAATCTCAAAGGAAAAAAAATCTGAGTGGGAAACAAGGAAATGATTTTAATTATTGATATGGATGTTTGGAAGAGAAATATGCATATGTAGTTGAGCTACTGTTTTGTATAATTTATATTATGTATTAGTTAATCTTGAGACATAACAGAGCATTGAGTTTTAGAACAAAATCTGGATTTAGCAAGAAGTAAACTTAAAAGGATTTTATTATCTTTTACTGAAATGCTTTGTAAATAAGTTTGAATTCATTTCTGAATTGTATTGAGAAGAGTAAAATGTTTTCCTAAAGCTTTAGACAGAATGCAATGAAAGATATCTCCATTGCTTTGAACTAGTGTGGCAGATACAGGATTCATGAGTTATCCAGCTTCAAATAAATGAAGTATTGGTTGATCATGATAGATTGTATTCTGAAAATAAAAATGCATTTCAAAGTTACACCCAGTTTTCTGGAAAATGAGCAGAGATATTGACATGTACATGTATATCTGTGTACATGTTGATATTCGAGCAAAAATATGATTATAAATTCTTAAAACAGTTGTAAGAATGGGTATTAAAAATAATTATGTAAGAAGAATTGTTTTGTATGTTAGGTTATAGGCAAAAATTAAATATATATGTACAATTATAGGTAGGTATCAGATTTCTAACCATACAGGAGAAGAATAAAAAGAAGAAAACCAAAAATTGTGTTTGAACCGACCTGCATGGTACTCGAACTCGTGACCTTTTGTGTATAAGTTAGGCGCGTTTCCATTACGCCTAGATGTTGCTTGTGTTCACTTAGGATCCACTTTCTTTTATACTGAATCTAATATTATCCAGACTTTAAACACAATCATCAACATTAAAAGCTTGTTTACTACTGAATATTACTTGATCATTTCTTGATCCTAATGACAGACTAAAGTACATATTTTAGTGGATTTTATGGCCAAAAATCTGAATACAATAATGTATCTGAATTACTAAATCTCTAAATCAAACAGGATGTTATTGAACAAAAAAATAAAAATAAAGTATATACTCTGAATTTAAACAAGAAGAACACATACATCTTCATATGTATGTGTATATTATTAGATATGCACTGATATATTTATATTGGTAAGTTATTTTGATCCTGGATATATTTTGGTTATTGGAAAAAGAAAATGACCTTGGAAAATATGTTTGTAATGAATGATATATCAATATATCATCTCATAGCAAAAAAAAATCCTTATGAAATTAGGGTGGAAATAGGAGGGTCATTTCAGTAACATTTGTCTTAAACCTTTCGAATGGATTTGTGTAAGTACTTAGATCCTTAAAATGGATATTTTGAAGGAAATTGTAAGTATGGAACCTTTTGGAAAATGATAGGAGAAGCAAAGGTTTAAAGTAAGAAATCTTGTTAAAGATTTGTGAATATATTGTACCATTTAAGATAAGTATATGAATATTTTCTGAAGTATTGAAAGAGTAACAAATAAATAGTAGAAATTCATAAATGATGTATTATTAGGTAAAAAGAGGTTTACTAATAAAAGAGGTTTTAATTAATAAAAGATTAATTAAAATAGGAGGGGATTGGAAGTCGCTTATGTGACTTAATTGTGCTTTGTGTGACTTGATCATGCTTTGTATGTTTATTCGTTTATGGAAAGTATTTAGTCGTATACTTAGCACTAGATGTTGATGAAGTAGGCTTGCCCATCTATGGGAATTAAGATTGATGTTCGTGTAGGGATATGAACAGTAGAGCTCTAACTTACCTGCTTCACTCTTGATCGAGTGATAGTGTGAGATGAAAATATTGGATACGTGATAAGTATACAAGACTTAGTTTCAATATGCGATCATTCTTATTATTATTGAATGACCAAATTCGTCAATTCAGTCTTGAAGAGACTGGGATCGGTAAGTGTTTTACTTATTGAAAACCACTTCAAGACTGAGATACAATTTCTATCTATTGGAAGTGGATCTGTTCAAGATGCTGGAATCCATGTATGGTTTCGAGATCTGTTCAAGATGTGGGAATCTAATTAGGGATTTGTGTTCTGTTCGAGTGATGAAGACTCATGTGAAAGATGTTGAATGTAACCTCGACATCGGAAATGATAGAAAATAGAGTAAGGACATGGCTTGGGGTTTGGCTAACCTACGACAGGATATTATCACTCTATATCTAGAGTATGCTTATCGATGTTGCGCGCGAGAGGTGATGGTATTTGGGATCATGTATTTAAATGCGGACTGGCTATGTTTTCCTTAATGGTATATTTTATCTAGAGACATACAACGCTCGAAGGTAGTTTCTGACCGGGAGATTGGATCTGGCGTCGACGAGATCTCCATGGAAAATCAATTATGTGAACGTTCCTTATCGATTTTGATTGTACCTTAAATATGTTGTTGATGTAACCATTCCGGCTATGTTATATATACTTATATTCTACACCCTAGACATTATCTATTATATCTCCTTATTTACTTAGTAGATGGTGTTTCTTTTGAGGGGATAACCGTTGTGGTATTCCATGTGGTCTCAAAAGTACTATTATATGTTGATCTCATATTTCTTGAGTTTCTTATACCGGACTTATGTCTGATGCTTGGTTTTTTTTTCCAAAATTCCTCGCATACTCTTTCCAATAGTCTAAGAAAGGCAGGTTTTCATTGATGTTCTTCGGAGCTCGAGAAGAAGAGCTGGATGTTTAACCTACCATGGTATTCTTATTTCTACTACATTACTATATTGCACATATCAGCATTTGTGAGGACAGGTTGCTATAACTGTCCAGGCTATGATAGTACTTAGGTTTTTTAACTCAGAACTTTCTGTATCGGAGTAACCCTTTATACTGTTCTTTTGATATTATATATTACCGTTCGGCTAGTGAGATTCTGGATGTTGTGTTCTCTTCTTTCTTGTCTATTTCGTTTTATTTTTATTTTACCCCAAAATTTCATCTTTTCGGCACTTGGATGCTCGGCACGTAAATACCAGGGATGTATCAGTGTCGACATTCGGGGGTCGAAAAGGTGAATCGTTACATATATCGAGTTTGAGGTTGGAGATCTAGCCTTTGTGAAGATATATCCTCTAAAAGGTGTGATGAGGTTAAGTAAATTGGGGGAAGCTTTCACCTCATTTTGCTGGTTTATTCACGATTATTGAGCACATTGGCAAAGTTTCACATCAAGTTACTCTCCCATGTTATTTATTTGGTATTCGTGATGTCTTTCATGTCTCTTATTTAAGAAAGTGTCCGAGGAGTACCGAGACAGTTTTGGAGCTGAGGCACACAAAAGAGCTTGATATTTCCCCCAGATTTAACCTATGTTCAATGGCATATCCGTATAATTGACTTGGAGGTCCAACGGTTTAGGATCCCATTAGTGAAGATGGAATGGTCCGACAACCCATTGGACTATACTTAAGAGATCAAGAGCACATGGCACATACCTACCCTATGCTATTTTCTGATGCACAGAAGTCAAGTACGTTTTGTTGTTGTTGTTTTTTTTGATTACATGTTTGTTAAGATAGTAGATGGTGTAGATAAGCTAGAAGTTAATTAGTTAAGTTATATATTTTCCCTAAGAAGAAGTTGCCAAGGATGCAATTTTCTTAAAAGAGAGTCTGCAACAACCCATTATTGAGATGCAATTATTTAGGATTTTATAATAAAGATTAAATTAATTAAAAGGGTTTTAAATAATCAAATGTGGATAAATTGAGATAATTTGAAAATTTAATGGTAAAATATTTTTCTAAAGCAAGAAAATATTTTATTCGGGTAACGTTTGATTTTTATAAATAGTCTAGCTCTTTTAAAAGCTAAAAAAATTAATGAATTAAGAAGTGGTTAAATAACTTTTATAAAGTAAAATATTAGAATAAAAGATATTAGAAATTTATTTCATATGAGATAGAGATGAATTTCTATTTCGTATAAATGGGAAAATTGGAACTTTATTTGTAAATATGCCTAAAAATGAAATTAAGTAATAATTAATTACAATAAGGGAAATTGTGGAATATAAAATTTTATAAAATTGCTTAAATATTAGTTGAAGTCAAATATGATGTTAATTTGGTTTTAAAATGGGTAAAGATAAGCATTGAATTAATTGCAAAAATATAAAAAAGAATAAAATGAGGCTAGTGATTTAATTAAAGCCCAATTAGCCCAAAACCTTATTACCTTGTCTACTTCTTTTCTCTTGAGAGCTCTAGAATTTTCCATTTACCCTTTAAACATTTCACCCCTTAACTTATCTCCCTCATTCGGTAGCCCATTTTCAAATTCTAATGAAAAATTAAAAACCTACCTTCACTTTCTAAAATCCAAATAAAATAAAATAAAATCTCATAAATTCCCAAATTAAAATATATGCTTCTCAACTCAGTTCTACACTAATAAGAGCTATCAAGTTTGAGTTTTGATCAAGATAGAGTTGGCTTTGGCAATTTGCAAAGAGGCAAGAGAGTGTAGGAAGAAGGAACAGAGGAATTTAACTGAAGTTGTTCTATTGTTACTTTCAGGTGAGTGAACTTCATTCATGTACCTATGTATGAAATGTGGTATGTGACGTACGTAGAATGAAATGTACTATTGTTTGTACACTTATTATCTTTGATTATTGTGTTCTTCCTTTGTAAAATGAACCCATCACTATAATTTTTCCACTTAGCTAATGTGTATGAATTACATAGCAAGTTGACTGAATTTGGTATTGAAATGGAGTCGAAATAGTGGCTAGGAAAATGGGGTGTGATGGTGCGAAGAACAACGATGGATGAGGGAAGCCTGAAGTTTCATCGCTCCATGCTATATTGGGGTGGTCGTGTAGGATCGTTTTCACCCTAGGGGGGTGAATAGGGTGATACTAAAAAATTAATGTGAAAATAAAAATATAAAACAGAAAATAATGCAGAAGAGATCACACACAGATTTACCCAGCTTCGGCAATAACCTGCCTACGTGCTGCACCCAAGGTTTCTACTAGAAATTAAGTAATCAGATGCTTACAAAACACATAAACTCACGATACCTGCTAACTTGATTAACCTAACTCTAAGCTCAAAACCCTACCACAACTCAGCCACTGAGTTGCGAATTCTCGAACTACAAAAACGTAGTTCGTACCTAGTTACACAACTAGAGTTTGAATTAGATTTTAAAAGAAAGAAATTTACAAATGAAATAAAACTATAAAACAAAACCCTATTAAAAATTGAGGCCCAATATAAAATAAACAACCGGCCCAAATAAAATTATAACAGTGAAGACTCGTCTCCCTTTTTCGTTTGAGTTATTTTGCTAGTCGTTCCTTTTGCTCTTCAAAAATTAGGGTTTTCAAATTGAGGCGCCGCTTGTGATATTGATCGATTAAAGTATGCTATTGTGTTGATTGGCTTCGTCAATCGACTTCCTTGGCTTTGTTGGCTTGCGGCTGCTCCAATTGTGTCGAGCTCGACTGGTATGAAATTGGTATGTGATTTTTCCCCTTTTCAACTTGATTATGCTCGACTTCGATTCGAGTTATAAATTGGTTTGTGATTTATTTCAAGGCTTGCTCTGGTATTTGCTTGAACTCAAATGATTTTAATGCCGTTGATGACATGGGTTTATATAGGGTTTGATTCCCTGTATTTGCGTTTGTATATTTCTATTTTAACTTGTCAATTGCTTTTCTCAGCCATGGATTTTTGATGAAGCCATGGATTTTTGATCGAACTATAAGTGTGATTCCTGACTTGTTCATCTCTGATATATTTGAATTGTGTTCCGTTCTTTTGCTCCTACGACTTTGGCATTTTGAATTTTGAGACGATCTAGTCTTTATGAAGCTTGACTTGTTCAATTCGTGATTCTTATGACTTCTGATTTTGTTCAAAACTGCTACAAATAATTTTCATGAAATTTTGACTTCTTTTGTTGTATGCGTGTGCATTTCTTGTGTACCTTGCTCTATATCTTGCTCTTGTTCATGACCCATGGCTTCTTCATCATATTTGTTGTATTGTGATTAGCTTCGAGTTAAATTGTGGTCTCTATACATATATACATACATGTATGTATATATGTGTGTGTGATTGCTTCGGTGCCTTGTTGTCCATTCTATTGCATATATATACACACACACACACACATGTTGCTTCACTGTCATATTATTGCTTTGTTGTGTGTCATCTCCATGTGTGTACATACATATATATATATATGTATGAATGTATGTATGTATGTATGTATGTGTGTGTGTGTGTGATTGACTTTGCTTATTGTATCTCTTTGTAAGACTTCAGTCACTTGATTATTCAGTGCACTTGTTCACTTGCATCATGTAGATAATACTGAACTTTTATAAATGAACTCTGGTTCATGTTGAAATTGATGTTTTCATGTGCTCACTTGTCCACTGTGCTAGTTGCTTCGAGTTTTGGTTTGAGTTCTGAACTGATGCATGTTGTTTTGTTAATGTGCACTTGTATATGCTAAACTGCTTGTGCACTGGCCATTACTTTTGCATGCACATGTACACTTATATTTGTCTTTGGTCTGGTTACAGCCCTTTTCGTGTTTGTTGAGTTGCCTGATCCAAGTTTTTTCCACTTGAAATGTTCATTGATCTGGACATGTTGTTTTCATTTGTGTCTTTGTGCCATTTGAGATCTGGTGTGTTTTCATGTTGCTTATTTGTACATGTCTGGTTACATTGTTGATTTGAGGCTTCATGAGTCTACACTTTGAAGCTCCTGGCCATTGTATTGAACTTGTGCATTTTCTGTTTTGGTTCTGACTTGAACTCTATTGTAGTTGCATGCTCCATTGTTTGTTGAGTCCTTTGTATTCATGTTAACTTATTTGTGAAGTATGGTTTGGTTCCATTTTAATGAAGTCAGGTTGCATGCCTCTGGTTGTGATGGTCTGTTGGTCTTTATGTTGCATTGATGTTCTGGTCTTGGTTGCTTTTAAATATGGTTCCATTGTGCTTTGCCTTTGAAGTCTTGTCTCATGTCTTTGCTTTGGTTGAACCAGAGAATGTCTGAAATGTTGGTTGAGTTGAATGTTGAATGCACCACTTTGTACATATGCACTGCCCTGTACTTGACCATTTGGTTGAAGATGTGTTTATGTTTTTGCACTTGAGTTGAATCTAGTTTTTGCTTAGGTTTGACCTTGTGCTCACTTGTCCCTGCAATTTTAACAAACGAGTGTATTTCGGTGTGCACGACCTTGTGGCATGTACAGTGATACACTGTGCATGTCACAAGTTGTTCGTGTAAGATGAATTAAAAGAAAATGATGACAAACAACCCAAATAACTGAGGCAAATAATATTTTCAAACACACACTTCATTTTGCACTGCAAAATATTTTGTTTTCAATTTTACTACGTCAGTGTTTATTTTGTAGATATTACAGATGCTGGATTCAGGCTGGAATAAAGTTGACGATCAAAATACGAGTGAAGAGTGAATATGTAGTGAGGTGAAAATTGTAAATTGAAAATTGTGTTATAATTGAAATTGTATTGTAATTGAAAATGTGTAAATGTAGTGAGAGCTCAAATTTGTACTATTTGAATTTGTAATAAAATATTTGTTTGAATAAAATATTTGTTTAAAAATGAATTCCGAGTCATTTATTTTATTCAACAAATATTTATTTAATTATATGGAAAAATGAAATAGTACAATGACAAATACATTTAAACGAATATATGTATGTTTATTATCATCAAACAAAAATCATAGGCTATTGTATTCTACAATCTCCCCCTTTTGATGATAACAAACATATATTATGATTTTGATTCTATTAAATGTATTTGGTCTTGATGAATTCTATTAGCTCCCCATATTTGAATGCTCCCCCTATAACAAAGCTCCCCCTTCACATATGCATAAAAATGAATAAAAAGTATGCAAATAAAAAACAATAAACAATGCAGTGAAACTAGATGAGAATATGCAAACACAAAATTTGAATTTATTTGCCAAAATCTTAACTTCTCTCTCCCCCTTTTGTTATCAGCAAAAGAGTAACAGTGTTAGATAAGAGTAAGAAAGTGATAGACATTAATACAACATTAATACCTAATCGAGTATAAATATTAAATTTCAAGAAAAATCAAACAAAAATCATAAATACTCTATTAGGCGCATATTCCACTTTAGAGTGATAGGGGTGATGTCGGTAAAGAAAACCATATAGTCGTGTTCATTTGTGGTATATTTATGATAGGAAATTGTTGAATACTTACTAACCATGCATACCCGTTAGGACTTTTAAATGAGATTAGTAGTATTCCTTAACTTTTGAAAAAAAAATGAATTTCAAGCATCTTCTAACCACGCATAACCGTGAGGACTTTTAAATGGGGTTAGAATCAACTTGCCTATTTAATAATCAATTTTGATATGTGTTCCATACATGCATAACCATAAGGACTTTTAAATGAGCATGAAAGCACATAATCAAAGATTCCAAGTAGTTCACCCATGCATAACCGTGAGGAATTTTAAATGAGAGTGAGTACTTTTGGATGATTTTATTGCTAATTAATTTAAAAAATGAATAATTTCGTGTTTAAATTCCATATTTTGACATACTATATTAGATTTTGATGAGTGATTGTCGTAGAAATATGATAGGAATAGAGATGGTAATGGAATTTTTTACCAACCAAAGTTATTACAAATTTTGTTTAAATTTTTAAAGAAATTTACAAAATATACCATCTCAAGTCATAATGTATGATTAATATCAACACTCGTCACTTTTTTTAGTCACTATTTATCTTTTCGATAATCAATAGGGAATCAGATTATTTTACATAGGCATTTAAGATCAAACCCAAAAAATATAAAATCAAATTAATAAAATGCCTAATCTGAGACGAAGTCAACGAAAACTATTTTCTAGAAGAGGTTTTGTAAAAAATGTCTGCTAATTGAAAATCAATTGAAATGAAATTTATGCAGATATTTTCTTTGGAAATGTGATCTCTAATGAATGTCCCAACATAAAACACGTTCCACTAGTACTTTTTCTATCAACTAGACTACCAGCATAATCTGCATCTGAATACCCCTTTAACTCAAAGTTATCGTTAGTTAGAAACCATATACCAAACCGTAAGGTGTGCAACAAATACCTTATAATCCTTTGTATAGCTTTTAAATGAGATTCATTTGGATTTGATTGAAACCGTGCACATAAGCAAACAGAGAACATAATGTCTGGTCTAGAATTAGTAAGACAAAGAAGTGATCCAATCATACCTTGATATTTCTTTTGATCAACTACCTTACCTTTTTCATCCTTGTTTGATTACCTTTCCTCTTACTAGCCGATTGAAATCAAATTATGGTGTAGATTTTCAACATATAATACATCGTTGTTGCCCATTGTGACTATGCCACCTCTGTACTTCTCTAGGCTAAGGAGCTTCGATTTGTCGCCCGTCATGTGCCTGGAACAGCCAGAATCCAAGTACCACTCTTGTAACGACCCACTATTTTGGACCATTCAAATCAACAATAAATCCACACATGTCCGACTTGAATAATTCAAAACAATAGATTGTTAATTTAAATTTGGCAAAACTTAACATATACAATAAATAAATAGTCACAGATCACAGACACAGAGTAATATAACGATAATGCAGCGGAAACAAAAGAATAGTAGTTCATGAAGCTACTATATATATAACAGAGTTGAACAAGATACAACAGAAGTCTCGAATACAAAGATATCTCAATACAATAGTAAAATACAAGATCCGAATACATCACTAGAATCAACTGAATAACAGATAGTAGAATCTATAGATAGCTGGATCTCCAAGCGAAGCTCCAACTCCAAAGGTGAGTCTCGAATACTGGTACACTCAGTCTGACCCGAGCGTAAAGAAAACACAAAACACTCGAGTCAGGATTAACATTCTTATATCAATAAATCCAACTCAAGTGAAATATCAACTGAAATACAAGTAACTCAAAGGATGTTTGGGATAACCATCCCTTAAGGATCCGTTAAACTATCTACTATGTAATAGTGTACGCTAAGTAGATAATGTCTAATCAGTAAAGTACGATATCAAAAATAGCGTTAAGTCATGGCCCATTCCACCCTTAACACATTTTTATTCCCAAGAGCATATACAAGACCGTAGTTTCCCCAAAACCGGAAGTCACCAGAGGGCAATCCATATACTAAAGGTACAAACAAAATGTAGTGGTCGCGAATAGGATAATCAGTATGACAAGGTACATGAGGCGATACCAACTAGGATACTAGTAGTTGCCTGATCCGGACTGATGTTGAGCATAGCAGCTACTATCTCAACACCGCGAAACAACACTCCCAAATCAAGGGGTGCACCCAAATCGAATCACATAAGTAATAGACAAGGTATCGAAGAAGTGTGTCCGCTAGAGATGGCGATCCTCAATGGCCCGGCGCGGCTCCTGTTTTAGTCATGTCAGGGGTCATCCAAAATCGTTCTCTTTCTTCAGTCAACGCGTTCATCAAAACCATCCACTTCATTCTGGATCAACACTCCGCGTATATTAGTTATTAAAGTGGTTTCGGTATCGACAGAGAGTATGTCCATATCCGATCCCGGTCTCTTTAATAACTACGTATTATTACACCGATGGTCATTTAATAAAATTTCAAAATAGTTATATATCAAAACCGACATATCATTGCCATTTCAAAACCATATCAATACGATATCACTTTTACTTCAAATAAATCCATTTCCAAAATCATATCACTTTCCAAAGTTATATTGCTTTCGAAATCATAAGTCTTTTAAAATCATAACACTTTGGAAATCAAAACTTGAAATTCATAACACTTTGAAATCCTAACACTTTCCTCTTAAACAGTTTAGATATTAAAATTTGTATATATAGAAAAATAGTTTATAAAATAAAATAGTTTATATAAAATAGTTATAAGTTAAAATAAAATAATTTATATTGAAAATGATTTATATTAAATTAATTTATATTAAAATTTATAAAGTAAAATATAAATAGTTTTAGATATAGTTTAAATACTTTATATAAAATAGCTTCCTCAAATTTCACAAATCAATTCACATAAACTCGAATTCCAAAATTAAGATTTAAATAAATCTCAAATCATCAATTTCAATTCAATTTAGTTTCTCAATAAACCCTTTCAAATTATCGATTTCAAATGCCTATTTGAACCATAAATAAACCATTTCAATTTCAGTATATTTCAAAGTTTACATATTCGACTTTTCAAAACTAAATTCGATAATTCAATTTATGTCCCAATTTGATTTCATTACATTTAGTTTCTGAAATATTTCTTTAATCATTTCAATACATCAAAATACAACTTCAATTTACAAATTTATATAGACAAAATATCCCATTTAAATTTATATAAGTTTGAAATATTAATTTAAGCCACTTCTTAATTAATTCAAGTTATAAAACATATCTTAAAATTTCAAATTTAATAGATTTCAAATCAACTTATTTAAGTATAATTTTTAAATAATTAAGAATTCCAAAACAATTCAAATTTATCTTTCAACCTGAAACATTATAAATTCTATATTTAAAATATAAATTTTACATAAATACTTAAACATATTTCATATTGATTCAAATCAACTTTATTAAATCAACTTTAATAAATCTTTAAAATCATTATTTATTAAAACCATATATTTCTTTCAAAACCGTAGAAATGTTTTCAAAAACATTTATATATAGACCAACGGTGTCTGTATATAAAATTTTCTATCCTATGGTCAAGTGATACGGATATTTATCATTTCAATCCGCAATTTAAAATATATTCGGGTATATCTTTTCAACCCGAAATCCCAAATTCAATTTAATTTGAAAATCGCTTGGGTTTATCATTTTAACCCATAACGATTTTCTCCTATTCTAAAGTCCGTTCGGGTATGTATCATTTCAACCCATAGTGATTCTATACTAACAGGAAACTTGCAGAGTGATAACAGATATGATAATAATATAACAACGGTAACAGGCATATATCATCAGTATAAATAACAGATAAGGGTGTCAGATGTCATAGGTGAACAGATACAGATGATGACATATATATATCAATATAAATAACAGATAATGATGTCAGGTGTCACAGGTGAACAGATACAGACGATGGCATAGATATAGCAATATAAATAACTAACAGCAGCATATTTCAATTGTCGTTTCAATTGAAATCAAATTTAATAAATATAAGAACATTAATCGTGAGTGATTGCTCACCTTTCGAGGCTAGAGAAGAACGATAAGGAGAGGAGTTACGAATCCACACGAATTGCAAAGCAAAGTAGATTGGCACGAATTTGACACAGCTGATAAATAAGAATGGATGAACCGATTAGAATCAGTTGTATAAGTGAATTGATATAGATATTCTATATATAATTATATATATATAAAATTACGTTCAAATTTCAACTCATATTAAATAATATATATACATGCGTTTTTCAAACGTCATTATTTTAAATAAAACACAAATTATAAAAAATCCAAACATATTTATACATAATAAAATTCGATACTCTACCAAGTATACCCATTATAATGTAAATATCAATACTCATAGTACAAAACAGCATAAACAGTTTTATATATATATATATAAAACAAAAGTAGAAGGTTTATCATATTCAATTCAAAGTGAAATATATATACACATACACGTAAAATAACCTATATACTAAACTAATATATATGAATCACAGCCGAACAATGTATATTAATTAATATAAACTTATGTACCCTCAAAACCTGACATGTATAAAACTAATATTCATATAAAATATAAAGACCCATACCATACTTCATTTCAATCTATTATACAGTACTATAAGTACTTATGAACCAGACAGCTAGACTAATACCCAAATACATATTTCGCATAGAACAGAATGCCATACAGTAATATCTATAATACTTCTTTCGATGCATGTACAATATTTGAAACCTATAACACAAATCAATATATGTGATGTTACGTAAAATCACTAAACAGTATATATAAATCAATATCAAATGAATTTGTAAATAAAATATATATACAGTAGCAAATATGAGCAAGCCGAAATTTCACTTTATATAAACCATTATAATTTTATACATTAAAACACAACAGATCTATATAAACTAATATATATAAGTCTTATATATTATAACGTTTTAAACAAAATTTTATTCTGTAAACAACCACTGTAACAAAAAATTATGAACAAAACTATAACAATAACTTGAAATGGTAAAACTGTAAACATATATTTGACTTATATAAATTTATATATGGACATCTCATACTATATATAGACAACGTAAGCCTACCCAACAACCAACTATATATATTATGCATTATCAAAACACTTTAAACAAATCATAACTAGCTTGTATAATCCTATATCTACAACCACAGATCACAAAAGAACTGGTATAAACATATATATACACGTAAACAACATATATAACTTATACAGTAAACTATTATAAAATTTGAATATATATATATATATATGTATCAATCAAAAATATTACATATATACAAGCAAAGGGGAGGTCGTCGAGTTTGTCGGGATGTGGATCGGATGGGCGCAAGACTGTCACAGGGCAGAGGCAGAGGCGGAGGACATGGTCGGGAACGAAGCGGGCAGGCGGGTCTCGCGATGGTAGGTGGGTTGCATGGGAAGGCGTGCGGAGAAAGGTGGTGATTGTGTGCTTGGCTCGGGTGGTGGCACTGTCAGTGGAAGTGGCGGCGGACCGAGTTGTGGGTGGAGGAGATGCTAGTGCTTGCGGTGAAGGCCGGCGCTGTTGAGGTGGAGGTTGAAATGAGAGAAGAGAGGAGAGATGTTGAAAATGAAATAGAAATGGAGAGGTCTTCTAGAAACATAAATAGGATTGAAAAAAATATAACAGAGGGGGAAGAAAGAAAGTGGAATGGACGGAAGAAAGAAATGAATAGTACTAGCCTGTCTTGATTTGAATTGAATAAAGCTGGCAATGGAATCAAACCAATAAAGAATAATGACTGTAGGAATAGTGACCGCTTTATTTTTAAACCGTTGAAACAAAATTTGAATAGACGCACGAATCATAGTTAAAACGGGCTAATACACATAAAATTTTCATAATTCAAAACTGACGGAAATAAAGGCAGTCATCAATGCATTGAACAGATGGAAAAGTAACAGCTAAAATAAATGCCTACAGCCGTTTGAAATCTGAACGGTCATCAAAAGTGGTACCGATACAACATATAGTTTATTGCTTCCGTTGCAAACCGGACATCAAAATTTAGAAATAAATATACCGTGGTTATTATCGCGACGAGACGATCAAAACAGTATACAGATATCAGTGGTATAATTGAATTATAAAAATTTGAATTTTCTACCACGGAAAATGCAATAAAACGCTAAAAAAATAAGATCGACGGAGCCAAAGATGTCCGAATTTGGAAAAACGACAAACTGACATCTTGCTCAGAAGATGGTTTAGAATTTTTCTATGTAAAAATATTTAGGTTTCGGAAACATTTTATTTTCATCGCTTTTTAACTGATTAAATTGAAGTAAATTTACGCGCGAAATAAATTTTCATATTTTCGGACGTAAATTTACCAGTTGCTATGTTTAATTAGACGCATTTCAAATATCAAATTTATATTTCAAAATTTTATCATTTAAAATTTCACAAAATTTCAATTAATAACGTTATTAAAACCGGTTAAATTTACGGGTCGTTACAACTCTTGTTGTTCCCTAGCCTGCCACACAACTACACGAGGAAAGATTTTTGTGACCTGTTTATTTTTATAGGTCCATGATTGTTAGTGACAAACGATTTTGAAAAACAAGTTTGTGTAGAACCAAGACAGTCTATGTTTGTTCCATTTGGCACCCAGATTTGTTAGACTTTAAGAGATTTTACATTCGTGCCTTTAGGAACCCAAATTGATATGGTTTTCGCGTGTTTGGGTCTATACCAGCAATAGTTTTGATTATGTCCAATTTTTCCACAAATCGTGCACTTGGAATTGACATGATTAGTTTTACTTCTACCTTTTTCAAATTGAGTATACCCAAGTCCTTGTCTAATAGTATTAACAGTTTGTTTCCTTAATAGCATATTTAGTGATCTTTCTCCTTTGGAGAATTTTCCTAAAGTTGTAGACAATTGTTGGACTTATGACTTGAGAGATTCATTTTCATTCAATAACAAAGTGCACTTTTTAATAAAATTTTCTCTTCTAGTATTTTCACTTTCTTTCAAAATCAGAATTTCATTTTCAAGCGATTTAATTTTCATTTTTGATTTTTTTATTTCCTCTTCTAATGATGGACACTTATCACACTTAGGGCTTTTATTTCTATAGTTTTGAACCAATCGATCAAGCTGCTTATTTAATTCTATCAAACTATCTCTTTGTGATTCAATTTTAGCGTACTTCTCCCTAAGTCGTTCAAAACAGCCATTAACTTTATGAAAATATATAAGTAATTGTGATTGAGTAAGTTTTGATACCTCACTTGGCTCGTCATCATCGTTGTCACTTGATTCTCCTAAAAGACACTGATTTGCTCTTTCACTCTCACTGCTAGTGCTTTTATCATTTTCATCACTTTCATCCCAAGTTGCTGCAAAGCTTCTCCTTTTCGGTTTCTTTCCTTTGCTGAATTGATTTTGAGGACAATTTGGCTTGATATGACCAGTTTATTGTACTTGTGACAAATGATCTCCTGCTCTTCTGAGTTGTCTAGAACTTTGATGATTCTGTTCTACAGTTGTTGATTTAGGGCAGGATTTCCATATTTACGGTTCCACCTTTTAAATCTCTTTATTATAAGTGCTAGTTCCGCTGCTGCATCAGCATCATCATCATCACTTTCTGTTGTTCCTTTGAGAGCTATTGATTACTTTCTTGTATCTCCTCCTTCACATTTTTCCTTAAATTTGATTTCTAGCTCATAAGTGGTGAGGTTTCCAATGAGTTCTTCAACTTTAACCTGTTTCAGATCCTTTGATTCTTGAATGGCAGTCACCTTTGCTTCAAAAATTCATGGAAGAATTCTAAGGATCTTTCGGACTATTTCTAGTTCTGTGTACGGTCTTCCTAGAGATTTTGATTTGTATACAAGATTAGAAAGTCATCCATACATTTCTTTGACACTTTCATCCTTTGCCATTGTGAAGTTCTCGTACTCACTACTAAGCATGGCAAGGCGAGATTCTTTAACTTGGGAGGTTCCTTCATGATTCACTTCAAGCATGTGCCAAATTTCCTACGCAATTAGACAATGTGAGACACTATTAAATTCAATTTGATCTAATGAGCAAATAATAGAATTCGTAGCTTTAGCGTTAGAATTTTGCAGTTTATTTTCAAGATCTGTCCATTGATCCATAGATTTTTCAACTTCTTGATTATCTATCATTACAGTTGGTGTACTATATCCTGGTTCAACAATATTACATGCATCTATGGTTTTCAGAAAAAATTTCATTTTATTTTTCCAATAAGCATATTCACCATTGAACATGGGTGGTCTAACTATGGACTGACCCTCAACAAAAGCATTATTAAAAGAAGCCATTGAAAAAATCAAATTTTTTAAAAGGTAAAAAAAGGTTTTTGTTCCTAACTCGGATACCACTTGTAGGATCGTTTTCACCCTAGAGGGGGGGGTCAATAGGGTGATACTAAAAAATTAATGCGGAAATAAAAATATAAAACAGAAATAATGCAGAAGAGATCACACATAGATTTACCCAGCTTCGGCAATAACCTGCCTACGTGCCGCCCCCAAGGTTTCTACTAGAAATTAAGTAATCAGACGCTTACAAAACACGTAAACTCGCGACACCCGCTAACTTGATTAACCTAACTCTAAGCTCAAAACCCTGCCACAACTCAGCCACTAAGTTGCGAATTCTCGAACTACAAATCGTAGTTCGTACCGAGTTACAAAACTAGAGTTTGACACAAAATTTAAATGAAAGAAAATTTCAAATGAAATAAAACTATAAAACAAAACCCTATTAAAAACTGAGCCCCAATATAAAATAAACAACCAGTCCAAATAAAATTATAATAGTGAAAACTTGTCCCCTTTTTCGTTTGAGTTATTTCTTTGGCTGTTCCTTTTGCTCTTCAAAAATTAGGTTTTCAAATTGAGGCGCTGCTTGTGATATTGATCGATTGAAGAATGTTATTGCGTTGATTGGCTTCGTCAATCGACTTCCTTGGCTTTGTTAGCTTGCGGCTGCTCCAATTGTGTCGAGCTCGACTGGTATGAAATTGGTATATGATTTTGCCCCTTTTCAATTTTGATTATGCTCGACTTCGATTCGAGTTATAAATTGGTTCGTGATTTATTTCAAGGCTTGCTCTGGTATTTGCTTGAACTCAAATGATTTAAATGCTGATGATGACATGGGTTTATATAGGGTTTGATTCCCTGTATTTTCGTTTGTACATTTCTATTTGAACTTGCAATTGCTTTTCTCAGCCATGGATTTTTGATCGAATGATAAGTGTGATTCCTGACTTGTTCATCTCTAATATATTTGAATTTTGTTCCGTTCTTTTTGCTCCTACGACTTTGGCATTTTGAATTTTGAGATGATCTGGTCTTTATGAAGCTTGACTTGTTCAATTCGTGATTCTCATGCCTTTTGATTTAGTTCAAAACTGCTACAGATAATTTTCGTGAAATTTTGACTTCTTTTGTTGTATGTATGTGCATTTCTTGTGTACCTTGCTTTGTATCTTGCTCTTGTTCATGACCACGCCTTCTTCATCATACTTGCTGTATTATGATTAGCTTCGAGTTAAATTGTGGTCTCCATACATATATACATACATATATGTATATATGTGTGTGATTGCTTCGGTGCCTTGCTGTCCACTCTATTACATATGTATATACAAGCTGCTTCACTATCATATTATTGCTCTGTTGTCTGTCATCTCCATGTGTATACAATACATATTAATATATGTATGTATATATGTGTGTGATTGCTTTGCTTGTTGCATCTATTTGTAAAACTACAGTCACTTGATTATTCAGTGCACTTGTCACTTGCATCATGTTGATAATAATGAACTTGTATATATGAACTCTAGTTCATGCTGAAATTAATGTTTTCATGTGCTCACTTGTCCACTGTGCTAGTTGCTTTGAGTTCTGGTCTGGGTTCTGAACTGATGCATGTTGTTTTGTTGATGTGCACTTATATATGTTGAACTGCTTGTGCACTAACCATTACTTTTGCCTGCACATGTACACTTGTATTTGTCTCTGGTCTGGTTGCATCCCTTGTTGTGTTTGTTGAGTTGCCTGATGCAAGTCTGTTCCACTTGAAATCTTCATTGATCTGGACATGTTTTTTTTTTCATTTGTGTCTTTGTGCGATTTGAGATCTGGTGTGTTTTCATGCTGCTTATTTGTACATGTCTAGTTACATTGTTGATTTGAGGCTTCATGAGTCTGCACTTTGAAGCTCCTGACCATTGTATTGACCTTGTGCATTTTCTGTTTTGGTTCTGACTTGAACTCTGTTGTAGTTGCATGCTCCATTATTTGCTAAGTCCTTTGTATTCATGTTAACTTATTTGTGAAGTATGGTTGGGTTCCATTTTGATGAAGTCGGGTTGCATGCCTCTGGTTGTGATGGTCTGTTGGTCTTCATGTTGCATTGATGTTTTGGTCTTGGTTGCTTTTAAATCTGGTTCCATTGTGCTTTGCACTTGAAGTCTTGTCTCATGTCTTTGCTTTGGTTGAAGCAGAGCATGTCTAAAATGTTGGTTGAGTTGAAATGTTGCATGCACCATTTTGTACATATGCATTGCCCTGTACTTGACCATTTGGTTGAAGCTATATTTATGTTTTTGCACTTGAGTTGAATCCAGTTTTTGCTTGGGTTTGACCTTGTGCTCACCTGTCCCTGCAATTTTAACAAGCAAATGTATTTCGGTGTGCACGACCATGTGGCATGTACAGTGATACACTGTGCATGTCACAAGTTGTTCGTGTAAGATGAATTAAAAGGAAATGATGACGAACAACCCAAATAACTAAGGCAAACAATATTTTCAAACAAACACTTCATTTCGCACTACAAAATATTTCTTTTTCAATTTTACCGCGTCAGTGTTTATTTTGCTGATATTTCAGATGCTGGATTCAGGCTGGAATAAAGTTGACGATCAAAATACGAGTGAAGAGTGAATATGTAGTGAGGTGAAAATTGAAAATTGTGTTGTAATTGAAATTGTATTGTAATTGAAAATGTGTAAATGTAGTAAGAGCTCAAATTTGTACTATTTGAATTTGTAATAAAATATTTGTTTAAATATGAATTCCGAGTCATTTATTTTATTCAACAAATATTTATTTAATTATGTGGAAAAATGAAATAGTACAATGACAAATGCATTTAAACGAATATATATATATATATGTATGTTTATTATCATCAAACAAAAATCATATGCTATTGTATTCTACAGGTCGACCCCAGCGTCAAGACCGGTTGACCGTTCCGAATCTAGGCGGTCGACTAGTTCCCAAGCCTAAAGCTTTGAACCTCTTAGCATATATGAACGTTTTAAAAAAAATCAAAAAATAAAATAAAAACTAGATTTGGAAAGTAGAAAAAAGAGGTTTTCCAAATAAAAAGTTATTTTATGGAAAATGATTTATATTCATTATAAAAAATCAATGGAAGAATTAATAGTTTAAATTAAATAGAAATTTATTTTGGATTTTAAAAATTCATTTATAAATCCAACTAAATTCTAAAAAATTATGTAATGATTTCTAATAAATATTACTTGATTTTAAAAGAATTTCTCCATAATTATAAAATGAGAAAGGGATTTTTAAAATTATTTCTATAGTTGAAAATGCTTATCTTGAGCCAAATAAATATATTTTTCTATGAATTAGACCACTTTATGAATAAGTGTGAATGTTATGTGATTATATTTCTATGTAATGAGGAATTTGAATAAAAAAAAGTTAAATACCATCTGGTATAGGACCTTTGGTAATATCCCTTCGGTTATTCCCTGGACTGGTTTTATAAAATATTACTGGAGATGCAGGTGTAGTTTACGAGCATTGAGTAAACGAGTGGGTAACACCGGGTAGTATGGGACACCTATGTTGATATTTGTTCAATAACATTTTGTAATTCAATGTCAGTCATATGAGGTGTGTTATGCGGGGTATTCATATATAAGGTGTTGCGAGTTGAGAGCCTCGAGCTGAGAGCCATAAGTGTGTTTATCTATTAGTGTGTGTACTGCTATTGTTTTGGTGAGGAGTAAACCATATTAGGCTAGCATCCATTGTAGCGGCCCGGTCATGGGGTCATGCCCTAGATCGGTGACACATATTGTTGTACATGGCTGAAAGCCACTTCCCTATGTCACCTAGGCTAGTATTCTATTACCATTTAGGGCACTTGCATGGTCTTGACCATGGCATTGCATATTCATGAAAGCACATTGGTATAATATGGATACTGGATCATGATGACCGTCAAGGTAATTAAGACTGTAGGGGTAGCACTGAGAGTGCACGAGGAAGGCCCTTGGAGCATAGCTAAGAGCTTATCAACCTCCCATCTTGTTATTAATGAGATGAAATTACCGATATGGCTATTTTTGAGACCGAGTGTCCATGAGGTAGTCAACTCGTATATACATGTTATATGATTATCTGTAATATAATCTACGACATTGCTAGGAGCATGTCATATTGAGAAGTATACCCCGTTCTTATTATGCGGTTAGCTGAGAGATAATCATGGCATAATGGAGAGCATACCATATCTCTTCTTGGATGACACTGGTGTGTTAGTTGATGATTGATTGTGTGGTTGATCACCCTCTATATTATTTCTTCATTCAATATTTTATTTGTTTTACAAGTTATGGGTGATGATGTGTGTGCATGGATTGAGATATGCTTATATACAATATGATGGTCATCTTACATTGTGAGATACATGATATACCATGCCAGTTATTATCATATATTGATATTTAGATTTAGAAATAGTCTGCCTGTTTATTATTTCTATAATATTGGATCAGTCCGAGATATTTCAGGACCAAGGACGAAGTAGCCAGCTAGTTGTATTTTGGACATCATCCGAAGGCTAGTCTACATGGCAGAATTATGTTTCCTTTATGTATTTTCGTGGCCTCATTCATGTATGTCTACGTACGATGTTATGTATTAGACTATGTTATGTATATTTTGTTAGACAATAGGCTTTGGAGTTATATTATGTAGACTCACTATAACTATGTAGTATTAATGTATTATATTTTATCACCGCGATACAACTCTGCGATCTCTCTTTACTTGTTCTGTATTGTGTAGCACCCCTTTTGAAAGTTAAACACAAAGATCTTTTAGCACAGTAGTTGGTACGTGGTGTTGCTTTCCGATATGGTAGGGGTTTGAATCCCGTGATCGCTACATTTTGTATCACAACCAATACGTAGTCGGAATTGTGTGTTATAATGCTACGGATGTCAGTCAGTATAGTACTATTAAAAACATAATGCCAGGGTAGTGTATGATGATGAGCCAATGAGGATGTTGGGCTACTAAAGGAGTTAGTCTATAACACCCCTTTCGAAAGTTAACACAAAGGCCTTTTAGCATAGTGGTTAGTGCATGGTGTTACTTTTCGAAACGATGGGGATTCGAATCTCGTAGTCTCACATACTATGTAGTATTCTAATCCTAGAAACGCACTTGTTTATTGCTTCATACCGATACCGAAGCATCTAGATAAGTTATGTATGATACTGAGATACGTATCAGTGTTAGCCTAAGGGAATTTTCACTGATGTTAGCAGATAGTATTACTCAGTAATACTCTTTGGTGGTATGGTTATAGAAGTGGGTGTTACAATAACCATCAAAAGTTCTGACTCGGATCACTAAGGGAACATCAGCGTATGTCGTTTTTGAAACCTTTTGTATTTAATTATTATATTTTATTTGAACGGTGGATCGCTGGGTTGTGTGGTTAATTAAAAGAATGAATGAATTAATGTGTTTTGTGAGAATGTTTGTTTCCTATGCTCTTGTTGTCTAAGATATAATAACGAATCTCATTTTTTCACCGCATTTGCTGAGAATGACCGCATCATCATTAATAATACTAAGGATGACCGTAACATCAATAGTATTCATATTTGAGTTTAAAAATGGGGATGCTACCAGATTTTTGGTGATGTTGGTAACTGTGCAGTTAAAGCGCTCGGTGAATTCAACACGGTGGATGTGCAAAAAGTCATAGCACGGATACAGCGAGAATATAGCGGGATATAGCGGATGACTCTAAAAAGCATATAAAACTCGTACTTAATGTTTTTACAAATATATAAATGGTAATTAAATGAAAATTAACATTCAATTGAATTATAATTAATACATAAATAATTTTAAATAAAAACATGCGCAAATATATTATAAATAAACGTAAAACTATTATATAACATTATTGAATTTAGTAGAATATTAGAGTATTTTCATTTCTAAAAATATATTAAAAATTCAATTAAATAAAATAATTTCATAATTTTTATAATGTATAAACGTCATTTTTCAATTCATTTCTTTTAAAGAAGATATAGCGGGAATAACGTAATATAGCAGGAATAACGAGATATAGCGGAAATAGCGGGGCTTAAAGCGGAAAGACTATATTTGGGGCTATATGGAAAAATCGTAGTGGTAGAAATCCGCTATGAGATATAGCAGGGTTATAGCGAGGTAATAGCAGGGCATTAACTGCACAGGTTGGTAACTTAGTTGGTGGCTGGAGGGAGAATCTGCTAAAGTGTGCACCACCACCAATGGTGGCCAGAAGTTGTCATTGATTCAGACCTTGCTAGAATGCAACAAATCTTGTTCGGGTTCAGAATTGCTCAGGCAGAGTAAAGTTTCATGCAGATGTAAGTTTGAATAAGAAAAAAGATATCATCCAAACTTTTGTTTATATGAGAAATTCACCTAGGCTTTAAGAGCTGGGTCGGCTGCGACACCCGTTAAGTATTACTCAACCAGTACTGAACTTGCTTGATAAATAGACTGGGTGAGAAGGGAATTCAATCGGACAATATTTTAAAATGGGCATGTAAAAAAGTTAATGCAAGAATAGACTTGATGGAAAACTAATTGCAGAAATATGTCTCGATTTAATACAGTTTGCGCATTTATGGAATGCACAAGTTATATCTAAAAAAAAAAATTTGCTTGCGCATTTCATGAATGTACAAGTATATATTTTGTATCTGCGCATTTATGAAATGGGCAAATACATATTTCGATCTAAAATAAACAACAGCTTCATTCTTCTTTCATTTCACGTGATCAATGTTGAAGGCTATGGAATGGTGGTCTATCTAGATATATCGTAGCCGATAATTCGATTATAAGAAGTTCTCAAGCAAAGCAATTGAATTAAGCCCTTATACCTGGGTAACGAAGCACCAATACCAATGATTATTGAAAATAGCGAGGCAGGATACATTATAAAATATAAAGTGAAAGATAAGTCATCAACAAAGAATATAGTACGTGGACGTTCTCGTGTTGCATCTTATTTCTATGGTATGTAATGGACAAACTGATGGATTATAGATTGAGCGGTATGGGACATTCTCAATTGGGCAAGTTAAATGTTTTGCATTGCAGATTTAGAGAATGATCATAAGTGATGAGTATGACATTTATCAAATGGGATAAAACACGTTAACCATTTGGAGCAAATGAGTGGGACAGAATATGTAAACGACTCAGGAAAGGATGTTCATTTAAAGTGATGGACGACCATAGATAAATTATATAGGAAGGACCATATGGGTTGGTCCAGGACCATATATATAGATCGTTGTACGATTGATTTTAATAAACATTTTGAAGGTTTCTGCCTCTGATATGTTGAATTGTCGGTACTTTAATATGTTGTATGAATTAATAAATTTGTTCCAAACTAGAGTACAACTAGCAAAACTCTTGAATGACTAGATTAACATCCAAGAGGTAACTCAACCTGATTGGTAGGACGTTAGCTAGTCAACTAGAATGAAGACTCTCATAGACTCTTAGATTAGATTTTCACCTATTACAGCCTTGAGTAATTCTTACAACTATGGTGTTTGCTAATCTGTTGGAATAAAGTGACTCATAACAATTTAGTGACATTTGATTACGGCTAAATTGAGTCTCTTAGAACTTAACAACGACAATTGCTGCAGGGAGAGATAGACTTAACAATAGAACTTTCCCTAACATTACAAGTCTACAACACGCAGTGTGTGCCTATAATTGATGACCTAACGAGTATTGTTTGACTGTGTGGGGATAGTCACTATGGAGTTGGACGGTACATGCATAAGGACAAACTCTTCTCCAACCATTGTGTGATTCAAAATAATGGATTCCTTTAAAATATCAGGTAATTGTAGTTTAATTACCATATTTGACTACGTAGGTTATCAACTACCCGTCAAAATTATGGACATTGTTATTTTCTAGTTTAATAATGAGCCTGAAAATAACTTCTATCAAACCTTTAGAGCAGAGGTGGTTCCCATGAAATTATGACTTCCACAGTTGTACAAAATTTTAGGATTATAACATCTTAATACTGGCTTGACCATGATTTAGAAGATATTCACTTGAATGATTGGGTGTTATGATTAATGTATGGTTATATGTTATGCTACTCAAAACATACCTATCCTATATCATATCATGTTCATAACCATTTTGGTGCTCGTGAAGAGAAGGATTGTCGTATCAGTTTCTGTTACTCATCTCGTATTAATAGTTGGAATAGAAACATAATCTTTTGGACCAACTGTAAAGTTCCAAAAATACCCTTATATGCTAACAAAGGGTCGGTAGTTCGAACCCCACTGTAAACAAAAATTAACGGCTATCTTTAGATGAAAATTTTGAAATATAAACAATGTTACAAGTTCAAATCAAACTTCAACAAAAAAATACATTTTTTTAACATTTTTCAGTTTATTTTTCTTAAACAACATAGAAATCACAAAATTGGGAGTTTTTATATGCACGTACATTACACGTGCCAAAAACTATCATTATGCATACTAGTATACAACGCACGTACGTGTATCTAATATCCAAAAATGTTTACCTTGGATGGATGTGTGTTTTAAGTGCAAATGTTTTTGTAGTCACAACACATTTCAAGTTGTTTTGTTGGTGATATCGATGACAAATTGATAGTAAAATTCCGTTGGTGGGTAGGCGGAAAGAGTGGTGAGATTCCATTGACGAATGTGGGTAATTTTGAAATTTCAAAAAGACACCATGTAAATCATGTTGATTGAATTCTCTTTATTAGTAGTAAAGATAGAGAAGTAGAGATAGTAGAGATACAGAAAAGATGTATACCCAGTCAGAAATAGAGCATGTGAACAAATGATTAGTAGAAGGTGGCAATAGCACCACAGAGAGCATTCAGTTATAAAATATTCAAATGAATTGAATTACTAAGACTCCACCATCAGTAATATCAAGGGAGTAAAAAACAATTTGTTATAAAAACACGTCCCGAAAGCAATATTTTCAGTTGAGGTAGGTTGAATACTCAAACAAACAGTAGACAAAATTCAATCAATAATTTTTTTAACCTGTAGTTGTATGTTTATGTTATGTTAAATGTGCACTCAATTAAAAAATAGTCAATGGTGCCGATCATCATTAATATAAGAAGCCTGGAAGTAGGCTCGACGCATTCGGTCATAAAAACTCAATATAATTTAAAGTATATAAGCTAATTAATTTTAATTAGTCCCACATCACCAAAAATACCTTAGTTGTTAGTGTATATAAGCTAAGAGAGGAAGTAATAGGTTGTCCTGCTGTGCGGAGCTTATAAAATTGTGATGAGGTAGGGAGGGTAAGTTAAGTTAAGTTGATTGGTAGTCGAAAAATGATATCTATGTTTTTGAACATTTAAGATAAGCCTTTGATCAAAAAGACTTACAATAAACAACACTTTACGGAAAGCTTATAGGCAGTAACTTTATGTTTTACTATTATATTTTGGAAAATATTTCTTCCACACCGAAGGATGTCTACCTCAAAGTTGTTTGTTTCGTTTATAGTTCTTGCATACTCACTTGAGTAGGTTGAGAGTGCATGTTTTATATAATAAAAGCACACTATTGGGACTGTTGATAGAGAACCAGGAGATTTGTATTTAGTTGACATTTTGATAGCTAACTCTTCACTAGATTGTTACATTTTAATGTATCCTATTTAAAATTAATGTATATTCAAATGTAGTACTATAGGAGTTCAAAACCACTTGTGTGTATTATATTTCATTTAGAATAATGTAACGACGGGGTTGTACACAAGACTAATTTGCGTTGTTCCTCTTTTCTACTTATATAATTATGTATCCAAAACTTTGTACAATAATGTAACACCACGTAAAATAAACAATAATTAATTAAAAAGAATTAATAAATATTATTAAAGCTCAAGAATGTCATTTGAGTAAATTTTATAATTTGGCTACGAAACTTACATCATTGTGTTTGTGGTGCTTTTTTGATCAACTTTCATATATAAAGCTTCGCTATCGGAGTTCAAACGAAGAAGTTATCGACATTTGAAGATTTCAGATCGAAAATAATTCAAAACTTATTAAGGTAATAATTATTGGTAAGCTTAATGTTAAAGTAATCGTTAGATAGTAAAACTTAATGTCTAACAAATCATTGTTAATGTTTAACGGGAAAGTAAGGCAATAAATATCGATAGGATTTACGTTAATATTTAACGTTAACAAACCGGCTGTAACAACCGTCGGTCGACCACCTTCATTCAGCTAGCCGACCGTTAGCGGTCGACCACCTATAAAGGACTTGGCGATTGACCAGTGTTGTGGTGGCGTAAGGATGGAAGGTTGTTTATTTCTTATGTTGATGGGTTATGAGATAGGCTGCTATGGAAGTGCCATCATTCTAGATTGACTATACATCCTAACGGTAATAAGATGTATAGTGATATGAAGCTGACATATTATTGTGAGGGAATGAAGAAGGATGTTGGGACATTCATCTCGAAGCGTATAAATTGCCAGTTGGTAAAGGCGGAGTAGAATAAGCCAAATGGGTTGATGTATCCACTTGAAATTTTCGAGTGGAAATGAGAATAAGTTTTGATGGACTTCATTGACGGATTGCTAAGAACTAAGGAGGTTACGATAATATTTTGGGTCATAGTCGATAGATTGACGAAGAGTGCTCGATTCATACCCATTAAGCATAGTAGTACAACATCCAAATTGGCTGAATTTATGTGAAATGGGTGGTGCAATTCCACGGTGTATCGAAAAGCATTGTGAGTGACTGAGAACCTTTGTTCACTAGTGGGTTTTAGAAAAGCTTACAAGAGGGGTTGGGGACCGAGCTGCATCTAAGTACGGCTTATCACCCGTAAACTGATGGGCAGACCGAAAAAGTGAATCATATATTGGAGGATCTCTTGCGAGCTTGCATTCTCGATTTTTGAGGTTCATGGGACGATTATTTGCATTTGGTGGAGTTCTCATACAACAATAGCTATCAGTCCAGTATCGGTATAGCACCGCATGAACCATTCTATGACCGGCCGTGCAGCGCTCCTTCATGTTGGTGGGAAGCGGGCGAGAAACTGGTACTTGAGGCAGATATGATTAGAGAGACCACAGAGAAGATTGAAGTCATTCGACAACGAATGAAGGCTTCCTAGTTAGGATCGTGTATACCCAGCTTTGAAGTTCTTTGTTGGCAATATAGTGTTTGTGAAGATTTCTCCATTGAAGAATGTTACTCAATTCGGTAGTAAGAGGAAGTTGGCGTCAATGTTCATAGGTTCTTTTTCAATACTAGAGAGGACTGTGAACCTAGCATATAAGATCGACTTACCTCAGAAGATGGTGGGTGTGCACAACGTATTCCACATCTCTCACTTGCGTAAGTTCGTGCATGATTCAGGTGTGGTGATTGCACCGGATCAACTTGATGATATCAAGATTGAACCTGAAGCTTTTTACCTCGTAGGCCGATCCGTATAGTCGGACGTGATACAAAACAACTTAGGAGGAATACAGTGGACCTACTATTTATCATATTTACTTTTACTTTTGATATCATATAAAATAGTTTAGTATCTCGCATGCTAGGATAGGTTTATCTTGCTATTGATTACAAAGCTAAATGTTTGACATGTTTGATGGTTAAATATGATTCTTAGGCATGCGAGGTAACTGTAGTTGACTATTCTTTGATTTACTTGGGGATTTCAGGGGCAAAATTCCTAAAGGGAGTAGAGTGTAGCGACTATTTACATATCATATGATCATAAAATATTATTATTTAAATCATATGAGGTCATATGACTCTAAAATTTTGGAAAATGACTACTATAGAGATTTACCACCATTAGAATTTTTATTTGATAGTTTGGACACAGAAATTCTTGTAAAGTCTATAACTTTTGATAGGGACTGAATTAGGGTCCAAAAAAACTTCCATTAGGTCGGGATATTGGTTTCTCTTTTCGTAGAGTGCTCTAGATAAATAGACCTACCATTTAGGAGATATGACCATTTTAAGTTTTGTTTGGTAATGGACAGATTAGTGGGCAATTAAACTAAGCTCATGCTTAGGCACACTTACAAATTTCGGGAATTGTGCCTAATCGGGGGTCATGAGACAAATTTAGAACATTTCCCACTTCCCAAAAACAATTTCAAACCTCCATTAACCTTAATTTCATCAAAAACCCTTTTTTTCTTATTAATCTTAGCATAAACCATCATTAGAAGGACAATTAGCAAAGGGAATTGAAGATCTATCGTTCTAGTTACTTTGGATTCATATTCTTTGTTGTCCACTTCAGATTTAAGCATTTAAATTGGTATTTTGGGTATTAGGTGAGTAATTATTGATCTCTCACTATTCTATGATTGTCCATATAGTTAAAAATGACGTTTTTGATATGATTTCCATGTTAAAATGATTTTAAACTTTAATTTTGCCTGTAAGCATGTTTATGGTTGAATTTAAAAAGATAGAAATGGAATTTAAATGGTTTTGTAACATTTTGGATCATATTGTCACTTTAATGTAAATATAGATCTAGATAGATTCTTATACGTTTATCATGTTGGATTGATTGATTATGTTTAATGAATGTATATGGATGATGGTTGTTATTGCTTGTATTGCTTTGAGGGTTTACTGGTGCTTTTAGATAGTTAGGAATCGGTCGTCGATTTGGGCAAAATGAAGTCAAAATTGCTTAAAATGAGATGAAACTTGGAGAAGGGGATCTGGAGGAGGAGTGGGGCTTGTACTTCAGGTCACATACAAATTGGAGTTGGTTTGAGTTATCAACAAATCTCGATACCGATCTAAATTCTGGTCGGTGGAGGAAGCTTCAGTTCAGGTTAGTGGGAAGATGCTTCGGGTCAAAAACAAGGATGCTTCGATGCAAGTGTTCGTCGACAAAAATTCTATTAAGTTAGAAATCCGTCGAATAAATTTAAATTAAAAATTACCGCAAGCGCACGCCCTACAATTGTTAGTACGTGGCGAGTACGGGTCGACCTGCAGGGAATTGTTAGATTTTAAAAATCCTATTCAATCAATTAACCAAAGTCAAGAGTGAATTAAACTGAAAATGAGAAAATTAACAAAAAGAAAGTGATAAAAATATGGGAGTTAAATGTCAATTTAGAGATAAATCCATTCTCTAGATCACATAGTTCAACAAAATATGAAATTATGATCTCTCTTTTTTGATCATTAGTGAGTTTAATCGATGTGCTTATCATAATTATGACCTATTTGTGCTATTAATTAGCTCAACATAAGCCATCAAACTATAACACACCCCTTAAACCACTTAGTAATTCTCATGAAAAATATCAACAAGTTGAAAGTAAAATCTATTTTAAGCATGGCCTATTAACTATTGATTAGAAATATAGACCATCAAATTTTGATTTCAACATTCACTTCATTACCATAATCATATGTAGATGAAGAGGTAATTTGTGTTTAGTGATTGTTTAAGCATAGCCTATTTGGTGTCAACAATATATGCTATCAAATTCAAAGCAAAAAACAACAAGTTAAACCACTTCATGCATTATCATTAAGCACAAAAAGAGAGCAATAATTATCAAAATGTTAAAGCTATATAATTAGAGAGCTTCATTACCCCTAAATTGAAGGGGCTTAGCCTCTCATTTGTGTTATCATATCAACACAAGTAGCTTGCGACATTGAACAAAAAGAAGAGGAAAAAAAGAGCTAAATGAAAGAAGAACTAATTAACAAGAAACAAAATTAATCTACTTGCATGGAAAATAAATCTATACTAACATGAAAGGAAAATAAACAAGAGAAGAAAAGAGCATGTATTTAAAGTTGCATAAAAAGAAATTACATAAAATAAATGGCTAAGTAGCCATGAAAAGAAAGAGAGCCCTCATTTTATTTTTGATCCTAATATAAACTAAGAGAAAGAGAGTATAAAAGAGGAGAGCCTAAAAAAGAGAGGAGGGTTACATGAAACATAAGGGGTATTTATACAAGTTTAAAATCCTAATTCACTTTTTTGGGAACTACCCAAAATACCCTCTTAGGAAGTGTGGTGACCAAGTTATCATTAACTTCGTATAATTATCCATTAAGTGTGCATGAAGATTTAATGGCCTTTTAGCATGTGCATCAGCTCCCAAGTGTACATTAAGGTAGGTGGGTAAGTGGGGTCCTCCATGATCATCACTTTGAATTATTTCCATCTCTATTTCTTTGTATTCGCTCTTATGCATGCATATCCTCATGAAGCCACTTGTAAAATTCACTAAATTTCCTACAAAACAACATAAAAAATTCCAAGTAAATTTTCACAAATTAATAAATGCACCAAAACGACCATTTTGCCCCTATATGAAGATGAATATGTGACAATTTGAAAATAATTTGAATTTTGGTTTAGACAGGTTAAAACACTCAATATGATCGTTTATTTGATTTAAATAGATTAAATATGATGGTAAAAATATGCACATTTACGTGCACATCAAATATCCCCACACTTATCTTTTTATTCATCATCGAATAAAGAAAAACTAAGATAAATCCATTTTCGTAGGGAGCATGATTGCATTGAGCGTATGCAACAAGCCGTTAAATCTCTGGGTGTCCCCAATAGGACGAGTATTGTCTCGTGAGGGTTTTAAGCGGATACTGCCCACAAAATCCAAATGCGATATGAAAATATTTACAAAGTGCAAGATTTATTTACAAAAAGATGAATGCGAGTTTTTGAAAATATTTACAAATGAAAGATTTACTTTTAAATAGATACAAATAAGTTTAATATAAGTTTTGGTCATTATCTTGAAAATTTAAGTCATTTACTCGTCAAAATTTCCAACAAAAATCAAGTTATCATAACAAATAGATAATAGTTTAACTCATTGTTTCAGTTGATAACAAAGTGTAACCATGAAATAGATCCTTAGTTGATTATCAAAGTGGTATTTTCATTTCTTTTCAATAACAACTCAAATCAAATAAGTTAAAATAGTGATTGGATTTCATTTGCTTACTCTCTCTATTTTTTGAAAAATTTATTGATATTTACAATATTTACATATGCCTGACTCACATAAAATGAGGCCAGATATATTACCCATGCACTGCTTTGCGGACTTATGTGAGGGGAATACAGAGCGTGGCGAGTGAACACACAAGTATGAACACTTATCGACTATAGACGTTATTTAATAAAATAATTTTTTTATATACACACACCTAACTCGGATAAAATGTGGCCAGATATACCGATCGTGCACTGCCTTTCGGGCTTAAGTGAGAAGGGTACAGAGCATGGCGAGTGAACACACGAGTGTGAACACATGACTCTAGGTGTTAATAAAAATTATATACATATATACAAATATATATTTTCTGTTTTTTTTTTGTTTTTTTTTTAAAAAGGGAGTTTTGCAAAATCATCTTAGCACCATTTAACTTAGAAGACAAAAAAATGTTATATCCTTTACTTTAAATTCACCACTTTTTTAAACAAAGATTTTCAATTAGGATATACTTCATTATTATCACCACGAACCTACCTATATACTAGTTAAATCATTGTTATTTGTAATCAAACTTTATTTTTATTATTGTTGAGATAAATAAATTTTCAAAAATTTCAATTTAATAACCAAAATTCTATACTTATCCTATAGTGTTTCTTTAAAAATAAATCAAAATGATAAAAAAAATTGAATTTTTTTTTGAGTTTTGGAAGGAAAATGAAAAATTAACCATGAAAAATCAAAAAAGAAGATGAGACTCCCTCCACACTTGATTTTGGCTGTGTCCCCACAGTCAACCCAAGTGAAAGGAGAAAAAAAAATGACCTATATTTACATGAAAATGAACAGTATTTACACGAGATCAGAAAATATATAGTCAAAATGTAAATGAAACGGTCTTCCAAAGACTGATTCATTTGTCTCGTCAAGTATGCGAGACACAGCTTAAGCTCAGAAAACCAAACCATAAAAGATTTTGAAGTTGAATGTGGATTTTGAAAAACGGATGTCGTTTTATTGAAAATCGTATGAGTTGTTTTATTTTTGATGATTTTTAGGGTTGATAAAACAATTGATTGAAATTCAAGTTTATTTTCACCAAATTGAAAGTTAAGCTCATCATCAACAAATTTTTCAAAATTATTGATTTCAAAATTGAAATGGTGATTCAAATCTTCTCCTTAAGAATTTAACAACTCATTTTCGAAAAGTCCAAAGAAATCGTGTTCATTAAATTCATCTTCCTTTATTGAATTATCAACAACTTTATTACATGTGTCAAGTTCAAAATCCAAAGTTGTTGTGTTCAAAATTTCTAAATCGGGAAAAGGAAAATCGAATCTTAAATCGAGTTTCTCACCCTCAAAAGAATTGAAATTCAACTCAATTACCGTGTTTTCAACAACTTCATTAAGATCATCATTTTTAGTTTCAAAAGTTGTTGTTTGAAAATTGTCAATTTGGGTAAAAGATGGATTATCATTTGACTCGTCACATGTGGGATTTGGTTTTGTTTCTCATGTTGTTTCATATATGTTTCAAACAATAAATCCATGTGATCATTGTGGATTTCGTCCATTTGTTCAACAAAATCCAATTTATAGTTATTAACTTGAGAATTTTCGATTTGGATTTGTTGAGAACAAAAAATTTCACTCGTATCATAGTCGAGATTATTACCATTGCCAAAATTATTAGAAAAGTGGATCATATTTTCGTTTTGATTTTGAAATTCATTTTGGAGTTCAAAATTGAATGGGCATGGATTATACTCGAAATCGTTTGCATTTTGAAATGAATTCAAATCTTGATTACTTTGAAAATTTTGACTTGAGTTATCACACAAATAAGAATTACATAAATCATTTATCATTTGATTTTGTTGTGTAGAGATTTCAAGTAAAGATGAAATGTTATTTTCAAGATTTGAAGGTTAGTCATCATTTTGAAAATTTTGTGGTTCAAAACTTGAATCGTTTAAACAATAGTTGTTGTTGAAATATCCATAAGAATTTGGTGTGAAATTATATGCAATTATATTGATTTTCACAACTATCGTAGAATTCATGTGAATATGGAAATTCAGACATTTTCAAGAATGTTTGTGGATTTTTTTTATAAAGAAAAAATATTTATAAATAGAATTTATTTTTCAAAATGGAAAAAATGATTTTTGTTTTATTTTTGGATTTTCAAATTTTTTTTGCTTTTTTGAAAAGGTTTTATATTTTTTTATATAAAAAAAACTAACTCAATTTTTTTTGATTGAAAAATAAATTTCAAAAGAAAGGATTTAAAAAAACCAAGTTAAGAAATATTTACAATTTTCTTAGTTTTGGATTTTGATTTTTTTTTAAAATATGCATGAACTAAGCAACTAAATAAATGCAAGGGTTTAATTACAAAATAGCTTCTAATCCAAAATTGTATAATCACACTTTGTCTTAAATCAACAAGATAGTTCTTAGCCAGGTAACAGACAGGATTTATCGGTACACCATGAATCACCGTAGCAATGCGGCCGAAGGTTTAAGTACCTTCAGAGAAACAACCACTATAATATTTACGAATCACCATAATATTTATAAATGGTTATTGCTCTGCCGTAGCCTAGACACAAAAAAAGTAAATTGTCGAAAGAGGACAAATTATCAATATACAATTAAGCGTTATTGATTTCTAATAGTTATTATTAATCAAAATCTAAGATGAAATGCAAAAATGAAATTAAACGTATATTAACAATGCAACTACGAATGAAATTTGTTTTTGTTTTTGAATTTTTAATTTTTTTTGCTTTTCTAAAATGCAAGCAAACAACAATGCAAGGCAAATAAAAACAATAGATAGGGGGTAAAAGCAGCAAAAATATTTATAAGCAAGCAAGCAGTTATTTTTTTGGCAAGCTTAAGCGAAGCAAGCAACTTATTCTTCTTTATCTACTTCTGCAACCAGAAAATAAAAAACAAGATATATATACAGTTTTTTTTATATCAAAGAAGAAACTAAATCAAAGCAAAATCAAAACAAATGAAATCAAAAGAAATAAACCAAAGATTTTTTTATACAACAAAATCAAAAGAAATAAAACAAATGAAATCTAAAGAAGTTAGAAACTAGTTTCTTTATTTTTTTTTTCTTTGTATTTTTTTTAAACAAAAATGAAAATAAAATAAATGAAAACAAAATAGAAATGCAACTAAACCAAAACAAATGAAAACAAAATAAAAACAAACACATTTCTTTTGTTTTTTGATTTTTTTTGGAAGGGTAAAACAAAACTAAAAACAAATTAATCCAACTCTTTTTTCTTTTCTTTTTTAATTGCAAAAACAAATCACACAAACTCAAAGTGATTTAAGACAAAACAAATTACACAAACTACACAAATTCACAAATCAAAACAAATTCACAATTTTTTTTAAAAAAGAAGAAGAAGAAGAAGACTTTCACCAAACTACACAAATCCGGTCCATTAATAAATCAAAATAAATCACAGCATACTTCCCATTTTCTTTATATTTCACTTCATATGTTTCACGATTCTGCTTCCCACTTCATATTTTTCACGATTCCCAAACTCAATAAATCAGAATTCAATCTGAAATCTCTAATTTGATTTCAATTTACAAATCGCGTCTCGTTTTTAATTCACCGATGGATTTGGAGGTCGCGGTTATTGTTCGATTTTGGTTGCACAGAGAGTCGCGTGGGGTTTTCGGTGATGTTTGGGATGGTTTGCGATGATGGTCGAGGAAGTGGTCGTAGCTGCAATTGGCGATTGGTCGCGGTGGTTTGTTAAGGCGTGGTTTGGGGATGGATGGTTTGAGATCGAAGTTTGATGGTGTTGCGGAGTTTACAGAGAGGAGCGAGGCAGATGTTGTGAGAAGTTTTTATAGGAGCGGCTTGTACTGTAGAGGAAGTGTGCAGGTAGGTTGTTTGAACTGAGTTTGTTGAAATGAAGGGTTTGTTCAGCGAGGAGAAGGGGTGTAGACAGTGTGTTGGCAAATATATTGGTGAAGGCAGGCAAACATATTGAAACAGTTTAAATTTTGAGGTGGATGTTGTTCAGTGATGACTGTTATATTGGTGGAGCACATGTGAATTTTGAGAAGGGGATATGCAGTGCAATGTTTTGTATGCACTGACTATGGAGATGGTCAGAGGTTTGTTGTGGTGGAGTTCTGGTGGGTTTGTGGAGATGACTGGTTGAACTGTTGTAGTGCAGAGGCAAGTCTGTTGATATGTGCAAATGTGGGGTATATAACAGTGGATGGCTTGGTGTTACTGGTTGTCGAGGGTTTGGTGGGGATGGAATGGCAGCAGTCTCAACTGAGATGAGAAAATGGAAATGGTTTCAGGCAGTGGGGCAATGGAGGAACAGTGAGGATGGAGGTTGGTTGATGATGTAGAGGATGGTTTTATTTTTGGTGTGTGTGGATGGTGATCTGATGTGGTTGAAGGGTGGTTGTGCAGTAAGAAGTTAGTGGGTAAAGAAGAGGAGCATGCAAGTGATGTAAAGGTGGTTGTATGTTGATGGAGGTCAGCAGGATGTTTGTGGTGTCGGGTGTGATGTAGTATGTGATGAAGTTTGAAGCAAGGATAATTGTAGAAGTGCCGAAGTGGTTTTGAAGATGAAGAGTCTTGGCAAGGGGTGTGCAGGTGGATGTGCACAGAGCTGTTGGTGGTTTTGTGATATTGGTTTGGTCTGTTATGTTGTGGTATATGATCATAGAAGTTGATGGTGTTATGGAGTTGGAAGTTTAGTAAAATGTACTTGATGGTCTGGTGGTGGGTGAAGAGGTAGGGGTGAAGTTGTATGCAAGTCTGGTTGATGTGCAGGTTTGGTGTAGAATTCAGTGGTGATTGAAAGGGTATTTGTGATGGTCGTTTGTGGTGGTTGAGTGTTGTAGTTAGAATTGTGGGGTAGTGGTGGTGATGTATAAGTGCTGTCAGAGGCTGTTGAGGTGGTGTTGAAGTGCTGTTAGTTTTGGCAAAGAATTATGATAGTAGTAGGGATGTGAAGGTGGTTATGGTGGGACTTGAACACAGTCGATTATTATGGTGGGGTGGTAGAAGTTTGGTGAATGGACTGTAACAAAACAATGCAAAAGAACTGAAACAGAGAACAAAAGAGATGTATGCAAAAGAACTGAAACAATGCACAGAAAAACAACAGAAAGCTAAGGGAAACAGTGAATGAACATGCAAACTGATTATGTATTTTTTTTTAAAGAAAACAATGCAAATCAAAAATGTGCAATGTAAATGAAAAGTGAAATAGAAACTTTTTTTTTAGTTTTGAAATTGTATCTGTTTTTTTTAAATATGAAATGCAAATGAACAAAACACTAGAAAACAACAACAAACACACATACAAAATCACACAACAAACATACACACAAAATATTTGTTTTTTTAAATGCAAATTAACACACTAACAAACAGGCAATAAAAATCAAACGAAAATAATTCGAAGAATAGAAATAAAAATCAAAGCAATTCTCCAGCAACGGCGCCAAAAACTTGTTCATCGACGGAAATTCTATTGAGTTAGAAAACCATTGAACGAATTTAAATTAAAAATTACCGCAATCGCACGGCGTACAATTGTTAGTACGTGGCGAGTACGGGTCGATCCGCAGAGAATTGTTAGATTTTAAAAATCCTATTCAATCAAATTAACCAAAGTCGAGAGTGAATTAAACTAAAAAATGAGAAAATTAACAAAAAGAAAGTGATAAAAATATGGGAGTTAAATGTCAATTTAAAGATAAATCCACTCTCTAGATCACATAGTTCAACAAAATATGAAATATGATCTCTCTTTTTTGGTCATTAGTGAGTTTAATTGATGTGTTTATCATAAGTATGGCCTATTTGTGTTATTAATTAGCTCAACATAAGCCATCAAACTATAACACACCCCTTAAACCACTTAGTAATTCTCATGAAAAATGTCAACAAGTTGAAAGTAAAATCTATTTTAAGCATGGCATATTAACTATTGATTAGAAATATAGACCATCAAATTTTGATTTCAACATTCACTTCATTACCATAATCATATGTAGATGAAGAGGTAATTTGTGTTTAGTGATTGTTTAAGCATAGCCTATTTGGTGTCAACAATATAGGCTATCAAATTCAAAGCAAAAAACAACAAGTTAAACCACTTCATGCATTATCATTAAGCACAAAAAGAGAGCAATAATTATCAAAATGTTGAAGCTATATAATTAGAGAGCTTCATTACCCCTAAATTGAAGGGGTATAGCCTCTCATTTGTGTTATCATATCAACACAAGTAGCTTGCGACATTGAACAAAAAGAAGAGGAAAAAAAGAGCTAAATGAAAGAAGATCAAATTAACAAGAAATAAAACTAATCTACTTGCATGAAAAATAAATCTATACTAACATGAAAGGAAAATAAACAAGAGAAGAAAAGAGCATGTATTTAAAGTTGCATAAAAAGAAATTACATAAAAGAAATGGCTAAGTAGCCATGAAAAGAAAGAGAGCTCTCATTTTATTTTTGATCTTAAACTAAACTAAGAGAAAGAGAGTCTAAAAGAGAAGAGCCTAAAAAAGAGAGGACGGTTACATGAAACATAAGAGGTATTTATACAAGTTTAAAACCCTAACTCATTTTTTTGAGAACTACTCAAAATACCCTCTTAGGAAGTGTGGTGGCCAAGTTATCATTAACTTCAAATAATCATCCATTAAGTGTGCATGAAGATTTAATGGCCTTTTAGCATATGCGTTAGCTCCTAAGTGTACATTAAGGTAGGTGGGTAAGTGAGGTCCTCCATGATCATCACTTTGAATTATTTCCATCTTCATTCATTTGTATTCACCCTTGTGCATGCATATCTTCATGAAGCCACTTATAAAATTCACTAAAATTCCTACAAAACAACATAGAAAATTCCAAGTAAATTTTCACAAATTAATATATGCATAAAAATGACCATTTTGCCTCTATATGAAGATGAATATGTGACAATTTGAAAATAATTTGAATTTTGGTTTAAACAAGTTAAAACACCCAATATGATCATTTATTTAATTTAAATAGAATAAATATGACGATAAAAATATGCACATTTACGTGCACATCAGCAAGCTTCAAGTAAAGGCAATGGAGGAGGCTTCAAGAATTCAAGACTTCGAAAATCGGCTAAGTACACAACTTGGTATCGATCTCTTTTGATCAGTACTTACCTATTTTTGGCCTATTGGAGTGGGCCATGGGACTTTAGGACTTGAGGAGTGAATAAAGGGAGCAATAGGCATGTAAAAGGGGAAGTAATTGGGGAGAGAAGTACTTAGCCAAATCTTGGATAAGTGGTGGTTAAAAAATTCATGCCAGTACCGATCTCTTTTGACTAGTACCGACATGAATTTATAAGGCTAACTTAGGTCAAACTTCCAAAAGGGAAAGAATATGTTATGCAGGTCATGTTAAAGGTGTTTGTTTGGTCGCTTGATGTTTGATTGCGATGTGGCAGGGCGACGAAGGATAAAGTCTTCAGAACTTTGATGATTGTAACTCAATGGTGATGGAGTTGTGTTCCGATGATGATGGCTCGATGGTGAATGGAGTCGTGAGGATGATTATCCACAAAAGCGAGTTCTAGGAAGGATGACCCGTGAATAGAATGTTGAATGGTTCTATTTGAAAATAAAGGAATGTGGAATGGTTCCTTAAGGATGAATGGAAACTAGATGGAGCAAGGAAAGAGCTCAGATATGTGTGCTAAGGGATCGTGGATAATCAGAGTGTTTTCTGATGTACTCTTAAGCAGAGGTGTTGTGATGACACTCATTGGGTACTTGAAATGGCTACCATGGATCTGTGAAATGGATCCATATACCCTGGATCAGTGGAATGGATCTAGTGTCAACTATGGACTAGTGGGTGAGTATACTGAAAACCGACATTTTTTCGTAAATCCTGATAGAGGAATGATTATACGAGTTATCATATATCCATGGCACGTTGAGTGATAGCGAGGATTTTTTGATGGATGCTATGTTTGCTATAGTTTCTTTTCTTGTTATCTTTCACTCTAGAGATGGCACATGATGTAAGTATTGTGGATAGAGATACCTAGACATCCGATATTGTACTTAGGATGTAGTACACTTGATGATGATAGTAGAGTGGCACATTATGTATGTTTTATGGTAACTCTTAGGTTGTAGGAACAAGACATGTATGGTTCATATACCCTCGTTCCATACTATATTGACTTGTATAGTACTTTGGGATTTATTATTGATTACATCAGACTGTTGTCTGACTCGAGATTTTATGCTTTGCTCCTTATTATCCGAGTACCCTTAAATGAGTAGACTAAATAGCAGGTCTAGGTGGTACGTGATGATTGTGCAGAGGACGAGCATGATGGATCTTTCTCGTATTATATATGAATTTACTTATGATTGCTCTGTTGTGCAACACTATGGAGCCTAGATAGTGTCTGTTATTATATTTAGAGACAGTTTGTGTTTATTATCACTTGTATAAACTCTATTATTATCTTGTATACCTTTGTGAATCAGTGTATTATGGTATTGTGATTTATTTTAGTTATTACTGTTTGACTTGTTTTATATCTATGAATTTTATTATTATATTTTATTCGATGCGCTGTGAGATATACAACATGTTTTGTGATTGTTTCTCTTCTTTTCACCCTTAACAATCAATCTACATCGGCCGAGCACCACAGCGGTGCACTCTTCGATATACTGGATGCCGGAGGTGTAGTGCGGTCATCATAGTTATAGTCAATACGAGTAGTTAATGTATTGATAGAGATTCCTAAACACTAGAATGAGATGCTTTGACATAACAGTATTTTGAAATTATGCAAATAATATTTTGAGAAAAGAAGATTTTATTTATTTTGAGAAGCAAATATATAATTTGGAAGGTAATTTCTTGTTTTATAAAGTGACTTTTATAGTAATCATATCTATTTTAAGCAAGAAATTTATAAATAAAGATATAAAAGCTCTGTAAATTTAAGTTTTAGTGCATATGAGGGTTTGAGTATGTATAAAATGTTTTATTAAATTAATTTTAAAAGTATGATTAATTATTTTATTCGCTAAGTTTAAGTGATATTTATAGGATGGTTGCAACCATGGAGTATTACATGAATGTTGAGGTCGATGGCGAGGTGGTGTTGATATATTTTCTTTTGCAATCGACACTGCACGTAGTCGAAGAAACTAGTAACCAAGACCTGTAGCTAGGCAATGTTGCTGTATTAAATATACATATATTAATTAGTTGAATTTTATAAGTGCAATATTGTAAGTTAATTTTTGTGTGCTTGGTTTATTTGTTATATATGGTATGTTGCATATTCTATAGTTATGTATTGTTATTAATTGATGGTTTGTATCTATGTATGTATGAAAATATATTGATACAATCTTATATGTGAGTTTAAATTTAGAAAGCGATTTTGAAAATGCTTATGCCTTTCAAATATTGCTGTATGGATGCATCTGTGAGTTTTAGCTTTGAACGGCGATTTTAAGTAAATGTTAAAAGATGTGTGTTTTTATGAATAAAAGTTTATATATTCTGTATTGCATGGCCGTGTGGCAAATTCTTATATATATGTATACATATACATATACATACATACATATACATATACATATACACACACACATATACATACATACATACATACATACATACATATATATATATATATAAACACACACAAACATACACGATGTTTTCAATCATGTTCAGATCAATATATGTGATTTTATTATGATATATTTTATCGGAGGGCTTTTCGTATAAAGGAGACTTTACTGAAATTTCTCTGAAATTTTACTACTTAGAAATCTTTTCAGAAAGTATGTATTTGAAATCGAAGAATTTTTTTTCAAAAGAACTTTTAAAGTATAAATAAATAAATTATAAATAATATATATGAGGAAGGTTCAATGTCGCCTATCTTTTATAGCACCCCTATTATCAAACACAGGTTTTTATTTAAATAATAGTATGATGTGGAAGAGAGAGAAACAATTAATATTTGAAAAAAGACCTATGGTGGAAATACAAAAGAGGTAGGTAGTTGAACATTCCTTATATATATGTGTGTGTGTGTGTGTGTGTTCTCTATGTTTATGGATTGGTGCGATATGTTTGAATGATAATGAAGCATGGGATGTTTATTTTTATCTTGAGTACGGTTGCATCGATGAGGTGGAAATTTGGATGAGTAACATGGAATGTTGATGGGATAGCATAGTTAAGACATGAGTCATGCTGTATATGTAGAACTAATGGATGGGATAATTTATATTTATGTAGATTGGATATTTGAATAAATACATATGGGTACTTATGTTGCTTTGTATTGGCATAAATGGATGAATTTTGATGGAAAGTTTTGATGTGTGCTAGCGTGTGCAAGTGTATTTAAGAGTGTAAGAGATAATGTTGTTGTGTACATGTGTGTATATGTATTGATGATATTGGTTAGGATATGTCGTTATAGTACTTTACTTATAAATTACGTGATAAATTGCGAGGTCTTAATTTATTTATGGGGGAGTCTGTAACAACCTGTTTAGGAGCATAATATAATAAATGTAACAAAATACATATTTGTGATTAAATTGGAAATTTTAAACAATATATGGACTTTCAAAAACAAAAATTTGGTTTTGGGAATAATAAATATTATTGAATTTTAGAGAATGATTTAAATAAAAAAAATGAAATATTTGGTAAATGAAGTTGAAATATTATTTTGAAATTTATTTGAAAATAATATTTGTTGAATACGGTTTGAATTTTTTATAAGAAATTAATTACATATAGAATTAAATACCGAATATTAAATTAAATTACATGTTAGAAGATAAAAGCATGTTTGAAGGATTAAAATTGATATGAAGTTCATATTTGATGAATAAAAATATAAAAATGAATATAAAATATTTTTGAGGAATAAATAAGTATTTAAAAATATTTTTCGAGGGGCAAAAAATGGAAATTTGCTATTGGAAAATTATTTTGAGTTGAAATAAAATTTTTGAAAAATGTTTTCATGTTATAGAAAATTTTCATATATATCTTAAATAGGTTAAAAATGCAAAGACATAAGTTAGAAACATTTACAAACGAAGAAATACAATTTCTTTTTTTATGCAAATGAACTTTTTGGGTGCAAAAATGGCCCAAAACCCAATCTCCTCCTACAAGCTAGCCAAGGAAGAAAGATTTTCTTCATTTCACTGTCAACAAATAAACCTAAAGCTCAAAAACCAAAAAATAGATGCTCCATCAAATCCCTAGATTAAAATTAATCTTTTATTAAATGTAGAATCCCAAGATATATGCTCCTAACTTCCTTCCAACCCTTAATTTCATCTAATACTTGATTAAATTTGAAATTCCATCATTCTTTTGGGTTGGGTTGGTAAGCTGTTGGAGTTGAATTAGGAAGACATGATTGGAAAGATATCTAGCTTCCAAAGCACAATGATGAGTGTAATCTTATTTAAAAGCTTTGCATGTAATATATACTTGTTATGTTTGTCGTTGATGATGAATTGATGAATATATATATTGGAATTTACTAAAATATGGATTGAACTGGATGCATTACTTGATGTTTTGCTTTTTGATCACTAGAAAAATGCAAACCCTTATTTACAAACTCACCTCTTATACATTGTTCTTTCACTATATTCTCTTACTATGTTGTTTTATACCCCAAAGCAGGTCATACCATGTCAAAAATTCGTCGAATCGACTCCTGGAAGGTTGACGATCACCTGGAGTTTATACTCCAAGGAATTCGTTAACCGGTCGATTGGTCATTACAACCGCTCGTCTGGTTGCTGTCAACCTAGGGTAGTAAACCCAGAGTAGAGAGCACTTAAATTTTTTATTTTGAAAATTTTGTTTTAGTACTTGTTTTAATAAAATGACTGCTTACTAGAATATATATATATATATATATATATATGAATTTAGAAAATAAATAATACTTTATTAAATTTATTTTGGAGAAATAGATGAGTTTAGTTATATACATGTAAATGTATGTATGTATCTTGAAAGAGTAAGACTTAAAATTGAGTTATACAAATATATATAAATCCTTATATATATATATAAACTAAAATATTTTTGTATAGTTTTTAATGATAAACCATGTTAATTGACTGTAGAAGCTTGTGTGAATTATAAATATAGATTATGTTGTTATGAAGATGAACCTTGATGCTTTCATCATGTTATGAATAATGTGTTCTACAGCTAATAATGCCATGTTATATTTTCATTGTATGCCTCACCCATGCTTTCTAAATAAGACACACACTAAAACTATAATATACCTCTTTGATTCTTGTTGTTTTAAAGTGAATGTATGCCTTTATGCATATTATATATGCTCATATGTCAATAAGTTTAAGTAAGCTAGTATCACAACTTATGCTTGATTGTGTTATGATTATAAATGTGCACATATATATATGACATGAAATAACTTAACGACATTGGGAAAAACAACGATATTTTTAAGGATAAATGTCGTAGGTGAGGCAGAGTGTAAATGATTAATAAGCGACGATGATTTTATTAGTACTAGGTGATTTACTAGATAGGCTAGTATCCATCCTAGTTGGACTTATTTGGGATCGCACCCTAAATCATGACGATCTGGTCCACCGCCACTAATAGTCCAATAATCTGATTCACGGGCACACCACGAGGCAAGCACTAGTGCTACAATGACATTGATGATGGAAATGAGGTAGGATACACCTACATTCAGCACAACGAAGAAAACACTAACGACGGGTGATAGCATTTCTGGTGCACTCAATAGGATTATGTCAGGGCACCCACAGTTACTAATAAAGGGATATAAGGATGAAATAGACCGTGATATCTTAGGGTCGATGCAACGTCTTGTAGAGTGAACATGAGTAGGATTCATTAGTAATATACATACCTCATTCATAAATAACTTAAATAACGTGTTTAATAATAATAACGATAACAACTCATAAATGTGAATAGGAGTGATATCTAAGTTGATTAGAGTTACAACTGTGAATCACATTAATTAAAGCCTGACACGAGTGTTTACACTTAGTGTATGATGAGATGTGGATGGGTTCAAATTCAAGAGCATGTGAAAAAATTTCTATTGCCTGACATATCACATATAAACCTGACACTAAACGTTTTATTCTGTATGCACTGTTACACTCACAACTAGTTTCTAGCATGACTCTGGGCTTGTTATGTATTTAACAACTCATCTCGGATTGAGGTTGTATGCAGGATGTTTGTTTTTGTCCATATATATGTTTTGAGATGCATATCGAGGATGGAACAGTAGACGTTAGTGATATATCATATATGAAGTATGCTAGTCTGTTGTCAAGATGTAGTTCATGTCATTATTGTTCGTGGATGTATTAGACTTGTTATGTCATGTTCTAATATATGATGCTATACTAATGATACCAGTGCTCTATGTATGTATCATTTTGAGCTGTTTGATGTAGTCGGCCACGTGTACATTTTTGTGTTTTGAGATATCCAAGTATCATGACACCTTTTATGTACATATTATATTTTGATTGTTCCACGGTCATATCATACTCTGATATCTGTTATTATATTTCAGAGTTCTATTTCTTATATATGTTTTGATATGTGGTTTACTCAATCCCGCAATTCTTTTACATTAATTTATACTGAGATGGGATACATATTATTTTAGATATATCCAAGTTTGCAACGTATCCATGTTAGCCCAAGGGAATGTATACGAGAGATCGCTCATATCGTGTCTTTCGTCTGTACAATAGGACAATTATTACTCTCTTATTGCATGGGCACTAGGCCAAAGCGTTGCATATAGCATGAGGATAGCTTGGATGTTACAATAGATCAATTTATTCACTGGCTTTAAGAAACAATATTACTTGAGACCAATGAAAGAGAAGAACAAAATATATGATATTAGTTTACTAAATTTATTTTCTTCATTAATCATTTAGCTTTACTTCTTTAATAAGACGATTTACAAAGCATCTCCAACTCTTATCATCAAAACTAGACAAGGTGGATTTTTTGTTCGAAAATATTGTGTTGTTATCCAATGTATCTAGATGACTTTTTTTATTTATTTCCATATGTATTAACAACACATACACTAAGGTGTTAATTTAGATCATTTTCTTCCTATATTCTTCTTTGAAGTGCAATTTTACCATCACATTTTTTTTTCACGGTAAAATTAAAAACTGGTCGAATTTATACCCATAAGTCTTCAATCAACCGATGTTGTTATTCAAATCCACTACCTTATGTTTGAGAACCCAAGCATGATTCACATAGTTCATATACAAAACTATACAGTCAATATCACCTTTGGTAAAATATTTGTTAATAATCAATATGCGATATTTAAAAATACCAGGATAACAACAATAATATTAATGAACTGCTTATACCCATAAGTCTTCAATCAACCGATGTTGCTATTCAAATCCACCACCTTATGTTTGAGAACCCAAGCATGATTCACAAAGTTCATATACAAAACTATACAGTCAATATCACCATCGGTAAAATATTTGTTAATAATTAATATACGATATCTAAAAATACCGGGATAACAAGAATAATATTAATGAACTACATTAACCACTGTAACAATAAATAATGCAAATATATTCTATTTATCATATGAAATATTCTTAGATCTTATGGTAATAGATTTATTATAGGAACGTGCATAAATATTCCACTGCTTTGAAAGCAAAATGAGATACTTCTCCATCTATTTATCAAATGATGATATTCGACTACTTTCACTTATATCGCATCAAACCCGAATTATTGGTCTAGTATTATCGATACATCTCAAAAGTATAATTGATCGAAATTTCAATTATTTTTCTAAAAAATATATATACCTTTTAAAATCTGATATAATAATAGCGTATCCTTGGTTTATCACCAATATTATCTGATATCTACTGGTTAAAATTACTAAATCGAGTTTCTAATCCTAGTATAATATTTGATAAGAATTTTAAAACTTGAATTCTCCCTACTCAAACTCAAACTTGAAAATGAAACTATCCTAAATTTCTTGAGCAACTTATGCTTTTTCTACACTAGCGAAGTGTAGTGAACCTGGAAAAAAGGTCTTTGTTTCTAGTTTATCAAGATCAATAATAGTAGAGGTTGTTTGACAATGAGACATGGAATTAGCAGGCAATTTTACCATGTTAAGAAATTTGTTTCCAGTTCATTGGTATCAATACTTTTGGAGTTGATTATACAATGAGATGTGAAATTGACTGATAATCTAAACATGTTGGAGCCATTACTTAAATACAACTTATCAAATTTTGAACAAATAAGTAAAATAAAAAAAATTCTAAATCAATGCTATCTAACAAATTTGAAATCCACCCCCTTGTTACTACCCAAAGTAAGAGTTGTGAGACCAATTCATAATTTTTCTGAAGTTTAGCATACCAATGTATTAAGAGGAAAACAACTAACACATTTTTTAAAAGCATATATATTTGAAACCCAAAACTTTTGTCCAACATGTCCCTTATGTAGGATGCAATGTTTATATCCTTTGCAATCCCCTAATTTTTTATCGTGTGATCGATGCTAACTTGACTACAAACATTCCATGCGCCTTAGATTACGTCGAACGTAAGGATAATTAATCATGTTGACTAGGCTGGTCTTCATGGAAGTTTAAATTGATTGTACAATGAAATGGACTTGTGAGACTAAAGACTTAACATATTGACAATTTCATTATAAATGAATGCTCCTTTAAACTTGGGTTATGTTAACGTATGATCAAAGGGTACATGTTAGCATGATTATTATGTTTACTAAAAAGAAGAAAAAATATTCCATATGTTTATTCTACTCTTACACCAAAATGGATATGTTAATTTGAAAGGAGCTATGTAACCTACCAATCATAACATGTGCCCTTACAATACATTTTAACATTTCTCTTTAACAAACGCTATAAATTTAGTTATTTCATGATGTATTCCAAGAGTTTAAAGGCTAATATTTTATATGTAAATAATAAAATATTAATGCACTGATAATTTGAATGTTTAGAAGTAATATCATAGTTTAGAAGACCCATCTGTGAGTTGAACCATGTTGGTATAAGGATAAAGGTCCAAGTGGTCAGACCATGAGAATCATATTAATCGTTATTTTTTATTTATTTGATTTAAATGTAAGATTTGTTGAGTCACAGAGTTTTGATTTCTGACAAAGAAAAGGCGATCGACAAAAGGAAGACATCTTGGCTATAAAGAGACACAAAAGAGCTACATATGGTACTCTGCATTATAGGTTGATTATTTAATGTTGCAATAGTGATAAACTTGTTAAAATCTATCCTCAAATAATCATGCACCTAAATATAATCGATATGTATACGTTTGAATGGCATTGCACATTCACTGTGCAATTTAACAGGGACCGGTCGACCGGTGATAATCCAGGCGGTCGACCGTCTCTGTGTAAAATGCACAATGAACGTGCACACATGCACATAACGTCTATATTTTCGAAATTCTGTCTACCGGCCATCTTTGACCTGTCGACCGTTTTTAAACAGAGAGCAACCTTTCCCAAAAGACACTTCTTTCTCCAATGGTTGCATCTCTTACCTTTCATCAATGATCATATCTATTAATGGCTACTCTTCACAAAGAGTTACAACCATTTATTCTCTATATAAACATGTCTAAATCATTGATTGAAAAATAACAATTCTTTGCTTTAAATTTCCGATCTTACTTTCTAAATACTCTTGCATTCTAAAAGCTCTCTACTTCAAATTGCTTATTGAATCATTGAAATTATTTCATATCTTTTGATTCAATTAAGTAATATACTTCCTTCAATCTTCACAAACATCATTCACATACTTTGAGGATAAGATTATAGGAAGGGTGTACTATAAGTGACAAATCAGTGTTATCAAGAGCACAAGTTGTCAACGGCAATTGTATTTGTTTTTGTTGAAGTCCTCGGTGTTGTAAGAGGCACGAAATCCCGTTCGGCTGTTCGGGTGTTGTAAACCTGTTCCTCCAGGTGAAGCGAGGTAGTTGGTAGTGAAAATCCAAATAGAAGTCTGGGACTGGACGTAGGACGGGAGGTCCGAACCAGTATAAAAATCCCTGGTGTGATTTTTACAGTTTACTGCATTTACTATTCTATATCTGTGAATTGTTATAGTTAGTTTATTAAATATTTACTTGTATAGAACATTCCGCATATATTGTCAGTCCATATTACACGATCCATAATTAGTGTGCACAAGCATACACACTTTCAAGATTACTTCAATTGATGTAAAATTTTAACTAATTATAATTAATATATTGACTTTGAAAAACAATAATTTTTATCAGTGATAATGAATATCAATTTAAAAAAATATAGTCATTTCTTTCTTTAGTGCAAAAGTGTAAATTTTCTATTGTTCTAAGATGACAAAAATTCAATTCAACAAAGTTTCATAAAATGTGAAGTAATAATGTATCACCTATCTAAAACTGAGAAGGTAATTAAATAATTTGATGGTTAAGATTATGGTTTTTTGATAATAAGAGTGATACTTTTAAACAAAGTATTTATTTTGATGTCTCGGAGGTTTGAACCTATAACATCTATAATCTTAGTCTACAACGTCATACCACTTGCCATTTGAGTTAGTGGTTCTTGACAAATTATATGAAAAAATGAAGAACGAAGTGACAATTTTTCTCGAATTAAAAAACCGTACAGTTCGAAGAGGTTGATTTAGAGTTTTTTCAATGTTTTGAGTTTAAACCGTTAGTCCACGTATACGTAAAGTTATTTTATTTTTAAAACCGTAGCGCTCCAAGATTAAATATTATTTGTGGTCAAACCGCGGTTGTGGTTGGGTGGGGGGTTTAAAACACCGAGTAAAACTATCGCCGTTCTGAAAAGAATTTTCTTTTGGAAAATGTTTATGTTGCTACAATCCAGCAGTAATTTTTAATGGTTTTAATATGATTTTATATAATTCTCACAGAAAGAGGATTGATGCTAATTCTTATCCATGGATAAAGTCCACAGCATACATGAACCCGGAGTAAATATTTTACCATCAAATAAATACACAGTCAGCGGACGCCAAGTCAGTTTTAAATACAACAGAATCTTTTATTATTCTCTCCCTCATCGACTCAATCATTTTCTACTCTCTCTCTTCTTCTCAATCATCTATTTTGTTCAGGATTCTACTTTAGAATCTAGGGCTTGGATTCCAATTCGTATTCTTTGGCTTTGGAATCGCTCGAAGAGGTAACGAACTCGGTTTGCACTGATTTTTTTTTTTTGTTCACTGATCTTCTTCATTTGTTTGTTTTAGTTCGTTGCCATGATTGCTTTTGTGTTTAAGTCGAATGGTGGGGATTTGACCATGAACTTTGCTTTTTTCTTTTCTATTGATCTTAACTGAGTTTGAATTTGTAGCTTTTTATTTTGAAAAATTGGGATTTCTGTCATTATCGTTATTTGATAACTGCTTATGGCCGGAAATAAGTATTTTGAGTTTTCTGTGGGTTCTTATACTGTAATCAACTATAAATAAGGGTTTTGTGAGTAGTTCTTGGTTGCTACGTTTGCTAATCATTTTTACAGGAGGCCTTTTTGTTGGTAATTTGTTAAAGCACTTTAAACTCCTGGAATCCGTCATTATTATCAAAGGATTGGAATATTGTTTATTTATTTACATTGTCATGTATTTCTGTTTATCTAAGAAACGCAGATGGTAACAGAGAACTATTTATTATCGTAATCATTGAACTGTGGAATTGTCAACATGCGAAGTGATCTCTTTATATTTACCAGTACCGAGGCATGTCAAGAAAATTGTTAGCTAAGTTCTTTTAGCTGCAAAATAGTATAAATACACACAAAAATTAATTCAAGATTGGATTGCATGTTAATAAATGTTTTTGTAGACTAAATTCTGCAAATGAATCAATTTGTATATTCTAGTTAGAACTAAATAAATGAAAAGAACGCTCCCGAGCGCATGCACACACATATGTATGTATGTGCGTGTTTGCGATTGCGCTAATAAAAAATTAAATTGCATGGTTTACTAAAGCAAATAAGCATCTGTCTAATGCTTTTGCACCCAATTGGAAAGCTATCAGAAATACTACGATTTAAATACCATCATAATAATCCTTAGAAGAAATAAAATAATCCAAAAATGTAATTAAAATTCACCGATATAATCATGTATTACTTAATTCACCGATATGCTATATATATATATATATATATATATATATATATATATATATATACGAGTAGATTGGCACGTGCGATGCACGTGCGCAGAAGGAGCTGGTGTTAAGAAACAATGTCTATGAGAGTTGTTGAATGCGACAAAATGACTGTGACGTACATGTACTGTTGAATATTTTGGATATTGACATGCAGAATGAATCTACAGCAAATGGACGTGGACGCAGAAAATTTGTATCGAAAATGGGAAGAAGCGTTAGATCAGACTGACATTGGGTGGGTAGGAAGAAATGTAATATACATATGGTCTTAATTTATGTGGTGACAAACTATCCGGAGCAAGGGAGTTCAAGAATTCCGACCGATATAGATTATTTGTATCATCTTCGACTTTGACAAACGAATAGTTGATACATTCGCTACTTGGAAATAGATCTATAACTTTATTATCAATCTCATCCACTATATCAATTTTAGAGGCTAATATTGCATTATCCATTATATAATTACTGTTACCTAATTTTTCATTTAGTTCAGTGAAGACTTCATTAATCAAAGCATAAATTGAACCTGTATTGCTCCAAGGTTCAAAGATATCATCTGGAAACTTTATAATATCGTCTTGTACATAGACTTCATCTTCATTTCGAATACAAAAAAGAAATTGTGCATATGATTGATCATCTTTTGCAAGTATATTTTTTGTTAAATGGATCACATGAACATTTTTCCATAAATATGATTGACCTACGCTTCGCACATGGATACATGGAACTTTATTAATGATTTAATATATAGTGATTTCATGGTATCTCTAATATTTACAGTGTCATCCTATGTGATGCTCATTTGTGTTAAGATGCTTTTGACTTCTAACTTGGTGCATCATTTAGTCTTGAATATTTCATCCATGTTACTTTGTATGTACATTAGCATACTTTATATTACTACTTAAATGTGAAAATCTTGTTAATAAAATAACAACATACCGGAATAATTATTTTCACGTCTTACTCAAGTATTAAAAAATTTGAAGTAGTGGCATAGTTATAAAATTTCAAAGTAATGTTTAAGTTAGAAGTATTTACTAAATTGAACATTTTATGATTTCATGAAATGTACATCCACCCATACTTAGCTTTATCAAAAAACAACTATATTCAATAGTTGGTTGAAGATGTTAAAAGTACAGGTAAAAGAGAAGTTATATAAATAAAAGCAAACTTTATTTGTTTACTGCCGAAACAGAAGAAGTACAGAAGTCACTATAAGTATAATCCTTAAAAGTAAAATGGACCGAAGGGTAAAAAACATTTCACTAAAAATAATCAAAAAACAAATGGGTAGAAGAAAACGACACTTCATCAATCTTGGTTTCTCTATCGCTTTTCTCAAAATTTAGTTGCACTTGAGGCTTGGTTAAGAGTTTGATCAACATCCTGTGATAAGCAATAAAACTTTGGGTTAGTATGATATTAGTAATTAAGTCGATATCTTTAAAAAAATTTATCGATATGTTAAAGAGTAAAGTTTATTGAATAATAACTATTTGCTTGCTCGGTCCAGTGTAACACACAAATTGTTGAACATACAATATTAATATTAGTTTGGCCTGATAACAACAGAAAGGACACAACTGAAACCAAAATTGTTAACCTCTTTTTGGAAGAAAATAAAAGAACACCAAGGCATTGGACTTATAATTTCAATCGGTCATTAGCTTAGCTTAAGTGGCAAGTGGTATGATAGGCTGAGGTCCTAGAGGTACCAATACATCAAAAATGAGTATGTTACTGATTAAACAGATCAAAAATGTAGTTTAATAGGATAATGTGTGACATTTTCGAATGGAAAAGTGCGTTCATCTTTTGGTGCATATAAATTTAAACTATTGCTACTGATAATGAGTGATTTGCCTCAATAACATCTATAATTTAATGACAAAGTATAATTTCACTATTCGACTACACACAGTAACATCAAGAAACACTTTTTACTTCTGCCAATTCAGTTGATGTAAAAGTATGACAGTTTTAACTCATCCAAATACTTACATTTGACTATCTTGGACAACCTAACCACTGATTATGAATTGTAATGGTGTAAACGAATTCCGAAACATAACAAAACAATTCGGTAGTGTAAATCAGTCCGTAAAATCTTTTACGAATCCAAACATCCATCATAGGATGTAAATAAAATCCAAAATGTAACATACACCATAACCATGAACTATGTTTGAACTTGCAAGGCTATATGTACCTTGTATTTTTATTTAGCTACAGTCAGTTGTACCTTCATAATTGACTGACTGATCAGTTTGCATTTTTAGCATCCACCAGCTCTACTGTCTAATTTGCAGAGTATTAAATTTTGGCAACTGAAGAAAACTACAGCTGACACAAAAGCAACCTATGTTTCTTCTTTTTTTAACTAATAATTTTTCCTAAAAATGGTATAAAATGTTAAGTTACATTAACGAAAAATATTCCTCAAATGTGTGATACGATACCTTTGTAAAACAGAATAAAATTCGGAATAATTGAATAAAGAATATTCTCAAACCATAAAAGTTAAAATAAGAAGGGTTACAAAATTAATTAATAAATCAATCGGTTAGAAAAGATCAAAATTTGAAATTAAAGAATGAATGCAGAAATTTAAAAAAATTGAATTCCAAAAATAACAGTTTGAAGTAACCCAGTTACAAACCCTCTACAAATAATTATGAATATTTTCTAACAATGGAATTAAAATAAGGATAAAAAAATTAGAAGAACTACTTTAGGAGATGGAAAATTTGAAAAGTACAAAATTAATAAGAAACTTGTACCTTCTATTCTGTTTAAATATAGTTATTTCATAATGGATAGGCAGAACCTAAGAACAGAAATAAACCCAATCTTCTGAATTCCGAACTGAAAGCAAACTCAGTATGCAATATTGAATGAAAAGTCACATTTTCATATTTTAAATATGATACTAAAGAAGAAAACCATAATTAAAAATATTAGATGTTGACATGCAATTTTGAAAAGGTTGAGAGGTTAATAGCTACATACCATCGAACAACGAATTGGATGCTTGTTGATTGGCTAATAAATGTACATATAAAGGCTCCTTATGGAATGTCTGTGCTACTGCATCGCACATTTAAGTCAAATATTTTCCTTAACTACTTCAGTGAGAAAGAATTCATGATAGAATACTTACTTGATATACTGTAGTTGAAGTTTGCAAGTCTGGTTGGTGCAAAGGAAAAAAACATCAATCATGAAATATCTATCTCTCACATATAAATCATCCATCCAATACTCAGTTGAAAGTGTATTAATAAAGTAAAAAAATATTAACAAACATAGAATACAAATCTACTATTGTTGCTTCATCAAAGTGTATATGAACACTTTTGAATCCTTTGCAGAAGGACATAGTACTGTGCTTATAATTACATGATGGAGTAGGGAAGTGATGAGAAAAGTTCTATGTGATTTATCTCTTTGTGAACAAAGAGGCATTTAACATGATAAGGAGAAAGTTATTTACACGGTAATTCAGGAAAACAACCTTATGATCAATAATAGTGAATAAGTTGTACTACAATGAACTAAAAAGGTTAATTATCATATTAATCAACAAACCCGCTGGAGAAAATGAAACGCATGTGAAAAAGGGATAGTCGGCAATGGCTTGCATTATAACCTACTGAACAACAGCAATGAATCATTCAAAGAATAATATATAATGTTCCAATACCTCACAAATTTAAAATCATATACAATATAATATCAATTTAGTTGTACAAAGGTATTACACTAAAGCAACGTTCAGAGAATCAAATTCAAAAATCCTGGAAGCCAAAATTTATAAATATCTAATGAAGGAGAATAGTTGCAGGACATACATAACCAATATATATATATCTCCTAATCGATATTTTCTTTGCATCTGATAATATTTATAAATATCAATAAAACAAAGCAAACGTTTTACCTTGAATGGTGACTGAATCATCTTCCAATCTGATAATTCCTTGTCTTCCAATCCGACAGTTCCTCCAATCTATTTATCAGCTCTAACCAGTTTGTTACCTAGCATCTCCCACATTCAATCTGCTACGGAGCAAATGAACCGTACTTCAAAAAAATAAAAAATAGAAACCTAAAGTATTAATTTCAGGTTAATATTAAATCTGCTACACAACAAATTGATCTGTAGTCAAATAGAATAAATTCAGATCAATAGATACCTTCCAAACATAGCCGAAGATGCTCTCTTTGTCGAACCCTTTGAATGCTTTGGCTGTCGTGTAATTGTTGTTCAAATTGGACACCCCATATCATCGCTTCGCCTCCCAATCTCCGCCTGCACCACTTCCGAGTCAGGTCCTGGTCAGGTGCGGCAAAGCCGGCTTTGGGGAGCTTAGATCCAGCGTGCATAGCCACTGCCTCCATTTGTTAGTTAAGGACAGTTTGTAATCTGTTGATAAAATAGGAAATAGTAAATGTTCGAAAAAGAGCAGTAAACAATTCCAAAGTTAGGAAATTTTCAGTGTAGAAATAGGAAGAAGAAAGAAAGCAGTAGGTAGATCTGTAAAATTAAAGTTTGGAAGACAAATACATGAACAAAAAGCGGTCAAATTCGAGTATAAATTTCCAAGTAGGTAAAAAAAATTGATTTCGATCATAGAAGAATGAAATGGAAAACCTAGCAACCAAATTATTGAAGAAAGTTGGAGACGCTAGGGACCTTACAGTTGAGAAGCGGCAGCATAGCTGAGTAGTAGAAGGTAGGAGAACGGAGTTTGATTATAAGACCTAAGATTTGGGGACGAAGATGATTCTTTCAGTATTCAGTTATTTAGTATGCGGAAGAATGATGATTTGGAGTGGGGAGATAAAAGGCGATTAGATGGGTAATGCGGTTATTAGTGAACATGGAAGAGGGAGTTACGCCTATGCCCACTCATTACGTGCTACATTTTTTCTGCTTCGCAGTAAACCAAGGGCATTTTCGTCAGTCCAAAAAAGGCTTCACTTACTCAAGTATTCCCTTTATATATAAGATGTGTTGTTGTTTGTTGTTGATGATGATGATGCTTGGTTGAATACGAGTTTTGTCCAAAAGTTTTCTCATATGGACATAGATCATCTGTGCAAAAGTATTTGCAGTGGATATAAACTTGCACATGCAGACCACATGGACTGTTGATCCCAATAGCAATATGAATAGTCAAAACTCTAATAATAAAGATAATTATCGTGTAATATTCAGTTAAGTATTTATTTTGCATAATGCTGTCACTTGTCAAGCAATACTGATTTATGTATTAAATAGCATTTATTTTATTTCTGTATAACATATTGATGTTAATTTAATGAAGGATTCAGTCTCAATACAATGCAGATTTTTTTAATATATATGAAAATTAAATTATCATATTGTTTTCTACCACTCTTATGAAAAAGGAAACTTTTAGCAAACACCAATACAATGTTTCAAAACATATTTGATCCCACTGTTGATAATTTTTTAATAATCTTACTCCTATTCTTTAAAACTTTAATTTAAAATAAATAAATCATACTCCTGTTTTTCTAAAACTTGCCTAAACCATGAAAAATGTCGAAAATCAACATGAACTGTCATTAATTTTTTCAGTTCGTTTTTCTCCACAAATATTTCGACTAACTATAAAAAACTAAAATTATATAGATCAAATTGATGGAAACAAATTTAATGCAGTTTTTGCAAAACAACTATAATTATTTGCAGCAATACTACAAATTTTCAAAACAAACTAAAATCTGATTTATATCTTTCACTTTTGCTCAGAAATAGTCGTGATCGTGAATATTGACATATATCAGTTGTAAATAAAATGGGTTTTTATTTTGGCCTAAAATAATTCTAGAGAGGTAATTTACAAAGTTCAATTGAAGGGGTTTTGACCTATTAAGTTTGAAATTAAGTGCTGATCCTTAATCCACATTGAAAAAGCCCTAAATATGCCAATGTTTATGCGTGTTAATTAAAAGGACACATTTGTAGATAAACAATTTTTAACTCTCCACAATTTAGAGGTAAAATTGCATGTGAAGACACAGATGTACAATGTTAAGTCAACTTTAACCTGATTAGTAAAGATGATATTATGCATTACCATCTGCTATTAACTTGCATTGATTAAGCAATAAATGTAAATTAATAGCAAATTTAACTAGTCTAAACTCTATTAGTAAAGACAATTATTATGCGATATCTTCTTGTATTAGTTTGCATTGATTGGGTAGTAGATGCAAATTATTACTGTCATACTATCAATGGGCTAAACCCTATTAATAAAAATGATCCTTGTCATAACTTCTACTATCAATTTGCGTTGACTGGTTATTAAATGCAAATTACTAGCATGACTGCATGAAGTCTAAGCCCTATCAGTAATGATGATTATTATGCAATATCATTCTGATGAATTCATAATGAAATCGCCTTTTTTTGTTGGTAATTGGTCAAAGCATGTTAAACTCGTTGAATTTATTATTAGTGAAAGATTGGAATATTGATTGTTATTTTTACATTGGCATATATTTCTGTTATTCAAGTAATGTAGATGGTAACAGAGAACTATTTATTATCATAATCATTGACAATCTGTAGAATTGACATGTAAGGCGATCTCTTAATATTTATGAGAGTACAAATAGTCACTTTGGTATTTATCTTTCGTTATGAAGTTGTTCTCAAAACACTTTGTCACATGTGGCTCATCAAACAAGTGGAGGTTGATGAGCTTAGATCTAATCTTCACATCCGAGGGTATGTGAAGATTAAGCTTGACATACGGTTGATGAGCTTAGATCTAATATCATATAAAAAACTACTTGTTATCACACTCCCAATTAACAATGCAAGGAGTTGTATCCTTAAATTCAAACAGGCCAACTTTTTTTGAACAGAGTTTTCATAATTTAAATTGAGCACACGTCCATTATCTGATATAAAGCTAATTTAACGTAATGATTTGTTTTTTACATAGTAAGTTTCTGATCATGATGTTAAATAGGTTGAGATATTTTGTCCTAATGTGTTGGTAACTCTGTTAAATATGTCTATAGAAATTTGATCGTACATAAGAACAAACAGATAGTTCTGAATTGATTACAACGGATCATTTTTAAGCCAATAACTCTGTTCCTGATATGTCTTGTACATTTAAGCAGAATTGGAATTAAAAAGGGATCCCACACTAGCATCACAATCATGACAAAATAAATCCAAGATATCAACTTTGAGTATCAAGTTCATATTTTTGATGTTGACGCCACAAAAATGTTTGTCCCAGTGAAAATGTAAAACAAGTTCATATTTTTAACAACAGAAAGTGGAAACTAATTTTAAGTTGATGAAAAAGAGAAATATTTTTTTGGCATTAAAAAGTTGAATTCGTGTGTGTCTGCGTGCGTGCGTGTGAAACCAGGAACCTCTAACATACTTGTTTTAGTCAGCATGGACTTTTTTGCTACACCATAAAAAATAGAGATAACATGCCCATACTTCCTCTTTTGTCATATCGAAGTGACTACCATGGAGATTAAGATGTATTTATTCAAGTAATATTTCCACATGTCTAAAACATATCTTTCTATGTGTAGGTTTCTTGAATGAAGACTGGAAGTAATGCATGGGGGATCCCATCTGGATCCACATCTCTCCAGAAACTCCAAACTTCAAGTGATGCCAGTCTTTTTTCAAGCTCGTTGCCAGTTTTTCCACATGAGAAATGTATGCCCCTTTGCTCCATCTTTTTATGCATATTCATTTTTCTGTTTAATTGAAATGTAACCAGACTAGTGTATTCTTTGTTGCACCAGTAATATATTACCATCCCTTTTAAACATCAATAAAATGGAACATACAAAAATATAAGTTTCCGTCTAACAAATAAATATAAAGTGTGTATGTGTTGTCTGATCGAAATTAATTTAGCTAGTTTTGGACATGCTTCTCTTTCTTCATATTTTACTGTCCCCATCTGTCTTCATTTGTAAAAATATTTACAAGGGAAAATATTTACAAGGGAAGTGCTGATGCTAATGGGGAGAGTATTTCTCTCTCTTCAATTTATTAACTACTGATTCGAATTGTTTGCATGGGCTGTAATGTCAGTGAAAGGGACTGAAACAAATGGAGCTCAGTCTGTGGATGATTCATCAGCAAAAATCGATGAGTTAAAAGATGCTATGAGTTCTCCTCTTGATTTTGAAGAACCTATGAGTTTGTTACCTGATGATGAGGAAGCGCTTTTAGCAGGTATTATGGATGATTTTGAATTAAATAGGCTGCCAAACCAATTAGACGAACTGGAAGATTATGACATATTTGATAGTAGTGGGGGTATGGAAATGGATTTTGATCCTACTGAAAACCTCAGTGTTGGTTTGGCAAAAACAAGTATAAACGATGGATACGGTGGAAATGGAATCAGTCATTTTGGTGTTAATGGTGTTGGAACTATTGCTGGGGAACATCCGTATGGAGAACATCCCTCGAGGACTTTATTTGTCAGGAATATTAATAGCAATGTTGAAGACTCAGAATTACGTACACTTTTTGAGGTTATTTATATGATTATGCATTAATGATTTTACTTTTTGATTGAATGATGCGACTTTTCGTATTCTAACTATAAGGATGACTATTTTTATTGTGAACAAAAAAGGATGCAAAATATATACGAGTGCTAGAGTTACAAAACTAGGTAATATAAATGGTTTGATATTGTACATGCTTCCACAATAGTTAACTTCATAAATAATATTCTGTCACATGGTTGTTTTCCATGGCCATCAACATGTGTTTAACTAATTGTCATGATTTCTAAATGCATCCATAGGCAGAAGCATTAATACATATCTACAAATTGTATTGTTCAGTTAAATTTAAATCTCAACTTTGTGCTACTTGTCCAATTGTAGTACTTCTTAGAGCATCTTGGTCTGTATTGCAAAACTATCTTTGAAAAAAAGGGTTAACATTAAGGTGGATTTCCAATCATTTTTCATTTTTCTAATATGGACGATGGAGAACTCATTCTTCATTTTGCAGATATAGAGAACTATGCTTACCATAATAGATAGCTACTATTCATTACTTTTCCATTTTGGCTTAACGAATAATGGTTGGAGATCAACTTCATATGATTCTCTATTTTTGTCAAACTAGAGTTTTCAAATTGGAGATGCTGTTAACTCCCCTTTAAAACCTGCTCCGCATGTACATATTTAATGAAAATTTTCTAGGTATATACTGCGTTCTTTATACTTACTGGAATAATAAAATTAAAATTTCAGCAATATGGAGATATCCGCACCCTTTACACTGCATGCAAACATAGAGGATTTGTGATGATTTCATACTACGATATACGTGCAGCTAGAACAGCCATGCGTGCACTGCAGAATAAACCTCTTCGGCGTAGGAAATTGGACATTCACTTTTCGATCCCGAAGGTTTTACATATTCTATTCACTATATGATACTAATGTATTTCATTCAGTGTCAAACTCAAGCATTGCTTCTGTATATGTTTTAGGATAATCCATCAGACAAAGATATGAATCAAGGTACACTTGTAGTTTTTAACTTGGATCCATCGGTTTCAAATGAAGACCTTCTTCAGATATTCGGTGACTATGGGGAAGTGAAAGAGGTATCTTAACTATTTTCTATGAGAAAAATTCTCCACTTCAGGAAGAAGCTTTATTGAAAATGATAGATATTTCCTTTTCAGATTAGGGAGACACCGCATAAACGACACCATAAGTTTATAGAATATTATGACATAAGATCTGCAGAAGCAGCTCTTCGCTCATTGAATAGGATAGATATAGCTGGAAAACGCATAAAGCTTGAACCTAGTCGGCCAGGTGGAATCCGTAGAAAGTAAGTTTTTGATTTCTCCCTCCTAAAGTAAAGCTGTTCTTTTTTCATTTCTTATTCAATATACCTAGCAATTTTTGGTGGTCTAACTAGCGTTGTTTTCAGTTTATCTTAATCTTATTTGTATTATCAATTGAGTGTTTACTTATTTGTGGTTCTATTCAAATTTAATGGGGATCATACTCATACCGCGCGCACGCACACACATACATACATATATATATATATATATATATATATATATACACACACACACACACACACACACACATACATATATACACACACACACACATACATATACATACATATACATACATACATATATAATATAGGGCTATGGATCGGCTACATCTCAAATCCACCCTGATTTCAACCACAAGTTCCTAATTAAATAAGAGAGTGAGGTGACATGACAGAGAAAGTATATTATTTAATTCGGAATGTGTGGTTGAAAGTAGGGTGGATTTGAGGTGTAGCAAGAATGAGGCGTAGCCGATTCTTGCCCTATATATGTGTGTGTGTGCGCGCGCGCGCGTTGTAATCCATATTTCTAACATCATAATATATGTTTTCCCAGCTTGTTGCAACAGTTAACCCAAGACATTGACCAGGAAGAAACTAGAAATTTTGTACACCAATTTGGTTCTGTAACTAATTCTCCACCAGGTCTACTTATTACCTTCATTTTACTCCGTTGATGTTTTTTTCATGTTTTTTGAATGGCGTTTAATATTCTACTTGTTGCTACATAATAATAGGTTTATGGGCACAACTAGTCAGTCCAAATGAACACAGTCCTCTTCAATCCATGATACATTCTCCACCCACTGGACTCAATAATTTTGCCAGTAGTGGCAACCATCTACCTGGACTGGCTTCCGTACTTCCTCCTCTAAAGTCTGATTCTGCAAAAATTGCACCAATTGGTAAAGATCCAAGAAGAAGTAGTAATCCTGATTCGATATTTTCAACCAGTAACCCTTCTCAAGGGGGTTTGTTTCAGCAACCTCACTTATTTTCAAGTAACAATATCAATGTGATGATGCCAAACATTTCTTCAAACAACAGTAACAGCAACAACAATGCATCATCTAGTGTTGGGACTTTGAATGGACCCCAGTTTCTTTGGGGTAGTCCTACATATTCTGAAAATAAGAATTTAAAGTCCAATGGTCATAATATTTTCTATCCAAGTCGCCATGCTCCAGTTCATTATCATAATAATCATCATGTTGGATCCGCTCCATCAGGGATTCCATTCGAAAGGCAGTATGGTTATTTCCCTGAATCACCTGATGCTTCTTATATGAGAGCGAGAAATGAAGCAAATTTGTTGATGAATTATGCTCGCTCTCCTATAAATGCTTCTTCTTTTCTGTCTGGAAGTTTCTCTGATGCTAGCTCACCGAAGTTACATATGATGCCTCAGAGAGCTGGCCCTGCATTTTTTGGTAATTCAAAGTTTTCTGGTTTTAGTGGGAAGAAAATTGATGGTAGTGGAAGTCAACTTGATAGCAATAAGCAATATCAATTGGATTTGGAAAAGATAGCGAGTGGCGAAGATACAAGGACTACTTTGATGATCAAGAACATTCCAAACAAGTATATGATTTTTACTATTGTTAGAGTTTTTTATATACTAGAAATACAAATAGATTGTAATTGTTGAACCATTATCAGGTATACTTCAAAGATGCTGCTTGCAGCTATTGATGAAACTCACAAGGGTACCTATGACTTCCTCTACCTACCAATCGATTTCAAGGTGATGATAATTAATATGCATTTACGTTTTTTATCTTTAGTCCAACTTGTACCTAAATATGTTTGAGCATATCCTTTTTGCAGAATAAATGCAATGTGGGTTATGCGTTCATCAACATGGTGTCGTCTTCACACATTGTATCATTCTACCAGGTAATTTTTTTGTCTATGCATACGAGACATTCTAATTTGCTATTTGTTTGTTTTTATGTTTTGTGCAAATTGATGCTACCATTGTTCTCTTAATTGGACCCAATAAAATAAAGTGAAATATAAAATCAAAATGTTCACGTCTCAATGTCCATGCTATTAGGCATTCAATGGAAAGAGGTGGGAAAAATTCAACAGTGAGAAAGTTGCATCTCTAGCATATGCAAGAATTCAAGGCAAGGTCGCACTTGTTACTCATTTTCAAAATTCTAGCTTGATGAACGAAGACAAGCGATGCCGCCCTATATTATTCCACCATCAAGGATACGAAGCTAGTGATCAGGTAAAATTATTATACCAGAGTGCTGAATGACTAATGGAGTCATTAAATGTCAATAGTTTATACATGCACAATGTTACATGTAATTTATACTTATGATCCAAACAAGCTTAATCGTCATTGATATTGCACCAGTCTACCCTTATTATGTGCGCGTTAACTACTAGGTATCACGATACTAATAATATTTACCCTTATTGTATGCACATTAACTACTGGGTATATCATGATACTAATAATATTTAGGAAATGTATGTACGATGCACCTCAATTAAGTCGTATTATGAATGGTTTTAGCTTAAATTTCAGCAAGTGGTCCTTCAACTATTTAATACTTCTATTTTTTTTCATTTTCATTTCAGTATGGTATTAGAAGCTGTTGAATCAAAACTTTACTCATTGTTGCGTCAAGTTTGCCTTCGATTGTCAAATTTTTACCTAATCAAACTATAGTTTACGAGCGTTACGGCACACGCACCGCGCGTGATGAAGAAGGCTGAATTGTTTTTTTACAAATTGTATTTATTTAGTATGTTCAAAAGAAAACGATTTCCACATATATTTAGTCATATTTTTGTGTCGAATCGTACGTAAATAAATTGAAAATTTATTTTTAAGTTGCAATATCTAATTTCTTGTGAGTTTAAAATTTTATTTATATTATTAATTAATAAAAAAGAAATTTGTACAGTAGTTTATTTGCTAGATCCTAATTTTAAGTGATATTAAGACTTAATAAATATTTGTAGAAGAAATTTTGAATTTGTAAAAGAAGCTTAATTGTCAGATACTAATTTTAAGCAATGCTAAATTTTAATAATATCTGTAGAGACATTTTTGGTATTTCATGCTGATACCAAAAAAGTGTAATAGTAAATATATCACAACTATTAATAAAGACTTACATATAAAGGGCAATTTTGGAAGTTCGCGGTCGAACCAAAAGTTTGCGCTCCCAAACCAACTATTAATAAAGATAGTGCATGCCCATGTCAAAAAAGCATGAATACCACACATTGTTTTGATGTGGTGATAAATTATTTCTACGATAGGGGTCCTTTGATAAGTAGCTTCATTTGATTTCAGCGAAAATTTTCTCATTAGAAATAGCATTATGAAATTCGTTATTGCATAAATATCATCATTTTCAAAATATCATCTCATTTCTTTTACACTCACAATATTAATATTTGACTATTTGGGTAAATGCTCCCTATCCCTTAAAAAATGATCTATTTTTGTTCTTTAATTTACTGCTGAGCAAACAACTGTTATGTCCAAGTATGATATGAAGAATTCCTAGCTTACACCCCTATAAAATTGTGAGCCAATTTAGTATCATAGTTACATGTACTAGTGGAGTATGCTCTTTTTACAAATCAAAAGGAGCTAACTGTCTCATGTAAGGTTAGCACTTAATGGTCAGCAAATAGTGTTCTTACAAACATTTAGTTACAATATTTGCCACATGAAAACCAACTTACAATCTCTAAAATTATATACCTTTGTTTCATGTTTAGAGTTTACATTGTTCTTAATTATTCCATGTGTATCTCAAAACAGCTAATCAATTCATAAATTATAACAACTCTTGCAACGTTGTGTAGGAATCTAATGGCATGGAGGTTCGTGTATTCGATCAAGGAGAGACTGTGCTTGGGGATTCATCAGAACCTTAACACTGCAAAGAGGCAACATGCATAACTAACTTATTATATGCTTGATATTTTGTTTAAAACTTCATTTTGGGATTTTGAGAGACATGCATGCTCCTACAATTGTACAAAAGGAAGGGTTTGAGCAAACGGTAGTAAGAGTTATTGTAAATGAAATAAGCTTTGAATGTACAGTTCCATCGGCTTGCTAAGTTTATGTGCTCGCTTGGTGTGTTTTTGTCTTTTCTTTGTTTTCTTCTTGTATTAATATATATGTAAACAAGATTTGCATTGTTATGCACTTTCTTTGAACAGTTGGGAGATGTAAATGATAATGATAAATTCTGGTACCATATATGTTTTACGTCCTGTTTCAGTTTTCATTTAAATGTGGCAATACATTGATTTTACTAAAAATCTTATAGTACTCTGTAGATGTCATGCTCGATGCTTTATTATTAACTACAGCGTCATTAAGTTGTGGAATTTTTACCAGTTTATACCGTGCTCAGTTGGCACATCTGCTGTGTAGATAGAAAGTGATCACAGTTGGGATATTTCTGGTTTTTTCAAGAGAAGTCGCACTCTCTAGCTCTTACAACGTGATATTATATAAATTTTAAGTTGTTCATATCGAACTTCATATACCTGTGATGGTTATGTTATAATATGGCATAATTTTAGGTAGATGTTTTTTTATTGTGCTACTGTCAGTTTATTGGGATGGCAACTAGATGTGAACCACAATCTAATACAATTGGCCAGCTCCATATTTTGCTGGGCTACCATAGTTATAATCAGGAACCTGTACCATCCATTAATCAAGAAAAATCTACAAAATAGTGGTCATGGATTGCCAACTGTAAGGTTCAACTAATCCAAAACACAAACTCAACATCCAATGAAATCATGTATCCAGATTTCCTTCTGATAAGTAGGATTATTTTCAGGCACTATATATGCTCACGCTTTACTTACCAACATTATCAGCATAAGAAACACAAAATCAACTCTCCTTGTAACGCAATGGCATCATCAACCATGGCTCTATCATCTCCAGCCTTTGCCGGAAAGTCTGTCAACCTCTCCCCATCTACAGCTTCCACTCTCATGGGCAACGGAAAGTTCACCATGAGGAAAACCGTGAAAAAGCCCGTTTCATCATCAGGCAGTCCATGGTACGGCCCGGACCGTGTTAAATATCTCGGCCCATTCTCCGGCGAAGCCCCTTCCTACCTGTCCGGCGAGTTCCCAGGCGATTACGGTTGGGACACCGCTGGGCTATCGGCAGACCCTGAAACCTTCGCCAAGAACAGGGAACTGGAAGTCATCCACTGTAGGTGGGCCATGCTGGGCGCTCTGGGCTGTGTCTTCCCAGAACTTCTGGCCCGAAACGGGGTAAAGTTCGGGGAAGCCGTCTGGTTCAAGGCTGGGTCACAGATATTCAGTGAAGGGGGTCTGGACTATTTGGGTAATCCAAGCTTGGTGCATGCGCAGAGCATTCTGGCTATATGGGCCACACAGGTTGTGCTGATGGGTGCAGTGGAAGGGTACAGAGTTGCAGGCGGCCCACTTGGTGAAGTGGTGGACCCGTTGTACCCTGGTGGAAGTTTCGACCCATTGGGTCTAGCAGATGACCCAGAGGCGTTTGCGGAGCTGAAGGTGAAGGAGATCAAGAACGGGAGGTTGGCTATGTTTTCAATGTTCGGGTTCTTTGTTCAGGCCATTGTGACTGGTAAAGGACCTTTGGAGAATTTGGCGGATCATCTTGCTGATCCGGTTAACAGTAACGCTTGGTCATATGCGACCAACTTTGTTCCTGGAAAGTAAGTGAAGAAGAGGCTGAATGGTTGCTTTTTTCTTATGATTTCAATCATAATGTATTTGGTTTGAAGTTGTTGATTGTGTAAATTATGTTTGTGCAATAGAAATCTCGTCTTTTGTTTTACTGTGATCGTTGTAAATTTTGAAGTGTAATTTTGATCATCCCATACTGTGAACTGATCCAGGACAGCAACTGAAACCATGGATAACTTTGCTGCTCTTTATTCGTATGCAGATGAAATAGAACTGATCTTTGGTTGATGGAGACTAAAAATGTCTGATAAATATTAAATAACGGAGGTAATATCATTTTTCAAACCCTTAATTTTGATACGTTAACCCGCAAAATTATGAAATAGTCACACTTCAAGTGCTATGAATAGGAAAATAGTAGGAATAACAAAATTTCAACATAACGCATGCGGTTTTTTTTATTTTTTTATTTTTGGGACAAAATGGGTTTGCGTAATAGAGTCGAGGACAAAGTTTTTAAATGCAATAACAATGGTTCAAAATTCTTACAGAATTCCAGTTACTCCGATAATTCCACCGGAACGGAATCCGATTAAAACTCCGATTTCGGTTAAAATTTCAGATTTTCTCTTCAATTACTAAAAAAATAGCAAAAAAATGCAAAAATAATAATAATATACATACAGAAATTTAGAAAAGAAAATGAATTCAATAGGGTAAATAGATGGCCAAGAAAAAAATAGTTATACTTTTGTCAATTTGCACTAGAATCATAATAAAAAAATTCAATATTTTCGAAATTGATCGAAATATTGAAAATCTTATATGGACAAAACAGAATAATAAACTATGATTTTTTTCTCTCTTTAAAACAAGAATTTCGTATGTATTGTAAAGAATAAACCATAAATATAATAGTATCGTACATCTATTAGCGTATTTAGCATTTTATAAAGAAATTTTTATTGGAATTAGAAAATCGGAATTAAAGCGAAACTTTCGAAATATTCGGAATGAAACCGAAAATCTTAAAATCACCAATGATCGGAACAGAAACGGAAAAGGAAAACAGAAGTTTGAAAGGGTGCTGCAGAACTCGATGATGGTGAACTTGATCTTGACGACGACGACGATTGAGAGAGGCGCGACGAGTTTGAGGATGAGAAAGGAGAGATTGTGATGTGGATCGACATGAAGATGGTCGGAAAATTAACGTGTTGCAACGATAATGGAGTAGTAAGGTTTTATGTGAATAGAGCTGAAGATGAAGGAGAAACAACATGGAATCGGGAAAGAAGAAGATAGCAACGGATAATGATAGCAGTATCAATTTTTTTTTTGAAAATATAATAATTACTTATATTTCTGCTTCTAATGTTATTTTGTAGTAGCATTTGTAGATAAAAAATGTATATTTTTTAGTATAATTTGATTATTTTGTAATATCATTTTATAGCATCTTTTTAGCTATGTCCAGTAATGCTATCGTATAATATCATTGTTTGTTTTTATTAAATAAATTAAATTATGTACATTTCTGTTCATAACTCTATATAATAATAGCATTTTATGAATTGTAGCAGCAGTTTCTGAATTGTAGTAGCTTTTTTAAAATTGTAGTAGCAGTTCATAAACAATTCGAGCTTCTTTATAGATGTGTGTAGTACTAATACTGTGTATTTGTTTTCTTAATAAATAGAGTTACGCACGTTTATGTTCATAATGCTAGTTTATAGTAATATTTTATGAATTGTAATAGTAGTTTCTGAACTGCAGTAACTTTTTTAAATTGTAGTGGTAGTTTACAAGCAATTGTAACTTATTTTTAGATGTGTACAGTAATGATACCATGTAGTAATAAATAAAATTATATATATTTCTATTCATAATATTATTTTATAGTAGCATTTTATGAAATGTAGTAGTAGTTTTTGAATTGTAGTATCTTTTTTTTAAATTGTACTAGCTGTTTATAAATAATTGTAATTTCTTTTTAGATGATGTATATATTATACCTCACAACATTATTTCATAATAGCATTATGAATTGTAATATAGGTTTATGAAGCATATTAACATTTCCTTGATTTGTAGTAGGTTTTATGAATTGTAGTATCATTTTTTAATTAATATTCTTAAATTCCACTTTCTATATCATTTTTATTTTATTTTTTGAAAGTTTGCAATACTAATATCATAAGATAATTTACCTGTTGCTGAATTGCTTGCAAAAAATATATTAGAAAATAAGAAAAAAGAAAAAAGATCAGTGTCGATCTTCTGTATGCAAAATACGTAGCAACAGGTTTGTCTGGACAAACAAGAATACTCATAATTTATATGGATATTTTTTCAAACATTCTTGAAAAGTTTCAAAATTCACTTCCGGCATCTGTCAAAAAAATTAAAGCACCCCGGGCCCGTATTGCCTTACGTTACACAACTCTCTATTAGGGATGACAATGGGGCGGGTCTAGGGCCTAAATCCTGTTGACCCCCCTTTGTTTTGATCCATCAAGACTAGGAACATTGAGTCATCGGGGCCGGTAAACCCATGACCTGTTCTTGAGATCTTCGGGTCTAAGGTCGGGTCGGGGCTCAGTTGACCTACCCCAACTCGACCCGCCCTACTAAGATCTCATAAAATCGCTTTATTACTATAATGATGATTCATTAATCTTTTCAAACAAAAGTGATTATCACATGAATATTATAATGTTTCATCCAACAAATTATAGGATTTTTATATTAAGTTGCATCACTAACAATTATACAATAATATGTGCATATTTTTTTGAGCTGTTATTGTACATTTCTATTATCTTCCTTTATTATTGTAAACACATTGTTAATTATACATAATGTACCATTTAGTGATAATCCCTTTTGTGATTTTTTTTAAATATATGTACATTATTACATAATTTTGAATGAATACATTACCGTGTCTCGAGGCTAGGTGAGTCTACCTTGACCCATACAGGTTTCAGGCCCGGGACGAAAATCCAGATCCACACTGGAACTATAGGACGGGTCTGAGTTTTAAAAACCTCAGAGCGGGTCTGGAGCACAAAAAACCTACCCCAACACGCCCCATTGGCATTCCTACTCTCCATGATGAAGAGTCCCACACCACTCCATTTGAATTTTTGTTGTGTTAGAAACTGATCATAAAAACGAAGTAAATAGTCGATAATATTGAAAAATAGTAACAGAAATAATATAAATTGAAAGTTGAAGTTAATTGAATAACAGAAGAAGAAATTCCTTTATGTATTACTATCCTTAAAACTTTTTGTTTGTCTAGAGCTTATTTCTTGTGTTTTTATTTATTAAACTAATGAATGTACAAATCTAAACAAAAGATTGTTGATCATTAGAAAAGACTTTTCAATTCGCCTTCTAATCTATTCTCATCTTCGAAAATCTTTATTTGTTATCAAATTAAAATATTTGATGTTCAAACTTATTATGTTAACCTAGGTCTAGTGGGTCGGGGAATTCCAATAAATATTTAAAAAAAAATGAGTTAGTGCAACAGCCCTAGTTTTTCTATCTACAAATCAAAAATATCGCTTTACAGCAAATTCCGGCCTTAGACCATCAGATTCTAGCCAAGGGATGATCAAAGATGGAACACGGGCCAATTAGGGTTGTATAGAAACAAGGGCAGAAGATTACATGGCAGTAGGATGTGATGAAGCTATGTAATAGCTCCTGGCTTGGCTCTAGGGCAAGGCGTGTTTGCGCCAAAATTGGTCACAAACCCCGAATGTCGTGAAAGCACCAGTGTATGAACACAAATTAACAGTGTATAACCACAGATCTCATATCTAAGTAAAGAAGATAATCATAAAATGAAGAGTAACAGACAGAACACAAGATTTATAGTGGTTCGGCTATCTCCGGCCTACGTCCACTTCAAAGGTTTATCTTTTTATTGATTATCCTTGCTGATTACAGTTGATTACAGCGATTACAATGAAGAAATTCGAGTTTAACAGCGATGATGAAGTGTAGAATTGAATCCGGTAGAGTCTGGGCGCTTCTGAATCAAGATCACTTTTTTTGAATGACCTAGGGCTCTATTTATAGGTGTAGGAGGCTGATATCTCGCCTAAAATTAGGGAGACTACTTCTGGCACGTGTGGGGGCCCATGCGCCCGCGTCCAGGAAATCTGGGCCCGCTTCGGGATCGATTCGAACTCCATTAGAATCGATCAAAAAATCATCCGATCGAGCTGAAATTTGGTGTGGACATTCTTCAACATGTATGAAAGCTTCTGCGAAAATTTCATAGCATTTGGACTTGTAGATTTCGAGATATGGTCGATTCGAAATTGCTTTCTTCATCTGTTCATCCTGTTCGAATCGATCTATTCAAATCGATTCCTTCGAATCGATCGCCTACACGTGCTCTCATGGTGATGTGACGCGCAATCTTCGGGTCGATCCGCCTTTCACTTCGGTTTGATCGAGTCGTCTCGAGATTTCGCCGCATTTACTTGATGGATTCGATGACATCAATCGTACCTGGATTCGAACAAGGCTTCGTTCGTATCGATCGTGACGTGCTTCAGTCGATCGATACAAAATAACTATGTCTGGATGGATTCGAGGTGAGGCATCTAGATCGATTCGAACATATCATCGTACGTGGACTTCGAAGCGGAGTGTCTTCATGGATTCGAAGGACTTCAAGTCGATGGATACGAGGTCGTGCGTGACGATGGCTGATCGGTGCAAGTCAAGGCTAACTGCTGATGGATTCGAATAAGAGTGTTGCCCATGGATTCGAGCAAGGGCTATGGATACGAAAACGAGGCTATTTCCTCCAACTTGCATCGATCATAACTTGAGCATACGGATTCGGATTGACTTGATATTTGGAATGCTAGCTCTTATGGCTTTGCTTGTCATGTCTTGTCAATTGTGGCCTGATCCGGGCTTAGTCAAAATTCATCGATATCCATGGTGAACCTGCAATGCGTAATCGATATTCATGGCTAGTAATCGTTGATTTTCAGTCAACTTTTGGGTATCTCGGCTTTGCCAAAAGGTGGGATAACACTTTGCCCCCCAGAACATGCCTTTTTATAAAAGGTGTGTTTTGAATAGCTTCAAATAAGATGTCATGAGTTCATGTTTGTTTCATAGTATATAACATTTTCAATCAAGTTCGTGGCTGTTCGAAGCCAAATCATTATCCATTTCCTCCCGTGGAAGTTAAGAATGAAGTTCTACAGTTTCTCCGGACTATTAGTGGTCACTCTAGACCCTTGCCAAGTCCATTCCAGACTTAGCGATCGAATAGAAAGATCTTATTGCACTCCGGCGTTGCTTCCTATTCCTTGCACTCTGGCCCTAGTTAGGGCGTAAAGCGATGTCTTGGTCGTTCTGGACCGATCGTAGCCTCTTCGGGCTCCTGCTGGATCTCATCCTGTCACTCTCCGGTGAAGGGGAAACAGCGTTAAGTGAGTCAATCCTGTCGCTCTCCGGCGAAGCGACTCACTTCTTGCACTCCAGTTCAGTGTATCTGAACATTAAGCGATGGCATGGCCTAAATCGTGGGCCGATCATAGCCTTTCCGGGCTCTTATCGAATCCCGATCCAATAACTCATCGGTGAATGGGAAACGACGTTAAGTGAGTTGATCCTGTCGCTCTCCGGCGAAGCAACCCACTTCTTGCACTCCGGACCCCGTCTCTCCGGGTAGGGTCATAAAGCGATCATCTTTATATTGATATTTAATACTCACCCTTTAACTCTCCGGTCAAAGGTTTATTTCAAGAAATTCAAGTTTATTTATTAAATTCAGGTCCTAGATGTTCAATCTCAAACATCAGGAAAAAACTAAACATTGCCTCTCCGGGCAGATCGGTCTACCTCCATCTCAGAGCATGCCTAGGGATCTCTCTGGTTCCCATACATGAGTAAGTGGAGTAGCCGTTTATTCTGAAAACAAATCTAATGAAATTATTTGACCGAAGTCCAAATCCTGAACTTGGCCCTTGCCATCTTAATCAGTTGATGACGAGTCGTGATCCCGATCCAGGATCGTTTCTGTTAGGTGGAGGCGGTAGTTGTTCAGGCCTTACCGCCGCTGCCCGTTCTCTGACATATTGTGGCAATCTACCACTCCTGGCATGTTCTTCCACCTCATCCTTTAGGCGGCGGCATTCGTCGGTTGTGTGCCCATCCAGCTCATGGAATAGGCAATATTTTCCGGTTCTACGTTCCCGCTCTGTGGGATCCCTCCTGGGTGGTTTTCGATAGGGGAGTTGCCCCCGAGTTTCAGTGTAAATTCGTTCCAGGCTTGCCGCCAAATCTGTGTATTGCCTGAATCTGGGCTCTCGGAATTTCTTCCGTTTATCAGGACCATCGTGTGTGTCATCCTGCTTTCTCTTTTCTTTGTCCGCCCTGGGCTGTTCCCTGGCGGTTCTTTCGCCTTGTACAGCGTTTATTTCCTGCCTCTCGGCTCGTGATTCTTCTAGTCGAATGAACCTTTCAGCTTCATGGTAAAACTCTCCAAGATCTTGTGGTGGGTCTCTCGTTAAAGAATCTTTGAATTCAGTGCCTTCCCCAACTCTTGCCACTGCTGCCATCAAAATCATCGATGGATCCGGGCGATCTACAAAAGCCACAGTTGCATTAAATCATAGCAGAAAATCTTTTATGGACTCTCCGGTCCTTTGTTTTACTGATGCCAAAGTCATCACACTCTTGGGTCGCATCACGTGGACCCTAAACTGTCTCATGAAGCAATCTACAAGCTCGCCCCATGTTTTGATCGATCCGGTTTCTAATTGCCTGAACCAGAGTGCAGCCAAATCTGACAAGTATAGAGGGAAGCATCGAGCCATCACTTCCTCGGATGCCCCTAACACTTCCATGTGCCTAATGTATCGAGTAATATGCATTGTTGGGTCTGACTTCCCGTCGTAAGGATCCAACATAGGCAGTTTGAACTTTGGAGGGTTCCTTGCATTCCTGATATTTAGGGCGAACAGCCTCCGACTGACTTCCTCTAGTCCTCCATTGGATAATCCTCCTCTCATCAGTCGTCGGACTAATCCAGCCATCTTTTCATCTCCATCCTGGGGTTGCTTTCTTGGTCTTGAAGGGTATTCTGGTACGTACTCTTCGTGTGGCCTGTTAGCATCAGCGTTGGCTCCAGCTTGTTGAGCTCCATCTGTAGGCCTTCCAGCATCAGATCCTGAGGGTATGCCCCCAAGCCCTTGTTGATTGCCTTCTGGATCTGCATTCTGACCTTGAACCTGACCTTCATTGGTTTCCGTAATCCTGACTCCTTGTCCCGCACTTGCAGCTGCTGTGGTTGGTCCAATGTTTTGCACATTTGCTGCCCTCATTTGCTCGAAGAAATTCTGCAGCATCTCTTGCTGAGTTTTCATCATCCTCTCTTGCAATGAATTTGCTATAGCTTCCATTTCATCTCCGGTGATGTAAATCGAAGCTTGTCCTTCTCCAGCACTAGAGGATGCCTCTTGACTTCCTCCCTGTTGGCTTATCTTAGCTCTTTGTCTTCTACTTGTTTGTCGAGTCATTGTCTTTCAAATCTTCAAGCTTTCAAATTTGAATCTTCAAATATAGCGTAGCGGGTGCTAGTCGTTCTCAGTGGAAGCACCAAAGTGTTTACGCCAAAATTGGTCACAAACCCTGAATGTCGTGAAAGCACCAGTGTATGAACACAAATCAACAGTGTATAACCACAGATCTCAGATCTAAGTAAAGAAGATAATCATAAAATGAAGAGTAACAGACAAAACACAAGATTTATAGTGGTTCGGCTATCTCCGGCCTACGTCCACTTCAAAGGTTTATCTTTTTCTTGATTATCCTTACTGATTACAGTTGATTACAGCGATTACAATGAAGAAATTTGAGTTTAACAGCGATGATGAAGTGTAGAATTGAATCCGGTAGAGTCTGGGCGCTTCCGAATCAAGATCCCTTTTCTTGAATGACCTAGGGCTCTATTTATAGGTGTAGGAGGCTGATATCTCGCCTAAAATTAGGGAGACTACTTCTGGCATGTGTGGGGGCCCATGCGCCCGCGTCAAGGAAATCTGGGCCCGCTTCGGGATCGATTCGAACTCCATTCGAATCGATCAAAAAATCATCCGATCGAGCTGAAATTTGGTGTGGACATTCTTCAACATGTATGCAAGCTTCTGCGAAAATTTCATAGCATTTGGACTTGTAGATCTCGAGATACGGTCGATTCGAAATTGCTTTCTTCATCTGTTCATCCTGTTCGAATCGATCTATTCGAATCGATTCCTTCGAATCGATCGCCTACACGTGCTCTCATGGTGATGTGACGCGCAATCTTCGGGTCGATCCGCCTTTCACTCCGGTTTGATCGAGTCATCTCGAGATTTCGCCGCATTTACTTGATGGATTCGATGACATCAATCATACCTGGATTCGAACAAGGCTTCGTTCGTATCGATCGTGACGTGCTTCAGTCGATCGATACGAAATAACTATGTCTGGATGGATTCGAGGTGAGGCATCTAGATCGATTCGAACATATCATCGTACGTGGACTTTGAAGCGGAGTGTCTTCATGGATTCGAAGGACTTCAAGTCGATGGATACGAGGTCGTGCGTGACGATGGCCGATCGATGCGAGTCAAGGCTAACTGCTGATGGATTCGAATAAGAGTGTTGCCCATGGATTCGAGCAAGGGCTATGGATACGAAAACGAGGCTATTTCCTCCAACTTGCATCGATCATAACTTGAGCATACAGATTCGGATTGACTTGATATTTGGAATGCTGGCTCTTATGGCTTTGCTTGTCATGTCTTGTCAATTGTGGCCTGATCCGGGCTTAGTCAAAATTCATCGATATCCATGGTGAACCTGCAATGCGTAATCGATATTCATGGTTAGTAATCGTTGATTTTCAGTCAACTTTTGGGTATCTCGGCTTTGCCAAAAGGTGGGATAACAAGGCGGTCACCTAGTGCAACTGGCTTGGAGGGGGTAACGATGAAGGCATCAAAAATGTTGAATTTTTGAAATAATTATAATTATATAAGATTGGTACAACTTGAATAACAATTATATTGTGTCTCGAGTGATTTGTTTAGTACCCGATGTATGTGACTAGAGTTCAAACCCCATCACATGAACCATGTTTTTAGAGACATTTTTTTTCTTCCAAAATCGACTAGGGCAACAATTTAACTAGGGCTGACCTTGAATAGCTCTTGTACATGTGCATAACATGTATGCTGTGTCACTAGATAATGAGCCACAACTTTACATGAGTAACCAACCATTTTCTTCAAAAATGTAGTCGTTGTTTTGAATGGTAATATGTATAAATATCACACTGTGATTGCTTGTATGATTTGAGAAATTCGATAATATAAAAGCAACCATAATTCCTTTTACTCTTATGTTCTTTTACTTTCATTGTTTCATTCCCTCACATTTCTTTTGATTACTTCGGTTCAACTTCATTGTTCCACCTGAATTTCTCAAACAACACTAATCATATTCTTTTTCTTATTGCTTTCGTTTCTTCATCGCCTCCTTTAATACAACTATTTCATCTCTGCTGAACACTTTTCCATTAAATAAACTGGCTAAAAATATTCTTTAAATTGCACAAATCATACTCATATAAGCATGGTTGGATCAAAGTATCAATCAAGAAGAAAAGGGCCTTCCTAATCGGTACTAGAGCCATATGATGATTCGATCTAGAACACCATGAATAGGACTCGGAAGCAACTAATCCATATAAAAATTCAAACAATGAGCCAAAACTTGATGAAGAACCAGAGGTGTGGTTGAAACAAGAAATCATTAGCACCATAACTTCCATGTCTATTAAGTAATTGGAAGAGACCAGTCAAACCATGGTGAACAAGATAAACAATATTACTAATCTACTGAGTTCTGAGACCGCTGAACTGAAGAAATCAAACTTTAAATTGAAAAATTAACAAAGAGCATCAAAGACCAAATCTAATTCCTGAAAATCAACCCCAAATACTTCTACCTCTTAAAGAAATCAACCTTATATTACTCCTAACCTTAGAACTGCTCTAATAATCCATCAAGAAAGATTGGATTAATCATATACTGCAAGGATCAGTTAGAGTCAGTGACTTATTTGAATTGGTAAGAAATGCCAGTGGTTTATTTCTCACTCTAAGACCGCTACAAAACACTTTAACTAACTTGAATTTACCACTTACTTTGGAGATGATACTGTACTGGAATGGCTATGGTAGGTTGGACAACTACTCATATATCTTCATACTTCAAAAATTGAATGAATGCCTTCATGTGATAGAGTTAAGGGTGTGCTTTAAGGAAAATTATGTAATAATGTTATACAAATTAACTCTTGTATGAGAATCTTGTTTGAAATAAAGCACACTTTTGGTTTTATTTTCTATTGTAGGTATTTTTATATTGTGATATAAATAATAATCTGAATATATTAGATGTATAGAAGTAGAAAATCCTTAGAAAAAGTATTTAATCGATTGTATTAGCGAATGTGTTCGTAACCATGAGTGTTAAATCGAATATTTGAGATACTTATCCTTAAATTGTTCCTAGTTAAGATGTATCAAGAAAAGAATATCGATACATCCATTGAGACTGGTAATGCTCTCCATATGAAAGACCATAAATTGCTTAAGACCGTTGGGGATACTAAGAGATTATGTGCTTGTGGCTCTTTGAAGAAAACATAAAACGACTCAACGAGAGTCTATTATGGGTTAATACAAGTAAGTCAAAATAGAAGATCTTATGTAATAATGTGTAATAGTCAACTTTAGAGTATTATTGATCTTAAATATTTGAACTGTACTTTGATTATAGTCAATCACATGACATCACGATTAAGTTCTGACCATAAATGGATACACATTGAACTAATTGAAGTGAAATAATACTCAAGTGAGGGTTCTTTTCATTCCTTATAGAAGTTTAGTACCATCATAATTAGCAGCCAACTAAAAGTCAAAATTCTGGCCAAAATAAATCGATTAAATGTTAACGGATTGAACCAAGGCGGCCTTGAAAGTGGAACTATGCAATTAACTACTGATACGATTGGAGTTTTTAACCATTAAACAAACTCTAGATATCTTAGTGATGTAGTGACGATAAAAAGAAAACATGCACAAAATACTATTAGTTAGGGTGTAGCGTAATAATGTAGAAGTTGGATTTTCTTGCCTAAATGATCTATAAGCAACCGAACTTGTTCCCGATACCAAACTTCAGCAAAGTCTATAAAAGATTTAACTTGTAAAAATTTCAAATATTATAGTGGACCAAATTCACACTAGAGAGTCAATACAACAGCCTTGTTAGTAATTTTCCGAGTTCAGTTTGATTAAATTAATTTATAATTATAAATTAATATAAATGTTGTATTAATTTTATATGGTTTTTATTTATTTGTTTTGAGGCCTTAGAATTAATTAAAATGGTATATAAAAGTTACTCCCTATTTGAAGTTACTCCCTCAAGGCAACTACCTATTGTTATACCCATTCTTCATGATGAAAACTGAACTGCCCATGTAAATGTCAATTACCAGTGGAAGCTTCCAATTCGTGATAACCATTGTTCCTTTGGCCATACTTGCTCGGCTTATCCTCGTTCCGCCTCCTTACCTGCCGATCCCCTTATGAAATTCCATTTCTAAAGCCCACTTCTCTTAGATGGAGGTGTAAAGCTCCCCCTTACCCTGCCCCTTCATTTGATTGCTCGCCTCCACCGTCTGTCGTCGTAGTTTTCCCGACCCATTTCACTTTAGTCTCTCCTAAGACTTCCTCTACCTTACCTTCCCCTTTCCATGATTCATCTCCCCCACATACAACACCTTTGATTTCGAATCCGGTTCCCAACCCGACTCCCCGATAACTTCTCTTAAGAAGATTTTTGTCCATGCCCTGATTTTGAATCCTCCTAGTGCGGAGCGCATTGCTCGAGAATTAGCTGATAAACTTTCTAAAAATATTCCTCTAGTGTGGTGCAAAAAGACAGGAACATGGACTCACCTGGATAGTGGGCTTTGCTACCACTCAGCTTAGAAGGTCTTCTCGATGAAAATTTATAAAGATGAAAAGGATGAGCGGGAACTTTTCTACAGGATCTTAGATGATGAATTAGTGCTCTGCAATGATGAGTTTGGGGATAACAAAGAAGAGATTCTAGCTGCCACGAATAGGGACTGTATGTTTATTTTCTCGTCTCGCTCATAGGTTTCTGCCCCGATATTATAGGATGGTTCCGTAGGTGCACTGGAGTTTAGTTTATTTTCTATGGGGCTTTCATTTACTGGTGATTTCTATTATTGTTTTTAAGGGTATTGCATCATGACATTGCTATTCCGCCAGGCATGTTGGCTGTATGCTTGTTTGATATTTTATGTTATTTTGCCAGGCATGTTGGCCGTATGTATGTTGTGTGGACCTGGGGGTCTTTGACTTTTGTATCTTTTTATTTATATATATATATATATTGTTATATGTCTCATAATTTCTAGTGAGCTCTAGGTTCATTTACGAAATGTATCGCGATATACTTATCATATAACAATGTCATGGGATTCTCAATATTTGGAATCACCCTTAGCTCAATTATAAATTTGTGCGATTATTTAATCTTCTTATATTATAGCAGCCTTTGATTGAATTAGCTACTATTTATTGTTTGGAATAATTCCAACTTAAAGCTTTGTAACTAAAGTTTGAACATGAATTTGATATTGATATATTATACTTGATAGCACTTGTTCAACGGCTAATTTTCTATCGGTTTAGAAAATAGTCGAAAATTTTCAAATTAACATAACCGCAAGCGCACGGCGTACAATAGTTAGTACATGGCGAGTACGGATCGGTCCGTAGGGAATTGTTAGAGTTTAAAAATCCGTTCAATCAAATTAGACCAAATGGAGGAGAAATTGTTAACTAGAAATAAAATGAGGCTAAAACTAGAATTAAAATGTGATTTAAAAAACGATTAGACTAAAGAACAATTTAGAGGCAAATCCACTCTCATATTTTTGTAAATCAACAAACAAATAATTTATGATCTCCAACTTTGATATTAAGTGAAATAATCATTGCATTTATCATAAGTATGGTTTGTTTATGTTATTAATTAACATAACTCAAACCATCAAACTATAATACAACAATTATACCAATTATAATTCTCATGAAAATGAAGCCAAAGAAAAAGCTATTTTAAGTATGATCTATTTACTATTGTAACTAGTAATATAGATCATCAAATTTCAGTTTTACTTTCATTTCAAAATCAAAAATTAATTAGCAAATGATGATGTAAATTGTGTTTATGTTGAATAAGAATAGCTCATTTGCATAAGCAATATAAGCTATCAAACCCACTTGTATAAACTTACATCAAAATTCACATTCATGAAGCATAAACAAAGAGATCATAAATCATAAAAATGTTGAAATTACATAAAGTTAGAGAGCTTCATCACCCCTAAGTTGAAGAGGTTTAGCTGCTCATTTGTGTTATCAAATCAACACTTTTAAATTTCAACATGAAAAAAGCAAAGAAATAAAAACTAAGCAAAGGAAGAAAGAGAGATTAACTACTAATTATTAGCATAAAAATTAAAGCTACACTACTTGCATTAATGTAAATCTAAGCTATGAACATTAAAAGAAAGAGAGCATAGAAATAAGCATTAACATAAAAACAAAGAAAAACATGTAGAAAAGAGAGGAGAAAGAGGCTTGGAAGCCATTTTTATTTCATAAAACATTGCCATTACAACTTGAATTTTTCATTTCCTAACTAATATTAAAGAGTAGAAGATATGCTCATGTACATAAGAGGGTTATTTATACATGCATAAAACCCTAATTCTATTTTTAGGGAGCTTCCCAAAATTCCCTTTAGGAAGTGTGGCCACCAAGTAACCATTAGCCACTAATTATTCCATCATTTGATGTGCATGAAGCTTTAACCTCCACTTAGTTGTCCATTAGCTCCTAATTGTACATTTAGGTAAGTGGGTGGGGTCCTCCATGATCTTGAACTTGAATTATTTCCTCTTCATTCCTTTGTATTTCCTTGTGCATGCATATATCATCATGAATCCCACTTCAATATGCATCAAAATATCATATAAAAATAATAAAAATTGTCCAAGTAAAAATTCTTAAAGTGACACATGCACAAAAACGACAATTTTGCCCCTGAATGAAGAAGAAAATATGATGGTTTGAAAATAATTGAATTTTGGTTTTAACATGTAAAAATGCCCAAATATGATATTTATTTAAAAATAAAGAGATAAAATATGGATGTAAATATATGCACATTTACGTGCACATCAAATACCCCCACACTTATCTTTTTATTCGTCCTCGAATAAAGGAAAACTAAGATAAATCCATTTTCGTAGGGAGCACGATTGCATTGAGCGTATGCAACAAGCCATTAAACCTCTAGGTGTCCCCAGTAGGACGAGTGTTGTCTCGTGAGGGTTTTCAGCGGATACTGCCCACAAAATCCAAATGCAAAGTGAAAATATTTACAAAGTGCAAGATTTATTTACAATGGGATGAATGCAAGTTTTTGAAAATATTTACAAATAAAGGATTCACTTTCAATTCGACACTCATAAGTTAAATATAGGTTTTGGTCATTGTCTTGAAAATTTAAGTCATTTACTCATCAAAATTTCCAACAAAAATCAAGTTATCATAGCAAATAGACAATAGTTTAACTCGTTGTTTCGGTTGATAACACAATGTAATTATGAAATGGATCCTTAGTTGATTATCAAAGTTTTCCAAAGTGGTATTCTCATTTCTTTTCAATAACAAGTTAAATCAAACAAGTTAAAATGGTGCTCGGATTTCAATTACTTACTCTCTCTTATTTGAAAATTTTATTGATATTAACAATATTTACATATGCCTAACTCAAGTAAACTGAGGCCAGATATATTACCCGTGCACTACCTTGCGGACTGATGTGAGGGGAATACAGAGCGTGGCGAGTGAACACACAAGTGTGAACACTTATCGACTGTAGGCATTATTAAAAAGAATTTTTATATACATACACCCAACTCAGATAAACTGAGGCCAGATATACCGATCATGCACTTCCTTTCCGGCTTACGTGAGAAGGGTACAGAGCATGGCGGTGAACACACGAGTGTGAACACATGACTCTAGGTGTTAAAAATATATATACATATATACAAATGTTTTTTTTCTTATTTTTTATATATTGAGAGAGTTTTGCAAAATCATCTTAGCACCATTTAACTTATAAGATAAAAATGTTATATCCTTTACTTTAAATTTACCACTTTTTTTTAAACAAAGATTTTCAATTAGGACATACTTCATAATTAAAACATATGAACCTTCCTATATACTAGTTAAACCATTGTTATTTGTAATTAAACTTCATTTTTATTTTTGTTAAGACAAATAAATTATCAAAAATTTCAATTTATTAACCAAAACTTATACTTATCCCATAGTGTTTCTTCAAAAATAAATCAAAATGCTAAAAAGAAAATGTTTTTGAGATATAGAAATTCTGAGATTTTTTTTAAGTTAAAAGAAAATGAAAATTCAAAAATGCCATGACACTTAAAAAAAATGAAAATGAGACTCCCCCCACACTTAATTTTGACTGTGTCCCCACAGCCAATGCATGATATAATGAGTGTAACGGGGAAAACTATGTACATATTTACAAAAGAGGGTTAACATTCTTACTAGACGTAGCTTAGCTCATGAAGGATCATGATCTCCTCCTCTTGGTTACTTGGCAATTCCAAGAAAGGTTTCAAACGATGACCGTTGACTTTGAAAATCGATCCATCCCTGGGGTTTTCTATTTCTATGGAATGTCCGGTCCACAAATGGTCCGGTCCATCTCGATTTAAGTTTCCCAGGGAATAAATGAAGTATTGAGTCATATAAAAGAACTTTTTGGTTAGGCGAAAACGTTTTCCTTAGGATTGACTTGTCATGAAAAACTTTGGTTCTTTCTTTGTAAATTTTCTCGTTTTCATACGCGTCGTTCCTAAGTTCTTCTAGTTCGTTGAGTTGTAGTTTTCGGTTCTCACCAGATTTCTCAAGATCAAAGTTTAAGTTCTTAATTGCCCACAATGCTTTGTGTTCGATTTCAACGGGTAAATGGCAAGCTTTACCGTAAACTAAACGAAATGGGGACATCCGAAGGTTAGTTTTAAAAGCAGTACGGTAAGCCCAAAGCGTGTCGGTCAATTTATGCGACCAATCTTTTCGATTTTTATTGACAGTTTTCTCCAAGATTTGTTTTATTTATCGATTTGAAACTTCAACTTGGCCACAAGTCTGAGGATGATACAGAGTGGGTAACTTGTGGGTTATCGAGTATTTTTTTATTAAAGTTTTAAAAGAACAGTTGCAAAAATGGGTTCCGTTATCACTGATTATTGTGCGAGGTGTGCCGATCCTCGAAAAGATGTTTTCTTTGAGAAATTTCACAACAATTCTATGGTCGTTGGTTTTGCAAGGAACGACTTCGACCCATTTTGAACTGTAATCGACAGCGAGAAGGATATACAAGTTTCCAAAAGAATTGGGAAAATGTCCCATAAAGTTGATACCCCAAACATCAAAGATTTCGATCGTAAGTATGGGGTTTAGAGGCATCATATCTCGTCGAGAAATTCGTCCAAGCATCTGACATTGATCGCAAGTTTTACAAAATTCAAACGAGTCTTTGAAAAGAGAAGGCCAATAGAAACCACACTAAAGTACTTTTTTCGCTGTTTTTCGAGGACCAAAATGTCCACCGCACGCTTGATCGTGGTAAAACGACAGAACACTCCTGATCTCATTATCCAGAATGCAATGTCAGATGATTTGGTCGGGACAATATTTGAACAGGTATGGATCGTCCCAATAGAAATATTTCACTTGGGACATGAATTTGTATTTATCCTGTTTGGACCAAGATGAAGGAGTTTCTTTAGTGACTAAGTAGTTCACTATATCAGCGTACCATGGATCGATCGAAATTGAAAGAAGTTGTTTATCGGGTAAGTTTTCATTGATTGGCAAAGAAGATGGTGCATTCGAAAGACGAGACAAGTGATCGGCTATGACGTTATAAGATCATTTTTTGTCTTTAATTGTAAGGTCAAATTCTTGAAGTAAAAGGATCAAACAAATCAAACGGGATTTAGCATCCTTTTTAGCGAAGAGATAACGAAGCGCAGAGTGGTCCATGTACATAGTAATGTGTGACCCGATCAAGTAAGGTCGAAACTTTTCGAGCCCAAAAACGACAGCTAGAAGCTCTTTTTCGGTTGTTGTGTAGTTGAGTTGAGCGTCGTTCAAAGTCATACTCGCGTAGTAAATGATGTGAAGGATCTTGTTGATACGTTGTTCTAAGACAGCACCAACGGCAAAGTTTGAAGTATCACACATTATTTCGAATGGAAGATCCCAATTGGGTGCACAAATGATTGGAGCAGAAATTAGTTTGTTCTTAAGACGTTCAAAATAATAGATACAATTAGAGTTAAAATCGAAAGGAACGTCTTTTCCAAGAAGAGTCGTCAAAGGACGAGTGATTTTGCTAAAGTCTTTCACAAAGCGTCGGTAAAAGCCAGCATGTCCTAGAAACGATCGAATGTCCTTAACAGATTTGGGAATGGGTAGATTTGCAATTACATCGATTTTTGCTTTATCTACCTCAATGCCTTTTTTTCGAGATGATATGTCCAAGGACTATGCCTTGTTTGACCATAAAGTGGAATTTTTCCCAATTCAAAGTCAAATGTTTTTCTTTACATCGATTCAGAACCAGCTCGAGGTGATGTAAACATTGTGAAAAAGAATCGCAAAGATAGAGAAATCGTCCATAAAATCTTCTAGAAAGCGTTCAATCATGTCGGAAAAGATTCCAACCATGCATTATTGGAAAGTCGCAGGAGCGTTACAAAGTCCGAATGGCATACATCGATAAGCAAAGGTACCGAATGGACATATGAAAGTTGTTTTCTCTTGATCTTTGGGAGCGATGGGAATTTGGTTACAGCCGGAATAACTATCAAGGAAGCAGTAAAATTCGTGGCCAGCTAAACGTTCGAGCATTTGGTCAATGAAAGGAAGAGGGAAGTGATCTTTTCGTGTTGCGGCATTTAGTTTTCGATAGTCAATGCAAACACGCCAACCCATTTGAGTATGAGTTGGAATAAGTTCGTTTGAATCGTTCTTGACAACGGTTAGCCCAGACTTTTTCGGTACAACGTGAATTGGGCTGACCCATGAACTATCAGAGATTGGGTAAATGATTCCGTTGTCGAGAAGTTTAAGAATTTCATCACGCATCGCATCTTTCATTTTTGGATTAAGCCTTCGTTGCGCGTCACGAATAGGCTTGGCATTGTCGATCAAATGGATGCGACGTTGAACAATAGCACGACTAATTCCCTTTATATCGGAGATCGACCATCCAATCGCTTTCTTGTTTTTCAAAAGAATAGAGAGAAGCGAAGCTTCTTGGTCAAGAGAAAGAGTTGCGGAAACTATTACGGGCAATGTTTCCTTATCACCTAAGTATGCATACTTAAGGTGATCGGGAAGTGGTTTGAGGTCCAACTTCGAGAGTTTCTCGATCGAAGAATTAGGTTGAGATTCGGACTCAACTGGAAGTAATTCAAAAGAAAGAGTGTATTCAATCTTGTTGGGAATTTCGTGAAACAATTTTTCGTACTCGGCCTCGTGTTCATTATTATGATCAAGTGTCTCGTTTTCGAAGTTTTCGTGAATGGCACTAACTTCCAATGTTTGGTCATGAGGTTCGTTCGATTGGTTTTCAAGATTGAAAATGTTGAGATCCAAAGTCATGTTTCCAAAAGAGATTTTCATTGAACCGTTACGACAATTGATTAAGGCATTTGAGGTGGCTAAGAATGGTCGGCCTAAAATTAATGGAATTTGACTCGAGGGATTTGTCACGGGTTGTGTTTCGAGAACGATAAAATCAACGAGGAATATGAATTTCCCTACTCGAATGAGTACGTCCTCGATTTCTCCCACAGGCTTCTTAATGTAACGATCGGCGAATTGAAGCGTAACTTTTGTGGGTTTGAGCTCACCTAAACCTAATTGTTCGTACACGGAGTATGGAATCAAGTTGACACTTGCACCTAAGTCTATCAAACATTTGTTAATCGTCTTTTCACCAATTTTTCACGAAATCGTAGGGCAACCAGGATCTTTGTATTTGACGGGCATGAATTGGGACAAGACTTCGCTCAAACTGGCGGCTAGGAAGACTTTTTTGGGCACTTGAGTGTGTCGCTTTTGGGTGCACAAGTCCTTAAGAAATTTCACGTAAGTGGGGACTTGTTGAACAATGTCAAGAAGCGGAATGTTAACTTTGACTTGTTTAAAAATTTCCAACATCTTTTCCATTTGGTCCGAGTGTTTCTTTGGTCGAAGACGATGTGGTAATGGGACACGATACTCGGTAGGCGGGTCTACTCGAGTAGAAGAAGAAGAGTTTTGATTGGCATTTGATTCAACGTTTGGCTCCACGTTCTGTTCAGATTCGTTCGTTGTTTTAGAAGTATCCAAAGTGGTTTCCGGTAAATCGTTTGGATTAACGACTTGATTATCGATTTGTTTACCGGAATGTAGAGTTGTGATAGCATTCGATTGGGTGACGATGCTATCTTGAACAACATGGGCTTGATTTGAATTTGCATTTTGATTTCTGGGATTTGAAATGGGTTGACTTGGGAATGTTCCTCGTTCACGTTCGCTCACAGACGTGGCTAATTGACTCATTTGCATTTCTAGTTTTGCAATTGATTGGTTCGTGTTTTGCATATATGAAGTCAATAAATTTTGCAAATTGCTGTTTGATTGAAGGCTTTGAGTAGTTTCCTTAGCCAACGTTTCAAGATTTTTCTCAAGCGAAGTTAAACGTTTATCGTCTTGGGGAGGATGAGCAAAATTTTTTTGAAAATTTGATTATTGCGGTTGATTATGGGACGGACCCGCAAAGTTTGGTTGAAACTGTTGGGCTGAAAGGGAGGATTCGAAGCATTATTCGGGAATGCTTGAAAATTGGGATGAATCGTATTCGTGTTGGGATTGTTTTGGTTCCACGCAAAATTCGGATGATTTCTCCAACCAGGGTTGTACGTTGGAGAAAATGGGTCGTTTTTGGCTTTATTGAAAGCATTAATTTGTTCGACAGAATTGGGACACTGATCGGCTATATGATTAGGATCGTTGCATTTATAACCCATCGGTTGGGAAGCTTGGTCCATTTGATTCGATGAGAAAACGTTATCGAATTTTTTAATCATTGCATCGATCTTGGCTTCCAAAGCAAAAGAAAATCCTATCAAGTGTGCACTCGATCGTGAGTAAATTGATTTTTCGTTCGAACGTTCCCATTGGGATGACTTTTCAGCGAGGTTTTCAAGAAATTGCCAAGCATCGTCATGATGTTGGGCAAGAAAGTTGCCTTGGCACATTGATTCGAGCATGGTTCGTGAGCTATTTTCGAGTCCATCGTATAAGATTTGGCAAATCGTCCATTTTTCAAAGTTATGGTGTGGACATTTTATCAAAAGCTCTTTGAATCTTTCAAAATATTTTCCGAATGGTTCCCTCTTGAATTGATGAAAATTTACAATTTCGTTTCGGATTCTACTCGTTTTTTCCAAGGGGTAGAACTTTTTAAGAAAGCTTTTACGAATTCTTCCCACGTTTTAATCGAGTTCGATGGTAAGCTGTACAACCATTTTTCGGCGTAATCCGTAAGAGAGAATGGGATTAATCGAAGTTTGATTCCATCATCGGAAAGTTGTTGGAGTTTTATGGTTGCACAAACTTGTTCGAATTTAGTCAAAAAGATGTATGGATCATCGTGTTCGAAATTGCCAAATTTCGGAAGAGTGGCAATATGGTTCGAGTGAATTTCAAAATGGTTATCCGTAGGGGCGGGTAACGTGATGCAAGATGGAATAGAAACTCTATCGGGAAAGATTCTATCCATAAGAGTTCGAGGGGCGTTCTCGTTCGCCATTTCGGGAGGATCGTCTATTCGAGTTAAACGATTAGTTGTTGAGTCGCGAGTCCAACGATTTGTTGTTGTGTCACGAGTCCAAGTACTCATGCATAAGTGAAAGTAGAGGAGAGAAAGAAGTTAGAAACGAGTTTAGAGAATGAAAGAAGATTTGAAAAACGAAGTGAAAAAAATTGTTCTTGTTTTTGATTTTTTGTTTTTTTTACAAGGAAAAATATTTACCAAGTGAAATTTATTTTCGAAAGAGAAGTTTGATAGTTTTTGGCTTTTCAAATTTTTATATGTTTTTTTGTTTTTGTAATTTTTTTTAATTTTCAAATATTTACCAAAAGGATTTTTTTTAGAGAATGGAAATTTGATTTTTGTTTTTGAATTTTAATCTTTTTTTCTTTTTTTTTTGAAAAGATTATATATTTTTTTTGGATTTTTATTTTTGTTTGAAAATTTTCAAAGGAAAGGAAAGAAGGATTTTTTTTGGATTAAAAACTAAGTTAAGTAAAATTTACAATTTTTTTGGATTTTTTTTAAATATGCATGAACTAATGCAACTAAATGAATGCAAAAGACTTAATTACAATTTTCTGTCCTTAGTAGCTCCTAACCCAAAATTGTATAATCACACTTTGTTTTAAATCAACAAAGATATTTCTCAGCCAGGTAATGGGCAGGGGTTATCGGTGCACCACGAATCACCATAGCAATGCAGCCGAAGGTTTAAGTACCTTCAGAGGAACAACCAGTATAATATTTTCGAATCACCATAATTTTTATAACTGGTTATTACTCTGCCGTAGCCTAGACACCAAGAAATAAAATTGTTCAAATAAAACAAATTTGAAGATACAATTAAGCCCTAGATGAGCTCGCGACACCCTTAAGTCGAATGTCTAACCTTTATTATTAGTCAAATTCTACGATGAAATGCGTTTGTGGGCTAAGGAAAGAGTGATGAAATCCCTCAACTTATGTGAATTGGGGTATTGCCCTTAAAAAAAGAAAATAAGATGAGATGAATGCAAAACAAAAATTAAACGTGAATTTACAATGCAACTAAAATGAAGTTTGTTTTTGTTTTTGGATTTTGAAATTTTTTTTATGCAAATGCAAACAACCAACAATGCAATTCAAAATAAAACAAGAGAAAAGGCACGATACCAGAGCGTGCAGATTATTTAGCAATTTATTTTTAAGCGGCGATTTCTTTTAGTAAGCAAAGCAAAGCAATTATTAGTAAGCACTTCTTCTTTTTATCTGCTTTGGCAACCTGAAATAAAAAAAAGATATATATACAGTTTTTTATATATAAGGATGGAACTTAAAATAAATTGAAACAAAACAAATTAAAATCAAAACAAATAAAAAAAAGAAAAATACCCTTTTTTGGCTTTAGAGATAAACGAAGGTTAAAAGAAAGCAAAGGCAAACAAAACAATTTATATATATATATATATATATATATATATATATATATATATTTGGAATTTTTTTATATCAAAAGAAGAAACTAAAAACAAATTAAACTAATTTTTTTAGAAGAGACTAAATCAAATGAAAAATAACACAATTGAAAACACTTTGCTCTTTTTTATTAAAAAAAAACTCCTTTTTTTGTATTTTTTTAAACTAAAAACAAATTAGACAAGGAGAAATTCCTAACTAAAAGAAACAAACTAACTATAAACAAATTAAACTAAAAGACAAATGAACTTAAAAAAAAAAGCTAAACAAAACTTAAAAAAATATATTTACACATGGCTCGAACAAGCCCAGTACCCTATTTAAAACTATCCTCTATCCCACTTCAAATTAGACTTCCGCTTTTATCAAAAATAACTAAAATAACAAATCGCGTTCAGAAATTGAGACTGAAATCGGAGTGAGGCAACTTGATTTTGTGGTTCAATTTAGATTCAGGTGATGGTACGAGGTGGCAACAGAACCAGGCTTGCCGATGGGTTCGCGATTAATTTGGAGGAGAAGTGCGGGGTTCAGAGTTAGAGGAAGAAGGGGTTTCGTGAATTGCGATGCGGCGGTGGGATTCGTGTTTGTTGGTGAATTGTTGTTCGATTGCTGGCGGTTGTTGTTGGCAGCAAGGAGATGCGATTTGAGGTAGGGGTAAGTTGGAAGTCGCGAGCAATGTCTAGTTGTAGGCGAAAACTTGTTCGTCGATTGGTAGTTGGAGGAGGCGATTCGTGTCTGAAGTGGTGCACTGCAGGGGTCGATGAAGTGTGGTTTTGGGGATGGATGGTTTGGAATCGAAGTTTGGTGGTGTTGCCGATGTTTACAGAGTTGCCGAAAAGGGGTAATGAAGCATGACAGAGGAAGGCAGTTCGCGACAGTGGTTATTGTTTGTGAATGGCGGAATTAGAGTAATGAGGGGAAGTATTGATGGTTGGATAGATAATGGTTGTATGTAGGTAGAAGAACAGTGCAGGGGACATATTACGGTAGTGATGTTGATGATGTTTGGTAGAGTTTTGTATGTAATATGATGGTGAGGAGGACCAAAGTATTGATGGGTTGTAGAAGTGGATGGTCTGAATGGTGGTTTAGGCAGTCAGTATGTTGTATGAATGATGGAGGAGTTTGTTTATATGGTGTTGTAAGAAGGTGGACTGCACTGTTGTGATGATTGTGGATTTCTAGTTTGGGGGATTTCGGTCGCGAATTGAAGAGGTGGTGCGACTTCTGGTACTATTGGAGTTCGTTCGACTTCGGTTGAGTAGTTGATTGGAGAGGTAACAGTGAAAGGATGTGGGTTGTTCTGAAATCGAAAAGTTTGTGGTGTCGATATGTGGTTCGCTGATGTAACGATGAAGGGGCAGATGTAGGTGATATTGTATGCGCTAGTTGTGGTAAAAGTAGTGGATTTCGGCAGGAGACAGTGATGTGGTTGAGGCAATGGTACGGCAGCACTGTGGTGGAGGCAGCAAGTTGAAGAGATGTAAGTTGTTGTATGGGTTGTTTGGTGTGTATGAAGGAGTTTGGTACTGCTTTGGTCAGTGAGTTTGTGACAGTTTTTGTAATGAAGTAGTGGGTGATGGTTGAGTGGTTATTTGATTCTTGTAATGGGTTTGCAATTTGGCTTCAAGTTGATGATTTTTATGGGGACAGAGGGGAGATGTGATATGCAGTTGCACTGGAATTGAGACAGTGAAGTTGTTGATGATGTTTGGAAGATAGCGGAGTGATGTGTACTTCTATGTGGTTGTAGGGTGGTTTTGCTTGGTGATGAATGGTTGCAGTAGGTCAGAAATGCAGGCAGTGGTCAGTGAGATGTTATCAGAGGGAAGTGAAGTTATGATTGCTTTTGGGTTGTTCGATTGAGGCAGCAGGCAGAGGCCGTGAACAATTGATAGTTAGAGTTGTCGTTGCACTGTGGTGAAATTTGTAGAGTGTAGAGGCAGTTTTGAGGCTGTGGGTTGTTGTATGGTATGGAGGAGTTCTTTATTGGAACTGAAATGTTGAATGTTTTGGTGTTGTTCTCTGTTGAGACTGTAGTAGGAATTGATGTTGTATGTAGAGAAGTCGGTTTGAATGCACAGGGGAAATTGGGTTGTTCAGGTTAAATGAATGGTGAGGCAGCGAAGTAGGGATGATGGCTGTAGTTGCCTGGAAATTTGGTCAGCGAGGGGGATGGTTGCTTGTGGTTTGTGGATGGGAAGTAGTAAATGTATAAATTTAAAATGCAGTATGCAAGAACGGCAGGGGATAAATAGTGAATGTATACAATGCAACAATGAATTGTAAATTTAGAAATTTGAATGCAAATGTAATAGAAAATGGAAAATAATAAAGACAAATTTGTTTTGAAATTGTGACTGTCCCTTTTTTTTTCTTTTTTTTAAAATGAAGAGATGCAAATGCAAAATCAAAAGAGAACAACTAGCACACAACAAATTGAAAGCTAAAATCAAACAACAACACACACAATTTTTTTTTAAATGCACACACACACACAACAAAGACACACAAAAATCAAACAAACTAATTTGAAGAATAGAAAAATAAAATCAAAAACATTTTCCCGGCAACAGCGCCAAAAACTTGTTCAACGGCTAATTTTCTATCGGTTTAGAAAATAATCGAAAATTTTCAAATTAACATAACCGCAAGCGCACGACGAACAATAGTTAGTACGTGGCGAGTACGGATCAATCCGCAAAGAATTGTTAGAATTTAAAAATCTATTTAATCAAATTAGACCAAATGGAGGAGAAATTGTTAAGTAGAAATAAAATGAGGCTAAAACTAAAATTAAAATGTGATTTAAAAAACGATTAGACTAAAGAACAATTTAGAGGCAAATCCACTCTCATATTTTTGTAAATCAACAAACAAATAATTTATGATCTCCAACTTTGATATTAAGTGAAATAATCATTGCATTTATCATAAGTATGGTTTGTTTATGTTATTAATTAACATAACTCAAACCATCAAACTATAATACAACAATTATACCACTTATAATTCTCATGAAAATGAAGCCAAAGCAAAAGCTATTTTAAGTATGATCTATTTACTATTGTAACTAGTAATATAGATCATCAAATTTCAGTTTTACTTTCATTTCAAAATCAAAAATTAATTAGCAAATGATGATGTAAATTGTGTTTATGTTGAATAAGAATAGCTCATTTGCATAAGCAATATAAGCTATCAAACCCACTTGTATAAACTTACATCAAAATTCACATTCATGAAGCATAAACAAAGAGATCATAAATCATAAAAATGTTGAAATTACATAAAGTTAGAGAGCTTCATCACCCCTAAATTGAAGGGGTTTAGCTACTCATTTGTGTTATCAAATCAACACTTGTAAATTTCAACATGAAAAAAGCAAAGAAATGAAAACTAAGCAAAGGAAGAAAGAGAGATTAACTACTAACTATTTGCATAAAAATTAAAGCTACACTACTTGCATTAATGTAAATCTAAGCTATGAACATTAAAAGAAAGAGAGCATAGAAATAAGCATTAACATAAAAACAAAGAAAAGCATGTAGAAAAGAGAGGAGAAAGAGGCTTGGAAGCCATTTTTATTTCATAAAACATTGCCATTACAACTTGTATTTTTCATTTCCTAACTAATATTAAAGAGTAGAAGATATGTTCATGTACATAAGAGGGTTATTTATACATGCATAAAACCCTAATTCTATTTTTAGGGAGCTTCCCAAAATGCCTTTTAGGAAGTGTGGCCACCAAGTAACCATTAGCCACTAATTAATCCATCATTTGATGTGCATGAAGCTTTAACCTCCACTTAGTTGTCCATTAGCTCCTAATTGTACATTTAGGTAAGTGGGTGGGGTCCTCCATGAACTTGAACCTGAATTATTTCCTCTTCATTCCTTTGTATTTCCTTGTGCATGCATATATCATCATGAATCCCACTTCCACATGCATCAAAATATCCTATAAAAATAATAAAAATTGTCCAAGTAAAAATTCTTAAAGTGACACATGCACAAAAACGACCATTTTGCCCCTGAATGAAGATGAAAATATGATGGTTTGAAAATAATTGAATTTTGGTTTTAACATGTAAAAATGCCCAAATATGATATTTATTTAAATAAAAAGAGATAAAATATGGATGTAAATATATGCACATTTACGTGCACATCAGCACTTATGAAGTTCGAGTCTGAACACTCCTTTATAAGGTTTTCGTCATTCCTATAAACAATTCTCTAGTATTTTGTAAATACTCAAGAACGCTCTAAACTATCATTTAGTGATCTTAATTTGAATTTGATATTTTCTTCATGCGTCAAATACATAAGCAAGATAGGGTATTGTAGACTATAACCTGTATGATAATTCCTATTGTCAATACACAAGGAATCCATCTTACATGTTATATTTTAAACATTTTAATATGGTGTCTTCGCATATCATCTAGGACATTCCCAACATCCGTTATGCTTATTGTAAAAGGTATAATTTAGAAATCCAATATTGAGTATCAAACAACCCGACTATTACTGATTTTAACAAAGTACATCGTTAACATCATTATTATATTGTTTACTTATAATTTAAGAAATATTTATGTACTCCTTAATGTTCTTTCTCATGGACACATGCTTCCTCTACATTTTGACTAAAAATAAAATTATTTGATATTTCTATCAAAATACTAATTCAATTTTGATGCTTATAGAATGATACTTTCGTATCATTTCTTGGTATATCCGAAAAACCCACAAACTCATTATTGCTCCCACTAACATCGATATACTTTGGTTTTTATGTGCGAATAGTCTATTCTAGATTATTATTTAGAATTTTCCACTTCAACACATATGTACCAAAATATAAAGTCATAACAAGCGATAATTTTATGAGTAAAATTTGAATCATCTTGAGCACATTGAAAGACATATCTATTAAGTTAATTTCAACAATTGAAAATTACGATTTTATTCTTATCAATATTGCTCACTACATTCCAACCGCATTGGTCTTTTTCTTGAAGACACATTTGCGACCGATGGATCATATTCCTTCGGGTATGACTATCAAATTACATTTTGATAATGTACATGGAATCCTTTTGGATTTGAGCGTCATATGTATGGCAGAGTCAGTACTCTTAATGGTTTAATTGACTACCGAGGATTATTTATTCTCGACATTGATAAGAATTCATAGTTTACCTTTAATGTGCATGAATATTTATTAGAAAATCTAATGTATATTGTTCATTTATGTTTGGTTAATTTCATTTCTTTCCTTGCAAACAGTTTTATCTTTGGATCGTATCCAAATCCATTTTACTACCAATAATTTCTAAAGAAAATTTCTTCACCACAAAGTTAGTATTTCTTGAAATAGTAATTATTTCTTAATGAAATGGAATAGGTATCCATAATTTTTTTATAAATTGCCTTATACTAAACTGATTTGATTTTAGTTTACAAAACTTATGTCAAAATATAAATTGGCCATCTGTTGACAATCATTCCCAAACTCATTTTGGGGCGATTCATACAAGATTCCTCACATACGTGATTATGTGTAACCTTTCGACTTGCACGACATGCCAACTCCTTGACCTAAGATATGCTAGGATTTCTTATAAACCCTCATCTCATATGACTTTGTAAACCATTCTTCAAATGAAATTAATTTTAACCCTGTGTACTACTCCTAAGTATACGACCTTATGGAAAGAAGTTAACTCAACTTCACTCACAATTAATTGCACTTTGTTCAATAAAGTTCGATTACTCCTTTATCGATACATCATTACGTATCATAGGGAGGAGTGACTTTTGAGATTGATACTTTATTCATTTTTAGGTATGCAACAGAACTCTTTCCAATATACTCACCAATCCGATCAAATCGAATCATTTTATTTTCTATCGCACATTATTTTATTTACTTATATTTTATATTCTATGAACTCATCATTAACATATCATATGTGTATCATATACACATGTTCATATTTGTGATAATTCATTGGTGAATACAACAAAGTACGTGGAATCGTTTTGGAACTTTCGATTGCATATATTTATATGTATCAACCTGGAAAGTTCATCAACTCTTATGATGCTCCCACTGAGTGGGTGCTTCGCCCTTAATTATTTAAGATATAATTCACCTGTACCATATGGTTCATTATCATATAATCAAAGAATTATTTCTTAAAACTATGGCTTAATTCCAAAAATAATTGCAAATAATTTGAGATGCTTATGCATTTTCCAATGCATCACTTTTGTTATGAAAACAAATACCACTATTATAGTTTTATTTTATAATGAATATTCATAATATTCATACATAAATAAAACTATGTCTATTTTTTAGTCAGTAATGAAAAACAATTATTATTTCATAAATAATGTTTGGTATGATTTACGAGAACAATTTTCATAACTTGATATAACCAATAAGTGCTATATGGCATTCTACCACTATTTCTGCTATTACTGTAATAGCGTACGAAATACAGAGGTCCATTCAACCACTTAACATAGGCTACTTATTCCGTCTATTAAGTATCAATTATTATTTTACAACTCTGGTTTCTAGTGTTTTCTTATGAAGCAGAAGTGACCATTCACTCTCTTCATCCCAACTGTACCTTAAGTTACATCAACCTTTGTACAATTGCTTTTCTTTTCAAAATGGTCAAACCATTCAGAGGAAATCCTTATTATAATCAATCATATTGAATACACGATCTTGCACTATGATTTATTTGCTTATTCTAAATGAACCAATTTCATCGAAGTTTCGTACATTACAAACAATGGCTTTTCACCATACGGCCTTTGTATGTGATTAAATATGGATCAAATATCCATTTTTTGTATTGCTTGCTGTTCAAAACTCAAAAGACAATACATAGTCTCAAGAAAATAAACACGTAAGTGACCATTTACAAATGTATTTGGTAATTATAAAATTAGGCACTTCCATGGGTATTGGAACAATAACATGAAAAAAATTATTTATTAGTAAGTATATTTTATATTTCTATTTGTCAATCATCAATTCAGTTCATTTTTATATCTTAGTTGATAAAATTTTTATCAATTATATTAATTGCACAAATTTATCAATGTGGATTATTATAGCTTTACACAGTAAATGTCTTATAATATTAGAAAGGTAAAATGTTACCATTTCATTTTTCTAATAAGGTTCCACTAGTCTTTTACGTTCCTTCAAACCCTAAGACAAAACATAGAAGTCTTTTGACTTAATAATGGATGTTAGGACTCATCTGTCTTGGTATTCTAACCTTGAGTTTGCTCAACAAGTCATAGCCCCACAGATGATGGATAACTCCTTATCGGTTGAATCATATACAACTCCTAACCCATGGTTCCTTGTCCAAATCTCATTTTGACCTTGAGTTTGCTCAACAAATCAAAGAGATTATTTACTCGTATCTACCATTTTGTGATGGCCTAAGTATAGTATTTGTACCTTGAGTTTGCTCAACAAACACATATAACTGTCTTATCTCATCTATTGTATATTAATAATACTGCACATAACATTCCTAACTTGAGTTTGCTCAACAATGGAGAAAACCACGCGTGAATCTGAGCTTGTATGCAAAAGATATGATCGTTAGAACGTTCAAATTTTAAATATAATAATTGATTAAATAAAAGAAAACAAACACTCACCATCACGTTCCAAATCACGTGCCCCTGAAACCCTCGCGTACAAACAAACCTTCGTTCGAACCCAAGTTGAAGCCCCCGCCATTCGTTCCATTCTGCCGTCGCCTGAGGCATTTCCAGGGAATCCACGCACGCCCACGACAATGCACCCAAGGCCGCCCACATCGCCGCCCCTGCGGCCACCTCTGGCCATCTTTGGCCGCAATGCCACCGCCTGCGTTTGAGTGCGATTTTTGGCGATTTGACATGACTTGGAGACGAACTAACAACAGATCTGAGGCCTGCTCGACCTCACCTTCCCAACGTCGCCTCAGGATCGTTGATTGGATGAAGATCCACCGTTGGATCGCGAAAACCTAATTTCGACGGCCGAGGTTCATCCTTAATTTCTGATCAAATGATGCACCAAATCTTAAAACGAATCATTGTAGTAGATTACACTCATCGAGAGCTTTCCAATGATATATAATATGACATAGTTTTGAGGAGTTTGATTTTCGATTTGAATTTGAAATTGAATTAGGGTTTTGGATCTGCAGCCATTAGAAGAAGGAAGAAGCTAATGATTGAATAGGCAGATACGTACAACAATAAGAAATAAAAGGGCTGCTAGGGTTAGGAAAACTATTTATATAGACAAGGCCCAATAAGAATGAATGAACATATTGAATTGGTTCGAAACGACAATAATGACCCAAAAGCCCGTTCCGTTTCCGAAACGAAAGTAGGTCATCCCATGTAACAACCTGTAAATTTTAACGGTTTTATTTACGTAATTAACTGGATTTTTATGAAATTTTAAACAATTGAATTTGGAAATAAAAATTTGATAGTTGGAATACGTCTATATAAACATAGCAACTGGTAAATTTTCATTGGATAAGGTGGAAATTTATTTTATTGTGAAATTTTATTTCAAATCAAATCAGTTAATAATTGATGATAATAAAATATTTTCCAAACCTGGATATTTTTATATAATAAATTTGTAAATCATCTTCTGAGTGTGATGTCATATTTCGTTTCTTCAAATTTGGACTGCTATTGCTTCGTTTACCTTAATTCCGGCGGATTAGCAGCATTTTTGGTACCGATTATCGACTTTTGATAGGATGGTTGTACCACTGATATCTGTATATCGTTTTGACCATATCGTCGTGCTGGTCTCTGCGGTATGTACAATTCTGTGTTTTGAAGTTCGGTACGCAGCGGAATCTGTGGAATGGTGATCGGTATCGGTACCGATTGAACTTTCTGAATTCTTGTGTCTGTTCGTTTATCCTCTGTGCGAATTTCTACGGCTACTTGCTTTTATTTATCTCCTGAATTCATGTGCTGACCGTTGTTATTCCATCAGTTCATATTAGATTTGGATTGTTCATTTCGTCCGAGTCTTTTCCTTTCTTTTGTTTCGGGTCAGGCTTTGAGAAAATAAATAATATTTGCTAGCACATAAATATGAAAGAAACTGTTTATTTGTCTTCTTCGTGTATGCTGCTTTTCCTCTCGAGCAAATCTTGCTCATGCCCGAGTCTTTCGGCCTTCCCACCCGAAGCCAGACCCACGTCCCCACTTTCTACGCTCCTCCTTCCCCGCAAGCCTCAACAGCCGAGTCTCCACTCTCCCTGACACCGGCCCACCTCTCCCTCCTTTCCAACAAGCAAACCCGACCATGGCCTCTCAGTGCTCCTTTTCCCTTCATCTATCTCACTCAAGTCCACCACATGCTTGCCTCGCGAGCCACCATCCCACTTTGCCGAGCGTCCCCTGACCAAAGCACCTCAACCTGACTTCTTCTTGCTCCTCTTATCGATCACCACTTGAGCCTCTGCACTCGTGCCTCCTTTACTTCTTATCTGGGTAGGTATTATAGATATTGCCTAGATCTGAAGTTTTCTTCCACATGTAATGTACTTATATATGGAGTTGATTGTATACGTTTATGTGAGTATATATATAGGTAAGTTATATCGGCTGATATATTAATTTTATATATGTGTATTATTGATTTCAAGGTATATATATATATATTTATATGTTTACTATATATAGAGGTTACAGTATCAAATTTTATTATTTTACTGTGTGTGTATATATATAGTTGTTTTGTTGTGTGTATATATATATAAAATTTTACAAGTTGTATACATATAAATTTACAACAGTTGTATATATTAGTTCATATACAAGTTTATGAATTCTGTTATATATATAGTATATAAGATGTGCGTTAGCTTTATGATTTGATATATATAGGGTTATCTTGATTTTTAAATATATATATATATGTTAGTTTGATATTATACTGGTTATTATAACATGTTAGTTTGTTGCAGTTATATATATATATATATTGGTATATATAAGCATTATTTGGCTATAGTTTATATATTTGTTTTGATTGTATAAGTATAAAAATATATATGCCTGTATATATTAGTTTATAGAAGTTATAGTATAGATAATGGTGTATATATGTTTATATTAGCCTATTAACAATTTATTGTATATATTTCATAATATTATATTTTATTATGTAAAGGTTGTTTGTAAATATACATAAATATATATATTACTGTATACTAGATTTGAAATGAAGTATTGTATGTGTTATATTATATTATATATATATATATATTAGTTTTATATATAAGTAATGATATGGCTGAATATATATATAAGTAATTATTTCAACATATATTATATATATATATATTTGACTTTAATTTAAACCAATGATTTTCTTTTGAAACACATATATATTTAATCTTTATTTGTGTTTGAATTTGATATCAATTTGAAATATATATTTTAAATTGATTTTTGAAAATTTATATATATGTACTATATCTTGGTTCATCGATCTCTTGCCCATTTTGACTGACATTCTCAATATCAAATTTATCACAGCAAACTCCTAACTTGTCGCTATCCTGCTCGCTTGATCTATATGCTTGTCTTTGTCTATTCGCTTCCATTCTCGTTCATCTCTCTAGCCTCAAAAGGTGAGCAATCACTCACGATTAACGTTCTTATATTTATTAAATTTGATTTCACTTGAAACAACGATTAAAATATGCTGCGAAATTGAACTGTTAATTTATAATTGTTATATATGATATGCTATTATCTGTAACTGTTCACCTGTGGGATATGACACCATATTCTGTTGTTTATATTTTATTTAATCACTGATGATATATGCCTTTTGTTATATGTTATATTTTATCATATATGTTCTCACTCTGCAAGTTCCCTGTTAGTATAGAATTCCCTATGGGTTGAAACAATACATACCCGAACAACGTTGTAGAATAGGAGAAAATCGTTATGGGTTGAAATGATAAATCCAAGCGATTTTCATTGATTTGAATTTTGGGATTGTGGGTTGAAATGATATATATCCGTATATACTTAAATTGCGGATTGAAATGATAAATATCCGTATCACTTGACCATAGGATAGAAAATTTTATACAGACACCGTTGGTCTATATATAAATATTTTGAAACTGATTTCCAAAGTTTGAAAGGAGATACATGGTTTTAAATAAATATTGATTTTTAAAATATAATATATATAAATGTTATTTTATATATGTCTAAATTGTAGATTTAAAAAAATATTATGTGTTGGAATTTTAAATTTATAAGTTAGTTTTGAAATTATAAATTTTAAGATTTTTCTTATAATTTTATTTTCTTAAAAATATATATAATAAGATTTAATTTAATAAAATTTAATTTAATTAGTATATAATATGTTTTAAAATATTTATTTAAAATTTATATTAATATTTTAAAATAGATTTATAACTTTAATAATAAAGGTTGGGAAGATAAATAAATGTTGACTTGGAATTTAAATTGATTAATAGTTGAATTTAAGAAAGAATTAATTTAAACTTATTGGTTGAGATTTTGAAAAGATATGATTAAAAAATATGGTTTATAATGTGATGTGATAAAAAGGTGATTAAATGAATATCCTCAAACTTTAAATAAAATTGAGACTGAATATTTAATATTGAAATTTATAAATTGAGATTTTATTTAATTGTTATTTAAGTTGATTAAGTGAATGTTTTCCAATTTGAATAAAATTAGAGTTAAATGTGGAAATATAAGTAAAATTTATATTGTAAATATTTGAATATTTAAACTTGGATCTTCGAACTTTAAATTGAAATGGTTAAACTGGAATTGATTTTAATCGAATGTTGGAATTTAAGATGATTTGAATTGACTTGCGAAATTGGAGGAAACTATTTCATTATATAAAGTGTTATGATTTCAAAAGTGCTATGGTTTTGAAAGTGTTATTATTTTTGAAAGTGTTACGATTTTTGAAATGAATATGATTTAAAGTGTATAATGATACCAAATTGATATGGTTTGAAATGATATGATATTTGGATATGAATTATGAACTATTTGAAATGAAATGACCACGGTGTTATGATAACGTTTGGTTGTTAAAGAGACCGGGATCAGATATTGTCATACTCTCTGCCAATACCGAAACCACTTTAACAACTGTGTACGTGGTGGAGATTCCAGAAATGAAGTAGGATGGTTTGACGACGATTCTATATGGTATGACGTGACCCCGACTCCCGTGAGTCAGCTTAGATGTGACTCAAACAGGAGCTATACCGGGCCAAGTGAGGTCATTCCTCCGATCGGGCACATTTCTTCGATGCCATTCTATTGCTTTTGTGATTTGATTGGGTGCACCCTTTGATTTGGGAGTGTGTCATGAGGTGGGCGGTAGTAGCTGCTATGCGTTACCACCAGTCCGGGAGTGCAATTGGTATATCTACCCTGGCATTGCCTCGAGTGCCGTGTTCACATGCCCTAGCGCGCCTTCTACGAGTTTGTTTTGTACCATACCTATGGGGTGCCCTCTGTGTAAACCTCTCGGAGGAGCGTACGGTACTGTATAGACTATGGGAATATACAAAATGTGTTAAGGGAGATATGGGTAACGCCTTAGCACTATTTTAATACCTTTACTTTACTATAGGAATATTATAATAGCGTATTTTACTACATAGTAGATAGTTCCACGGATCCTTAGAGGATGGTTATCCCAAACATCCTTTAAGTTACTTGTATTTCAGTTGATATTTCACTTGATTTGGATTTATTGATATAAGAATATTAATCCTGACTCGAGTGTTTTGTGTTTTGCTTTACGCTCGGGTCAAACTTAGTGTCACAGCATTTGAGACTCACCTTTGGAGTTGGAGCTTCACTTGGAGATCCATCTGTATCTATTCAGCATTCAGCTATCCAGTGGTTTTGTTAAGATTTATCATCTGTTGTATTCGAGAATACATTGTACCTATATATTCTATTGTATTTTATCTCAAACTCTATTTGTAACAACCCGGAGTTTTATAACAATTAATTATCGTCAAATGACGATTATATTGGTTGTTAATTATTATTGGAATTTTAATCGAGTGAAATTCTTTGAAAAAATTGGTTAAGTGTTGTTTGGGCTTTAAGGAAAATCTTGGCCACATTTTCTATACTTGATGCCGTGATAAGTGATAACCCGTTCTTTTTCCCCCTTTTCATTTTATTCACAACCCTAAACAAAAAAATAAACGAAAGAAAATAAATGGCGGCCTCGGCCTCTTTGCGAAATTAGGGCTTTGGAGAAATTCGTGGTAGCCGACTTTTGTTCGATCGTCTTTGTGATGCCACGGCTTCGATTCCGACTCGTAATCGATCTTTGATTTGTGCTCTGGGAAGCAAGGTGAGTGATTTTTCACTCATATCTTCAATTCAAATTTAATACTGTGCCTCGCATTCGATTTTGTTTTGTTGTTAATGATTTCTTTGACGCTTTCAATTCACACGGTTTTGATTCTCTGGAAATTTTGGTTCCGTGAATTTTTGTTGGCTTCGGCCATCACCTTTGCTTTGATATTGAACTGTACTCTGTGGACTTTGGTCATTTGTTGGCCACGGCTTCGATTTTTGACTTGTTCGATTTTGATAAAACACAGCATTGATTTCGAACTTGCGATTTCCCTAGTTATTGACTTGCGACTTGATTTGGCTGCTCCGTGAATTTCTCTTTGTGTTCGTTGCCAGTGATAATCTTTGACTTTGGCACTGATTTGTTCATTCACGGCTTCAACTTGTTTTGATATTACCAGATTTTAACTTGATTTTTATCACTGACTTCGAGTTTGGTAATTCAGTTGCTTTTGGCTTCGATGAATCTTTACTGACTTGTTCGACTCCAGGTTGCCAGGCTAGTTCATTCATGTTGTATTTGGTATCTTCACTTGAGTCATTTAACTGATACTTGCATATTGTTGGTCGAAATTGGTCATTTATGTTCAGTGTATTTGGTTTTGTTGATGCTTAGGCTTGCTGGTTCGATGTACTTAAATGATGTCTGCACTGTGACTTGAGTCTTGTTCATGTGGCTGTTCACTTGAACTTGTGTCCATTTTGTAGTCTGTTGCCTTGATCATCTAGTTGAGACTGCATCTTGTTACATTTGGGGTCTTGTTCTTGTTCATGTAGTTTGCATCTGTTTAGTTGGTCTGACCTGAACTGACCATTGAAGTGCATGCTACTTGTGTGCTTGAGTCCATTCATTCAAGTTGCTACTGTTTGATAATGTTCATTTATGTTTAAATTGAGTTTCTGTTGATGCCAGACCCTTGTGAACTTTCCTCTGCTCTTGGCTTGGAGTTGCATCTCTAGTCAAGCTTTGTACTGGTGCACTACCTATGTGGTCTTCATTGGCATTACTGTTTATATGTTTTGATAGGTTGTTTTATGACATGTTCATGTCTTACACATTTGAGTTCTTGGAGTCTCTGTTCGACCATATTGATATCATTGTGTTATGATTTGTACATTGAGTTGAATCCAGCTTAAATGCTCGGGTTTGACCTTGTGCTCATTTGAGAACTTTCATTGTGCATTCATGTGCACTTTGTTCATTTGATGGTTACTGTCATTTTTGCCGTTGCAGTTCCATCTGGTTCAGTTTGATTTGAGTTGATGCCATTTGTTTCTGATTCATTGATCTTTTGTGTATTTCATCACTGTAGTGGCGAGGCAGTGCATGCGTGCGTGTACTGCAGCCACATAGTATTGACAGTTTAATTTGATATTTCAATTGTTTGAATTGTTTTGTGTCTAATTCAATATTTTGAAATTGTATTCTGATTTAGTTTTATTTGATCACTTTGTTGTTGTCTAATTATCTATTTGATAATTAGATTATGAGTTTCTAATTATTTATTTAATAATTAGATTTTGTTGTTAATTGTCGTTTAGACAATTCTGTTGTTTTCTAAATTATCTTCATTGATAATCCTTTTTATTTATCTTTGTTGATGATTTGAATTTGCTGATTTTTTGTTTAACACTGTTTAGTGTTATAATTGTCGTTATCCGATTCTCTTATTGAAGAATTGGATATACGAGATTTCTGTGACTGTCGTCTATTTGCTATTTATTTATTATTGCTTCTGTGCATTAATAACTGAGTTTGAATTAGACTGACCCGTGTATTATTTTCTTTTGAATTTAATACTCGGGTCAGACCGAGTTATTACAGGTTGTAGATATCCTGCTTTGGGTTGCTGCTTGAGCTATGAAGTCTTTTCATATCTTTTGAAGTAGTCTCCTTCATTTTGTAGTAGTCAGTGTACTTGATTTAGGTTGATATGTATTCATGTATATTATGCGATAATGTACTTGTATATATAACTTCCAGAGTCGACAGTTGTAGTTGTATCATATGTATTGTGTCAAATGTATTGTAACTGACATTAGTTATATATATATATATATATATATATATGAGACCTTTGTTATCTGTGTTCCGCATTTTTAGTATCTGTGTTATTATTATATATATTGTCCTAAACTATTATGAACCATCGTAGTTCGTTTTATACTGGAATTGGGTATGTCGATGGGAGTAAATAAATAAGAGATGAAAAAAAATATATACCACTCCTATCGAGGTAACCAATACTAGTGTAAGGCCCAACTACGGATGGCCGCTCCTATCTAGCTTTATTCTTCGTAATAACAGACAGTATTTCTTTTAATACTCTTTGTTATTGTGAGCATAGAGGTGGGGCGTCACACTATTGTTTATAAAGTAGCTTCATGAACTACTATTTATCTATTCCGCTGCTTATTGTTGTATATTACTCTGTGTCTGTGATTCTGTGATTGATTTATTTACTGTATATGCTGAGTTTTGCCAAATATAAATTAACAATATGAGATTTTGAGCAATTCAAGTTTGACATGTGTGGATGCGAATGGTTTGAAATGGCAGATCGTTACAGTTGGTATCAGAGCTTTGGTTTTAGGCAAAACTTAGCATAGGTAGTAGAATTAATTACGGAATCACCTTCGTTCGAGCTTGAATCTCTTCCTCTTCGATTCGGTTTCCTTTAAATTTTGGAACTTTCCCATTCGTTCTAAAATCCATTCTCGTCTCTCCCTATTTGTGTTCTTTTGATTTTGGAGTATCCCATAACTCCACTTTGGTTGATTTCTATAATGAATCGGTGGTTCCGCCAATCTTAGAATGATTTGTAATGGGGTGAAACTCCTTTACAATAGACGTTGATTCACCAGAGATTTCTATATCCTCGGTTTACGATGCTGCTATCTCTTGCTATGCCCGAATTCTATCTCTTGTGATCGGATGTCGATTGCCTCAGAATTCTGTATCAATCTTATTCTTGAAGTCATGGTTGACCCGGTTAAGGTCGCCCGCGATTTATATAAGTCTATCCATTCTTTTCTCTCTTTGTAATTATCTAACTATCCGTTTCGAGCTTATCTTCCAGATTAGAATCCTTTTGATTAGAGTCCCCTTGAATTTGAATCTCTATCCTTGTTATAGAATCCATTTTGGAATCATCGAGTGAGGGTGTGTATTTGTAAATTAATATTAAAATATTTTATAGTGTGTTGTTTGAGTTGTTAAGTTTGAATTTTGGATTTCAATCGATTCGTCTGATCAACGTATCGATAGGAATTCCAAAACACTTGAACAGAGCAAAATGACACACTATTGTTTTCAAATTTGGTAAATGAAATAAATTTTGTATGATTATATTATCTATAAAAGTATAATTTTCTGAAATTGAATAGCTAAATGAAATAGTTGTTAGAAATGATAATGCTAAAAAATTTCATTTATTGTTATATTAACATTTCTAAACCATTAACTATTATTGTATATTATATGGAAATGAAATTTTAAAGCATGGTTTATAAATTAGATTTGAAAATGAAATCAATTTAAAATAAGGATTAGAGGATTAAATTCTCGCTACATTTCAAAGTTTGGTTTTAAAGTTTTGAAAAGTATTATTATAAAGGTATTTTCGAATAGAAATTGTTTCAAAGAATAATTTTAAAAAGTTTTAAATCAGTACTCTCCTCTTTTGTCGCTGGAAAATAATTTCGGTGATGACTGCAGCATCATCGACATTCATTTTCAAGTTTCAGAGTAGAGAGACCACTTAGTAGCTTTGCTACACTTTTGTTTTGAGAAAAAAAGAAGAAGGAGAATTTGATTTGAATTTCTTGAATATGATTTGATTTATATAATATATATGTATATAATTATTTCAAAATAATTCGAAGTGAAATTGGAAATTTGAATCTTAAAGTTTTATATTAAGAAATGGTTTCAAGTATTGAAATAAAGTGAAATGTTTGAACAATTGGAATATCTAAAATGATAAATGGAATTAAACCAACCTAAAATAATGAATTTGAACAAACTTATTTGTATAACACAAAATTTCATTTTAAAGTATAACTTGCCTAAATATTCAAAAAGTTAAAATGTTAGGGTATAATAAAGGGTTTTACAAGAAGAGAACTTAAGTAATAAATTGTTCAAACCAAAAATTTGGTTTAATATAAATATTGTACATAAAAGAAAATTTGTATAGTGTTTAATTACACTCAGAAACATTAATATAACTTACCTGGAAAGTTTAAATGTAATTAGAATGTAATTGGATAGTGTACACTATGATATAAGTAATAGGATATCAAAAATGATATTTTGTTAAGGAAATTTGCTGATAGTGAATTGGATAATAAAAAGGAAACTTTATTTGTTGAAAAATAGATGGTTATAAAATGTATACACCTAATATATGTTGAAAAACATGTTAAGTGAAATAAATTAAATAAATAAAAGAGAAGACTATTTAAGCAGATAAATATGGACTTAAGAATAATGAACTTGAATTTTAGTAGAATCAACTTAACTGAAGATAAATGGATAAAATAAACGAGTTAATTTAAAAATGAATTTGTTTGAAAGAAATGTTGATAAAATGAAAGAAAATCAATTTTAAATTGAATGACTATTTAACAATTGAATAAAATGGATTGAACCAAATTATTGAATATTAATTTATCTAAAATTGAAATCTATATATTTTTGAATAGTTGAAGTTGAATGTTGAGATGGAATTAACTATGGTTGATCAAATAAATTTAATAGATGAGTAAAATAAAGCAAATTTTGTTGTGAAAATTGTGCAATAAATGTTAATAAATTTGAAAAAAATCAATTGAATGAAAATATATGAAAATGAAATCAATCAAATGTGAGTACCATAAATTTGATTGATTAAATAAAATGAATTGGAATCAATTAATTGAATATAAACCAATTATAAAATAAATGAAATTTCTATGGTTTAAATTAATTGTTTATTTTTGTTTTTCAATCTATTTTTCTTTCTGGTTGTTTCTATTCTCCTACCTCATTCCTTTTCGGGGACGAAAAGTTTTGAGTGGGGGAGAGTGTAACGACCCATAAATTTTAACGGTTTTATTTACGTAATTAACTGGATTTTTGTGAAATTTTAAATAATTGAATTTGGAAATAAAAATTTGATAGTTGGAATACGTCTATATAAACATAGCAACTGGTAAATTTTCAAAATCATCATATTTACTCAAAATAAGTCATTTCACTAGAAAATATCCTTTCAAATTTCAACATGGGTTATAACGTCATTTAACCATATTCGCTTTAAATCCAGGGTTTAATTATAAACAATTCAGCCTTGCACAGTTTGAATTCTTTTAAATAGTTTAGATAGTCATAATTAGTTTAAATGGTTTTAAAATAGTTTAAAATAGTTAAAATACTTTAAAATAGTTTAAAATGGTTTAAAATAGTTTAAAATAGATTATAATAGTTTAAAATAGATTAAAATAGATTAAAATAGTTTAAATAGTTTAAAATAGTTTAAAATAGTTTAATATAGTTTAGATAGCTTAAAATAGATTAAAATAGTTTAATATAGTTTAGATAGCTTAAAATAGATTAAAATAGTTTAATATAGTTTAGATAGTTTAAAATTGATTAAAATAGTTAAAAATATGTTTAATATAAAACGGTTTGAAATTCTAAATAAATCTAAATTTAAAATAATATATTTTTAAATAGTTTATATGTAAATAATTAATTTGAAAGTATTATCAAATTAAACTATTTCCATTTCAACAAATCTGGACTATATCTAGCTTTCAAATTTACAAACTCAATTTTTATCTTTTAATTCAGATTCCCAATAAAACCATTTAAATCTATGTCGATTTCAAATCCATGTTTAAACTATAAATTTAAACTACTTCAAATTTAGTAGATTTCAAAGTTTAAATATTCAAACATTTTTAATAATTCAATTTCGAAAAATTTCATTTATACTTCAAATTCAACTTTAAAATTCCAATTTAAATCCTTTAAACAATTCATTTAAACCAATTTCAATTTCAACATTTAAAGCTTGGATTTTCGAAATAATTCAGTTTATATAAATCAAATTTATTTCAAAAATATCACTTAACTGAATTCAAAAATTAAGGACTTAAAAATCAATTAATTTAACCAATTCGGTGTTCGTATATAATTTTCTACCATATGGTCAAGTGATACAGATATATATCATTTCAATCCGCAATAAATTTCAAATTTACGGGTATATATCATTTCAACCCATAATCCTGAATTAAAATTCAAAATCCATAAAATCGCACGAGTCTATCATTTCAACCCATAACGATTTTTCCCTAATCTATAAGATCGTTCGAGTATGTATCATTTCAACCCATAGTGATTTTCTTAGCAATAACTAAGGGAACTTGCAGTGTGATAACAACATATAAAATAACATACATCCAATCATCCAAATATCAACAATTAAACATCCATCACAATCATCATTCAAATCAATCAATAAATAACAACAATTGACTGATTATCATTAACAGGTATCAACTGCCAAATTAAAAATTCAATATTAAATTAAATGGCAATTATATTCAACAAAAGTCAGATTTAACTGGAATGACAATTTAAATATATCAAACAGCAATCAATCAACTTCTAATCCCATCATAAATTCAATTTAAATAACATAAGACAATTTAGTAGTTGTGAGTAGGTTAAAACACTCACCTTTGGTTTCAAATCGATTTAAAATCCAAATGAAGGCCCAAAATTCAATAGTCTCAGAATTCGACCAAACTAGTTCTATAATATCTGGAATTTCGATACGATCGCAATAGAGAAAACCGCGCGTGAATCCGAGCTCGTATGCAAAAGATATGATAGTTAGAACGTTCAAATTTTAAATATAATAATTGATTAAATAAAAGAAAGCAAACACTCACCATCACGTTCCAAATCACATGCCCCTAAAACCCTCGCATACAAACAAACCCTTGTTTGAACCCACGTTGAAGCCGCCGCCGTTCGTTCCATTTTTCCGCCGCTTGAGGCACTTCCATGGGAATCCACGCACGCCCACGACAACGCACCCAAGGCCGCCCACATCGCCGACCCTGCGGCCACCTCCAGCCATCTCTGGCTGGAACGCCGCCACCTACGTTTAAGTGCAATATGTGGCGATTTGACGTGACTTGGAGACGAACTAACAACAGATCCGAGGCCTGCTCGACCTTACCTTCCCAACGCCGCCTCCCGATCGTTGATTGGATGAAGATCCACCGTTGGATCACGAAAACCTAATTTCGACGGCCAAGGTTCATCCTCAATTTTTGATCAAACGATGCACTAAATCAAAAAACGAATCATTGCAGTAGATTACGCTCGTCAAGAGCTTTCCATTGATATATAATATGACATAGTTTTGAGGAGTTTGAATTTCGATTTGAATTTGAAATTGAATTAGGGTTTTGGATCTGCAGCCATTAGAAGAAGGAAGAAGCTGATGATTGAATAGACAGATATGTACAACAATAAGAAATAAAAAAGCTGCTAGGGTTAGGAAAACTATTTATATAGATAAGGGCCGATAAGAATGAATGAACATACCGAGTTGGTTCGAAACGACAATAATGACCCAAAAGCCCGTTCCGTTTCCGAAATGAAAGTAGGTCATCCATATATCAAAATATATGTTTTCGATATTTTTAAACTCAATGGAATAGGTTTCAAACCCAAATTCCATTGTATGCAGAAGTTAGCTTTTAAAATCAGCTTATTTAAATTGAATTCATTAAATTGATTTCCACGCGTTTCGAGTCCGCATGATCAAACGACAAGTTCGATCGCTACAAAACTTGAAATCTTACAATAATTCACCATTACGGATCCGATGAAATTGGTTACGTCGAAATCCGAGACAGTGGCCAAAATGGCCATTTTCCGTTAATTAAATGAATTATTATTAAATTAATTAATCACCTTTTAACTTCAAATTTAATAGTTAACCATTTTCATCATTTTTTATTTCCTAGGAATTTATAATCTTTTAAAACAAATTTCCATGTCAATTCAATATTAAGTATTGCATAACTTATAGCGTTCAATTTTAACTGTAATAAAAATTCTATTAATTATATTCTAATTTCAAATACATTCTTTTACTTTGATTTATATCTTATTATTCACTCAACTATCATCTTACAGATATAATTAGCATTGGTTTACATCTTATCACATTAATATTCTACAATCATCATCTTAATTCATATTAATAGCAATATTTAAGTAGATTAACTGCAATTGATTTCCAATTTAATTTCAGCAAATTAAATAAATAGGTGGTAAATAACAATTGTTACCTTTTACTTAATTTAATCACATTTATAAGTTTGTTATCTACAAACAAATGTTATAACTACTTACACAGCACTGATTATATTCAATTTCAATTAATTACATACCATCTCACCATTTAATATAACATTTAATTTACTTCCTTATTTACAATTTCTAACCAATTTAACCTTGCAATTATTTCAATTACTTGAGAAACATTCAAATAGTAATCGATTACATTAAATTAACATTATTAAATTTCATTCTAATTGTTTTCTTATCAACAAATCATAAATTTTAAATTTCATATAATATTAAACCTAAATCTTATTAAATTCAATATTTTAATTATCGGAAAAATACGGGTCGTTACAGTTTTTTTTATAAAAAATGATTGAAATATTTATATTTAAGTATTTACCATATCAAATTAAAGACTGATTTCAAATAATAATTAATTACTTAACTTATACAATTCATTTACATTGGTGTGTGTAACTGTTATATAATTGCAAAAAAAATCTCATTCAAAATTAGCTTTCAATTTCACAAAATTCCCAAAACAAAACAAAAGAAATTTGACAAAATAGACATATGTAAATTTGTGATAAGAACTTACAAATCTAAATAATAGAAAGAATAATAATAATGTCAAAAGTAACATGGGATCCAAAACATATCAATTTATAATGAATATACATTAAAGTGAGATGATGAACAAATATATATCTAAACCAAACGATACTATAAACATATTTTCAAATAGACATAAGAGAGGTTTAAGTTACATGTGGCAAGATAAATAATTAAAACATGAGGTGATTCATACAAATTCTAATTATATCAACGATATAAATATATATGTGAATTTAAATTATAGAATTGCCTTTAGATGTGGCCAATAAATCACACTTTCAATGTATGAAGACTCTTAGATCCAATTAAATCATCTCAAGAAATTGCAGCTGTTAGTACCAAAAAGTGGCACAATCACCCAATAGGTTTTAGAGTAGAAGTAAATAAAGAAATATAAATAGAAAATGAATAAAAATGAGACATAAGACGTCTATAGTGGTTCGAACAACTAATGCCTACGTCCACTTAGAGTTTCTATTGATTATATTGTTGTTTTGCAAGTACAACTCTTATGGATCGGTAGGGATCCACGGGAAGTTACAAGAGAATTATGGAGAAGTTGCAAGGAAGCAAAAAGATCCCCGAAAACGAGCCCGTAGCCTCCTATTTATAGTTGAAGATAGCCAAGAAATGCTCCTCTACGATTTCCACCATGATTCCTATGTCCCAGCAGCAGTTCCACTCAAAGAAACGTGGCCATGTCAGCAATAGTGATAGATCGGTACCGATCTATAGGCATGGATCGGTACGATCCATAAGATCTTCTCATGGATCAGTTCCAATGCTTTGTGTTGTGGCGTTTTGTTGTTAGCTTCGTGATTTCCATCTTGTTTTCATTGTTATAAGCTTAATTCTGAGCCAATAGGATTGATCGATGAAGAATGGAGTTGTGCTCGATGTATTTAATAGCAAATTACATGCGATCAATGCAATAGGGATAGAAATAGGTTGCCGGCATCAACACTTGAGAATAGAAGGAAAATGGGGCTCTTTAGGTGAGCTTTATGGATCATTGCTGATCCATAGGGATGGATCGATACGTATCCGTCACTTAGATGGATTCTGCTTTGCGATCTTCATTGCACTTGGTTTTTGGACTCTATGGTTATCTCTCTTGGCTTCCTCCCTTGATAGCTTTTGAATTCGATTCGTCAAGTCCATCCAGATACTGCTTGGTTAAAAGGCTGGATAACATTTGCCCCCAAAGTACATCTTATTTCCGACATGATGTGATTTGAATCGAGATAAGTCAGGATTGCCATATCGGACTCTAATACGTGCTTAGAATACTTGTTATCCTTCCTTCGGACAATTTCGGTGAAATGTTGTGTCTCTAGCTATTTATTATGATGCCTTACTAGCATCTATGACTATAAAACCGGAGCATGCACTTGTGACTTGTCACTCCGAGTTTAGTAATTCTAAGCAGGTTCCTTTTCTGGATTTTTCAAGTTTGAAACTACTCTATTTCGATTCCAGTTGTTGAATGTTGAGTATGTACATGCACACATGCTTCGACTTTCCATCATGTTTCGATCCTCTATGCATGCACGTTCTTGTGGACTTCCATGAGTATATGCACATACACATGCATGTACATTCATAATCTTCTTTTCCTTTTTTTATCTATCGTTCGGTATCGATCCATGGGGATGGATCGGTACCAATCCAGTACTTGCATTCTGCCTACTTTGTGGCCAAACAATATGGTTTGAGGGTTATATTACCTGACATGTCTCTTCTCTTTTCTTCACTTTTGCTGCTAATCAAATCCAAGCTTCTGGTTTGCCATTAAAAGTTCCTTGCCACCAAAGCTCGAACCTCTACCACCTCTTAACATTTGAACTGCCATCGCCTATCTAACTTCCACTCGAACTCGATGCCATTGATCGAAGCTTTTGAATCGGACCCGAGTCATCTCATGCTCGAACCAAGCCCTACCCTATATTTGAATCGAACATCTCTATCAAACTTTGACGTCTCTAGGTAGGTGGCGATGGGTGGCGAGGTTGGATGAGCTTCTTGTTGATGGCCATGCTTGGGATTGGGGAAGATGGTGAAAAATGGCCAAAATCCATCCAAGGGGATGGATTGGTACCGATCAAACCCTTGGTGGATTTTGGTTCTTTACCCACCCTAGAGCTTTGCAATGTTTGACAATATTCGAGCTTTTCCAAACACTATCTCCTAAGTTCCAAGACATATCAAGTGCACGACAGATGATGCAAAGTCTGTTGGGTAGGTTAGCGATGACGGTCACTTCGGATAACATCCAGATTCTGAAATGAACTGTTGCACAATATCGGAAATCGACACTGCATGACACTGCACGACATTGTAACTTGTATCACACTACATTGGGTTTCACTTTAGCATGGGGGCATAGCTTTTAATCTATCTGATATTAGTTATATGTTGAGCTTTGATAGATATGGACAGCGATGTTCCGAGCATCTCTCTGCTTTAGCTGTAGGCACATCATTACCAAAGTATGTTGAATTTGATACCGAGTCAAGCTCGACCATAGTTCCATCTGCACAAATCACTCCGGTGCCATCTGCACCTCAGCTTGTAGATCAACAAGCCGAATAACTTCCTCTGGAGATCCCTCTTGAGCCCGGAGAGGGTCCTGAAGTTGAAGCCATTCTATATACTCTCAAGGATGCCATAATATTTATTCCTACAGATTCAGCTGCTTCAAAAATCATAGAGAGGTCACTTAGAAGAATTTGTGAATACCACGACATCCCATTTGGAGATGTGTTGGTTACCACACGCCATCAATGGGCACATCATCCTCTAGCTGGGTATACCACGTGTAATCAATATATGTGCTTAGAGGGATGCGTTCCACTCTTTACTCAATTTATCCGACAGATTTTGCATTTTATAAGGCTGGCTTTGGGTCAGCTACATCTCAATAGCTATGCTTTCCTACACACAATGTATTTATTATCTTCGCTCGCCTTTTGAATCGCTTTCCAAGTGGTGAAGAGATCCGATACTTGTACAATTTTAAGCACCGCAAGAGAATCCTTCCCTCAATTTTTTGGAGCCATCTAAGAATTACAAAATAGTGACTGGTAGTTGAAACAAGCTCAGTTACTTTAAAGATGAGTTTTTCTTCGTACGCTATCTGCCTGGATTTGCATAATGGTGGCTATCCAGACGTAAGTTTTGTTCTCATTCTTTTTATCTGAGATCGCTTAATAGCTTCGTTTGCTTAGATTGTCTTTCTTTATTCTTTTAGATGTGCCGAACTGGCCCAGGGGCGCAGCCCAAAAAGAGACTCTTACGCTGCTTCATGAAGTCCCAGACGTGGACAGGGAGGTGAGGCCATTGCTCACCGATGAGAATCTTTAGGCCTACAACTTGCTAGAAGCAGGCCGTAGTGTTGGTCATGTTCTGATGACCACATATAGTGACGAAGATGATTACTCTTCCGAAGGTGATAGCGAGGACCCAATAGTGTCTCTAGTTCAGAGTCCGATGGTGAGACCGTTGAAGTACATGAGCATATTAAATAAGGTGAAGGTGGCAGAGTTGGCCACGATGATGTCGATATGAGGCATATGTCTTCGAATAGTGATGGCGGTGATAATCAGGATTTGCCTTCAACGCAACGCCCTAAGATAAGGCTTCTCCTAATGTGGTATATGTGGTAAACTCCATAGATCACCATGGAAAAAGTGTAACATCCCCCACTTGGAGGCCCAAAACTAACGGCTATGGATGCTGCAGTCATCCATAGCTATTAATTCTCGGTGACCAAATGTAACAATGTTAGATACATTGATATAACAGAAACACATGAATATGAAAAAATTTCAAAATCATAAAACATATTTCTCATTCAACTTCAAATCATGTTTCAAATTCATTACATAATCCCAATTAGTAAACGGCGTTCAGAGAAATATAATTATTACAAAATACGCCAAGAGTGACATATGAAGATGCCCCCTTAGATGATCAGAGTCTAAACATAGGCAATTAAACAACTTTGACATTACAACCTAAACACAACGGAATCAAACAGAAAAGAACTTCTAATAGCTAGCTTGCCTCCTGCACGTCTCCGGAAGCTTATTCGTCCAAAGGAGAACCTGAAAACCTTAACTCTCAAACTACTCAAAATTAATTGAGCGTCCGAAAGTTTAAGAGGAAAACATAAACTTCGAGTTAGACAAAATACCTGATATGAATAATAACCTACCATCTCGAACTATATAGATATATAGTGAGACCACGCCGCTTAGCAGAACGGGTTTTACCCTCACTGGTATCTTAACTCAATTTATAATAACCATATACTGTGCACCTGCATCCATAATGGTTAAGACACAACATAATAAAATATATCATGATGATATGCAAACATGCAATATTTTTTGGATTTCCCATCTCCATTCATTTGACTATCTATCTCGGTTATAGTTTCTAGGGTCACTATTAACCTATTAGTTTTCATGGGCTGACTAATAATCTATTCAAAGCTTACGGAATATCTGCCCGGTTTCGTAGTTTTCATGGGTTCACTAAGAACCTATTGGCGTCTACCAATAACTTCATCCAATTATAGTTTTCATGGGTTCACTATGAACCTATTGGTTCTCCAATAACTTCTTTCATGTCATAGTTTTCATGGGTTGACTATGAACCTATTGATCTCTGTTAATAATTTAATCCGGATATAGTTTTCATGGGATCACTAAGAACCTATTGGCCCGTACCAATTACTATTTCCAAACATAGTTTTCATGGGTTTACTATGAACCTGCCTAAACTAACAACTCCTTGACAGTCTCTGGACATCCTATGTTCTGGTCTACCTGACCTCCTGGATGCAACTCTACTCATACAGGAGTTAACTCAATTTATATTCACTACTGGATCAACCTAGTTGGTTAGTCTGCCCTTAATACCCAAAAATGCAGTTATGGGTTGATTATGGCGTGAATATGTTTACAAAAGAAGAACACATAATAATTGATCATAATATAATAATATAACCATCTTTGATTATAAAAGAAAGCTTCTTCAAAACACCAAAGTTAGATGCCATTTCAAAACTCTTTCATATTGCCTTGGGTTCTTCTTTAAAAATTGAGATTGGGTTTCTTGTTTGAAAACTAAGGCTTTCGAAACCTTAGGCCTTATCTTTCAAAACCATTAAAATATATCCTTCGAAAGTATTCAAACCTTCTTTTAAAAACACTTAAATATATGCCTTCCGAAACACACAAAACATCCCTTTCGAAAGCATCAAAACCTTCCTTTTGAAACCACTAAAACATTCCTTTCGAAAGTATTAGAGCTTATCTTTCAAAACCACTTAGTTCAAGTAGGATTTATAGAAGCTGTAACGACCCGGATTTTTAGCCACCTGTTATTAGGGGTAATTAACTGATTTTAATTATTGAAATATTAATTTTTATAAATCGAATAGATGAGTTTTCTGATATTTAAAATATCTGAATCTATATATTGATTGAAACTATGTTTAATTTTAAAATATAAATTTCTGGATACGATAAATTTATTTGATATATGTATATAAAAACTCCACCATTTAAAAATTTAAGATAAAATATCCTTATATGTATATATATGAGTATATATAAGTTTTATGATGTTTAAATATATATATATATATAAGTTATAATGTGTATTTATGTTTATGAAAGATATTGTGTAAGTAAATGACTATATATATGGTTAAATATTTATAAAAATAGTGCATATGGAATATATATATATATATATGAGTTTATATGTGTGTATGTGTTATAAGAATATTGTATATGCAATAAATATGTACATGTAAATATGTATAAGGGTAAATATGATAAAATACATATGTATATTGTATATGTATGCATATCTATATATACTAGAGGCTTTGACTTAAAAGTTTAAAATCTCATTTTCTGGAAATAATTAAATAAGCTTCTCGTTCTAATTATATATGTTTGTATATGCAAACTTGTGATATAAAATTAATATATATATATATATACATTGTAAGTGGCTATTTATGGTTGTATGTAAATATAATGTTCAAACTTTAGCATGTTATATATATATATATGTGTGTTAGTAAGCAAAAAAGCATATACACATGGTCAAAATAAGTTATAGGAAATCTATATTTACATGAAAGTAAATATATATACACACTAGGGAACATAATGATGAAATATATATAGTCAAGCATGAATTAAATCAAATCTTTCACCAAATTTTATATCATCTAGGATTTCAAGTCTACTTATTATCAAATCAAGTCAAACCATTTTCAAATCAAAATAAAGAATATATATATATATATATATATATATATATAAGATGCTTGCCCTGTAAGTGAATAGGCTTCAGCCTTTTGAGTCTAACTCTCCTCTCTATATATATACCTATGCTATTTTCACGTTTACATTCTAACATTTCAAACAAAATAAAAATAGAGAAAAGAAAAACAAGAGTGCTGCCATTAAATAAAACAAAACAAAAAAGATCAAGTGGCTAAAGTTTGAAGCAGAAGATAAAGAAAGGCAGAGTGTTCATCTGTTCTTCTTTATAGTGAGTAAAACACCTCTGCCTATAAACTGATATATATATATATATGAATGTGATTTGAAGTAATCTTTGTTGTATGTGTGATTGTTGATGTATATGCATATGGTATGTGTATTAGACATGAGAATTTCCACCTGAATATTGTTCTTCTTCTAGGAAAGTGCTCTGTTCATGGTTTTTTTAAAAATATATAGCCTTTCAACTTAAAAAATCATTAGCTCATAATCTAATTAGTTTCAAATCCTGCTTCCAGAACAAAACTTGTTTGTTTTAGAGTGTAGGATATTTTAAATTTTGTTTTATCATATTTCATCAAGTGGAGGGAGAGGAAACCACCATTTTACAGTGAGAGGTTCAGCATGGTCAAAAATCAGATATCATAATTTAGCAAATGGATTATATAGTCAAAATCGGGATTGGAATCTCGATTTTTAAGATGAGTTTGGGATTTATTTTCGCTGTGTGGAGGGAGGGATGTAGAGATGACCAGAATTAGGCGAAATGTCAAATTCAGGTGCCGCGGTTGATTTGGGGGGCACGATGCTTAGCGTGGAGGGGTGTTAGGTGATAGCAAACTCGAGAAAAATGGAAGGTGATTTTTCTATAGTGCGTGGTGACGTGGCGAGTTCGTTTTAGGGTTTAGGTACGTGTTGTGGGTGGTTCAGTCTTAAGCTAATGACAGCGTCGAGGGGAAGAGGTGGACGTCCGGTAGTGGGGGAATCGTTGGAGGTGACAATGGCGAATCTCGGGATGGAGTTTGACGATGAACGGTGGTCACTAGTGGTCGTGCTGAGGTGCTGAGGGGGACTGGGTTCGTTCCAGTTTGGTTTGAAGTTTGAAATTTTGAATGGAGGGCATGGCCGTGGTTTCAGGTGGACGAACATGGTGAGGGGGTTGGTGGCGACTTGGATGGATAGCCGGCGGCGAGTGATCGCGGTCGGAGATGACGTGCACGTGCATACATATGTGCATGGTTGGGTTGAAAAAAAAGAGAAGAGCAGAGGGGAGAGTAAGGACTGGGAGGAAGAAGGAAATTGTTTGGGCCGGTTTGATTTTGTTAGGGCCGAAAAGTAAAAAAAAGAGGATAAAGGAAAATATATATATATATATATATTTGTTTTATCTAATAACTTTAAAATTTAAACATGTTTTTCTTCTTCATTTTAAATCCCATGGACGAGTAGATTTTTGAGAAGAGTTCCTATCGTAAGATATTTTCGTAGGAACCAATATCGTCGAGTTTCTACAATGAAAAGTTAAATGTTTTTTTATAATAAGTAAAGTAGATAAATAAGTAACTTCTTATTTAAATTTAATTATAGGATAATTAATTCATTATTAAATGATCTGTTTAATTTGAATTAATTAAGAATAAATTATTTTATTTAATTTCTTTGATTAACAAGTAAATTGGATAAAATATATAATTCGACTCAATTGTTTGAAACCAATTCTTAACTGAATTGTAAACTGATTTAATATCAATTATTAATCATTGGTTAAGTTAATGATCTATATTTTGACTTGTATTTGGATATTGATTTCAAATTATGTACTGTCTGTTCCATTTAGTAGCCAAACAAATTAAAGAAGTTAAAATAAAACGTTGACGCGTTTTATTGAAAGTAAATCGACTCGTACCGACCAATATTTCAATTTCAAAAGAAAAAATATGAAATGATTACAAGCAAATTATTTTGATGGACTAGTCTTGATAAGGTGGACATATGGAATGAATTTCCATATGCAATAGTGTCACCCTAATTGTGAAATTGTTAAGTAGTCAAATTCCCTTTTAAAAATTTATTATTTGGATTCGATGAGACCGAAAATCGGATATCTGCATTATTCGAAAACCACTTCAATCAAAATATCACTGTGAACCTTTACGGGTTTAATTATAGAGTCTAATATACTGGATTTTGTTTAAATGTAACAAATTCGACTATTTTGAACATGTATTGTACTTAGACACTATAAAAATATCGATGGATTTTTGTAAAAGTGTTTCGGTTATAATAAGATAAAAACACGTCGAGTTTGGACGAGATACCTTGGTTTTTCAAAAGATTTAATAACCTTAGTAGTTCAATTTAAGTGTGTTTACTCACGCTGGTTTCCAGCCCGACTCGGGTGTTACTTTATTGTAATGCTCGAGTCAAACCGAGTATTACAGTTTCAGGTTTGAACGCTTTTGGAGCTCACGAGCAGGAGGGCAGAGACGTATTGCTCGTATTTGTTTATATTCCGTTGTATATTGTAGGCTGTATATTCAGCATTTGGGAACAAGTTATTATAACTGTCCAGAGTTATATGCTGGTGATTGTACGTTGATAATTTGTATGTATATTAACAGTTACAGTTCTTCTTTTGTATAAAAAGCTATTATTGTATATTATATTTTGTTCCGCTGCGATTGTGAGATTCTATGTTGTTATTTCTGTTTCTTCTTCTATCATTTTCTTCTTAAACCCTAACAACCTAGTATTTCTGGCACTCGATTACTTGGCACACTATATAGTGAACGTATTAGTGTCAATTTTCGAGGTCAAAAACCTCCCGGTCGTTACATGTGGTATCAGAGCTGAAGGTTAAGCGAGAACCTTGGCTCCGGTGGGGATTACTCATTAGAGATAGGGTCAATAGTACACTAGAATGAGTTGAGTGTATTATATATGAGGGCGTACTTGTTATTTTCTTATATAATGATTTTAAAAATGGTTTAAAATAAAATTTATATAAGACTATATTTTGATATAAAAGGAATAATTTTTCTAAAATTTTTATAGTATGTTGAGGTGATTGGTTGTAATTATTATAATCAAATAAGATTATAAAAATTAAGTGGGTGTATATATATAACCAAATAGAAATTGATGAGAATAAGCTATGCAATTAGGTTAAGCTAAAAATGGATTCAAACCAGAATTTAAATCCCGGAAATTTCAGAAGAGTTTTTCAAAGTGTTTTGAAATGAAATGAGTTTACCTTGATTATATTTTATATATATAAATAATTTTTCAGGAAATTATTATGGAATATATGGTGTGTTTGTTTTCTAGGTATGATAATATTGATTATTATCATAAATTGGTTGTTAGGTCTTAATAAAGGATGTTTATTACAAAATACACAATGATAAAACATTTGGAATATTTTAAGGAAAGGAATTATATAAGCATTATTTACAAATGCGACTTATAAATAAAAATGGATCTAAATTGAGAAGTTTTGAATCTAAGTCCCGAAAATTTTGAAATGTGTTTCAAAGTGTTTAAGGAAATAATAAGTAAGATTATTTAGAATAGATTTTTATATGAAAATTTTTGTTTTGAAAACAAAAAATGTTTTGAAAATTTCAAAGGAATTTGTTTTGGATAGAAACCAAGGTTGGTTTAAAATTTTAAAAGTGTGATTTGGTATGTAAATGGGATATGTGTGTGTGTGTGTGTGTGTGTGTGTGTGTGTGTACATATATGATTTCAAAGTTGATTTGAAATAAATACCGGTGTTGAATTCTGGGATTCCCATTAAAATGAGAAGTAGAACCCAAGGAAAATAAGTTTTTGGAACTTATAAATGGAAATGATGTTAATAAGAAAAGAAGTGTGGAAATTTAAATTTGGAAGGTAAAAATTTAAATTGAGTAAGTTTAAAGGGGTTGAACAAAATGGGGAATTAACTCAGGCCAAGTTAAATAAGTTTTGAACTTATAACCTGAAATTGGGAATTTCAAGATGAAATTAAAATTTAACTTATGGAAGTTAACTAAATTAAATTGTAAAAGAAAGGGTGTAGATTTGATAAGAGGTGCAAAAGAAGTTATGTACAAATGATTTCAAAACGATTTTTGAAATAAAACGGGTTTCGAATTCTGAAAATTTGTGATGGATGCTATTGATTGATGTTTAGATGATTTGGATGCTTATTATTTGATATATCCTACTATCATCCTGTATGTTATTTACAGTATATAAAACTGTAAATCGAATTATTTCGAATAAATTAAGAAATAGATTGAAATGATATATATCCATCCTTGAAATTAAATCGAAATAATGGATTCACTTGGCCATAGGATAGAAAATTAAATATGGGCACCGGATTGGTTAAATTAAATGATTTAAATAATAATGAAACTTTGATTTGAAATTATTTAAATGATTTTAAGGAATAAAATCAAATTTATGGAAATGGAATCATTTTTAAACTTGAGTTTGAAATGTTAAAAATGAACTTGTCAACCGGAATTGTTTAAAGAATCGGGTTTGAAATTTTGAAGTTATAATTAAGAAATCAATTGAATTTCGAAAAATTGATTTGTTTTAAAAAGATTTGAACTTTCATTTGAACCTCGAAATAAATCCAAGTAAAAAGTAATTTAAGTGGATATTTCGACATTTGGTCTCGGAATTGAATGATTTTTAAAGATTTGGATTTTAAATTTAATATTAAAGGTTAATTTGATTTAAGTAATTTAAATCGATATTTTAAAAATTGAACTCGAATTTATATAAATTGGAATGGTTTAAAATTGGGAATTGAATTGAAATTAATTAAAATTGGAATTGAATTGAATTAATTGGAATTGAAATCGGAATTGAATCGATTTAAATGGAAATGGAAATGGAAATTGATTTGAATTGGAAGATTGGGAATTGAATTAGTTTGATTTTGAAACTATTTTCAAATAAATTATTTTAATATAAACTGTTTAAAATATATCTTCTTAAATATTCAAATTATTTTGATTTTCCAAGCTATTTCACTATACAAACCATTTTAAAACTCAAACTATCTTGTATTAACTATTTAACTATTTTAAAACTATTCAAGCTATTTTCTAAATTCAAATTGGTCAGAGTGGGAAGTATTTATATTTAAATCATGGATTTAAATACAAATTGAGTTAAATTGAAGTTATAACCCAAATGGAAATTCAAAGCAATTTTGAATTGGAACCGAAATCGAGATATTAAGGAAAAAATGAATTTGAAGTGAAATAGTATATTTTGAGTAAATATGATGATTTTTAAAATGAAGACTTAGTAGTTACTACAACTGAAATTTACTTTATAAGAAGTAAGAAATGTTACAAATAACTTTGTAAAGCAATCAAACTTGGAGATTTTTGATTTGACATTAATGAGATTATATATATTAATTATATACTCAAACTCCCCTTATAGAATTTATAACCAGAAAGAAATGATCTTTGAAAGATATTTGAAATTCTAAATGGGGTTTATTTAAGTATGGAGCGGACTCAAAAATTATCAGTCCGAAAATTATTCGAGTTGAAATGAATGATCTTATATGCATATGAAACTGAAATAGTTTTGGAACCTATTGATTTTGGCAAATGGTCGCCTTTGGAAATTGGGTAAACCGAATTTAAAAACTATCGATTTAGAAGATATCAATTCATATAGATAAAGTTTATACGTGATACATATGAGGTGTATGATTTGAAAGGTACTATATATATAGTATGATATGTTTTGAGACTAAAAGTATGGAAAGGCACCCCCACGAAAGTCGAAACTTGGAGTAGGAGATCCACTGGGTGGTTCTACCTAGGAATCCACAGGGTGGGTTCAATCAGAATTGGGATCCTAGAGGACGTCCGGACAAAACTCATGAGTTCCTAGTAATCATTTGTTTGCATAGCGTAAATCGAGGGGTATTATACCTACAGCTATGTTTGGTTTTGCTGTGATAGCAACGTAACCTTTGTGTAACTGCGATCTATCGTGGTTCCATAGCGTAATTCGGGAGGCAGTGATTGCCTACAATCTACGTTTGATTTTGCTGTGATAGTGACGTAACATCGGTAGATTGCGATCTATGTGGTTTGGCTCCATAGCGTAATTCGGTAGGCAACGATTGCCTACAGTCAACGTTTGGTTTCACTGGGATAGTGACGCAACTTTAGGGTAGCTGCGATCTATGTGGTTTAGTTTCGTTTGATAGCGCAATTCGAGGGGTAGAGATTGCCTATAGACTACTTACGGTTTTGCTATGATAGCAACACAACCTTTGTGTAGCTGTGGACTATTGTGTTCCCATGGCGTAAGTCGAGAGGTGCTGATGCCTACAGTTTACTTATGATTTCGCCAGGATGGCGAGGCAATCATCGAGTTAACTACGATCCATGGTGGTAAGAAGGAAAGGGGGGGTGATACTTTCCATATCATTTTTGAAAAAGTTTTCAAGTATTTTCACTGGGTGTTGAAACGGGTCTACTAAGTACTTAGAGATTTTCAGTCCTACGCCTGATCAACGTATGACTAAATTTCTGTAAGGACAAGGATGGACTTGTTAAGACATCGAGTTATGAAAAATGTTTTAATATAAAACTAGCTTGGTAATACTATGTAATTTAAAGTATATGTAATTTTAAATTGTATAATAAAAGAGTAAGAGTTTAAAATGTTAAAAGATGATTGATTTAGTAATATACTTCAAAATTCTAATTCTTGTTTCGTTCCTTTTCGAGGACTAAAAGTTCTAAGGGGGAGGAATGTAACGACCCGGATTTTTAGCCACCTGTTATTGGGGGTAATTAACTGATTTTAGTTATTGAAATATTAATTTTTATAAGTCTAATAGATGAGTTTTCTGATATTTAAAATATCTGAATCTATATATTGATTGAAACTATGTTTAATTTTAAAATATAAATTTCTGGATATGATAAATTTATTTGATATATGTATATAAAAACTCCACCATTTAAACATTTAAGATAGAATATCCTTATATCTATATATATGAGTATATACAAGTTTTATGATGTTTAAAAATATATATAAGTTATATATGTGTATTTATGTTTATGAAACATATTGTATAAGTAAATGACTATATATATGTGTAATTGTTTATAAAAATAATGCATATGGAATATATATATATATATGAGTTTATATGTGTGTATGTGTTATAAGATTATTGTATATGCAATAAATATGTATATGTAAATATGTGTAAGGGTAAATATGATAAAATACATATGTATATTGTATATGTATGCATGTCTATATATAATAGAGGCTTTGACTTAAAAGTTTAAAATCTCATTTTCTGGAAATAATTAAATAAGCTTCTCATTCCAATTATATATGTTTGTATATGCAAACTTGTGATATAAAATTAATATATATATATATATATAAATACATTGTAAGTGGCTATTTATGCTTGTATGTAAATATAGTGTTCAAACTTTAGCATGTTATATATATGTGTGTGTGTGTTAGTAAGAAAAAGCATATACACATGGTCAAAATAAGTTATAGGAAATATATATTTACATGAAAGTAGATATATACACACTAGGGAACATAATGATGAAATATATCTAGTCAAGCATGAATTAAATCAAATCTTTCACCAAATTTCATATCATCTAGGATATCAAGTCTACTTATTATCAAATCAAGTCAAACCATTTTCAAATCAAAATAAAGAATATATATATATATATATATATAAGATGCTTGTCCTGTAAGTGAATAGGCTTCAGCCTTTTGAGTCTAACTCTCCTCTCTATATATATACCCATTCTATCTTCATGTTTACATTCTAACATTTCAAACAAAAGAAAAAAAAGAGAAAAGAAAAACAAGTGTGTTGCCATTAAATCAAAAAAAAGATCAAGTAGCTAAAGTTTGAAGCAGGAGATAAAGAAAGGCAGAGTGTTCATCTGTTCTTCTTTACGGTGAGTAAAACACCTCTGCCTATAAACTGATATATATATATATATATATATTTATATTTATATATATGAATGTAATTTGAAGGAATATTTGATGTATGTGTGATTGTTGATGTATATGCATATGGTATGTGTATTAGACATGAGAATTTCCACCTGAATACTTTTCTTTATCCAGGAAAGTGCTATGTTCATGGTTTTTTTTAAATATAGCCTTTCAACTTTAAAAACCATTAGCTCATAATCTAATTAGTTTTAAATCCTGCTTCCAGAACAAAAGTTGTTTGTTTTAGAGTGTAGGATATTTTAAATTTTGTTTTATCATATTTTATCAAGTGGAGGGAGAGGAAACCACCATTTTACAGTGAGAGGTTCAACATGGTCAAAAATCAGATATCATAATTTAGCAAATGGATTATATAGTCGAAATAAGGATTGGAAATCTCGATTTTTAAGATGAGTTTGGATTTTTTTTCGCTGTGTGAAGGGAGGGATGTAGAGATGACCAGATTTAGCCGAAATGTCAAATTCAAGCACCTCGGTTGATTTGGGGGCACGACACTTGGCGTGGAGGAGTGTTAGGTAATGGCAAACTCGAGAAAAATGGAAGGTGAATTTTCTATAGCGCGTGGTGACATGACGAGTTCGTTTTAGGGTTTAGGTACGTGTTGTGGGTGGTTCGGTCTCAAGCTAATGACGGCGTCGAGGGGAAGAGGTGGACGTGCGGTAGTGGAGGAATCATTGGAGGTGACGATGGCGAATCTCAGGGTGGAGTTTGACGATGAACGGTGGTCATGGTGAGGTGTTGAAGGGGACTGGGTTCGTTCCAGTTTGGTTTGAAGTTCGAAATTTTGAGTGGAGAGCGTGGCTGTGGTTTCAGGTGGACGAACATGGTGAAGGGGTTGATGGCGACTTGGATGGATCGTCGACGGTGAGTGATCGCGGCTGTAACGACCCGCCATTTTGGACCATTCGCGTCCATTATAAGTGTATAAGTAGACACTCATGCCGGAGTTGAATTGCTCAAAATACCGTGTTGTTAATTTAAATTTTGGCAAAACTGAACATATACAATAAATAGATATAATCACAGATCACAGACACAGAGTAATAAATGCAGCGGAAATAAAAGAGATAGTAGTTCATGAAGCTACTATATGAATATATAAAATACATCAGAGTTTACAACAAAAGAGTAATACGATACATCAGAGTTAAACTAGATACAACGGAAGAGTAACAGATACAAATCAGAATACATCACTGGAATCATCGAATATCTGAAAGCTGGATAGATAGCTGGATCTCCAAGCGAAGCTCCAACTCCAAAGGTGAGTCTCGAAAACTGAACCACTCAGTCTGACCCGAGCGTAAAGCAAAATACAAAACACTCGAGTCAGGATTAACATTCTTATATTAATAAATCCAACTCAAGTGAAATAGCAATTGAAATACAAGTAACTCAAAGGATGTTTGGAATAACCATCCTTTAAGGATCCGTTAAACTATCTACTAGGTAGTAATGTACGCTAAGTAGATAATGTCTATCAGTAATATAAAAGATATCAAAATAGCGTTAAGTCATGGCCCATTCCACCCTTAACACATTTTTATTCCCACAAGCATATACAAGACCGTAGTTTCCCCAAAACCGGAAGTCACCAGAGGGCAATCCATATACTCAAGGTACAAAACAAATTCGTAGTGGTCGCGCATAAATGGAATACAAGTATGACAAGGCACATGAGGCTATACCCAAGGTAGTGATACTACCGTTCGCCTGATCCGGGCTGGTGAGAACGCAACGCCGCAGCGCCCGCAACACCGTGAGACAACACTCCTAAAATCAAGGGTGCACCAATCGACAACAAGTATAAATAGTTCGAAGAAGTGTGTCCACTTGAGGTATCAATCCTCCATTGGCCCGGCACAGCTCCTGTTTTAGTCATTTCCAATTTGACACAAGTGTCAAGGTTATCCATCATCGTTCTCTTTCTTCAGTCAACACGATCACCATTCCAACCACTTCATTCTGGATCATCACTCCGCGCATAGTTATTAAAGTGGTTTTCGGTTTAGATAGAGAGTATATCCATAACCGAATTCCGGTCTCTTTAATAACTTCCGTAATTATTACACCGATTGGTCGTTTATATATTTCAAAAACCAAATCAATTTCAATTTCAATTTCAATTCGAAAACCAACATTTCATTTGTCTTTCAAAACCAATTTCCAATAATTTACGTTTCAAAACTTCCAAATTATCGTTTCAAAATCTTATAATTCAATTTCAATCTTTATTTAAAACCATTCAAATATTGATTCAAGTTCGTATATAAGATTCATTCCGAAATCATTAAAATTAACTTAATTTGACATTCAAATCAATTTAATTCATTTATCGATTTCATTAAATATTCGTAAAGTAAATTTATCATTCAAACAATTTCTATTAAATTTCCAAATCATTAAATCAATTCTTAAGTTCAACTTCATCAAATCAAAACTTACAATTTTGAATTAAACTAAATTCGTCAAATCAAATTCTTTAAATTTCAAGTCTTACATCAATTCCAAAAATATCACATTTTCATTTCTTGTTAAAGAAAATTCAATTTCAATTACTTATTTACTTAAATAATTTTCCAAAACTTAATTAATAAAGAAACTCAATTTCAATTATTTACGAAGTAAAATTCACTTATTCAAAAGTCCAAATTTTTCTTATTAAAGAATTCAATTCAATTAAATCATTAAATAATTCAATCTCATTTAATTATTAAATAATTCAGAACTTAATTATTAAATAATTTCAAAGTTTAATAATTTCAAACTTAATTTATAATTTCAAACTTCATTTCAAAATCATATTCTTTATTCAAATAAAATCTTCGTTTATTTTGAATCAAATTATTGACCAATCGGGTTTTTATTTAATTCTCTATATCTAAGGTCAAAGTTTAATTTGGGTATTTATCATTTCAACCCGATTCCAATTCAATTCAAAAATCAAAGCATAACAAAGGGAACTTGCAGTGTGATAACTGGGATGGTGTCAAAGTAAATAAACAAGCAATAACAACAATCAATAATAATCCAATAATCAATACAAATAATCCCGAAATAACCGTATTAATTCGCATTGTTATTTGTACGAATTAATATAATTATTTCTAGAATCTACACTATCATTTCATGTAGATTAAAGATTATTACATTACGGTTTTCACTTGTCATCTATTACAATTTCATACATCATCAATTTAACAACATACATTCAGTGGTTCAAAATGTAATTAAACAAATCTTACGTATCAATAAATTTAACAGTTAAAGGGGTCATATTATACAAGTGTCAGTTAATCAAATTTAACATTTAACTATCCTATATCAAGTTCAATTTCATACTATTTATCATTTTAACATTAACAATTTCGTCCAATATAAACATCAACAATCAATCAATTATCAGCCAAACTGTATTATCATCGCATAAATAATTAACAGATAATGGTGTCAGGTGTCACAGGTAAACTGATACAGGTAATAGCATATATAACAGTGCAATTAACTAACAGCAGTATATTTCAATTGTCGTTTCAATTGAAATCAAATCTAATAAATAAAAGAACGTTAATCGTGAGTGAGTGCTCACCTTTCGAGGCTAGAGAGAACGGAAGATGACACAGATGCACACACTGATATTGAATTACGAATCCAAGCACGAATTCCATAAAAAAAGCTAGATTGGCACGAAATCGACGAACAAGGTAGGAATTGCTGTGATAAATCAGTTTGGGATGGTAAGTTAAGATGACACAAGATTGATGCAACATATTTATACATTCTCAAAATCCATTTAAAACATATATTTAAATAATATATATATATATATATATATATACACACACACACACAAGTATAATAAAATTGATGTAACTATAAACTTATTTAAACATACAGCAACTATATATATTTTCTTCATACAGAACCCATTTCAAAATCAATGCTTATTATACAATAATACAACTTGTATAACTAGAATATAAAATAAATAACTTGTCATATTTATAATATATAAACAACTTGATTTTTGTATAACTGTATACACTTTATAAAACCAACATATCATAATATATAACTCAGACTATAAGCAAGACATATGAAGGCAATTATATACAATATATATAAATAAGTTGTTCAAAAGTCCCTTACGTACTGTAAATATATATGCATCATAATATACATAATTTATCTAACTTCTATATCCATAGATAGTCTTTAAATTTTCAGAGCAAAGAACATAGAAATTTAAAATTCGTGAGTACAGCTATATTAATTTTTTTTTTTTTTAGAACAACCCATTCCTACTACATCGGTGTTTATATTCAATATTAGCAAAACAAAAAAAAACAAAAAAAATAGCAACGCATGTGTGAAACGAAAAACAAAATACAATTTAAGAGTAGCAGCAGGATGGCTTAATTGTAATACAGATAAAATGCTATGTTAGGGCTTTTGTTATAAAGCATTTGCAACATTCACTCAAATTCCCGTATCATTACCAACACACTTTAAATTAAGCTCTGATCCTTAAATTACCAAATGATAACTGAATATCACGTGCGATTTCTGCTATTCTCAGCAGCTCTAACTTGCTGAAAATATGGATGAGCCATTGCTTCTTGAGCTGTTAGTCTATCCTAATATAAACTAATAAGTAACCCCTATATATTAGTGTATAGGAAACGTGTGATATATATAGATGAAAACCAATACTTTCAAGGCAAACGCTTATTAAATCACTTGTACTTAAAAATCGAAATCTATGTATCACCATTTTCAAAGAGAAAGTTGTAGCTTGAATATGCTTGCAAACTTATAAATATAATATATAAAAATGTTTCTACAGAACAACAAACCAAACTTTAAAATTCTATATATGTATATTTTTTTTCTTTTTCAAACTTACTTACAGAACAACATATTAAACTATAAATGTATCAACACATTATCACTCACTTTTTCCCAAAGAGAAGAGGCATGTCGAAAGACTTGGGGAGTTGGCAAGATGGCAGAGGAACTCAGCCGGGTTGGAGATGCAAGGCGACGTGTGGGTCGGAGGTAGGTAACAAAACAGTGGTTCGGCCATGATGTGGTGCTCACGGGTTCAAGTGGATAGCCGAGGTTGTGGTGGATTACCGGTTGTGCTGCAGCATGGGTCGGTGGGCGGAGATTGCGCGAGCAAAGATGCGGGGTCTCGGCTGGAGTTGGAGATGCTAGGACGGAGGAAGAAGTAAGAGGCGAAGGTATGGAGGGGTGGTTGTCCGGAGCAGGGTGTTGGGTTAGGAACGAACGGGCTGACGTGGGATGAACGGCGTGGAGAAGGTAGGCTGTTGGAGGTGGAGTTCGAGCATGGATGGGCAGGGGTTCAGGCGGTAGAGGCTTTGACTGCCCGGAAAGTGGTGGTTTGGCAGCTTGTTGAATGAGGAGGGAGAACGAGTGTTTGTTGATGCTTCGGCCATGGAAAATAAATAAATGAATAAAAAGAAGAGGGGATAGTGAAAAGGCTGAGAGGTAAATAATGGATGATTTTATTTCCTTTGCAAATGGACCGACGTAAGATTATATGGAAAAAGTGGAGATAAGAATATGATAGGTTCCAGGATTATACATGAAGTATTATAACTTCCAGAATATAAAGAGGCTGACTCAATATTAAATTGAATAAACAGGTTTCATTTTCTTTCGTAAGTTTCAAACTGAATTGAATAATGTAGGTGAACCAATAAATAAAATGAACCAGAATTTTCATTAAAACCATAAGACTAACAATAGTCAATTACGTTGAATCCAAGATGATAATAAAAGCTAATGGCTATTCGTATTACGATGTATAACGAATGGACAAAGGAGATCAAAAGGCTCAATACGGTTAACGATACGAAAAATCGTTTACCAATTTTGCAGCGTACCGGACTTCGAATTTGACAATCGAATATGTCGTAGAGATCAGCACGACGAGACGATCAAAACGGTATACAGATATCAGTGATAGGATCATCCGATAAAAATCGATATCGGTACAAGAATACTGTTATTTTGCAGAAAATAAGAACGACGGAGCCAAAGATGTCCGAATTTGGAAAAACGACAAACTGAAATCTTGCTCAGAAGATGGTTTAGAATTTTTCTATGTAAAAATATTTTGGTTTCGGAAACATTTTATTTTCAACGCTTTTTAACTGATTAAATTGAAGTGAATTTACGTGCGAAATAAACTTTCGTATTTTCGGACGAAAATTTACCAGTCGCTATGTCTAACTAGACGTATTCCAAATATCAAATTTTATTTCAAAATTTTATCGTTTAAAATTTCACAAAATTTCAACTAATTTCTTTATTAAAACAGTTGAAATTTACGGGTCGTTACACTCTCCCCCACTCAAAACTTTTCGTCCCCGAAAAGGAACGAGGTAGGAGAATAGAAACAACCAGAAAGAAAAACAGATTTTGAAATACAAAATAACAATTAATTTAAACCATATAAATTCAAATTTGAATTAACTGATATTCAACAATTTGATTTAATCCATTTGATTTTCTTAAGTTAAATCAAGCTTTAACTATTTCTAGATTGATTTTCTTATTATCCAATCATCTTTAATTACAGTTTCAAAATCATAAATTAGAATAGTCATTAAATAAAATCATATTTATTCATCAAATTTAATTTCTTTATTCCAAATTATTGTTAAATTTTATTCTACTTAATATATCTAATCACATATATTTAAGCCATATAAATTAATTTAAAACATAAAAGTTTCGATTTAAGTTAATTTATATTTACTAAATTCTTTTAAATTCAAGGTATTTTCATAAGTTGATCAAATTTCAATTTATTAATTCTTTCAAAACAAATTTATTAATTCTTTCAAAACAAATTTATTTCATTATTAACTGAGTTTTATTTATTATCCTATCTAACTCTATTAACATCTTTATAATCAAAATTTAGTGTATAACATTTATTATAAACACTCAAATTTTATTTATAAATTTAATTTATCTTATATATCATCCAATTACATATTCAACTTCTGAATGATTTAGGTAAGTTGTATTAGAATGCAGTTGAACAATATACAATAAAATTTTCCTAATTCAATTATTCAAGTTTAAATATTACAAATTTTTGGTTTTATTTATAATTAAAATCATCCTTTAACAAAATTTAAGAATTAGATTTCCGATTAACTTAAACAATTTAGATATATATAATATATTTATCAAATCAAATTTTAAAATAAGATACCTATATATATAAATCAAATTATACTGAAGAAATTCAAATCAAAATATTTTTCAAAACAAAACGTAGTAAAGCTACAGAATAGTATCTCCACTTCGAAACTCGAAAATGAATGTCGATGATGCGGCCGCCATCACCGAAATTATTTTCCAGCGACAAAGAGAAGAGCACTGATTTCAACATTTTAAAAATTCTTTGAAAACGATTTCTATTCGAAAATACTTCCAATAATATACTTTAAAATTTTAAAACCGAAGTTCGAAATCACCGGAAACTAAATTCTCAAATTTCTGAATTAAATTCATTTCAATTCCAAATCAATTTATAAACCGTATTTATAAATTTATTTAGAACAATAAATGAAAATCAAATATTATCATTTCAAACAAACAATTTAATTTACCAATTAAATTCTAGGAAATTTTTTTTTTATTATATATTTTCACAATATAATCAAACAAATTTATTTCATTTTCCAAATTTGAAAAAAAATATTGTGTCAGTTTGCTCTGTTCAAGTGTTTTGGAAATCCTATCGATAGCGTTGATCAGACGAATCGATCGGAAACCCAAATCAACATCAACAACTCAAACAACACAATATATAAAACATTTTTATATAAATTTACAAATACACTTCTTTGCTCGACGATACAAGAATAGATTTCAAAATAAGGATAGGGTTTCAAATTTTATGGACTCAAGTTAAAGAGAATTCTGATTTAAATACAAGTTCGAAAGAAAAGATAAGATGATTCAATTGACAGAAACGGGTTGGATAAGCTTATTTAATTTACGGGCAATCTTAACCGGATCGTCCGTAACTTCAAGAATAAGATCGATGTAGAAATTTGAGGCAAACCGACATTCGATCTCAAGAAATAAAATTCAGGTATAGCAGGAGATAGATAGCATCGTAAACCGAGGATACAGAAATCTCCGGTAAGTCAATGCCTATTGTAAAGGAGTTTTGCTCCTTTACGAATCATTCGAATGTTGGCGAGACCGCCGATCTGTTATAATATCAGTCAAAATGGAGTTTTGAGGTGCTCCAGAATTGAAAGAACATGAATAGTGAAGGACACGAATGAATTTCGGAACCGAGGGAAACGTTCCAAAATTCAAAGGAATTGAATCAAGGGAAGAGATTGAAAACTCGAATGGGAGTGATTCTGTAAATACATTTACCATATATGTTGAGTTTTGCCTAGAGCTACCAAAGCTCTGATACCAACTGTAACGACCCGCCATTTTGGACCATTCGCGTCCATTATAAGTGTATAAGTAGACACTCATGCCGGAGTTGAATTGCTCAAAATACCGTGTTGTTAATTTAAATTTTGGCAAAACTGAACATATACAATAAATAGATATAATCACAGATCACAGACACAGAGTAATAAATGCAGCGGAAATAAAAGAGATAGTAGTTCATGAAGCTACTATATGAATATATAAAATACATCAGAGTTTACAACAGAAGAGTAATACGATACATCAGAGTTAAACTAGATACAACGGAAGAGTAACAGATACAAATCAGAATACATCACTGGAATCATCGAATATCTGAAAGCTGGATAGATAGCTGGATCTCCAAGCGAAGCTCCAACTCCAAAGGTGAGTCTCGAAAACTGAACCACTCAGTCTGACCCGAGCGTAAAGCAAAATACAAAACACTCGAGTCAGGATTAACATTCTTATATTAATAAATCCAACTCAAGTGAAATAGCAATTGAAATACAAGTAACTCAAAGGATGTTTGGAATAACCATCCTTTAAGGATCCGTTAAACTATCTACTAGGTAGTAATGTACGCTAAGTAGATAATGTCTATCAGTAATATAAAAGATATCAAAATAGCGTTAAGTCATGGCCCATTCCACCCTTAACACATTTTTATTCCCACAAGCATATACAAGACCGTAGTTTCCCCAAAACCGGAAGTCACCAGAGGGCAATCCATATACTCAAGGTACAAAACAAATTCGTAGTGGTCGCGCATAAATGGAATACAAGTATGACAAGGCACATGAGGCTATACCCAAGGTAGTGATACTACCGTTCGCCTGATCCGGGCTGGTGAGAACGCAACGCCGCAGCGCCCGCAACACCGTGAGACAACACTCCCAAAATCAAGGGTGCACCAATCGACAACAAGTATAAATAGTTCGAAGAAGTGTGTCCACTTGAGGTATCAATCCTCCATTGGCCCGGCACAGCTCCTGTTTTAGTCATTTCCAATTTGACACAAGTGTCAAGGTTATCCATCATCGTTCTCTTTCTTCAGTCAACACGATCACCATTCCAACCACTTCATTCTGGATCATCACTCCGCGCATAGTTATTAAAGTGGTTTTCGGTTTAGATAGAGAGTATATCCATAACCGAATTCCGGTCTCTTTAATAACTTCCGTAATTATTACACCGATTGGTCGTTTATATATTTCAAAAACCAAATCAATTTCAATTTCAATTTCAATTCGAAAACCAACATTTCATTTGTCTTTCAAAACCAATTTCCAATAATTTACGTTTCAAAACTTCCAAATTATCGTTTCAAAATCTTATAATTCAATTTCAATCTTTATTTAAAACCATTCAAATATTGATTCAAGTTCGTATATAAGATTCATTCCGAAATCATTAAAATTAACTTAATTTGACATTTAAATCAATTTAATTCATTTATCGATTTCATTAAATATTCGTAAAGTAAATTTATCATTCAAACAATTTCTATTAAATTTCCAAATCATTAAATCAATTCTTAAGTTCAACTTCATCAAATCAAAACTTACAATTTTGAATTAAACTAAATTCGTCAAATCAAATTCTTTAAATTTCAAGTCTTACATCAATTCCAAAAATATCACATTTTCATTTCTTGTTAAAGAAAATTCAATTTCAATTACTTATTTACTTAAATAATTTTCCAAAACTTAATTAATAAAGAAACTCAATTTCAATTATTTACGAAGTAAAATTCACTTATTCAAAAGTCCAAATTTTTCTTATTAAAGAATTCAATTCAATTAAATCATTAAATAATTCAATCTCATTTAATTATTAAATAATTTAGAACTTAATTATTAAATAATTTCAAAGTTTAATAATTTCAAACTTAATTTATAATTTCAAACTTCATTTCAAACTCATATTCTTTATTCAAATAAAATCTTCGTTTATTTTGAATCAAATTATTGACCAATCGGGTTTTTATTTAATTCTCTATATCTAAGTTCAAAGTTTAATTTGGGTATTTATCATTTCAACCCGATTCCAATTCAATTCAAAAATCAAAGCATAACAAAGGGAACTTGCAGTGTGATAACTGGGATGGTGTCAAAGTAAATAAACAAGCAATAACAACAATCAATAATAATCCAATAATCAATACAAATAATCCCGAAATAACCGTATTAATTCGCATTGTTATTTGTACGAATTAATATAATTATTTCTAGAATCTACACTATCATTTCATGTAGATTAAAGATTATTACATTACGGTTTTCACTTGTCATCTATTACAATTTCATACATCATCAATTTAACAACATACATTCAGTGGTTCAAAATGTAATTAAACAAATCTTACGTATCAATAAATTTAACAGTTAAAGGGGTCATATTATACAAGTGTCAGTTAATCAAATTTAACATTTAACTATCCTATATCAAGTTCAATTTCATACTATTTATCATTTTAACATTAACAATTTCGTCCAATATAAACATCAACAATCAATCAATTATCAGCCAAACTGTATTATCATCGCATAAATAATTAACAGATAATGGTGTCAGGTGTCACAGGTAAACTGATACAGGTAATAGCATATATAACAGTGCAATTAACTAACAGCAGTATATTTCAATTGTCGTTTCAATTGAAATCAAATCTAATAAATAAAAGAACGTTAATCGTGAGTGAGTGCTCACCTTTCGAGGCTAGAGAGAACGGAAGATGACACAGATGCACACACTGATATTGAATTACGAATCCAAGCACGAATTCCATAAAAAAAGCTAGATTGGCACGAAATCGACGAACAAGGTAGGAATTGCTGTGATAAATCAGTTTGGGATGGTAAGTTAAGATGACACAAGATTGATGCAACATATTTATACATTCTCAAAATCCATTTAAAACATATATTTAAATAATATATATATATATATATATACACACACACAAGTATAATAAAATTGATGTAACTATAAACTTATTTAAACATACAGCAACTATATATATTTTCTTCATACAGAACCCATTTCAAAATCAATGCTTATTATACAATAATACAACTTGTATAACTAGAATATAAAATAAATAACTTGTCATATTTATAATATATAAACAACTTGATTTTTGTATAACTGTATACACTTTATAAAACCAACATATCATAATATATAACTCAGACTATAAGCAAGACATATGAAGGCAATTATATACAATATATATAAATAAGTTGTTCAAAAGTCCCTTACGTACTGTAAATATATATGCATCATAATATACATAATTTATCTAACTTCTATATCCATAGATAGTCTTTAAATTTTCAGAGCAAAGAACATAGAAATTTAAAATTCGTGAGTACAGCTATATTAAATTTTTTTTTTTTTAGAACAACCCATTCCTACTATATCGGTGTTTATATTCAATATTAGCAAAACAAAAAAAACAAAAAAAATAGCAACGCATGTGTGAAACGAAAAACAAAATACAATTTAAGAGTAGCAGCAGGATGGCTTAATTGTAATACAGATAAAATGCTATGTTAGGGCTTTTGTTATAAAGCATTTGCAACATTCACTCAAATTCCCGTATCATTACCAACACACTTTAAATTAAGCTCTGATCCTTAAATTACCAAATGATAACTGAATATCACGTGCGATTTCTGCTATTCTCAGCAGCTCTAACTTGCTGAAAATATGGATGAGCCATTGCTTCTTGAGCTGTTAGTCTATCCTAATATAAACTAATAAGTAACCCCTATATATTAGTGTATAGGAAACGTGTGATATATATAGATGAAAACCAATACTTTCAAGGCAAACGCTTATTAAATCACTTGTACTTAAAAATCGAAATCTATGTATCACCATTTTCAAAGAGAAAGTTGTAGCTTGAATATGCTTGCAAACTTATAAATATAATATATAAAAATGTTTCTACAGAACAACAAACCAAACTTTAAAATTCTATATATGTATATTTTTTTTCTTTTTCAAACTTACTTACAGAACAACATATTAAACTATAAATGTATCAACACATTATCACTCACTTTTTCCCAAAGAGAAGAGGCATGTCGAAAGACTTGGGGAGTTGGCAAGATGGCAGAGGAACTCAGCCGGGTTGGAGATGCAAGGCGACGTGTGGGTCGGAGGTAGGTAACAAAACAGTGGTTCGGCCATGATGTGGTGCTCACGGGTTCAAGTGGATAGCCGAGGTTGTGGTGGATTACCGGTTGTGCTGCAGCATGGGTCGGTGGGCGGAGATTGCGCGAGCAAAGATGCGGGGTCTCGGCTGGAGTTGGAGCTGCTAGGACGGAGGAAGAAGTAAGAGGCGAAGGTATGGAGGGGTGGTTGTCCGGAGCAGGGTGTTGGGTTAGGAACGAACGGGCTGACGTGGGATGAACGGCGTGGAGAAGGTAGGCTGTTGGAGGTGGAGTTCGAGCATGGATGGGCAGGGGTTCAGGCGGTAGAGGCTTTGACTGCCCGGAAAGTGGTGGTTTGGCAGCTTGTTGAATGAGGAGGGAGAACGAGTGTTTGTTGATGCTTCGGCCATGGAAAATAAATAAATGAATAAAAAGAAGAGGGGATAGTGAAAAGGCTGAGAGGTAAATAATGGATGATTTTATTTCCTTTGCAAATGGACCGACGTAAGATTATATGGAAAAAGTGGAGATAAGAATATGATAGGTTCCAGGATTATACATGAAGTATTATAACTTCCAGAATATAAAGAGGCTGACTCAATATTAAATTGAATAAACAGGTTTCATTTTCTTTCGTAAGTTTCAAACTGAATTGAATAATGTAGGTGAACCAATAAATAAAATGAACCAGAATTTTCATTAAAACCATAAGACTAACAATAGTCAATTACGTTGAATCCAAGATGATAATAAAAGCTAATGGCTATTCGTATTACGATGTATAACGAATGGACAAAGGAGATCAAAAGGCTCAATACGGTTAACGATACGAAAAATCGTTTACCAATTTTGCAGCGTACCGGACTTCGAATTTGACAATCGAATATGTCGTAGAGATCAGCACGACGAGACGATCAAAACGGTATACAGATATCAGTGATAGGATCATCCGATAAAAATCGATATCGGTACAAGAATACTGTTATTTTGCAGAAAATAAGAACGACGGAGCCAAAGATGTCCGAATTTGGAAAAACGACAAACTGAAATCTTGCTCAGAAGATGGTTTAGAATTTTTCTATGTAAAAATATTTTGGTTTCGGAAACATTTTATTTTCAACGCTTTTTAACTGATTAAATTGAAGTGAATTTACGTGCGAAATAAACTTTCGTATTTTCGGACGAAAATTTACCAGTCGCTATGTCTAACTAGACGTATTCCAAATATCAAATTTTATTTCAAAATTTTATCGTTTAAAATTTCACAAAATTTCAACTAATTTCTTTATTAAAACAGTTGAAATTTACGGGTCGTTACAGCGGCCGGAGATGAGGCGCACGTGCACACGTACGTGCACGGTTGGGTTGAAAAAAAAAGAGAAGAGCAGAGGGGAGAGTAAGGACTGGGAGGAAGAAGTAAATTATTTGGGCCGGTTTGATTTTGTTTGGGCCGAAAGGTTGGGATTCATTATTCATAATTTTTAGTTTTCTCAACTTTTAAGTTGATATAGCCACTGTATTGTGACTTTATAGTAAGCCAAACAAGACCAGTTAGAATTGTTTCTTATCTAAAATGTAGTCATGTGGAACTTGAGCAAGAAACATTGACCATTGCTTGATTGAGAAATGTCTTTTTTGTAGGTTCTAGATTTTGATATTTTTACATATACAATAGCTATGCCTATTGATTTAGTTGGCGGCATATGTAGATACTTAGAACAGAGGCAGAATAAATATGCAAGTTCAAATGGCTGTAATTGCCCTTCAAATGAATCAAAAGAGCTGCACCAACAGGTAAGCTCTATTATCATTACTTCTTTTATCATATTTAACTAAAACATGTGTGCATGAGTGATTAAAATACGTTTTTCACCTCAGAAAACCCTTAGTGGATTAAACATCCTTCATTGCGATTCATATTCTGAATCTGATGGAGCAGAAAGTATTGTAATCGATTCTGAGCTTCACAATCCGCTCTCTTGTGCTTCATGTGATGATGCGCACCTTTCCCGAGAAAAAATGTGGTCTATAATTGTGATCAATATGAGTTATAGTCACATATTAGCCCAAATACTTAAAATAACATTGAATCCGAAAATGATGAAGAGTTAGATGATTATTCTCCCTTTAAGTTGGATATACTGCATGAAATTGAAGAAGAATATCGTGAACAATTTTGGCTTAGAACGAGCGAGAAATGTTGTGAAAACGAATTGCCAGTGTCTCCTTATGCAGATTTGACATTGTTGTTGACCATATAAATATAGAATTTATTAGTGTACTCGAAGATTCAAGCAATTCTCAAGAAATAGAGCACAGATCGGTTGATGGTGATGTGAAAACATATTGCATGGAATATCCAAATGTGATTGGTGTTTTGGATTTTGAAGATGTAACACAGGAGAAGAATCTTAATGAGGCAAACAAAGATGATACATTTAAAGAAGATAAAACCAACAGTAGTTTTGATTCCTTTAAAATGGATCCTAGCAATTATGTTATCGATGAGTTCATTGAAGAATATTGCAAAAATCATCAACATGCACTGGATATTTTGGGTAATGGCACTAACTTTTCCTATGGATTTTCAATTTCAAACCAGAAGGAAGTCAAAAACACGCCTACATAGATTATAGTCAACAAAGGCGAGATTGAAGTTGCTCAAAATCACTCTTTTTCTAGCTCATCATAAGAAGACAAAGATTATTTGATTGAAAGTCAAGCAATGTATCATGAGAAGGAGAATCATCATTGATGCAGCAGAGTACCTGGTGACGAAGACAAACCCACGACCTACGACTCATTTCCCTCGCGACTCATCATCACCACAGCTTCACGACTCATCACATCGCGACTTACGACTTAAATTTCCCCAAATCTATCATCCACAACCTAACCCAAACTCCACGACATACCACTCCGCGACTCAACTCCACCACGCGACTCATCAAACCACAACTCACGACTCATCAACAGCACGACCTACGACTCATCCACATCACGACCTACGACTCAATATCTTCCGCGACCTATGACCAAATCTCCACTTCGACCTACAACTCATCACCAATTCTCCACCGCGACCTAATTTCCTTTCCCTGCTCTTTTCCCGACCTAACTCCTACATCTGCAATCATTCAGCCGAAGCCTCGACATATTTTTCCCCAACCTATTCCTCTTCCCGACCTAAACCTAAGAGAAAAACTTCCTCCAGATCTACCTAAATCGCAAGTGAAACCGCCTGGTCCAAATCATGGATATTTCTTAAGTCATGAACGATTTTGATAAGTCGTGAGCGTTTTTTTATAAGTCGGGAGAAGTTAAATCGAATGCCTACTGTTTCTTTGAGTCATTAACGACTTAGCTTAAGTCGGATACTTTAATAAGTCGTGAATTGTAATGTGTTGTAACTTTCTTAAGTCATTTGTGATGTTGTAAACCCTATAAATAGGGATGTAATGTCATTGTAAAAGGTTGTTGATTTTTGAAATAAAATTTCTTTTGTTAGCTTTGTGCTTTCATCCAATTGATAGTCGAGTGTATCTCCTATCTCCACCTTCGACATTCGAGTGCGCTCGAATCTTCGATCGTTGAAGCCAATTCGCGGAATCAAGTGCGCTTGATCAACGCTCGAAGAATTGTAGATCTCTCTTCATGGTATCGTGCGCGATCAACGTGTCAGAGATAGCTTGAATTCGGTATCTTCGGATCAACGAATTGGGCATTTCAGTATTTCTCAATCCACGAATTGCTATTCTCATCGTATCATCATTTTTGTATTCCGCCGCTGCGTCAGTTTTTGGTATCAGAGCTAGAGCGCAAGGAGTTTGCGTAGATTTTTGGAGTTGTGCGAGATTTACATCATTTGGAGAAGTGGGTTATCGAGATTTTGAAGAGATTTGTTCGTTTGAAGATTTTTAGATCGAAGTGAAGTTTTTGTTGGAATTTGTTGAAGAGTCATCATGCCTCCGAGAAGAGCTAACCGTTATCGCAACATTGATGCTTTGTATGGGAGAGAAGAAGCCGATGAGATGGAGCAAAGAATTAACGACAATTTTAATGAGAAGATTAATGAAGGGATTGGTCTATTAGAGAGGATGATGTTGGAGATGAGTCAAAATCAGAGAAGAGTATCACCTGAATCGAGCCATGGGAGAAGTAGAGCTTCACCACATTCAAATCGAGAGAGAAGTGTCGATAGTGATCATAGAAGCGTGGATCGAGATTGTGATAGAAATGTTGATGATCGAAGTCGGGATAGAAATGTGACTGATCGAGATCAAAGGAATGTAGATCGTAGGAATGTTGGTGGAAGAAATGGTGGTGGTAGAGATGTTGGTGGTCAGGATCGACATCGATATACATCGGATTGTGAAGAAGAGTATGATGGTGGTAGTGTTCATGGACGAGGACGTGGACGAGGAAGGAATCAGTCGGAGTATGATCACAAGTGGGAATCGGGAATGAAAACTGAAATTCCTGAATTCAAAGGTGGTATGCAAGCTGAAGAGTTTTTGGATTGGGTGGCTAATGTTGAAGAAATTTTTGATTTCAAAGAAGTTCCAGAACATCGTAGAGTGAAGTTGGTTGCTACAAGGTTGAGGGGTAGAGCTTTAGCATGGTGGCAGCAAACCAAACTTACACGTGAACGAATGGGGAAGTCAAAAGTTGAATCTTGGGAGAAGATGAAGAAATTGATGAAAGCAACGTTCTTACCTTACAATTATCAATATCTGATGTATCAACGTTTGCAGAACTTAAGGCAGGGCACTAAGACTGTTAATGATTACGCAGATGAGTTTTATCAGCTTATTGCAAGGAATGATATTATGGAAACGGAAGAACAACTGACATCTAGATTCATTGGGGGATTGAGAATGCAGATCCAGGATATGGTGAATATGTTCGATCCAAGATCTGTGGCGGAAGCACATCAGAAAGCGTTGGCTTGGGAGAAGCAGGGACGACGAGGAGGTGGTGTGTTTACTAATTCCAACAATCAAGTGAAGGGTGTTAGTGGAAGTTCTAATGTGTCTAAACCTATCAGTAAACCAGTGGTGAAGGAGGCTGAGAAGGCAAAGGTTAACAACGGTTTCAAATGTTACAATTGTCAGGAGTTGGGTCATAAAAGCAATGAGTGTCCAAAGCCAAAGAAGAGAGCAATGATTGCTGAGGTTGAGGATGAGGATGAGGAGGCTGAAGATTCTAATCAATTACCAGTTGAGGAGGAAGAATTGTTGTCTGAAGATGATGGATATACATTAATGATGAGGAGGAATTGCTTAACACCGAAGCAGGAGGAAGAGACTAGCTGGTTGAGGAGTAACATCTTTCAATCGACGTGCACTATCTTGGGAAGGGTTTGCAAATTTGTTATTGATGCTGGAAGCTGTGATAACATTATCTCTACAGAAGCTGTAAAGAAGTTATCATTGAAGACAGAGAAGCACCCGAAACCGTATAAGTTAGCTTGGTTGAGGAAAGGTGGGGAGGTGAAAGTTAGTCGAAGGACTTGTGTTAATTTTTCAATTGGGAAGAAATACAAGGATGAAATTTGGTGTGATGTTGTGGACATGGACGTATGCCATTTGTTGTTGGGGAGACCGTGGCAATATGATAGGGCGGTGCAACATGATGGGCGTACCAACAGTTACAGTTTCGTGTTTGAAGGCACGAAGATTACTCCGTTCCCAAGAAGCGTCAACAAGAAGAAAACAAACTGGAGGAGATTGAAGAGCTGAAAACTTTATTAACCTTGAAGGAGTTTGTTAAAGAAGTTGAAGAGGAGCCAGAAGTATTCTTGTTAATTGGGCGTGAGAGCAGTGAAGAAGTTGAAATTCCAGAAGAAGTTAAACCAGTATTGAAAGAATTTGAGGATGTATTTCCAGAGGAGTTGCCAACGGAGTTACCACCGTTGAGGGACATTCAACATCAAATTGATCTAGTTCCAGGAGCTGTGTTACCTCACAGACCACACTACAGAATGAGTCCAAAAGAGCATGAGGAGTTGCGAAGGCAGGTGGAAGAATTGCTTGAACAGGGGCGTGTGCAGGAGAGTTTAAGTCCTTGTGCTGTATCAGCTTTGTTAGTACCAAAGAAGGACGGGACGTGGAGAATGTGCACTGATAGTCGAGCATTGAATAAGATTACTGTGAGATATAGATTTCCAATGCCGAGGTTGGATGACTTGCTAGATCAAATAAGCGGAGCTACTATCTTTTCGAAGATTGATTTGAAGAGCGGATATCATCAAATTCGTATCAGGCCAGGTGATGAGTGGAAGACTGCTTTTAAAACCAGGGAGGGTCTATACGAATGGTTGGTAATGCCATTTGGCTTATCAAATGCGCCAACTACATTTATGCGGGTGATGAATCAGATTTTTAGACCTTTTATTGGGAAATTTGTGGTGGTGTATTTCGATGATATTCTGATATATAGTGGAAGTCCAGAGGAACATTTGAATCATCTGAGAGAAGTGCTGATGGTACTACGACAAGAGCAATTTTATGCTGCAACAAAGAAATGCGTGTTCATGACGCATAGTGTTTTATTTTTGGGGTATATTGTGTCGGATGGAGGAATACAGGTTGACCAAAGTAAAATTGAAGCGATTAGAGATTGGCCACAGCCCAAGACGATAACAGAGGTTCGAAGTTTCCACGGGTTGGCTTCATTCTATCGAAGATTTATTCCACACTTTAGTAGTGTGATGGCGCCTGTTACTGATTGTATGAAGGGCAAACAGTTTTCTTGGACGGAGGAAGCAGGAGTTGCTTTTGAACGAATCAAGGAGTTGTTGACGACAGCACTAATTCTAGCATTACCTGATTTTCAGTTGTTGTTTGAGCTACACACTGATGCGTCAAAGGTTGGAATTGGAGGGGTGTTGAGTCAGAGAGGACGTCCTATTGCATATTTCAGTGAGAAGCTATCGGGAGCAAAGATGAGATATAGTACATATGATGTGGAATTTTATGCTGTTGTGCAAGCTATTAAACACTGGAGACACTATCTATTTCAGAAAGAGTTTGTTCTTTACACTGACCATGAGGCGTTGAAACATTTACAAGGGCAAGACAAGATTTCAGCAAGACATGCATCATGGGTTGCATATCTGCAACAGTTTACGTTTGTTGTGAAACACAAATCGGGAGTGACGAATCGTGTTGCGGATGCATTAAGTAGAAGAAATCATGTATTGACTACAATAAAGGTCGAAGTGACAGGGTTTGATGTGCTACCAGAGTTATTTGTTGCAGATCCTTACTTTATGAAGTTTGTAGATAAAGTGAAGAAAGGAGAGACATATGAGTTTGTGATGGTAGATGGTTTTCTGTTCAAGGGAAATCGATTATGTATACCAGATTGCAGTTTACGGTTTAAGATTGTGAAGGAATTGCATGAGGAAGGTCATGTGGGTAGAGATCGTACATTACAGCTGATTTCTCAATCTTATTTTTGGCCATCAATGAGGAAAGAAGTGGAAAGGTTTGTGGAACGATGTCATATCTGTCAGGTTTCGAAAGGAACTGCGACCAATGCTGGATTATATATGCCGTTGCCTGTACCAACTAAGCCCTAGGTTGATGTGAGTATGGATTTTGTTTTGGGTTTGCCTCGAACTCAAAGGGGAAACGATTCCATTTATGTAGTGGTTGACCGATTTTCGAAAATGGCACATTTTATTGCTTGTAAAAAAACCGCAGATGCAGTCCGTGTTGCACAGTTATTCTTTAAAGAAATCTATCGTTTACATGGATTACCTGAATCTATTGTTTCTGACCGAGATACTCGATTTCTGAGTCATTTTTGGTTGAGTCTGTGGAAGATGGTTGGGACGAAGCTGAAGTTTAGTAGTGCATATCATCCTCAAACAGATGGGCAAACAGAAGTGGTGAATAGATCGTTGGGAAACTTGTTGCGATGTCTTGTACAAGATAATTTGAAAAGTTGGGACTTAAAGTTGTGTCAGGCAGAGTTTGCTCATAATCATGCTGTTAACCGAAGCACTGGTTTCAGTCCATTTCAGATTGTATATTCAAGCTTGCCAAAAGGACCGCTGGATTTAATGAAAGTACCACAACCAAAGGGGACAGTTAAACGAGCTGCTGATTTTGTTGACGGGTTGACAGAATGCCATAGAATCGTTCAGGAACGTTTGGAGAAGACGAATGAGAAATATAAACAATCTGCAGATAAGAAACGGAGAAGTGTGGACTTCAAAGAGGGTGATTTTGTGTACGCGGTGTTGACAAAAGATCGTTTTCCAATTGGAATGTACAACAAGTTGAAAGCTCGAAAGATCGATCCGATAGAAATTTTGAAGAAGATCAATGATAATGCATATCGGGTGAAGTTGCCAGAGCATATTCACACGGCTGACGTTTTCAACGTTAAGCATTTGATTCCGTACCATGGGAATGAGCTTGTGGAGGAAGAGAAAGGTACAAATTCGAGGTCGAATTTTTGTCGACAAGGGGAGGATGATGCAGCAGAGTACCTGGTGACGAAGACAAACCCGCGACCTACGACTCATTTCCCTCGCGACTCATCATCACCACAGCTTCACGACTCATCACATCGTGACTTACGACTTAAATTTCCCCAAATCTATCATCCACAACCTAACCCAAACTCCACGACATACCACTCCGCGACTCAACTCCACCACGCGACTCATCAAACCACAACTCACGACTCATCAACAGTACGACCTATGACTCATCCACATCACGACCTACGACTCAATATCTTCCGCGACCTATGACCAAATCTCCACTTCGACCTACGACTCATCACCAATTCTCCACCGCGACCTAATTTCCTTTCCCTGCTCTTTACCCGACCTAACTCCTACATCTGCAATCATTCAGCCGAAGCCTCGACATATTTTTCCCCAACCTATTCCTCTTCCCGACCTAAACCTAAGAGAAAAACTTCCTCCAGATCTACCTAAATCGCAAGTGAAACCGCCTGGTCCAAATCACGGATATTTCTTAAGTCGTGAACGATTTTGATAAGTCGTGAGCGTTTTTTTTATAAGTCGGGAGAAGTTAAATCGAATGCCTACTGTTTCTTTAAGTCATTAACGACTTAGCTTAAGTCAGATACTTTAATAAGTCGTGAATTGTAATGTGTTGTTTTGGGTTGTAACTTTCTTAAGTCATTTGTGATGTTGTAAACCCTATAAATAGGGATGTAATGTCATTGTAAAAGGTTGTTGATTTTTGAAATAAAATTTCTTTTGTTAGCTTTGTGCTTACATCCAATTGGTAGTCGAGTGTATCTCCTATCTCCACCTTCGACATTCGAGTGCGCTCGAATCTTCGATCGTTGAAGCCAATTCGCGGAATCAAGTGCGCTTGATCAACGCTCGAAGAATTGTAGATCTCTCTTCACGGTATCGTGCGCGATCAACGTGTCAGAGATAGCTTGAATTCGGTATCTTCGGATCAACGAATTGGGCATTTCAGTATTTCTCAATCCACCGATTGCTATTCTCATCGTATCATCATTTTTGTATTCCACCGCTGCGTCAATCATGAATCTACAATTGAGATGTACCTAAATAACCATATGACAAAGCCAGTCAACGATGATATAAACTTGTGCGAGGACAATGACCAATATAAATACGAAAAATATACTTTTAGTGTTGGAATGGAAGATTCTAAACTTTACAACAAGAAAATTCTAGAAAAGGACGTGTTTTTGGAGAATCGTCCATTGAACTGCTATGAGGGCTCAGCATTAAACTCTTGTCCAAACACTCTGGAGAGTGAGCCTAATGTATGTATTGAAGGTTGTCTCAACTTACCAAAAGAAATTCAAAGTGATAAAGCTTCAGAGCACCTAAATAGCATGACGATGCGAATAAAATATGAAGTCGATACAAGTAATGACCTATCAACTAAAGAATGTAAATGTAATGACCCCGGATTTTATATATATTTAAATTGATAATTAATTGAATTTGTTAATTAAAATTGTAAAATTAATTGTAAATTGAAGCGAGTTTCCCCAATTCAGATAGAAAATATATTAAATCATATGAATTTAAATATTGTATATATGTGATTTGGATTTAAATTTCAAGTAAATGGTTTAATAATAATGTGGATATATATGTATTTAGGCATATATGAGTAAATTTGAAATTATATATATATATATATGTATATGTATGTATACATATACATTTAATTTGAATTTAAATCTTAGATAAATGGTTTAAAAATAAATATAAATATAGACAATTGACACGAGTATCAGAATAAGTAAATAAATAATTTTAAAATTTAGAATTGGTGGTTTAAAATAGAAAAAAAAACAAATAAATTTAAATTTAAAATTGATGGTTAATTTATAAAATAAATACAAGATGATAAATATTAAAGTAAAATAATAGTAATAAATTAAGCTAGCAATAGAAATCGATATATAAAGGATAACTATAAAAATATCAAGTAAATACATTTGCTAGACTTTAACAACTAATTAAAAATAGAAATCATTTATATTACGAAATAATAAGAAATAAATAAAAGATAAGTTATAAAAATATAAAGTAATACATTAAATAAAATTTAAAAACAAATTAAATTAGAAATTTAATTATATTATGAAGTAATATACATTCAAATACAAATAAAAATAAATAAATTATATAGTTTTATACAATGTAAAGTAAAATATAAATCTTAATATCATATTAATAAATCAATGCGAAATAATACGAATAAAATAGATACAAAAATAATAAAAGAAAAATAAAATAAAAATAGAAGTTCACTTATTTTATAGAGTAATGAGACAAGCCAAAAGGAAATAAAACCATATCCTCAAATATGAACAAACAAATAATATAAAGGTCTATATACAAGCAAATAAAAGGAGACAGTCAAATACAAAAGATAAAAATATAAACAAGTAACATACATATAGGTTAAATGTGAGTCAACTTGTAAAAGGAAACATATGTACACAAATGAAATGAAAGGAAATAATAAGATAAGTGTATTAGTACAAATAATTAATGCATGGAACATCTGCAGCCACCAAAGGAAAATATCAGCAACCTAAAGAAGAAAAAAATCTCTGAATGATTGCACAAAGGGAAAAATATATATAACAACACTTGTATAAACAACATGATCACCTATACAAATATGTATACTGCAAACTTCTTGTTATATACATCAACTTCTCATTTCAGTCTCGTTCATTCTTTGCTTAATAAAATCTGAAAAGTATTTTCTTCAAAACTCAAACAAAACTACAATACAAATCAATACGAACAAAAAGATTTCAACTTGAATTTCAAAGCCTGGTTCACAAGGAAAACTCTGTTCTTCTTCTCCTGGAAAACAAGATCAAAGCTTCATTCTCTATTCATCATCTTTCACTGTGAGTAACATTCTTTAAAAAAAGCTTAAACATTTGGATAATATTGGTTGCCTGTTAGTTATCTGAAATGGATATATATTATGTGTAGATATAAGTGAAATCTGTTTTGTATATACTAATGTTTGGGTATGCATGATGCTTCCATCAGAATCCTCTCTGTTATAACTTCCAATGTTCATGTTTTGATTTAAAATTCAAAACCTCTTGATTTAGTTTCTGTTTAAACTAAGTTTTAAATAAAACTTGTTGTTTCATTACAAATTCTAGTTTAAAATTTGACTTAAGTTAAGGTAATATTTAAATGTCTCTGGAAATTAAAATGACTGAGCAAACTTAATATAAGTCAAAATCCAAACTTGGTAATTCATTGTTTCAGGATTATAAATCGAATACCTAAACTAAAACATGATTTTTAAGACTAAAATCATAATTGTTAGCTTGTGGATGAATAAGCAGTTTGAGGTTGACCAGATAATGGAATTTGAGTAGTTTTTGGTGATCCACTTGCTCGGGTAGGTCGGGGTTTTCTCTGGTGGTGCAAGGATGATCGGAGATGGTGGGAAAAATATCAGATGTGTGTGTAGGTGACTGTGGTGACGGCGGCGATTGTATTTAGTTTGTAAACCTAGTTTTAGGCTTGGACGGGAATCTTTTTCCCACGGCGTCTCGGGTGGATCGACCTCGACCAGGCTTTGGGAATTGGGAGCTTGGAGGTTGTCGATGGCGTGGATGGAGTCTCTTACATTCTGGTGGTCGGAGTCTCGAGTACGAGATGGTTCTAGGTTGTGATGTTGTTCCAGTTTTGTGCCAGGAAGCTCGATTTTGATTTCGAGTTATTTTGGATGTTCTGATGATCGAGGACGCATGTGTGGATGATCACCGATGTGAGGAGGTTGTCGTGGATGATCGGAAGTGGCGGCATCGCTGGTGTAGGTGCACGGCCACGTATGGGTGTCAGGGAGTTAGTGATGGCCGACGCGAGTTGGTTCTCGAGTAAAATGATGGATGCTGCGGGTTCGTACTCGAGTACGTGAGCTTGTTGTTTGTAGTTATTGTTTAAACTTAAATTTAACTTACTGGAAAAAATAAAAAGAGGAAGAAGAAGTGTACGAGAGGGGGAGAGGGATGACTCGGGGAAGATGGAGAGAAACTCGAGTTCAACTTGAGTAAAACCTGGGTGATCTCGGGTTGTTTCAGAAAGGGGTTAAGTTTTATAAATTTTAATAAAAATAAAAAAAATATATGTTAAACAAATTTTAGTGTTAACAAAGAACTTAATGTTTGACTATTTTGAGTTAAGAACTTATTACAAGTTTTAATTATTAATGTTTTAATTAAGTGGATAATTCAAGTTAAGTATTAAATTGATTAACATTAAAGTTTTGTAGTTAATAATAATTTGTTTTCAAAGTTTAAAGAAGATTTTTAAAATGTTAATTAAGAATAATAATTATTATTAATTGTTTAAAAAAAGTAATTAATGAATGATCAATTAAAAATAATTACTTAGTAAAAGTAATTAAGAATGGGTAATTAATGATCAAAGATGGATTAACCCAAGTAATTAAGGGTAATTACTTTAAGAATAATTAATTAATGTGGTTAATTAATTGAGGTAATTAATTTAAGAATAATTAATTTATTAAAGGTCAATTAATTTATGACAATGATTAAGAAATAATTATAAATTAAGGGGTAATTTATTTGTTATTGTAATTACTTAAGAGTAATTTATTAATTAAGAATAATTAATTAAGGTGTTTGATAAATTAAATTATATCAAATGATTTGTAATTAATTTATCAGGATTGGATAATTAATTCGTAAGTAATTAATTTAATTGTAAATTAATTGGATTAATCAGGATTAAACAATTAATTAATCCTAATTATAAATGATTATTGAATGTTTGACCTTACTTATGGATAGCTGTATTCTATTGGATGATTTGATTGTTTGATATCCCTTATATATGATGCTTTGTGATACATCCTGATTTGTGTTGTGATCTATAATGTAATTTATTTATCCGGGATGACTGTAATTTATTATCTGTGATATATATATATATATATATATATATCTGTGATCTATGAATAAGAGATAAGCGTTATAGTTATACCGCTTATCAACTATATTTCTGTATTTTGATTTGTGATGATTTAATGATGTTGCACTACTTTGTGAAACCCATGGACCACACTTTTACACACACAAATATGGATTTCACGAGGAAATCAGTTAAGTCACAGATGAATTAAATTTAATATTTGTGAAATTGAAATTTTAATTTCAATTGATTTTGGAAATGAAATTGGGTTAAATGTTAAAGCTTTTGAAAAGGAGTTTTTAAGATAAAAGTTATTTTGAATAACTTGGTAAAGTTTTTCAATTTAAATAATTAAATTTGAATTTAAATTCAAAATTTGGAATTGAATTCCATGATTGGAAATTATGGTTAAAAATGTTATAAATGTGTTTATATGAATTTAAATCATTTTGAAAGTATTGTTTGAGAATTTGAATTTAACTCAAAGACTTTAACTCGTATAAATGAATCAGATTTTCCAAATGAAAACTATTTGTTTTCAAATGATAAAAGCTTTCATATAAGAAATGAAATTCCAATTTAATTAAAGGAATTTTAAGTTTGAATTGGAAATAGTTTTCCGAGTTATGAATAAATCTTTGTAAAGGATTGTTGAACATTGTTTTGAAATTGGAAAGATGTACCTTTTGTATAAATATTGAAATGCATTTGTTTTGAAAGCTATCAATTAAATCTTTGTTTTAAAGATTGGACGAGTTAATCCAAATTGAAATGGAAATCGATTTGAAAATCTATGAATAGATCTTTGTGAAACTGGGTGAACTTTGTGAGCTGAATCTTTTTATGTAAAAGATTTGAAATGGTAATGTAACATCCCGGAAATTCGTTAAATAATTTAACGAATAATTTTTAATTTATGAAATTTTAAGAGAAATAAAATCACATATTATCAAAAGTAAAACAACACTTAACAAAAGATAAAGCAACACTTATACTAGAACAAAACAAAATAAAAATAAACACTAGTTAAATAAAGTAAAACATTTATATACAAACAACTCTTCATAAAGCAAAAACAAAACAGCACTTTGCTGTAAGTTACAAACCATACTTTCATTAAATGCAAGCCTCCATAAAAAACATACTTCCAATTAATGCCATCTACTTTAGCAACATCAAGGGAAATGTCAGCCGTGAATACATGCTTGCATTGAATGTTTTCAAGCCTACCCATCACTACAAAGTACAAGCTTGTATAAAATAAATAAATTATACAATACAAAGATATCAGTACTTCACTAAAACCTGCCCACCTCTGTATGTACAAATGAGATTTGTCTTGTTTTATTTTCGTTCAAACGATTTAGCAAACTGAGAAAAGAACAAAAAATTCAAAGGAGAGAAGAACATCACTTTATTTCAAAAACTTGAAAGCAGTTTACAAAAGAGGGGAAGAAGATCAAGAAATATCAAAACTGCAGTTTTTAAAACCAGAGTCTCTGTTTCAAAATTCTCAGGTGAGTAAACATGATTTTATAAAGGATATAAAGTGTATTTAAAACAGTTTAAACTTCAATTATCACTGCTTTGTTCATATTCCAGTTTATAACATCCCAGTGATGCTCTGTACCATTTATACAGGGATTTCCATTGTTTTTTTTAAGTGAAGTCTAATTGTTTTGATCACTGAAGCTTGGGTTTTCAAATAAATCAGGTCGTTTTAATCCTCGAACATGATCTTGTAAAGTTATTTGAACCTGCAGCATATTTATTTCCACTGGAAACATGTTTTACAGGTTCAAGTTGAAATTTGATAAAAATTAATTGTTGTGAAATGTTGATTCAATATTAAAATCTGAATCTACACTTAAAACTTTGATTTTTAAAACGTGAACGAAGATTTTTAGCTCAGTAACTAAAGAGCAGTTTGCATTTGAATAAAAAGGGAATGTTCACCAATTTCTCGTGATCGAAGAAATAGTAAATGCTTAAACTTGAATTGAAGTTAGGATAAACATCAGGGATGTCACGAAAATTGTCAAAAAATTTATCCATTGCGTGGATTGGGAGTTCGAGAACGAAGTAGGGTTTAAGCTCAAAACGTATAAGGTCTGAAAAACGAGTTCGCCGTTCCGTCTATGGGCCATCGGACTTCGAGACTCCGGTGGGGATAGGGGCGTTAGGTCGAGACGAAGCTCCAGTCGAAATTTTATGGCCTCTGATGGCCAGAGGAGGTGGCAGGAGATCGATTTCCGGTGATGTATCAATGGGTTCTTTTGAACCAGGTGACTCGATTTCGCTCTCGAGTTTAATTCGAGAATCGGGATGTTCGAATCAATTTGGGGAATGGTAGGCGACTTGCTGGAGGTCACGATCGCCACTGGAGCGGAGGCGCGGTGGTGTACACGTGCACGGTGGCGTGAGTGTGTCAGCGATATGGGAGGGTGCTTCGACTCGAAGGAAACTCGAAAAAATGGAGGGGATGCTTCGAAGTTGCTGGGTGCCTGCGTGGGTTTGTGGTGTAGTGCTGCAGATCTAAGTTTTAACTTAATTTAAACTAAGAGAAAAAAAAGAAGAAGAAAGGAAACGGGGACGAGGGGAGAAGAGGAAGACGCGGGAATGTTGCTGGAAGCACTCGAGTTTTACTCGAGTCAATTATCATTTTACTCGGGTTTTTGTAACATGGGTTTAAGCCCAAACAAAGGTCAAGTTATAATGTTAAACAGGTTAATCAGTACATTATCGTGAAGTTGAGGGTTAAAGTAAACTAAAATAAAAATAAAAAAACCAACTTTTTCTAACTATAATAAATTGATTTCTAAAGTATAACGAAGATTTTCAAATAATAATTAAGGTGAATAATTTTTATTAATTAAAGATTTGAAAAGAGATTAAGGATGATATACAAGGTTGTAATTAAGATTGATAAATGAACAATTAAGTTAATAAATTTAAGTTGGAAGTTAATTAAAATAACTAATTTAATAAATCGAGTCAATTAAGATTTAATTTATTTTATCCAAGTTTATCATTGATCTTGAAATAGTTAATAAGAATAATTACATGGGTAATTTATTAAATCACATTCACTCTGATTTGTTAAATAACTAACTATTGTTATGCACTACCTTGATGTCTGTTCTGTTTATGATACTATGTGATGTAAATTGTCAAGTACTGCACTGTGATTGTGATTTGTTCTGTATTGATGTGAAAAACCCTGTTTGCCGTAAAACGACATTTAAACCTCGATGCGACAGGGGATCGGATTTCAGTTTGTTATCCGAAACCCACATCGAATCTATGAATTGTTGTGAATAACATATCCACATGTTTTTGAAATTAACGCTCGCTATTCGGGTTACCCATTCCGAATAGTGATACGTCGTATATGGACGGCATTTGAAAACCGGTGTTGAAGACCGGATATTTTCGAAAATGAAAGGACAACCTGTTGAATGTCTCTGCACCGAGTTGCTCCGGTATAGAGATTTATATCACTCTTTTGTGATGGGGAGTCCGGACGTGATTAGAAAATTATCGGGATTGCAAGGGCTTCTTTGGAAGTGCCTTCGGTTCTGTTCGAACCCGGAACAGACTTGTATGGATACATGTCTGACATTACACTTTGAGATATAAAGCCGATTTCTTTCAAATACATTTCTGTTGGTGGCGGAGAATTTATTCTCTTAGCTTAACACCCTTCTCTGAGACGTACGAGCTCAGAGGTTATGTAGTTGAAATTTATCAGCGATATATCCCAATTTGGTAATGTGACATGCTGAGTGTTGCTGTGTGATGATCAGTGTTTGATCATTTGTATATGATCATTTGTTTGATCATTTATCTTTGTGATCATAGGTTGATCATCTGTTGACCCAAAGCATGGCTTTGTGACAAAGCGTAGCTTTGTGGACGAGACTTCGTCGAGCCTCACACCCCGGAATGGTCAAAACAGGAAAGATGCGGCAAGGTTATAGGGAGTAGCGCCCCTTAGTGTATGTTCATTTCCTTCTGGATAGAAGTGGTATCATGGTATGGAGCCCAGATACTTTACTTATGTGGATATCGCAGATATACATTTATTATCTTTGTGATTTGTTGCTCGGGGCCCCGGTTAAAGGTTGGTTACAACCGGGAGATGGCATACTCGTGTCAGTAGTTACCTATTTTTGCAGAGGTAACCCGGCCTTGTGTTGGCAGAGATCCGGTTAGGTTCTCGGGACGTCCTTCCAGAGGCGTTTCCATGTGGCAATGGGAAGTTCCTTGGCCTGACCATTTGTTGGAAATCCAATTCCCAATACGAAACCCTGTACGGTTTTAGTTGTAGAACCTGCCATTTACTTATGGTGGCGCCCCACTGTTTAGATGGTAGCTATAGTAGGCATACGATACTGGTCGTATGTTGGCTAAGATTTATATTCTACTTTCGAAATGTTTTCCCACACTATGCACTAATAATAATATCAAAAAGGATTTGATTTTGCATAGTAAGCATCTTTGACTATCATAAGAAGAAATCTCCTCCAAGTCTGCGTTTGCATTGTGTGTGTGGCGGGAGGTCTTATGGTAGTTTCATTTTCCAAAAGCATTGCGAATTTACTTTAAATTCTTTTGTTGTCCGTTTTTAAAAGATAAACTGTTTTGTTTACTCATACCAGTCCCATGACTGACCCGGAGTTTATTGTTTTCTTTTCTAAACTCTGGGTGCCCATTATTTCTACACGGGCAGCCTAGTAGCAGGTTTCCATATTTTGGAGTTAGCTGTATTTTGGAGCTCTTATCTTGGAGATATTCTTAGGAGCTTTTTGGAGATCTCAGGTGTTTAGCTTTTGGGAGTCTGTTATCCCTTCTTTTATCTGAAGACCTTTGGATATATGATCACTGTTGTATCATTATGATGTTGTATTTGGAGTTGTAGTATCTGTATTAAATACTCTGATGTAGTATGGATTTTATATCTATGTTGTATCTGTGATGTTATTATGATATTGATTCTGTTCCGCTGTTTTATATTCATCTAATTGTTGTTATAAGCTCCATCCGAACTGAAATTTAACGTTTGGATTTTGGCAGTCGAATACAAGTTAAGTATTTGATGTCTATTTTCAAATGAAGAATTTTGGGTCGTGACAGGTAATGTGTTTAAACCATTTGAAGAAGTTCTGGGTAATAAGTTGTGACTTAACTGAAATCCCATATCCATATATTTTTAAATATCACGCTCATTATTCGGTTTAGCCGGGAGAGGACCTTTGTGTCATATAACCCATTCCGAATAATGATACGACGTATATGGATAGCATTTGAAGACCGGTGGTGAAGACCGGATACTTTCGGAAACGAAAGGATTACCATCGATTGTCTCTACATCGGCTGATCCCCGGTATAGAGATTTTAGCACCCTTTGTGATGGAAAGTCCGAACGTGATTAGAAATTATCCGGATTTACAAGGGCTTCTTTGGAAGTGCCTTCGGTTCTGTTCGAACCCGGAACAGACTTGTATGGTTGTATGTCTACCACTACACTTTGAGATATAAAGCTGATTTCTTTCAAATACATTTCCGTTTGGTGGCGGAGATTTATTCTCTTAGCTTAACACCCTTCTCTGAGACGTACGAGCTCAGAGGTTATGTAGTTGAAGGTTATCAGTGATATACTCCCAATTTGGTAGTGTGACATGCCGAGTGCTGCTGTGTGTTGCTGATCATTTGTTGATCAAAGCATGGCTTTGTGAAAAAGCGTGGCTTAGTGGACGAGACCTCACAGACCGGAAATGGTGGAAACAGGAAAGATGTGGCAAGGTTTCAGGGGTAGCTCCCCTAGGGTATGTCCATTCCTTCTTGAAAAGGGTGGTATCATGGCATGGAGCCCAGATACTTACTCATGTGGACACTATAGTATATTTACTACTGTGTGATGTTGGTTGTCGGGATCCCGGATAAAGGTCGCAAACGACCGGGGGTGGCATATCTCAGGTTTACTACCCGGGAAGGGGGTAACCGGCCTTGTGTTGGCAGAGAGCCAGGTAGTTCTCGGGACGTCCCTCCAGAGGCGTTCCCATGTGGCATAGGAAGTTCCTTAGCCTGACCATTTTTTGGAAAATCCAAAGAAACAATATGAACCCTGTACGGTTTTAGTTGTAGAACCTGCCATTTAAAATGGTAGCTATAGCAGGCATAATATAATGGTACCTATGCTGGCTAAGATTAATATTGTATTTTCGAAATGATTTTGTACACTATGCACTATTAATAATATCAAAATGATTTTTGCGTAGTAAGCATGTTTGACTATTATAAGGAGAAATCTCCCCCATGTGTGCGATTGCATTGTGTGTGTGCCGGGAGGCCTTATGGTAGTTTCATTTTCCAAAAGCATTGCGGATTTCAATGTTTAAAAATTCTTTTGTTGTTTGTTTTAAAGATAAACTATTTTTGTTACTCACACCAGTCCCATGATTGACCCGGAGTTTATTGTTCCCTTCCTAAACTCTGGGTGCCCATAATTTTCCACACGGGCAGTCTAGAGTTGGGTTTCTTTTTTCAGATAGTTAGGTTTAGTGGATTATCTGGAGCTAGTTCAGTGTCTGGAGTCCATGACCGACTTTGCTTATCTTTGTGGATGGTGATGGTGGTTCAAGCTAGATGTTGGAGTCGTTGGACTCATTCTCTTTTCAGATCATTTGGAGTCATCTCTTCTACTGATATTTTTCCGCTATTATTGTATCATATCTCTGATATTCTTGTATTATTGATATCATTGTTATATATCATTCTGGATATTGTATTAATTGGAGTTGTATATGATATCATCTATTTCTTTCTTCCGCTGTGTTGTTATACTTAATGGTGTTATAAGCTCCGGAGAGCCAGATTCGGCATTTGAATCTACGTCATTTGAGTACAAGTGAAGTACGGGTGCCGATTTTCAAAGGCCGAGTTTCAGGACTCTTACAGTAAAGTAGCCGACAAGACCATGAATATTAGTAAAGGTGATATAGTGGAGAATGGATTGTAGAAAGCTGAAGGTTTCGTAGAAAATCCAGAAGAAAATTTTACCAAGAAACTCAGTTTAAAAACTATTATAGAAGATGGCAGTGAAATGAGAGGAAAGGTAAGAGTTGGAATTATATATAATATCTAAAACCTTCTTCTTATATTCTTTCTTTTCAAACCGAAGAAGTTCCCAGTTTGGAGAAGGTACAATTAAACAAAGAGGGACAGTTACAGAAAAGTGTAAGCTCTGGCTGTCTGAATTCAATGGAATGGATTGGAAATTGTGATTTGAGACCAAATTTTTTAGATTTTCAGGGTGTGGGTTTTGAAACTGCTATGGGGTTGAGGAGGGCATATGGTGAAGGGGACATTCAGGTGAGCCAGTTATTTTTTTGCTTTATTTTCCTTTTGTTGCTTTTTTTCTTCTTCTTTTATTCTAGTTTTGATGTTGTCTACTTAATTTTTTTACTTTAAATCTTATGAAGGTTTAAGCATTCAAAGAGGGGATAATATGTTATATACTAGCAAAAGAGATAATATGTAGTGAGTTGCAAGATCTGGTACTAATGTTTAATTATTTATTTTATGGTTTCAAATACTTGATTGATTAAAGGTGGTTCCAAATAATGAAAATCCAAAGAATAATTAAAAATTAGAAATAAAGACAAAGTTGCAGATGAGTTGATATAGAATTGATAACAACAGGTCCATAAACTGATACACTCTTGGTCCAAAACAAAAAAAATTTCGGAGCATTTACAGTACACAATTAGATAACTCAGCGTCCCAACCCTGCATATTATATACTCTCCATATACAAAAAAAATAATAAAAAATGAAAGAATATGTTCCATTAGCATTGATATAACATTTGAATACATTGATGTTTGCTGCAATCAGACTATAACATTAAACATATTCGAGGCCATATATATTTACTAGGTACACAATGATAGTTCGTACACTGTAGTTGAATCAAAATAAAAGGGTGCAGCGAATCATTATTAGAGACTCATGTCTTGTTCAAAATATAATTTAATATTCCGCTACCATATAGTTAGTGTAGTTTATTATTTTGATTTTATATTCACGTGGACCATCAATTCAATCTACGCATGTTAGTTCAGTGTAGCTTTATGCATGTTAGAATATAAAAATTAACAAGTTTATATAATAATAATAATATAATAATAAACTAAGTCTATAATAATAATAGTAATAATAAACTATAATTTGACAAAAATTAACTAAGTTTATAATAATAATAAAGAATTAACCAAGTCAACTATGTTTTATAATAATAATAATAAACAATAGTTTTAATATAACTAAGTTTTATAAAAAAATAAATACGTTTGTAATAATTAACTAAGTATTATAAAAATTAACAAATTTATAATAATAATAAACAACCAAGTTTGATAAAATTAATTAAATTTGATAATAAGTTAACCGATTTTTATAGATTAAACTAATTTTTATAAAAATTAACTAAGTTTATATAATTTAACAAAGTTTTATAATAATAAACTAAGCTTGATAAAAAAATTAACTAAGTTTATAATAATAATAATAATAATAATAATAAATTAACTAAGTTTACAGTAATAATAATAAATTAACTAAGTTTATGAAAAAATTATAAGTTTGGGATAATTTATAAAAATTAACCAAGTTAATAAAATTTAAGTTTGAGATAATTTATAAGTTTAAGTTAATTAAAATATAAGTCATGACATTTAAGTTTTACTAATTGAGATAATTTATAAGATTGAGTTAATATAAATAAATTTATAAACAAGTTAACCGAGCTTTATAAAAATTTAACTAATTTTTATAAACATTAACCAAAATTTTAAAAATTAACTAAGTTTTATATAATTTAACTATGTTTTGTAAAAATTAAATAAATCTATACAAATTAATTAAGCTTTATTAGAATTTAACTACGCAAATAAGCTTTTAAAGGTTAAATAAGTTTATTATAAAAATTAACCAAGTTTTATAAAAATTTAACTAAGTTTTATAAAAATTATTTAAATTTAAGAAAAGTTCAACTAAGGATGTTTGATGTACTTTAAATATGAAACAGTTTTATAATCATTTGTTAATTGTTAAACTTGTCTACAGGTAATTAGCTTTACAGAGACTAGCTGTAGCAAAGAATTATGGGTAATCAAGTAATGGGCATGTCTTTAATTATTATATATACTATTAACATTTTGTTGGTGCTTATTGTGTAAACTTTATTATAAATGGTTATGGATTTTATGTGAATTTGCTCGGTTTGTCGAAAAACTATTATCGAAATGGTTATGGATATTATATTTGATTATGTGATTAACGTGTTTTTTTAATCGTTTGAATAGATGATTACGTGATTAATTGATTGGTTGTTTGAATAGATGATTACGTGATTAATTGATTGGTTGTTTGAATACGACGATTATGTGATTGATTGTTGGTTGTAATAAAACTATTATGTGAGTGATGGCTGGAAATGGTACAAGCCATTAACATGAAATAGTAGCGTGTATAGTATGCTACAAAACAGTTAATAACTTTTAGTAACGTTTTAAAAATGCTACTAAAATAAATGTAAATAGATGCGATACGAATTTTGAAGCGTTGAAAAACCGTTACCAAAACTTTTAGTAGCGTTTTAGTAAACACTAGGATACGACATGCTACTAAAAGTTTGAAATTTTTTGTAGCGTTTCTAAAACCCTACAATAGGTCAAGTTTTGGTAGCGTTTTCTACAATGCTACAAAAAGTTTCAGAATTTTATTTGCATGTTGTATCGCAGCGTTTAACGAAATGCTACTAAAAGATTTGGTAGCATTTTTTCAATGCTACAAAAGGCATTTTCTGGTGTAGTGCCTATTAGTTGGAGAGTGAGGTTGCAGATGATAATTTGTTTGTCTACTACAGAGGCAGAGCTGATAGCTACTGTTGAAATGGCTAAGGAGGCACTCTACTTGAAGCAATTGTTGTGTGATTTGGACTTTGTATATGATGGAGTTTTGGTGAGTTATGATAGTCAAATTACCATTCACTTAGCTGAAAATCTGGCTTTCAACTCAAGGATGAAGCATATAGAGGTAAGAGAATCATTTCTTGTCTCGATAAATGAAGAGAAGCTAGTTCATCTTTAGAAGGTTCACATGGAAGAGAATGCAGTAGATATGTTTATCAAATCCTTGCCTGCTGCAAAGTTCGAGCATTGCTCGAACTTAATCCGCTTGTTGAGATGCTAGGTGTCACATTGTGGCACATAGGGAAAGTGAGTTGGTAGATAGAGATGTTTGTTTTCATTGTGGAGATTGATATATCCTATATGGGAAGGGTACTTTCAACACTTTATTGGCAAGCGATGGCCTTGTCGGAGTTTGTTGACAAAGTGCAATTGGTGATGGTCATGCTAAAGCTCATTGAGAAAGTATCCATGGTGTTTTATCTAAGCAGTATAGTATGATGTTATATCATTTGACTTGTATTAGATCATTCTACATCTGAGTGGATATGTTATTATGTTCAACTTACAACAACCCTTGTTATCTGCTATTGTCTCTCACTCTTGCTCTTGTCTCTCAGAATTACATGCATTGCTTCAGCCACAACACATACATAGACCTGCTATCTTTCCCTATATTTCTCTCAATGTAGGAAACTGTTACTTGCTTTACACTCGCGGGTCTCGCCCTGGCAACAATTTCAGGCATGATGTACTATTGGTCCCATGACTATTACAACCAAATTGCAACTCAATTCAGGTCACACAGTAGCAAATTGTTAATCTAGAACACATCAGCTCACTTCTTCACCTTCAGCCCGTAATAGCGCTTTGTTAGCGTAGTATTACATTATTGCAGTGTAGCATATTTAAAAATCTATAGTACCTCTTTCAAAGCATGTGTATATTAATATGCTTATGTTTATAGCTTTTGATCTTCTATGTGCTGAAATTACAGTATATGTAACGCCTCCCGTCAGGATTGTAGATGGCATTTGTGTAACGACCCGGAATTTTATCACATTGATTTTTGGAATATTTAATTAGTTTTAAATATTCGATTTGGGATTCTGTTTAAAACGTAGTAAAATCTATGTTCCAACTAACTTCTTGATTTTTAATGACGCATTTTTAATTTAATTTATAGAATTTTTTCATAATTTTTAATTTAGAAAATATTTAAATTTTTATTTGACGTATTTTATGTCGAACATTGGCAATTTTTAAATCTTCGTAGAACTTGATAACCTGTCTATTTTATTCTTGTTTTGCATTGTGTCACATTTCTGTATGCGGTTGTATTTTTATTTCCTGTCAAACGTGGCTCGTAATCAGACGTGATACTGTTTGGCAAAGTGTCGGAAACAAACACATACATATGCATCTAGTACACCATTTTTTCCCATAGCAACCATTTTGTCTCCTCAGCTGCCATTGTCCACACTTGTCTCCCCTTGTCTCTTGCTAGTACCAATATGTTTGCCGATATCTTTTTACTCATCAACATATTTACTGGAGAATCCTCTCCTTACTTCCATGGTTGCTCCTGTACTCATCATCATCATCTTCTTCTTCTTCTTATTTTTGTTTTTCTTGGAGATGAAAACAAACTTCACCTTCAACTTCCCAAAAATCAAGAACCCTCAAATCACTCACAATTAGCATAATCGTCCAAGACGGAAGTTGTTCATCTTGGTGTCAAGTATTTTTAGAAATTTGTTGCTCGAGATTTCGTCGAGTAACAACCAAGAAACCGTCAAATAACAGTAAGAAGGAAAAGTTGTTCACAAATTTCAAAAATCGAATTCTCTTAATCCGGGTCGAATCATTCGACACCACTTGTGTCATTGGGTTCGTAGTATTTTTTATGTAAGTTCGGTAGCATTCCATGATGATGATTGTCGTTCGTTGGATACTAGGGTTTGGATTTGCTTTCGATTTGAGCATCGACTGAAGATTTGGACCTTGGGGTTGTGATCGAGATGGAGAGGCGGTCAAGTGGAGAAATTTTGGTGGGATTTGGTGATAAAAATGGTCGCGATTTTGTTCACCTGACGCGTTTTCATCCTCGACATGGATGGGTCGCGATGAGATGACAAGGTTCAGGCATGGAATTGAGGGGTCCATCGTGATGAAGAGGTGATGGCAGTTGCGTGGGTGGCCTCAGCGAGTTGGATTGGTGGGCAGAGGCCTCGTGCACGTGCACCGTGTGCACATTAATAGTTACTGGAAGCAGTATTAGTGGGAGGAAGAAGAAGAAGAGGGAGGGGAATAGAGTAGGTTCGGGTTTGTGTGTTTTGACTTTGGGCCGAGCATATGGATGGTGAGAAAACAATTTATATTTGTTTATTTATATAAGTAAATGCGTTGAGTTTAAAACATGATATTTAGCTCGTTTTAAATCCAATCGACCTGCGAATTTTTGCATTGTGCTCGTATTGGCTAGTCCAATGTCTAGTGAAATTTGTTCATAGATTTGGCATGTGTAAATATTATGGCATATTAAAAGATACTAAATTTAAATTACGTTATTTTAATTAATAACGTTGTTTAAATTTATATACCATAATTATTGATGTTTATTTGGCCAAATAAAATACTCTTGAGTTAAATTGGATTGAATATGGTAACTGGACATCTGTTTAGCGAAATAAAACACCGTTTCGCTAATTAAATTAATTTGACATTTAATTAGTAGAATAAATTCCCGTTCTGCTATTTTTCAAATTGGGACATCTGATTATATATCGTTAATTGGTATACCACTTGAAATATGTGATATGTTAACCAATGATGGTTAAGTATTGAATTTATTTGCATAATCACTGATTTTGGAAATATAAATTATTAGCTTGGAATGTTCAATTAAATAATGTGGTACCCAATTTAAGTACCATTGTGATCGTTAAGCCTCTATCAAATTTGAAAATAAATTTATGATTTGAAAGTTAATTTAATAACAATTATTATCTATTATATAGATTTAAAGATAATTTTTATTTAGTAATAAGATTTAAAAGGTAACAACTATTTATTAATTATAGTTTTTAAAGACGACTAATATATGTTTTAATAATGATCTAAATCAATTATTTTATTAATATAATTTTAAAAGTTATTTCTTTAAGTTATTTAAGAATATTTATTTATTATTTTAATGGTTATTTAATTATTGTTTTAAAATGTTTTAATTTAATTATTTATTTAAAGTGATTTAACTGTACTTTAATTTTTAATTAAAGTTATTTAATTATATTGATTTTAGATATTTATTTATATTTATAGGTTAATTAATTATCATTTTAATATTAGCTAAAAATTATTTGATTTTTGTATTAATAATGTTTTAATGTTAATTAACTATTATATTAATATTGTTTTGAAGTTAACTTATTAATACAATAATAGTGTTTAAAATTATTTTAATATATTATTAATGAGATTTTAAAGTTATTATTTTAGATGAGATTTAATTAAAATGAAATAGAAGGATCTTTAAATAATAACTTATTATTTTAAGTCATCTAAAGTTATTCTAAATACTTATGGTTTAACAAGGGAACCTTACCGACTTAAATAGTCTATTAAATAAGTTTGTTTAAATATAGGAAGAGCTTTATAAATGGTTTTGGATATTTATAAAAGAATTTATGAATGTTTATAAATTTGGAAGAGGTTTAAAATTGGAAGAAGTCGGTTTTGATTAATTTTAGAAAACAGGTTTATAAATGTGGTTAGTTGTTCGAAAAGGGAGGTTTTATAAAAGGATTTGAGATTTATAAAAGCGTATTTTATAAATAGATTGGAGATTTATAAAATATTTTATAAATTAATTTGGAAACTTATAAAGGAGATATTTATTTATAAAATAAAAGAGATTTATGGAAAAAATTAGTGTTCGGATTATTAATATCTCTGTTTTATGACATACGGAGTTTTGGTCATTTTAATATGATTTGAAATAAAAAAAATTCCGAATGTTTCGTGAATATAATTATAGCAATACTTAAGTACATGGAAAAGTTTCTAATTTGTGGAAGTGAAATGGTTTGTGAATACACTTATCCTGTTGAGATAAGTATATGGAAGTGATTTCCAAGTATATTGAAAGGTGAGTTTCAAATAATGGAAAATAAATTAAATAAGGCTTAGTGATTTCCATGGGAGATGGAATCTCTGTTTGAAATGTTTGTTTATTTGATAGTTAAATAACCGACTATCAAATCTTGGCCTAAATATGTAATCCTTTGTAATTTTGGTGGTACAGAAATATTCCCTACTTAATACCGAAGGGTTTTAACTCTGGAAATATCTAGGAGAAACACGGGGATTATATAGTACAGTTACCATCGATGGTGCTATACTGTACGTATAAACTCGTTCTGTTCTTCTAAGACAAATTATAAGGAGATCCATCCACTTAAGCAGTTAGGGGGTGATCCCCGGTCTTATGTATTGTCTAATTATTTCCTAAAGAACCGGTATTGAGCATTCCGAAAAATCAATGATTAGTTTTTGGAGTGTCCGGGAAGTGGAAGAGTGTACTCATAAGAGATGACTCGAAAACCGTAACCACTCTGAAACCATATATGGTTCTATGGAGGAGTTTCATGATATATGTTAGAACCTCCAGTTTATGTTTTAATGATAACAACTATATAATCATATATATATATATATATATACCTTATCAAGATTGCAGGTATATGCTACAAGAAGACACCATGCTCGAAGATATTGAGACTCAAAGAGATACGAAGATCTATTAACCATACTACTATTGATAAGGTTATCCTATTGTAAAAGAGTCCTAGATAAAATATTGTTAAGGTCTCCTTGAGAATATATGCATACACGATCACACACAATTTTATATGCATCAAAATTAAGTTTAAATACTGATTTTACATCTCACAGATGTCTGAGATAAAACCACAGACGTCTGTGACAATTCTCAGTTTAAAATTTTCTGAAGTCATAGACGTGTAAGATTTTACCACAGACATCTGTCATGTGCAATAACTATCAATTTTGAAAAGACACTTTTGTTTGAAACAAAAGGAAATCACCTTCCAATGAAAGGTTGCAGCCATTAAAGTGAATAGACTTTCTCAAATAGTAACAACTCTTCATCTGCACCTTTTTAAATTTATAAATACTACTTTGATTGAGAAGTAGAAATCAAATAACTTGAATTAATCTATTCTTTACTCTCTTGATTTCTAAACACTTTCTTGCATATAAATTGTTCGCATACTCTTAATCTATTATAACCAAATATAATTTTGGTTAAATCACTTCCTACAACTCAAAGCATTCATATTCATATACTCAAAGGAGATCATAGGAAAATTTGTACTATAAGTCTAAAACTGTGTTATTTGGAACACAAGATTGTCAGAAATACTTTTATATTAGCCTATTCCTCTGGGCGAAGTGAGGGTAATTTGGTTAAGGAAACACCGAAGGGGAGCTTCGGGACTGGACGTAGGACGGGAGGTCTGAACCAGTATAAAAACTCTGGTTTGCACGCTTTTTATACTTTACTATTTATTGTCTACTATAGTATTAACTTATACACTTGCATATTATACACAAGTTAAATAATATACGATCCACAAGACTTTCAATTGGTATCAGAGCAAGGTTATTTCAATCTACAGTATCGCGTAATTGAAATCATTAAAATGGCAAGTACATTTCTAGAAGGTCAATCAATTGCTCGTCCTCCACTATTTACTGGATCTAATTATGCGTATTAGTCAACACGCATGTGAATTTTTATGGAAGCAAATGGATTAGAAATATGGCTAGCAACTCAAAATAAATATGAAGCACTTGACACTGATATTGGCACATGGACTGATGCACAGAAAGCAAAGGCATCCAACAATGCCAAAGCTACGAATGTTTTATTTTGCTCACTCGATAAAAATGAATTTCCATGAGGCATGCTTTGCACTAATGCTTATGGTATATGGCGTACATTAGAAATTACCCATGAAGGCACAAACAAAGTTAAGAAAACAAAAATTTCTATTCTACAAACTCAATTTTCGTCTTTTAAAATGAAATCAAATGAATCAATTATTGACATATATGCTAGATTTCAAACTATGCAACAGATCTTATGGCACTAGGAGTTAAATTCACTAATATTGATTTAGTCACATGAATTTTGAACTCTTTGACAAACAAATGGGAAAGAAAAGTTTTAGCCATTGAAGAAGCTAACTATCTTTCCCAACTCAAAGTCGAAGAGTTAATAGGAAATCTGATGTCGTATGAAGCTAATTTACAGAAAAGAAAAGAATAAAATCAAGAAAGGAAAAACATCGCATTTCAGGCAAATAATGACAACTCCTGTCACATACGGGATTTTCGACTTTCGAAAATTCGACATCGATACTCACTTCATCGACTGCCGAGAAATCGAGTGCCGGAAACTCCAATAGTGAGGGTTTAAGAAAAAGAAAAAGGCAGAAGAAGAAGAAAAGAAAGAAGAGAAAGAAAGAAGAACAACAACAGAACAAGAGCAGATACAGAAAACAATATCAGAATCTTACACATCGCAGCGGAACAATATATAATAAATAAACACTAGTCTTTTAAAACAAAGAGCTATATCAGTTTATACATACATCAATCATCAGAGTCAATATACAACAATGGACAGTTATATAAACTTGTCCTCATACAGAATACACAGCGGAATAAATACTATCAGATACAAATACTACGTCTCGCCATCCAGCTTGCTTCCAAAGCTCCAGAATATCCTGATAATATAACTCTAGGCTGCCCGTGTGGAAATTGGTGGGCACCCAGAGTTTAGAAGGGAACAATAAACTCCGAGTCAGTCATGGTGACTGGTGTGAGATCGTAAAACAGTTATTCTTTAAAATAAACCGAGGAATATTTTTAAAGTCAATTCGCAATGCTTTTGGAAAATGAAACTACCATAAGACCTCCCGCCACACACACAATGCAAACGCAGAATTGGAGGAGATTTCTTCTTATGATAGTCAAAGATGCTTACTACGCAAAAATAAAATTCTTTTTGATATTATTATTAGTGCATAGTGTAGAAAACATTTCGAAAGTAGAATATAAATCTTAGCCAACATAGGTACCATTATAGTATGCTTGCTATAGCTACCATATTAAATGGCAGGTTCTACAACTAAAACCGTACAAGGCTCGTATTGTTTCTTTGGATTTCCAACAAATGGTCAGGCTAAGGAACTTCCTTTTCCACGATGGGTACGTCCCTGGAATAGACGACCCGAGAAATAACCTAACATTACAGTTAGATCTCTGCCAACACAAGGCCGGGTTACCTCTGCAAAAATAGGTAACTACTGACACGCGTATGCCATCCCCCGATCGTCACCGATCTTCCCGAGGATCCCCGATTTCCAACAACCACAAAGTAATAAATTTGCAGCAACCACATAGGTTAAGTATCTGGGCTCCATACCATGATATCACCTTTATCCAGAAGGAATGACATACACTAAGGGGCGCTACTCCCTAGAACCTTGCCGCATCCTTCCTGTTTCGACCATTTCCGGGGTGTGAGGCTCGACGAAGTCTCGTCCACAAAGCTACGCTTTCTACAAAGCCCTGCTTCGGGTCAAACAAAATGATCAACCTATGATCACAAAGATATAAGATCAAACAAATGATCATATCGCAAATGATCAAACACTGATCATTTCACAGCAACACTCAGTATGCCACGTTACCAAATTGGGATATATCGCTGATAAATTTCAACTACATAACCTCTGAGCTCGTACGTCTCAGAGAAGGGTGTTAAGCTAAGAGAATAAATTCTCCGCCACCAACAGAAATGTATTTGAAAGAAATCAGCTTTATATCTCAAATTGTAACGTCAGACACACAATCCATACAAGTCTGTTCCGGGATCGAACAGAACCGAAGGCACTTCTCATGAAGCCCTTGCACATCCGGATAAGTTTCTAATCACGTTTGGACTTCCCGTCACTAAGGGTGATAAAACCTCTAAATCGGAGATCAGCCGATGTAGAGTAACTCGACGGTAATCCTTCCGTTTTCCAAAAATATCCGGTCTTCAACACCGGTCTTCGAATGCAATTCATAACGACGTATCACATATTCGGAATGGGTTATACGACCCCATGGTCCTTTCCCGATTAACCCGAATAGTGAGCGATTTATTTCAAAAATAAGTGTGGCATTCAAATTCATCCAATTCACAACAAATACCTATCTAAAGGTAATTATTGATAGTCGGTTATTTAACTATCAATAAAGATGCGCGACATCATCAGATTCCAAATAATTTTCCAAATTATTTAATTTCCAAAAATATCTTTACTAGATATATTATAATTTCCACACTTAACCGTTTGAAAACAATTTCAAATCAATTTCCACATTTCATTTTATCTTTGAAGATAAAATCTCAAAACAGTTCATTTCATATTGGAAAAGCATTTCCATACTTATTTAAAAATAAGTCAGCGATTCACAAATCCATTTATTTTCAACATTTGAAAATATTCGATATACTTAAATCAATATTAAGTATATATTTCGTTCTTTAAGGAAACCATTCTCTTTCACAAATTTTATTTGAGTCAAAACGAATGTTACGTAAAACATCGTTACGACAACTCAAAATCACTAGTATAGGGATTCGAGATTTAGATAGATATATAAATCCCAATACTATATAAAACATTTCCTTTCGGAAATCATTTACTATAACAACAGTGTTATAGTCCACCATTTCCTTATTTCTCGAAAACGTCTATTTCAACAATAAATGTTGAAATCTATGATTTCGATATTTAACACGTTTAAAACATCTTTTAAAACAATTAACTTCATTTTACAATATCGCTTTTCCAAAACTATCCATTTTACTTAACAATATATTCACTGTCCAAAATCGTGAATATACTTCACTAATTACATTTCACTATTTTCTACACATTTTATTTCAATAAAAATTCGCTATCCAAAATCGCGAATATATCTTCTTTAAAAAATCTTCTATATTTAATTTATCAAATTTTATCGATTTCGAATTTATAAAACAACGTTTATAAATTCTATTTCTATTTTCTAACGACTTCAATTTAATAAATCTCCTTTATTAATAATTCGATAAATATTCCATCTAAAGGTAAAAATCCAATTTATAAGTTAATCTCTTATAAATCTTTTATTCTACAGTTTCATCCATTTTATAACTTCACAATTTATAAATCTATAAATTTCATTCACTTGAGAATTCCATAATATTTCATTTTTAACACTTATAAAAACTCATCTTATAATTCCAATATTTGATTTTAAAATATCAATTTTTATAAATCTTTTTACACAAATCGTTTATGGTTATTCAAAAATCCCAACTTAAACCATTTTACAAATAAATCGACTTTTATTTCAAAAACGACAATTTGGTTATATTTCACCAAAAATTATAACTTTTATAACTTTAAAATTTTAACGTTTATAAATCAATTCAAAAATTCCATAAAACGTATATTTTCAAAAATCACTTTAAAAAAATCCTTTTAAATTAAAAGTCGTTATTTTTAAAACTTGAATCCGATGATGAAACAGCACCAATTAGTCAATCACAACAACAACATCATATATCAACATATGATAACAGAATATACATCAATATTTGTAAATAAATAACTACTGGTGAGGAATCCAGTTGGATCCCTCCAACTTGTTTCCCTGCATCCACAGATGTTAGCACAATACCAATTCCGCTCCAGTACGGAATTATCGCGGTATATGGGTTTTATAAAAATAATCCGCTTACTAACGGCGCAATAGGGTCTCATCCGCTATACGAGGCGGGAAATCAATCAATCCAATATATACATATGCCAATATGTATATATTGCTATATATAGATATATATCCTACTATATCTAATATCACATCCAAACAGTCAATCATAAATCAATAACTGTAAAAGAAAATCCACTTTCATTTGAGTGAGAAGATCTCACTTTGATTTTCTGATAGCAATTTGTAGCGTTTATTTCGAATGAAATTAAACGGACGTTTAATTTCACTCAAAATTTTCATTGACCCCGATCGCTTCCAATCCAGTTTCATAGCGAAGTGCTCGTCAAAACGATTGCAACGCAAAAAATTTCGTCCGTTTTCAACCTCGTATGAAAGAGATATTGTATTTTGAAGTTTATACAAATTATAAATATAAATTAATTACAATTTTCTTTATTTTTTTAACCTTCAGCCCATCACAGCCGTTAGTCCACATTCGAAACCAAGGCTGTTCATCCCTTATCATCATCACGTTCGCGTCCCAGGTAACACACGATCAAGGAACCCACTCACGTAGAACTAGGGTTAGATGCTGCACCCTCCACCATCGACGAGCACGCGATCGGCTTAGTCCACGTCGAAGCCCCCTGCCACCACCACCTACGGCCAAATCCCCATGAAGCTCGGTCACCCCTTCCACGTGGAAAACGCGAAAACACGGCCGGCGAACGCGACTTTCCCCCGGCCTCCACACTCCTCCGATTTGCATCTCGACCGTTGGATTCGAAGTTCTCCCCGCCCTCTACGACATTCCAGTTGGAAGAATTTCGAATAGATGCTTGGACTTGGAGATTTGAGAGGAAGAAACGAAATCGATTTCGGCCATTGAAGTAATATAAACGGCGGCCGGTTATTAGCTAGGGTTTTAGAGAATTATAACGTTTATATATAATTGTTTTTAATATTATTAAATTAATATAGATTCTCAACTTAACAGTTAATGCAAACGACCTCCGATTCTCACGTTCCGACAGGCTACCCTGGGGTTTTTCCACGTTCCGGACACAATGGAACAGGTTTCGTAAGCTAATTTGATCGTATGTGCGAGCTACAGAATTAAACGATCAATTTAAATTAAACCGATTTAAATCGATTTCGAGGCGTTTTAATTCGTACCGGACAAATGGTAAATCCAAAAATTACGAAATTTGAAATCTTACAATAATATCACATTACGGATCCGATGAAACTGGTTTCGTCGAAATCCGAGACTTTTTGAAAAATGACTATTTTAACTCGCCGAATTAAATTAAAATAATTTCGACGTGTTTCGAGCTGCCACGGTCAAACGACAACTCTGTTTGCTACAAAAATTGAAATCCGATAATAACTAACTATTACGGATCCAATGGAACTAGTTTCGTTCAAATATGAGACTGTCCCAAAAATGGCTAATTTCACTAGTCGAATAAATATTAAAATATTCAATTTTCACAATTCAACTTTTAATTCAATTTTAAAAGTTCTATAACGTTTCTATAACTCCAGTATGATTTAATATAACTTCATAAATCATTTTTAATCCAATTAAATCCGGAATTCAATTATTTCTGGAATTTCACTATTACATTATCGATTTAATTATTCAATTAAACCCAAATATTCGAAAAATAAATCATTCGACTTCTAAATTCCATTTATTAATATTTAAAATAAATTAAATATTCAAATTTTAATTATCAAAAATTCTGGGTCGTTACAGACTTTCAATTTCTTTACGAAGTAAAATTCACTTATTCAAAAGTTCAATTTTTCTTATTAAAGAATTTCAATTCAATTTAATCATATAATAATTCATTATTAAATAGTTCAAAACTTAATTATTAAATAATTTCAAAGTTTAATAATTTCAAACTAAATTCAATTAATTTCTCAAATTAAACAACATACTTCCATCAATTTCATTGCTAACATTTTGTTTCAGATTATTAAATATTAACATTTTCCTTTCATTAAAATTCAAATTTCAACTTCATTTCAAAACCATATTATTTGTTCAAATAAAATCTTCATTTTATTTTTAAATCAAATTATTGACCAATCGGTTTTTTTATTTAATTTTCTATCCTAGGTCAAAATTCAATTTTGGGTATTTATCATTTCAACCCGATTCCAATTCAATTCAAAATCAAAATATATCAAAGGGAACTTGCAGTGTGATAACTGGGATGGTGTCAAAGTAAATAAACAAGCAATAACAACAACCAATATCATTCCAATAATCAATTCAAATAATCCCGAAATAACCGTATTAATTCGCATTGTTATTTGTACGAATTAATATAATTATTTCTAGAATCTACACTATCATTTTATGTAGATTAAAGATTATTACATTACGGTTTCACTTGTCATCTATTTACAATTTCATACATCATCAATATAACAACATACAATTGATGGTTCAAGATGTAGTTAACAATCCTACGTTTCAATAAATTTAACAGTTAAAGGGGTCATATTATACAAATGTCCGTTAATCAATTTTAACATTTAATTATCCTATATCAAGTTCAATTTCATACTATTTATCAATTTAACATTACAATTTTAACGTCCAATATAAACATCAACAATCAATCAATTATCAGCCAAACTGTATTATTATCGCATAAATAATTAACAGATAATGGTGTCAGATGTCAAAGGTGAACTGATACAGGTAATAGCATATATAACAGTGTAATTACTAACACAGCATATTTCAATTGTCGTTTCAATTGAAATCAAATTTAATTAATAAAAGAACGTTAATCGTGAGTGAGTGCTCACCTTTCGAGGCTAGAGAATACAGAAGATGATACGGATATGCCCACTGATACGGACACTGAAATTAGAATGACGAATCGAAGCAAAACAACATCGACCCGAATTCAACGATCAAAGCTGATAAAAGAATTAGATGGAACAAATCAGAACGGGGTCGATGAAGGTAATTGGTATAAGTGAACTTGTATATATATATTTATGTACATAAAATCATATTTGTTTCAAACACATTTTTAGTTTTAAATATATATGCGTTTCAAAATCATTTTTTTTTTTAATTAAACACATATATAGAATCAAACATATATACATACTAAGTTTGGAATAATTAATTTATATATATATATATATATACTTATTTAAAAATTAAAGATACTAATATATTATGTATATTCATTTGCAAATATCATGTATATATACATACAAACCAAAACTGAAAGTAGGTGACTCAACGTGCATATATATGATGATTTAATACTATTTAAATAAAGCCATACAGGTTGCGCTACCCTATGATAAACTATATATATAAAACTGAAATGAATCATAGATATACTGCAAGTTGTTTGAAATCTCAAGTATAAACGTATCAAGTACACTTGATCATTATATTCAGTCTTAAATAAACAACACTTATTTTGAAATCAATATAAAGTTACTTTATTATAGCCATCAAAACATATTACGATCCAACTTAACATATGATTACATAACGAATAATGCTTACAACCGAGTTCATATGTACACTTTAGTACCCAAAATAAATCTAAAAAGCTTCAGCCACAATATATATAGATTTACATATCACACAAATATCTCTATAAAACCGTACTACATATAATTATATACACGTGTTTAAAATACTGGCATAGACCCACTACATGTACATTTTATTTCAAAACATCCATATAACAAAAGTACTATCGCACATATATTTTATCATTTCAAATACCCACATTTATTAAAACCTATATATACTTATCATAAAAGATATAAAACTATTCGCATATATTAAGATTGCAAGATCTGAAACAACAAAACAAAGGCCAGAAACAAAGTATTATAAACTAAACTCCTAAATAAATTCAATACAAAATAAATGCAAATCTAAGTATATTTCTTAACACATATATCCCGTTAACAGTAGGTATACAAAATTTAGTCAATATAAATTTTTTGAAACATATATATATCTCTGTATTTGACTCACGACCAAAAATTATATTTGAAAACTATATGTATATATAAACTGGCGTTGACTATAAACAAACAAAATCCTAACTGTAAATATATATAACTTAACCATATACTCTATATCAAATATATACTAGAAATGTGTATATATATAAACAGCAACTAGCATATAAAAGTCTATACAAACAACATGCAAATATATAAACCAGATGGCTCACAGAAACCATGGTATCATATAAATCCCTATAACGTATAAAATAAAATATAAAGTAATATAGTTTATACACAAAACACAGATTATATATATCCAATATATATACCTCTATATAAATAGATGACACAGGCGAGGGGACGAGTGAGGCAGCTTTACCATGGCCAGAGCATAGCAAGGTGGCGGCTGGCACAGATCTAGAGGCTAAGGTGGATCGGATGAGAGAGGAAGAGGCAGACGTTGGGTTGAATGGTGGAGGAGTTTGTCGGGAAGTGGATGGGCATGCTGTGGTGATGGACTTCAGTCGTTGGTTGTCAGGGAGGCACGGAGAAGGCGGTGACAGAACGGGACGGGGCGGTGGAGGAGAAGAGGAAGGCGGAGGGTGGTTCGGCTCATGCGGGTGAACGAGGCGGAATGGTGCATGGTGTTAGGAGTTGCTCGAACAGAGGAGAGGAGGAAAGGCTGGGCTTGTGGTGATGGCCAAGGCGTGGATTGATGGCCGAGGAAGAACTGACGGGAAGGGAAGAGGGCTTAGGTGACGTGTAGGCGGAGAGAAGGGGTTTCGGGTCCGGTTGGGCCAAAGACGTGGCGGGTAGTTGTCGGGGTTCATGCCAAGAAGTCATGGAGAAAGAAAATGGGCGAGGGGAGAAGGTAAATTGGCACTTGAATTAAATGAATTCAAAGTGTATAGCTTTTATGCCAACTTGCAATAATATGAGTTATATTTTCTTTTCAGTTCAGCAGTAAAATAACATAGGGAAGAGCAATGGGTTCAATTTGAGATTCAAAAGGACATAACGTTGAATTGGGAAACTAACGACAGAGACTGGGAACTACAACGCATTGATAAATGTGTACATTGCATGTTCGGCTTTAAGTATTCATATCCTTTGAACCAAACAGAAAGAGCTGGGAAAAGCAACGCCATTAGTTTTATATTATTCGATTTAAGGCAAGAACAAAAAGTCACCGTTTCCGGTACCGTACGACGCAAAGTTTTATCGTTCCCGCCACGTACAGGATCTCAAAATACAAGAATAAATATACCGTAGAGATTAGTACGACGAGACGATCAAAATGGTATACAGATATCAGTGGTACGATCATCCGATAAAAATCGATATCGGTACCAGAATACTGCTATTTTCCAGAAAATAAGAACGACGGAGCAATAGATGTCCGAATTTGGAAAAATGACGAACTGATATTTTGCTCAGAAGATGGTTTAGAATTTTTCTATGTAAAAATATTTTGGTTTTGAAAACGTTTTATTTTCAACGTTTTTTAACTGATTAAATTGAAGTGAATTTACGCGCGAAATAAACTTTCGTATTTTCGGACGAAAATTTACCAGTTGCTATGTTTAACTAGACGTATTCTAAATATAAAATTTTTATTTCAAAATTTTATCCTTTAAAATTTCACAAAATTTCAACTAATAACGTTATTAAAACGGTTGAAATTTACGGGCCGTTACATTCTCCCCCACTCAAAACTTTTCGTCCCCGAAAAGGAACGAGGTAGGAGAATAGAAACAACTAGAAAGAAAAACAGATTTGAAATACAAAATAACAATTAATTTAAACCATATAAATTCAAATTTAAATTAATTGATATTCAATAATTGATTTAATCCATTTGATTTTACTAAAATCAATCTCAACTATTAATTTGCGTAAATAACAACGCGAATTAATATAACTATTTCTAAATTCATTATCTTATTATCCAATTATCTTAAATTTTCAATTTCTAAAACCATAAATTTGAATAGTCTTTTATTATAATCATATTTTTTTCAACAATTTAAATTCTTCTTTATTCCAAATTACTGTTAAATTCATTCTACTTAATATGTCTAATCACATATATTTAACCCATATAAATTAATTTAAACCATAAAAGTTTCGATTTAAATTAATTTATATTTACTAATTGCTTTTTAAATTCAAGATATTTTCATATGTTGATCAAATTTCAATTTTTAAAAATTTTCAAAACAAAAATTATTAACTGAGTTTACTTATTATCCTATCTAACTCTATTAACATCTTTATAATCAAAATTTAGTGTATAACATTTATTATAAACACTCAAATTTTATTTATAAATTCAATTTATCTTATATATTATCCAATTACATATTCAACTTCTGAATGATTTAGGTAAGTTGTATTAGAATGCAGTTGAACAATATACGAATAAAATCTTCCCAATTCAATTATTCAAGTTCAAATATTAATTCCAAATTTTAGTTTTATTTAATTAAAATCATCCTTTAACAAAATTTTAAGAATTAAATTTCCGTTTAATTTCAAACCCTTTAGAAATAATTACGTATATACTATATATATTAAATCAAAATTAATTAAAATAATATTCCCATATATATATAAATCAAGTCATACTTAAGAAACTCAAATTAAAATATTTTACAAACAAAACCGTAGCAAAGCTACAAGATGGTTTCTCCACTTCGAAACTCGAAAATGAACGTCGATGATGCGGCCGCCATCACCGAAATTATTTTCCAGCGACAAAGAGAAGAGCACTGATTTCAACATTTTAAAAATTCTTTGAAAATGATTTCTATTCGGAAATACTTCCAATAATATATACTTTAAAATTTTAAAACCAAAGTTCGAAATCACCGGAAACTAAATTCTCAAATTTCTGAATTAAATTCATTTCAAATTCCAAATCAATTTATAAACCGTATTTATAAATTTATTTAGAACAATAAATGATAATCAAATATTATCATTTCAAATAAACAATTTAATTAACCTATTAAATTCCAGAAAATTTTACTTATATTTTCACAATATAATCCAACAAATTTATTTCATTTTCCAAATTTGAAAATAATATTATGTCAGTTTGCTCTGTTTATGTGTTTTGGAAATCCTATCGATAGCGTTGATCAGACGAATCGATCGGAAACCCAAATCAACATCAACAACTCAAACAACACAATATAAAACATTTCAAAATTACTTTACAATACACTTCCTCGCTCGATGATACAAGAATGGATTCAAAGCAAGGGTAGAGATTCAAATTTTGATGGACTCAAATCAAAGAGAATTCTGATTCGAAGACAAATTCGAAAGAAAAGATAAGATGATTCAATAACAGAATCGGGAGATGGATAAGTTTATTTAATTCACGAGCAACCTTAACCGGTTGTCCGTAACTTCAAGAATAGGATCGATGCTGAATTCCGAGGTAGTTCAACACTCGACCTCTAGAGATGAGATTCAGGTATAGCAGGGAATAGATAGCATCGTAAACCGAGGATACAGAAATCTCCGGTAAATCAATGCCTATTATAAAGGAGTTTTGCTCCTTTACGAATCATTTGAAGTTTGGTGAGACCGCCGATTCATTATAAGGGTCATTCGAAGTGGAGTTATGAGATGCTCCAGAATTGAAAGAAGACGAATAGTGAGGGACACGAATGAAATTTGGAACCGTAGGGAAACGTTCCAAAATTTCAAAGGAATTGAGTCAAAAGGAAGAGATTGAAACTCGAATGAGAGTGATTCTGTAAATACATTTACCCTATATGTTAGGTTTTGCCTAGAGCTACCAAAGCTCTGATACCAACTGTAACGACCCGTCATTTTGGACCATTCGCATCCATTATAAGTGTATAGGTAGACACTCATGCCGGAATTGAATTGCTCAAAATACCGCGTTGTTAATTTAAATTGGCAAAACTGAACATATACAGTAAATAAAATAATCACAGAACACAGACACAGAGTAATAAATTGGCAGCGGAAATAAAAGAGATAGTAGTTCATGAAGCTACTATATGAATATATAAAATACATCAGAGTTTACAACAGAAGAGAAATATGATACATCAGATACAAATCAGAATACATCACTGGAATCATCGAATACTGAAGCAGAATAGACGGCTGGATCTTCAAGCAAAGCTCCAACTCCAAAGGTGAGTCTCGAAAGCTGAACCACTCAGTCTGACCCGAGCGTAAAGCAAAAACACAAGACACTCGAGTCAGGATTAACATTCTTATATTAATAAATCCAACTCAAGTGAAATAGCAATTGAAATACAAGTAACTCAAAGGATGTTTGGAATAACCATCCTTTAAGGATCCGTTAAACTATCTACTAGGTAGTAATGTACGCTAAGTAGATAATGTCTATCAGTAATATAAAGATATCAAAGTAGGGTTAAGCAGGGCCCATACACCTCTTAACCTGTTTATTCCCAAAAGCATATACAAGACCGTAGTTTCCCCAAAACCGGAAGTCACCAGAGGGCAATCCATATACTAAAGGTACAAATCAAAATCGTAGTGGTCGCGCATAAATGGAATACAAGTATGACAAGGTACATGAGGCGATACCAACTAGGATACTAGTAGTTGCCTGATCCGGACTGATGTTGGGCATAGCAGCTACTACCCCAACACCGCGAACAACACTCCCAAATCGAGGGGTGCACCCAAATCGAATCACAAAGTAATAGATATGGTATCGAAGAAGTGTGTCCGCTAGAGATGGCGATCCTCAATGGCCCGGCGCGGCTCCTGTTTTAGTCATGTCAAGGGTCATCCAAAATCGTTCTCTTTCTTCAGTCAACACGTTCATCAAAACCATCCACTTCGTTCTGGATCAACACTCCGCGTTTAGTTATTAAAGTGGTTTCGGTTCAGATAGAGAGTATATCCATTACCGATCCCGGTCTCTTTAATAACTTTCGTAATTATTACACCGATTGGTCGTTTATATATTTCAAAACCAAATCAATTTCAATTTCTAATAGAATTCGTAAATCAACATTTCATTTGTCTTTCTAAAACAATTTCCAAATTTTCGTTTCAAAACTTCCAATTTTCCGTTTCAAAATCTTATAATTCAATTTCAATTTCTATTTAAAACAATTTAAATATTGATTCAAGTTCAAATACAAGTTTCATTTCGAAAACATTTAAATTAAATCTTATTTAACATTCAAATCAATTTAAAATCATTTATCAATTTCACTCAATATCGTTCAATTAATTTATCATTCAAAACAATTTCTATTAAATTTCCAAATCATTAAATCAATTTCTTAAATTCAACTTCATTAAATCAAAACTTACAATTTTGAATTAAACTAAATTCGTCAAATCAATTCTCCAATTACAAGTCTTTCATTAATTCCAAAAATATCACATTTCATTTTTTTGTTAAAGAAATCCAATTTCACTTATTTACTTCCTTAAATAATTTTCCAAAACTTAATTAATAAAGAAACTCAATTTCAAATTCTTTACGAAGTAAAATTCACTTATTCAAAAGTTCAATTTTTCTTATTAAAGAATTTCAATTCAATTTAATCATATAATAATTCATTATTAAATAGTTCAAAACTTAATTATTAAATAATTTCAAAGTTTAATAATTTCAAACTAAATTCAATTAATTTCTCAAATTAAACAACATACTTCCATCAATTTCATTGCTAACATTTTGTTTCAGATTATTAAATATTAACATTTTCCTTTCATTAAAATTCAAATTTCAACTTCATTTCAAAACCATATTATTTGTTCAAATAAAATCTTCATTTTATTTTTAAATCAAATTATTGACCAATCAGTTTTTTTATTTAATTTTCTATCCTAGGTCAAAATTCAATTTTGGGTATTTATCATTTCAACCCGATTCCAATTCAATTCAAAATCAAAATATATCAAAGGGAACTTGCAGTGTGATAACTGGGATGGTGTCAAAGTAAATAAACAAGCAATAACAACAACCAATATCATTCCAATAATCAATTCAAATAATCCCGAAATAACCGTATTAATTTGCATTGTTATTTGTACGAATTAATATAATTATTTCTAGAATCTACACTATCATTTTATGTAGATTAAAGATTATTACATTACGGTTTCACTTGTCATCTATTTACAATTTCATACATCATCAATATAACAACATACAATTGATGGTTCAAGATGTAGTTAACAATCCTACGTTTCAATAAATTTAACAGTTAAAGGGGTCATATTATACAAATGTCCGTTAATCAATTTTAACATTTAATTATCCTATATCAAGTTCAATTTCATACTATTTATCAATTTAACATTACAATTTTAACGTCCAATATAAACATCAACAATCAATCAATTATCAGCCAAACTGTATTATTATCGCATAAATAATTAACAGATAATGGTGTCAGATGTCAAAGGTGAACTGATACAGGTAATAGCATATATAACAGTGTAATTACTAACACAGCATATTTCAATTGTCGTTTCAATTGAAATCAAATTTAATTAATAAAAGAACGTTAATCGTGAGTGAGTGCTCACCTTTCGAGGCTAGAGAATACAGAAGATGATACGGATATGCCCACTGATACGGACACTGAAATTAGAATGACGAATCGAAGCAAAACAACATCGACCCGAATTCAACGATCAAAGCTGATAAAAGAATTAGATGGAACAAATCAGAACGGGGTCGATGAAGGTAATTGGTATAAGTGAACTTGTATATATATATTTATGTACATAAAATCATATTTGTTTCAAACACATTTTTAGTTTTAAATATATATGCGTTTCAAAATCATTTTTTTTTTTTTAATTAAACACATATATAGAATCAAACATATATACATACTAAGTTTGGAATAATTAATTTATATATATATATATATACTTATTTAAAAATTAAAGATACTAATATATTATGTATATTCATTTGCAAATATCATGTATATATACATACAAACCAAAACTGAAAGTAGGTGACTCAACGTGCATATATATGATGATTTAATACTATTTAAATAAAGCCATACAGGTTGCGCTACCCTATGATAAACTATATATATAAAACTGAAATGAATCATAGATATACTGCAAGTTGTTTGAAATCTCAAGTATAAACGTATCAAGTACACTTGATCATTATATTCAGTCTTAAATAAACAACACTTATTTTGAAATCAATATAAAGTTACTTTATTATAGCCATCAAAACATATTACGATCCAACTTAACATATGATTACATAACGAATAATGCTTACAACCGAGTTCATATGTACACTTTAGTACCCAAAATAAATCTAAAAAGCTTCAGCCACAATATATATAGATTTACATATCACACAAATATCTCTATAAAACCGTACTACATATAATTATATACACGTGTTTAAAATACTGGCATAGACCCACTACATGTACATTTTATTTCAAAACATCCATATAACAAAAGTACTATCGCACATATATTTTATCATTTCAAATACCCACATTTATTAAAACCTATATATACTTATCATAAAAGATATAAAACTATTCGCATATATTAAGATTGCAAGATCTGAAACAACAAAACAAAGGCCAGAAACAAAGTATTATAAACTAAACTCCTAAATAAATTCAATACAAAATAAATGCAAATCTAAGTATATTTCTTAACACATATATCCCGTTAACAGTAGGTATACAAAATTTAGTCAATATAAATTTTTTGAAACATATATATATCTCTGTATTTGACTCACGACCAAAAATTATATTTGAAAACTATATGTATATATAAACTGGCGTTGACTATAAACAAACAAAATCCTAACTGTAAATATATATAACTTAACCATATACTCTATATCAAATATATACTAGAAATGTGTATATATATAAACAGCAACTAGCATATAAAAGTCTATACAAACAACATGCAAATATATAAACCAGATGGCTCACAGAAACCATGGTATCATATAAATCCCTATAACGTATAAAATAAAATATAAAGTAATATAGTTTATACACAAAACACAGATTATATATATCCAATATATATACCTCTATATAAATAGATGACACAGGCGAGGGGACGAGTGAGGCAGCTTTACCATGGCCAGAGCATAGCAAGGTGGCGGCTGGCACAGATCTAGAGGCTAAGGTGGATCGGATGAGAGAGGAAGAGGCAGACGTTGGGTTGAATGGTGGAGGAGTTTGTCGGGAAGTGGATGGGCATGCTGTGGTGATGGACTTCAGTCGTTGGTTGTCAGGGAGGCACGGAGAAGGCGGTGACAGAACGGGACGGGGCGGTGGAGGAGAAGAGGAAGGCGGAGGGTGGTTCGGCTCATGCGGGTGAACGAGGCGGAATGGTGCATGGTGTTAGGAGTTGCTCGAACAGAGGAGAGGAGGAAAGGCTGGGCTTGTGGTGATGGCCAAGGCGTGGATTGATGGCCGAGGAAGAACTGACGGGAAGGGAAGAGGGCTTAGGTGACGTGTAGGCGGAGAGAAGGGGTTTCGGGTCCGGTTGGGCCAAAGACGTGGCGGGTAGTTGTCGGGGTTCATGCCAAGAAGTCATGGAGAAAGAAAATGGGCGAGGGGAGAAGGTAAATTGGCACTTGAATTAAATGAATTCAAAGTGTATAGCTTTTATGCCAACTTGCAATAATATGAGTTATATTTTCTTTTCAGTTCAGCAGTAAAATAACATAGGGAAGAGCAATGGGTTCAATTTGAGATTCAAAAGGACATAACGTTGAATTGGGAAACTAACGACAGAGACTGGGAACTACAACGCATTGATAAATGTGTACATTGCATGTTCGGCTTTAAGTATTCATATCCTTTGAACCAAACAGAAAGAGCTGGGAAAAGCAACGCCATTAGTTTTATATTATTCGATTTAAGGCAAGAACAAAAAGTCACCGTTTCCGGTACCGTACGACGCAAAGTTTTATCGTTCCCGCCACGTACAGGATCTCAAAATACAAGAATAAATATACCGTAGAGATTAGTACGACGAGACGATCAAAATGGTATACAGATATCAGTGGTACGATCATCCGATAAAAATCGATATCGGTACCAGAATACTGCTATTTTCCAGAAAATAAGAACGACGGAGCAATAGATGTCCGAATTTGGAAAAATGACGAACTGATATTTTGCTCAGAAGATGGTTTAGAATTTTTCTATGTAAAAATATTTTGGTTTTGAAAACGTTTTATTTTCAACGTTTTTTAACTGATTAAATTGAAGTGAATTTACGCGCGAAATAAACTTTCGTATTTTCGGACGAAAATTTACCAGTTGCTATGTTTAACTAGACGTATTCTAAATATAAAATTTTTATTTCAAAATTTTATCCTTTAAAATTTCACAAAATTTCAACTAATAACGTTATTAAAACGGTTGAAATTTACGGGCCGTTACATGTCCTCATACAGAATACACAACGGAATAAATACTATCAGATACAAATACTACGTCTCGCCATCCAGCTTGCTTCCAAAGCTCCAGAATATCCTGATAATATAACTCTAGGCTGCCCGTGTGGAAATTGGTGGGCACCCAGAGTTTAGAAGGGAACAATAAACTCCGAGTCAGTCATGGTGACTGGTGTGAGATCGTAAAACAGTTATTCATTAAAATAAACCGAGGAATATTTTTAAAGTCAATTCGCAATGCTTTTGGAAAATGAAACTACCATAAGACCTCCCGCCACACACACAATGCAAACGCAGAATTGGAGGAGATTTCTTCTTATGATAGTCAAAGATGCTTACTACGCAAAAATAAAATTCTTTTTGATATTATTATTAGTGCATAGTGTAGAAAACATTTCGAAAGTAGAATATAAATCTTAGCCAACATAGGTACCATTATAGTATGCTTGCTATAGCTACCATATTAAATGGCAGGTTCTACAACTAAAACCGTACAAGGCTCGTATTGTTTCTTTGGATTTCCAACAAATGGTCAGGCTAAGGAACTTCCTTTTCCACGATGGGTACGTCCCTGGAATATACGACCCGAGAAATAACCTAACATTACGGTTAGATCTCTGCCAACACAAGGCCGGGTTACCTCTGCAAAAATAGGTAACTACTGACACGCGTATGCCATCCCCCGATCGTCACCGATCTTCCCGAGGATCCCCGATTTCCAACAACCACAAAGTAATAAATTTGCAGCAACCACATAGGTTAAGTATCTGGGCTCCATACCATGATACCACCTTTATCCAGAAGGAATGACATACACTAAGGTGAGCTACTCCCTAGAACCTTGCCGCATCCTTCCTGTTTCGACCATTTCCGGGGTGTGAGGCTCGACGAAGTCTCGTCCACAAAGCTACGCTTTCTACAAAGCCCTACTTCGGGTCAAACAAAATGATCAACCTATGATCACAAAGATATAAGATCAAACAAATGATCATATCGCAAATGATCAAACACTGATCATTTCACAGCAACACTCAGTATGCCACGTTACCAAATTGGGATATATCGCTGATAAATTTCAACTACATAACCTCTGAGCTCGTACGTCTCAGAGAAGGGTGTTAAGCTAAGAGAATAAATTCTCCGCCACCAACAGAAATGTATTTGAAAGAAATCAGCTTTATATCTCAAATTGTAACGTCAGACACACAATCCATACAAGTCTGTTCCGGGATCGAACAGAACCGAAGGCACTTCTCACGAAGCCCTTGCACATCCGGATAAGTTTCTAATCACGTCTGGACTTCCCGTCACTAAGGGTGATAAAACCTCTAAATCGGAGATCAGCCGATGTAGAGTAACTCGACGGTAATCCTTCCGTTTTCCAAAAATATCCGGTCTTCAACACCGGTCTTCGAATGCAATTCATAACGACGTATCACATATTCGGAATGGGTTATACGACCCCATGGTCCTTTCCCGGTTAACCCGAATAGTGAGCGATTTATTTCAAAAATAAGTGTGGCATTCAAATTCATCCAATTCACAACAAATACCTATCTAAAGGTAATTATTGATAGTCGGTTATTTAACTATCAATAAAGATGCGCGACATCATCAGATTCCAAATAATTTTCCAAATTATTTAATTTCTAAAAATATCTTTACTAGATATATTATAATTTCCACACTTAACCGTTTGAAAACAATTTCAAATCAATTTCCACATTTCATTTTATCTTTGAAGATAAAATCTCAAAACAGTTCATTTCATATTGAAAAAGCATTTCCATACTTATTTAAAAATAAGTCAGCGATTCACAAATCCATTTATTTTCAACATTTGAAAATATTCGATATACTTAAATCAATATTAAGTATATATTTCGTTCTTTAAGGAAACCATTCTCTTTCACAAATTTTATTTGAGTCAAAACGAATGTTACGTAAAACATCGTTACGACAACTCAAAATCACTAGTATAGGGATTCGAGATTTAGATAGATATATAAATCCCAATACTATATAAAACATTTCCTTTCGGAAATCATTTACTATAACAACAGTGTTATAGTCCACCATTTCCTTATTTCTCGAAAACGTCTATTTCAACAATAAATGTTGAAATCTATGATTTCGATATTTAACACGTTTAAAACATCTTTTAAAACAATTAACTTCATTTTACAATATCGCTTTTCCAAAACTATCCATTTTACTTAACAATATATTCACTGTCCAAAATCGTGAATATACTTCACTAATTACATTTCACTATTTTCTACACATTTTATTTCAATAAAAATTCACTATCCAAAATCGCGAATATATCTTCTTTAAAAAATCTTCTATATTTAATTTATCAAATTTTATCGATTTCGAATTTATAAAACAACGTTTATAAATTCTATTTCTATTTTCTAACGACTTCAATTTAATAAATCTCCTTTATTAATAATTCGATAAATATTCCATCTAAAGGTAAAAATCCAATTTATAAGTTAATCTCTTATAAATCTTTTATTCTATAGTTTCATCCATTTTATAACTTCACAATTTATAAATCTATAAATTTCATTCACTTACGAATTCCATAATATTTCATTTTTAACACTTATAAAAACTCATCTTATAATTCCAATATTTGATTTAAAAATATCAATTTTTATAAATCTTTTTACACAAATCGTTTATGGTTATTCAAAAATCCCAACTTAAACCATTTTACAAATAAATCGACTTTTATTTCAAAAACGACACTTTGGTTATATTTCACCAAAAATTATAACTTTTATAACTTTAAAATTTTAACGTTTATAAATCAATTCAAAAATTCCATAAAACGTATATTTTCAAAAATCACTTTAAAAAAATCCTTTTAAATTAAAAGTCGTTATTTTTAAAACTTGAATCCGATGATGAAACAGCACCAATTAGTCAATCACAACAACAACATCATATATCAACATATGATAACAGAATATACATCAATATCTGTAAATAAATAACTACTGGTGAGGAATCCAGTTGGATCCCTCCAACCTATTTCCCTGCATCCACAGATGTTAGCACAATACCAATTCCGCTCCAGTACGGAATTATCGCGGTATATGGGTTTTATAAAAATAATCCGCTTACTAACGGCGCAATAGGGTCTCATCCGCTATACGAGGCGGGAAATCAATCAATCCAATATATACATATGCCAATATGTATATATTGCTATATATAGATATATATCCTACTATATCTAATATCACATCCAAACAGTCAATCATAAATCAATAACTGTAAAAGAAAATCCACTTTCATTTGAGTGAGAAGATCTCACTTTGATTTTCTGATAGCAATTTGTAGCGTTTATTTCGAATGAAATTAAACGGACGTTTAATTTCACTCAAAATTTTCATTGACCCGATCGCTTCCAATCCAGTTTCATAGCGAAGTGCTCGTCAAAACGATTGCAACGCAAAAAATTTCGTCCGTTTTCAACCTCGTATGAAAGAGATATTGTATTTTGAAGTTTATACAAATTATAAATATAAATTAATTACAATTTTCTTTATTTTTTTAACCTTCAGCCCATCACAGCCGTTAGTCCACATTCGAAACCAAGGCTGTTCATCTGTGACGCCCCACCTCTATACCCACGCTAACCAAGAACACTACGATGTAGTGCTGTCAATTTGCGCGGAGAATAAGGCTGTGGAGGAGCGACCATCCATGTAACTTCTTTGTGCGAGCGTCGATACGTCAGATAGAATAGAATGCATATCTTTTAAGGAGGAAATCCGACATACCGATACAAACACAAAGCTATCACACGGTGGCTATATATAATCTTCGGAAACAAACATAGAAATAATCATAACATAAATCAGTCACAGACATCCATATCACAAAGGCGGAAGAAGATATGAATAAATATATAACACATGAAAGTGTACATCAGAGTAGTGGTCAGAAAGATCCACGATAATACAAAAGAATAGCGTCACGTGCTATACAAAAGAATAAGTACACAACATAGAGTCTCTATCTCAAAGGTGTACATCCAAAAACTACAAATCTATGTAGTTAGCCAAAAGTCAGAAATATCCTGAAGAGAAGTCAAGCAGAAGCACCTGTAACATCTCGGTCTGACCCGAGTATTATTTATAAGAAAATAATAAACGGATCAGTCTAACTATAAATATCAGATGATATGGTATACAGTAAAAGGCATGACATGAACATGTAATAACCATAGCGACATACTACTATAAGTATGTAAATGATAATCAACAAAAGATTAATCAATATCACAAGAATCTTCTCAAAGATAAAATAGGGTATCATACCCTAAACTTGTATTCATAACAAGTCAATAACACATGAATTCACCAATGCACAAAAACTGATATCATATCAATGAAAATCATGAAAATTGGTGAAGCACAAAATTCCAGAAATCATCATCAGAAATCCAGAAAACACATAAAGGGGGGGGAGGCCTAACACATGAATGGGAGCATGAAAACTCACCTACGCGTAAACACATGACGAGAAGCTATCTCATGGAAGCTATCCATTAAATTTTAACACATGAATGGCCCGAAGACCGTAGGGTGCTACCCTAGAAATGTGATGGAGAAATATCACATGATCGGGGTATAGTCTCCCACGTAGACAAAGAGACATCGCTCAATCGCTAGTCTAAATCACAAAAATGATCGTCATGATCATAAGGAAGTGTCAATCACACCAAGCTAGTAAATATATGAGTTTAGCTTCATGTCCCATAACCACTTGCTTAACTTAAATATTTACGAACAAGCTGTAAATCTTCACTAGGAAATTGTCACAAAAAGGGTTCAATCGAACAAGTCCAAGAGCTAACCGACGAAGTGAACGCAAGCGTTTCATACCACCCGTTTTACTAAGTCGTTTAAGACGATTTCTCATTCGAGTGAAGTAAAGGCTTGTATATACTAGTAGATTGAAAATCGGTTTGAGAAAACGAACTTTTGATACTTAAAATAGTGTTGAAATCGCTTTGATGAAAGAGTTTTGATATTTACTATTAGTATTGAAACCTTCATATATCTTTAAAGTGACAAGTCATAAAACGATGGTAGAACAAATCAATTCACGTTCGAAGACGTGAGTAAAGTCCAAAGAAGTCAATCCCAAAACCATCAAAGTAGAAATTCTGATCAATGTTTTTCAGACGAGATTGCCTACGCAGAGTAATACGGGGTTCGACCTAGTGAAGGCAAGCGGTCTCGAGAAGCCAAACCGGTCAAATGACCAAGTACTAACTCGCGAACGACCTAGGGGAAAAATAGGTCAAACGACCAAGTACTAACTCGCGAACGACTTACGACTTAAGGGAGGCAAGCGACTTACGACTTAAGGGAGGCAAGCGACTTACGACTTAAGGGATAAGGTCATACGACCTAAGTGGAGAATGCCACGCGACTTAGCAGAAGAACAGGTCGAACGACCAAGTACTAACTCGCGAACGACTTACGACTCAAGCCTTGAACGACTTAGTGGAACGAACGACTTAACGACTTAAGCTTCAATTCGAGCTACGAGCTAAGGCTGGAACGACCTAGTGGAGTTAGGTCGGGGACGACCTACGACTTAAGGTCATACGACTTAACAGTTGCGAGCTAGCAGAGTTGGCGAGGCCTAGCGACTTAGTAGAAGCAGCGACCTACGACTTAACGATTTAAAAGCCAACGACCTAGGACTTAAGAGCCATACGAGCTACGAGCTAAGGTCTATACGACCTAACGACTTATCCCAGTACGACCTAACTCTTAACTCGCGAACGACTTAGCACTTAACTCGCGAACGACTCAAGCCAGTAACTCGTGAACGACTCATCACTTTGACTCGTGAACGACTCATCACTTTGACTCGTGAACGACTCAAGCCAGGCGAACAGAAATGCACGCGCGCGACTTAAGCCCTTAACTCGTGAACGACTCACGACTTAGGCTTAACTCGTGGACGACTCAGCGAAGGCCAGAAACGACTTAAGGCCAGAAAAATCACCAAAACGCTGAAAATTGAAGTTTTTCGCCAATCCAATCCAAACCAAATGCAAATGTTGATGCAAATACAATAGGGGATCATTCCCAACAGTCCAAGATAGATATAGGCAAGATGTGAGATCAAAAATCTCACCTTTTCACGGAATTTGATGAAGATGGAGATTTGAGAGCAAAGCAAGAACACCAACAAGCTTGAATCAATGGTCTACACGTGAATTTGATGTTGAATCTCGGATTTGCAATGGAATTTATGTTTGGAGTTTTAATTTCCACTTCCCACCACCATTTTTGACAAAGCTTGAAGTGTTTTGATAGAGTGAGGAAGATGGTTGGGCTGAACTAAAGGGGTGCAGTCCAAACCAAGGTCAAAGGCGGGAAAAAGCGTTGAAAATTTCACTATCTCCAAACATATCGAAGTTTACACTCAAAAAGATCGCAAACGTCATTTTGAACTCAATGGGGGTGGTCTCGAGTCCTAATTTGACCGTATGCAAAAAGTAGCTTTTCGGACTAACATCCGACTAATGATAAAATATTTAAATAAAATATTTAAATATAGAATTGATAGATATGCGGGTTGTTACATCATCCCTTATCATCATCACGTTCGCGTCCCAGGTAACACACGATCAAGGAACCCACTCACGTAGAACTAGGGTTAGATGCTGCACCCTCCACCATCGACGAGCACGCGATCGGCTTAGTCCACGTCGAAGCCCCCTGCCACCACCACCTACGGCCAAATCCCCATGAAGCTCGGTCACCCCTTCCACGTGGAAAACGCGAAAACACGGCCGGCGAACGCGACTTTCCCCCGGCCTCCACACTCCTCCGATTTGCATCTCGACCGTTGGATTCGAAGTTCTCCCCGCCCTCTACGACATTCCAGTTGTTAGAATTTCGAATAGATGCTTGGACTATGAGATTTGAGAGGAAGAAACGAAATCGATTTCGGCCATTGAAGTAATATAAACGGCGGCCGGTTATTAGCTAGGGTTTTAGAGAATTATAACGTTTATATATAATCGTTTTTAATATTATTAAATTAATATAGATTCTCAACTTAACAGTTAATGCAAACGACCTCCGATTCTCACGTTCCGACAGGCTACCCTGGGGTTTTTCCGCGTTCCGGACACAATGGAATAGGTTTCGTAAGCTAATTTGATCGTATGTGCGAGCTACAGAATTAAACGATCAATTTAAATTAAACCGATTTAAATCGATTTCGAGGCGTTTTAATTCGTACCGGACAAATGGTAAATCCAAAAATTACGAAATTTGAAATCTTACAATAATATCACATTACGGATCCGATGAAACTGGTTTCGTCAAAATCCGAGACTTTTTGAAAAATGACTATTTTAACTCGCCGAATTAAATTAAAATAATTTCGACGCGTTTCGAGCTGCCACGGTCAAACGACAACTCCGTTTGCTACAAAAATTGAAATCCGATAATAACTAACTATTACGGATCCAATGGAACTAGTTTCGTTCAAATCTGAGACTGTCCCAAAAATGGCTAATTTCACTAGTCGAATAAATATTAAAATATTCAATTTTCACAATTCAACTTTTAATTCAATTTTAAAAGTTCTATAACGTTTCTATAACTCTAGTATGATTTAATATAACTTCATAAATCATTTTTAATCCAATTAAATCCAGAATTCAATTATTTCTGGAATTTCACTATTACATTATCGATTTAATTATTCAATTAAACCCAAATATTCGAAAAATAAATCATTCGACTTCTAAATTCCATTTATTAATATTTAAAATAAATTAAATATTCAAATTTTAATTATCAAAAATTCTGGGTCGTTACAACTCCAACTTTGAAGAAGATGAGATTGTTTTCATCGTCAAAAATTACAAGTAGTTCAATAAGTTCCAAAAGATGACGAAATTTCAAAACAACAGCAACACAAATTCCTCAAATCAAACATCAATGAAATGCTTCGGGTGTGATAAATTTGGCCATATGAAGCAAGACTGTCCACTGCTCAACTATGATAAAAAGAAAAATAAATTCTAAAATTTCAAGAAAAAGAGAAGAGTATTTCAAGTAACTTGGGATGACTCCGACTCTTACTCTTCATCCGATAGCGACAGTGACTCAGAACAAGCAAATGTTTGCTTCATGGCTAGCACATATGAGTTACGTTCTGAATTAACATATGATAGAATTTTTGAAATTAGTATAGAATTAGATGACAAGTATAGATAATCCAAAAAAATAAAATAAATAAAATGTAGGAAAATTAAATAGAGCAAAATTGGAAATTGGATTGTTAAAAGATGAGAAAACTATTTTAGAAGAAGAATTAGAATTAGCACAAAAAGAATGTAAAAAATTATCATCTCAAAATGCTACTATAACACATGATATAGAGAATAACAAAATAGAGAATTGTAAACTTGAAAAAGAAAAGTATGAATTGAAACAAAATTTAGAATTAACTAATATAGAAATTTCTAATCTCAGAAATAAATTAGATAAACTTACTAACAATGTTTCAAAATTTAATAATGGAAAGCATAATCTAGATAATTTGATAAAGATTTCAAAACCATCAGGAAATAGGAATGGATTATGATTTAACGAAAAAATTCATAAACGTTCAAGAAATAATCTGGTTTCTAATAATAATCAAAGATTTAAGAAGTATATTACATTATATACAAATTTTAGAAAAACGAAATATAATTATGAAAATAAGGGAACAAAAATGATTAAAATATGGATTCTTAAAACAAATAACAAATTGACTAGACAAAAACACTTAGATGTATATCTAAAAGATATAGTTCATAATGAAAATAACACCTCTAAAGATTCCAAACCCTCATGGGTATGGCTACCTTCTCCTACTAACACATAGGACCCTAACGGAGGAAGTGGGTACCAATTAAAACATTTTATTATTTTGCAGGTACCCAAAAACAAAATTAATAATAAGGAGAAATGGATACTCGACAGCGGATGCTCCAAACATACAACGGGAAATGCACACATTCTATCAAACATCACTTACATGGACGGTGGCACTGTCACTTTTGGGGATAATTTCAAAGGATATGTTATCAGAATTGAAAACGTCATCAATGTCGGTATATCTACTTCACTTATTATTTCAAATGTATTAATACCACAACAAAACGGAGTAGTTGAAAGAAAAAATCGCACCTTGCAAGAATGTGCTCGAACTCTCCTAAATGGCAGTGGCTTACCAAAGAATTTTTGGGCCAAAGTAGTTGCTACTGCATATTACGTATTAAATCGTGTAACTCTTAGACCTATGACTAAAAATACATGTTATGAAAAGTTCTACAAAAAGAAACCAAAAGTATCATATTTTCAAATATTTGGATCAAAATGCTTTATTCTAAATACAAAAGATAATCTTGGTAAATTCGATCCAAAAGCCGTTGAAGGAATTTTTTTTGGATATTCCGATCTAAATAAAGCATATATAATTTTTAACAATCGAACAAATGTTATAGAGGAAAGTCTTCATGTCTCGTTTGATGAAAACTTTAAAAATATAAACAAAGACGACGTAGAATTTTTTGACACTAATCAAAATAAAGCCATTGAAATTGTGATTGAAAATAATAATGGTAATCAAAATAACAATGATTCGAAATCACCACCCCATATTTTAAAAGATCATCCTATTGATAACATAATTGGAAACCTAGATAACAATGTTTCAACTAGAATACAAATAAATCAAATGAGTAATGTAGCATTTATATCTAATTCTGAACCCAAAAAAATTACAAGGAAGCATCAAATGATGATTTCTGGATTTTAGCAATGCAAGAAGAACTTAATCGATTTGAACGTAATAATGTATGGAAACTAGTACCAAGGCCAAACGATCAATCAGTAATTGGAACATAATGGGTTTTTAAAAACAAAGTAGACGAAAATGGAAATATTATACGTAATAAAGCAAGATTAGTAGCATAAGGATACAATCTAGAAGAAGGAATTGATTATGAAGAGACTTTTGCACCTGTAGCACGTCTTGAAGCCATAAGAATATTACTTGCTTTTGCATGTCATCATAAATTTAAGCCATTTCAAATGGATGTTAAAAGTGCTTTCTTGAATAGTTTTATAAAAGAAAATGTTTACGTTGAACAACCACCAGTATTTGTTCATGATAAATATCCAAATCGTGTTTTTAAACTTAGAAAGGCATTATATGGTTTAAAACAAGCACCTCAAGCTTGGTATGATCGATAAAAATCACATCTAATAAATTCCGGTTTTCAAATTGGTAAAATAGATACAACATTATTTAGTAAAAGAGAACAGAATGATATATTAATTTTTCAAATTTATGTTGATGATATTATATTTGGATCTACTAACGAAAATTTATGTAATGATTTTTCTACAATAATGACAAACGAATTTGAAATGTCTCATATGGGTGAATTGAATTTCTTTTTAGGATTACAAATAAAACAATTAAATAATGGAATTTTTATAAATCAAGAAAAATATTGTAAAGAAGTACTAAAACATTTTGGAATGGATAATACATCAAGTAAACCCACTCCAATGAGTACTACTAATCATCTAGACAAAGTTGAACATGGAAAAGAGTTCGATCAAAAACTATATTGAAGCATGATAAGATCTTTCCTATACTTAACAATTAGTAGACAAATATTATGATGAGTGTCGGTTTATGTGCAAGATTTCAAGCACAACCTAAGGAATCACATCATTAAGCAGTTAAACAGATTTTACGATATTTAACCAACCTATGAATTTGGCAATTAAAAATGAAAAGATAATCACGACTAATCAGCGAGCTTTAAACATAAAGATGACTGGATTAGAACATTCTTTTTCCACAAGGATGACAAAAATGGAGAAGACTTTGGACAAAGTGGTCTCCACTTTAGGCAAAGTAATGCGCAAAGTACATGGAGATCTTCTTCTCGCTCATCATCCTCACCTTCACCAACACCTCCACCTCGAGCTCAAACACCAATTTATCGTTCTCAAGCCTCGCCCGAAGGTACGTCTCACGATAGAGGTGATCGAGGGAAGACTCCTATTTACGTGCAACCTGAGGAAGAAGAAGAAGATAGTGATGATATGTACATGTCTGATGCTCCGCGTTTTCAACAATCGTACATGACATTTCAAGGCCTTTCAATTCACAAATATAAGGAGTACAATGACCAAACGCAATGGCCGGGTACATACGAGCATAATCCATCTTCTTATTGGGAATATTATGAGAACTATGGGGGCTTATCTTATTCACAAAATCAGTACAATTAGAGTTTTTCTTTTAGTTTGCAATTCTTATGCTTGTTTGGTTCACTATTTACAACTTTTGCTACAATTGTCTCTAATTTTGTTTTGAACTTCCATATTTGATTTTCCACGATCTTAATTAATAACATGGTATGTCTATTTAATATCTCTGTATCTTATATCGTTTCCCTCCATTTTGATAATGACAAAGGGGGAGAAATCCATGCATATACATCGGGAGAGACAAACATAATAATACTTCCATTTTTTTTATTGTATAATTGATTTTTTGATTGTATAGTTGTCATCATCAAAAAGGGGGAAATTGCTAGAACATCTAATTTATGTTTCAATGATAACAACTATTCAATCATATATATATATATATTCCTTATCAAGATTGCAAGTATATGCTATAAGAAGACACCACGCTCGAAGATATTGAGACTCAAAGAGATACGAAGATCTATCAACCATACTACTGTTAGTAAGGTTATCCTATTGTAAAAGAGTCCTAGATAAAATATTGTTAAGGTCTACTTGAGTATATATGCATACATGATCACACACAATTTTATATGCACCAAAATTAAGTTGAAAACCTGATTTTACATCCCATTGACGTTTGGGATAAAACCACAGACGTCTGTGACAATTCTCGGTTTAAAAGTTTCTGAAGTCACAGATGTCTGTCATGTGCAATAACGGTCAATTTTGAAAAGACACTTCTGTTTGAAACAAAAAGAAATCACCTTTCAACGAAAGGTTGCAGCCATTAAATTGAATAGACTTTCTCAAATAGTAACAACTCTTCATCCGCACCTTTTTGAATCTATAAATACTACTTTGATTGAGAAGTAGAAATCAACTAACTTGAATTAATCTATTCTTTCCTCTCTTGATTTCTAAACACTTTCTTGCATATACATTGTTCATATACTCTCAATCTATTATAACCAAAATATAATTTTGGTTAAATCACTTCCTACAACTCAAAGCATTCATATTCATATACTCAAAGGAGATCATAGAAAGATCTGTACTATAAGTCAAAAATTGTGTTATTTGGAACATAAGATTGTCAGAAATACTTTTGTATTAGCCTATTCCTCCGGGAGAAGTGAGGGTAATTTGGTTAAAGGAAACACCGAAGGGGAGCTTCGGGATTGGACGTAGGATGGGAGGTCCGAACCAGTATAAAAACTCTGGTTTGCATGCTTTTTATACTTTACTATTTATTGTCTACTATAGTATTAACTTATACACTTGCATATTATACACAAGTTAAATAATATACGATCCACAAGACTGTCAATATATTGAGATGTTGGAATCCATATGTGGTTCCGAACCCGTTGTGGTATGGGAATCTATGCGTGATTCCAAGATCTATTTGAGATGTGGGAATCCATGTGTGATTTCGGATTCCGAGACCCGTTGGGGTATTGGAATCCATATGGGTTCCATGATCTGTTTTGATGGCAGTGCATGAGTTGGAATGCCGGACGTAGCCTCACCAGCGATAATGACTAAAACCAGATATAAGAGGCATGGCCAGTACGGTTGGCAAACTCATAGGGTGTAGTCGGCTCCACCTAGACGTTACTTACAGTTGTTATGCATGCATGGGGCGATGCACTCAGTCTTAGCGAGACCAGCTATGTTTTTGCTGTTGTATATCACTAGGGATGTATGCTGCTTCAAAAGGATATGTCTGATCCTTATGTAGGAGGACCGTTCTCGAAGTACCGAGAGCACCTCAATGGAATCCTACACAATCAGCAAACGTGCCTTATTGGTTTTTGATTATATACCTAGTATTGTTGTGATGTACACTCACGAGCATCATAGCTACTTGATTATTATTATTTTCGCCCTTAGACATTATTATAATATCACTAGATTTTCGGATATAAATGTTTTAGTAATCGTAAGGTAAAAATCCATCTGTGTTTATGTACGGTGTGGTCTTACAAGATACCTTTGATTTTAAAGGATTTTACAAGCTATAATAAATAAAATTCCTTGCGATTTGAGTTTCTCACACTGGTTTTACTAGACTGACCTGGGCGTTGTTTTCCTATAATGCTCGGGTCAGACCGAGCATATTTCTAGGTTTAGTTGGATGTTTTGGAGCTTCAGGAGATGAGCTGGAGGCCCAGAGACGTATTCACGTACTTGGTTATTTTTCCATTGCATTCATTGATGTATTTATCAGCAATTGTGAGGACATGTTGTTATAACTGTCCGGGCTAAAATAGGTTAGTAAACTCTGATTGATGTCTGTATATACGTATATTACAGTTTGTTTTTTTATGTATAAAGATTTGTTTTATATTATAGATTATTCATTCCGCTTTTAGATTTTGTGTTGTTTAGTTTCTTCTGATTTTCTTCCTTCTTTCTTTCCCTAACTATCCGTCTTTCCGTTCAATTTGAGTGGGTCATGTGTGGTTTATTGGCCGCTTAAATTGTACATAAAAGTGGGTCGTTACACGTGGTATCAGAGCTTAGGTTGAGCAAACACCTAGGTTCTGTTAGGGTTGACTCATTTGAGATAGGGTAAGAGAGACTCTAGGATGAATCTGAGAGTGTATATATATAAGAACGCGTATTTAGTAGTGATATAAAAATGTTTTTATTGTGTTGTTTGACCTATTGAGTGGCTTAAGAATTCTGGTCGATGCGTTTGGCCAACGTTATCCATGGGGATTTCCTAAACACTCGAACAAGGCCAATCGACACAATATTGTTTTAAATTGGTAAATGGAATAATTTTACCTAGGAATATATTTTATATATATAAAAGAATAATTTTCAAAAATTTAATATAGTTATTCTTAGTTATGCTTGTTTGTTAGGAAATGATAATATTCCATCATTATCATATAGGATTCATTTAGTCATGCTCGCCCAGTTCTGAGAATTGACCATTATCTGTTAAGCTATATGGATTCTTCCTTTTGAAACTTGGGTTGGGTAGATAAGAATTTGAGAATATCGAAAACGAATACCTTATGAATTAAGTTTCACAATTTGACTATAAGGCATTCGTTGACAATGCTGGGTTAAAATTTGACTTCAATATAAGTTGCTTATTTTAAGAAAATTTAAATATTTTAAACTAAATATTGAGGAATTATTTTATGTAAAGTTGATTTTATAAAATTTTAGGTTTTAATAAATCTTGTTTTGTTAAAAAGGAAGCTAGAATAATTTTGAAATAAATATTTGAGGAATGATTTCCTTTAAAAGGAGTGATTTTATGAATTTGATTTATAAATATATGTTTTATAAATAAAAGGAATTTTGTTATAGATTTGTTTGGGTAAAAACAGATTTTTATTAAATCCCAAAAGCATGATTTGGTATACAAAAAAAAAAGATGTATATTATTATTTCAAATGATTTATGGGAAAAGAAGTATTAACTATACTTGAAAGAGTTTAAAGTATAAATATGTTAGGAAATAGTGGCAATAGTTTACTTAAAAACATTTTCAAGTATAAATACTTTTGAAATAGAAAGTTTTAAAGGAAAGGTATATTTTCTTTGGTTTGGTTCGGGAAATGAGTCCCGGTTTGTTTTGTGGTGATCAGAATAATCTTCTTAGTGATGATCGGATGTTTGCTTAGGCGAACGGTATTGTGCACTTAGTAAATTATTCTTTATCATTGTACGATCGAGACAGATTCGAATCTGGATGAATCCAAATTAAGTTGGAAATTAATAGTTTGATAAAAACTATTTATTTGGATATATATATATATATATATATATATATGATATTGTTTAAAAAAGGGATTTGAAAAGAAGAAAAGTGTTTTCAAATTAACTAGTTCGAGTGGCTCAAAAATAACTAAAAATGGACAGGAGATGTGTCCAGATGGTAGACACTTCTCTTAAGTACTACCCTTCTTGGTGAGGGAAAATATAATACTGTTTGGTAGTACCCAATTCCTTGGTTTCATTTTGGGGTTACTCGGGCTATATATATATTGTTGTGGATTAAAACATATATAGTATCATTTCAAAAGTTTTTGAAATAAATATCCAGGTATTTGGCTCTTAAGCATCCAAAATATAAAGTACCTTGATTTAAAATGGATTAATGAATGAAGTTGTAATTGGGTCAAATTTATTGAGAAGGTTTAACAAACTTTGTTTTATTAAATCATGTCTTTTAATTTTAAAACCTAGGAAGCTAAATATCACTTGATGTTATTGGGTCGGCTAGTAAACATTTTTACCTCTGAGTGTTTAAAGAAAACTAGAATCTAGAATGGAGTTTGGATACTAGCATCCTACTCTTCTAGCTACTTACTAGACCAAACGGGTAAAGAAGTTGTACTGGTCGACTCAGTTTTAAGACCCAAATTATTTTAGGCCTACATCTGAATGGCTAAAAGTGAATAGAATTAAAAATATAGTGTTTTGTATATACTTTTAGGATATAGGACAATATTACACGAAATAATAAATTAAAGTGATTTTATGAAATGGTTTCATAAATAAAGTTGTATTATCTAAAATGTTTGAACCTAAATTGGATTTTTTATGAAAATGTTTTCAAAAATAATTTAGTGGTAATAGAATTGGTATTAGGAATAACCAATTAAATAAGTGCGTAAGTGGGATATAGATCATTTCTCATTTCATATAATTTTGATCTAATATTCGAGTACAAGGCTTTGAAGTGTTTCACACCGTTCCAAATAAGGATCTATTACTCGATTTTTTACGGCGAGCACTTGATGAGGGTTCTTGATATGGAACTAAGGTTTTCTATTATAGTCTATGATAGTGTAAGGAGAACAGAGGTTCCTAATCAAGGAGCCTGATCAGAGTTCGCACTAGGAAATCGAGTAAGCAATACTAGTTTGGAAGTGGAGTTATGTATTCGAGTAGTGATCGAATCAGATATAGTATATAAATGATCTATGATCATCATGCGGGCTTATGAACAGTATTGGTTATTCATATGGTGAAATTTTGGGGACAAAATTCTTTTTAAGGGGGGAGAGTGTAACGACCTGGAATTTTATCACATTGATTCTTGGAATATTTAATTAGTTTTAAATATTGGATTTAGGGTTCTATTTAAAACGTAGTAAAATCTATGTTCCAAATAACTGCTTAATTTTTAATGATGCATTTTTAATCTAATTTATAGAATTTTTCCATAATTTTTAATTTAGAAAATATTTAAATTTTCGTTTGACGTATTTTACGTCGAACGTTGGCAATTTTGAAATCTTCATAGAACTTGATAACTTATCTATTTTATTCTTGTTTTGGATCGTGTCACATTTCTCTACGTGATCGTATTTTTATTTTCTGTCAATCGTGGCTCGTAATCGGACGTGATACTGTTTGGCTAAGTGCCGGAAACAAACACATACATATGCATCCAATACACCACTTTTACCCACATCAACCATTTTGTCTCCTCAGCCGCCATTGTCTACACTTATCTCCCCCTGTCTCTTGCCAGTACCAATATGTTTGCCTCTATCTTTTTACTCATCAACATATTTACTGGAGAATCCTCTCCTTGCTGCCATCGTTGCTCTTATACTCATCATCTTCTTCTACTTACTTTTGTTTTTCCTGGAGATGAAAACAAACTTCACCTTCAACTTTCAAAAATCAAGAACCCTAAAATCACAAACAATTAGCATAATCATCCAAGATGGAAGTTGTTCATCTTGATGTCTAGTATTTTTAGAAATTCATCGTTAGAGATTTCGTCGAGTAACGACCAAGAAATCATAAAATAACAGTAAGAAGGAAAAGTTGTTCACAAATTTCAAAAATCGAATTCTCTTGATTCAGGTCGAATCGTTCGACGTCGCTTATGTCGTTGGGTTCGTATGGAGTCGTAGTATTTTTGATGTAAGTTCGGCAGCATTCCATGATGATGATTTTCGTTCATCGAAAACTAAGGTTCGGATTTACTTTTGATTTAAGCATCAATTGAAAATTTGGAGCTTGGGGTTGTGATCGAGATGGAGAGGCAGTCGAGTGGTGAAATTTTGGTGGGATTTGGTGATAAAAGTGGTTGCGATTTTATTCGCCTGACGCTTTTTCATCCTCGACATGGATGGATCTCAACGAGATGGTGAGGTTCAGGCATGGAATTGAGGAGTCCATCGTGATGAGGAGGTGATGGCAGTTGCTTGGGTAGCCTGGATGAGTTGGATTGGTGGGCAGAGGCCTCGTGTACATTAATGGTTACTGGAAGCAGTATTAATAGGAGGAAGAAGAATAAGAGGGAGGGGGAATAGAGCGGGTTTGAGTTCATATGTTTGGGCTTTGGGTCGAGCATATGGATGGTGAGAAAACAGTTTATATTTTTTTATTTATATAAGTAAATGCGTTGAGTTTAAAACATGATATCTAGCTCGTTTTAAATCCAATTGACCTGCGAATTTTTGCATTGTGCTCGTATTGGCGAATGCAATGTCTACTGAAATTTGTTCATAGATTTGGCATGTGTAAGAATTATGGCATATTAAAAGATACTAAATTTAAATTAGATTATTTTAATTAATTATGCTTTTTAAATTTATATACCTTAATTATTGATGTTTATTTGGCCTAATAAAATACCGTTGAGTTAAATTGGATTGAATATGGTAACTGGAAATCTGTTTAGCAGAATAAAACACTGTTTTGCTAATTAAATTAATTTGACATTTAATTAGCAGAATAAATCCCTTTTCTGCTATTTTATAGATTGGGACATCTAATTATATATCGTTAATTGATATACCACTTGGAATATGTGATATGTTAACCAATGATGGTTAAGTATTGAATTTATTTACATAATCGTTGATTTTGTAAATATCACTTATTAGCTCGGAAAGTTTAATTAAATAATGTGGTACCCTGCTTAAGTATCATGGTGATCGTTAAGCCTCTACCAAATTTGAAAAGAAATTTATGATTTGAAATTTAATTTAATAACAATTATTATCTATTATAAAGATTTAAAGATAATTTTTATTTAGTAATAAGATTTAAAAGGTAACAACAATTTATTAATAATGGTTTTAAAGAAGATTGATAATTGTTTTAATAATGATCTAAGTTAATTATTTTACTAAAATGATATTTAAAAGTTATTTCTTTAAGTTATTTAATAATATTTATTTATTATTTTAATAGTTATTTAATTATTCTTTTAAAATGTTTTAATTTAATTATTTATTTAAACTGATTTAACTATACTTTAATTTTTAATTAAAGTTACTTAATTATGTTGATGTAAGATATTTAATTATATTTTTAGGTTAATTAATTATCATATTAATGTTAGTTAAAAGTTATTTGATTTTTGTATTAATAACGTTTTAAAGTTAATTAATTATTATATTAATATTGTTTTGAAGTTAACTTATTAATACAATAATAATGTTTAAAATTATGTTAATATATTATTAGTAAGATTTTAAAGTTATTATTTTTGATGAGATTTAATTAAAATGAAATAGAAGAATCTTTAAATAATAACTTATTATTTTAAGTTAATAAAAGTTATTTTAAATACTTTATGGTTTATCAAGGGAACCTTACTTACTTAAAGAGTCTATAAATAAGTTTGTTTAAATATGGGAAGAGTTTTATTTCAAAAAAAATATGGGAAGAGTTTATAAATGGTTATGGATATTTATAAAAGAATTTATGAATGTTTATAAATTTGGAAGAGGTTTAAAATTGGAAGAAGTCGGTTTTGAATGATTTTAGAAAACAGGTTTATAAATGTGGTTTAGTGGTTCGAAAAGGGAGGTTTTATAAAAGGGTTTGAGATTTATAAAAGAGTATTATATAAATAGATTGAAGATTTATAAAATATTTTATAAATTAATTTGGAAAGTTATAAAGGAGATATTTATTTATGTATAAAATAAAAGAGATTTATGGAATGAATTAGTGTTTGGATTATTAATATCTCTGTTTTATGACATACAGAGTTTTATTCATTTTAATATGATTTGAAATAAAAAATCTTTTCGAATGTTTCCTTAATATACTTATAGTAATACTTAAGTACATGGAAAAGTTTCTAAGTTGTGGAAGTGAAATGGTTTGTGAATATACTTATCCTGTTGAGATAAGCATATGGAAGTGATTTCCAAGTATATTGAAAGGTGATTTTAAAATAATGGAAAATCAATTAAATGAGGCTTAGTGATTTTCATGGGAGATGTAATCTCTGTTTGAAATGTTTGTTTATGTGATAGTTAAATAACCGACTATCAAATCTTGGCCTAAATATGTAATCCTTCCTAATTTTGGTGGTATGGAAATATTCCCTACTTAACACCGAAGGGTTTTAACTCTGGAAATATCTAGGAGAAACATGGGGATTATATAGTACAGTTACCGTCGGTGGTGCTATATTGTACGTATAAACTCGTTTTGTTCTTCTAAGACAAATGATAAAGAGATCCGTCCACTTAAACGATTAAGAGGTGATCCCCGCTCTTATGTATTGTCTAATTATTTCCTAAAGAACCGGTATTGAGCATTCTGGAAAATCGACGATTAGTTTTTGGAGCACCTGAGTAGCAGAAGAGTATACTCGTAAGAGATGACTCGAAAACCGTAACCACTCTGAACCCATATACGGTTTTATGGAGGAGTTTCATGATATATTGAGATGTTGGAATCCATGTGTGGTTCCGAACCCATTGTGGTATGGAAATCCGTGCGTGATTCCAAGACCTATTTGAAATTTGGGAATCCATGTGTGATTCTGGGACCCGTTGGGGTATTGGAATCCATATGGGGTTCCATGATCTATTTTGATGGCGTGCGTGAGCTGGAATGCCAAACGTAGCCTCACCAGCGGTAATGACTAAAACCAGAGATAGGAGGCATAGCTAGTAGGTTTGGCGAACCTATAGGGTGTAGTTGGCTTCACCTAGACGTTACTTACAGTTGTTATGCATGCATAGGGTGATGCACTCGGTCTTAGCGAGACCAACTATGTTTTTCCTATGGTACATCACTAGGGATGTATGCTGCTCTAGAAGGATATCTCTGATCCTTGTGCAGGAGGACCGTTCTCGAAGTACTGAGAGCATCTCCATGGAATCCTACACAATTAGCGAACGTGCCTTATCGGTTTTTGATTATATACCTAGTATTATTGTGATGTACACTCACGAGCATCACAACTACTTGATTATTATTATTTTCACCCTTAGACATTATTATAATATCACTAGATTTTCTGATATAAATGTTTTGGTTATCGTAAGGTAAAAACCCGTCCGTGTTTATGTGCGGCGTGGTCTTACGAGATACCTTTGATTTTAAAGGATTTTATAAGCTGTAATAAATAATATTCCTTGTGATTTGAGTTTCTCACGCTGGTTTTACCAGATTGACCCAGGCGTTGTTTTCCTATAACGCTATGGTTAGACCGAGCATATTTTCAGGTTTAGTTGGATGTTTTGGAGCTTCAGGAGACGAGCTGGAGGCCTAGGGACGTATTCACGTACATGGTTATTTTTACGTTGCATTCATTGATGTATTTATCAGTAATTATGAGGACATGTTATTATAATTGTCTGGGCTGAAATAGGTTAGTATACTCTGATTGATGTCTGTATATACTTATATTATAGTTTTTTTTATGTATAAGGATTTGTTTTATATTATAAATTATTTGTTCCGTTGTGAAATTCTGTGTTGTTTAGTTTCTTCTGGTCTTCTTCCTTCTTTCTTTCCCCTGACAATCCGTCTTTCCGTTCAATTTGAACGGGTCATGTGTGGTTTATTGGCCGCTTAAACTATGTGGAAAAGTGGATCGTTATAATTTTGTTTTTTAATATAACATAATAACGAATGCTCTCCTCATAATGAGGATCACTCTTTGATAAAAATTTAATTCTTTTTTACAATATATGTTTGAATTTTCAAATTTCAAATTTAAAATTTTTTAAAATTCATTCATTATTTTAAAATTTTGAATTTCATATTTTTAATAAATGCGTAATGAGTTACCCATTTATGACTCTTTTAAAAAAGAATATGGATGAATATGACCCTTTTGATAATAATTGTAAATGGGTTAACCCAACTCATTTATGAGAAGAGTTAATGGATTGACTAAATGTTAGGTGATATTTTGACAAGTCTAGTTCTTCATAGATCTGTTTGTCTTTTAATGAGGTGGTTTCACTAATCAATATGCCCTTATGTAACATTTTTATTACAGAAGGATATTTTTGAAATTCCAAAAAGGAACGATGCATAATATTCATTGAATTTTTGTTATTAATGGTAAAGATATATATATATATATAGTATATAGTATATAGATTTATGTTTAACCATCTGTTTGACCTTAAATTTTATTCAAAGCATGCATAATGTATAACATGTGGGTTTCTAACATCATAAAACATATGGGTATGCAATCTACTCCCTTATGTATGTAAAGTCTCTAAATTTCGTAAAATCAATAAAAAAATGTAGCATTTCTCTTCAATCTCAATAATCAAAGCCTCTAATTTATGCTTCAAGTGTTCTAATGATCTATCTTGTTTTTATTTAATTTTATATGATTTTATATTAGTTTATTTTAATATATTTTTAAAACTAAGATCGAGAAGGAAGTTAAGTGAGGAGAGAAAGAAAAGTGAATAGTAGAAAAATGTTAATGAAGTGCTTATAGGGCTATGATTATGATTATTTATTCTTACTAACTAGCATGAACCCGTGCTACGCACACGGAGTTTATCATATTTGTTTTTGGGGTAGATTAATTGTATTGATCCTAACAATTTTGGTCGTAAAAATAACTTTTTTTATCCACTGTTAAACATGATTGCATTGCTTAAGAATTTGTGTAATACTTCTTGATTTAGTAATGTAAAATACATTAAATGGTAAACGATTACACCATAGTTTACATCTCCATCACATCATTTATAATTGTTCAAGTATTACCGCAAAGCAAATGGAAGAAAAACCCATGTGGTAAATTAATTTAGATTCTAAGATAGCATTATGATAGAGAAATACAACCAAATGAAATGTACATTTTAAGAAAAACAAAAACAAACTAATTTTATAGAGGTGTCCGCTGTGTAAAACAGTCAGTGTAGCAAGACAAAGAGGCATAAGCCAAAGTAATTTGAATATAATGTTAGGGAAAACAATGGCCTTTGAGGTAAAAGGCAAGATAAGAACTTTGATAGCAGTTGAGTATTTCCAAATTTATGTATCTTATTATGGTACATGCAATGGGAGAAGTGAAAACAAACCCTATACTATAAGAAGCATATCAGTGTATTTAATGCTCTAGAGTTGTCTTCTAGCATTTCCATCTCCATCAAATGTTGTAGTTGTATTACTGTGGTGCTTTACTTATCCAGCTATGACTATAAAATTTTAACCAGAAAAACAGTCAGAAAAGATATAGGAATGAACAATGCTCTGTGGCTTAACATAGATCATAGATTATTAAAAATTTAATATATTCTCATATATATTCGGTTTTTTATTCCAAAATGTTATGTTGTCATTATATATTAAGAGTACAAATTTTGGCATAGAAAAGGATTTCTATGCATGCAAAGTGTTAATGTAATAAACCAAAGTAGTTAATAGTATATCATTTTGGCACACCAAACATGATATTAGTTAATAATCTATACTATATTATTAAAGATGAGTTATTTATTCTTTGCTCTCATTGCTTTTCACATTCTTTTTTTCTCTACTTGATATGTGGCGGCTTATGTCCTTTCATTTTCACTTTTCGAAAAAAACTGGTCACTAGTATGTTATGAAAAGGAGTTAAGCCTTTTCATTTTCAACTTTCTATTCTACCTTTATTTGAAAAATGCATGATGACATATGCTAATTATATTGGTCATTAAATTCTAAGAACGTGAAAAGGTTTCATCTATTACATATGTATATTAGTTGTTACACATTACAAAGTAACATTTATTTATGTCTATTCACCCTCTTTTATTTCTCATTTCTTTTCTTTTCATGTGACTTTATTAACACTAAACACTAATTTGTCTTCTCTTTATTCTTTTACTGCCCATAATCACGGTCTTTAGTTTCTACCAAAATCTTTTTTTCTTAATACTACTAGTACGAAGCCATGCTACGCACACGGAGTTCAACATAATTTATTTAACGGTATATTTTTTGATTTGTGGTTACATGAAAGTGAAAGCGTATGTTCATGAATTATAGTTAATTCCTTCAGATTAGCTTTTTCTTAAATGCTACTAACAAACATTTAATGATAAATATACTTAAGTAATACCGAACATAAAAGGAATAACTACATTTTTTGGACCATAATGACTTTATATAATATATGTTAACATCATCTTTCTATTATTCTTAACTCTGAAGGCATTGCATACTGTGCATGTTTATTAATTTTCAAGTCTATGCTACATATATTCAGTATGGGTTTATCCTTTGTTTAACATATATATTTCAGTATGTACATAGTTTGCTACAGTGATAGCATATAAATATGGAATGAGAAATTATGCTCTAAGTGAAATAATGTTACAAATTTGTTTCAATGAAATAAAATTACAACATTTGCATTACTACACATTTTGACATACACAATAATAACTAAATTAGAGAAACACTGCAGTAGCTTGGTAAACACTTACAATAATATGTAAATTTTATTAAAGATAACAATTAGATAAAACGATGTAAACAAATACAATCAATGAAACGAACTATTAAAAAAGATTATTATTATTGGAATAGCTTATTGTAGTTGCCTATATTACAATACAGAACAAAGTATTTTATAAAATAAGCATTACATATGCACAAATGTACCAAATATTGAAATGAAAGTAAGAGTGTTGTGTAGTAAAATAATAATTTAGTTTAAAATGTAAGAAATAGACAAAGTGAACATGTTTTATTGTGAACTAAAATTCGTAAAAACTATGGTTTACTTAAAGATATATTATATATTTTTTCACAAAAATCATAAACAAAACTTGCATTTGAATTATGTGCATTAAATACCTTCGTTATTTTCCATTAAAATCTTTGCAATAATTTACTTAATAAAAACACCTATCGTATCTCCCATCCTTATCTTTTAATACCTAACTCAACATTCAGACATATTTTCATTGAAGTTCGATTTTTTAATTGAACAATTTCTCATTTTCACCTTATCTTTTTTATTGTTCATGACTGCAAACATTAACCATATTTTTTCATTGGAAATCCAACCAGAAATTGAAATTAATATTTTCTGGAGTATCAATCCAATATCGATACTAATGCTTTCAATATTATTCATTTGTACATAAAAATATCAACATCATTTGGTAGTTAAAACCAAATTAATCATATAAGGTAAAATATATAATCATGTCATATAATGTATAGAATACATAATATTACATTTCAAGCATAAACAAATATGCGGAATATAATATTTCTTATAAAACCATAAAAATATACCACCCATATAATACTTATATTAGTTTGCAGCTAAAAGAATGAAAAGTATCAAAGAAACATTTGTTAAACTTATGGAATGATAAACATTACATATTCCCTCATGGAGCTAAAACTTAGAATGCTCTTGAAATATTTCTAAAAAATAGTTACATAAAAGAAACGATTGATTAAAAAATAACTCTCTAATCAATTAGCATTAAAGAGGATTATTATGTATTCAATTCTTTCACTGAATTTAATTTCAATTAAAGACAATCAATTTCAACTAATTCTCTTATTTTTTCAAATACAATCAAATGGAGGCTATAAGGCTATAACAATCAATTCCTTTTTATCAGTTACATGTTAGTATTATTTGATATGACCTTTCTTATTTGAAGTTGGTCAACTTATAAACATTATGAATGCCATGTAAGCACATTCATTTACATGTGTGAAATGAACATGTATAGAAAATTATTTTATTGTATATTATAAGACATGTATGTGCATATACAATACATAAACCAAAATATTAAAAGAAAAATGAAAGAACATTTCATACATAAATTATATACAACCAACCATCTTTTGTATTCAACCATTAAGAAAATAGTTCTACCGTATGCTCAATTTTGTAACATAAAATAAGCAACTGTCAACTAAACTAAAAAAATAAACATGTTGGGTAAATTATGTATATTCTCCAATAAATATATTATAAAAATAAATATTTGAATTAAGCATATTTTTCTGATAGTTTAAAAGAGGAAGTATCATCAATTCGATATTGGTGCATTTTGATAAAGTAGCATCTATGACACACACAAAAATTAGTTGGTGAAACCCTAATGAAAATAACGATGACTAAAATGTTATAAAATATCACACCACCGACATGATCCTAATAAATTAATATTTGAACACATACCATGTGAGAATGAATTTGTAGTTAGTCTATATGGAGTTGAGAGTAAAAATGAATTATATTAAAAGATACTTTCTAATGCAACTAATGTAGAATAATTTATAATAAGAGTATATTATATATTTGATTCCAAATTAAGTTAGAGAATTGATTACACATTGACTATATAATAAGTTCTTCTTAATGCTAGTTAAATGAATTAATTGCCTCTAATTTGGGATTTCAATTACATATAATTAATTGAATATTAAAAATTTTAAAAATGAAAATACACATCACATCGAAACTTAGCCTGAAATTACTAATAATATCAATAATCACATTCATCCCAAATAACAAACATGTAAAAATTTAAATGAACCAAACTACATAAATTCTCTCATATTTATACATTTTTTAATAAAAAAACCTAAGTATACTTTTCCATAGTTTTGAAATTGAATAAAGTTGGAAGTAAGAGTTCTAAAACTTAAAGCATTAAAAAAAAATCAAAACTTACATTATTCTTAAATCTGATAGCATAAATAATTAATGCTTTCAACAATTTGAGTTTATAAATGTCGTATGAAATTTATTCTACACTAAGATAATAAAAGGAAATAAATAATTATATAAAACTTATCCTAATTTGTAGATTAAAAAATCGTTACAATGATTTCACATATATAAAGTTATGAAATTTAATATATTATTGTTACAAATAAATATAAATTGTACATAGAAATATATAAATTTATATTTATTGATATATGCAATAGAAAGTTGAAGTAATTATGATAAACTCATCCACTACGTTATATTTTAATCAAAAGAGAATTATTTTTTATATTCTAATAAATTTTCTTTTGTTTTAATTTCAATTTTTAATTAGAGGAATAATTATATATTAATTGTTAAATTAATTCTCTATAATACTAATTAAATGAATTAATTATCACTAATGGGCATATTCATTTAATACAATTAAATCACAACACACTAAAGAACAAAAAATATAAGCATATTCATTCTAACTATTAACAACTAAATAATAAACATGATATCAAATTTTCAAATCAATAAAAATAGTCTATTTTTCTAAGCTAAGCATTTAGGTTTTAAAACAAAAGGTGTAAAAAAAACCAAACATAACATTATATTTTGAAACTGAAAGCATAAGAATTAATAGTTCCACAACTTGACCTACTATCTTTTACAACTAACGTATCATTCATTAATAAATCATTTTAGCGTATTAGCTTCCAGAAATAAATTAAGTTGTAAACTATGTATCTTCCAACTAGTGATTCCAACCGCTTGATCATAATCTTGGTTTGTTAGAAAATACGCAAATAATATGAGAGGAACAACACACTATGATTTAATAAATATACATTTTGAGAATGTGTAATTACGTAGAAATTAAAAGTTAATATGATAGAAAAAAATATGATTATACATGGTGTTGTAGACGGAAATAAGAATGTTGCAAGGAGAAGTATGTGAAATAAAGAGCTAATCATAATTTTGTCACTATGTAATGCAAATCGAATTAGAAAGTATTAGTATAGCTTAAAATATAATATTTTCTAGTACATATAGCACAACATAACATGATAAATGCACATAGCACATAAACCTTGTGTTAGCTTATTTTTGGAACAACCGAATAATTTTTTCCATTACTTCAAACATACATTTAGGCGTATTAACTAAAATAATACAAAAATTAACATAATTCTATATGAAATAATGTATCACTATAAAAATATACTTGTAAATACAGATGAAAAAACCAATTTTAAGGAATTACTTATAGAAATAATTATAATGAATTAGATTATTCTAGTTTAATTCTATAATTAATAAATAATTTTATTACTAAATTGAATTATAAATAAAATAGAATTATAAATAAAATAAAATTATAAATAAAATAGAATTAATTGCAATTGGTTCTTTAATTACTTGTGAATTTAATCTGGTCAAAATCAAAAGAAATTAATTTGTTTTAACAATTAAGTAATTACATCTTCAGTGTATAATATGAATGAACATTTCCATTTCCACAAAAGTTAAAAATAGTATAAGATAAAAAAACCTCATAAAAACCACAAATAATCCCTCTCACTTTGTAATACCGCTAAGAATTTGGTGGAAACCGTGAATGTGAGTTTTTGTGAACATTTCATAGTATATTAAATATCATAGTAAAAATATATATAAAATGCAGATTGGTTAAGAAGGATAATACCAAAAACTACAAAAAGTAAGTTGAAGTGACTAAGTCTACAAAAAGAATTTTAAAAAAGGTAAATTTGGAATATACGTAGGTAAAACTAAACTTATATAAAACTTTAAAGTTACCTATTGAAGATATTTACACCAATAGTATTTCATTTAATACTAAATCATTTATAAACCATTTCATAAATCTTTTCTTAAGTTTATAAACATCTTATAAAACACAACTTATGTTTATCAACACTTTAAAACTTATGTTCATATTCGTATAATACCCCATTCCATGCTAAGAGTATATATACAATTTCAGATTCGTTTTACTTAACAGGGATGTTAGACAAATTTAAAACTTGTTTTAACTTACTATCTCCTCAAATTTATAAATTACAAAAACTTATTTTCTTGTATTCTCACAAAAGCACTTATCTTCAATTTCTATATCAATTAGGAAGTTTTCGACTGTCCAAAATCATCAAAAATTTCATTTCCCTTTAACAAATGAAAACTACTAAATAACATATCATAAAGAGATGCACAAACCAAATTATCTAATGCATGATACATTTACTCATAAAATAATTTAGCAGAAAATTCAATTATATTTGAAATAATAATATGCATATCTCCTTTGTATATCCAATCATACCTTCGAGAATTTTAAATCAAGATACGTTTTACCCAAAACAACTATATAGTAAATTACTATGGTAGCATTCCCCAACTTAGAAACTCAAAAATGAACGCCAATGATGCTACAGCCATCACCAGAATTATTTTTTAGTGATAGAAGTGAGTTCAATGCTTTCTATCTCTTTTAAAATCCTTTTAAAATATCTCTATTTATAATACTATTACTATTTTCTCAAAAACTTTGAAAAACAATTTTCAAAAACCCAGGATTTATGTTCTCAAATTCTCAATTTTAAATCCTTTTTATTTATGAACCATATATTTATATAAAGTTACTTCCTTTAACAAACAATAATCAATACTCCTAAACTGGATGTGCATGACTAATCAAACAATTAATGATAATAACTGAATATTATCATTTCCTAACAAACAAACAAACACATTATAAATAACTATATTAATTTTCTAATAATCATTCTTTTATATATATAATAAAATCTAGGTAAAATTATTTCATTTACCAATTTCAAAACAATACTGTGTCGGTTTGCCTAGTTCAAGTGTTTAGAAACCCTTATTGATATAGTTGTTCCTTCTGTATCGACCAGAATTCATAAACCACTCAACAGATCAATCAAACAATATAAAATATTTTATAGCACTAACAAATACGCGCTCTTATATATATAATACACTCAACTCATTCTAGGGTGTTACGAACCTTATCTCTAATGAGCCTACCCCACTAAAGCCTAGATGTTCACTCAACCTAAGCTTTAATACCATGTGTAACAAGTGGCCTTTTCAGCCCTCAAAAGTCGACACTAATACATCCATGGTATTCATGCGCCAAATATTCAAGTGCCGAAAAGATAAATTGTTGGGGTAAAAGAAAGAAAAGACAAAACAGAATCTCACATCATGATGAGTAATATATAATATATAATAGATCTTTACAAAAGAAAACTATAATACACACAGATCAATCATAGTAAACTGATCTAACATTGACTGGACAGTTATAATAACATATCTTCACAAATGCTGATAAATACAAAACAATAAATGTAGCGAAAATAAAATATATGTGAATACGTCTTAGAGGTATCCATCTTGTCTCTTGAAGCTTCAAAGCATACATAACTAAATCTGAAAATATGCTGGGGCCGGCCTGAGCATTATAAGAAAATAACGCCCAAATCAGTATGGTAAACCAACGTGAGAAAACATAAATCAAATGGATTTTAATGTTATAAAACCTTTCAAAATTAAAAGGTATCTCGTAAGACCATGCCGCATATAAACACAGCAGAGTTTTTACCTTACAATAACTAAACCATTTCATTGAAAATATTATGATATTATAATAATGTCTAGGTTTTGAAATAAATATTTAATCATAGCTGAAATGGTTACGATAATTACATTACGGCATATTAAGTATACAACTAAGTCCGTGTGCACATATTGAAGAATGGATTCCAACAATGACATGGTAAAGGACTACCTTTCGTATAGTACGTCTCTAGATAAAATGTACTGAGCTTGCAAAACATTTGCCCTTCTACACATAGATCCAGCCTACCCCTTCCTGATAATAGCGAATATGATCACCACCCAGGTTGCCAACTGACATACCGTTCTGTAGCCACAAGCATACATAATCCGAGAATATGGATATAGATACAAGTGATGACCATACCCTAATGGGAGTGACCACATAGCCCTGCTGCATATACCCCGTTTTAGCCATTCTCGGGTTGTGAGGCTTGAGTTTACGTTTTACCTTTAGCAAATCCCACTTGGAATGCTAACACTGCCCTCAGGCAACATTGCAATGCCAACATTCATCCATATAAGTTTTTCTAGGACTAAACAACATTGCTTCTACTACATCCTTAGGATTAGTAGCAAGTAGCCCTTGCACTTCAAAGAACTCCATCTTTGATTCCATTATCTTCAAGATGTTTCCAATTCGAATGCTTATGCTAGTTTGAAGTGGTTTTCGGATAATACATCTGATCCCGGTCTCTTCGAACCGACAATGATAGTTTTAAAACTGGCCAAGAATTGATGGTCGATTATTTAGCTATCAAATAAACAAACAATTCAACCAAAGAATTAATTCCATATGGAAACCAACTCTAATTAAGAACATAAGCAACCACCAAGCTCTTTAATTAATCCTTTCATTAATTAAAATCCCCTTTCAAATATTTGTATTATAATACATTTTTCAAAAGATATATTCACAAACCTTCCCAACTCTTTTCAATACATAGAAAAGTATTTATATACTTTTCTCAATAGTATAAGTATATTCACAAACCATTTCACTTTCAATACTTAGAAATTTTTTCCGTATACTTATCTCAACGGTATAAGTATATCCATAAATCTTAAGAAAGATTTCATTTCCAAAGCCATACTTAATTGGATTAAAACAAATGTTATTTAAAAACATTGGTAACAATAAATCCAAAACACTTTCCTTTTGCTGTAAGTAAATAGATTGTATGGAAATTAGACCATACTTAACTTTCTGATTTCGAACAGTTTTATCCCTCGATTAACAATAAAGTCAGAAAAGTTAGCGTATTATCCTTTTCTCAACGCACATGCTTAATTCTCAAGATAGAGACGCATTGCCATGTCTCAGAATTTGGTGTTAAGTATGAAAAAGTACTTTCCATACCATCGTAATTTAAAATGATCATTTAGAGAAATCAGATCTCATTCCTATTATAAAACTACTTTATAAATCTCTTTCATAATTATAAATTTCATTTATAAATCTCCTGTATAAACTCCTTTTATAAATCTCCTTTATATTTATAAAACTTCTTTTATAAATCTCCAATAATAATTATAAAATTGCATTTATAAATATTCAAAAATAATTATAAAACACCTTTTTATAAATTTCATATACTTTCCATAAAGTGGAAATTAGCCATAGGGGCCTCTTTAGCAAGTAGAATTAGTTTCTAGGACACACAACTGAAATAATTACTTTCAAGGACAAAACGTAAAATATTTAGTTTCTAGGGCCTAAATATCTATGAAATTATGTCCTTGAAAGTAATTGGACTGCTGACTTTGTCCTTGAAAGTAATTATTCTGCTGATTTTGGCCTTGAAAGTAATTTCTTTGAATGTGTGTCCTAGAAACTAATTGGACTTCAAAGTTTGTCCTTCTGGTGAAATGCCCCTTCCATAAATTGATCATTCTATATGTCACTGTAAAATTCACAAATGTGATTTATTTTCCAATTTATCAAAATGATATAATTCTTCCTTTTTATAAAACATCATTTAAAAATCTATTCTTTTATTTATGAAATACCATTTATAAATCTATTCTTTTATACAACATTTTATATAAAACGTTTCACATATATTTATTCCAAAATATTTCTATCTTCTTTTAAAAACAGAATCACTTTATTATAAACAGATAGATTCTCCTTTATTTTTCCTTTAAAATAAACAGTCGTCATTATACTAACATTTTTGTAAAATAAATACATCCCAAAAACCTTTTAAAACATTTCCTAAAAGGTTGGAGTAAAATAGATAGGTTCAAAAGCCATTTTTTTAAAAATGCCCCAGATAATCTCAAAAATCACATTGAATCATTCTCCGAATCAAAAACATTTTCAAATCAAAAACAATTAATAGTATTTCCAAAATACTATTGTGAAGCCAATAGTTACCACAGCACTTAACCAATGCTACTACTATTTTTATCACTAAAAAGGTTCAACTTTTAACATATATTAATGTCATATCTTATATGGCTAACTACCAAACTTATAACATTCTACAATTTATACAACAAGTATATAACTAAAATTTAAATCACAATGGCGAGGAAATCCAGATTCCTCTACAAAATTCCATGTATTTCATTTTATATGTCATTCGCTTTTTAAAGCAGAAATTTAAACAAGCCAAACCAATAAATCATTCAAACATAAAAACAATAATTTATATCTACTATATATCATATAGTATTCATCCAGAGGTGAGTTAACTAACCAAAATTCCAATTGACGCCTAAGAGTTTAGATTCAATCTAAATCGAACGATGTTTGATTTTAGCTCAAAGTTCCACTTGCTCCAAACTTAACAAAATTAGTTCCAATACGTAGATAACGCTCCTACGACCGCAATGCAAAAGACCACGTCTCGATTGGATCTCGTATGAAGAAGTTATTCATTTTATAAGATTTAATATTAAATTATATGATTAATTACTTAATTAACTTTACAAATCACCTTTTAATTAATCTTCCCTCTAATCTTTCTTCTCCAACATCCCAAATCACACCCGTACACGGATATGCACAATAACCCAATGAGCAACACACCTTTTATCATCCCTCTCTCCACACGCACACAATGAATCAACAAACCGTTGATTGCTACGAATCCCATTTCGCACGAGCTCGACAACTCACCCAACCACTTCGTGCTCGATCCACCATAGCCCAAATTGACCGACTACCTCGCCTACTGCTCTCCAACATCGCATCTCACCACAACCACCTGGAGCGCCTCCAACGATTACCAATCGACTCCTCTTTGCTAGCCAAGTCCAACGCCGTCTTCGGTTTGACATCCGGCCTCCTCTACTAAATCGCGACCCAAGATCCACTACAGGACAACATACAGACGCATATCACTATAGTTGATCGGACCTCACATGGTCCCCCTCATTTGATGCACGTTGCCAAGACAAACGCTTTCCCACCCTCCGTTTCGCCTAACTCCCTCCCATCGACTGCAAAGCGAAACCCTAGTTCCACCTCCTCCACGTCGATCATCTCCAAAGTCGACTATAACTAACCAAACTCCATAGATTAGAAGCCCTCATCACTATGAACTCATCGGATCCGATTTTATATATTTTAATGGTTTATAACTCTTGATTTTGATTTTTAAATGGAGGGATTGATTTTATTTTTACTGTAAATGTAAATAATGGAGAAAGGAGGGAAAAAGAAAAGCAAGAGAGGGGAAATGAAAAAGTGAAGAAAAGTATAAAAGTAGTGTTTGGTTTACTTACAAATTTTCGGCACTTTGCTACATAGAATTTCGTCCATGTATGAACAACGAACGATAAAAACAAAAATGCGATACATCACCAAACAATAATAAAATACACTGGTTATCTTATTATGTGAAATATCAAAAATAACAACGTTGCCTAAAAATATGTCAAACGAAAATTTAAAATTTCCAGATTAGGAATTATGGAAAAATCCTATAAATTCATTTAAAAATACGTTAATAAAAATCGGATCGTTTTATTAAAAATTGATTTTCTTATTATTTAAATCTGAATATTTAAATAAATTAAATATTCCTCTTTGAAACGTTAAAAATTATAGGTTGTTGCATATCAGGTTAGTGCGGCCATGTATAAAAATAATATAATTTTATATTTTATTAAATTAATATATATTATTTAATTACACATATATAGGTTATAATTAATTACAACATCATACTATGGTTAAAATTAGTCATATAATTTTACATATAAATTATTAGAACAATACTAATTTTCGATAGTAAAAAATAACTGTTTTTATAAATATTTGTTATTATTTAATATTATTTAAATCAATTTACTACATAATTAAATTTTTTGTTATGAAAATTATTTTTTAAATTTTATAAATTATGTCAACATCACATAAGCTCTCTGCTAAAAAAGTTAAGAAAACATTTTTTTTAAATTAAGAAAATAAATAAATCATTTTAAAATTAAATTAAACCATAAAACATGAATTTTTTGTCAAACCACAAAATATCATTAAGAACTTACTGGAAATTTAAAATTTGAAATTAATTTTAGAAATTAATTTTTTATTAATTTTTTGTTAATTTTAGAAAGAATATTCAATTAAATTGTATTTTAAAATTAAATAAAAGTAATAAATTATTTTTTGAGCGTAAGACTTGGTATTTCATATTTATCAAAAAATATTTTTTTTATATTATTAATATATATTTATTTTGCTATGAATATATTTGTGTGTATATTTATTTATTTAAACTAAATATATATATATACATATATTAAATTTTTTTTATATGCATATATATATATATTACTCACGGTTTGAAAAAAATTATTTTAATATTTATAAATAATTTATTTATAAAGTTATTACATAATATGTATATATAATATCAATATTTTATTCATATGATTATACATACATATACATATATACATACATACATAAATACACACACACACACATATATTTATATAAAATTACTTAAACAAAACTTAATACATGTATATATAATATTTATATACAAATAATAGTGTGTGTGTGTATGCATACATATATTTGGATGACAAATTCACCCATAACTTTCGTTATGGGTTGGCTCAGTTCCAACTATGGTACCAGCGCTCGTTGACACCAAAAATGGATCAACACATAAGATTGAGTTGTAGGGAACCTGTAGGACCTAGATCTAGCTAATAGTATTGAAAATAAAAGAAAATAGAACAAGGAGAAATAAGATTTTTATGTTGGTTCGGCAATCTCTGACCTACATCCACTTTATAGTTTATATTGATTATTGTTTGTAGAGAATTAGAGAGTACAAGTCACTAGTATAAGGTTTGAAAATTTCTACAGTTTAGAACTGCCAAGTGTAGTTGTATATGTGACTATTATGAGGGAGGTAGTAAATGAAGAAATGGCAAAGTCTATGCCAGCAGGAAATCAGATCCCTTTCTAGTTGCAATAGAGTTTGTATTAAAAGAGAAACAGAGATACTGGGTCAGAAATCTGCTAGCGCTGAGGTCCAGGAGGTAGCCCGATATTGTACAAGAGAGATCGGGGTCCCATAAACAGAAAAATCAACTTGGTGCCGAGTTAAATGACTTGGTACTGAATCAATTTTGATGGTGGAAAGTGAACTTCTTCACTTGTTGAGCTCTCCATCTTCTACTTGATGCATTCCAAGCTCTTTTCCATGACTATTGGTTGACTCTAGTGATTTTTCCGTTAACACTTGAGTTATCCTGCTTTACAGACTTTCTTATCACCAATCCTTGAAATTGCTCATCCAAACTCTAGAATATCCACTTAATCTCAAGTAGTTGGAGTAGTATATGACATGTATGAAGTTTTGGAGGCGAAAAAGGGAGGAAAAATGACTCGGCACCGACCCAAACAACTCGGTACCGAGTTGTCCCCTTAATTCCAATTCCTCTGAAAATTCTCCCAGTTGTTTCTCTGTTCCTTCTAAGTGTACTTCCAAGTTTTTGAGTCCTATTATCTTTGTCCTGACGTTTTAACTTCCGCTAGCTTCTGGTTGGTTAAAAACTTGGTTAATACTTATTCCTCGGAGTATGCTTTCGTTGAAAACAAGGCCAGCTCTAGATCAAGACAAGCCCTGGACTGCTTTCTCGCAAATTCCAGTTGATCATTCAAGTGTCGTCTCAAAACGTTTCTTTCACTTTGTAGATTATCCTTTATCTGTTTAGTTTAGTTGTAGTTGCAATTCCATTCCTTTGCACTGAGGATGTGATTTATGCTCCAGAGGTCACTTTACGCCTTAAACGAGCGAAACTTCTCTCTACCGTGCTTTCTGGATTTTATAAAGGAGGAAAAACAACCTAGTACCAAGTTGTTTGGCTTTATCCGAGTCACTTTATTTCCCATCAAGTCCAATTTATATCCTGGACTTGAAAAAATTTCAAGTCGCTTTTCATTTTCGCCTTGACTTTGCACCCGAGCTATTTTGCCTTCACCCGAGTCCTTCAAGTGCCGATCCAAATTTCACCTATCTCCGACTTCTCCAACATCGCCGCCTATTGTCGTTGACTTGCTACCGCCATCACCGATCCTCCAGCTTTGCCATGTTAGCTCACCACTGCACTTTCTGGTCGTCATTCTGATTAGCCCTGAGAATCCTGAAACCCTAGCACTGATCTAAGCGTCAATGTGTTAAGGTTGGCGATTGATGATGTCACAACAATGGCAATGGAGGCATGGCTGATTGTAGTTGATAGGAGATGGTTGAAATTTGAGGTTCGCTTGACCGATGGTGAATACGAGTTTTTCCTTGGTCATGCATACATCGTTCCAAAGACAAGTTCGACTTTCTAGATTTAGCCATCTCTTGTCTGAATTTGGCTAAGTCTTGATTGTCATTTAAGTTCCAGTATGACGAATTGTTTCAAGCTCAGTTGTACTAGATGATTTCATCTCTTCGTTTTTCCCTATTTTCTGCACCTCCGATGTTCCTAAAAGAAAGGCTTTCCATATTGCTTCGGATAGCGGTTCCATTATCGATTACTCATCGATAACGGATAAGTCTCAAAATATAATCTCAAAGTACGGCATGGCTCGTTTTTCTAGCACGATCGAGCTATCTACAAAGGATGGTCTGTTTGTGGTGTATGGGACACTGGACTCACACTGCATAGATTAACACATTTCACTTGCCCCAATCAATGCTCAGAATCCGATTGACCGACACACGTTAACATCCTTTGGATTTTGGACATCGGTCATACGGGTTTATTATTCAAAATAAAATATACCTGACCACGTTGAACATCGAGCTTTATTTTTTAGAATGACTTGTTAATCACCTCAATTCAAGTCCGATTAGGGCACCTCTATTCCTCTTGAAGCTGGGTCTTCTATAACTCAGGCTTCACCTACAATCCATGTTAAATCGGGTCAACCCACTACATCTAAATCACAAGGTTGATCTATGCCAATTATTCAGTGGTGGATTAGCCGCCTCCGTTGAATGTGCTTGTAGGCCTAAGAATATTGAATGATCCACTGGAGAAAGTGCCGACAATTCTAACGGTTAGGATGCTTCAAAATATCTGTCTTCCGCACGGGATCCTCGAAGAGGACGTTCTTCTCCCTGGGAGGGGTGAGTTTGCACACAATCCCCCGAAAGGATATACCGTGTACAATCGGTACATGTGCCTAGGCGGTGTCGTCCCTCCATTCAATCCTTTTCTTATAATGATCCTACAAGAAATCGAACTAGCTCTGTTCCAAGTCCATCCAAACAGGTTTCCACTTCTATGTTCGCTTTACTTCCTCTTCATGAATCGATTTAATTAACCCTCAAGGTTCAATGAGCTTACACATCTACTTTAATTCAACAGAAGGCGGGATTCCCCGTCCTATATGACAATTGAAGCTTAGAAAGGATGCAAAGTTATTGAGGCCTTCGCTAATAAATGTTCATACTTCAAGAATGAATTTTTCTTCATGCAATGGGTGACGTTTCAACTGACCCTGGCTATTTGGATGTATTCCTCTTTTCCTTTGCTTCTCCCGTGATGGAAGTTCTAAGTTTCTAACTTGATATGCGTTTCCTCATAGGTATCCCAGCTCGAGACGAAAGCGATGAGTACAAGACAACGCTTAATTCCCTGAAAGCTATTGGATAACATTAGTGCACCATCACATTCCTGCTAATGAATGAAAATCTACGGTGGTGCGGTCTGCCTCGCCCTGATAGGTTTGCTATCACTAAGTCTCTAGCATAAAGCGGCTCTAGAGCTCATACTCATTCCTCTACTCCTACTCGCGGTTCTGACGAGAATCTTCAAGGGGAAGTTGTAGGTCCCTTCGATACAGTTCATTTAGAGGAGCCCTTTATGGAAGAGTCTAAAGGGCCTGTCGAAGCTGACATTCCAAGTGACGGAGATGAAGACGTCAGGATGTCTCTGGTCCTAGAAGAAGATGAGGGATCCAGAAGGAGAGAAGGAAATGAAGTGGTTAAGGAGGAAGAAGCGGAGGGTCAAGATGTGGATAACAGTGATGGTGATTATCAAGCTAGTGGGGAGGGCGAGTTATTCGAAGAGACGCCCTACGAAAGCCCTATCAATCCCAGTTCGCCTCCTCTAGAGCAAATCACTCCTAATATTTCTATAAGAGTTTAGGAGCAAACAACAACTCCTTCTATTGGGACTACGCCTTAAGGCTATTAATTTGGCGATATTTTCGTTAACTTAAGCGATTTTGGCGAGTTTAACTTCACTGTAAGCGACATCTTGAACGATGCTAGCTTCGGCTTTGGTTTTTCTCTTAGGGGATTCATAAGCGAAGATGGCGAGACCTTGACTTTAGTTCCTTTCCAACACGGTCTGTAGAGCACTTAGGTTGTCATTAGCAACATACAATTACTAGGATCACAGACACTCATTTTTGCATTGAATCTTTCTCCAAAATTCCAACACCAATCCCATTCTATTTCTTGTTTCAGGTTCCATTGGCCGTGGATACTACGAGAAGCTTTCTCGCTATTCCAGTTCTTATCAAGCTCAAACTCCAAACCCTACCCCACCTTTTCGCTACAAAACCAAGGATGAGAGACGAAGATGGAAAGACAGGGAGGCCAAAGAAGCTCGCAAGGCCGATATGGAGAAGGATAGAGGGAAAGAGAAAGAGAGAAGAAAATAGGAGGCTGAGACCGAGCTACCTCAAGAAGCACCTAAACGTCACAGAGATTCCTTTGAGCATCGGAGGCCTCCTTCTGCTGGTGCTCCACCGCACATCCAAGCTCAAACTTTCTTGGTCCAAAAGGTTCTGATCCCCTAAGCTATGATTACGGCGGTCCTGCATACCTCTAACAGAGTCTTCGCTCCCTCGTTCACTCTCCTGTCGGGTCCTCCATGCTTATCAACTGTATTTCCTAATCTCTTTCTACACGACATTAAGTTTGATCAAGTCATAAGGACGTCCAGAATGAAATTGCCTTCAAAAACATCCAAGTTGTCCAGGAAGATATAGAGGCTGGGTACGAATGGAAACGTTTATGCAAGGCCCTCTCCGATATGAATCAAATTAACTACACCAACATCTAATCCTTTGAGTCTAAGAGAGCTGACTTAGAGTGATTGATTAAGGAATGAGAGGTTGATTTGGTCAAGGTCACCAGAGAGAGTGAGCTTTCTCTTAAACAAAAGGCCAGCACTGACAGTCTCATGGTAGAGTTGAAGCGTGTTCATAAGCAAAGTGAAATAGTGATGCACAACAACTTAAAAATTAGGCACGAAGATAGGGCTGAGATGAAGAAGCAAATCGTCGCTAAGGACCAGACAATCTAAGCTCGGGACTTAACCAATGCTGAGCAAGCCGCTGAACCAAGCAGACATCACACGGAGAATCGAAAGCTCATCAAGGAGAAAATGAAAATCGTCGATGAGTTGGAGAAGCTGTCCACTAAAAAAGATGCCAATGATCTTGAGCTTGAAATTTCTATGCAAGAGCTCAAAGAGCTTCAGGAAGAGAAGGCGAAGACAAGCGAGGATCTTGATGCCAACATGTTGTTCCTCTATACCAACGTGGTGATGCACAAGAACTTGAGATGGCTAGGAAATTACTATCCTGAAACACTCGTTGGCGCTTGGGAGGAAGTGTTGTGCAGGTCTGCGCAGGCCGGAGACTATCGCTTTGAGGAGGAGCTAATGGCTTTGTACCTCAATGCTGAGGACACTGAATCTCTTTCTATTGGAAGGGATCTCCTAGCTAAAGAGGCTGCCGATACTTCTACTGCCGATGCTGCCAAAGCTCTCATTGGCCCGAGCTCTTTATGTCAAGGTGGAGCATCTGCTTTAAAATCTCAAGATCCGGCAGTAACTTTCCCACATCCATATGGGTTAGGTTTGTAATGACCCAGGTGATTCCTACTCCAGGAGTGACTGCACCTCATGAGCCATACATTCCTTCCATCGTGATCCAGGCCGAGGAGCTTGGGACCAAAGAAGGCGAGTACATCGTATCTCACCGGGATTCTGCTACAGGTATATCTCTTGTTTCTCCAATCTTCAAGAAACTTCAGTTCTCACGAGAATCTATCACTAAACTTTATCACTCTGTTTTCCAACTTGTAGGTCAACCTCAATTGCCTCCTTCGCCTCCAACTATGCAAAGGTCAGGGACTGCTACTATCTTCACCATATCCACTTTCATCTCTACAGGACTTGCTACATCAATCTTGCCTTCTGGTTCTGAGCCTGGTTCTGGAGCTTAGAAGATCGATGCTCTGGAAGGGCTAGAGGACATGTCTTCATTCCAGGAAGAAGTCGTTCAAATTACTGGCGCTTCAGACCCTATTGACCAAGTTAACATGGCGGAGAGACTTAAGGCAGAAGCTGTAAAGCTCAAGATTGTGAAGAAGGAGCCTGGGACCACCAAGCCTGCATCTTCAAAACCGAAAAGTCCCCAAAGAAAAGTTCCCCCATTGAAGATCCAACCACCTAAAACAAAGCCTATTGAGACTTTAGCAGGCCAGTTCGTGGAGCCACATACTACTACCGGCGGGGAATCTACTTACTCGAAAGGTGAGACTCCTTCTAGCAAGGAGAGGAAAGTAAGGGTAAAGCTCAAGAGCCATCCAGGTAACACTGGTAAAGGCAGCCGGAGTGGCAGGAAGAGGAAGGCTCAGTAGTGTGTGTGCTAGCAGAGCGTTTGGTTTTTGTGTTGTTATGGCAGTTAACTCTGTAATTTTTGTTTCTTGCTTTAAACAGGCCAAGATTGTGCAAGTATGCCTCCGCTATTTGATTGTACATAAAAGATTATTAGTAATGAAAGATTAGCTTTTCCTTTGTAATCTCTCTTCTGTGTAATTTTCTGCATTTTATGCACTGCACTTATTTATGTATGACTGTCTGTGCATATAATATGATTGTTTGTACTGCAATTTCCTATATTATATACTTTTGTTTCTACACGATGGGCTTATTTACTACAACTCTATGCAAGTAAATATTATTCATGTAGTTGCCTTTGTATATCCAATTACATAGCCCTGTTTATATCTACCAAAATATTCTATTTAGTGCAACAGAATTGTGGTTCTTAGCCAACTCTGCGATTATTCTTATTCGGGCTCAATCGAGTTCTTTTCGACCAAGTGTTGGCATATGTGCCCCTATCCAGGCCGAATGTTAAGATTCGGGCATCCATGAGAGATTGAATATCCTTAGCTATCCACTTGATTACCCATAGTCTGGTTCGCATGATAGTTCCTGTCTTCGAGAACTGTTGACTATACTGCTTGATTCCAAGCACTTTATTTTCAATGTCGCCAACTCCTTGGCTGTAACCTAATTCTTCCAAGTTGACATTATCAGCCAATATCATTCTGGATGTATGTATCGTAAAAATGCATCGTCGTCATCTTTCGTTATAACAAATTCTTCTATGTCCATTATTAAGATCCTAGTTATGTACTGGTTTCTATCATCGGAAAATAATACACGAGTAGCTCAACTCTAAGGATTTCTCTTTGTCGTTGCCTATCCCTGAGCTTCGGCTAACATTTGCAAATTAGAGTCGACCAACCTGATCAACTTGAGGTCAATTTCTCCTTTCTATCGTCGCTTGTCTCCGAGCAACGAAAAGTTCCTTTCGTTATCGCCTATCTCTGGGTGACGCCAAATTCTAAGAGTATTTAGTCGACTTCCCAGTTGATAAGGCGGTTAGGACCTTCCTAACATTGCAGTGGAAATACCAGTACTTATAAGATATGGGTTGATTTGACCATCGAGCCAAACAGTTTTGGGTCTTCTCGACATTGCTGGAGCAACCCCGGTTCTCAGAAAGTTAGGGTCGATTTTCATGATCGACCGAGCGATTTGGACCTTCCCAACATTGCCGGGGCAACTCCGATTCTCAGAAGGTTGGGTTTAATTTTCACTGTCGACTCAGCGGTTTTGGACCTTCCCGAAGTTGCTAGGGCAACATCGGTTCTCAAAAGGTGGGGTCAATTGTCACCGTCGACCTAGCAGTTTTGGGCCTTCCCAACATTGATGGAGCAACGCCAGTTCTCAGAAGGCAGGGATGGATTTTCCTCATCGATCCAGTAGTTTTAGACCTTCCCAACATTGTTGGGGCAGCACTTTTTCTCAGAAGGCAGGGTCGATTATCACCATCAACTTGGCAGTTTTGGGCCTTCCCGACGTTGCCTGAGCAACGCCGGTTCTCAGAAGGTAGGGATCGATTTTTCACGTTGATTCGACCTTTTGGGCCTTACCGACATTGCTAGGGCAACACTGATTCCCAGAAGGTGGGGTCGATTATCACCGTTGACCTAGGGGTTTTAGGCCTTCCAGACATTGCCGGAGCAACGCCGGTTCTTATAAGGCAGGGGTCGATTTGATCGTTGACCCGGCAATTTCGCTTACGAGAACACGGTTGCATTGGTTCAAGAAGCTAAGTTTATTGATAAATAGAAGAAATAGCAAGTCTTTCCTATTTACAGTGCCCCCAGTGTCCCTGGGTGGTTTATTTGCGAAAAAAAGAGATAAAGAGATTAAGGTTAGTAGTGTCGCAGTAGGTCGCTGTTCCAAACATGTGGAATCGGAATTCCACCGACGGTTGCTAGCTTGAATGTCCCGTCTCCAAGCTTCTGATCGATTACGTAGAGTCTCTTCTAGTTCGAGCCAAGCACTCCCAAGCTCGGGATAACTCATTTTAGAACGAGGTTCCTAACTTCAAAGCTGTGGTTATGGACTTTTGTGTTGAAGTGTCGTGCTGCCTCTTCTGGGGAGCAGTAACCCTTGGTTCAGCTTTTTCCCGCTTCTCATCGATTTGGTCGAGGGACTCAAGTAGTAGCTGCTCGTATTCTCTTTGATTGAAGTGTCTTCGGCAATGAGAGGAGATTTCCAATTCTACTGGGATCATAGCTTCTGAACCATATGTCAAGGTGAATGGCGAGTGTACTATCGCAGATTTATGCGTTGTCCTGCAAGCCTATGGTGCCAGTGAAAGCTCATCAACCCAATAACCTTTAGCTCTCATCGGCCGCTTCTTTATGGTGGATTTGATGATTTTGTTTACTACTTCCACTTGCCCGCTTGCCAGTGGATGCGCTACTGTGGAGAAGCTCTTCTCGATTCGGTACCACCTATAGAAATCTTTGAACTTGGCACTATCGAATTGAGTCCAATTGGCTGTAACAATCTTCCGAGGCACTGCGAACTTGCAAATAATATTTTTCACTACAAAATTAATTACTCTTTTAGCAGTGATCGTGACCAGCGGTTCTGCTTCAGCCCATTTCGTAAAGTAATCAACTGTAACAATAGAAAATTTGGCTCCTTCTTTCGCAATTGGTAGCATGCTAATAATGTCAATTCTCTGGATCCTAAATGGCCAAGGACAGACTATCTATATAAGTTCTATCGATGGGGCCCTCGGAATCTTTGAGAATCTCTGGCACCTATCACATCGCTTTGTATAATCAGCTGCATCCATGTTCAGCGTCGACCATGAGTATCCATAACAGAGCACTTTCTTTGTCGGTGTCTACCCCTTGGTGTGGTCACCGCAACTGCCTTTGTAAATTTCCATGAGGATCTTTCTGGCGTTATCCTTGGATACACACTTAAGCAAGGGGAAGGAGAATCTTCCCCTATATAGGACTCCATCCTGTATTATGAATTGTGGTTCCTTTCAAAAGAGCTTCTTTCATTAGGAGTACTCCCCTGAGTAAGTAGTCCTTTATTGGCATCATCCACGACTCTACCTCTTATATAGTCTTCAGAATCCAATCAACATCCATTTGATCTATGCTAGGAGTAGTCAATACCTCTACCGGAACAAATCCCATCAGTTGTGCTTCTCCAGAACTAGCTAGCTTAGATAAAGAATCGACCTTCATATTCTCCTCTCTGGGAATGTGAGATATCGTGTAGCATTCATTTTTATTAAGCAATTCCCAAGCTTTCGACAAGTAAGGGGATATTTTTGCGCCCTTAGCTTGATACCTCCCTCCAACCTAGCAGACGACTAGTAGGGAGTGGCTATGGATATGCAAAGTTCTTTTTCCCAGTTCATTTGCCATCTTCAATACTACTACCAGCGCCTCGTATTCCGCCTCGTTGCTAATGGTAGGAAATTCCAGCTTTAGAGCACAGCAAATTGATCATCCTTCGGGAGTTTCAAGCATAACTCCCACTCCTGAACAAAATTCATTTAACGTGCCATCAAACAAACAATTTCCACTGGGACACTATGGTCATTGCATCTTCCTCGTCATTATTTCAAATAGTTAACTCGACGATGAAGTCAGCTAGTGCATGTCCGTTAATCGCTCTTCGAGGATGGTAAGTCACATTGTAATGACTCAACTCGACGTTCCACTTTAGAAGTCATCTCGAGATCTCGGGTCGATATAGTACTTGTTTAAAGGGTTGATCCGTCAGCACCTTGATTAGGTGAGCTTGGAAATATGGTTGCAGTTTCCAAGATGCTATTAGCAAGCAATATGCTAGCTTTTCCAACTTCAGGTAGTTCCATTCAACTCTGGTGAATCGCTTTCTAATGTAGTAGACGGGCCCTTAAACCTTAGATTCCTCTCATACAAGCGTTGAGCTTAATGCAAGGGTAGGCACTGGCAGGTAAATGAAAAAGTCCTCCCCGTTGAATGGTTTAGACGGAACCGGTGGTGTCTCCATATGTCATTGTAATTCTTTGAAAGCATTTTGGCAGACCTAATTCCACTCAAAGTTCTTCCTACCCTTCTTTAATGCATTAAAGAACGGTATGCACTTATCCATCACTTTGGAGATAAATCAGCTCAATACTACAATCTTCCCATTTAATCTTTGTAACTTCTTCTTTGTCGTTGGGGCTCTAACTTCTACAAGGCGTCAAACTGCTCTGGATTGGCCTCAATGCCCTTTGCGTTCACAATAAAACCAAAAAATTTCCCAGAACAACTCCAAATGAACATTTGAGCGGGTTTAATTACATTCCATACTTCCAAAGGATCTCAAACATCTTTGAGAGATCGTCCAGATGTTTTCAAGCCACTCCTAACTTTACCAGCATGTCGTCTACATACACCTTCATCGTTTATCTGTTCTGGTCCTTGAACATAGTATTTACCAGTCTTTGGTAAGTAGTTCCGACGTTCTTCAGACCAAATGACATTACGCGATAACATTATAGTCCCAAGTCTGTAATGAAGCCGGTGATCTTCTGATCTGGTTCATGCATCATAATTTAATTATATCCTAAGTAGGCATCTATAAATGAGAGTAGTTCATGTCTCGTGGTTCCATCAACAAGTTGGTCGATTAGGGGCAACGGAAAGCTATCCTTCGAGCGGGCTTTATTCAAATTTGAGTAGTTAATGCAAGTTCATCATTTCCCATTTGATTTTTGGATAATCATAGGATTTGACACCCACTCAGGATATGTAGAGTCACGGATAAAGTCATTGGCAAATAGCTTATCCACTTCTTTCTTCAATGCAGCGGATCGCTCCAAACCCAAGTCGTGCCTCTTTTGTTTCACTAGGGTGATCTTGGGATCGATATTAAGTGTGTGACACACTATCTCCGGCGGTATCTTGCATATATCAGAATGCATCCAAGCGAACACATCTAGATTTGCTCGAAGGAAGTTGATCAATTCCTTTCATAATTTGATTCCTAGCTAAGAACCAATCTTTAAGACCCGATTCGGTTCATCCATGTCAACAAGGACAGCCATCGTAACCTCCATCGGCGCTGCCTGTACCTCCTTTGATTTCTTCCTAGGGTCCATAGCCTTGTTGAAGCAATTATGGTCCCCAGCCAGGGGCTATTTTGTAATTGCTATGCTTGCGCATCCTTGATGCGGAAAGTCTTCCCTATATTCTTCCCTTTTTCATGGCATTTAGCTTCACGTAATTCAGCAACATAGCATTCCCTTGCAGCACTTTGGTCTCCTCTTACTACTCCTGTTCCATTCTCCGTTGGGAATTTCATCGTCATACACCATGGAGCCAAAGTGATTCTAAAGTTGGCCTGGGTTAGTCGGCCCAAGAAAGCATTTTAAGCAGAATACTCATCGACAATCATGAAGGTCTGGATGTGGACCACCCTTCGTTCTCCTTCACCGATATCGAGAGGCGGGTCGATCGTTCCAATCGGCTATTTAGATTTACCTGTAAATCCTTGTATCTTTGTTTTATAGGCGGTCACATCCTTTATGCTAATCTTTATTTGGTCAAACATCTTCCGGATTAGGATGTTGATAGAACTCCCATTGTCAACCAACACTTGATGCATAACTACTGGTCTTATTCTAACCATTATCACCATTGGGTCAAGAGTCAGTGCCTCTATGCCTTTGGTGTCCTGAATCTTGAACATAATGTCATCTGTAATCATTCTTTGTTGCTTAGCCAGAGCTCCATCTTCGATGGCATGGCAACTCTCCTACGGTACATGCTTTGAAGAATTAGCATATCGAGCTATCTCACCTGAACTCTTCTACACTGGGTGAGGTCCTCCTATAGTGGTGTTTATGATTACTCTTTCATCTATCCACCTAGGCCCTTCTCCACTGGGTCTAGGCGATTTTCCTTGAGCATATGGCCCTTGGAGTCCTGTAGTTTGACCAGCATTTTGCGGTTTCTTCACATACTGTTGGAGCCTTTGTTTCTTATCAATTCCTCAATTAAGTCCTTCAGATGTCAACATTCATTTTTGTTATGCTTGTGAGTTTTGTGGAAGCAGCAATACATTCCTTACATTTTCTTTTGCTCGGTCGCTTCCCTCTTGGATGGTTCGTTATACCACTTAGTTCCCTGAGTGGAAAGGTAGATGTTCTCTAAACTATCATTCAACAACATATAATCCTTGGGTTTTAGATTCCTTAGACGTTTCCTATCCCCATCATGCCTACCAGCATTCTGATCTTCTTGTTCCAATTCATAGTTTCCCCTGCATTTCCTACAGCAGTTCCAAAACTATTTCCATCTTGTTTGACCGCAATGTTACTCTGAATAACCTCTTTTGACTGCTCATCACGGGTCTTGCCTTCAACCAAACTTGCTTCTTTCAACCTAAAAAATTGATTTGCCTTTCGGTGGAATTCCATGGTAATGGGTTGCTTTATCTTTATCCACCTACTGAAATCCATGTCCGGGTGAATGCCTCAGATAAGTGCCATGAATACAAGATCTTACTTCGGATTGCTAGCCTCCATAACAACGATGTTAAACCTATTCCAGAAAGCTTTCAGTGACATCTTGGGTCCTTGAGAGAAGCTAGATAGGGACATCACATCCTTCGGTCGTGTCATGTGAAGCCTAAACTGCTCCAAAAACTTCTTAGCTATTTTGTCAAAAGTTCGACTTCGGTGCAAGCCTAATGAACCACATAAAAGCAACCCCTTCTAAGAAGACGGGGAAACACCTACAACGAACAGCATCCATAGCTCAAGCTCTGTCCATATGCTATTCGTATTGAGTAAGTTTTGTCTAGGATTGGTAGTTCCATTGTAGGATGGCATTGTCGGCATTGTGAATTTGCGGGGATGCTCTTCTCTAAGAATATTATCAGTAAATAGAGTTCATCTTGGCATGAAACCCCAGTCTTTGTCCTTCCTGCCTCTGCTTTCCTCTACAATCATTTGACTATGTCAGCGATGTACTCCTCACTGGTACGGTAATCCGAAGTTAGACTATCAGGGACTACACCGAGTGTTTGACTCCGCAAATGGTCTTGGTTTGTCGGTTGACATCTAGGTGCTCCTATCTCCAAGAGTACCACTCCTTCGGCAATTGGCGGACGTACGGTTGGTCAACCTGCGGTTGTCTGAACTCCACCTTCATCGGCATCAACATCCAACTCCAAATCATCATCATCAAGCTGCAAGTCCATATCCTCATTAGAGAAACCCACGGCATCACCTTCCTAAGCAGCATTTGCATAAGCATTCCTTTCAGTACCGATAGAAATTCTCTCGGTACTAGTAGGTCTTCTTGAAGGGGGGAGCACTCCTGCTACCTCCTACAAATCCTCCTATAACTCCGCTATCTACTTCCTTCTGCTTTTACTTCCCACCTATCACGTTTAGGCCGAAAACGGAGGAATTCTCTTGTTCTATGACAGGTGAAGTTTCCCTTCTAGTTCTCCTGCTTATTTGGGTTTGCAAATTGAGTAAAGCGTCCATTTAGTCCATGAGAGCTTTTTGGCTATCCACCATCTTCTGGTTAAGTTCATGGATCATCTTATCAAACTCTGCTCTGGTCGCTACATCATGTTGAGCAGAGGATCCTGGTATTGTGTTTCCATTATTAACTTCCGTTTGGTGAGTGTTTGCTCCAGCACCACCAACTACCGCTCCTGCGGATATCCCGAAGGCAGATCTTCCTTTTCTAGGTGCCATGGATTTCTAATAGTAAATCCTCAAATTCTTCAAGTAAAACTTCTGGATCCTTCCAATCCCAAGTAGAAAGCTAGATCTAAGACTGGATTTAGTTCTTTTAGTGAAAGTAGTAAAATGTTGACACCAAAAATGGATCAACACCCAAGTTTGAGTAGTAGGGAACTTGTAGGACCTAGATCTAGCTGATAGTAAAGAAAATAAAAGAAAATATAATAGGGAGATACAAGAATTTTATAGTGATTCGACAATCTCTAGCCTACGTCCACTTTATAGTTTTTATTGATTGTTGCCTGCAGAGAATTAAAGAGTACAGGTCACTAGTACAAGGGCTTGACAAGTTCTACAGTCTAGTACTACCAAGAGTAGCTGCCTAGGTGACTATTGTGAGGGAGGTAGTAAATGAAGAAATGGCAGAGTCTATGCCAGCAGGAAATCAGATCCCTTTTGTAACAACCCACCCCGGAATATGCCTAAATTTCGATCCATAAAAGGCCCATCGAAACTTAGATCCATTCTAAGGTAAGCTGTAGTTAGAATTAAGAAAATAACAGTATGGAGCCATAACTAAACTTTCAAAACTCAAAGAAGATGGAACAAAATATTATATCAAAGTGTATCCATTTATTGCAAAAACATAAAAATGTCATAATACAAAATTCCATAAAAAAACCGTAACATAATATCCATTACAACAATTGTCTAAGTATATGGGTATACATAAAAGCAAGTAATAATAACAAATACTACCACAAGCGAAGCTTCTCCATCTCTAAGCATCGTCACTGCCATCACTCCGTCCTTAACCTGTATTGTAATGTGGAGAGAGTCAGAACTACAAGCATCTGGTGAATAAAAACCTCGAGTCTTGTCTTTTTAGCACTTGGGCAGTATATTTTAAAATAAGAATATGTCTACAAACATAGAACCATTAAAAACCATTTAATACTTCTTTATAAGGAAAGGAGGTGGGTCCAACCACTTAATACCTTCCATTCCAGAAGCAGGTTTTTAGAATCTCATACCCAATCATACGTCATAAACAGCCAATAATGTGAGAGACGGTACCCAAGCCACTTAATACCTTTTATTGGAAAATAGGCAAACTCTGGTCATTTACAACCTTAATTATGGCAGATTCAATCATTTAATACCTATTTCAAGGCGTGCTCCTCAATGGTACTATCTAGTTGACATCATATGGAATCTCTTAGGCCACTAGATATTTTCTTATGGAAAATAGGCAGACTTTGGTCATTTAATATCTTAATTAAGGCAGACCCCTGTCATTTAATACCTATTTCCAAAAGTGGACCCCCATTGAGATACCACCTAACGTAACCCCTTGACCATTTAATACTTCATCGGGGGAAAAGAGGCGGGCTCTCAAACAACCACTTAATATCTCAAGACCATGAAGCAGGCCATTCGTCTTATGGCTCATCCTCATAATGACGTCTCATATTAGTCCAACTTTTCGTAGGAACTGGTAGCTAGATTAGCTGAACAGATTTCCCTACAGAATTTAGTACTAACCTCATGTCATTACAAATATTTATCATAAGGATATCTCACATCAATCAAAGTGTACACAACTACTGGTAGCCTCGAAGTGAAGGGCAAACTTCCATCATGTAACTCTATTAACCTCGCATCCTTATGACTTAACCATAAATCAAATACTCTTCATATATATGTGTGTGTGTATCTCTGTGTGTGTATGCTCATCCCACCATTTCATAAATAAGGCCTTATAAGGAACCTTCCTTATTACGCCTTAAAATAATAATTAGGCTATAAAAGAGTTTCCTCTTATTACCTTCCTAATGGGGGAAATAGTTGAAAATAATTACCTAATTAACTATGCTATATACGCAATAATTATATGTTAACTACGTTAATAAAGATAAATAAATATTCGCGCCTAATAAACTCTAAGTGCACGGATTTAGCGCCCTGAGCTAGCGTTAAATGTCAATCCCTAACTAAATACTATTACAAGGCCTTTTTCTTCAAATTCCCAAGATTTCAACATACCAAAATAAGGGATTCTAATATCCAAAACAGAGAATAAATATTTATGACCAATACTGCAATAACAGACTTGTAAATAAAATAGATACTCAATTTATTACACTAATTCAATGGAATATTCTAAACAATAGGAATTGCAATCTAAACCCATATTATATTCAACACCTCTTTTACAAAGAAATAAGTAACAATAAGTGGTGTAAATTACGAATAGAATTCGTAATCTAAACCCTTTATTTCATCGAAGAATCATAATTTGAACCAAAGAAGAAGAAGTGGAATAGACTATGAAATTATCAAAAATCGCATAACCGAAACAAATTCCATTAAATTAATGTAAATAATTGAGAATCTCAACATAGAATTGACATTTTGAAATAAAATGGAATTTCGGGGGATTTTATTTATCGTATTTACGCAATCCCAAAATCCACATAATCAAATCCAAAAAGAGATACACTAACAATTACTAAGAAAGAAAGATTAAGGTTTCCACTCACAGATTAGCCTTAGCTTCACTTCAATGGATTTGTAGCCTTTCAATCCCTTCCAAAATCTCTCTCTTTTGATATATATACATACAATAGGGAAGAGGTATATATATATTAGATTCAGAATGGTTGGAGGAGAATAAAATAAGAATATTTTGGAGGAAGAAGAAATATATAGATTGGATTCTTATCTGAATTTTCTGCAGAGTTTTTGAATCTAATTTGGAGAGATAAAAATGGCAGAGTTTCGTTGAATTCCCTAAAATAATATGAATAAAAAGTGGAGAGGGTAGAGTTCTATTTACAGGGGTTGAAACACACTAGAACCGTAGGATGGAAGTAGGTAAGAAACAGATAAATCTGGAGCATACAACTCAATATAACATAGCTTCAAACCCTGGCTACCACTGGCAACTTTCGTTGCTAGGCGGTCGACCACCTATGTGCGATCGGTCGACTGGTTGACCTATGTAGGTCGACTACTCCTCTATTTCGGGGAACGTTTATTTTGTTCCGCTGCATAATTTTATTTTATTCCTTAATTAACTTTTTATCGTTAAACGTTAATTAAACATTTACTTAGCCCCAAGCTAATTTTCAAAATTTAAACCCTAAATTTAATTACTCATTTTAATTTGAATTCAAACTATATTAATTTAAATATGAAAACTTCAAATGCTCATAACTTCTTTGCTTGAGCTCCGTATTCAGCATATTATATATGAAAAGAGATCATAATTTCACCACGAACGCAACGGAATAAATTTCGTGGTCAAATTCTGAATTTTATAAAATTACCACATCTATCCTATCATATTTAATTCAATTTAATCCATTTAATTTTGGTTCATTTTACAGGGCGTTGCACCTTTATAGTTGCAGTGGGGTTTGTATTTATAGAGAAACAGAGGTATTGGGTCAGAAGCCTGCTAACACTGAGGTCCATGAGGTAGCCCGATGTTGTACAAGAGAGACCAAAGTCCTATAAACATAAAAAAACAACTCAATCCTGAGTTAAATTACTCGACACTGACCGAATTTTGATAGTAGAAAGTGAAATTCTTCACTTTCTTAGCTCTTCCATCTTCTACTTGATGCGTTCCAAGCCATTTTCCATGACTTTTGGTTGATTCTACTGATTTTTCCGTTAACACTTGAGTTATCCTCCTTTCTTGACTTTCTTCTCATCAATCCTTAGAATTGCTCGTCCAAACTCTAAAGGTCCACCTAATCTCAAGTAGTTGGAGTAGTATATGAGACGTATGAAGTTTTAGAGGTGAAAAGGGGAGGAAAAATGACTTGGCACCAATCAAAACAACTCGGTACAGAATCATCCACTTAGTTCCAATTCCTCTAAAACTTCTCCCAGTTGTTTCTCTATTGCTTCTAAGTGTACTTCCATGTTTTTGAGTCGTTTTATCTTTGTCTTGACGTTCTAACTTTTGTTAACTTCTGCTTGGTTAAAAACCCAGTTAACAGAGCCCAATAGCATATGCGGTCTAAATTAGTCATGTTAGGGTTAACTAATTAAGATTACAGCCCATATAGTAGGATGTCTAAAAAGGCAGTGTCGAAGGATTGGGTTTGGATAATCAAGTACTCTGCCCTACCTAACTACCAGCCTGACCTAAACAGACATGTGAGCCCAAAGGTTGCCCCTAATAGAAAAGCCCAACTAGAATTGGGTTTTGGGCTAATTTTGAAAATTGTTTGAAAATTAAAATATAAGATTTTAAATTTAAAATAAGATATACGTATATGTTAAATGCTATAATATAATTAAAATTTTTAAAATGTTTGAAAATTTATATAAATTAATTTCAAAATTTATAAAATTTTGTTAATAAGATTAATAAAATATGTTAACTAAATAAGTTAATCAATTAATAGATATATACATGTATCATGTAACATCCCGTATATTTGGACCATTTAAATTGACAATAATCCACACTTGTCAACTTAAATAATACAAAACACGGAACATTATGGGATTATAAGTACATAAATGTAAATGAGAATCAATACAACATCACAGACTCAGAACAGTCACAGAATAATGCAGCGGAAAATACATCGTCATAATAGTAGTTCATGAAGCTACTACAGAGAATACAACAATGTCTCAACATAAAACGACTGAAAAGAGATACAAGATGTCCAATACATAAGTACATCAAATACTGGAACAAAATGATATAGATAAAAGCTAAGCCTTCAGCATCTTCGACCAACCTTGACCAGCAACGGAATAGCTTCAGACTGACCCGAGCATATGCAAAAGAAACACTCGAGTCAGGACTCAAAATCTTATACAGGATAATCAAATGCATATAATAAATTCCATAACTCAAAGGTGAATTATAAACATCATTAAGGGATCGATAAACTTCCTACAGAATACGCTAAATAGATAATGTCTAATCCATAAAGTAAGATATCAAAGTAGGGTTAAGCAGGGCCCATACACCTCTTAACCTGTTTATTCCCAAAAGCATATACAAGACCGTAGTTTCCCCAAAACCGGAAGTCACCAGAGGGCAATCCATATACTAAAGGTACAAATCAAAATCGTAGTTGTCGCGATAGGATAATTAGTATAACAAGGTACATGAGGCGATACCAACTAGGATACTAGTAGTTGCCTGATCCGGACTGATGTTGGGCATAGCAGCTACCACCCCAACACCGCGAAACAACACTTCCAAATCAAGGGGTGCACCCAAATCGAATCACATAAGTAATAGATAAGGTATCGAAGAAGTGTGTCCGCTAGAGATGGCGATCCTCAATGGCCCGGCGCGGCTCCTGTTTTAGTCATGTCAGGGGTCATCCAAAATCGTTCTCTTTCTTCAGTCAACGCGTTCATCAAACCATCCACTTCATTCTGGATCAACACTTCGCGTATATTAGTTATTAAAGTGGTTTTCGGTATCGACAGAGAGTATGTCCATAATCCGATCCCGGTCTCTTTAATAACTACGTATTAATTACCCAACAGTCAACTTTTTATTAAAGTTAAAACAAATCAAATCCAAAGGTCAAGTTGCAAATTTGACTTCCAAATTTGATATTTCATAATTCGATTCGTTTCAATTACTAAAATCATATTTCAAAAAAAAAAATTCTAGTTCAAGCCCTATAGTTATCAAAATTTAAGTATTCACGTTAAATCAACATTTCACTTATTAAATAAACTCAAGTTTATGGATTACATGAAATAGTCAATCTTAGTTCAACACATTAAATCAAGTTTTATTCTTTAAACATTCCTAGGTTCATTACTATATCAATTTCATCTACTACGTTCACTTTGTCAAAACTTCGTTTATTCATTTATCAAAACTCGAAATTAAATCACTTTATCTTCTAACCTATTTACTTCTTAAATCTTATTTCGATTAACTTTGTCAAACACTTTGTTCAACTAACAAATCCGTTTCAATTCATTACATTAGTTCGTTCTCATTTATTTCAATTAAATTCATTTCTTTATTCCCACAAATCTAATTTATTTAATTCGATAAAATCCATTTATTTCAACAAGTTCATTTATTTCATTCAATAAAATCATTTTATTTATTCCAAAACAAGTTCATTTATTTCATTCAATAAAATCATTTTATTTATTTCAAAACAAATTTATTTATTTCATTCAATAAAATCATTTTATTTATTTCAAAACAAATTTATTCGACTCAATAAAGTCGTTTTATTTATATTTACATTACCAAATTACAATACAGTTTTCTAAGTTCATTCCATAATTCCGAATAAGTCTCAATTTCAAAACGTTCCTTGTTGACCGTTCGGTTACTTATTTTAATTATCTATCCTAGGCCAATTCATTCAATTGGGTATTTATCATTTCAACCCGATTCTATTTAGATTCAAATCAAAACATACAAAGGGAACTTGCAGTGTGATAGCTGGGATGGTGTCAAAGTAAATAAACAAGCAATAGCATCCATTTACAACAATTCAACAATTCAAATAATCCCGAAATAATCGTATTAATTCGCGTTTGTTATTTATGCCAATTAATATAACTATTTCTAGAATCTACACTATCATTTCATGTAGATTAAAGATTATAACATTTCGGTTTCACTTGGTCGTTCAATTTCAATTACAACAGTTAATTCAATACGTTCAATAGTCCAAGTGACATTTATCAAATTCTACGTGTCAAACAATTTAAAGGGTCAATTTAATTAATCAATATTCATCATATAAAGGGTCAAGTTTAACATATGTCATTTAGGATTTTTATATCTATTCTATATCAAATTCAGTTTCAAATTTATTATTAATTACAATAACAACAAATTTAATATCACATAGCAAATTGGCGTCATAACTATTTAACCTATTAACTTCAATTCAAATTTTAACATCAAATCAATTTAACGTCCAATTAACATTCATAGCATCCAACATCTAATTATCCTAGTATAATAGATTTTTGAGTCGTGAATAGAAAATATTCACCTTGCGTGGTAAGAAGTTTGACGACGAAGCACGCAGACGATAGATAAGAGGCACGAACAAGCACAACACTAACGAACAACAAACTGCAAGCGAATAATAATTCAATTACAATTTGTTCAATACAAGATATATATATAGATTGTACATATATATTCATACCAATCAAAGAAACAGGGTATGACGACAAAATAGACGAAGCCTAGGCTTGAGATTTCGGATCAGTAGCTGAAATAACATGACAACGCTGAATATTAATACTTAGCAAAATCTAAACAACGCTATACGCAAAACACTATCTCTGGACAAGACAAGGACCAATGTTTGATGAAAACTACGCGGGTGACCAGCTGGGTAGTGGGTTCGGCAGTGGCCGTTGGTGGTTCGGCTGGTGGTGGCGAACGGGCAGAGGGGTCTCGGCTGAGGCGACGTGGCTGCTGGGGTTGTGGGGTCTGGCGGCAGACTGGGTGGCACGGGGCTGCAGGCGTTGTGGGGTCTGGCGGCAGACTGGGTGGCACGGGGCTGGGTGGCTGGGTGCGCGTCTGGGCCAGGTGGCGTGGAGGGTGGTTGGTAGGGGCTGGGTGGCGAAGTCAGGCGGTTGGGAGGGCTGGGTGGCGAAGTCAGGCGGTTGGGAGAGGCTGGGTTATGGGCTGTAGGCGGTCTGGGTGGCGGTAGCAGGCGGAGTGGGTGGCACGGAGGGTGGCTGGTAGGGCGCGGAGGGTGGCTGGTAGGGTGCGGATCTGGTAGTGGCAGCAGGCGGTTGGGTGGCTGTGGGTTGCTGGGGTCTGGGCAGTGGCAGCAGGCGGTTGGGTGGCTGTGGGTTGCTGGGGTCTGGTGGCGGAAACGGAGGGCCTGGGACGTGGCTGGAGGCGGAAGGTGGAGTGGTAGGGCTGTTGTTGGCGAGTATGGGAAGCAGGAGAATGTTCTCACTTTTAAAACAATGGCTGAACAAAATAAAAGAAGAAAAGGTACAAACCAGTGGAGAAGAAGGAAGGACCGAGGAAAGGAATGAAATGAATTGCTAGTATTTAGATTTGAATTTTTTTCTCTTGAAGCAGCGTATGGGGAAGTGGTGCAGCATAATGGTAGCATTTTGAAACTCACAAATAACATTAATTCCACTGCATTGGAACTAGAAGGGCTGCTCAGTTCTCTAGGTGATTGCTGACTGGGCTGCTTCGATTCTCACACCAATTCAGCCCAATAGGAGCTGAATAACTGTTCGTAACGGACAGTTTATCAACCGATAAAATGTCAGTAACTTCTAATTCCGAACTCCGAATGACACAAACCAATATACCGTTTTGATCGGCGCGACGAGACGGATCCAACGGTATGAAGATATAAGCGGAATAATCAGTTTTATAAAATTCGACTTTTCTCTCATTACCGAAAATGCAATAAAAACGCCGAAGAATAAGATCGACGGAGCTTAAGATGACCGAATTTTGAAAAACGAAAAATGACGACTTTGTCAGAAGATGGTTTAGAATTTTTCCATGTAAAAATATTCAAGTTCGGAAGATAAAAATTTTCGCGTTTAAAATGAACTGATATGTAATTAAACGCGAACAAATCTTACTTCAGTATTTCTCAACGAAATTTGGCGCACGCCTATGTCTATCAAGACGTATTCCAATTTGTGAAGTTTGGATAGCAGCGGAAATTGTTTGTGAAAATTTGAATTTTCACATCAAATAACGATTTTAAAATTTTAAACTGGGTCTGAATTTCAGGGTCGTTACATTCTCCCCCACTCAAAACTTTTCGTCCTCGAAAAGGAACGAGATGAGTGAAGTAGAAATGAAATAAGTAGAAAAGTCAAGATAGGTTTCGATAAATTTGAATAATACCTGAAATTAATAGTTCGGGGTTTGAATCCCGAATGCTATCCTCAGTTTCCCACGTGCAATCTCGCTCATCTGCACTCCACTGTATTTTGACGAGATTTACCGATTTCCTTCTGAGTTGCTTTGTCTCACGATCAACTATCCGAAGCGGCTTTCGCTCAATAGTCAAGTCAGGCTCAATAACTATTTCATCCAACTGAGCAGTAGGGATGGTCATAGATGGATCGTGTACAACCTTGCGAAGATGTGAGACGTGGAACACGTTGTGAACACCAGCGAACTTTTCTGGTAATGCAACTCTATATGCCAATGTTCCAACTCTTTCTGTAATCTCAAACGGACCAACGAATCTGGGAGCTAATTTCCCTTTTCTTCCAAATCGAACAATATTCCTCAAAGGCGACACCTTCAGAAATACTTTGTCTCCTACACCGAATTCGAGATCTCTTCTCCTTTTGTCGGCATAGCTTTTCTGTCTATCCTGTGCCGTCTTTATCTTCTCCCTGATTTCTTCGACTTTTTCAGAAGCTTCCATAATCATTTCTGGTCCAAGCACTAATCGGTCTCCCGACTCAATCCAACAAGCTGGTGATTTGCACGGCCGTCCATATAAGGCTTCGAATGGTGCCATACCAATGCTCGCCTGGTTTATACAGGATAATTAATTCTAATTCAAATATACTTATTCAAATTTGAAATTCAAATTCTTTACCTGGTAGCTATTATTATAAGTGAATTCAACCAAGTGAAGATGGTCTTCCCAAGATCCACCAAAGTCGATAATGCAAGCACGGAGGAGATCTTCCAAAATCTGGTTCACCCTCTCAGTTTGACCATCTGTCTGAGGATGATATGCTGTGCTCAGATTCAGTTTGGTGCCCAAGGTATCTTGAAATGCCTTCCAGAATTTACTGGTGAAAATAGGATCCCGATCGCATACAATACTAGATGGTACACCATGAAGTTTAACAACTTCCCTCATGTATATTTCGGCCAAACTCGAAGCTGTACGAGTGGCCTTGACTGGAATAAAGTGAGCGGACTTTGTCAGTCTGTCGACAATCACCCATATGCTTTCGTTACCCTTTCTAGTCTTTGGTAGCCCATCAATAAAATCCATAGAAATTTTCTCCCATTTCCAACCTGGAATCTCTAGCGGTTGGAGCAATCCTGCTGTCTTTCTGTGATCAGCTTTAACTTGTTGGCAAGTGGTGCACCTGCTAACATAGATAGAAATATCGCGCTTCATTCCACTCCACCAATATAGTTTCTTCATATTCTGGTACATTTTGGTAGCACCGGGATGAAATGAAAGCGAAGACTTATGATTTTCTCGCAGCACTTCCTGTCTAAGACCATCGACATTAGGAACACAAATACGATTGTCGATCCTCAAAACTCCATCACTATCAACTTGTGCACCTACTTTGTTGTCGGCATTACCTACTCTACCCATAACTAATTCCTTCATACGGTAGAGCAAAGTGTCTTCATGTTGCTTAGCTTTAATGCGATCCATAAGAGATGGAGAGATACTAAGCTGGAATAACATGCCTTCGATAAGATTGCAACAAGACAATGCTTTGCTGCGGCTCAAAGCATCTGCTACAACATTTGCTTTCCCCGGTGTATAAGTGATGTCGAGGTCATATGCAGCTAAGAATTCAAGCCATCGGACTTGCCTCTGGTTCAAATCCTTCTGAGAAAAGATATACCTCAAGGACTTATGATCAGTGAATAGTTCGAACTTTGTTCCCAAAAGATGATGCCTCCAAAGTTTCAAAGCAAATACAACAGCAAGAAGCTCAAGATCATGAGTGGCATAGTTCAATTCATGGGTCTTCAACTGACGACCAGCATAAGCAATAACCTTTACATTTTGCATAAGAACAGCGCCTAAACCTTCTCGGCAAGCATCTGTATAAACAGTCAATCCTTCACTTCCATCGATGACTGCAAGAACTGGGGCCGAAGTTAACCTGTGCTTCAACTCATTAAAAGCTGATTCACACTTCTCACTCCACATGAACTTAACGTCCTTCCGAGTCAAAGCAGTAAGAGGAGCAGAAATCCGGGCAAAGTGCTCAATAAATCTGCGATAATATCCAGCTAGACCCCAAGAAACTACGGATATCAGTAGGAGTTTTGGGGGTCTCCCAATCCTGTAGATTAATTGTTATGAATTAGAGAGAGATAAGATTGTTTGAATAGAATTTCGAATATGATAAAACTTACATTGATTATGGCAATCTTAGCTGGATCGACTGAAATGCCATTCTCAGAAACAATATGGCCAAGGAATCTCACTTCGTCTCGCCAGAAATGGCATTTAGAAAACTTGGCTTTAAGCTGATGGTTTCTGAGAGTTTCAAGAACATAGCGAAGATGTGTCTTATGTTCTTCCTTGTCCTTAGAGAAGACAAGAATATCATCAATGAATACAAGAATGAACTTGTTAAGGACATCACGGAAGACTCGATTCATCAAGTCGACGAAGTAAGCAGGTGCGTTGGTCAAACCGAATGGCATAACCAACCATTCATAGAATCCATTCTCGGTCCGGAAAGCTGTCTTATGGATACTATCTTCCGCTATTCTGAGTTGGTGGAACCCAGTGGCTAGATCAAGTTGTGAGAAAACTTTAGCACCATGAAGCTGGTCGAATAAATCGTTGATGCGAGGCATCGGATAACGATTCTTGAGAGTGCGCTTGTTGAGCTCTCTATAATCAACACACATGCGAAGAGATCCATCTGATTTGGTGACAAATACAACTGCAGCGCTCCATTCGGAACAACTTCTTCTAATCAAGCCCTTAGCAAATAGATCCTCAATTTGAGTTTTTAGTTCATCCTTTTCTTTAGGAGCCATTCTTCGATGTGGGAGAACTACGGGCGTAGCTCCAGGAATTAGATCAATACGGAAATCTATTTCCCGTTTAGGCGGGAGAGAGCTGACTTCGCCAAATACATCGGGAAATGACCGAACTATAGGTGTGGTGTCAAGATCATCGGGAGGAGCATCAAGAGAGAATATGAAGCTTCCGGCATATTTCTGAGGTGATTTGCATTTAATGACGAGTGGTAAGCCTTGGTCGCTTACTAAAGAAACTGATCGGGATTTGCAAGAGATGACAACATTGAATTTGCTTAACCAATCAGCTCCAAGAAGAAGGTCAAATGCTCGAAATCCAAGTACATAGAAATCCCAAGTAAATCGAGAAAAATCATATATCAATGCAACATCTTTGCAAATACTTCGGAGGTTAGCAGGTCCTCCGATGGGATTTGAGACACATAAAGAAGTAGTGGCAAGAGTGGACTCTAACTTGAGCTTATTACAAATGTCAACAGATATAAAGCTATGAGAAGCACCAGTATCGAATAATACTCTAACAGGTGTAGCATGTAAATGAAATATACTACGCAAAGTACCTTGGTCATCCTGAGCGGGTGGTGCAGATGGTGCAGGTGTGGTGACAGAAAATACTCCAGAGGGTGTACCACGCTTGTATAGTGGGCAGTCTTTCTTGAAATGACCTGGCTGTAGGCATACATGGCATAAGTCTTTCCTAGTTGTAGAAGGTGGTGGGATAGCAGCTCCGGTAGATGGACAGCTATTAGCATAATGGCCCTTCTTATCGCACTTGAAGCATGTGATATTAGCAAGATCGATAGGGCTTTTCTGAGCATATCCCAATCCTGTAGTCTTCTTCCAAGCTTTCTTTTGCTGATCAAAGTTCATCTTCCTCTTCCCGGGCTGGCTAGAAGAGGGCTGAGTAGGAGCAGCCTTGGCAGTGGATCCCTTAGGCTTTGCCTCATATCTAAGGGCATAGTCAACAAGCTCTGTGAAGGTGCAATGGATGTGGCCGGTAAGTAAGTCATAATACTCTGCTCTAGCTCCCATAATGAACTTCTCGTTCTTCAGAAGTGGTGTATCAATCAAGCCGAGTCCGAACTTGGAGAGTTCGTTGAACTTTCTCTCATACTCAGAAAAAGTCATATTGCCCTGCTTAAGATCCATGAAAGCTCTATAAAGTTGGGCCTTCCCAGCAGCTGGCATCCATTGTGCCGAGAAAGTATCCCTAATCCAAAAGATAGACTAGATGAACAATCGTTTCAAAGATAGAAGGAAGAATTTAAACCACTAGAATCCAAACCATTCATACCTAAACTGGGCCCAAGTGATGGTGTCCTTCTCGATACGAGAAGTAACGGATTCCCACCAATCTTGTGCGGCATCTTGGAGTTGCCAAGCAGCAAGCTGACGCTTCTAAGCATCAGTAATCTCCAATCCAGAAAATATCTTCTCCAAACCCTTAAGCCATTGCTGAGCCTCTATGATGTTCTCGGATCCAGAAAACTTAGTACCTCCCAGTTGCGAATACTCCTTGCTAAGAGTAGTGAATTTGACAGGAGCTGGAGCGGCAGGTGCAGCCTGGGCAGGACCATTGCCTCTTCCACCTCTAACATTTCTTCTGGTACTCATCCTGAAATACCAAAAGAGATTTAGAACCAAAGATAAGATAATAGAATGCTAAGAAAACTAATCAACGAATCAAAGGAGCTTGAATTTTTTTGAAAGGATTTGGATATTGAATCGATTCTCCTCATTCTAGAGTATTGCTACTCTATCTCTAATGAGTTTCTTTATAATCCCGAACTAAGTTTTTTTTTTTGGGAAAACCAGAGCTTTGATACCAACTGTAACATCCCGTATATTTGGACCATTTAAATTGACAATAATCCACACTTGTCAACTTAAATAATACAAAACACAGAACATTATGGGATTATAAATACATAAATGTAAATGAGAATCAATACAACATCACAGACTCAGAACAGTCACAGAATAATGCAGCGGAAAATACATCGTCATAATAGTAGTTCATGAAGCTACTACAGAGAATACAACAATGTCTCAACATAAAACGACTGAAAAGAGATATAAGATGTCCAATACATAAGTACATCAAATACTGGAACAAAATGATATAGATAAAAGCTAAGCCTTCAGCATCTTCGACCAACCTTGACCAGCAACGGAATAGCTTCAGACTGACCCGAGCATATGCAAAAGAAACACTCGAGTCAGGACTCAAAATCTTATACAGGATAATCAAATGCATATAATAAATTCCATAACTCAAAGGTGAATTATAAACATCATTAAGGGATCGATAAACTTCCTACAGAATACGCTAAATAGATAATGTCTAATCCATAAAGTAAGATATCAAAGTAGGGTTAAGCAGGGCCCATACACCTCTTAACCTGTTTATTCCCAAAAGCATATACAAGACCGTAGTTTCCCCAAAACCGGAAGTCACCAGAGGGCAATCCATATACTAAAGGTACAAATCAAAATCGTAGTTGTCGCGATAGGATAATTAGTATGACAAGGTACATGAGGCGATACCAACTAGGATACTAGTAGTTGCCTGATCCGGACTGATGTTGGGCATAGCAGCTACCACCCCAACACCGCGAAACAACACTTCCAAATCAAGGGGTGCACCCAAATCGAATCACATAAGTAATAGATAAGGTATCGAAGAAGTGTGTCCGCTAGAGATGGCGATCCTCAATGGCCCGGCGCGGCTCCTGTTTTAGTCATGTCAGGGGTCATCCAAAATCGTTCTCTTTCTTCAGTCAACGCGTTCATCAAACCATCCACTTCATTCTGGATCAACACTTCGCGTATATTAGTTATTAAAGTGGTTTTCGGTATCGACAGAGAGTATGTCCATAATCTGATCCCGGTCTCTTTAATAACTACGTATTAATTACCCAACAGTCAACTTTTTATTAAAGTTAAAACAAATCAAATCCAAAGGTCAAGTTGCAAATTTGACTTCCAAATTTGATATTTCATAATTCGATTCGTTTCAATTACTAAAATCATATTTCGAAAAAAAAAATTCTAGTTCAAGCCCTATAGTTATCAAAATTTAAGTATTCACGTTAAATCAACATTTCACTTATTAAATCAACTCAAGTTTATGGGTTACATGAAATAGTCAATCTTAGTTCAACACATTAAATCAAGTTTTATTCTTTAAACATTCCTAGGTTCATTACTATATCAATTTCATCTACTACGTTCACTTTGTCAAAACTTCGTTTATTCATTTATCAAAACTCGAAATTAAATCACTTTATCTTCTAACCTATTTACTTCTTAAATCTTATTTCGATTAACTTTGTCAAACACTTTGTTCAACTAACAAATCCGTTTCAATTCATTACATTAGTTCGTTCTCATTTATTTCAATTAAATTCATTTCTTTATTCCCACAAATCTAATTTATTTAATTCGATAAAATCCATTTATTTCAACAAGTTCATTTATTTCATTCAATAAAATCATTTTATTTATTCCAAAACAAGTTCATTTATTTCATTCAATAAAATCATTTTATTTATTTCAAAACAAATTTATTTATTTCATTCAATAAAATCATTTTATTTATTTCAAAACAAATTTATTCGACTCAATAAAGTCATTTTATTTATATTTACGTTACCAAATTACAATACAGTTTTCTAAGTTCATTCCATAATTCCGAATAAGTCTCAATTTCAAAACGTTCCTTGTTGACCGTTCGGTTTCTTATTTTAATTATCTATCCTAGGCCAATTCATTCAATTGGGTATTTATCATTTCAACCCGATTCTATTTAGATTCAAATCAAAACATACAAAGGGAACTTGCAGTGTGATAGCTGGGATGGTGTCAAAGTAAATAAACAAGCAATAGCATCCATTTACAACAATTCAACAATTCAAATAATCCCGAAATAATCGTATTAATTCGCGTTTGTTATTTATGCCAATTAATATAACTATTTCTAGAATCTACACTATCATTTCATGTAGATTAAAGATTATAACATTTCGGTTTCACTTGGTCGTTCAATTTCAATTACAACAGTGAATTCAATACGTTCAATAGTCCAAGTGACATTTATCAAATTCTACGTGTCAAACAATTTAAAGGGTCAATTTAATTAATCAATATTCATCATATAAAGGGTCAAGTTTAACATATGTCATTCAGGATTTTTATATCTATTCTATATCAAATTCAGTTTCAAATTTATTATTAATTACAATAACAACAAATTTAATATCACATAGCAAATTGGCGTCATAACTATTTAACCTATTAACTTCAATTCAAATTTTAACATCAAATCAATTTAACGTCCAAATTAACATTCATAGCATCCAACATCTAATTATCCTAGTATAATAGATTTTTGAGTCGTGAATAGAAAATATTCACCTTGCGTGGTAAGAAGTTTGACGACGAAGCACGCAGACGATAGATAAGAGGCACGAACAAGCACAACACTAACGAACAACAAACTGCAAGCGAATAATAATTCAATTACAATTTGTTCAATACAAGATATATATATATATATAGATTGTACATATATATTCATACCAATCAAAGAAGAAGGGTATGATGACAAAATAGACGAAGCCTAGGCTTGAGATTCCGGATCAGTAGCTGAAATAACATGACAACGCTGAATATTAATACTTAGCAAAATCTAAACAACGCTATACGCAAAACACTATCTCTGGACAAGACAAGGACCAATGTTTGATGAAAACTACGCGGGTGACCAGCTGGGTAGTGGGTTCGGCAGTGGCCGTTGGTGGTTCGGCTGGTGGTGGCGAACGGGCAGAGGGGTCTCGGCTGAGGCGACGTGGCTGCTGGGGTTGTGGGGTCTGGCGGCAGATTGGGTGGCACGGGGCTGCAGGCGTTGTGGGGTCTGGCGGCAGACTGGGTGGCACGGGGCTGGGTGGCTGGGTGCGCGTCTGGGCCAGGTGGCGTGGAGGGTGGTTGGTAGGGGCTGGGTGGCGAAGTCAGGCGGTTGGGAGGGCTGGGTGGCGAAGTCAGGCGGTTGGGAGAGGCTGGGTTATGGGCTGTAGGCGGTCTGGGTGGCGGTAGCAGGCGGAGTGGGTGGCACGGAGGGTGGCTGGTAGGGCGCGGAGGGTGGCTGGTAGGGTGCGGATCTGGTAGTGGCAGCAGGCGGTTGGGTGGCTGTGGGTTGCTGGGGTCTGGGCAGTGGCAGCAGGCGGTTGGGTGGCTGTGGGTTGCTGGGGTCTGGTGGCGGAAACGGAGGGCCTGGGACGTGGCTGGAGGCGGAAGGTGGAGTGGTAGGGCTGTTGTTGGCGAGTATGGGAAGCAGGAGAATGTTCTCACTTTTAAAACAATGGCTGAACAAAGTAAAAGAAGAAAAGGTACAAACCAGTGGAGAAGAAGGAAGGACTGAGGAAAGGAATGAAATGAATTGCTAGTATTTAGATTTGAATTTTTTTCTCTTGAAGCAGCGTATGGGGAAGTGGTGCAGCATAATGGTAGCATTTTGAAACTCACAAATAACATTAATTCCACTGCATTGGAACTAGAAGGGCTGCTCAGTTCTCTAGGTGATTGCTGACTGGGCTGCTTCGATTCTCACACCAATTCAGCCCAATAGGAGCTGAATAACTGTTCGTAACGGACAGTTTATCAACCGATAAAATGTCAGTAACTTCTAATTTCGAACTCCGAATGACACAAACCAATATACCGTTTTGATCGGCGCGACGAGACGGATCCAACGGTATGAAGATATAAGCGGAATAATCAGTTTTATAAAATTCGACTTTTCTCTCATTACCGAAAATGCAATAAAAACGCCGAAGAATAAGATCGACGGAGCTTAAGATGACCGAATTTCGAAAAACGAAAAATGACGACTTTGTCAGAAGATGGTTTAGAATTTTTCCATGTAAAAATATTCAAGTTCGGAAGATAAAAATTTTCGCGTTTAAAATGAACTGATATGTAATTAAACGCGAACAAATCTTACTTCAGTATTTCTCAACGAAATTTGGCGCACGCCTATGTCTATCAAGACGTATTCCAATTTGTGAAGTTTGGATAGCAGCGGAAATTGTTTGTGAAAATTTGAATTTTCACATCAAATAACGATTTTAAAATTTTAAACTGGGTCTGAATTTCAGGGTCGTTACATATCATATATTACGATATATGTTATGTTATTTTAAAATGTTAATATAAGTATAAATATATGTATGTAAATGAATTTTGAAATTAATATTATTTAATTAAAATTGTTTAATTAAATGAATTAATTAAAAAAGTTATTAATTAAACAGTACACATACATATGTATGATATATATGTTATACTACAAAGGTTATAACGTATAATTAATATTTAATATAAATGTTATATTAAGATAATATAAAATTACTTAAAATGTTAATTGCTTTCAAATATATTTCACGTTCATATGATAGGGGAGGATTGGGAGTTATGAATATTAAATGGTGGAACAAAGCTGTCCTCTCCACTCATTTAATAAATTATTGAATCATGATTCTAATATATAGACTGAATGGACACGAGTTAACCTTGTCAAAGGTGCTAATTTTTGGACCATGGCTATTCCAAATTACTGTAGCTGGATTTGGAGAAGCATTACAAAGTTGAGATCAGCTTTTCTACCTTTTTTCCAGAACTTTATGCACTATGCAAATCTGTTATCTTTTTGCATTATCCATGTTCTGCCAAAGGAGTGATTCTTTATGAAGCTATAGGGTTTAACTTAAGATTTTTGACTGGTATTAATGTTAATGCCAAAGTCTCTCCCTACCTTCATGATGGTAAGATCAGTCTCCCTATTGTAGCTCCTTTGTTGTTAGAAATGCTTAGGCTGTGATTGAAGAAAGGAATTATGCTTCTGATAATAATACAACTTTCTAGTGTGATAAGTCTCATTCAATTTCCAGGTTTACAATAAAATCTGTGGTTGTCAGGATATGTCAATCTTTCCTTGGCACTCAAGATTGTATGCTGTTGGATCAAAACCAAAGGAAAATCTTCTTCTTTGGAAAATAATTAGAAATTGTCTTTATACTCAGGACAAATTGGTTAGAGGATTTTTGCAAATCTCTTCTAGCATTTTGTGTGGAAATGATGTTGAAAATATTGCTCATCTGTTTTTTGAATGCAGCTTACGTTTTTCATTTGGCAGAGAACCCTCTTCCTTCTAAATCTACATAACCCTAATTCCATCTATAGTATTGAGTGGTTTATTATTTTCTAAAGGACTAGATGGAGATTGAATGAAGGAATGGTGGTTCTTAAGGTTTTGAAAAAATTAACATCCCTTGTATGGGAAGAGAGAAATGCTAGGATCTTCAATGGAGTATCCAGATCGAAGTGGTGTTTGTTACTTACCTTGCTAAGGCAGTTTCCCACCTAGACTTAAAAATATTTTAATATTGGTTGTTTACTGGTATTAAAGGTTTCTTTTTTTCTTTTGGGCATTCTGGTGGTTACAGTGTTTATTGGTCTCTTGTTGTTTTTTTTGTTTTTTTTTCCTTTTTCATCCTTTTGATAGGTTGCTCCTAGCTCCCCTTTGTATCCTCTGTTCTTTTCAATAAATGGTAGGGGTCATTCAACCCCGCTGGCTTTGCCAAAAAAATGTTAACTAAATAAGATTTAATTTATTTAATATAATACATAAGACTATTATATAAGTAATATGAGATATAAAGTTATATAATAATAAAACTTATACAATATGAATGTATAATTAAAGGTGGATCATTAAGAAACCCAAAATAGATTTAAGGAATAAATACATCCGTAAATGTACATATACCGTGATTTTTAATGTATCCGACACTTGAATCATGTGGGTATTTCATAAGAAATACATTATTCCATTAGTTGATATCACTCAATATATATATATATTGAAAATTATGCAATGATGTCCTCTACCATATATATTACTTGCATACTCCTTAGTTGTTGAGAAAACTCAAGCTAGAGATGTTATGTATAGTATTATTAATATATTGAATAGACGAGATAAGATAATTATATATATTTGTTAAGCAAACTCAAGGTACATATATTATACTTAGGTTGTCGTGATATGGTAGGTACAAGTGAATAATTTCATTTCGATTAGTTGAGCAAACTCAAGGTCGAAGTGAAATTAGGATAAAGTATCATAGGTTAGGAGTTGTATATGATACAACCGATAAGGAGTTATCCATCGTCCGTTGAGCTATGATTTGTTGAGGAAACTCAAGGTCAGAATTCCAAGACGGACGAGTCTTAACACTCACTAGTGAAGTCGAAAAACTTCTATGTTTCGCTTAGGATTTGGTGAAACATAAAAGACTTGTATGAGTCTTATTAGAAAAATAAAATTATAACATTCAACCTATCTAATATTGTAAGAACATATGCTATATTTTTTTTTCATAATATATATTGATAAATTTATGCATTTAACACGATTGATAAAACATTTACTGATTAATATATACAAATGAACTGAATTGAAAATTGAAAAAAAGAAATATAACATATACTTACTAATAAATGCTTCTTGCATGTTAATGTTTCAATACCCATGCAAGCGCCTGATTTTGCAATACTAAATACATTCGTAATTTGGTCGCTTACATGATTATTTGGTCAAGATTGTGTATTGCGTTCCATGAGTTTCGAATCCATCCGAGTAAAAAACACGAGATGACTGATTCGCTCGAAGAATAGACAAAAGCGACCTCGCAAGCGAGGTCCACGGTATAAACATTGGCGACCTCTTCATGAGGTCCACATTCGTCCAAGCTATAGTAAGGTGCCTAGTATACCAAGTCCAAACTATTCTTCTCTTCGAGCTTTCTTTGTCGATTTTCATCCATTTCAATTTTAAAGTTTTATGTTGCATTTAAATTTAGTCAAATAGATATATATCAGTTGAGATTGGTTAGCTAGAGCGGCGGGCACTGTAGCGAAACTGATCGCAAAAGAGGGTAAATCAGCCACATTAAGATTACCATCTGGGGAGGTCCGTTTGATATCCAAAAACTGCTTAGCAACAATCGGACAAGTGGGTAATGTTGGGGGTGAATCAACAAAGTTTGGGTAGAGCCAGATTGAAGTGTTGGATAGGTAAGCGTCCTGTAGTAAGAGGAGTAGTTATGAACCCTGTAGACCATCCCCATGGAGGTGGGGAAGGGAAAGCCCCAATTGGTAGAAAAAAAACCCATAACTCCTTGGGGTTATCCTGCGCTTGGAAGAAGAAGTCGGAAAAGGAAAAAATATAGTGATAGTTTTATTCATCGTCGCCGTAAATAGATCCGTTTTACATCTTCTGTATGAAAATATTCAATTTTCATAAGATCCTCCTGACTGTTACTCAAAAGGTCCAATAATGTATGTATATTGGACTCTTTCAAGTTTGTAATCTTTTGAAACCTGTTACAGATCCTGTTAGCAAGCCATTTTCTTTTTAGCCAGTTTCAGGCCAGGCCATTGCTTCTGGATAAGCTAGATCTAAGGACTACATTTTTACAAAAAACTGGGAATAGATCCATAGGTTCGATCTTACTTATTTGATCACTAAAAAATATCGAATCGAAGTAACTAAAACTTCGAAAAAAAAAATATAGATAGGGATAAACCCTATATATAACCAATATATATCTACTATCACATATACATTTGTTTCTTTCATAACGGAAACCGCCCGCTGGTCCCCTTAGGTATAAGTGTACTGGATCGCCTCACCCAAAAACCTACAGGCGCCTTTTCAGTTATTCAACCATTTCATTTTACCAAGTTCAACATTAGCCAGATTAGTCAACATTTATATGTTTCGATGCAACAACAAGATGTTATTTGTAACAAGTAGTTTTGTTGGTTGGTTAATTGGTCACAGAAATTCCAACCACTAAAAATCCTAGTGAACCTAAAAAAAGAATAAAGGCCCAGTAAAATTACTTGCTTTTCGAGACCCTGTTATAAGTTCTATCCATATATGTTCTGATCGCCAGTTCATACTATACTAGATCCGATTGAATTCGATTGGAATTCAGAAGAAAAAAATTGACTTTACTTTTCTTGATGCCAAAGTAACTTAAGTTTACAAAATTTTATGAATTCTCCAGTCCTTTCTTTCTATCTTACTAATAAAATAAAGAGTTTTTTTTATTAAAGATAAAGAGTTTATTATAAGTTCTTTTTCCCATTAACAAAACATCCCCTTTTTCTTCGCTCCTCCGGAACCGGTACATAAATTGGTGCTCTAAAAGCAATACAAGACTATGGATATTTGATCCATATGCTATCACATATAAGTGTTATATGGTGAACGGTCACAATTCGTAATGTATGTTACTTTGATGAAATTAGTTCATCCGAAATAAGCAAATAAACCATAGTGCGAGATCAAGTATTCAATTTGATTGGTTACGACAAAGATCATATTGTGTTAAAAGTAACACAAGACCAAAACTACAATATAGATCTAAGAACTCGATCGTTGATACGTCAGTTTTGATCAATTTACGCAAAGTGCAACATATTTGATGTCCTTAAATGTTAAGGATGATCAAGTGGGATTTTGTGAAAAGTTCGTTATGATGCTGTAGTAAAGGGATTTCTTTTGAATGGTTTGACCATTTAGAAAGAAAAACCAACGTACAAGAATAGATGTGATTTAAAGTATTGTTGGGATGAAGAGAGTGAATGCTCACTTATGTTTCATAAAGAAACATCGAAAACGAGAATTGTAATAACAATAGTTGATACTTAATATTTGAATGAGAAATACGATTTCTATTCCAAAATGTATTTTCATATAGAAACATTTTTCTAGGAGATTTATTTCTTTGAGTTCAAGATATTTGATCAATGAACTCTCCGCTGTAAACTAGTTGCAATATATAATATAAATAATCAATATTAAGTGAATGGTGGACCTCTGAATTCAGTATGCTATTATAGTAATGGCGGAAATAGTGAGAGCATCCATATAGCACTTATTGATTACATCAAGTTACGAAAATTGTTTTCGTAAAACATACCAAACATTATTTATTAAATAATGATTATTTTTCGGTGTTGACTGAAAAATGGATATAGTTAAATTTCAGTGTGAATATTATGAATACTTTATGAAATAAAACTATAATGTGGTATTTGTTTTCACAACAAAAATTGATGCAATTAAAAATACTGAAGTATCTAAAGTTATTTACAATTATTTTGGAATTATAGATAAAATAGTAGTTTTGAGAAATAATTTTTATTGTATGATTATGAATCATATGATACTAGTCAATTATTTCTCAAACAATTAAGGGCTATGCACACATTTAGTGAGAGCATCATAAGAGTTGATGAAGTCTTTGGATCGATACATATAGATGTATTCAATCATAAGTCTATTAACACCAAAACAGTTCCATGTACTTTTTCATATTCACCGATGAGTTATCACAGACATGGCCATATGTACCTAATATAAAACGAAAGTAAATAATATAAATGTGACAGAAATGATTGATTAGATCGAATGGGTGAGTATTGTGGAAAGAGCTCCATATGTACCTAATATGAATAAAGATTCAGTCTCAAAGGTCACTCCTTCCTATAATACATAATGATATATTGATAAGGAGTAATCGAACTTTATTGGAAAAGACACGATTAAAGACGAGTGAAATTGAGTTAAACTCTTTTTATAAGATGTGTACTTAAGAGTAGCACACAAGGTTAAAATTAATATTATCCAAAGATTAGTTTACAAAACCATATAAGGTAAGGGTTTATAAGAAATCCCTATATATCCTAGGCCAATGAGTTGGCGGGTTGTGTGAGTTGAAAGACTATACATAATAGTTATATGTAAATAATCTTGTATGAACCGCCCAAAAGAAGTTTGGGTATAATAGTCATTAGATGACCAATTTATATTATGAACTAATGCAAAATCGGTTTTAGAAAAAGGCAATTCATAAAATTTATGAATGCCCATTACGTTGCACTGAGAACAACTGTTGTTTCAAGAAATACCAACTTCGTAGCAAAGCAATTTCTTTAAGAATTATTGGTATAAAATGAATTTGGATATGATCTAGTGATGAAACTGATTACAAGGGTTGAAATAAAATTGACTAAACCTAAACGAACACAATACATTAGAACGTCTAATGAGTATTCTTGTACATTAAAGAGAAACCATGAGTTCCTTGTTAATGTCAAGAATAAATAATCCTAGGTTATTTAATTAAACCATTAAGAGTATTGATTCTAAGATATGGTACGATGCGAAAATCTGAAATAGATACTAAGTACGTTATCAAATATGATTTTGATAAATGTATCCGAAAGGATATAATCCATTGGTCACAAATATGTCTTTATGAGAAAAACAAATGTAGTTAAAATACAGTGAGCCACATTGATAAGAATATCACTGTGAATTTTAATTGTTGAAATTAATGTAACAAATTCACCATTCGATGTGCTCAAGTTGGTTTAGATTTTACTCATAAAATTATCGCCTACTATGACTTTATGTTTTGGTATATATATGTTGAAACAGAAATTTCTAAATGTAGATTTAAACTAGTCTCTTTGCATATAACCACTAGGGAGCGATATTGAGTTTGTGGGTTTTCAGATACGATCCGAGAGTAGAAATGAAACTATCCTTCTGAAAAGCATTAAAATTGAACAAGTGTTTTGATGGATGTATCAAATAGGTTGATTATCGGTCAAAATGCAGAGGAAGCGTGTGTTCATAAGAAAGAACATTAAATGGTACATAGATATATCTAGACCATAAGTAAACAATAAACTACTGATTGTTAACAATGTACTTGTGTTAAAATCAGTTTCAGTTTTTTTAATACTCAATATTAGATTTGTAAATAATATCTTTTATAGTAAGTGTAAAAGATATTGGGAACGTCCTAATGAGATGCAAGGACACCTGGTTAACATGTTTAATATGGAACATGTAAGATGGATTCCATATGCATTGGCAATAGGAATTATCACTGTTATATTGTCTATGATATTGTGATTTATTTATGTATTTGATACATAAAGCAAAGATCAAATCCAAATAGATATAACTAAATGGTTGTTTGGAGTGTCTCGTGTATTTATGAAATACTAGAGAACTATTTACAGAAACAACGTACTCCTTATAATGGAGTGTTCGGACTCGAACTTCATAAGTGATATTGAGTATAATATGTTAATATAATAATCTTTAAGTTGGAAACGTTCCAATTATAAGAGATTGTGGGTGATTCAATGAAAAGGCTGAGTGCATCGCCTTGAATAGCGTAGCAATAAAAACAATGTATATAAATTTAAATGCACAGATTTATAACTTAGCCGAGGGTAATTCCAAATGTTGAGAATCCTATAACATTGTTATATGATGACAATGTCACGATATAGTACATAAAAGAACTTAAAGCCCATTGGTAGTCAAGATACATACTCTGAATTGTTCCACATGATAAAGGTAGTTTATTAGCATCGAAGAGAGTTAACTGACAGAGTAGATGATTAAAGCAAAATAGCATACCGATTCACTGAGGGACTGACCCGATTAGTTTTGAGTAAACCGATTGGGGAAGTTGGAATAAGATTTCAAAATTGACCCCAAGTGCAAGTGAGAGATTGATAGAATTAGGGGTATGCCCTAGGGGCAATTATGTAATTTGTTACATATATTTTACTCGATAACCAAACTTGTTTGAAATAAAAGGTGTTTTCTTTCTGTTATATACTTAATTTAATGTGTTATATTAATTAATTAATTTAATTAAAAGTATATTTAATAGAAAATCCATAAATAATACGTTTTGTGACAGTGGTTACAAAGTGTTGTAACCGTGAGTAATTTATCACAATAAAAGTTAATATACCATTTTAAATATTTATAGTCAAGATGTATCGAGACCGAATATCGGTACATCCGTTGAAATTAGAGTACATGACGCGCTCCAAATATTGGACAGTGTATTGGTCATGGCTGCTTGAGGCACAAAAGGGTTATGTACTGATATTTATTGGATAACTATGGAATTACTCACTCGACAGTTTTCTGTTGGTTATTATAACTAAGTTCAAACGGAAAATATCAATGTGATTGATTTACGCAGTTCTCTCGACTTGAGATATTGTCGATCTTCAGTATGAAAGTTTTAGTTTGATTATAGTCAAATCGTGGCAAGTCAACTCAAAGTCAAAGTCTCTGTTTAAAGCAGTTCGGTAAATAATAATTGTTATTATTAAACCAAGGATTTTGTGTTTGGACTATAGAGTTGAATAACGGTATTAGAACTTTGACAGTTGCCAAATTCCATAAGTTGAAAGTGATATAATTTTAACGAAAAGAATCGGTGTAAATAAAAGTCACAACTAGGCAATGCTTAATTAAAATAAAATTGATTTTACTGAAACCAAGTAAGCGAAAAAATTTGGCTAAAATTTCATACCACCTGCTAAGTGACGTGTGAACGTTAATATTCGAATAGTTCGATATTAATCGCTGACCGAATTTACATCTGACGAGTCGTACAACCGAAATGATGAATTCTCCTTTGACCAAACGATTTGATTAATTCATAATTATTATAAATTAATTAAATTAATTAATATTTATGAAATATTAATTGTAAAATTTGATTATGATTTGATGAACAAATATTATTAGATATATTTATAATAGTTATAAATATATCAATCGATATACGATATCGATAAGCGATTAAATTGGATTTAATTGTATAATATTTTATTTGGGCTCTAAATGGGTTTAAAAGCCTATGATGGGGATAGAAAATTCGGCCATAAGATGGTGCAACATAGACTTTGAGATGGAGGGTTAAGATGGAAGAGAATTGGTAAGAGATGATGTAGGATCTTGATCCTAGAAATCTCTTAATTCCCCTATACATAAGTATCTCTATCCTCAACCTTAGAGGACTTTTGAAAGCTTCCAAACTGATCTATTGCTGGCAGAATTTCTCTCTTCCATCTCCCTAATTTCTCAAGTGCAAATCAAATCAAATCGAACTGCTATTCGATAGCTAAAGGTCAACGGTTCAAGGACTAGCAATTTGCTAAATCGAAAAGAGTTTCAAATGGAAGAAATTATCTTTTCAAGGTGTACTTTAAGGCTTTGGGATTAAGGTATGATTTTATTAGGTTATCATAAATAATTTTCAGCATAATGTTTATATATATATTGTTAGTTAAGTGATGATTCTGATATGCAAGTAATGTTGCCACAAAGTAGTCTGATTATATGCATGTATATATTTATATTTAAAAAAATAGTTTTTTATCATATATATCAGGTCAGTGCAGCCATATATAAAAATAATATAATTTTATATTTTATTAAATTAATATATATTTTTTAATTACATATATATAAGTTATAATTAATTACAACATCATACTATGGTTAAAATTAGTCATATAATTATATATATAAATTACTACAGTAATACTAATTTTTGGCAGTTAAAAATAATTTTATTATTATTTAATATTATTTAAATCAATGTACTACATAAATAAATCATATTTCCTTAAATATTTATGAAATTATTTTTATAGTTTTATAAAATCATGTCAACATCAAATAAGCTCTCAACCAAAAGAAAATTTTAAAATGTTTATTTTAAAAATAATTATTTAATTCGGTCGAAAACAAATAAATCATTTTAAATTAATTTAAATAGAAAAAAAGTGAAAAAAATTTCAAACCACAAAATATCATTTGGGATTTACTGGAAATTTAAAATTTGAAATGAAGTTACAAAATCAATTTTTTATTAATATTTTATCAATTTTCGAATGAATATTTTATTGAAATGTATATTAAAATAAAAAAATAACACATTATTTATTGAGTTGTGCGCAAGACCTAGTATTTCATATTTATCAAAAAAAATTATTTTATTAATATATATGATATTTTGTTATGGATATATTATTGTGTATATATTTTTTAAATTAAAATATATATTAAAAAATATGTAAGTATATTTTTTATTTTATTAATATATATATATATATATATATGTAAGTATATTTGTATGTGTGTCCGCAGTAGCGGCCCAGTGGTTGAGACACCTGCCTCCTGTTAATGAGGTCGCAGGTTCGATTCCCGGACTGCCCTACTACCAGAGCGTACCATGTGCATACGCTCAGATCAGCCACTTATGTGGTGCTCGCGGACCAGGCTAGGTGCACTAGGGGTGGTTTTACGACTCCGGTCGGTTTCCCCCCTGAACAAATTCAAAAAAAAAATATTTGTATGTGTATATATGTACTACTCACGGTTTTATAAAAAATTATTTTAATATTTCTATATAATTTATTTATATAAATATATTACATAATATATTTATGTAATATTAATATTTATTCTTATGATTATATGTATATATATATATATAAACACACACACACACATATATATATATATTAATATAAAATTATTTAAACAAAACTTAATACATATAAATATAATATTTATTTGCAAATAATAGTATATATATATATATATATATATATATTTGAACACATATACTTGAATATTGGATGAGCTAACATGTCCGTTGCAATGTAAACCCAACATCTATACACGGGCATGTTATACCTTGCATGGGTTGATATGTTATACATGCACACACACAAACACACACAGATATATATATAATATCTGTGTGTGTATGATATGTGTCTGTATATCAATACATAAATTAAACAAAACATATAATTTATAAATTTAAATAAAATGAAAGATTTTATTTAAATAATATTTAAAAATGTTCTAAATGAATTAGACTTCATAGGCCCAATAAAGATCCAATAAGGGAAATTTGGTTGAAATTCACCCATAACTTCCACTACGGGCTGACCCGGTTCCAATAGAAATAAGATTCTTCTTAATTTCTAGGACATGCCTAACTTCCGTGAGTTTCACATATCTTTCATCATACATATTTAGCCTAGCCGAACCTATACCCTTTACCTCAACATCTCCTCTACTAGCGGACTCCATCTTACTCTCTTACTCCTTATAATCAATGAATGCTTCCTTTTGGTGACATACATATGCAAATCAAGCAACCACTCATCTCCTTTTCTTCCGTCAATACAGAGGATGTCATACTATACTAAAATTCATCTCGCCATTGCTACCTTCATCAAGCTTATCTTTGTCTTTCTTTAATGCTTTCATCCTTTCTTTGTCCTTTTTAAGCTTTTTGCAAAATCTCATATGGTGACCGGGTTTTTCACAATAATAGCAAATAAAATATCTTTTCATTTTCGATTTGTTTGATCATCTTTCATATTCAAATGGTTAACCCTCCTAGCAAGATTGACCACTTCAATCATATTTTCTCTTTCCCTTTCCTCCTTATCATTGTCTTCCATTAGGTTCATCCTCCGCATCTCCTCACTAAGCAGACTATAAACCACCGCTCCCATTGAAACAACTCCGTCCGAATTTGAGTTGTTTAATGCAACTATAAGCGTTTCTCAATTCTCTGGTAATGAACTCATCAACTTCAAGGCTTGTGTCTCATCATCCACATTGCAATTGATAGTTTCCAATTGGTTCTAAATTACCTGGAAATCGTTAAGATGCTCTTCAATTGACCCACCTTTCTTAAGTTTTAGATTCACCACTCTTATCATAAGAAGAGTCTTATTTGTTGCAGATTTCTTTGCATAAATTCCTTTCAATTTCTTCCAAATTGAATAAGCGGATGTTTCAATAGCAATAATATGAAACACTGTATTCTCCAAAAAACATCGAATAACCGCCACATCCTTCCTATCCAAAGTCTCCTATTTTGCTTCAGATATATTACTAGGTTTCTTCCCCTTTTTCTCCTATTGTTGGTGAAGATCATTGAGATATAGAAAATACTCCATCTTCGCCTTCCATAACTCCCAAATTCTGTCATTAGGCTTTTCAATACTTATATTCTCCATAACCAAAACTCTTTTCAAAAAATTTGTGTGGTAGGATCTGATAAAACTGTTAGGGATTTTCCTAGGATTCTTACGCAATTAGATTTTAGAAGAGATAAGAAGTGAAGAAACCGATAGACAAAGAAATTCCTCCAAACAAATCTTTTATTAATTCCTTCAAAAATTATAAGAAATAAGCCTAAAAATTGAGAAGATATCTCAATCCCCAAAATCTAGGAAAATAATCTTTTTTCCACGCACATCTAATGAACCTTTTACATGCCTATTTATGATAGTCTTAATAAAATGTCTTCTTTAAGAAGCTGTTGATTGCTTCAATCTTTCAAAATAAATCATTTCTATGTAGATAAATCTTTGCTTTCTTTAATGCAGTAAAAGAGGCAATTAATTACTCTCCAGAATCTATAAAAAAAAGGCAATCTATTTGAGTCACAATTTCGTCTTGTCTCAATATCCCCAAAATCTACTTAAATATGGAATATTGTATCACCAAAATCTAACACAAACCTGCCACATATACTATAAATAAGTTTTTTAACATCATAATACAATATAATAGAATTTATTTATTATATAAGGTCCGGCTTTATGGTAACTTGTTTCGTTGCTTTGAGCCTTCAACCATGTTCATACAATGGCTACAAATTACTTTTTTATGTTAAGATGTTACAGTTAAGGAAATATTATTAACCGAAGTAGGAAATATAGCTAATAGTAAGAAATTTGTGTAATTTCAATAACTGTGTCCTATGTACTCGAAAAGCCGGACCAAAAGCCTTCAAGAGTAAGTGAAGCCAAACATCTCACACCTTTCCTTCACAAGACTTCTCTCGAGAATCATTCTATAGTACAAACAGTAAATACAATGATCGTATGATTATTCACTACCAACCCTCCATTAACTGTTATTCATAGTTGGCAACAATAAAAATAATATATGTTACCATAGCTATATAACCAAAAATACTTTTATCAAATATCGACTACAGCTATGAAAACAAATACATCATAAATAATCTTCAACATAATTAACAATCATGGATCAAATTGAAATAAAGTAGTATAACATCGAATGATGCCGTGTTTATAAACATTACAAAAATTTGTACTAATTTATATCTTTTAGGTTGCAGCTTTAATGATATGTAGAAATGAAATAAAAAGATTTAGTTCATGTTTATACCAATAAAGTCCAAATTTAGCCCTAATAATTCATAAATTCAACTTGTAGGTGGAGAAATGAAAATTGTTAAATGTTTGGAAAGAACTAAATCAAGCCTTAATTATAAAATTGAAATTCTTTTACAAATTTATTATAAACAACAGTACTTGCATCAAGTTAAAATTCAGTCTGAAAGAAATAATGAAAATGGCTCAATAGTTAATTGTTTACCATAATTTTAGGCACAATTTTTTCCAACTTTATTGTTATGCAAAAATGGAAAAAAATTACTTTACTTTTAGCTAACACCATCCAAATTTAATTTTAAGATGTCATTAATTCAATTTATAATGGAAATGGAAGGTGAAGAAAATGAAAAATGTTATATATGTATAAAGATTAATAATTAAACAATCATGATATGTTAATTGAATATTTTACAAAGACCCAATTTTTCTTTCACCTGTTAAAACCATGCTAGCAAATGAAATAATAAGTTTGGCATAAATCATGCCCAAACTGATGAATTTGAAACTCTTTATCAACTATACAATAATCAACATAGGTTTATAGTCGATCCTTACCTAATTTAATTGGTGCATTATATATGTATAATTTTAAGTTGCAAACTTATTATGTGCAAAAAAGGAAAAAATAAAAGATTTTTGTGCTAACATTGTCCAAATTCAAACTATCATTAATTAAACTCAAAATTAAAATGGATGGTGGAGAAACAAAAGAGAGTTAAATTTTTGAAAAAACAATAATTTAATAGCCATGGTTTGCTCACTAAAGATTTTCAAAGCTCTAATTTAGCTTTCACATTTAAATCCCTATTTATAAATGAAATTAATTACACATAAATCAAAGCCTAAATTATAGAAAGTGAAACTCTTGTTCTAATGGATAACAATATGATACATCATTAAAATTCTGAAGGAATGAAAAATGAAAATTTGGATCAATAGTAATTCTATATTTGATCGAGAGATTGAAAATTTCAGGTAGTATTCCACATTGTTATTGATTCTATTGGAAGAAATAAAAAATTAGTTTTGATTTGGAAACTGGGACAAATTATAAACCGAAAATGATTGAATATTATGAGCAAACTTATAAATGATTGAATAGAAAATGGTCAAAAGAACTCTTTGCATCCTGAATACATAGTAGTGTCACATGTCAATATCAGGAGAGAAACATAAGAATGAAAGAGAAAGCAATAATGAGTACTCAACTTTAATAGTATAGCATAGATCATTAGGGCAGTAGTTTTGGATTTTTTCATATAATTACCCATTAAACCTTCAAATTAATTAATTTACATAACTTAAGTATTTCTGAAAATTCCTAAAGATCACAACTCAAGATAGTGATCGGGTTTTGTTACAAAAATATATCTGAATAATCACATACGGATCGATCGGGACAAGTTTTCATTGAAATTGCTTATAAAGTACCATTTAAAGATATATTTCAGCATATCATAGTCACAAGTAAGGGTGAGTACGAAAAATTTCCATACTGTCTGAAGCATTTACGGTTCCTTCCGACCATTGATGAAATGATGCGGTTTATTTCGAATTTCGTTTTGTCAAATCGGAATTTCAATTGATGGAAATCGGAAAACTCAGAACGGAACATGAAATTCCTTTTTCCAAACAAAGAACTTTGTAACATAAAATTTTAATCAGATTTTACTACGAACAAAACATGATATAACTAAAACATTAATATAACATGAATCAATAGAAAAATCTCATAATGGCAGACAAAATTTCACAACATCATGATGCAGCCATTCCACATAACAAATCTACAAAAATTCTAGATATATTGCAAGAATTCATAATTCAATTAATTTTCAATCACAAGTAAAAAAATCCACTACTTCTAACTGTAAGTTTAGTGGATCGTATATAATATGGCATGTGTATAAGACAAGTGTGTGTATAGTAATATAAACAAATGTAAATAGCATAGTATAAAAGTAAGAAACAAAAAACGAGAACACCAGAGTTTTTATACTGGTTCGGACATTCTGTCATACGTTCACTCCCGAAGCTCTTCTTCGGTATTTTACTAACTAACAACCGTCGTTTCGCCCGGATGAATAGGCTTATACAAAAGTTTCTTTGACAAGCTTGTGTTCTAAATAATGTAGATATTGACTTCAAGTACAATTCTTTCTATAATCTCCCTTGAATGTTTGTGAGTGTAAATACTTGGATTTGTAGGAAGTAGGTTTATCAAAATGTGGATTTTGGTTGTAAGTGATTGAGAATATGAAATTGTTGATAGCGTAAGCACTCAGAAAATAGAGAATAGTAGAGTAAAAAAAGTTAAGATTGATATTTACAGATGATTAATAGTTGTGTTTCAAAGAGTACGTTTTCTCAATGATTTTTCCTTTTGATCAAGAGTTCCAACTATAGAAAAGAAGGCATGAACGTTTAAAATGAAGAGAAGTGATTGTTCAAAATATGACAGTTGAAACAATGTCAGACGTCTTGCCTATATTGTTAGACGTCTGAGACCTTTTAGGTTTTTAACCCGAACTATCTGCCAGACGTATGACATTATGTCCCAGATGTCTGAGACTGTTTTCTTTGTAAAACTTGAGTATTTTTTCTAAAATTTGCTAGGTTTTTTTAATGATATGCTTTTGTGTGTGCTTATGATAACTCAAGGGGATTGTACAAGATAATCTAAGACCATGGTACAAATATATGGCCTTACTTTAATAGTATGATCCATTATTATTTAGGATTGTCTTCACGCCATGATATCGGTGAGTGGAGTGATCTCTTCCACCATATACATGTAAATAGATAAGGTATTTCTTGTATACGTGATTGTATAGCTGTTGTCATTAAAATCTCAAAAGAGAAACACTGACAAGTAACATGAAATTGTGAACATGAACTTGATGTGCAAGAACCAACAAGTAAGAAGCCACTTGGGCTCGACAAAGAGAGAATTTCTAAACTTCCACATGAAATATACAAGGATTTAGAAGATAGTAATGGAATTATAAAAGCTGCTTATGACTTGAGTGTTGTTTATGTTCGGAGAAAATTGAAAATGGTGAAAATTTGCTTACTTTTGTATTTTATGTTTGATCTTTATATTTGAAAATGTTGAAAAGCTGCTTATAACATAAATTTGACTTATCAGTGCTGTTTATGTATGAATTACTAATTTAGTGTGCTGCACTGTGCTATTTATAAAAGTAGTCACTGGCTTACTGCATTAGTTGTTATTGGTTATGTATCAGTATCTTTATGTATGAAATTATGAATTAGTTATAAAATGAGTCAGTATCTTAGCTTGCTGTTCGTAAAACATTTTTCCTTTAAAAGCCATTACAATTCAATAAAATACAAAAAGGAGGAGGTACTGAATAACTGGGATGTGCTTTTCTTGAATCGGTGCTGGTTTATGCATTAATTACCAATCACCTGGTGCTTTGCTGTTAATAACGACATCAAGAAATTTTGGGTAAAAAACAAAATTATGCTTCAAATATGCAATTATTAAAAATCATTTCTCTATCATATGACACAATGAGCATACATATAGCAAAAGATATCAAACAATGACTCATTTCCATAGAATTAACCAAAATTAACCTATCAGCAAATATTTTAGAAGGCAAATGACAATGGCATATACAATGGGCAATAAGTAAAGATAAAGAAGATTGCAACGGTCAAAATTAAATAAAAATGGCCTCCTTAATTTTGTCTGCTTAGCGATTCTCTGGTTTCTTCGACAGTCTCCGCTCCTCCGCTCTAGCGTTCCTTCGTTCTCTTCTCTGGTTGCGCGACTTTCTTTCTCTGCTCTATTGGTTGTCGTCTTTGTTTTCTAGGGCTTTGTCTATGGATTTGGGGATTTTTTACTTCCGTGGTGATTTCGTGAAGAATTGCCCCTCTTTCGCTAGCATCGCTGCTGCCCTTTTAGAGGTGGTGGCGCCGCCACTGTCGGTCTGCTTCACTAGTTATTGCTCGATTGAGATTTTCGTTTTCTCTGTTAGGGCATTTTTGGCTCTTGCTCGTTTCAAATTTGTTATAGTTGATGGGTTTTTCATGGAGCTGGCTCCCTTTTTCAGTGCGCTCCCCTCGATTTCAACTCACGGCTCGTGCTTCGATGGGTCGAGGGCAGAGACTGCTGCCTCGCCTGAGATTTGGGCATCTTGTCCGAGTTTGGGTGCAACTGTCGGTAATCGGGATTTCACCACCCGATTTGTACCGAGCCTTTTCTTTGATGATGCGATGGGTGGATTGGCTTCGTGCCAGTCAGATCTTTGCTTTGGATCGCTTGGTGATGTTTCCGGGTGCGAGCTCTCTGGCTCTTTGGCTGTTTGTGGTTCCTTATCGATTAACAAACGAGACTTCATCACTCGGTTTGTTCCTCGCCTGTCGTTTTTAGGAACTGCAGCTGCTTGTAGCCTGCTTGAGGCCTCTATCGCCTTTGGGTCTGTTGGCGTATTAGGCATAGCCTATGCTCCAGGGGTTAAGGAGTTGACCACCTTACCTCCTCCAGCAGACCGACCATTGGATGATTTGTTTGGCCTTGGCTCTTTTCTGCCTATGGGTGAACCTTTTGGTTCGTTGTTATCGCCTCCTCCTTTGGCTAACGATGAATTGGTGCTTTCCTCTCTGCCATGTTCGCCGCTTTTGCTGGCTCTTCCTCCGTCCGTGCAGGTTTGTGTTGCCTTTTGTAGGCAGGTGAGTTTTTCTCATTCTTGTTTCTTTTCCGTTGATATTTGTGGTTTGCTTGCAGTTTATTTGTTGTCGGCCGATATGGTCGGCCATGTTTGCCTGAGCCTTGTCACACTTACGTGTGTGCTCCCTGACACTGCCGTCTCGTCCGAGGCCGGGAGTGTGTCAGGTCCCTTGGTGTCTACGGGTTTAGATTCATCCGCCGGGGCCCTTTCGTCTTGCTGCCTGCATCAGTATATTCGGCCTCTGTTGATTTTGCAGGTTTTCTTTTGTCGCATCGGTTATGTCCATTTCAGGCTGTTTGTTTGGTTCGATCTGTTGGAAACCCATTGGTGATTTCTTGTGTTGAGTCTTGACGAGGCCCATTCTTTGTCGTCAGCGACTTTTTCCTTTTGGTTTAGACTTTTATTGTCTGGCTTCAATTGGTCCCTTCGGAGGTTACAGAGGGGCTGGAGTGATTGGTTCGGGCGATCTCCACGTCCTGGTCGTATAGTGGCCATTTCTGACCACTATACGGACAAACTGAGTTATTGCCAGCTTTCTTTGTTCTGCTCTGCTATTCCCTCTGTTTGGTCCGTCTTGCGACTCTTACCTGTATTGCGGGGCTGTTTTATTAGTGACAGTCCGGCTTTGGTAAGACTCCCACAACAACATGGGCTGCAGTCTGTTTGCGCCCTTACATAGATTTGTTCCCCCTCTGTTCTTCCCTTCCGCACTCTTTCCGTCGCTTCGCCTATCTGTACTTCCCCATCGTCGGGTATGTCGGCTTTTTCGGCTTCGGATTGCTCCTGCCACATTGATTCCTCCATTTCTACGGCTCATTATTTTTCTGTTTGGTTTCTAAAGAAGATTGGTATGCGCTTGGTTCGCCTCCCCTCTTATTGTCGATTTCCCTATGATCACTCGGATCAATTGGGTCCCTCTACCTCTCATTTCTCCTCAGCTTGCTCCCTTTCCTCTTCATCGTGCTCTCTGTCCATATCCATTCCTCTTATGAGTAAGGCAAAAATTGCGCTCCTTAATGAGCGCCTTGATTGCATATCTAGGAACTCTTCGACTTCGTCTTCGCTGCTTGGTGCCTCGCTGTCTACTTCGTTGGAGACCGGTAATGAGGTGTCTTTTGTGACACCTCCCCAGCCTCCCGACCCTATCCCCCGGGCATCTCGTCGCAGATTGCATAGAGCCCAGTCTACCCCCCGCACCATCCGCACACGCTCTATAGCGGCGTCCGAGCAGATCGATCGATCTACTCGTTATTCGTTATACCTTGTCTGAGTCCTTTCTGCTTCCTCTTGTTTGGTGTCCTGCTTTCGCTCCCTTTATCTTCATTCTCTCTTTTCTCGCTCTTAATGGCGAATTTTGTTTTCTGGAATGTCCGTGGTATTGGCAACGATGCGTCTTTGGCTAGGCTAAAACGCATTGTCAGGAAGCACTCTGTTGGTTTGGTCGCTGTTCTGAAACCCTTTCTGGAACCGGAAGGCATATCCAACATCGTCTTATCCTTAGGTTTTGGCGGTGGCTCTACCAACGTCTCGGGGAAAATTTGGATCCTATGGTCCAAATCCATCTCGGTTCGCGCCGTTTTTGATTCCTTTCAGCTTTTTTCGGTGGCATGTTCGTCTCCATCTTTTATCTCTCCCTTTCTTTTCTCGGCGGTTTACGCCAAATGTGATCGTACGGAGAGATTAGCTCTCTGGTCCGACATTTTAGGGCTCGATTCGTTGGGTATCTCTTCTTCTGTGATAGGCGGCGATTTTAATATCGTCGCCTGCCAAGCGGAAAAACGGGGAGGAGCTACCATCAACCGTGTAGCGATGGCAGATTTTAACTCGTTCATTGTCAGCTCTGGTCTATCTAAGCTTCCCTTTGTTGGCTCTGCTTTCACCTGGTCAAACAACCAAGAGAGACCGAACCGTATCCTTTCCAGACTTGACCGTGTTTTCGGGTCGGAGGAGTGGTTTCGCCTCCCTTTCTCTTTCTCGATCGCGCATCTCCATCGGTCCTTCTCTGACCATGCTCCCATGGTTGTTCGCTGCTCTCCCTTCTCCTTAATGGGGCCATCTTCTTTTCGGTTCCAGAGCATGTGGAGATCTCATCACTCTTTTCTTCAAGTGGTTGCTAACTCTTGGAGCGATCCTATTGTTGCCTCTCCCTGTGAGGTTTTCGGTCGTAAGCTTAAGCGTCTCAAAGCGTGCCTTAAGGTTTGGAACGTTCAGGTCTTTAAGAACATTTTCGACCGCGTTCGCATGGCCGAAGAGTCTCTAATCGTAGCCGAATCCTTGCTAGACGAGGATCCTACTGCGGCTAACAAGGAGGCTTGGGCTATTGCTCAAACCATATTCTCTTCGAAACTTCGTATTGAGAATGACTACCTTTGTCAAAAGGCTAGGGTCAAGTGGGTAGTCGTCGGTGATACAAACTCCAAATTCTTCCATTCCTCTATTCGTAAGAAGAATAGCCTTCTCATGATCCGTGAGATTTTGTGACATGATCTATCTACGGCTTCTTCGCCCGAAGATGTCAAAGATACCATCCTGTCCCACTTTCAATCCTTTCTGGGCTCGCCGTCTGTCTCGGTTTTTGATCCGGCTCTGCTTGCCTTCATTCCTCGTGTGGTTCTTTCTCCGGAAAGTGACCTTCTCGCGGATCTCCCTACCCCAGAGGAGATTCGTGCTTCTGTCTTTGCTCTGGGCAAGGATAGTGCCAATGGTCCGGATGGTTTCAACGGTGTTTTTTTCAGGAGTTCATGGCCTATTATTCAGGCTGATTTTTGTCTTGCTGTTCAATCCTTTTTCTCCGGGGGATCCCTTCCATCTGGATGGACATCCACCAACCTTGTTCTTATTCCTAAATGCGAAAACCCTAGGTCGTGTGTGGATTTCCGGCCAATCAGCCTATGCAACTTTTCGAATAAAGTTATCTCTAAGATCCTGGCCACCCGCTTGGCTCCCTTCCTTGAGTGCATTATTTCTCCTTCTCAAGCGGGCTTTGTAAAGGGGCGTTTGATTTCTGATAACGTACTACTCGCCCAGGAACTTATCTCCCAGATTGATCGGAAAGTTTGGGGTTCTAATGTTGTCTTCAAACTGGACATGGCTAAGGCCTACGATCGCATGTCCTGGTTTTTCATCATCAAGGTCTTAAGAGCTTTCAGATTCCTGGAACCCCTTATTGACTTGGTGTGGAGGCTCATCTCCAACTGTTGGTTCTCTGTGCTCATTAATGGTTCGGCTAATGGTAATTTCAAGGCAGGAAGAGGTTTGCATCAGGGAGACCCACTCTCGCCATCTCTTTTTGTGATCGCGGCAAAGGCTCTCATTCGCGGTCTCCAAACCTTAACAATTTACGGCCAGGTCCAGCGCTTCGGGATTCCGAGGGGTTGTCCCCTTGTCTCTTCCTTATCCTTTGCAGATGACATTGTCATTTTCTCTAATGGCAGCCGTTCCTCTGTCCGACGACTCCTCAACTTCCTTCATCAATATGAGAGATCCTCGAGCCAACTAGTAAACCCTTCCAAAAGTTGCTTCGTCCATGCGAAAGACTTGTCTCCATCTCGTGCTACCTGGATCGAGACTATCTCAGGTTTCAAGGAAGCCACCCTTCCTCTTCCTTACTTGGTTATTGTCCTATATCGTGGTAGAAAGCTCAATGCTTTCTTCGACCCCTTGACAGACAAAGTGAGGGGTAAGATCTTACGCTGGAATGCATCTCTTCTTTCTCAGGCTGGTAGACTAGTTCTTATCAAATCCGTATTAGACTCGATGGGAACTCATGTTTTCGCGGCTATGACCCCTACCTCTTCCTTCTTTCGGTCGTATCGGTCTTTGGCCTCGTCCTTCTTCTGGGGCAACAAGGACAACGACCGTCGGCACCATTGGGTGTCGTGGGACGCGGTGTGTCGTCCCAAAAACGAAGGCGGCTTGGGTCTGCGTAATCCTAAGGACCTTTGTGCAGCTTTTGCCTGTAAGTTGTGGCACAGGTTTGGCGCTAACAACTCCTTATGGGCTTCTTTCCTTCATGCGAAGTACCGTAGGCTTGCGGGCTCTAACTTCACGGGGTCTCCGTCATATGCTAGTGAGACCTGGAAGCACATGCAATCGGTGAAGTCGTTTTCTGACTCTCATGGTGGATCTTCAGGATGGGATGGCGCTTCATTTTCCATACTGAAAGCTTGGTCTTCGATTAGAATCCCAGACCCCATTCGCCCTGTGTTTTCTTTCATTTGGGATTCTCGTATTCCCCCCAAGGTCTCTATTTTGATGTGGCGGATCCTCCATGATGGATTGCCACTTGACGAGAACCTCCAAAAAATCGGCATCCCATACGTCTCCGTAGTAGATGCTGTGGCAATGGGGAATCGGAATCCTTGAATCATTTGTTTTTTGACAGTTTCTCGGCCAGATTGTGCTGGAATTACTTTGGCAACCTTGTTGGTGTTCGACGTTTTGCCAGCTCTCCTACTGATCTCCGAAGTTCCTGGTGGTCTGGGAATTCTGGAAAATCTCTTCGTTCAATCGTGTTCCGCTTGATTCCCTGTCTCATCTACTGGCACCTCTGGTGCGCGCGGAACAAGGCAACTTTCGAGAGTTCTCCTATGGACCCTCCATCCATTATTCGGTGTGTGAGGAATGACGTCTTCCTTGCTTTCCATGGTAGACCTTTCAGGGGTCCTTTGAGCTCCCGTGCGGAGCAACTAGTAGGGCTTCTCTCTATTTTGTGTGCTCTGTCTCACGCTAGACTGGGAGTAGGTTGAATCCTCGCGAGCGGGCGCTGGCTTTCATCCAGCGCTCACTTTCCCTCCCCCCCGTTTTGTTTAATGTGGTTGTTAGTTTTCCTGTTCCAGGTATCTTAGGTTTCTTCAATGGACCGGTAAGAGCTTTGGATGGCTAGGATCGAGGTCCAGCTTTCTTTTTTCCTTGGTTCTGTGGTGGTGTTAGTGTGGTTGTTCGGTTGCTTTGGTTGGATTTTGTTCTCTTTTCTCTTCGGCTGGATCTGCGATGGTGGCGTCTTTGGTGGTCTGGTTTAGACCATTGCTGCTCTGATACTTCTGTGAGACCATTCTGGGCTCGTTTGGACTGTATCCATTTCTCCTTCGCCGCTTGCTCCTTTCCTAGGAGTATGCTTTCCCTGGTTTTGCTGGCTTTGCTTCAACTAGGTTTGATTCCTATGTGGTATGGCTTGGTGGTCTGGCCTTTACCTTCGGGTTAAGACGGGTTGGTGGCTTTTGGTGGTTTTTTCCCCTTCTCTGTCGCTGTCAACGGGTGGTATTGTTTCTTCCTGTTGTGGCCTTTATTTTCTGTATTTTCTGGTTTCGTCTTTCCCGATGTTGTTCTGTGCTATTTGTGAGCCCCCGAAGAAAGGCGTTTTTTCTCCATTTTGGTTATATATTCTCTCTTTGCTGGAAAAAAAAGTAAAGATAAAGACTTTTCAACTGTGTGCTAATTTTATTCCACTAGAACCATAGAAATATAAAATTTCAACATGTTAATGCTTTAGAATCATGAACAAGTACATAATTAACATGAAGTATATCACTAAGATTAATAGCTCGCAAATAATCTCATCAACAGAAAAAAGGGAAAAGAAACAATAACAAGATCTAGGACCAATCTGTAGTAAAGCTGCAATAAAGAAATGGTGAGAAAAAGTGCATCAAAAGTAAAAGAAAAGAGACTAGTAGTAGTAAAGAAAGAAGCAGGATGTTGTAGTATCATAAATGGAAAGAACAAGGAGTGGATAGGAATATCAATAATGAACATGTGAAATAGTTTAATCTATATGATAATTAAATTTACAAAGTAATTAAGATATGAAAACAAAGATGGCAGAGTTGGCATAGAAGCAAAAGTAATGAACATGTGAAATGATTATACGCACAAAACAAAATTGATTCTGTTAAAAAACCAACAATAGAGGAAATGAAAACTTCAAATGATATTTTCCTTGAATGAGACCATTGTAGTCATTTACTAATGGTATTTGATCTTAGGGGTGTCAAATGGGTTGGGTATAAATGGATTGGTTTAAAAATCAACCCAACCCATTTTTAAAAAAATAGACCCAACCCTTTAGACCCATTTATTAAATGGGTAAACCCAACCCAAACCCACTAATTTAACGGGTCAACCAAACCCAACCCGTTTAACCCAATTTGAATAAAATTACATAAAAACATGTACAATCATTCTCATCAATTCAGTTTATATAATTGAAGATCAATATAAAAACATTCAAAATTAGTACAAGACCATTCCAGATTTAAATTAGTACAAAGATAGCGAGTATCATTCAAGATCAGTTCAGTTTTCAAATACAAAAACATCATACAAAGTGACATTTCAGATCTGCAGCAAGCAAAGTATCCCATACTGCATCATTTTGTAGAATTTAATGCAATATTAATCAACATATAATTCAAAACTACATAGCATAAAAATGCATGGAACATGAAGTAGTTCAATGAAAGCACTAAATCATACAAAGGGGCCTAGATATGTTAAGTGTCACAGTAGTATGTTGAACCCCTGATTATGCACTGTCATTTCTTAGTGGTAATACAAAATTTCCTAAACTAATCTATATAAAATCAAAATAATAGATCCAACTGTTTTATTACTTTTTCTGTAATGTTAATCACAGCTGAGGTATAAATGAGTTTGTTTCCTACATTACAAAAGGTAAGGTTTAACTGAACAAGCAAAATTATTTGTTGTATAAATGTGATTGTAGCGACATGGAAGTCAAATTATTTGTTAAGTATTATCATAACATTTTAAACAATGTGAACAAGCAAAATTTGGCATTTAAGCATACTTTAAACAATGTGAACAAACAAATTTGGCAGTTAAGCATGTACCTAAGATTTAGGTAGAAATTGTCAACTCCGCATCCGTATGGAACAAAGAAATATCCACATCAGGCTCCTCTATAGCTGACGCTGTCCCGTTTCCATATAGCCAGTCACGTGAACATAACAACGCTTCAACGGTATCTGCCTTCAAAGAACTTCGGTAATCATCAAGAACCCTGCCTCCGATACTGAATGCACTTTCAGATGCTACAGTAGTAACCGGAACCGCCAAAATATCTTTTGCCATTCGTGAAAGAATTGGATATTTATATTGGTGAGATTTCAAGAAAGAAATAATGTCGAACGGTGTTTTAGGATCTAGCAGTTCCTCTTCAAGATATGACATAAGTTCGGATTTACGAGAACTATCGAGTAAACATACCTTACGATGACTGTAAAATCCTTCTAACATATCCTCACATTCTTGTGAATACGGACCAATATCTGCATCAACGGATTCCACATTAAATAATGCAGTTATTATCTTATAAGCTAATTTAAAGAAATTTGTTTTTTGAATTATGCACTAATAATTGCATTTGAATATTTTATCATTATTTATGTGATGGAGTAATGGCTAATACATGCATAAATAGTATTTAAGTCTGAAATGCGGTGGGTGGAAAAACATGAAGGGCTGCTTGATGAACTGATATAGCATGAGTAGGGATGACTAATGACTAATTAACAGTAAGAATGTATAGGTTGGTTGCAGAGTTGATGAGAAAGGCAAGGGCAAATGCTGATGTGCCTGACTAGACTAAACCAAGATAGCTTGCCTGCAACGCTGCAGAGCCTGAAGGCGAGTGGAGGATCTGATGCCGTGTGCTAAAATTGGACAGAAAAGCTAAATGATGACATGAAGAAGATATGAAAGCATAATTAGTGTTATAGAGCATGAAACTATAAGTGGCTAGTGAGCTATATCTATATGGAAGCACACTGCCGAGCGTAAACTAGATTGTCAAGATTTTGGTTGTATTACTGGGTTTTGAAGTGGCATAGAAGCATGAAGCTAGAGTCTAAATTACTGACGCACCAAAGCATGCACTACTGGGTTTTGAAGTGGCACTGAAGCATGAGGCTATGGCCAGAATTTGTTGAAATGGGTAAGTGCATGTAAATATAGATATATCAACTCTCTGTCTATGCATCAACAACTAAGAAGCATGATAACAGCAAACTAGCAAATCAATGCACTTGAATTAAAAGAGATGCCTGGATATTTCAACACACTAGCAAATTTCTCTACAGCCCAATGACGTTCCAGGCTTCAATATATTTCAAGAAACCTCATAATCCCAGAAAACTATGCTTATATATATATGTATAATCAATATTAATATAGCTCTGAAAACTTAATGCTCACATCTGAAGCCTACTATGCTTTGAGTTTGTATTTATTTGAAGCTTATATGCATATTTCAAATCAATGTATTTTGAAAACTATATGCATTTATTTTCTTGTGTACTAAATTTCATACATGCTTGAAACTGATATGTACTGAAATTCATAAATTCTAGAAATCTATACACTTAGGAAACAATATAAACTTAGAATTGGACAAGACATGTTTTTCGAACCCTTAAACACATACTTGAAATTTGTATATACTTGAACTTTAATATTGTTTGAAGCTTAGTAAATTGCCCACTGTCCCAAAAATAGCCCAAAACAATTCCATATTTTTCACATTTCTTAAATTGCAGTATTATTGAGCCCTTCTTTGGTCTTTAACCATAATTTCAAGAGGTCGGTATCAATAAGGATACCCCACCTCAATTAAAGCATTAAAGAATCTACATGGAAAATATTAGCTCATGGGCTTTGATCTTGTATTCTGCTTGGTAAACATTATTCTTACTTCAATTCAGTTTGGTAGAAGCTGTATTGGCTACAATCCAATTTATTACTGAATCGGACACCTACTCCATTTTTTAGAAGCGTGAAAAAAAAATTGGATTTCTAGCAATTGAAATCCACATATCTATATGATAATCCCATATGCAAATGTTCTAGTTGCACATTATAAGTACTAACGATAACTCAAAATTTACCATAAGGACATAATAATTCATGAGATGGATTTATGAATTTTTAACAATTGCATTCAATAGAATTAGGATTCCGTACCATATCGTCGAAGACTATCTGACTTTGGAGGAGAACACTAGTAATGGATGACGGTACCTAGAGTTTCATAGCTGGAAGAATGAAGACGATGAACAGAGTTTCAAAATTAACTGCAATCAAAGTTACAAACAAATTAAGACATAGAACAATATATTCAACCATCAATACTAGTAATCTATGTGCACATGAAACCAAATTGTAACATAATAAATAAATAAAAACAGTAAATTACCTAAATAACCTTCAAAACCTCAACCCGCTTCCTTACTTTGGAAGTCAAAGCCTCCAACACATCTGTACACTCATCCTTCAAATTCTAAAGTTTATAGTTCAGAGTGTTGAAATATCCGTATGAAGATTACCTTTGATAAACGTCGATGGTAAAAGCACGTAGGTGTGGAATGTAAAATCTGCACGGAAGATACAGATCCAGTTTACAAATCGGCAAGTAAAGACAATAAAAAGAGAAAATGATAAGTAATGAAGAAGCTCACCTTCAAAATCTCAAAGCAAGTGTAGATCTTCAAACTTGGGGAATCAAGACGAACACACCCAGGATAACAACGGACTAGGGCTCGAAAAGGGAAGAAAAGCAGAAGTGAAAGAAAAGGTATCACAGAAAATTGGGATTGATTAGAAAAACCCTAAAATTTTAGCTAAGGATGCAAGGATAGTTGTGTGGGTAATTGGGTTAAACGGTTAGAAGATAGTAAGATGGGTTTGGATCGGTTATTCTTGGGTTTAAATGGGTAAGACCATTTAACCCACCCAATTTAATGGGTATAACCCAGCCCATTTGTTCTTTGGATAGGTGGTTGGGTAAATGGGCTGGATACACTTTTGACAGCCCTATTTGATCTATTCTCAAGCAACTTCAAATTAAACTCTTCCAAGCCATTGCCTTTTCGAGCTTAATCTTTTAGATATTTGTATATACTTGTCGCTATTCATACATATTGATTTCTAGTTTACAATTCAAACTAGCGTGATCGTCGTCATCTTTAATTCTTAGTTAGTTCACTATTTCCGTGCTTGCAAAGCAGTTTATTATTTTAAACTAAATTGCACTAGAGGAAACTTGCACTAAAAAATCCCGGACTTTGTAAAGAAATGGAAATTATATAGAACTCAAACTCTTAAATCAAGCAAAATTATATCTAACCCTAATGTAACTTCTTAAATCAACAAAAAATTACTAACGAAATTCAAATATCATGTTTTTTATACGACAAATCCGAACAATTTAGCTTTAACGTCATGAAAGCAAAAAATTTGAAACAAAGAAGATAAAAACAACAAAATAATTAAAATTTAAACGCTTTAAGTACCTAAGACTGTTAGGAATTACTAGTTTTGTGTAATTAAGTTTTAAGGTTTAAAAAGAGAAGATGATGAATATATACAAAATGTTAATTTTGTAAAAGTCATGGTGTATGTAAAGTAATTTACTACAAACGAATGGATAGAATTAGGGCTCAAATTTATATTTCTTTTCAAGAGAGAATGACAGTGGACGGAAACGGGATTTCCAGCAGAAATAATGGAAATTTCCATCGTAATTTTTGAAAATATAACTGATCACAAGTCAAAAGGTACAGCAACTATTATCCTTCCTCCGTGATACTTGATAATCGCGAGAGATCTTGAGATTGTGAGAGGGGACCTTAATGATATTTGCAGCATCAAAGCTGTACCACAATTGAAGGAGAAAATGATCAAGAAAGCAACAGAAACATAAGATTAGTGGTTCAGAGATCGTCAAGTAAAAGAGCAACCCATAATGCTTCTTCAATATCCAATGACATGAAACGAACAGATTTTCCTTTGATAAGTGACATTATATATTTATCGACAACTAATATATACCTTCTCGCTACTTAGTAGTTGCTATAAATAGCAAATTCATAGACCAGTTACCTACAGTATAAGGGCATATCAGAAATACAAATATATAATCAACTTACTTTCATCGTCTCCTTCCATTTTCATACAGAGAATAGAATGGCATCGACAATGTCTTTGTCATCTCCAGCCTTTGCCGGGAAGTCGGTAGAACTCTCTCCATCTGCAGCTTCAAATCTGATGGGAAATGGAAAGTTCACCATGAGAAAACCAGTCAAAAAGCCCGTATCATCCTCATGGGGTAGCCCATGGTACGACCCAGACCGTGTCAAATATCTCGGCCCATTCTCTGGTGAAGCTCCTTCGTACTTGTCGGGCGAGTTCCCAGGAGACTACGGGTGGGACACAGCTGGACTATCAGCAGACCCGGAAACCTTTGCCAAGAACAGGGAACTAGAAGTTATCCACTGCAGATGGGCCATGATAGGTGCTCTGGGCTGCGTCTTCCCAGAACTCCTGGCCCGAAATGGGGTCAAGTTTGGAGAGGCAGTCTGGTTCAAGACCGGGTCAAAGATAGGTCATAGATATTCAGCGAGGGGGGCTTGGACTATTTAGGCAACCCTAGCCTGGTACATGCACAGAGCATTCTGGCTATATGGGCTACCCAGGTTGTGTTGATGGGTGCAGTGGAAGGGTACAGGGTTGCAGGTGGCCCACTTGGTGAAGTGGTGGACCCGTTGTACCCGGGTGGGAGTTTCGACCCGTTGGGCCTAGCGGATGACCCAGAGGCGTTTGCGGAGCTGAAGGTGAAGGAGATAAAGAATGGGAGGTTGGCTATGTTTTCCATGTTCGGGTTCTTTGTTCAGGCCATTGTCACAGGTAAGGGACCTTTGGAGAATTTGGCGGATCATCTTGCTGACCCGGTTAACAATAATGCTTGGTCCTATGCCACCAACTTTGTTCCTGGAAAGTAGGTGAAGAAGAGGCTTGACAATTGCTTCATATCATTTCAATCATGATGTATTTGGTTTTGTTGATTGGGTAAATTATGTCTATGCAATAAAAGTCATGTTCTTTATTCCAATTGTTCTGAGACATATAAATTGTGTGTGAAGTATGTGAGCAGAATTCGCTCAGATCAGTTTTATATTGCAGTGAAATCAACGCATTCGTTGATAAATTTGAACTTGGAAGTTTAATTTTGATCATCCCGCACCATGAATGAACTTGTCCAGAACAGGAGCTGAAACCATAAATAACTTTTGCTGCTCTTGATTCGTATACAGAAAATATAGAAATGATTTTTCTGATAGATGGTGATTTTAATGTAGAATGTTAGAGATGTTAAGATGTATTTTAAAGATTGAAAGGTGCAGAGAAGAATAATGGAGGCTCTCTATCCTATATAAATTTACCGGGTATGGAGCTTGGATCAGCGGACGGGTTTACTATACCCTCCTCACGAGTTTATCAACTCGCCGGGTTCTCCTGGGTTTTCAAAAAAAACAAAAAAACCAAAAAACAAAAAAAAATGAGGAAGGACTCCAATATGGAAAGAGAAGACCTGCTGCTAACAGTAGATGTGCTGTTAAAGGTGAGCTCATGTATTTTCTATATATATATATATATAACAAAAATTTCATATTGCAAGTAATAGCGACGGAAATGAACCCAAAATCGTCGGTTACACACTGTATCTTTCAAAATAAAGGAGAAAAAAGAGAAAAAGAAACAATTTGTAACAATAACTGCACAATAATTCATTCAATTCAATTACTACTACGTATTTTTTGAATCAGCTTTTCAAAGGTGAGCTCATGTCACCTGTTGTTATTCTCGGATGTCTTGTTATTTCAGTTATAGCATTCATTAATGATAAATTAAATTACCAAAATAATAAAAGATAAAAACCATGTACAATCGTAAACCAACGTACATACACCAAAAATTATTACACATACACCGAAAATTTTGTTAAAACCATGTACAACACTTTTTACTTAAGTACAATGAACATAATGCATATTACGAAACTACACTCAGTTTTGCAACAAAACAATCATTTATCTCATTTCACTAACTCTCTCCCATACATTAATCAAACTAAAGTTTCTGCATTCTCCAATTAACTTTTGTAAATTTCAATTTCGAAATTCAGTTACTTTAAATGGAATTTAAATTGATTTAATTACTTATATATAGAAATATGAATTTAATTATTGTATACTAAAATGTTAAACTATTAAATTTTGATATTAAATTTAAACTTGACTTAGTTTAAGTAAAATACAGAGCAGATTTTAGTATTCGTAATCATATTTATTATTATATTGGTGAATTTTAAAATTTATTTTATATGTTTAGTCTAAAGTACAAAACGATAAAATTCCTACCTATGAATACAACTTGAAACTATATGAATAAAAAATTGGATACCTGAAAGAAATTTAAATTTAATTCAATTGATGATGTATATATATAAATTTTAATACTTTATGAAAAAAATTATGTTCACTATACTATGAATTTGTTAGTATTTTTTTTCTTGTTAAATAAGGGCATTTTTGACTAAAATTTCATTAAAAAATATATGATTTAGGTAAAGCAATTTATAGTGTACGAATAGCATTATCATTCAAGAGATTAGAAAGATAAAGAATAAAAGAAAAATAATTTGTTTCAAATAACAGATTAGATCATCTATGTTTTTTTAACTTGGTAAGAATATAATTGTACAGCCCAAAGTATAAGCCAGTCAAGCAAATGAGGCTGGTTACAAAACACATGCAGTTAACATAATAGGGTTTCAAACCCTAACCAATAAATCTCTCACTCTTGAAACTTCTTAAAACAATGGCAGTGGAGCAGAAATAAATATGGGTGTCAAAACTCTTTGCTCCTCTCCCTTTCAATGCTCTGTCACACATTACTGCTTCCGCCTCTTTTCCAGTATAATAGACAGTCTCAAATTCTTGGTTTGAGGATTCCTTTACTCAGAATATCCCCTCTTACTCTCTCTCACTCTCTCCACCCATTTAATTCATCAGATCTGAGTATAGTTTCACTATGCTCAGTTCTATTCCATGCTCAATGCGATTGTCCCAAAATGTTTGATTTATGACTACAGCCCTAGTTCTGTTGCCGTTGTTCGGCCATGCTAAAGATCTGAGCGCGTTGCAGTCTGAACCAGTGAAGGAAGAAGCTAGGAAAATAGTTGTATGTTTTACTTCAGTTCGGTGGCTTTGCAAATACGATACAACGTCTTTGTTTTCATCGACTTTGTTCCATATTTAGATAAGATCCTCGTTCCTTTATAACACCCCGTAAAAGAACCATATATAAATGAAGTAAATTAAATGTGATATGGTAGAAATTTTTTTTATTATAAAAGTTGGAATTTGACCACAAAAGTTATACCGTTGCGTTCGTGGTGCAATTCTGATTAATTTTCATATATAATATGCTGAAAACGGAGCTCAAACAAAGAAGTTATAAGTGTTTTGAAGTTTTCAGATTTAAAGTAATTTGAATAGAATTCAAATAAATAATTAATTCCCTAATTTGAAATTTGAAATTAATTGTGCTTAGACTTGGGGGTTGAGCAACGTTAAAAATTAGCAATTAATGTTAAAAGTTAATTAGGGTATGAAATCAATAAATAATCAAGCAACGGTAAAATAAAATAAATACCTTCCTAAAATAATGGAAGAAGTTGACCCAGCACTTCAAAGGGTCAACCTAGAGGTCGACCGTAGGGGTCGACCGCTTGAAGCATGGGAGTCAACCACTTCCTTGTTGTGGAGCTTATTTTGATGAGTTGTACATTCCAGATTTATCTGTTTTTAATATATTTTCATTCAACGGTTCTGGTGCCTTTCCAACCACTATAAATTAGACCGCAGACCTTTTACTTTTATCCACAAATATTTTGGGAACAATAATGAAACTCTGCCATTTTTATCTCTCAAAATTAGATTCATAAGCTCCATAGAGAATTCAAGCAAGAATCAAATCTATTTTCTATTCATTTCTTCTTCCTCAAACCTATTCTTGTTCTATTCTCCTCCAACTATTCCGAATCTAATAAATATATATACCTCTTCCCTATTGTGTGTATATATATCAAAAGAGAGAGATTCTGGAAGAGATTGTGAGGCATGCAAATCCAAGAAAGGCGAAGCTAAGGCTATTCTATGAGTAGAAATCTTAATATTTCTTTTCAGGAATTGTTTAGTGAATTTCTTTTTAGATTTGAATATGCCTTAGGGATTTTGGGATTTCTAAAATATGATAGATAAGACCCCCCAAAATTCTTTTTTATTTCGATATGTCAATTCTATGTTAAGATTCCCAATTATTTACATTAATTTGATGTAATTTGTTTTGTTTATGCAATTTTTTGATAATTTCATGGTCTATTCCACTTTTCCTTCTTCTTTGGGTCAATTTGTGATTCTTCAATAAAATAAGAGATTTAGATTACGAATTCTATTCGTAGTTTACACCACTTGTTTTTATCTATTTCTTTGTAAAAGAGGATTTGAATATAATATGGGGTTTAGATTGCAATTCTTATTGTTTAAGATATTCCATTGAATTGGTGTAATAAATTGAGTTTCTATTTTATTTACAAGTCTGTTATTGTAGTTTTGGATATTATAATCCTACGAAATCTTTGAAATTTGAAGAAAAAGGACTTGTAATAATATTTGGTTAAGGAATTGACATATAAATTAAGTTTAGAGCGTAAAATCTATACGTTTAGAACTTATTAGGCACGAATATTTATTTATCTCTATTTACGTTATCAATGTATAATTATTGCGCATATGGCGTAGTTAATTAGGCATTTATTTCCCTTCTTAGGAAGGTGAATGATTTTGAGGCGAAAATAAGAGGAAACTCTTATATAACCTAATTATTATTTTAAGGCATAGTAAGGAAGATTCCTTATAAGGCCTTATTTATGAAATGGTAAGAAGAGTGTGTGTGTGTATAAATATACGGAGAGTAATTGATGTATGACTAAGTCATAGGGATGCGAGGTCAATAGAGTTGCATGACGGAAGTCTGTCCTCCACTTTGAGGCTACCAGCAGTTGTGTACTTTATTGATGCGAGATATCCTTCTGATAAATATTTGTAATGATGCGAGGTTAGTTCCAAATTTTGTAGGGGAAATCTGAGCAACTAATCTGGCTACCAGTTCCTATAAATAGCGAACTAATATGAGACGTAATTATGAGTATGAGCCATAAGACGAAGAGCCTACTTTGGGGTTTTGAGATATTAAGTGGTTGGATCTGCTTCTTTTCCCAGATGAAGTATTAAATGGCCAAGGGGTTACATTAGGTGGTATCTCTATAGAGGTCCGCTTCTGGAAATAGGTCTTAAATGATGGAGTATGCCTTAATTAAGGTCTTAAATGACCAAAGTCTGCCTATTTTTCACTTGGAAGTATTAAGTGGTCTATGAGATTCCATGTGATGTCAGCTAGATAGTGTCATTGAGGAGCACACTTCTGGAAATAGGTCCTAAATGATGGAGTCTGCCTTAATTAAGGTCTTAAATGACCATAGTCTGCCTATTTTCCACTTGAAAGTATTAAGTGGCTTGGATACCGTCTCTCACATTATTAGTTATTTATGACGTATGATTGAGATATGAGATTTTAGAAACCTGCTTCTGGAATGGAAGGTATTAAGTGATTGGACCCGCCTCCTTTCCTTATAAAGATGTATTAAATGATTTTAATGGTTTTATGCTCGTAGACATATTCTTATTTTGAAATATATTGCCCAAGTACTGAAAATGTAAGACTCGAGGTTTTTATTCACCAAACACTTGTTGTTCTGACACCGTCCTCATTACAACACAGGTTAAGGACGGAGTGATGGCGGTGATGATGTTTAGAGATGGAGAAGTTTGGCTTGTGGTAGTATTTGTTATTATTACTTGCTTTTATGTGTACCCATGTATTTTGACAATTGTTGTAACATATATTATGTTACATTTTTTATAGAATTTTGTATTATGACATTTTTATGGTTTTAAAATAAATGAGTACACTTTGCTTTATATTTTGTTCCATTCGCTGTGAGTTTTGAAAGTTTAGTTATGGCTCTATACTGTTATTTTCTTATTTCTACCAACAACTTACCTTAGAATGGATCTAAGTTTCGATGAGCCTTTTCTTTGTCGAAATTTAGTCATGTTTCGGGGTGGGTTGTTACATCCTTCATTGCTTTTAGGTTTCTTTTTTATTCAAATAAAATTATGTTGCGGCCTTTTTTAGTAATTATCCATCAACGCTTTTTATCGGGTGCTTTCTTATCATGTAATTTGAGATTATGTTCCTTCGATATATGATATATTATTATCGTTAGTAGAATACTTGATGTTAGTAGAATGTTTGCATAGTCCGCTTTAAGTGATCTGGATTTATGTTTTATGTTGATACTTGTAATACCCCAAAAAATTCAAGAGGTATTATAATTAAAAAGATAATAATTTAATGATGTTAATTAGTTAAATTAAAGTTGGGAATAAAATTATTTAAATGTAAGGAGAGACAAAATGATCATTTTTCAACTTATGAAACTAACAACGAATCATACATCATTGCAACCGACTCGTTTTCTGGTACTCTTCGTATATTTACCTGTAGAATTCAGAGATCGTATGAGGGAGATTTGAACGATTTACTAATTAGTGGGGTTTGGCTTCAAATATTTTGATTTGAATTTTTGGTCGTCACCTTTTTCCCACACTCTTTATAAATTGCTTACTCCATACGTTCGTTTATGTTTTCCAAAAGAATTCACCAACTTGCTCATTCTTCTTCTTCCCTCTTTCTTTCTAAACTTTAAATCATAGAATGTATGGGAAAATGGTGAACCAACCGACCCAACCATGCATAGGCGTGTGTAAGCAGTCAACCGGTATGCTATGACTGGTGGACCGGTCACCACTGATCAATCGGTCATAGTTAGACTAGTAAACTGGTCTGGCCTTGGTTGGGTATGGTTGAACCTAGACCCAACCGTTCCAGGGCAAGTCGAGGACTTCGTTTGGTTGATTAGGAAAAGCATTTCATAGTTGATTGGAACATGATTTCATTGCCACGGAGTTAAGGGAAAGATACGTTAAAGTTAATTATGGAATTAAGTTGAATATATATGCTTATTTGGAATGGAATGGATTCAATGATGATGTTAACGCATATGAACTTGTGGCGGAAGTAGACGGCCCAAGGTATGAACCTGTGATATAAGTAGGTCGTCCGGGTATTACGATGCTCCCATGTAGCACATGAGGCGAGTCCAGGTAGAGAAGTGGATGTTAAGCGATCCTTAGTGCATGAGGAATGTCTAGGATGTGAATCCAATTTTGTATTCGAGGAATGGACAACAAACAATCCTATAACGCATGAGGCGAATCCAGGGAAGTGAGTCCAACACGTGTTTGATTCGACACGATGCTATACCATAGACGGCAGGACTAGATGAATAAGATTTGTCATGTATGGTACAACTAGTAGTATGCAAGATGCGTTCGAAACCTGTGAGATACTTATTGTAACATCTCCTATCTAGAGGCCCAAAACTAAGCGCTACAGATGTTGCAGTCATCTATAGTATTAACTTCCGACGACTAAATACAGCTATGTTAATGGTATCAATAATATCAGAAGCACTTGAATATGAAACAAAACACAGATTTCAAAAAAAACATTTACTTTATTACATTTCAAAACCAATCTTTTCACATTTACAACACATAATCCTAAATCATTCCCAGGCACAGATAAAATATAATTATTATAAAATACACCAAGAGCGATATATGAAGATACCCCCTGGATGATTAGAGTCATATAGTCATAACAGACTTAATACAAACACAATGGAAATATTACAAAGCATAAAACTACAACTCCTAATTAGCTATCTGTTTGCCTCCTACATGCCTCCGTTAGCCTTATTCATCATCCCAGTAAAATCTAAAAAGACCTTAACCTCTCAGCCTACTCAAATCAATTTTGAGCACCCGAGAGTTTAAGGGATAAACTTCGAGTCAGACACAAAGCCTGGTGTGAATAATACTATACATCCCGGTTAAATAAGTTAAGTGAGACCACGCCGCTTAGCGGAACGGGTTTCCCCTCACTAACATTCTTTAAAACATATCTTTGCAAAACCTTTTCCTGCAACCAAAACTGGTTAAATACTATAAAGCATCATTATGTAAACATACATAAATATCAGGTAATAAATGAACTATCTGTTCAAACACAAAAGTTTTGTTTGGCTAACTTTTAACCTTTGGTTGACTCGGGCCTACCAGACAACATATCAAAATAATCTAACATCTGTTAGGCACACCTCTTCTGGACTATCTGTCCTTAGCTATCTGTTAAATACTTCGCTTCCGGACGGTCTGTCTCTAGCTTAATCATCTCCCAAGTCTTCCTGATCATAATGGTTTTGCAGGCTCACCAATAACCTATCCATATACAAATCTATATTCCTTTCCGTGTAATCATAATTTTTAGTCTATCTGACCAAGCCCTACACACTGGAATTTTGGACAACAATTAGTTGGGGCTAATAGATAATGTATAGGGTACGACCCTATACCTGTCCCATCTGGTATTCTAATATCCGAGTCATTTTTACTTAGGGATCCCCTCCCATGATTTTCCTTGAAAACCTTTTCAATATGATTTAAAACCTTTAAATAAAACTTATACAAGGAAAATATGAAATCTCTATGCTTTACTCAAAACCACATTGCCATGTTGTGTGTGTCTGTGTGTGTATAATTTACTCAAACTTTAGTTGATGAAACATTTAAACATTTGAAAGTTCCCCTTTCGATTCCATAGAAAGTACCCCTTTCTAAATCTTTTGAAAGCATCTCTTTTAAAACCAAGTAAAACCCTTTAATTATCTAGGCCTAGAGGCCAAAACCTTTCATATCGAAACCATACTTCAACCTTTCGAAACCATCGAAATATTTCCTTTCGAAAGCAATAAAACATTAGACATCCTACTTTAAAACACTTTAAAAAATTGTCTTAAAAAACCTTTGGAAAACCTTCCAGTTTAAACCTTTCGAAATCATCAGAAAATAGGACCTTTCGACCTTGTCGGAAGCTACCTTTCGACTCCTTCGAAAGCTTGGCTTTCGACCCCTTTGAAACCATTCAGTAAATAGTACCTTTCGAAAGCATTACACCTTTAAAACATAAACCTTTCGAAAGCTTTTTGGGTATAATTCAAAACATGTGGAAAACTTCTTTTAAAAACCTTTCGACTTCGTTGAAAGCAAACTTTCGACTTTGTCAAAAGCTTATCTTCGATGGCTTTAAAACATATCATTTAAAACAATAAGCCTCTGCCTTTAAAATAACTCCTTCGAAAGCATTGGGTTATACTTCAATTATGAAACAAGTGTAAATTATCTAAGTCAAAAGCTTTAATACCTTTCGAAAGCATGGAGAAGCGGTTGGTTTTAAAACAAGTAAACCTTTCGAATTTGTCGAAAGCAATGACTTTGAAAGGTTGGAAAAAGCGGCTATAACCTTTCGACTGTGTCGGAAGGTTCAAAACTAAACAATAATAAGTGGCAGTAACCTTTCGACTGTGTCGGAAGGTTTCAAAACAAAATAGAAGTGAAGCAGCAGCAACTTTCGTCTTTGTCGAAAGGTTTGAAACCTTTCTTTTTAAACATTTGACCTGGTTGAAAGCAACCAAGTCGAAAGCTCTAATTCGAAAGCAAAGCATGTGAAAGCTTAAGTTTTTATAAAACAACATACCCCAACCTCTTTGGTCATCAACCTTTCGACTAAGAACTCTTTGACTCTGTCCAATTCATTACGTACCAAAGTGCTTGATACCATATGCATTGGTTTGACCTTGTCGAAAGGTATAACCTTTCGACTTAGTCGTAAGGTCTGGGTCGGAAGGTATTATGCCTTAAATGGCCGAAACATGCTAAAAGCATGATTTTCTTGCTTTTAACTTAAAGAAGATAACTTTTCAACTAACCTGCCTTTGTTTATCAAATTCTCACTTGTTAACAATTACTTTTTAGAAAAATGCTGCTACTAATTTCAGAATTAAATAATAATTTTAGTTTATAAAATGCCCCTTCTCTTTAATTAAATATATAAAACATTTAAGTCCCATACCTTAAATAATTTTATATATTCACCAAAACACTTAGGAAAAATCTAGAAAAATCCCAGAAAATTTATTTTAATATGTTTTCCAACATATAAAAATTTCAACTCCAAATAATAATTTATTTAGCCGTAAATAATTTATAACCCAATAAATCATTTTCTTCACTAGAAAATTTATATAAAATCCACGTAGATCCAGAAAATTATGAAAATTGAAACCATGTCCAAAATATCATTTCTATCCTATATTAAAATTTTCAAGGCATTTGGATGTCATCTAACATGGCATAAACTTGCAAAAACATTTCGGATCTATCTTGGAAGCAAAAACCATAAGAAAATAGGATGTAGTAATTATTCACTTAGCTTTGAGATTAAAATATGTCAGATTTGATGTTGAATAAATTGATTATCTTCTTCTCTTGAATCCTAGCTTTATCTTCCTTGAGAATAAAAATGGTGGCCGGCCTTAGTAAAATTTTTGTTTGAGTGAAAATGAAATGAACGTGAGTTTCATTTCTAAGGGTTTAGGGTATAAGCCTTTCCTATTTACCATATTGCCCTTCTCATTTCCTAACACATTAGCTTATGTTTTTTTATTTTAATTTGCACATTAACATGGCACAACTACCTTTAATTTAATCAAATCTCAACCTATTAATCTTCACATTATTTTATTTAATTTAACTAATTCAATATTCTAAATAAGGTTACCAAAAATAGGGGTGTTACAGACTCCCCACCTTAAAGAATTTCGTCCTTGAAATTACAATAAGATACATAACAAAATAATCAAAGGAAAAACTTACCATCAAACAAATTAGGATAAGAATCTCTAATCCTACTCTCAGTCTCCCAAGTACAGTCTCTGTTATCGTCACTCCATTGGACTTTCACTAATCTGACTGTCTTGTTCCTCAATTGCTTTTCATTTCTCTCGACTATCCAGACAGGCTTCCTAACAATAGTCAAATTTGGTTCCGCTACTAAATCTTCTAACTCAATAGGCTCTATAGTAGTGTTTGGATCCCTTATACACTTTCTCAGATGAGATACATGAAATACATCATGGACTCCTACCAAACTACTTGGTAACTCAACTTTGTATGCGAGTTTCCCAATCCTCTCAATATTACGGAAAGGTCCAACGAATCTAGGTACTAACTTTTCCGATTTTCCAAATCTAATAACACCTTTCATTGGTGATACCTTAATGAACACATAGTCTCCAACGAAGAATTCCAAGTCTTTTCTCCTTCTATCTGCATAACTTTTCTGCCTAGATTGAGCTTCCTTCATCCTAGCTCGGATCAACTCAATCTTTTCTGCAGCTTCATTTACCAAATCTGGACCAAGAACTAATCTATCCCTAGTCTCTAACCAACATACGGGAGATTTGCATGGTCTTCCATACAAAGCTTCAAATGGTGCCATCCCAATAGTAGTCTGATAACTGTTGTTATACACAAATTCAATTATATAAAGATGATCTTCCCATGATCCCCCGAAATCCAATACACAAGCTCTTAACAAATCCTCCAAGACTTTGTTAACTCTTTCCGTTTTCCCATCAGTCTATGGATGGTAAGAGGTACTCATGTTGAGCTTGGTTCCTAAAGATTCCTGTAGACTCTTCCAGAAATCACTAGTAAACAAAGAATCTCTATCACCGACAAACTACTAGGAATTCCATGCAATCTAACTACATTCTTCATAAACAACTTCGCCAAACTAGGCGCCGTCCTATTTGACCCGATGGGGATGAAATAGGCACTCTTGGTCAATCTATCCACTATGACCCATATACTTTCATTCCCTCTATTAGATATTGGCAACCCATCAATAAAATCCATAGAGATAGAATCCCACTTCCACAACGGAACTTCCAACGGTTGAAGCAATCCGCTTGGTTTCTGGTGTTCAGCCTTTGCCTACTGGCAATTCAAACACTACTTAACACATAAACCAATGTCCCGTTTCATACCTTCCCAGAAGAAACTCCTCTTTATATCTTGATACATTTTCGTTCCTTCTGAATGGATAGTGAACTACGAATGATGGCATTCATCTGAAACTTCTTTCCTCATGTCCCCTACATTCGGAACACACAACCTTTTTTTCTTTCTTAACCATCCCTTCTGGTCAAGACTGAAATCCTTTAAGTCATCGCTCTCTGTTCCTTCCCTTAACTTTTTGATCCGCTCAGCCAAAACTGGATCCTCCTCCTACTTAGAAGCTATCTTCTCAATCATTATTGGTCGAACTTTTAAACAAAACAATACAACACTTCCAGTACTAGAACCTACGTCGGATCTAAACTGCACTCTACAAGCTGACAATGCTTCCAAATCTTTCCACTCAGTAATCATAGCCAATACTGCATTCTGATGTTTCCTGTTGAGTGCATCCGCCACCTTGTTTCCTTTTCTGGGTGTGTATTCAATCCCAAAATAATAAGCAGCAATAAACTCAAGCCATCTTTACTGTCTCATGTTCAGCTCCTTCTGAGATAACAAGTACTTCAGCGACTTATGATCCGTATAAAGCTCAAATCGCTCTCCCAAAAGATAATGCCTCTACACCTTCAAAGCAAATATGACAGCAGCTAACTCCAAATCATGCGTTGGATACCTAACTTCATGTGGTCTGAGCTGTCTAGAAGCATAAGCAATGACTTTACCTTATTGCATAAACACAGCTCCTAATCCAGTTCCACACGCATCTGTATAAAATACTAAATCTTGATTCCCCTCCGGAACCACCAACACCGGTGCATGGGTCAATAAGTGTTTCAAGGTCTGGAATGCTTCCTCACACTTATCAGTCCATACAAACTTCACATCTTTTTGCATAAGCTTAGTCATCGGTGCCGCTATCCATGAAAAATCCTTTATAAACCTTCTATAATATCCGACAAGTCCAAGAAAGCTTCTTATTTCAGTCACGGTTTCTGGCCTCTTCCAACTATTCACGGCCTCGATCTTAGTTGGATCTACAGCCAATCCTTTCTCCGAGACCACATGACCAAGAAACTTAACTTTCTTCTTCCAGAAGTGGCACTTCGAAAACTTCGCCTTCAACCGATGCTCCCTCAAGGTTTCAAATACTACTCTGAGATGAACTTCATGCTTATTCTCATCCTTAGAGTATATCAAAATATCATCTATGAACACCAGCACGAATCTATCCAAGTGCTCTCTGAAGATTCGGTTCATCAGATCTACAAAGAATGTTGGCGCATTAGTTTGTCCGAACTGCATAACTAACCATTCGTATGATCCATATTGGGTCCTAAATGCCGTCAACGGTATACTATCCTCTGCCACTCTAAGCTGATGAAATCCGGTAGCCAAATCCAACTAAGAAAATATCTTCGCTCCACTCAGCTGGTCGAACAAATCGTCAATTCTTGGCAATGGATATCGATTCTTTATCGTCTTCTCATTCAACTTACGATAATTGATACATAGCCTCAACGATCCGTCCGGCTTCTTAATAAACACTACCGCTGCACCCCAAGGTGAACTACTTGGTCGAATGAAATTCTTGCCTTCCAAATCCACTAACTGCACCTTCAATTCTCTCATCTCGGAGGGAGTCATTCTACTTGGAGGTCTACTCACTGGTTGTGCTCCAGGCACTAAATCAATCTGAAACTCAATAACTCATTTCGGTGGCAACCCAGTCACCGGCTCAAACACATCTGTGAATTCTCTTACCACAAAAACTCGACTTAACTCATCTTCCATCTCCATAAAAACCAATAAAGCATTCACTTCGCAATTAGGGCTTTCTATGGTATAAACAATCTGCTCACTGCAACTAGGGTGACTAAGTGATATTTTCCTATCGTGGCAAGATATCCTAGCATCATATTTACTTAAGCAATCCATCCCAAGGATAATCCCGAAACCCACAAAATCAAATACATGCAAACAACAATCAAATGTATGACCTAGCAAGTCAAACTCTAAATGGTTACACCTCATCCTAAGTGTCGCATATCCTCCTATCGGATTTGCAACCCTTAAGGAAGTAACTGAATATGAGGGCTCTAGGTTTAGCTTATCTACCAAACATCGAGAAATAAAAGAATGTGATGCACTAGTATCAAATAGAATGGTAATAGACATACCGTGAATCTGTAGCGAGCCTCCCAGAACAGCCTTTCCTTTCTCATGTGCCCTTGGTCTCGAAGCAGCAGGCTCCACCGCATAGACTTTGCCCTTTCCCTCCTTTGCAGGCTCTTTGCACTGGTTCTTGTAGTGGCCGATTTGATCACAATTAAAGCACTTGACATTCTTCCTTCCAACTTCTTCTTTCCCTTTTCCTTTTCCAGTCCAACACTTATGAGCATAGTGTCCCTTCTTATCACATTTATAACAGACCACCTTAGATTTTCCTTTCTTCTGTGCTCCTCCCTTCTGAGCATTCTTCTTATGGAAAACTTTCTTTTCTGGCCTTATCCCACTTGGACTTCCTTCTCTTTCTTCTTCTCCAAATAAGCTAACGCCTCTTCCTGCCTTAGCGCCATTTTTACCACTACATCACAGGGATCTCTTAAGTGCGGTAAGGTTGCTCTTGCCAACTCCGGCTTCAAACCTCTTATAAACTTCTCAGTTCTCTTTATCACCGTATTAATCATGGCATACCCATACCAGGCTAACTCTTCAAATCTTCTTGCATACTCAAGGACAGTCATCTCTCCTTGCTCCAGTTCAGTGAATTTCCTAACTAATGCTGACTGCGCCATCACTGACATAAACCTTTCTTGAAACCTTCTCTTAAACTCCATCCAAGTCATGGTTTCCTCATCAACACCAGCTACAATAGAATTCCACCAAAATAGAGCAGCTCAATGAAACTATTTGGAAGCTAATCTCCTCTTCTCCTCGTCATTCAACCCTAAGTCAGCAAAAATCCTCTCACAATGCAATAGCCAGTTTTCTACCTCAATTGCATCTTCAATTCAAATGAATGGCTTCCCTCCAAACCTAATATAGTCTATGCTCAGATTAGCATAGTGGTTGACCATCGGAGCTTCCTGAACTCCTCCTCCAGCAGCATTCCCTCCGACAACTCCAGTTGCAATTCCAGCTTGCATCATGTTCACGAAAAACTGATACATGGCTCCCATGTCCACTTGGGGAACCCCAGCACTAACATTTTCAACTTGAACCTGACCTGGACCTCTTCTAGCATTTGGTCGGGCATTTCCATTAGTGGTGGTGCTCTCCCCTCCAAGATTAACTTTGCATCTTCTTCCTTCCATATCTGTATTCAAACCTCTAGAGATACAGATGGATAGCCTAACTAAGATAGGAGTCTGGAGATATAGCGTATACTTATATATATCGCAAATACAAATACGTTACTACATCGTTATTCCATAACCTGATCTTAACTCTAATTTCTAAGGATTATGTTTTCGATAATCATTTTTTTAGTTAAAGTATTTCATAAACCATGCTCTGATACGAAACTGTAACATCCCCTATCTACAGGCCCAAAGCTAAGCGCTACAAATGCTGAAGTCATCTATAGTATTAACTTCCGACGACTAAATACGGCTATGTTAATGGTATTAATAATACTAGAAGCACTTGAATATGAAACAAAACACAGATTTCAAAAAAAACTTTTACTTTATTACATTTCAAAACCAATGTTTCACATTTACAACACATAATCCCAAATCATTCCCAGGCACAGATAAAATATAATTATTACAAAATACGCCAAGAGCGGTATATGAAGATACCCCCTTGGATGATTAAATTCATATAGTCATAACAGACTTAATACAAACATAGCGAAAATATAAAAAAGCATAAAACTACAACTCCTAATTAGCTATCTGTTTGCCTCCTGCATACCTCCGGTAGCATTATTCGTCATCCTACTAAAACATAAAAAGACCTTAACCTCTCAGCCTACTCAAATCAATTTTGAGCACCCGAGAGTTTAAGGGAAAAACATAAACTTCGAGTCAGACATAAAGCATGGTGTGAATAATACTATACATCCCGGTTAAATATGTTAAGTGAGACCACGTTGCTTAGCGGAATGGGTTTCCCCTCACTAACATTCTTTAAAACATATCTTTGCAAAACGTTTTCCTGCAACCAAAACTGGTTAAATACTGTAAAGCATCATTTTGTAAACATACATAAATATTAAGTAATAAATGAACTATCTGTTCAAAAACAAAAGTTTTGTTTGGCTAACTTTTAACCTTTGGCTGACTCGGGCCTACCAGACAACATATCAAAATAATCTAACATCTGTTAGACACACCTCTTCTGGACTATCTGTTAAATACTTCGCTTCTAGACGGCCTGTCCCTAGCTTAATCATCTCCCAGGTCTTCCTGATCCTAATGGTTTTACGGGCTCACTAATAACCTATATGTATACAAATATATATTCCTTTCTGTGAGTAATCATAATTTTTAGTCTACTGACCAAGCCCTACGCACTGGAATTTTGGACAACAATTAGCTGGGGCAATAGCAAATGTATAGGGCGCGACCCTATATTTGTCCAATCTAGTATTCTAATATCCGAGTCATTTTTACTTAGGGATCCCCTCCCATAATTTTTCTTGAAAACCTTTTCAATATGATTTAAAACCTTTAAATCAAACTTATACAAGGAAAATATGAAATCTTTATGCTTTACTCAAAACCACCTTGCCATTTTGTGTGTGTGTATGTATATATATATATATATAATTTACTCAAACTTTAGTTGATGAAAACATTTAAACATTTGAAAGTGTCCCTTCCGATTCCATAGAAAGTACCCCTTTCTAAATCTATTGAAAGCATCTCTTTCGAAACCAAGTAAAACCCTTTAATTATCTAGGCCTAAAGCCCAAAACCTTTCCTTTCGAAACCATACTTCAACCTTTCGAAACCATCGAAAACTTTCCTTTCAAAAGCTATAAAACATTAGACATCCTACTTTAAAACACTTTAAAACATTGCCTTAGAAAACCTTTGGAAAACCTTCCAGTTTAAACCTTTCGAAATCATCAGAAAATAGGACCTTTCGACCTTATCGGAAGCTACCTTTCGACTCCTTCGAAAGCTTGGCTTTCGACCCCTTTGAAACCATTCAGTAAATAGTACCTTTCGAAAGCATTACACCTTTAAAACATAAACCTTTCGAAAGCTCTTTGGGTTTAATTAAAAACATGTGGAAAACTTATTTTAAAAACCTTTCGACTTCGTCGAAAGCAACCTTTCGACTTTGTCAAAAGCTTATCTTCGATGGCTTTAAAACATATCATTTAAAATAACTCCTTTGAAAGCTTTGGGTTATACTTCAATTATAAAACAAGGGTAAATCATCTAAGTCGAAAGCTTTGATACCTTTCGAAAGCATGGAGAAGCGGCTGGTTTTAAAACGAGTAAACCTTTGAACATTGTCGAAAGCAACGATTTTGAAAGGTTGGAAAAAGTGGCTATAACCTTTCTACTATGTCGGAAGGTTCAAAACTAAACAATAATAAGTGGCAGTAACCTTTTGATTGCGTTGGAAGGTTTCAAAACAAAATAGAAGTGAAGCAACAACAACCTTTCGTCTTTGTCGAAAGGTTTAAAACCTTTGTTTTTAAACATTTGACCTGGTTGAAAGCAACCAAGTCGAAAGCTCTAATTCGAAAGAAAAGCAGGTGAAAGCTTAAGTTTTTATAAATCAACATACCCCAACCTCTTTGGCCATCAATCTTTCGACTAAGAACCCTTCGACTCTGTCCAATTCATTACGTACCAAAGTGCTTGATACCATATGCATTGGTTTGACTTTGTCAAAAGGTATAACCTTTCGACTTAGTCAAAAGGTCTGGGTCGGAAGGTATTATGCCTAAAATGACTGAAACATGCTAAAAGCATGATTTTCTTGTTTTTAACTTAAAGAAGATAACTTTTCAACTAACCTGCCTTTGTTTATAAAATTCTCATTGGTTAATAATTACTTTTCAGAAAAATGCTGCCACTAATTTTATAATTAAATAGTAATTTTTTTTATAAAATGCCCCTTCTCCTTAATTAAATATATAAAATATTTAAGTCCCATACCTTAAATAATTTTATATATTCACCAAAACACTTAGGAAAAATCTAGAAATGGTGTGTTTGTGATAGTAATTACAAGTAGTTGTAATCATGAGTATTATATCACAATATTATAAAACATATCATTTTAAATGTTCCTATTGAAAGTGCATCGATACTAGATATCAATGTATCCATTGAGACTTGAGTACATAACACTCCAATTATTGGGCAGTGGATTACTTATGACTGTTGGAGGCATCTAGGGGTTACGTACTAATAGTTATTGGATAACCATGGAACGATCCACTCTATAGTTTTTTGTTGGTTAATATAACAATGTCAAAAGAAAATATCGATATGAATGATTTATATAATTCTCTCGACTTGAGATTATGGTAAGTCTTCAATATGAAAGTGTTAGAACCTTATATTTTGATAGTGATGACTATATAAGAAAGTATTGCGTATATTATCGACATTTGTAGGAAATTAGTCATTCAAAGAGATCTACATGACGAAGACAAAACGATGATGCCACAAAATTGTAAAATCAGTCATAAAGTCATTAGTCTAGAGTAAATACATGTTAAAATCTCTTCGAAGTGGTACACACAAATATACACAGTCAACTATTTTCCAAAATTTTGAAAACAACAAGAGCACAGATTTAGTTGACTGAAGACCTGATTTAGTTAACTGAATCAGCAGTATACAATTATTTTTCACACAGTGTTCAGTCAACTAAACGTACAAATTCGATCGACTGAATCTGATGTCTTTTCAACTATTTCCTTGTGGGATAAAGAACCCTGTAATTCAATCGACTAACTAACCTATTTTAGTCAATTGAATGTCGTAACAACTATTTCTTTTAAAATTAAATTCTGAAGGGTCTTCTTCTCCATGAAGAGACACTTCCCTTCATCAATGGTTGCATTTCCATAGGTTTTAACTCATTATGAATGATTGCTTCTATCTACTATCTATAAATAGTAATCACTTTCTTAAATTCAATTTAATTCTATTCTCTCTATTCTCAATATCTTATCTTGAATTCTTTAAGCATTCAATATATACACTTTGCTTTCAGTTTGATCATTTGCACATTCACATATACTTATGATCAATTCACTCTCAATTCTTTACAAATACACTTCATACCACTAAGAAGAAGATTATAGGAAGGTTGTACTTATCGACTTCATCCGTGCAATACTATAACACATGAAGTCATAAACTTATATACTCTTTTGTAGTCGAAGTCCTATTGAGATCTTCAAACACGAAGTCCTATTTGGTAGCTCGGGCAGTTGTAATACCTATTCCTCCGGGTTAAGTAAGGGTGTTGTTTAAAATCCAGAAGGAGTCTAAGACCAGATTTAGAACGGGAAGTTCGAACCAGTATAAAAATCTTTGATGTGTTTGTTTCTACTTTCTTTACTTTATTTATTCCCGTTGCTATTATAAACAAGTTTTAATTTAGTAGAATTATTCATATTACTCAATTCATAGCGACTTTCATTTGGTATCGGAGAGAGAGACCATCAAACAACTGTAAAAAAGTTTTTGATATTTCAAGTAATATGGATAGTACTACATCAAGTTTTATTGAAGGTCAATCTATTGCACGACCACCACTATCTAACAGACTAAATTATAATTATTGGTCAACTAGGATGAGGATATATATGCAAGCTAATGGTTTTGATCACTTGGAATATCACTCAGCAAGAATACTTTGTACCTACCACTGCTTATACACAATGGTCAAACACCCAAAAACTAGATGCTACTGCTAATGCTTAAGCTATGAACATGTTGTTTTGTTATCTAGATAAAAATGAGTTTAATAGAGTAAGTATGTACACATCCACGTATAAAATTTGACGTACTCTTAAAATAACTCATGAAGGTACAAAAAATGTCAAACAAAGCAAGATTTCCATGCATAAAAATCAATATCACAACTGTAGAATAAAGAAGGATGAAACTATAAATGACATGTACTCAAGATTTCAAGACATATATCATTCACTTCTAGCACTAGGAGAAAAATACACTGATTTCGATATTGTTTCAAAAATCCTAACTCTTTAATAGACGAGTGAGAACAAAAGGTCTTAGCTATTGAAGAAGCTAATGACATTTCAACAATTAAACCAGAAGAGTTAATAGGAAATCTCAGGTCCTATGAAGTGAATTTGCAGGCAAAATAGGTACAAGCCCAAGATAGAAAAATAATATCCTTTCAAGCAAAGAATGAAGGATCCGATAAATATGATGATAACATTGCATTTTTAGCTACGAATTTCAAAAAGTTTCCGAAGTTCAAAAAGAATAAGAAGTTTGACGAAAATAGAAATAGCAACAACAATCCATCAACGTCCTCACTCAAGTGTTATGAATGCGATAAGATAGGTCACATAAAGAAAGATTGCCCAGATCTTAAGAAGAATAACTTCAAGAATAAGAGTGAGAAATGTCATAAAAAGAAGAAGCAAGCTTTTACAGTAATTTGGGATGATTTGGACTCATCCTCTTTGTTAGACAGTGATAGCGATTCTGAACAAGTAAATGTATGTTTCATGGCTACTAATGACAATGTAAGTGATCATGTTTCATGGCTACTAATGACGATGTAAGTGATCATGTTTCATGGCAACTAATGGTGATGTAAGTGATCTCTTATTCGATGATCTAGTTGAAATAATTATGAGTTATTAGATAAGCTAAAAGATTTGAAAAGAAAACATAAAGATGCATTATGAAAGTTGAATAGAAGTGAACTAGAAGTCGATATACTAAAAGATGAAAAGAAAATTCTAGAAGAGGAATTAGTAAAATCACAGGATTCATGTGTTGATATAGCATCTCAACTTACTATGCTAAGTAACGAAATAGAAACTAAAAAGAATAAGAATGATATATTAACCAAAGAGAATCATAATTTAAATTCTAGTGTTAAAATATTAGAATTAGAAGTAGCAGGACTTAAAACCAAGTTAAAAACATTACTTAAAATATTTCAAATTTTTATAAAGGTAGAGAAAACCTTTCTAAAATTATTGACAACTCTCAATCATCTTTTAATAAAAAGGTCTAGGTTATCATAAAACAAATAAAGAAGTAAAGACTTATCCTAAAAGATATAGCTCACTATAGATGAATTTCAAAAAGAAGGATGACAGTCAAAAGAAACCAATAAAATCTATTAAGATCTAGGTTCTAAAGACTACTAATCATTTGATAAGAAATAAGTATATAGATACATTTATGTCTAATATTCACAAAAATTATAATTATATTTTCAACAGGAATACCAAACCCTCTTGTATATAACTTCCTAAGACCTAACTCTTAGAACCCTAACGGAGGAAGTGGGTATCAATACAATTTAATATTTTTTGCATGTACCAAATAAAAAAAGAGGAAAATGGATACTTAACAGTGATTTCTCCAAGCATATGATGGGCAATAAAGATATGCTAACAAATATTATTTACTCAGATGGAAGATATATTACTTTTGGAGATAACTCTAAAGGATACGCCAATGGAAAAGGAGACGTGAGCAACAATGGTATGTCAAATTCACCTCTTTTTACTAATGTTTTATTATTTAAAAATTTAAAACATAATTTACTAAGTATTAGTCAATTATGCGATAAAGGTTTAAGTATATCCTTATTAAAAGATAAATGTAATATTTTCGATCATAATAAAAATCTAATTTTCAAAGGAATTAGAGAAAGAAATATTTATGTTTTAAATATGAAACTTAATCACAATATAGACATGTGTTTAATAACCAAAAATAACGATCATTGACTATGGCATAAAAGATTTATCGCATAAATTTTAAAGCTATTAGTAAATTATCTAAAAACAATTTAGTAAAAGGTCTGCCAAAGATGAATTATAAAGTATATAATATTTATGATGCATGATAACTAGGAAAATTAACTAAATTGTCTTTTAAATCAAAGAAAATCATTTCTACGTTACAACCTCTCGACTACTACATTTGGATCTATTTGGTACCAATCAAATTCAATCTATAAACCATAACAAATACGTTTTTGTAATCATAGATAATTTCTCTAGATATACATGAACATTCTTTTTAAAAAACAAAAGTGATACTTTTGAAGTATTTAAAATTTTTGCTAGAAGAATTCAAAATTTAAAAGGTTTCAAGATTGAAAATATTAAAAGTGATCAAGGTGGCGAATTTGAAAACGAACTATTTGACAACTTTTGTAACAAAATGGGTATTAGTCGCAACTTCTCATTTCCTTGAACTCCACAATAAAATGGAGCTGTAGAAAGAAAGAATCGAATATTACATGAATATGCTTGGACTCTACTTAGTGGTAGCCAACTACCAAAACATTTATAAGCAGAAGCTATGCCTACTACATGCTACGTCTTTAATCGTGTCACTATTCGACCCTTAACTAAACATACACCATACAAACTTTTTAAGGTAGAAAATCTAATATAGCATATCTAAGAATTTTTAGATCAAAATGTTTTATATTAAATACAAAAGATCAACTAGGAAAATTCGATCTAAAATCCGATGAAGGAATATTTATTGGATATTCAGAACGAAGCAAAGCATATAGAATATACAATTAATGTACAAAAATAATAGAAGAAACACTACATGTTTCATTTGATGAAAGCTAAGAAAATAATAGTGATGAAGAAGAAGAAATAATAAATACAAATCAACATATATTAGAAATAATTCTATAGAAAATCCAGTTAAAAACAATCCACCTTTGGAAAATGAATTAAAATCACTTCCATGTTCACTAAAAGATCATCCAATAGAAAATATAATTGGTAAAATAAATAAAAATGTCAAAACTAGACATCAATTAAATCACATGGGTCATATCGCATTATTTCCAACATATAACCTAAAAATCCTAAGGAAGCTTCAACCGATGACTATTGGATTTTAAATATGCAAGAAAAGCTAAATTAATTCGAATGAAATGACTTTTGGGAATTGATTCTAAGACCAAATGATCAAACAGTCATTGGTACGAAATGGTTATATAAAAATAAAACTGTTGAAAATGGTATAACTCGAAATAAGGCTAGATTAGTTGCACAAGGTTATAATCAAGAAGATGGTATATACTATGAAGAAACTTTTGCTTCTATCGTAAGATTAGAAGCGATACGTATCTTACTAGCCTTTCCTGTTATCATAACTTTAAACTATATCAAATGGATGTTAAATGTGCATTTTAAATTGTTTAATTAAAGAAAATGTTTTTGTAGAACAACCACCTCTTTGTAAACATGAAAATTTTCTTGTTTATGTCTACGAACTTAAGAAAGCTATATACGATTTGAAACAAGCACCTCGTACTTGGTATGAACGACTAAAAAGTTATCTTGTAACTTCAGGATTTGAGATTGGAAAAGTTGTACGAACTTTATTTATTAAAAGGGATAAGAACGATATATTAATTATGCAAATTTATGCAGACGATATCATATTCGAATCCACAAATGAAAATTTGTGTAATGAATATTCAAATATAATGAAAAGTGAATTCAAGATGTCTTATATGGAAGAACTTGCATATTTTCTTGTGTTACAAATTAGACAATTAAGTTATGGAATTTTTATCAATCAAGAAAAATATTGTAATAACTTAATAAAATGATTTGGAATGGAAAATACATCAAATAAACCAACACCTATGAGCACTACGGTTCATCTTGACAAAGATGAAAATGGAAAGAGTATGGATCAAAAACTCTATAGAAGTATGCTCGACTCTTTATTATATCTAACCGCTAGTTGCTTGAACAATATGATGAGTGTTAGCTTATGCGCACGATTTGAGTCAAATCTCAAAGATTCGCATTTGCGTGCTGTGAAACGAATTTTGCTCCATCTAAACAATACTAGAAACTACATACTTTTTTATCCAATTGAATGTCCTTTCAAGCTAGTATATAACAGCGATGCTAACTTCGAAGGATGTCAAACGGACAGAAAAAGTACGAGCGGTACTTGTCATTTTATCGAACAGTCTCTAGTATCATGGTTTAGCAAGAAACAGAATTGTGTTTCACTATCGATGTGTGGGGCAGAATACATCTTTACCGCTATTGCATTTGCACATGTCATATACATGAAACAAACAATTATGGATTTCAAAATACATTTACAAAAATCACCAATTTATTGCGATAATATAAGTCCCATAAACTTATCAAAAAATCCAATAAATCATTCGCGAAGTAAACACATAGACACACGACATCATTTTCTTAGAGATAACATTGAAAAGGAAGTAATTTCACTCGAGTTTGTATCTTCTGAAAATCAAATTGTGGATCTTTTACCAAACCATTAAACGAAAATTCTTTTATCAAGTACAAGTATAGACGTGAACTGGGTATTGCGTCTCTACAGGACATACTATAAAATAACCAATGTTTACTTTTTAATACAAAAACCGTTCTCAACAAACTTTGTCTACTTTTAGTATTCTATATAATGTTCATTAGTATAAATAGTTTCCTTTAAAAAATTAATAGATGATAAAAGAAAACTATGGAACCTATACTATTTATAAATCCAATGCTATTTTAAAAACCGGGAAAATCATATTTTAAATTAGAAGAAATTTTTTTACTAATAAAACTTCATAAAAAGAATTTTAACAAAATCACAAGTGGAATCTGGGAACAATTCATCTTACTCCTCAATAGGCATAGCTCCTTATCCTCTAAATATACAAGTTCTTCATCTTCAAAAACAACCGTATCCTCAAGTTCGTCCTCGCTGAAAATAATTCCATCACTTATGTATCACACTGGTTTCTCTCCAAAGGAAAGAAAGTCAAACAATAAATTAATTTTAACATCGTACCATCGCCTCACAATGACCACCGCAATGATGAGTTGCACCACTATCAACAAGAAATAATGGGTCTTCAAAAACAAATGTACCGAGAACAATGAAGACAAGGAGCACAACTAAATTTCATTGAAAAATCCATTGTGGTATTGTACGGACGATCACTAACAAAGGATAGTATTCGTGCAAGCTCTCATCGTCTAACAGAAACTCCGGACAAAGATCATGACTTAAAACCAAGACACTCTTGGGAATCAGGACCATCGAACGAAGATTGGGATCCATCTAAAAATAAATAAATAGACTGACACTGATCTTTTGTATTTCATATCGTTTTATTAATATATACGCATATACATACATACATACATACATATATATATATATATTGTTACAATAAATAATGATATAAAAGTAAATCAATAAAATCATTCACTATAAACATGTTCAAAGAAAATAAAACAAAACACAAACTAAAAATTCCCAGTAACCAGTCGACTGAACCGTAGTAATCAGTCGATTGAATCCTGTGGTTACTATAAAATTTACACCAGAAACAGTCGACCGAACCAATAAAAATAGTCGACTGAAAGCCCTAAATTTACACATGAAACTTTTAGGATAGGATTTTCCATAGTTCAGTCGACTCAACTTATAATTTCAGTGGACTGGTCGCGTATTTGAAAAAAAATTATATCTAAATTGGCATGACTTTTCATAATCCTACCCCTTCACACCAATCACACCTCTTTACCTCTTTATACAATTAGTTTTGACCGGATTATCTTCATATCCTCTCTACATTTTCAAATCATCTCTCTACTACAAATCAATGGCACCAAAGAAGAGGAAGGATCGACCCTCATCAACAGTAAGTGAACCATCCAAAGCCCTAATCCGCAACTGGCTCTATAATGACGTGGCAATTCATCGCTTTAACAAGATGAAAAGCATGTGTCTTTGAGGGATCCTTTATCAAGTTTCAAGATTTTGATGGCTATACTATTCGACAATTCGCGGAGGCTAATGGCATTTATTCTCTTATTAGCCATGATGCCAACAATCTCAAGATTTATCCACTTTTGGTAAAAACCTTTTATGCTAATCTAAATCTTGATTTATAAACCGCAAAATCATGTGGATATCATTTGGAGTTTAGTTTGTGGGAAAAAGATTGTTTTATCCATTCAACTAATAGGGATGATTTTGCATTGTTCTTCGGATGGCAAAGATTTAGATACCATTGAAGTTAACATGCTAGAATGTGATGGAATTAGTCATAGAGATTTCTTACTGATGATCTTGTAGCCTTAAAAGTTAATTTTTTTGCATCCAAAAGCTAAGATTATGCATCAAGTTCTCACTCACTCATTACTACCTAGAACCAGCAGTTATGAAATTATCTACAAACATAATTAGCAATGTCTCTATGCCTTATGGTGTGGAAAACAAGTAAATTGGTCTAAGGTAATCGTGGATGAAATTGGGTCATTTCATAATTGAAATGCTAAAACAATTCCTTATTGGATATATATAATGAGGATACTAATGAATTTCAAGTCAATATTCCTGATATTGAATATACCACCGTTGGTTGCCTCAACTCCAAAGCTTTAAGCAAATGTTGCTTCCACTAAGAGTTGAACACCATAACATCATTTCTCTTGAACATGGGAATTGAATAAAGCTTCTGGAAATCCTCAACCACCCGAGTCAAGAGCTTCTTCCTCTCAAGCACAACATGTTGAAGAAAGTGATGATGATGCCATAGAAGAGTTAACAATGGATTCGAGTGTACAACAATCTTTTGTTACTTTATCTAGAAACCAAAGCAAGCTAGAGCGTTGCTTAAGTCTTGTCGAAAGCACCGTGGTTCGAATGGATAGCAAGCTCGAGGCAAAATTTTGAACAAAATGTCTTGTTCAACATCTATGGCTCATTCTTCTCCTCTTTATTCAAAAGAAAATGTTCCAACTACTTTAAATGATTTTAGATGGACAACTTCAAAGGAAGGAGAAGAAGAAAAAGAAATTGCTGAAGATAGTAGAGACTTTTAAAGGGTGGTAATCTTGATTATCTATGTTTACTTTCAAGTGCTCATGTGTTAAGTTATTTTAAAACTTATTTATAATTATGTGATTGTTATTGTCAACTATTATTTGACTTTTTGTTCCGTGTTTGTGGATGTGATAGTATGTTATTTGGGACTATCCTTCTTCATATCTAGTGTTGTAATGTTTTATTGTTAGGGGATATGTTGTAAAATTTTAGATGTGGATTGTGTTTATGACTTCTTTGTTGTAATGTGATGTGCAAGTTTTTTTATGTGAGATTTTTTTGATATGTATGCTACCACTTTTAATGTTTATATTACTCCTATCTACTTCCTTTTTGTCGATGACATCAATAGGGGGAGTAAAAACTTAGGGAGAGGATTATCTATTGCTCTATCATTATTAATGTAACAACCCGAGCTTTTGTGAGAATTTAATATCGTCCTTAAACGATTAGAATGTTAGTTAATTGCTCGATTTAGTTTTTTGATCGATTGGAATCCTATGATAAAACGGTTAATAAAAATTACAAGTGGAATTCATAGAGTTAAATCACTTTTATAATTCATTAATAAAGTTTGTTAATCGCTGTTTGGAATTTTAAAGCGGTTGGTATTCTTTTAAACAATATGTTAAGGGTTGAAGTGGGCTTTACATTTGAATCTGGCCCACGTTTGCATTGCCTTGATGCCGTGATAAGGGTTTAACCCGTTCCCCAATTCATTTTTCTCTCATTCGAAAACCCTAATCAAAAATGAAACGAAGGAAAAGAAAAATAAATGGCGGCCACGAGTTCTTCTTCTTCTTCATCCCCAAAAATTAGGGCATCGGCTTCGTCTGGTGATTTTCCCTTTGGTCTCGTCGTCTCCAAATAGCTAGGGCTTCTTCGACTTCGCTCGTCTTCGGGAGGCCACGGCTTTGACTTCGTCTCCCCCCTCGCCTTCATTCGCGACCGCTTCAAGTCAAGGTGAGTGAAAACTCACATCTAATTCACTCGACCCTATTGGTCTTCGTTCGTTTCTGGTTAACTTTGATCTTCTGGTTTTGTTGTGAAAATTGGGTTTTGTCAACTTCGACTTAGTTCGATTTTATCTGATGTTTGTGGTTTTGACGTCGACCATTTTAAATTGATTGCCGAAGTATCGAGTTGTTTTTGTTGTTTCTTCGGCTTTAAATCATTTCGTGGATGCCCTGGTTTTGATGGTTCGAATTGCTTGTTGTTCCTTTCGAGTTCATGTCATCACAGTGAATATTATTCTAAATTGCACATTCATGTTACACTGTGCATATCTCTGCCTGGTTTTGTTTTCACGTGTATTTCTCGATTTCCTGATGTTGTGACCACTTGATATGCACTTGAATATTTTACATCTGCATTGTGTTCTTCAACTTGTTTAACATCTGCATCGAATTCGAACTCATCTCCTGATCTTGGTCACATTGTTTCTCGGCATTGAATAACTTGATTTACTGGAGGCTTTGATTTTGTTATCATTGCGATATTGTAGTTCACTGTTTGCGTCACTGTCTGGGGTTTCGTTGTTTACTGGTATCACCATATATATATGCATGGTTGAAGTTACATGTTGCCACTTGCACTTGTTGACATTTTTATGTTGAGTTTGCGCCATTCGTTACTGTAACCATGTGTGTACATACATTTATGTATGTACATATGTGTTGTACTTCCTTGTAGTTTTCATTGTGACTTCACCTTGAACCTAAGGGTAGTTATCTTCATATACATGACTTGATCATCATGTAACTCACTGTCTTTGTACCTGTGCATCTCTGAACTTAAGTTGATAGCTCTGAGTTTCCATAAGTTAGTGATGTCGTGTAGTTTGTGGCTATAAATTTGTTGGTTGCAATTCTCCAGTTTCATTTAGTTTTACTGCATCGAGTTCCTGTTGTACCATACACTTGAACTCAGTTGCATTTGTCTGTTCAGTCTCGTACCACTGGTGCCTTGCCTTCGTGGTCTTCATATTCATGTGTTCTTTGATGTGTACAATGAGTTGTACAGTGTACTGTCACTTTGCTGGAATGACTTTGACATTGTTTTGATGCTTTGGTCTTCAGTGTCATGGTTACTAGGCTGTTTATATCAGTTCTAGACCAAGTTTGAGTTTCGCATTTGAGTAGAGACCAATTGATAGTTGTAGCTGCACTATACATTTAAGTGCTCGCTGTGTTGCCATATTAATCCCTTTGACCTCTCATTGGTATGGTGTATGCACATGCTTGGCCATTGTTGAGTTCCAGGCTTCTACTGTTCTGTTTTGTGTTGAGTTCCAATTGAAACCTGGAACTGCTATATTTGACTAAGAATTCTTGTTCCTCCGACTAGTTTGCATTATCCAGTTTTGGTTTTGAAGAAGAAATATATTTTGCCTTTTTGCTTCGACACTGTCTGCAGTGTTGTATACTCATGTCATATGTGTTCTAGCCTTTGATTGCCTACACTATGTCTGGTTGGTTCCACTTTCCACATGATTTCGTTCGGCCTTATAGTAGCGTTGCAATGTGAAGCAGATTGTGTAGTCTTTGGTTTATAACTTGCTTGATCCAGTGTTTTGACCTGCTTGGATATTGAACAGACAGTTGCATTCCTGTCTTGGATCACTTGGACTTACTTTGTTTTTAGTTGATCTCTGATGGTACTTCCACCTCGAACTGCTTGCAAACTGTCTTGTAACCCACTGTTTGATCGGTTGCATTCAAATTGTTTGCAACTGTGTTGAGTCACGCTAGTGTGACTTGACCTTTGCAATTTCGACGTACGGTAGTGGCGAGGCAGTGCACGCGTGCGTGTACTGCAGCCACACCGAGATTTAATTTGATCTGATGTCATCTGTTTCTGTTTTATTAAGCGTATTTTGAAATGGTTCATTTTGATTTGTGTTGGATTTATTGACTTTCGGATTCATTGATCTTCTGAGTATTTGATACACTATATTAGCGAGGCAGTATACGTTAGCGTGTACTGCAGCCAATCAGCACTGTTGTTTTTAAATTGACAATTTCAATTGTCTTAAATTGATTTAGTCGATTTGATAAATTGTTTATTTATCTCTGTTGATGTTTTAAATCTGCTGATTCATTGTTTAACACTATTTAGTGTTATACCTGCCGTTATCCAATTCTCGTATCGAGAGTTGGATATACGAGATTTCTGTGACTGTCGTCTATTTGACTATCTGATTATTATTGCTACTAGGTACTAATAAACTGGTTTGAATTAGACTGACCTGGGTATTATTTTCTTTTGAATGTAATACTCGGGTCAGACCCGAGTATTTCAGGTTGTAGATTTCTTTCTTTGAGTTGCTGTTCGGGATTGAAGACTTTTCACATCTTCTGAAGTTGTCAGTCATTTTGTAGTAGTCGTGTCATTGTATAGAATGATATGTATTCATGTATATTAGTCGATAATGTACTTGTATATATAACTTCTAGAGTCGACAGTTGTAGTTGTATCATATGTATAGTGTCAACTATGTATTAACTGACATCAGTTATATATATCTGAGACTTTTGTTTTTATCTGTGTTCCGCATTTATATTATATGTGTTATTGTTATATCTAATGTCCTAAACTATTATAAACCGTCGTAGTTCGTTTTATACTAGTATTGGGTGTGTCGATGGGAGTAAATAAATAATAGAAGAAAAAAATAAAAAGAATGTACCACTCCTATCGAGATAACCAATGTTAGTGTAAGGCCAATTACGGATGGTCGCTCCCATCCAGCCTTATTCTTCGTAATAATAGACAGTATTTCCTTTAATACTCTTTGTTATTATGAGCATAGAGGTGGGGCGTTACAGTTGGTATCAGAGCTTGGGGTTTATGGACATAATATAAAACTTAACTCGGATGGAACATATGTTACAACTATTGGTCGATGTTTTAATTGTGTTTGAGTCAAAACTAAAGTTTGAAAATTTGGATGAAATTTTTAAATATCTTTATTTAAAAATAATAGTGAAATTGAGTTCTGATGATTTGATTGATTTGTGTTCTGTTTATCAGAGTGCGCAGCGGAAACAGTGAAACTGTCTTCGCTGAGTACAACTGATAATCTTTTTGATTTAAAAATCAAAATACGAAATTGATATGAATTTCGTTTGTTGCTTACATAGCTGTAACTATTTTGTTTCTTTGAGAACTTCGAATCCGAACTGAGGATTCGAAGAAATTGCAGATATGTGATTTTTGTTGAAATTTCCGCTGGCTTTCTTTTGTACTAATCATCTATTGATTAGATTTTTGCTGTTTTAAATTATCTTCATTGAAGATACATTTGAATGATTCTTTGTTCATTTTGTAGTACGTGCAAAAATTTAAATTGCACGTTATTGCATTTATTTTACGTTGAACCGATGCTTGGTTATGAAACGTATTTTGTTGCCATTATTTTTATACCGGGATTTTTACACCGATGCTGAATTTTGAGGCACGGTGTTTTGTTGACAATTTTAATGAATGAAAATTCACTGATGTCACATTTTGATGTGAATTCTTTTGATGAGATATTTGATGTTTTAAAAATTACTGTCGCTTTGACTTCAGTAACAGTCAAATTTTTAAAAAGTGGATTTTCAAGCGGTTATTCCGCAATACTGATGTGTAACCGTTTTTACGGTATTTTGAGAAGTACAATTTCCTTATCGAAATTGTTACTGATTTGCTGTTTTAATCACGTGATTGGAAAATCGTTTTAAAATGAAAATTGTTTTATAAATTTTAACGATTTGCGTTTTCAAAAGAATGAGAAAGCGACTTAAACGATTCAGCAAAATCGAGGATTATGACCCCTTTCTTTTACTGATTCGCTTAACTCTGGACTTGTCCAGTTGAGAATGCGAATTGTTATTTTTACAAAATAAATAAAATTGTTTTCAAAAATTTTACAGTTTGCAATTTCAAAAGAATGAGGAAGCGATTTAAACGTTTCAGCAAAATCGAGGACTATGACCCCTTTCTTTTACTGATTCGCTTAATTCCGGACTTGTCCGTTTGAGAATGTGAAATGTATTTTTACAAAATACACAATTTTGCACTTTCAAGGAAACGATGAAGAGATTTAAACGATTTAGCAAAAGTGCGGAGTATGGAACCACACTTTTACTATTTCGGTTAATTCCGGACTCGTTAATTGAATATCTGTTGTTTTGATGATTTTGATGAATTTTACACTTTCAAGGAAACGATGAAGAGAATCAAACGATTTAGTAAAACACGTGGTATGGGACATGTGCGTTTGCTATTTCGGTTAATTCCGGACTCGTTAATTGAAATATTTGATGCTTTCGTGTGCTTTCGAGCCACTATGATGGACCTTCGGGTCATATGATGGACCTTCGGGTCATATGATGGACCTTCGGGTCAAATACCAATACTAGACCTTCGGGTCACTCTGCAGACCTTCGGGTCAATCTGATGGGCGCCAAAAATTATGTTGAGTACTTGGTAGGCTTCGGCCATATGTTGTTGCACGTGCGGCGAATTAAAAACTCGCCATCTGATGGGATCGATCCAAGCTTTTATGTTGATTTTCTAGTCTTCTTAATTGATTTCTAGATATTTGTTGTTTCTAATTATCTGCAGGTAATTAGATATCTGATGTTATGAGATTTAATTATCGTATCGATAATTAAATATTTGTTGTTCTAATTATCGCTTGTGATAATTAGATATTTGTTGATATGAGTTCTGATTATCGTTTTTGATAATCGGATATTTGTTGTTTCTAATTATCGCTTGTGATAATTAGATATTTGTTGATATGAGTTCTGATTATCGTTTTTGATAATCGGATATTTGTTGTTTCTAATTATCGCTTGTGATAATTAGATAGTTGTTGATATGAGTTCTGATTATCGTTTTTGATAATCGAACATTTGTTGTTTCTAATTATCAATTGTGATAATTAGATATTTGTTGATTTGAGATTCTGATTATCGTTTTGATAATCGGATAATTGTTGTTTCTAATTATCGCTTTAGATAATTAAATACTTGTTGATTTGAGATTTAATTATCGCTTTAGATAATTAAATATTTGTTGCTTTGAGATTTAATTATCGCTTTTGATAATTAAATATTTGCTGATTTCGAATTTAATTATCGCTTTAGATAATTAAATACTTGTTGATTTGAGATTTAATTATCGCTTTAGATAATTAAATATTTGTTGCTTTGAGATTTAATTATCGCTTTTGATAATTAAATATTTGCTGATTTCGAATTTAATTATCGCTTTAGATAATTAAATACTTGTTGATTTGAGATTTAATTATCGCTTTAGATAATTAAATATTTGTTGCTTTGAGATTTAATTATCGCTTTTGATAATTAAATATTTGCTGATTTCGAATTTAATTATCGCTTGAGATAATTAAATAATTGTTGAATTTAGATTTAATTATCGCTTTAGATAATTAAATATTTGTTGCTTTAAATTATCGCTTGAGATAATTAAATATTTGTTGATTTGAGATTTAATTATCGCTTGAGATAATTAAATATTTGTTGCTTTTAATTATCGCTTGAGATAATTAAATAATTGTTGAATTTAGATTTAATTATCGCTTTAGATAATTAAATATTTGTTGCTTTAAATTATCGCTTGAGATAATTAAATAATTGTTGAATTTAAAATTTGATTATCAATTGTGATAATCGAATATTTGTTAAATTTGAAATTTGATTATCGTTTTAATAATCGAATATTTGTTGAAATTGAAATTTGGTTACCGTTTGTGGTAATTAAATATTTGTTGGTTTGTTTTCTGGCTATCGTTTGGATAATTAGATGTTTGCTGATTTTATGGATATGAGATTTTCTAGTTTCTTATTGATTTTAGATTACGTTGATTGTATTGAATATTGCTGATGTTTGCATTTATTCAGCTTTGCTGTTTTTTTGATTATCTATTGATAATTAGGCTTTGTTGAGAATTTGTAGATTTCTTTTATTGGAATTGAAAGATTTCTTGGGTGTTTGCGTTTTGACTTTTATTTTCTAGCTTAACCAGTTTAGGTTAGAAAATTTATTGTTAATGACGACCTTAATTATGAAAATTGCGGGGACGCAATTTTTATAAGGAGGGGAGTCTGTAACAACCCGAGCTTTTGTGAGAATTTAATATCGTCCTTAAACGATTAGAATGTTAGTTAATTGCTCGATTTAGTTTTTTGATCGATTGGAATCCTATGATAAAACGGTTAATAAAAATTACAAGTGGAATTCATAGAGTTAAATCACTTTTATAATTCATTAATAAAGTTTGTTAATCGCTGTTTGGAATTTTAAAGCGGTTGGTATTCTTTTAAACAATATGTTAAGGGTTGAAGTGGGCTTTACATTTGAATCTGGCCCACGTTTGCATTGCCTTGATGCCGTGATAAGGGTTTAACCCGTTCCCCAATTCATTTTTCTCTCATTCGAAAACCCTAATCAAAAATGAAATGAAGGAAAAGAAAAATAAATGGCGGCCACGAGTTCTTCTTCTTCTTCATCCCCAAAAATTAGGGCATCGGCTTCGTCTGGTGATTTTCCCTTTGGTCTCGTCGTCTCCAAATAGCTAGGGCTTCTTCGACTTCGCTCGTCTTCGGGAGGCCACGGCTTTGACTTCGTCTCCCCCCTCGCCTTCATTCGCGACCGCTTCAAGTCAAGGTGAGTGAAAACTCACATCTAATTCACTCGACCCTGTTGGTCTTCGTTCGTTTCTGGTTAACTTTGATCTTCTGGTTTTGTTGTGAAAATTGGGTTTTGTCAACTTCGACTTAGTTCGATTTTATCTGATGTTTGTGGTTTTGACGTCGACCATTTTAAATTGATTGCCGAAGTATCGAGTTGTTTTTGTTGTTTCTTCGGCTTTAAATCATTTCGTGGATGCCCTGGTTTTGATGGTTCGAATTGCTTGTTGTTCCTTTCGAGTTATGTCATCACAGTGAATATTATTCTAAATTGCACATTCATGTTACACTGTGCATATCTCTGCCTGGTTTTGTTTTCACGTGTATTTCTCGATTTCCTGATGTTGTGACCACTTGATATGCACTTGAATATTTTACATCTGCATTGTGTTCTTCAACTTGTTTAACATCTGCATCGAATTCGAACTCATCTCCTGATCTTGGTCACATTGTTTCTCGGCATTGAATAACTTGATTTACTGGAGGCTTTGATTTTGTTATCATTGCGATATTGTAGTTCACTGTTTGCGTCACTGTCTGGGGTTTCGTTGTTTACTGGTATCACCATATATATATGCATGGTTGAAGTTACATGTTGCCACTTGCACTTGTTGACATTTTTATGTTGAGTTTGCGCCATTCGTTACTGTAACCATGTGTGTACATACATTTATGTATGTACATATGTGTTGTACTTCCTTGTAGTTTTCATTGTGACTTCACCTTGAACCTAAGGGTAGTTATCTTCATATACATGACTTGATCATCATGTAACTCACTGTCTTTGTACCTGTGCATCTCTGAACTTAAGTTGATAGCTCTGAGTTTCCATAAGTTAGTGATGTCGTGTAGTTTGTGGCTATAAATTTGTTGGTTGCAATTCTCCAGTTTCATTTAGTTTTACTGCATCGAGTTCCTGTTGTACCATACACTTGAACTCAGTTGCATTTGTCTGTTCAGTCTCGTACCACTGGTGCCTTGCCTTCGTGGTCTTCATATTCATGTGTTCTTTGATGTGTACAATGAGTTGTACAGTGTACTGTCACTTTGCTGGAATGACTTTGACATTGTTTTGATGCTCTGGTCTTCAGTGTCATGGTTACTAGGCTGTTTATATCAGTTCTAGACCAAGTTTGAGTTTCGCATTTGAGTAGAGACCAATTGATAGTTGTAGCTGCACTATACATTTAAGTGCTCGCTGTGTTGCCATATTAATCCCTTTGACCTCTCATTGGTATGGTGTATGCACATGCTTGGCCATTGTTGAGTTCCAGGCTTCTACTGTTCTGTTTTGTGTTGAGTTCCAATTGAAACCTGGAACTGCTATATTTGACTAAGAATTCTTGTTCCTCCGACTAGTTTGCATTATCCAGTTTTGGTTTTGAAGAAGAAATATATTTTGCCTTTTTGCTTCGACACTGTCTGCAGTGTTGTATACTCATGTCATATGTGTTCTAGCCTTTGATTGCCTACACTATGTCTGGTTGGTTCCACTTTCCACATGATTTCGTTCGGCCTTGTAGTAGCGTTGCAATGTGAAGCAGATTGTGTAGTCTTTGGTTTATAACTTGCTTGATCCAGTGTTTTGACCTGCTTGGATATTGAACAGACAGTTGCATTCCTGTCTTGGATCACTTGGACTTACTTTGTTTTTAGTTGATCTCTGATGGTACTTCCACCTCGAACTGCTTGCAAACTGTCTTGTAACCCACTGTTTGATCGGTTGCATTCAAATTGTTTGCAACTGTGTTGAGTCACGCTAGTGTGACTTGACCTTTGCAATTTCGACGTACGGTAGTGGCGAGGCAGTGCACGCGTGCGTGTACTGCAGCCACACCGAGATTTAATTTGATCTGATGTCATCTGTTTCTGTTTTATTAAGCGTATTTTGAAATGGTTCATTTTGATTTGTGTTGGATTTATTGACTTTCGGATTCATTGATCTTCTGAGTATTTGATACACTATATTAGCGAGGCAGTATACGTTAGCGTGTACTGCAGCCAATCAGCACTGTTGTTTTTAAATTGACAATTTCAATTGTCTTAAATTGATTTAGTCGATTTGATAAATTGTTTATTTATCTCTGTTGATGTTTTAAATCTGCTGATTCATTGTTTAACACTATTTAGTGTTATACCTGCCGTTATCCAATTCTCGTATCGAGAGTTGGATATACGAGATTTCTGTGACTGTCGTCTATTTGACTATCTGATTATTATTGCTACTAGGTACTAATAAACTGGTTTGAATTAGACTGACCTGGGTATTATTTTCTTTTGAATGTAATACTCGGGTCAGACCCGAGTATTTCAGGTTGTAGATTTCTTTCTTTGAGTTGCTGTTCGGGATTGAAGACTTTTCACATCTTCTGAAGTTGTCAGTCATTTTGTAGTAGTCGTGTCATTGTATAGAATGATATGTATTCATGTATATTAGTCGATAATGTACTTGTATATATAACTTCTAGAGTCGACAGTTGTAGTTGTATCATATGTATAGTGTCAACTATGTATTAACTGACATCAGTTATATATATCTGAGACTTTTGTTTTTATCTGTGTTCCGCATTTATATTATCTGTGTTATTGTTATATCTAATGTCCTAAACTATTATAAACCGTCGTAGTTCGTTTTATACTAGTATTGGGTGTGTCGATGGGAGTAAATAAATAATAGAAGAAAAAAATAAAAAGAATGTACCACTCCTATCGAGATAACCAATGTTAGTGTAAGGCCAATTACGGATGGTCGCTCCCATCCAGCCTTATTCTTCGTAATAATAGACAGTATTTCCTTTAATACTCTTTGTTATTATGAGCATAGAGGTGGGGCGTTACATTTAACCCTTATAGTTGTCATCATTAAAAAGGGGGAGAATGTTAGAACCTCATATTTTGATAGTGAAAACTATACAAGAAAGTATTGCATATATTATCGAAATTTGCAGTTAAATTAGCAATTCAAAGAGATCTACATGACGAAGACAAAACGATGAAGACACAAAATTAAAATATTAGTCATAGAGTCATTAGTCTAGAGCATATACATGTTAAAATCTCTTCGAAGTGGTATACACACACAGATACATTGTCAATTATTTTCCAAAGTTTTTAAAATAAATAGAGCACAGATTCCGTCGACTGAAAGACTTGATTCAATCGACTGAATCAACAATATGCAATTATTTTTCACACAGTGTTCAGTCGACTAAAGGTACAAATTCAGTCGAATGAATCTAATGTTTTTCAACTATTTCCTAGCGGGGTAAAGATCCCTGTAATTCAGTCGACTAACTAACCTATTTCAATCAACTGAATGTCCTAACAGCTATTTTGTTTAAATTAAATTCTAAAAGGTCTTCTTCTCCATAAAGAGACACTTCCCTTCATCAATAATTGTAGCACTTCCATAGGTTGTAACTCATCATGAATGATTGCTTCTATCTACTATCTATAAATAGCAATCACTTTCTTAAATTCAATTTAATTCTATTCTCTCTATTCTCGATATCTTATCTTGAATTCTCTAAGCATTCAATATATACACTTTGCTTTCAATTTGATCACTTGCATACTCATATATACTTCTTGTGTGATCAATTCACTTCCAATTCTTTACAAATACACTTCATACCACTAAGAAGAAGATTATAGGAAGGTTCTACTTATCGATTTCATCTATGCTATACTAGAGCACACGAAGTCATAAACTTATCTACTCTTTTGTAGTCGAAGTCTTGTTGAGATCTTTAGGCACAAAGTCCTGTTCGGCAGCTCAAGCAATTGCAATAACTATTCCTCCGGGTTGAACAAGGGTGTTGTTTTAAATCCAAAAGGGGTCTGCGACTAGACGTAGAACGGAAAGTTCAAACCAGTATAAAAATCTTTGGTGTGATCGTTTTACTTTCTTTACTTTATTTTTTCCCACTACTATTATATAGAAGTTTTAATTTAGTAGAATTATTCATATTACTCGATCCATAGCAACTTTCATTTGGTATCAGAGCAAGACCATCAAATAACCGTGACAAATTTTTTGACATTTCAAGTAATATGTATTAGTGCCTTAGGTATTGATTTTGATGATAACAACTATAGGACATTATATAAAAAATAGATACTAATGTTTTATCAAGTTATATAGTAGTATATAGTGCAGGATATTAGACAGGTGTTGATTAAGAAGACCGCACAATATCAAGAGTAGATTTAGGATGCTGATATAGAGTTTCAAGAATTGATAACTGAAGACTCATGAGTATTGAAGAGTTCAAGATTTCAAGATATTCCAGATAAGTTATAGAGTCATAGAATTTATGTTAAAACCTTGATATCACTTTCCTTATCTCTCTTGCCTTCTCTTATTTTTTTTAAATTGTTTTTCAAATATTTTGGTTTTAAAATAATCTTTTCAAAATATTTCCAAAAATGATTTTCAATCTCTTATAATTACAAACATATTATTTTAGTGGTTTTAAGTGTATATATATAAAATTTATTTTATTTTAATAAGTTATAATTATACTGATTTTTTTATATATTATTGAATATTCTTATTAAATCTTTCAGAATTATTTTATAAAGTTTTACTAAGTTATATTTCAATTAAAATATGTATAAAATATATTTAAATGATTCTACAAACTATCAAATTATTTACAAAGCATCAAATTTTCAAATAATATTTTTAAAGTGTTTTTCAAAATACAAAGGGATATGGCGACATATCCTATCCATGTATGTCGACGTAGTGGCCGTAAAATTCAAAATCCAAATTTGAATGAAAGTGTCCTTTCGTCGTATCTCTTCGCGAATGGACATGACCGTTGTTTCCCTATATATACCAGACTTCCAAACGACTTTCTTATTCTTCTCTACTCTTTTCACTCTCTTGATTTCTATATCAATTTCTACCGAAACTTTGTCGAAAATCAAACAGAATCAAATTCAATCATCACTACTTTGATTCTCTTTCATCCACTCTCTGATTTCTCTCTTCTCTCTCACTCAAATCAAGATCAAAGTGCTATTCAAGAGTTATAAGATCAATTGTAATCAAGATCGAAGATCTAAGTCTGTAAAACTATATCAAATCAGACTTCTATACCTATGGGTGTGATTGTAACCTGTAAATCAAGTGGGTGTGCTTAGTAGCTCGTAAATCTAGTAGGTGTGCTTATAGCCTGAAAATCAAGTGACTCTACCCAGAGGCTGGGATTGTGGAGGGTGTGTCTCGTAGCCTTGAAATTGAAATTGTATTTGCATTTACTAGTTGGAAAGAAATCCGTACAAGGAATTGTGCAGGACTGGATGTAGGGTAACTCCGAACCAGTATAAAATCCTGGTGTGTTCTTTCATTTTTTTTTACTTTTACTGCATTTACTTTTATCTGCACTCTGATTCTATGATTGTTTCTGTGATTGTTAATTACATCATTCCAAGTTTAATCTTAAAGAATTTGAAAAAATATTCATATAATCCTTTAAACACTATTCACCCTCCCTCTAGTGTTAATCTAGCCTTAAGATCCCTATTCCATTGACTCATATTTGGTATTAGAGCATTGGTTTTCAAAGTTTTCATCATCTGATTTAAAAAAAGTTTAAATGGCTATCAACATTGGTAATAGTACTTTTAGTAACACTGTTAATACACTTATTAGTAACTCATTTGTCAAAGGACAATCTACTGCTAGACCTCCACTTTTTAATGGCAGTAATTACACATATTGGTCATGTAGAATGAAAATTTATTTACAGTCAATTGGTTTAGACACATGGAATATAACACAAACTGAGTACACCGAACCCGAGACTAATTTGGCACAGTGGACTGCTGACCAAAATGCAATTGCACAAAGTAACTCTAAGGCTATAAATATATTATTTTGTTCACTAGATAGAAATGAATTTAATACAGTATATATATATAAGTCTGCATTTGAAATTTGGAGAACTTTGCAAGTTACACATAAAGGGACAAGTAAGTCAAATAGACCAAAATTTCCATGTTAACAAACCAACTTCAATTATTCAAAATGAGTCCAAATGAGTCCATATCTGATATGTATAGTAGATTCTAAGATATAGTACACTCACTTATTGCACTAGGTAAAAAAGTTTCTAAGGAGGATCAAGTTAGAAAAATCCTCAATTCACTTACTCCTGAATGGAATCGAAAGACTCTTGCAATCAAAGAAGCTAACGACATTAGCACTCTAAAAATAAAGAGTTAATCGACAATTTAATGTCTTTTGAAGCACAAATGCAGGGCATGAGAGAAAGCAAAGCAATAGAGAAGAAATCTATAGCTTTTAATGCAATGACGGATAATCTGGATTCAGACAGCGATGACGATGAAAAAATTGCTTTCATGACAAGGAATTTCAAAAAGTTTCTAAAATATAGGAAGACGAACAATTTCAAAAGAAATTATACAAAAAAATCCAGGAAGTAGAAGTGGGAACGGAAATGACATTAGATGTTATAACTATGATGACCCTGGCCATTTAAAATGAGACCGTTCACATCTCGATAAACTAAAAATTACACTAAACACTGATTCATCCAGAAAAAGGAGAAGAGTGTATACTGCAACATTAGATGATTCAGACACATCCTCAAGCGATAATGAATCAGATACATAAATTGCTAATTCATAGCAATACATAATTTAGAACAAAATGGTGAAATGGATTAGAAAAAGGTACGCTTTTAATATCAAAAGTTTTATTTTCTTGAATGAATTTTTTTTATTTTTCTTTTTGTTGCTTTATTGTTTGTTAGGAATATCCTATAGATTAATAATAATATTGGTTGAATATTGTATGATTATATTTTATATATTTTAATAATATAATAATAATATAAAATATATTTTAAATTATTTTTAAAATTATTTTTCTAAAACTAGAATAGCTATAAATATATATATATATATAATAAAATAGGATATAGTTAAATAAAAATCATTTTTGAAAATTTCGACATATATGTCGACATACCCCAAGTGCATATGTCGACATTTGTAGACAGATTATGAATTTTAATTTCAAATTCAAAATTTTAATTTCCCTCCACCTTCTCACCAACTTCTATGCTATGAAAAGTTTTCTTATAACTAGGGAACATGTCCTTTGATTCTCTGTTTACTTACTCTATCTCCATCCATTCATTTTTCACATTCACTTTCAAATTCAAAAATCTTAAACTCTCTTATCTCTTCAAACTACTCTTCAATGGCATCCTCAAGCAATACCAAGGAAACCATGAGGCTTTCTAAGAAAATAAAAGAATATCTTTTTAATGATCAAGAAGCCATGCAAGCCTATATTGAGTTTTTATCTTTCAAAAAAGTCTTTCCCAGAAGATTTGCTATTTTTGAAGATTTACCTACTTATGATCTTTTCAATCTTTGTTTGCAAAATGAAATTCTTGGTTTAATTGATGCTTCTTAAAATGATTTTGCTTGTTATCCAAAATTGGTGAAGATGTTTTATGCAAATTTAAAAGGAAAGTTTTATGATGGAAGAGAAGGAGAAGTTTGGAGTAGTGTCAAAGGGACATAATTTTTTTAAATTATGAACTTTTGGGTCACATTCTTGGATGCGAATCTAGTGGAATGGACCTTTCAACTTTTCAAATTGATTTTCAAAATCATGAAGTAATTCATGATATTTTTGAAAGTGATGATGATTTTGAATTTAAAACAAAAACTTGCGTTCAAAAGCAAGAATTATAAGCCTTCTTTTGCAACAAAGTATCACTCCAAGAACGGGTAATTATAATAACTGAACACAAAAAGTTTTCAAAGCTCTTTTCGCCATTTATGGTCAATAGGACATAACTAGTATCAAATCATTTTGGATGAAATTTTTCCTAAAAACTTTCTAAATATGAAAACACACTATTTCATGGTGTTTATCTTACTCGTATTTTCAATTATTTTGGTGTTAACCTTAAAGGGGAGGAAACAATTCCTTGAAAAATACTTAACAAGGTCAACATTTCACTTAGCATATTTCACCCTTTTCGAGCCTTATGAAATGCTTGCGGAAAAGGAACAAAGGTTGACCTGGGAAGCGGAGCAAGAAATAAGAGAAAGAAGAGGAAGAGGAAGGAGAGGAGGAAGAAAAAGAAGAGGAGGATGATACTCTTTGGAAAGTATCAATATGCCACCTAATCCATCCAACAAAGATCTTCTCAAAAATCAAGAGAATATCGTTCATAACCAAAGAAAGCTTAAAGAAATCATTCTCAAAGAGATTTACATCAATTTCCAACAAAATGGATAAATTCTTTGGAAAGATTATCCACAATCTCGGTGGTTCTTCTTCATCTTCATCCACATCTTTCTAGCCATTTCTTTAAACTATCTTTCTATTTGGATTTTCTAGTTTCAAGTTTATGTTGAATCTCATGTATCTTTCTTGTACTCGTCTTTATTCTCAATGAAAATTCTATTTCTTACTATTATACATTGTCAATTATCTCTGGAATAGGCCAAATACAATAGAAAAGTAAAATAAAGTGGTTTTGAAATTTATAGTGTATATGTCGACATATGCCAAGCATGTATGTCGACATATAACGACCATTTTTCAAAAAAAATTGAAAATTAAAAAATAATTACTACCAAACATCAATTCATTTCAAACGACTTCTTACCTATATATATATACACACACACACATTCACTCCAGAAAATCATTATTTTTAGTTTCTATCTTCACTCCTTTTCATTGCTAAACTCTAATCAAAATCAATGGCTTCTCCTATCCAAAAACTAACCAAAAACCTCAAACAAACTCTTGAATCATTGAAGAACATTCTTTCTTTTATCCTAAGAAACCAAAGGCACTTAGAATTGAGTGAAATGCAGATGATTAAGGAGCAAGAAAGGCATTTCGACGTAATTTGGTGGATGATTTCTGCCTTGAACAAAGAAGAGCCAACCACCAGTCCAAAGTGTATCATCAATAAAGATGATGAAGATTGGAATGTTATCAAAGTGGATCCAATTTTTGGCACTAATGAATGGGTTAAAGTTCCTCAAAATGTCTAGTTTAAATAGGTTTGATTGTATATAAATAATAATACTTGGTTTCGTTTGGATTTGATTCATTTGATTTGTGTGGATTTGTTTGAATGGTGTGTAACATTAAATTTGTTGGATTGGATGAATATTTGGATTGATTATGATTATTTCCGGATTATCTAATTTTACATATCACTTATTATTTTTATACAATCTTTCTCATCATCGTTATATATAATTTTTATATATATATCAAAAAGTATTTTATTTATGGGGAGTTAGAGTTAGAATTAGTGCAAGATTTAATGTTAGAGTAATAATTTTAGTTAGTTATTTTTGTTGATGGCAAAGGGGGAGAAATATATAAAATATAGGGATAGATTAAGGGGGAGTTTTGTAACTCGGGGGGAGATATTATATTTTATATACAGAGTTGTCATCGTAAAAAAGGGGGAGATTGTTAACACCTTAGGTATTGTTTTGATGATAACAACTATATGACATTATATAAAATATAGATACTAATGTTTTATCAAGTTATATATAGTATATAGTGCAGGATATTAGACAAATGTTGATTAAGAAGACTGTACAGTATCAAGAGTAGATTCAAGATGTTGATATAGAGTTTCAAGAATTTATTATTGAAGACTCATGAGTACTGAAGAGTTCAAGATTTCAAGATATTCCAGATAAGTTATAGAGTTATAGAATTTATGTTAAAACCTTGACAGCACTTTCCTGATCTCTCTTACCTTCTCTAAATTTGTTTTAAATTGTTTTTCAAATATTCTGGCTTTAAAATAATCTTTTCAAAATATTTCACAAAATGATTTTCAATCTCTTATAACTATAAAAATATTATTTTAGTGTTTATAAGTTTATATATATTTAACTATTGTTTATACTTTAATAAGTTATAATTATATTGATTTTTTACATATTATTGAATATTCTTATTAAATATTTCAGAATTATTTTATAAAGTTTTATTAAGTTATATTTCAATTAAAATATGTATAAACTATATTTAAATGATTCTACAAACTATCAAATTATTTACAAAGCAACAAATATTCAAATAATATTTTTAAAGTGTTTTTCAAAATACAAAGGGATATGGCGACATATCATATCCATGTATGTCGACGTAGTGGCCGTAAAATTCAAAATCCAAATTTGAATGGAAGTGTCCTTTCGTCGTATCTCTTCGCGAATGGACATGGCCATTGTTTCCCTATATATACCAGACTTCTAAAACGACTTTCTTATTCTTCTCTACTCTTTTCACTCTCTTGATTTCTATATCAATATTTACCAAAACTTTGTCGAAAATCAAACAGAATCAAATTCAATCATCACTACTTTGATTCTCTTTCATCCACTCTCTGATTTCTCTTTTCTCTCTCACTCAAATCAAGATCAAAGTACTATTCCAGAGTTATAAGATCAATTGTAATCAAGATCGAAGATCTAAGTCTGTAAAACTATATCAAATCACACTTCTACTTATGGGTGTGATTGTAACCTGTAAATCAATTGGGTGTGCTTAGTAGCTCGTAAATCTAGTGGGTGTGCTTATAGCCCGAAAATCAAGTGACTCTACCTAGAGGCTGGGATTGTGGAGGGTGTGTCTTGTAGCCTTGAAATTGAAATTGTATTTTGCATTTACTAGTTGAAAAGAAATCTGTACAAGGAATTGTGCAGGACTGGATGTAGGGTAACTCCGAACCAGTATAAAATCCTGGTGTGTTCTTCTTTCATTTTTTTTACTTTTACTACATTTACTTTTATCTGCACTTTGATTCTATGATTGTTTCTGTGGTTGTTAATTACATCATTCCAAGTATAATCTTAAAGAATTTGAAAAATATTCATATAATCCTTTAAACATTATTCACCCCTCTCTAGTGTTAATCTAGCCTTAAGATCTCTATTCCGCTGACTCACAATATGAATATTACTACATCAAGGTTTGTTGAAGGTCAATCTATTGCACGACCACCACTATTTAACGGACTAAATTATAATTATTGGTCAACTAGGATGAGGATTTATATGCAAGCTAATGGTTACGACACTTAGAATATCACTCAACAAGAATACTTTGCACCTACTACTGCTTATGCACAATGGTTAAACACCCAAAAACTAGATGCTACTGCTAATGCTAAAGCTATGAACATGTTGTTTTGTTCTCTAGATAAAAATTAGTTTAATAGAGTTCGTATGTGCACATCCGCATATAAAATTTGGCGTACTCTTAAAATAACTCATGAAGGTACAAACTAGGTTAAACAAAGCAAGATTTCTATACTTAGAAATCAATTTAAAAACCTTAGAATGAAGGAAGATGGAACTATAAATGACATATACTCTAGATTTCCAAACATATATCACTCACTTCTAGCACTAGGAGAAAAGTATAACGATTTTGATATTGTTTCAAAAATCCTAACCCTTTAACGGATGTGTGGAAATGAAAGGCCTTAGCTATTCAAGAAGCTAATGATATTTCAACCATTAAACCAGAAGAGTTAATTGGAAATCCATGCCCTATGAAGTGAATTTGCAGGCAAAACAGGTTCAAACCAAAGATAGGAAAACAATTACCTTTCAAGCAGAGAATGAAAGATCCGACAATGATGATGATAACATTGTATTTTTAGCTAAGAATTTCAAAAAGTTTCCGAAGTTTAAAAAGAATAAGAAGTTTGGCAACAACAGAAATAACAACAACAATCCGTCAACTTCCTCACTCAAGTGTTATGTATGTGACAAGATAGGTCACATAAAGAAAGATTGCCCAGACCTTAAGAAGAATAACTTCTAGAATAAGAGCGAGAAATGTCATAAAAAGAAGAAGCAAGCTTTTTTGATAACTTGGGATGATTAGGACTCATCCTCTTCGTTAAACAGTGATAGCAATTTCGAACAAGTAAATGTATGTTTCATGGATACTAATGACGATGTAAGTGATCTCTCATCGATGATCTAGTTGAAATAAATTATGAGTTATTAGATAAGCTAAAAGATTCGAAAAGAAAATAAAACGATGCATTAGGAAAGTTGAATAGAAGTGAACTAGAAGTCGATAAGCTAAAAGATGAAAAGAAAATTCAAGAAGAGGAATTAGTAAAATCACAGGATTCACGTATTGATATAACATCTCAACGTACTATGCTAAGTAATGAAATAGAAACTCAAAAAAATAAGAATGATATATAAACCAAAGAGAATCATAATTTAAATTCTAGTGTTAAAATATTAGAATTAGAAGTAGTAGGACTTAAAACCAAGTAAGAAAACGTTACTAAATTTTTTTCGAATTTTAATAACGGTAGAGAAAACCTTTCTAAAATTATCAACAACCCTCAATCATCTTTTAATAAAAAAGGTCTAGGTTATCATAAAACAAATAAATAAGTAAAGACATATCCTAAAAGATATAGCTCACTATATACGAATTTTAAAAAGAAGGATGATTGTCAAAAGACCGATAAAATCTATTAAGATTTGAGTTACAAAGACTAATAATCATTTAATAAGAAATAAGTATATGGATACATTTATTTCTACTGTTCGCAAAAATTCTAATTATATTTTCAAAGAGAATATTAAACCCTCTTGGATATGACTTCCTAAGACCAAACACTTAGAACCCTAATGGAGGAAGTGGGTACCAATACAACTTAATATTTTTTGTATGTACCAAATTAAAAAAGAGAGGAAAATGGATACTTGACAGTGGTTGCTCCAAGTAAATGATGGGCAATAAAGATATGCTAACAAATATTATCTACTCATATGGAGGATCTGTTACTTTTGGAGATAACTCTAAAGGATACATCATTGGAAAAGGAGACATGGGCAACAACGGTATGTCGATCAAAGTAAAAATCTAATTCTTGAAAGAACTAGAGAAATAAATATTTATGTTTTAAATATGAAAATTAATCATAATATTGACATGTGTTTAATAGCCAAAGATAATGATCCTTGAATACGGCACAAAAAATTTTGTCACAAAAAATTTAAATCTATTAGTAGATTATCTAAAAACAATTTAGTAAAAGGTTTACCATAAATGAATTATAATATATATAATATTCGTGATGCATGCCAACTAGGAAAATTAACTAAATCATCTTTTAAATCTAAAAAAATCATTTCTATGTTACAACTTCTCGAACTACAACATTTGGATCTATTCGGTCCCATTCAAGTTCAATCTATAGACCAAAACAAATACGTTTTTGTAATCATAGGTGATTTCTCTAGATATACATGGACATTATTTTTGAAAAACAAAAGCGATACTTTTGAAGCATTTAAAATTTTGCTAAAAGAATACAAAATTAAAAAAGTTTAAAAATTAAAAATATTAGAAGTGATTATGGTGGCGAATTTTAAAACGGACTATTTGACAACTTTTGTAACAAAAAGGTATTAGTCATAACTTCTCATTTCCTAGAACTCCACAACAAACTGGAGTTGTAGAAAGAAATAATCGGACATTATAGGAATGGGCTAGGACTCTACTTAGTGGTATCCAACTACCAAAACATTTCTAGGCAGAAGCCGTGTTTGGTGCATGCTACATCTTAAATCATGTCACTATTCGACCATTAACTGAACATACACTATACGAGCTTTTTAACAGTGAATAACATAATATATCATATCTAAGAATTTTTGGATCAAAATGTTTCATATTAAATACAAAAGATCAATTAGGAAAATTCGATCTGAAATTCAATGAAGGAATATTTATTGGATATTTAGAGTGAAGCAAAGCATATAGAATATACAATAAAGTACAAAAATAATAGAAGAAAAACTACATGTTTCAGTTGATAAAAATTATATAAAAAATAATAATGACGAAGAAGATATAATAGATACAAATCAACATATATTAGAAAATAATTCGATAGAAAATCCAATTAAAAAAATCCACCTTTGGGAAATGAATTAAAATCACCTCCACATATTACTAAATAATCATCCAATAGAAAATATAATTGGTGAAGTAAATACAAATGTCAAAACTAGAGTCAATTAAATCAAATGGGTCATATCGCATTTATTTCCAATATAGAACCAAAAAATCCTAAGGAAGCTTCAGCTGATGACTATTGGATTTTAGCTATGCAAGAAGAGCTAAATCAATTCGAGCGAAATGACATTTGGGAATTGGTTCCAAGCCAAATGATCAAATAGTAATTGGTATGAAATGGGTATATAAAAATAAAGCTGATGAAAATGGTAATATAACTCAAAATTAGGCTAGATTAGTTGCACAAGGTTATATTCAAGAAGATGGGATAGACTATGAAGAAATTTTGCTCCTATCGCAAGATTAAAAGCGATACGTATCATACTAGTCTTCTCCTGTCATTATAACTTTAAACTGTATCAAATGGATGTTAAATGTACATTTCTAAATGATTTTATTAAATAAAATGTTTTCGTAGAACAACCACCTCTTTTTAAACATGAAAATTTTCCTAATCACGTCTACAAACTTAAGAAAGCTCTATATGGTTTGAAACAAGCACCCCATGCTTGGTATGAACGACTAAAAAACTATCTAATAAATTCAAGATTTGGGATTGGAAAAGTTGCAAACTTTGTTTATTAAAAAGGATAAGAAAGATATATTAATTATACAAATTTATGTAGACGATATCATATTCATAGCTACAAATGAAAATTTGTGTAATGAATTTTCAAATATAATGAAAAGTGAATTCGAGATGTCTTATATGGGAGAACTCTCGTATTTTCTCGGATTACAAATTAAGCAATTAAATAATGAAACTTTTATCAATCAAGAAAAATGTTGCAATAACTTAATAAAATGATTTGGAATGGAAAATACATCAAGTAAACCGACAATTATGAGCACTTTGGTTCATTTAGACAAAGATGAAAACAAAAAGAGTACGGATCAAAAACTCAATAGAAGTATGATCGGCTCTTTATTATATCTAACCGCTAGTCATCGAGACATTATGATGAGTGTTTGCTTGTGTGCACGATTTCAAGCAAATCCCAAAGATTCACATTTGCGTGCTGTGAAACGAATTTTGCGCTATCTAAACAATACTAGAAACTACAGAGCATTTTATCTAATTGAATGTCCTTTCGAGCTAGTATATAACAGTAATGATGACTTCAGAGGATGTCGAACAGACAGAAAAAGTACGAGCGATACTTGTCATTTTATCGAACAGTCTCTAGTATCATGGTTTAGTAAGAAACAGAATTGTGTTTCACTATCGACGTGTGAGGTAGAATACATCTTTACCACTTTGGCATGTGCACATGTCATATACATGCAACAAACACTTACGGATTTTGGAATACATTTACAAAAATCACTAATTTATTGCTGTAACGACCCGTATTTTTGATAATTAAATGTATTAGATTTAATAAGATTTTTTGGATCCTAATGTTGTGAGAAATTAAAATTTATGATTTATAAATGGGAAAAATTATCAGAATGCAATTTAATAAGGCCGATTGAATGAGATTGACAACTGTTTAAGGTTATTGCAATTAATGGTTATAATAAAGGTAAATAAGGATTTAAATCAATGTTGTATCAAAAAGAGAAATTATATGTAATTAATTGAAATTGGTTAATAAAGAATGGAATCAATATTTTGTTTGTAAACAATAGGTTAATAGAGGTGAATTATTAATGTATAACAATTGATTTATTATCATCTTGATATTTAATCCGTTTGAAATTAATTGTAAATCAATTGAAATTAATGTAATTAAATATTGCAGTTAATAAGAATTAAGATGATACCAGTAGGATATGAATGTAATAAAATGTAAACTAATGTTAATTATATTCATAAGGTAATAGTTGATTTAATATAAGAATATAAATCAAAATAAAAGAATTTATTTGGAATTTAAATTATAATGAATGGTTTTATTTCAGTTGTAACTGAATGCTGAAATTAATGTAATATTTAAATCTTGACTTTAACATAGAAAATTTAATTTTAAAATTATTATTAGTTATTGTGTAATTAGGAACGATGAAAATTGTTAACCTTTAATTTAGAATTTTAAAATGATTGAATCAATTTAATAATAATTTATTTAATTAACATGAAAATTAGCCTTTTTGGCCACTATCTCGGACTTCCACGAAACTAGTATCATCGGATCCGTAACAGTGAATTATTATAAGATTTCAAGTTTCGTTGCGATCGGATTTATCAGTTGATCGTGCGAGCTCGAAACGCGTAGAAATCAATTCAAAGAATTTAAATGAATATAATTTGATTTTGAAAGCTAACTTATATATACAATAGAATTTGGATTTGAAATTTGTTCCGTTGAATCCAAAAATATTGAAAACCTATATTTCGATATATTGGACCACATACTTTCATTTCGGGAAAGAAACGGGCTTTTCAGGTCGTCGTTATCATTTCGACCCGATTCAATCTTCCATTTGTTCTTATCCATCTCTATCTATATAAATAGATTTCTCCTCTAACCCTAGCAGTCAATTCCAATTTCTGTACGTACTTTTATTCTCATCGGTTCCTTCTCCAATAGCTGTCATTCCAAAACCCTAATTCCCAAATTCAAAATCAAATCGAAATTCAAACTCCTTAAAACCTATCGAATTATATATCGTTGCGAAACTCTCAATGAGCGTAATCTACATCTGCTGTTCATTTTTGCAATCGAGTTTTGGTTTGGCTGGAATTTGATGAAACATTCTCGGCCATCTATTTTGGTGGTTGATCAACGGCGACGATGCAACGATCCAAGGGTATAGACTTGTGGAGAATCGCGCGAGGATTTCATCTAGGCAGTTGGGTTGGCTAATGGATGGTCAGATCATCCCCTAAAATTCATTTAGGGTTTGATAAAGCGGTGGCAGCTGGGCTTTTTGGGGGCGATTGGCAGCGTTTGGGGAAGCGTGGGTGGCCGAGGGGCGTTGAGCAGGTATGTAACAACCCGGAGTTTTACAACAAGTATTTATCGTCAAAATGACGATTAAATCGGTTGTTAATTGCTATTGCAGTTTTGAATCGATTGAAATTCTTTTTAGATTTGTAAAATTCTATAATAAAAGATTGGTTAAATGTTGATGGGCTTTTGAAATGGAGCCCATCCCTTGTTTTATTTTGATGCCGTAATATAATTAAACCCGTTCCCCAATTCATTTGCTCATTTTTAAAACCCTAAAAACAAACGAAGAGAAAACAAAAAAAATGGCGGCTCTCTTGTTAGTCTCTCCCAACAAAGAGTAGGGTTTTCGTGAATTCTCGAAGAGGCCGTTATGATTGTTAGGATATGTGTCCCTGCGTGCTTGTTCTGTCCAAAGATCGTCTCTTCGATTTTACAGCGGCTGCTAGGGTTTCATTTTCGAACGACTTCTGTTTCTCGATCGAAAGAGGTGAGTAATCTTTACTCACATCTAATTCATAGTTTAGTGATTTCTGGCTTGCTCAAGTTCGTGACTTTCATAGTCGAACTGCTTCGTATATATATTGTCTATTTTGTTGATATGTTTTAATTTCCCTGATGTTGTTTTCCTTGAGCTCCACAGTACTGATTCTTGAAACTGTTAATTTGACTTCGGTGATTTGCGACTTCGATTTTGAATTTGTGATAAATTATGCTTGTTGACTTTGACTCTGCTATGTCTTTGATGATTGGCTTGCATTTGATTTTATACATATGATGACAGTCATATGTACACATTACCAATTGATGTGGGGTTTTGTTACTTCACCACTGAGTCTTGACTACACTATCTTTATACGTTTTTGATTTTAAAGTTGAGTGTGTTGTTGTTTGAGTTTGGTTATTTGTTGATGTGGATCACTTTGTATTACTGTATACCGAACAGTGTTCTGGTATCACTGGAGTCATTCGAATCAGTTGGCATCTTTGTTGCCTTTAGGCTTGCTGCCGGGTCATCAATATACGTTGTCACTGTCTTGTATTCTGTTATTTGTTTGAGTTTGGTTAGTGTTGCATTTTGCCATACTGAGTCGGATTTGCTCTGGTTCATGTATATGCACGTTTTTGCCTTTGCACATTTTGTTGTCCAACCTGGATTTTGCCTGTATTGATTATGTCGATCTTGCGAAAGGATTTTAGATGAGAATTCGTTTGACTTTGCAATTGTTTTCAGTGTTGACTTGATGCTTGTATTCACCTGGAAGTTTTGAGTTGTCTTCTTTGAGCTTGGACTTGAAGAAAAAGGGATTTTGTAAAAATAATTTGGGTTCGACATTGTTTTGATTTGAAACTACATTTCCCTGATTTTCGAACTCGTTTCGATTGTGACTTTGGCATTGCTTTGAATTGCAGTTTGAAATCTCTTTTGGGTTGTTCGAACTTGATATAGTCTGGTGCTTAATGTTTGTAATGCTTGTTTCACTTTGTGCCTCTGTGCCTTTGTGATAATTGAAATTTGATTTGTTGTACTTTGTACTGGCTCCCTTATATTCAAGTGGTGGCTGCAGTCCTGGTTGCAGTTTGCTCTTGTATTCAAGTGAAGGCTGCAATTTTATTTTTGTATAAAGTTTTTCCTTAGTTGATTTGGTCATTATTGTACTTGGCCTTGTTTGTGATAAACTACACTTGATTTATATGTGCAGACTTGGGTTGCACTGAGTTGCTCTGGTTCATGTATACACATATTTGCCTTTGTGCATTCCTGCAGTCGGTTGTATCTATATTCATTGATTGTTGTTACAGTTGCTTCTCGATGGTCTTGTTTCACTATTTAGTCTTGTTGCAGTTGCTAGTTTGAATTCTGTTGCCTCTTGCACATGCTCTTTGATACATGTTTGAACTGACTGTGTCATTTGCTTAGTGGCAGTTTGCATTCACCTGTTATGTGGGTATTTGTGTATTTGTCTGGTCCATGTATCATGTACTGATGCACTTGAACCTGATTTGAGGTATTTGTATTCATCCCTTTTGATGTTTTGTTTTCTGGTCATTTTGCTCTCTGTAGCATATTTGGATGTCTTCACTGTCGACTGATGCCTTTGCTCCATGCATTCATGTCTCAGTGATGCATCAAGTTGTAACTGGACTTGTACACTTCGTACTTTTGAGTCTGTATTTTGATGTTTAATTGGTATCTGTTTTGCTTCGAACTCGAATACTTTGTGCATAGTTGCTATGCTTGATCACTTGTGTACATATGCTGTTAGCTTTGGGTTTCACCGACCACTCATGTATATGCTTGTGGTCATGTGGTGGCTGCAGTATCATTTGTTTGCAGTTTTTCCCTTGTTGTTTGCATTGCATTGATGCAAATGATTGTTTTTCTAACTACACTTGAGTTGAATCCAGTATTCTGGGTTTGACCTTGTGTTTGATTGTGAATTTTCATTGTGCCTTCATGTGCACTTTGTTCATTTGATGAATACTGGGTGGACACTGTGCTTGATGTTGCAGTTCCATTTAGTTCATTTTGATTTGAGTTGGTGTCATTTGTTTTTGATTCACTAAGCGTTGTGTATTTCATCAGGGTAGTGGCGAGGTAGTGCACGCGTGCGTGTACTGCAGCCCTATCAGAATTGACAGTTTTAATTGATATTTCGATTGTTTGAATTGTTTCGTTGGTTCAATTCAATATTTTGAAGTTGTATTTTGATTTGGTTTGATTCGATCATTTTGTTCTGTCTAATTATCTATTCGATAATTAGATTCTGAGTTTCTAATTATTATTTAATAATTGGATTTTGTGTTAATTGTCGTTTAGGCAATTCTGTTGTTTTCTAAATTATCTTCATTGATAATCCTTTTTATTTATCTTTGTTGATGATTTGGACTTGCTGATTTGTTGTTTAACACTGTTTAGTGTTATATCTGCCTTTATCCGATTCTCTTATCGAGGAGTCGGATATAGGAGATCTCTGGAACTGTCATCTATTTGTTATTTGATTATTATTGCTTCTGTGCATTAATAACTGAGTTTGAATTAGACTGACCCGTGTATTATTTTCTTTTGAATTTAATACTCGGGTCAGACCCGAGTTATTTCGGGTTGTAGATATCTTGCTTTGGGTTGCTGTTTGAGCTATGAAGACTTTTCACATCTTTTGAAGTAGTCTTCGTCATTTTGTAGTAGTCGGTGTATCTGATTTAGGAGGATATGTATTCATGTATATTAGTCGATAATGTACTTGTATATATAACTTCTAAAGTCGACAGTTGTAGTTGTATCAAATGTATTGTGTCAAATGTATTGTAAATGACACCAGTTATATATATATATATGAGATTTTTGTTATCTGTGTTCCGCATTTTATTATCTATGTTCCGCATTTTATTATCTGTGTTATTATTATATACATTGTCCTAAACTATTATGAACCATCGTAGTTCGTTTTATACTAGAATTGGGTATGTCAATGGGAGTAAATAAATAAGAGATGAAATATGAAAAATATATACCACTCCTATCGAGGTAACCAATACTAGTGTAAGGCCAACTACGGATGGCCGCTCCTATCCAGCCTTATTCTTCATAATAACAGACAGTATTTCTTTTAATACTCTTTGTTATTGTGAGCATAGAGGTGGGGCGTTACAAGGTAGAGGCGGTTCCGTTGGAGGTAGTGGGCTTGGTCGCGACTGGCTGTAGGTGGCACGGCAGCGAGTTGATCGAAGGCGGCTTTGGTTTTGTTCGTGCGGTCGTGTTCAGTAGAGTTGCATAGGTATTCGAATTTTCATATTTTCCCTCAGTTATTTTAATTTAATTTAAAATTTTAAACTTCTAACGATAGTAACTTTTTCGTACGAGCTCAGATTTGGACGGGGTTTCTTGCATTGGGTTCGTATCGAAATTTTGGACGACATGGAACTGGTTAGGTTAGATTATGAGACTGTTGGAATTTGGGCTTTATTTGGATTTTTAAATCGACTAGAAATCAAAAGTGAATTGTAACGACCCGTATTTTTACGGATCGACAAGTTCGTCAAAATCTGGAATTTTTGCATTTTTAAGTCATTTCAGATTTTTGGGGAAATTTGTCTAAGTCCTAGGTCGTGGACGACCTAAGAGCTAAGTCGTGACCGAGTTAAGGACTTCGGCGAGTTAGTGTTAGGTCGTGGGTTAGTTGGAGCGACCTATAGAATTGTGCAACCTAGGATTTTGTTAAGTAATTAGGTCGGCAGGGCGAGTTAACGACCTAAAGACTGACCGACTTAAGAGGTCTAGGCGACCTAAGGAATGTGGTGAGCGACCTAAGTGAAGTATTGAATAGTTAAGTCGTCTAGACGACTTAGTAGATAGGTCGTATCCCAGTTTGTTCGCGACTTATGTTAGGTCGCGTAGATGTTTAAGGGTTTAGGTCGTAGACGACCTAAGAGATAGGAGACTTAAGAGTTTCTGGCGAGTTAAGGTTTCGAGCGACCTATAGGATGTACTTAGTATAGTTAGGTCGGCAACGACCTAGAGGAGTTGGGATAGCAGGTTAGCGACTTAGTAGTTAAGTCGTTGGACGACCTAAGGGGTTAGTATCTTGTTGTATTTGCTAAGTCTTAGGTCGCGTATTGGCTTAAGTGTTAGGTCGCGAGATTGTTAAGTCGCGCATAGGCTAAGTCGTTAGGTCGAAGACTGTTAGGTCGCGTGGGTTGCCGAGTTGTTAGGTCGCAAGGTTTTATAAGTCGTAGGTCGTAGAGAGGCAGTCTGTGTTAGGTCGCTGGGTTTCGTCTAAGTGTTAGGTCGTAACCTGTTAAGTCGTAGGTCGCTGGGTTTCGTCTAAGTGTTAGGTCGTAATCTGTTGAGTCGTGGGGGTTTTTAGGTCGTAGGTCGGCATATGTTAGGTCGGCAACGACTTAAGGAGATAGCCGAGTTACGACTCAGGCAGTTTTCAGCTATAAATAGGAGAGCTTCTCTTCATTTTTGGGATCCGGATTTTGAAGCGACGAAGTGCTGCCATTTTGAGAGCTCGACTTCTACACTTCTTCACTTCTTTTCTCCACTCTAATCAAGTGCTTCCATCCATCCAAATCGAAGATCAAGATTGAAGATCCAAGAGCTTAGATTGAAGATCTTCATCTTTTCAAGAGAGATTTCTTCATTTGAAGCGGATTTGTGATAGATCAAGCTTGATCCTTCGCTGTCCAGATCTGAAGTGTGTTGATTTGAGGTTGTTTAGGTGATTTGGTGAGTGGTGATTATCTCTCACACGGATCCAAAGGAGTATATCGGATTGTTGGCTTGATTTGGTGTTAAAATAGTGATTTCCATGCATTTTCTTCATCCTATGTATAGATCCATGTAGATCCATTGTTCAAGATGATGTTGCATCCATTTTATCATATGTTAACCTATGCAAGTTCATTCATCAAGTTTGTAGAGACATAATCCATGTTTTCATGCTTGTTGGACTTTCAACTCTTTAATTACGAAAATGCCATTATTGTTATAATTGTCTACTTAGATCATTTTTGAATGCTTGATTGTTTGGATTGATGTTTGATTTGATTGATTGTTATGAACTAGATGATTGATGATTAGATTTAGATCGAAGATGATTCAAAAGCTAAGGGAAAGGCTCTTGAATTGGGAAAGCTGCTCGTGGCATATGTAGCGGGATGATGAAGCTCTTATGCATAGATTTGATGATGTGATGATGAGATGAGGCTTTGCAAGGATGTAATGAAGCAAGGCAATCATGTGATGAAGACTTGGTCTAATCCAGACGGGATCATTCCAAGCATGTTGATAACTCGGTGATATGATTCGAGTTGAAGATAATGAATGGATATGAGAATAGTCGTCGAGGAGGATGACTAGGAGGCTTGGATAGCATCGTTGTTGAAGGTTCTAGCATGCTCTAAGCAAGGGTACGTTTGGGCAGATTCGATAGTCCCAACGGCCAACTGTTGATGGTCGAGTACTCTGGGCAGATTCGATAGTCCTAGGCACGGGCTGCGACGACGTGCGGGAGTTATGTCTAGAACCGGGGTTTTCATTAGCCCTTGACGGACGGCTGAAAGAATGTGCCGGTCATTCAATTAACGGTGATATCGAAGCAATGATAACAGTGATAGCCAGAGTCATGGATGTTTGGTTGTATCGTCATTCGGACTCAAGAGCGGTATTTTCTGGGTGCTTATCTGATTTAGGCCTTGGTACTTGGAAAACATCGCCCTTGACTCGAGTGATAGTAGTTTTACTTTAAATTGTATGCCCTACTATGTTTGCTTCTGCTTAGTGTGTGTCTGGGGGCTATCACTGTAGAATGAGGTTGGAGTGGGAGGGTTGTATTCCTATTCCTTTTCCTTTATGCTCTTTTGGTATGTTGTTAGTTAATTTACTGTTCACTAAGACTGTTGTCTGACTCAAGGCTTTATGTTTTAATTCTTATTGCCTTGGGCTGTTCGTCCATTTTGGGACGGGCAGACTAGGTAGCAGGTGACAGGTGCTGTTCTCTTCTCACGATGCCGATATCGAAGACGAGCAGGAGGATTGCATATTATCTTCTTATTATATGTACTGGATATTCCGCTGTTTTGTATTCTCTGAGAGATATGTAGTGAGGCTGGATGTATTGACTATGTGGATGCTTGTATTCAACTATTATGGAGTTTTATATGATGTCACTTTGTTCTGTAAAGCTTCACTATACTTATGTTCTATTGTATTTTGTCCATGCGCTGTGAGTAATACGATAGATTCTGTTGTTTAAATTCTTACCTTGACGATCGTCCATGGTCGCCTGGCACACTTTACAGCGCACTATCTTTAGATTCGGTACAGGGATCATGGGCGGTCGTCACATGAATGATTTAACCCACTCACAAACACTTAACCTTCTTGTGTTAGTTGAATTAAATTTATGATGTGATAAGAATATTATTGTTTGTTGTTTGGTAGTTTAATTTGACAATTTAATTTGAATTTATATTGAATTAAATTGCCTTTTTAAATTAATATTGAATTTAAATTGTTAGTTAATACTTGATAATGATAGCTAGTTAATTGTTGTGATTTATTGGCTGATTTGGATGTTGATTATGATGGATGTTTATTTGTTGACATTTTGGATGATTAGATGTTTATATCCTTGTTAATCACTATGGGTTGAAATGATACATACCCGAACGATCTTATAGATTAGGGAAAATCGTTATAGGTTTAAATGATAAACCTGGGCGATGTTATTGATTTTGAAATTATTGATTCGGGATATGGGTTGAAATGATATATACTCGGAAATTTAACTATTTTGGGTTGAAATGATACATACACTATCACTTGACCATAGGGTAGAAAATTATATACGGACACCATTGGTCGGTTTTAAATTATTTTTCTAAATAGTATAGTATGTTTGATTTATAAATTTGATTTTTTTAATTTTATTTAATGATTTTATTTAAAAATGTATAATTGGAAAATAATTTATCTTATATGTTTTAAAGCTTCAAACTATAAGTTAATATATGGTTATTAATGTAAATTTAAGATTTTAACTTATAATTTTATTTAGTTTTAAATATATATTTTAAATAGTTTAAAATTTAATTTAATAAAATAGATAATATAGTTTTAATATATATATATATATTAATTTTAATTGAATATAATAAATATAGTTTTGATTTAAGATAATATATATAGACTTTTATAATAACTTTAATGGATAAAAGATTTTTGTAAAAGATTTTAGAATTTTGTAAAAGGTTTTGTAAAGAATTTATAAAAGTTTTGTAAGAGATTTTATAATGGATTTTATAACAAAGATTTTTCTTATAAAAGATTTTTATAAAGGATTTTTTATAATGGTTTTATAAAGGAGTTTATAAAGGCTTTAAAGGATTTTATAAAGGGGTTTTATAAAGAACTTGTATAAAGGGATTTGAAAGCGTTTAAAGGAATTTGCATAGAAGTTTATGAAAATGGGAAGAGTTGTAAACTGTTTTGGAATTTATAAATAGCTTTATAAAGGGTTCTAAAGCATATAAATAGTTTATAAATGGTTTAGGAGAGATTTATAAATTATTTTCGAAATTGATTGAAAGAAATCTTCCTTGGTATTTATGAATATATTTATACTTTTGTAATAAGTATATGGATATCTTGATATGAAGGTATAAACTGTTTTCTGGATTTATATTAAGTCCAACATAGATCCAATAAAGGTTTTTTTTTTGAAATTCACCCATAGCTTCCATTGCGAGCTGGCCCGATTCAAATAGCAAGTAGGATTCACTTATGAAGACTTATGTCTGACCCAGTCCTATCCTTCTTTTTACTTATGTCATTAGATTGATGAGCTTGGAGGTGTGATGGAACAAGAGACATGATCTCTAATGTATATATTGTATATATTGCAAATACGTATTAGTTTTGATTTTGACTTTTGTGTGTCGATTTGGTTTGGTTGGTAATGTAAAGACATATGTATACGACATGTTGATACACAATAATGTTATGAAATGATGATGTTTATTGCTGTATTATATTTTATTTCCTTCTGCTATGAGACTTTGAAAGTTATCATGTAGAATTGTATTTGATTCTAGCTATCATATCCAATGACTCGCCCTTTTCGATTTTTAAGATGTTAACGCTGGTTCGGGTGTTAAACCCGAAAAGTTAAAAAAGGATTATTACATTTGGTATCAAAGCAAAACATACTCTTAGAATATGCACTAGGGGAGTATTGGGAGATCATATTTGTATTTTCTATTAGATATGTAGATATATAAGAGTCAAGTACATACACATGAACCATTTACTATTCTAGTTCTGCTTAGTATCTACCGAGGAGTAGCTAACGAATCTCATTTTACAAATTGATGAAAATGAGCAATTCAGTCGAAACTGAAACAGAGAATAACACATCCCATATCGGTGGGGTAGAAACCAGAACTAGGACTAGCACCTGAGTGGATATACTAGATATCTCCAGAGTTAATATTCTAGTTGGTTTAAATGTTGTATCCAGGCAAAAGAGCCAAGCTAGTACCAACTCCACTGAACATGTAGCCACTAATACCTCTACCACTACTCAAGGTGTGATTCCTGCCCAAACATCATTAGCTGTTGACTTTTCCTAAGCCGCGTAGGGAATTCTCCTGTCTTGGTGGAAAGCCTTTTGTGCGGATGGAACCATACTTTTTGACTTGGTCATGCTTAAATACTTGTGAGAAAATTTCAATCTATTAGGACTTGATGATATTACTAGAAGGAAACTGGTCTCTTGGTATTTGCAAGGCGAAGCGACATGTTGGTAAGGGTAGTGATAACGGAGGTAGAGGAGGACAATATTACATGGGGAATGTTGAAAACTAAGTTCAAGGTAAAGTTATTTTCTCGGGGTTAAGGGGGTTTGTTATTGAAGAGATTTATTCACTTTAAGCAGGAAGAGATGACGATTGGGGAGTACATGAGTTAGTTTAACAAATTGGCTGATTTTGATTTTGAGTTGGTAAATACCCAAGAGAAGAAGGCATTGAAGTTCATAAAGGGTTTGAACTCACCTTTGAGGGAACATGCGTTGAATTAGATTTTGTATGGAGCTACATTTAAGGGGTTAGTATAGGTAGCATTTCCAAATTTTGTGAATGAAGCAATAACCAAAGATTAATTTAAGGAGGGAGATGGCTAACAGTAAGGAAAGCGTAAGGGTAGTGGACTACAAGGAAGGCAAGGAAAGAAATATGTGGTTACTTGTAATAAATGCCAAAAGCTGGGACACGTTGCGATGGATTTTAGGGTGAACCTTTCTAAGGGTAGGTTTAATAAGTGTTGTTAAAAGATTGTAAGGAAGCCCTAGCTCAATAAAAGGTGAAGCGTTACAACTATGATCAGTTCGAAGATATAAAGAGAGAATGGCCAACTTTGAAAAAGGAAAGACAAGTGGTCAGGTCATTTTCTTTGGACGTCATTCCAACTGGAAGTATTGCACCACCATCGGTTCAGGAGAAAGGGAAACATGTGGTGATGTAAGATTGTTGACTTTATCCGATTCTCATGTTCGTACTTTGTTTGACACTAGTGTATCCTATTTGTTCATAGCAAGTGCATGAGTTGATAGTTTAGTCCTTAAACCAGACATCATGCATGAACCTATCTCTATGATGAATCCTGTAGGGGGATTAACCAATTTATCGATGATATATTGTAGCTTATAGATGGTCATCCATGGTGTGGAGTTCCCTTGTGTAATGATCCTGAACTCAGCCTTTGAAAATCAGCACCCGTACTTCACTTGTACTCAAATGCCGTAGATTCAAACACCGAATCTGGCTTCCCGGAGCTTATAACACAGTAAGTACAACAACACATCGGAATAAAGAAATATATGATATCATATACAACTCCAACGAATACAATATCCAGAATGATATACAACAATGATATCAATATGATACAACAATATCAGAGATAAATAAAGATACAGCAGAAATAACAGAAGTGATAACTCCAAATGGTCAGTCAGAGAGCCTGAGTTCAACCACTCCAATGTCAAGCTCGAACCACAAAGATAAGCAATGTCGGTCCATGAACTCCAAGAACTGAACTACCTCCAGATAACCTACTAAACCTGACTATCTGAAAAGAAACCCAACTCTAGACTGCCAGTGTGGAAAATTATGGGCACCCAGAGTTTAGGAAGGGAACAATAATGAAATGACCCTATTTATTTTACCTAATTTTTACTAGGATTTTTTTTTACATTAATAAGTTTCCTAGAGTCATTAGCCTTTCTACTAAATTATCCAGGATCCTAATTTTCTACTAATATATTTATATCAGTTCATTAATAAATATATTCACATACATGTGAAGATGTATGTGACCCTCTTGCCTGGATCAGAGTGTTGGTAAGCAAGAGTGCATCCTGATTGAATTTGAATTTCTAGTCAACCAGTATATAGCTCACTTTCCTCTCTGTTTGATATATGAGTCATGGGAGTGAATTCCCATTATCATATATAATTGATACCTATTAATTTTGATCATTCTTATGGTGATTGTCTATTAGTTTGACTTAGCAAAGCCATCATAATTTTAGTTTAATTATTTGATATTTGATCAAAGCCAGAAAGGAAAAATGATATACTCATTTATCATTTTCATCATAAGTGATTTTATCACAAATTCCTTTACTTATAACCAAGTCAGTTGAGTAATTCTCTCACAATCAATATAGTTGTATTTCTCTGAACCAAATTCATTCCCTAATCCCTGAGTTACCTCAGCTTGCATCCTAATTTACAGGTTTCTTTACTGGATTTAGAAAATCCAGATTTTATGGTCATTTAAAAAAAGTAATAATTAAGTAATATGTGTGCATATCAGATGTATTGTTCTTTCTGGACTAAGAAAGCTACTCAAAAATAAAAGTGAATTGCTCAAGTATTTGAAAATGTCTTTGTACATGCATTTGCAAAGAAAGCTTCAGATTTTACAATTGCATTTTCTTTCTTTAGACCCAAAAACTCTGGTCATCTTGATCAACCCAGACCTCACTATTTTTGAAGTGGGTTAACCTTATGACTAGATCATCAAAACATTAGTGCTTGGCTATTGCAATGTGAATTCAGATACAAGATACTTGAAAAATCTCTTAGAACATGTACACCTCTTTATATAATGCACAAATATATATATATATATTTTCTTTTATCAAAACACTTCTGCATATTGTTACTAAATTCTTGTAATATTACTTCTAGCTAAAATTCAGATTTTTAACCTTCAAACTCAAAGTTTTTAAATAACTTGAAATTAACTAATACAATATATGTATATATATATATATCCATTTCTCAAATACAGGCATATATCATCTATAGATTTCCACCATAATACTCAAATATATTTTCTTGCATAGATTCAACTAAGTCTTTGGTTTTTCCCAACCTTAATTCATTACCAGATTCAATTGAAACAACTAAATAAAATCCAAACATTCAAGATCATTACATAACAACTAAAGCAGAACTATAAAAACCTCCAAGATTACATGCAAATAATTCATTCTAAGTTCTTATTTAATCCTAATTTAGCATGCTTATCCAATCATTCTCATTAGCCATAGCAGCTTCCTATTTAGAACCAGCATTCCCTGAAAGAGCATTAGAGGCTGCCCCATTTTAAATGAGACACCCCAGATGCCATAAGCAAACAAGGGTCAGATACAAGATCTGGTATGAGCAATATAAAAAATTCCATGATATTAAGTAGATAAGTGAGACATAAGAATTTTGTATAGGTTGGCATAACTTCTTTAATCAATTTGCCTGACTTATTTATGATATATTGTGCATATATGATCAGTATTAAAACTAATTATGTACACACATTCAACTATGCAAACATACATATCAAACAGAGATACTCAGGAACTATCATAGCTCCAGTCCAACCTACCTAGGAATAACTCAAGTTCCTACTTCATCAATTTAAGGTTGCATTTACCAAATTAATTCCTAGCCTCATCTTCCATAAAGGAATCACGGGGACACATTGCAATAAAATAATTTACAATATTGCACAAAGATCTCAGGGCTTAAACAAGCCATGTGCCAACTTGCATACTTTAAATACAACAAGCATTCCAGCAGTCTTCTTGGCTCACAATCCTTAGTTTATTTACTAAGTGTTCATGTCTGATCCTATCATGAGATAGTTAGGTGATTGAATCACAGTGTCCATGAAACGTTACATAGAGCTTACAAGCATAATTCAAGAACAAGCTAACATTCATATTCAGGGGAAATCATATTTTCAAATATTCTGGCTTAAAGAAAATACAAGAATATTTACAACTGGGAATAAAGACTAGGCATGTGGGTTATTATTGTTTCATAAGCAATCAATGTTTGAACTAAACTCAAGATCTAGCTTAAACAAGATTTCTGGCTCATGGGTTTTCTTTTTGATCAACAGTTCAGCACTTTTGGATATTTCCATTGCACCCTTGAATCTTTCATTTGAGCCTCGGCACTTACACAAGTATAATGCAACTCATATACATTTTGATTTCTATATTTTTCATGCTATATCTGAACCAGTTACAAGTATTCTCTATTTACTTTCATGATTTCATACTTTAACATTTCTGGGTGTAACCAAACAGAGCAAAATACTCAACCATCAAAGCAATCAAAAGCATTCATAAACACCCATTAAAGCATCCATTAAAACCATAGCAATAAAATCAAAAATATGTAGAAAAATAACATGAACATGGCTGCCTCATAATAGGACTTAATGCCATGGGTTTAGTGAGATTACTCACAGAAGAATGCTTCTCTTGCTTAATCCAGAAAAGAAACCTTTTAAAACTTGCCTTTCTACTTACTAATATTTTTCTTCTTTGTTTTCTTAAATGTCTTGGGTAGCAAATGATTTTTCTGGTTTATACTTGGATTTATAAGAGAGGTTTTTCTAGAGTTTTATCATTGTAAAATCCCATTCCTACCCTGGCCAAAACTCATGCATTTTGCATTTCAAATTTGCTTATTATCACCCTTAATACCCCGGCCATATGTGATGCTTACCTCCCCTTTTACTTTTCCATAATATATTATATTCTTCTTAGGTCATGATAATTGTGTGACATTGTCACTTGTTTATTTTCTAAAAAATCCTCCTTTCTATTTTCTGCCTAAAGCAATTATTTTGCTTGCAATATGTCTTTTGCTATTTTAATGTTATGCTTTTCCTTTGCTTATTTCTTTTTAATTCTTTCAGTTCTTATAGAAATGTACATATGCATACATATCTTATCTAGGCTTATTTAACTCCTCCTTAATTTCAGAAAGACATGCACATATATGTGCATACATGTTTTCAAATCCTTATCTAATTTATCCTGGGTTAAGATCTGCTTACTTATTCAGACAAAACTTTGTCTTATTATCTAAAACAATTCATATAATTCTAGAAATCAAATATCCATATTTGGTTTAATTATTTTCATTACAAAATCATGTTTGTAATGCTTTTTAATTCTTGTTTTAATTTCAGGAAATTTGGAGTTCTTCCTTGTGCCATATCAGTGTGCACGTGCACATGCACACACACTTGCACTCAATTTATTCCATATATTCCTATATGAATAAATTCATATATTTTCAAAATTCAACCAAAATAAGGTTCCATGAATTTCTGGGGCATTACAAATAAACTCCGAGTCAGTCATGGGACTGGTGTGAGCAACAAAAACAGTTTATCTTTATACAAACAATAAAAGAATTTAAACATTGGAATCCGCAATGCTTTCGGAAAATGAAACTACCATAAGACCTCCCGCCACACACACAATGCAAACGCAGAATTGAAGGAGATTTCTTCTTATGATAGTCAAACATGCTTACTATGCCAAATCATTGGATTATTATTATTAGTGCATAGTGGAAAACATTTCGAAAGTATAATATTAATCTTAGCCAACATACAACCATTATTGTATGCCTACTATAGCTACTATGTTCAATAGCAGGTTACCACCACATTCCATAGCAGGTTATACAACTAAAACCGTACAAGGCTCGTATTGTTTCTTTGGATTTCCAACAAATTGTCAGGCTAAGGAACTTCCCACTGTCAATGGGTATGCCTCTGGATGGACGTCCCGAGAACCTAACCGAATCTCTGCCAATACAAGGCTGGGTTACCTCTGTAACTAGGTAACTACTTCTCGAGTATGCCACCCCCCCGGTCCTTTGGGACCTTTATTCGAGCGCTCGATAACCAACATCACATAGTAATAAATATAGCGTTTCCACATGAGTAAGTATCTGGGCTCCATACCATGATACCACCCTTTTCCAGAAGGAAATGACATACCCTAAAGGGCGCGACCCTCATAACCTTGCCGCATCTTTCCTGTTTTGACCATTTCCGGTCTGTGAGGTTCGATGAGGTCTCGTCCACAAAGCTACGCTTTTTCACAAAGCCATGCTTTGATCACAAATGATCAATAAATGATCAACACAGAGCAACACTCAGCATGCCACATTACCAAATTGGGAGTATATCGCTGATAACCTTCAACTACATAACCTCCGAGCTCGTACGTCTTAGAGAAGGGTGTTAAGCTAAGAGAATAAATCTCCGCCACCAACAGAAATGTATTTTAAAGAAATCAGCTTTATATCTCAAAGTGTAATGTCAGACATACAACCATACAAGTCTGTTCCGGGTTCGAACAGAACCGAAGGCACTTCCAAAGAAACCCTTGCAATCCGGGTATTCACAATCCCGATCGGACTTCCCATCACTTAGGGAATCTCTATACCAGGAGCTACCCAGTGCAGAGACAATCGATAGGTCATCCTATCGTTTTCGCAAACACCCAGTCTTCAACACCGGTCTTTAAATGCTATCCATATACGACGTATCACTTATTCGGAATGGGTTATGTGACACAAAGGTTGTAACGACCCGATATTTTCAACCATTCGCATCCGCACATGTCGGACTTGAATTGCTCAAAATATCGCGTTGTAAATAAAAATTTGGCAAATTCATCATATACAGTAAGTAAAATCTCAGATCACAGACATAGAGTAATATAATGCAGCGGAAATAAAAGAGATAGTAGTTCATGAAGCTACTATATAAATACATCAGAGTTAATTTAGATACAATAGGAATACCAAGATACAACAGGAGTAACAATATGATAATCAAGTACAACTCAGAATACAATTGGAATCAACTGGATAACAAGATGAATAGATATCTGGATCATCAAAGCAAAACTCCAGCTCCAAAGGTGAGTCTCTAATGCTGTATCACTCAGTCTGACCCGAGCGTAAAGCAAAACACAAAACACTCGAGTCAGGACATACATACTTATACAATGTAAACCAACTCAAGTGAACTGTAGTAAAGGTACAAGTAACTTAGAAGATGCTTGGGACCGCCCATCCTCTAAGGATCCGTAAAACTATTTACTATATAGTAATATATGCTATATACAGTAGTGTCTAATCAGTAAAGTATAATCATATAGAAAATAGCGTTAATGGGATGGAGAACCTTAACGCGGTCGGATCTTAAAAATCAAAATCGTAGTAAAGCTCGATATGGTAGGTGACATGACACAACTAGGCAATGCCAGGGTAGATATACCAATTACGCATCCGGACTAGTGGTGACGCATAGCAGCCACTACCGCCCACCTCGAACAACATTCCCAAATCAAGGGTGGCCACCAAATGAATCATAAGTAATAGAATGGTATCGAAGAAGTGTGTCCGATCAGAGGTGCTACCTCATTGGTCCGTCAATCGCTCCTGTTTTAGCCACCTTATGCCAACTCACGGGAGTTGGGTCCACGTATATACCTTAGGATCGTCGCCACCATCCTACTTCATTCTGGAAACTCCACCGCGTACACAGTTGTCAAAGTGGTTTTCGGTATCGACAGAGAGTATGTCCATATCCGATCCCGGTCTCTTTAACAACCAAAATTATTATAACACCGTGGTGATTTTAAAAATATATATACTTCTAAAATAAAATCTCATTTCCAAACCCAATCTTTATCAAAATGAAGATTAAATCAATTCCAAACCATTTCAATATATTAAAATATCATATCTTTCCAAAACTTCATTTCAATTCATTTCAATATATCAAAATATCATATCTTTCCAACTTCATTTCAAACCATTTTAATATAATAAAATATCATATCAGTTCAAATCCAAATATTCAACTTTTAGATACCTTTTAAATTCAAAGATATCATTCATTCACTATCATTTTAAATCACCTTTAAATAGTTTATATTTCAATCAAAATAATTCATTTAACCCTTTTAAAAGTGCAATTATTATACTTTCAAATCAAGTATTCAATTTCCAAAGTTTCAAACCATTCTGAGTTCGTTTACTAAGTCAAAAACCCTAATTATTAAAATTTCAGCATTTCACAGCATTTAAAAACAACTACTATAAGTTATATTTGAAAACATTTTTAATTCAGCAAAGACGGCACTTAAAACTGCTGTTAAAACTCAGTTTTAGTTGAATTATAGTTCAAAACAGAAAAGACAGCATTTCAGAAGTGCTGCGGTAGTTCAGATTTCAAAACAAGAGTTAAATTTGGTTTCTGCAAAGACTGCAGACCATTATAGCATTTCCAGAGAATGCTATAATAGGCCTGAGTTCAATATTAGCCTATACGTTCAATTACAGCAACTACAACATTTCAGAAATGCTGTAATAGCTCTTTTTACACAATTTTAGTTCAAAACAGAATCTATACCATTTCTGAATGCTATTAAAAGTAGATTTCAGGTGTTAGTGTATTTCCAGCAATTAAATAACTTCAATTTAAAACACATAAACATTTTAAAAATCATATTTTAACATTTAAAATGTTCATTTACATATCATTTAACATATATCTTTTTCACAATAAATTTCTTATAATTAAATCCAATTTTCAACAATTTACTTAATAAATTTAAGTGTAAAAGTTTCCAATTCTTCACATTTCAACAAATAAACTTAACACTTCAAATTTCAATTACCATTTCACAAATTTAACTAAATTTTCAATTTTATTTAATTAACTTAAACCTTTAACTAAAACCAAATTTCACATTTCCAAGTCAAGTTATATTTTAAAAGATCACTTTTAAACATTCATTTATTTAACCACTTAAATTCATAGAAAAATCAATAATACTTTAATAAATCACTTAAATTCAAATTTAATCAAATTATCATATTTTACCGTTTTCCAAATATAATTAAATTTCCATTTTTTATATAACTTAAATATAATTTTTAACCAAAATTCCAAATTCCAAACTTAAGTTATATTTCAATAATCCGATTTAACCATTCATTAATTACATTTTTACTCATAGAAAAATCATAATTTCTTTATTTTAAAACATTTAAAAAACTATTTAAATCAAATTTCATAAATTTATATTTTTAAAAATACTTAAAATCATCCAAAACACTTTATAAAATAACCACGGGCCTGTATAAAGTTTTCTAGCCTAGGTCAAGTGATACAGACATATATCATTTCAATCCGCAATTTACAAAGAAAAACCGGGTTCTATCATTTCAAACCCGCAATCCCAAGTTAAAATAAGTTAAATAAAAACCATTGAGGCCTATCATTTCAGCCCATAATGATTTTTCCCTATTCTAAAGTCCGTTCGGGTATGTATCATTTCAACCCATAGTGATTCTAGTCTACAGGGAACTTGCAGTGATAAACAGATATAAATGAACAGAATACATTATATAACCGTAACGGATGATATAACAGGTGTATAAACATCATATGATCACAACATAGTCAAGTATAACATGATAATATATTTCTACAGATTCACAGGGTGTCAATTTACTAGTTATATAGGTACATATTGTCTGGTGAGAATAACTCACTTGTTAAAGCTGGAGATAAGCGATCAAAACACACAGAATAGATTCCAGAAAGCACAACAAACACGATATAGCATGACTTTTGATTTGAATGAATGGAGAGCCTTGATATTTATCTTGTAAACAATAACCAAACAAGACAATATACACATAAATATTCAACGCAAAAAATGTTGAAACAATAAAGATAAGAAGCAACAACGGAATAGATTACTTGACTGTGCTTTAACCATTCAAAAGCTCGAACAAGGGGTTCATTTTCTCAGCCATGATGATGATGAGTGTGGGAGAGACAAAGTTAACTTCCTCGAATACATAAGACAAAACAATACAAACAATATAAGTTTTCAAATGCACAATAGGCTAGAATAATATAGAATCAACTACACGAATCAAAGTAGAATTGCTTTGCACTTGCTTCCAACAACCTTCAGGTTCAGCCATATGGTGTACTACAGGTCTGAGGCAAGATTTGGATCAGGTTTTGGTTGCCTAAGGGTCGGCCAAACATGTTTAAAGGATAGCAAAAGGTGAGTATGCATGAAACAACACAACAAGGCAAAACAATGTCACTTTAACATGGATTCAAGGCAATTCAAGGCTCGGCCAAGGCTCATGGGGCACGACCAGAGGAGTGAGGTCCAAGGTGATGACGTGGCAGGGGGGTCCAGGTGGTGCTGAAGGTGGTGGAGATGGTGTTGGTGGCGGCCATGGGTGGTGGAAGGTGATGGTACCAAAACTAGGTCAGCTTGAGTGCATAGGTGATGGATAGTGCTAGTTTAGATGGATTTTTGTGATGATCTTCATCATGGCTTGGCTTGGCCTGAGGAGGAGAGGTGTTAGGCTGTGTGATGGTCAGAGAAAAGTGGTGGTGGTGGTCCGCCACAGCTTGGAGGAAGGGGAATACAGCCATGAAGGTGGAGAGCATGTGCAAATTCAAGTAGAAAATCATAAAAAGACAAGAAGAAGATAGAATTTTTTACCTAAGCTTCACAAGGAGAATAGTCGTGATTTTTTTGTGAGAGGAGGAGAAATGAATTTCGTGAAAGTGAAAAAAAATGCAGCTGAAATGAGTAGATTACACGCCCAAAACAATTAAGAGAAGAGTTGGGAAAATGAAAGGTCGGGAGATGGAAAGCCTTAGGAGTTTCAAGAGTTTAAAACTTTTCAAATTTCCTCTATTTCTTTTTAATAAGCTTAAATATCTGAAAATACATATAATTTCAGTTATAATTCGAAAATGTAACAAATAAAAAATAAATAAATAAATAAATAAATATTAATTATAAATAATTAAATCAAGAAAATAGCAAAAATTGTCAACTAGGCTAGAAAAATTGAAAATAAATGGTATAAACTTTAGAAAATTCATATGAGTTTGTAATATATTTTTAAACATAAATAATAACATAAAATAAAAATACATTCACAAAATAAATATATAAAATTTAATTTAAATATAATTTTAATGAAGAAAATAGCAGAAAATAAGAAAACAGCCTTTAAAAATAGGAAATCAACACAGTAAACATTGGAAAAATTCTATTATCAATTTAAAAATATAAAAAGACAAAATATACATAAAAAACATATTAACACATATTAAAACAAAATATAAGAAAGAAAGAGTAATTTATACAATTTAAAATAGACAAAATTGTTAAATAAACAGTTTATAATCAAAATTGAAATGTACATAACTTTTACATTTTAACTCCGTTTTCAACGAAACGAAAAGCAATATTCATGTTATTAAATCTATTTTCATAATAAAAGATAAAATTTATAATTTTAAATATTTAAAATTTAAATTTAAAAGTAAAAGTTTGACTATTTTAACCAAAATTCGCTTTTTCTGGAAATATTAAATTTAGTCATATTTGGAATTCTAATCCACATCAAAATCAAAGTTTATATTTAAAATAACAAAATTTATTCTTTTTCATAAATAAAGCTTTTGAATCTGAAAAAAAATCAATTTAAAATATTTGTAAAATACAGGGTTGTTACACTCTCCCCCACTCAAAACTTTCATCCCCGAAAAGGAACGAGGTACAGGAAAGCACAAAAAAAGATAGAATGAAATAGAATTAAGACAAGATGATAAGAAGATTGGAATTACACCTGATAACTATTATTATAGGTAAGTTTAACAAGATGGAGGTGATCAAATCAAGAATATAAGCACGAAAAAGATCCTCTAGAGTCTGAATCTCCCTTTTCACTTGACCGACGGTCTATAAATGGAAAAACAGTGTTCAGATCCAGATGAGTAACAAAGATTATCAAAGATTACAGAAAGATTTCTAAACAGACTGGTATAAGCAATAGCCTTTCCATTCTATAACAAGATAAGAGAAATAAGGACAACCAAAAGATAGTTTGAAAAACAAAATAAGATAATAGATTTGTAACCATAATGTTTTGAAATCATAACAATTTAGAGATGTTTATCATTTGGAAATCATACTACTAAAATCATAACACTTTGGAAATGTTATTCTTTAAAAAAAACATAATACTTAGAAAATCATAACACCTTTTAAAATAATCTTTATTTAAACCATTTTAATTCAAGGTCAAATAATATTCATTTTAAAGTTGTAACATTTCTAAGTTCATTCAATTATAAAAACTTCCAAAACATTGTATTTTCAAAATAGTAGCACTTATAAAATGCTACAGTAGGTATATTAGTATTTCAAATCAGTTCAATTTCAGAAATATTCATTTGGATATCATTTAACTTATGGCTTATTAAAACAAACTTTTATGAATGGAATATTCAAATCAAACTATACTTCATTTATTAAGTTAAAATTTCACTATTTTAGTTAGCTCTTAATTTAACACATAACCTAACACATTATTTAAAATACCCATTTCATAAATAGATATTCCTTTAATAAGTTACACTTAAAATTCCATTTGAAAACCAAATTCTCAATTATCAAGTTTTAGTGATGTTAAAATACATATTAACTATTTAAATCATAATTATTCATTTTTCAAGACATATCAATTTCATAAATAAAATATTTATCATAGCAAATATAACAATCAAATTTCTTTACACATTTATTCATTTAGACATCAATTAAACTATGAATTCAAGTTAAATAAACTTTATTACCAAAGGTCCAATTCAAATGTATTTTATTTTATCTATTCAAAGATACATTATTTATTATACAACATATTCATTTCATGAAATAACCTTTATTAAAATTCCTAGGTTAGACTTAAGGTTCCATATTAAATCAAATTTGATTATTAAGTTATTTAAATAAAATCTCTTTAAATTCCTTTTTCACTATTTACCTCTATTAATCTTTTATAACTAAAATTTAAGTGTATAACATTTATTATAACCACTCAAATTTTATTTATAAATCCTTTCTATATTGTATATTATCCAATTTCATATTCAACTTCTGTGTAATTTAGGTAAGTTATATTGGAATGAAATTGTGCGTTATACAAATAAAACTTTCCGATTCAATTATCTCAAGTTTGAATGATTTATCCAATTTTTTTTATTTTTCTTTTTATAATTGAAATTATTCTTTAAGAAAAAAAATGTAAGAATTAATTTCCGATTTCCTTCAAACCAGTTAGAGATAAATAAATATATGTACATAATATGTCAAATCAAATTTAAATCATATATCTATATATATTATAAATCAAGTCATATTTTTAGAAATTCATATTAATTAAATTCCCCAAAACAAAGCTGTAGCAAGACTACAGAACAGTCTCTTCACTTCGAAACTCAAAAATGAACGTCGATGATGCTGCAGTCATCACCGAAATTATTTTCCAACGACAAAGAGAAGAGCACTAATTTTTTTTAAACTTTAAAATCCTTTAGAAATAAATTTCTACTTGGAAATACTTTAAATAATATATCCATTTAAAACTTTAAACACAAGGTTTGAATCCATCGGAAATTAAATTCTTAAATTTCTTGTTTTAAATTCATTTCAGTTCCCAAATAAATTTATAAACAACTATTTATAAATTCATTTGTAGAACAATAAATGATAAATCAAGTATTATCATTTCAAATTATCAATTTAAATCAATTTATTAAGTTCCATAAATTTACCTATATATCAAAATTTATTTCATTAACAATTTTTTTTTATAATATTGTGTCAGTTTGTTCTGTCAAAGTGTTTTAGAAATCCTATCGATAGCGTTGATCAGACGAATCGTTCAGAAACCCAAATCGACATCAACAACTCAAACAACACAATATAAAACAAAATATTAATTACAGATTTACAAATACAATTCAAAATGTTTTGAAGGTAGGTTGGAAACAAAAGACAAGATGGTTAAATAACAAAGTAGGGAGATGGGTAAGCTTAGATAACCGCGGCCGACCTTAACCGGGTTAACCGTGAGTTAAAGAATAAGATCGATGTGGATTTTCCTGGGACAAATCTACGTTCGATCTCAAGAGATAGAGTTTGGAAAAATAAAAGATATTAGCATCTAAACCAAAGATAAATATAAATCTCTGGTGAATCGATGCTGATTGTAAAGGATTTTCACCCTTTTACAAGAAAATTAGAATATTGGCGAGACCGCCAATTCACTATAAAGATCATTCGAAGTGGAGTTATGGGATACTCCAGAATCAAAAGAAGATGAATAGGGAGGGACAAGAATGGATTTTGGAACCGTATGGAACGTTCCAAAATTCAAAGGAAACCGAATCGAAGAAGAAGGAATTCATGTTCGAACGAAAGTGATTCTGTAATTAAATTTACTCTATATGTTGAGTTTGCCTAAAACTAGAGCTCTGATACCACATGTAACGACCCGATATTTTCAACCATTCGCATCCGCATATGTCGAACTTGAATTGCTCAAAATATCGCGTTGTAAATAAAAATTTGGCAAATTCATCATATACAGTAAATAAAATCTCAGATCACAGACACAGAGTAATATAATGCAGCGGAAATAAAAGAGATAGTAGTTCATGAAGCTACTATATAAATACATCAGAATTAATTTAGATACAATAGGAATACCAAGATACAACAGGAGTAACAGTATGATAATCAGGTACAACTCAGAATACAACTGGAATCAACTGGATAACAAGATGAATAGATATCTGGATCTTCAAAGCAAAACTCCAGCTCCAAAGGTGAGTCTCTAATGCTGTATCACTCAGTCTGACCCGAGCGTAAAGCAAAACACAAAACACTCGAGTCAGGACATACGTACTTATACAATGTAAACCAACTCAAGTGAACTGTAGTAAAGGTACAAGTAACTTAGAAGATGCTTGGGACTGCCCATCCTCTAAGGATCCGTTAAACTATTTACTATATAGTAATATACGCTATATATAGTAGTGTCTAATCAGTAAAGTATAATCATATAGAAAATAGCGTTAAGGGGATGGAGAACCTTAACGCGGTCGGATCTTAAAAATCAAAATCGTAGTAAAGCTCGATATGGTAGGTGACACGGCACAACTAGGCAATGCCAGGGTAGATATACCAATTACGCATCCGGACTAGTGGTGACGCATAGTAGCCACTACCACCCACCTCGAACAACACTCCCAAATCAAGGGTGGCCACCAAATGAATCACAAGTAATAGAATGGTATCGAAGAAGTGTGTCCGATCAGAGGTGCTACCTCATTGGTCTGTCAATCGCTCCTGTTTTAGCCACCTTATGCCAACTCACGGGAGTTGGGTCCACGTATATACCTTAGGATCGTCGCCACCATCCTACTTCATTCTGGAAACTCCACCGCGTACACAGTTGTCAAAGTGGTTTTTGGTATCGACAGAGAGTATGTCCATATCTGATCCCGGTCTCTTTAACAACCAACGTTATTATAACACCGTGGTGATTTTAAAAATATATATACTTTTAAAATAAAATCTCATTTCCAAACCCAATCTTTATCAAAATGAAGATTAAATCAATTCCAAACCATTTCAATATATTAAAATATCATATCTTTCCAAAACTTCATTTCAATTCATTTCAATATATCAAAATATCATATCTTTCCAACTTCATTTCAAACCATTTTAATATAATAAAATATCATATCAGTTCAAATCCAAATATTCAACTTTTAGATACCTTTTAAATTCAAAGATATCATTCATTCACTATCATTTTAAATCACCTTTAAATAGTTTATATTTCAATCAAAATAATTCATTTAACCCTTTTAAAAGTGCAATTATTATACTTTCAAATCAAGTATTCAATTTCCAAAGTTTCAAACCATTCTGAGTTCGTTTACTAAGTCAAAAACCCTAATTATTAAAATTTCAGCATTTCACAGCATTTAAAAACAACTACTATAAGTTATATTTGAAAACATTTTTAATTCAGCAAAGACGGCACTTAAAACTGCTGTTAAAACTCAGTTTTAGTTGAATTATAGTTCAAAACAGAAAAGACAGCATTTCAGAAGTGCTGCGGTAGTTCAGATTTCAAAACAAGGGTTAAATTTGGTTTCAGCAAAGACTGCAGACCATTATAGCATTTCCAGAGAATGCTATAATAGGCCTGAGTTCAATATTAGCCTATACGTTCAATTACAGCAACTACAACATTTCAGAAATGCTGTAATAGCTCTTTTTACACAATTTTAGTTCAAAACAGAATCTATACCATTTCTGAATGCTATTAAAAGTAGATTTCAGGTGTTAGTGTATTTCCAGCAATTAAATAACTTCAATTTAAAACACATAAACAATTTAAAAATCATATTTTAACATTTAAAATGTTCATTTACATATCATTTAACATATATCTTTTTCACAATAAATTTCTTATAATTAAATCCAATTTTCAATAATTTACTTAATAAATTTAAGTGTAAAAGTTTCCAATTCTTCACATTTCAACAAATAAACTTAACACTTCAAATTTCAATTACCATTTCACAAATTTAACTAAATTTTCAATTTTATTTAATTAACTTAAACCTTTAATTAAAACCAAATTTCACATTTCCAAGTCAAGTTATATTTTAAAAGATCACTTTTAAACATTCATTTATTTAACCACTTAAATTCAAAGAAAAATCAATAATACTTTAATAAATCACTTAAATTCAAATTTAATAAAATTATCATATTTTACCATTTTCCAAATATAATTAAATTTCCATTTTTTTATATAACTTAAATATCATTTTTAACCAAAATTCCAAATTCCAAACTTAAGTTATATTTCAATAATCCAATTTAACCATTCATTAATTACATTTTTACTCATAAAAAAATCATAATTTCTTTATTTTAAAACATTTCAAAATCTATTTAAATCAAATTTCATAAATTTATATTTTTAAAAATACTTAAAATCATCCAAAACACTTTATAAAATAACCACGGGCCTGTATAAAGTTTTCTAGCCTAGGTCAAGTGATACAGATATATATCATTTCAATCCGCAATTTACAAAGAAAAACCGGGTTCTATCATTTCAAACCCGCAATCCCAAGTTAAAATAAGTTAAATAAAAATCATTCAGGCCTATCATTTCAGCCCATAATGATTTTTCCCTATTCTAAAGTCCGTTCGGGTATGTATCATTTCAACCCATAGTGATTCTAGTCTACAGGGAACTTGCAGTGATAAACAGATATAAATGAACAGAATACATTATATAACCGTAACGGATGATATAACAGGTGTATAAACATCATATGATCATAACATAGTCAAGTATAACATGATAATATATTTCTACAGATTCACAGGGTGTCAATTTACTAGTTATATAGGTACATATTGTCTGGTGAGAATAACTCACCTGTTAAAGCTGGAGATAAGCGATCAAAACACACAGAATAGATTCCAGAAAGCACAACAAACACGATATAGCATGACTTTTGATTTGAATGAATGGAGAGCCTTGATATTTATCTTGTAAACAATAACCAAACAAGACAATATACACATAAATATTCAACGCAAAAAATGTTGAAACAATAAAGATAAGAAGCAACAACGGAATAGATTACTTGACTGTGCTTTAACCATTCAAAAGCTCGAACAAGGGGTTCATTTTCTCAGCCATGATGATGATGAGTGTGGGAGAGACAAGGTTAACTTCCTCGAATACATAAGACAAAACAATACAAACAATATAAGTTTTCAAATGCACAATACGCTAGAATAATATAGAATCAACTGCACGAATCAAAGTAGAATTGCTTTGCACTTGCTTCCAACAACCTTCAGGTTCAGCCATATGGTGTACTACAGGTCTAAGGCAAGATTTAGATCAGGTTTTGGTTGTCTAAGGGTCGGCCAAACATGTTTAAAGGATAGCAAAATGTGAGTATGCATGAAACAACACAACAAGGCAAAACAATGTCACTTTAACATGGATTCAAGGCAATTCAAGGCTCGGCCAAGGCTCATGGGGCACGGCCAGAGGAGTGGGGTCCAAGGTGATGACGTGGCAGGGGGTCCAGGTGGTGCTGGAGGTGGTGGAGGTGGTGTTGGTGGCGGCTATGGGTGGTGGAAGGTGATGGTACCAAAACTAGGTCAGCTTGAGTGCATAGGTGATGGCTAGTGCTAGTTTAGATGGATTTTTGTGATGATCTTCATCATGGCTTGGCTTGGCCTGAGGAGGAGAGGTGTTAGGCTGTGTGATGGTCAGAGAAAAGTGGTGGTGGTGGTCAGCCACAGCTTGGAGGAAGGGGAATACAGCTATGAAGGTGGAGAGCATGTGCAAATTCAAATAGAAAATCATAAAAAGACAAGAAGAAGATAGAATTTTTTACCTAAGCTTCACAAGGAGAATAGCCGTGATTTTTTTGTGAGAGGAGTACAAATGAATTTCGTGAAAGTGAAAAAAAAATGCAGCTGAAATGATTAGATTACACGCCCAATACAATTAAGAGAAGAGTTGGGAAAATGAAAGGTCGGGAGATGGAAAGCCTTAGGAGTTTCAAGAGTTTAAAACTTTTCAAATTTCCTCTATTTCTTTTTAATAAGCTTAAATATCTTAAAATACATATAATTTCAGTTAAAATTCGAAAATGTAACAAATAAAAAAATAAAAATAAAAAAATATTAATAATAAATAATTAAAACAAGAAAATAGCAAAAATTGTCAACTAGGCTAGAAAAATTGAAAATAAATGGTATAAACTTTAGAAAATTCATATGAGCTTGTAATATATTTTTAAACATAAATAATAACATAAAATAAAAATACATTCACAAAATAAATATATAAAATTTAATTTAAATATAATTTTAATGAAGAAAATAGCAGAAAATAAGAAAACAGCCTTTAAAAATAGGAAATCAACACAGTAAACATTGGAAAAATTCTATTATCAATTTAAAAATATAAAAAGACAAAATATACATAAAAACATATTAACACATATTAAAACAAAATATAAGAAAGAAAGAGTAATTTATACAATTTAAAATAGACAAAATTGTTAAATAAACAGTTTATACTCAAAATTGAAATGTACATAACTTTTACATTTTAACTCCGTTTTCAACGAAACGAAAAGCAATATTCATGTTATTAAATATATTTTCATAATAAAAGATAAAATTTAAAATTTAAAATATTTAAAATTTAAATTTAAAAGTCAAAGTTTGAATATTTTAACCAAAATTCACTCTTTCTGGAAATATTAAATTTAGTCATATTTGGAATTCTAATCCACATCAAAATCAAAGTTTATATTTAAAATAACAAAATTTATTCTTTTTCATAAATAAAGCTTTTGAATCTGAAAAAAAATCAATTTAAAATATTTGTAAAATACAGGGTTGTTACAAAGGTCATTTCCCGGCTAAACCGAATAATGAGCGCAATATTCAAAACAAATGGATAATGGGATTTCCATTAAGTCACAATTTATTATCCAAAACTTTTTTTTTCAAATGATTTAACAAATTACCATTTTCAAATCTTTAAACAAAAAGATTCATTTTAACAACCTTCAACGGTTTAAACAATTTACCACTTTAATCTTTTAAATAAAAGATTTAATTCACAAGGTTCACCCAGTTTCACAAAGATTCATTCACAATTCAAAGATTTAATTAACTCGTTAAATCTTTAAATCAAAGATTTAACTCATAGCTTTCAAAACAATTTCATTTCGAATGGTTTAAACAAATCACCATTTTAAATCTGTTAAAAATAAACAGATTCAATTCATAGCTTTCAAAAAGAATTAACTCATAACTTGGAAAACCGGTTTTCAATTCAAACTTGAAATTCCTTTAATTCACATTGGAAATTCGGTTCTTATATGAAAGCTTTTACCATTTGAAAACAAATAGTTTTCATTTCGGAAAATCTGATTCATTTATACGAGTTAAAGTTCTTGGGTTAAATTCAAATTCTCAAAACCATACTTTTTAAAATGGTTTAAATTCATATAACACATTTATAACTTGTTTAACATTTTAAATCATAAATCTCAAACATGGAATTCAATTCCTTATTTTGAATTCAAATTCAAATTGAATTATTTAAATTGGAAACTTTACCAAGTTATTCAAAATAACTTATATCTTAAAACTCCTTTTCAAAAGCTTTAACATTTAACCCAAATCCATTTCCAAAATCAATTGAAATTAAAATTTCAATTTCAAAAATATTAAATTTAAATCATCTGTGACTTAACCGATTTCCTCGTGAAATCCATATTTGTGTGTGTATAGTGTAGTCCAGGGGTTCAACATAGTAGTGCAACATCAATGAATCATCACAATTTCAAATACAGCAATATATTTGATAAGCGGTATAAACTATAACGCTTATCTTTCATACACAGATCACAGATAAATATATCATAGATAATAAATTATATTCATCCCAGATAAATAACTACATTACAGGTCACACACAAATCAGAATATATCACAAAGCATCACAGATCAGGGAATATCAAACAATTCAATCATCCAATAGAATCCAAACATTCATAAGTAAGATCTGTTAATAGTCCGATTAATTCAAATCAGATTAATTTCTTATAAATTACTAATCCTGGTTAATTAACATTAATAAATTACAAATCATTTTGATTAATTATTCTTTAATCATTTATTAATTAACTATTAATAATAAATTAATTAACCTTTAATTATAATTCATCAACCTTTAATCATTAAATAATTAACCTTCAATTATTAAGTAATTAATCTTTAATTACTAATTAATTAGTTAACCTTTTAATTACTTATATTAAGTAATTATCCTTTAATAAATCACATTAATTAATCATTCTTTAATTGATTACATTAAGTAATTATCGTTAAATTACTAGTTAATGATACTTCAATTACCTTAAGATCTTAATTAATTTTAAGATAAACCATTTATCTTAATCAATTACTTAATTCCTAATTAATTTAATTTAACCACCAAAAAAATTAAATTAATTACCTCTAAATCTTGCTTAATTAATAAATTAATGATCCTTTACATTAATTAATGATCCTTTAATTCATCAAAACCTTAATTAATTAAAGATAAACCCTTTTACCTTAATTAATTACTTAATTAAAACATTTAAATCTTGTTAAATAAAACTTTGAAATAAATTTATTATTAACAAACAAATTCACTTGAGACCTGATGATTTATTATAAGCTTCAAACAGTTATTTTCTTCAATCAACAACTTAGGAATTTATTTAATTAACAACCCAATATAAATTTTTTTCAAATCAAAACAATTTAATTTCAAAAACATTTGATAACACTTAGGAATTTAATTACAAAATTAACCTAATATTTAATTACATAAACCAAAACAATGTTAAAACATTTAACTTTAAAATTAAAACTTTGAAACTTGTTAAAAACTTGTTTATTAAATTTACTTTGAAATTTGGTTATCGTTCCTTTGAAACTTATGCATTTTAATATACTTTAAAACTTTGTTTAAATAAATTGCTTGAAAACTTAATTATTTTAATAACTTAAAAAAAAAACTGGTTTCATAATTTCTTTTACCTTCATTGGTATTAAACTTTCACTTCCTTATTGCTTTTTAAAACCAGATACATGTTTTCTTTTTTTTTAAAACTTGTTTTTAATTTAAACTTCGAAAACTGTTACCCTGGGAAACATACCGAACAAACCCGAAGCCAACTCCGAGAAAAAGCTTCACCTCCCCGAATACAAACCCGAGCCATCTCCTATTCTTTCCTACCTTTTCTTCTTCTTCCTCTTCTCTATTCCCACAACACAACACAGATGTACACAGACTCGTCTGCACATGTACATGCGAACAGGACTACTCCGACCATAGCTGCCTTCACCTGCAAGTTGTCGTCGACCACCTCGACCCATTCGACTACCCAGAACCAAGCACGAACCCACACAACGGAAACGGGCAAGTTAGCACCATCAGGCACGAAACCCAGTCGCCAAAATCGCCTTCTATCGCCCAACTCCGGCTACCGTAGACCACGTCGTCATGGCCATACCTTCGCCATGCGATCACCTCACTATTCCTCCTACTGCTGCCAAGTCTGATACATCGTCGACGTCGAAATTGCCTTGAAACGAATGTCGACCAAGACAGGGTATTAAACCCTACTTCGCCATTCTCAGACCACCACGGCCTTTGATAAATTCCACCAATATTTTTCTAGAGATCATCACCCCTAAAGCTACCCACGACAGCGATCCCGAGCTTTGAATCGTCTTTGATTGCCGACAATCAACAAAATACCCAAAATTGTTCAACTAAGCATATCTCGATTTATATAACACTAAAAATCATGATTTTAGTGTCTAAATTCATCATTTTCTAAGGCCAATCTAGTCCTGAAATCTAATTCAGAAATTAAGATGATGGATTTTTAAGTCATATTGGGATCATCTCTGTATATTTATATTTCTGTAAAAATTTCTAAATGTAAATTTTTTTTAAACTATTTTTAAAATTGATATTACACTAATGATCATCTTCCATTCAAAGATCAAGGTTTGAATCTGATTGTAGAAGGAGATATGAATTTTCAAATGAAAAAAATGAAGCCTGAGAAATCAACAAAGAAGTGTATTTATATATATATATATTCACAGAGACATTCACATCCATATATAGAGCAGCTCAGTCACATTGCAGAGTCTCAAAAAGTTTACTCACAAATAAAATAAATTTCAGAGAGAAAATGTAACAAAATAAATATACTTAAAACATTTTTAGATTGTGATGTTACTGACCACTTTAGAGAAGGTGAACAGAGCACTCCTGGAAACTGCTACTGATTTTCTTCCTAAATCCTCTTGTTTTTGTTTAAATGAATAATGCTTCAGTTTGTAAAAATGGATTTGCTTGCTTATTCTCTGGTTTGCTTATTTTTGATAAATGAAATGAACTGGAAGATATGTATATATAGAAGGAAAAGATTACAAGGGATGGTGTTTACTGGTTTGCATTTTACTGGTACACCTTCCTTTTTTTTATTTACTTAGTCAGAGATTTTTCCTTGCATAAGGAGGCTGAATTGCTTTTATAAGATTTCGAATTGACTTTATTTGAGCTAGCATTAAATGCAAAGGTACTTTATGTTACAATACTTATCCTCTTTTATTTTTTTTATTTTTTTTTGTGTAAGTGTTCATAGATATTTTATATTTTTACTTTTCCTATTATCTTACTTCTCGCCTTGCATTACTACTTACAGGCTACATATTTTACTTTGCCTGATTTGCTTTTATACCCTATATACAAATATAAAGTTGTTATGGTTATTGTTTATAGTTGAGTGTATATTTATTTTATTACGTTATAATATAGCTAATTTGTTTACTTTCTTGAATTATACTTTGTAATATTACTTGATAATATAAATAAATTTCTATTTTAATTTTGTTGTTTAATTTTAGTTAAGTTTTAATTTATCTTATATGTGTATATTTCTATTTTTGTCTATTTGTTTTTATAATTTATCTTTTATATTTTCATTTTTAAACCATTTATTTACAATTTAAATTCAAATTCAATGTATATATATATATAAATTCAAATTTACTCATATTTACCCATATACATATATATTCACATATATACAATATTTACAATATTTTTAAATTTAAATGATTTATACAAAATTTATTTGAATTCGGGGAAACTCGCATCACTTTATCACTAAATTTTACAAATTTTTATTCAAAACTAAATTAATTATCAATTTAAATTTATATAAAATTCGGGGTCGTTACACCTTGTAATGCATATTTACTAAAAATATAGGGTACAAGATGATTTTGAGAATGGATTGGATGTCGCGCTATGGGGTAGCATTGGATTGTGACAGGAGGATAGTTTGTTTGAGAAGTGACGATGGACGTGATTTGATTTTGGGTTATGAGACCGATATTTCTACTATGGATACTCAATTATATTCAACTGACCTGTCACAAAAAGAAATATTGTCTATTCCCGTAGTAATGATTATCCTGATGTATTCGAAGAAGTTTTTAGTCTCCCTTTCCAAAGGGAAATCAAATTTGGATCGATCTTGAGAAAGATGCAAGACCAGTGATAATGCCTCATAGGCATATGGCTCCGAAGGAGAGAAGTGAATTGGATAAGCATGTTTCAAAGTTATTGCAACAAGGATTTATTTGGAGGAGAATTTTGGAGTGGGAAGCAAATGTCCTTTTCTCCACCAAGGCAGATGGTTTCCTCAGGTTATGCGTTTGACTATCAGAATTAAGGAATTGATGGGGAAAAACCATTATCCCTTACCCGCATTGATAACCTCTTCGATAAACTAGTAGGGAAAATGTTTTCTCTTAACTTGATCTAGCCACTAGATTTCACTAGCTAAGAGTAGATGAGGATAGTATTTGGAAGACCACATTTCGTACCCCTGACCGATTATGCGTAGTCATGTCATTCAGGATAACTAATGCTCTAGTTTATTTTATGGATTTAATGAGTAGGGTATTCTAGGAGCAATTAAATAAGTTTGTAGTGGTCTTCGTGGATAATATTCTCATATATTCCAGAAGTGATGAGGAGCATAAGGTTTATTTGAGAGAGGTGATAAATGTCCCGAGAAGTAATCAATTGAAGGCTAATGTAAATACTTGGAATTTCACTGCATTGATTTGGGAATATTTAATTAATTTTAAATATTCAATATATAGGTTATATAATGAAAATAAAACCCTTTTAAATAATAATTAATGATGGTGAAATATTTTTTTAAAATTGGTTTACAAAAATATTTAGTTCGAAGAAAAATCGAAAATGTGACCGGAATTCTTTTTTCGAATTTTTGACTTTTCATTGTCTAAAAGTTGTCGGATATGTTGTGAACTCTTTAGTGTAAATACATACATTTACAAATAAGTTAGCATGTTAGACATATAAATATATACATAAGTTAGTATATAAATGGATATAACATTTTATGAAACAAAATAAGATATAAAGTGTAAACATGAAAAATGCCATATGAAACATATATAGACATGAAGTGCAAGTGCATTAAATTCATGTTGGAGCAAGGATAAGTGTGGGGGGGGGACGATTTTCGTGAGTTGCATGGGGTTTAGGGGGACAAACAAGGTGAGGTGGCATGCATGATATGGAGGGTAAGGTACGAGGGGTATTTTGGTAACTTAGGAAGTATATTTTGTGTAAAGACTAAATTCCTACTTCTTCTTCATTCTCATTTAATTTTTATTTTCATTTCTAAAAACTCATTCTTGTTCCAAGCTCCAAATATTTTAATGACTTCCGTTCATAATTTTAAACTTTTAAAAATCAAAGTTTAATCTTTTAAAATGATTTCAAACTTGTTTAATCTCATCCTTTTCATTTTAAAAACTTCTACATTTTTCTCCCACTTCATTCGGTCATAACTTCCTCTACAATACACAAAATCAAGATTTTTTTTATATTCAAACCATAAAGAATCCTAGTGGCTACAACTTTCATTTGCATCACTTTTTCAAATTTCAAATATTTTTAGGTCAAATTTGCATTTCTTTCTGACTCATTTTTGGACCCATATTATCAAGGTCGAAAATCCCTCTTCTTTTTTTGACCATATCTCCTTCAAAATAGATCCAAATTGAGTTGATTATTTTTTTGAAACTGTATAAAAAATAATTTTCAACAACTTTTCTTTTGACCACTTTTCAAAATTCCAAGAGTAACATGGCCAAAAATCCAAGAGAATATGACTACGTTTTGGGTTCGGCTTTGTGAAATCAACCTTATCCGAAGTACCTCCAGCTCTCCTAGTCAAGCCTACACATCCTTGTTCTTATCAACTTTTCTTTCATCTTTATGTTAAAATGGAATGGAATTCCGTGTGTAAAACTATAGTCTTTTTTTTCTTCTAGAAATTAAAATTGATTTTAAGTTTTCAAACTTCATTTTACTTTTACAAGGCTTACTTTATGTTTTGGAAAAAGTAAGTAAACTTCCAATGATGACAAGTTTCAAAGTAAAGTAAGAAAAACATTTCCAAGTCACGGGTATCCATAGCGATAGTCGCTATGGATGCAGTTTCGATTAAAAATCCGATTTTTGCAAAATTTGTTTTTTACAATTAAAAATGTTTTAGAAACTTAACAATGATGTTTAAGGAAATTTAATTAAGAATTTAATAATTATTTATTAATCAATTAGTTTTGATAATCAATTCATTAATTAAGCGATAATTTAAAAGTCAAAATAGCAACTGGCGACCTAATTTAGCGACAGTTATTTCTAGCGGCCGTGATTTGCATCTCCGTTTCATTTCCGATCCTAGCTGCAATGCCGCGTCGCAAGAAGCCGCCATCAACTGCCCTTGCTACGCTCAGGTCGGAGACCAGATCTGGAAATGGTTTTTCCCCATCCATCCCAGATCTATCTCTGCCTCGTGCATTCGATCCTCTGGCTTTCGAGCTTTTTCTTGCATCTCCTCCTTCTATTGGTATTCATGGCCTCCTGGGTGAGCTGAGCGATCTGGATTCGTCTTCTTTGATTCATGCTATTGCTGCTACTACCAAATAGATTCCCGTGTCTACGAGTGCCTTACCAATCTCAGTGTCTCTTAGTGTTGATCATATTGAAATTGTGGTAGATGTTAACCCTGTTGTAACTGCCAATTTGAATAATGGTGAATGCCCTAGTATTGCTTGTGGAAATAACTGTGAGACTGCATTTACAATTGACAAATATGAGAGTATTCCTCCTTCCTTGGCTTCTCCTCCTATTGTGCTCCGAATTTGGTCTTCTCTGTTTACTAAGATGCCCAACAACGCGGATGTTCATACCCCGAGAGTGATTGATAATGTTTGCTTGAAGGAGCTATGGTTCCACCTTCCGAAGTGATACAAGCTGGCATTGACTATTGGATTCCAAGCCGGACTATCATTTACTTAAAGCGAGATGCAACCAAGTATGGAAGCCTAGAGGAGGTCTTACTGTTCACTTTGATAATGCTATGTACTATTTCAAGTTCTCTCGTTCTAATGAGAGGCAACATATCCTTGAATCTGACCCGATTCTTATTGCTGGGAAGCCTTTCATTATCACTTCTTGGAAACCATCGGTTGACAGGGAAATTGAGCAGGTTTTATCTAGTCCTATCTGGGCTCATTTTTCTTGTATTCCTTCAGTACTACAGCCTATGATCGGTATTGACTGGCCGGCCGGCCTTGTTGGCAAGGTGATTTGTTATGACGCGAACACAGTGGCAAGGAAGAGACTAGTTTATGCTAAAGCCTTGATTGAGATAACTCCTACCAAACCTGTGACGACCCGACTTTTCATCACCAGAAAGTCGCATCGTCAATAAGAAAGAAAGGGGTGAGAAATAGAAAAGATAGAGAAGAAAAAGAAACAACATCAGAATATCAACAGCGGAACGAATAAAATATAATATATCACGTAAAACAATACCTAATATCATATACATTAGAGTCACACAGATAATACAACACATACTAGACAGTTATAAACACCTGTCTAGTTAATACAACTCAAAACATCACAGAGCTACAACACAGTGGAAATACAGAATAAATACTAACACAGCGGAATCAATATATATATCTAAACGTTGAAGCCTCCTGCTCCATTGCTCCTCCATAATTCGTCAAAGCTAACCTGAATCCCTTGGCTACCCGTAAAAATTTGGGTACCCGAGAGTTTATGGAAAACAGAAATAAACTTCGGGTCAAACATGGGTCTGGTATGAGTAAACGGTTAAAGTTGCTTAACTTTAAAAATCATTTCGAAAGAAAAAGTATCACGTAAGACTTCCCACACATAAACATGGAAAAGTTTTTACCTTACGCTAACCAAACAGTTTAATAGGAAATCCAGTTATTATAATAGTGTCTAGGGTTTTTAAGTAAATAAGAAATAGCCGAAATTGTTACATCTATTAAATTCCAGCATACTAGGTTTACAATCAAATCCGAGGGCGCTTATTGGATTTTGGATTCCATACAATGGCAGAGCTACCGGGGTACCGCCCGTCACAGTACGTGGCCTAGATCATCGTACCGAGGACCTACCCTAAGTCCCCTGCAACACAAGGTCGGAACATCCCTTACTGGATAATTCCCGCACAAGACACCCCACGGTTGTCATGACCAACCGCACACAAAGCCGAAATAATAAGGGACATCTAGACAGGGGTAATCTCATCCTACTTGGGTGCTACCCACTAACCTTGCTACACCTCCCCTGTTTTAGCCATTCCCGGTTGATGAGGCTTGAGGCTACGATTACCTTTAGAGAACACATCTCTTAGAATGCTCATCGTCCACCTGACGATGTTCTGAAAGCATTCAATCCATACAAGTTCGTTCTGGGTTCGAACGAAACCGAAGGCATTATCTCGTTACACTCATTTTGGAATCACCCTTAGAGTTAACGACAATAACCCTTGCATTCTGAATCTTCATCTTCACTTGAGATTCACGACCTATCGTTAATTTGGATCGATGTGGTTTTGAATATCCAAATCTGGAAACCCGATCCCGGTCTCATCGAAATCCAAACCGTGTCTTTTAAGGCCAAGTTGTTTTAAAGTTTAAAACAATTCAATTTCAATTATCTATACTCATACAGATAGATAAATCACAATATAACAATGGATAATCACATTATCATCATAAACAGATAATCCACATTATCAACTCAAACAGATAATCAATATTATCATACTTAAACAAGCATCCATATCACATAGATATTCTCATCTCATATCTGAGATCACAATCAATTAAGGAAATCAATATCATCTAGCATATATAAACAAGGATTAATAATCACACCATTTATAATTAATTTAAAATGAATTAAATTAATTACAAATCTCTAATTAATTTAAAATAAATTAAATTAATTACTTCATCAATATTAATCTTGCTTACATAACCATTAATTAATCATTCTCTACTTTTCCATCTTAATTAACCTTTCTAGATTAATTATCTTTAATTACATTTAAGTAATTATCCTTTAATTATTTTTCACAATTAAATTATCTTATACCAAATATAGAAAGTAATCTTTAAATTACTAAAATCAATTACCTTACTTCCTAATTAATTACATTAATGAATTCCTTCACTTATTAATTATTTCAAAATAAATCCATTTTAAATTACCTCATTGATTAAAATAATTAATGATCTCTAATTACATCTATTACATTTAGTAATTTATCTTCAATTAAACCAAACTGTTAATCACCTTGATTAACTCCATTTAGTAATTAACTACCCTTAATTACTTCATTAAATAATTTAATTACTCCATAATTAATTATTCTCTAATTAATCCCTTGATTAATTTATACAAAGTAATTATACCCAATTTACTTTCATTATTGAATCATCCCCAAATAAATTACTTCCTTAAGTAATTATACTTATCACATCATCAAATGATTATTTAAATTAATTAAACCAAATTAATTAACTTAAACTAATTCATGTTTAACTTAATTAATTACAATGAGAGATAAATTTCTTAATTATTTCCATAAGTAAATTATACTTAATTAATCCATAATTGATTAATAATCCAATTAATTATCAAGATTTATCATATTAATTCATTATTTAATCATTCTAGTTAATCACTTCATTAATTATTAACACCTCTTAAATTACTTTTCCAAAGTAATTAAATTAAGATTTATTATTAATTACAATTAAATTTTATCTTTACTAACTCATAAATAAATCCTTAATTATTTAATTAATTAAGTATTAAATATAACTTAATTAATTCTTGCTTACTTTATTAATTAATAACCATAGATTAAAATTCAACTCTTATTTAATTAATGATTCTTAAATATCCATTTATTACCAATTAATTATCTCAAACCTTAATTAACTAATTTAACTTTTAATTACTAAATTAATTAATTCCATCATTAATTAATCAAATTAGTTAATTATTTATTTTAATTAACTTAATAATTACAAATCTTTAAATCTACATTTATTTAAAAGGTAAAGCATTTTCTTATTAATGATCAAATTCTCATTTATAAATGCCTTTGAAACATTTTACTTTTGAATCTACTTTTCCATTTCATTTTTAGATTCAAGATAATTACAAATTTAACTTAGCTAAATTTAAAACACTTTAAATACACTTTAAACATTATAAAGTTGTAAAACATTTCATTTTTATAAAACTTATATTTATTAAAACTAGGAGACAAAGTAAATTTGAATCCTATCTCTTTCATTTTGGTTTTAAACTTAGTTTAAAACCCTGTCTTTAAAATTTCACAACTTAAAACCTTACAGGCTTTAAACTGGCATCACAACTAACCCGATCCTTCCCTAAACTGCTTTGAGTCGAACATATAAAAACTTCGGCCCTCCCCTCCATTTACTCGAGATAACACGCGACCATTTCCTGCTCAACCCACATCTAAGCGTTCACCATCAACACCGTGCACGTGCACGGAGCGGCGACGCTTCTCTGGCGATCGATGAAGCCTCCACCAAGTCGCAATTCACCCATAGATTCGAAATCCAAACTCGATTTACCATAGAACTTCCTAAATCAAAATCGAACGCCTACTACCCAAAGCCTGGAAACTCGAGACCACTTCAACCCCAAACTTGTCAACGCCGCTTCCTCCGAGCTCCGACCACCTGACAGTCAACCCCTCCGGCTTCGACTTCCCCTACGCGTCAACTACCAATTCCCAAAACCCGGTTAAGCTCGATCAACTCTAGTGACCACGGTGATCGTTTTTCTAAGCATAGTAATATTAGGGTTCTAGACTTCAAATACCAACCACCACTTCCCCATTGACGTGAACCATCATCAGACATTTTTATCGATATCCCCGATAGTTCTTCCACCTCCAAGAGGAACCACAACTTCCCAGTTCGACTAGATCACCAGAGAAACCCAAAAACTCAATTTCCAGACATTCCCAAACAACACATTTAATATTACATTAAAAATTGTAAACTCGATCTTAAAAATCCTATCTTTCATCTACTATTCCAGATATATAATTGTATCAACAAATTATAATGTTTGGTTTTTAACATTTTCTCAAGTTTCTCTGTTTTCTTTGCTTCCAGACAATGTTTACTATCTATGATTATTGCAATTATTTTTAAAGCTTAGTTTAGTTTTAAAACAACAACTTTGTTTAAACTACCCAGGCCTAAAGAAGATTAGAGTAGGAAGAAATTTGAAGTTGAACTAAATTTTTAATCTCTGTAGTCAAACACAGAGATGAACACTGTATTCATTTAGACATGCTCACATGTTCCAGAGTTTAAAAACAAACATACAAACACATTCCCATACATACATCGCAAGTTTACTTAAACTATACGTCACATGCATCAAAACAGAAGGATGTCTCAAGTTTCAGTTTTAAAAAGTTAGAGGCTTAACTAAGATCTGAGATATTTAAAAGCAACAGATATACACACTTACATAATTGCACTGAAACTTGCACAACACATACATATAAACAAACCTTAACTCAGACATTCCAGATTATTTAAGGTTTAGTTTTTAAAGTTTACTCACCAGGCTAAAAAAACAGAAAGCTTGTTCTTTTGAAACAGGGAGGCTTAAAAACTTGCATACATTTTTGTTGATCCCAGAAATTTTGAACATGCTTGAAACATTAACCATGAGTTGCTGGAAAGCTTGTTGTAGTAGAGATGCTTAAGTTTTAAATTTGAAACTGAAGGGCTTGTTTTTCTTATTTGATTTCAATTTTGTATATTGGTTTGAATGAACAAAAATGAAAAGAAGTTTGCTAAATAAAACACAAGTATGTAGAGCTGAGATAGTTGCATTTGTACACATAAATAACCCTAGCTAGTACAAAATGAACAGAGATTTTTATTTTAAAAGAAACTGGAATGAAATATCTCATGTACTATAGGTATAGCATTAAATGCCTTGTTTCATATCAAGCTTACACCAACCTATTCTTTATTCTTTTATGTACTTAGAAACCTTACATATGTTTATTTTTGTTTGACTTAAATGCTAAGCATACATACTCTATTCCTATTCGTATGCATTGAAGTGATTTTACTGCCTGCACCATGTACATTTTGCTATAATGTATAACATTTACTTGCCTTATCTTTTCTTGTACTTAGGTGATTTCTTGCCTGCAATATATACTTTGCCATAGTGTATAATATTTACTTGCCTGCAAAAAAATCCTACAGCTACAAATATACAAAGCTTGGCACATTTCTCTTATTTTATAAATGTATTTTATTTGCCTTTGTACTATATAGATATGAAGTTGTTTTAGCCTTTGTTTATGTTTTACTTAAGTTTGTAGTTTAAAGATTGTTATGGTCATTGGTTACAAATCTTAACCTAAGTATTTAATTCTACTCCTAACATAAGTGTATTTAATTTTTATTTTAAGACTTAACCCATCAAATATTTAGTTGCCTATTATTATTCTATTTTATAATTACCTTAGATATTTATAAGGTATATTTTATTATCTATAATTATTATATTCTGAGAGATTTATATAAATTTTAAAACCATAATTTCTTTTTAAAATATATATAACAATTTTCATTTATAATAAAAATCTACTTGTATAGACATCATATTATAAATAAAGCTCATTATTACTTTAAAAGAATTTATCACTTTATCACTAATTTTTATTAAGCTATACTCTAAAAAAAAGAACAACAACCTTTTTTTTACTTTAAATTTAAGCTAAAATCATTTAAACAATTTAACTTAAATCTTGAGTATATTTTAAAGCCAAATGGTTATTTATTTAATATAGAATTTAATCAAGTTTAAAACAGACATTGACTATTAACAATATATATAAATATATATATATAAATAAATAGAAAACAATTTATTAGCTTTTAAAAGATAAATTTATCAGTTAAATATTTATTTTAAAGAAAATTATTAAATCAATTCATATTTTATTAACAATTATCATCATATCAATTTAATTTTTAATATAGATTATTAAATTGATATTGCTCGAAATTCAGGGATATCACAAAACCCTTACCATCTGCTCTTCGGGTTCGTCTTCCTAATGGTCATGAAGCCGAGATTCGTGTTCGTTACAGTTGGAAGCCGGATATTTGTACGTCTTGTCAGTCTTTTGGGCATTCCACTGATTCATGTACACATGGGACTGTTGTTGCTCCTGCTATTTTGTCTTCTAGGATCCCGCTACCTAGACCCTCTGTGAGGAAGTGGGTTCCGAAAGCTGCCCCAGTTATTCCTTTCCAACCTTCTGATGTCATCATTCAGGCAGCTCCTCCTGATTTACCTCCTCCTATTATTGACCTGGTCGCGAATGTTTCTTCGGACCCTTTGTGTGATGGACCTTCCTCTGATACTATTGTTTGGGATCCAAATGAGCGTGCATTGCTACACCAACCTTCGGCCATGAGGTTCTCACCTGAGACTGCTACCTTTTATGCTTTCATCAGTGACTCGGCAGAGGAAACGAGAAGTCTTATTTACCATATTGATGTTGAGGGCCTTGCCCTCACCAGGGAGGGTGATATTGGTGAGGTGAACAAGAGTAAGTTCTATGATGTTATGTGGGATAGGGAGTTTATTTATTCCCCTGCTTCTGTTGGTTATGCTGCTGATCTGGCTCTTCTTTTCGCTGGGTATGCTGATGTTACTGGTCCAATGTCAGATGATGGTAGTGCGTGTCCTTCCTCCCCTTCGGGAGGTTAGGCAAGTTCTTTTGTAGTAGTATAAGCCTTTTTGTCTGTCTCATGTTCCTTAGTTGGTCAGTGGCTTGTCTAATTAATCAGCTGCTCTGTGCATGTACATACCACCTGTTCTTTATTTATATACAGTGGCACGGCCCACTATAAAGCCAGCTACCTTTGCTAAAAAAATTAAGTATTAAACAAGGTTTATTAATTTTAATTAAATGAAGATTAGTTACTAATTAGTTGTCCTTCAAAGGTAAGATTAATTTTAATTAATTATTAATTATGCAAGATTAATTTTTAATTAAGTATAAGTTAAGTATATGATTTATTTTGAATTAATTATTAATTAAATATAGGGTTAATTATTAAGGTAATGTTTAAGTATTTTTAATTATGAATTAATTAAGGTTTCAATTTAAAATAAATTATTTATTAAGTTTTAATTTATTATTTAAGTTTTAATTAAAATATTAATTAATTAATTAATTGAGATTAATTAATAGTTAATTATTAATGAAGTTTACATTATTATTTAATAATTAATAAAGGATTAATTAAGGGTTTAATTTATAAATAAATTATTTATTAAAGGTTTAATTATTTATTAATTTATAATTAAATTAAGTTCAAATTTAATAAAGATTAATTATGATTTAATAAGAGTTTAACTTGTAATTAATCATTTTTAAATGGAGTTTTAAGTTTTTAATCTTTGTTTTCCAAGAATCAAATTGTTTTTAAGGTACTTCTTTTTCAAAGATGGTTTGAATATAAGGAATTCAAATGTCGATACCATTAAGTAGAAAAACAACTGTGAATGAACTACAATGTGAGTGGTTGTGTTTGTGTGGGCATCTAATAGCGGAATAAATCCCCATTCTACTATAATGTAATTGATTTGATTGTTGTGGACCTATATTAGCAGAATAAATCCCCGTTCTGCTATAGATGGGTGGTTTGATTGTATGGACATATATGTTAGCAGAATAAATCTCCATTCTGCTATAAGTTAATTGTTTGATTGTTTGGACATCTATTTAGCAGGACAAATCACCATCCCGCTATTATGTTATTTGAACACGTATATGCCAGTTAGTTTGCATTGACATATTATTTTCTGATTTGGATATGAAGTGTATTTACATATATATGTTGACTTATGTAAATAAATTGTTGAATGACTTGAAGTGAAATTAGAATTAAACAATAACTCAAATTAGTACCATTGGGTTTACTAAGCCCCCTTTCGAATTTATAATGTATGATTTTGAATTAACTTCAATTCTTTAATAAATTTTGGGGTTTAAGGTTTATAAATGATTTTCAAGTTATATAATTATTTTATAAAGGTATTTACAAATAATAAGTTGTTTAAAAAAAGGTATTATTAAATTAAAATGTTTATTTAAAGTGATTTTCAAAGGATGAGCTGTAAAAGATATTTTGTAAAGGATTTTCCTTAAAGAAGATTTACAAAAAGCATTTTTGGAATAGAGAAATGATTTATAAATGATTTTAGGGATTTGTAATGAGGTTTTATAATTTAACTTGGAGAATTTTAAAAGTGAGTTATAAATTTATAAGTTATTTAAAATATGAAGTGAGCTTTTAAAAAGGAAACTTTTTATAAAGGATAAGTGGATTGATTTTTATAAGAAGTAATGTTTTAAATGGAATTTGTTTGGTCCTTTAATATGGAATTTGAGAAGAAATCTTTATAAAGTTTTGTAAATACTTATGCCGATAAGATAAGTATTTGATTTTGTTTTCTAAGTATTGGAAATAAAATGTTTTGGGTAGTATACTTCCACCGTGAGATAAGTATATAAATGTTTTACATGTGTAAAAAGGATGTAAGGGGTCGGGATTAGTTTTTTGAAATGATCTTTTGATTAAGTATTATAAAGTGATTTTAATTAATTAAAGATTAATTAACAAAGGCTTAGTGGATCCCATATGGAATTAAATTCATGTTTGAATGATTGTTTATTTGATAGTGAAATAACTAACTATCAAATCAGGACCAAAAATATAACTTTGGAAATATCTAGGAGAAACACGTGAGTTATATGGCACAGTCATCCCTAATGATGCAATGTTGTGCATATATATCTTGTTTCGTTCTTCTAAGGTAAATGATAAGGAAATCTGTCCACAAACAGTTAAGAGTTAATCTCCGCTCTTATCTTTTGTCTACTTATTTTCTAAAGAACCGGGGTTGATTTTACCGAAAACTATCGGAAGTTGTTTCGAAGAGTTAGGGATCAGATCTATTTTAAATGGTTGGATTAACGTGATAGGGGGTTCTCGCTTCCTGTTTGGTGGCGAGCAAGAGATTCTTACCCCTACATGTCCCGGAGAGGTAGTATAAGGCCTTGATGGGTTGGTTTGCTAGGTGCTTATAATTGCGAGGATGGCCGTAAAAGCAGATTCGAGGTACCAATGTAATGCCATAATGGTGTTAGGATGGTTGAAAAGCCTACCAGTCGTCACCGACGAATGGTTGAAAAGCCTACGTTCGTTACATTTGGTATCAGAGCGCAAGGTTAAGTGAGAACCTTGGCTTTGGTAGGGCAACTCATTAAGAGATACGGTAATGGATGCCTTATGATGAGTTTGAGTGTATATACATAAGAGCGCGTATTTTTTAGTGATATAAAATGTTTTATATTGTATTGTTTGATCTGTTGAGTGACTTATGAGTTCTGGTCAACGCGCCTGATTAACGTTATCGATATGGATTCCTAAATACTTAAATAAGACCAACGGACACAATATCATTTTGAAATTGAGTAAATGAAATAATTTTACCCAGAATATATTTTATATATAAAGACTAATTTTCAAAATAGTATAGTATGGTATGGTTAGTTGAGGTGTTGTTTGTTAAGAGATAATAATATTCTATTATTATCAATTAGGATTTTGTTAGTCATGCTATCCTGTTGAGCATTGACTATTATTAGTGTATAAGATAGCTTCACTTTTTAAGATTTGGGTTGAGTAGATAGGAAATGGGGAAAATATTGAAATGAACACCTTGTGAATTAAGTTCCTCAATTTGACTATAAGGCATTCGATGTTAATAGTGAATAAAAATTTGATCTAATAAAAGATGGTTATAAAAAGCTAGAATATTTGAAATAAATATTTGGAAAATGTTTTATAAAATTGACTTATAAGAAGGTGTCATTTAATTAAAAAGAATTTAAGTTGAAACTTGAGAACTAAAATCCCGGGACTTTTGAAAAATGGTTTTCAAGGATTGGAAAAATAATAATAGTATTATTTGAAAATATTTTTGGTTCAAGCATAAGATTTTCAGAATGAAAAGGTTAAGTAAGAAGTGTTTTCTTTGGATTAGTTTGGAAAAAATGAGTCTTGGTTGTTTTGTGATGATTAGAATAATCTTCTAAGTGACGATCAGATGTTTGCCTAGGCGAACACTTGGGGTACTTAGTAAATTACTCTCTTTATCATTGTACAATCGAAACAAGTTCAAACCCGAACGAGCCAAAAGCAAGTTGGTGATAAATGTTTTGTTGGAAATATGTAATATACTGTTTCAAAAATGGGATTTTGAAATAAAAGTATTACTTTTAAGTTAACTAGTTCGAGTGGCTCGAAAATGATTTAAATATGGGGAGGAGATGTGTTCGGATGGTAAACACTTCTCTTGAGTATTAGCCATCTTGGTAAGGGAGTGTATGGTACTGTTTGGTAGTACCCAGTTCCTTAGTATCACTTTAGATTTACTCGGGCTTTATTTATTTATTTATTTTCGATTAAAATATAGAGTTTCATTTCAAAAAGTTTTTGAAATAAAAACTGGGTATTCGGGTCTTGATTTTTCCTTAGGAAAATAAATTCAAAATGGAATAGTTGAATTAGATAAGAGTGTATACTTTTAGGCTGTAGTGGAGTATTATACAAGTTGTACCTAAGTTTAGTTTATGAAATGTTTTCATAAATAGTTTAGTAGGGAATAGAATTGGTTTTAAGAACCAATTAAATAAGTGTGTAAGTTGGATGCAGATCTTTTCTCGTTTCATATAGTTATGATCTAAGATTCGAGTACAAGGCTTTGGGGCGTTCCACACCATTCCAAATAAGGATCTATTACTAGATTTTTGGTATGGGACTAGTGTTTTCTATCATAGTTACAACTATGTAAGGAGAACAGAGGTTCCTAATCAGGGAGCCTGATCGGAGTCCGCACTAGAATCGGGTGAGCGATACTAGTACGGAAATAAAGTTATGTATTCGAGTGGTGATCGAGTCAGATTTTTCATATGAATGATCTATGTACATTATACAGACTGATGTATAGTGTTATGTATTCCCAGGGTGGTTTGTTTCCTGGGAAGGGTTGTGGTGTAATTTCGGGGACACAATTCTTTTAAGAGGGAAAGAATGTAACGACTCAGACTTTCACTGCTTTAATTTGCGGATATTTAATTAATTTTAAATATTCAATATATAGGTTTTATAATGAATATAATTTTTTTAAAATAATAATTATTGATGGTGAAATACTTTTCCAAAATTGGTTTACAAAAGTATTTAGTTTGACGAAAAATCGAAAATGTGACCGGAATTCTTTTTTTTGAATTTCCGACTTTTCATCGTCTAAAAGTCATTGGATATATTATGAATTGTTTAATGTAAATACATACATTTAAAAATCAAATAGTTTGTTATACATATAAATATATATGCTTAAGCTAGTATATAAATGGAAATAATATTTTATGAAACAAAATAAGATATAAAGTGTAAACATGAAAAACGCCTTATGAAACATATATAGACATGAAGTACAAGTGCATTAAATTCATGTTGGAGCAAGGATAAGTGTGGGGGGAGGACAATTTTCATGAGTTGCATGGGGTTTAGGGGCACAAACACGGTGAGGTGGCATTCATGATATGGAGGGTAAGGTACGTGGGATATTTTGGTAATTTAAGAAGTATATTTTGTATAAAAACTAAATTTCTACTTCTTCTTCATTCTCATTTCATTTTTATTTTCATTTCTAAAAACATATTCTTGTTCCAAGCTCCAAATATTTTAATAGCTTCCATTCATAATTTTATGTTTTTAAAAGTCTAAGTTTAACTTTTTAAAATGATTTCAAACTTGTTTAATCTCCTCCTTTTCATTTAAAAAACTTCTCCATTTACCTCCTACTTCATTCGGCCATAACTTCCTCTACAATACTCCAAATCAAGAATTTCTTTTTTACAACCATATAGAATTCTAATGGCTACGACTTTTGTTAGAATCACTTTTTCAAATTTTGAATATTTTTGGGTAAAAATTGCATTTCTTTCTGACTCATTTTCGGACCCATATTATCAAGGCCGAAAATACCTCTTCTTCTTTTGATCATATCTCCTTCAAAATAGACCTAAATTAAGTGATTCTTTTCTTCTAGCTGTAGAGAAAAAAATTTCCAACAACTTTTCTTTTCACCGCTTTTCAAAATTCCATGAGTAACATGGCCAAAAATCCAAGAGAATATGACTAATTTTTTGGTCTGGTTTTGTGAATTCAACCTTATCTGAAGTACCTCCACCTCTCCAAGTCAAGCCCACACATCCTTGTTCTTATCATGGCCGAGCCATGCATGCCCAAGGCCAAGCCTATTTCAAGATGCAAGGGTCCTAAGTCAAGTTTGCAAAGTTATTTCAAGTTTTCAAAAAGTTTTCTAAAACTTTGGTGAGTAAAATTTTAGTTTTTAAATTAAAAGTTTTAAACTTTTATATGTTGGTTAATTTTTGGTATAATTTGTTGGTTTAAATCTTGGTTTATGATGTGATTGATTTAATAAGTGTTGGTTGAGTGTGATTGTAAATTAGACTTGAAATTGAAGTCTAAATATAGCGTTGTTTTGAAAGTTGTAAACTTTGTTTATGTGATGTGATCTTGCTTAGGTTTGTGGATGTGGCATGTATGATTATGTTGTGATCTTGAAGTTTTGGGTATATGCCAAGAAAAGTTAGCATCTTTAGAGTTAAAATTGAATGGAATTCCGTGTGTAAAACTATAGCCTTTTTCTTTTATGCAAATCAACATCGATTTTAAGTTTTCAAACTTCATTTTACTTTTACAAGGCTTACTTTATGTTTTGAAAAAAGTAAGAAAACTTTCAAAGATGATAAGTTTCAAAGTAAAGTAAGAAAAATATTTCCAAGTAACGGGTATCGATAGCGATAGTCGCTATGGTTGTAGTTTTGCTTAAAGATCCGATTTTTGCAAAATTTGTTTTTTACAATTTTTGGCATAGCCAACGGAGTTGAATGGACCCCTACCATTTTATTGATGCACCAAGGAAAAAAATACAAATAAAGATCACGAAGGAACACAGTGCATCAATCACTAGAGAATGAAACAAAACACAAACTGAAAATTAAAAAAACAAAAAACATAGGGCAGGAGTCAAAAGGTTGACAATCACCTTAGGTCAAAACTATAATTCGACAGTTGCAACCGGGATCTAATTTCGCGAATCAAGTAACAACTTATTGCAGCATAATTTCTAGCCTACGCATTACAAAATATCCTTGTATTTCTTTCATTCCAAATGGAATGAACGAATTTCTTAAGGCTAAAAATAGTAGTGCGTGCCTTTTCCTCTTTTCCTACTAAATGTCTTAGCATTTGTTCCCACACACCTCCATTAGGATCAACTTCAATTTTCGTTACTGAAGCCAGTACCTTTTTCCATAGACCAAATATCTCAAGACAATCAAAAAATATGCGATCAAGCGTTTCAGGATTCTATCCACAAAAGAAACAATTAATGTCCACAGACATGCCTCTGCTAATAAGTTTGACTATCGTGTTCATGGCATTGTTGATGACTTTCCATAATGTAAGGTTTTCAGAAGTAGAATTGTCTTTTCTCCAAATTCTTTTATACCATTTACAAGGCGCATATCTTCAGTTCTGGTAAGAGCATTATAAACGGCATTAATGCTGAATTTCTTACTATTTTCACACCAACTAATTTGGTCATCATTCTCCTCACCAATTTTACTTCTTCTAATTTGTTCTATTTTCACGTTTGATGTGGACAGCAGCACAAAGTTCCTACCATGAATGACAGAGGAAACTTTTGCATTTTTAGCTACTCCAGACTGTTAGATCTCAAAATGATTCAGCTGATTCGAGAGTAACATACCACGTTGGAGCCAAGGATCATCCCAGAATCGAGCTTGTGATGCAGCAGTTATGTCATACTTGATGAGGGGAATAACAACTTCATGTAGTTTAAATATGCTTCTCCAAGTCCAGCTCAAATTCTGAGGAGAAGACATGGTCCAGAAACTGTTGCCATGCATGACATGAGGACCATTGCACCCAAAGACTACCAGAGTTAGTCAGAAAGCAATCAATGTGTTTCATGAAGGCATCTTTATTCCAATGTATTATATTGTGAATACCAAGTCCTCCCTTACAGATAGGACTCTCAATGTGCTTGAATGAGGTAGGGGAAAGGTAACTGCCATATGTGGTGCTAGTCCAAAAAATTTGTTTTTTACAATTAAATGTGTTTTAGAAACTTAACAATGATGTGTAAGGAATGTTAATTAAGTATTTAATAATTATTTATTTGTTAATTAATTAGTGTTGATAATTAATAATTAATTAAGTATTAAACAAGGTTTATTAATTTTAATTAACCGAGCATTAGTTACCAATTAATTATATTTAAAAGGTAAGATTAATTTTAATTAATTATTAATTAAGCAAGTTTAATTTTTAATTAATTATGAGTTAAGTATATGATTTATTTTTAATTAATTATTAATTAAATATAAGGTTAATTATTAATTAATTATTAGGGTAATGTTTAAGTATTTTTAATTATAAATCAATTAAGGTTTTAATCTAAAATAAATTATTTATTTAAGGTTTAATTTATTATTTAAGTTTTAATTAAAATATTATTTAATTAATTAATTGAGATTAATTAATAGTTAATTATTAATGAAGGTTTAAATTATTATTTAATGATTAATAAAGGATTATTTGAGGGTTTAATTCATAAATAAATTATTTGTTAAAAGGTTTAATTATTTATTACTTTATAATTAAATAAGTTTGAATTTAATAGAGATTAATTATGATTTAATAAGAGTTTAACTTGTAATTAATCATTTTAAAATGGAGTTTTAAGTTTTTAATCTTTGTTTTCCAAGAATCAAATTATTTTTAAGGTACTTCTTTTTCAAAGATAGTTTGAACACAAGGAATTCAAATGTCGATACCATTAAAGAGAAAAACAACTGTGAATGAACTACAACGTGAGTGGTTGTGTTTGTGTTGGCATCTAATAGCAGAATAAATCCCCATTCTGCTATAATGTGATTGATTTGATTGTTGTGTACCTATATTAGCAAAATAAATCCCCGTTCTACTACAGATTTGTGGTTTGATTTTATGGACATATATGTTAGCAGAATAAATCTCCATTCTGCTATAAGTTAATTATTTGGTTGTTTGGACATCTATTTAGCAGGATAAATCACCATCCTGCTATTATTTTATTTGCACATGTATATGCCAGTTAGTTTGCATTGACATATTATTTCCTGATTTGGATATGAAGTATATTTACATATATGTTAACTTTTGTAAATAAATTATTGAATGACTTGAAAGTGAAATTGAAATTAAATGGTAACTTAAATTAGTACCATTGGGTTTACTAAGCCTCCTTTTGAATTTATAAATTATGATTTTAAATTAACTTCAATTCTTTAATCAATTTTAGGATTTAAAGTTTATAAATGATTTTTAAGTTATATAATTATTTTATAAAGGTATTTACAAATAATAAGTTGTTTAAAAAAAGGGTATTACTAAATTAAAGGGTTTATTTAAAGTGATTTTCAAAGGATGAGTTGTAAAAGATATTTTATAAAGGATTTTTCTTAAACAAGATTTATAAAAAGAATTTTTGGAATGGAGAAATTATTTATGAATGAATTTAGAGATTTGTAAAGAGGTTTTATAATTTAACTTGGAAAATTTTAAAAGTGAGTTTAAATTTATTTGGTAAATTTATAAGTTATTTGAAATATGAAGTGAGCTTTTAAAAAGGAAACTTTTTATAAAGGATTAGTGGATTGATTTTTATAGAAAGTAATGTTTTAAATGGAATTTGTTTGGTCCTTTAATATGGAATTTGGAAAGATAAAATCTTTATAAAGTTTTGTAAATACAGTATTTCATTTTGTTTTCTAAGTATTGGAAATAAAATGTTTTGGGTAGCATACTTCCACCGTGAGATAAGTATGTAAATGTTTTACGAGTATAAAAGGGATGTAAGGGTTTGGGAATGGTGTTTTGAAAAGATCTTTTGATCAAGTATTATAAAGTGAATCTAGTTAATTAATGATTAATTAATAAAGGCTTAGTGGATCCCATATAGAATTAAATTCATGTTTGAATGATTGTTTCTTTGATAGTTAAATAACCGACTATACAATCTAAACCAAAAATGTTACTTTGGAAATATCTAGGAGAGACATGTGAGTTATATGGCACAGTCATCCCCAATGATGTTGTACTGTGCATATAAATCACATTTCGTTCTTTTAGGTTAAATGATAAGGAAATCCATCCATAAATGGTTAAGAGGTGATCTTCACTCTTATCTTTTATCTACTTATTTCCTAAAGAACTGGGGTTCAGTTTACTAGAGACTATCGGAAGTTGTTTCGAAGAGACCGGGATCGGATATGTTATCCAAAACCTACTTCGATTAAACTCAAGCGTTTCAAAGTGAAGACATTTAGAATAGTATAGAATCGAAGATGGAGATTTTAAAGTGCAAGGGCTACTTGCTACTAATCCTGAGGTTAATTCCAAAATGGGTATAGTAGAGGTAGTGCCTTCGGATTCGTTCAGACCCAAAACGAACTTGTATGCATGAATGCTGGCATTGCATTTCTGCCTGGAGGGCAACGTTAGCATTCCAAGTGGTAAGTGATAATAAAATGGTAATCGTAGCCTCAACCTCATCAACCGAAAAATGACAAAAATCGGGCATGCAGCAGGGCCATGTGGGTCGCTCCCATCAGGGTATGGTCATCCCAAAATCTAGATCGATTACTATTTACTCATGATTCCTTCGGGCCCAAAGTAGGGTGATCATATTCGGTACTACTAGTCAAGTGGTAGGCCAGTCTTGTATGGCGGGGGTATAAGATGTTCTTGTCAGATCCCGGTGCAATTTATCTAGAGATGTACCATCGAAAGGTAGTTCTTTACCTTGTCATAGTATGGAATTCAATCTCATAGACATGCCTTTACGGTTTTGATTGTAGAACCTAGTATGCTGGAATTTAATTAATGTAACCATTTCGACTATGATTACTAAGTATTTGTACTCTAGACATTATTATAATATCACTGGATTTTAATATAAAAAGGTTTTGGTTATCGTAAGGTAAAAACTCGTTCGTGTTTATGTGCGGCGTGGTCTTACGAGATCCTTGGATTTTAATGAAGTTTTAAACATAATAATTCAGTGGTTTGAGCTTACTCACACTAGACCCGTGTCTGACCCGGAGTTTTATTTTCTTTCCCTAAAACTCTTGGATGCTCAAATTTTTATGGGCAGCCAAGTAGTTCTTGTTTCCACGACTTCATTTTGGAGGAGCAGAAGTAGGTAGCTTCACCGTTAGCTAGATATTATCTACTTCCACTGTGTATGTATGTATGATCTATGTATCGGTTTGGTAGGGACATGCTGCTATAACTGTTCTAGGGTAGAATTTGTATTAGTATGACTCTAATGTATCATTTTGGAAATGACTTTGTAAAGAATTATGTTGATTATTATATGTTATTTCATTGCATTGTGAGATTCTGTGATTGTTTAGTTTCTTCTTATCTTCTATCTTTCTTTCTTTTCACCCCTAATGACCCGTCTTTCAGATTATTAAATGATCGGCACATGAATACCGTAGATGTATTAACTGTTACCTTTAGGTGTAAGAAAGGCAGTTCGTTACAGCTAAGTTCTTAAAATGTCACTTCTGGAAGAAGGAGATTCATTTCCTTGGACATGTAGTATCGATAGATGGATTAGCAGTAGACCTAGGGAAAGCAACTGTAGTCAAACATTAGAAGACACCAAATAAGCTTCAGAGGTCCATAGTTTTTTGGGCTTGGCGGGATTTTATTGGAATTTATTAAGGACTTTGTAAAGATATCAACACCTCTGACTCGTTTAACTAAGAAAAACTTAACTTATACTTGAAGTTCAGAGTGTGTAGCAGCATTTATTAGATTGAAGGAATTATTGACGAGTGCTCCAGTTTTGGTTACTCCTGAGGGTATCAAGCCTTATACCGTGTATACTGATGCATGCAATACTAGTTTTGGTGTTGTCCTTATGCATGAAGGGAAGGTAATGGCATATGTGAGTTGACGGCTTAAGGTTCGTAAGAAGAATTACCCGACACACAACCTTAAGTTAGCTGCTATTGTGTTTGCACCATGTCCCAAAGGAACCATTTGTTAGGGGAAAAATTTGAGTTGTTTATGGATCACATGTCACTCAAGTACCTGTTCTCTCAAAAGGACTTGAATTTGAGACGACAATAGTGGATTGAGTTATTTCATCACATAATTATGGGATTACTTATACTGCAGGAAATGGGAATGTTGTTGGTGATGCCTTAAGCAGGAGGCATGTAGAGTTGAACGCTATGCTATCGGAATGGAGCAGTTGGAGTTTATTTTGGATTTTGTTTTCTAACTGCGCTCAGAATATGCACTTAGTTTGTTGTCAACTTTGGAGGTTGGAACTGCATTGTTGGATCATATTGGGTTGAGTTAAAGGCAAGATGAATTATTGGTTAGTATCATGAGGCAACTAGAAAGAGGTGAATAATCAAATCATTTGTTACTCCAAAGACCATAAGGGTTACTTAAGGAGAGATGGAAGGTTGTTCGTACTGCAAGCCAAAGAATTGATAGAGGAGGTTTTAGGTGAGTATCATCATTGACTATTCATCCAGGAGGATATAAGATGTACCGATATGTAAGAGAATATTTTACTGGCTTGGGATGAAAAGATATGTGGTGGAGTATGTAGCTAATTGTATGACATACTAAAGGGTAAAGGCGGAGCAGAAGAAGTCGAATGTGATATTGCTTCCATTATCCATACCATAATGGAAGTGGGAGTGGACATTGTGAATGGATTACCTAGAAGTAGGGAGGGGAATGAAAGTATATAGTTTATAGTAGATCGACTTATGAAAACAGTGCACTTTATTTTAAAAAAGAGTACAAGGACGACAACAACACTACCGACATTGTATATCAAAGAGGTAGTCCGTCTGCATGGGATCCGACCAAGTATAGTAAGGGATCAAGGCTCACTTTTCACAGGTGAGTTTTGGAGGACTCTATAGGATGCATTATGGACTAACCGCAAACTAATGGACAAACTGAGAGAGTGAACCAGGTGTTGGAGGATTTGTTGAGGGCATGTATAGTGAATTTTATAGGATCTTGATAGGATCACCAACCTCTAGTGGAGTTTGCATATAATAACAGCAACTAGACTAATATAGGCATGGAACGGTTCAATGCATAGTATGTAAAGCTATGTAAGTCTCCTTTATGTTAGTGGAGTTTACAGGCAAGATCATACTTAAGCCAGAGTAGGGATACTACTTAGAAGGTGGAACTTATTAGGAAGAAGATGAAAACTGTACAAGATTAGCAAAAGTCGCACGTTGATAAGAGATAAATAAATTTGGAGTTTACAGTTGGAGATTTGGTTTTTGTGAAGGTGTCACATTTGAAGAGAGTAGTGAGATTCAATAATTTGGGAAAGTTAGCATCTCGATTTATCTATCTATTCCAAGTGTTGGAGAGGATAAGGAGTTTGGCATATAAGGTGGAGCTTTCGAAGAAGATAGCGGGAGTCCATAATATATTCCTTGTATCACAGTTGTGAAAATGTATATATGGTCTGACCACTATAGTGAGTCCAGTCAGTTGAAGGATGTGGTGTTAGAACCCGAGTCCAGTTCATCTCGTGGTCCAGCCCACATAGTCGAACATGAGGTGAAACGACTTAGGAATAAAGTGGTGATGCTGGTTAGAGTGCAATGAGGGAACGACCTGGCCGAGAGTATATATGTAACAGCCTATTTTTTGAAGTGCCATAATATGGGAAATTAAATTAAATCAATAATAAGAATAAATTATTAAACGAGGAAATAAAGTAATCAAATTTCAAGAATTACCTAAGGGAGATTTGATTAATTAAGCATGGGATATTTTAAAAGTTAATTGAATTGGCCAAGGGTAACTTTGACAATTAGAGTTAGCCTTATTAATAAGATATATTTTAGAATGAGAAGGATTTGTTATAACGGATTGGAGAGATTAGGTAAGAAGGGATATAAGCCTAAGTCAAAATCACCAACATACTTTCCTTTGCCATGTTCCTTTTATTCTACTTCGTTTTCATTTACAAAACAAAATTCCTAAAACTAAGACAAGGCTAGCCACCATTATTAAGCAAGAGAATAGGAAATCAAAAGCTAGAAGATCCATGTTTTCATTCTAAGAAGAATGAAAATGAAATCAATGTTTTCTTAATCAAGGCAAGTAAAGTTTGTGTAAATCTGTTCCTTACCCATTTGGGTTCGGATTTGATTATGAGTGAATAATTTTTTTGATAAATAACATGTTTAGATGATTAAATGGTGTTTTGATTTTGTTAGAAATTTAAATGGAAGGAATTTATTCATGCTTTAGGGTAAAAGATGATTTAATCACATTCAAGGGTCACAAAAATTTAATATGATGTTTATAATGATAAAACAAAGATGAGTTTTTAATTTCATGATTTATGAAATTTATTTGGAATTTTTATGAATTTTCTAAGTTAAGAAAACACTTAATTTTGTGAAAAATCAATTATTAAAAGTATTAAAAACAATTATTTTGACCTGAAATTTTGGTATAAGGTAAATTACGATAAATTGGATTTTTGGAATTTTTCCATTAAATTTTGATTTACATGAATTGATTAGCAAAGGGAGGAATTAATTAATTAATAGAAAGTGTAATTGATAAATTTTGAAAAGAAAACGGTAAAGGTAATAGAACATAAAATACCCAACCTACAATAGTGTATGTCAACCTACAATATCACTTAATTATTAACTTGCAATAGGTACTCGTTGTTTAACGTGCAATAGCATGTAGGAGTTGTCATCTTGCGACATTATAAGGAATGATTAACTTGCGATGGCTAAGGGGGCCGTTAACATGCGATAGTCAATGAAGCCTTCAATCGTCGATTGTTTTAAGAATCAACTTACGATAGCCATTTAGGGCTCAATGTGCGATAGCTGGGGAAGTTATGAAATTGCGACGACTCATAAAGGCTCAACTCGAGATAGCATTTAAATTATCAACTTGCAATAGCTATTTGAGGGTTAGTAAGCGATGCCTTAGGAAAATCAACATGCGATGGCTTTGGTAGAAACGAATTTGCGATAGCTAGGCTTGACTTATAATGGCTTTAGGAAAGCCAATAGGCGACAGCTAGGGTCAATTTTTGACGGCTTGGGAAGCTAAAATTTTCTAAGTAAAATAAGAAATACTTAGTGTACTTTGGAAGATAGTTTTCAACTGTTGATTGCCTATATCATAGGGATGAAATAATGAAATAATTTTGGAAGTTAAAGTTATATTAACTTCGTTTTGAGATGAAAGAAAGCTTAGAGAAGCTAATAAATGATAGGGTATCATTTAAACCAAAGTGAAAGATATTTTATCTAAAGAATGTGTAGGGTACACAATAAATAAATGAAAGAAAAGGGTCGAACTAGGATCGTAAAGATATATCTACTCATAGAGTTATTGGATGGTAGGGTACCAAGACTACTAAGTCTAAAGTCCAATGGTATAATGTATTGCTTCATGTTTAAACAATATAAGGGAAAAACATTAAGTACATTAAAGGTTCACATTTAAGGAAAAAGCATTTTGTAGAATGTATAGCAAATCTTTTATTGGATGAAAGTAATAAAGGATTGCGTCAAGACGTACCAATAAGATGGAATTCAACCTTTATTATGTTGAAAAGTGTTATATATTATAAACAAGCACATTGTCGCTTAGGCTTGTGGATAAAAATTATATTTATTGTCCTAAGCAAGACGAATGGATAAAAGCAAAATGAAATGCTGGTTTTTAGAAGTTTTTTATTATGCTACTTACTTGTTTTATGGAACGTAATTATAATTTCTCTTAATTTGAATCTTCACCCCTTGAATTCATCCTTTATAGATTTGGATCTTAATAATTGATGTTGCAGTCCACTGAGACACTTCTTCTCACATTTAAACGTACACGACAAATTCATAGGTAATTTTTTCTTAGTTTTCTGCCTAAATTTTTTGTTACAACTAATAGTTTGTCATTTAAGGCAAATTTCTCTCTACGTTTTGATGTTGTACTATTACAATTCCAAATTGTCATTCATATTTTCACATGTGAGATAACCCTAACGATATAAATGAACATGAAGTTCATTAAATCTTCAAACTAGACTTTCCATCTTTATGCCTTATTGAATACAATTTTTTATGAGGTTTCAAGTAATAGTAAGTAACAAGCCAGATAGGTAAGGAAGTCTTGCAAAATAACAATTGAATATGCACACACCCACGCACACACACACACATACACCCACGCACATGCATACACTAACATATATGTATGTATGTGAGAGTGTATGTGATAGAGTTGGGGGTATGTCATTGGGACAGTTATGAAATTGTTGCATATATCTAACTCGATAATCAATCTTGTTCTAGATAAAAAGGTGTTTTCTTTCTATTACATGATATAATGTGTAATATTAATTAACTATTTAATTAAAAGTATATTTAATAGAAAATCCATAAATGGTATGTTCTGTGATAGTAGATACAATGTGTTGTAATCATGAGTGATTTATCATAATAAAATAACATACTGTTTTAAATATTCCTAATCAAGATGTATCAAGACTAGATATCTATACATCTATTAAGACTAGAGTAGTTGGATAGTGTATTAATCATGGATGTTGGGTGTACCAATGGGTTACGTACTGATAGTTATTGGATAACTATGGAATGACTCACTCGATAGTTTTATATCGATTAATATGACTAAGATCAAACAAAAAATATTGATGGACAATATTACACAATTTCCTCGACTTGAGAATACCGCCAAGCTTCAATGTGGAAACTCCACTTTGATCATAGTTAAATCATGGCACAGCCTCCATCGATCAACTATAGTTGGGTCCAGTGGAAGCATTGGAAGCAAGACACCATTTAAGAGAGAATTCGTCTCCTTAGTTATATGGGGTTCGTATCATGGTCAACTCAAAGTCAAAGTCTCTAATCAGAGCAGTTTGGTTAATAATAATGTTTTATTGAACCAAAGACTTTGTGTTCAGACTATAAAGTTGAATATGGATGATATTGTAATTTTGACCATTACCAAATTCCGTAAGTCCTAAAGTGATATAGTTTTAACGAAGAGAATTGATGTAAATAATTATCACTACGGGGTAATGCTTAAATTAGTAAAATTGGCTCTTACCGAATCTATGTAAGTGATAAATTTGGCCATAATGTCACACCACATGCTAAGTGACGTGGGACGTTAATTTCGAATTGTTTGATATTAATCGCCGATCGAATTTACACCTAAGAGTCAAACAACCAAAATGTTGAATACTCCTGTTACCACCTGATTTAATTAATTATAATTATTATAAATTAATTTAATTAATTAATATTATGAAATATTAATTATAAAATTTTATTTAATTTGTGTTAATTAATATTAAATAGTGTGTATATAATAGTTTTAAACACACGTATCGATATAAGATATCGATATGCATTTGAATTAGATTTAAATGTATTATTTATTAATCAGGCCTAAAGTGATTTTAAGGCCCATAAGTAGGCCTATTGTAGGAGGCTATGGGAAGGCTAGTGAGGTCGGCCATATGATGGCATATATGAGGTGGAATTTTGAGTTCAAAATAGGTGAAATGTTAAGAGAGAAAGCTGGATCCAGATACTCCTATTTCTTCTTAGAATATCTCTTATTTAATTACCTATAACCCTTATATTCTCTCTCTCCTTTTTGCTCTCCTCTAGACCAACAAGGCCTTCCATATATTGTAAAGATTCGTATTTATCACTTTGATTTGGAATATTTAATTAATTTTAAATATCCAAATCTAGGTTTATTAAAAATAAATAATCATGTTTTATGTGATAAATAATAATGGTGATTATTTTCGGAAAAATGTTAACAAAAATATGTTCTTCGGAAAAATATCGATAATATGACCGAAATTTTTTTTATCGATAAAACTGCTTTTTACTATCAGAATATGTAATAAAATTATTTATTTTACATACATTTATTTCTCCATTTAAGCAAGAATATGTAATAAAATTATTTATTTTATTTTTGAAAATAAAATGTCCTTACGACATCATCAATGATGTCATCATTTTTAAATAATTGATTTTTGAATTTAAATTGAGTGTAAATGATTTAATAAATTGTTTTAAAATCAAATGAGGCCCTTTTAATTATTAAATAATAATATAAATATTTTTATTAAACTTTGTTTACAAATATATGTATATTAACTGAGAAGTAAAATTGTGAACGGAAATCAGAATCTAAATTCGTAACGGTTTGACGTGGAGAAGTTGTGCAACGTTATATGTTATATGTGACATACATGCACACATATATACATATTTTCATCCATATACACATATATACACTTAGAATTAACATTTACATTTACTTATTACTAATGGTAAATAAAATAAATATCATGATATTTATAAAGGAGGAAATATAAGCTAATGATGAAATATCTCCCTTAAGTCAACTTGATACATGCCTTACAAGCTAAGGGAAGTGATAAAGATGATGTGGAGAGGGGTGGGCATGTGAGGCCGAAGCACATGAAGGGTGTGGGGGTGGTGGTGAGGTGGAAAGATAATGTGATGTTTGGTGAAAATATCATGATATTTTGATTCAAACTTTTACCTATAATGCAAGGCATACCTCTTCACTTTCATTCACACTTTCTTCTCTAATTTCTTAAGCTTCCTTCATCTTCTTCTTCCTCTTCATTAATGGCTTCCAATGCCTCTTAGGAAAATTCAAAAATAGAGTCGAAGTTCTGCAAAATAAGTCGTAATATATAACGAGATATACCACTTCACGTTCGAAGCCGAGTTAGTAATCTCCTCTTCTTTTCCCACCTAGGCCGAGCCCATCTAAGCACTCCTCCACCCTTACAAGCTCGAGGCCGAACTCCCCTAAGAGTCCCATAGCAGGATTCATAAGCTCCGGTACATGAATACCGGAGCTATAGTCGATTTTGTAGCATTTAAAGTTAGATCGGGAAAGCTATTAAGTGAGAAAATCTACTAATTTATTTTATAAAACCTATGATGATATGATGATTTCTATGCTTGTTTATGATGGCTGTTTATCATGTTTGGATATGATAAAATGTTGCTTGGGTATGGAAATAATTCATGTTAAATACACGTCGAATTTACACGAAAAAATCACTTTCTTCTTATGAATTATAAAAGTGTTACTGTATAGTTAAACCTCTTTAAACATGAATAAAATGGTTTAAAATGTTTTATAAACCTTAAAACTCAGTTCATCAAAATTTTGAAAAGATATGAAATTGGAGTCAAAATAGGCATGTCGCGTAATGACAGTTCGCAATTTCACGTCGTAGAAGTTAAATCAATGCATAGAATGGAATATAGCTCGGAATTATTTGAAATAAGAATTTTCCGAACTCCTATAACTATAGTTTTCAAATGAAGACGAAAAATCAAGATTTCATTTTATAAATTTTGAGATATGTCCTAATCAAGTTTCCAAAAACATCGCGGTTTGGAAGTTCATAAAATATGAATTTCAACTCTTTAATATGGATGTTTTCAAATTTTTAAAAATATGAAATAAATTTCATAAATATGTTAATTTTTTTTAAAATGGATTTAAGTTATTAAAGTGGACACAGATGGAAAGAAATTAATATTTGCTGAAAGAAGCTTTAAAAATGCTATTCGTAGCGGTTTTTACAACGGTTTTGGTAACTTTTGAAAATCATGGTTTAAACTTAATTTTCCTTCCCAAATCTTTTATGAATGGTTTACAAATAAAAAATCAAGCATTTTAAAAGAAATTTAAGGGTATGGAGTTGATTAAATAACTTGACCGCCTTATGGGTGATAGAGAGATAAGTCTCTAGACCCAAGCTTGGACAACCAGTGTCTGGGTTTCTGATGCAGCCCAGACTGATGAAGACTTAGGTCGCCAACGACCTAACTCCCCTAATTTACGACCTAGCATTTTATTCTTTAAGTCGCGCCTTTTTAGGTCGCAAAGGAGCTATGAAGTCCGACCTAACAAGCTCCGACTTAACGAGCTTCGACCTAACAAGCTCCGACCTAACGAGCTTCGACCTAACAAGCTCCGACCTAACGAGCCACATGCCTTAAGTCGAAAGAGACATAATGACGAGTTATGACCTAACTCTACCGAGCACCAGTGACCTAGCAACATCTTTAAGTCGCCCCAGCGACCTAATGAAGATCAGGAGTTATATGATAAGTCGCTGGAACGACCTAACGACCTAACCCAATATGATAAGTCGCTGGAACGACCTAACGACCTAACCCAATATGATAAGTCGCGAACGACCTATTTTAGGTCGTGCAGCCTTTAGGTCGCTGAAGTTGATTTTCTTATGCCGCTTACATATTTAGGTCGCAAGGCTTGATAAGTCACATTGATTATAAGTCGCTCGATCTTATGTCGCATCTCTTCCTTGCAGCTGCTGAATTTTAGGTCACTTATGGATAGGTCGCGTGTTGCTATTTCCTTAGGTCGCCAACGACCTAACTTAAGTCGCTGCCAAGTTTCATTAGATCGCTACTGGAGGCTAAAGCTTAAGTCGCTTATGGATAGGTCGCGTGTTGCTATTTTCTTAGGTCGCCAACGACCTAACTTAAGTCGCTGCCAAGTTTCATTAGATCGCTATTGGAGGCTAAAGCTTAAGTCGCTCTTTGGATAGGTCGCGTGAGATTTCCAGAAGCTATCTTCTTAAGTCGCTGATTTCTAAGTCGCTGGAACTTATGATGCAAGTTTCCCTTAGGTCGCTGCTAACTTGGGTCGTGTTGTACATAAGTTGAGTCGTATTATGGAAAGTTGTTGTATTTTGTTGTGTGTAATTTGTTAACTCATTTGTGATGTTTGTACTTAGGTCGTAAGTCGTTCATGTTGTAAGGGTTGTGTTGTATTCTTAGGTCGCACATGATGTTAGGTCATTGCCGACCTATGAGTTGTAATGTGTTGTGTTGAGGAGGTGTATGAGTTGTAACCTTATAAATAGGGAGTGTGTGTCATTTGTAATAGTTAGTTGATTTTGAATAAAACTTTTGTTTGTTAGCTTTGTGCTTTCATTAAATCGGTAGTTGAGTGTAATCTCCTATCTCCACCTTCGGTATTCAAGTGCGCTTGAATCAACGATCGTTGAAGCCGATTCACGGTATCTAGTGCGCTAGATCAACGTACGAAGAATCGTAGATCTTTAAACACGGTATCGTGGGTGATCAACGTGTTTGAGATAGCTAAAATCCGGTATCTTTGGATCAACGGATTTGGGCCATTCGGTATCTTCTATTCCACAATCGATACTTTCACCGATTCATCATTTTTGTTATCCGCTGCTGCATCAGTTTCGCTCTAGCTATCCATACTAGTCCAACGTAGGGGATAGTAAATTTGATTTACTCGGACCGCATTTTCCTAAGATAAAAATAGATTAGGAGATTTCAAAAGGTTAAACAAGGTTTTAAATAGTAAGATTTTGGTGATATAGGAAACATATTGGTTACTCTGTATTAAATTCCTAGGAGGGAACTCGCCCTATTCGTGTGAATTTAAAAGGTGGTTTCACCGTTATTCAATGAATAGTACGTTGAATATGGAAATTAGTATTGAGTATAATTTCTATGGATCCTTTTTACCCAATACTAACTGGTTTTGAATTTACCATCTTAGATAACATGGTCTCAACCCAATAAAAATATATGTTTTGGAAATATGAAACCTCTATTAAAATTTAAATAAAATATGGAATATTTTCCTATGTAATTAATGAGAAATGGTTTGGTGTTTCCAAAGTTAAAAAGTGGTTTAATAATCCCGTATATGCTGAAAAAGAAATGATTTAAAGATGTATATCTCTAGGAGATATTTTATTAGATAAAAGGATATTGATTAAGTGAATAATAATCACCCACATAATGGACATCCTTTTATCGATAGTTGGTTCGGAGAGACCGAGGTCGAATTTGGATGATTCCTATTCGAAAACCACTTCGAACCAATATACATCGAAAGTGAAAACATGTTAAAGAAATGATTTTGAAGACTAAGATCTTCATAATGTTGGGCTGCTTGTCTTTAACCTTAGGGGTAATTCCCATATCATATATATGGTTGCCGTGCTATCTTCATTTTGAAATCTCCGATGCAAGGACTACTTGCTACTAATCCTAGGGGTGATTCCCAAACAGGATGTGGTAGGAGGAGTGCCTTTGGTTTGTCTTGTTCTTGGACAACTTGTATGGATTAATGTTTGACATTGTATTTCTAAGACCACGTACTTTGATTTTTAATAGCATACATCTGTTTGGTGGTGTAGGAGGTAACCCCTCTTATACTTAACACCCTTCTCTGAGACGTACGAGCTCAAAGGTTGTAATGGAACTTAATAGTGTGTTGTTAGAAATGGCATTGTGGCATTCAAATAAGAATCCATTCTATAAAAGGTAATACGTCACCTCAGGCCTTACACCCGGAAATGGCTGAAACAGGGTATGTCGTAAGGTTATGTGGGTCGCACCCATTAGGGTATAGTTGTTGCCTTTCTAGATTACTGTCTATATGTCGAGATGTGGTGTATGCTATGGGATCCAAGTAAAGGTTGGTAACAACCAGGATGATGCCATATTCGGTACTATCTAGGACCATTGTGTTTGTCATCTGAAACAGGGTATGTCGTAAGGTTATGTGGGTCGCACCCATTAGGGTATAGTTGTTGCCTTTCTAGATTACTGTCTATATGTCGAGATGTGGTGTATGCTATGGGATCCAAGTAAAGGTTGGTAACAACCAGGATGATGCCATATTCGGTACTATCTAGGACCATTGTGTTTGTCATCCGAAAGGGGTAGGTCGGTCTTGCCAGATGTAGAGGACTGTTGGTGTGTCCTCGGTAAATTCCTCTAGAGATTACGGAAAGTAGTCACTTACCTGTCATTGTATGGAATCCATTCTCCAATAAGTGCCTTCGGACTTAGTTGTATACCTATTATGTTGGAATTTAATCAATGTAACAATTTCGGCTAAGATTAATATGCACTTGTAATATAGACACTATTATAATATCACTGGATTTTATGTAGCAAAGTTCTGGTTATCATAAGGTAAAAATTCATTCGTGTTTATGTATGGCGCGGTTTTATGAGATACCCTTTGTTTTCAAAAATATATGTGTTTTGAGTTTTCTCACATCAGTCTCATGGCTGACCCAAAGTTTATTTTTTTCCCTTAAACTCTGGGTGCCCTATTTTTCCGAGCAGCCAAGTAGTCAAGATTAGCTCAGATCATTTTGGATGAGCTTGGAGCATGGAGCAGAATATTCCTCTATAGATATTTATCCATTTCTATTCCCGTTGTATTATGTATAAGTATATACCAGCACCAATGTGGGATAGGCAGTTATGACTGTCCCTAGCTAGGTTAGTACTTGCCATAACTCTTATACACCATTTTGAGAGTGATTGTATGTACTATATATGTAAAAAAATTGAGTTGTTCAATGCGATGTGATAATCTGTGTTTCTATCTTCTATTTTTATTTTCTCTTACCCCTGATCATCCGCCTCCCCGGCACTTGAATTTGCGGCACATGAATACCATGGATGTATTATTATCGATTTTCGAGGGTCGAAAAGACGGGTCATCACATTTGGTATCAGAGCTTAGGTTGAGCGAACACCTAAGCCTTGATGGGGTCTACTCATTAGAGATAGGGTTAGTAATGCCCTAAAATGAGTTTTATCAATGAGAGTGCGTATTTGATATTTTTATCCGAATAATTACATTCGAGTAATTTTATACCCATTCCCTAAGATAATCTCGTCTATGGATTCTAAATTGTTTCCTTACTATATGCAGATGGCAGGAAAAGAGCAATCGAAGAGGACACAGAGAGGGAAATAACAGCACAACGACCACCAATGGTCGAACTCCAAATGTTGCAGTAATTGAAGAAGTAGTAGTTCCTGTGCAACCTCAGGTTAACATTATCGCACTATGCAAAGATTATACCAGCTTGGGAGGAAAGCCATTTAAGGGAACATAATCAATTATTGAAGTTCAGGTTTGGCTCCGATCATGTGAGAAAATATTTAAAGGATTAAATATCGACGATGATCGAAAAAGGTTCATAGCCTCCTAGCAATTGAAGGACCGGGCTCTAGCTTCGTCGAAGTCCATTAATCTTAATGAATCTGAAGATAATTTCTCTTGGGTAAGGTTTAAAGAAGTATTTGAATAACAATATATGCCCACTCCTGGAAAGTCTGCCTCTATAAAAATTTTATGGATCTAAAGCAATGAGAAATGTCCATGGAAGAGTATTTATGCAAGTTTAATGAATTATCTCGAGTAGGGCCTAGACTGATAGACACTCCCCTAAAGAAAAATGAGATGTTTATTTCTAGGATAAAGCAGTATCATGATAGGATGACCACTCATGTGAAGGGAACCTTTGTAGATCTGGTAGATATGGGTTTCCGGTTTGAACTTTGGACAAGAAGAATCCGCCCACAGCTCAAAGCAGCAGCAACAATTGGAGGGAGAAAATTAAATCACCAAGAGAAGAAGCCATGGCAAGGCAAGTCGGAAGGAGGATCTTAGAGGAAACGGTTGAAAGGTGTTACCTATTATAATTATAGCCAGAAGGCCATCTTTCCACCATATGTAAGAATTCTATGGTTCAGAAAAGGACATGCTACAATTGTCACCAACCTGGGCACATGATAAAGGATTGCCCGCTAATAAAGAAAGGGGAGCAGGTCATAGTTTTTGCTATCAAAGATGAACCCTCAACCTCTATAGATGTGAAAGGCAAGAGAGTTTTGGAAGGTAATATTTACATTAATGAACACTTAGTTAGAGTATTGTTTGATACTGGGGCTTCCCACAATTTTATTTTTGAGAAATTGGTTAATAGGTTAAAACTTACCCTAAGAATAGTAGAAAGCCCTATCTCTATGTGTAATCCCATAGGGGTACAACTAATCTCTGTATGGTTTGTGAAAAAGTCCGAGTTACCTACCAATCCCAAAAAAATTTGTGTGACCTTATTGTCCTTGATTTTATTGGATTTGAGTTTTACTAGTTATGGATTGGTTGTCTGAGTATAAAGCGGTTTTTGATTTTGTTAAAAGGACAGTGCTGTTGCAAAATAAAAGAAGAGAACATTTAAAATAACGTATGAAAAACCTAGTCCAGTGAGAGATAGTTTCATGTATGCCCTTAATTTGTTCCAAAAACGTCTAGAAGAAATACCGATTGATAAGAAATTTTCGGACGTTTTTAAAGAAGAAAAACATTTACTCTCACATCGGGATATTGAGTTTCGAATTGACTTAGTTTCCTGGTGCAAGGCCTGTTGTTCACCGTATCTGTAAAATGGCACCAAAAAAGAAGGATGATTTGAATTATCAAACTAATAAGTTGTTAAGGAAAGGGCTGATTAGACCTAATCGCTCAAGTTGGGGTGTAGCGGTAGTTTTCATTATAAAGTCTGATGGCTCCCTAAGGCTTCGTGTAGACTATTGAGACCTGAACAAGCAGACGATTAAGAACAAGTATCCTCTACCCCGTATTGATGACTTGTTTGATCAACTTCACAATGCTCGAGTATTCTCAAAAATGGACCTAGCTGTAGGATTCCATCTACTAAGGATAGCAAAAGCATTCCTTTAACCGCATTCATAGGTCCAAATGATTTCTTCGAGTGGTTGGTTATGCCTTTTAGGCTGATAAATGCGCCCGCTTATTTTGTAGACCTTATGAATAGAGTATTTGGAGATGTACTCAACAAATTCATGTTAGTTTTTATTGATGGTATATTTATCTATTCAAAAACTGAGGAAGAACAGGAAAGGCATCTAGAGATTATATTGGAAATATTGAGGAAAAATGTGCTTAAAGCTAAATGCTCAAAATGCCACTTCAGGGAGAAAGAGGTAAGGTTCCTTAGACATGTTGTGTCAAGGGATGGAATTTCAGTTGATCCAGGGAAACTACAGCCATTCTAAACTGGAAGCAACCACAAACTTCGAAAGACATCCTTAATTTTTTAGGTTTGGCAGGATATTACTAAAGGTTCATTCAGGACTTCTCAAAAATTTCCTCTTACCTAACGAAGTTGACTATGAAGAACGTTAAGATTGACTGGACACAAAAATGTGAGGAAGCACTTAATGAGCTGAAGAGAAGATTGACCAGCGTTCCAGTCCTAACTATTGCTGATGAAAGCGGAAGTTTGACAGTATACACGTATGCTTGTGGAGAAGGAGTAGGTGCAGTGTTAATGCAACATGGAAAGTTTATTCCTTATGCAAGCAAGCAGCTAAAGCCTCATGAGCGAAATTATGCAACGCACGACTTAGAACTATTAGCTGTTGTGTTCGCATTAAAAATGTGGAGGCGTTATTTACTAGGTGAAAAGTTCTATCTCTTCACAAATAATAAATCCTTGAAATATCTTTTCGATCATAAGGACTTAAATATGAGACAACAACTTTGGTTATAATTTCTCGCATTGTATGATCTTGATATTTTATATATACCTGGGAAAGCCAACGAAATAGCAGATGCGTTAAGCAAAAAGCATGTCGTTATAGCATATCTAGAGGTGACTCCAACTCTTCTGGAAAGAATTGCCAATAAGCAGAGAGAAGATCAACAACTGCGACGACCAACATTTTGGAAGGTTCAGATCGACAATAATCCATACATGTCAAACTTAAACAATCTTGAACGTAGATAATAAATGGGGTTAATTAAGGAAAATAAGAAAAGAAGAAGAAAATAGACATAGAATCTCACAGCGGAACGATAAAATATAATAATCAAATAAACAGTTCATGAAAGTGTTTACTATATATTTGATTATAATATATACACATTTATCAGAGTTATATATATATACACATCGGAGATAAATAATCAGTACAACAAAATAACATGAATAAGAGGATAATAATAATAGTAATATACCAAATCTTCGTCTTCGTCCTCCAGAGAATAATCTTCAATAGGCTGAAAAAGCTCAGGACTGACCCGAGCGTAATGAAAAGACAAAACACTCGAGTAAGGACTAAAATACTCTTATGTAAGTCAAATCAATATCACAAAAAATGAGTGTAATAACTTAAGAGATGTTACAGGATTTTCCATCTCCTAAGGATCCGTTAAACTATTTTTATATAATAGTATACGCTATAATAGATTATGTCTATAAGTAAAATAAATATCAAAATAGCGTTAAGGCTTTTAAATTATCCCCCTTAATAGATTTTTATAGCATGTAGTCTATGCAGGTCTTGTAACACAATCAGTAACGTCGGTAGCCAGTGAGTCCCCTATAGGTACAGTACTAAACCAAAGTCGTAATGGGCTCGTATAAGGATAAATATGACAAGGCATGTGAGGCAATGCCCAAGGTAGGATTCTACCAACTTACCCTTTCTGGCTGGTCGTAACCCATCCGTGGCCGACCGCGACAATCAATCCAAACGAAAAAGGTGCACCCATCGAATACGAAATCATAGTAGTAATATGAGGGATCAACGTCGCTAGAGGTAGCTAACCTCAACAGCCAGAAATAGGCTCCTGTTTTAGTCATTTTAATTATGACACGAGTGTCAAAGCTATCCATCATCGTTCTCTTACTTCATTCCAGTAAACAACGCCAATTCAACCACTACATTCTGGATATCATCCACTGCATACACAGTTGTTAAATTGGTTCCAATATTGACAAAGAGTATGCCAATAAGAGGCCCGTCTCTTTAACAACCAATCGTCATTTTTCACACCGGTTGATACTTTTATATTTCGAAAACAATTCATACTTGATAACAAAATATCAAATTCGTTTCAAAATCAAATCCATTTCGAAATCATCATATTCGCTTCAAAATCATATCCGTTTTGAAATCATCATATTCGCTTCAAAAACCAAATCCATTTCGAGAACATTATATTCGCTTCAAAAACCATATTTTTACTTCAATATGTTAATTCAAATCAATATATCGATCTCACTTCAAAACTTGATTCGAATTTCAATTTTGGTTATAGTTTCACTTTAACCCAATTCGCATTTAAACCCAAGATTCAAATATAAACATTCCACTTTTTTCTCGGGTTGAATTTTAGAAAATAAATTAAATAGTTTTAAAATAGTTAAATAGCTAAAATAGTTTATAGAAAATAGTTTGAGTAATAAAAATGGTTTATATATTAAATAGTTTGGAAAATCAAAATAATTTGAATATTTAAAGTATATAGATTTTAAACCATTTATACTAAAATAATTCAATTGAAAATAGTTTTAAAGTCAAACCGATCAAATTTCAAATTTCCCAATTCAAATCAATTCCAATTTCCATTTCGATTTAATCGATTCAATTTCGATTTCAAGTCGAATTCAATTTCAATCCAAATTAATTTCAATTCAAATTCCAAATTAATTTCAATGCCAATTCCAAATAAATTTCAATTTCAATTCCTAATAAATTTCAAAATCCAATTCCAAATTAATTTAAATTACAAATTCCCAAATTTTAAACCATTTCGATTTATATAAATTTCGAGTTCGATTTCCAAAATATCGATTCAAAACACTTAAATCAAATTTTCCTTCAATATCTAATTTTAAATCCAAGTCTTCAAATATAATTCAAATCCGAGCTTAATTTCGAAATATCGTTTTATATCACTTTTTCTTAGCAATATTCAAAGTTCGAATAAAAGTCCAATCCTTTAAACAAATCAATTTCTGAAATTCAAATCATATTTCGATTATAACTTCAAAATCTCAACTTCAATTATTTAAAACAATTCCTGTTATCAAACTTAAATTTCAACGTTTCGAGCACAATTTCGAAAATAATTCGATTTCCATAAATTTGATCTTTATTTCTTAAAAACAAATCATTTAATTTAACCGATCCGGTGTCCGTATATAATTCTCTATCCTATGGCCAAGTGAAACAATTATTTCAATTTAATTCCAAGGAGAGATATATATCATTTCAATCCAAAATAAATGTCATAGGTATATATCATCTCAACCTATTTCTTAATTTATTCAAAATAATTCAATTTACAGTTTTGTATACTATAAATAACATACAGGATGATAACAAGATATATTAAACATTAATAAACATCCAAACATCCAAAATATCAATCAAATTTCATCCATCACCATCCATCATCCAAACAGTCAATAATCACAACAAGCAACCAATTACCGCTAAATTGGGGATTTAACTAGCAGTTAAATTCTCATTCAATTTCAACTGTCAATTTAAATTCTATTAATTAATTCAGATGTCAATTAAATTTATCAAACAACAATCGATAAATTCAGTTCACTTCGCGATATAAATTTTACTAACATAAAAATATATTAGTCAAAACATGAGTGTATAAAACACTCACCTTTAATTTTCATCGATTTAAAATCCAATTAAAGCCCGAAAATATAACAGTCTCAGAATCCAAAAAAACCAGTTTCATGACGTAGCCCTCATCGATGCGATTCCAACGCTTCTTGTTTCGTCCAAATCAGACCTCGTATGAAGGAGTTACGTTTTAATTAACATTCGATAAAATGAAAAACATAATTAACAGAATAATTAACTTAATTATATAATTAATTTATAATCTCACTATCATCTACGTTCCCGCTCCAGGAACCTATCAGCGCCGATCAATTCTAACACGCGCACGATGCCTCGACGCCCCAGAACTCCATCAGACATCACCGTTTGAAGCGCCCCTCCATGCTCCACCATCGTTGATGACGGCGCCGCCTCCACTGCCCCTATTGATGCGCGAGAACCTCTAAAACGTGCCACTGTTTCGTCGAAATTCTGGCGATACCAGGCGTCGACGACGCAACTCAACCGTATTGATGCAAAGAGGACGGTGAGCTCTACGATTTCTCTTTTGGGGTCGATGAAAATCGATGAGTAGATCGAGAGGAATTAAGGGGTAAAAGCGAACGAATTCTGGCCTTTGAAAATAGCATAGGCGGTGCCATGAATTAAAACTAGGGTTTGGAATATTTTAATATAAAACTGTCTCGATATGCATGCCCAATTTATATAGTTAGGTCTGAAATCGTCTGAACTCCAATCGAAGCATGTCGCTTGGCGTTTATAACGTTTTACCCCATTCTGAACGCAATAGAACTAGGTTCGAGGCCTAATTCGATCGTATGTGGAAGATAGATTTTCAAAGTCAATTTATTTTATCGAATTCCTTAAATTGATTTCTACGCGTTTCAAGCTCGTACGGCCAAACGACAAGTCCAATTGCTACGAAACTTGAAATCCTACAATAACTCACTATTACGGATCCGATGAAACTTGTTTTGTCGAAATCCGAAACAGTTGCCAAAACGGCTATTTTTACTCATTAATTAAAATATAAAATTTCCAATTTTTAATTATTCATATTTAAATCGAATTTTAAATGTTAACCATCTTCATTCATATTTAAATAAAATTTAAATACATTTTCGATGCCATTTTCATTCATACTAAATCCAGAATTCCATTATTTAAATAATTTCCAATATTAAATTTAAACAATTTAATTATCCAATAAATCAATATGAGTAATCATTAACTTTTTATTTCTACCCATATTTATCCAATAATTACATTAAATTTAATAACTTACAATAGTCAAAAGTACGGGTCATTACATACTCCCCCACTCAAAACTTTTCGTCCTCGAAAAGGCGTTAAGTAGATAATTTAACATTTGATATATTTTCTCAAAATAATTCACTTATAAAACATCACAAACTTATTTGCAAAACTATTACTACGCTTCTACTACACCACTCCAATATCGGTTTTACGGAAAATATAACTTATATATAGAAACAAACTATAAAAATTTTAAAACTACAAAAATTTTCTAACTCCCGGATTTACAGAAAATTTCAGGAGAGTTTCCTTTGCGCGGCTCGATCGGAAAATTTTTACATTATAATATATAACGCAAATATACCTAATATATATCAAATATACATCTCATCTCAATGATGAGGCATCCCGTAGGGTAAAACATAAAATCGCGGTATGTAATCCGAGATACGTACCTTATTTTAGCGTTATAAGCAAATTAGCTTATATTAAAGCGAGTGAAAGCAGTCTACGCGCAAACGAGCTCCAAAAGCTAGCATACGCCATCCATACATACTAAACACTCAATAACCAAATGAGAACATATATATAAAGAGTAAAATCGATATATACATGGACTATGCAATAACCATAAACGAATATAGCAAATGCAACAAAACAAACATCCAACAAACAATATCCATCCAATCTTATTCACACAATACCAATTCACACTTCCTAATGTCAATATTCCATTTATTATACATCCATTTCCTATCAATATTAAATTGATTTACTTTTAATTCTTTGACCTCTATTTCATCTATATACAATTTGTTTGCTTTCAATTTATTCGCATGGATTTCTTTCGAATTTAATTGGTTCACCTTAAATTTATTCACGTTCAATTGATTAACATTCATTTCCTTAATCATTCAATGGATTTATATTCAATTCATTCACTTTTAATTTTACATTCAACTATTTTGGTTTCAATCCTTTTTTTTCAATCAACCAATATTCATTGCATTCACTTATTTACATTCATTGAAATCAATTTCTCTTATATTTCAACGATTAAAGTTATTACATTCAATTGATTTCTTTCAATTTATTAACATTCATTAAAAATTTATTATATTCAATTTATTCAATCCAATTTGTGAAATTCCAATTGTTTCACTTTTTGTCTAACATATTTCATATAAATTTATTTATGAACCATTTATAAAATTATTTCACTTAACCTTGCTTAAGTTAAATTTGTTTTATTTCCACTTAGTATATCCTCCTTTTTATTATACTAACATCATTTATAAATCATCTAATTTATTCCAATTATTTTATACAACACAACTCACGTTTATTATTATTACATCATATCTTAAGTTATTATTAATTCATCGATTTCCTTCATTTATTCAAATTCATATTATTAATTTACTAAAGTAAACTTTATTTTATCCTTAATTCGTATTAATAATTTTTCTTTTTATCACAATCACTTCATTTAACTTCTCTTAAGTTAATTTCATCTTATAATTCATTTTGTTAACTTATTCCATATTAAATTTTGTAAACATTTAATTTCTTTCACAACTCAAATTACATTTCATTTTATAATTCAAGTTGTATTCATTCTATTAATTCATTTTATAGCTTAAATGAAATTAATTCACTTTTCTAATTTTTCTAGTTTCACTTAATATCTAATTCAATTTTATTTAATATAAGTTAAACTTCATTTCATTTTAATCCATTACTCATTTTATTTCACTCTCTTTAAATATTTTCTTCTTACCACTCTTATTCGACCAAATTTAAAATTTGTTTTTAGCTCAATATTCTCAAATCTATAAATTATACAATTTATTTAAAATTTCATTTTATTAGTTTATCTAATTCATTCCAATTACATTTCATATTTATTTAAGCTTCTTGAGTTAAATTTCATTTTGTTTACTTCATTTCATTAACTCGGTTTAATTAACCTTTCTCAGGTTATTTTTTTCTTTCATATATTAAATTCGAACCTTCTTTTGTTTGCTTAACTAATATATTCAACAGTTTTAAAATTTTAATTTTTCTTTCCTGTTCGAAATTTATAGGTTATAAACATATTTTAATCTATATTATTTCCAATTATAAGTTCAAAAATATTTTCATATATTTATCAAATCATATTTAGAACATTTTTCACAACAAAATTTGTTTTAATCGAAAATAAATTTCTTTTGGTAGAAATTCTCACTCAGAAACCCGAAAATGAATACTGGCGATGCTGCAGTCATCCCCAGAATTATTTTCCAACGACCAAAGCGAGTTTAATGCTTTTATTTCTTCCAAAAATCCTTTCAAAATATTTTTCTAGTCAAACTCTTTTATATAATACTATTATTAAATTTTAAGGCTTTGACAACAATCTTGAAAACAAAAGGATTTTAAATTCTAAAATTCTCATTTTTTAAAATCGCTTCTATTTATATGCTATATTTAAATATACTCATACAATTTCATTACTTCATTATTAAAATATTTCATTAATTTACAAATTTGTTATTCCAAACAATTTTTATTTTAATTTGATTTCAATTCAATTTTAATTATCAAATGCTTCATAAAATAAAATTCATTAAGTATTCGTTTTATTTTTCATTCAACCAGTAATCGATAATAATTAAATATTATCATCTCCTAACTACTATCTTTCATTAAAAATTGTCATTATATATATATAATATAATTTAGGTAAAATTATTACATTTGCCCTATTTAAAACTAATATTATGTCGACTTGCCTCGTTTAAGTGTTTAGAAACCCTTATCGATCACACGGCGTCTCACTCATCGACCAGAATTCAGAAATAATTCAGTGGATAAGTAAACACAATATAAAACATTTTATAACACTAAAAAGTATGCTCTCTCATATATATACACTTAAAGACTCATTTAAGGTATAACTTCCCTATCTCTAATGAGTCAAACACCACAAAGCCAAGGTAATCGCTAAACCAAAGCTCTGATACCAACTGTCACGACCCATATTTCAAAAGGTTTAAATCGACAATAATCCAAACATGTCAAACTTAAACAATCCGAAACGTAGATAATCGATGGGGTTAATTAAGAAAAATAAGAAAAGAAGAAGAAAAGAAACACAGAATCTCATAGCGGAACGATAAAATATAATAATCAAATAAACAGTTCATGAAAGTATTTACTATACATTTGATTATAATCTATACACATTTATCAGAGTTATATATATACAGATCAGAGATAAATAATCAATACAACAGTATAGCATGAATAAGGGGATAATAATAATAGTAATATACCAAATCTTCAACTTCATCCTCTAGAGAATAATCTTCAATAGGCTGAAAAAGCTCAGGACTAACCCGAGCGTAATGAAAAGACAAAACACTTGAGTCAAGACTAAAATACTCTTATGTAAGTCAAATCAATATCACGAAAAATGAGTGCAATAACTTAGGAGATGCTACAGGATTTTCCATCTCCTAAGGAACCGTTAAACTATTTATATATAATAGTATACGCTATAATAGATAATGTATGTCAGTAAAATAAATATCAAAATAGCATTAAGGCTTTACATTATACCACTTAACACATTGTTATAACATGTAGTCTATGCAGGTCCTGTAACACAACCAGTAACGTCGGTAGCCAGTGAGCCCCCTATAGGTACAGTACTAAACCAAAGTCATAATGGGCTCGTATAAGGATAAATATGACAAGGCACGTGAAGCAATGCCCAAGGTATGATTCTACCAGCTTACTCTTTCTGGCTGGTCGTAACCCATCCGTGGCCGACCGTGACAATCAATCCAAACGAAAAAGGTGCACCCATCGAATACGAAATCACAGTAGTAATACGAGGGATCAATGTCGCTAGAGGTAGCTAACCTCAATGGCAAGACATAGGCTCCTATTTTAGTCATTTTAATTATGACACGAGTGTCAAAGCTATCCATCATCGTTCTCTTACTTCATTCCAGTAAACGTCGCCGATTCAACCACTACATTCTGGATATCATCCACCGCGTACACAGTTGTTAAAGTGGTTCCAATATTGATAGAGAGTATGCCAATAAGAGGACCGGTCTCTTGTAACAACCCGTGATTGCGGTTACCAAATAATAAATTAAAATTGGGATTTTAATTTAATTGGAGCTATTAATGAATTTTTAATGTGGCTAATTTGTTCAAAATTTAGTCATTTTGAATAAATTAATATTTTGGGCTTAAGTGTAAAATGGAGCATTTCAAGGAAATTAATTAGGGAAATTTGTAATTTATATTATTGCAAAATTTTATATGTGTAAAATAGTGCAATATTTGATTTGGGAAATTAATTTGCAATTTATTTGCAAAATGGTGATTTTGGCTAATATTAACTATAAACGGTGTTTTGGAAAAATTAGGGGTTAAAATGTAAAATATTGTTGATATAGGATTTTATGAAATGGCTAAAAGTAATTGTTAACATATTTTCATAATTTTCTATGGTTTGAAATGTATTTAGTAATTTGTATGTAGAGTGTACTTAGAGAAAATTGCCTATATATGTATGCACATGAATAATACAAAGTCCTAATGGGTATTAGATCCAATAACCCTAACCATTAGCCTATAAAGTATCTTTTACTCTCCCATTTCAGCCAACACTTCATTTCATAACTACTAAAACCTAATTAGAAAGCTCCAAAACATAGTCATGGCCTCCTAAGCAAGACTCCAATCTACACCAAATAAAAGAGAGTTAATCCAAACTACTAAAAGAGGTAATAGCAATCTCAAAACCCACCTCTAATTCATTCTTTAATTTCTGAAATTATTTTGTAATCCTCTTTTTTTGTGCATTTAGATTGTGAAACTCTTTGATCTTCTTTTCATTGCTTGGAAAGAGGTAATATATGCTAGCTGAAATTATAATTAGTTTATTGCTGTTAGTAAATTAGGCATATCTCATTCATCTTAAATCAGAATTAAGATTTTCTTGAAGTTCTGAAAAGCTTATTCTGTAGCCTATAACTTTCATGTTTTGAGCTTTGCCTAATTTTGTGGTTTCAATGGTCGAAATCACGTTTGTTTGTCGCTGACCTGACAACAAACTACAAGGTTGATAAAATAAAACCCTGAAATTGATTTGGCCATAAGTTACTCGTTTTTTATCCGAATTAGATAATTTTGGATGTTCCGGAAAGCTTAAAACATATGCTGCAATTTTTGTTCAGTGAGTTTTCTGTAATATTGCCATTTAGATGACCTGAAATGCGTTCAAAGACAGAAGACCAATTCTGTCTTTAACAAGTTATCTTGAGTTTCAATCTGATATTGTTTTGCATGTATCTCTCTCGTTTCTTATCCAAATCTAATAATTTTGGATGTTCTGGAAAGCTTAGATTTAGAGCTAAAACTTTCATGTTTTGAGTTTCATGAAATTTCGAAGTTATTTTGGTTAAAATTGTACATTCTTACCACTGTCCCGAGAAAAAAAAGAAAAAAAAATAATAAATAATTTTTTTTTAAACCCTGTTCCAGATTTTTTTTCTCCACTTCGCGATGCCGCCACGATCGCATCCGAAGTCGGAATTCGACGTTTTTGGTCTCGTTGGAAAGGTGGAGTTTCGAACTCCATCTCTATAAAATTTAGGCATCATCGGCATTCTTTTGGTACTTCGAATTTCGTGTCGAAGTTGAACTCTTGTCGCTGTTTGTAAACAGTGTGAATCTTGTTCTGGGTCCAACTTTGAGACGTCGCTGCTACTTCGTCTCAACTCGGATTCCAGAAATTCTTTTTGCATCTTATAGTAGGGATGTTGGACTATATTCCTACCAGTTTTCATGTCATTTGGATTCAGTATGCTGGTCCAAATAAATTGCCGAACTTGGGTTCGCAGCAGTTTTTGAATGGTCAAACACTTAGAATGAAAATCAAATATCCCTTCTGTTTCCAGCTTTTGAGTGCCACTCCACGATGCCTCCACGTTCGCATCGGAAGTCGGAATTCAACGTTTTTGGTCTCGTTAGAAAGGTGGAGTTCCGAACTCCATCTCAGGAAAATTTGGACAACATTGGAGTTCGTTTGTTACTTCGAATTTCGTGTTGAAGTTGAACTCTAGTCGCTGTTTGTAAACAGTGTAAATCTTGTTCTGGGTCCAACTTTGAGACGTCGCTGCCACTTCCTCTCAACTCGGAATCCAGAAATTCTTTTTGCATATTAAAGTAGGGATGTTGGACTACATGCCTGCAAATTTTCATGACATTTGGACATAGTTTGCTGGTCCAAATAAATTATCGAACTTGAGTTCACAGCTGTTTTTGAATGTTTACAAACACTTAGAATATTTTTGATGATTTTCTGGTTTTCATTGATTTCTTTGAGATTTGTCTCTAGATTTCGTACACGGGTTTTATGAATCATTTTCAAAAGATTTTTCACTCCTAAATGGCTTTTGAAAATTATTATATAATATTATTTTAATTATTAAATTAATTACTCCATAATAGGAGACCTTTCAAAAGACCGTTTTAAAAGTGATTCCGAAAATCAATTATAAATCCGCTTTACACCATTAGTTTCTATAATAAAAATCTCACACTCACTTTTAGCACGTCGAGCGAAGTGGAAAGGTGCTTAAACGGTTAGGAAATCTCCGGCCTATGGAAACCGTGTGTATTTTCTTTCCGGTTAATCCCCGACCTATTCGATTGATCGTTTTGACCTTTGGGTCTAGTTTACCGATGATATGAGGTAGACTTTTTATTGTTTGGAGTGTGAGCTTGCTATTGGTTAGGAAACCGTTTAGTGCGAACGTGGGGTATGGGACTCATTGTTAACACTTTGCGGGTTCCTCTCCAAGAAGTTAGTGACACATTAGCCTCTGGGCGGCCAGTACCGGACCTCTGGGTCTCCACGCCTCTGGGCAACCGTCTCTGGACACCTGCTCTATGGAGCAGTTTATTTTTCGGCGTGTGCCTCTGGGCCTTTATCCTTCTGGGAAGGATCTCGCCGTCTCGCGCGTTTCGCATCGGTGCGAGTGATCGATCACAACTCTACAGTACTTGGCAACAACGACTCTGGTCGGTGCACGTGCAAAACTTGTATTATCTGATTATTTTTATATCCATTCGAGTACCGCCATTCGATGTTGGTTCTATGGAACCATACGATGTAAGTGCGATTACCTTATGGATCCACAGTGTCTCTGGACACTACTTTTCAGTGTTTGATTTCATTGACTTTTCAGTATATCCCCATGGCTCTTTGGAGCATCGATCTTTGCTTGGGCATTGATCACAGACTCTGGTCACTATTGGGATTATTGCCTATGGGCATCTTTTTATAGCTTTGGCTACGCCGATGATATGAGGCGATTTTATTTATTCTACACTTTGGTGTTGATTTCTCTTTGGAGATTTTTATGGTTTATTGATGATTAGGGATCGTCATTATATTCATGTGGTTCATAATATACTTCTCTTTGGATAAGTACTGTTTTATTATGTACCGCATTATTATATATCTCAGTTATTACTGATTGTTTAGCTAGCCTGACCCGAGTGTTTTCGCTCGGGTCAGACCGAGTTGTTTCAGGTTAGGTCTCTGGACTTAGCTTCTGTGCTTCCGCTTGGACATTATCTGCTATGCTGATAGATAGCGCTTTTATTTGTCCACTATTCCGCTACTCTCTTATTATTCAGACTTTGATATGTACATATTTTTGACTCACATGTGTGAGCAGTGGCTTTGTACCCACTTATGATATTTGGATCTGTATTGATGATGTATTGTTCTGGGATTTTATATCTGTTATGTGATTCTGTTCTGTGATGTTTTTATCATTTATTATTATGCTTTGTCCTGATAGATCTTTAGCCATTTGTAATTTCGTTATAAGTATTTACCGAATATGTCGAACCACCTGATTGAGAAAAATTTAAATAGATTCCACCTTTCGACGTATTCGGTAGATAGTTATAGCTTGATTATAGATGGTCGCTTCCACTATACTCTATTCTCCGCTTTAACAGACAGTATTACTCCCGTAATACTCTTTGTTACAGTGGGTCTCGGAGTGGGGCGTTACAGCTCTTTAACAACCAATCGTCATTTTTCACACCGATTGGTACTTTTATATTTCGAAAACAATTCATACTTGATATCAAAATATCATATTCGCTTCAAAATTAAATCCATTTCGAAATCATCATATTCGCTTCAAAAACCATATTTTTACTTCAACATGTTAATTCTATTCGATATATCGATTTCACTTCAAAACTTGATTCGAATTACAATTTTGGTTATAGTTTCACTTTAACCCAATTCGCATTTAAACCTAAGATTTAAATTCCACTTTTTTCTCAGTTTGAATTTTAGAAAATAAATTAAATAGTTTTAAAATAGTTAAAATAGTTTATAGAAAATAATTTGAGTAATAAAAATGGTTTATATATTAAATAGTTTGGAAAGTCAAAATAATTTGAATATTTAAAGAATATAGATTTTAAACCATTTATACTAAAATAATTCATTTGAAAATAGTTTTAAAGTCAAACCGATCAAATTTCAAATTTTCCAATTCAAATCAATTCTAATTTCCATTTCGATTTAATCAATTCATTTCTGATTTCAAGTCGAATTCAATTTCAACCCAAATTAATTTCAATTCTAATTCCAAATTAATTTCAGTGCCAATTCCAAATAAATTTCAATATCCAATTCTGAATTAATTTAAATTTCAAATTCCCAAATTTTAAACCATTTCGATTTATATAAATTTCGAGTTCGATTTCCAAAATATCGATTCAAAACATTTAATCAAATTTTCCTTCAATATCTAATTTTAAATCCAAATCTTCAAATATAATTCAAATCCGAGCTCAATTTTGAAATATCGTTTTATATCACTTTTTCTTTGCAATATTCAAAGTTCGAATAAAAGTCCAATCCTTTAAACAAATCAATTTCTTAAATTCAAATCATATTTCGATTATAACTTCAAAATCTCAACTTCAATTATTTAAAACAATTCCTGTTATCAAACTTAAATTTCAACGTTTCGAGTTCAATTTCGAAAATAATTCGATTTCCATAAATTCAACCTTTATTTCTTAAAAACAAATCATTTAAATAATTTCAAATCAAAATTTCAAAATCATTTAATTTAACCAATCTGGTGTCCGTATATAATTCTCTATCCTATGGCCAAGTGAAACAATTATTTCAATTTAATTCCAAGGACGGATATATATCATTTCAATCCAAAATAAATGTCATAGGTATATATCATCTCAACCTATTCTTAATTTATTCAAAATAATTCAATTTACAGTTTTATATACTATAAATAACATATATGATGATAACATGATATATTAAACATAAATAAACATCCAAACATCCAAAATATCAATCAAATTTCATCCATCACCATCCATTATCCAAACAGTCAATAATCACAACAACCAACCAATTACCGATAAATTGGTGATTTTACTAGCAGTTAAATTCTAATTCAATTTCAACTGTCAATTTAAATTCTATCAATTAATTCAGATGTCAATTTAAATGTCAATTAAATTTATCAAACAACAATCAATAAATTCAATTCACTTCACGATATAAATTTTACTAACATAAAAATATATTAGTCAAAACGTGAGTGTATAAAACACACACCTTTGATTTTCATCGATTTAAAATCCAATTAAAGCCCGAAAATCTAATAGTCTCGTAATCTAAAAAAACCAGTTCCATGATGTAGCCCTCGTCGATACGATTCCAACACCTCTTGTTTCGTCCGAATCAGACCTCGTATGAAGGAGTTACGCTATAATTAATATTCGAAAAAATCAAAAACATAATTAACAGAATAATTAACTTAATTATATAACTAATTTATAACCCCACCCTCATCTACATTCCCGCTCGAGGAACCCATCAACGCGGTCATTTCTAACACGCGCACGCCGCCTCAGCGCCCCAGAAATCCATCAAACACCACCGTTTGAAGCGCCCCTCCATGCTTCACCATCATTAATGACGGCGCCGCTTCCGCTACCTCTATAGAAGCGCGAGAACCCCTAAAATGTGCCACTGTTTCATCCAGATTCTGGCGATACTAGGCGTCAACGACGCAACTCAACCGTATAGATGCAAAGAGTACGGTGAGCTCTACGATTTCTCTTTTGGGGTCGATGAAAATCGATGAGTAGATCGAGAGGAATTAAGGGGTAAAAGCGAACGAATTCTGGCCATTGAAAATAGCATAGGCGGCGACCATGAATTAAAACTAGGGTTTAGAATATTTTAATATAAAACATTCTCGATATGCATGCCCTATTTATATAGTTAGGTCTGATATCGTCCGTACTCCAATCGAAGCATGTCGCCTAGCGTTTATAATGTTTTACCCCCATTCTGAACGAAATGGAACTAGATTCGAGGCCTAATTCGATCGTATGTGGAAGATAGATTTTCAAAGTCAATTTATTTTATCGAATTCCTTAAATTGATTTCTACGCGTTTCAAGCTCGTACGGCTAAACGACAAGTCTGATTGCTACGAAACTTGAAATCCTATAATAAAATATTACGGATCCGATGACACTGCTTTCGTAGAAATCCGAGATAGTTTCCAAAATGGCTATTTTTACTCGTTAATTAAAATATAAAATTTCCAATTTTTAATTATTCATATTTAAATCCAATTTTAAATGTTAACCATCTTCATTCATATTTAAGTAAATTTTAAATAAATTTTCGATGCCATTTTCATTCACATTAAATCCAGAATTCCATTATTTAAATAATTTCCAATATTAAATTTAAACAATTTAATTATCCATTAAATCAATATTAATAATCATTAACTTTTTATTACTACCCATATTTATAAAATAATTACATTAAATTTAATAACTTACAATAGTCAAAAGCACGGGTCGTTACAACAGCAAGTGGAGTTTACTAATGGAGTTGAAGAAGAAAGGAATTCAAGCTCTGAAGTAGATAACCGTGGGATATTACGATTCAATGGAAGAATTTGTGTTCCGGATGTTGATATTCTTAAGCAGGATGTATTAACTGAATGCCATCAATCCAAGCTTAATATTTATCATGGGATTCACAAGATGTACAAAGACATGAAGCGAATTTTCTGGTGGAAGAGTTTGAAGAGGGACATCTCCATTCATGTTAGCAGATGTGCAAATTAGCAGCAAATCAAAAGTGATCAGCAAGAGGCTGCTAGATTATTTTAACCTCTAGAGATTCCAAAGTGGAAGTGGGGCCCAATATTCATAGATTTCATCGATGGCTTAGCTCGAATGAGAAAAGGAAATGAAGGAGTTTGGGATATCATAGATTGATTAACTAAAAGCGCACACTTTATTCCAATAAAGCCAACAAGAACTACTTCCGGTCTTGCAGATATATACATGAAAGAAATTATTCTGTTACATGGGGTTCTGACCAGCATTGTATGTGATCGGGATCCAATCTTTACCAGTTAGTTCTGGAAAGCATTACAGACTTCTTTGAGAACAATATATAAACTAAGTTAAAACATTTAAACTTGTTAAATATATAGTTTTGAGAAATATTTTTCTTTAGTAAATCTGAGGAAAATTGAACTTTGATCGCCAGAGATAGAATCCAGGTATAGCGGAAGATAGATAGCATCGTAAACCGAGGATACAGAAATCTCCATTGAATCAATGCCAATTGTAAGGGAGTTTCACCCCTTTACAAATCATTCAAAGATTGGTGGAATCACTGATCTTTATAGAGGTCATTCAAAGTGGGGTTATGCAATGCTCCAAAATCAAAAGAATACAGGTAGGAGAGGCAGGAATGGATTTCAGAACAAGTGGGAGCATTCCAAAGTTCTAAGGAATCCTAATCGATAGGAATCCCAACCAAGATTAGAGACATACAACCTATATTAATGCAAAAGAATTCCCATTCAAAATTTGGAAAAGATACAAATTCATATCATACGAAAAACAGGAGCATAGATATCTTGGTTTGACAACTTCAGCTAAGCAAAAGATACAATAGAGTTCACTAAAAGCAACCAATCATACTACTGATTTTGCCATACCCAAAATAGATTCCTATCAACAATGAATCTAGATCAAACAAGCTAGAAGTTCAAAGTTTAAGAGGATCCTAATCAAAGAAATTACTAACAAGGTGGATACGAAAGGAATGAAGTTTAGAAAAAATTTACTTTCAAAGCAAAAAAATTTATATCAAAATAATCTTTGAAAATTTCTTTAAAATCATTTGAAAATCATTTTATACTTCGAAAATACGTTCTCTCACAAAGAAATGATTCTGAGATTGGTTTCACTCATTCTAGGGTAATTCTACCCTGTCTCTAATGTGTTTTTGCTCCGTAGGCTAAGGTTTGCCTAAAATCAAAGCTTTGATACCAAATGTAACATCCCACTATTTTGGACCATTCAAATCGACAATAAATCCACACATGTCGGACTTGAATACTTCAAAACAGTGGATTGTCAAGAAAATTTGGAGCAAATAAAATCAAATACAGAATCACAAACACGGAATATCAGAATAACTCGCAGCGGAATAAAAAATACCATAGTAGTTCATGAAGCTACTATATACAGCTCTCAAAACATATACAAAATCTCATAGTCAAAACAGATACAATAGGAGTCAGGATACATAAGTACATAATACAGAGATAATACCGAATAGGAAATAACTGGAATAGAAGTCGATGAACCGATAGACAAATAAGCTTCAACAAATCTCTAGCTCCAGAAGGTGAATCCAAAGCTGTGATTCTCAGGCTGACCCGAGCGTAAAGTAAAACATAAACACTCGAGTCAGGACATACATACTTATACAATGTAAACCAACTCAAGTGAACTGTAATAGCAATGCACAATAACTTAAAGGATGCTTGGGATCGCCCATCCATTAAGGATTAGTCAAACCATCAACTAAGTAGTAATCATAGAAATATCCATATTAAAGTAAACAATTCAAATAGCAGTGTAAATGTGACTAGGGTAGCGTAGAGCTGCAGTAACCGCTCACCACTAGCCACACTCTCAAATTAAAGGTGTGCATCCAAATAAATCACAAGGAAATAAAATGGCATACATATAAGTGTACCTGTGGTTATAGATTTCAAAAATGGTTTAAAAATTCGAATTAAAATCATTAATTTAAATCATTAAAAGTAAAGTCATTATACCTTCAAATCAAATATTCAATTCCCAAAATTTTAACCTTTTCTGAGCTCATTTATTCACTTAAATACTTTAATACATTGAAATTTCAGCTTTCGCGGCACTTAGAAAATGCTACGGTAAGTTATTTTTGAAAACAATTCAATTCAGTAAAGACAGCATTTATAAAACTGCTGTAATAGTCCAATTACATTCAAAATTCTCATTTCAGCCAACTGCAGCACTTAACAAGTGCTACTGTAGCTCTGTTGTTTGGTTTCAAATTTTAATTTAGTTTCTGCAACTACAGCACTTACCAAGTGTTGCAGTAGCCCTTAGTTCATTTTAGCCTTTAGTTCACTTCTGCAACTACAGCACTTACAAAGTGCTGCAGATTCTTATTAGTTTAGATTTTAGTTAATTTTCAGAAACGATAGCATTTCTGAAGTGCTACTAAAGGCATTTCCAGATTTACAATAGAATTTCAGCAACAAATAAACTTCAATTTAAACCATTTTAATATATATAAAAATCATATTTTTCCACTTTAAAATGGTCATTTAAATACCCTTTAACTTATGATTTTTATAAAGTAAATTTCACAAATAAATATCAAATTTTTCATTACTTCACTTATTAAATTCAAGTGTACAATTTTCCTATTCTTTACATTCACTTAACACTTTAATTTAATTTATCATTTCACAAATAAAACTTAATTTCCATTTTATTTTATTTTACTTAAACTTCCATTTTTTTTTTAAAACCAAATCTCACAATTCCAAGTCAAGTTAAATTCCAAATTACCATTTTAAGCATCCATTTGTTTAAAATTTTATATTCATAGAAAATCAACAACACTTTAACAAATCATTTTAATTCAAATTTAAATCAAAATATCATAATTTACATTTTTAAAATACTTAAAAATATCCAGAAAAATATATAAAATAACCACGGGTCTGTATACTATTTTCTAACCTATCAAGTGATACGGATAATATATCATTTCAATCCGTAATTTACAAAGAAAAATCTGGGTTCTATCATTTCAAACCCGAAATCCCAAGTTAAATAAAATAAATAAAAATCACTCAGGCCTATCATTTCAGCCCATAATGATTTTTCCCTATTCTAAAGTCCGTTCAGGTATGTATCATTTCAATCCATAGTGATTCTATTCTACAGGGAACTTGTAGTGTGAGAAACAGAATAAAATAAACAATATAACAGAATATAACATAGCAGATGATGTGACAAGTTTATAACAGAGTTTAACATCATAAAATACATATCATAGGCAGGTATAACATGATATAAAATTCTACACATTCACTTGTTGTCGCTTCACAAATTATATAAGTATAAATGTCATGAGTGAATACTCACCTTTTTAAGCTGGAGTAAATGATTCAAAACACACTAACAATTCCAGACAGTACGATACAGCACGATTATTGATTCAAGTGGAGAGAGAGCCAAGATATTGATCTTGTATACAAAATTTAAACAAGCAAATATAATTATATTTTCAACACAAAATTAATTGAACAAAAATGGAAATAGAATTAACAAATGACATCACCAAGCTTTGAAATCAAAATTGCTTGACCATGACACTATGTTTGCTCGACCATAACATGTTTATAGGTGGAAATGGCTCGGGTTTGGCTCACTAACATATGACTAGGCTAGAGAAGATGAGGAGTTTGGAGTTGCCAAAACAAGGAATGCTAAAGGTCAAAGCAAGAAGGGTTTGGTTGCAACAAGGCTCGGCCTAGGGTCAAGTTTGGCTCGGCCATGGTTCATTTCAGGTCAGGTCAGATGTGAAGTGATGGCTAGTGGTCACAGCATGTGCTGGTGGTGGAGCTAGAGGTGGTGGCCGAAGTGAAGTATGAGATGGTGATCGGAAATTATGGGCTCGGCTAAGCATAGTTTGGGTTAGGCAAAGTTTTGAGGTGATGGCTTCATAGGGTGGTCACGGCCATGACTGGATAGAAGGGGTGGTGATGTTGCCGTGGATGATGTGGGGCAGGTGATGGTGGTCGGTGAAGGAGTGGATGGTTATGGCCGAGCAAAACAATGAATAGATCAAGGCAAAAACAAGAAAAATGAAAAAGAAAAGTAGGAAAAGTGAAGCTATTACTTACAAATATTTTCAGGAAAAGAGAATAGCCGTGAGAAATGAAAGTAGTGAGAAGTTTTCACGTGAATAAGCAATAAAGAATGTACGACTACAATAAAGAAAAGAACGGCCAAAAATGAAGAGACTTGGAAATGTAAAGTCATAAGCAAATGAAAGGACTTTGTCTCTTTAAATTTCCACTTCATTTTAAATTCAATATAAACAAATAAAAATCAAGTAAATAAAATAAAAGATAAAACAAAATAAAGTAGAAATGAAAATAAATAAATAGTCTTAGGAAAATAGGAAAATAAATAAAGAAAATAGTTTAATTTATTGAAACTAGAATGAAAATTGTAAACAAAAATACAACTAGTAAAGGAAATTTCAACTCAACAAGATTTACACCACTTAATTCATAACCTGTGACGACCGCCCATGACCCCTGCACCGAATCTAGAGATAGTGCGCTGTAAAGTGTGCCAGGCGACCATGGACGATTGTCAGGGTAGATTAAAACAACAGAATCTATCGTATTACTCACAGCGCATGGACAAAATACAATAGAACATATGTATAGTGAAGCTTTACAGAACAAAATGACATCATATAAAACTCCATAATAGTTGAATACAAGCATCCAAATAGCCAATACATCAAGCCTCACTACATAACACTCAGAGAATACAAAACAGCGGAACATCCAGTACATATAATAAGAAGATAATATGCAACCCTCCAGCTCGTCTTCGATATCAGCATCGTGAGAAGAGAACAGCACCTGTCACCTGCTACCTAGTCTGCCCATCCCAAAAATGGACGAACAGCCCAAGGCAATAAGAATTAAAACATAAAGGCTTGAGTCAGACAACAGTCTTAGTGAGCAGTAAATTAACTAACAACATACCAAAAGAGCATAAAGGAAAAGGAATAGGAATACAACCCTCCCACTCCACCTCTTTCTACAGTGATAGCCCCCAGACACACACTAAGCAGAAGCAACATAGTAGAGCATACAATTTAAAGTAAAGTAATAATCATTCGAGTCAAGGGCGATGTTTTCCAAGTACCAAGGCCTAAATCAGATAAGCACCCAGAAAATACCGCTCTTGAGTCCGAATGACGATGCAACCAAACATCCATGACTCTGGCTATCACTGTTATCATTGCTTCGATATCACCGTTAATTGAATGACCGGCACATTCTTTCAGCCGTCCGTCAAGGGCTAATGGAAACCCCGGTTCTAGACATAACTCCCGCACGTCGTCGCAGCCCGTGCCTAGGACTATTGAATCTGCCCAGAGTACTCGACCATCAACAGTTGGCCGTTGGGACTATCGAATCTGCCCAAACGTACTCTTGCTTAGAGCATGCTAGAACCTTCAACAACTATGCTATCCAAGCCTCCTAGTCATCCTCCTCGACGACTATTCTCATATCCATTCATTATCCTCAACTCGAATCATATCACCGAGTTATCAACATGCTTGGAATGATCCCGTCTGGATTAGACCAAGTCTTCATCACATGATTGCCTCGCTTCATCACATCCTCGCAAAGCCTCATCTCAACATCACATCATCAAATCTACGCATAAGAGCTTCATCATCCCGCTACATATGCCACAAGCAGCTTTCCCAATTCAAGAGCCTTTCCCTTAGCTTTTGAATCGTCTTTGGTCTAAATCAAACCATCAATCATCTAATTCATAGCAATCAATCAAATCAAACATTAATCCAAACAATCAAGCATTCAAATATGATCTAAGTAGACAATTATCACAATAATGGCAATTTCGTAATTAAAGAGTTAAAAGTCTAACAAGCATGAAAACATGAACAATATCTCTACAAACTTGATGAATGAACTTGCATATATTAACATATGATAAAATGGATGTAACATCATCATGAACAATGGATCTATGTGGATCTATACTTAGGATGAAGAAAATGCATGGAAATCACTATTTTAACACCAAATCGAGCCAACAATCCGATATACTCCTTTGGATCCGTGTGAGAGATAATCACCACTCACCAAATCACCTAAACAACCTCAAATCGACACGCTTCAGATCTGGACAGCGAAGGATCAAGCTTGATCTATCACAAATCCGCTTCAAACGAAGAAATCTCACTTCAACGGATGAAGATCTTCAACTTTAGCTCTTGGATCTTCAATCTTGATCTTCGATTTGGATGGATGGAATCACTAGATTAGAGTGGAGAAAAGAAGTGAAGAAGTGTAGAAGTCGAGCTCTCAAAATGGCAGCACTTCGTCGCTTCAAAATCCGGATCCCAAAAATGAAGCCAACCCCCTTTTATTTATAGCTGAAATTCACTAAGTCGTCCGCCCCTATAAGTCGTTGCCGACTTAACTACCTCCGACTTACGACTTAGCACTCACGACCTACCAGAACTTCACTCGGCGCGACATAACAGTCTCTGATCTAACAGGCCATACGACTTACGACCTAACAAAAGCTCCGACTCAACACATGCGCCCCTAAACGACCTAACGACTTAGCAGACTACGACTTAGTGATCCTGCGACTTAAGCCTCTCTCCGACTCAACAACCCAAGTCTCTACGACTTATAACTAAGCAGCTAACCCCTAGGTCGGTTACAACCTAGCTGGTATACGACTCATCTCTCTATCTCCTTAACTCGGCCACGACTCAACTGAGTTACAACTTAACTGCTAGACTTAGGTCGCTCACATCCTATCGCCAAACTCCTAAGTCGTTAACTCGGTCAGCCGACTTAACACTTAACTCGGTCACGACTTAATTTCCTTAGATCGCTGCCGACCTATCTCTTAGGTCATCCACTACCTTAAGTCGTTTACTATCCTAAGTCGGTCAATACTATAAGTCGGTCAACTTCTTAGATAGGCTACTCCCTTAAGTCGGTCACTCGACCTAAGCCACCCTATGACTTAACTTCCTTAACCCGGTTAATTCCTTAGGTCGTCCCAAACTGTCAACCGACTTAAACCACTCCCCTATCTTCCTTAGGTCATCGCCGACCTATACTTTAGTCATTAACTCGTCCAGACTTATTTCCTAACTCGTCCAAACCTCCTAAGTCGGCTACGACTTAAGACTTAGAAAAATTCTGCTAAAACCTGAAACGACTTAACAGCAATGCAACCAAAGGTCAACTAATTTACGATGTTTCGATCCGTGAAAATACGGGTCGTTACATTCTCTCCCCCTTAGGAATTTCGCCCCCGAAATTCCAAACAAACAAAGCAATCAAAGACTATTCTGCACGCCTATCATCCATAGCAATCAACAAACCATGCATCCAATTCTAGCTTAGCGTACAGAATTCTAAAACTTAGAACAAGTTACAATATTGTGAGATGACACGACACCTTAGGGCCATACCTTGAAGAGTTCAGGATGAGCTGCCTTCATCCTCTCTTCCACCTCCCACGTACAGTCGTTATCATCATCACTCCATTGTACCTTGAGCAACTTAACTACATTCCTCCTAAGCTGTTTCGTGTCGGTTTCAACAATACGAAGCGGCTTACGAGGTCTTCTATCGACTGGATCAACTTCGAAATCTTCACAGCTATCAGCAGAAACCACTGTATTCGAGTCGTGCACATACTTCCATAGATATGATACATGAAAAACATTGTGCACACTCGACATCTTCTCTGGTAACTCCAATCTGTAGGCGAGCTTTCTAATTCGCTCGATGATCGGGAATGGTCGAACAAATCTCGGAGTCAATTTTCCTTTCTTCCCGAATCGAACAACATTCTTCAGTGGAGAAATCTTCACAAAAACCATATTACCAACGTCGAACTCCAAATCCTTACGACGCTTATCAGCATAACTCTTCTGACGGTCTTGGGCTGCCTTCATTCGTTGCCGAATGATTTCTATGCACTCCGTAGTCTGACGAATCATCTCTGACCCAAGCATCAGCTTTTCTCCAGTCTCTATCCAACATGTCGGAGAGTTACACGGTCTTCCATACAATGCCTCATACGGTGCCATACCAATGCTTGACTGGTAACTGTTGTTGTACGCAAACTCCACCAAATGAAGGTGATCCTCCCATGATCCTCCGAAGTCCAAAACACATGCTCTAAGAAGATCTTCCAAAACTCGGTTGACTCTCTCGGTCTGACCATCTGTTTGAGGGTGATAAGCTGTACTCAAACACAACTCGGTTCCCAAAACTTCCTGGAAGCTCTTCCAAAATCCACTAGTGAACAATGGGTCTCGATCGCTCACTATATTCTTCGGAATACCATGGAATCGAACTATCCACTTAACATACAACTCAGCCAACTTTGATGCAGTCCTAGTCGATCGAACAGGAATGAATCTTGCGCTCTTAGTCAGACGATCCACAATGACCCAAATCCCTTCATTTCCCGTTCTGGTTCTAGGTAATCCATCAATAAAGTCCATCGATATTTGCTCCCACTTCCATGTAGGAACTTCTAATGGCTGAAGTAATCCACTTGGCTTTTTCTGTTCAGCCTTTACCAACTGGCAGTTCATGCACTTGGAAATAAAATTTCCAACATCCTTCTTCATGCCTTCCCAATAGTAGGTTCTCTTCATATCCCGATACATCTTATTTCCACCTGGATGAATTGTCAACTTCGAGTGATGACTTTCCTTCAGGACTTCACTCCTCAATTCATCTATATCGGGAACAACTAGTCGTCCTTGCTTCCGAAGCCAACCCTCTCGATCGACCTCGAATCCTTTATCCTTTTTTGGATCCAATCCAGATTCCAATTCACGGATAATCTTGACAAGCTTATCGTCTCGCTTTTGGCTCTCGCCAATCCTTTCCACAAGAGAAGGTCTTATCGATAAGTTTGCCAACATCTCAGGTTCCAATTCACATCTAGGCCTGAAGTCAAATCCAGCTAAATACTCGAGACTCTTCCATTCTGAAAACATGGCTCCCAATCCTGCATGTCTTCGACTTAACGCATCTGCCACTGCGTTACCTTTTCCCGGAGTATAAGCTATACCAAAATCATATGATGCTAAAAACTCTAGCCAACGTTGCTGCCGAAGATTCAAATCCTTTTGGGAGAAAAGATACTTCAACGACTTATGATCCGTAAACAACTCGAATCGAACTCCCAACAGATAATGTCTCCACATCTTCAGAGCAAATACAATCGCCGCTAACTCCAAATCATGAGTCGGGTAATTCCTTTCATGCGGCTTCAGTTGTCGACTTGCATACGCAACAACTTTATCCCTCTGCATCAGCACTGCTCCAAGTCCAGTACCACATGCGTCGGTGTAAACCACCATCTCATCATTCCCACTTGGAATAGTCAAAACAGGAGCACTTGTCAATCTCTCTTTCAGGATTCCGAAAGCTTGCTCACACTTATCATCCCAACTGAACACTTGGTTCTTCTTCGTCAATCCTGTTAACGGTGCAGCTATCTTGGAGAAGTCTTTGATAAACCATCGATAATATCCTGCTAATCCAAGAAAACTTCTCACATCAGATGCATTCTTAGGTCTAACCCAATCCTGGATTGCTGCCACCTTAACGGGATCAACCGCTATCCCATTTCCAGAAATCACATGGCCTAAGAACCTCACTTCACTCTTCCAGAAGTGACACTTCGAAAACTTAGCCTTCAGCTGATGTTTCCGCAAGATTTCCAAAACAATACGCAAGTGCGTCTTGTGCTCCTCTTCCGTTCTGGAATAAATCAGAATATCATCCACGAACACAAGTACGAACTTGTTCAACTGATCTCTGAACACTCTATTCATAAGATCCACAAAATATGCTGGCGCGTTAGTCAATCCAAACGGCATTACCAGCCACTCAAAGAAACCGGATGGTGTCCTAAAAGAAGTCTTCGGCACACTATCCTTAGCCACTCTCAACTGGTGAAATCCCGTTGCCAAATCCATCTGAGAAAACACCTTAGCCTCGTGAAGCTGATCAAACAAGTCATCTATTCTCGGCAATGGGTACTTGTTCTTCTTTGTCACCTTATTCAGCTCACGATAATCCACACACAATCTCAACGACCCATCTGCCTTGGTTGCAAACACAACTGGTGCACCCCACTCGGACACACTACGCCGAATGAATCCTTTCTGCAAAAGATCATCAACTTGCACCCTCAACTCCTGCTGTTCCCTAGGCGCCATCCGCCTAAGAGGCATCACAACAGGTCTGGCTCCTTCAACTAGATCTATACAAAACTCGATCTCTCTATGCGGCGGCAACCCTTTGACTTCGTCAAAGACATCCTCGAATCCATTAGCGTTCGGCACTGATGACAGTCCATCCCGTGGAACAACCAACGAATACATGAAGCTCATGAAGACGCCTTCTTCATGCTTACATCGTATCACAACCTTTCGCCCCTCCACATTCTCGACTGTCACCTCCAACCGTTCGCAATCAACCTTAGCCGCATACTTCCTAAGCCAGTCCATACCCAAAATAATTCCGAACCCCGCAAGGTTCAGAACAAAGCAATCACAAACAAAAGAGCAACCATGACTCGACACAATCAGACCACGGCATAACATACACAAACAAGACGAACCCCCAACTGGATTAGTCACAACCAATGGCCTATCAACAATATCCGGTTCCAAACCCAACCGGCCTACGAATTCATTACAAACAAACGAATGCGACGCTCCAGTATCAAACAAAACTATAACTGGAACACCACATAGGAAAAGAGTACCCTGAACAACCACACTCTTTCCTTTCTCTTCAGCAGTAGGAGCTTTTGAAGACGACGGAACAGCTCCCAAAGCATAAGCTTGCACAATCTGCTTGTCCCTCCTCGGTTCTGGACAATTCTTCCTGAAATGCCCCGGCTTGTCACAGTTGTGGCACTTCGCCGGCGCTTTCGGATTCTTGCAATCCCTGGAGAGATGGCCTTTCTGCTGACAGTTGTAGCAAGTCACCTCGCCTTTCGGCTTCTTCTGGCCATCCTTACCCTTCTGCTGCTGCTGCTTCCTCTTCTTGTTTCCACCCTGCTGGGGTTTAGACTCTTCCCTGGTCACAGCAACAACAGATCCTTCCTTAGGAAACAGACTCTCATGCCTAAGAGCTTTCTCCACAAGCTTCTCAAATGAATCATCCAAATGATCCACCAACTGCCTCCCAAGATAACTGTCCAAGCCTGTCACAAACTTCTCATTCTTCTGATATGCAGATTCAATATATGACCGAGCATACTTGGACAAAGCTTCAAACTCAAAAACATACTCAAGAACAGATCTTCCTCCTTGCTTGAGCTCCACAAACCTCTTGAACAGAACAGACTTCTGAGCTGTAGAAATGAACTTAGCTTCAAATCTGACTTGGAATTGCTCCCAAGTAATCTCTTCCTCCGGAGTATTGATGGTAATAGAGTTCCACCAATCAGAAGCTCTCCCCTGAAGCTGCCTTGATGCCAACTTCCTCTTAGTTGCATCATCAATTCCCAAATCACCAAAGATCCTTCTACAAGCATTTATCCACCTTTGGACCTCAATAATTGATTCTGTTCCCAAGAAAACCTTCCCTCCAAGAGCAGTATAATACTTGCACAACTTAGCAAAATCCACTGGTTTCGGAGTTTGGACTTGAACTCCAACATCTACTGCTGCCCCTGGAACTGGTATCCTTCTCATGATCGAAGTCATCATAGCTTCGAACATAGCTGCATAATCAGCAGTTCCCTTAGTAGCACAGCCTTCCCTAGCAGCTGGTCTCCCTCTTCGACTCATTCTCAATATCTATAAAAAGGAATGATTAGAACATCTAGAGAAACAACTGCATAAAGGACTCAACTCTACTAAGCTACTATATTATATATAGTATTCATCCATCAAAATACAATTACGTCTCTCATACGTAGTTACGTCAGCGAGCGTTGGGTAAAATCGATTAACCAATGCTCTGATACCAAATGTGACGACCGCCCATGACCCCTGCACCAAATCTAGAGATAGTGCGCTGTAAAGTGTGCCAGGCGACCATGGACGATTGTCAGGGTAGATTAAAACAACAGAATCTATCGTATTACTCACAGCGCATGGACAAAATACAATAGAACATATGTATAGTGAAGCTTTACAGAACAAAATGACATCATATAAAACTCCATAATAGTTGAATACAAGCATCCAAATAGCCAATACATCAAGCCTCACTACATAACACTCAAAGAATACAAAACAGCGGAACATCCAGTACATATAATAAGAAGATAATATGCAACCCTCCAGCTCGTCTTCGATATCAGCATCGTGAGAAGAGAACAGCACCTGTCACCTGCTACCTAGTCTGCCCGTCCCAAAAATGGACGAACAGCCCAAGGCAATAAGAATTAAAACATAAAGCCTTGAGTCAGACAACAGTCTTAGTGAGCAGTAAATTAACTAACAACATACCAAAAGAGCATAAAGGAAAAGGAATAGGAATACAACCCTCCCACTCCACCTCTTTCTACAGTGATAGCCCCCAGACACACACTAAGCAGAAGCAACATAGCAGAGCATACAATTTAAAGTAAAGTAATAATCATTCGAGTCAAGGGCGATGTTTTCCAAGTACCAAGGCCTAAATCAGATAAGCACCCAGAAAATACCGCTCTTGAGTCCGAATGACGATGCAACCAAACATCCATGACTCTGGCTATCACTGTTATCATTGCTTCGATATCACCGTTAATTGAATGACCGGCACATTCTTTCAGCCTTCCGTCAAGGGCTAATGGAAACCCCGGTTCTAGACATAACTCCCGCACGTCGTCGCAGCCCGTGCCTAGGACTATCGAATCTGCCCAGAGTACTCGACCATCAACAGTTGGCCGTTAGGACTATCGAATCTTCCCAAACATACTCTTTCTTAGAGCATGCTAGAACCTTCAACAACTATGCTATCCAAGCCTCCTAGTCATCCTCCTCGACGACTATTCTCATATCCATTCATTATCCTCAACTCGAATCATATCACCGAGTTATCAACATGCTTGGAATGATCCCGTCTGGATTAGACCAAGTCTTCATCACATGATTGCCTCGCTTCATCACATCCTCGCAAAGCCTCATCTCAACATCACATCATCAAATCTACGCATAAGAGCTTCATCATCCCGCTACATATGCCACAAGCAGCTTTCCCAATTCAAGAGCCTTTCCCTTAGCTTTTGAATCGTCTTTGGTCTAAATCAAACCATCAATCATCTAATTCATAGCAATCAATCAAATCAAACATTAATCCAAACAATCAAGCATTCAAATATGATCTAAGTAGACAATTATCACAATAATGGCAATTTCGTAATTAAAGAGTTAAAAGTCTAACAAGCATGAAAACATGAACAATATCTCTACAAACTTGATGAATGAACTTGCATAGATTAACATATGATAAAATGGATGTAACATCATCATGAACAATGGATCTATGTGGATCTATACTTAGGATGAAGAAAATGCATGGAAATCACTATTTTAACACCAAATCGAGCCAACAATCCAATATACTCCTTTGGATCCGTGTGAGAGATAATCACCACTCACCAAATCACCTAAACAACCTCAAATCGACACGCTTCAGATATGAACAGCGAAGGATCAAGCTTGATCTATCACAAATCCGCTTCAAACGAAGAAATCTCACTTCAACGGATGAAGATCTTCAACTTTAGCTCTTGGATCTTCAATCTTGATCTTCGATTTGGATGGATGGAATCACTAGATTAGAGTGGAGAAAAGAAGTGAAGAAGTGTAGAAGTCGAGCTCTCAAAATGGCAGCACTTCGTCGCTTCAAAATACGGATCCCAAAAATGAAGCCAACCCCCTTCTATTTATAGCTGAAATTCACTAAGTCGTCCGCCCCTATAAGTCGTTGCCGACTTAACTACCTCCGACTTACGACTTAGCACTCACGACCTACCAGAACTTCACTCGGCGCGACATAACAGTCTCTGATCTAACAGGCCATACGACTTACGACCTAACAAAAGCTCCGACTCAACACATGCGCCCCTAAACGTAACGACCCGGAATTTTCGAACCCGAAAATTCCAGATAGTTAGAAGAAAAAGAAAGAGATAGAAGAAAGAAACAGAAAGAAGAAAGAAGAATAGAGAACACAACATCTCACATTCGCAGCGAATTAAATATAATAACAAATAATAGCATTTTATAAAAGAAAGATGTAATGGTTACTTTACATACAATTTATCAGAGTTACAATCATTACAATAGACTGGACAGTTATAATAACTCGTCCCAATAAATAACAATATATCACACTCCATACGTTCCTGCCATCCAGCTCGCCTCCTGAGCTCCAGAACGTCCTTACCTGGAAATCTGTAATACTCGGTCTGACCCGAGCATTACATCAAAGTAACACCCGGGTCAGGCTGGAAACCAGCGTGAGTAAACCCATCTAACATGAAATTCCAATGTATAGAACTTAATTAAAACCCGGGGTAACTCATTCATTCTACCAGTTCACAACTTGTTATAGTCAACACTTATATTCACAAATCAATCCCTAGTACCTTCACTTAGTTTCAAATGGTCCAGTCATTTAAATTGTTCCATTACAGCCTATTGATATCACACATCAATCTATAAAGAATCATTGTAGATTACAAGTTCGAAGTGGTTTCGGGTATTAGTTGATATCCGACCCCGGTCTCTTCGAAATCAATGTCATCTTTATCTAAGTTGTCTAAGTGAACACATATCAAATTAAATACAGGGTATCATATTCACACAACAATTCATTATCGATAGATAACCCACAATATTACTGTTCAACCCATCATATCATATCATAGTACACCACAATTCATATATCAGAGAAATTCAGACAACCAAGGTATTCAATTTAGGTTTATCATCTATATGCAAGATTAATAGTTACCATTCTCAATTAATTTATCATTTATTAATTATTAAATAATCCCTAATTAATGATCCCTCATTAATTATTAATAATTCTTTAATTACTTTCTTTAAGTAATTAAACTTTAATCAACTATTTATTGATTATAACTTAATAAATGCTTAATTACCAATTAATAAATCTCTAATTATTTAATTAATTACTTAATTAATCTAACGACTTAGCAGACTACGACTTAGTGATCCTGCGACTTAAGCCTCCTTCCGACTCAACAACCCAAGTCTCTACGACTTATAACTAAGCAGCTAACCCCTAGGTCGATTACAACCTAGCTGGTATACGACTCATCTCTCTATCTCCTTAACTCGGCCACGACTCAACTGAGTTACAACTTAACTACTAGACTTAGGTCGCTCACATCCTATCGCCAAACTCCTAAGTCGTTAACTCGGTCAGCCGACTTAACACTTAACTCGGTCACGACTTAATTTCCTTAGATCGCTGCCGACCTATCTCTTAGGTCATCCACTACCTTAAGTCGTTTACTATCCTAAGTCGGTCAATACTATAAGTCGGTCAACTTCTTAGATAGGCTACTCCCTTAAGTCGGTCACTCGACCTAAGCCACCCTATGACTTAACTTCCTTAACCCGGTTAATTCCTTAGGTCGTCCCAAACTGTCAACCGACTTAAACCACTCCCCTATCTTCCTTAGGTCGTCGCCGACCTATACTTTAGTCATTAACTCGTCCAGACTTATTTCCTAACTCGTCCAAACCTCCTAAGTCGGCTACGACTTAAGACTTAGAAAAATTCTGCTAAAATCTGAAATGACTTAACAGCAATGCAACCAAAGGTCAACTAATTTACGATGTTTCGATCCGTGAAAATACGGGTCGTTACATAACCCAAAACAAAAATAAAGGATGGCAGATAAAATAGAAAATGAACAATAAAGTGCAGATAAAATCCTGCGTATAAAATGCTGAATTTATCAAATTCTAAAAAGTTTAAAACGGAATTCGACGAAACGAAAACAGGACAGATATCAAAACCAATTACTGTTTCAAAGGAAAAGATAAAAATTTAAAATTTTAAAATTTCAGTATTTTCAATAAACAATAAAGGTGTGACAAAATATAATATTTCCAGAAAATCAATATTTAATTGTATTTGGAATAATAAGAAAAAAATGAAACAAAAATCTAAATACATAGGAAAAATTCCAAACTTCAATTTAAAATTATGTAAAGATCAAAGTTTCAAAATAAAATTTATTAAAAAAAATTATTAAAATTATGGGTTATTACAAATTAATTTAATTAATAAGGTTTAAAAGTGGTTTACCCTTTTTATTATTTAAAGTTCAAGAAAATCAAATTTGTGTGATGAAGTTTAAAATTAATTAATCAATGTAATAAGGATGTTTTAAGTTATTAAATCCTTTTTAAATTGATGTTTTGAAGTTAGTAAACTCTTTTAACAAAGTGTTTTAAAACTAATACTTATATTGTGAAGCCAAGCACGAATTCAGGTTTTTAAAAGAAAAGGTTTGATTCGTTTATGGAAATGAATTAATTTCCGTAAAGCGATTCACTTATATGGAAACGATTTATTTGTATACTTAGCACTAAACGTCGAAAAAGTAGACTTGTCGCTATTTCGAAAGTTAAGAATAATCATGAGACATGACTTTTTGTAACACTACCTTGACTTATCCGGTATTATTGTTAACCAAGAAATAGTACATGTTGGAATTCGATGAGTGGTGATAAGTATACAAGACTTAATTTCCATATACGATCGTTTTATATCCTCGATGGTTGGTTTCTCAGCTATCAGTTACTTTAGCTTCTTTATTACCATCATTCTAAGACGATGTGTTGCTCCGTTGAGCTTTGATATCTTTTGTCGAAGATGACTGAAACCAAAGAGCGAGTGGGGACCAAGCTATGTGGGGTTGCCCCCATTAGGGTATTTTCACATCCACTCTAGATTGGATTCGTTGTTGCACATTAAGATGTGAAGTAATAAGATTCTCGATAACAGTTGGCGGGGTCCAGCTTGGAGGTTTCCGAGAGCCATCGGAGTTCTCAAGTATATTTCTAGAGGTATATTTTCGGTTAGGGGGGCTCACCCTCCTAGCCATTGTTGGAAATTTTCTTTTTCTTATTTGATTCGAACCTTTGAATCCGTTTTCTTTGATTACAACGGGAAGAGTCAACCACTCTTCACGGTGATCAATTATTGGTTTTGTCCATTTTATCGAGTTTGGGTAGTTATCGTGTTTAGTCCATTGTAACAACCTGCATATTTTACGATTATATATTTAAATGTTTTATTTAAATATAGTATCGTTAGTCAGATTTTAGTCTGAAATGTCACTTTTTACAAATGGTCGAATTAGGACTCGGGACCACTTCCATTGAGTCCAAAATGGCGTTTGCGACTTTTTTGAGTATAAGCATCGATATGTTTGGAGTTGAGTGAATTTTTCTATTTTTCACTTAGGGCTTTGGGTTTGGGTTTCAGCCCAATAACCTAACATAAGACCCTAGCTCCACCCCCTCTTCTCTTCATTCACTTTCATTTCCTAATACCTTCAAGCTTTAGCAAAAATGGGGGAAGAGAAAAGGAAATAGAAATTCCTAAGCCCTAGATTCATTGCAACCAAGCTGTGACGCCCCACTCCGAGACCCACATTAGCAAAGAGTATTACAAGGTAACACGGTCTACTAATGCGGAGAATAGAGCTGGTTAGGAGCAACCATCTATAGCCTTGTCTTAATTACCTATTGAATACACCGACAATTGCCATACCTCTTTCCTTTCTTTCTCTAATGGATCGACATATCCAATAAATACTTAATACAAAGCCATAGGTGGCTGAAGGATCTATCAGAACAAAATATAACAACTCAAATGTAGTACACATCACAGAACAGTAGATCATCACATTCATTTACACATATACAGATACATTACAGAGTATACAAAATGATACATGTCAAGTGGTAAAGTAAACCACCATATACAGGCGAGTCAAAAGAATACATATCAGAGTTACAGCCAAAAAGGACTACACAAAAAGCTATGACAAAAGGAGCTAGCGGAATAGTCCATGCGGAAGCAAAATAGGTTAAGTCCAATGTACCTAACCTGAAACATCTCGGTCTGACCCGAGTATAAAATACACGGGTCAGTCTAGCTAAACAAATCAGTTAGATACTAAATGATAATGAACATACAAGGTCATAAAGTACCACAAATATCTCCCAAAAGAGATAACCAGATCATCTAACAGAAGATGAATCATAACAAGCCTCATATCATCGGCAACTCAATTAAACAAAGGGTATCATACCCCAAAACAAGCCAAATAGGCAAATAACAAATACCAATAAAGGTAACACAAGTTTCCACAAGGAAATCGCTATATATCGTGTGGTTCAAAGAACCTACCCCGAAGGGCGATACACTAGGGAAATATAATTGTCAAAGAAACAAAAGATGCTCGAGCTCAGTACTGTATAACAAGGGCCCGAAGGCAACGCCCGAAGGCAACAAACCCCGAAGGCTCAAGCCCGAAGGCAACAAACCCCGAAGGCAACAAACCCCGAAGTTCAAGCCCGAAGGCAACAAACCCCGAAGGCAACAAACCCCGAAGGTTCAAGCCCGAAGGCAACAAACCCCGAATGCAACAAACCCCGAAGGTTTAAGCCCGAAGGCAACCAACCCCGAAGGTTCAAGCTAGCCCGAAGGCAACAAACCCCGAAGGTAACAAACCGTAGTGGCGAAGGTCCGGAGGCACAGTACTAGACACCACTAACTGGCGAAATGTGTCACAACTCTCAGAAAGGAACCCGAAAAATGTTAATGTGAGTCCCATACCCCACGGTTCACACTAAACGGTTTACTAACCATTAGTCAATCTCACACTCAAAGCAGTACAAAGTTCACCTCATATCATCGGTAAACCAGACCCAAAGGTCAAAATGGTCAAACGAATAGATTAGGAATTAACTGAAAAGATAAACCCACGTGTTCATAGCACGCGTTTTATTTTAATCATTTAATTCTCCTCTCTCTTCGCTCGAAGTGCAAAATCGTATGTGTTTTATATAGAAATTATAAATTGGAGAAACGAGCTTTTAATACAATTTAAAAAGATCATTTTATAAAAACCCATGTACGAAATTTGAAAAGGAATCATCAAAGTCAAAAATGCGATAACAACTGATTGGATCGACACGAATCGATCAAAATTGGAAACTCAAGCAAAATAACAAATTGGGCTGAGACAAGCAGGTCAGTCGACTGAATCAGGGGGTCAGTCGACTGGCCCAGTGCCTGGAAACTTTATGTTTCAAGGTCAGTTGACTGACCCAGAGTGTCAGTTGACTGACACAGGGGTACGCAATTTTCTGCCCAGGGTCAGTCGACTGGCCAAAAAGGTCAGTCGACTGATACAGACCTAGGCAAATTCCTGGGATCTGGTTCAGTCGACTGACCTACTGGTTCAGTCGACTGAACCTGCTACCAGAGCAGAATAGCCTAGCCCCCTTTGGTGCAAATTCGATAACACGGAACGGGAGCGACAAGCGAGCAACCATGGCCAAGGATTTACGCCAAGCGACAACCCAGCCTTGTATGGCCCTCCGAAACACCCCACTAACGTGTTTAAACAACAAAGATTGGATTTTCACAAAATTGGATTCCAAAAACAAAAAATTGGACAATTCACCAAATCGATCCAAATCGAACACAAATGAACATGAGTTGATGTTAGGAATTCTTACCCAACCACAACAAAAGCTATAGGCTTAGATGTGAGTTCAAAAATCTCACCTTTAAACCCAAAAACACAAGAGAGAAGCTACAGATCAAGGCTAGAACAATCACTCTTCAAAGAAGCTTCAATCTAAGCTCAAAAGAAAACATTTCCTAAGTTAGGGTTTAGAACATTTGAGAAATCGAAGAGAGATTGAGATGGAGAAGGTGGAAAGAAGGCTTACCTAAGCTTCACCTTGATTTTAGAGCAAGAATTTAAGTTTGCAATTGAATCTAGGGCTTAGGAATTTCTATTTCCTTTTCTCTTCCCCCATTTTTGCCAAAGCTTGAAGGTATTAGAAAATGAAAGTGAATGAAGAGAAGAGGGGGTGGAGCTAGGGTCATATGTTAGGTTATTGGGCTGAAACCCAAATCCAAAGCCCTAAGTGAAAAATAGCAAAATTCACTCAACTCCAAACATATCGATGCTTATACTCAAAAAAGTCGCAAATGCCATTTTGGACTCAATGGAAGTGGTCCCGAGTCCTAATTCGACCATTTGCAAAAAGTGACATTTCGGACAAAAATCCGACTAACGATACTATATTTAAATAAAACATTTAAATATATAATCGTAAAATATGCGGGTTGTTACATCCATTCTATCGAGTTTGGACAGTTGTCTTGTTTTATCCATTCTATCCAGTTTGGATTTTTATTTAGACTATGTCCATTCTTTCAAGTCTGAATGTTATACTAATTATACCTATCATCTATGTTTGGATTTATTCCCTATTGTTCACTTCCATTTTTGTTATGTTTGGTTGTTGTTTATGTCGAAGAAAACTCATCCCGCATTAGCGGTGTGGTCCCATATATTATTGTTCAAATACACTCCATTTGTTTCATAGTTTTACTCATACTAGACATTTTGTTTGACCCGAGTTGTTTATTTTCCCTAAACTCTCGGGTACTCAATTATATTTGGGTAGTCCGAGAATAGCAGGTTTTCTTTGGAGCTCTTTGAAGATGGTGATCGACCAGGTGGCTCCTTAGTTATCTAGTTATTTATTTCCGCTGTATGATTATGTAGGTGTATTTTGTATCTTAAAAATGTAAAGTCAGAATGTATAGCTACAAATTTGTTAGATATAGTACTTTTTTTTAACTCTAATAACTCCTTATAAGGAGTAACCTTTTGTACTATATCGTTTTATATTATATGTAACCATTCCGCTGTGAGGTTTATCTATTCTATCTTGTTATGTTCTTTGTTTTACCCCAAGACAACTTATCTTTCGGGTGCTTAGGCAACGACACACGAATACCGAGGATGTATTAAGTGTCGTTCCTAGGGATCAAAAAGGTGGGCCATCACATTGATAACCGGTAAATTGTTGTTTTTGACTGGTTTGGATGTTGATTGAAATTGGATGCTATTGGTTGATATTTTGGGATGATTTGGATGTTTATTAATTTTTGTATATTCCTGTTATCACCCTGTATATTATTGACATCATATAAACTGTTATCTAAATTATACTCAAATAAATTAAGAAATAGGTTGAAATGATATATACCTATGACACTTTGATTTAGATTGAAATGATATATATCCATCCCTGAAATTAAATCGAAATAACTAATCACTTGGCCGTAGATAGGAAATTACATACGGACACCGGATTGGCTAAATTAAATAATTTTAAAATTTTTGGTTGAAATTATTCAAATGATTTTGATTTAAAGAAATAAAAATTGGATTTATGGAAATTGAATTATTTCCGAACTTGAGCTCGAAGAGTTGAAATTGAAATTTGTTAACAAGAATAGTTTAAACAATCGAATTTGAAATTTGAAGGTAGAATCGAAATATGATTTGAATTGTGGAAATAGAATTGTTTTAAAGGTTTGAACTTTTACTTGAATTTTGAAGTTATTTAAGTAAATGCGATAAGTTGATATTTCAAAATTTTGGCTCGAGATTGAATTGGACATCGAAGTTAAATTTGATTTAAATAATTTAAATCGATATTTTGAAATCGAACTCGAAATTGATATGAATTGAAATGGTTTAAATTGAGAATTGAATTGGAATTAATTCAAATTGAAATTGAAATTAATTAATTTGAAATAAAAATTGAATTAATTTGAAATCGAAATTGAAATCAATTTGAATTGAAATTAGAATCGAAGTTAATTCAAATTAAAATCGAAATTGAATTGATTTGAATTTAATTGAGAATGAAAATGATTTGGATTAGAATAATTGAATTTGAATCAGTTTGATTGGAATTTGGACTTAGGTCCAGATTATTAAAATGGAAAGTGACAGTTTGATTTGAAATTATTTTCAAAATAAATTATTTTAATATAAACTATTTAAAATCTATCTTTTTAAATATTCAAATTATTTTGATTTTCCAAGCTATTTTATTTTATAAAACATTTTAAATACTTAAATCATTTTATATCAAACTATTAACTATTTTTAAACTATTTAAAAAATTTCAAACTATTTTCTAAAAATTCAAACTGGTCAAAGTGGAAACTGTTTATATTTAAATCGTGGATTTAGATGCGAAATTGGTTAAAATGAAGTTATTACCTAAATTGAAATTCGAATCGAATTTTGAAGTGAAACTGACATATCGAACGGAATTGACATATTTTGAGTAAATATGATATTTTTGAAATGAAATTGATTTTGAAGAGAATACGATATTTTGATATCAAGTATGAATCGTTTTGAAATGTAAATGTACCAACTGGTGTGTAAAACGAGGTTTGGTTGTTAAAGAGACATAGGCCTCTTATTGGCATACTCTCTGTCAATATTGGAAGCACTTTAACAACCGTGTTTGCGGAGGAGACTCCGGAATGAAGTAGCTGGATTAGGCGTACGTTTGCTGGATTTGAAGAAAGAGAATGATGATGGATAGACCCCGGCACTTGTGCCAATTTGAGATGACTAAAACAGGATGGTTTGACAGGGCCAAGCGGGCTAGCTACCCCTAGCGGACATCCGTTCTTCGATTTTCTTCTTGGACTTGGTCCATACTATTACTTTTGATGTTGGTTTCGATTGGTGCACCTTGATTTTGGGATAACCACCCTTTGACTCGATATGGGATGGATGGACGCGGTGGGCGATTTATACGATGCTTTACCACCAACCCTGCGACCCGAACTTGTAGTATCCTACCTTGGGCATTTCCTCACGTGCCTTGTCATACTTTTATCCCTATACGAGACCACTATGTTTTTGGTTTAGTGTTGTTGTATCATGGCGCATCCCTATCCCCCGACGTGCTACTGGGGCTTTATATGCAAACTGTACGACAATGCTTAGAAACGAGTTAAGGAGGATTAATGTAAAGTCTTAACGCTAAGAAACATATTTATTTTATTGATTAGACATTATATATAACGTATTCTACTATATATAAATATTTTGACGGATCTTTAAGAGATGTAAAATCCCGTAACATCTCTTGAGTTATTGCATGCCGTTATACTGGATAGGAGATGTGAAATCTCGTAAACATCTCTGACGTTATTACACTCATGTTATATGTGATATTGATTTGACTCACATAAAGATATTTTGGTCCTGACTCGAGTATTTTGTCTTTTCATTACGCTCGGGTCAGTCCCGAGATTTCAGCGCATTGAAGATATTTTCTGGAGGACAAAGACAAAGATTTTGGTATACTATTACTAGTATTATTTCACCTCATTGTTTGTTCTGCTAGATTATTCTATGGTTCTGATGTATATATATAACTCTGATAAATGTTGTATAAAATATAATCAAATGTATAGTATAAACAGCTTCATAAACTGTTTATTTGATTATTATATTTTGTCATTCCGCCATAAGATTCTATGTTTGTTTTCTTCTTCTTTTTTTATTTTTCTTAATTAATCTCATTGATTATCTGTGTTTTGGATTGTTTGAGTTGGATATGTGTGGATTATTGTCGATATAAACCTTCCGAAATGTGGGTCGTCACAGTTGGTATCAGAGCTTTGGATTAGCGATAACCTTAGCTTTGTGGGGTTTGACTCATTAGAGATAGGGTTGTAATACCCTAGAATGAGTCTGTTTGAGTGTATATATGTGAGAGCGCGTACTTGTTAGTGTTATAAAATGTTTTATATTATGTTTCCTTATCTGTTGAGTTGTTTATGAATTCTGGTCGGTGCGTGGGATGCCATGTTATCGATAGGGGTTTCTAAACACTTAAACGAGACAAGTCGACATAATATTGTTTTAAAATCGAGTAAATAAAATAATTTTACCTAAATTTATTTTTTATATATAAAATGGTAACTTTTATAAACCTATATGATTATTAATGAAGTTATTGTCAGGAGGTGATGATATTTAGTTATCATCGATTATTGTTTGAATTAAACTAAAAATGAATACTTTATGAACTCTATTTCACGAAGCGTTCGATAATTAAATTGAATTGAAATCCAATTACAATAAGAATTGTTATAATAACAAAGATGTAAATTAATGAAATATTTTCATAATAAAGCAATGGAATTGTATAAGTATATTTATAATATAGCTTATAAATAAAAAGGATTTCAAAGCTGAGAATTTTAGAATTTAAATCCTCTTGCTTTCAAAATTGTTTTCAAAGCCTTCAAAATTAATAATAATATTATTTGAAAGTGTTTTGACTAGAAATATATTTTAAAAAGATTTTTGAAAGAAATAAAAGCATTGAACTCGCTTTAGTCGCTGGGAAATAATTCTGGGGATGACTACAGCATCGCCAGTATTCTTTTTTGAGTTTCTGAGTGAGAATTGATACCAAAAGAAATTTATTTTCGGTAAAACAAGTTTTGATTGTGAAAAAAAGATTTCAAGTATGATTGAATAAATATATGAAAATATTTTTTGAACATATAAATTGAAAATAGTATAGATAAGAAATAAGTTTATAACTTATGAATTTAAACAGGAAAATAAAACCAAATTTTAAAACGGTTAAACATTTTGGTTAAGCAAACGAAAGAAAATTTGAATTTGAGATATGAAATAAAAGAATTAACCTAAGTAATGTTAAATAAATTGAGTTAGTGAAATGAAGTAAATAAAATGAAGTTTAACTCAAGAAAGCTTAAATGAAAGTGAATTGTATTTGAAATGAATTAGATAAAATAGTGAAATGAAATGTTAAGTGAATTAGTTGTATCATTTATAGATTTGAGAAATATTAAGCTAAAAACAAAATTTAAATTTGTTGAATGGGAATGATATGAAAAGAAAGAAATTTAAATAAAGTTAAATAAACTGAGTGATGGAATAAATGAAATAAAGTTTAATTTAATAAAGATTAAATGAATTGAATTGGATTTGAATGGAACTAGATAAATTAGTAAAGTGAATTAATTCCACTTAAGCTATAAAATGAATTAATAGAATGAATACGAACTTGAATTATAAAATGAAATGCAAAATGGGTGTAAGTAAAATTTATGTGAGTAATCAAATTTGATTTAAAATTTGATGTTAATAACAAATGAAGTGTATGAATTAAACATTGATATTGGATAATGTAAATTCATATAGTTATGAATTAACTGGATGAATATTAATTATGCAGATTGAACATCCTCATACTAGCTAGGCTACTTTTATTTTCAACCATACACCCAAAAGAAATGCAATTTATGTCTAGATCTGTATATTCATATGCATTTTGTATGATTTAGAATATCAATATGAAATAAACATCAAATGTTGTAGACTGCCTGACATACATGTTAGTTGGCACTCACTTCATAAGGCAAAATTTATCCGAAGACCAAGGAAATATGCAAATACATTGTTGAAGTCACATATATTATGATGAAAAGTGATATTTTATCCACAAAGATGTATAACTTCTAGCTTAACAATGCAGAAAAGCTGCATATATATATTTAATCATGTATGAGTCCACATGTAAGCTAATTATGAATGAAGATCCGTTACAATCAGCCTTGCCTGGTTTCAATCAAACTGCCCTAAAATAAAGGAACATAATAAATATACTCACCACTACATTGAAATTATGTTATACTATTTACCAAAAATACAAATATATAATCACCACTATATCAATGTGGTAGGAACCGACAGATAAATATTTTATATACCACAAACATCAATACAATTTCAGTTCAACCACTTGATTTTAACTCTGATCATAATGTCTTGTATTTGAAAGATTTAATGATGTACGTGAATTCAAAAATTACATCATAATCATTACCGTACCATACCACTCATCTACAACATACTTATTTTCAATTATTGCTTAAAATATCAAATAACCTTTTTACAATACAAACTATGTTATTAATTGCAGTTTTCATCATTTAATTTTAATTTTAATTCCAAAAGTTCTGTATTTTCAAAATATGTTATTAGATCTGAAGTTTAAATCAAACATAATCATGACTGTCTATTTTCTACTCCCTAGACATATGACATCCATATTTTTTGGGCAAAAATAGATATTAGATATATCATTTGAATTAAATCATGACCATGTTTCTTTTATCATTTATACATACAAGGCAAGAATAATGATGATGTTATACATAGCTTATGAATCATTTAACAAATTACTGGTATTATTTAATTAGCAAAACAAACTATCAATCCAGTATTTCTTACAAAAAATAATATTATCTTCTAATTGAAGTTCTTTGGAAAAAATTCAATATAAAATAAGTTCATGTTGCCAAAACATAAACTTATAGTAAAGAAGTATGAAAATAAAATAATCCACCTAAGTTTTAAATTTCAAAGCTCTCTTTTAGTTTTATAATTGAACGTGGAGATGGTTTCTTTTGTTGCAAACCATTGTTATAACTGCTTTTGGCTGCATATGATTGTTATGGTTGTGCATTTGTGCTCGTGCTTATGATTTGGATTTAGAATTAATGTTATATAGTTCTATTTAACTCATACATGTTCTATTTCTTACTATAAGTGACTAATATTCTAAATTAAGTTGAGATAGGTACATACGAATGCCATTTGGACATTTACATGGATTTGATTTGCTTTTGCTTGCTTAATATGAGCAAACTCACTCGTATTAATAATAATAAGTTACGTATCTCGGATTACATACCCCACTTTTATTTTATTTTTCCTACGGGATGCCTCATCATAGAGATGAGATGTATATTTGGTATATATATTGTATTGTAAATTTTTACGATCGAGCCGCACAAAGGAGACGCTGCTGAAATTTTCTGTAAATCCGGGTGTTATAAATTTTTTGAGATTTTAGCATTTTATAACTTGTTTTATAACTTAATTGTAATTTCCGTAAGCTGATCGGAGTGGCGTAGTGGAAGCGTAGTAAAGGCTTTCAAATAGATTTTAATGTTTGTATGTTAATTATTTTGAATAAAATATATCGAATGTTAAATTCCTTACTTAACCCCTTTTCGAGGACGAAAAGTTTTGAGTGGGGAAGAATGTAACGACCCGTATTTTAACTATTTCAAATTATTAAATTTAATATGATTATTGAATAAAAATGGTTAAAAAAAACTTAATGATTTATTTATGTAATTTATTGAATATGAACTTGAATAAAATTTTGAAATAACAAATTTCGAGGATTTTGGTAATAACAAGTATTGAAATGAAATTCTATGTATTGACTGTGTTTATAATCAATAACTGGAATTGAATAATAAATATTGAATTATTTAGATGAAAATAAAACAATTGTTTGATAACTAAAATTCATTTAAAACCTAATATTGGAATTCATCAAAATTGGATTGTTGGAATACTTTAAAATAAGAAGTTGAACTAAGTGTTGTAGTTGTTTTATTATTTGAATTCGTTTTAAAAGTAAATTTTATAAGTTAAATATCTTATATTTAAAATATGGTGATTTATTTGATAATTAAATTGTTTAAATTTAATATTGCAATTATTTAAATAATTGAATCTTGAATTTAATATGGATGAAAATGATGTCGAAAGATGATTTAAATTTTATTTAAATATGAATGAAGATTGTTAAATTTTAAAATTGAATTTAAAGTGATTAAATTGATTTTTGGAAATTACTTGTCATAATTAGCGGGTAAAAATAGTCTTTTGGGCACTATCTTGGATTTCGACGAAACCAGTTTCATCGGATCCGTAATAGTGAATTATTGTAGGATTTCAAGTTTCGTGGCGATCAGACTTGTCGTTTGGCCGTGCGAGCTTGAAACGCATAGAAATTAATTAAAGGAATTTAATTAAAATAATTTGATTTGAAAAGCTATCTTCTGAATATGATGGAATTTCCTTCCAAAACTAGTTCCATTGTGTTCGAAATTGGGGTATAACATATAGAACGTCAGGTGGCACGCCTCGTTTGAAGTTCGAGGAATTTCAAACGTTAAGAAGCTAGATATTTTCTAATTAAAATAATATATATTTACTTTCCCTTATATCAACATTCGATCGCACAGCCACAAATCTGTCTGCCCTCGTAAATCCTCCTCTCCCTCTTTGGTCAGTCTTGCGAGAACAAAAACGAAAAAAAAGAAAAGAAAATGGGCAAATCGCGAGACGCGTGTGCGATGGCGGCTGGGGCAGCTCGCTGGCGGAACGCGCGATGCTACTGAGGGGAACTGCGGTCGCGGAGAGGGGCCGAGGTCAGGTGTGACGCCCCACCTCAATACCCGCGCTAGCCAAGGACACTACAATGTAGTGCTGTCAACTAGCACGGAGAATAAGGCTGTTGAGGAGCGACCATCCATGTAATTGCTTATCACACGGTGGCTATAAAATAATCTTCGAAAACAAACATAGAAATAAACATAACACAAATCAGTCACAGACATCCATATCACCAAGGCGGAAGAAGATATGAATATATAACTAACACATGAAAGTGTACATCAGAGTAGTGGTCAAAAAGATCCACAATAATACAAAAGAATAGCAACACGTGCTATACCAAAAGAATACAACTATGAGTCCATATCTCAAGTGTATACAACAGAAACTGCTAAACTAAATAGTTAGCCAAAAGTCAGAGTAGCAAATCCCGGGAGGAAGTCAAGCAGAAGCACCTGTAACATCTCGGTCTGACCCGAGTATTATTTAAGAAAATAATAAACGGATCAGTCTAACTATAAATATCAGATGACATGATATAAAATAAAAGATATGGCATAAACATAAAATATCCATACTGACATACTACTATAAGTATGAAAATGATGATCAACAGGAGATCAACCGATGAGAAATGATCAATATCACAAGAATCTTCTCAAAGATCCAAAGAGGGAATCATACCCTAAACTTGTACTCATAACAAGTCAATGACATAAAAATCCAGAAATCAAACAAGAAATCCAGAAATCATAAAAAGAGAAAGAGGCCTATCACATGATGGTCCGAAGACCATGGGGAGCTACCCCATATGTGTGAGTCGGAATCACACGGATTGAGGCCTAGGCTAACCAAAAAGCAAAAAGGTATGTGTGAATGGAATCACACAAGTGGTGTCTAGCCTAACCTCGCAAACAAAAAGGTATGTGTGAATGGAATCACACAAGTGGTGTCTAGACTAACCTTGCGGACGAAGAGATATGTGTGAGTCGGAATCACACCACTGCGGTCTAGTCTAACCTTGCAAACAAAGAGACATCGCACAATTTCTAGTCTAAATCATAAAATGATCGTCATGATCAACGAGAAGTGTCAATCACACCAAGCTAGTAAATATATGAGTTTAGCTTCATGTCCCATAACCACTTGCTTAACTTAAATATTTACGAACAAGCTGTAAATCTTCACTAGGAAATTGTCACAAAAAGGGTTCAATCGAACAAGTCCAAGAGCTAACCGACGAAGTGAACGCAAGCGTTTCATACCACTCGTTTTACTAAGTCGTTTAAGTCGATTTCTCATTTGAGTGAAGTAAAGGCTTGTATATACTAGTAGATTGGAAATCGGTTTGAGAAAACGAACTTTTGATATTTAAAATAGTGTTGAAATTGCTTTGATGAAAGAGTTTTGATATTTAGTACTAGTATTGAAACCTTCATATATCTTTAAAGTGACAAGTCATAAAACGATTGTAGAAACAAATCAAATCACATCAATTCACGTTCGAAGACGTGAGTAAAGTCCAAAGAAATCAGCTCAAAATGCATCAAAGTGGAAATTTTGATGAATGCTTTTCAGATAAGATTGCCTATGCAGAGTAATACGGGGTTCGACCTAGTGGACAGAAGCCAAGCGACCTACAGGAGTGCGCGACCTAAGAAGGTGCGCGAGTTAAGGGTGAGCGACCTAACAATTTAATGCCGAGCGACCTACCATTATAAAAGCCCAAACGACCTAAGACTTAACCCGCAAACGACCTACGACCTAGCAGGGTCGAGCGACCTAAAAGAAATAGGGCTAAGCGACCTAAACAGTAAGCAGGTCGAACGACCTAATGCTTAGCTCGTGAGCGACCTACGACTTATCGAGGTCGAGCGACTTAAGAGGCATGAGAACCAGCGACCTAAAACTGGCGACCTAAGGATATGCGACCTAAAGGCTTGCGACCTAAAGGCACGCGACCTAGAGGTGAACGACCTAACGAGGTCCAGGGGAAGCGACCTAAAATGCTTCGACCTAAAGGTGCACGACCTAAGATCTATACGACCTAACGACCTAAGGTCGATATGACCTAACGACTTAAGGTCGAATACGACCTACGACCTAAGGTCGATACGACCTAAGGTCGATACGACCTAACATTTTCCTGGAGATTATAGGTCGGCAACGACCTACGACTTAACTCCAGGCGACTTTTCCACGCGCCTACGAACCCATCTTCCCTACGACCTAGGGTTATCTCGTAGGCGACCTACGACCTATGGACGAGCGACCTAACTCCGAACGAGCTAAAAATGGCCAGAACGACCTAGTAGCAGTTTTTCACCAAAATCACTAAAATTTGGAGTTTTTCGCCAATCCAATCCAAACCAAATGCAACAAACATGCTAAAGTGATGAGGAATCATTCCCAATAGTCCAATGACGATTATAGGCAAGATGTGAGATCAAAAATCTCACCTTTTCATGGAATTTGATGAAGATGGAGATTGAAAGCAAGGAGAAGCAATCCAAAGCTTGAATCCACTATCTTCTACTTGAATTTGGAGTTGAATCTCGGATTTGCAATAGAATTTGAGTTTGGAGTTTTAATTTCCACTTCCCATCACCATTTTTGATGAAGCTTGAATGTTAAAACAAATGGTGAATGAAGTGAGGAAGAGGGTTGGGCTGAACTAAAGAAGTGCAGTCCAAACCAAAGTCATAAGCGGGAAAAGTGACGAAAATTTCACTATCTCCAAACATATCAAAGTTTACACTCAAAAAGATCGCAAACGTCATTTTGAACTCAATGGGGGTGGTCTCGAGTCCTAATTTGACCGTATGCAAAAAGTAGCTTTTCGGACTAACATCCGACTAACGATAAAATATTTAAATATAAAATCGATAGGTATGCGGGTTGTTACATCAGGTATAGGCGGCGACTTTGGTTGACATTTTAGGGTTCGACAGGGCGAGGCGCGACGATGGTTGCGGTGGCTGGAGGCGTCGACGGCGGAGGAGCTAGTGGCGACGATCGATCATTTATATATAAAAAATACGAAGGAAGTCGCGACCTGGAAGGGGAACGCGAGCGACCTGTTGCATGCAGAGAGAAGTTTTTGGGTAAGGTTAGTTTAATTAATTATTTAGTTAAGTATTAATTGAGTTTTAATTAAATCAATGCTAATTTAATCTTAACTTTCTCGTACGAGGTCCGATTCGAGCGGAACAAATTGCATTGGAATTGTATCGACGTCGTCTACGACGTGAAATTGGATTGGCATTTATTTGACTCTAAAAATTTTCAGTTTCAAATAAAGGTGAGTGTTTTATAACGCTCATGAAATACTGCATTATTTTGATGTTAGTTAAATTGAAGTTGTGAAATAATTTAAATTTATTGATTATTGTTTGGTAATTTAACTGACATTTAAATTGACACTTGAATTGAACTGATATAAATTTAAATTGAAAGTTCAAATTTGAAATTGAAATTAAATTGCCAGTCAGACACCCGATGTTGATAACCAATACATTGTTGTGATATTTGACTGCTTTGGATGTTGATTGAAATTGGATGCCATTGGTTGATATTTTGGGATGATTTGGATGTTTATTTATTTTTGTATATTCCTGTTATCACCCTGTATATTATTGACATCATATAAACTGTTATCCGAATTATATTCGAATAAATTAATAAATAGGTTGAAATGATATATACCTATGACACTTTGATTTGGATTGAAATGATATATATCCATCCCTGAAATTAAATCGAAATAACTGATCACTTGCTCATATGATAGGAAATTACATACGGACACCGGATTGGCTAAATTAAATAATTTTAAAATTTTTGGTTGAAATTATTCAAATGATTTTGATTTAAAGAAATAAAAATTGGATTTATGGAAATTGAATTGTTTCCGAACTTGAGCTCAAAGAGTTGAAATTGAAATTTGTTAATAGGAATTGTTTAAAGAATCGAATTTGAAATTTGAAGGTAGAATCGAAATATGATTTGGATTGTGGAAATAGAATTGTTTTTAAAGATTTGAACTTTTACTTGAATTTCGAAGTTATTTAAGTAAAAGCGATAAGTTGATATTTCAAAATTTTGGCTCGAGATTGAATTATCTCTATGCTTAAGAATCAATTTCAGAATTTTAGAATGAAGCAAGATGAATCTATAAACGATATGTACTCTAGATTTCAAGATATATATCATTCAATTTTGGCACTAGGAAATTTTTTTACTGATTTTGATATCCTCTCTAAAATCCTAAATTCTCTAACGGATGAATGGGAACGAAAAGTCTTAGCAATTGAAGAGGCTAATGACATTTCAACCATCAAACCAGAAGAGTTGATAGGAAATCTAATGTCTTATGAAGTTAATCTCCAGGTTAAACGAGTACATGCACAAGATAAAAAGACAATAGCTTTCAAGGCAGAAAAAGAAGAATCTGATTCAAATAATGAAGATATGGCTCTTATCGCAAAGAATTTCAAAAAGTTTTTGAAGTTCGAAAAGAACAATAGGTTTGGACATAACAAAAACAGCACCAAACCATCAACTTCTACTATAGAATGCTATGGATGTCACAAGAAAGGTCACATGCAGAAAGATTGTCATGATCAAAAGAAAGACAAGTTCAAACACAAAAAGGAAAAATACTAAAAGATGCAGGTATTTTTAGTAACATGGGATGATTCAGAATCCTCTTCCTCATCAGATAGCGACAGCGACAGTGACAATGAACAAGCAAATGTTTGCTTTATGGCTACAAATGATGAAGTAAGTGATTTAAATTTTGATGATTTAATTGAGATAAATTCAGTTTTATTAGATAAAATGAAAAACATCAAAAGGAAATATAAAGAGGCTAGTGAAAAGTTAAACAGAACCGAACTTGAAGTTGAAATGCTAAGGGATGAAAAGAATATTTTAGAAGAAGAACTTCAAGCTTCTCAAGAATCTTATTCTAATACAACTTCTCAAATTTCTATGCTAAGTCAAGAAATCGAAACTCAAAAAGAAAAGAATGACTCTCTCCAAGTTGAAAACCATGATTTAAAATCAAATGTTAAAATATTAGAATTAGATATCTCTAGTCTCAAAACACAGTTAGAAGGAATTACCAAGAATGTTTCAAATTTTAATAAAGGAAGAGAAAATCTCTCTAAAGTTTTGGAAAATTCTCAAACTGTGTCAGATAAAAAGGGTTTAGGCTATAAGAAAGCTTCAAATAGTTTACCTAAGAAAAGGAATTCTTTTGAAAATCATGGTATTATTGATAGTATTTCAAAAAGTCCAAAACATTCTAAGAACATTAAAATGTGGGTTCCAAAAACTAACAATTTTTTGATTAGGAATAAATACATAAAATCATTTATGGAAAATGTTCATAAGAATAAAGATTTTATTTACAATGGGAATGTTGAACCCGTTTGGGTTTGGTTTCCTAAGATCTAACTCTTAGGATCCTAACAAAAAGTGGGTACCATTGTCACTTTCATATTTATTGCAGGTACCACTTAAGAAAAGAGGAAAATGGATATTAGACAGTGGTTGCTCAAAACATATGACAAGAAATAAAGACACGTTGACTAACATTATCTACTCGGATGGAGGGTCTGTCACTTTTGGAGATAACTCCAAAGGATACATCATCGGCAAAGGCGATGTGAGCAATAATGGTACATCTCATTTACCTCTTATTACAAATGTTTTATTAGTTAAAAATTTGAAACATAATTACTTAGTATCAGCCAACTTTGTGACAAAGGTTTTAATATCTCTTTCTATGAAGATAAGTGTAGCATTTTTGATAAAAATAAAAATCTTATTTTTGAAGGTAATAGGGATAGAAATATATATGTTTTAAATATGAAAATTATTCATGACTCAAATATATGCTTAATAGCCAAAGAAAATGATCCTTGGTTATGGCACAAAAGATTTTGTCACATAAATTTCAAAGCAATTAGTAAACTTTCTCAAAATAATTTGGTAAAAGCTTTACCTAAAATGAATTTTAAAGTAAAAAGTATTTGTGATGCTTGTCAATTTGGAAAATTATCAAAATCATCTTTTAAATCAAAGAAAAACATTTCTACATTACAACCACTTGAATTATTGCATTTAGATCTTTTTGGACCAACGCAAATTCAATCTATTAATCATAACAAATATGTGTTTGTAATAGTAGATGATTTTTCAAGATATACTTGGACTATCTTTATGAAAAATAAAAGTGATACTTTTGAAAATATTTATATATTTGTTAAAAGAATTCAAAACCTCAAAAGTTTGAAAATTAAGAACATTAGAAGTGATCATGTAGGTGAATTTGAAAATGAGAATTTTGAACATTTTTGTAATAAAAAGGGAATTTCACATAACTTTTCTTTTCCTAGAACACCACAACAAAATGGAGTTGTAGAAAGGAAAAATAGAACTTTACAGGAATGTGCAAGAACTCTTTTAAATCGAAGCACTTTACCAAAGCATTTTTGGGCAGAGCTGTAGCAACTGCTTGTTATGTTTTGAATCGTGTCTCCATTCGACCACTAACAAAACATACACCATATGAACTTTTTAATGGAAGAAAACCAAATATATCTTATTTTAAAGTTTTTGGTTCAAAATGTTTTATTCTTAATACAAAAGATCGGCTTGGTAAATTCGATCCAAAATCCGATGAAGGAATATTCATAGGAAATTCGGAACAAACCAAAGCTTATCGAATTTTCAATAAAAGAACTAATAATCGAAGAAACACTTCATGTTTCATTCGATGAGAATTTCAAAATTAATAATAAAATTGATGATGATGAGATAATTACTAAGACTGTCACAGATACTAATAATAAAAAATCTTTTGATGATTCCATTACTCAAAATGAAAACATTACTAATCATGAAAATGAGTTAAGATCTCCTCCTAGGAAATTAAAAGATCACCCAGTTGAAAATGTTATTGGAGAAACTAATTCAAATGTTAGGACTAGAAGTCAACTTAATCAAATGGGCCATGTAGCATTCCTTTCAAATATCGAACCTAAAAATGCTAAAGAAGCCTATACTGATGACTATTGGATTATAGCTATGCAAGAAGAGCTAAACCAATTTGAACGAAACGAAGTTTGGGATTTATTTGCTAGACCAAGTAATCAAACTATCATTGGTACGAAATGGGTTTTCAAAAATAAAGCTGATGGACAAGGTAATATAACTAGGAATAAAGTTAGATTAGTTGCACAAGGATATAATCAGGAGGAAGGTATTGACTATGAAGAAATGTTTGCTCCAGTCGCCCGACTAGAAGCAATACGAATCTTACTGGCCTTTGCATGTTTTCATAATCTTAAACTTTATCAAATGGATGTTAAAAGTGCATTTTTAAATGGCTATATTAAAGAAAATGTTTTTTGTTGAACAACCTCCCCTATTTACACATGAAAAATTTCCAGACCATGTTTATAAACTTAAGAAAGCTTTATATGGTTTGAAACAAGCACCACGTGCTTGGTACGAACGACTTAAAAGCTATCTTATAAATTCTGGTTTTGAAATAGGGAAAGTTGACCAGACACTTTTTATTAAGAAAACTAAAAAGGATATTTTAATTTTTCAAATTTATGTTGATGATATTATTTTTGGTTCTACAAATAATAAATTATGTTAGGATTTTTCTAACATAATGACCAAAGAATTTGAAATGTCACATATGGGAGAATTATCATATTTTCTTGGATTACAGATTAAACAACTGGAAAATGGAATTTTTATTAACCAAGAAAAATATTGTAGCAATCTAATTAAACGCTTTGGTATGGAAAATACTTCGGCCAAACCAACTCCAATGAGTACAACAGTACATCTTAAATGAGATGAGGATGGCAAAAGTGTTGACCAAAAATTATATCGAAGTATGATTGGATCACTACTTTATTTAACTGCTAGTAGACCTAACATAATGATGAGTGTTTTTCTGTGTGCTCGATTTCAAGCAAATCATAGAGAATCACATATGTGAGCAGTGAAACGTATATTACGATATCTTAGCAAAACCAAAGATTTCAGACTATTTTATCCGAAAGAATGTCCTTTCGAATTAGTATCATACAGTGATGCTGATTTTGGAGGATGTCGGACGGATAGAAAAAGTATGAGTGGAACGTGTCTGTAACAACCCGCATATTTATCGATTTTATATTTAAATATTTTATTTAAATATTTTATCATTAGTCGGATGTTAGTCCAAACAGCTACTTTGTGCATACGGTCAAATTAGGACTCGAAACCACTTCCATTGAGTTCAAAATGACGTTTGCGATCTTTTTGAGTGTATACTTTGATATGTTTGGAGTTAGTGGAATTTTCGCTACTTTTTCCCGTTTGTGACTTTGGTTTGGACTGCACCCTTCACTAACTCAGTCCAACCCCCTTCTCTTCATAACTTCATCTCTTCACTCAATCTTCAATAATGGTGGAGGGAATGGGAAATTAAAACTCCAAAGCTTTTATCTTCATTGCTAATCCAATATCTACTCCGAATTCAAGTGAAGACATTGATTCAAGCTTGTTCTTGCTCTTGTTTTGCTTCAAGCTTCATCTTCATTGGTTTTTGGTGCAAAGGTGAGATTTTTAATCTCACATCTTGCCTATAGATGTCATTGGGCTGTGGGGAATGATCCCCTATTGCATTTGTATGAATATCTGCATTTGGTTTGGATTGGATTGGCGAAAAACTTCGATTTTCGGTGTTTTGGTGATTTTTCTAGCACTAGGTCGTTCTGGTCTTCGCTAGGTCGTACGCGAGTTAAGCCATTAGGTCGCTGCGTTGAAAATTCGCAGAAGTTAGTTCGTATCCGACCTAAGATCTCTCGGTAGCCACTAAGTCGTAGGTCGCTCAGGTGCCTAAGTCGTAGGTCGTCTCCGACCTATTATTGCTTGGTAGCACAGGTTCGTTAGGTCGCGCCATACCTTAGCTCGGCCATTCCTTAGGTCGTTCATGAGTTAGGTCATTGGTCGCTCGCGAGTTAAGTGTTAGGTCATCTCCGACTTAACATCCTTCGGCAAAAGTTAGGTCGTCCCACTTTTAGGTCGGCCATGTTTCTGTAGCTAGGTCGTAAGTCGTGTAGGTCGTCTCCGACCTAATATCGCCTATGCTATTTCACTAGGTTGTTCCAGGCCTTAAGTCGTAGGTCGTCCTCCAACCTAAAATCACTCGGCAACACTAAGTCGTAGGTCGTCGTTCCAAGCCCTAAGTCGTAGGTCGTCGCTCGACCTTACCACTTCATTTAGGTCGCTCGGCTCTCTCCTGTTAGGTCGCTTGTCTTCTCTAGGTCGTACCGTTTTGGACGGGGCGCTGCCCCGCACCCCGCCACCGTAGCAGGGGCGTTGCCCCCGCACCCCCACCTAGGGGGTTGCCACCCCCCTGGACCCCCCTCCGTAGGGGATCTTATCTGAAAAACAATCAACAGAATTTCTACTATGATGGTTTTGGGATTGATTTCTTTGGACTTTACTCACGTCTTCGAACGTGAATTTATGTGATTCGATTTGTTTCAACAATCGTTTTGTGACTTGTCACTTTAAAAATATAAAGGTTTCAATACTAGTAGTAAATATCAAAACTCTTTCATCAAGACGATTTCAACACTATTTTAAATATAAAGCACGTTTTCTCAAACCGTTTTTCAATCTACTAGTATATACAAGCCTTTACTTCACTCGGATGAGAAATCGAATTAAACAACTTAGTAAAACGAGTGGTATGAAACGCTTGCGTTCACTTCGTCGGTTAGCTCTTGGACTTGTTCGATTGAACCCTTTTTGTGACAATTTCCTAGTGGAGATCTACAGTTTGTTCGTAAATATTTAAGTTAAGCTAGTGGTTATGGGACATGAATCTAAACTCATATATTTACTGGCTTAGTGTAATTGACACTTCCTAATGATCATGATGATCATTTTTATGATTTAGACTAGCAATTGTGCGATGTCTCTTTGTCTGCACGGTTAGACTAGACCTCATCTGTGTGATTTCGACTCACACATATCTTTTTGGATACGAGGTTAGTTGTCAAGACCCACAAATCCGTACTCCTTGATTAAATACTAATCTCCATTGATTAACTCAAGGGGTATGGAAATACGAACCCTGAGGGGTTTTAAGAACAAGAAAAGAGAGAAGAAGAAAGAAGAGAAGAAAGAAAGAGAGAAGAAGAACAGAACAACATCAGAACAGAAAAACAATATCAGAATCTTACACATCGCAGCGGAACAACATATAATAGATAAATGAATAATCTTTAAACAAAGAACTATATCATTTTATACATACATCAATCATCAGAGTCAATATACAACTCAATACAACAATGGACAGTTGTATAACTTGTCCTCATACAGAATACACAGCGGAATAAATATATCAGATACAAATACTACGTCTCGCCATCCAGCTTGCTTTCAAAGCTCCAGAATATCCAGAATGTCCTGATAACATAACTCTAGGCTGCCCGTGTGGAAATTGGTGGGCACCCAGAGTTTAGAAGGGAAACAATAAACTCCGAGTCAGTCATGGAGACTGGTGTGAGATCGTAAAACAGTTATTTTTCACAAAGAAAATAAAACAAATTCGCAATGTTTTTGGAAAATGAAACTACCATAAGACCTCCCACCACACACACAATGCAAACGCAGAATTGGAGGAGATTTCTTCTTATGATAGTCAAAAATGCTTACTACGCAAAATCAAATCTTTTTGATATTATTATTAGTGCATAGTGTAGAAAACATTTCGAAAGTATAATATTAATCTTAGCCAACATACGACCAGTATCGTATGCCTACTATAGCTACCATGTTCAATAGCAGGTTACCGCCACATTCCATGGCAGGTAATACAACTAAAACCGTACAAGTCACGTATTGTTTCTTTGGATTTCCAACAAATGGTCAGGCTAAGGAACTTCCTATGCCATGATGGGTACGTCCCTGGAATAGACGACCCGAGAACCTAACGTTACGGTTAGATCTCTGCCAACACAAGGCCGGGTTACCTCTGCAAAAATAGGTAACTACTGACACGCGTATGCCATCCCCCGATCGTAACCGATCTTCCCGAGGATCCCCGATTTCCAACAAACCACATAAATAATAATGCAGCAACCACATAGGTTAAGTATCTGGGCTCCATACCATGATACCACCTCTATCCAGAAGGAATGACATACACTAAGGGGCGCTACTCCCTAGAACCTTGCCGCATCCTTCCTGTTTTGACCATTTCCGGGGTGTGAGGCTCGATGAAGTCTCGTCCACAAAGCTACGCTTTCTACAAAGCCATGCTTCGGGTCAAACAAATGATCAACCTATGATCACAAAGATATAAGATCAAACAAATGATCATATCAAAAATGATCAAACACTGATCATTTCACAGCAACACTCAGTATGCCACGTTACCAAATTGGGAGTATATCGCTGATAAATTTCAACTACATAACCTCTGAGCTCGTACGTCTCAGAGAAGGGTGTTAAGCTAAGAGAATAAATTCTCCGCCACCAACAGAAATGTATTTGAAAGAAATCAATTTTATATCTCAAATTGTAACGTCAGACACACAATCCATACAAGTCTGTTCCGGGATTGAACAGAACCGAAGGCACTTCTCACGAAGCCCTTGCACATCCGGATAAGTTTCTAATCACGTCTGGACTTCCCGTCACTAAGGGTGATAAAACCTCTAAATCGGAGATCAGCCGATGTAGAGTAACTCGACGGTAATCCTTCCGTTTTCAAAAATATCCGGTCTTCAACACCGGTCTTCGAATGCAATTCATAACGACGTATCACATATTCGGAATGGGTTATACGACCCCATGGTCCTTTCCCGGCTAACCCGAATAGTGAGCGATTATTCAAAAATAAGTGTGGCATTCAAATTCATCCAATTCACAACAAATATCATTCAAGGTAATTATTGATAGTCGGTTATTTAACTATCAATAAAGATGCGCAACATCATCAGATTCCAAATAATTTTCCAAATTATTTCATCTTCAAAAATATCTTTTACTAGATATAAAATTTCCACACTTAATCATTTGAAAACAATTTCAAATCAATTTCCACATTTCATTTTATCTTTGAAGATAAAATCTCAAAACAGTTCATTTCATATTGGAAAAGCATTTCCATACTTATTTAAAAATAAGTAATTCACAAATCTATTTATTTTCAACATTTGAAAATATTCGTTATACTTAAATCAAAATTAAGTATACATTTCATTCTTTACGGAAATCATTAATTTTACATCTATTTGAGTCAAAACGAATGTTGCGTAAAACATCGTTACGACGACTCGAAATCACTAGTATAGGGATTCGGAATTAAGATAGATATAGAAATCCCAATACTATATAAAACATTTCCTTTTGGAAATCATTTACTATAACAACAGTGTTATAGTCCACCATTTCCTCATTTCTCGAAAACGTCTATTTCAACAATGAATGTTGAAATCTATGTATTCGATACTTAACACGTTTTAAAACATCTTTTAAAACAATTAACTTCATTTTATAATATCGCTTTTCCAAAACATATCCATTTTATTTAATAATATATTCACTGTCCAAAATCGTGAATATACTTCACTAACCAAATTTCAATCTTTTCTCCACATTTATTCCAAGAATTATCCACTGTCCAAAATCGTGGATAAAATTCCCTTAATAATCTCTATATTTAAAATCAATCAAATTGGATTTATTTTCGAATTTATAAAAACAACGTTTATAAATTCTATTTCCATTTATAAGTTCACAATTTATAAATTTCATTTATTTATAAATTCTTAAAAATTCATTTTAACGCTTATAAAAACTCGTTTTATAATCCCAATCTTTTAAAGTTATAAATAACAATTTTGTACATCTTTTACATACATTGTTTTAAATAATTCAAAAATTCCAATTAAAACCCTTTTATAAATTTCTTAACTATTTATTTCAAAAGAAATTACCTTTTGGTTATAATTCACAAATCTTAACTTTTATAACTTTAAAGTTTGAACGTTTATTTATTAATTCAAAAATTAAATAAAACGACTACTTCCAAAAATCCCTTTAAAATCCTTTTAAAGTAAAAGTCGTTATTTTTAAACTTCAAAACTGAATCCGATGATGCAACAACACCAATTAGTCAATCACAACAACAAACATCATATATCAATATGATAACAGAATATACATCAATATTTGTAAATAAATAAATACTGTTGAGGAATCCAGTTGGATCCCTCCAACCTGTTTCCCTGCATCCACAGATGTTAGCACAATACCAATTCCACTTCGAGGTGGAATATCGCGGTATATGGGTTTTATAAAAATAATCCGCTTACTAACGGCGCAATAGGGTCTCATCCGCTATACGAGGTAGGAAATCAATCAATCCAATATATACATATGCCAATATGTATATATTGCTATATATATAGATATATCCTACTATATCTAATATCACATCCAATAGCAATCATCAATCAAGAACTGTAATATCAACTGTATTTTGAGTGAGAAAAATCTCACCTTAGCCTTTTATTTTGCCATCCATTTCCAATCCCATTTTGTCTTCACAGTATTAAACCTTGTATAGACAATTATGATTTTTATTAACATTTGAATCAATCAAACAATTGAATTTCTATTTGATAATAATTTTTTTTTCAACTTGTGATTTTATTTCGACTAACAAATTCTTTTTAACGATTTGTCTTAACAAAAATTAAATTCGAAACAAATCTTCCTTTGATAGATTTAATTAACTTACCCTTTAATTTATATTTATCCAACTAATTATTAAATTTCTTTTTCTTACCGAAAATTATATTTTAACTAATTTCCTTTTAAATCTAAGCTAAAATCTCATTTTACATAAATATTTCAAACATTTTAATTATATAGATTCCTCCAATATTTAAAAATCCCTTTTAATAAATTTCAAAACTAAATCCCTTTGATAACTAAAATCAAATGAATAAATCAAATTAATTATTCATCACAATCTATTATTTAAAATAAATTTAGTAGATTACAATTTATTTGTACACTTATTTTATTTATTTATTTTCTTTCAAAAAAAACAATCCAATATATACATATATGGATAAACAAAATAGAAATGGTTACACTTAATTGTTACATATTTATCTTTAAATATGAAAAAAAGAAAAAGAACATTTTATTAAATTTAAATCACAAATAAAAATTATACCTGCTGCTAAATTTTCAATATCCCGATCGAGCATAACTACCCCCAACGCCTTCGTCAATCGCCAGACTTCCACGTGCACGGCCATCGAGAACTCCAGATCGAATCGCTACCTATGCCTCCAGGCTATTCGACTTCACTGTGCTCATCGACATCGTGAAACCCTTGCTCGAACGTGCTGTTGTACGCACGTGACCACTGAAACCACTCGTCTCGAGGCTATCGACTTCGCCTCCGCCTAGAGTCGCGCACGCACTCCAATACCCTAGTCGCTCGCGAGCTCGAGATGCCACTTCCCCCCTCGCGACTCGGTTTGAATTGGGTTCGTTTTCTTCAATTTGAATGAAAGAGGGAAAAATGAGGGCTTCGGCCATTTCTTAGTTTTCGTTTTGATTTTGAATGATGAAAAGGGATTGAGGAAGAAAGAATTCGTGTAGATTTAAACTGAGGGGAAGGGGGAATTTCGATTTGAACGAGATGATTTCGTGATTCTCGTTTTATTTTTTTCTCTTTCGGCCATTATTTGTTTTTGTTTTAACCTGCAAACGAAATGATTTTCTTTCATGTATTTTAACAGAGAAGGAAGGGGAGACAAGGGTACGCGACATTGCAGAGAAAAAGTATCGATGTTGAAAGAAGGCAGACTGAAGAAAGAATCTCTGCTGCGTTGACAAATTTTAAATTTTTAAATTTAAATTGAATTTGGTTTAATTTCAATGTGTTTACTCTCCGTACGGTTACATAACAACTCCGATCAATACAAAATTTGAAATCCGGTAATAATACAATATTACGGACCCAATGGAACTGGTTTCGTCGAATTCCGAGACTGTGCCTCGGACGGCTATTTTTTAATATCGGTTGAAAGATATAAATTTCAAACTGAACAATTCACTTTCAAATTCGATTCTGAAGCTTCAATTATCTTCAGTATTGCCAATACAAATTTTAAAAGCTTTCGAAATATTTTTCTTCAACTTAAAATTGAAGATTCAAATTTTTATTCACTTTCAATAGATTAAATTTTATAACTTAATCGCCAAATTCAAAGTTATATCGGGAATTCAAATTAAATCATCGTTCAAATATTTAAAATTAATTAAATATTCTCAATTTAATTTGTTTCAAAATTCTGGGTCGTTACATTAGTCTAGACACCATTTGTGTGATTTCGACTCACACATATCTCTTTGTTGCGAGGTTAGACTAGACACCATTTGTGTGATTTCGTTTCACACATATCTCTTTATTTTCAAGGTTAGTCTATACCTCATTGGTGTGATTTCGGTTCACACATATGGGGTAGCTCCCCATGGTCTTCGGACCGTTATGTGATAGGCCTCTTTCCCCTTTTTATGTGTTTTCTGGATTTCTGGTGATGATTTATGGAATTTATGCTTCACCAATTTTCATGATTTTCATTGATATGATATCAGTTTTTGTGCATTGGTGAATTGATGCGTTATTGACTTGTTATGAATACAAGTTTAGGGTATGATACCCTATTTTATCTTTGAGAAGATTCTTGTGATATTGATTAATCTTTTGTTGATTATCATTTACATACTTATAGTAGTATGCCGTTATGGTTGTTTCATGTTCATGCCATATTATTTATCATATACCTTATCATCTGATATTTATAGCTAGACTGATCCGTTTATTATTTTCTTATAAATAATACTCGGGTCAGACCGAGATGTTACAGGTGCTTCTGCTTGACTTCTCTTCAGGATTATTTTGACTTTTGGCTAACTTCATAGATTAGTAGTTTAGGGTGTACACATTTGAGATATAGACTCTATGTTGTGTATTTATTCTTTTGTATAGCACGTGTTGCTATTCATTTGTATTATCGTTGATCTTCCCGACCACTACTCTGATGTACACTTTTATGTGTTATATATTTATTCATATCTTCTTCCGCCTTTGTGATATGGATGTCTATGACTGATTTATGTTATGATTATTTCTATGTTTGTTTCTGAAGAATATATATAGCCACCGTGTGATAGCTTTGAGTTTGAATCGGTATGTCGGATTTCCTCCTTAAATGATATACATTCTATTCTATCTGACATATCGGTGCTCGCACAGAGAAGTTACATGGATGGTCGCTCCTCCACAGCCTTATTCTCCGTGCTAATTGACAGCACTACATCGTAGTGTTCTTGGTTAGCGTGGGTATAGAGGTGAGGCGTCACAGTGTCACTTCATTGGACATTCCTTAGTATCTTGGTTTAGCAAGAAACAAAACTGTGTTTCACTCTCGACCTATGAAGCAGAATATATTTCTGCTGCTTTAGCATGTGCTCAAGTCATATACATGCAACAAACACTTCAAGATTTTAGAATAAATTTATCTAAATCTACTATTTTCTGTGATAATACTAGTCCTATAAACTTATCTAAAAATCTGATCAATCATTCACGAACAAAACATATCGACATTCGTCATCATTTTCTTCGGGATGATATTGAAAAGGATTTAATAAAATTAGAATTTGTTTCCTCTGAAAATCAATTGGCTGATATATTTACAAAACCTTTGAATGATAATATTTTTATAAAATTAAGAAGAGAATTATGTATTATTTCTCAAAAAGATTTGTACTTTTAATTAAAAAATATATAAACAGAACTGATATTAGCATCTTGTGCTAATTCAGACGTCTGAATTATAAAATCAGACGTCTGATTTGTCAATGTGGGCAAAAAATTCTACCCAGATTCAGACGTCTGTTTTTATATTTCAGACGTCTAAATCAAGCCCGAAATACACTGTTTTCTTGCTGCTTGTCAACATTGATCAAAACAGAAGTCTGTTTTGAAAAACAGACGTCTGTTTCAAACCAGGCAAATTTTTAAAAAAAACTGAGGCAGGGCCTACATCTTTTAATCCACCTACTTTTTCAACTTTACTCTCTTATCTCCCCATTTTTTTCACCGCATCTCTTCATTATTTACTTCTTTAACCCATTCTCTAAACCCTAAAATACCATTAAAATTCCAAAATCTTCCTCCACAAAATCAAAACAAAATGCCTCCTAAGACCAAGAGATCAAGAGAATCATCAACCGGACCATCCGAAGCACAAATTAGATCTTGGCTTCACAATGAGACGGCTATTGCAAGATTCAACACCATGAAGAACTCCAAAATCTTTGAAGGAGCTTTTATGCAATTTCCGGAATTCAACGGCTATAGGATTAGAGAAATAGCGGAATCAAATCACTTCGATTCATTAATTGGGTATGATTTCAATAACTTGAAAATCAATCATCTACTTATCAAGTTATTTTATGCAAATATGAATTTAGATCATCACAATCCCAAAACAGAGAAGATTGTGTTTGGACGATGGTATGTGGCGTCAAAATCATTCTCTTGTTACAAAGGTTAGGCTATATTTTAAGATGTCCTTACGAAGGAATAGACATTGACCATGTTGATGCAGATATGTATGAACGAGACGAAGTATCTCATAGATTTCTTTCTGATGATATGATAAATATGATATCATCTAAGCTGCGTCCTCAAGCTAGGATAATCCACCGAACACTCATCCGATCTCTACAACCAAGAACCGGTAGTTATGAGAAGATTTACAAAAGGGATTTCCAAGAACTCTATGCTATTTATTTTAACCAACAAGTCAATTGGGGGGAAATTATATTGGACAAATTTCAAGATGCAACAATTCATCGGAAATACAAGACTTTACACTATGGCGCTTATATCATGAGAATTTTAATGCAATGTGGCATACCAATACCCGACTCTGAATGTTCGTCTCTTAGCGTGCTTGGCTCTAAAACTTTAGGGCTAATGCAATTACCAAAGCGTCCGCCATCTCATGATATCATTCCCTTTCATCAATGGATCAACAACCGGAATCGTGGTATTCGTCAACCATCAAATCCTAACATACCTTCGTCATCTTCATCTCTACCTCCTCATCAACAACAACAAGAAGAAGAATACTATGAGGAAATTCAAGAAATCCAAGAAGATGCAACACCAAAGCAAGCTTTAAGAACTCTTTCGCAAAATCAAAAGAAACTTCAAAAGCAAATGGTGAGCATGGAAAGAAACACGAACAAAAAATTCAACTCCATCAAGGGTTTCTTAAACAAAATCAGGGATAAGCTTTCTTGTATGTCTTCCTCATCTTCCGACATTCAACACAACCCGGCCCCATTCAATTTGTCCTCAGATCAAGAAGAAGAAGAAGATGTTAATGTTGTTTCCGACAGTGATGAATTTTAAGTTGGTATGGATGATTTTCTATCTTTTAGTTATGTTCTGTTATCTTATTACTACAATTCTAGTTTCCGTATCTTAAGTATTATGTTATGTTCTGTGACGTTGTCATTTGAAACGTTGTGTTCTATTTTAAATTAGCTGTATGTTTCTCTCCATTCATTCTATTTGATATTATCGTATACTGTATATTTCATTGCTACTTTAGCCAATAATTCCTTTTAGTAATGACAAAGGGGGAGAAAAAGGTAAAAATATTGTTGTATGAATACTTTTATTCAGGGGGAGAAATTTTATATTTTCATACTAACCAAGTTTTAATGACAGGAGAAGTTATTATTTACTAACCAATATTTTCATAGTTGTCATTATCAAAAAGGGGGAGAATGTTAGAACCTCAGTTCCTGATATTTTGATAGTAACAATTATATGTGTTTATCTAACCATGTTTTACAGGAAAATATTGATGACCAGATTCTAGATTGATGGGCGTAATCGTTTATAGGTTATAGAGTCTGTGTCTAGTTAGTAATATATGTTAAAATCTCTCCTAATTGGTATAGATGCACAAGCTATTGAATACACACACTTGGTTTCAAAAGAAGTTTTAAAGATGTCTGAATTAGCAGAATTCAGACGTCTGAATCATAAATTCAGACGTCTGACTGCTGAAGCAAAGCACTTTTTAAATAGCAAATTCAGACGTCTGAACACAATATTCAAACGTCTAAATAAGGTCAAAAATGCATTGTTTCAGCGCTGCCTTGTTATTTCACTACACTCAGAAGGCTGAATTTTAATTCAGAAGTCTGAGTTAAAATAACGGCTAGTTTTTTGAAAGGTTGCTTCTCTTCCCTGAACAAAAAACAACGTTCCTTTCAACAGTTGCTTCTATTCTGATTCATGGCAACTCTTCACTAATCATTGCAACCTTTAACAACTATAAATAGCAAGTAATTTCAACACTATTAACCAATTTCTTATTTTGATTTCTAAACTCTATATTCTTGCTATTTACTTTCAAGTTTTACAAATCAAACTCTTTGATCACCAAACACTCAAGCATACTCTTGTATGGTCAACTAGACTTCCTTTCTTCACAAATTACACTATATACCATAAAGGAGAAGATCATAGGAAATGTGTACTTATATTGACTTATCGGTGCTATTTCAGAGCATACTCAGTCAGAAACATTTCCATTTGCATTTGAAGTCCTGTTGTGGTATCCTCAAGTGGTAGAAGTCCTATTCGGTTGTCTAGGCGGTGTAATACCTGTTCCTCCGGGTGAAGCGAGGGTATTGATTAAATCTAGAAGAAGTCTGGGACTGGACGTAGAACGGGAAGTTAGAACCAGTATAAAAATCTCTGGTGTCTTTTACTACTCTGTTATTACTTCTATAATTATTTCACACAAGTAATTAATTTAGTTATAATTTCATATTACACGATTACATAGTCACTTTCAGTTATATGTGATTTTTATTTTGACTCACATAAGGGTATTTTAGTCTTGACTCGAGTGTTTTGCCTTTTCATTACGCTCGGGTTACTCCTGAGTTTTCAGCTCATTGAAGATTATTTTCTGGAGGATGAAGACAAAGATTTTGGTATACTATTACTAGTATTATTTCACCTCATTTTTTGTTCCGTTGAATTATTCTATGGTTCTGATGTATATATATAACTTTGATAAACGTTGTATAAATTATAATCAAATGTATAGTATAAACAGCTTCATGAACTGTTTATTTGATTATTATATTTTGTCATTCCACCGTAAGATTCTGTATTTGTTTTCTTCTTCTTTTTTATTTTTCTTAATTAACTCCGTTGATTATCTGTGTTTTGAATTGTTTGAGTTGGACATGTGTGGATTATTGTCCATTTAAACCTTACGAAATGCGGGTCATCACAGGGGTACGCATGTGCGGCTGAAGCACATAAAGGGTGTGGTGATGGTGGTGAGGAGGAAAGATGATATGATGTTTGGTGAAAATATCATGATATTTTGATTTAGACTTTTGCCTATAAATACAAGGCATACCTCTTTACTTTCGTTCACACTTCCTTCTCTAATTTCCTAAGCTTTCTTCATCTTCTTCTTGCTCTTCATTAATGGCTTCCATAATCTCTTAGAAAAAAATCAAAAATAGAGTCGAAGTTTTGCCAAAATAAGTCGTAATATATAAAGAGATGTACCACTTCGAATTCAAAGCCGAGTTAGTAATCTCCTCATCTTTTCCCACCTAGGCCGAGCCTATCTAAGCACTCTTCCACCCTTACAAGCCCAAGGCTGAATCCCCCTAAGAGTCCCAGAGCATGATTCATAAGCTTCGGTACAGGAATAGCGGAGCTATAGTCGATTTCGTAGCATTTAAAGTTAGATCGAGAAAGCTATTAAGTGAGAAACTCTACTAATTTATTTTATAAAATGTATGATGATATGATTTCTATGCTCGTTTATGATGGTAGTTTATCATGTTTGGATATGATAATATGTTTGCTTGGGTATGGAAATTATTCACGTTGAATACAGGTCAAATTTACACTAAGAAATAATTTTCTTCCTATGAGTTATAAAAGTGTTACGGTATAGTTAAACCTCTTTAAACATGAATAAAATGGTTTAAAATAGTTTATAAATGTTTTATAAACATTAAAACTCATTTCGATAAAGTTTTGAAAAAATATGAAATTGGAGTCAAAATAGGCACGTCGCGTAGCGGCAGTTCGCGATTTCGTGCCATAAAAGTTAAATCAATGTGTAGAATGGAATATAGCTCGGAATTATTCGAAATTAGAATTTTCCAAACTCCTGTAAATATAGTTTTCAAATGAAGAAGAAAAACCAAGATTTAATTTTATAAATTTTGAGATATGTCCAAATCAAATTTCCAAAATATCGCGGTTTGGCAGCTCATAAAATATGAATTTCAACTCCTTAAAATGGATGTCTTTAAATCTTGAAAATATGAAATAAATTTCATAAATATGTTAAAATGTTTTAAAAAGGATTTGAGTTATTAAAATGGACATAGATGAAATGAAATTAGTATTTGATCAAAGAAGCTTTAAAAACACTATTCGCAGCGGTTTTTGCAGCGGTTTTGGTAACTTTTGAAATTCATGTTTTAAACATAATTTTCCTTCCCAAATCTTTTGTGAATGGTTTTCAAATAACAAACCAAGCATTTTAAAAGTAATTTTAGGGTTTGGAGTTGATTAAATAACTTGACCGCCTTATGGGTGACAAAGAGATAGTCTCTAGACTCGAGCTTGGACAACCAGTGTTTGGGTTCCGTTCTAGCTATCTGGACTGGCTCAATGGAGGGGATAGTAAATTTGATTTACTCAGACCACATTTTCCGAAGATAAAAATGAGATTAGGAGATTTCCAAAAGTCAAACAAGATTTTAAATAATAAGATTTTGGTGATATAGGAAACATATTGGTTAAACTTTGTATTAAATTTCGAGGAGGGAACTCGTCCTATTCATGTGAATTTAAAAGGTGATTTCACCATTATTCGATGAATAGTACGAGTTGAATACGAAAATTAGTATTGAGTATAATTAGTATAATTTCTATGGATCCTTTTTACCCAATACTAACTGGTTATGAATTTACCATCTTAGATAACAAGGCTTCAACCCAATAAAAAGATATGTTTTGAAAATATGAAACCTCTATTAAATTTTGAATAAAATATGGAAATATTTTCCTATGTAATTAATGAGAAATGGTTTGGTGTTTCCAAAGTTAAAACGAGTTTTATTAATCTCGAATATGCTAAAGAAGAAATGATTTAAAGATGTATATCTCTAAGAGATATTTTATTGGATAAAAGGATATTGATTAAGTGAATAATAATCACCCACATAATGGACATATTTTTATCGATAGTTGGTTCGAAGAGACCGGGGTCGGATTTGGGTGATTCCTATTCGAAAACCACTTCGAACCAATATACGTTTGAAAGTGAAAACATGTCGAAGACAATGTTTTTGAAGACGGAGATCTTCATAATGTAGGGCTGCTTTCCACTAACATCAAGGGTAATTCCCATATCATATATATGGCGATAGTGGTATCTTTATTTTAAAATCTTCGATGGAAAGACTACTCTCTACTAATCCTAGGGGTAATTCCCAAACAGGATGTGGTAGGAGGAGTGCCTTCGGTTTGTCCTGTTCCTGGACAACTTGTGTGGACGAATGTCTGACATTGCATTTCTAAGACTACATCCTTTATTTTTACAAATGTACATCTATTTGGTAGTGTAGGAGGAAACATGTCTTATACTTAACACCCTTCTTTGAGACGTACGAGCTCAAAGGTTATACTTTTGTGGAAATCAATAGTGTGTTGTTAGAAATGGCAATGTGGCATTCAAAGTAGAATCTATTTTGTGAAAGGTAATACGTTACCTTAGGCCTTACACCTGGAAATAGCTGAAACATGGTAAGCTGTAAGGTTATGTTTGTCGCACCCATAAGGGTATGGTTGTTGCCTTTCTAGATTACTCTCTATATGTCGAGTAAGTGGTGTATGCTACGGAATCCCGGTAAAGGTTCGTAACAACCGAGGTGATGTCATATTCGATACCATCCAAGACCATTGTGTTGGTCACTGGAAAGGGGTAGGCCGGTCTTGCAAAATGCAGAGGACTGTCAGTGTGTTCTTGGTACATTCCTCTAGGGATGTACTGAACGGAAGGTAGTCTCTTACCTTTCATTATATGCAATCCATTCTCCAATAAGTGCCTTTGGACTTGGTTGTATACCTATTATGCTGGAATTTAATCAATGTAACAATTTCGGCTAAGATTAATAAGTATTTTGTAATATAGAAACTATTATAATATCACTGGATTTTACGTAGCAATGTTTTGGTTATCATAAGGTAAAAATATGTCTGTGTTTATGTGTGGCGCGGTCTTATGAGATACCTTTTGTTTTCATAAATATCTGTTTTTTGAGTTTTCTCGCACCAGTCCCATGACTGATCTGGAGTTTATTTTCTTTTCCCTTAAACTTTGGGTGCCTATATTTTCGGGCAACCAAGTATTTAGAATTAGCTCGGAGCATTTTGGAGGAGCTTGGAGCATAGAGCATAAAATTCCCCTATAAATATTTAACCATTTCTATTTCTGTTGTATTATGTATAAGTATATACCAGCACCTATGTAGTGATAGGTAGTTATAACTGTCCCTAGCTGGGTTAGTACTTGCCATAACTCTGATACAACATTTTGAGAGTGATTGTATATACTATATATGTAAAAAATATTAATTTGTTCAATGCGATGTGAGAATCTATGTTTCTATCTTCTATCTTTATTTTCTTTTACCCCTGATCATCCGCCTCTCCGGTACTTGAATTTGCAGCACGTAAATACCAGGAATGTATTAGTGTCGATTTTTGAGGGTCGAAAAGGCGGGTCGTCACACATACTCCCCCCCTCCTCTAATTTTTTAAGCTCGAAAAACAATAAATTAAATTAAAATCAAAGACGGATGGCTGGAGATTTCATTCTGGTAGCGCATTTTGAAGGTTTGAATATCGATTCAAGGAGTCATTGGATTCAACTTTTCAAGATGTTTCATCTAGGCCATAAAAAAGGGAAATTTTTATTTACATATATATAAATTCACATATAATTGTTTATATAATATTATATGCTTAGATAATACTTTAGTATCATGAATCTACGTTGGTATTATCTTCATTAGATGAAATTATATATATGTGTATAATAATAAACAAAAATTATGTGTATTTACATGCATAATGCTCACGGCCTAAAAAAATTATTTTTGAATATAATAATATTAAAATGATTTTAAAATAAAATTTATTTTAACCCAAATAATATTATATGATGTATGTTTTATATTTATTACTATGTGTGTGTGTGTGTGTGTTTATTGTTTTCATAGATAAAAAACAATTTTTTTCATATAGAAATATATTTTAAAATCCAAATATTCTCTAACAACACGCAAACACACACACACACACACATATTATTCAATTTAAATATTGTATCCATTATATAAAATCATACACACATAGATATATATATATATATATATAATGTAATAAAATATAATATACAAATATTTAATATAATATATATAATTTCAAATTTGTTTCTGGAAATTGAAAAAAAGTTTTATATTGATTTCCATACGAAAATTAATATTTAAAAAAAGGTTTTTTTTAAACAACTTTAAAATCTAAAAAAATAAAATAAAATTAATGGTTGAATATGTACGTGTGTGTGTATATTGATTTAATTAATAATTTACATTAAAAGTATTTGTGTATATGCGTGTGTATATATAACTTTGATATATATAATTTTTAATATTATTCTGAAATACATATTATATGTACTTGTTTTAAAAAACAAAATATCGATTTTGAAATATATATACATATTTTTATATATACTATATTTATTTAAATATTAATTCGAATTTGGAGTTACTAAATATTTAGTTTATAGATATAGATCAAAATCAAAAATTTGAATTTTAAATTTGATTTTGACTTTCATTGTTATTTATAATATATTTCTAATTATGTTGCATTACAATATAGTGTGTGTGTAAAATATATAAATATAAATTCTTATATGTACAAACATTATTTGCAATAATATAAAACTATATGTATGTATGTATGTATGTATGTGCACATATATATTTGATAGCGCATATGTATATAAAGAGGCTAATATATCCGTTGCGGTGTAAATTCCAACATCTATAAACGAACATGTTAAACCATGTACATTATTTATGTTGCACGTGCACGCATACACATATGTGTATTGATACATATATTTTATCATAAATTATAAATATAACATTGATATAAAACTTTATATTATAAATAAAATAAAATATTAATTTTAAAATAAGTTTAAATAAGATCTAAATAAATTTAGACTTCATAGGCTTAATAAGATCCAAATGCAATAAATTTTTTGAAATTTACCCATTTACCCTACTACGTGTTGGCTCAGTTCCAACAATTGTATCATAGCCCAATAGTCTACGTGGTCTAAATTAGAAGTCTTAGGGATAACTTATTAAAGCCTACCCATATAGTAGTATGTCTAGAAAAGCAGTGCTAAGGTTGGGTTTGATTAATCAAGTACTCTGCCTTACCTAGCAACTGGCCTGGTCCGAAAAGATGATGTAAGCCTAAAGGTTGTCCCTAATATAAAAGACCCAAATTGATTTAGGCCTTAGGGCTAATTTTCAAAATCTGTTTTGGAACTAAAATAAAATTAAAAATTAAAAAGGTTAAATTTAAAATAAATAAAAATAATATTTTAATTTTAAGAGGTTAAAATTCAAAATAACTAATGATTTTATAATGTTATAAATAATTTTCCAAATTTTTTGAAAATAAAATAATTATTATCAAAAATTATTAATTATTAATTGGATTAATGAATTGAATAATTAATTAAATTAAATAACATATATATTGATATAGTAACATTGTCTTGAGATGTTAAGGGGTGTGTGTGTAAAATGTTCAAAATTAATAATAATCAATTAAAATTATTGATAAGAGTTCCGTGTTAGTTTTGAATGATAAAGATATGATAGAAAAACAATTTGCTTATACACAAAGTTGTAAAATTATGAAATTTCCTATAGAATATTTAGGTTTTCTAATAAGACCAATCAAGCTCAAACATGACGATTGGTTATTAATAATTGATCAAATTAATAATAGATTAAATAATTAGAATGGTAGATTTTTACCTAGAGCAAGTAGGATAGTCCTTATTAATTCAGCTTTATCAGCATTACCTATATATTGGATGTCCTTTTATCGTTTTCCAGAATGAGTAATATATAAAATAGATAAAATTAGAAGAGATTTTCTTTGGAGTGGTAAAAATTCAAATAATAGTTCGAAATGTTATGTTAATGGGAGATGGTATGCAAATCTAAAGATGAAGGAGGATTAGGTATTATAAATTTGCATAATTTTAACTCATCCTTATTAGGTAAATGGATATATAAATTTACTGATAATAATGAAAATTTAATTTGGAAAGAAATAATATCGAATCAATGGTATAATGATACATATAATTTATAGTATATTTCTACCAATAATTTAAAAAACATCTCTCATTTCTTGAAATCTATAATAAAAAAATATGATATTTATAAATTCGCAGTTAATAACATGGTACATTCGGGGAAGAATACCTCTTTTGGCATGATAACTAGATTTATGTAATTCCATTGAGAATAGAACTTAGTGAACTCCATGAAATTTGTAGTATGTTAGTTGGCACTACTCTAGAACAGTTTGCATTATTGTGTGCTAAGTTAGAACTTTACAATATCAATAATGAGAAAGATATTAAAATTTAGTGTTGGGATAAAAGTAAGAAATATTCATCTCATTCTTTTTATAAATTCATCAACTTTTCAGGAATTAAATTGAAAATCTTTAAATATATGTGGAAAATTAGTGCTCCACCTAAAGCAAAATTGCACATGTGGTTAATTTTGCATGGAAAATTAAATACTATAAAACTTTTAAAAAAGAAAAATATAATTATTGGTAATAAATGTTATTTTTTAATGATAAATTGGAAAATATTTACACTCATATTTTGAATGTAATAAAACTAGATACATACTATTAAAAACACTTAATATTTTTGATATGTAGTTAATTTATAGACATATTAATTATGAATTATATTGGAATAATCTTAGATTTTTTCATAAGAATCAAAACAGATTTTTACTTGATACTATTTACACAGTAACATGTTGGTATATTTGGTTTGAAATAAATCAACGTGTATTTAATAATATTAGCATGGAGTTGGACAATTTAATATATGCAATTTCCCTATTTAGTTTCAATTGGATTTCAAATCCTTGTTATAAATTAAATAAAATGTGAGTTTTAAAGAGTTTCTTATAAGAATAAAAGTTCGTATTGATTTTTTAAAGAATAATATCATTTTAAAGAATAGTAATAATAAAGATCTAGTTTTAACTTGCCTAAGTAATATTAATATAGTATCTTATAATTCTTCGATTTTATTAGGTGAATTGCAATGAATATTATTTTTATACTCACACACTTGTATGGTCATATAATCACATACAAAATTACTACATTCAACTGTTAGTAGAATGTATATAATTATGGGCGTGGGTAGTATAATAATGAGTGTGTATAAATTTATATGTGCTGAGTTGCTATGTTACATTGAGATACAATTTCTCATTGGTTACAGTATTGTATTTATTTGTATGTATATTTGCACGTGTGTGATGCTATATTTCTTATGAGTATTCATATTTTTATGAAAGTAATAAATTTAGATTCATTAATGTGAGTAAGTATGAGTGAGTTTAAAATGGATTCAATGAGGGTGATACTAAATGTTAGAAATACAATTTCTGCTCATAAGGTGTTTTTTTAGTTCTATTTCTCAAAGCTAGTATATATATATATATATATATATATATATATATATATATATTCTCTCAATTTTTAACAACGTTTTTCGAACTGGTCCAAATTATTTGTTGGACCATTAAGAACTTCATAGTATCTTTTGTTTGTTGTGTACTATTGTCCTTCTTCTTAGTTGCATTTATTTCTAACTATAACCATCTTTTTACACATGTACTTTATACATATTAATGTGTAAATTCATTTGCAGTTTTTTAGTCCTACTCTATATTTTGCTATGACTGTTCTATATCTTTTTGGGTCTTGGTGGTCATTCGGTTATAGTAATGTCATGTCTATTATCTACAAATAGGAACATAAGATAGCATAATTTTAAAACGATACTATGGGATTAAGAGGCATCTCACGTAATGATCCATGCAAATGTTCATACGATAAAGATGAGTGTTATTCATAGGGTAAAAAAATTGGATATTTTGGGATATCTTTTATTTCACATTCATGTTTGGACCAGTCATTCACAATTATTTTTGAGGTACTTGTCATGTCTCACACTATAAATAGTAAATCTAGGGATCTATTCAATACCCAACACTATACTTTTTAAAGTACTCATCAATTAGTTGTTGATGGATGAGTTAGACGGTGCAAAGATAGCCTATTCCTCTTTTTATGTTCAGTAGCTTTATGTTTTTTAGTTTAGTATATGGGCTGCTTATCAATTTTCTAAGCAATTAACAAAAAAATTCTTTGTTCGTTCCCTAAATAGGAAAATAGGCTCAAGGAAAAACAAAGCTGAGTTTTTAGAATGAAGGAAGCGGCTATTGTTTTTACATTTGAAGGACGCGGAGTTTATTATTTGGGCTGAAGGAAAATCATTACAAAAAAAATTTAAATTGTGCCGTTTTCTTCAATCTCGTTCTCAAACCACAAGAACGGACGGCGGCATTATAAGAACAGGTGGCGGCGACGCAAGCACAGGTTACGGCAGCGCAAGTGAAGGTCGAGCTCGTTCAGGTGAAGGCGATGGAATGAGGTGGTGACGACAACTTTGAAGGCGTCCAGTGACTTGGTCGATGACTTCAATAGCGACTTTAAATTCAACGACAACATCGATGGCCAACTTCAGATGAGCGGCGGTGGAGTGGAGGTGAAGGTTGCTGGTGGTGCTAAAGGTAACGATGATGATTACCTGTTGAAATGAACTAAGTAAAAGAATGCTATATGAACTTATCATTATAATTCTCTACCTGTAATGCACAATTGAATATAATATTCTGTTGTTTTAGTTTATTCATTTGTAATAGCATAATTGAATGTTCCTAAATTTCAAAGAACTGGAGCAAGTTTCCATTTTAGAATCTGCACAAGATATGATTTTGATTAGATAATATTACTCATGTGTTTCACAAGATGATAAAATGTGCATAAAACATGATGCATCAGTTTTTTTTACATGTTTATTGAGTTGCCGACTTACTTTATTTTGAACATTTCAGATATCATAAAGAAAATGTTACTTCTTTGCTAAAATGCTAGTGTACTTCATAAATAAAATGCCCTATTAAACTATCATTTTGCATATCCTAAACATATTAGTGGACTTTGTAATTAAAATGCTATATTAAACTATTTTTTGCATATCATAAACATGGTAGCGGACTTCATAATTAAAATGCTACATTGAACTACAATTTTGCATATTATAAACATGCTAGTAGACTTTGGAATTAAAATGCTATATTAAAATATCGTTTTGAATATTTTAAACATGATAGTGAACTTCATAACTAAATGCTACACTAAAATATTTTAACTATCATTCGCCACATTCAGTACGTTCTAATGCACTTTAAAAATACAAATGCTATTTTTAACTATCATTTGACACATTTGATACATTGTAATGCACTTTAAAAATACAAATGATAATTTTAACTATCATTTGGCACTTTACATTCAATCCGAACATTGTAATGCCCTTTTTAACTATGATTCAATTTATTTGGCATATTCCATTCGTTCTAATGCATCTTAAGAATACAAATGATATTTTTAACTAGCATTCGGCATATTTCATTCATTCTAATGCATTTTAGAAATACAAATGTTACTTTTAACTATCATTCAGCACATTCCATTCAATCTGATGCACTTTAAAAATACAAATGCTTTTTTTAACTGTCATTCAATATATTTGATTCAATCTAATGCACTTTAAAAAGACAAATGCTATTTTCAACTATCATTCAACACATTTGATTCATTCTAATGCATAATAAATTACAAATGTTATTTTCAACAATCATTCGGCATATTCGATTTATTGTAGTGCACTTTGAATTACAAATGTTGTTTTAACTATCATTCAGCACATTCGATACATTCTAAAGTAATTTAACAATACAATTTATATTTTAAAAATAAAAATGCTATTTTTAACTATCATTTGACATGTTTGTTTCATTCTAATGTATTCTAAAAATAAAATTGCTGTTTTTAACTATCATTCAGTTATTTGGCACATTCCATTCATTTTAATGCATTTTAAAAATACAAATGATATTTTTAACTATCAATCAGCACATTCCATTCATTTTAATGCATTTTAAAAATACAAATGATATTTTTAACTATCGTTCAACACATTCCATTCATTCCGATGCATTTTATAAATGCAAATTCTATTTTTAACTATTTTTAACTATCATTCAGCACATTCCATTCAATCTGCTACACTTTAAAAATTCAAATGCTATTTTTAACCATCATTCGGCATATTTCATTCATTCTAATGGACATTAAAAATACAAATACTATCATTTTGGTGAGATTTAGGATGATAACAATTACGGGATACGTTGGTTGGCGACTTCAAACGACGATTGCTTGGGCGGCGGAGTGAACGGCAAGGAGGTGAGATCTAGGTTTCGGTGAGATCCATGGTGGCAACGGCAAGGGAGGAGCTTGGACGACAACAGTGGCTTGGACGATGGCGGTCTGGAATGACAATTGCTTGGGCGGCGTTTGCTAGGGCAAGCAGTGGCTGAAGGCAGATGATGGCTGAAGAGGAAAAAGTCGAAGTGAGAAAATTATAAAAAGGGGTTACTATCCTTCTGGCTAAATTTGAAAAGTTTGGTTCTAGATTTAAAAATTAGTTTAAAGTTTTTCCTTTAAACTAATTACCTCTTCCCTAAATATATTTTGCTTAGGGAAGCTTGTTTATTTTTGGTTTAAAATTAAGATCATATGTATTAAAAGTGCAATGTCAAATAAGGACTGTATTTTCAGTAGTTTCAAAACTCTATATTAATGGTAATTGATGTGAATTTGTGCGAATTTGTGCACAGTATAAGCTTGTATTGTTTATTTTTTGATTGTTATTTCTAACCGTACATTTTTGCTCTATTCTTATACAACCGGTTCTTTTTTTATAACTTCACTTCCTACTTTAATTTCTTTGGTTGTATATTTGTCATTAAATATACATTTGTGCATAGTTCCTTCATACCAATGTTTGTATTAGTTGTTTAAAATGTTTTGATGTATGATATGTAGTTTGTGTGTTGTTAGTGCTTGAGTTTGGACCTCTGTCAGGTCCGTGATTTCATCAATACAAATGTATTTAGGCTGTGAACTCAATTCCTTTTTAGGTAGTATAAAATGTTATAACTTGAAGCTAAGCCTACATTCAATAGTAAGTTAGAATTGTTGAATTTTGAGAGATCTTTGATTTAATGAAGAAAGAATGTAGACTTATTTTTATTAATAGTAACTGAAATGATAAAGAGTAAAATTTGATACATTCGGTTGCCTTTGTTTTGATATTTAAATACAATTGTATTGTAAAACAAGCTATGGGTCATGGCACCCGTATCAGCCCAATATACCATATGCGGAGATAAAATTGAGTTGTAGCCAACATATATTTCATTCTTTTACTCCCCCCCTCAACCGAATGCTAGGATTAGGGTTTCCATTTCCTTCAGCGATTTGGAGCTTTGGCTGCGCTACTTTCAAAAATTAAGTCTTTTTCTTCTTCAATCTTTTACTTAAAAACGTATGCTTGCATGAAATCAAAGACTAATTTGTATTGTTTTGCAGATCTGAGATAAGATGATGAAGTAATTGAAATACGCATGCGATCTATCCTTTGCTGTCACTTCGATTCATCTTCTGGAATGGATCTGGAGTAAAATACAGTTATAGATCTGAGAAATGAGGGACCTTTAGCTCTGTCCTTCATCAATTGCTTCTACTTTCAGATCCTCTCTGAATCGATGGAAGCTTTTTGCTGATAGTGCATTTGTAAGTATATCTGCACGTTGGTAAGATGATGGTAAATGATTCACTTGGAGTTTTCCTTTTTGTATCTGTTCACGAACAAAATATAGGTCAATCTCTATGTGTTTAGTCCTTGAATGCAATACTGGATTAGCTGCCATGTAGACTGTACTTTGATTGTCGCACCACAGTGTTGGTTTCATCTCTGTTTTGATTTTTATTTCTGAAAGTAATGATTGTATCCAAGTAATTTCTGCTGCAGCACTGGCAATACACCTGTATTCAGCCTCTATGCTGGATCTGGAGATGGTTGTCTGCTTCTTTGAGCACCATGAAATTGGACTGTTGCCTAAATATATAGTAGCATGCCAGTGATTTTCTGTTATCAACAGCTGTTGCCCAATCTGCATCTACATATGCTGTGATGTTTAATTTTTTGCATTTTTTCAGTGTGAGACCATAATTTGTTGTGCCATTGAGATATCTGAGAATCCTTTTGACTGCTTTCCAGTGTTCTTCATGTGGTTCCTGCATAAATTGTGAGACTTTGTTAACACTAAATGATATATATGGTCTTGTTATAGTAGAGTATTGTAGGACTCCTACAATACTTCTATACTGTTTAATGTTTAATATTGGTTCTCCTCTTTATTTAGAGAGTTGTTGATGACTGATCATTGGTGTTGGCTGAGGTTTAGCAGCATCCATTTTTGATTTGATTAGAAGCTCCTTGATGTATTTCTTTTGACTTAAAAAGATTTCTAAGTCTAATTTTCTCTTTGCTTCTATTCCCAGGAAGTAGTTTAGTTTCCCTAGATCCTTGATTGAAAATTGTTTGTCAAGATATTGGATGATGTTGTTGATTTCATTTTCATCATTTCCTGTTATAATTAGATCATCAACATATATCAGTATATAAATAATAAGACTGCTATTAACTTTGATGAATAAAGAGTTGTCTGATTTGGTAGATTGATAGCCCAAGTTGACTAATGTAGCTTTCAATCTATCAAACCATACTCTAGGAGCTTGCTTTAATCCATATATAGCTTTGTTTAACTTGCATACAAGATTAGTATCTTGCTTGTATCCCTGTGGCTTCTCCATATAGATTTCTTCCTGCAAAATACCATTCAGAAAAGCATTATTTACATCTAACTGTCTTAAGCTCCAGTCATTATTTAGAGCAATTGTAAGAACTATTCTAATGGTTGTTGATTTCACCACTGGTGAAAAGGTCTCACTAAAGTCAAACCCATACTGTTGTGTGTACCCTTTGGCAACAAGTCTTGCTTTATGCCTAGATACAGTTCCATATGGATTCCTTTTCAATTTGTATGTCCACTTGCATCCTATGATATTTTTGTTGTTTGGTGGATGAACTAAACTCCATGTATTATTTTTCATCGGTGTCTGATACTCTACATCCATGGCTGTTTTCCAGTTTTCATCTTTGAATGCTTGCTCAAATGTTTCATGCTCTATGGTACATACAGTTGCAGCATAAACCTTTGGTTTATAAATCACACTCTTTGATCTGGTTACCATATGATGACCTATTCTGGTCTGTAATTCAGTGTGAGATGACTCTGAATTGCTACCCTGATCAGTGTTGTCGGCAGTTTGACCTTCATGATTACTTTGATCTTGATTACTTGATTCTGCAGGTGACTGAGGATGTGAAGCAGGTTGACCTTCTGAATCATGACCTGGTCCAGATGATATAGTGTGTTGTGGTCCAGAGGTTCCTGTTCTTTTCTCAGTTTCAGCACCATTCCATATATGTGACTGCATAGGTATACTGGGTATGGAAGTTTTTGGATTATATACTTTATGTGTAATTTTAATACTTGCATTGGCAAATGGAAATATTCTCTCATTGAAAACAACATGTCTGCTTATAAATATTCTCCATGTTTCATCTAAACACTTATATCCTTTCTGCTTAATTGGATAACCTATAAAAGTACATGGTTGAGACCTAAAGTTTAACTTATGATTGTTACATGGTCTCAAGTAGGGGAAACAGAAGCACCCAAAAGTCATTAAATTTTGATAGTCTGGTTTAACCCTTAAAAGCTTCTCTAAAGGGCTTATTCCATTCGGTACTTTGGTTGGGGGTATATTGATTAAATAAACAGCAGTACTGAAGGAATCTGGCCAAAATTTTAAAGGTAGTGATGCCTGTGCTTTAGACCAGTTTCAACAATGTGCCTATGTTTTCTTTCAACTAAACCATTTTGCTCAGATTTGTAAGGGCATGTAGTTCTATGAACTATACCACTATCTAAGAAATATTTGTTAAGAGACTTGTATTCAGCACCCCCATCACTCTAAATAACCTTAACTTTATGATTGGTCTGCTTTTCAACTTGAGTGATAAAATATATGACTGCATTGTAAGTTTCAGCCTTTGATTTTAAGAAATATATCCAAGTATACCTAGTGCAAGCATCAACAAAAGATATATAATACTTATACCCAAAGTCTGAACATATAGGAGCTGGACTCCAAAGATCTGTTGAAATCAATTCAAGGGGTACTTTATATTCTGTAATAGAATCTGCAAAAGGTAATTTATGGCTTTTGCTCATTTGATAGTAAGAACATACATAAGGAAAAATTATATCATCAAAAGAAATCTTATTTTCTTCAAGAACCTATTTTACAATACTTGTACAGGGATGACCTAACTTGCAGTGCCAAAGATTAAAACTAGTTTTATTATTTTCAATTGACTGCAGTTCATTGTTATTACAACCTGTCACTCTTCGATTTGAACCTTTGTTATTAGTCAAAGTGAAGTTGTAAAGAACATTTACTGCATTATCCTGTAAAAGTATTTCCTTAGTTAGTATATCTTTAACTAAGCAATATTTTGAGTAAAATTCAAAATAGACATTATTATCATGGGTAAATTGAGAAACACTCATAAGGTTTTTCTTTATATTGGGTACTCTTAACAAGTTATTGAGATATAATTGTCTTTCACCTTTGATGTAGGCATTACCAATGTGAGTAATCTCAATTGCCTTACCATTTCCTATGACAATAGACTGTTTACCTTTGTACTCTCTGCTGCCCAGATTTAAATTCTCTAAATTGCTTGTTAAATGATTTGTAGCTCCTGAATCTGGATACCATGACTCATCTTGAATGTGATCTGTTTTTGTTATTTCCTCTAAGTTCTGACTTTTATTCCCACTGAGTTGTTTACTTGAATCTTGTTGCACTTGTGCCATGTTTGCACTATAATTGCCATTTTTCTGATTGCTTGATCCCTGACTTGGTACAAAATTTGCATTGAATCTGAAGTAGCACTTTACAGCATTATGCCCTACTTTTTCACATATCTGACATTTTGGTTTGTTATTGCCATTCCATCTTCCTCTACCTCTTCCCCTGACAGACTGACCTCCCCTCTGGAATTGTTGATCTGTTCTTCCATAATTCTGATTTTTGTTATTTGAAGCATAGTTAATAGACATATCTGTATCTAGAGGTTTCTTATAGTCTAGTCTTCCTTCATGGGGCCAAGAGTAAAGAGTGAACATATTCAAGTGATGGTAGAGTTTCTTGGGATGCTATAACTGCCACCACTGCCTCATATTCGTCACTTAACCCACTCAAGATTGTTAGAACATGCTCTGTATTGGACATTTTATGTTCTGCTGCCTCAAGTGGATCACATGTATTCTTGATCTTGGAGAGATATTCCCTCATGGGTTGACAGTCTTTCCTTTATATTATGTAACTGCCTTTTGTAATGCATTATTTTGGCTGCTGATTGTGTATTGAAAATCCTTTCTACCGTAGTCTAGATCTCATTTACAGTTTTACACCCTATAACTTGTGGTGGTAACTTCACATTTATTGAAGAAAGCAACCAAGAACTTATTAAACTGTCTTGCCTTTGAAATTTGACATATTCTTCATTACTCACAGTTTTGTTTTCTTGATTAGTGACAAATTTGGGTGGAGTGACAATTGTGCCAAGGATGTATCCATCAAGACCATATCCTCTGGCAGTAGTTTCAACTTGTACTTTCCAAAGAAGATAGTTGTCCTCTTCAAGTTGTGCAGTGATGAGATTGGAATGTGGGCTAATTATGGTCTTGATCAGACTTTCAGCAATGATCATAGATTGCTGTGAAGAATTTGCATCATCACCTGATGTTGCACTGCTGCCTTTAGCCATGAAGAAACTTCTTTAATACAGAAAAGATGATTGGTAAAATCAGAAAGAAATTGTGAAAAATCAAGAAATTCTTCCCTGAACAGGTATGATGCAACCGAGCAAAATGATGAGACTTCCTTGATTGCTCCTGGTATGGCACTCACTCCTTTTTCTGAATTGATGAGTTTCCGATCTTTTTCCTGATTGGTTTTCTGATTTTCCTCGAGTCTTGAATTTGTTTTTGCAAATAATACTGCAGCCAGTTGCAAAACTTGGCACGACAATGATTTTCTTGAACAAATTCTTTACCTAAATGATGATAAAGATTCTGATGGGTAAAACTGATCCAAATGATGAGGTTTCTCAGATGGATCAGTTTTTCTTTTAAAAGATGCAACCAAGTACGAAACCTGTTAAGCTACAGAGGAATTGCTCTGATACCAAGTTAGAATTATTGAATTTTGAGAGATCTTTGATTTAATGAAGAAAGAATGCAGACTTATTTTTATTGATAGTAATTGAAATGATACAAAGTAAAAATTGGTACATTCGATTGCCTTTGTTTCGGTATTTAATTACAATTGTATTGTAAAACAAGCTACGGACTATGACACCCGTATCAGCCCAATATACCATATACGGAGATAAAATTGAGTTGCAACCAACATATATTTCATTCTTTTACTTAGTATACTCCATTTGACTTTACAAATATATAATATTCATGCAACAATAGTACATCTGAAAGTGAATTGGTTACGCTTTTCTCATAACTGTAATCCATTTCCTATTTCTTACATAAATTCTATATAGTTTCTTTTAGTGTAAGTTTATATTCAAGTTGGTTTGAATGGTATACGGTCATGATTCAGATGCCCTATTCATCTGTCGTGGCTTGTTTTTTAATCTATTAAGTTATGTTTTGTATGTGATTCCTTTATTGTGCCTAATATTATAATAATGCTTTCGTTGGTTGTCTTTTCATTATTGTTTCAAATTAGTTAATATATTTTATTATTATAACTGTAAACTTTATTTTACTATCATATGATCGTTTAACTAATAGTATATTCTTAGTGTGTTAGTGGTTTGAATGTTTTGATGTGTTATTGTTTTGACTGTTTGCTCTTGGTTGTTATTTTTCTTGTTTGATATGTTAACGTGTTCCAAATTTTTAGTTTTTTTATATTGCATATATATAATTATATATATATATATGTGTGTGTGTGTGTGCGTGTGTCTATACATATATATGTATTCTTATTACATATTTTGTCTAATGTCTTAGCAGGTACATGTATAGTCTTTAGATTGGATGGATTTTGCTAATCATGAGGATTTGAGCATTTATATCATTTACTTTTGTTGTATATTGCTATTATGGACCTTAGTTACATAGGTTTGTTAGGTGGGCTTTTTATTTTAATTTAATTTGTATAGGGTTTTTACTACCTGCCAAGCTTGTTGGCAGCTCCGTTTTAAGTGCTGAATAAAAGTATATGAGTACTCTCCTCCTTTTGAAGATCACTCATTTTTCTCAAAAACGTAAATAAATAATATAATACATACATATATACATACATACATACATATATATGATATATGTCAACGCAAGAAAAATACATTTATACAACATCAAAAAAACATTGTAATATGAGTTTCACAAGGTTTTTACAAACATAGTATTAGGAGAAGTTGTAATAGGGTCTTGGCGCCTTTTACAATATTTTCTAGATGTTGCAAAAAAGGTTGTAATAGTGTCAACTACAACTATTTTTAGATGTTGTAATAGAGTCAACAATAATGAATATTAAACGTTGCAAAAAACGTTGTAATAAGTCAACTACTACTATTTTTAGATGTAATAGAATCAACTACAATAATTTTTAGATGTTGCGAACTAATATCATAGAATAAACTTTTTCTACTACATTTTTAATACATTTATTTATTTTCTAAATTAAAGAATACATTTTTTCATAGAATACATCATTTTTATCCCCAATACTAATATTCTAAAATACATTTTTTTTGTTCACCTTCTTTAGTATATTTTATTGCTTTCTAAACTACATATTTTCTTCTCCAAGTAGCACCACAAAACAAACAAATATTAGGAGAGAAAATTTCTTTATTATCACATAACTTTTCTTTAGGGGGAATTAATTTAAAGGACAAAAATCTGTATATTTTTGGCCTCAAGGACACGACCTCAATATTTTAACCATAAAGACAAATATTCCCCTACAAATTAATCATAAGGACAAACATTCTTCCAAAATTATTCATAAGGACAAACATTTTTCCAAAACTGCTATCGAACTAAAATCTAATACCTAAAAACTGCTACCGATAACTACAAACTGATACCTAAAAACTGCTATCAATAACTAAAAACTGATACCTAAAGAAAGTTGTCCTTCAGGCTAAAATACTGAAGGTCTGTCCTTGAGGCTAAAATGCTGAGAAATTTTGTCCTTGACGATAATTTTCTGTTTTTTTATATATACTTTTCTTATAAAAAAGAACCTTTTCCTCTTCTTTTTCCTTCATTTCTCTAACCACTTCCTACTTCACAAACCCACCTCCAAAACTCTCCTCCTCCGCTTTCCAGTGGTTTTGAGCAAACTAAAAATATTACAAAGTGTTCAAATTTTTCATCGTCCTCCAAATTAACCAATTATACAATTATGAACCTATAACACTGGTAAAATATTCATTATTTTGTTTGATGGATAACTTGTTACAAATCCAATCCCCAGATTTCCAACCACTACTATGGCCACCAAATATGAATGCTCTTTGCCTTGCCATAATGTCACCATCAAATAGCAATAAGCCAGCACTAGCAGTAATAGAAGAGTCATTCTTGAAAGCATTACACTTGAAGCAGTTCAGCCTGCTAGCAAAGTTGTGGGACCCACACTGACAATACCAGTCGCCTGGCCTGACATCTGAACCCATGAACCTTGAACGAGGATTTGGGACCACCATGGATACAATCACCGAAGCTGCTACCACTGAAGTACAATCGGTCACTGATCACCGCATCTCTGGTAGGTTTCACATCGCCCGAAGTTGAGGTGCTGGCACGACCTACAGTTCCAGTCCCTTGGCTTCATGTTCATTCCTTCATTTTATAATGTATAAAACATCATGCCATCAATATATAAGTATATGTATGAAAAGAAGTGTGAAAATTAATGTATATAAATTTTCTTACTGTAAAGAAGAGGTAAGAATCAATGAAGTGAAGGATGCTTTAGGGCATAACCAACAATGGCTTGTTCAGTTGCTAAACAAGCCATAGAGTAACCAGGTGTGGATTGTTTACTTCTCGGTGGCTAGTTTGAACTAATCTCGTGGCTAGTGAACTGAACAAGGGCTGGTGAGTATAATGATGAAGACTTTGCCATTATAAGTTTAAGTTATCCCGCCTTTTGGCAAGGCCGTGACACCAAGAAACTGACTAGAAATCAATGACAATCCGTCCTGAAAATTAGTTACATCACAAGTACACTATGGATATCAATGAATTTTGTCCAAGTCCGGATCTTGCTACAATTGATAAGACACGTCAAGCAAAGTCATGAAAGCCAAGGTTAAAAGTTTCAAGTCAATCCAAGTTCGTACGCTCGAATTATGGTCGATGCAAGTTAGTGAACGATGTTGTTCAAATCCATCATGGAGCATTGTTTGTATCCATATGCGGAGCCTCTCTTCGAATCCATCGAAGGGATCTCTGTTCGTATCCATCGGCCACGTATCAATCAGAGCGGGGGCAACTTCATACCCATCCCCATGCCTCAGTTCGACTCCATCTAGTTCGCACCCATCAGCGAGCAATAGTTCGAATCCATCAGACAACCGCTCTTCGAATCCATTGGGTGACTTCACTTCACATCCATCAGATGATCTCACCTCGCATCCATCAGATGACCTCACTTCGCATCCATCAACCGATAGTGTGCTTCGTATCAATTGGCCAATGCCTACTTCGTATCCATCATAGAGGCGATTGTTCGAATCCATAGATAAAGACTTGTTCGTATCCATCGAGTTGACGTGTTAGTCTTGGATGCGAACGCGGCGAAATACTCGGGGCGACTCGATCAACTCGGCGAAAAAGGCGGGTCAATGCAAGGAGTGCGCGCCGCGTCATCACGAAGCCACATGAGAGGATCGATTCGAAGAGATCGATTCAAAACCATGGATTCGAACCAGACAGCATTCCAAAGATCACCAGCTCGTATCGATCATATCTCCTAAACCACAGGTCCAAATGCTATGAAATTTTCACGGAAGCTTACATACATGTTGAAAAATGTTCTCACCAAATTTCAGCTTCATTGGATCATTTCTTGATCGATACTAAATTGCTTCGTATCGATCTCGGATCGGGCTGAGATTTCCTAAGGCCGGTCATGTGGGGCCCACTCATGTGCCACAAATAGTCTCCCGAAATTTAGGTGAAATATCAGCCTCCTACACTTATAAATAGAGCCCCAGGTCATTCAGAAAAGAGGATCTTGATTTTGAAGCGTCCAGACTCTACCAGATTCTACTTTGCACTTCACTACTACCGTTGTACTCGAATTACAGAGCTAAAATTCACTGTAACCTGCTGTAATCGATTGAAATCATCAAGTGAATCAATAAAATCATAAGCTTCAGAGTGGACGTAGGCAAGATCGCCGAACCACTATAAAATTTGTGCTGTTTACTGCTATTCTTCTCAATTTTCTGAGTGCTCCTCATTTTTGTTTCTCTACATATTCGTTATTTGTGAATTGTGATTGCGTACTGGTGCTTTCAACAACTATCGGGTGTTTATGACCAATTTTGGCGCAAACATTTTGGTGCTTTCACTGAGAACGCTAATTCAGGAGTTCTATCATTTGAAAGTTGAATTAGAAGGCTAAGAGATTTAGATTTGAAGAATCATGACAAGACAAACAAGTAGAAGACAAAGGCCAGAGCAAAGTCAGCATGAAGGGAGTCAAGAGGCTTCCTCGGGGGCAAACCAAGCATCGATCTTCATCACCAGGGATGAGATGGAGACAATGATGAAGAGACAGGAGGAAATGATCCAGAATTTGCTTCAACGGATTGGACAACTTGGAGCGCAAAATCAAGGAGCAACCAGAGTCCAGAACGGAGCAGGACCATCTGGCACAGCGCCGGAGCTAGGGGGCACACACTTAGAGCATGTTGATCCAATCTCGGGAAGAGATTCAGGGACATCCGAGCAACCTGGTGGCAATAGAGGGATGAACGCTCAGCCAGGGGGGCAGAACGAAGGTAACACTCAAAGATCACAGCCTGACGACAACGACAGGTTGGCAGAGATGGTCAGACGGGCCATGAGAGGCGGACTAATCAATAGAGATCTGGAGGACGTACATAGGAGTCCCTTTACTCCTACGATCAGGCAGGCCAGGAATCCACCAGACTTCAAGCTACCATCGGTGGAAATGTATGATGGGCGGACGGATCCAACGATCCATCTAACGAAGTATATGAGGCACATGGAAGTGCTGGGGGCATCACAGGAAGTCATGGCCCGGTGCTTTCCATTGTATTTGACGGACATTGCACCGCTATGGTTTAGACAACTGGAGAGTGGCTCCATTGGGACTTGGACAGATTTGACAGAAAGGTTTATGAGACAATTCAGGGTTCATATTTCGAGACCCAAGAACGTGATGAGTTTGGCTACTCTAAAACAAAAGGCCGGGGAATCTTTAAGGAGTTTTCTGACGCGATTTAATGCGGCAGCAGCATCAGTGGATCGACCAGATCCATCTATGGTCATGATGGCAGCTGTATCTGGAATATCTGATGTCACAGGGTTCAAGAATTCACTAACTAAGGATCCACCTACGGACCTGGGAGAGTTTTATCATGAAGCCGAAAAGTTTTTGCGATTGGAAGACGCTAATGCTGAAAGAGAAGAAGGAGAGGGAATAGAAGTTTATGCACTTAAAGACAAAAAGCCTTTTGAAAAGGATTCAGACCAGGATAAAAGAAAACGAAAGGCTGAGGACAATGGTGACAGGCCAAAGCGACCACGGAGAGAGCCACGATTCACCACTTATTCAGAGTTGAATGAGAGTTTGGAGCGAATCTACCAAGATACCCGAGAACAAGTCCCCTACCATAAGCCAATACGAAGGGACCCCACTGTTGACGAAAGGAAATCAGACAGATATTGCTTATTCCACGAACTGAATGGTCATAACACTAACGACTGAAGACATCTGAAGGATGAGGTGGAAGGGCACATCAGGAACGATAGGCTACTTCAGTATGTGAGGAGGCGAGCTCCAACGGTGGAACCAAAGCGACCACCATCTACATCAGCTAGGGGTGACCCCGAGCCGGGGCACCATATGGTTATCAATTGGTTGAAATAACGATGAACAAGTCGTAAACTTCTCACTAACACGGTTAAATCATTTACACATGTGGGAGATCGCGAACGATCCACAGGCATGCTCTGAATGATTATTGACTGTCTCGTAGTGAGAATTTACACTTTGACATCCTTGCTTTGCTTTTGTTTCATGTTGATTTGGACATTTAGACTTTGCTTGTTTGGACATTTCTGTTATGGAATTCATGTGAACGTTAATTTGATATTTGCAATTCTGAGGAAGAAGTTACTTGCGTATGCTTTGGATCGCGAACGGTCCACAAGCACACCTTGTATGGCGACGAACCGCCATGATCGCTGATTCAGAAATTCACCCGAATGTAAACCTGGTATTGATAATACTAAGTCCCCCCCTACGGGCGCACTCATTCGCCTCGAACGGCACCCGACCGCGAACTGTCACACTTCATCTAGTATAACATTCGATCGCGAACGATCACACTCTGCCTCGTGCGGCACTCGACCACGAACGGTCACAATTCACCTAATATGACATTCGATCGCGAACGATCACATTTTTGCCTCGTACGGTGCACGATCGCGAACGATCAAATTCTTCCTTCCACGTCACCCGACCGCGAACGGTCATAATTCGTCTAGAACGACACCCGATCACGAACGGTCACAAATCGTCTAGAAAGACATCCGACCGCGAACGGTCCCATTTTGCCGCGAACGGCATCCGACCGCGAAAGGTCCCATTTCTTTATTTGCCATAAACGGTATCCGACCGCGAACGGTCCCCTTCCTTTATTTGCCGCGAACGGCATCCAACCACGAACGGTCCCATTTCGCTATTTGTCGCGAACGGCATCCGACCTCAAAAGGTCCCATATTACCTCAAATGACATACGGTCGCGAACGATCATCATTTGTGGTCAGATAAAACTAACAACTTCTTTGCAGATCATCAACAGGATATGAACATCCGGCTTGTGGCATTACAAAACACACCTTCCTATCACAAGGCATGTTTTGGGGGGCAAACGTTATCCCGCCTTTTGGCAAGGCCGTGACACCAAGAAACTGACTAGAAATCAATGACAATCCATCCTGGAATTTAGTTACATCACAAGTACACTATGGATATCAATGAATTTTGTCCAAGTCCGGATCTGGCTACAATTGATAAGACACGTCAAGCAAAGTCATGAAAGCCAAGGTTCCAAGTTTCAAGTCAATCCGAGTCCGTACGTTCGAATTATGGTCGATGCAAGTTAGTGAACGATGTTGTTCAAATCCATCATGGAGCTTTGTTTGTATCCATAGGCGGAGCCTCTCTTCGAATACATCGGAGGGACCTCTGTTCGTATCCATCGGCCACGTATCAATCAGAGCGGCGGCAACTTCGTACCCATCCTCATGCCTCAGTTCGACTCCATCTAGTTCGCACCCATCAGCGAGCAATAGTTCGAATCCATTGGGTGACTTCACTTCGCATCCATCAGATGATCTCACCTCGCATCCAACAGATGACCTCACTTCGCATCCATCAACAGATAGTGTGCTTCGTATCAATTGGCCAATGCCTACTTCGTATCCATCATAGAGGCGATTGTTCGAATCCATAGATAAAGACTTGTTCGTATCCATCGAGTTGACGTGTTAGTCTTAGATGCGAACGCGGCGAAATACTCGGGGCGACTCGATCAACTCGGCGAAAAAGGCGGGTCAATGCGAGGAGTGCGCGCCGCGTCATCACGAAGCCACATGAGAGGATCGATTCGAAGAGATCGATTCAAAACCATGGATTCGAACCAGACAGCATTCCGAAGATCGCCAGCTCGTATCGATCATATCTCCTTAACCACAGGTCCAAATGCTATGAAATTTTCATGGAAGCTTACATACATGTTGAAAAATGTTCTCACCAAATTTCAGCTTCATTGGATAATTTCTTGATCGATACGAAATTGCTTCGTATCGATCCCGGATCGGGCCGAGATTTCCTGAGGCCGATCGTGGGGGGCCCACTCACGTGCCAGAAATAGTCTCTCGAAATTTAGGTGAAATATCAGCCTCCTACACCTATAAATAGAGCCCCAGGTCATTCAGAAAAGAGGATCTTGATTCTGAAGCGTCCAGATTCTACTTTGCACTTCACTACTACCGTTGTACTCGAATTACAGAGCTAAAATTCACTGTAACCTACTGTAATCGATTGAAATCATCAAGTGAATCAATAAAATCATAAGCTTCAGAGTGGACATAGGCAAGATCGCCGAACCACTATAAAATTTGTGCTATTTACTGCTATTCTTCTCAATTTTCTGAGTGCTCCTTATTTTTGTTTCTCTACATATTCAATATTTGTGAATTGTGATTGCGTACTGGTGCTTTCAATGACTATCGGGTGTTTGTGACCAATTTTGGCGCAAATAGTTTATAACGGCGATGTCTTCGTCGTTATAAAACATAGCCGTTGTGAACACAATGGCTATGTTCCAACATTCCACTTAATCCCCCTCTATATATTCCACCACCCTTCTCCTCCTTTCACACCACCTCATCTTCACTTCTTCCTCCACTAATTCTGAGAATGTCTTCTTCATCCAAATGTTCCACCAAAAAAGTTGTTAGCAAGAAACCCATGTCCATATACCCTTCCACTGGATTTTCCAACCAACGCCCACCTCACCAACAACAAACAGTTCGTCCATCACATGAGTACGGCTATTCGCCCTATTCGAATTTCTCTTATAGCCAAACTTACCAACCACACCCCCTCCTAACTTTCCTCTCATTCAATCTACTGCTCTACAACCATATTACCAACAACGTCCTTCTTTAGGCACATACAACGATCATTCGTCGTACATGTCTTTGATGATGCAAAATGATCAACTACAAAATCATCATCTTAATGTGCAACTGTTAGAGATTCATGACCGTAAAGCAATGCGAAATCTCCAAAGGAAATATTCTTATGCACGCAAGACTCCTGCTAATGAAGAAACTGTTAGTAGTTCGGAGGAGGAGGAGGAGGAGGAAGACGAAAACCAAGAAGATGATGCAATAAATACGAAAGAATGCAATGAAGAAGCCGCTACAGAGATGCTTGCGCCCCCGAGCCTGGAATATAACAAGAAGAATTGGAAATCCTTAAGTGGCATTTTCGGAAAATGGCGCAGAGATTCAGTTGCAGCGGAAATAGACATTGGCATAGAAGACATTGACGTGGAAAATGTCAAAGAGAAAGGAGTAGTAGCTGACGGCAGGAAAAAGCAAGTTAAGTTTACTTCTGAACAATATATTTCACTTACTAAATCATAGATACGCATTTCACAAGAGAGTATTTCTGACAATAATATGAAAGGCCAGAAATTTTGGAAAAGAGTTGCAGATTTTTACAACACCTTGGAACCGTTGAAGAGAACATGTGGATCATTCAGAGGAGGATATCGAGTTATGAACTCCGCATGCCAAAACTATGTGGCAATACTTACCAGATTTCAGACTAGACAACAAAGCAGTGCTGCTCCTTATGACATTGTAAGTAAAATATTGTTTTACATTTATTTGAAATGGTAATGTGTTTGGCTAGTTTTGTGTATTCATTCACTTTTGTATTTGTTCTACAGATTGAAGAATCGCGTAAGGCTTATCAGCTGCAATACGGTCAACCATTCAAATTCCAAGAGTGCTTTGAGCTTCTCTCCAGTTTACCGAAATGGAAGAATACTAACAACTTCATGTTCGAGCAACAAAATAAAGCCATAAGAATGAACTACTCTGATTCAAGTCTAGGAAGCGATCCAAGTTCTCAGGAAAGATCTCAACTATTTAGAAACAGTGACGTGCATCCTCTTGGTAGAAATAAGTTAATTCAGTTGGAGCAGCGCATTGTGGAGTTTTCAAGATTTGTAAGAACTTTAGAGACATCTGCTAGAGAAACAAGAGAGCATAGAGCCAACATTTCAGCACAAAGAACTCGCAACGAAATGGAGTTTCAGCAGGCTATCATGGAAGATCGAGAGTTCAAGAGACGAGTCCATAAGGAGAAGAAAGCTTTGATGCGAGAGAAGAACTATATCAAACTGATGACTTGTGATTTCAGTAGGCTTTCTCTATTGCAGCAAGAACTAGTAACCAAGTAGTTGGAAACTTATAAGAAAGTTAGAGACAGTGGAAGCGAAAGCGAAAGTGGCACGTATAGGGATGGGTTTTAGATGTGCAGTTGCATTGTACTTGGTTGGTGTTACTTTGTGTCCTCTGTTTTAGGTGTGTATTTGTGTTGTATCTTTGTAGTATCTCTATGCGTCATTTGGTTTATGTGTGTATTTGTATTGTACTTGTTATAATATTATTATATAATTATCTATTTTGAACTAAGGTCGTGCAACATTTTATTAAACAATTTCCATAATAATATTACGAAATGGTCAACATACAAACCTTAAAACATAATATAGTAAATACACTAGCAAACATACAACTTCATCAACAATTCCATAAACAGCTGCTATAAGCATGACTATTGATTCCTACTATTCCTTCCTCTATGTGCCCATAAATGATCCATCAACTGGTCACGCAATTGAAAGTGTGTAGCTTGATCTTCAATATGTTATACTATGGCAACATATTCCTCCATTGAATTAATGTTTCTCTCAGGTCTTTTGTTAGAACCCTTAAACATGTCCAGGTAATTAGTCCTTTGGTTTTTATACCCACCTCTTTCAGACTCTACAATCATATTATAAATTATTATTCAAGCATACATAATTTCAGATAGAACTCTTGCTTTATGAGATCGAACAGGATTCCGTAAAATCTGAAACCTTGCTTGTAAGACACCGAACGCACGTTCGATGTCCTTTTTGTAGCTTGCCACTTTTCCAATGAAATAGCTCTCTCTATCATTTGTTGGGACCCTAAAGCCTTGTATTAAAGTTCTCCACTTTGGATAAATTCCATCGACTAGGTAATACCCAATTTGATGCTCAACATTACCAACTTTATATGTAACATTCGTTGAAAGTCCGTTAGACAGTTTAGAAAATAGGTATGACTATTTTAAAACATTTATGTCATTTAATGAACCTGGTACTCCAAAGAAAGCATGTCAACCCCAAAAATCATCGGTCGTAACCGCTTCTAGGATCATCGTTGGTACCTTTTTTTATCCTGTGAACATTCCTTTCCAACCTTTTGGAAATTTTTTCCATGCCCAATGCATGCAATCCAAACTTCCAAGCATACCTGGAAAACCTCTAGCTTCTCCTCTGGCTAGTATTCTGTTTACATCATTCGGTCGGGCGTTCGTAAGTATTCCTCGCCGAACTGTTCGATCACTGTTTTACAGAATTCCTTCATGCTCTCTATTGTTGTTGATGATGCAATTCTGAAATATTCATCCATCTGATCACCAGCCGTTCCATAGCTTAACATACGTAAAGTAGCTGAGATTTTGATGTGGGGAGAATGCCCAAGTTCTAGTGCTCCATTTAGTCTATAAGTGAAATATGGGTTGTTTTCATGAAGTTTGAGATAAATTTTAGAGAAAACATCTGGGCCCATCCGAAATCGACGGCGGAACAAATTTATATCGTAGGTTGGATTGTCAATGAAGTAGTTCTTCATCAGCCTTTCATGTCCATCCTTATAGTCCCTCCTATATCGTTAATCAATCCGTCCAGGTATACTACAACGACGGTTGCTCGCACATCCTTCACAAAAAAAGTAAGAATATCCTACTGTTGCTTGTTGAATTTGAAACTCTGCCGTTTCATCGTCTATTTCTTATTCATTGTCGTAGCTTTGGTTCATGTCTTGTTTGTACTGGTAGTATAGGTTAGGATCCATGGTTGTTGAGCAGTAAGCAATTTGATTTATTAGTTTTTTTTAGTTTTTTGCAATTGTGTGTTGGAGTAGATCGGAAAGCAAATATATATGTGTAGGAGGTAAAAGATATGGAATACAAAAGACATTGAATCACACAACATTGAATGGTTATAGTTTGCTCCACGTCGGTAGTACTTGATAAAGCTGTAGTGTACGTTTGTAGAGGCTATAATGGCTATAGTGTAGCTACGGTGTTGGAAAGGACAAGGCAATAATGGCTACAGTGTACATTTGTAGAGGCCATTGATTGGTTTCGGTTAGCTCCACGTCGCTATAATTGCAATCCCCATGATTACTATTTATACACTAAGCATTGGAATGAGAGGTTCATAGGATTCCAAATGGCAAATTAGACATGGACTCCCCATGATTATTTGGTGTTGAGTAAAGCCTATATACAGGCTGATACAAGACACATGGAAGAGGAGGTCGATGAAGATTTTTGGGTCACCGTCAACGAAGCTTACAACAACCATCCAGAATGTAGGTTGAGAAGATGAAATTTGGATACTAGAAGTACATTTGTTACATTTACTAGAGCTTGCAGGAGGTATCGGAGAATGATAACAAAGGTTGAACGAGATAATGTTTTTCAAATGACCCGATCAACTTTTGACTCCCTGTATGTTATAGATCATCAAACACACTTTGTTGGTCATGCTGTGTACGATTTGTGGGTGAATTATATTAGATAGTTTGAGTGAGTACTATGTCATCGTACGATGTATGTCCATGTGTTTGTCCAAGTGTTTTAGGTCGGTTTATGTCCACGAGTATTAGTTTGGGTAACTTGTATTCTATGAGTTGTATTAGTTTAATGCATGTCCACATATAGTAATATGAGTTGTGTATGTTCGATGTAATTTGGAGACTAAACTATGTACTTAAACGTACCACAACATACGACATACTACAACATACCACAACATACTTAAACATACAACAAAAGACATACTTAAAACATACGACATACTTGAACATACCACAACATACAACATACTTCAACATACTACAACATACCACAACATACTTAAACATACAACAAAAAACATACTTAAACATACGACAGACTCGAAGATACCACAACATACGACATACTTCAACATACTACATACTTCAACATGTTAGTTATGCCCACCACCACGCTGAAATTCCAGTGCACTCAGCCTATTATGAAGCACGGCTAGTTCTTGTTCTAGTTCATTTGCATATTCCACCGCTCGATGAGGGAATGAATCATCAATCCATTCCCATAAACTACAACCAATTGGAAAGTTATGGCATCTATAATGGCGCCATCCAATGTCATTTCTGCTTCGCATGAAGGAATACGCAACTGACACTCTGCAAATACAATATAGTAATGGAGGAGAGTTAACTTCCTGCTCCATTTGAATCCGTTCATTATGGACTTCCCGACGTTCCTGTGTGTTTCTAGGAAGCCTTATCTCTTGTTCATATGGATGATGTACAACCTGTTGTTTATATGGAGGTTGAACGTCCTCATAAAGTCTTAGTTGGCTAAGATCTGGGAGCTCAAGGCGGATGTCCTCATAGTGCTGCTCTTGATACTCGATGTTTGTACCAAAATTGGGTACAACACTCTTCGGATGTGTTTGAAGAGATAAAATGAAGAATATAAATGGAAAAGGAGGAAGATCTAACAAACACACCAATGATAAACAAGAAAAACGCACAGAAACAAACAAATTTAGAGTGTTTCGGCGTATGGCCTACATCCACTATGAAATGGCTGATTTTTATTGATTTTGCTTGCTGTTTACAATGAATTACAACAGTATAATTCGAGTACAATGATGATTTGGTAGAGTCTGGATGTAGAAGAGCCAAAAGCCCTTTTTCAGTAGGTCATGAGCTGCTATTTATAGGCGTAGGCTGCAAATATCCCGCTCAGATCTCGGAAGACCTCTTCTCTCACGTGGGTGGGCCCACACAATCGATCCCTGACCATTTGGAGTCGATCCGTGGTCGATACGAATGCAATTCGTATCGATCAGGATTTAGTCCAATCGAGTCGAGATCGATCATGAACATTCCTGAAGATGTACGCAAGCTCCTGTGAAAATTTGGTGGCATTTGGACTTGTAGATTTTGAGTTATGATCGATGCAAGTTTGGATTTTTCGAAGGCTGTTGAATTCGCATCACTTCCTGTTCGTATCGATCTATTTGCATCGCTTCTGGACACGTGATGTCTGTTGATGTGGCGCTAACTTTTTGGATCGATCCACTTTTTATGCCGAGTGACCGAGTCTTCCACTTGAATGTGTTTTCTTCGTATCAATCTTGTGCATTTCACTTCGTATCACTTCTGTTGCTCTCCACTTCGTATCGATGTCTTGTGCTCCACTTCGTATTGATGCTCTGTGCTCCACTTCGTATCGATCGTCAGGTATTTGGTTTCGTATCGATGGGAGGTGCTGATTTCGTATCGATCTATGGCGGGTCGATACGAAGCATGCTTGAAACTGGATCGATATGAAATTGACTACCGTGCCACTGCTGATGGATACGAAATTGGAGGTTGTGAATGGATACGAAGTGGGTCAATCCCGATGGATACGAAGGAAGTCGCTGTTGATGGATTCGAACAAAACCGATGCGAAAAGGATTGACCGATGGATACGAACGAGTTCATTTTCTTGGCATGCATCGATCATATCTTGAGCATATAAACTCGGATTGACTTGAAATTTAGAACTTTGGCTTTTATAGCTTTGTTTGTCATGTCATGTTAATTGTAGCTCGATTCGGACTCGGGTAAAATTTACCAGCATCCATCGCGAACTTGTGTATAACCGCTTTTCGAGATGAACTGCCTTTTATCTCCAGTCGATTCCTTTGTATCACGGCCTTGCCAAAAGGCGTGATAACATTTGCCTCCCAAAGTACGTCTTGTGGGGACATGACGTGCTTTGAAAAGCTGCAATCTTCATTCTGAAAAGTTCTATCTGACTTTTTGAACGGTTGTTGTCTTTTCGTCGAAAGATATAACATTTGACTGACCTTCGGTAACACAAATAATGAATCATTGACTGCCAATTGTTGTACTGCGCACTGTTTAACTGAGTGTTGAATGATGGAAAACTGTTGTTTGTTGTCGTAATTTTCATCAGGTGAGCATTCAATTCCTATGAATTCTTTATAAATTTGGATGTTAGTCTATCATACATGTACATATGTTAACCTGAATCTCGTTAAGGATCGCACGCTCACGAGTCATTGTTAGTTATCTCTTATCGAATTTCGTATTGATCCTCTCCTGAATCGATGTGAAATTCGAGTTATAACAACGCCCGGTGGTTATTTTGGTGTATTCCTTCGTACCGATCCACTCCTGGATTGATTCGAGAAGTAGAAAATTTGAATTCGTATCAATGGCGATCGATATGAATTCATTAGCCTTTTTGAATATTTTCGCATCGATGGGCGCGAATTGTCATGGTCTTCGAATGGATGGATACGAAATTATCATTTCGCATCGATGGAGTTGGAGATCGGTCGCCGATGGATATGAACAGCTACACTTTGGATCGTTCTGTATCGATGGATACCAATAAGCTTCCTCGTATCGATGGTAGTCATGTGGTTCTAGTGCAACCCCGCTATTCTTTTCGTATCGATGCATGGACGGATACGAATTAGTTGGATACGAAAATTTGCTTTCGTGTCGATAGAGGTAACCTGTTATCTCGGTATAACAACAGGGATATGGAGCATTTTTTTTCTTGGGTACGAACTAATATAAAAGCTTTTGGGACTTAGAAAATTTGCACTTGCTTTTACTTTCCTTTCGCATTCATATCGATAGAAGAAATGAGAATTGGAAATTGCCTCTGCCCCTAAATTAATATAACAGTTCAATCTCTCGAATCCATATTTCGATTTAGGTAACTAATGAATAAATCCACGTAAAAAATGACGAGACTTGAGTTTCAAAGACATTTCACTCATATTCACGGCCGAGTTCGGTGATGTTGATACCGGAGTTGTGCCGGAGCAAGGTTGAGAAAGAAGTAATGTCGTTCAAGCAGCTTGGGGAAGAAGGAGGGTAGATGGATACGAAGGCGGTGTTCGTGTCGTTCAAGGAAAAGTGATCCGTGTCAATCTAAGAATAACTGGAGTTCGTACCGGTCAACAACAGTGGAGATTCGTATCGAAAAAGGGGAGGGCGACTTCGTATAAATAGGAGATGGTGGAAGTTCGCATCGATCCGGAGTGATCGATACGAAAAGCTAGCCGTATGATCGATACGAAGCAGCGGCCCTGTTGATCGATACGAAGATGAAAAGCTTCCTAATCGATACGAACTGGAATTTTGTGAGATCGATGTGAAATCCCTTTCTCCCTGATCGTTACGAATGGAGCCTCCGTTGATCGATCTAAGTCTTGACCTTGATGGATACGAAAATTTTGAATAATTGAACACTTAATTCCGACGAGCTTTAGCCTTGCATAATTGAACCTAACCATTTCACTTCACATTCGACTGCCTTTCGAAGCTCATCGATGGAACTGTAACCTGATTGAATTTAACAAACTTTAACTCGGATCGGTCTCTAAAGTCCGGATGGCCCGGTTGTGACGGTCAGCGATGATGGTCACTCTAGTTGAATTCCGAAGTCTTGTCGTTTGAACATTTCTCAATTTCTGTAGAATCTTTTAATTATTAAGTAGCACTGCACTGCACAACACATTCACGCACTTCACACTTGGGAACACACGGGCTTATTAGCATCTAATGATGGTTTTACCTAGTTGATTAGTTATGGAACCCAGGAGTTCTCAGCAATAGGAAACTCAAAGTTCATCTTCTTTGATAATAGAGATCCCGGCCATTGCAGCCTAAGTAATAGGTCCAGCTCCGGACGAGCTTCCAGGAGCAACTTTTATCGCGAATCCCCAAGATTCTATGCCATCCAATATCTCTGAAGATATGTTGGGGGCAAATATGCCTAAGACAAGATCTACCATTAGACGACGTTCTACTTCCTGGACCAAATGACATACCACATGCTCCCCCAGAAGGATTCACAGCCTTAATCGACATTCGTCCACAGCGGGAACACTTCCTCCATTTAACCAGTATATTCGAGAAGTGTTGGCTTTCTTTAGAATCGCTCTGTCACAATTACATCCAAATGGATATGCACTGCTGAACAGTCTATTCATTGTTTTCATGGAACATCTCTTTCGACCCCCGACTCCGGAGGAAGTCAGATACTTGTTTAATGTCAAGAGTCATGGAGACAATCCTTCATTCAAGTTTCTAGAGGCAGTTAGGAATTGCCAAGTGGTGATGGGATCCTGGACCAGACTTAGTCAATTTAAGACGAAGTGGTTCTATGTCCGATGCCCTTCAAGGTTTGCCAGTCGGTGGTTAGTCAGACGTAAGTGCTGCAATTTTCCCAGTAGCTAACAAGATAGTCATAACTGACATTGAAACTAATATCTTCTTTCCTTTACAGCCACAATTCCGATCCCGAAGGTGCTCACTTTAAAAAAATAGTATGGATTCTTCAGGAAGTGCCGGGCGAGATGAGAGAAATTGACTCGGTGCTTACCGATAGAAACTTGAGAATTGTTGGGCTAATCGATCAAAATCAGAGCATAAGACTTGAGGGACCGCTTAGGGCAGCCCCGATAAGGCGGGTGAAGCGTAAAGCACCCGGGGTTGTAATAGCTGAGGAGGGCGATGAAGAAGATGTGCTCACTGAAGACGAGCCTGTAGCCGGGCCCCTTGACAGTTCTCGAGATTTAGAGGGAAGGAGGAAAGGCAAGGCAATTGCCCATAAGCGTCATAAGTCTTTGAGATGAAAATCCGTAGTCGTGTCCCTACTAGCCTCCGGTGTTAGAATTTCGGAGGCTCCTCCCTCGCAAATAGAGAATCCCTTCGAAGGGCTCGCCGACATTCCAATTCCGGACTATGTGTCGCTCCAACACGACACCGGATTTGAAGGGCTTCAAAGTGCCTTAGATTTAAGTGAGTCACTTCCTACAAGTGTGGCTGACATATCTGGTTGGTCTGGGGGTTTAACACATGCATACATACACTTCACGACACTACACGATTTCCAATCATAAGTTATTTATTTCTGGAGATTACTGATTCTGCTTTTCTTTCTATTTTACAGATACGATGACTAGGCGAGAATCTATGTTAGGGAACCTTCGCTCAGCACGCCAGTCATCCAGTTCATACTATGAGTACCGCAGAAGGGAAACCGATAGAGACCGCGATCGCGGTTATTCCAGCCAGGAGCGTTATGAGAGGGAGAGGGATAGAGATAGAGAATACAGACATCGATCCCGATCACGTTCTCCACCTCCTCGAGCTCCAACACTACCCTCCGGTCATGGAAAACAACCCTTAGAGCTTCCACACCAAAAACCGTCTTCTCAAGCTCCCAGGTTTGATTCACAACGCCGTAGAACCGAGGCTGAAACTCCCGCTATCATTGAAAAAGAGGTCACCGAGCCCACTGGAGAAGGAGCGATCAGAATTTCCCAATTGAAAAAAGACTTCCCAAACATCTGCTTTGACGACTTCATCTTCCCTCCGCATTTAAAGAGAATCCCAGTTGAGGCAGAACAAACTATGCATGATTATATCCATGATGTTTAAAACCAATATAGGGAGTGGATGAAGACTGCGGATAAAGCATCAGCGGTGGCCTTTGAGCAGGCAAAAGTAATCGAGAAGTTAGAAACCGATATCACTCAAAAGGACCGTATAATACAAGTGCTTAATAATGAGGCTGAATCTTCGAGGAAGTCAGAAATAGAGGCCACTAAGAAAGCCGATGCGGAAAATCAGTCCATGGAAAGGATGCGACGGACACATTTTGCTTTAGTTGAGAAGATGTGCCATCGAAATACAACTGTTATGGCCGAAAGGGATGCCACGCTGAAGGAGCTTGAGGATCTTAAGGCCAAATTTGCCGAAATCATCAAGGAAAAGGATGACGCGAACAAAGCCGCCCAGGAGGCATGTGAACAAGCTGTAGCGCTCCGGGATGAGAGAGATGTGGAAACACTTAAGATTCAAGAGACCGAGGCCAGGATTGAAAATGAAGTGATGATGGCAGAGTCCAGGTTGCAAGCCGATATCGAAGATCTTCTCGTCGCATATAATGCTAACGTCCTAAAACACCGAAACCTGACCTCGACAGCTATCCCTCTCACTTGTATAACGCTTGGGGCTGATTGGTGGAAGATGAAAAAGCCGAACAACAAGCGGAATCAGTCGATGAGTTCGAGCTTGAGAACCGAGTGTTGAGTGAAGATGAAAGAAAAGTTCTCCATGATATCATGATCACATATGAAAAGGAGAAACTTGGCACTCAGCATTTGGAAGCTGGAGAGGGTTCTGGTGTTGAGCACCACGATGAGGGTTCTGAAATTCTTGTGCCAACTCAGCCTGAATCTACATCTGCGGTTGATCCTCAGTCTGTTCCTGCATATAATCCTGATCAACCGCAGTTATCTCCAGTTCATGAGTATGTCTCTGAAGCTGCTCCGCCACCCGCGAGCCAAACTGAGGAAGGTATTCTCAACAGTCCTTGTGCTCATTCAGTGTGGGAAGCTTTACTTGAAGCAATCACTAATAACTTTTTCTTTATCTCTATTCAGTGATAGGAGCTTGCCATGCCTCCTGCAACCCAAGAGTTGCATCACGAGCAGGAGGCTATCATAATGGAAGCGACCACGACAACGACTATTGCACCTACGGATAGGGTACAAGGGAGCACACTTACTTTCGATGAATAGATAATGGAGGAACTTCTCGGTCATCACAGTGACCCCTTTGCTGATCTTCCGTTTGTCATGAGTGGAGGAGCACCTGTGACTAGCTCCTCGGGCCCAGCGTTCCCGGCGATGCTTAGTCAATTCACGAAGAGGAGATAATAGATGAAATTAATGCCGAGATGGAAGCAGCTACGCGGGCTAGTAGCTTTGGAGGTGGGATGGTGGGCCCTGGTCCAGTCCCTTTACGAATGATTTCCCCTGGTGGCACGGTCGTCGACACAAGTGTGCCTCCTCCGCCTGCTAACATTGATCCTATCCCTCTGACTCCTCCTTCAGGAAGCATTCCAATCCACGTGAGTTTAGAGGAGGAAGTTAACATAATTCCCCCGACTGGAGATCAGCCGCCAAAAGGCAAGGGCTCGAAGAGAAAGCCAAGCGGCGAATCCAGCGGGTCAACGTCGAAGAAGAAGCCGAGAAAGAAGAAAGAATAGATATGTCTTTTAGGCTCATTTTTGGTAGATAAATAGGAATCTACTTTTGCTTTCTATAGGCCATGTATAGATGCGGGTTCGGCCTCTACTAGTAAGAATTTTGCAATAATTTCGTACTTATTCTTCTTTTCCGAAGTATAGTTGAAATAAAATTCCATTTTGTCTTCAGCTAAGTTTGTGTTTATTTGCTCAAGTGTTTTAGCGTTCAAACTTCTATTCAATAACTTGTGAAGTTTTAGTCTTTGAACCGGACCCGGGTTTAGTTGCTAAATTCTGGAGCTACAGCTTCGGGCCGCGATCAAGCGTTAATTCGAGTTCGGTATTACACTGCCTCAATCAGTAGCTGGCACTTAAGTTCTGCCCCCAGTTCCGGGGATAAGTTGAAAAGATTGGTTAACAATCATTGTTTGTCTTTAACACATCGAGCTTAACTTTGCTGAAGCAAGACTGAAACAAGACGAGTTCAGGTGGTTAAATCACACTCTCTCATCTATCGGTGCTCGCATCCACACTATGGGGATTGCGCTCGTAGATCAACGGTCTGTCACACCCGCACAAGGTTTGGAAATATGTCCGCGCTTCGGGGACTTAAAGTTATTTTATGGGCGGTCAGTCACACCCGTTTGACATTCAGAACTTCGTCCGCACTCTGGGGACTTAGATTGATTCGTTGGTGGTCTTTTGACACCCGGCTTGTGTTCATACTCCAATCTACACTCTGGGGATTCAGAGTTAGTCGATGTTTATACTTCGGTTCGCACTCTGAGAATCCGGAGTTAGTTGATGGGTGGTCAATCACTCCTAATTGGTATTTATGTTTATACTCCAGTTTGCAATCTGGGAATCTGGAGTTGGCCGATAGATGGTCAGTCGCATCTGTTTAGGCTTTAGGATTTTGTTCGCACTTTGGCAATGATGGATCTATCAGGATCATGGATGGTCGACTCACATCCACCCTGAGTTAATAAGTGAGGTCGTTAGATGGATGGGTCCATCCTCCTCGAACTTGGTTTAAATACATGCGAAGTCGTTAGGTGTACGGATCCTCCCTCTTCGAAACCGTGTTTATAAGTTTATACTCCAGTTCACACTCTGGGAATCCGGAGTTAGTTAGAGGATTGTCGTGTATCAATCCTTTTTTGGCTTCGGTGTGATGGCTTGGCCCCGAGCTCAGGTTTCACTTAGTGAGTGACCGGTCGCATCACAGTCACTCCCTATTTGAATAAATCCCACCGTATGGTTGAACTTAGCTCTCCGTACATCGTGATGGTCATATGGCGCATTTCAAAAAATCACAGCTCTGGCTCGAAGAGATTGCATTTTATTGCTGAAATAAGAAAATAGGACAAAGTCGGTCGCCTTATTACAAATTCAAATTTCGAAATGCATAAAAAAATTGCAAATGAAAAGCAAACTGAAAAAACAAACAGAGCCTGTTATGTGTAGTAGCGACGAAGACCCTCGTTGTTCCAGGCTTTCGGCAAAGTAAGACCGTCAATGGTTGATAATTTAAATGTGCCATCTCCGAGCTTTTGTTCGATGACATACGACCCTTCCCATGTTGGCTTCATATGTGAAGGAACTAGGTAAATTCTCTTAAGAACAAGATCGCCGAGTTCGAAGGTTCAGGGTCGGACCTTGACATTGTACAATCAGCGACTCGACTTCGGTATGCGGCTGTCCTCAAATCAGTCTCTTCTCGCTTCTCATCTAGTAAATCCAGGGATTCAGCAAGTAATATAGCATTCGTCTTCGAATCATAATATGTCACACGATGAGAAGGCACTTCTATCTCGACTGGAATAACGGCTTCTGAACCGTAGGAAAGAGAGAATGGCGTGTGACCGGTCGCGGATTTATGAGTTGTCCGATAAGCCCATAAAGCCATAGGAAGTTCATCGACCCATTTGCCCCTAGCCTTTTCCAGTTGTTTGTTGAGAATGGACTTTATAACTTTATTAACAGCTTTGACCTGCCCATTCGCTTAAGGGTGTGCAACTGCAGAGAACTTCTTCTGGATGTGGAATCATCGACAGAAACTCTTAAATTCAACACTGTCGAATTGGGCTCCGTTGTCGGTGATGATGGTATGTGGGAGATCAAATCAACAAATAATGTTGCGTACAACAAAGTTGATCACTTTTTTCGTTGTGATGGTAGCAAGGGGTTCAGCTTCCGCCCACTTGGTAAAGTAATCAACAGCAACAATGGCGTACTTCGCACCACCTTTGGTTAGAGGTAGAGAACCAATAATATCAATGCCTCATACTGCAAATTGCCATGGACTGACTATCTGAGTTATTTCGATAGGTGGGACTCTTGGAATCCGAGCGTGTTTTTGACATTTGTCACATTTTCTGGCGTAATCCAATGCATCACGATTTATAGTCGGCCAATAATATCCATATCGGAGCACTTTCTTGGTAAGAGCTTGCCCTCTGGTGTGATCGCCACATTCTCCCTCGTGCACATTGTGCAATGCTCGTTTGATTTCATCGTGAGCGATACACCGGAGTAAAGGAATAGAGTACCCTCTTCTATACATGACTCCATTCTGAATAGTGAACCGCGAAGCTTTTCGAAGAACTTGTCTCTTTTCACTCCTGCGCTCTGGTGGGGTCCCATGCTCGAGATAGTTTCTGTACGGAGTCATCCATGACTCCTTATCGGGGATTACTTCATAAACCCAGTCTATTTCCATTCTATCAATGCTCGGGGAAGATAACGTCTCCATAGGAACGAGTCCCATTTGTTGTGCCTCACCTGTACTGGCTAACTTTGCTAACGAATCAGCTTTCTGATTGCGCTATCGAGGTATGCAATAAATGGCATAATAATCGAACTGATTCAATATCTCCTGGACCCGAGCTAGGTAAGCAGCCAGCCTTCGGTCTTTGGCCTGGTACTCCCCCCGAACTTGACACACAACCAACTGCGAGTCACAATAAATCTCCATATCAATGATTCTTAAATCTCTAGCGAGTCTCAATCCGGAAAGCAGGGCTTCATATTCGGCTTCGTTGTTGGTCGCACGGAAATCAAACTTTAAAGCATAGCATATAGATCGGCCTTCAGGAATTTCAAGTACAACTCCGACGCCTGAGCAACGGTCGTTTGATGCACCATCAGTATGCAGCTTCCAGATATACTTGGGAGATTCACTGGTTTCGGGCAAGTCCTCCGGGATAGTGAATTCGGCGATGAAGTCTGCTAGGACTTGTCCTTGGATAGCTTGCCTTGGAGTGTATGCAATGTAAAACTGACTTAGCTCGATATTCCACTTAAGTAACCTACCAGACGTCTCAGGTCGCGTAAAGACCTGTCGTAACGGCTGGTCGGTGTAGACGGTGATAGGATGAGCCTGGAAATACGGACGAAGCTTCCTTGAGGCAATGATAAGACAATAAGCCAACTTTTCCAGCTTCAGGTAATTTCTCTCTGCTCCGGTCAGTCATTTGCTAATGTAATATACTGGCTGTTGTATCTAGTCTTCCTCCCAAATTAGGGCAGCACTGATTGCATTTTCTGACACTACCAAGTAGATGTACAGTCTCTCGTGATCAATAAGCTTTGAAATAATGGATGGTGTGGAGAGATGTTGAACTAGTGCTTGGAATGCGCCCTCACATTCCATAGTCCATTCAAAGTTTCGTTTCCCTCTTCTGATTAGATCAAAAAAGGGAATGCATTTGTTAGTGGATTTGAAATGAACCTGCTCAGTGCTGCTACTTTCCCGTTGAGGCTCCGGACCTACTTTATAGTTCTTAGGGTCTTAAGATTTTTGATTGCCCGGATCTTTTTGGGATTTACTTCGATTCCTCGAGCGTTGACGATAAACCCAAGGAATTTTCCGGATGCGACCCCAAATTGACATTTCAACGGGTTGAGCTTCATTCCATATTCTCGGATGATGTTAAACATTGATTCCAGGTCTTTGATATGATCAGTGGAGAATTGCGACTTTACTAGCATGTCATCCACATATACCTCTATGGTTTTTCTAATCTGGAGAGCGAAAATTCGATTAACTAACCGTTGGTAAGTTGCCCCGGCGTTCTTGAGTTCGAAAGGCATAACTTTGTAGTAGTAAAGTCCCATATTGGTTACGAAGCTGGTATGCTCCTGGTCAGGTAAATGCATAGGTATCTGGTTGTAGCCAGAATACGCATCCATGAAGGATAAGAGTTCATGTCGAGCCGTTGAGTCTACGAGCTGATCGATCCGGCAGAGTGGAAAACTGTCTTTAGGCCAAGCTTTATTCAAGTCTGAGTAATCAACGCATGTTCTCCATTTCCCATTTGGCTTTCGGACAAGTACAGGATTTGACACCCATTTCGGATATAGTGCATCTATGATAAACCCATTCAATTTGAGTTTTTCTACCTCTTCCTTAAGGGCGGCAGATCTCTCTGGATCCATAACATGCCTTTTTTGCTTGACTAGGACATGCCGCGGGTCAATATTCAATCTGTGGCTCACGATGTCTGGCGAGATTCCACACATGTTAGAATGCGTCCAGGCAAACACGTCGAGGTTTGCCTGGAGAAATTCAACTAATTCCTCCTGCATCTGTCGGCTTAGCTGAGATCCAATCTTTATCATTTTAGAATCATCACTATCATCGATCGGAACATCGATCGTCGGCTTGGCCGGGGAAGCTTGACTGTCTTTACTTTCATCTTCACTTTCAGCATCTCTCGGGTCAAGATCCCTTGGGAATTGGTTGGGGTGCCCGGACCTAGGCCCAAGCGTTAGCTGTCAATTTTCTACAAAGCGGACGTAGAGAGATCTCTCTACGCCCTTTCCTTTTTCCTTTCGCTGCACCTCCCATAGCTCAGCAACATAAAAGGCTCATCCAGCAGCCTGGTCTCCCTGAATAACTCCGGCTTTGTTGTCGGTAGGGAATTTTAAAGTCAGACACCAAGGGGAAATAGCAGCCACGAACTCAGCTAGGACCGGTCGGCCCCAAAAAGCATTGTATGGCGAGTCTATGTCCAATACAACAAACTGTAATATCCGGACTCTCTGGCGTTCTCCAATTCCCAATTCCACTAGTAGCTCCACCATCCCAGTGGGTATAGTCGCACTTCCATTGAAGCCATGGATGCAGAACTAACAAGGCCTCAGATCTTTTATTTCCATTTTCATCTGATCATAAGCTCGCTTAAACAATATATTTACTGAACTTCCACTGTCCACTAGGATCCTCTTCATCCAAGCAGGACCTAATTGAGCTGAAATGACAAGTGGACCAATGGTTGGGGCTTTGACTCTGTTAGCATCCCAGTCTCGAAACACGATGTCATCAATCATCGTTTTCTATTGTTTGGCCGGAGCCCCATCTTCCAAATTACTACAACATTCGAAGCCCGCATGCCTGATAGAGCTGGCATACGACTCCATTTCCCTCAAGCTCTGATCTGCTGAATGTGGACCACAACTAACAGTATTAATCACTAACCTCTCGCCGGTACGAGCGGGTTCCTCCGGTCTTGCCTGATTCGGTATCTGGTTCTAATTCGATGGGCCCGCACCTCCTGACTGCGGCGCCCGAACAAACTGCTCCAACTTTCTCTCTCGTATCAACTTCTCAATAATATCTTGTAAATGACGGCACTCATTCGTATTATGGCCATAGCTATCGTGAAATCTACAAAACTTTCATGTCTGAATCTATTTTTCGATGACTGCTTCGGAGAAGGTTTCTTATACTGGATAGTATTGCAGGTCTGCAAGTACACATTCTCCAACAACGTATTCAAAAGGGTATAATTGTCAAACATAGGAGCCCTACGTCGCGACACACGATTCTGATCCCGTTTCCTGTATTGATTTCCATCGCCTTTCTGTTGATTCTATTTATTCTGTATATTCAATTGCACCTTTCCGGAACTCTCTTCGATTTGTTTAATAGCAACATTGCTTTGGATTCCTTCCACACTGGACCCTGCGTCATCCTTTTTCCTAGACTATTTCGCATCCTCCCTCCTCAAGAACTGGGCTGCCTTGGAATAGAAACGGTTCAATGACGCAGGGAGTTTTCCGGCCAACCAACTGCCGAATTCAGAATCGGGATCGATCCCCTTGGTTAATGCCATCAGAATCGAGTTATCATTGGAATTACTAATCTCAGCACATGCAGCGTGAAACCTCTCCAAATAACGTCTAAGTGTCTCTCCAGGACTTGAGTGACGCTAGACAAGGTGTTAACATCTTTCGGCCTTGTGACATGCATGCAGAACTGTTCAACAAACTTTGTGGCCAACTGATCAAAACACAAGATAGACCGAGGTGGTAAACGGGTAAACCACATAGTTGCTATGCCCCCTAAGGAAATCGGGAAACTTCGACACTTGATCGCATCATCAGCCCGTGCGGCGTTCATTAACCATTCGTACTTTAAGATATGCTGATTAGGATCAGAGCTCCCTTCATAAACGAGTAGAGTTGGCATCCTGAATCGCCGAGGTGGTTTAGCATAGAGTATATCATTAGTGAAAGGGGTATGACTCCGGGAGATTCCCCAGTTGTAATTAGTAAGGCCCTGACTTTCGCGGATCATTTGACGGATCATTGTCGGGGTATCCGGCATCTGGACGTTCTGGGCATGCTGAGCCAAGGTGTGGTCAGGTTCCACAATGCGAGGAGGGGCCAGTCGCGGTCGACGGTTCATGTCTCACCTCCTTGGTTCTATGTCTTCAGGGACATAAGGCTCAGGAGTATGATTGCGTTGGCGGTGGGTCGGATCCGGTCGGTTTCGAGTATCAACTCCCAATTCAGTAGCAGTGGTAGTGCGGTTGTCGGTAATGTGATATGGGGTCGTACCTCCTCGGGAGGAGGGTCCAGTCTGATGGCTGGTTGATGAGCCAACTCTCGGTTGCCCAAGATTCAATGTGTGCTGATGCCCAGTGGCTTGTGTGTAACTTTCGTCCAGCCATGGGCGCGTGGATCTACGATTAAAGTCAGAAGAGGCTGAAATTTCAGTGGATGAATAGGAAGCCTGATCCCTTCTAGATCTCCTTCGTCTTTGACAGTTTAGTTGATTGGTTACTTTCGTGTTGGCATGGAGTTGCTGAGTAAGCTGTTGGAGATTCTGTATGAGCCCTTGCATTAACAGTTGGAATTCTTCCCTGGTGACAGGGCCTTGTTGATCTGAAGATCTGGCAGCATTCTGATCGGCAGGAGGAAGTTGCACGGGGTTCTGTCTATCCCGTCCCTCTAAATCTGCAGCTGTTGAGGTAGTCCTGGTGTTAACCATGGTGGATAGCGAAGCTCTCTCCTAGACTTGGTACAAATCTGAATAGGATGGAAGAACTTATGAACTTGAAAGCTGGATCTTCTCCTTAGATTTTCATAATCCAATATCGACAGTAGATCCAATGAGCAGGAGAAAAGCTGGGTTTTCTCAGTGAAAGCACCAAAGTGTTTATACCAAAATTGGGCACAACACTCTTCGGATGTGTTTGAAGAGATAAAATGAAGAATATAAATGGAAAAGGAGGAAGATCTAACAAACAAACCAATGATAAACAAGAAGAATGCACAGAAACACACAGATTTAGAGTGGTTCGGTGTATGGCCTACGTCCACTATGAAATGGATGATTTTTATTGCTTTTGCTTGTTGTTTACAATGAATTACAATAGTAAAATTCGAGTACGGTGATGATTTCGGCAGAGTCTGGACGTAGAAGAGCCAAAAGTCCTTTTTCAGTAGGTCCTGGGCTGCTATTTATAGGCGTAGGCTGCAAATATCCCGCTTAGATCCGGAAGACCTCTTCTCTCACGTGTGTGGGCCCACGCGATCGATGCCTGACCGTTTGGAGTCGATCCGTGATCGATACGAATGCAATTTGTATTGATCAGGATTTAGTCCAATCGAGTCAGGATCAATCATGAACATTCTTGAAGATGTACGCAAGCTCTTGTGAAAATTTGGTGGCATTTGGACATGTAGATTTTGAGTTATGATCGATGCAAGTTTGGATTTTTCGAAGGCTATTGAATTCGCATCGCTTCCTGTTCGTATCGATCTATTCGCATTGCTTCTGGACACATGATGTCTGTTGACATGGCGCTAACTTTTTGGATCGATCCACTTTTTATGCCGAGTGACCGAGTCTTCCACTTGAATGTGTTTTCTTCGTATCGATCTTGTGCATTTCACTTCGTATCTCTTCTGTTGCTCTCCACTTCGTATCGATGTCATGTGCTCCACTTCATATCGATGCCCTGTGCTCCACTTCGTATCGATCATCGAGTATTTTGTTTCGTATCGATGGGAGGTGCTGATTTCATATCGATCTGTGGCCGATCGATACGAAGCATGCTTGAAACTGGATCGATAGGAAATGGACTACCATGCCACTGTTGATGGATACGAAATGGGTGGCTGTGAATGGATACAAAGTGGGTCAATTCCGATGGATACGAAGGAAGCTGCTGTTGACGGATTCGAATGAAACTGATGCGAAAAGGATTGACCGATGGATACGAACGAGTTTATTTTCTTGGCTTGCATCGATCATATCTTGAGCATATGAACTCGAATTGACTTGAAATTTGGAACGTTGGCTTTTATAGCTTTGTTTGTCATGTCATGTTAATTGTAGCTCAATCCGGACTCGGGCAAAATGTACCAGCATCCATAGCGAACTTGTGTATAACCGCTTTTTGGGATGAACTGCCTTTTATCTCCTGTCGATTCCTTTGTATCACGGCCTTGCCAAAAGGCGGGATAACACTCGATAAGCCAATCCACATCGGTGTGTGGACTTTCTGAAGGCACGTACTATATCAAAGTTAGTAGAAGAAGGCTAGGATGGAATTGGTGTGAGGTGTAAATGAATGTGAGGAAGATTTAGATAGAAGTGAAGAAGGAGTAGAAGATTGTGAAGAAGTAGATGTAAACTAGTATATGTATATATAGAAGTGAAGCGGAAAATGCCAAACTGGTAATTATAAGAAGAAGAGAGCAAGGGAAATATCCAAACCTTATTCTCATTCATCTTACCTATACTAGTTTTTTCGAATTTGTAATCCTGCAGTAAATTATGTAGGTTCTTTTATAACTATGGGAGATTTTAATCTGTATTTCCATAGTAAATGGTGTACCACTAGTTAGTTAAAATTTATGTTACCTTAATCTTCAAGTTACTTATGGATAAGGAAGTGGTATGTTTGTTGCCAATGAATGTAATTGTCTGTACTATTAGGTTATGGTAATCTATGCTTTTGGGAAAATATTTGTATAGTTGCCAACAACACAAAAACATGAAAAATAATGACATCGATGCATAAAATGAATACAACAGATATATCATACATGACAGCACATGAATAATAACACCAACGATGCAAAAACATAAATGATAATGACATCGATATATAAACTGAATACAATAGATATATCATACATCAGAACACCAAAATAAGTACACAAACAACATAGAAACACAAATTAAATACAATAAATAAGATCACTCATCCGTACGTGGGCGTGTATGATGACGATGACGTGTCTCATCATCATCATCTCCACCACCGCTCGGGCAAGCTAAATGCTCATAGTACATCTGCATGTCAGCAAATCTCTTACGCTCTTCCTCCAACTGTGCTTGCATTCGTGCTGCTGCCTCTGCCTGCCGATGTAGTTCACTATCATAGTAGTCTAGGCTATGCCTATGCTCTACATATCCTGTATGTTTGATCCCCATCTGCCTATCGTATAGATCAGCGTAAGATATCTAGGTCGGATCCGGGTACTGATCGTGCGCTGGAGGATGAAATACGTCAATATAACAGTCTGGTCCAATAGTAGGAACTTCCATGGTCCATCCGAAGTGAGAAGAAGCCGACACGTGATCAGGTGCATGGTATGCCCGACTGGGCTGGGTAAGATCCTCGAAAACTGAGGGATATATGTTGTGGCGTATAGCAGATAGATCGACTAAATCTATCGCCGCTGCATGGGTAATGGTATCACCAGACCCACTGTAAAATCTACGCCAGAAGTCAACGTATGATGGATCGGTAATAACAAAGCTCTCGGTCGGCCACCAACCTCCTGCTCTCGCCAGGTCTAGCTGCTCTGAAGGATAAATCATACAGCAATAGGTATGAGGTTGTGGATCATCGATAATAGCATCAAAGTCGTACAACTATCTCCAACACCTCTCACTAAGATACCAATATGCACCAAACATCGAGGGATAAGATAGGAGTGGAAATCTCCGCCCGGCAAACATCCTAGCAATCTCTATAAAATCAAGGTCGATCGATACACTATCATGAAATGGATGCCAAATAATCTGATGCCTATACATCCTCAAATCGATTTGGTTGTGAGCAACCGAATAAACATGACGGGATTCATAATCCCTGGGCCCTATATTGTCCGTGCACCAAAATGACAAACGAGGGAAAAAAGTAGACGCGTCTGAAGTCAAAGTGACGAAATGAAAATTCCTAGAATACTCAAAATACCAGTACTGTAGTAACTCCCAGAAGCCAAATAATGAAACCTGTGCATCCGTAATGGTGCACTGTACATCGAGACATCTATACAAGTACGCAAGAATAGGCGTACCCCGGTCATATAGAACAGCACCACCGAAATCCAAATGAGATGCGACCTCAATAAACCCGACCGCTAAACTACTGCTCAATGTGCTAAAAAAGAAGTTACCTATGAGGTATAGAACAAATAATCTCACAAGCTCCATATCTTCATATGGAGAGTAATGATTGAGTATACTGTCCATGGCAGCATGAATAGCACTGACTCTAATAGCGCCTCCAGCCTGATATGATACAGCGGAAGCGTCAAAGTATGGTAGAAGATCATGAACAAGTACCGGATCATGCCATCAAGCATCATCGTATGGAAGCGATGTAAAAGAGGCCACTCCAATGCTTACTCCCGTAAGCATAGAGAAATCAAGCAGTGTAATTCCTAGCTCGCCGAAAGAAAAGTGGAACGTGTGAGTGGTTTTATACCATCGTAAAGCAATAGCTGTGCACAATTGCACATCATGTTTTATAACATTGTTGATTTCTAGAATTGTAGAGTACATAACAAGTTAAATTACAGAGTGATAAATTAATTGGTTTTTTAAGTAAATGGTTCATTAGATTACCTAAGAAACGATGGAATCCATCTCATGTAAAAGTCCTACGACTCTACCCTTATTTGCCAAATTCGTATGAAAATATCTAAGCATGTTTGCTAAAGAACCCCGCGAATGGATGTTCCATGACTGTTTAAGTTAAATAAAATCATACTTATAAATTTAAACTAACAACGTATTGCAATTATTTTAATCGTATAAAGAAATACTAACAACCAAACTCATCTGTGTGCTGACATGTACTTCGCCTTCCGGAAGTGCGCGAAAGTTAGAAAGCATAGGCAATTTCGTCACGCTAAGGTTCGGATCCTGAAATCCATCAAGCTCGGCGACTCTAGCAGAAATATGCCCCACACCCTTGTGTGTCCTGCCAGCTCGACCACCCTTGCGGCCTCCGTGATCGCCTTCATCTTCGCTTCTGCCTTGCTCGATATTTTCAACGGCCTCGAGCAAATCTTCTATTCCGTGTTCATGACCATACTGCACAATAATATGACCTTAGCCAGAGCCATCTCCACTGCCGCCACAACCACCACTGCTACTATCCCCATGCATGAACTTTTTTGCAAAAATTTTGAATAATCTAGACATTTCGGTGGGTGTAGATCTCAAAAACAGGCTTTAGTTTGTGTATAAGAGCACGGAATTGAATGTTTGGGGGTTAAAATTGAAGAAAATGGGGTGGTGGAAGGAATCGGGTTTGCTGAAATGGAGAAGGGAATGAGGAGAGATGGGAAATGGCTCGGTGGCTGGTTGTAGGGTTTGGTTTATAAAGGCGAAGAGTTCGCCGTTATAAATTTACAATGGCGAACTCTTCGCCGTTATAAACCCAGTGAATTTTTTTCCCTTGATCTGTGGCTAGTTTGTACCTTACCTGTTTGTGGAGCTCGTTCGGTCAGTTCAAAAGTATAAGAGAGAGTGAACTGAACAAGCCACATTGTTGGTAATGGTCTTATAATGGGTTATGTTATGAAATAAAGGTTAATATAGGAACAAGGAAGTTTTTATATATATTACTAAACATCTGTAATCAAGAATCAGTATTGAGGTGTAGAGGCTTGGTTGTGCTCTCAAACTTTTCCTTTACTTAAAAGAATAGAAAATTAAAAGGAAAACAAAGGTGTTAGAGGAATGCTAAAGATGGATAATATAGTGTAGGTTTTGAAATGAACTTCTTTAATATAATACATATTTTTGGATGAAGGAAATTAGGTGGATAATAGGGCTTTCATGTGCACCATGATAAGAGGAATTTCATGATTCCTCTTACCATACATATAATTGAAAATGCACAGGATTTTCCTGTGTGTACAGATATGAGAGATACCAACAATGGGACTATATTATTTGAATTAAAAATACCTAGAATGATCATGTAAATATATATACATATGTCCAAACACATTTCTACCTACATCTCTAAATCTTCATTATGTAGGTAATGATTATATAATCGTTTACAACACATATCCCAATGGAAGTGGGTTGCCAAGGAACAACATATATTAACCACATCGCAAGTTGGTAAAAGAACTCATAATGTTGCTTTTAAACCAATGTTATTAAGATGCCTACTTTTAATACCATAGTTTAAACCTTTCTCTTTTTCCCATTTCCTTCTCCTCCTCCACAACCAACCAGCACCCTAAACCCACTAAAGCATGACTCATAAACCTCCACCCACGTAGCTTTCCAGCATATGACAAAAACACCTTTCCAAAGCTTCAGCCAACCAAACCCCATCCTCCTCTACGACATTTTAGATAGAACTACTTAGTTTACCATTTTGATCAACTGAACGGGTACTTCATAGCAGCAAATGTGCTAGCATTCTTCTTCTTAGCCATATCATTTGCACTAACAATCATTAATCGCTCGAACCTTGGAAGCTTGCCTTTTCTTTCCATGATTGACATGGTAACCTTTGCTTTACCATTCTCGTCAAGTGGTGCGACAACTACTATAGCTTGTGCAGCTGTGCACTTCTTCAGTTGTATGTTTTCTGTTGGATAGTCTAATTGGTTAAAAATATTTTTGAAGTAGTAAAATTATGTGCTTTCAGTCGACTAAAATACTTATGTCAGTCGATTGATATATGTACCGGTCGACTTTTCAAGTATGTTTAGTCGACTGATTCTAGTTGAAATCATTTTCCTTAAATAAGATATCCATTTTGATAAAATGTATGTATACCACTTCAGAGAGATTTTACAAATTATATACTTCTAGATGAAAATAATTATGACTTATACATCTTTCTCATCTTTGTCTTCATTGTCATCTTCATCGATCAATGGTATAGTTTTCTTTTTAATTTGTAGGCGAATATTACTTTCTTCTGCTTCTTACCTCTTCGAACCATAATGCCTTCAAGGTCCTGCATAAAAGATGCTACAAGAAATATGTGTGTATGCATGTATATAGCTGTCATCATTTAAACAGTCATACAATCAAGGTTCTAACACTTTTTTATTAGGGGTAGCCTTTGTGTTCATTTCACTTTTTGGGCTAAGCCGGTAGCTAAGGAGGGAAGGGTACTTGATTATCGAAACCGGGCCGTAAAAGTTGATGAACTCTACAGATTGATATATATGTTGGAACCGGGCTAGTCAGAGAAGCGAGTTAAATGGGTGAATTTCAAAATTTTCCCTTGTGGGCCTATGAAGTCTAATGTCTAACACTAGATCCAATCTTCTTGTTTTAATAGACTCAAATTTTATTTTGTATATACATTGCCTTATTTAAATGTTCTTATTAAACAAATGCATTCAATGTGAATCTAACTCAATTAAATGAATACGAGAGATTTTATTTATATAGAGAAAGAAACCTTTCGTTTCTCTCTTTTAAAGATCCTTTATTAATTAGAGGAAAGTTCTATTTTATTTAGAAGGAGAAACTTTTCATTCCTCTTTCTAAATTAAACTGATTGATTGATTTACTTAAATGATAGTTTTACCAAATTTATACTTTGTGTATTTTGTAAGCATATCTAAATATACTCAATTATATATAGTGCAAGTGCAACTTTTCAAATTTTGTACATGGTAAATGTGTATGTGTTTAGGTGCTGAGATTTACACCGCAACAGACATATTCACCCGTTATATACGCATTAGCTGTCCAAAACATTGGTTGCAAATGTGTATATATATATATCTGTGTGTGTGTGAATATTTCATTTTTTTTTATTTAGATCTCTAAATAAATCTAAGTTGATTTTGACCAAATCAACAAATCCAAATACAAAATTTTGTTTCCAAAATATCCGGTTGTCTGATTTGGTATACAATATGAAAACAGATCTTAATCTAAAATTTAAAAATAAATTGTATATCAATGATTTAAAATAAACTAAAAATGAAAATAAAGTGATTTAATAAATAATATTCATTTTCCAAAACCATAACCTTTAATTTTTAATTCAAAAGAAAAGTTTTATCAAACAAGGTTAAGATGTTAATTTATGTATATTTATACATTATGATGAATCTCCTTTAATATATATATATATATATACCAAAACACACATATATACATACATGTATGTATATATATATGTGTGTATATGTATGTATGTTTGTAAAATAATTTTCAAATTAGTTTATATACTTACATACATATATACACACACACACACACATATACATACATACATATATATATACACACACACATATACATACATACATATATATATATATGTACACATATATGTTTGTTTTGAAACATAAAACCAATTATGAATCAGAGGAAATTATCATTGATATTTGATTAAATAAATATACATAAAATAATAAATTAACTTTTAGATCTAGATTTAAAACAACAACAACATCAATAGAAATTAACAATACAATTATCAATAGAACCATCATTATCAATTTCAAACCCAAATCAAAAGTTGACAAATTACAAAATTTTCAAATCTACACATCTTTCGGTAAAATCCCATTATGCTTATTTAAGCGTCACCTTGTAGTGACAATTATTTACACCAATTCTCTTCGTTAAAGCTATATCAGATTAGGACTTATAGAATTTGATTTTGGTCAAAATTCCCACATTGTCCACATTTAACTTTGTAAGTGCAAACATAAAATCTTTGGTTCAATAATAACAATTATTATCAACAGTACTGCTCTGGCTAGAGACTTTGATTTTGAGTAGACTTAAGTTGACCCCGTGATACTAACCCCATATAATTGAGGAGACAAATTTTTTCTTGAATTGTGTTTAACTTCCAAAGCTTCCACTCAACCCAATTATAAGCGTTTGATAGACGTTGTGTCACGATTTAACTATAATCAAAGCGGAGTTTCCACATTGAAGCTCGATGGTATTCTCAAGTCGTGGGAATTGTGTAAAATTCTCACATCGATATTCTATATTTAACCTTAGTTATATTAACCAATGGAAAACTATCGAATGAGTCATTCCATAGTTATCTAATAACTATCAGCACATAACCTCTTGATACCTTCAGTAGCCATGAGTAATACACTGCCCAATTTTCGGAGAGTGTTACGTACTCTAGTCTAAATAGATGTATGGATATCAAGTATCACACATCTTGACTAGGAATATTTAAAATGGTAAGTTTATTTTTCTAATGATAAATCACTCATGATTACAACACATTGTAACTACTATCATAAAACATACCATGTATGGATTTTCTATATTAAATATACTTTTTATTAAATAAAAAATTAATATAGCATATTATATCAAGTATATAATAGAAAGAGAAAACCTTCTATTCTAAACAAGATTGGTTATTGAGATAGATATACGTAATAATTGCCCCTGGAGCATACCCCTAACTCTAGCGATATATAGATGTATGAATCGTAAGTCTAATAGTACCAAAACATTTTCACATACTTAATTGAATTCACCGATGAATTCTCGCAAACATGAACACGTGTCACTACTAGAAATCTGCGGTTTTCTAACGAGATTTTGGCTGCTAATTTCTTTTAGTAATGCCATAAGCTTCGACAGAAAAACGAGCGACGCTGAATTATTTGGTGTCACTAAAACGTCACAAAACTGGCATCATAGTGGCATCGCTAAATTGTAGTGACTCCATTGGGACTTCTATTTACTGATACAAAATAGGCGTCGCAATGGCATAGCTAATTTTTGTGACCCCATTGTAACGTCACTTTTTGGTAGCAAAACAGGCGTCACAATGGCATCGCTAAAAATTAGTGATGCCATTGTGACGCCTATCTTCTATATTTGGGGAAAAAAATAAAAACATATACTAAAATGATTTTCCTTATGCATGGATTCAAGACCGTGAACTAGCCAAGTCATTATGTTCAATACTCTAAGCAATAAGCTTCAAAAGTAATGCAAAACTATGGATGTTGTTGTACCCTACCCACTTCACATAAACATGTCCATCTTTCTCAATTATACAATTTATCTCAGTACACAACTTATTTGATAATGTATGAAGCAAAAAAAATACATTCAATAAGATATCAACTAAAGATATATAAAAAAACACATTCGGTAAGTAACATAAGAATGGACATTGTGTATATCAATGTACTAGCAATGTCACTACTCGTCATCGTCAGCCAACCTAATTGCTAATAAAATAATATAGTACAAATGAAAAACATGTCTAAAAAAAGGTTACATTAGCAGCTCATCCAAAAAAGCTTAACAAATTACAAAACAATGATCAAATGCAAGATCTATATTTCAATTCTAACAAAGTCCAAGGTGAAGACTTTGACTTATTACCACTATAACATCCCCTATCTAGAGGACCAAAGCTAAGCACTACAAATGCTGCAGTCATCTATAGTATTAACTTCCGGCGACTAAATATGGCTATGTTAATGGTATCCATAATATCAGAAGCACTTGAATATGAAACAAATCACAGATTTCAAGAAACATCATTTTACTGATACATTTCCCAAAACATATGTTTCACATTCAAATTACATAATCCCATTGCTTTCCTAGGTTCAGTTAAAATATAGTTATTACAATATCATGCCAAAAGCGACATATAACGATGACCCCTTGGTTGACCAAAGTACTATATATACAATACAGCGGAATCAATCCAAAATATATCAATTAGCTATCCGTCAGCCACCTGCTCGTCTCCAGAAGCTTTATTCACCAACCTACTAAAACCTGTAAACCTTAACCCTCGGCCTACTCAAATCAAATTTGAGCACCCGAGAGTTTAAGGAAAATAAACTTCGAGTCAGACATAAAGCCTGGTATGAATAATACTAAACATCTCGGTTATCTGATATTAAGTGAGACCATGCCGCTTAGCGGAATGGGTTTCCCGTTACTAATATCCTTTTAAAACATATCTTTTGCAAATAATAATCCTACAACGAAAACTAGTTAAATCTGTAAAGCAATATCATGTATATGTACAAATCAGTTATCGTATGGACTATTTGTCCATACACTATAGTTTTGTTTGGATAACTACTAACCCAGTTATCGAATGGACTATCTGTTCAAAAACTGTAGTTTTGTTTGGCTAACTACTAACCCTTTGCTGACTCGAGCCTACCAGCCAAAATAAAAAATATGATCTAACAACTGTTAGATAAGTCTTCTGGATGGTCTGTCCCTAACTTACTTCTCCAAGGGTCTACTGATCCTAATGGTTTTGCGGGATTACCAATAACCTTTTTCTTCTCTGCACATAAATTCCCTTTTGTGTGTAACCATCATTTAAGTCTATCTGACTAAGCCTTACAGACTGGAATTTGGATTAAAATTAGCTTGGCGCTAAAGCAAATGTATAGAGCGTTACCCTACACCTGTCCCATCCGGTCTTTTAATCTGAGTCATTTTCTTAGGGTTAACTACCCTTTAAATTTTTTCTTGAAAACCTTTTCAAAATGATTTAAACCTTTAAAACATCCATATACAAGAAAAATATACTCTTTGCTTTACTCTAAACTATTTGCCATGTTATAAATACTTTACCCAAAATAATGTTGATTAAATCATTAAGGATTTCCCATCCTTCCAAAATAAGTTAAAGCCCTTTTTAACTTAAAAACACTTAGGATATATTGCCAAAAGCAACTCATTCGAAACCTTTGTTTAAAACCTTTAAACAATCCTTTCGAAACCATTGAAAGTACCCCTTTCGAAACCTCTGAAAGTATCCACTTCAATACAAATAAAACCTTAGGCCAAAGGCCAAAACACACCTTTCGAAATCATACCTTTCGAAACCACTTATCTTTATCCTTTCGAAAGCATTGAAAAACATCTCCTTCGAAAGCTTTAAAACCTTAGATATCCTCTTTAAAACACTTACACATTTACCTTTCGAAACCATGGAAAAACCTTCCCTTTTAGACCTTTCAACACCATTGGAAAACCTTTCCTTTTAGACCTTTGGAAACCATTGGGGAACCATCCCTTAGAAACCTTTTTTAAAACCTTTCGAAAGCATCAAAACATCAAGCCATTCGAAAGCAGTTGGGTTCAATTTTTTTATAACATGTGGAAACACCTTTCGAAACCTTTAAAACCATCTCTTTCGAAAGCATTTGGGTTCTACCTTTTATAGGGTGAAAGGATCATTAAAACATTTAAGTTGAAAGCATGTCTTTCGAAAGCATTCCTAAGTAAAGAAGTGATGGTGTCGAAACCATCCCTTCGAAAGCATTGGAGAAGCGACTTGGTTTTAAAAACAAGATACCCCTTTCAAAACCAATCTGGGTCGAAAGGTAAAAAGGCGGCAGTTAGGGGTTTCGACCTAGTCGAAAGCAGTTATTTAAAAACAAAGGCGCAACCTCTTAAAACCATTCTTTTAAAACCATTGAGCTAGTCGAAGCTGACCAAGTCAAAAGCTATTCAGTCGAAAGCAAAGCAGGCGCATTTTCATTTAAAAGCAAAGCAGCGCTTCAACCCCTTCGGAACCCCTTGTTTTGACCCAATGCCTTCCGCCTTTGTCTAATTCACTACGTACCAGATATCTAATACCATATGCATTGGTTTTGATGGAGTTGGAGGCAGAGGTAAGGAGTCGGAACATGGTGCCAAAAGCATTGAAATAGGAAAAAGCATGTAGATTTGACTTTTTAAACTATTTCTTTATACCTAACCTGCCTTGTTTGTCAAATTATGATTGGTTGCCCATTTTTCTTTTCTAAAAGTACCGCCGATTTTCAAAAATAAAGGTTTGAATTATTTACAAAATACTCCTTCTCCTTTTTATAAATGTATAAAACATTTAAGTCCCATACCTTAAATAATTTTATATATCCATTAAAACACTTAGGAAAATTCTATAAAAATTCCAGAAAATCACTTTTAATATGTTTTCTAACATATATAAATTTCAGACCCTAAGCCAATATAATTTGGCCAAAATAAATTTTTAACCCAAATAACATTTTCTTCACTAGAAAAAAATTAAAACCCAATTCTAAATTATAATTTCTGATCTAAATCTAAATTCGCAAGGCAATTGGATGTCATATAATATGTTTTCTAAATCAATTCTCATCATAAAATGCATATAAAATAGCCTAAATCATCAACAAGTGTGTGTATATATATATATCCATTTATCATTCAAAACATGGCAAAAAATTGCAGATACTTTCGGAATTTATCTAAAATCGAAATCAATCAAAAATATGAGATGTAGTCATTATTTACCTTAGCATTTGATTAAGGATGTTAGATTTGTTTTTGTTTAAGTGATTTGATTCTTCCTCTTGAATTCTTCTTCTTTGCTCTACTTAATGGTGGTCAGCCTTAACTCTATTTTTTTGTGAAAATAAAATGAACGTGTAGTATGAATTCTTAAGGGGTTTAGGGTATAAGGGTATGCCTTGTTCCTATTTTTCCCCTTATCTATTTCATTTTATTCCTTAGTTCATTGTTTACATGGCACGACTACCTCTTATTTAATCACAAATCTCAATCCATTAATCAACTTACATTATTTTATTTTATTTAACTAAATAAATATCCTAAATAATGTTTCCAAAAATATGTAGTGTTACATACTCCTCTCCTTAAAGAATTTTCGTCCTTGAAATTACGATAAGGTACACATCAAAACAATCAAAGGTAAAACATACCTTCAAACAGATCAGGATAAGTATCTCTCATCCTGTTCTCAGTCTTCCAAGTACAGTCATTGTCGCTCTATTGGACTTTAACTAATCTGACTGTCTTGTTCCTCAACTTCTTCTCATCTCTCGCGGCTATGCGAACTTGCTTTCTAACTATAGTCAAGTTTGGCTCTACGACTAAGTCATCAAACATAGTCGGTGATATAGTAGTATTCGGATCTTGAATACATTTCCTTAGATGAGAAACATGGAAAACACCGTGGACTCCTGCCAAACTGCTCGGTAACTCTACTCTATATGCGAGTTTCCCGATCCTCTTAATAATAGGAAATGGTCCAATGAATTTCGGTGCTAACTTTCCTGTCTTCCCGAACCTGATAACACCTTTCATCGGCGATACTTTGACGAAACCTGATCTCCAATAGAGAACTCTAAATCTTTCCATCTTCTATCTGCATAACTCTTCTGACTAGATTGAGCTTCCTTCATTCTATCTCGAATCAACTCAACCTTTTCTGCAGCTTCTCTAACCAAATCCAGACCAAGAACCAACCTATCCCCAGTCTCTAATCAACAAACTGGAGATTTGCATGGCCTTCCATACAAAGCTTCGAATGGTGTCATCCCTATACTAGCCTGATAACTGTTGTTATACAAAAACTCGATTAGATGTAGATGGTCTTCCCATGATCCCCCAAAATCTAGCATACAAGCTCGTAACAAATCCTCCAAGACTTTGTTAACTCTCTCTGTTTGCCCATCAGTCTATGGATCGTAAGCGGTACTCATCTTGAGCTTGGTACCAAACTCGCTAGTGAATAAAGAATCTATATCACTCACTATACTACTAGGAATTCCATGCAGTCTATTTTCACCAAAATTAGTCACAAACACCCAATTATACGTGAAAGCACCAATATCCAGCCACGGCTCATAGATGGTCTATGATGTAGAGAATATAATATGAAGAATAATCAAAATTAAAATGAAAGCAAGTAAAAGAGACAAGATTTATATTGGTTTGGCTAACTCCGGCCTACATCCACTCCAGAATAATCTTTTTTATTATATTGTAGTTTGATTACAGTTGCAGTCCAAAATTCAAGAATGAAAATTGCAGAGTGTAGCCTAAGTAGAAGATGAAGAGAAACAGAATAAAGGTCCTTTTTCTGAAGCTCATCCTGTTGTATTTATAGGTGAAACTTCGGCTACAAGGCCTTCTCACCTATATAGGCCCACCATAATGATCGACAAGCCCAATTCGTCTAAAATAACGATAGGCATGGTTATACCGATCGGTATTCCTCCATTAAAATCAATATCGATCCCTCTTCCTCCAAGAAAATGCCGATCCCTCCTTTTCACATTGCTATGCTGACTCATCTTCTTTCAATACCCTCGTGTCGATCCATTTCCTCCATGAAGAGATGTCGACCCATTGAGTGCCGATTGTTAGTTCCTGAGATGATGATTTTGATGACAACAACCTTAGGACTTGTTATAAAATATAAATACTAATATCTTTGTCTAGATATATGTATATGCAGGTACTGAGAATGAAGACTGTACAGTATAGAGATTCAAGACTGACAAATTCAAGATTGAAGAAATCAAGACTGAAGACTCATGAGTATCAAGAGTTCAAGATATCAAGATAAGTAATAGAGTCTAGATTTATGTTATAACTTCATAATAGCACTAAAATCTTTGTTCGGATTTTAATTGTGGAATGGAATCCACTTTCTCGCTATAATAAAGGGATGGAACCCACAACCTCTTTAGTGGGATGGAACCCACGACCTTCTCTAGTGGAATGGAATCCACGAAATTTTCAAAATGACTTATTTTTAGATTTTTTTTCAAAACTATCTTTTTAAAAAGGCATCTCTCTCGGTTTAAATATTTTAGCCTTAATTCAAAATCTATTTTTAATCATGTTAATTTCAAAATCATTTCTTGTTTTTAAACTATCTCCTGGTTTTAATGTTTTAGCTTTAATCTCAAAATATTTATGTATTTAGTTTTTATTACTTTTATATTTCGTAGGATCACTTTCCAATGGTTTTTATAATCATAAAGTATATTCAAAATAGTTTACAAAGTTCTAAGATTGTTTCGACAAACTTTAGAAAGAAAATCTCTTTTAAAACAAAAATCATTTTTCAAAAAATACTAGGGGATGTCGACATGCCTATACCCCTCATGTCGACATGGTAGCCGTAGATTTTAAAATTCAAATTTTCAGAAGAATTATCTGTTCGTCATAACCTTTCACGAATGGACATGACCATTATTCTCCTATATATACCAGTAGTTTTCAACGAATTTTCACTTAAGATTTCTTTGTTTTCTCTCCTCTTTTTCTTCCATTCTTATTTTCAAACATTCTTAACAAAACTCTGCAAAAATCCTAAGTGAATCAAACTCGATCGTCTCTAGTTTGATTCCCTACCACTCTCTCTCAAAGATCTCAGTGCTATTCAGAGTTATAGGATCATTTGTAATCAAAGATCTAAAGATTGAAGTGTATCGAGTCTCTCTCTATCAAAGTGTGATTGGAAACAATGTGATTGTGGTCCGTAAATCAATTAGGTCTGATTGTAGCCTATAAATCAATTAGGTGATCTTGTAGCCTGGTTAAACCAAGAGAGTTTGCCCTGGACTCGAAGACAGGAGGGCGTATCTCATGGCCTTGAAATCGAGGTTGTAATATCGACATTATATTTAAAATAAATCTGCACAAGAAATTGTGTGGGACTGGATATAGGGTAACTCCGAACCAGTATAAAATTTCGGTGTGTTCTTTCCTTTACTGCTTTTATTTACTATTTGCATCTGTGTCTAGTTCTGTGATTGTCTCTGTGTTTGTGAATTGCATCTGTTTGGGTTTAATTTGAAAAGATTTCAAAAAGATTCATAAAATTAATTAAACACTATTCACCCCATCCCTCTTGTGTTAATTCTGCCTTAAGATCCGTAATCCGTATTTCCTACATTTGGTATCAGAGCATTGGTTTTAAAGTTATCATAATCTGAATTTTGAAAAAGTTTAAAATGGCAATTTTTGAAGATTCTGTTAACATTAGTTCAAAACTGTCCAAATCATCACTGTCTCATAAGTCTGTGTATTGTTATTATAGAAAATAAAGTTATCTACTGAATTGCTTATTGTGCAGGAACAGATGTGTTATATGGCCTTTGAAGAATCAACACTCAATGGACAAATGGTGCAAATCAAGAAAAACAAATGGATACTTGATAGTGGATGTTCAAGACATGACTGGTAATCCGGAGATACTGAATGACATAATTTATGAAGATGGAGGAATGGCCAACTTTGGAGACAATTCAAAAGGATATGTGACTAGCATCGGCAATGTCAGTAACTCTAAAACTCCTACTATTTCTGATGTTCTATTAGTTAGGAATCTAAAACACAACTTACTTAGCATAAGTCAACTATGTGACAAGGGCTACAAAATTAAATTTGAAAAGGATAAGTGTCACATGGAAGATAATAAATCAAATATTATCTTTGAAGGAATTAGGAAGAAAAATATGTATATTCTCAGTATGAAAATCTCACATGATAACCTATGTCTTTTGGCTAATACATGTGACCCTTGGATTTGGCATAAAAGATTTGGGCATTTGAATTTCAAACTCTTATCTAGACTTTCAAAACTTGATTTAGTAAGAGGTCTTCCTAAAATGGATTTTAAAGTAGATAGTATATGTGATGCTTGTCAATTAGGAAAACTTAGGAAGAGTTCATTCAAATTGAAAGATATCATTTCAACTTCGAAACCTCTTCAGTTAGTTCATTTAGATCTATTTGGTCCATCTCAAATTCAGTCAATAAATCATAGTAAATATGTTTTTGTAATTGTAGATGATTATTCTAGATTTACAGGGACAATTTTTCTGAAACATAAAAGTGATGCTTTTGATTTATTTAAAACTTTTGCAAAAAGAATGTAACGCCCCACCCCGAGACCCACCTTAGTAAAGAGAATTAACGAGTAATTCTGTCTACTAAAGCGGAGAATAGGGCTGGTTAAGGGCGACCATCTATAATTTTGTCTTAAACATCTACTGAATACATCGATAAATGCAATATGATTTTTTTTTCTATCTCAAGTGGATCGACATACCTAGTAAATGCTAAATCCAATACTATAGGTGGCTAACGGATCTATCAGAACAAAATACAATAACTAAATGTAAAGCACATCACAGAACAGTAATCAACATCATATATATACATATACACTGATACATGTTTAGTACAATACAATATGAATACAATAAAGGTGGTACTCGACCACACCATATACATCGAATCAAATATAAATACATCAGAGTATGCAGAAGAACAAAAATTACTCAAGAGAAAGAAGAGCTGATATCCAACATCAACTTCAAGCTAAGTCCAATAGATGATACCTAAAACAACTCGGTCTGACCCGAGTATAAATACACGGGTCAGTCTAGCTACACAAATCAGTCAATATCGATAATATGAAGCAGAATAGTCATGAAGATACTTCTTCTCGAAAGAGAAGAATGAATCGATAAACTCATAAGCTCAACACTTAAGTAACAACTCTACTTAAGTGACCAAATACCTCAAAAGAGGTAACTCAAACTCAATACTCAAATCAAACACAAGTGCCTTATATCATCGGCATTCATAAAACATCAAATATGGTTTAGGGAAAAATCGAAGCCCACCATCTTGGCAAACCCAAAACATGCATAAAGAGATCCCATCTCAAACACGCCATAAAGAAAATATATCTCCAAAGAGGACAATAAAATCTCAAGTAAACGCCAAAAGGAAAATCTCATAACACCAGTGTAGGCAATTCAAATCTCAAAAATAGAACTTCCAAGATTTCAAATTCTAGAAAGGTAATCGCCACAAATATATATATCGAATGGTTCAGAGGACCAATTCCAAAAAGGGCGATACACTAGGGAAAATAGTCAAAGAAACCATCTCAAATGTATTTGCACGTGCATGTGGCCGAAGCCTTGCCAAGTACTGTTATCTCAAATAGGTACCTCGCCCAAAAGCAAAACGTCACAATGACAAGTACGCCGCAATGGCAAATACGCCGCAATGACAAATATGCCGCAATGGCAAACGTCTCGAAGACAAATACGCCACAATGGCAAACTTCGCAATGGCAATGACCCGAAGGTCCAGTACTGGCACGCCGCAATGGCAAATGTGTCACAAACTTTCGAATAGGAACCCGAATAGTGTTAACGTGCGTACCATACCACACGTTCGCACTAAACGGTTTACTAATCGCCAGTAAATTTCACACTCAAAGCAGTAAAAAGTTTACCTTATCTCATCGGTAAACTCGACACGAATGTCAAAACGATCAAACGGACAAGTCAGGAATTAACCGATAAGGTAAACTCACGTGTCCCATACCATGTGTTTTACCAAACCGTTTAATTCTCCTTCTCATTCGCTCGAATAGTGTAAAAATGTGTATTTTATATAGAAAATAATTTATTTGAGAAAACAAGCCTATAAAACCATTTTCCGAAATCAATTTTGAAGACGATATTTGAAAATTCCCTTATTATAGAGAATAAATAGATTTTGTAGCTTAAAATAATTTAAAAATATTACATAATAATTATTTTAAATGTCAATTTATTTTAAATATTATTTCGATATTGTTTGGAAAAATCTGTGCTCGAAATCAGAGAAATCACTCAAAACTGTCATTCAAATTCTCAATTCAAATTTGAATTTCAAATTCATTAAAACTTGGCTAGCCTATTGATAGGCATCATTGCTCTCAAAATATCTCAAAACATCATCAAAATTGAAAGAGAATAAGAGTAAAAACGAGCTAATACAATTCTATGTTCAATGATTTAAGCTTTCCGGAACATCCAAAATTATCAAATTCGGTTAAGAAACGAAGAAGTTATGGCTAATTTTGTTTCAGCTTCAAACACAGAGCAAACATAGGTTTTACTCTCGGGATAGCAGAAAGAATATTCGATTTTGACATAGCTAATCTCAAAATTACAGAAAACTCAATACATGAAAGTTGTAGTACATGATTTAAGCTTTCCGGAACATCCAAAATTATCAAATTCTGTTAATAAACTAAGAAGTTATGGCTAATTTTGTTTCAACTTCAAACACATAGCAAATATAGGTTTTTCTCTTGAGATAGCAGAAAGAAAATTTGATTTTGACATAGCTAACCTCAAAATTACAGAAAACTCAATGCTTGAAAGTTGTTGTACATGATTTAAGCTCCGAAACATCCAAAATTATCAAATTCGGTTAAGAAACGAAGAACTTATGGCTAATTTTGTTTCAACTTCAAACACAGAGCAAATATAGGTTTTGCTCTCGGGATAGCAGAAACAAAATTCGATTTTGACATAGCTAATGTAACGACCCAGAATTTGACCACTTTAAGATACACTATTTAAAGTGATTTTAAATGTAAAATAAGTAAGGTTATATGATTCAAATAATATTAGATACGATTTGAAAAGAAAAGAATACACAAAAATAGTAACATTTGCCTATAACGACAAAAGTGACAAAATGCTGATTTCAGATAAGTATGTTTCAATGGTTAAATAAATTATTTTAATTTATTTATGAGTATTTATATTTTTAAATAGCTTTATAAAATTTATTTTTAAATTTGGTTTACATAAATAAATAGTTTAACTAAAACGTCAAAATGTGACCGTAAAACATTTTGTCGAAAAACAACGTTTTGTCGATTAAAAGTTGTCGCAACGTCGTCGCACCTTTGTTTTCTTATATAGGAACATATATTCAAATAGTATAAGTATTAATTAATTCACTAATCAAGTTTACTTTTATTAAACATACTTAGAAAATTCTAGAATATAATTAACAAAAAGTAAGCACAAAAAGACGAAAATGTCATTTCAAAGCAAAAGGTAAAACATCAAATCAAAGAAACATAATTATTACTTTCTTTACTTAATACTTAAGTGACAATGACATAAAATAATGATTTGAAATGTGATGTTAAGTGTTGAAGAAAAAAATTACTTTATAAGTAAGTAAGTGTATTTTGGTCTTTTTATAAAATATTATTTTAATCCAAAACTTTTCTATAAATAAGACCACCATTTTTCCACTTTCTTTCACACATTTCTACCTTCTTCTTCTTCTTCCTTGAAGCTCTCTTTAATGGCTTCTTCTTCTTCTTCCATTTTCTTACTAACTTTTTCAAAACCATATCAAATCAACTTCAAACACAACCAAACTTTGCCAAAGACCTTAGAATACCATTAGAACATGATTTAGCATCTAAGAAGTCAAGAAATGATGGAGGAAGGAGTGGAATAAGGCATGGCCAAACCTATCAAGGAAGAGGAGCAAGTTCGTGAAGCTCCGAAGCAAGAAAAAGAGAAGGAAGTGCCGCCAATTTCATTTCAAGGAGCTAGGAGCAAATTCAAGGTGCTGTGGAAGCTCTGCCGGATTTTCGGGAGTTTGGAAGATGAGGTCGATAACATAAAGCAAAAGGAAATTGAGTAGAAGTTGATTAGTTGAAGTAGTTAGTGAAGTGTTGTTAGTAAGAATGTTGGTAGGAAGTTAATCGGTTTGGTTAAAGGTGAGTACTCATATTTACTAATTAATCCATAACTTATTTCAAGTATAATGATTGAGAAGTTTAAATATGTTGAATGATTAAATGTTTGATAACTTGGTTGATATTATGTTTAATTATATGTTTATGATATGGATGATAACTTGGTTTGATAAATGATAAGAGAAATGATTTGTAATAAACCATAGTTAATTAAATGAGAATTAAATCCATATAAATTTGTGTATGGAAGTTATTTAGCCTCTTAATGATTTTAAATAAGTTAAAATAGTCTAAATATGGTTTAAAACAAATTTTAAGTGTTACGGACAAGTTCTGAAGCAATTCACAAAATTGGCCAAAATCGAGCTCGTCGCGTAGCGGCAGTTCGTAAATTTCGACCCGTAACTTCAAATTAATGTAGAGAATGATTTATAAGTCGGATTTCTTCGACATAAAAATTCTTTGATCCAAAATGATAATATTTTTCCAACGAAGAAAGAAAATCAAGATTTCATGAAGTAGATTTTGAAATATGTCCAAAACAATTCTCTAAAAACATAGCGGTTTTGCAGTTCGAAATCCAGAAAGGGATTTCTTTATAAATGATATTTTTAAATGATTAAAAATATGAAATAAATTTGATAAATCTATTAAAATGGTTTAAAAGAGATTTGGAATGGAAAATATGAATTTTAAAATATTGAAAATTTGTTTAAATCAAAAAAGCTTATATAGCACTTTCTGCAGCACTTTTATGCTGCGAATTCTATAACCTTTTGAAATGTAGTTTTTAAACTTAATAATTCTTTCCTAAATCTTTTATGAATGATTTTAAAGGAATAATTAAGTAATGTAAAGATGATTTGGAAGTTTTAATAAGAGTTTGAATAAATGGTTAAGAGGAATTGTTTATAACACTTAAACAATAAAGTGAAGAAGACTGAAAATAATAACAAACTAAGTATGCGGAAACGACTAGTACATTTGTCCCTCCTGTGAGATCTGGAAAGATAAAACAAGGTGTTTAACTAAGGTTAGGGATGGAGCAACCAGTGCCCTGAACTTACCTGGCCTATGTTTTCTCTTTTTAGGCGAAGGGTGGAATAGATCGAAAGGAAAGCCCGGATGCTCTAAAAAGATCATAATTAAAATTTTCCAAGATAAAAGAAAAGAAACAAATTCTTTGAATATTAATTAACCATTTAACATCTTTTATCGATGATTGGTACGAAGGAACCGGGATCGGATTTGGATGATTCCTATCCAAAGAATCGGGATCGGATTAGGGTGATTTCTATCCGAAAACCCCTTCAAACTAATTTTCGAAATAAAACATATTGAAGACAAAGATATTCATGATGTAGGATTACTTGCCATTAGTCCTTGGAGGTGAAATTTACCATATCTAAGGTGGCAGTAGTGCTCTGTTATGAAAATCTTCGATTGCAAGAATATGATTTGAAGTTAATAGGAAAACTCTGATTAAGATTTAATGAATGATTTGGTAATATTTTTCCTAAGTTAAAAGTTATAGCTTGAATATAATAGATCTTTTATTAACATTAAAAGAATGATTTGGAAAGGTTTTCCTAAGTAAAAGAGAAAATGATTTGGAATTATTTTAGGATTTAAGAAAGGTTTAATAAATCAAATGATTTGATAAATGAGGCTTAATGATTTCATATACTCCTGAAAAGAAAATGGAATAAATTGAAAAGAATATATATAAGAAAGATATTTGATTTAAATAAAAGATGAAGTAACTGATTGATGATTGATATCCACATATGAACTTAACATCTTTTAAAGCGATGATTGGTTTCGAAGGAACTAGAGTCGGATTTGGGTGATTCCTATCCGAAAACCACTTCAAACCAATGTATACATTCGAAAGTGAAGAAATGTTGAAGATGATGATTTTTGAAGACCGAGGATCTTCATAGCGTGAGGACTGCTTATTGACATGCTCTGGGTAGCTCCCATTATAGAGTTATTGATGGCAGTGGTTTTCCCGTTGTGGAGATTTTTTGGATTGCAAGGGCTTCTCGCCTAGTAATGACCGAGGAAAGTGCCTTCGGTTTCATTTAGTACGAACGAACTTGTATGGACGAATGTCCGACATTGCATTTCTGAGACACAACGTTTGACTTTTACAAATGTACATCTACTTGGTGGTGGAGAAGTCAACTTCTCTTAGCTTAACACCCTTCTCTGAGACATATGTGCTCAGAGGTTGTATGCTTGTTGGAGTCAAATAGTGATCAAAGGAATGGCGGTGTGGCATTCAAAGTGGAACTTGTTATGATCAAAGCGTGGTTTTGTATAAAAAAAACGTGGTTTTGAAGAAATTGAGCGTAGCCTCATGAGCCTCACACCCCGGTTATGATGGGATTCTATGTGGTCAGATGTATTCTCGCATTTCGGATAGTAGTGATTTGGGTTATCAAAGGTTCTGAGACCCAGGTACCAGATACGTCTGGGCCTCATGGCAGGGATGCGCGAAGTTTGAGACTTTGGATGTTATTCGCAGATTGTATCCGCTTTTTGCCATTTATGTTGTTGTATAACGGCGTCTGAGTCTGGACGTAAGCCGTTGATACAGATTGATCTTTCCACTAGTTTCCTATCATGTTGGAAATCCAATCCCAATACGAGATTTACAGATTTGATTGTAGTCCCAAAATAGTTGTAATGACTTGCAAACATTTCAGCTACCCCATTCTGGTATCATATATTCCGTTGGGATATTCCGTTGACCTAGTCCGGATATATTACCTTAGACTTAGTCCAGATATTGATACCTTATTTGAATAAGTTTATTTGAAAAGTGTTTTCAAAGGAATGTCATTAGAAATAATATCAAATGTTTTGATATATAAAGTGTTTGAAATATCATAAGGTAAAAACCTGTCCGTGTTTATGTGTGGAAGTGGTCTTATGAGATACCCTTCTTTTCAAAGGTTTTGATAACATAGTCATTTTAAATTTTGAGTATCTAATGCTGGTTTATCAAGCCTGATCCGGGTACTTTTTATACTCGGGTCAGATCCAAGTAGTTTCAGGTTGAGTTGAAGACGGTTGGAGTTTCCAGAGGAGAGTTGGAGATCTTCTTCATCGTATGGACGTATTCTATTATCCGCTGCATCTATTTCATTTGTTTTGTTGTTTGTCGGCATTTGTAAGGGCAGATGTTATAACTGTCCAGGCTGAATTTAGGTTAGACTCTGATATATGTATTTAAAAGTTTTCCGCAGTAAAGATATTTGTTCAATATTATATGTTATTCCATTCGTGTGAGATTCTGTTCTGTCTATTTTTCTTTATTACCCTTGATGTTTCGTATTTTCATGCAATTTGAGTTGGACATGTGTGGTTTATTGTCGATTCAAAGGGTACGGAAAAACGGGCCATTACATTTGGTATCAGAGCTGAAGGTTAAGCGAGAACCTTGGCTTTGTTGGGGTAAAGACTCATCAGAGATAGGGTTAGTAATACCCTAGGATGAGTAACTCATTAGAGATACAGTTAGTAACACCCTAGAATGAGTTTCAATGAATTATATATGAGTGCGTATTTGTTAGTGACTAATAAAATGTTTTGTGTTGATTAATATGTTGAGTCGTATATGGATTCTGGTCGATGCATGAGAGCTCTATGTAATCGATAGGGATTCCTAAACACTTAAACAAGGCGAACCGACACACTAATTTTGAAAAAATTGGTTAATGAAATAATTTTACCTAGGATTATATTTTGAATATAAAGTATATATTTCGAAAAGTTGTATAGTTAGAAATCAGGATTAGTGAAATTTAAACATCTTGTGATTAGAATTTCATAGTTTGACTATAAGATGTTTCATAAAGATAATCGATAAGTATGAAATATGATAAGATAATTAAGATCTTAAATACTTATTCCCAAATAATAAGTTAAGAAATGATAATGTTAAGTTACTATCATAAATTGATCAAATATTTGATTTAAAAGTTTAAGTACAAATACCTTGTGAATTAAGTTTCACGATTTGACTATAAGGTGTTTGATAATAAGTTTTGTTTAAGGAATGAACACATAAGATAAAAATTGTATTTAAATGATGGTGTAGAAAGAAAAATATAAAAGGAATGAGAATTTAAGTTTGAGTAAAACAATTGTGGTAATTTAAATGAAGTTAATTAATATAAGATAAAATGAATTTATAAAAGTGGAAATTAGCCACAAGGGCCTCTTTAGTATGTGGAATTAATTTCTAGGACACACAACTGAAATAATTACTTTCAAGGACAAAACGTAAAATAATTAGTTTTTAGGGCCTAAAAACCTATGAAATTAAGTCCTTGAAAGTAATTGGACTGCTGACTTTGTCCTTGTAAGTAATTATTCTGCTGACTTTGGCCTTGAAAGTAATTTCTTTTAATGTGTGTCCTACAAACTAATTGGACTACAAAATTTGTCCTTTTGGTGAAATGCCCCTTTATAAAATAGATTTTATAAACAAAAGTAATCTCTAAAGGATTTTGAAAGTGGTATTATTTCAAATAAAAAGAGGTATTTTATGATAACTAATTCGATTTGCTCGAAAATAAACTAAAAATGGGGAAGAGATGTGTTTGGATGGTAAGAACTTCTCTTAAGTATTACTCTTCTTGTTAAGAGGATATATGATACTATTGGTAGTACCCAGTTCCTTGGATTGTTTTGGAGTTACTCGATCTATATAATTTTCTTAAAGTTAAAGAGATAATGTGAAACATTAATTGATAAATTGATTAGTAATCTTTATAAAAGTGTTTAAAATAAAGATAAATTAGGATCGCTAATTGATAAGATAAAATAAAATTCTCGACGATTTTGGACAGTCGAAAATTTTCGAATCATACATAACTCGGAGCTAAGAAAATTGTAAAAACTTTTGGTAAAAGATTGTGAAATACTTTGAGTAAATGAAATAAGATAAGGATAATTTATAAATCTGACTTATAAAGAAAAAAAAAGAGATTTAAGAGTTAAGAGTATGAGGATTTAAATACGGATGGTTTTAAAATTTGTTTTTCAAAGCTAGAAAATTAATGATAGTATTAAATAAGAAATAAGTTTTATAACTTATGAATTTGAGATAATAGCAAATTACAACAAAGTCTAAATTTGTTAAGACAAACAGACTTAAGTAAAACCAATTTGAAATTTGGTATTTGTATATACTCTTAGGATGTAAAGGTATATTGATGCAGCAGGCCAAGCTGTAATTTTCCAAGGCCTAATTCGTGACCGACTTAACAGAGTGGAAGGCGTAAGTCATGATCGAGTTAACAGAACTGAAGATATAAGTCGTGACCGACCTAGCGAAACTATAAGTCGTGACCGACTTAACATGATGGGAGATTTAAGTCGTGACCGACTTAACAAGAGTAAAGGCATAAGTTGTGACCGACTTAACAGAGTGGAAGACCTAACTCGTGAAGAGGTGCGGATTATCGAATATCTTAAGTCGCCAGGACGACCTACCGAATTACTCAGTGAGAAGGCAAAGCAAACTGATGAAGTATTAGGTCGTAAACGACTTAACAAATCAAGTGGTAAGTCGGAATCGAGTTACGACTTAGTTAAGTCGTACCATCTTAAGTCGCTGAAACCGGAAGCTGTGATTTCCCCTACCGCCTTTAATCTGGACCGTTGATTCTGCAAGCATCGCATCTGTTAAGTCGTCTGTTCTAGGTCGCGTACGACCTAAGTTGAGTCACGTAGGGTTGTTAAGTCGGCAATGACTTAAGTGATGTATTTTCTGTTTTTCTGTTTTAAGTCGTTTGTACATATGACTTGAGTCGTAAGTCGTTGACATGGTGTTGTAATGTCACTATTTGTGTTAGATCGTTACATTTAAGTCGTTAAGTCGTCTACGACTTAAGTGTTGAGTCGTTGTTTGTAGATGAGTTGAGTCGCCACTATGGATAAGTCGTCGCCGAGTTATAATGAGTCGTGAGTCGTGAGTCGGAGCTGACTTATAAGTTTGTACGAATTGTGTTGTTCGAGTCAAATGCCTATAAATAGGTCGAGAGTCTCATTTGTAATAGTTAGTTGATTTGAAATAAAACTCTTGTTTTGTTAGCTTTGTGCTTTCACCAAATTGGTAGTCGAGTGTAATCTCCAATCTCCTCTTTCGATTAATCGAGTGCGCTCGATTCAACGATTGCAGAAGCCGATTCGCGGAATCAAGTGCGCTTGATCAACGCTTGAAGAATTGAAGATCTCTCCTCACGGTATCGTGCGCGATCAACGTGTCAGAGATAGCTAGAATTCGGTATCTTCAGATCAACGAATTTGGGCATTTCAGTATTTCTCAACTCACCGATTGCTATTTTCATCGATCTACATTGTTTTGATTAATCCGATGCGTCAGTTTTGGTATCAGAGCTTGTTTTAGCCAATCATAGCTAAATCGAGTCTTGGAGCCAATTTATTTGAAGTGTTAGCCGAGCTTGAAGGGTTGAGCCGTGCAGATTTGTTTGAAGTTTGAAGTTGTGTTCATCGTGTTCGTCATATTTTTGCAACAAAGTGGGAGTTTTCGAACTATTTCATTTTGGATCTAAGTTCGAAAGGTGTTTGAAATTTGAAGTGTTTGTGAAATTTTCAGGTATGCCACCGAGAAGAGCCAATCGTCACCAAAACGTAGAAGCTTTGTATCGAAGAGAAGAAGCTGATGAGATGGAGCAAAGAATCAATGAAAACTTTAGTGAAAAGCTTAACGAAGGAATTGGACGATTAGAGAAGATGATGTTAGAGATGAATCAAAATCGGAGACGGGTTTCACCTGAATCTAACCATGGGGGAAGTAGAGTCTCGCCACATTCCAATCGAGACAGAAGTGTTGAAGATGATCAAAGGCGCGGGAGGAACGTGAATGATCGTGAACGGAGGAATGTGGATAGAAGGGATGATGGTGGTAGACGTGATGGTAGTAGAGATGTGGGTGGACGAGATAGACAACGATATACATCTGATTTTGAAGAGGAGTATGATGGTGGTAGTGTTCGAGGACAAGGACGAGGACAAGGAAGAAATTACTCTGAGTATGATCACAAGTGGGAGACGGGGATGAAGACTGAAATTCCTGAATTCAAAGGTGGTATGCAAGCGGAGGAGTTTCTAGATTGGGTGGCTAATGTTGAAGAGATTTTTGACTTCAAAGAAGTTCCAGAACATCGTAGAGTGAAGTTGGTTGCTACAAGGTTGAGGGGTAGAGCTTTGGCATGGTGGCAGCAAACCAAGCTTACACGTGATCGGATGGGGAAGTCAAAAGTTGAGTCTTGGGAGAAGATGAAGAAATTGATGAAAGCAACGTTCTTACCTTACAATTATCAGTCACTGATGTATCAATGTTTGCAGAATTTGAGGCAGGGCACAAAAACTGTTAATGATTACGCAGATGAGTTTTATCAGCTTATTGCGAGAAATGATATTATGGAAACGGAAGAGCAGCTGACATCTAGATTCATTGGGGGATTAAGAATGCAGATTCAGGATATGGTTAATATGTTCGATCCAAGATCTGTGGCAGAAGCACATCAAAAGGCGTTGGCTTGGGAGAAACAGGGACGACGAGGAGGTGGTGTGTTTACTAATTCCAACAATCAAGTGAAGGGTTTTAGTGGGAGTTCTATTGTTTCTAAATCTACCAGTAGACCAGTAGTGAAGGAGGCTGAGAAGACAAAGGTTAACAACGGTTTCAAATGTTACAATTTTCAGGAATTGGGTCACAAAAGTAGCGAATGTCCAAAACCGAAGAAGAGAGCTATGATAGCGGAGGTTGAGGATGAGGATGAAGAAGCTGAATGTTCCAATTCACCACCTGATGAAGAGGAAGAAGAAGTGTCGGGAGACGAAGGTTATAATCTAATGATGAAGAGGTCCTGTTTAACACCAAAGCAAGAGGAGGATTGTAGTTGGTTGAGGAGCAATATATTTCAGTCAACATGTACCATTCTGGGGAAAGTCTGCAAATTTGTTATTGATGCTGGAAGCTGTGATAATATAATTTCTTCAGAGGCTGTGAGGAAATTGGCATTGAAGACTAAGAAACATCCAAAACCGTACAAGCTGGCTTGGTTGAGGAAAGGCAGGGAGGTGAAGGTTGGACGAAGGGCTTGTGTGAATTTTTCAATTGGGAAGAAATATAAAGACGAAATCTGGTGCGATGTGGTAGATATGGATGTCTGTCATTTGTTGCTGGGGAGACCGTGGCAGTATGATAGGGCGGTGCAACATGATGGGCGTACCAACAGTTACAGTTTCATGTTTGAAGGCACAAAGATTACTCTAGTTCCAAAGAAGCGACAACATGAGGAAAACAAGTTGGAGGAGATTGAAGAGCTTAAAACTTTGTTATCTTTGAAGGAGTTTGTGAAGGAAGTAGAGGAGGAGCCTGAAGTGTTTTTGTTGATCGGACGGGAGAGTCAGGAAGTGGTGGAAATACCAGAAGAAGTAAAACCAGTTTTGAAAGAATTTGACGACGTATTTCCAGAAGAGTTACCAACGGAGTTGCCACCGTTGAGGGATATACAACACCAGATAGATCTTGTTCCAGGTGCTGTGTTGCCACATAGACCACACTATAGAATGAGTCCGAAGGAACATGAAGAGTTGCGGAGGCAGGTAGAGGAATTGCTTGAACAGGGGCGTGTGTAGGAGAGTTTGAGTCCTTGTGCTGTACCAGCTTTATTGGTACCCAAAAAGGATGGGACGTGGAGAATGTGCACTGACAGTCGAGCATTGAATAAGATTACTGTGAGATATAGATTTCCAATGCCGAGGTTGGATGACTTGCTAGATCAAATAAGCGGAGCTACTATCTTTTCGAAGATTGATTTGAAGAGCGGATATCATCAAATTCGTATCAGACCAGGTGATGAGTGGAAGACTGCTTTTAAAACCAGGGAGGGTCTATACGAATGGTTGGTTATGCCGTTTGGTCTATCAAATGCACCGAGTACTTTCATGAGGGTGATGAACCAGATTTTTAGACCATTCATTGGGAAGTTTGTGGTGGTGTATTTCGATGATATTCTGATATATAGTGGAAGTCCGGAGGAGCATTTAAATCATCTGAGAGAAGTGCTAATGGTACTGCGACAAGAACAATTTTATGCTACAACGAAGAAATGCGTGTTCATGACGCATAGTGTTTTATTTTTGGGGTATGTTGTATCGGAAGAAGGGATACAGGTGGACAGAAGTAAAGTTCAGGCGATTAGAGATTGGCCGCAACCCAAGACGATAATGGAAGTTCGTAGTTTTCACGGGTTGGCTTCATTTTATCGAAGGTTCATTCCACACTTTAGTAGTGTTATGGCACCTATTACTGACTGTATGAAGGGAAAACAGTTTTCATGGACGAAGGAAGCAGGGGTTGCTTTTGAACGAATCAAGGAGTTGTTGACGACATCACCAATTCTAGCATTACCTGATTTTCAGTTGTTGTTTGAATTACATATTGACGCATCGAAGGTAGGAATTGGAGGGGTGTTGAGTCAGAGGGGACGTCCGATTGCATATTTCAGTGAGAAGTTGTCAGGAGCAAAGATGAGATATAGTACACATGATGTGGAATTTTATGCTGTTGTGCAAGCTATTAAACACTGGAGACACTATCTATTTTAGAAAGAGTTTGTTCTTTACACTGATCATGAGGCGTTGAAACATTTACAAGGGCAAGACAAGATTTCAGCGAGACATGCATCGTGGATTGCATATCTGCAACAGTTTACTTTTGTTGTTAAACACAAGTCAGGAGTGACGAATCGTGTGGCTGATGCGTTGAGTAGAAGAAATCACTTGTTAACAACAATGAAGGTTGAAGTGACGGGGTTCGAAGTGTTACCAGATTTATTTGTCGATGATCCTTACTTTACAAAGATTGTTGATAAAGTTAAGGAGGGGAAGACGGATGAGTTTATGATGGTAGACGGTTTCCTGTTCAAAGGAAATCGATTGTGCATACCTGATTGTAGTTTGAGAATGAAGATTGTAAAAGAGTTACATGAAGAAGGACATGTTGGGAGAGACCGTACCTTACAGTTGATTTCACAGTCTTACTTTTGGCCATCAATGAGGAAAGAGGTGGAGAGGTTTGTGGAGAGATGTCATATCTGTCAGATTTCGAAAGCAACTGCGACTAATGCTGGTTTATATATGCCGTTACCTGTACCAACTAAACCATGGGTTGATGTGAGTATGGACTTTGTATTGGGGTTGCCGAGAACACAGCGTGGTAATGATTCCATTTATGTGGTGGTTGACCGATTTTCGAAAATGGCACATTTTATTGCTTGTAAGAAGACGGCAGATTCTGTTCATGTTGCTCAGTTGTTTTTCAAAGAGATATATCGACTTCATGGATTGCCAGAATCTATTGTGTCGGATAGGGATACTCGTTTTCTGAGTCATTTTTGGCTAAGTTTGTGGAAGATGGTGGGAACGAAGTTGAATTTTAGCAGCGCTTATCATCCGCAAACAGATGGACAGACCGAGGTTGTGAACAGATCGTTGGGAAATTTGTTGAGGTGTCTTGTGCAAGACAATCTGAAGAGTTGGGATGTGAAGTTATGCCAGGCAGAGTTTGCCCATAATCATGCTGTAAATCGAAGTACTGGGTTCAGTCCATTCCAGATTGTTTATTCGAGCTTACCAAAGGGGCCGTTGGATTTAACGGTAATACCACACTCGAAGGGGACAATTAAGAAAGCTGCTAATTTTGTTGAGGGGTTGACGGAATGTCATAAAATCGTTCAGGAACGATTGGAGAAAGCAAATGAGAAGTATAAACGATCTGCAGACTTGAAGCGAAGAAATGTTGAATTTAATGAAGGAGATATGGTATATGCTGTGTTGACAAGAGATCGTTTTCCAATAGGCGCTTATAACAAATTGAAAGCCAGAAAAATTGGTCCTGTAGAAATCATCAAACGGATTAATGAAAATGCTTATAAATTGAAGCTGCCGGAGGATGTGTACACGTCGGACGTATTCAATGTTAAGCATCTCGTACCTTATCATGGGGATAAGCGTACTGCGGAGGAGGAAAGTGCAAATTCGAGGACGAATTTCTTTCAACCAGGGAAGGATGATGCAGCAGGCCAAGATGTAATTTTCCAAGGCCTAAGTCGTGACCGACTTAACAGAGTGGAAGGCGTAAGTCATGACCGAGTTAACAGAACTGAAGATATAAGTCGTGACCGACCTAGCAAAACTATAAGTCGTGACCGACTTAACATGATGGGAGATTTAAGTCGTGACCGACTTAACAAGAGTAAAGGCATAAGTCGTGACCGACTTAACAGAGTGGAAGACCTAACTCGTGAAGAGGTGCGGATTATCGAATATCTTAAGTCGCCAGGACGACCTACCGAATTACTCAGTGAGAAGGCAAAGCAAACTGATGAAGTATTAGGTCGTAAACGACTTAACAAATCAAGTGGTAAGTCGGAATCGAGTTACGACTTAGTTAAGTCGTACCATCTTAAGTCGCTGAAACCAGAAGCTGTGGATTTCCCCTGCCGCCTTTAATCTGGACCGTTGATTCTACAAGCATCGCATCTGTTAAGTCGTCTGTTCTAGGTCGCGTACGACCTAAGTTGAGTCGCGTAGGGTTGTTAAGTCGGCAACGACTTAAGTGATGTATTTTCTATTTTTCTGTTTTAAGTCGTTTGTACATATGACTTGAGTCGTAAGTCGTTGACATGGTTTTGTAATGTCACTATTTGTGTTAGCTCGTTACATTTAAGTCGTTAAGTCGTCTATGACTTAAGTGTTGAGTCGTTGTTTGTAGATGAGTTGAGTCGCCACTGTGGATAAGTCGTCGCCGAGTTATAATGAGTCGTGAGTCGGAGCCGACTTATGAGTTTGTACGAATTGTGTTGTTCGAGTCAAATGCCTATAAATAGGTCGAGAGTCTCATTTGTAATAGTTAGTTGATTTGAAATAAAACTCTTGTTTTGTTAGCTTTGTGCTTTCACCAAATTGGTAGTCGAGTGTAATCTCCTATCTCCTCTTTTGGTTAATCGAGTGCGCTCGATTCAACGATTGCAGAAGCCGATTCGCGGAATCAAGTGCGCTTGATCAACGCTTGAAGAATTGAAGATCTCTCCTCACGGTATCGTGCGCGATCAACGTGTCAGAGATAGCAAGAATTCGGTATCTTCGGATCAATGAATTTGGGCATTTCAGTATTTCTCAACTCACTGATTGCTATTTTCATCGATCTACATTGTTTTGATTAGTCCGCTGCATCATATATCATACGAATATAGATTTAAACCATGAACTATCTATACACTTAAATAAAATAATGACTCTTCAAAAAGGGAATTATAACCTGGAAAATGTTTTATTAATAAATTCTAGCATTAATTAAGGATTTTGACTTAAGTCTTGAAAATGTAATTGATTTACATAAGTTATAAGATGAAATAAACTTAAGTAATAGTTTTACATAATGATTCATAAATAATATTAGTGTTAAAGGAAATATACTGAGTAAAAAGATTGTGGGAAAACTTTTTTAATAAAGATAAATTATCATTTGAGTGAAAAATGGTTTCATTGGAATATTTTCCTTTATTAAAATATTTGAAAATAAATAATTAAAGGGATTATATAAAGAAGCACCTTTTTAAAGTGTTTGGGCTTAAGATAAAGTTTTTATGAAAGTTTTTGAGAATTAATAAATACATATGGTATATGTAGATCATTTCGTCACATAAATTTTGATCTAATATCCGAGTATGGAACTTTGAGGTGTTTACACCGGTCCGAAAAAGTATTTATCACTCGATTCTTGACGACGAACATTGATGAGAGTTTGTGGTTAGGTACTTTAGTTTTCTATCATAGTTGAGAGCTATACAAGGAAAGCAAAGGTTTCTGAGCAAAGAGCCTAATTAAAGTCCGCACTAGAGGATCGGAGGATCGATACTAGTTCGAAAATAAAGTTGTGTATTTGAATAAGAGATCGAATAAGATATTTTATACGGATGATCTGTGTATATTATATGTAATTAGGTTTAAAGATAAATGTTTTGGGTAATTTCGAGGACGAAATTCTTTTAAGAATGGGAGAATGTAACGACCCAGAATTTGACCACTATAAGCTACACTATTTAAAGTGATTTTAAATGTAAAATAAGTAAGTTTATATGATTCAAATAATATTAGATACGATTTGAAAAGAAAAGAATAAACAAAAATAGTAACATTTGCATATAACGACAAAAGTGACAAAATGCTGATTTCAGAAAAGTATGTTTCAATGGTTAAATAAATTATTTTAATTTATTTATGAGTGTTTATATTTTTAAATAGCTTTATAAAAATTTATTTTTAAATTTAGTTTACATAAATTAATAGTTTAACTAAAACGTCAAAATGTGACCATAAAACATTTTGTCGAAAAACAATGTTTTGTCGATTAAAAGTTGTCGCAATGTCGTCGCACCTTTATTTTCTTATATAGGAATATATATTCAAATATTATAAGTATTAATTAATTCACTAATCAAGTTTACTTTTACTAAACATACTTAGAAAATTCTAGAATATAATTAACAAAAAGTAAGCATAAAAAGACAAAAATGTCATTTCAAAACAAAAGGTAAAACATCAAATCAAAGAAACATAACTATTACATCTTTACTTAATACTTAAGTGACAATGACATAAGGTAATCATTTGAAATGTGATGTTATGTGTTGAAAAAAAAATTACTTTACAAGTAAGTAAGGGTATTTTGGTCTTTTTACAAACTATTATTTTAATCCAAAACTTTTCTATAAATAAGACCACCATTATTCCACTTTCTTTCACACATTTCTACCTTCTTCTTCTTCTTCCTTGAAGCTCTCTTTAATGGCTTCTTCTTCTTCTTCCGTTTCCTTACTAACTTTTTCAAAACCATATCAAATCAACTTTAAACACAACCAAACTTTGCCAAAGACCTTAGAATACCATTAGAACATGATTTAGCATCTAAGAAGTCAAGAAATGATGGAGGAAGGAGTGGAATAAGGCATGACCGAACCTATCAAGGAAGAGGAGCAAGTTCGTGAAGCTCCGGAGCAAAAAAAAGAGAAGGAAGTGCCGCCGATTTCATTCCAAGGAGCTAGGAGAAAATTCAAGGTGCTGCGGAAGCTCTGCCGAATTTTTGGGAGTTTGGAAGAAGAGGTCGATAGCATAAAGCAAAAGGAAACGCGGTAGAAGTTGATTAGTTGAAGTAGTTAGTGAAGTGTTGTTAGTAAGAATGTTGGTAGGAAGTTAATCGGTTTGGTTAAAGGTGAGTACTCATATTTACTAATTAATCCATAACTTATTTCAAGTATAATGATTGAAAAGTTTAAATATGTTGAATGATTAAATGTTTGATAACTTGGTTGATTATATGTTTATGATATGGATGATAACTTGGTTTGATAAATGATAAGAGAAATGATTTGTAATAAGCCATAGTTAATTAAATGAGAATTAAATCCATATAAATTTGTGTATGGAAGTTATTTAGCCTCTTAATGATTTTAAATAAGTTAAAATAGTCTAAATATGGTTTGAAACAAATTTTAAGTGTTACGGACAAGTTCTGAAGCAATTCACAAAATTGGCCAAAATCGAGCTCGTCGCGTAGCGGCAGTTCGTAAATTTCGACCCGTAACTTCAAATTAATGTAGAGAATGATTTATAAGTCGGATTTCTTCGACATAAAAATTCTTTGATCCAAAATGATAATATTTTTCCAACGAAGAAAGAAAATCAAGATTTCATCAAGTAGATTTTGAAATATGTCCAAAACAATTCTCCAAAAACATAGCGGTTTTGCAGTTCGGAATCCAGAAAGGGATTTCTTTATAAATGATATTTTTAAATGATTAAAAATATGAAATAAATTTGATAAATCTATTAAAATGGTTTAAAAGAGATTTGGAATGGAAAATATGAATTTTAAAATATTGAAAATTTGTTTAAATCAAAAAAGCTTATATAGCACTTTCTGCAGCACTTTTATGCTGCGAATTCTATAACCTTTTGAAATGTAGTTTTTAAACTTAATAATTCTTTCCTAAATCTTTTATGAATGATTTTAAAGGAATAATTAAGTAATGTAAAGATGATTTGGAAGTTTTAATAAGAGTTTGAATAAATGGTTAAGAGGAATTGTTTATAACACTTAAACAATAAAGTGAAGAAGACTGAAAATAATAACAAACTGATTATGCGGAAACGACTAGTACATTTGTCCCTCCTGTGAGATCTGGAAAGATAAAACAAGGTGTTTAACTAAGGTTAGGGATGGAGCAACCAGTGCCCTGAACTTACCTGGCCTATGTTTTCTCTTTTTAGGCGAAGGGTGGAATAGATCGAAAGGAAAGCCCGGATGCTCTAAAAAGATCATAATTAAAATTTTCCAAGATAAAAGAAAAGAAACAAATTCTTTGAATATTAATTAACCATTTAACATCTTTTATCGATGATTGGTACGAAGGAACCGTGTTATCCCGCCTTTTGGCAAGGCCGTGCCACCAAAGAATTGACTAGTAATCCAATGACAGTCCGTCCTAGAGATCAGTCATCCACAGGCTCACTATGGATGTCGACGAATTTTGTCCGAGTCCGGATCGGGCCGAAATTGCTAGGATATGACAGGCTAAGCCATGAGAGTCAACGTTTCAAGTTTCGAGTCAATCCGAGTTCGTATGATCAAGATATCACCGACGAAAAATGGAGTAGACAGTCCTTAGTTCGAATCCATAGGCGAAGCCTATGTTCGAATCCATTAGACGTGTATTGCTTCGAATCCATGAGGAGTGCCTTTGCTTCGACTCCATCAAGCAGGCCCTTGGTTCGAATCCATCCAAATAGCCGTACTTCGAATCCATCCTCACATGCCTATGTTCGAATCCATCGAAGGAATGGCCCTTCGAATCCCTGCAATTGAGAAAGCCTCGACTCCATGCCATACTTGCCCTCGAATCCAATAAGCAAAGGGGGCTTCGTATCGACCAACCACAACACTCTATGATCGATACGAAGAAACACTTTGAGGCCCGTCTTCGAATCCATTACCACAAGTCCACCCAGTCAAAGCGGCAAAGGACATGGAGTCGACCCAGTCAATTCGGAATGAAAAGAGGATCGATACGAAGGACGCGCACCACGTCATCGCCTTCACGTACAGGAGCATGGATTCGACCCTATGGATTCGAACCATATCGATTCTTACGAAACCATGGGGCGAAAAACTCCAACTTGAATCGATCATAACTCGAGATCCACAAGTCCAAATGCTACGAAATGTTCACAGAAGCTTGAGCACATGTTGAAGAACGTTCACACCAAATTTCAGCTCGATTGGACTCTTTCTTGATCGATTCGAACCAAGGGTCGAATCGATCCCAAAGTGGGCCCGGACTTCCAGAAAGCGGGCATGTGGGCCCCCTGACGTACCAGAACTGGTCTCCCTTCAGTTTAGGCGAAATATCAGCCTCCTACACCTATAAATAGAGCCCCTGGTCATTCAGAAAAGGGGTCGGAGAATTCTAAGAGCTAAAGAGCGCCCAGACTCTGCCAGATTTACTCACAATCTCCACGGTTGCCTTAGATTCAAACTTAGCTCAAAAAACCAGTAGTACTGCGTTATTAAGAATTGTAATCTTCGAGTGTCGAGCAATAAAATCCTCAAACTTCATAGTGGACGTAGGCTAAAACACCGAACCACTCTAAATCGCTTGTCTTTGCACTTTACATTTCTGTTATTTGGAGTTTTTGTTAGATAATCCACATTGTTAATTTTCATTCTACGCGTTTATCTCTTCAAAGACTTCCGAAGAGTGTTGTGCCCATTTTTGGTACAAACACTTTGGTGCTTTCACTAAGAGAAACCAGCTTTTTCTCCTGCTCCTTGGATCTATGATCGATACCAGATTGCATAAATCCAAGAGGAAGATCCAGATCTCTAATCCAGAATCCTTCCATTCTATTCAGATTTGCATAAAGTCTAGGAAAGGAATCTACAACTCAAGATGGTTAGCACAAGGACTACTTCTACAGCTGCTAATCAAGAAGCTCGGGATGAACAGAATCCCACACAGCAGTTACAGTCCAATCAAGACAACACTGCTCACTCCGGTCCATCTGGGCCGGTAACCAGACAAGAGTTCCAGACATTACTCCAGGAACTGTCCCAAAGCCGGCAACAGTTAGCTGAACAGTTGCGTGCCAACATCGAATTGACCAATCAATTAAACCGCCAAAGGCGTAGGAAAACAAGGAGGGGCGATGCTTCCCACTCGTCTACTGAAAGTTCTACTTCCTCTGACTATCATGGCAGAACTACACGTCCCCGGTTGGACGCAGGTCATACGCTAGTTACCAAATATCAACCCGCCTTGACTGTGGGACAATTGAGGGTCGGACCGTCAACTAGCTCCCAGGCCGGGCCCTCATCACGAGGAGGTTTTGCTCAACAGCATACCACAGGCAATCACTCTACAACAGCCGCGGTAGAGACAAGGGTTGATACCCGAAACTTGTCGGATCCAAATAATCAACAGCGTGGGCATACTCCTGAACCATACGTCCCAGAAGAGGTGGAGCCAAGGAGGCGAGATATAGGCCGTCGACAACGTCCGGTTGTTGGGTGAATTCTCACCCCGGACCGGAAGAGTCGAACCAGGCCTCCCACCGAACCAACTCCCACCGAGTCGACCTACCAAACTCCTTAGAACCCATACCGAACCAACTCCATCCGGTATACACTTCCTCCATAAGAACTACCGAACCATCTCCTGCTACCGGTCCAACCATCCATCTGCTACCGGTCCAACCATCCAACTGCTACCGGACCCACCATCCAACTGCTACCGGTCCAACCATCCAACTGCTACCGGACCAACCATCCAACTGCTACCGGACCAACCATCCAACTGCTACCGGTCCAACCATCCAACTGCTACCGGACCAACCATCCAACTGCTACCGGTCCAACCATCCTACTACCAGACCAACTGCTACCGGTCCAGCCTACGTCCATCTCCACGCCGGTCCAAGCAATGCCGAACCAAGACATACCAGGCCAAATCACCTCAGCCCAGGCCCATCAACGACTATACATATCCTGGACCCCTACCCCTAGCCTCACTCTATAAATAGAGGGGCAGGGGTACAGCAATGGGGACAAGTTTTGAGAGCTCAAGCACAGAAGGAACTTTCAAACAACTTTCTTTTACTTGTATCAAAGCTTTGTACTTGTAATCACAACAAAAGAAGAGAAATAACATATAAAGTGGACGTAGGCACATTCTGGATGAACCACTATAAATCTGCGTGTCTTTTTACAGTTCAGCCCCCGTTTTTCATATATTTGCATAAACCTCCAAAATCACTAAGAACAACATAAGATCTATTCAATCGTATAACTTTGAGGTGTTTGTCCATTTTTTGTGCAAACATTTTTGGTGCTTTCATTGAGAGCTAGAAGCTCGAAGCTTCAGCTTCATCCGCTTAACAAGTTTTCCTAACAGCATCGTCCGCCACTTGGAAAACATGCCTCCCAAACAGAGAAAAGATGTTAACAAAGGAAAAAACATCGCATCCAGCAGCCTTCCTGATCCAGCTGCCGCGAATCAAGTGAATCGTCCTCCTCCAGCAACGGCAACAAATGAAGGACAGGCTAACCCAGCCACTCCTACCACAGAACAGCCTGCAGCAATTACTAGGGCAGATTTGGACAGAGTTGTTGTTGAAGTAACTAACCGCTTCACGTCCCAGCAGGAAGCCTTGGTGGACCATCTCATGTCACGCTTGAGGGACGCTGAAGAATCCAACCGCAACACTGAATCATGGGGCGAGTCCCAATCTGGAGGATCTCAGAGACAGCAAAGATCTTCCTTCTTCGAAGGAGCTAACGGCAGGAGTAGCCGTGGTAGGAGCCGAGACCGAGCTCAGCCCGAAGTTAGGCCTGAGGAAACGTTTGGCGCCGAACCCAACGGGGAAGGTACCGGGCGGAGGTCAACTGCAGCTGAGCCGGTCATGCTGCCTAACCACAGAAACACCAATGAACGGGGCCGAGCTAGAGTTCAGCCCGAAGTTGGACCCGAGGAAGTGCTTAGATCAGAACCCAACAGGGGAAGATCAAGGCAAGGGCCAACTGTAGCTGACCCAAGCATGCTCCCAGAAGGTCAAAGGCAGCCACTGGAAAATATGAGGAATGATAGACGATACCATCCCTACAGGTTGTCTGGTCGGAATCAACCCCACAGAACGGAACCAAACTCATTTCTGTCCGCTCCAAATTCTGATGAAAGGATGGCACGCTTATTCAGAGAGTGTGTCCAACGGGAGCAAAGAGATCGAGGGATAGGCGCTAGGGTAACCAGCCCTTTCGCCCGCAATATCGAAATTGCTATCACCCCCCGAGAATGGAAGATGCCAACAATGGAACCCTACAAAGGAACCTCCGATCCCGTTGTACACTTACAGAGGTACACGCAGCATATGCTCATGAGTGGAGCAACAGAGGGAGTGCTGTGCAAATGCTTCCCGCTCTTCTTAGCAGATCTTGCTACCTCCTGGTTCTGTCATCTACCCCAAGGATCCATCAGCTCATGGGAAATGTTGAAAGAAAAATTCATCAGTCAGTTCCGCATTCATGTGGAGCAACCTAAGGACGCTTATTCCTTATCCAGCGTCAAACAAAAACATGGAGAAAAGCTGCAGCAATACCTAACCAGATTCAACGCCGCAGCAGCCGCAGTTCAAGATGCCGATGAGAAGCTTATCCTAATGGCCCTCTGCAGTGGGGTGCATCCGGACACTAAATTTGCTAGGAGATTGACAAAAGAGAAACCTGCTACTTTACCCGATTTCTTCCATGAAGCCGGGAAGTACATGAGGCTTGAGGATGCTGCCATGGAGGGGCAGTCAGGACAGCAAAGTAAGACGACCCATGGCAACGCCCCTGCTGTGGGAAGGGACGTTCGAAGAAATGATTCCAGAGACAATACTGGGGGCAAGAAAGTAGAAAAACGCCTATATCGGCCAGGACCAAGATTCGACTCTTACACCCCTTTGAATGAGACCGTCGAAAATATCTTCCTTGCCACCCAAGGCGAAGTTAGATACAAACGCCCACCGTACAAGAAGGAATCAGATAGCGCGCAGAAATCTGGAAAATTCTGCCGCTTCCACGAATCCCACGGACATGACACCAATGAATGCCATCATCTCCGAGATCTGATTGAGGAACACATCAGAAGAAAGAAACTGGAACGCTATGTAAAAAGTCAAGACAGGACTCCAGCCCCTGCCAATGAAAACCCCAGGCTACCCTCACCAGGGACCGGCAGAGGCGACCGCAACACTAGCAGCTCTAGTCAAGAGAAGATAGTGGTCCATACCATCTCAGGAGGGCCGCACATCGCAGACAGAAGTTGGAAAGAGATGGAAAGATATGGGAAGTCGCTTAGAGACAGTAGAGACTGTGTCAATACGGTTGTAGAAGAGCGCCACCCAAAGCGGAAAGAAAGTGATGACATCACATTCAGTAAACGCGACCTAGAAGGGAGACAGTACCCTCACATGGATCCCATGGTTATCTCTGCTCGACTCGGTCCCGCCGAGGTTTACCGAATCCTGGTAGACACTGGAAGCTCTGTAAATATCCTGTTCAAACACGCATTCAACAAAATGAGGCTATCAATGAAGGATGTATCTCCCTGCGATAAACCACTACACGGTTTCACTGGAGATGCGAAAATGCCCATCGGGCAGCTGGACCTATTCGTTGAAATTGGAAGCCATCCCCGCTCCGTTATAAGGAAACAGACGTTTGTGCTGATAGAAAACCATTCGGCCTACAACGCCTTCCTAGGAAGACCAGCCTTATCTGACTTCCAGATTGTCCTAGCCCCATGGTGCCTGAAAATGAAATTTCCAACAGACAATGGGGTAGGGGAAGTGGAAGGAGACCAAGATATTGCACGAGACTGCTATGTAACCGAACTTCGCAACAACCACAGGAGAGATAAAGGGAAAGGTGTAGAGATTGCCCTCTGCACAAAAAGCCTTGAAGCATAGCAACTAAAGAGAGCCCCTCCTCTTCGATACACCAGCGACCCTTTCAATGAATTAGACCCTAGGGACAAAGAGGAGGAGGCCACCGCCGAGCCTGCAGAGGCTATGGAGTTTATATCTGTAGACAAGCACGACTCAAGTAGGCTACTGAAAATTGGGTCGCAGCTGAAAGCTGAATTGAAGGAACAACTCATTGATTTTCTCCGCCACAACTTGGATGTATTCGCTTGGTCACACGCTGACATGACCGGAATCTCCCCCGACATAGCGTGCCACGCACTAAACATTGATCCTACCAAGGCGCCTGTAAAACAAAAAAAGAGAAGTATGGGGGCAGAGCGATCAGCAGCCCTCGATGAAGAAGTAAAGAATCTACTCGCCAATGACTTCATACGAGAAGCTATTTACCCAGAATGGATCGCCAACCCGGTACTAGTAAAGAAGGCTAATGGGAAGTGGCGGACCTGCATTGACTTCTCCAACCTAAATGACGCCTGCCCAAAGGATTGCTTCCCGCTTCCCAGAATCGACCAACTTGTAGACAGCACAGCCGGGCACGAACTCCTGTCTTTTATGGATGCATACTCAGGATATAACCAAATTCCTATGCATGCTCCCGACCAAGACCACACTAGTTTCATCACCGACCGGGGTTTGTACTGCTACAAAGTGATGCCCTTCGGACTTAAAAATGCAGGGGCCACCTACCAGCGCCTCGTCAACAAGATGTTCGCAGGACTAATAGGACGAACAATGGAAGTATATGTAGACGACATGCTGGTAAAATCACGGAAAGCCAAAGATCACGTAAGCCACCTGGGCGAAATGTTCCAGGTACTTCGACAGTATGGAATGAAGTTGAATCCACTAAAGTGCTCCTTCGGAGTATCATCAGGAAAATTCTTAGGATTCATCGTCCATGCCCGAGGGATAGAAGCAAACCCTGAACAAGTCCGAGCATTAAGGGACATCAAGATACCTTCCACCCGAAAGGAAATGCAAAGCCTAAATGGAAAAGTGGCTGTCCTAAGCCGATTCATCTCCAAAGCAACGGACAAGTGCGTCCCCTTTTTCGAAGCTCTAAAGAAAGATAAAGGAAAGTTCGAATGGACGGACGAATGCTTGACCGCTTTCCTTAACTTAATCAAACACCTCCAGAAACCACCGGTACTCTCGACCCCAAGCGAAGGCGAAGAATTATACCTATACCTTGCTGTGTCATCTCACGCTCTAAGCGCTGCCTTGGTAAGGGAAGATAACCGCACGCAACGACCTGTTTACTTCGTCAGTAAAAGGTTTGCTGGGGCAGAAGTCAGATATCCTAAGCTTGAAAAGTTAGCATACTGTTTACTAATCACTTCACGAAAGCTACGTCATTACTTCCAATCCCATTCCATCAAGGTTCTAACCGATCAACCACTAAGGCAGGTACTCCATCGTCCCGACACTTCCGGGCGACTACTTAAATGGTGTATTGAGCTGAGTCAATATGATATCACCTATCACCCTCGCACCGCCATCAAGGGACAAGCCATGGCTGATTTCATTGCAGAATTCACTACCAACGAGGATAAGGAGCAACTGGAAATAACAGAAGATATCAAGTGGAGTCTCTTTGTGGACGGTGCATCTAACGAACAAGGCTCGAGGGCAGGTGTGGTAATAATCACTCCTAGGGGAAATAAACTGCACTATGCTATAAGGTTGGAGTTCGCTGCCACCAACAACGATGCAGAATACGAAGCAGTAATAGCCGGATTAGAAATTGCTATCGAGATCGGAGCCAATTCTTTGTGTCTTCACAGCGATTCTCAGGTTATTGTTAATCAAATACTAGGGGAATTCCAAGCTCGAGAAGAACGACTCATAGCATATCTAAAGAAGACCAAGTTACTTCTCAGCCGATTGGATCACTACTTAGTCAAACACATCCCTCGGGAAGAGAACCAAGAGGCCGACGAATTGGCAAAGCAAGCAAGTATGAGAGACGTCGCCATCTTCGGGGCAGTAACTGTCTCAAAGCAAATGATCCCAAGTTTTGAGCAAGTGAATCTGATAGCTGCAACCGAAGAAGCAACTTGGATGACTCCCATCCGAGACTACCTACAAAATGGCACACTACCCGACGGGCGTAACGAAGTCAAGAAAATCTTGAGGAAAGCGTCCCTCTACACAATACAAAGAGACATCCTCTATCGGCGCGGGTTCTCTAACCCATTATTAAGGTGTGTCGCCGGAAGGGAAGCCAAGGAAATCTTATCCAACATTCATCAAGGAAGCTGCGGAGATCACACCGGAGGGCAAACGTTAGCAAAAAAGATACTCCGATACGGATATTTCTGGCCCACCTTAAGCAAGGACGCCTTAGATTTCGTCAAGAAGTGTGACAGATGCCAAAAATTTGCTAAGATCCCTCGGCTACCAACAACCGAGATTACCCAGATGACCAGCCCTTGGCCCTTTGCAGTATGGGGAATTGACTTAATCGGTGAACTGCCAATGGGTCGAGGCGGCGCCAAATATGCTATAGTAGCAGTCGACTATTTCACCAAATGGGTGGAAGCAGAACCTCTAAATAAAGTATCTTCAGCGAAAGTTATCAACTTCTTAATCAAAAATGTTCTGTGCAGGTACGGAGTCCCACTAAAAATCATATCAGACAATGGACTTCAGTTTGACAGCGAAGAATTCGCCAACTGGTGCCAAGAACACGGAATTCACAAAAGCTTCTCATCCGTAGCATATCCCCAAGCAAACGGACAAGTCGAAGCAGTCAACAAAATTCTGAAAACTCTGATCAAAAAGAAGCTCGAAAAGTCAAAGGGCGCTTGGGTGGATGAACTCCCTACGGCACTATGGGCCTACCGCACATCTTTCAGAACATCAACAGGGCACACTCCTTTCTCTTTGGCATACGGATCGGAGGCTATGCTCCCAGTTGAAACCATTGTGCCTTCTCACCGTAGGATCCACTATAACCCAGAAGAAAACGAAGAGCTCCTCAACATGTCTTTGGATCTAGTCGAGGAAAGAAGGAATGATGCAGTCCTAAAAACAGCAGCCCACAAGCAAAAGGTGGCAGCACAATACAACTCCAAAGTCAAGCATCGTACCTTACGAGAAGGGGATCTTGTCCTCAAGCGAATCTTCCCTCGCCCCGGAGCACTAGACCCAATCTGGGATGGACCATATGTAATTCATAAAGATCTCCACAACGGAGCCTATATTTTGTCAACAGTGGACGGAGAGGTGTTCCAGAGGGCATGGAACATCCAACACCTCCGTCGATACTTTTCTTAACTTGTATTGCCCATATGAAGTGAATTAACAAAGAGAATCAGTGGACGTAGGCATTTTTTCGTGCCGAACCACTTTAAAAAAGCCTTGTCTCTTTTTTAACTTGTTCCTTTGTATCTTGGCTGCTTGTTAACTTTATCCTTTTCTGTTGATATAGCATTTCTATTCAAAGCACTCCACAATGCAACTTCACGTGGACAAGCCCCAACAGGTACTATGCGAATCTATGCCCTCGCCAATGAGACACTTTTGCTCCAGCATCCCTCTGCTGCGGGTTAACTCATTGCTCGCGACGGCCCTTAAAGCCAACTGTAATGAGCCGATTATAAGCCACCGAGAAGGCCGACTATAGCCGAGGCAGCTCATTACGGCGTTAGGCTCGCCGGCAACTGTGAACCGATTATAAGCCTCAACATAAGGTGTGGCCAGCCAGGGGCAGTTCACAGTTGACGATCGGCACCCACGCTAGCCGGCCACAGTAAATCGAATAATACCCACGACTACGGGCCATAATGGCTCGGGTAGTTGCTGTGCGCGATCTCGGCTCCGATGTGTCTTAAGTGCGGCTGTGGCAAAAAAGAATTAACTCCCCGCGGAGGCGTAAGATGGGTGACAAATGTCTCCAAGACCCATAGCTAGGGAAAGTGACTACAAAGCCCGTTTGCCACGAACTTAAGCACATCGAAGGCCTTCCGTGATTGGAAGTTTTACTATTTCACATATTTCAATTTTACTTAAAAAAAAAAAAAAAAACTTTCCTCCTATCATCTATAACAAACCATAAAGTACAGGATGCAGGGTAAGAAATACCCACCAATGGATGCAGAGATTCACAATCAGATGGCAGGGCATTCAACTACTTTCCATGCTCGGTCATACAAGATATTCAAAACTGCCATTTACAAACAGAACATGAAAGGCGGTATTTTCTTCCTTTATGTGCAGATGCATGACTGTAATTTAATTTTTTCACACCACACGCTAACATTGCAAGTCATGAGACTATGATTTAAAACCAGAATCTGACATCAAACACAATTTAATTACAAGAATATACATAGCTACATTTCTCATACGATATGTCGAAATAGCAACAAATATTCAAGAAACGACAGAATCAGCTTAAGCTAAAAAATTACACGTCAAGAATAATATTATTACAAGTAGCAGGAATTACAACTTAGAGGTTACTCTACTGTCTTGAGACTAACATATACAAGCAATGCCAAGCCTACAAAAAGAATTTTTCAGGTTCAGTCATGGAGCTGGTTGCGTCGAAGTCTTGTCCTTGTTCTTTTGCCCGCCTGTCCGGTCATAAAAAGGATTCATTAGTGATGAGTAACCAAGTTAACAGAAAGACTAGAAAGGAAGACTTACCAGTACTATCTTCTTGACCATCCTGGTCGTCATCCTCTACCTGCACGCCCGCCTCTTCAGCAGCAAGCAGCCGCATACCCTCCTTTACCGCCACTTTCTCCTCCTTGGTGAACTGGGCAGTGACCACATCCATACTGAAGACCGTTCCACCCTCTTTATCTGCATCAGCCTTAGCCTCCTCCAAAGCCCGAAGATATGTCTTGGCCATGACTCTGGGATAATCATCCATCCAAGAGAGGTTACCCTGCTTCCAAGTCCGGAAATACATGTCCTGGAGCATGTCATCCATCATTCCTTCGTTCTCCTCAAACTCCCTCATCCGAGCATCGGAGGCCGACAACCTTTCCACGGCGGCATCTCTCTCCAGTCTGTATCTCGAGCAATCAGCTTGAAGGGACCGTCCGACCTCTTAAGCTTCTTACCTCCGACGGCTGGAGGTTTCGTGAATGGTTTTCTTTTTCCGCCCTCTGCCGCAACGCCTCCCTTAGCCTGAGCAGCCGCCCTCTCTTCCGCCGTTTCCCTCAACTTAAATACAGACTGCTGCGGAAGGATCAAGTTATATTCCAGAAGAATCGCATTTCTAATCAAGTAGGCAGATGATCTGTATTTCCCAAGAATGGCTTCTATCTCCGCCGCCGTCTGAACCAGGCGGTCGGTCTCCACAACCGGAAAGCCACCTGTCGCTAGCAAAAATGAGAAAGTATGAGAAGAAGCATCGCAATCGGAATAAGAATTATAAGTAAAAGCATCAACTTACATCCAGAGGTAAAGCGCCGGATGGAGACGGAATCGTCCCTAACAAAGAACCACTCTTTCTTGAACATGCTGAATTTAGAGTACAGGTCCAAGACCGGCTTGAAGGTCACAGCAGACTCCAAGCTAACATATGGGGACCCCTTCTTATAGCCCCTTAAATTATACAAGTACCGGATCTCCCGGTTGGAGGGGGCGCGACCATACTTCCTCCGAAAAATAACAAAGAGGCTCACCAATATGGCATAAGAGTTGGGATGAAGCTGGAATGGGGCCACCTTCAGGTACGTGAGGAAGCTGACTACCCAAGCATTGAGTGGCGGGATAGCACCACACATGCAATGGTACCTACTATAAGCAAAGTATCCTTCGGGAGGACTGTATGGCATGACTCCTGGGCCCGGCAGCAGCATGAGGGCTCTATCGATCCCAAAGGAACGAGATATAACATCGAGTTGCTCCTCTTTGAGAGAGCTAGGAAAGCAGTCAGGCGGGGAATCCAGCAGCTCCTGGGGACCATATCCATCCACTAATGATCTCGGGGCGGGCCCATGACGCTCCGATCCTGATTGAGCTGGGGGCACAGCCGAGGACTCTCCTTCACCCCCGGATCTCCTCTTATCTGATCGAGTTTCAACTTTTCGAGACATTTATCTGCAAACATGGGAAAAGTATATCGTTAGAATACACAAGCAGCATAATCTGGAATTTCGCTCGAAAATTCCAAGTGTGAAGGACAAGGTCCATTCGGCACCCAGAGTATACTTTCATTCGGCACTCAACTTGTGAGTTCATTCGGCGAAATACAATGCCTCAGTCCATTCGGTTGTTCAAGAACGTAAATTCATCCGGCAAAAAGAACCTCACCTTGATTCGGCTAGCAACTTGATTCGGCTAGCAACTTGATTCGGCTAGCAACTTGATTCGGCGAAGCAACTTGATTCGGCGAAATAACTTGGTTCGACTAAAGCTTGGTTCGGCTAAAATGATTCGGCAAGATAGCAACTGGATGGTTCGGTAGATGGAAAAGACGGAGGCCCTAACCCTCTACTTATAGGCGAAAGCAGACTACCGGACCAAATGAAAAAGGAGAACTAGGATGGTCAAAAACAAAGCAGGATACGTGCCTACACCTACCCTGCTTTGGGGGGCAAGTGTTAGGTGAATTCTCACCCCGGACCGGAAGAGTCGAACCAGGCCTCCCACCGAACCAACTCCCACCGAGTCGACCTACCAAACTCCTTAGAACCCATACCGAACCAACTCCATCCGGTATACACTTCCTCCATAAGAACTACCGAACCATCTCCTGCTACCGGTCCAACCATCCATCTGCTACCGGTCCAACCATCCAACTGCTACCGGACCCACCATCCAACTGCTACCGGTCCAACCATCCAACTGCTACCGGACCAACCATCCAACTGCTACCGGACCAACCATCCAACTGCTACCGGTCCAACCATCCAACTGCTACCGGACCAACCATCCAACTGCTACCGGTCCAACCATCCTACTACCAGACCAACTGCTACCGGTCCAGCCTACGTCCATCTCCACGCCGGTCCAAGCAATGCCGAACCAAGACATACCAGGCCAAATCACCTCAGCCCAGGCCCATCAACGACTATACATATCCTGGACCCCTACCCCTAGCCTCACTCTATAAATAGAGGGGCAGGGGTACAGCAATGGGGACAAGTTTTGAGAGCTCAAGCACGGAAGGAACTTTCAAACAACTTTCTTTTACTTGTATCAAAGCTTTGTACTTGTAATCACAACAAAAGAAGAGAAATAACATATAAAGTGGACGTAGGCACATTCTGGCTGAACCACTATAAATCTGCGTGTCTTTTTACAGTTCAGCCCCCGTTTTTCATATATTTGCATAAACCTCCAAAATCACTAAGAACAACATAAGATCTATTCAATCGTATAACTTTGAGGTGTTTGTCCATTTTTTGTGCAAACATGGTCCAAACTCGCGCTGTGGAACCCGACCACACCTTAGCTCAGCCTACACAAAATGTGGCTATGCCCGACATTTCAACCATGGTACGACAAATGATTCGCGAGAGCCAGGGACTTATCAATGACGACTAGGGAATCTCCCGTAGTCAAACTCCTTTCACTGACGAAATACTGTACGTTGAACCTCCTCGGCAGTTCAGAATGCCGATTCTCCCCCTGTACGAAGGAAATTCCGATCCCAATCAACATATTTTAAAATATGAATGGTTAATGAACGCCGCGAGGGCTGATGATGCAGTAAAATGTCGAAGCTTCCCTATCTCTTTGGGAGGAATTGCAACAATGTGGTTCACAAGGTTGCCACCAAGGTCCATCTCTTCATTCGAACAAATGGCTAAGAAATTTGTTGAGCAGTTTCGTATGCACGTCACTCGGCCTAAAGACGTTAATACCCTATCTAGTGTTACCCAGGCAAAGGGAGAGACGCTCAGGCGTTACCTGGAGAGATTCCATACAACATGCGTGGAAATTAGTAATCCCAACGACAACTCGATTCTAATGGCACTAACCAAAGGGATCGATCCCGACTCGGAATTTGGAAATTGGCTAGCTGGGAAACCACCTACTTCATTGGACTGTTTCTACTCAAAAGCCGCCCAATTCTTGCGACAAGAGGACGCGAGACATTTTAGGAAACAGGGCGATGCAATACCCAGAACTGGAGGAATACAGAGTAATGTGGCAGTCAAGCAGTCCGGTGAAAGTTCCGGAAAAGTCCAACTGAATATACAGAATAAACAAGCTCAGCCGAGAATCAACAGTAATCGGGATAAGAAAAGAGACCAAAATCGAGGCCCGCAACGTAGGACCCCGATGTTTGACAATTACACACCATTGAATACGTCGTTGGAAAACGTGTATCTGCAAACCTGCGACGTTGAACAATATAAGAAGCATGCTCCAAAGCAATCATCGGAGAGGCAGATTCAAACAGGGAAGTTTCGTAGGTTTCACGAAAGTTACGGCCATAATACCAACGAGTGTCGACATCTGCAAGACCTCGTTGAAAAATTGATCAGGGAGAGAAAGTTGGACCAGTTTGTATGGGCACCGCCGTCTGGTGGAGCGGGCCCCTCAAAGCACATACACAGAATCAAGCAAGACGGGAAGAACCGGGTCGTGACAGAGGAAGATTGGTAATTAATGCTGTAAGTGGTAATCCTCATCCAATGGTCCGAAGCTGGGAGGAATTGGCATCATATGGCAACTCAGCTAAACGCTCAAACTTCGAGTATAATGATAACTTGGGCGGTAAACCTTCAACTAAACGGAAGAGAGCGATGGCTAACAACATCACTTTCCGGGACAACGACGTTGACTACGTCGGAAGCCCGACTACTGACCCACTTGTGATATCGACCCAGGTAGGTCCGATGTGGATGAAGAGGATCTTGATTGACTGCGGGAGCTCTGTGAATATCATATTTGCACATGCTTATAATCAGATGAAGACGAAAGCTGGTGGTCTGAAACCCTGCCAAACTCATCTCTATGGATTCAATGGCAGCGCTACTGTACCAGTTGGAATGGTAGAGTTACCAGTTGAATTGGGAACCGGAGAATGTAGGTCGGTTCGGATATTGCAGTTCGTTGTGTTGGATGTAGAGTCGCCATATAATGCCTTTTTAGGTCGACCTGCCCTTGCTGAATTCAGGGCCATAATAGCCCTGTGGTGTTTAACTTTAAAATTCCCAACCGTCAACGGAGTTGGGGTCGTCCAGGGCGATCAGGTTGATTTGAGAACAATCATACACCGAAATCGAGTTGCCCGATTGCGCAATGCCAAGGATCGACTTAAAACTTTCAAACTTGGTAAGCTAGTCGCTAAAAACGGTTATCCGGCACTCCCGCCCCTGAGATCAGCGTGGAGAGGGTCGCGCAAGATTAAGCAAAAGCTTAAGGATGGCGAATTCGAGTTATCACCCGTTGATGGCTTAACTTTACCAAGGGCCTGGAATGGCGAAAGCCTTCATAGCCACTACAATTGACAGGCTATGTTTATCTATTTAGTTTAAATTCCATTTTAAAAAGTTGTTTCGGGATTTTGAAATTAGAACTTATAATAAGGCAACTGACTTTGCCGTGTTTTCTGATTTCAGCAATAAAATGCCATTTCTTCGGGTCAGAGCTGTGATTCATTAAATACAATGTACAACATCACGATACACAGAGAACTAAAATTCCATCATGCAATGGGATTTATCCAAGAAAGGAGTGGCTCTGATACGACCGGCCACTCGCTAAGTGAAGCCAGAACTCGGGGGCAAGCCATCACGTCAAAGCCAAGATTGGATTGATACACAACGATCCTTCCTTAACTCCGTACTCCCAGAGTGCGAGATGGGGTATAAACATTCCTAAACTCCGTACTCCCAGAGTGCGAGACGGAGTATAAACATTCCTTAACTCCGTGCTCCAAAGAGCGCGAGACGGAGTATAAACATTCCTAAACTCCGTACTCCCAGAGTGCGAGACAGAGTATAAACATTCCTTAACTCCGTGCTCCGAGGAGCGCGAGACGGAGTATAAACATTCCTTAACTCCGTGCTCCGAAGAGCGCGAGACGGAGTATAAACATTCCTTAACTCCGTACTCCCAGAGCGCGAGATGGAGTATAAACATTCCTTAACTACGTACTCCCAGAGTGCGAGACGGAGTATAAACATTCCTTAACTCCGTGCTCCGAAGAGCGCGAGACGGAGTATAAACATTCCTTAACTCCGTGCTCCGAAGAGCGCGAGACGGAGTATAAACATTCCTTAACTCCGTACTCCCAGAGTGCGAGACGGAGTATAAACATTCCTTAACTCCGTACTCCCAGAGTGCGAGACGGAGTATAAACATTCCTTAACTCCGTACTCCCAGAGTGCGAGACGGAGTATAAACATTCCTTAAACTCCATACTCCCAGAGTGCGAGACGGAGTATAAACATACATCAATTCCATATTCACCCCCAAGACTGGGGGCAGGACCAAAAACAAATATCAAATTGAAGACGGAAGAGAATATACTTTCATTTCCATTATCAACAAAAAGAATCCGATTACATGATGATTCAAAAAGTTCCTACTAGTGGGATCCAAGTCCACATCTATACACGGTTATAGAGAAAATCAAAGGACAAAACAACACAGAGAACTGAAGAAGGAGTTCAATCTTTCTTCTTCCTTGGCTTCTTCTTCGAGGAAGTCCCGCTAGAGCTGCTACCCAACTTCTTCCTCCTTCTTTTGCTCTTCTCCGATTTGCCCTCAGATGGCGACATAATGTCCACCTCTTCCTCAGAGCTAGAGGCAACAGAGATTCTTTCGGAGGGTGGAGCTGGAGGAATAGAATCAGTAGCAGGAGGTGGAATAGGAGCACTCGCAATTATCACAGTGCCGCCAGGCGATATCATCATTAATGGGGCATGGCCTAACGGGTCCATACCGGCGGTCACTGCGCCCATCTCGGCATTGATCTCAGCCAAAATCTCATCTTCACGAGATACTTGGGCCGCGCTGGATATGTTAATGACTGGCATGGAAACACTAATAACCGGAGTGGTCCGCTCATGGAGAATGATGGATCGATGAAAGGATCGTTGGGTTGATTGAGGAGTTCCTCAATCATTTGAGTGTCAAAAGATAACGTATCCGCTTCCCCTTCTCCACCGACCACAGAAGATGTCATAGTAGCTTCGGTAACGATAGCCACATGCGCTCGATGAGAAGCCTGAGATGCAGGAGGCGTGGGATTAACGACTTCAGTCACTGAAATGTGACAAAACGAAGATTGTTAGCTGTGGGTATTGATCCAAGTTCACCACACTAAATGTATACGGGAGGCGTTTGATTACCTTCCTTAACCTAGCTCACGACATGGGCAGATACCGAGGCAGAGACATCAGTAGAAGATAAATGCGACTGGTTAGGATTATAAGCAGGGACGGACTGAGGATTGACCGCACCGATGTTTTCAGGCAATGTCGGAATTGCATCTCCAACACTCGTTTCGTGATGCTCAATCCCCGAGCCCTCGCCTGTCTCTATCTGTTGGAACCCGAGCCTCTCTCTCGCCACAGAAACCACCGCCTCATGAAGAGCTTTCCTCTCTTCCTCGGTAAGCAAGCGCATCTCAAGTTCGAAGTCATCCAATGTTTCATCCGGATGCGCCGCTTTCTTCTCCTCCACCAATCTAGTCCAGGCGTTATATAGAATCATGGAGTCATCTCCCAGCCACGATAAATTTCTGTGCTCTAACACATTGGCGTTGTATGTAACCAGGAGATCATCGAACTCAACGTCCATCCTGGACTGCTCCTCCAAAATCTTTTCTTGAATTTCTGCTTCCGCAGACTTAGTCTTGGCCGCCGCTGCAGCAAGGTCGGCTCTAAGAGATACAGCTTGGTCACACGCCTCTTGGGCAGTGGTGTTAGCAGCGTCTTTCTCTTTCACCACCTCACCAAATTTGGCCTTGAGCTCATTCAGCTCCTTAACGGCTGCATCTCGCTCAGCTACAACATTGGTATAGCGGTGGCCCATCTCTTCAACCGTGGCACAGTGTGCCTGTTGCATTCTCGCCATTTTGGCCTCAACATCTTCATGCTTTTTGAGTACTTGAAGTTCCGAATTCCGGGACGTCTCCATTTCAGATTGAAGAACTTGAATGATGCGGTCCTTCTTGACAATGTCAGCATCGCGCTCAGCGATAATCTTCGCCCGATCAAAAGCTACCTTAGAAGCCTTCACGGCTGCCTTATACCATTCCTTATATTGGACATAGAAATCGCGGATATAGCTGTGCGCAGTATTTTCAGCGTCCTGAGGGATCCTCTTGAGATGAGGAGGAAAGACATAAGCATCCATACAGATTTCTGGGAAATCCTTTTTCATTTGTGCAAGTTGGATGGCACCTTCACTTGTCAGCTCAGCCGGAGCCTGCTCAACGATAGCAGCTGCCGGTGGTTCAACTCTGGGCCGCTGATCCCCGGGCCTTGAAGATTGGGAAGGCTGCTGCTGCTGTGAAGGCCCAGGGATGTCTACGGGGGCCCTAGGAGGCGGAGGAGAACGAGATCGTGATCGGTATTGATGGCCCCGATCTCTGTCAGTACGATCATGGCCAGAACGGCCGCGCCAATAATCTCTATCCCTGTCATAGCGCTCCTGGCTAGTGAAACCTTGCCCGTGGTCCCTATTCGATTCTCTCCTACGAGAATCATAATATGGGGAAGATTGGCGCACGTTACGGAGCCTATCCAAAGTAGACCCGCGACCCGACATCTCGCCTGCAATGAGAAGGAGCTACAGATTAGAATCCTACAAAACAGTAATTAATATGCGAAAGTCATGTAGTGGTGTGGAAGTGTGTGAAAATGTGTAAACCCCCAGACCAACCGGAAGTGTTGACCGCACTCAAAGGAAAGGGCTCGCTCATATTTAATACATCTTGAAATTCCTCCAACCCAGAATTACATGGAATCAACATAAAATCCGGGATGGGAATGTCGTCAAGCATTTTAAAAGTATCTCTCGAATGAGAAGGGGCGGCCTCAGAAATCGTAACCCCGGAAGTAGGAGGAAACACATCCACAGACTTCCACCCCTTAGACTTAAATTTTTTAGAAACGACGGTCTTGCTTTTCCGTCTTTTTCCCAACTCCTCGAAGTTGCCCGAAAGATCTGCCATCGGCTCTACATCTGTATGGGTCCTCTCTTCATCGCTCACTTCGATTATTGTAATCCCGAGCATTTTCTGCCCCATTGTTTTCTTCTTCTTCTCCTTGTTTTTCTTCTTTGAGGCAGGCTTTGACATCCCCTCGATGACTATACTCTGATTTATCTCAATCAAGCCGAGAGTTCTTAAGTTATAATCATTCAACACCAAGTCGATGTGTCTTATCTCGCTCGGAACTTCTTGGAGACTATAGACTATGCCCTTGTAGTACCCGCCATCGGGTCTGGAGATAATGGCTGCAAGAAAAACAAGATGTCAATACCAATGCCAAAAAGCTGTTGATCAAAGAGAAACAACGACATATGAGGACAGTTACGTCTAGACAACCATCGCCTAGCGAAACCAGGAGGACACCGGACATAAAACCATTCATTCTTAAAGTAGCTTAGTCTGGTCCATGCTCCAATAATAACTTGGCAATTTATGACTGCCTCCAAAAAAGTGAAGGATGGGCTATCGCCCCTGCTCTTGAAATTAAATATGTATCTGATCTCGGTTGGACTTGGCGGGCGAAAGAGACAGTCCATAAATATGACGAAGGCACTATTTAGCAGCGCATGTCCGTTAGGGTGTAGTTGTGAGGGAGCGATTGCTAAATATGATAGCATCTCTCTGATATATTGATTAAATGGAGGAAGCGTTCCAGCCGCAAGAGCATGGCGATAAAAAGCTGTATATCCTTCAGGAGGATTGTGCGGTCTATCGTTGGCACTGGGCAATAAAACATCATCCGGAGATATGTTGTGCTTCAAACATATCCTGCCTAACAGAGACTCAGAAATACTGGACTGGACGGAATCAACAGGATCCTCGATAAATATTGCATCTTATAACTCGTCGGGAGCGGGGTCTATTATATCCGCTGGGATATCTGGAACTACAAGGACCGGAGGAGGAGAACTCTGAATCTCCTACTGTTGTGAGCTCGAAGATTCCATAACTGACTAACTTATCAGAAAGCAACGTTAAGTTCATAAACAGCCCGTGCATTCCCCAATGTAGTGTATATGGATGTGTTGTGCAGTACAAGTGTCGTGCATTACTTAAGCAGATTTTACAGATTGAAACGAGATGTCCGTACGCAAGAACTTTGGGATTTGAGAACGAAAATGACCGTCTTCGCTGACCGTCACTTCCGCACCATCCAAACACTACTGACCACTTCAAGTATAAATCGATTGTATTATTGGTTAAGTCACAGTTCCATCGACGAGCTTCAAAGGATCTTTCAGTCAAGTTCACAAGGCCGAAGCTCGTCGGAGTCGAGTATGCTAAAGTTCATTATGTTCGTCAAGGTTCAACTTGAAATTGGCCGTAGTTTAGATGCTGGAGAAAATCAGAAGAGTAGTAGTCTCTGAAGCAAAGGCGTTCGAATCGATCGGGGTGAATCGATACGGGTCGAATCGATTGCCTTCGAATCCGTGTGGTTCGACTCGATGTAATGCTGGGATGGAGGAGCACTTCGAATCCATGAGCGTTGAGTAACTTCGAATCGATCAAAAATTGAATACCTTCGAATCGATCGGGGTATCACTACTTCGAATCGATCGACACGAGACCATTATCTTTCGTAACCATCGATTCAAAGCCAGGCACTCAAGATCGATTCGAATCGCTCGTTCTTGGATCGATGCGAAGCAATGAAGAACAGCGTCCATCAATAGCTAACTTGAATTGATGCCATTCCTCAAGATCATCGAGTCGACCCATTTCACGCAGATCTCATAACTCTTCAAAATTTTCAGAAGGAAAGATTGAATTGGTGCTAAGAAACTTCCAGTTTCATCATTCTTAGATCGACTCGATCCATTGGTTACCTGATTTGGTTTGATTACAAATGAAAGCGTGAAAGGATTCGATCGATTCGAGGAAAGCACGCTTGTCTTGGCCTTGGAGAGAGCGATTCGAAGAAGAGGCTATGGCGACAGTAAAAAGTAAAAAGTAAAAATGAGATTGGCCTCGCGTATTTATAAGGGTTCCAAGAACGACTCGAGGCTCTTCGCCTCCCGGTCATGTTGACCGATCATAATAGGTCACAACTCCATCAATTCGAACGATCGCTCGGTTACCCATCACCTTCGAATCCATCCCTTAATTCGAATCCATCTAGTTTCGAACCCTTAAACCACATCGAACCCATCCATGCAGTATCGATGCAAAGCATCATCGATTCGAAGTAGATAATTCAAATTCACCAATTCGAACTCCAACGTGCGTACGTCACGAGACGGCTTCGAATCCATACTTCCGAATCCATCACTGTCAAACTCATCAAAGCTTCGAGTCCATCCGGGTAGCATCGATGCAAAGCCCCATCGATACGAACCCCATCGATTCGAAGCTCCATCGATTCGAGGCAATTAACGGGAGACGAATCGAAGTCACTGTGTCCCATCAATTCGAAGTGCCAACTTCAAAACCATCGACTCTTGGCGTATCAAAGATTATCGATTCGAATCATCACCCCGAGTCCATCGAAAACGATCGAATGAGGATAAACGCATCGCTCCAAATATAAAAATTACTACTTGTCTACCTTGTACCACGATTCAGGAGAGGATCGATACCAAGGGATAATTATAGACAATCATAAAAACAATGTTTTAACTCGAATCTCAAATCGGTTCAGGAGAGGACCGATGCAGAATTCGATAACAATCCGAACTGACAATGACTTGCAAACATGCAACGTTCACCAAAGTCAAAGTGGTACGTATATGCACATATGTCTGACTAGTGTTTGATCTTTATCATTTACAGGGACCAAATGTTCATTTCGTCATAATCCCAACGACAAACAAGCTGATCACGATCGTACGACAGTCAAATACTGCAACAAAGAATACAACTTTCGGCAGAGCGTGTCATAATTGTGCAACGTTGGACTGCAGCTATTCAAAGCACATCCTGTTGACACAAGACGTACTTTGGGGGGGCAAATGTTATCCTGCCTTTTGGCAAGGCCGTGACACCAAAGAATTGACTAGTAATCCAGTGACAGTCCGTCCTAGAGATCGGTCATCCACAGGCTCACTATGGATATCGATGAATTTTGTCCGAGTCCGGATCGGGCCGAAATTGCTAGGATATGACAGGCTAAGCCATGAGAGTCAACGTTTCAAGTTTCAAGTCAATCCGAGTTCGTATGCTCAAGATATCACCGACGAAAAATGGAGTAGACAGTCCTTAGTTCGAATCCATAGGCGAAGCTTACGTTCGAATCCATCAGACGTGTATTGCTTCGAATCCATGAGGAGTGCCTTTGCTTCGACTCCATCAAGCAGGCCCTTGGTTCGAATCCATCCAAATAGCCGTACTTCGAATCCATCCTCACATGCCTATGTTCAAATCCATCAAAGGAATGGCCCTTCGAATCCCTGCAATTGAGAAAGCCTCGACTCCATGCCATACTTTCCCTCGAATCCAATAAGCAAAGGGGGCTTCGTATCGACCAACCACAGCACTCTATGATCGATACGAAGAAACACTTTGAGGCCCGTCTTCGAATCCATTACCACAAGTCCACCCAGTCAAAGCGGCGAAGGACATGGAGTCGACCCAGTCAATTCGGAATGAAAAGCGGATCAATACGAAGGACGCGCACCACGTCATCGCCTTCACGTATAGGAGCATGGATTCGACCCTATGGATTCGAACCATATCGATTCGAACGAAACCATGGGGCGAAAAACTCCAACTTGAATCGATCATAACTCGAGATCCACAAGTCCAAATGCTACGAAATTTTCACAGAAGCTTGAGCACATGTTGAAGAACGTTCACACCAAATTTCAGCTCGATTGGACTCTTTCTTGATCGATTTGAACCAAGGGTCGAATCGATCCCAAAGTGGGCCCGGACTTCCAGAAAGCGGGCATGTGGGCCCCCTGACGTACCAGAACTGGTCTCCCTTCAATTTAGGCGAAATATCAGCCTCCTACACCTATAAATAGAGCCCCTGGTCATTCAGAAAAGGGGTCGGAGAATTCTAAGAGCTAAAGAGCGCCCAGACTCTGCCAGATTTACTCACAATCACCACGGTTGCCTTAGATTCAGACTTAGCTCAAAAAACCAGTTGTACTGTGTTATAAAGAATTGTAATCTTCGAGTGTCGAGCAATAAAATCCTCAAACTTCATAGTGGACGTAGGTAAAACGCCGAACCACTCTAAATCGCTTGTCTTTGCACTTTACATTTCTGTTATTTGGAGTTTTTGTTAGATAATCCATAGTGTTAATTTTCATTCTACACGTTTATCTCTTCAAAGACTTCCGAAGAGTGTTGTGCCCATTTTTGGTACAAACAAACCGGGATCGGATTTGGATGATTCCTATCTAAAGAATCGGGATCGGATTAGGGTGATTCCTATCGGAAAACCCCTTCAAACTGATTTTCGAAATAAAACATATTGAAGACAAAGATCAGTGAAGACAAAGATATTCCTGATGTAGGATTACTTGCCATTAGTCCCTGGAGGTGAAATTTACCATATCTAAGGTGGCAGTAGTGCTTTGTTATGAAAATCTTCGATTGCAAGAATATGATTTGAAGTTAATAGGAAAACTCTGATTAAGATTTAATGAATGATTTGGTAATATTTTCCCTAAGTTAAAAGTTATAGCTTGAATATAAGAGATCTTTTATTAACATTAAAAGAATGATTTGGAAAGGTTTTCCTAAGTAAAAGAGAAAATGATTTGGAATTATTTCAGGATTTAAGAAAGGTTTAATAAATCAAATGATTTGATAAATGAGGCTTAATGATTTCATATACTCTTGAAAAGAAAATGGAATAAATTGAAAAGAATATATCTAAGAAAGATATTTGATTTAAATAAAAGATGAAGTAACTGATTGATGATTGATATCCACATATGAACTTAACATCTTTTAAAGCGATGATTGGTTTCGAAGGAACCGGAGTCGGATTTGGTTGATTCCTATCCGAAAACCACTTCAAACCAATGTATACATTCGAAAGTGAAGAAATGTTGAAGATGATGATTTTTGAAGACCGAGGATCTTCGTAGCGTGAGGACTGCTTGTTGACCTGCTCTGGGTAGCTCCCAATATAGAGTTATTTATAGTAGTGGTTTTCCCGTTGTGGAGATTTTTTGGATTGCAAGGGCTTCTCGCCTAGTAATGGCCGAGGAAAGTGCATTCGGTTTCGTTCAGTCCTAGAACGAACTTGTATGGACGAATGTCTGACATTGCATTTCTGAGACACAACGTTTGACTTTTACAAATGTACATCTGCTTGGTGGCGGAGAAGGCAACTTCTCTTAGCTTAACACCCTTCTCTAAGACATATGTGCTCAAAGGTTGTATGCTTGTGGGAGTCAAATAGTGATCAAAGGAATGGCAGTGTGGCATTCAAAGTGAAACCTGTTATGATCAAATCGTGGTTTTGTATAAAAAAACATGGGTTTGAATAAATTGAGCGTAGCCTCGCGAGCCTCACACCCCGGTTATGATGGGATTCTATGTGGTCAGATGTATGCTCGCATTTCGGATAGTAGTGATTTGGGTTATCAGAAGTTCTGAGCCCCAGGTACCAGATACGTCTGGGCCTCATGGCAGGGATGCGTGAAGTTCGAGTCCTTGGATGTTATTCGCAGATTGTATCCACTTTTTTCCATTTATGTTGTTGTATAACGGCGTTTGAGTCTGGACGTAAGCCGTGGATACAGATTGATCTTTCCACTAGTTTCATATCATGTTGGAAATCCAATCCCAATATGAGATTTACGGTTTTGATTGTTGTCCCAAAATAGCTGTAATGATTTGCAAACATTTCAGCTACCCCTTTCTGGTATCATATATTCCGTTGGGATATTCCGTTGACCTAGTCTGGATATATTACCTTAGACTTAGTCTAGATATTGATACCTTATTTGAATAAGTTTATTTGAAAAGTGTTTTCAAAGGAATGTCATTAGAAATAATATCAAATGTTTTGATATATAAAGTGTTTTGGATATCATAAGGTAAAACTCCGTCCGTGTTTATGTGTGGACGTGGTCTTATAAGATACCCTTCTTTTCAAAGGTTTTGATAACATAGTCATTTTAAATTTCGAGTATCTCACGCTGGTTTATCAAGCCTTATCCGGGTATATTTTATACTCGGGTCAGATCCGAGTAGTTTCAGGTTGAGTTGAAGACGGTTGGAGTTTCCAGAGGAGAGCTGGAGATCTTCATCATCGTATGGACGTATTCTATTATCCGATGCATCTATTTAATTTGTTTTGTTGTTTGTCGGCACTTGTAAGGGCAGGTGTTATAACTGTCCAGGCTGAATTTAGGTTAGACTCTGATATATGTATTTAAAAGTTTTCCGCTGTAAAGATATTTGTTCAATATTATATGTTATTCCATTCGTGTGAGATTCTGTTCTGTCTATTTTTCTTTATTACCCTTGATGTTTCGTATTTTCGTGCAATTTGAGTTGGACATGTGTGGTTTATTATCGATTCAAAGGGTCCGGAAAAACGGGCCATTACAGCTAACCTCAAAACTACAGAAAACTCAATACATGAAAGTTGTATTACATGATTTAAGCTTTCCAGAACATCCAAAATTATCAAATTCGGTTAAGAAATGAAGAAGTTATGGCTAATTTTGTTTCAACTTCAAACACAGAGCAAATATAGGTTTTGCTCTCCGGATAGCAGAAAGAAAATTCGATTTTGACATAGCTAACCTCAAAATTACGGAAAACTAAACACATGAAAGTTGTAGTACATGATTTAAGCTTTTCGGAACATCCAAAATTATCTAATTCGGTTAAGAAACGAAGAAGTTATGGCTAATTTTGTTTCAGCTTCAAAGATGGACAGAATTCAGTTTTTACAGAAACAAAACATCAACCAAAAATCAATATTTCCAAGCTATTTGCATATATTTTTGCATTTGAAGCTTTGCTTCAGCTAGAGATTGTGAGTTTATTAACTCACCTTGCTGCCATAGATGATTACACAACGATTAGGAGCCAAAGATTACAACTTTCTCTCAAGAACAGACCAAAGAAACCTGTAGAAACTAGTAACAGATGCATGCAAACAAAGAGAGAAGCAAATCAATAAATTTTCACTGTAAAAATGATTTTGAAAGGAAGGTTGGTTTTAGATTGAAGATTACCTGAGCTTAGCTCTAGAATTAACATTTTAAATCACCCATTTTTATTTTTATTTGATTTGTTTTTAGTATAGATTGAAGGAGGAAAGAGGGTTTCAGCCATTAGCAAGCTTCTGGAGACTAAAGGAAGAAGTGAGAAAAAGATACGTATAGGTTTTCTTTTTCTCATCTCTTAAGTACAGGCCAAGTTACCATTAGGTTAATGGACTAAGGTCCAATTTAAAAGAAAATTAGCTTAAAATAATATTCATTCACTTATTTAAACACATAACCATGTATGTTAACAAATGAAATCACAATAATACAAGTTTTTCTTCTTTAAAAATTATGAAACTTCATACTCTTGATGAATAAAATGTTTTACACTCAAAATAAAAGATTATTTACATATTTAAAACATTTATTACCATATTTCTCTATTTTAAATAAAATAGCAAATTTACATCTTTAATTACAAAACTTATTGTAATTAACATTATAAATTACACAAAAATCACATTTTTGTGTAACAAAATTCTATAACTCATTTCAAATATAATTTAACGCTAAAATTATATTTTTAAAAATCAATTCCATCATTACTTTAAATATATCTCATCTTAAAATTAATTATTTCTTTTAAAAAGAAGTAAATATCAATAATTTACAAAATTATTGCATTAACTCCAAATAAAACACATTTCACTCATTTTATTATCTCAAACCATCTTAATAAAGTTTCCAAACTTTATTTTTCTTATTTTATTCTCAATTATATTGTTTATTCCCAATAAACAATAAAAATCCTCTATTTATTATTAATTAACACTATTAATTTATAACCTCCGTTATAATTTAATATTCTTAGGTAATTGCTAAAACCAGGGTTGTTACAAAGAATTCAAAATCAACTTTCTTTAAAAAACAAACTGTTCGTAGTGATCATGATGGAGAATTTAAAAATGAAAATTTTGAGAATTTCTATAATAAAAAAGGAATAACTCATAATTTTTCTTTTCCAAGAACTCCACAACAAAATGGAGTGGTAGAGCGTAAAAATAGGACGATTGAAGAGTGTGCAAGAACTATGTTTTCAGATAGTAAATTACCAAGAAATTTTTGGGCTGAAGCAGTCGCTACAACTTGCTACATTTTGAATAGGATTTTAATTAGACCTTAACCAATAAAAACACCATATGAACTTCTTTTCAATAAGAAACCGAAGGTATCTTATTTTAAAGTTTTTGGAAGTAAATGTTTCATTTTAAATACAAAGGACAATTTGGATAAATTTGATCCTAAATCCAACAAAGGAATCTTTATCGGATATTCTAATAGAAGTAAAGCATACAAAGTTTTCAATTTAAAAACTAACACCATTGAAGAAACAATTCATGCATCTTTTGATGAAAATTTCTAAGATTTTGTTCAAATAAATGATGAAGAGATTTTATTACCTTAAATAATGAATCAAATGAAACAAATTGTGAAACTGTTCATCCTAATAAAAGGATCAGGCTTTTAAAAGATCATCCTGTAGAAAATATACTAGGAAATATTGAATATGTTGTTAGAACTAGAAATCAATTAAACAAGATGAGTAATGTAGCTTTTACATCAACTATTGAACCCAAAAATCCAAAGGAAGCACCATATGATGATTCATGGATTCTTGCTATGCAAGAAGAACTGAATCAATTCACCAGAAATGATGTATGGGAACTTGTTCCTAGACCTGAGGACAAAACTATAATTGGAACTAAATGGGTTTATAAAAATAAAATGAATGAACAAGGTGAGGTCGTTAGAAATAAAGCTCGGTTAGTCACGCAGGGTTATTGTCAAGAAGAAGGAATAGACTATGATGAAACCTTTGCACTCGTGGCTAGATTAGAAGCCATTAGAATTCTACTTGCTTTCGCAAACCATAACAATTTCAAATTATTTCAAATGGATGTCAAAAATGCATTTTTAAATGGTTTTGTTACAGAAGATGCTTATGTTGAACAACCCCCACTTTTTGAAGGTGAAAAGTGTCCAAATCATGTTTACAAATTAAAAAAGGCTTTATATGGTCTAAAACAAGCTCCTAGAGCCTGGTATGACAGACTAAGATCTTACCTATTACAATCAAATTTTGAAATTGGTAAAGTAGATAATACTCTTTTTATTAAAAGAAACAAAAATGATATTCAATTAGTACAGATATATGTAGATGATATAATTTTTGGATCAACAAACAATGAAATGAACAAAGAGTTTTCTGAAATAATGACAAAAGAATTTCAGATGAGTCATATGGGTGAACTTACTTTCTTTTTAGGATTAAAAATAAAACAATTAGATAGTGGTATTTTCATTAGTCAAGAAAAGTATGACAGGGATCTAGTTAGTAAGTTTGGTTTGACCACTGCGAGTGGAAAACCCACTCCAATGGCAACCAATGAAGTCTTGAATAAAGAAGACATGTCAAAAGATGTTGATCAAAAACTATACAGGAGAACGATTGGATCGCTACTTTATATAACTGCGAGTAAGCCTAATATCATGCATAGTGTCTGTCTCTGTGCAAGGTACAAATCTCAACCCAAAGAAACCCATTTAAATACTGTTAAACGTATTCTAAGATATGTTAAACACACTATAGACTATGGCCTATTTTACCCTAATAATCATTCATTTGATTTAATCTCATATTGTGATGCTGACTATGTTGGATGTAAATCAGACCAAAAAAGTACAAGTGGAACCTGTCACTTTTTAGGACATTCTCTGGTTTCCTGGTTTAGTAAAAAGAAAAATACTGTCTCACTATCAACAACTGAAGCAGAATATATCTTTGCTGCTTAAGCTTGTTCTCAAGTTATCTATATGCAACAGACCCTAAAGGATTTTGGATTAAATATTTCAAAATCACCAATTTATTGTGATAATACAAATGCAATAAATTTATCCAAAAATTCTACTCATCATGCCAGAACCAAACATATTGATATCAGACATCATTTTCTCATAGATAATATAAGTAAAGAGATCATTTCTCTTGAATTTATCAATACTGAGAATCAAATAGCTGATATTCCAACCAAACCCTTGAATCAATCAATCTTTACTAAATTAAGAAGAGAACTAGGTATTTGTTCTATAACTGAGATATATAATATAGATATAGTAACATATATATTTAAATAAATAGAGAAAAACAAAATTGTCAAAAATTTTAAAGAGATGTCGACGTGCCCCTACCCCCATGTCGACATACAACGGTCACATTTGAAATTTTGATTTTCCCTCTAAAATCAGTTAGGTGGTTATATAACCACAATATTTCGAATTCATATGTCTTCTCACTTCAATTTCTCTGTAATAAACTTCTGAAAATACAAAGTAATGGCCTCCTCTTCTAAATCAAACCAAAATGCAACCATTTCCTTCCCTTTTCCTAATTCTGGTCCATTCCAATGTACTACATTGTCTCAAGTAATGAAGATCGAGGACATTATGAAGGATTCTCTAACAATGCTGACTGAAACAAGTCATGCAAATAAGGATGGCAAAGGAACAATAGAAATAAGGCAAGATTCTTAGAAATTTGCAAAAATTTCTAATGGATAATCATGCAGACCCTATTGTGATTGAAGATGATTCCTCTAACATTCGTATTCATAGTCCATTAGAGGACGATGAGGAATAAGAAGAAGATGAGGAAGAAGTACAAATGGACGAGGACGATAATGTTGTTTGCATTGGAGAAGTCTGTTTTGACAAAAATGGTAGTTTGGTCGAACAACATGGAAACTTTTGTCTCTGTTACTCTAATTGTTCGATTCACAAGTCACCAATTATCAAGGACTCTCGTTAGATTGTTATTATATTAATGTTTTTATATTTTGTGTACTTGTATATATTTGTGTCTATGTTTTATATATATGTGTAATGTAACATCTTATATAATAAAATTAGATTTATGTTTCGCTTATTATACTTCGTTATTAGCATTTAGTTCAATTGTATTAGTTTAAGGGGGAGTTATGTAGTTTAGGCTTAGTTTTTGTTAATGATAAAGGGGGAGAAGTATAAAATAATATAGTTAGGTTGTTAGATAGGTTTAGATTAAGGGGGTTAGTAGATTAAGGGAGAGTTGTTGGAATAAGGGGGAGTCAGAGTAGAATCAGAGTTTGGTAGAGTATATTTTATAAACATAGGTTGTCATCATCAAAATTGGGGAGATTGTTAGTTCCTGAGATGATGGTTTTGATGACAACAACCTTAGGACTTGTTATAAAATATAAATACTAATATCTTTGTCTAGATATATATGTATATGCAGGATATATATATATATATGCAGGTACTAAGAATGAAGACTGTACAGTATAGAGATTCAAGACTGACGAATTCAAGATTGAAGAAATCAAGACTGAAGACTCATGAGTATCAAGAGTTCAAGATATCAAGGTAAGTAATAGAGTCTAGATTTATGTTAAAACTTCATAATAGCACTGAAATCTTTATTCGGATTTTAATTATGGAATGGAATCCACCTTCTCGCTTTAATAGTGTGATGGAACCCACAACCTCTTTAGTGGGATGGAACTCACGACCTTCTCTAGTGGAATGGAATCCACGAAATTTTCGAAATGACTTATTTTTAGATTTTTCAAAACTATATTTTTGAAAAGACATCTCTCTCTCGGTTTAAATATTTTATCCTTATTTCAAAAACAATTTTTATTCATATTAATTTCAAAATCATTTCTTGTTTTAAAACTATCTCCTGGTTTTAATATTTTTGCTCTAATCTCAAAATATTTATATATTTTGTTTTTATTACTTTTATATTTCTTAAGATCACTTTCGAAAGGTTTTCATAATCATAAAGTATATTCAAAATAGTTTACAAAGTACTAAGATTGTTTCGACAAACTTTAGAAAGAAAATCTCTTTCAAAACAAAAATCATTTTTCAAAAATACTAAGGGATGTCGACATGCCTATACCCCTCATGTCGACATGGTAGCCGTATATTTTAAAATTCAAATTTTCAAAAGAAGTGTCTATTCGTCATAATCTTTCACGAATGGACATGACTATTATTCTCCTATATATACCAGTAGTTTTCAACGAATTTTCACTTAAGATTTCTTTGTTTTCTCTCCTCCTTTTCTTCCACTCTTATTTTCAAACATTCTTAACAAAAATCTGCCAAAATCCTAAGTGAATCAAACTTGATCGTCTCTAGTTTGATTCTCTGCCACTCTCTCTCAAAGATCTCAGTGCTATTCAGAACTATAGGATCATTTGTAATCAAAGATCGAAGCGTATCGAGTCTCTCTCTATCAAAGTGTGATTGGAAACGGTGTGACTATGACTCGTAAATCAATTGGGTGTGATTATAGCCCGTAATTTTATTAGATGATCTTGTTGCTTGGTTAAATCAAGAGAGTTTGCCCTGGACTCAGAGATAGGAGGGTGTATCTCATGGCCTTGAAATTAAGGTTGTAATATCGACATTATATTTGAAAAGAAATCTGCACAAGAAATTGTGTGGGACTGGATGTAGGGTAACTCCGAACCAGTATAAAATTGCGATGTGTTCTTTCCTTTACTGCTTTTATTTACTATTTGCATCTGTGTCTGAATCTGTGATTGTCTCTGTGTTTGTGAATTGCATCTGTTTGGGTTTAATTTGAAAAGATTTCAAAAAGATTCATAAAATTAATTAAACACCATTCACCCCCCTCTAGTGTTAATTCTGCCTTAAGATCCGTAATCCACATTTCCTACACCGATCTCTTCTTTCACATGCTACCCCAATCTACCCTTCATTTGCTATGCTGATCCCTTGTCCAGCCATCTATATCGATCCCTTTCTTGAGAATTGATGTGTGTTGATCCCTTCTCGCCTACAGTGTTGATCTGTCTCGTCTCAAACTATGCCGATCCAATTGCCTTTATCAACGCAAATCCCTCTTTTGCTCCGACCACGCCGACCCTTACCATGCCGACCCCGATCATGCCGACCTCCTCCTATGCCGAGCCTAATCATACCGACCCCGGCCTATGCTGAGCCCAATCATGCCGACCATTATTCCTTCTCACATACCGACCCATACTATCCTACTCCATATTACACCGATCCCTTCTTATGTCGATCCTTTCTTATTGAAGCATGTTGAACCCTTCAACATAACTTCCCAAGCCAATCAAATATGCCGATCCAAACTATGTTGCTTCACGCCTTGCCGACCCCTTCCATGTCGACCTCTACTATGCCGCTCCAAGCTATACCGATCCCTACACATATACACTAGAGCATGTATCCATCCCAAGAGCTAAACTATGCCGAACCTTCAATGTCGATCCATCCTATGTCGAACCCTCCTTTTTCAAACCAAAATTCTCATTTCAAGCACCCTTCATCATTTACATACCTACTATGTTTAATCCTGGCTTTATATTATTATCCATAGTTGATTGTCCATCCATCCATCTAAACCAAATCCATGATATCCCAGCCTCGATAACTGTGAAGTCTATTGGGTTAAATCTGCCTGCATACGACCTTGCCAAAAGGCGGGTTAACACTTTGCCCCCCAAAACATGCCTTGCAATAGGAAGGCGTGTTTTAAATTGCCATAAGTCCAAAATCCGAAGTCTATAACCCTTTGATCGTTATATTATCCAACCTAGAATCCAATATGTTGCCAATCCATTTCCTTGATTTCTTCGGATCATTAGCGAAATCCATGACTGTTCCGATTCGATATCCAATTTCGAATCCATTCCAAATCCATTAACCAAATCCATGATCTCTCCAGATCGTTTTATCCCAGTCCGGGACCTCTCCGGGTCCATATCCAAATCCTTAGACCTCTCTGGGTCATTTAATCCAAATCTGGGACCTCTTCGGGTCATTTAATCCATACCCGGGACCTCTCCTGGTCCATATCCAAATCCTTAGACCTCTTTGGGTCATTTAATCCAAATCTGGGACCTCTCCGGGTCATTTAATCCATACCCGGGACCTATCCGGGTCATTTAATCCAAATTCGGGACCTCTCCGGGTCCATATCCAAATCCTTAGACCTCTGCGGGTCACTTTATCCTACTCCGGTCTCGACTCTCTGATCGAGGGCTTATCCATGGTTATCCTTCTCCAGCCTTGACTCTCTGGTCGAGGACTTAATCCGTGAGGTATCCTACTCCAGCCTTGGTCCCCAGTCTAGGACTTATCCATGGGGTATCCTACTCTGGACTTGATCCCCAGTCGAGGACTTATCCATGGGGTATCCTACTCCGGCCTCGATCCCTAGTCGAGGACTTATCCGTGGGGTATCCTACTCCGGCCTCGATCCCTATTCGAGGACTTATCCATGTTTGATTCCATCCCATCGCTCTCCGGCGAAGGGACTCGCACCTTAAGGTTATCGCCTCGTCTCTTTGGTCGAGGCCACAACCGTGACCTGCATTATTTATTACATTGATCCAGACTTAAGCATCCCTAAATCCATGAAATAAAATTCCATACAAACAATAAACCAAAATTCAAAGCAAATAAGAAGAAACAAAATTTCACAAACCTGAGCACTACGGTTCTTCATCATCTCAGAGCATGCGTAGGAACCGTCCTCAATCCCGTACATGTGTAAGTGACTTAGCCGTACTACTGCAGAGTTTATAACTTATTCCTTGTCATCCCGATCAATTAATGACAAGTTGGCGATGGTGCCTCGTCCCAGTGCCATTTTCGTTCAAGGTGGACGGTGGCTGCTCTTATTCCACCGTCGTAGCCCGAGTCCTTATGTATTACTGTAATTGACCATTCCTCACGTGTTCCTCAATGATATCATTTAAATGCCTGCAGTCGGTTGTACTGTGCCCATCTAGCTCATGAAATAGGCAATGCTTTCCTGATGCCTGCTCACATTCGGAGGGTTCCCTCCTTGTTGGCCTTCGATATTGAAGGCATCCCCGAGTATCTAAGTAAATCCTTTCCAAAGATTCGGTCAAATCCGTATAAGAAAAGAACTTTGGCTCTCTCCACTACCTCTTTGACTCACTAGTGCCATCATTCACTTTCCTTTTCCCTTTTTCATTCTTGTTTACATCTCCCGATGATCCTCCACTTTGCACAGCATTCACCTCTGGTTTGTTTGCTTGTGCGTCCTCCTGTCATAGAAACCTTTCTGCTTTATGATAAAATTCCCCGAGATCCATGGGTGGATCCCGCACCAATGAATCCTTGAACTCCGTGTCATCAGCAATTCCATATACAGTTGCCATCAAAACCATAGATGGATCTGGATGATCCAGTGATGTCGTCGCGGCATTAAACCGTGTTAGAAAACTTCCCAGGGACTCTTCGGTCCTCTGTTTCAGTGTTGCAAAACTCATCACATTTTTGGGTCTCGAGATGTGAACTTTAAACTGCCCCATAAACCCTTTGATTAATTCCGTCCATGTGCCGATAGAGCCGCTTTCCAATTGTTTGAACCATAACGCAGCTATATCCATCAAGTATAATGGGAAGCACCGTGCCATGACTTCCTCTAATGCCCACAGTACCTTCATGTGTCTCATGTATCTCCTCAAATGTACAGCAGGATCCGTTCTTCCATCATATGTCTCAAGCGTTGGCAGTTTAAACTCTGGTGGATTCCTAGCTCGCCTGATATTAGGAGTGAAAGGACTCCTATTTACGTCTTCCAAATTCCTTTTCACCAATCCTCCACGCATAGCTCGCCTTATCATCTCTATAAACCTGTTATTGTCTTCCAATGGAAGTCTCCTATCATCATGCCCAAGCTGCCCCCTGAGTCGAAGAAAGAATTTTGGGACGTACTCCTCCTATCGTTCATCCAAATTCCGATTGACACCAAGCTCCACAGGATTGATCGTAGGTCCTTCGGCATCACGATCAACCAGACCCAGAGGCATGCTGATGCAGGCCAAGTGTTAGGTCGTGACCGACCTAACGAAATCTTAAGTCGTTCGGAAAAGTTGAGTCGTCTACGACCTAAGGGAGAAGCTTTACGAGTTAATGAGCATGAGTTGGGTCGGGTACGACTTAGTGGAGTTTTAGGTCGTCTACGACCTAAGGGAGAGGCTTTAGATCGACCACGACCTAACAAGGTACCAGAGCAAGGCAGTGAAGCGAGTTATACGGAAGAAGAAAACCAACGACTTAAGATAAGTCGTCTACGACCTACGACTTAGTTAAGTCATCTGAAATCCTTAAGTCGTGATATTGTTGAGTCGTTTGTTGTTGAGTCGCGGCACCTGTTAACTCGTGGCAATGATAAGCCGTTTGTTGTTAAGTCGCAGCACCTGTTAACTCGTGAGCATTGATAAGTCGTATGTCGTGATATTGTGTTGTAATATGTTGAATATTTTAAGTCGTATATTTTTAAGTCGTTAAACATATTATTAAGTCGTAAGCTTTTTTGGTCGTTCTGTATAAGTCGTGTGAGTTGTATAGGACATATAACTGTTGTAATGTTGAACCGGGTGAGTCTGTTAAGTCGCGTACGACTTAAGATGAGTCGTGTGGAACTGTTAGGTCGGCAACGACTTATGTGTTGTCTGTTTTGGGCATGTTGAGGTGTAAGCCTATAAATAGGCGGGTTGGGTCATTTGTAATAGTTTAGTTGATTTGAAATAAAAACTTTGTTTTGTTAGCTTTGTGCTTTCACCAAATTGGTAGTTGAGTGTAATCTCCTATCTCCACTTTCGGTTAATCGAGTGCGCTCGATTCAACGATTACTGAAGCCGATTCACGGTATCTAGTGCGCTAGATCAACGTGCGAAGAATCGTAGATCTATAAACACGGTATAGTGCGCTATCAACGTGTTTGGGATAGCTAAATTCCGGCATCTTTGGATCAACGGAGTTGGTCATTTGGTATTCTTCAATTCACCGATCGCTACTTTCACAGAATCATCATTTGTAATTCCGCTGTTGCGTCATTTTGGTATCAGAGCTTGTTTTAGCCAATCATAGCTAAATCGGGTCTTGGAGCCAATTCTTTTTGAAGAGTAAGAGAGGCCGAGCTACATCAAGCAAAGCCGAATTGAAATCGAAGAAGTTGTTATTCATCGAGTTCATCGCAAATTGCAACAAGGTGGGAGTTTTCGATCCATTTCTTTTTGGATCAAAAGTTGAAAGGTGTTTGGATTTGCGCGGGATGTTGTTTTGCACGCCAAGAGAAGTTGAAGTGAGCCGAGCCAAGTTGAGTCGCGAGGCCGGGTTAAGTCGTGTACATCATTTGGTATCTTTTGATTTGTCCAAACCGAGAATTGAAGTGTTTGTGAAGTTTTCAAGTATGCCGCCAAGAAGAGCTAATCGACATCAAAACGTAGAAGCTTTGTATAGAAGAGAAGAGGCTGATGAGATGGAGCAAAGAATTAATGAGAACTTTAGTGAGAAGCTTAATGAAGGGATTGGACGATTAGAAAAGATGATGTTGGAGATGAATCAAAATCAGAGAAGGGTTTCACCTGAACCTAACCTTGGGAGAAGTAGAGTTTCGCCACATTCCAATCAAGAGAGAAGTAATGATACTGATCATAGAAGTGTGAGCCGAGACAGTTATAGAAATGTTGATGATCGGGAACGTGATCGGAGGAATACTGGTAGAAGGGATGTTGGTGGAAGAAACGATGGTAGTAGAGATGTTGGTGGTCAGGATCGACATCGATATACATCTGATTTTGAAGAGGAGTTCGAAGGTGGTAGTGTTCATGGACGAGGCCAAGGAAGAAATCAACCGGAGTATGATCACAAGTGGGAGTCTGGGATGAAGACTGAAATACCATAATTCAAGGGAGGTATGCAAGATGAGGAGTTCTTAGATTGGTTGTCTAATGTGGAGGAGATTTTTGACTTCAAAGAAGTTCTAGAACATCGTAGAGTAAAGTTGGTTGCTACAAGGCTGAGGGGTAGAGCTATGGCATGGTGGCAGCAGACTAAACTAACACGGGAGAGAATGGGGAAGTCAAGGATTGAATCTTGGGATAAGATGAAGAAACTGATGAGAGCTACATTCTTACCTTATAACTATCAGTCGCTTATGTATCAGAGGTTGCAAAACTTGAGACAGGGGACGAAATCTGTGAATGACTATGCTGATGAATTTTATCAACTGATTGCAAGGAATGATATTATGGAGATAGAGGAACAATTGACAGCTAGATTTGTTGGGGGTTGAGAATGCAGATTCAAGATATGGTTAACATGTTTGATCCAAGATCTGTAGCGGAAGCACACCAGAAAGCGTTAGCTTGGGAGAAGCAGGGAAGACGAGGAGGTGGTGTGTTTACAAATTCCAACAATCCAGTGAAGGGTGTTAGTGGAAGTTCTAATGTTTCAAAAGCTGTTGCAAAACCAGTTGTGAATGAGGTTGGGAAGATGAAAGTCAATAATGGGTTCAAGTGCTATAATTGTCAAGAAGTGGGCCATAAAAGTAATGAATGTCCAAAGCCGAAGAAACGAGCTATGACAGCGGAGGTTGAGGATGAGGATGAAGAAGCTGAATGTTCCAATTCACCACCTGATGAGGAGGAAGAAGAAGTGTCGGGAGACGAAGGCTGTAATCTGATGATGAGGAGGTCTTGTTTGACACCAAAGCAAGAGGAGGATTGTAGTTGGTTAAGGAGCAATATTTTTCAGTCGACATGTACTATTCTGGGGAAAGTTTGCAAGTTTGTTATTGATGCGGGAAGCTGTGATAATATAATTTCTTCAGAAGCTGTGAGGAAGTTGGCATTGAAGACTGAGAAACATTCGAAACCATACAAGTTGGCTTGGTTGAGAAAAGGAGGGGAGGTGAAGGTTGGACGAAGGGCTTGTGTGAATTTTTCAATTGGAAAGAAATATAAGGATGAAATCTGGTGCGATGTGGTAGATATGGATGTCTGTCATTTGTTGCTGGGGAGACCGTGGCAGTATGATCGGGCGGTGCAACATGATGGGCGTACCAACAGTTACAGTTTCATGTTCGAAGGCACGAAGATTACTCTCGTTCCAAAGAAGCGTCAACAAGAAGAAAACAAACTGGAGGAGATTGAAGAGCTGAAAACTTTATTATCCTTGAAGGAGTTTGTTAAAGAGGTCGAAGAGGAGCCTGAAGTGTTTTTGTTAATTGGGCGTGAGAGCAGTGAAGTGGTGGAAATACCTGAAGAAGTTAAACCAGTACTTGAAGAATTTAATGATGTATTTCCTGAAGAGCTGCCAACGGAATTGCCACCGTTGAGGGATATACAACACCAGATAGATCTTGTTCCAGGTGCTGTATTGCCACATAAACCACACTATAGAATGAGTCCGAAAGAACATGAAGAGTTGCGTAGGCAGGTAGAGGAATTGCTTGAACATGGACGAATACAGGAGAGTTTGAGTCCGTGTGCTGTACCAGCATTACTCGTACCGAAGAAGGATGGTTCATGGAGAATGTGTACGAATAGCAGGGCACTGAATAAGATAACTGTCAGATACAGATTTCCGATGCCAAGGCTTGATGATCTGTTAGATCAAATCAGTGGGTCTGTGATCTTTTCGAAGATTGATCTTAAAAGTGGATATCATCATATTCGAATTAGACCAGGAGACGAGTGGAAGACGGCATTCAAGACGAGGGAAGGATTGTATGAATGGCTGGTCATGCCGTTTGGTTTATCGAATGCACCAAGTACATTCATGAGGGTGATGAACCAAATTTTTAGGCCATACATTGGAAAATTTGTGGTAGTTTACTTTGTGATATTTTGATTTACAGTGCTAGTACAGAGGAACATGTTCAGCATTTGAAGAAAGTGTTAATTATTCTTCGAGAAGAACAATTCTATGCCGCTACGAAGAAATGTGTTTTTATGGCAAGGAGTGTTTTATTTCTGGGGTATGTTGTATCAGAGGGAGGAATACAGGTTGACCAGAGTAAAGTCGAAGCAATTAGAGATTGGCCACAGCCCAAGATGATAACAGAAGTTCGAAGTTTTCACGGGTTGGCTTCATTTTATCGAAGGTTTATTCCACACTTTAGTAGTGTGATGGCACCTGTTACTGATTGTATGAAGGGCAAACAGTTTTCATGGTCAAAGGAAGCAGGGGTTGCTTTTGAACAAATCAAGGAACTATTGACGACCGCACCAATTCTAGCATTACCTGGATTTCAGTTGTTGTTTGAATTACATACTGACGCATCGAAGGTTGGAATTGGAGGGGTGTTGAGTCAGAGGGGGCGTCCTATTGCATATTTCAGTGAGAAGTTATCAGGAGCGAAGATGAGATATAGTACATATGATATGGAATTTTATGTAGTTGTGCAAGTCATTAAACATTGGAGACATTACTTATTTCACAAGGAGTTTGGTCTACTTATTTCGACAAGGCATCCATCGTGGATTGCGTACCTGCAGCAGTTTACCTTTGTTGTGAAACACAAATCAGGGATTACGAACCGTGTGGCGGATGCGTTGAGCAGAAGGAATCATGTGTTGACTACAATGAAGATAGAAGTGACAAGGTTTGATGTGTTGCCAGAATTATTTGTCAATGATCCTTACTTTGCAAAGTTTGTTGATGAAGTCAAGGAGGGAAGGACGGATGAGTTTGTAATGGTGGATGGTTTTCTTTTTAAGGGAAATCGATTATGTATACCTGATTGTAGTTTGAGAATGAAGATTGTAAAGGAGCTACATGAAGAAGGCCACGTGGGTAGAGACCGTACACTACAGCTGATTTCTCAATCTTATTTTTGGCCGTCGTTGAAGCGGGAAGTTGGGAAGTTTGTGGAGAGATGTCATATTTGCCAAGTATCCAAAGGGACAGCGACGAATGCGGGATTGTATATGCCGTTACCTGTACCTGTTAAACCATGGGTTGATATCAGTATGGATTTTGTTTTGGGATTACCGAGAACTCAAAGGGGGAATGATTCGATATATGTTGTAGTGGACAGGTTTTCAAAGATGGCACATTTTATCGCTTGTAAGAAGACAGCTGATGTCGTCCGTGTTGCTGAGTTGTTCTTTAAAGAGGTGTATCGATTACATGGGCTACCTGAATCTATTGTTTCAGATCGGGATACTAGATTTTTAAGTCATTTTTGGCTAAGTTTGTGGAAGATGGTGGGAACGAAGTTGAACTTTAGCAGCGCTTATCATCCGCAGACGGATGGACAGACCGAAGTTGTGAATAGATCGCTGGGGAATTTATTACGATGTCTTGTGAAGGACAATCTGAAGAGTTGGGACATGAAGTTATGCCAAGCGGAGTTTGCACATAATCATGCCATGAATCGTAGTACGGGTTTCAGTCCATTCCAGATTGTATATTCAAGTTTGCCAAGGGGACCGTTGGACTTAACGGTAGTACCACAACCAAAGGGGACGGTAAAACGAGCTGTTGATTTTGTTGATGGATTGACTGAATGTCATAAAATCGTCCAGGAACGATTAGAGAAGGCAAATGAGAAGTATAAACGCTCTACAGATCTGAAGCGAAGGAGTGTTGAATTTAATGAAGGGGATTTGGTTTATGCAGTGTTAACAAAGGATCATTTTCCGGTGGGAACATACAATAAATTGAAAGCGCGGAAGATTGGTCCAGTAAAAATTTTAAAGAAAATCAATGAGAACGCGTATCAATTGGAATTGCCGGATAATGTTCATACTTCTGATGTGTTTAACGTCAAACACTTGGTTCCGTACCATGGGGATGAGTGTGTTACGGAGAAGGAAGATGCAAATTCGAGGACGAATTTCTCTCAACCAGGGGAGGATGATGCAGGCCAAGTGTTAGGTCGTGACCGACCTAACGAAATCTTAAGTCGTTCGGAAAAGTTGAGTCGTCTACGACCTAAGGGAGAAGCTTTACGAGTTAATAAGCATGAGTTGGGTCCGGTACGACTTAGTGGAGTTTTAGGTCGTCTACGACCTAAGGGAGAGGCTTTAGATCGGCTACGACCTAACAAGGTACCAGAGCAAGGCAGTGAAGCGAGTTATACGGAAGAAGAAAACCAACGACTTAAGATAAGTCGTCTACGACCTACGACTTAGTTAAGTCATCTGAAACCCTTAAGTCGTGATATTGTTGAGTCGTTTGTTGTTGAGTCGCGGCACCTGTTAACTCGTGGCAATGATAAGTCGTTTGTTGTTAAGTCGCGGCACCTGTTAACTCGTGAGCATTGATAAGTCGTATGTCGTGATATTGTGTTGTAATATGTTGAATAGTTTAAGTCGTATATTTTTAAGTCGTTAAACATATTGTTAAGTCGTAAGCTTTTTAGGTCGTTCTGTATAAGTCGTGTGAGTTGTATAGGACATATAGCTGTTGTAATGTTGAACCGGGTGAGTCTGTTAAGTCGCGTACGACTTAAGATGAGTCGTGTGGAACTGTTAGGTCGGCAATGACTTATGTGTTGTCTGTTTTGGGCATGTTGAGGTGTAAGCCTATAAATAGGCGGGTTGGGTCATTTGTAATAGTTTAGTTGATTTGAAATAAAAACTTTGTTTTGTTAGCTTTGTGCTTTCACCAAATTGGTAGTTGAGTGTAATCTCCTATCTCCACTTTCGGTTAATCGAGTGCGCTCGATTCAACGATTGCTGAAGCCGATTTACGGTATCTAGTGCGCTAGATCAACGTGCGAAGAATCGTAGATCTATAAACACGGTATAGTGCGCTATCAACGTGTTTGGGATAGCTAAATTCCGGCATCTTTGGATCAATGGAGTTGGGCATTTGGTATTCTTCAATTCACTGATCGCTACTTTCACAGAATCATCATTTGTAATTCCGCTGCTGCGTCACATGCCCCCCATCCCATAGGGATCGGTACCAACCCCTTTGGAAGGATCGGTGCCGACCCCTTTGAAAGCACCAATATCCAGCCACAGATCACAGATAGTATATGATGTAGAGAATATAATATGAAGAATAATCAAAATTAAAATGAAAGCAAGTAAAAGAGACAAGATTTATAGTGGTTCGGCTAACTCCGTCCTACGTCCACTCCAAAATAATCCTTTTTATTATACTGTAGTTTGATTATAGTTGCAGTCCAAAATTCAAGAATGAAAATTGCGGAGTGTAGCCTAGGTAGAAGATGAAGAGAAACAGAATGAAGGTTCTTTTTTTGAAGCCCTGCCTGTTGTATTTATAGGTGAAACTTCGGCTACAGGGCCTTCTCACTACATGGGCCCACCATAACGATCGGCAAGCCCAATTCGTCTAAAATAACGATTGGCATGGTCATACCGGTCGTTATTCCTCCATTAAAATCAATACTGATCCCTCTTCCTCCAAGAAAATGCCGATCCCTCCTTTCCACGTTGTTATGCCAACTCATCTTCCTTCAATACCCTCGTGCCGATCCATTTCCTCCATGAAGAGATGTCGACCCATTGAGTGTCGATCCCTTCTTTCACTTGCTACCCCAATCCACCCTTCATATGCTATGCCGATCCCTTGTCTAGCCATCTATACCGATCCCTTACTTGAGAATTGATGTGTTTCGATCCCTTCTCGCCTACAATGTCGATCTGTCTCGCCTCAATCTATGCCGATCCAATTGCCTTTGCCAACGCCAATCCCTTTTTTGCTTCGACCACGCCGACCCTTACCATGCCAACCTTCTCCTATGTCGAGCCCAATCATACCGACCCCGACCTATGCCGAGCCCAATCATGCCGACCGTTATTCCTTCTCACATACCGACCCATACTATCCTACTCCATATTACACCGATCCCTTCTTATGCCGATCCTTTCTTATTGAAGCATGTCGAACCCTTCAACACAACTTCCCAAGCCTATCAAATATGCTGATCCAAACTATGTTGCTTCACGCCTTTTCGACCTCTTCCATGCCGCTCCAAGCTATACCGATCCCTACACATATACACTAGAGCACGTCTATCCATCCCAAGAGCTAAACTATGCCGTACCTTCCATGTCGATCCATCCATATGCCAAAACCTACTTTTTCAAGCCAAAATTCGCATTTAAAGCACCCTTCATCGTTTACCTACCTACTATGTTTAATCCTAGCTTCATATTATTATCCGTAGTTAACTGTCCATCCATCCATCTGAACCAAATCCATGATATCCCAGCCTCGATAACTGTGAAGTCTATTGGTTTAAATTCGCTTGCGAATAACCTTGCCAAAAGGCGGGTTAACACGGTCTAACCACATTCTTCATAAACAACTTCGCCAAAATAGGTGTCGTTCTGGTTGACTTAACTGGAATGAAATGGGCACTCTTGGTCAATCTGTCCACTATGACCCTTATACTTTCATTTCCTCTATTTGACCTCGGCAACCCGTCTATAAAATCCATCGAACTAGAATCCCACTTCCACACTAGAATGTCTAAAGGCTGAAGCAACCCACTTGGCTGCTGATGTTCGGCTTTTACCCGTTGGTAGTTCAGACACCGCTTCACCCATAAACCTACATTCCTCTTTATACCTTCCCAGAAGAAACTTCTCTTCATGTCTTGATACATCTTAGTCCCTCCCAAATGAATAGTGAACTTCGAGCGATGGCATTCCTCCAAAACTTCCTTCCTAATATCTCCCACATTCAGAATACACAATCTTCCTTTCTTTCTCAACCACCCATTCTAATCAAGACTAAAGTCCTTCAAGTCATCGCTCTCCGTTCCATCTCTCAATTTTCTAATCCGTTGAGCTAACACTGGATCCTCTAGCTGTTTAGAAGCAACCCTTTCGATCATAACTGGCCGAACTTCCAAACATGATAACAAAGCAGTTTCTGTACTTGAACTACTCTTAGTTCTCCACTATACCCTGCAAGTTGCTAACGCTTCCAAATCTTTCCACTCAGCTATCATCGCTAACACCACATTCTGATGTTTTCTGCTAAGTGCATCTGCAACCTTTTTTCCTTTCCCCGGTGTGTACTCAATACCGAAATCATAAGCAGCTAAGAACTCTAACCACCTCTAATGTCTCATGTTTAGCTCCTTTTGAGAGAACAAATACTTCAACGACTTATGATCCGTATATAATTCAAATCTTTCTCCCAAAAGATAATGTCTCCACGCCTTTAGCGCAAAAATCACCACAGCTAACTCCAAGTCATGGGTTGGGTATCTGACTTCATGCGGTCTAAGTTGTCGAGAAGCATAGGAAATTACTCTACCCCTCTGCATTAACACAGCTCCTAACCCAGTCCCACATGCATCCGTGTACACCACCAAATCCTGATTTCCTTCTAGAACAACCAACACAGGTGCATTAGTCAATAAGTGTTTTAGCTTCTGGAATGACTCCTCACACATATCGGTCCAAACAAACTTCACATCCTTTCGAGTTAGCTTGGTCATCGGTGCCGCTATCTGCGAAAAATCCTTAATAAACCTCCGATAGTTACTAGCCAATCCCAAAAAACTCTTATCTTAGTCACTGTTTCTGGTCTCCTCCAACTATTCACGGCATCGATCTTAGTTGGATCCACTGGTAACCCATTCTCTGAAACTCCATGGCCAAGAAACTTCACTTCCTTCTTCCAGAAATGACATTTCGAGAATTTCACCTTTAGCTGATGCTGCCTCAGTGTTTCAAGCACTACTCTAAGATGAACTTCATGCTCTCTTTCATCCTTAGAGTACACCAAAATATCATTTATGAAAACCAATATGAACCTATCCTAGCGCTCTTGGAAAATCCGGTTCATCAAATCTATAAAGAAAGCTGGCACATTAGTCAGTCCAAACGGCATCACTAACCATTCGTACGATCCATATCTGGTTCTAAAAGCCATCAAAGGAATATTATCCTCTGCCACCCTAAGCTGATGGAAACCTGTTTCTAAATCCAACTGCGAAAATATGTTGGCTTCACTCAATTGATCGAACAAATCGTCAGTCTTAGGCAATGGATATCGATTCTTTATCATTTTCTCATTCAACTTACAATAATCGATACATAACCTTAACGATCCATCTGGCTTCATAGAAAACACTACAGCTGCTCCCCAGGGTGAACTACTAGGTCTGATGAAATTCCTACCTTCCAAATCAACCAACTGCACCTTGAGCTCCCTCATTTCGGTAGGTGTCATCCTGCTTGGGGTCTACTAACCGGTTCTGCTCCAGGCACCAAATCTATTCGAAACTCAATGGCCCGTTTCGGTGGCAATCCTACTACGGATTCAAAAATATCCGTGAATTCTCTAACCACAAAAACTCAGTTCAGCTCGTCATCTATTTCCACAACAAGCAACAAAGCACTTACCTCACAGCTAGGGTTTTCTGCGGTATATACAATCCGCTCCCTACAATCTGGGTGTGTAAGCGATATTTGCCTATAATGGAAAAATATCCTAGCATCATATTTACTTAACCAATCCATACCCAAAATAATTTCGAATCCTACGAAATCAAACACATGCAAACTGCAAACAAAAGTATGGCCTAACAAGTCAAACTTTAGGTGGTCACATCTCATCCCAAGTGTTGCATACCCTCCTATCGGATTTGCAACCCTTAAGGAAGTAACTAGGTATGAGGGTTCTAGGTTAAGCTTATCTACCAAACAATGAGATATAAAAGAATGCGATGCACCAGTATCAAACAAAACGCTAACAAACATACCATGTATCTAAAGCGTACCTCCCAACACTGCCTTCCCTTTTTCCTACGTTGTTGGCTTCGAAGTAGCAGGCTCCAATGCAAATACCTTGCCCCTTCCATCCTTAGCAGGCTCTTTGCATTGATTCTTATAATGACCAATCTGATCGCAGTTGAAGCACCTGATATTCTTCTTCCCATTCACCTTCTTTGCCTCTCCAGAACGACATTCATTAGCAAAATGCCCCTTCTTGTCACACTTGAAGCAAACAATCTCAAACTTTCCCTTTTTCATGGCTCCACCCTTCTGGGCTCCCTTCTTAGGAAAGAACTTCCTTTTCTGACTCTGCCTTACCTGGACCTCCTTCGCCTTATTCTTCTCCGCAAAAGCAATAATTTCCTCGTGTCTTAGAGTCATCTCTACTACAACATCACAAGGATCCCTGATATGAGGTAATGTAGCCCTAGCCACACTACGCCATAGATTGCATACTGCAACACCAAAGAAGTGATGCAGGAAGTGCCAAAAAATGTTGCTGTAGGCTAAAAAAGGGCAAAGGCAACACTTTCTCGGTGATGCATTTTGCTGCGTTGCCGCAGACCTCAAAGGCAACATTTTGACTATCTAAGGCAACATAAAAAATATTGTTGCAATAGAACCCTATTTGGGTCTATAGCAACATCCATAGGTGTCTGTAGCAATATTCCAAAATGTTGCTATAGATATTAACTTTCTGAATTTGTAGGGCCCACAATGTAGAGCATATTTGATTTTTTAATAGAAATAAATATTTATTTAATAAAATGCTATTGCACAGAATTTGATATTCAAACAGTAATTTATTTAAATAAATATTTTATTTCAACATTTGAAATAGTACAAATTCCTGACTCCACTATTTTACAATTCAATGATATATAACACTGATATTCACATATATAGATATTCCTCACTACATCACTCAGTTCACTCATTACATATGCAGTTTCAATTTATACAGACACCGACATTGACAAATATATGACGAGCCGAGTGCCGAGCCGAAGGCGAGCCGAGTAGCGGGTCCGGGCGCAGCGCTGGCGGGGGTCCGGGGCCCCGCAGTCCCGGCGGGGATCGACCTTCTTTGAAACCTGTCTTCAAGCTCATGCACTCATACACTCATGCACATTTGATTTGACTCTGTCTTCAAGCTTGTATCCAGCTATCCAGTCTTCAATACTTGTCACATATAATTCAAAAGCAGTAATCTGGAAAATAATATTTAACTCGAAAAGAAAATGAAAATATTTTTGTTATATTATTTGCCTCAAGTATTTGGGTTGTTATAATTCAAAAGCCAAACATGAATGCAACACATGGATACAAGACAGTATGGAAGACAGCAAGCAACAGTTCAGGCAAAAATGCACAAAGGATAAGCCAAGTGCACAATGTAGTACTCAACACAGCAAGCAACATAACATGACCAAGAAATGCATGTACATGGATGAACATACATGCATCATAAGGCTTGGTACAAGAAACTACTCAAGTGCAACTACTCAAGTGCAAGTTCATACTCAAGTGCAGCCAGATATGTAGACAAGCCAAAAAAATGGACACGGCACAAGGTCAAACCCAAGTCATCGACTGGATTCAACTCAGGGCCAAGCAACCAACAAAACAAACAAGAACCAGGTTCAACAAAATGTAGACAAGCCAGTGCAAGAAACACAGCAGTACACATAGGCAGCCCATCAAGCAAAAACAGTGAATGCATCAGGCATGTACAAGAGAAACATAGGCAGTAATATGATATACAGAGGACTTGGAGCATCAATTCATGTTAAAGAACAAGGTTAGCATGGTACCAGTTCAGTCCAGACCAAGCAAAACCAACAAAGCTCAACACACATATGTTTGTATATATCGTGGAAATCAAAACTCAATGTTCAGATTAGTCAACAGTTTTAGAAAACCAAAGATCACTTTCAAAGTTCTGATTTTCAAAAATGCAGAAGTTTTCAAGTAAAGCAGTTTTCAAGAGGACAGCAGAATACAAATACTTCAAGTTCTGGTTTAACAAATGCAGCAAGGTACAAAGGTATGTGAACAAGTTTAACAAAGGTTCAAGTTCTGGTTTAACAAATGCAGCAGAAAGGAGCTAACAAGCTCAGATCAGAAATCAAAAACAAGCCAGTGAACCAAAATCCAACATACCAAATAGTATCACATCGCAATTCATCATCGGCAAAGCAAAATCAAGCCAGTGAACCAAAATCCAACATACCAATACATCATCGCAATCCAACATACCAGATTTCTCAAAGTCCAACAGAAAGATTAAACTCGAGATTATAGGAAATAAAGCCTAGAAATAAATCCCAATTCATCATCGGCAAAAGCATGCGAGTGTAACCAAAATCGAGAATAATCAAGTAAACCAGAAGGCAGAAAACATACCAAATAATATCACATCGCACCCGACGACGAAGTCAAAGCAATTCGAGCAATCAATCAAGGAGAATGAAGGAGCAAGCTACCAGGAACGTTTCTCACACTAGATTCGATCAATCAGAGCATCAAAGCAACTGGAATCGCGTGCCCTAGTTTTCACAGAGAGGAACGAGAAAGAAAAATCCCGTGCCCTAATTTTCACACAGAGAGGAACGAGAAAGAAAAGTAAAGCGGGAAATGGAAATTGCTAAGGTGTGGATTGATGGTGTGGATTGATGGTTGAGATTTTGTTTTAAATGATGGTGTGGATCGCTGAGGTGTAAAATTTTATTAATTTTATTAATTTGAATATATTTATAGCTACTGCAACATTTTACTGATATCTATGCTAACACATTGAAGTGAATGTTGCAATAGACAAAAATCAGCATAGCTATCGTTACATTGTAGCTAGCAACACCTTATAATTTCGTTGCAATAGGCCATCTATGGCGTAGTGGGCCAATTCAAATTTCAACCCCATAATGAACTTCTCGTTTCTCTTAATCACAGTATCCACAGTAGCATGGCCATATCTTGCCAACTCCTCAAACCTTATAGCATACTCTAACACCATCATCTCTCCCTGCTCTAACTCAGCAAACTTTCTGAGCAAGGTAGACTTTGCCATCACAGACATGAATCTCTCCTCGAACCTCCTCTTAAACTCAGCCCATGTCATGGTTCCTTCATCCACTCCCACTGTCACACTATTCCACCAGTATAAAGCTGCTCCTTGAAGCTGTCTCGAAGCGAGCCTTCTTTTCTGCTCATCACTAAGCCCTAAATCTGTGAAAATCCTCTCACAATGCAGCAACCAGTTCTCCACTTCTATGGCATCTTCAGTCCTAACAAATGGTTTTCCTCCCAACCTAGCATAGTCCCTACTCAAAGTAGCATAATTCTTGACTACTGGAGCTTCCTGGGCTCCTCCCCCAACTACTCCAGCAGCAACCCCTACTTGCATCATATTCACGAAAAAACATATACATGGCTCCCATATCAACTTGCGGGGCTTCAGCACCAGTATTTATAGCTCGTGCCTGACCTGGATTTTATCTGGTATTAGGTCTGGCATTTCCATCTACATCGGTGCTTCCTCCTCCAAAATTATCCCTTCGAGAATCCATATCTGCATTCGAACCTTCGTGAGATATAGAAAAATAACCAAATAGAGATAGGAGACTAGAGATAAAGCACATACTTATATATGGCAAATACAAGTACGTTACTATAGCATTATCCCATACCCCGATCTTATCTCTAATTCTTTAGGATTATGTTTTCAAAAATCATCTTTTTAGTTAAAGTTTTTCATAATCCTATGCTCTGATACCAAGTTGTAACATCCCCTATCTAGAGGCCCAAGGCGAAGTGCTACAGATGCTGCAGTCATCATAGTATTAACTTCCGACGACTAAATACGGCTATGTTAATGGTATCCATAATATTAGAAGCACTTGAATATAAAACAAATCAAAGATTTCAAAAAACATCATTTTACTGATTACATTTCCCAAAACATATGTTTCACATTCAAATTACATAATCCTATCGCTTTCCCAGGTTCAGATAACATATAGTTATTACAATATTACACCAAGAGCGACATATGATGATGCCCCTTGGTTGACCAGAGTACTATATATACAATACAGCGGAATCAATCCAAAATATATCAGCAACTGCTAATTAGTTATCCGACAGCCACCTGCTCGTCTCCGGAAGCTTTATTCTCCAACCTACTAAAATCTGTAAACCTTAACCTTCATCCTACTCAAATCAATTTTGAGCACCCGAGAGTTGAAGGAAAATAAACTTCAAGTCAGACATAAAGCCTGTGTGAATAATACTAAACATCTCGGTTATCTGATATTAAGTAAGACCATGCCGCTTAGCGGAACGGGTTTCCCATCACTTCCTTTTAAAATATATCTTTTGCAAATTATAATCCTGCAACCAAAACTAGTTAAATCTGTAAAGCAATTCATGTATATGTACAAATCAGTTATCATATGGACTATCTGTCCATACACTATAGTTTTGTTTGGCTAACTACCAACCCAGTTATCAAATGGACTATCTGTCCAAACATTGTAGTTTTGTTTGGCTAACTACTAACCCTTGGCTAACTCGGGCCTACCAGAAAAAATAATAAATATGATCTAACAACTGTTAGATAATTCTTCTGGATGGTCTGTCCCTAACTTACTTCTCCAATGTCTCCTGATCCTAATGGTTCTGCGAGCTTACCAATAACCTTTTTCTTCTTTGCACATAAATTCCCTTCTGTGTGTAACCATAATTTAAGTCTATCTGACTAAGCCCTACACACTGGAATTTGAACTAAAATTAGCTTGGGGCTAAAGCTAATGTATAGGGCGCGACCCTACACCTACCCCATCCGGTCTTCAAATCTAAGTCATTTTATTAGGGTTAACTACCCTTTAAATTTTTCCTTGAAAACCTTTTCAAAATGATTTAAACCTTTAAATCATACATATACAAGGAAAATATACTCTTTGCTTTACTCTAAACTATTTGCCATGTTACATATACTTTACCCAAAATAATGTTGATGAAATCATTAAGGATTTCCCATTCTTCCAAAATAAGTTAAAGCCCTTTTTAACTTAATAACACTTAGGCTATATTGCCAAAAGCAACTCATTTGAAACCTTTATTTAAAACCTTTAAACAACCCTTTCGGAACCATTGAAAGTACCCCTTTCGGAACCTTTGAAAGTATCCCTTTCAATACAACTAAAACATACCTTTCGAAACCATTTATCTTTATCCTTTTGAAAGCATTGAAAAACATCTCCTTCGAAAGCTTTAAAACCTTAGACATCCTCTTTAAAACACTTAAACATTTGCCTTTCGATACCATGGAAAAACCCTCCCTTTTAGACCTTTCAAAACCATTGGAAAACCTTTTCGTTTAGACCTTTTGAAACCATTAGGGAACCACCCATTATAAACTATTCTTTAAAACCTTTCGAAAGCATCAAAACATCAAGCCTTTCGAATGCAGTTGGGTTTAATTTTTTTATAACATGTGGAAACACCTTTCGAAACCTTTAAAACCATCTCTTTCGAAAGCATTTGGGTTCTACCTTTTATAGGGCGAAAGGGTCATTAAAACATTTAAGTCGAAAGCATCTCTTTCGAAAGCATTCCTAAGTAAAAAAGTAATGGTGTCGAAACCATCCTTCGAAAGCATTGGAGAAGCGGCTTGGTTTTAAAAATAAGATACCCCTTTCGAAACCAATCTAGGTCGAAAGGTCAAAAGGCGGCAGTCAGGGGTTTCGACCTAGTCAAAAGCAGTTATTTAAAAACAAAGGCGCAACCTCTTAAAACCATTGACCCAGTCGAAAGCTGACCAAGTCGAAAGCAAAGCATGCGCATTTTCATTTAAAAGCAAAGTAGCGCTTCAACCCCTTCGGAACCCCTTGTTTCGACCCAATGCCTTCCACCTTTGCCAATTCACTACGTACTAGATATCTGATACCATGTGCATTGGTTTCGATGGAGTCGGAGGTGGAGGTAAGGAGTCGGAACCTAGTGCTAAAAGCATTGAAACAGGAAAAAGCATGTAGATTTGACTTTTTAAACTATTTCTTTGTACCCAACCTTCCTTATTTGTCAAATTATGATTGGTTGCCCATTTTTTTCTTTCTAAAGTACTGTTGATTTTCAGAAATAAAGGTTTGAATTATTTACAAAATACCCATTCTCCTTTTTATAAATATATAAAACATTTAAGTCGCATACCTTAAATAATTTTATATATCCATTAAAAACATAAGAAAATTCTACAAAAATTCCAGAAAATCACTTTTAATATGTTTTTTAACATATATAAATTTTATACCCTAAGCCAATATAATTTGGCTGAAATAAATTTTTAACTCAAAATGACATTTTCTTCACTAGAAAATTCATATTAAATCCACATAAATTATGAAAATTGAAACTCATTTCTAAATTATCATTTCTGATCTAAATTCACAAGGCAATTGGATATTATATAATAGGTTTTCTAAATCAATTTCTCATCATAAAATGCATATAAAATAGCCTAAATCATCAAAAAGTGTGTGTGCGTGCGTGTGTGTGTATCCATTTATCATCCAAAACATAGCAAACAAATTGCAAATACTTTCAGAATTTATCTAAAACCAAAATCAATCAAAAATATGAAGTGTGGTCATTATTACCTTAGCTTTTTGATTAAGGATGTGAGATTTGTTCTTGATTAAGTGATTTGATTCTTCCTCTTGAATTCTTCTTCTTTGCTATTCTTAATGGTGGCCGGCCTTAACTCTATTTTTTGGTTTGTGAAAATAAAATGAACGTGTAAAATGAATTCCTAAAGGGTTTAGGATATAAGAATATGCCTTGTTCCTATTTTGCCCCTTATCTATTTCATTTTTATTCCTTAGTTCATTATTTACATGGCATGGCTACCTCTTATTTAATCACAAAACTCAATCCATTAATCAACTTACATTATTTTATTTTATTTAACTAATTAAATATCCTAAATAATGTTACTAAAAATATGGGGTGTTACAACCACTGCCATTAAATTTGTAGGCAAATCTCTTGCCATCAGGGTCATTTTAACCAGCATCGTATATCTCTCCTCATTCACATGTTTTACCTTATTCTTCTTTCCTTTGAATGCAATCACATATATCATTTACATCTCTCTGCTTCTTCATTTCCTGCACTACTAATAGGGCTAGTAGAGCTTTCATTTCCGTTTCCTTTGATGTATGTGATTTTAAGTTCTTCTCCCATGTCATCCTTCTTTGTTTCTTGCGTCTGCTTTTCAGTTCGAGAGCTACAAAGGGTAGTGTCTTGGCTCCTTTGTTTTTCTTTCCTTATCTCATCGTCTAAACGTCTTCTCTTTTCAACATACATCTTATAAACCAAACCGTTCAGCTCAACACTATAACCACCTAAACATCACGACCCCACTTAACAATCCAACCAGATCTGCAAATATAGAATTGTGACCTCCTCTCCGCAATTCAGCAGGCTGCAGTCAAAAAAATTTTCTTGGGAAATATTGATAATATTAGGGTTATGAGATTTGGGAAAAGTTTTTGTTGGTATTAACCTGAAAAAGACAGAGTGGAGGAAGTTTATAATTGTGAGGGATTTGCAATTTTATTGGATGAGAGATAATGGAGAAGATTGATGAGTTGAAGAACCGTACAATGTTGATCGGTTTGATCTTAACAGTTAAAAATGTATGACTGTACAAAGATGCGGATTGATACAATGTGAATTTTTGTAGCGCCACAAAGGCATAGGTAATTTTCCATGCTTTTGTGACGTCCAAATAAAAACGTGGATAACAACCATGGCATCACTAAGGCATAGCTAATTAGCCACGCCTTAGCGATGACTATAATTTTAGCAACGTCGTGTCGTCGTCGCATCGCCATGGCATCATTAATCGACGTCATAAATCGGCCCTTTTTCTTATAGTGTGTATTTGATACACATGTAGCATGTCTATGATAAGTTCATAGAATATAAAATAGAAGTAACTGTAATTACGTGCAATAGAAAATAAAATGAATCAATTTGATTGAATAGGTAAGTATATTGGAAAAAGTTCCAAATGTACCTAAAAATAAAAAAAGATTCAATCTCAAAAGTCAATCTGCCCTATGATACATAATGGTGTATCGATAAGGAATAATCGAACTTTGTTGGACAAAGTTTCATTAATGGTGAGTGAAGTTGAGTTAACTTCTTTCTATAAGGTAGTGAACCTAGGAGTAGTACATAAGGTTAAAATTAATTCCATCTAAAAGAATGGATATACAAAATCATATAAGATAAGGGTTTATAAGTAACCCCAACATATACTAGGCTAAGAATTTGATAGGTTGTGCGAGCCGAAAGACTACACATAATAATTGTACATGAGGAATCTTGTATGGATCAACCCAAAAGGGGTTTGGGAACTATAGTCATGTGATGGCCAATTTATATTTTGAACATAAGTTTCGTAAACTAAAACCAAATTAGTCTTATATATAAGGCAATTCATAATGTGTTAATGAATAAATATTTTATTGCACTAAGAAACAACTGTTGTTTTAAGAAATTGTTGGAACCGGGACAGCCCGTAGTGGAGGAAATGGGTAAATTTAAAAAAAATTACATTACTCGAAACCATAAAGTATATTTTATATTATATAAAATGTTAACAAAATTTTATATTATCTATAAATATATATATACATACATTTTGTTTATAAAATCAATTTTGAATTAAATAAAAGTATTTATATAAATATAATAAATATCCAAAAAGAATTATTTTTTTATTATTGCCAAAAGCATACTAACAAGGTTAAATTTGAAAGGTTTTAAAATACATATTATATAGTATTAAACTTTTAAATTAGATTTAATATTTAAATTTATATAATATTATTTTAAAATTTTAAAATAAAACATTTATTTATTTATTTTCAGCCCAAGTGCATGTATAAGCAAATATGCATAAAAAAGCATTTTCTGATATATGTGCATACATTCATACACACACATACAACCATCAATATGTGATAATCCATTGATATACCGATTCGTGATGTTTCTACAAAATATATAAAGAACGATTATTTTCTTAGCAAAGCTAACCGGCTTTATTGTGGGTCGTCCATATATATATATGAAATAAGAAACAAGTGTTTGACACAAGCGCCGGAACAGCTCCAAGAGAAATAAAATGTACATGAAGTTGGCAAAAAGGCCAACTACCAAAGACAACAAATCCCAGTCTCCCTCCAAAGAGGAAGAACCACTCCCATCATCTATATGTTCAGGCCTAGTAACATGATAAAATAAAATCTTAAAAATAGCAACGCTAAGTTTGAAAAGAAATCCCTGAGACCGAGCTATAAAGATGTTTCATATCCCAATTAACATCCGATAAAATAATATGATTCATATCACCAGCACGCCCAAGAATAATGAGAGCTAATCCTTCATCCTCAACATGGTAAAATAGTCGTCTATCTTCCTCTTCTCCACCCACATACTTATAAAACCAACCACCCTTTGGATCATACTTAGTATTAGAAGTAGGGCTGTCAATTTCCAACATGATCCGAAACACGATCCGAAGATTACATGGAAATTAGTAGGTTAACCCGACCCAGTTAAGTTGGCGGGTCATTTTCGGGTCAACCCGAATTTGACCCGTTTATAAACGGGTGGGTTTCGGGTTGACCCGTGAACTCGAAATTGACCCGTTTATAACCCGTTTATCCTTATATAGGTTGACCCAACCCAATGGCTCGTGAACCCGAATTTAACCCGTTTATAACCCGTTTATACTTATATGGGTTGACCTGACCCGATTATGACCCATGAACCCGAATTTGACCCGTTTACGACCCGTTTATAACCCATTTAAACCTTATACGGGATGACCCGACCCGTTTACGACCCGACCCGACTCGGTTATAATCGAGTTACATGGGTCGGGTCAGGTCAACCCGTTTATAATCGGGTTGGGTTCGGGTTAAACTATTTCTGACCTGTTTAATAAACGGCTTGATCCGACCCATTTAAAATCAACCCGAACCCGACTTGACCCAACCCGAACTCGACCCGACCTGACCCATTGACAGACCTAATTAGAAGGTTCATGAATCCAGGCCTCCTTAGACGCACCCTGTAACACAATAACATTATTCAGAAGATTTAATTAGATAAATTAAATAAAATAATGTAAAGATTAGAGTGATAATGGATTGAGATTTGAAAACTAAATAGAGGTCGTGCTTAATTAAATAAAATTAAAAGAATGAGTTTATGGAAATGGTTTTATAAGTTAATTAATAAGAGAATAAGGCAAGGGCATTATGGGAAATAGCCGTCCACCATAACCCTTAACCCCTAAACCCTTATTCTCATTTTCATTCCATACGTTCATAATTCAAAAACATAAGAAAAGAGAAGCTCAAAGCCGGCCACAACCTAGGGGAAAAGGAGATTAAAAAATTGCTAAAGCTTAGGATTCAAGCAAAGGAGGATTAATCAAGATCAAATCTCAAGTTCCTTATCCAAAGCAAGGTGAATAATAATCAAAACCATTTCGTTTTCGTTCTTAAAGAGAATTTGATTTCGAGTTTTAAGTTTAAAACCTTTATGATGATTTTAATAATGATATGCTTGGATCGCATGATGTTTGATTCAAACAAGTATGTTTGATAAATGTTTTATTCGATTTTAAGGATAAAATCGTATATATTGGGTTTCGAATGTCATGAGGATTAAATATGTTATGTAAAACATTATTTTGGAGATGGGTTTAAATTTTCGTAATTATCCAACCTATGGATAATTTATTATGAACTTTTGAAAGAAGAAATAATTAATTGGGTTTAAAATTTTATTTCGGCTATTATATAAAGGATTTTGGGTCTGAAATTTATATGTGTTAGATAACATATTAAAAGTGAATTTTGATGATTTTTGGGGATTTTTTCTAAGTGATTTACTATGGAAATTAAATTAATTATGTTGGAGGACTTAAATGTCTTAATTGTTTTGTTAAAGGGAAGGGCTTCTTTGTTAATTATTTTAGTTAATTCTAGATGAATTCGACAGCCTTTTAGAGAAGATTTTGGTAATGTTTATGGCAACCAATTATATTTTTACAAATAGGCAAGTAATTTGAAAAGCATTTACTTAAAAGGGCAACAAAATAGTTTTGCACAGATTTACTACTTCGCCACTTCCAGTTGCAACCTTTCGACCCCATACCTCCATCCCCAACTAAGTCGAAACAAATACACATGGTATCGATGCTTTGGTACGTAGTGGAATGGAGAAAGGTGGCAGGTATAGAGTCGAAACCATGCGTTCAAAGGGGTCGAGACCATTTTAAATAGCTTTCAAAGGCCTTTGTTTTGCTTTCAAAAGAGATGCCGCTTGCCTTGCTTTTAATGAATGCTTTCAAAAGGTTAGTTTTGGATTAAGTCGAAACCTTGCTACTATCTTCATACCTTTCGAATAGGTTGAAAGCTTTCAATGAGTTCGTAAGGCAAGCTTTTGTTTTATAAATATAACAAGCTGCTTCCCAATGCTTTCGAAAGGGATCCAGTAGCCTATTAAACTAAAGGTTTCGAAGATAATGGCTTCAAAAGGTGTTTCGAAGCTAACCTTCCAATTGTTTTACTTAAAAGATTAAAGCTTTCGAAAGGATGGTTCCGAAGCCATCTCTTTTCCCCAAACCCTTTTACTTGATGGTTAATGGTTTCGAAAGGGTTACTTTCGCATATGTTTACTTTGAGCCAAAAGTTATATTTAGGGTTAATCCCAATGGTTTTGAAAGAGGTACTTTCAAATGGTTTCGAAGCTATGCTTCTATAAGTTGGAAAGATATGCTTTAATTCTTTTGAAAGGAATGTTTTGATGGTTTCGAAAGGAAGGCTTTGATGCTTTCGAAAGAGATGTTTTAAAGCGTTTCGAAAGACATATGTTTAAGTGTTTTGAAAAGAAGATTTGAATGCTTTCGAAAGATATATTCTAATGGTTTTGAAAGTAAAGGTCTAAGGTTTCGAATGCTTTAGTTTTCAAAACAAAGGACCCCATCTCATTTTTAAAGGAAAACCTAGGGCACTATAAAAAAGCTTTGAAATGGCTTTTAATTATGGAGTTTTTGAAGAAGCTTTCCTTGAGGAAAATAACGGGTTAAAGGTATTAACCATGTTTTGTATGTTATGATCAGTTATTATGTGTGCTTCTTCTATAAACATATTCACTTTATAATTAAACCCATAACTGTATTTTGGGGAGTATGGGTAGAATAACCAGCTAGGTTGATCCATTAGTGAATATAAATTGAGATTAACTCCTATATGAGTAGAGTTGCATCTAGGAGGTCAGGTAGATCAGAACATAAGATGCCCAAAGACTGATCAAGAAGTTGTCAGTTAGAAAGGTTCATAGTAAACCCATGAAAACTATGTTTGGAGAGAGTTATTGGCAGGGGCCCCATGAAAACTATATCCATATAAAGTATTAACAAAGGTCATAGGTTCATAATCAACCCATGAAAACTATGATATAAGAGAAGTTATTGGAGATACCAATAGGTTCAGAGAGAACCCATGAAATAATGATGTTATTGGCAGGGGCCAATAGGTTCTTAGTGATCCCATGAAAACTATGAAACCAGACAGATAGTCCATAAGCTTTGAACAGGTTATTAGTCAGCCCATGAAAACTAATAGGTTAATAATGACCCTAGAAACTATAACTGTGACCGATAGTCAAATGAATGGGGATGGGAAATCCAGGATATTTTGCTTGTTTGCATGTCATCATGACATTTTAAATTACTATGTTTTTAACCATTGTGGATGCAGGAGCACAGTATATGGTTATTATAAATTTTTGGGTAAGACACTAGTGAGGAGAAAACTCATTCTGCTAGGCGGCGTGGTCTCACTAGATATCTAAATGGTTCGAGATGATAGGTTATTGTTCATACCATGCTTTTTGTCTGACTCGAAGTTTATGTTTTCCCCTTAAACTCTCGAGCGCTCAATTGATTTTGAGTAGATTGAGAGTTGAGGTTTTTAGGTTCTCCTTTAGACGAATAAGCTTCCGGAGACGTGCAGGAGGCAAGCTAGCTAATAGGAGCTCTTTTTATTTGATTCCGCTGTGTTTTGATGTAAAGGCAAAGTTGTTTAATTGCCTATGTACAGACTCTGATCATCCAATAGGGCATCTTCATATATTGCTCTTGGCGTATTCTGTAATAATTATAGTTTTTGAACGTCATTCTCGAATTTGGGATTATGTAATGAATTTGAAATATGATTGAAATAGAATGAGAAATTTGTTTAATAGTTTTAATTTTTTTTTCATATCCCTGTGTTTTTGTTATATCAATGTATCTAACATTACCGCATTTGGTCATTGAGAATTAATAACTATGGATGACTGCAGCATCTGTAGCCGTTAGTTTTGGGCCTCCAAGTGGGGGATGTTACAAGTTGGTACAGAGCATAGGTTTATGAAAACTTAAAAGAAATTTCAAACTTAAAATAATTTTTCAAAACATAATCCAACGAATCAGAAAATAAGATTGGGGTTTGGGTTAACGCTATAGTAACTTACTTGTATTTGATGTATATATAAGTATATATTCCCCTCTCTTAGACCGTTCTTCTGTACCTTACTAAGGCTCGTATGAAGATTTATGAGAAAGGAAGATATGTAGGCAGGAAACGGAAGAGGAAATCTCGGAGGAGGAAGCACCACAACAAATGGAAATGCTTGACCCAATAGGAGAAACCAGGGTCGACAAGAAAATGCTAATCAAAATGCAGATGCCAATGTAGGTGCCGGAAATCCGCCAGTAGATATGGAGATGATGTATCAGTTCTTCGTTAATCTAATGCAAGCTAGAGCAGCAGCTAGAGTAGCTGGGAATGTTGGAGGAGCTAATCCCGTAGCTCCAAATGAATACAACTATGCTAAGTTGAGCAGAGATTATACCAGTCTTGGTGGAAAGTCATTTTTAGGAACAGAGGATGCTATAGAAGATGGGAACTGGCTTTTGCATTGTGAAAGGATCTTCGCTGACTTGGGATTAAACGATGAGCAGAAAAGGAGGCTTGCTTCTAGACAGTTGCAGGGAGCAGCGCTTCATTAGTGGAATGGTGTTACTATAGAGTTCCCGAGGAAGAGTTGACTTGGGTGGAATTTTGGAGGAGATTCAAGGAGAGGTTTTTATCTGAAGTTGCCATGTCAGCATTGTTGAGGAAGTTCATGGACTTGGTGCAAGGCGAGATGTCAGTAATTGAGTATGCCATGAAGTTTGATGAGTTATCCGGATATAGACATGCTACCATTGACACCGTCATCAAGAGGAATGAGAAGTTTATTCGAGGATTGAGACCCAAGATTGCTAGTGCGACTTTGCCATATCTTCATGATCCTTGTAATATTATTGTGGAAATGGCAATCTGACATGAGAAGATGCTTGCTACTTATGGGAAGGAGAAGCAGGTTGAAACTCAAAGTTCTCTTGGCAAGAGAGGAAGTTCTTCAAGAAGAAGGGAACCAAGAAGGGAGAAGCTACCAAGATGGCAAAGGCTAATCCGGTTTGCTTTAAGTGCGATAAGAAGGGTCATTATGCTCATGAATGCCGAACTAGCAAGGGAAAGAAGGCCACAGACAAGAAGGGTGTGAAGTGCTTTAACTACGACCAGGTTGGGCATTATAAGAATCATTGTCCATAACCAGCCAGGGCGGACAAGAGAAAATTCTTTGTTGTTGGACCATCGTCTGCTAAGCCAATTGCTGCTGAGAAAGGAAAGACTGTGATGGAAGGTACGCTTTTGATTCAAAGTACACCAGTTAGGGTACTATTTGATACTGGTGCATCACATTCATTTATATCTCGGTGTTTGGTTGATAGGTTATGTTTAGAACCCACACACCTTGTTACTTCCTTAAGGATTACGAATCTGATTGGAGGGTATGTAACTCTGGGAATGAGATGTGACCAGTTAGAACTTGATTTCTTAGGTCATAAGTTTGCATGTAGTTTATATGTTTTCGATTTCGTAGACTTCGAAATCATTTTGGGTATGGATTGATTGGGTAAATATGAGACTAGGATATTTTGCCAAGATAGGGAAATATCGCTCAGACACCCTGATAGTCATAACCGAATTATATTCTCAGTGGAGGATTTTGACCGAAATGCTTGTGCACTGTCGAGTGCTATGGAAGTTGAAGAAGAGTTAAGTCAGGTTCGGGTAGTAAGAGAATTTGCAGAAGTTTTTGATCGGGTTACATGATTACCACTAAAACGAGCCGTTGAATTTCGGATAGATCTTGTGTTAGGAGCAGAACCTGTAAGTAGACCACCTAGTAGGATGACACCTACCGAGATGAAGGAATTGAAGGTGCAGCTAGTGGATTTAGAAGGAAAGAAATTTAGTAGACCAAGCAGTTTGCCTTGGGGAGCGGCCGTGGTGTTCGTGGAGAAACCAGATGGGTCGTTAAGGATGTGTATCGACTATCGTAAGTTGAACGAGAAGACGATTAAGAATAGGTATCCCTTACCGAGACTCGATGATTTATTTGATCAGTAGTGTGGAGCCAGAGTATTTTTCCAATTGGATTTGGTGACGGTTCCCATTAGCTAAGAGTGGTAGAGGACATTATTTCGTTAACGGCTTTTCGAACTAGGAATGGTTCGTACTAGTGGTTAGTAATGCCATTTGGGTTAAAGAACGCACCAACTTTCTTCCTAGATTTGATAAACCGAGTTTTCCAAGAGTACTTGGATAGGTTCATATTGGTATTTATAGATAACATTTTAGTATACTCTAAAGATGAAAGAGAGCATGAAGATCATTTAAGAGTAGTGCTTGAGACGCAGAGGCAACATTAGCTGAAAGCGAAGTTTTTCAAGTGTCATTTCTAGAAGAAAGAGGTTAAGTTTCTTGGTCACGTGGTTTCAGAGAAGGGTTTGTTAGTCGATCCAGATAAGACCGAAGCTGTTAATAACAAGAAGAGACTAAAGACGGTGACTGAGATTAGAAGTTTTCTTAGACTTGTTGGCTGTTACCGGAGATTCATTAAGGATTTCTCATGGATAGCAGTGCCTTTAACTAAGTTAACCATAAAGGATGTGAAGTTTATTTGGTCTGACAAATGTGAGGAAGTCTTCCTTAAGTTAAAGCATTTGTTGACGAATGCACTTGCGTTTGTGGTTCCAGAAAGAAACCAAGGGTTGGTGGTGTATACCGATGCCTACGGAACCAGATTAGGAGCAGTGTTGATGCAGAAGGGTAAAGTCATTGCCTACACTTCACGACAGCTTAGACTTCATGAGGTGAGATATCCTACTCGTGATTTGGAGTTGGCAGCGGTGATCTTTGCATTGAAGATATTGAGACATTATCTCTTAAGATGAGATTTGAGCTATATACAGATCATAAGTCCTTAAGATATTTATTCTCTCAGAAGGAGTTGAATATGAGACATCAGAGGTGGCTGGAGTTTTGAGTAGCTTATGATTTTGGTATAGAGTATACACCAGGGAATGGAAATAAAGTAGCAGATGCTCTTAGCAGAAAACATAAGAATATGGTGTTAGCTATGTTGGCAGAATGGAAAGATTTAGAAGCTTTGACTACTTGTAGTGTGTAGTTAAGATCGACTGCTAGTTCTAATCAGAGCACCTCCATGTTGTCCTATTTGGAAGCTCGACCAGTACTGATCAAAAGGATCGCTTCTATGCAGAAAGAGGACCCATTATTAGCCGAGAAGATTAGAAGGCTTGAGGTTGGATCAAAGATCGATGATTTAAAGGATTTTAGTCTTGACCAGAGGGAATGGTTGAGAAAGAAGAGACGGTTGTGTGAATGTTGAGGACTTGAGAAGAGAAGTTCTTAGGGAATATCATCGATCCAAATTTAAGATTCATCCTGGAGGAACCAAGATGTATCAAGATATGAAGAGGAGCTTCTATTGGGAAGGCATGAAGAAAGATGTTGGAATATGAGTTAGGCGGTGTGCGAACTGTCAACAAGTGAGGCCGAACATCAGAAGCCGAGTGGATTTCTTCAACCTTTGGAGATACCAGTTTGGAAATGAGATTCAATATCCATGGATTTTATAGATGGGTTGCCAAGGTCGAATAGAGGAAATGAAATTATATGGGTCATAGTGGACAGGTTGACTAAGAGTGCCCATTTCATTCCACTTAGGTCAACCAGGACGGCACCTATTTTAGCTAAGTTGTTTGTGAAGAACATAGTTAGACTGCATGGAATTCCTAGTAGTATATTCAGTGATAGAGATGCTTTGTTTACTAGTGAATTCTAGAAGAGTCTACAGGAGGTGTTGGGTACCAAGCTCAAGATGAGTACTGTGTATCATCCTTAGATGGAAGGGCAGACAGAGAGAGTCAATAAGGAACTCGACGATTTGTTAAGAGCTCGTGTATTGGACTTTGGTGGATCTTAGGAAGATCACCTACACTTGGTTGAGTTTTCCAATAATAACAATTATCAGACTAGTACAGGAATGGCGCTTTTTAAAGCTTTATATGGAAGGCCATGCAAATCACCAACATGTTGGTTGGGGACTGGAGACAAATTAGTCTTGGGTCCAAATCTGGTTAGAGAGGCGACATAGAAGGTTGAGTTGATCCGAGAAAGGATGAAAGAAGCTCAGTCTAGACAGAAGAGTTATGTAGACAAGAGGTGTAAAGATTTGGAATTCTCAGTTGAAGATAGAGTCTTCATTAAGGTATCACCGATGAAGGGTATGGTACAATAAGAAAAGAGGAGCTCAAAGCCGGCCACAACCTAGGGGAAAAGAAGATTAAAAATTTGCAAAAGCTTAGGATTCAAGCAAAGGTGGATTAATCAAGATCAAATATCAAGTTCCTTATCCAAAGCAAGGTTAATAATAATCAAAACCATCTCATTTCTGTTTTTAAAGTGCATTTGATTTCGAGTTTTAAGTTTAAAACCTTTATGATGGTTTTAATGATGACATGCTTTGGTTACATGATATGTTTGATTCAAACAAGTATGTTTGATAAATGTTTTATTCTATTTTAAGGCTAAAATCATATATATTGGGTTTCGAATGCCATGAGATTTAATATGTTATGTAAAACATTATTTTGGAGATGGGTTTAAATTTTCATAATTATCCAAGCTATGGATAATTTATTATGAATTTTTGAAAGAAGAAATAATTAATTGGGTTCAAAAATTTATTTCGGCTATTATATAAATGATTTTGGGTCTGAAATTTATATGTGTTAGATAACATATTAAAAGTGAATTTTGAAGATTTTTGGGGATTTTTCATAAGTGATTTACTATGGAAATTAAATTAATTATGTTAGAGGACTTAAATGTCTTAATTGTTTTGTTAAAGGTAAGGGCTTCTTTGTTAATTATTTTTAATTAATTCTGGATGAATTCGGCAGCCTTTTAGAAAACATTTTGGTAAAGTTTGCAACCAATTATATTTTTACAAATAGGAAAGTTAGTTAAAAAGTATTACTTAAAAGGGCAACAAAACAGTTTTGCACAGATTTATTGCTTCGCCACTTCCAATTGCAACCTTTCGACCCCATACCTCCGTCCCAAACTAAGCCGAAACCAATACATAAGGTATCAATGCTTTGGTACGTAGTGGATTGGAGAAAGGCAGTAGGTATAGAGTCGAAACCATGTTCGAAAGGGTAGTTTTGGACCAAGTCGAAACCTTGCTGCCGTCTTCATGCCTTCCGAATAGGTTAACAGTTTTCAATGAGTTCGAAAGGAAAGCTTTTGTTTTATAAATATAACAAGCCGCTTCCCAAAGCTTTCGAAAGGGCTTTGTTTTGCTTTCAAAAGAGATGTCGCTTGCCTTGCTTTTAATGGATGCTTTCGAAAGGGTAGTTTTGGACCAAGTCAAAACCTTGCTGCCGTCTTTACGCCTTTCGAATAGGTTAACAGTTTTCAATGAGTTCAAAAGGCAAGCTTTTGTTTTATAAATATAACAAACCGCTTCCCAATGCTTTCGAAATGGCTCCGATAGCCATTTAAACTAAAGGTTTCGAAGGCAATGGCTTTGAAAGGTGTTTCGAAGCTAACCTTCCAATTATTTTACTTAAAAGATTAAAGCTTTCGAAAGGATGGTTCCAAAGCCATCTGTGTGATAACCTGAATTTTGGAACATCTGTTAATTGATAATTAACTGGGTTAATTAATAGAAATACTGATTTTATTTGGATTAATAAATGAAATTCTGATAATTAGAATATATCTGGATATGTATATAGATGAATTTGAACTATAAAATAAATACTGACTTATAAATATCTAGATAAATATTCATTTGATAATATTTGTTTAATGATCTTCTTTTACAAATATTTATTTGGCAAAATTTATCTTTTCAAAGCTAATATAAAATATATATATATATATATATATAATCAACTTTAAACAAATTTTTGAAAATTCTATACATATTTATATGTAAGGGTGGTTTGTAAATAAGTAAGGTGAGATTTAATTTAAGATTTAAAAATATTTTTTTTATATACTTGGAAATAAATATAGTTAGTATAAATGTAAAATACAAAGCACATAGGTGAATATAAACATATGTGGATATAAAATTAAGTAATTTATAAATTGATAAGGTTTAAAACATAACTTATAAATAAATTTAACAAAGGGGTTTAGGCATAAAAATACCTATTTGTGACAAATGTTTAATAAGTAAAATAGGTATTTAACAAATGTAAACAAATTATAAAATGTAAATACAAGTGTACATCATTTTAACAAGTGTCATTTTCTTCTTTTATTTTTAAAAATAATAAATTAATAAAGGATAAAACTAAGTATTTAAACATCTCCATACCCCTCTTTCATTTCTTTTATCAGCCATTCTCTAAAACAAAACTAAGAAACAAAAAAAAACCTGTAACACAATCCAGTAAAACAAAAATCAAAGAAATTCAAAACAATATCTCCACAAATTCAAGTTAAGAGCAAGCTAAGCAAATTCAAGCTAGAATTCAACAACTCAGATCAAAGAAATCTCTTTCACAAATACAATCTGAAGCTAAGCAAAGGATCATCTCAACTAAATTCCAGTTTCAAGTGGCAAGATCAAAACAAAGTTCCCAGATCAACTAACAATTTTCAAAACTATTCTCTGATTTCTCTGTTCGAACATTTTAAGGTGAGTAAACCACTACCTTAAATACCTTAGTCTTGATATCTGTGATTTATAATTAAGGTGAAGTGATGAAAATTGATTGCATGGATGTTAACATGTTGGTATATATATCTGAAATATGAAATTGTTTGTGTATGAATGTTTGTATATATATATAGCTCTGTTCACAGATTACAGGTTTCAAACCTGTTCCAAAATTCAAAATCTTCTTCCCTAAATTTTTTTTGGTTACAATCTCCGAATGAAAAATGATGGTAAGGCAGTAACATCATTTTTAAAAATAAATTCAAGTATTTAAATTAAGTATTTTTTTCAAAAATGATATATATAACAGTGATGATTTAAAATAAGCCCAAAATCGAATGTCTTGATTTTAAAGTTTGATCATAGGAATGAATTCGTATTTTAAAAATCATGATTTTTGATAATCATTTCAGAATCTCTAAGTTTATATTTGGTAGGAAAATTCGAGTTGATCGGAATTGCTTAATTCGTCGATTCTCGGTGAACGACGTGGAGTTGGATGTCGTGGTTGTTGTTGGAGGTAGGTTGTAGGCGGGGAAACTCAGGAAAAATGCTCGGAGCTTTTCTCGATCATCAGAGTGGTCGATCGACGCTGTTTTAGGGTTTAATGCCCAGTCTTGGTCATGATGATTGTCGGGGTGATTTCGTCGACGATGAGGCACCGGAAGGGATAGGTCCAGGGGGAATAGAAGCTGGAAGTCGAGATGAAGCTATGCTATGGTCGGCGTGGATGCTCGGGGACGATTTCGTCGTCGGCAAGAAGTTTTCGTTGATTTGGTTTGTTCCAGGTATCGATTGAGTTGTTCGATTTCGATGCGCAGTCTCGATCGCAGTTCTGGTGCTCGGAATCGAGGGAGGTGGTCGAAGTCGACTTGCCGGCGATGGCATCGGTGATCAGAACGTTGGCGTTCGTCTGTGCACGTGCACATGTGTCTGCGTGTATCAGTGAGTAAGGGTTGTTGCTGTAGTTTTGGAGAAGAAGAATGTGACTCGGGTTTGGACTCGGGGAAGATTTGTTTTGGCTCGGGTTGCTTTCGAGTGTGTACGTGAGTGTTTTAACTGTGCTGCAGTTTTAAATTTTTAAAACAAAGTTTAAAAAGAAGAAAAAAAAGAAGGGGTCGAGAAGATGGAGATGGGCTCGAGTGATGGATCAGGATTGCTTGAGCCTGACCCATGTGTTTTTAGGAAGGGAAAATTGTTTTTAACCAAGCTTTTAAAATGTTAAAGTAAAACAAGTTTAAACAATTTTCTTAACTAATTATTTTAAATAATAAATGTTTTATTTAAGTTTGGGTTAGTTAAAGGTTTAAAATTAATTGTTTGAATTGATTAAGTTTAAAGTTTTTTATTATATGTCCTTATTTTATTTAAATTCTTAAGTTTATTAAAATAAAATTTAATGGTATAATTAAGTGGTTAATTAAAGAAGGTAGAATGCTTTCAACTATTAATTAAGTTATTAAAGTTGATTAATTAAGGATTAATTAATCAATAGTTTAGAATTATAAATTAATTAATAGAAATTCATTAATTGGTAATTAGAAATTAATTAATTGGTGATTAGAGGTTAGCTAATGTAAGTAATTAGAGATTAATTACTTAAATGGTAATTACTTAATGTGAGTAATTAAAAGATAAATTTGTTAAGGACTAATTAATTTAATTTGTAATTAAAGGTTAATTAATTGAAGATAACTAACCAATGGGATATGTCACGTACCGAAATTTTCGACTTTCGAAAATTCGACATCGATACGCACTTTATCGACTGTCGAGCAATCGAGTGCCGGAAACTCCAATAGTGATGGTTTAAGAAAGAAGAAAAAGGCAGAAGAAGAAGAAAACAGAAGAAGAAGGAAGAAGAAAGAAGAAGAGAAGAAGAAAATAGAGAAGAAAGAAGAACAACAGAACAACATCAGAACAGAAAACAATATCAAAATCTTACACATCGCAGCGGAACAATATATAATAGATAATCACTAGTCTTTTAAAACAAAGAACTATATCAGTTTATTCATACATCAATCAGAGCCGATATACAACAATGGACAGTTATATAAACTTGTCCTCATACAGAATACACAGCGGAATAAATAAACAAATACGGATGATACGTTACGCCATCCAGCTTGCTTCCAAAGCTCCAGAATATCCAGAATATCCTGATAACATAACTCTAGGCTGCCCGTGTGGAAATTGGTGGGCACCCAGAGTTTAGAAGGGAAACAATAAACTCCGAGTCAGTCATGGTGACTGGTGTGAGATCGTAAAACAGTTATTCTTTATAACAACAAAATAATTTTAAAGTCAATTCGAAATGCTTTTGGAAAATGAAACTACCATAAGACCTCCCGCCACACACACAATGCAAACGCAGGATTGGAGGATATTTCTTCTTATGATAGTTAAAGATGCTTACTACGCAAAATCAAATCCTTTTTGATATTATTATTAGTGCATAGTGTAGAAAACATTTCGAAAGTATATTATTAATCTTAGCCAACATACGACCAGTATCGTATGCCTACTATAGCTACTATGTTCAATAGCAGGTTACCGCCACATTCCATAGCAGGTAATACAACTAAACCCGTACAAGTCACGTATTGTTTCTTTGGATTTCCAACAAATGGTCAGGCTAAGGAACTTCCTATGCCACGATGGGTACGCCCCTGGAAAAGACGACCCGAGAACCTAACCGGATCTCTGCCAACACAAGGCCGGGTTACCTCTGCAAAAATAGGTAACTACTGACACGCGTATGCCATCCCCCGATCGTAACCGATCTTCCCAAGGATCCCCGATTTCCAACAACCACATAATAATAATAATGCAGTAACCACATAGGTTAAGTATCTGGGCTCCATACCATGATACCACCTCTATCTAGAAGGAATGACATACACTAAGGGGCGCTACTCCCTAGAACCTTGCTGCATCCTTCCTGTTTTGACCATTTCCGGGGTGTGAGGCTCGACGAAGTCTCGTCCACAAAGCTACGCTTTTCAAAAGCCATGCTTCGGGTCAAACAAATGATCAACCTATGATCACAAAGATATAAGATCAAACAAATGATCATATCGCAAATGATCAAACACTGATCATTTCACAGCAACACTCAGTATGCCACGTTACCAAATTGGGAGTATATCGCTGATAAATTTCAACTACATAACCTCTGAGCTCGTACGTCTCAGAGAAGGGTGTTAAGCTAAGAGAATAAATTCTCCGCCACCAACAGAAATGTATTTGAAAGAAATCAGCTTTATATCTCAATTTGTAACGTCAGACATACAATCCATACAAGTCTGTTCCGGGATCGAACAGAACCGAAGGCACTTCTCACGAAGCCCTTGCACATCCGGATAATTTCTAATCACGTCCGGACTTCCCGTCACTAAGGGTGATAAAAACCTCTAAATCGGAGATCAGCCGATGTAGAGTAACTCGACGGTAATCCTTCCGTTTTCAAAAATATCCGGTCTTCAACACCGGTCATCAAATGCAATTCATTTACGACGTATCACATATTCGGAATGGGTTATACGACCCCATGGTCCTTTCCCGGCTAACCCGAATAGTGAGCGCTTATTCAAAAATAAGTGTGGCATTCAATTTCATCCAAATTCACAACAAATACCTATTCAAGGTAATTATTGATAGTCGGTTATTTAACTATCAATAAAGATGCGCAACATCATCAGATTCCAAATAATTTTCCCAAATTATTTATCTTCCAAAATATCTTACCAGATATATAAACTTTTCCACACTTCAAAAATAAATCAATATTTATTTTTAAAACGAATTCCCATTTCTCTTATAAATTCCATAGTGAATTTATATTTTCGAATATCTACTGATATTCGATTTTAAATTGATTTCAAAATATTCAATTTCAATTTATCTTTAAGAAGATAAATTCTCAAAACGTTTCATTTCATTTTGGAAAAGCATTTCCATACTTATTTAAATATAAGTATTTCACAAATCTATTTATCTTCAACATTTGAAAATATTCGATATACTTAAAAACAATATTAAGTATATAATTCGTTCTTTAAGGAAAACATTTATTATAACAACATCTATTTGAGTCAAAACGAATGTTACGTAAAACATCATTACGACGACTCAAAATCACTAGTATAGGGATTCAGAATTAAGATAGATATATGAATCCCAATACTAGATAAAAATATTTCCTTTTGGAAATCATTTACTATAACAACAGTGTTATAGTCCATCATTTCCTTATTTCTCGAAAACGTCTATTTCAACAATAAATGTTGAAATCTATGATTTCGATTCATAATACATTTTAAAACATCTTTAAAATGTTTAACTTCATTTTTTTAATATCACTTCTTCAATAAAATAAATCCATTTCATTCAATAATATATTCACTGTCCAAAATCGTGAATATAATTCACTAATTACTTTTCACTATCTTCTACACATTTTATTTCCATAATAATTCGCTATCCAAAATCGCGAATATATCTCCTTTAACAACCTTCTATATTTAATTTATCAAATTCAATTGATTTCGAATTTATAAAAACAACGTTTATAAATTTTATTTTTATTTTATAACAACTTCAATTTATCAATCTTCTTTATTTACCAATTCAATTCATACTAAATTTTTATACCACAATCCATATTATAAGTTATATACTTATAATTCATTTATTTTACAAAATCGTTTCCATTTTTAGGTTTACGATTTATAAATTTCTTTCACTTATAAATTCTTAAAAATTCATTTTAGCACTTGAAAAAAACTCGTTTTATAATCCCAATATTTTAAAGTCATAAATATCAATTTTTGTACATCTTTTATATACATCGTTTTTAATAATTCAAAAATTCCAATTAAAACCATTTTATAAATTTCTTAACTCTTTATTTCAAAAGAATTTACTTTTTGGTTAAAATTCACAAAATCTTAACTTTTATAACTTTAAAGTTTTAACGTTTACTTATTTAAAATAAATCAATTCAACAATTTAAATAAAACGTATATTTTCAAATAATCACTTTAAAAATTCTCTTTTAAAATCAACATCGTTATTTTTTAAATTTCAAAAATGAATCCGATGATGCAACAGCACCAATTAGTCAATCACAACAACAAACATCATATATCAATATGATAACAGAATATACATCAATATTTGTAAATAAATAAATACTGGTGAGGAATCCAGTTGGATCCCTCCAACCTGTTTCCCTGCATCCACAGATGTTAGCACAATACCCATTCCACTTCGAGGTGGAATATCGCGGTATATGGGTTTTATAAAAATCATCCGCTTACTAACGGCGCAATAGGGTCTCATCCGCTATACGAGGCGGGAAATCAATCAATCCAATATATACATATGCCAATATGTATATATTGCTATATATATATATATATATCCTACTATATCTAATATCACATCCAAATAGCAATCATCAATCAATAACTGTAAAATAAATTTTTCCTTCGAGTGAGAAAATCTCACCTTAGCATTTTATTTTGCCATCCATTTCCATTTTGACTCGATTTCTTCACGATTTAAGACCTTGTATCAAACAATTATATAGTTTATTTACATTCAAATTTTGTCGAACAAATTAATTTAAACAAACTTTACTGTAAAAATATCCTAAACAATATGTAGTTGAAATATGTACATTTTTTCTTTCTTTAATTTATAAATTAAAATTTTGCATATATCACTTTGTATACCCTTACATATATATTTACATACATATTAAAAACTGTTATACCTAACTGTACTTAAAAAAAACAAAAAGTTTTCTATTTTCAACCTTGTATATATTTCTAAATCTTTATATATATATTTATTAAATTAAATAAAAGATAAAATGTTTATACCTTACTGCCGAAACTACCAGCTCGACGAACCCTAGATCGAAACCCCATCTCCCAGAAATCGCCTATGACATCGTGAGTGCCAACCGTGACGAACTTCCCCAACACGACTCTCGAAATCGCGACTCGTGATTGCCATCAACCACGCACCTGAACGCCGCCCTCCACTGCTCAGGAGACACAAAATTGCCACCAAACAAACTCGCGAATGACCCCCTACTGCCCTCGCGACTCCGGTCTTCCTACGCGCTAACGCCAGCCTCGACTTTGCCTGCCGCCGTCGCGAGATTCCATCGCGATGATGCCACGATGTCCATCCCTCCAGCTCTCGCGATTTGGTCGCGAATGGTTCTTCATTTTTATTTTTATTTTCTCTTGCGTGAACGAACGATTTCGTTCGATTTTTGAGAAGGGAGGTCGATTAGGAGCAGGAGGAGATTAACATTCGAACGAAAAGAATTTTCGTTCTTTTTTTTCTTTTGGGGACGAACTGAATTGATTTCGTGAACTTTATTGAGAAGGGGGGAGGGAACGAGATTTTTCTTTTCTTCGTTCGGCACTGTCTGATATTTTAAAACGTATGGGAGAACAATTGCATGATATCAGATGGGAATGGGTACGAACGAGACAAAAGGGAGGCGAATTGTACTTATGGTCGGATAAGAGAAAAGCAACCATATTTTATTTAGATTCAATTCGTTTCCAAACAAAGTCCAACGCGTTTATATATCATACGCTCAAACCACAATCCCAATTATTACAAAATTTGTAATCCGACAATAATACAATATTACGGACCCCATGGAATTGGTTTCGTCGAATTCCGAGACTGCGCCTCGGATGGCTATTTTTAAATTTAATTTAAAACGATATGATTTTCAAAACTGAACAAATCGATTTCAAATTCAATTTTGAAGCTTCAATTATCTTCGGTAACATCAATACGAATTTTAAAAGCTTTTGAAATATTTTTCTTCAACTAAGAATTGAAGATTCAAATTTTTATTCAACTTACAATAGATTAAATTTTTAAAATTTAATCGCCAATTTATTCTGATAATTTGAAATTCAAGTCAAACTATCAATCAAATATTTTAAATTAATTAAATATTTTCAATTTAATTTGTTCAAAATTCTGGGTCGTTACTGGATAATTACTTAATGGAAGTAATTAAGGATTAATTATTTGGTGTAATTTATTATAGGATTGATTAATCGAGGGATTAATTAATTAAGGGTTAATTAAGTAAAGGATTGATTAATTAAGGAAATTAATTAAGAGTTAGTTAATTAATGAGTGTGATTAATTAAAGGATAGTTAATCAATGTAGGTGGTTATAAGATAATTAATTTGAGTAATTAATTAAGGATAATTACTGTGAATGGTTAAGGATAATTAATTTATGAAATTAATTAAAGGCTATTTACTTAATGTAATTAAAGTATAATTAATCAAGGATGATTAATTAAGATGGATAATTAAAAGATGATTAATTAATTGGTTGGTAATTAATTAAGGTTAAGTAAAGGTAATCTAAGTAATTAAAGTTTTGTAATTAATTTAATTAGAGATAAATTAAATTAATTTTAGAAGTGATCAATCTTGCTTATGAATGATTAAATGATGTTCAATGCCTTGAATTGGTTGATATCTCTTATATGAAATGTTTGGATGGACAGTGATAATGTGGTTATCTATCAATGATGAATTGCCGTGTAAAAAGTGACATCATGTATTTAAAAGTTTGAATTGTATTTCATTTGAATAACTTGGGTTAAGATGACATTGGATTCGAAGAGACAGGAGTCAGGTATTAGTTAATACCCGAAACCACTTCGATTCTTTATAGATCGATATGTGAAGTAAGTATTGAGCATAACAAGTAATGAACTCGTAGTGAAGTATGAGTTACCCCAGGTTTTTCTTTTATGGTTTGCACTTAGTATTTCAAATTGTATGGGTTTACTCACGCTGGTTTCCAGCCTGACCTGGGTGTTACTTTGATGTAATGCTCGGGTCAGACCGAGTATTACAGATTTCCAGGTAAGGACGTTCTGGAGCTCAGGAGGCGAGCTGGATGGCAGGAACGTATGGAGTTTACCGCTGTGTATTTGAGAGCTTATTGATAGTAGTTTGGGACAGGTTGATAACTGTCTAGTCTATTTGTAAATGGTTGTAACTCTGATGTATTGAATGTAAAGTAACAATTACAGCTTTTCTTTGTATAAATGCTATTATTTGATATTATATTTGATCCGCTGCGAAATGTGAGAATCTGTGTCTTGTTCTGTTTCTTCTTCTATCTCTTTTCTTTTTCTCCTAACTATCTGGAAATTTCGGGTTCGAAAATTCCGGGTCGTTACAATCTGTTTTCCCCAAACCCTTTTACTTGAAGGTTAATGGTTTCAAAAAGGTTAGTTTCGCTTATGTTTACTTTGATCCAAAAGTAATATTTAGGGTTAAACCTAACGGTTTTAAAAGAGGTACTTTCAAATGGTTTCGAAGCTGTGCTTCTATAAGTTGGAAATATATTATTTAATACTTTCGAAAGGAATGTTTTGATGGTTTCGAAAGGAAGGCTTTGATGCTTTCGAAATAGTTGTTTTAAAGTATTTCGAAAGACATATGTTTAAGTGTTTTGAAAAGAAGATTTAAATGCTTTCAAAAGGTATATTCTAATGGTTTCAAAAGTAAAGGTCTAAGGTTTCGAAAGCCTTAGTTTTCAAAACAAAGGACCCCTTCTCATTTTTAAAGGAAAATCCATGGCACTATAAAAGAGCTTTGAAATGGCTTTTAATTTTGGAGTTTTTGACGAAAGCTTTCCTTGAGAAAAATATTGGGTTAAAGGTATTAACCATGTTTTGTATGTTATGATCAGTTATTATGGGTGCTTCTTCTATAAACATATTCACTTTATAATTAAACCCATAACTGTATTTTAGGGAGTAAGGGCAGAATAACCAGCTAGGTTGACCCAGTAGTGAATATAAATTGAGATTAACTCCTGTGTGAGTAGAGTTGCATCCAGGAGGTCAAGTAGAACAGAACATAGGATGCCCAAAGACTGATCAAGAAGTTGTTAGTTAGATAGATTCATAGTAAACCCATGAACACTATGTTTGGAGAGAGTATTTGGCAGGGGCCAATAGGTTTCTAGTGATCCCATGAAAACTATATCCAGATAATGTATTGACAGAAGTCAACAGGTTCATAGTCAACCCATGAAAACTATGATATAAGAGAAGTTATTGGAGATACCAATAGGTTCGGAGAGAACCCCTAAAATAATGAAGTTGTTGGCATGGGCCAATAGGTTCTTAATGATCCTACGAAAACTATGAAACTGGATGGATAGTCCATATGCTTTGAACAGGTTAATAGTCAGCCCATGAAAACTAATAGGTTAATAGTGACCCTAGAAACTATAACTGTGACCGATAGTCAAATGAATGGAGATGGGAAATCCAGGATATTTTGCTTGTTTGCATGTCATTATGATATTTTAAATTGCTATGTTTTTAAACATTAGGGATGCAGGAGCACAGTATATGAATATTATAAATTTTTGGGTAAGATACTAGTGAGGGGGAAATTTGTTCCGCTAAGTGGCGTGGTCTCACTAGATGTCTAAATGGTTTGAGATGGTATGTTATTATTCATATCAGGCTTTTTGTCTGACTTGAAGTTTATGTTTTCCCCTTAAAATTTCGGGTGCTCAATTGATATTGAGTAGATTGAGAGTTGAGGTTTTCAGGTTCTCCTTTAGACGAATAAGCTTCCGGAGACGTGCAGGAGGCAAAGTAGCTAATAGGAGCTCTTTTTATTTGATTCCACTGTGTTTTGATGTAAAGGCAAAGTTGTTTAATTGCCTATGTATAGACTCTGATCATCTAAAGGGCATCTTCATATGTCGCATTTGGTGTATTTGATAATAATTATATTTTCTCTAAACATGGTTCTTTAATTTTGGATTATGTAATGAAATTGAAATATGATTGAAATGGAATGATAAATTTGTTTAATGGTTTTTTTCATATCCATGTGCTTCTGTTATATCAATGTATCTAACATTAACGCATTTGGTCACCGAGAATTAATAACTATGAATGACTGCAGCATCCATAGCCGTTAGTTTTGGGCCTCCAAGTGGGGGATGTTACACACCCCTAAAGAAATCATCTGAAGGGGGACTACAACAGCATTATCCAAAGGTAAAATTACAGGCACCGTCTCGGATGGAGCAACAACAATAGCCAAGTGAGGCTTAGGAACCCACTTCAGAACTAGACGAGGAAGTGGAATCCTATCAGTAAGCAGAATAGGGTGGACATCAATCTGATGTTTACAAGATTCCTTTAGGTGACCAAAAGAGCGACAAGCTATGCAAATATCAGGTTTCCAACTGTAATTGACATTGAAAACCGCAACATGTCCCCCAGCAATACGATTAAAAGTCTAGGAAGGCAAAGGTTTATCTGGAGAAATTTTTATCAGGGCCTTGGCATACACTAGATTATTGCGAGCTACGGTGTTAGCATCAAAACATTTTAATTTTCCAACAGCATTGGCTAACCAATTTGGTCCAATCATTGGTTGTAACACATGAGGAACATGAGAAAAATGTGTCCGGACTAGAATAGATAGAATTTGTTCCTCAACTTTATCCATAGTTGGACTCCATGGGGTGATAATAAAAGGTTTCCTTTAATAATAGAAGGATCTGCTTCCAGAACACGAAGCCTTTCTTCTTTTCTAGGAAACTTGAAAAAGAAAATAGAATTATCAAAATGAACTTGAAGCACACCCCATATCTTCCAAAGAAGATGACAATGATCCCTTACAACTTGATACAGAGGATTAGAATCTAGGAAAATCCCACTAAATACTCTGACCAAAATTCAGCCCCCCTTCCACCACTTTAACCGAGGAACCATCACACCATCAATCTCTACAATTCAAAAGAACAAGAAACTTATTCACCGGTATTTCTAGGCAACACCGTAAATAGGGCAACCACTTAGAAGTAGGATTAGAGGGAGCAATAGGTGTAGCTGCATCTAGCATAATAGCATGCCTAATTTCAGAATTGACATTTAAACAAACACTCTGTACACCTAATGCGCCTCCCACAAAACTAGACCTAAGGCCATTAGTCACATCTTCCTTACCCAAACTAACATCAACACTGCAGTTATCGGTTAATAGTCGCTGCCCGTCTTCACAACCAGTAGCTAACAATGGAGAAAAGAGGTTATATTGCTTACATCATTAGTAGCAGAAGGCACACACTAAAGCAGTGTGCAATTGGGATCGATGTACTACAAGGTGGATTCAAGCATAGCAAACAGATTCTCGATTAACAATGATAGGACATAACCTACAAATAAGACCAAGGGACTCAAGCGAGCAGCCTCAGAGATTGGCAGTGGTGGAAAATCAGTGTCAAAAACAATAAATGTTGTCAGAGAATAGGATTGGAAGGTCGGATTTGAGTCGGCATTAAAAATGCAACCAGGTCTGGTAATATTCTTAATCATAGGGTAGGGTGGAGTAATCTTGTAGGATGAGCTAGCCATGAAGAGAGAGGAGGCATTGGAGGGGGAGATCGAAGGAAATTAAATGAAGAAAAGATGCGAAGGAGGAAGAAAGGTTCGAACATCACAGGATGTTGCGGGCATTTTTTTGCTCTTTTTAAGATGTGAAAGATTACTCTGTATAAAAAATATATTTGCATCAATTATATAGAACAACGATTATATAAATATTAATATATAATAGAAAACTAGAAGAATACCTTTCACCAAAGCCTAAAGCTCACACCTTGAAAGAAGAAGTGAACTCCTTGAGTTGAATTCCAATCCTAAAGTTGCTAACTCTGAGTTGTCTTATCAACGGCAATTATTTGGTTTTAATTTGTATTTAATTTGCTTGAATATATGAGGAGAGGGAGGGGTATATTTCCAACAGCAAAGGGGATAATGGAGGCAGCAAAAAGATCAAAAATAAAGTAAGGGTTAAGATGTTTATATAAAGGAGAGACTAGAGAGAGAAAGTAGGATCAAGGTCCTTAATTTTCTCTTACCCATTCTCTTCATTTTAAACATTCAAAACCTCCCATATAAGCCATAAAATGGCCATCCTATCATGCTCCCATCATGGTTGAAAATAGTAAGTCCCATATGGGCCTCAAATCCACTTCAAATCTGAATGATATTTATTGCATTTAAATCCAATTTAAAGGCGTATCAATATCGTACATCGATTAGTGTTTATATAACTATTATATGCACATTATTTAATATTGTTCAATAAACATCAAATAAAATTTTATAATTAATATTTTATAAATATCAATTAATTTAATTAATTCATAGTAATTACAAATTAATTAAATCAGGTAAAGCGGAGTATTCAACGTTTCAGTTGTGTTACTCATACATGTAAATTTGATCAACGATTAATATCAAACAATTTGAATATTATCATTCACACATCACTTAGCAGGTGGTGTGATCTTATGGCCAAATTTATTGCTTACTTATAGTGAGGGCTTGGAATTTTTTTGAAGCCCAAAGGGGGATTGGAATTTCGGCCATGATGCTTGCATAGGGAGGCCGGCCATATATGATGTGGCTTGGTGATTTTGAATGTAAAGAGGAGTGGAAATGGTAAGAGAGATATTATAAATTGTGATTCACTTTTCACTCTCATATCTCCCTTTATATAAGCCACTCTGTAATACCCCTTAGAGTGGGAATAATAGTCCCACATCGTGTAAAAACACTATGAAGTGGGTGCTTATATATCAAAGCCTTTACCTCATAACAACATCGAGGCCTTTTGAGGAACAAAACCCCACACCTTGGCTTGGCCCTTGAGGCAGAAGTGACTAAGTTGGGGACAATATCTGTGTTAAGTGAGGTGCGGGTTGTTACAATTGGTATCAAAGTCATACCCAGCTGGAATTGTGGATTGCATGTGTTATAGCCACAACGCTTGGGTGGAGTTGTGTTCATGAGCCAACGGGTGCATTGGGCTCTAAGAGGGGAGATTGTAACACCCCTCTAAATGGGAATAATAGTCCCACATCGTATAAACACGCTATGAAATGGGTGCTTATATACCAAAGCCTTTACATCATAACAACGTCGAAGCCTTTTATGAAACAAAACCTCATACCTTAGCTTGACCCATGAGGCGCAGGTGACTAAGTTGGGGACAATATCTGCGTTAAGTGAGGTGCGGGCTGTTACACACTCTATAACCATTCTTTTTAGATCTTTTTGCTCCTCCTCCTACCTATAAATTTCGGCTAGAAATATCCCTTCCAAATCCCAAAATATCCAAGCACAAATCATATCAAAACTCTTCAATTCGATCGTCGATGATAAAGCGGTTTGGGACTTGGAATTCGATTCATGGAGCCATTTCATCATTTCAAAGTGCGATCTTGATGCCTTGGTGAGATGTATGCTTTAGATTTATTAATATTTTAAATTGCTTAAGTCAATCAATCAAACATATGTTAGCTAGATAAATCATATCATGAATCGGCATACTACTGTATTGTCACATGTCGATGGTTATATACATATGTGCATAATTTTTTTTTGTAGATATCATTTTGTTGATCTCGGCCTAATAAAGAAATTAACTGTTTTATGATTAAAATATTTTTTTAAAATGATTTTATTAATTAAATCTAGTTATAAAAAATAAAGCCATATGATATATGTGTTTAAAATATTTTAAAAAATTTGTACACACCTAAAATCCATTCCATGGTAAAAGAATTATATATTTCATAAATATATAAATATATAAATTATTTATTTGATTTAACATTAGTTAAATAAACAGAATATATTTATAGTACATTTATAAATAATATAATATTTTGCAAAAATAAATATACAATATAAAATATGCTTTTTAATTTCAAAAATATTTTTACATAGTTTTTTCTAATTAAAACCACATAGATTTAATTTATAAAGTATTTTTTATTTAAAAATCCTTTAAATCAATAAAAATATAATTTTTTTAGGTCGTAATCAACCACAAATATATGTATTTAATATATGTACACACACACACACGTGTATATATATATATATATATATATTAAATAGCTATATGTTCATATATATATAATATATCTATGTGTGTGTGTAAATTAGAAAAATTAATTTTTTTTATGTAATATATGATAAAGGTTTTAAATTATCTTCAAAATTAATATTTAAAATAATTTTGAAATTTAATTACATTATACACACACACATATATATTTCACAAATGGTTTATATAAATAATTTATAACCAATATTTCATAATAAATTTATAATTCAATTTATACACACATATATGTATATATGTATATTTATTCATACAGTAACTTTGATGCATGTGTGTGTGTAGAAAATACATAGGTGTACATGAGGGACTAACATGTCATTACGGTGTAAATCCCAACATCTATACATGGACATGTCAAACCATATACGCATCCTATTATGTTACACAAGCACGTACGCACATATGTATAGATGATACACATATTATATAATATAATACAAAATAACAATAAATAAAACATTATTTATAACTTAATAAAACATTGATTTTATTTAATACAAAATTTAGATAAGATCTATATAAATTTAGATTTCATAGGCCCAATAAGATCCAAAATGGAATAATTTTCTTTTGAAAATTACGCATTTATCACGCTGCATGTTGACCTAGTTCCAACAATGGTATCAAAGCGAGGTTGGTTGAGGCACCACCTAGTACATTGGATGTCCAAGGTTTGGACCCTGCAACTAGCATGATACAAGGTTCTCACATTGTGATCTATGACGAAGCATTGCCTCTTAAACTACATGTCTTATGGTGGTTGTGCTAGTCGAAAGGCTAAGGTTGTGTCACCTTAAGGGAGTTTGGGCTAGAGCAACAATGGTATCAGAGCCAAATAGCCAATACGGTTGAAATTAGCAGCATTAAGGAAATTTATTAAAGCCTACCCATATAGTAGGGTGTCTAGAAAAGTAGCATCTAAGGTTAGGTTTGGATAATTAAGTACTCTGCTCTACTTGGCTATTGACCTGGCCCGAAAGGTTGAGGTAAGCCCGAATGTTATCCCTAATTGAAAAGGTCCAATTTGAATTGGGCCTTGACCTAATTTCAAAATTGTTTTGAAACTAAAATAGAAAATTTTAAATTTAAAAAATATTATAAATGTTGTTATATAGATTTTCAAATTATTTGAAAATTAAAATAAAAGTTTTAAATTTAAAAGTCAAATTTAAAATAAAACACATATTACAAAAGTTATAATATAATTTTTCAAAATGTTTGAAAATGTTATAAAATTAATTTCAAAAATATTATTTATTAATAAGATTAATAAAATAAATGAATTAATTAAATAAGTTAATTAATTAAATATATACACATGTATAATATATATAATGATATATGTTATGTTGTCTTGAATTGTTTAAGATAATAATAGTATATATGTATGTGTAAAAAAAATTAAAAATTAATAAAATTTAATTAAAATTATTTAATTAAATAAATAAATTAAAATTTAATTAATAAATTAAAAAAAAATATACATATATAAGATATATGTGCATTACTATAAAGGTTATAGTATTATCAGAAAATTGAAAATGCAAAAAGGTACGGTCACTAAAGAAGATATTCTTTATGCCTATATTGCAGAAATAAAGAAAGACTTAATAAAAAAACATTGGTAAGGAAGATGCAAATTTCGATACATCAATGGCTTCATTAAAAGCTAAAGACATAGCTGAGGAAGATCAATTCTCATATCTAAATGATGAAGATTTTGCGGAAATATTCAGCAAATTGGAAAAGGAGGCCCACAATATGGGAAAAGACAAAGGCAAGATGATTCTTTATTAATAATGATCCAGCAAAATAATAATTGATTAAGAAAATCTTTTATAAAGTAGAACATGTGGCTAAATGCTTTTATAAAAAGCAACACGGGTGGCTAATCTTTTATAAAGTAGTCTAAATACTTTATAAAAAGTATCACAGGTGACTAGCTAATTGAAGACAGATAAGCTACTCTAAAGATTCCTTCTCGGATTAGAAAATTTTGAAGTCCAAAGAAAAATGGATTTGAATTCCATTTCGGTTCCAACCTCAACTATATAAAGAGAGGTGCTTCTTGTGGAGATGGCAGACTTCATTCTTCTATTCTCTGCTCTACTTAAAAACTTTCTGCCATTATATAAGTGTGTAATATTAAAGTTTGTAAAATAAGGAAGAACTTGCTGCTTCCACTTGTGCTATCTTTTGTAAGTTTTTATTTTCAAGTTTTAAATTTGTATTGATATATTGAATATAGCCTGAATGGCAGGCTAATTTAGTTGTGTGTTGAATTACTTCTGTTCTGTATGTATGTTTTCATGTGTTCAAATGTTTAAGGAATACATACTAAAATGAGAATATCATTCATGGGTTAAGAAGTATCAGAAGACGGTAATTTTTGGCTATCTTCTAAGTCCATTTCAGAGCCTTGCTATGGCATTTTTAGGACTTTCTTTTAACCATAAATTATTGTCAGATCAATACTTGACTTGTAAAATGTTCCCATATTTGTTCTGTAGAAATATGCTAAAACGACCCTTTACTATGTAATCTGTCTTAGTGTATTGTGTAGTTAAATTATTTTTGCACAGCGTTTTTAGATTTGGTATCAGAGCCATGGTATGTACATATAGCTTTGGAGTAATTCAACACAAACTCAATAGAATGAATATGATTAGGAAAAGAGATACTGTTAAAAATAGTATTAAACAAGAATATGAAATTCCCCAAAATTTAGATTTACTAAATAAATGGACAATTCCCAAAATTGAACCAAAGATAATATACCAATTAGGTACTTTTGAAAAACTAGGTTCAAAACAAGTAGTTAAAACTATAGAAGAATCAATTTCTCTAGATAATGAAGAAATGATAATTAAATTATTAAGTGAAAAAGATTTACAGCCTTATAGGAAAACACACAAATTTATTCACATATGTTCAATACAAATTGCATTTAAAAATTCAACCCTTGAAGGTCTGCCAGAAAGTTTTACAGCTGCTTTAAGAGATGGTAGAAATTTAGATTGGAAAAAATCATTAATGGGATTAATACAGTCAAGCCTGGCACACGGTCTAGTCTATTTTAATGTTTATCCAAATTTACAACTCTCTTTGTCTGATATTAATATTTTAGAAGCTACTACTTTAAACGTTAAGACCCATGGATATAATTATATTCTAGTTACTGAAGTAATGTGTATTTGCTATAGAATTTATTATAAACCTTTGTATACTCTAAATCTACAATGTAAATTGGTTGATAAACCTTTAAATGAAACTATTTTAATAGAAACAAATTTTAGTCAGTCTAATATAACCATAAGAAGATCAATAAAATGGGAGGAAATTCCTCTTCCAGAAAATTGGAAAATAGAAAGAGCCATTCCTTCACAACCAATGACAAATAATAATATTACTAATATTATACAAACCCCTGAAGGAACTATTCAAATATAAATGGATAATGGTCTTTCTATACCTAGTTCTAGTAACACATATTTATCAAGATCAAAATCCTTTCACTCTCATATTTCACCTTTTAATTATATTGTTGAACCTCCATCAAGAATGTCCACATCTCAGATTAGAGAAACTGAAAGAAAATCGTCTAATGATGAATCTTTAAAGGATAACACTATAGAAAAATTGTATGTAAATAGAAATAATATTGTTAAAGGTATTTACAACAATCAAGAAGCGGATATAACCGAATCAGAAATGAATTTCTCTATTTAATGGATTATATGACTAAAATAGGTTTTAACCCTGGCTATCAGGCCAGACAAAGAATTAAATTTGAATTTAATCTTCCAAAATGGGAACCATTCAGGAAATGGTTTTTTGAAAAAATTTCAAAAGAAGAACAGAAATATTTTCAAGAAGAATTCTATAAATTCACAACTGAAAGAAATATAATGTTTCCCTTTATTCCTTGGTTTACAGCAAATTATATTGAACAATATATTTCTGTAATAGAAAGAGATTATAAACTGTCAAATGGAAATCTACTAAAGGCAGTATATCCCCCTCAACAATCTTTTCAAATAGAAAAAAATGGGAAGTACTTAAGTTTTAATGCATTTTCTAAAATATTAGAAAATGATACATTACAAATTACTGTAAGACAAATAAACCAAATATTTGAACAACAAAATTATGCAAATCTTTATTTAGCTATTATTGGTGAACAAATTACTTCATTATATAACAAAATAGAATAAATATTTTCTGCTATTAATAATATAAAACCTACCGTTTCGATTACAACTGAAGAAGTAAGCGAAGTAATTGCAACTTCAAGTCTTCAACCTCCCCCTGAAATCAAAGGTTTTAAGTTAAAAACAGAATCAGAATTAGAAAAGGTTTTTAAATTAAAGTCCGAATCTGACTTAGAGAAATTCCTAAAAGAAAGGATGGATAATCTTAGATTAAATACCCTTAAAGAAGAATCTTCTCAACAAAATAATAATAACCAAACGGTCCAGGATGAGATAAATAAACTTGAAAAATATGCATATAAGCCTTCTCAAAAATTATTTTATTAAAGGAGACCTTCTCCTATGGATACTTTACCTGAAGAACCAGATTTTATTAGCAATAATAGCTACAATGGAAAATTTATATATGAATGGAATATTGACACATTCAATGAAAAACAAATATTTAATGTAGCCTAACGTATGCTAATGTATAGTACAGTTTGTAAAAATAATGGTAATAATGATGTTACTGTTGCAAGGATGATAGTCGCTGGTTTTACTGGCCAGTTAAAGGGTGGTGTGATAATTATCTTCCTACATCTCATAAAAATGAAATCTACAACACAGTAAAACAAGAAGATGGACAAATGGTCCAAAATGCTGTATACACCTTAATAGTTACTATTCTAGAACATTTTACTGGAAGAGTATTAGATAATAATGAAAGTGTTCATACACTCCTACAAAATTTAAGGTGTAAAACATTAACCGATTTCAGATGGTACAAAGATACGTTTTTAAATAGGGTAATGGAATTACTAGAGAGTAATAGCTCTCATTGGAAATCAAAATTTATTGATGGACTCCCCTCCTTATTTGCAGAAAGGGTAAGAAATTCTCTAAGAAAGGATAAAATAAATATTCCTTATGAAAGTTATACTTATGGTAAGCTTATTGGAACATGCATCCAAGAGGGCTTATCATTGTGTAATGAAATAAAATTAAATCAACAAATACAACGCCAAAATTTAACCGAAAGGAATCAATTAGAACAATTTTATAGTCAATTTGGAATGGATGTTCCAAACATTAGGAAAGATAATAAGGAATCTTTTCGAAAAAAGAAGAAATTTTATTCTCATAAAAAGATAGAACGAAAAGCTCAAAGAAAAGAGGAAAGATTAAATAAAAAGAAAAATAAAATTATCCACTGTTATAAATGTGGAAAAGTTGGACATTATGCTAATATATGCAAACTAAAAAAGAAAATCAATAATTTACAGGCTGATAATGAATTAAAAGAAACATTATCAAAAATTCTGTTAGACTCTAGCTCTGAAAATAATTTAGAAATAGAATCTGAAAATGATTCAGACTATTCGATTACTTCTGAAAAACATAAAGTTCTTGATGAAGAATCATCAGAATCTGATGAATGTTGTGAACCTTGTGGATAGGGAAACCCCTGTTTAAACCCAATAATAGGAAGCAAAGATGAAAAGGATGAATTTTATAAAATCCTCTCGCAATTTCAAGATTTAAATATAAATGTATTAACTAATAATAATACTATAGAATTTTTAAAATTAGTTAAAGACCCGGAATTAAGATCAAAAATGATAGATCAAATGGAAGATATTCCAGAAACAAGTAAAAATAATGAATCATTAACAGAGACATTTCAAAATGTTGGAAGTTCTAAAAATCCATATTCTATGAATGAAGTTCATAAACTTTTAAAAGAACGACAAAGAATTGAACATCCTACTATTGTAGAAGACCTTAATAATGAAATCCAAAACCTTAAAAAGGAAATCCAAATCATAAAAAATGAAAATAGAAATCTTGATTATAGACTCTCTTTTCTAGAACAGTCAAAGCAAACTATCCCTATTGAAAACAATCAAATAAATTGTTCTCAAGTAAAACTTCCAGAACAAGAAGGATTTCTTTCAAAATTGGATATTGTAATATCTCAAAAATGGTTTATCAAAATAACTCTCTTGATTGATAACCATTTTAAAAAGGAATTAGCTGCGGTTATAGATAGTGGTGCAGACATGAATATAATCCAAGAAGGAATAATTCCAACTAGGTATTTTCATAAAACCACTAATTCATTAGGTCATGCAAGTGGAGGGAAACTTGATATTAAATTTAAATTACCACATACTTATATATGTAAAAATAAGACTTGTATTCCTATAAGTTTTTTACTAGTAAAAAATATTACTAATCAAGTCATACTTGGAACACCATTTATAGATAAAGTTTATCCTATAACAAATATTGATAAAAATGGAATAACAGGTATCTACGAAAATAAGCCTATTACTTTTGAATTTATAACTAAACCCTTTACAAAGGTCTTACATGAAAAAAAGATCTTTTGACACAAAAAATCTATCATCTAAATTATCTAGGGCAAGAAGTTATTTCTCTTAATATAGAAGAAAAACTCCAAAATCCAAAATTACAAGAAAAAATTAAAATGATTTATAACAAATTTTCTATAGAAATTTGTAATGATCACCCAAATGCCTTTTGGGATAGAAAGAAACATATTGTTAATCTTCCATATGAAGAGAATTTTGATGAAAGAAAAATCCCTACTAAAGCAAGACCATGTCAAATGAATTCTGAATATTTAGAACTGTGTAAAAAAGAAATTGAATCATTATTACAAAAGGGTTTAAAAAAACCATCCCATTCACCCTGGTCATGTACTGCATTTTATGTAAATAAACATAGTGAACAAGAAAGATGGGTACCTAGATTAGTAATAAATTACAAACCTCTTAATAAGGTTTTGAAATGGATTAGGCATCCAATTCCTAATAAAAGGGATTTATTAGATAGACTATATGATATCATATAGTCTATCTAATAAATCCTTTTTATTAGGAATTGGATGCCTAATCCATTTCAAAACCTTATTAAGAGGTTTGTAATTTATTACTAATCTAGGTACCCCTCTTTCTTGTTCACTATGTTTAGTATGTATTAATTAAAATTTAATTAATAAATTAAAATATATATACATATATAAGATATATGTGCATAACTATAAAGGTTATAGTGTCTATATATATTCAATATAATATATTATAATTGAATAATATAATAATTAATTAAATTTTTAATTAATTAAATAAGATTTAATTAAAATAATGTTATACGTGATATAAACTAAAGGTGGAACGGTAAGAAACCCAATCAGATTTAAGGAATAAATACATGAAGGAACTAGGCCAGCCCGTAGTGGAAGAAATGGGTGAATTTCAAAAAAAATTATTATTTTGGATCTTTAAAGGGCCTATGTAGTCTAAATATACTTAGAACTTTTCTAAGTTTCTTTTAAATAAAAACAATATTTTATTTAACTTCATAAATAAAGTTTCAATTTAATTTAATGTGTATGTAAGTTAGAGTATATCAAATATACTCTTATATACAAATTTGTATGTAACATTTAATTTTCAAATTTATAAGGAAATATATCATTTCCATTCTCTTAGTTATTCAATTAATGAGGGGGCATAAATTTATTTAGAGAAGGAAAATTTTCATTTCCTTCTACTTAAATTATTCAATTAATGAGGGATCACAAATTTAGCTAGAGAAGGAAACTTTTCATTTCCTTCTCTTAATTAAATTAAATAATTGATTAATAAAATAACATTAATGACTAATCTAGATATGACATGAATTGAAAATATATTCACAGTAAATATTGTGCAAGTGCAACATATAGGGAGTGTGCATAGTCACTGGTAATTGATATGTATACATAAAATAAACAAGAAAAATTTGAATGGTTATTGCATAGGAATTGAAATGGAAATAAGTAAAGGATGACATGAGTGATTGATACAGTTTCCCATTTAGTAAACTTAATTAATGCAAAATACTAATGACAATCAATATGTGACATAATGTAAGAATAAAGATGGTAAACAATGAATTGTATGCAGAATTTTTGTCTTAATTAAAAAGAGAAATGATTTCATACTATGACAACATGTGTAAAGAAAAATAAATTTTACATGAACACATACAAGTACATCCAAATATATATATATGGAATTCAATCAAATCTTTCTAATAATATAAATTAGATAGTTATTATAGTCAATTTCAAAACTTTGATTTATTGTTAAAATTCCTTTCTATTCATGTGTATATATCTAATGCAATAAAAAGTGCAAGTAATACATGCATACATACATACATACATTAAAATTCAAAACTAAAATTACAGTTTATTATGAAAGATTAGAATATAGATCTACAATTGAAACATTGTATTGATTCCATATAAATTTCATTTTTAACCTTAATTCAATCAATCAGCATGACGATGTAAATTTCCAAATTTAAGGGATGGAATTTAAATTAAATGTTAAAACATAGAACTAAAATAAAACATTGTATTTTAAATATAGATTTAGTTTCAATTTAATAAAGTAAAGAAAAGCGGCTAATCAATTTAAACATGTAAACATTCAGATCTGAAGAATTACACTTTAATTAGAATTTTTAAGAACATAGATCTACACTTAAATATTGTTTTAAAACATAAACAAATTTAATTTGATCTATCAAATTAAAACACAATCATGTCATTCAATAAATAATTCAATCTTCATAAATAATTTTTTTTAATTAAGCAAGACAATAATACATCATACAAATTACGAAAGTCAAATTAAATTTCCATCAAACATTGAAAATCACTATCTATATATAGAAAATGACATACCTTGCTACCCAATCCTTAAAACGCACGTTGTTGATGTTGCCTTTGATTTGCACCTTGAATGAAGAATGTTTCTAGATCCGATTGAATCACCTTAGGATGTTGCCTTGAAATCACACCTTGAATGATGTTGTCTCCTCAGATCTTCAAGGTCCTCATCCTATCCTTGCAAGAGATGGATGAACCACTTTTGATTTATTTTATTTGATGTTTTTATTTGGAGTTGATAGAATTTTGGGAATATTTTTTTTCTACCATGAAAAATTATGAGGAGAGAAAGAAAACAGACTGAATGAGAAATAATGAATTATACGTATAGAATAAATTAGAGAATATGTTTTATTTGAAAGAAGGAAACCTTTACCATTCTTTAATTAAAACTTCTCTAATTAATTCTCTTGATTAACTTTCTCTTTTCACTCCTATTTCTTTACATGGTATGGCTGAAAATTACGCGCCATCAAATGACATAAGATTCCATAAATTAACACATGTAATTATCTTTTATTTAATTACAACGATATCATATATCAATGCGCGCAAATATAACTTTTATAAATGCATTCAAACAATTACAAATAACTCCCAAACATCACCTAAAGTAAATAATAATTAATATTTCTCAAATACTAATTAATTTAATTAATTTACAACTTTTTGTGACGGCTCGGATTTTTCAACGCTCGAAAATCGACATTAATACGTCCACTGTATTACATGTCGAGCAATCGAATGCCAGAAATACCAGATCGTTAGGGAAAAGAAGAAAGAGGTAGAAGAAGAAAATAGAAACAACAACACAGAATCTCACAATCGCAGCGGAACAATATATAATAGATAACAACTGGTCTTTAACAAAAAAGAACTATAACTATTATTTATACATTACATCATCGGAGTACAATAAATCAACAACCCAATACTGGACAGTTATATAACTTGTCCTCACAAGTGCTGAATATACAGCCTACAATACACAGCGGAATATAATCAGATACGTGAAATACGTCTTCGTCATCCAGCTCGTCTCCTGAGCTCCATAGCATCCTATCATGTATCTGTAATACTCGGTCTGACCCGAGCATTATAATAAAATAACACCCGAGTCAGTCTGGAAAACCAGCGTGAGAAAACACACTCGATTTGAATTATTAAAGTTATCAAATCCTTTGAAAACAAAGGTATCTCATAAGACCACGCCACAAATAAACACGACGGGTTTTTACCTTACGATAACCAAACAATTTATATCAAATCCTCTGATATTATAATAGTGTCTAAGTACAAATACTTATTCAAATAGCTGAAATTGTTACATTAATTAAATTCCAGCATACTAGGCTCTACAACCAAAACCGTAAAGGCACATATTGGACAATGGATTCCATACGAATGACTAGACACTGGGGTACCACCTGTCACAGTACACGTATAGAAATAGTGTACTGAGGACAACACCGGGATCCCCTGCAACACAAGACCGGACTACTCCTAACCTGGATAGACCGAATATGCTATCACCCCGGGTGTTCCCACCCTTTCCGAGCTCCTTCCATGTATCGTAGTAATAATATCCAAGGGTATCTAGAAAGGTGATAAACATACCCTAATTGGGTGCTACCCACTTAGCCTTGCTGCATCTCCCCTGCTTTTCAGTCATTCCCAGTTGATGAGGCTAGAGGCTACGATTACCGTTTTAAGGAATTTTCACTTAGAATGCTCATTGTCCTCCAATAACAATGTACTGATAGCATTCATCCATACAAGTCTGTTCTGGGTCCAAACGGAACCAAAGGCACTATTCCTACTACATCCATTTTGGAATCATCCTCAGAATTAGTAGCGATTAGCCCTTGCACTTCACTGCTCCATCTTCGACTCCATGCTTTTGTTTTCCCTTCGAAAACGTACTCGTTGGATCGAAGTGGTTTTCGAATAACTTATCTGATCCCGGTCTCTTCGAAACAACGTTCGATATTTCCGGTAAACTCAACCCCGGTTGTAACAACTTGCATATTTCACGATTGTATATTTAAATGTTTTATTTAAATATAGCATCGTTAATCGGATTAAAGTCCAAAATGTTAATTTTTGTAAAAATTCGAATTGGGACTCGAGACCACTTCCATTGAGTTCAAAACGACGTTTACAACTTTTTTGAGTATAAACATCGATATGTTTGGAGTTAAGTAGAATTTTGCTATTTTTCTATTTGGGCTTTAGGTTTGGGTTTCAGCCCACTAACCCAACATAATACCCTAACTACTCTACTCTTCATCCATTCACTCATTCCATTTCATAACACTTTCAAGCTAAAGAAAAACGGGGGAAAGGAATGGAAAATAGAAATTCCTAAACCCTAGTTTTGATTAGGAAGCTCAAATTCAAGTCCAAAATCAACGAGAAGCTTAGGTAAGCATCCTCTTCATCTTCTCCATCTCTATCTCTCTTCAATTCTTAGAAATTCCTAACCCTAACTTAGGAAAAACTTTACCTTTGATAATATATTGAAGATTCTAGAGGTGTATTGAAGAGGAATTGGCCTTTCCTTTGTTTTAGAGCTTCTCATTCGTGTCTTTGAGTTTTAAAGGTGAGTTCGTTAACTCACATCTACGTCTATAACTTTCATTGTTGTTGGGTATGAACTCCTAACAATTATTCGTGTTCATTTGCTTTTGCTTTGAGTTGATTTGGTGAATTTTCCAATTTTTTGTTTTGAAGTCCAATTTTATGAAAATCCTACTATGGATGTTTGGACATGATATTTGGGGTGTATCGAAGAGCCTATTAGGCTAGGTTGTCGCTTGGCATAAATCCCTAGTCGTCGTTGCTCGTCCGATCACTCCTGAAACATTTTGGCCATCTTGGCCTAGGCATATTGTTGCCCAGAACAGGTGACCAGACGTATGGTTATCAAGTCCAGACGTCTGGTTTAGACCTGGAGAGAAAAAAATATAGAACGCAGAAAATAAAAAATGGCAAAAACCAATTCCAGACGTCTGATTTATAGGTTCAGACGTCTGGATTAGGTCTCAGACGTCTGTCTTGGAATTTCAGACATCTGGGGGTTTTCTGGATTATTTCCAGAGAACAAATCCAGACGTCTGGATTCTAAACCAGGCGTTTGGAACTGTTCATTTTGCCTACTTTGGCTGTTTTTGAATGGTTTTCCAATATTAATCGATTTTTGATGATCCGGTTAGTTGTTATCACTTATTATTGACTTTGATGACTTCTTTCTTTGGATTTTTGGGAATATCCATTTGATGGGTTTGGTATCGATTTCTATGGTTTTGGATTCACGTCTTCGTATGTGAATTTTTGGTGATTGATTGTTTTTACAATCATTTTTGTGATTTGTCACTTTAAAATACAAAGGTTTCTATACTAGTAGTAAATACTAAAACTCTTCCACAAAAACGATTTCAACACTACTTTTAAATACAAAGCTCGTTTTTAAAACCGTTTTTCAATCTATTAGTATATACAAACCTTTACCTCATTTGCATGTGAAATCTAATTAAACGGCTTAGCAAAACAAGTGGTATGAAACGCTTGCGTTTACTTCGTCGGTTAATTCTTGGACTTGTTCGATTGAACTCTTATGGCAATTTTCGAGTGGAAATCTACAATCTGTTCGTAAATAATTAAGTTAAGCTAGTGGTTATGGGACATGAAGCCTAACTCATTTATTTACTAGCTTAGTGTAATTTACACTTACTTTCGAGTGGAAGTCTACAATCTGTTCGTAAATATTTAAGTTAAGCTAGTGGTTATGGGACATGAAGCTAAACTCTTATATTTACTAGCTTAGTGTAATTTACACTTGTCGATCAATGATGATCGTTTTGAGATTTAGACTAGCAATGTGTGATGTCTCTTTGTTTGTGTGGGGACTAAACCCCATTTGTGGAGCTTCGGCTCAAATTGGTGGGGTAGCGACCCATGGTCTTCGGGCCGTTTGTGGAGCTTCGACTCAAATTGGTGGGGTAGCAACCCATGGTCTTCGGGCCGTTTGTGGAGTTTCAGCTCAAACTTGATGGTTAGCGACCATGGAATAGCGTTCCGTTTGTGACACACATGTTGGGGAGTTTTCATGCTCCCGTTTGTGATAGGCCTTCCACTTTTTGTGATTTCTGGATTTCCAGTTGATGATTTCTAGAATTTGTGTTTCACCGATTTTATGCGATTGGCATTGATATGTTTTGTCAATATTTGTGTTTTGGTGAATAATTTAAAGAATATGACATTCTTTTTAGTGTTTGAGAATATTTGAGATATTGTATGATTTTTGTTGTTATCTGATGTATACTTGTCACAGTATGGCATTATTGTTATCATACGTTTTTGTCATATCTCTTATTCTATCTCATTTTATATGATATTTATAGCTAGGCTGATCCGTTTATTATTTTCTTCTTAAATAATACTCGGGTCAGACCGAGGTATTTCAGGTGCTTCTGCTTGACTTCTTATCAGGGTCTGTCACCTGACTTTTGGCTAACTACTTTAGCTTAGTAGTTTTTGTTGTTATACATTCGAGATATAGACTTCTTGATGTATACTTATTCTTTTGTCTTGCACTTGTATCTATTCTTTTGTGATGTAGTGGATCTAGTTTGACCACTACTTTGATGTACACTTCTATGTGTTATATTCATATCTGTTTCCGCCTTTTTGATATGAATACCTGTGACTGATTTGTGTTATGTTTATTTCTATATTTGTTTCCGAAGTCCACATAGCCACTGTGTGGTAGCTTTAAGTTTGTATTTGATATGTCAGATTTCCTCTTGAAATGAAATGCAATTCATATTATCTGACATTTCGGTACTCGCACAAAGCATTACACAGATGGTCGCTCCTCAACAGCCTTATTCTTCGTGCTAGTTTACGGCATTACCCCGTAGTGTCCTTGGCTAGTGTGAGTATAGAGGTGGGGCGTCACACCGGTTCTTTAGGAAATAAACAGACGAAAATAAGATCGGAGGTCACCTCCTAACCGTTAATGGACGGATTTCCTTATCAACGTCCTAGAAGAACGAAACGAGTTTATACGTACAGTATAGCACCTCGAATGGTAACTGTACCATATAATTCCCGTATTTCTCCTAAATATTCCTAAAGTTATATTTTGGGTCCAGATTTCGATTATTTAACTATCAAATAAACAATCATTCAACCAATATTTCCTTTTTCCACCGAAAACACTAAGTCTCTTTTTAATTTAATTTTAATAAATTAAATCTCTTTATTCAAAATATGTACCTATCTTGCCGAATTTAGTATATTCACAAACTATCCTTTTCAAAAATATTTGAAAATCCTTTAAAATAATAAGGAAAGCACCACTGCGGTATCAATCAAGGATTCGCAGCTCAATGGTTACGTCTCTATCCCAGAAAAATCCAAAACTTAACCGCAGGCACTCACTGCCTCCGATTACGCCATGAAAGCATACCATTACTTTCCAAAAACTTTATTAAATAATTTTCAAAATAATACTTATGAAATTTCTATAATAATTTTTCAAGTTAAACTTTAGGCAAATACTCTTTAATAAAAGTTATTATATCATAACATTAATATTGAATAATTTATCCTTTTGGAATAATAATATTGATTAATTCTAAAATAATAATTAATTTAATATAAACTAACTTAATTAATAATTAAATATACTTTAAACAATTAAAAACAACTAAATAATTAATTTTCTAAAATATTCCTAAACACTTTTTAAAATTACCTAGTTAATAATTTAAAATCCTCCTTTTTAAAACAAACTTAACTTTTTAGAAAAATATATTTTCAATTCCAATATAACCAGTCTAACATTTATATATCTCTCTCGATTTATTTCCAATTTGATTTATGTCCCAATTCTGTAAATTCCTTTTCACATTTTCTACAAATAAATCTGTCATTTACTTTTAAGCCGATTTACCCATCTCCTTATATATCCTCACGTGAATTTCTAGCTTCAATTTATCCACTGATAATCACTCTACTTTATTTATAAAACTTGTTTATAAATCCATAGTCTCATTTCCCGTTTATAACGGTTTTACAGTACTTAATCAATTATAAATCGATTTCTAAATTGAATTCCACTTTTAAATCAATTTCCCAAAATAACCCAATTATACTCCACTTTCTTTTCATCATTTAAGATCTTGTTTAAAATCTAGTATAACAATTTCATATTTTATTTTCAAATTCCCTTTTAATTTTTCCCAAACTATTTAAAATCTTGATTTAAAATCCTTTTACACTTAAACGAATATCGCTTAAGTTTTATTATTTAAAATCTTTTTATTTACATTATTTCCAAAATCCTTATTTTCCATACTCCAAAATTATCAAGTCCAAATTTTGAAATCAAACTATTTATTTTACCCATAATTCATTTCTTTTAATAAATCCCAAAATTTCACTATAAATATTTTTACTTCCAATTTCTTTTAAATTTCTTTCTAAATTTTAGACATTTATTATTGATGTTTAAAAATACCAAAATCTAGACCAAAACTACCATAGTCTCCAATAAATTTAAATCGCACTATAATCTACCACAGATTATTTAAACAGATTACATATCAATAAATATGAAATTTAATTCAAAATTTTTTAGGAATCCAGTTGGATCCCTCCAACCTGTTCCCCTGCATCCACAGATGTTAGCACAATATAAAAATACAATCCCCCTTCGAGGGGGATATCACGGTATATAGGGTCATCCGCTATTATGCGGGACGCATAGGGTCTCATCCGCTATATATATGCGGGAATATCAATCACTCCAATATATATACAACTATATATAATATCACATTCAACCGATAATAATATATCAATTTTTATCAATCAACCAATAATTAATTTTAACTATTTAAAATTAATTACAGTAATCCGAAATTGAGTGAGATTAACTCACATTGATTTTTATTGTCGCCTTCGCATTCCATTCTGATTAATTTGAACGCGTTTGAAATTATCTGAAAATTTTGCAAGCTCAAATATCGACTAATCCAATTCCTATGCGTAGATGATGACAATATGATCCCAACGCATCTTGAATCGTCTGAATCAGACATCGTGTGCATGAGATACGCATTTTATAAGTTTGAATGTAATTTATATAAACAAATTCTTTAAAAAAAACAGCCCATACCCATAAACCCGGCCCAAAGCCTGCACCCCTCCCCCCCTTCTTCTTCTTCCTTTCACTTTCTCTTCCCTATACACGGAATGTTCCCAAATACACGCGTGCACGTTTATCACTGACATGCTCCACTACCTCGTCATCGACCAACCCGAAAGCACGTTCGAACTCCTCTCGCCAAACTCTGCTCGCCCATCACCATCACGCCACGCCCACACCTCCCTATCAAAACGCGACCCCCATATCCACGAACGCAGCAACCCCCCCAAGATCGCGATCCCCAAACCGAAGACGCACGGCACCAAAATCCTTCCCTGGGTGCGCATATCCTAGAAAAACCCAAAAACGATACCAAGAACCCGAATCGAGCACTCCATCATCCAAAATACCAAACCCTAGCTCGCAACCCATGCTCTGACAAAAGTCAATCATAACCAACGTGGATCGCACGCAACAAAAAGCACACCAGATTGAAGAGAACGATGAAACTAGATTTTAGAAGCAAGTTTGGTATTTTTCCATCAAGAAATTCGAGAGATAGGAATTTTAAAAGTTCATGGTTTCATTTTTTCTTTTTTTTTCAACTGTAACAACCACGTGAGTTTAAAAAGAAGAGGGAAGATGCTTTTCGTGTTCTAATAGGTCATTTACAATGACCTGAAGTGAAGGGAAAAGGAACTGAGGTGAATATAGTCAATCAAAAATAAATATATACTATTTAAATTTCAAAACGTCTCGATTTACACAACTCAAAATCTCGAGCCCCTATCGGGGCGTGCCGCTAGGCGTTTATAATGTTATACCCCTATTTCGAACGCAATGGAAAAGGTTTCGAGTCCTAATTCGATCGTATGGAGAAGATAGCTTTTTGGACCCAATTATTGTATTGAATTTTCGATATAAATTTCAGCGCGTTTATATCCCGTACAACCACACGGTAACTCCAAACGCTACGAAATTTGAAATCCGATAACAATACACTATTACGGTTCCAATGGAACAGGTTTCGTCGAAATCCAAGACTGTGCCCCGGTAGGCTATTTTTAAATGTCAATTTAAACAAGCTATTTTTAAAATTAAACAGATCACTTTTAAATTCAATTTTAAAACTTTTATTATCTCCATTATTATCAATATAAATTTTATAAGTCTTTAAATAATTTTTAACAAGCTTAAATACCAAGATTCAATAATTTAACCAATTTTCGATTACTAAATTCAATAATTAAATTATCCAATAAATAGTTATATTTGAAATTCAAGTTAAAAATTAACTTTTAAATATTTAAAATCAATTAAATATTCAGATTTCAAATAGCCAAAATTCTGGGTCGTTACATTCCTCCCCCTTTATTAGAAATTCATCCCCGAAATTGGTAGGCAAGAAGAATGGTCCAAAACCCATTAACTATTTCCAAAACCCAACAGTTTAAACAACTTCCTAAAATCAATTCATTGGAAACACATTAACACTTTTAATAATTTCGAACTCCTCCATAGATTCCAAAAAATATTATTTACTCAACCATTTCTAACTTTAATTACAATCAAATTTCAATTATCAAAAATTTTCTTCAAAATTTTCTAACTCTTTAAATTTTCGAAAATTTCGCCAGCGTCTCCTTTGTGTGGCTAGATCCGAAAAACTACAAAACTGCCTCTACAGGCTCAAATCATCAAAAGAAAACAAAAGCCAAGTGGCTCAATCAGAAAATCATCAATTTCATACAACAATTTAAACATGTACCTTTTTGTCGGGCAATCAAATTTTTACTTCTGAAATCGAAGACATCAATTTAGCTTTTTCTTTTAAATACCTGCACCTCACCAATAATATCCAATCATATAATTCAAAATCATTTTATTTATTCCTTTTCAAAATTTTCAAAATTTGCTTTATTTAAGCCCGTATGATGTACATGTATCATTCGTACGCAATATCAAATTTGATTGCTCACTCGATCATACAATTTCACTTCCAAACTAGTATCGTTCACACGACTCTCTAGTGCAGACTCAGATATGGTTCCTTGATTAGAAACTATCATTCTCCTTGCATAGCCATATACTATGATAGAGAATTCCAGAATCAATCAAAAATCCATATTCAAGGTTCGCCGTCGAAAATCGAGTGAAAAATCCTAATTCGGATCGATATAAATCATCTCGAATTTCTATGCTCGAATCTAGATCAAATCGTCATGCGAATAAAATAATATACGTACAACTTATGTATTAATTCCAATTGATTATTAGCTATATCACATTCTTTTTATTCTCTTTTAATTCATTTCAATCAATTATCAAAATTTTCATTTTACGCGCCTCTAATTTTAATCTTCATTCAAATACTTACTTAGTATATTCCTTTTCATACAATTCTCACTTAATAATTGCACCATCCATTTTCTTAAGTCAATTTATAACATTTTATACAAATGTTCTTGGATTTATTAACACCTTCCACTTAAGTCCATATCCACTTTAACTCAATCAATTATATTTCCAAAATTTAGTTTATTTAGTCCAACTCAAACTAAATTTCTAATTTCACTTTATTTAACATGATTCAAGTTAAATATCATTCCAATATTCAATTTCAATTCCATTTACTTACTAATTAAATTAATTAGTTCATCCACTCATTTATTATAATCTTAATAAATTCTATTTCCAATAATTATTTCATTTAGCCTACTTAGGCTAAATTTTCAAAATTCTCTTCATTTAACTTAATCCAAGTTAATTTCCATTCCAAATCAAATTTCAAATTTTTATAGGTTATCAAACTTATTCATATTCCATAAACATTTTAAATAAGATTCCAGAGTTTTAAACAATTACTTAATATTTCAAAATCATTTTTGAAATCATATATACCCAAATCCTTGGTATATCAAATCATCCCTTTGAATTTCAAAACCAAACCAGTTTTTCCAAAACAAACTCCAATTGCAAATCATTAAGGTAGCAATTCTCCCGTGGAAACTCGAAAATGAAAGTCGATGATGCAGTAGTCATCATCGAAATTATTTTCCAGCGACCGAAGTGAGTTCAGTGCTTTTATTCCTATTTAAAAACATTTTTAAATATTTTCAATTTAAAAATATTTTCTCCCAATAATATCACTTTTATTTTTCCGAGACTTTGAAAAACATTTCAAAACCAAAGGGAATTAAATTCCCAAATTTCCAACTTTCCATCTTTTAAATCCTTTATAAATCGTTTTTATAAACCATATTAACTTTAAATATTCCTCTGGAATTTCATTTCATTTCAAATTATAAACCACATTTACAAAATCATACTTACAAAATTCCATTTTTTTATATGAATTACTTTATCACCTTTGATTATAATTTCAATTTTTTTACTCAATCACCACAGCAACAAATGATAATAGTTTAATATTATCATTTCCTAACAACCCAACACACCATATATAACTATAATAATTTCTAAAAAATTATTTCTTTCATATATAAAAATAATTTGGGTAAAATTATTTCATTTACCCCATTTTAAAACAATACCGTGTCGAATTGTTCTGTTATAGTGTTTAGAGATCCCTATCAATAACGTTAATTACTCGTATTGACCAGAATTCATAAGCCACTCAATAGATCAATCAACACAATATAAAACAATTTTATATTCACTAACAAATACGCGCTCATATCTATTAATACACTCAAACTCATTTTAGGGTACTACTGACCCTATCTCTAATGAGTAATCCCCACCAGAGCCAATGTAACAACCCGCATATTCATCGATTTTATATTTAAATATTTTATCGTTAATCGGATTTTGGTCCGAAAAACTACTTTTTGCATACGGTCAAATTAGGACTCGAGACCACTTCCATTGAGTTCAAAATGACGTTTGCGATCTTTTTGAGTGTAAACTTCGATATGTTTGGAGTTAGTGGAATTCTCGCTACTTTTTCCCGCTTGTGACTTTGGTTTGGACTACACCCATATTAGCTCAGCCCAACCCCCTTCTCTTCATAACTTCATCTCTTCACTAAAACATTAAAGCTTCATCAAAAATGGAGGAGGGAATGGGAAATTAAAACTCCAAGCTCAAGTCTTCATTTCAAATCCATCATTCAACTTCAAATTCAAGTGAAGACTTTGATTTAAGCTAGTGGTTGTTCTTGCATAGCATTTCAAGCTTCATCTCCATCCATTTTAGTGAAAAGGTGAGATTTTTAATCTCAAATTCTTGTCTATATTCATCTTGATCTATTGGGAATGATTCCCTATCACTTTAGCATGCACATTTGCATTTGGTTTGGATTGGATTGGCGAAAAACTCCAATTTTTAGTGTTTTTGGAAAGAGACTGGGCTTAGGTCATTCTGCCTGTGCTAGGTCGTCGCGTGGAAAAGTCGCAGTGTGTCGTTAGCTCGCTCCGGCTTTAGGTCGCTCGCTATTGCTTCTGGCGTTAGGTCGCGGCAAAGATAGGTCGTAGGTCGCTCGGCTTGTTCGAACCACTTAGGTCGTGAGACCTTAGGTCGCTAGGTCGCTCGGCTCGTCTTCGCGATAGGTCGCATATCCATTAGGTCGCACACCACTAGGTCGTTCAACTGCTAGGTCGCCAACTCTAGGCCGCTTGCTCCATTAGGTCGCTCGACCTTGCCTAGGTCATTAGGTCGCTCTGCCATTCCAGTTTGGTCGCAACCTCCACTAGGTCGCTCCAGTTAGGTCGCTCGGCCACTTATGTTAGGTCGCTCGTCCTGTTGACCTGATAGGTCGCGCCCCTTTGGCCACTTAAGTCGTTTGCACTTAGGTCGGCCATGTTAGGTCGCGAGTCTTCCTTAGGTCGCACCTTCTTGGTCGTGTGTTACTCCTTAAGCCGTTAGCTCCTAGGTCGCTCGGCCTTAAAATGTTAGGTCGCTCACCTTTCAACCCTTAGGTCGTTCGACCTATTTAACTTTAGGTCGTTCCTTTTCACTTTAACTCGGCCACGTTAGGTCGCATGGGAACTTCCACTTTGATGCATTTTGAGCTGATTTCCTTGGATTTTATTCACGTCTTCGAATGTGAATTTCTGTGATTGATTGTTCTACAATCATTTTTGTGTTTCGTCACTTTAAAATATAAAGGTTTCAATACTAGTAGTAAATATCAAAACTCTTTTATCAAAGCGATTTCAACACTATTTTATTACAAAACTCCTTTTCTTAAAACCGTTTCCCAATCTATTAGTATATACAAGCCTTTACCTCACTCGGATGAGAAATCTAATTAAACGGCTTAGTAAAACGAGTGGTATGAAACGCTTGCGTTCACTTCGTCGGTTAATTCTTGGACTTGTTCGATTGAACCCTTTTGTGACAATTTTCTAGTGAAGATCTACAGCTTGTTCGTAAATATTTAAGTTAAGCAAGTGGTTATGGGACATGAAGCTAAACTCATATATTTACTAGCTTGGTGTGATTGACACTTCTTGATGATCATGACGATCATTTTTGTGATTTGATTTAGACTAGCAATTGTGCGATGTCTCTTTGTCTACAAGGGAGACTAAACCCCGTTTGTGTGATGTTTCACCATCACATATGTGGGGTAGCGCCCCATGGTCTTCGGGCCATTCGTGTGTCAAAATTTAATGGATAGCTTCCATGAGATAGCTTCTCGTTCTTGTGTTACAAGTGTTGGTGAGTTTTCATGCCCCCGTTCTTGTGATAGGCATCCCCCTTTTTATGTGATTTCTGGATTTCGTGTGATGATTTCTGGAATTTATGCTTCACCAATTTTCATGATTTTATTGATATGATATCAATTTTTGTGCATTGGTGAATTTGTGTGTCATTGACTTGTTATGAATACAAGTTTAGGGTATGATACCCTATTTTATCTTTGAGAAGATTCTTGTGATATTGATTAATCTCTTGTTGATTTTCAATTACATACTTATAGTAGTATGCCACGATGGTTATTACATGTTCATGCCATGTCTTTTACTTTATACCATATCATCTGATATTTATAGCTAGACTGATCTGTTTATTATTTTCTTATAAATAATACTCGGGTCGGACCGAGATGTTACAGGTGCTTCTGCTTGACTTCTCTTCAGGATTATTTTGACTTTTGGCTAACTACATAGATTAGTAGTTTTTGGATGTACACATTTGAGATATAGACTTTATGTTGTGTACTTATTCTTTTGTATAGCACGCGTTGCTATTCTTTTGTATTATCGTGGATCTTTATGACCACTACTCTGATGTACACTTTCATGTGTTATACATATATTCATATCTTCTTCCGCCTTTGTGATATAGATGTCTGTGACTGATTTATGTTATGCTTATTTCTATGTTTGTTTCCGAAGATTATTTATAGCCACTGTGTGATAGCTTTGGGTTTGTATCGGTATGACGGACTTCCTCCTTAAATGAAGTTCATGTTATACTATCTGACATATCGGTACTCGCACAAAGAAGTTACATGGATGGTCGCTCCTCAACAGCCTTATTCTCCATGCTAGTTGATAGCATTACGTCGTAGTGTTCTTGGCTAGCGTGGGTATAGAGGTGGGGCGTCATAGCTTGGTATCAAAGCCAAACTTCGGAACAATGTAGAATAACTTAACAAGGATCATCGTCCTAAGTCCAACTTAGGAGTCGTGCCTTAGGATTTAAGTCGAGTCTTCGAACCGACTCATCCTATTTCCTCTTATGAATCCTTGTTTTATCTATCAAGACTTGCTTGATATTTATTTAGAGAATAACTTTTCTTCTTTTCTCTTCCTTGAAGAAGAGAATGTCTAGGCCAGGTCGTCCCAGAGCTGGACCATCTACTGTTACTCCCCAGGATGGAGTTTTTATGACTGCTCAACAGCTTCTTGATTTAGTAAAGAATGCTCAAGCAGCTGGTCCTAATCAGGAACCTACTCATCCTAAGTCTGGATTTGCACGTTTGTGCAACGATTATACCAACTTAGGTGGGAAACCATTCAAAGGTTCTGAAACTATTATCGAGGTCCAGGCTTGGCTAAGAACATGCGATAGAATCTTTTCTCGCATGAATCTTATCGATCTTCACTGTGTTCAGGTGGCTTCCAGTATGCTCCAAGAGAGAGCATTGGATTGGTACGAACTTCTTATTTCTGAAATTAATGAAGCTGATCTCACCTGGGAGCAATTCCAGGAACGCTTCGAATTAAAATTCGTACCAGAAGCAGAGAAGGTGACATTGGCTCGTCGTTTTATAGACCTTGTTTAAGGTGAATCCTCTGTGACAAACTATGTCGCATCCTTCGAGTCACTGTCTAAATATGGGGTTGAATACATCAACACCCCATTGAAGAAGAACCAGAGATTCGTCTATGGCTTAAACAAGAATCTCAAGAACCCATTACTTCTAAAGTTAGAAGTTTCTTTTGACTAACTCATTGATATCGCTCTTCGTCTTGAAGAGGCTGATAAGGACAGTGATGTTGAAGTGGTGGCTTCCGAACCAAACTTCAACAACAAGAAAAGACCTAATAAATTCAAGGGTCCTTATCCCAACAAAAAGGGTAAGCAAGCAACTCCTGCTGCAAAGACACTTTACCCTATTGATGGGAAATGTTTCAACTGTGGTGCTAAGGGCCATTTTGCGAACAAGTGTTCAAATCCCCGCTCTTGTCGCTATTGTAAAAGTCCAAATCATTTTATGCATCTATGCCCTAAGCTTCAAAGCAAGGAGGGAAAGTTAAACATTGCTCAAGCCCTTGGCAATGCATCTCGCGGTCAAGGTATGTCTCATTCTGTCCTTGATGGCATAATTATATTTCATGATCAACCTATTAGAGTTCTCTTTGATACGGGTGCATCCCATTCTTTTATATCAAAGGAACTTGTAGACACTCTTTCTTTAAGTGTTGTTGCTTTAATGACTTCTCTAAGAATTGCGAATCCGGTTGGTGGATCCGCAACTCTTAGTTTGCTTTGTAAAGACGTAGAGATTATTTTGTGTGATTTTTCTTTCCTAGCTGATTTGCATGTTATGCGTTACTTAGGCTTTGTAATGATTTTGGGTATGGATTGGCTTAATCGTTATGAAGCTCATATCCTATGTCCTGAGCGGACTATTTATCTCCGTCATCCGCAATCTGTTAATCAGATTTCTATTGTTCTTAAAGATTTAGATTCCGCTTTGGTTGCATCTTTATATTCTTTAAATCCTTGTGATGATGATAATGATGATGAGGAAGATGTCATTTCTCTTATTCGCGTCGTTCGTGAATTTTTCGACATCTTTGAGCCCGTTTTAGGACTACCACCTAAGCGAGCAATTGATTTCAAAATTAATCTTATACCTAGAGCTCAACCTATTACTCGTCCTCCTTATCGCATGTCCAATAAGGAGAATGAAGAGATGCGCAAACAATTATCCGAGTTGGAGACGAAGCAACTTATTCGCTCTAGTTCCTCGCCTTGGGGAGCTTCAGCTATTTTCGTAAATAAGTCCGATGGTACACTTAGGCTTTGCGTCGACTACCGCAAGCTTAATGATCTTACTATTAAGAATAAATATCCTTTACCTCGGATTGATGATATGTTTGATCAGCTTAGTGGTGCTAGAGTCTTTTCATAATTGGACTTGGCTACCGGTTTTCATCAGCTTCGCATTGCAGAGGATAGTATTCCTTTGACTTCATTCCGTACTCGTTATGGATCTTATGAATGGCTAGTTATGCCATTCGGTTTAACGAATGCTCCGGCTTATTTCGTTGACCTTATGAATTGAGTTTTCAAAGATTTCCTCGATCGGTTTGTCCTCATCTTTATTGATGATATCCTTGTGTATTCTAAAACCGAAGAGGAGCATGAAAAACATTTTCGGATTGTATTGGAAACTCTTAGAAGCAATCAATTAAAAGCAAAGTTTTCTAAATGCCACTTTTGGCAAACTAGTGTGAAGTTTCTCGGTCATATTATTTCCGAATCTGGAATATCAGTGGATCCCTCAAAGATCGAAGCGATTCAAAGTTGGAAAAGATCGGAGAGCGTGATTGAAATCCGTAGCTTTCTCGGATTGGCAGGTTATTACCGACGTTTCTTAAGGACTTTTCTAAAATTGCCGTCCCTCTCACTGGCTTAACAAAGAAAGGTGTTAAATACATTTGGTCGGACAAATGTGAAACTTCATTTCAGAAATTAAAAGAACTCCTTTCTGATGCTCCTATTCTTGTTATTCCCGAAGGGAATCAAGATTTTGTCGTTTATACCGATGCTAGTCGTGTTGGTTTGGGTGCCGTTCTTATGCAAAAAGAACGTGTTATTACTAATGCTTCTAGGCAATTGAAGCCGGCTGAGACTAGATATGCCACACATGATTTAGAACTCGCAGCTATCGTTTTCGCCCTTCGAATTTGGCGACACTATCTTTTGGGAGAGAAATTTATGCTTTATACTGATCATAAGTCTTTGAAATATTTGTTTTCTCAAAAGGAACTTAATTTGCGTCAACAGCGTTGGCTCAAATTCCTTGCCTCCTATGATCTTGATATTCTTTATACTCCCGGAAAGGGGAATCGAGTTGCCGATGCACTTAGTCCCAAGCAACAAGCGGTTGTTTCCATGATGATATCCGAATGGAAAGATCTCGAGGTTTTATCCACTTGTGAAATTCGAGATCGTGTTTCCCATTTATGTTCATCTCTTGTTTTATGTAGCCTTGAGGCTCATCCTTCTATTTTAGACCGCATTCTTGAAGCTCAGAGGCTAGATCTCGAATTGGCTCTTCTTAGCCAGAATATTAGGGATAAAACCGATATTGAAGATTTGAAAGACTTTGATATTGATTTTCGTGGCGGCATTCGAAAATTTGGTAGACTTATCGTACCAAATATTAGTGATCTTCATAAAGATATACTAGAAGATTCTCATCGTTCCAAGTATTCCATTCATCCCGGTAGTAGTAAAATGTACGCTGATATGAAGCGACTTTATTATTGGGAAGGAATGAAATCTGATATCGCTAACTTTGTTAAGTGTTGCATGACTTGCCAACTTGTTAAGGCTGAACATCAAAGGCCTGGTGGGTTATTGCAACCATTGGGAATTCCAGTTTGGAAGTGGGATCAAATTTCCATGGATTTTATTGATGGCCTTCCCCGTTCTCGTTCGGGTCATAATAGTTTATGGGTGATCATTGACAGACTTACTAAATCTGCCCATTTTATTCCCGTTCGGTCGAACCGAACCGTTCCTCTTCTGGCCAAACTCTTTATTAAAGAAATTGTTAAATTGCATGGAGTTCCTACTTCTATAGTTAGTGGTCATGATCCATTATTTACTAGTGGATTCTGGAAGAGTCTTCAAAAAGCTTTGGGAACGAAGCTAAATTTTAGCACCGCTTATCACCCCCAGTCCGATGGACAAACCAAGCGTGTGAATCAAACACTTGAAGATCTTCTTCGTGCTTGTGTTCTTGACTTTGGTGGAAGTTGGGAAGATCATATTTCACTTGTTGAATTTTCCTATAATAACAGCTTCCAATCTAGTATTGGTATGGCACCTTTAGAGGCACTCTATGGTAGGCCATGCCGGTCTCCTTCTTGTTGGCTTGAGGCCGGTGAGAAGCTGGTTTTAGGTCCAGATCTTATTTGAGATTCTACAGAAAAGATTGATCTTATTCGTCGTAGGATGAAAGAAGCTCAGAGTAGACAAAAGTCCTACGCCGATAACCGAAGAAGAAAATTAGAATTTTCTGTGGGAGATCTTGTATTTATTCGTGTTTCACCTATGAAGGGTGTTGTGCGCTTCAGTCGATCGAGAAAGTTAGCGCCTCGATATATTGGGCCATTTCCTATCACTGAACGTATTGGTTCCATGGCTTATCGCCTTTCATTACCAGCTCAGTTTTCTGCCATGCATGACGTGTTTCACGTTTCTTAATTACGGAAGTGCCTTCGGGATTCCGATTCTATTCTTGAGTCCGGTGTTGTGGAAGAGATTGAAGTTTCACCTAATTTAACTTATGAGCAGCATCATGTTCGAATTATTGCTTCGGAGATCAAACGTCTTCGAAATAAAGATGTTCCGCTTGTTAAAGTTCAATGGTCCTCAAATCCTAAGGATTGCTCTTGGGAGTCTAGAGAATTCATCGAGCGTACACATCCGGAATTACTTTCTCATGCTCTTTGAGGTAAACTTCTTATTTCAAATTTCGTTTGTGTTAATATGCTTTTTATGGTTATTACTTTTTATTTCCATCTTACATATTGCGAGGACGCAATTTCTTTAAGGAGGGGAGTCTGTAACAACCCGCATATTCATTGATTTTATATTTAAATATTTTATTTAAATATTTTATCGTTAATCGGATTTTGGTCCGAAAAGCTACTTTTTGCATACGGTCAAATTAGGACTCGAGACCACTTCCATTGAGTTCAAAATGACGTTTGCGATCTTTTTGAGTGTAAACTTCGATATGTTTGGAGTTAGTGGAATTCTCGCTACTTTTTCCCACTTGTGACTTTGGTTTGGACTGCACCCATATTAGCTCAGCCCAACCCCCTTCTCTTCATAACTTCATCTCTTCACTAAAACATTAAAGATTCATCAAAAATGGAGGAGGGAATGGGAAATTAAAACTCCAAGCTCAAGTCTTCATTTCAAATCCATCATTCAACTTCAAATTCAAGAGAAGACTTTGATTTAAGCTAGTGGTTGTTCTTGCATAGCATTTCAAGCTTCATCTCCATCCATTTTAGTGAAAAGGTGAGATTTTTAATCTCACATTCTTGTCTATATTCATCTTGATCTGTTGGGAATGATTCCTATCACTTTAGCATGCACATTTGCATTTGGTTTGGATTGGATTGGCGAAAAACTCCAATTTTTAGTGTTTTTGGCAAGAGATTGGGCTTAGGTCATTCTGCCTGTGCTAAGTCATCGCGTGGAAAAGTCACAGTGTGTCGTTAGCTCACTCCGGCTTTAGGTCGCTCGCTATTGCTTCTGGCGTTAGGTCGCAGCAAAGATAGGTCGTAGGTCGCTCGGCTTGTTCGAACCACTTAGGTCGTGAGACCTTAGGTCGCTAGGTCGCTCGGCTCGTCTTCGCGATAGGTCGCATATCCATTAGGTCGCGCACCACTGGGTCGTTCAACTGCTAGGTCGCCAACTCTAGGTCGCTTGCTCCATTAGGTCGCTCGACCTTGCCTGGGTCATTAGGTCGCTCTGCCATTCCAGTTTGGTCGCAACCTCCACTAGGTCGCTCCAGTTAGGTCGCTCGGCCACTTATGTTAGGTCGCTCGTCCTGTTGACCTGATAGGTCGCGCCCCTTTGGCCACTTAGGTCGTTTGCACTTAGGTCGGCCATGTTAGGTCGCGAGTCTTCCTTAGGTCGCACCTCCTTGGTCGTGTGTTACTCCTTAAGCCGTTAGCTCCTAGGTCGCTCGGCCTTAAAATGTTAGGTCGCTCACCTTTCAACCCTTAGGTCGTTCGACCTATTTAACTTTAGATCGTTCCTTTTCACTTTAACTCGGCCACGTTAGGTCGCATGGGAACTTCCACTTTGATGCATTTTGAGCTGATTTCCTTGGATTTTATTCACGTCTTCGAATGTGAATTTCTATAATTGATTGTTCTACAATCATTTTTGTGTTTCATCACTTTAAAATATGAAGGTTTCAATACTAGTAGTAAATATCAAAACTCTTTTATCAGAGCGATGTCAACACTATTTTATTACAAAACTCCTTTTCTTAAAACCGTTTCCCAATCTATTAGTATATACAATCCTTTACCTCACTCGGATGAGAAATCTAATTAAACGGCTTAGTAAAACGAGTGGTATGAAACGCTTGCGTTCACTTCGTCGGTTAATTCTTGGACTTGTTCGATTGAACCCTTTTGTGAAAATTTTCTAGTGAAGATCTACAGCTTGTTCGTAAATATTTAAGTTAAGCAAGTGGTTATGGGACATGAATCTAAACTCATATATTTACTAGCTTGGTGTGATTGATATTTCTTGATGATCATGAAGATCATTTTTGTGATTTGATTTAGACTAGCAATTGTGTGATGTCTCTTTGTCTACGAGGGAGACTAAACCCCGTTTGTGTGATGTTTCACCATCACATAGGTGGGGTAGCGCCCCATGGTCTTCGGGCCGTTCGTGTGTCAAAATTTGATGGATAGATTCCATGAGATAGCTTCTCATTCTTGTGTTACACGTGTTGGTGAGTTTTCATGCTCCCGTTCTTGTGATAGGCCTCCCCCTTTTTATGTGATTTCTGGATTTCGTGTGATGATTTCTGGAATTTATGCTTCACCAATTTTCATGATTTTCATTGATATGATATCAATTTTTGTGCATTGGTGAATTTGTGTGTCATTGACTTGTTATGAATACAAGTTTAGGGTATGATACCATATTTTATCTTTGAGAAGATTCTTGTGATATTGATTAATCTCTTGTTGATTTTCAATTACATACTTATAGTAGTATGCCACGATGGTTATTACATGTTCATGCCATGTCTTTTACTTTACCATATCATCTGATATTTATAGCTAGACTGATCCGTTTATTATTTTCTTATAAATAATACTCGGGTCAGACCGAGATGTTACAGGTGCTTCTGCTTGACTTCTCTTCAGGATTATTCTGACTTTTGGCTAACTACATAGATTAGTAGTTTTTGGATGTACACATTTGAGATATAGACTTTATATTGTGTACTTATTCTTTTGTATAGCACGCGTTGCTATTCTTTTGTATTATCGTGGATCTTTATGACCACTACTTTGATGTACACTTTCATGTGTTATACATATATTCATATCTTCTTCCGCCTTTGTGATATAGATGTCTGTGACTGATTTATGTTATGCTTATTTCTATGTTTGTTTTCGAAGATTATTTATAGCCACTGTGTGATAGCTTTGGGTTTGTATCGGTATGACGGACTTCCTCCTTAAATGAAGTTCATGTTATACTATCTGACATATCGGTACTCGCACAAAGAAGTTACATGGATGGTCGCTCCTCAACAGCCTTATTCTCCAGGCTAGTTGACAGCATTACGTCATAGTGTTCTTGGCTAGTGTGGGTATAGAGGTGGGGCGTCACATCCAAGGTTCTCGCTTAACCTTCAGCTCTGATACCAAGTGTTACGGCCCGATAGGCTTTTCAACCATCCCAATCAGCGGCCACTTTCCACCGTGGCACCACACTGGTACTTCGAATTTGCTTTTACGGCTAGCCTCTCAACTGCAACCAACCACTCTGGGACATGAAGGGGTAAAAGTCTCCTGCTCGCCACCAAACAGGAAGCGAGAACCCCCTATCATGCTATAATGAAGCAAATCTGATCCCGGTCTCTTCGAAACAACATTCGATATTTCCGGTAAACTCAACCCCGGTTCTTTAGGAAATAAACAGATGAAAATAAGATCGGAGGTCACCTCCTAACTGTTAATGGACAGATTCCATTATCAACGTCCTAGAAGAATGAAACGAGTTTATACGTACAGTATAGCACCTCGAACGGTTAAATTTCATTTTTTACCTTAATTCAATCAATCAGCATGAAGATGTAAATTTCCAGATTTAAGGAATGGAATTTAAATTAAATGTTAAAACATAGAACTAAAATAAAACATTGTATTTTAACATATATAGATTTAGCTTCAATTTAATAAAGTAAAGAAAAGCGGCAAATCAATTTGAACAAGTAAACATTCAGATCTGAAGAATTACACTTTAATTAGAATTTTTAAAAACATAGATCTACACTTAAATATTGTTTTAAAACATAAACAAATTTAATTTTGATCTATCAAATTAAAAATCCATCATGTCATTCAACAAATAATTCAAACTTCATAAATATTTTTTTAATTTAGCAAGACAATAATACATCATACAAATTATGAAAGTCAAATTAAATTTCCATCAAACATTGCAAAATCACTATCTATATATAGAAAATGGCATACCTTGCTACCCAATCCTTAAAACCAAATTGTTGTTGTTCCCTTTGATTTGCACCTTGAATGAAGAATGTTTCTAGACCCGATTGAATCACCTTAGGTGTTGCCTAGAAATCACACCTTGAATGATGTTGTCTCCTTAGATCTTCAAGATCTCCATCCTATCCTTGCAAGAGATGGATGAACCACTTTTGATTTATTTTATTTGATGTTTTTATACAGAGTTGATAGAATTTTAGGAATATTTTTTTTGTTTTCTGCCATGAAAAGTTAGGAGGAGAGAAAGAAAACAGACTGAATGAGAAAGAATGAATTGTACGTACATAATGAATTAGAGAATATGTTTTATTTGAAAGAAGGAAACCTTTCACATTCTTTAATTAAAACTACTTTAATTAATTCTCTTGATTAACTTTCTCTTTTCACTCCTATTTCTTTACATGGTATGGCTAAAAATTACGTGCCATCAAATGACATAAGATTCCATAAATTAATGCATGTAATTATCTTTTATTTAATTACAATGATATCATATATCAACGCACGCAAATATAACTTTTATAAATGCATTCAAATAATTACAAATAACTCCCAAACATCAAATAAATTAAATAATAATTAATATTTCTCAAATACTAATTAATTTAATTAATTTACAACTTTTTATAAATTAATTAAATCATGTGGTTTTTCGGAGAATTCATCATTACGGTTGTGTGACTCAAAGGTGTAAACTCAGTCAGCGATTAATATTGAACAATTCAAATATTAACGTTCACACGTCACTTAGCAGGTGGTGTGACATTTTGGCTGAATTCATCGCTTACACATCTTTGGGTAAAATCCAATTTTACTTATTATAAGCGTTACCTAATAGTGACAATTATTTACACCAATTCTCTTCGTCAAAACTATATCACTTTGGATTTATGAAATTTGGTAATGGTCGAAATTTCAATATCATCCACACTCAACTTTATAGTCCAAACACAAAGTCCTTGGTTCAATAACAACAATTATTATTAACCAAAATGCTCTGGCCAGAGACTTTAACTTTGAGTTGACTTGAGTTGACCATGATACTAACCCCATATAACTGAGGAGATGAATCCTCTCTTGAATAGTGCTTCACTTCCAATACTTCCACTTGACCCTACTATAGTCACTCAATGGAACTCCATGCCATGATTTGACTATAATCAAAGCGGAATTTTCATATTGAAGATCCACGGTATTCTCAAGTCGAGAGAATTGTGTAAATCAGTCACATCCATATTTTATGTTTGACCTTAGTTATATTAACCAACAAAAAACTATCAAGTGAGTCGTTCTATAGTTATCCAATAACTATCAGTACATAACCTCTAGGTGCCCCCAACAGTCATGAGTAATACACTGCCCAACATTTAGAGAGCGTTACTACTCTAGTCTCAATCTATACACTGATTGCAGTCTCGATGCATCTTGACTAGGAACATTTAAAATGGTATATTTGTTTTATTGTGATAAATTACTCACGGTTACAACACTTTGTAACTACTATCACAAAATATGCCATTTATGGATTTTCTATTAAATATACTTTTAATTAAATTAATTAATTAATTATAACCACATTATATCAAGTATATAACAGAAAGAAACACCTTTATTATGAACAAGATTGTTCAACGAGATTGATATATGTAACAAATTACATAATTGCCCTTAGGGCATACCCCTAACTCTATCAATACATACTTGAAGTACATATACTGCAACGACCTGGTATTTCGAACCGTTCAAATTGACAATCATCCACTCATGTCAGACTTGAATTGCTCAAAACAACATATTGTTAATTTATATTTGGCAAAACTTAGCATACACAGTAAATAAATCAATCACAGAATCACAGACACAGAGTAATATAACAATAAGCAGCGGAAATAGATAAATAGTAGTTCATGAAGCTACTATAGAACATCAGAGTCTAAAATAAATACAACAAAAATCTCAAATACAGAGTAGTCTCAAATACAAAAGTAACCGACAAGACTGAACAGAAATGACTGGAAATAACCGAAAGCTGAACAGATAAACGATAGAACTTCAAGCAAAGCTCCAAACTCCAAATGTGAGTCTCAAATGTTGTGACACTCAATCTGACCCGAGCATAAAGCAAAACACAAAACACTTGAGTCAGGATTAACATTCTTATATCAGTAATTTAACTCAAGTGAAATGTCAACTAAAATACAAATAACTTAAAGGATGTTAGGGATATCCATCCTCTAAGGATCTGTGGAACTATCTACTATGTAGTAATATACGCTATTATAATATGTCTATCAGTAAAGTAAAGTATTAAAATATCATTAAGGTGTTACCCATATCCCCCTTAACACATTTTATATATTCCCGTAGTCTATACAATGTTGTACGCTCCACTAAACCGGTGGTTTACCCAGAGGACACCCCATAGGTACGGTACAAAACAAACTCGTAGAAGGCGCGATGCCCAGGGTAGATATACCGTTTGCGGATCTGGACTGGTGGTAACGCATAGCAGTTACTACCGCCCACCTCGAGACACACTCCCAAATCAATGGTGCACCCAATCAAATCACAAAGTAATAGAATAGTATCGAAGAAATGTGTCCGATAGGAGGAATGACCTCACTTGGCCCGGCATGGCTCCTATTTTAGCCACATTAAGCTGACTCGTGGGAGTCAAGGCTACGTTAATACCTCAGATAGAATCTTCGCCAACCATCCTACTTCGTTCTAGAATCTCCACCACATACACTGTTGTTAAAGTGGTTTTCGGTATTGGTAGAGAGTATGACAATATCTGATCCCGGTCTCTTTAACAACCAAACGCTCATTTCACACTGTGATCATTTTATAAAATCACTTTTATAAACATTTCAAACAGTTCATACTTCATTTCAAAATATCATATTCATTTAAAATCATATCACTTTCGAAATTATATACACATTCGAAATCATATTACTTTCAAATCAGTATTCACTTTAAAATCATATTTATTTCCAAAATCTTAACCACAAAAATAGTCACATTTAAATCCATTACATCATAACAACTCCAACTTAAAAAGTTTAAGTATTGAAATAGTTTATATATTTAGATAGTTATAAAATAGTTTATATTTAAATTAGGTTATAAATTTAAAATAGTTTATATTAAAATAATATATATATATAAAGAGTTTATATTGAAATAGTTTCAGATTAGAATTATTTCTTCCAATTTCACAAATCAATTCAAATCAACCTTAGCTCAAAAATCCAATTCAAATCAATCTCAGTTCAACAATTCCAATTAAAAGGTTCAATTCAAAATCTCATTAACCATCTTTAATTTATATCGATTTCAAGTCCAGTTTGAACTACAATTTAAACCACTTCAAATTCAATAAGTTTCAAAGTTAAATATTCAAACAATTACAGTTACTCAATTTGATAAATTTCATTTATATTTAAAAATTCAACTGTAATTTTATTTAAACTTGAAAATATTCACTTAATCATTTACAAACATTCAAATAAAATCTCAAATTTCAAATTTAAATAAAATCAATAATTAAATATCTAACTTTAATTATTTTTTATTCTAAAATATCCACATAATCACTTTTATAAACTTTTAAATAAAATCTCAAATTACACATTTCAAATCAAAATTAACTATTCAATTTCAATTTAATTTAAATTCGAAAATATTCATTTAATCACCTTTAATCAAAATTAAAATTGTAAAAATCATATCTAAAATCTCAAATTCAATAAGTTTCAAATCAATTTTATTTAAATATAATTCTTAAACAAATACAATTTCCAATCAATTTCAATTTATCTTCCAAACCTTTATTTATTAAAGTTATTACAAAATCTATCTTTAAAAATATAATTTTAAATAAATACTTAAACATAATATATATATATATTGATTAAATTAAATTTTATTAAGTTAAATCTTATTATTAAATTTATTTTATATTAAATCTTATTTTATATTTTTAAAAATAATAAATTTATAAGTAAAACCTTAAAATTTATATTTTCAAAACTAACTTATAAATTTAAAATTCCTAATATAAAATTTTTAAATCTAAATTTTACTCATATGTTAAAATAAAAAAATTCTTTATATTATATTTTAAAAATCAATATTTAATGAAACTCGTATATATATTCCTTTTAAAACCTTGGAAATCATTTCCAAAAATAGACCAACGGTGTCCGTATATAATTTTCTGTCCTATGTTCAAGTGATACTGTAATGACCCGCACTTCCGTACCCCTTATTAATCTCCATTAATGAACTCAAGAAGAACGGAAGTACGAACCATCAGGGTTAAAGCAGAAAGAGGAAGAAGAAGAAAATAGAAGACAACATCAGAATCTAACCATCGCAGCGGAATAAAATATAATAGATATTAACTGATCTTTACACAAAGGAAAATTGTATCTGTTTATACATTCCATCATCAGAGTATACACAACATACAGCTGGACAGTGATCATAAACTGTCCTCACACAACTGAATATACAACAATCAACACAGCGGAATATTTTAAAACAAGTACGGAAGTACGTTTCGCCATCCAGCTCGTCTCCTGAGCTCCACATCATCCTTTCCTGTAATCTATAATACTCGGTCTGACCCGAGCATTATAGTTAAATAACACCCGCGTCAGTCTGGAATACCAGCGTGTGAAAACCACACTCAAATTGATTATTAAAGTTTCAAAATCCTTTGAAATCAAAAGCATCTTGTAAGACCACGCCACAAATAAACATGTCGGGTTTTTACCTTACGATAGCTAAAACACTTTATATCAAAATCCTCTGATATTATAATAGTGTCTGTATACAAATACTTATTCAAATAGCTAAAATTGTTACATGATTAAATTCCAGCATACTAGCCACAAAGTGGGTTCTACAAACAAAAACCGTACAAGGCAAGTAGGGAGAATGGGTTTCCAACTAATGACTAAGCACTGGGGTACCACCTGTCACAGTACCTGGTCTAGATTAGTGTACCGATGACCACGCCTGATCCCCTACAACACAAGGCCGGAACCATCCCTTACTGGATAATTCCAAGTAAAATCACCCCATGGTTGTGATCAGCAACCGCACCACTAAGCCGAAATAAAATGGACATCTAGACAGGGATGAACTTACTCTCAAGTGGGGGCTACCCATGAAGCCTTGCTGCATATCTCCTGATTTTCAGTCATTCCCGGTTGATGAGGCTCGAGGCTAAGCGTTACCTTTATAGAACTAACCCCTTAGAATGCCCATCGTCCGCTGACGATGTTCCAAAAGCATTCATCCATACTAGTCCGTCATGGGTTCGAACGGAACTGAAGGCACTATTCCATCTTCAATATCAATCTCGTTTTCCCCACGAAAACGTACAAACCGGATCAAAGTGGTTTTTGAGAAATTAATCTCGATCCCGTTCTCTTCGAAACGATCAGCGCATTGGCCAATATTGATAGTTGGTTATTTAACTATCAATTAACATTCACAAACAACCATCAAACAATAAATAATTTTCCAAATTATTTATTCATTCAAATATCTTCGCAAGATATATTTCCACTTTTCACCCTTTGAAAATAGTTTCAAACTATCTTCCTTTCATGGAATAAATTTCCCAAATATTTATTCCCACTGGTAACACCAAGTGCAAAACTTTAGATTTTTAAAATAATTTAAAACTCTTTATTATAAAACATCTTTTATGACATTAATTTAAAAGCTACTTTAATACTTAATCAAAAATATATACTTTAAGAATATTTAAAATAAAGCTTCTTAATAAAATATAACTAAATTTTTATCCTTTAAAACAATATCAAGTCACTTTTAATATTTACAACTACAATAGATTTGAAAAATACTTCCTTTAGAATTTAAACATTTAGAAATAATAAATTTCTAAAACATGCTTTATGAAACAACATTAAAACTTTTAACTAATATTTAAAAATTTGCTTTGAAACGTACTTTAGACTTTAAAAAATAACTTAAAACTCTTTATTATAAAAATATACTTTAAACATTTAAAATAATAAATTTTCTAAAACATTTCTTTATAACAAATTTTTAAAGCCTTTAACTTATACGTAAAAGTCACCTTTAAAATATACTCGGCTTTCCAGGGAAATACACTTCCATTTCCATACCTTTTAAAAATAAATCACTATTTATTTTTAAATCAAATTCTCATTCCTTATAAATTTCCACCGTGAAATTTATACTTCCAAATATCCACTGATATTTTTTTTCACTTTATAAACCCAGTTTATAAATTCCAAAATCTCACTTTTCTTTTAAATTCCAGTTTCAAACACTTGAATCAAATCTACAATTGATTTCGAATTTACTTCATTTTAAAATAAATTTTCTTTCTTACTCCATTTATTTCAAATCCATTTTATTTCTTATTTATTATTTAAAAATCTCATTAACTAAGAATACCAAATTCAAATTTCCCAAATTCCTTTCTTATTCTTTAAAATAAATTTAACCCTTGGATTTTAAATTAAATTCTTTATTTCTTTAAAATAATAACACTTAAGTTAAAAATTTATTATTCTCCCCTTTTTATTCGAAATCTCCTTTCCTTACTCGGAATTTATTTACTAGAATTTAAAAATCACTTATATTCCTTTCAATTCATTCTTTAATTTATTTAAACTTCTATAATTATTAACTTAAAGATTTCCTTTTAAATTTTCTTTTCCAAAATCCAATTCTAGGAATTTTGATAACTCAGTGTACTGAAATATTCAAGCACCATAGCATTCAATATTCCAATTACCAATATAATTAATCACAGAGTATCAAATATGCGTAACAGAGTATATTAAATAATCTAAATAAAATTTTTGAGGAATCCAGTTGGATCCCTCCAACCTGTTTCCCTGCATCCACAAATGTTAGCACAATACCAATTCCACTTCGAGGTGGAATATCGCGGTATATGGGTTTAAGATAATATCATCCGCTATTAGGCGGCGCATAGGGTCTCATCTGCTATATAATGCGGGAATATCAACAACTCCAATATATATATATATATACTACTATATATACTATCATATCAAATCAATCCAATCATTCACCAAATATTTAAATTTAACTATTTAAATTTAAATTAAAACCAGATGAGTGAGATTAACTCACCTTTGCTTTTTAATTTGCAATCCACTTCCAATTCGGCTTGCTTCCTGATTTTAACCCTTGAATAAACATTATACAATTTATTAATGTTTTGCATTAATTTAACCATCAATGTCCAAGTTGAAATTTTAATTTGTACCCTTTTCAAAATCTTCTTATATAAATTCTTCAAATATTTTTAAAATCCTCTTATATTTTCTAAATCTTATATATATACATACATTAAATCCTAATGAATTAAAATTCTTTTCAAATCTATATATCAATTTAAAACATAAATTGTTTTATATATATCTGACTGCAAATTAAAACTCTTATCCATATATGAGTATTTATTTCTCTGTAACCTGTATACCTATCTATATAATAAGTAGATTAATTAAATACCTTACTGTAATAAATTTTCCTTTTCTGTTTCTATTTAGATTTTAGAATAACATGGTTTAATAAATTCCCATATTCACAATTAAATTCATAGCTTCCATTATTATCATTTTTCGAATTTTTCAGAATCAACAACCTAAAAAAAACAAAGCCCATATTACCTCAAACCAAACCACTCTGTCCAACCCCAAGGTCACGTCGCTCGCCATACCACATTGGCTACAACCCGCGATGTCCAGCTCCATCTCGACCACGTGCCTCGCCTACGCGATCGAAATCCTCTACCGAACCCACTGCGCCGCCCCCTACGTCGACAGACCCTGGATCGCTCACGCTCGCGAGCATTTCTTCCCCCTTTTTTCTTCGAATTAGATGCGGCCATTACCTTTTTCGATTTGAAACGATATCGTGCTCCCCCTTTTTTCTGAAGAGAAGTGATCTCGTAAAAACTAAAGGGAAAACGAATTTTTATTTGAACGAAAAGATGCGGTCATTTTTTAATTTTTTTCTTCTCGATTTTTGACTGAAGGAAGGAGAAGAAGGTTGCGTGATATAAAGGAGGATGGCTCGGGATATTTTGTTTTAAAAAGGGAAGTGTGTTCGAGAAGGCTTTGTCAGCTACAGTGATGCGAAAAGAAAGTAAAAGATCCGACGTTGATAAAATTTCAACTGCAATTGACCAGTAAATATATACAATTAAATTCAAATTCAAATATAACTTAAAATTTTAAACTCCTATTGAGGCGTGCCGCCAGGCGTTTATAATGTTAAACCCCTATTTCGAACACAATGGAAAAGGTTTCGAGTCCAAATTCGATCGTATGGAGAAGATAGCTTTTTGGACCCAGTTATTATATTGAATTCGATATAAATTTCAGCGCGTTTATAAGTCATACGCTCACCCAACAACTCCAATCACTACGAAATTTAAAATCCGATAATAATACGATGTTACGGATCCAATGGAACTGGTTTCGTCGAATTCTGAGACTGTGCCTCGGAAGGCTATTTTTAAATTCAATTTAAACAATATATTTTTAAAACTGATTAAATCACCTTAAAATTCAATTTTAATACTTCTATTATCTTCAGTATTATCAATGTAAATTTTCTAAGCCTTCAAATTATTTTTAACAGGCTTAAAATTTTAGATTCAATCATTTACCCAATTTCTAATTATTTAATTAAACAATTTAATTACTAAATAAATAGTGGTATTTGAAATTCGAGTTAGAAATTAACTTTTAAATATTTAAAATCAATTAAATATTCCAATTTCAAATGCTCAAAAATTCCGGGTCGTCACATTCCTCCCCCCTTAAAAGAATTTCGTCCCCGAAATTACCAGTTAAGAGGAATGGTCCATAACCCGTTAACTATTCCCTCAATCCAAAATGTGTTTTAACAACTAGTCAAAACAAATCTTTTTATCAAAGACACACTATCCCTCCTTCTAACCTTTCAAACTTATTCATAAGTTCTAAATAATATTCCTTACTTAACAATTCAAATTTAAATTTAATCCAAATTTTAAATTATCAAAATTTTCTCAAAATATTTCTAACTCCTTAAATTTCCAAAAATTTTTGCCAGCGTCTCCTTTGCGCGGCTAGCTCGGTACAACTACAAAATTACCTCTATGGCCCTCAATTTCTAAAAGAAAAACAAAAGGCCAAGTGGCTAGATCAAAACCCAATCAAATTTCATATAGAAATTTAAACACGTACCTTTTGCCGAAAAATTTTATTCATCTTCTGCAATAATATCCAATCACAGCATTCCAATTTGATTTCATCTAATCATCAACTTAATATACTTCCAATACCAAATTTACTTAAAAGCTTCTCCCTTCATTTCTTAAGTGTAATATAAATGTTTTATATACTTCTTATAACTAATTTCACTTCACCACTTTGGTTTATCCATAGTTTCATTCGAACTTCCATTTTCAAATTCATTTGAATCCAATATCCCTTTCATTTTAAATATAAAATTACATTCACATTATTTCATCCATTTTAATTTCCAAACTTTTATTATACTAGCCCATTTTGAATTAATTCTTCAACTTTACTTGACCCAATTCAAAATGATTTCCAACACTTTAGTTTTCAATTCTATTTGCTTCATTTTCGATATTGGATGCTATTTACCTTATCTCAATTTCCAATTCGAAATCATTTGTCGTTAGTGAAAATTTCCAAAAATTTCAAAAAAATTCTAACTCCCAAAATTTCCGGAAAATTTTGGCAGAGTCTCCTTTGTACGAAGGAGCTTTTACAATTTGACAAGAGATATAAATATATATATATCGACCCACTCGGTCGGAAAAACAAAAACAGTTCATATTTCCTATTTTTATTGCGTAGGCGTACCTCTATTTAGCATTGTAAGCAAGCGGATATTTATTTTAGCATTTTGCATGACCCAACCCAACCAAACGGCTTCCCTGAACCTGTACTTACTCAATTCAAATATGTAAGTGACAAATATATGCAATTAATTAACATTTCACTTACTTTCAATAGCTAAACACATGCATTTCATAAGCAATATTCACAAAATAGTTTTCATAAGCAATTTATAAGGTCTCAATATTAATTCAATTGCTTTTACTTGATTTTTATATCATCCTATCCAGATCGGAATGATTTCCACTACATTCAATTCATTTGTAATCCAAACAACTCATATTCATGTCAATTTATTCAAAAATCAATTTTGTTTACTTCTATCAATTCGTAGAATTTTACTCAATTCCATTTTCGTCCAACGACCAATTTATGCAATTCGACGACATCCATTCAAACAAACAATTCCCAATTAGTTTACTTCCACTTTCAAGTCAATATTTGATTTTCATTACAAAAATCACATCATTACATTTCTTAAGTTCAATTCCATTTTGTAGTTTAAGTTTGGACTTCTACTTCATTTCTAAAATACAAAACAATTTTATTTTGGCTTACTTAGTCCACTTTTTAATTTTATAAGTCACACACTCATTTATTTTTCACACTTACATCCATTTACACTCAATCGTATTCATCTTTCATTTTTAATTCAAGATTTTACCTTTATTAAGCCAAGTATATTTTATTTCAAGCATTTAAATTTTTTTGTTAAGCCATCGAAGTTTATTTATTCAAATTTTATTAAGTAAGAGCTTAATTTTATTTAATGTATCCATCACGTGATATATTTCTTGTTCAATTATATTTCAACTCTAATTCAAATCTAATCAAAATATTATTAAACTTGGTTTAAATTCATTTAATTCAACTTATTCTTCTAACTTATTTCGTTCCCACACTTATTTTAAATTAGTTACGTTTACTAATTTATTTCAAATTCCAATAAATTTTTAATTCTTAGAACTTTGTTCTTTTAATCCACTCAAACTATATTTTTCAATTCCACTTTACTAACCTTCTTTAGTTTACTTTCTTCAATTGGTTTATCTTTCTAACTTTATTAACTTTTACAAGTTAATTCCATTCCAGGAAATTTTTAAACTTTATAAATTTCCAAACCTGTTTATAATCCATAACATTTTTAAACCAATCCCAGGGTCTTCAATAATCGCTTAAGTATTTCAAAAATCATTTGAAATCAATTATATCCAAAATTCTTTGGTAAATTCAATTATCTCTTTGAATTTCAAAATCAAACTCTGTTTTGCAAACAATTCCGATTTAAAACAATCTGGCAGCAATTTCTCTTCTGGAACTCGAAAATGAACATCGATGATGCTGCAGTCATCACCGAAGTTATTTTCCAGCGACCGAAAGAGAGTTAAATGCTTTTATCCCTTAAAAATCCCTCAAGTATTTTTAAATTCCAAATCTTCCCAAATTTCAATCCAATTTCAAAAATATTACCGAAATAATATCATCATTATTTCTCCAAAACCTTTGAAAACCATTTTCAACTCAAAGGAATTTTATCTCTAAAATTTCGAATCCCAAATTCTTTCAATTCATATTCAAATATTACTCTGGAATTTCTATTTCATTATAAATCCCATTCGTACATAAATTTATTTCTTAACCTTTGGTTTTGATTTCAATTTCTTATTTAATTTCCTCACAATAGTGATGACAATTTTTTATTACCATTCCCTAACAACCAAGCAACCATATATATATATATATATATATATATATATATATATATATAATAATTACTAAAATTTATTTCTTTTATATACAAAAATAATTTAGGTAAAATTATTTCATCTACCCATTTTAAAACAATATTCTGTCGAATTGTTCTATTCAAGTGTTTAGAGATCCCTATCAATAACGTTAATTACGCGTATTGACCAGAATCCATAAACCACTCAATAAACCAACCAACACAATATAAAACCATTTTATATTCACTAACAAATACGCGCTCATATCTATTAATACTCTCAAACCCATTCTAGAGTAATATGGACTCTATTTCAATGAGTAATCCCCACCAGAGCCAAAGTTATCGCTAACCTTCGCTCTAATACCAAGTGTAATGACCCGCACTTCCGTACCCCTTGAATTTATATTAATCTCCATTAATGAACTCAAGAAGAACGGAAGTATGAACCATCAGGGTTAAAGCAGAAAGAGGAAGAAGAAGAAAATAGAAGACAACATCAGAATCTAACCATCGCAGCGGAATAAAATATAATAGATATTAACTGATCTTTACACAAAGGAAAAATGTATCTGTTTATACATTCCATCATCAGAGTATACACAACATACAGCTGGACAGTGATCATAAACTGTCCTCACTCAACTGAATATACAACAATCAACATAGCGGAATATTTTAAAACAAGTACGGAAGTACGTTTCGCCATCCAGCTCGTCTCCTGAGCTCCACAGCATCCTTTCCTGTAATCTATAATACTCGGTCTGACCCGAGCATTATAGTTAAATAACACCCGAGTCAGTCTGGAATACCAACGTGAGAAAACCACACTCAAATTGATTATTAAAGTTTCAAAATACTTTGAAATCAAAAGCATCTCATAAGACCACGCCACAAATAAACATGTCGGGTTTTTACCTTACGATAGCTAAAACAATTTTTATCAAAATCCTCTAATATTATAATAGTGTCTATATACAAATACTTATTCAAATAGCTGAAATTGTTACATGATTAAATTCTAGCATACTAGCCACAAAGTGGGTTCTACAAACAAAAACCGTACAAGGCACGTAGGGAGAATGGATTTCCAACTAATGACTAGGCACTGGGGTACCACCTGTCACAGTACCTGGTCTAGATCAGCGTACCGAGGACCACGCCTGATCCCCTGCAACACAAGGTCGGAACCATCCCTTACTGGATAATTCCGAGTAAAATCACCCCACGGTTGTGATCAGCAACCGCACCACTAAGCCGAAATAAAAGGGACATCTAGACAGGGATGACCTTACTCTCAAGTGGGGGCTACCCACGAAGCCTTACTGCATATCCCTTGATTTTCAGTCATTCCCGGTTGATGAGGCTCGAGGCTAAGCGTTACCTTTATAGAACAAACCCCTTAGAATGCCCATCGTCCACTGACGATGTTCCGAAAGCATTCATCCATACTAGTCCGTCCCGGGTTCGAACGGAACTGAAGGCACTATTCCATCTTCGATATCAATCTCGTTTTCCCCACGAAAACGTACAAACCGGATCGAAGTGGTTTTCGAGAAATTAATCTCGATCCCGGTCTCTTCGAAACGATCAGTGCATTGGCCAATATTGATAGTCGTTTATTTAACTATCAATTAACATTCACAAACAACCATCAAACAATAAATAATTTTCCAAATTATTTATTTATTCAAATATCTTCGCAAGATATATTTCCACTTTTCACCCTTTGAAAACAGTTTCAAACTATCTTCCTTTCATGAAATAAATTTCCCAAATATTTATTCCCACTGGTAACACCAAGTGCAAAACTTTAGATTTTTAAAATAATTTAAAACTCTTTATTATAAAACATCTTTTATGACATTACTTTAAAAGCTACTTTAATACTTATTCAAAAATATATACTTTAAGAATATTTAAAATAAAGCTTCAATAAAATATAACTAAATTTTTATCCTTTAAAACAATATCAAGTCACTTTTAATATTTACAACTACAATAGATTTGAAAAATACTTCCTTTAGAATTTAAACATTTATAAATAATAAATTTCTAAAACATGCTTTATGAAACAACATTAAAACTTTTAACTAATATTTAAAAATTTGCTTTGAAACGTACTTTAGACTTTAAAAATAACTTAAAACTCTTTATTATAAAAATATACTTTAAACATTTAAAAATAATAAATTTTCTAAAACATTTCTTTATAACAAATTTTTAAAGCCTTTAACTTATACGTAAAAGTCACCTTTAAAATATACTTGGCTTTCCAGAGAAATACACTTCCATTTCCATACCTTTTAAAAATAAATCACTATTTATTTTTAAATCAAATTCTCATTCCTTATAAATTTCCACCGTGAAATTTATACTTCCAAATATCCACTGATATTTTTTTTTCACTTTATAAACCCAGTTTATAAATTCCAAAATCTCATTTTTCTTTTAAATTCCAATTTCAAACACTTGAATCAAATCTACAATTGATTTCCAATTTACTTCATTTTAAAATAAATTTTCTTTCTTACTCCATTTATTTCAAATCCATTTTATTTCTTATTTATGATTTAAAAATCTCTTTAACTGAGAATACCAAATTCAGATTTCCCAAATTCCTTTCTTATTCTTTAAAATAAATTTAACCCTTGGATTTTAAATTAAATTCTTTATTTCTTTAAAATAATAACACTTAAGTTAAAAATTTATTATTCTCCCCTTTTTATTCGAAATCTCCATTCCTTACTCGGAATTTATTTACTAGAATTTAAAAATCACTTATATTCCTTTCAATTCATTCTTTAATTTATTTAAACTTCTATAATTATTAACTTAAAGATTTCCTTTTAAATTTTCTTTTCCAAAATCCAATTCTAGGAATTTTGATAACTCAGTGTACTGAAATATTCAAGCACCATAGCATTCAATATTCCAATTACCAATATAATTAATCACAGAGTATCAAATATGTGTAACAGAGTATATTAAACAATCTAAATAAAAATTTTGAGGAATCCAGTTAGATCCCTCCAACCTGTTTCCCTGCATCCACAAATGTTAGCACAATACCAATTCCACTCCGACGTAGAATATCGCGGTATATGGGTTTAATATAATATCATCTTTTATTATGTGGCGCATAGGGTCTCATCCGCTATATAATGCGGGAATATCTACAACTCCAATATATATATACTACTATATATACTATCATATCAAATCAATCCAATCATTCACCAAATATTTAAATTTAACTATTTAAATTTAAATTAAAACCAGATGAGTGAGATTAACTCACCTTTGCTTTTTAATTTGCAATCCACTTCCAATTCGGCTTGCTTCCTGATTTTAACCCTTGAATAAACATTATACAATTTATTAATGTTTTGCGTTAATTTAACCATCAATGTCCAAGTAGAAATTTTAATTTGTACCCTTTTCAAAATCTGCTTAAATAAATTCTTTAAATATTTTTAAAATCATCTTATATTTTCTAAATCTTATATATATACATACATTAAATCCTAATGAATTAAAATTCTTTTCAAATCTATATATCAATTTAAAACATAAATTGTTTTATATATATCTGACTGCAATTTAAAACTCTTATCCATATATGAGTATTTATTTCTCTGTAACCTGTATACCTATCTATATAATAAGTAGAATTAATTAAATACCTTACTGCAATAAATTTTCCTTTTCTGTTTCTATTTAGATTTTAGAATAACATGGTTTAATAAATTCCCAGATTCACAATTAAATTCACAGCTTACATTATTATCATTTTTCGAATTTTTCAGAATCAACAACCTAAAAAAAACAGAGCCCAGATTACCTCAAACCAAACCACTCTGTCCAACCCCAAGGTCACGTCGCTTGCCATACCACACTGCCTACAACCCACGATGTCCAGCTCAGCCTCGACCACGCGCCTCGCCTACGCGATCGAAATTCTCTACCGAACCCACTGCACCGCCCCCTACGTCGACAGACCGTCGATCGCTCGCGCTCGCGAGCGTTTCTTCCCCCCTTTTTTTTCTTTGAATTAGATGCGTCCATTACCTTTTTCTATTTGAAACGATATCCTGCTCCCCCTTTTTTTGAAGAGAAGTGATCTCGTAAAAACTGAAGGGAAAACGAATTTTTATTTGAACGAAAAGATGCGGTCATTTTTTTAATTTTTTTCTTCTCGATTTTTGACTGAAGGAAGGAGAAGAAGGTTGCATGATATAAAGGAGGATGGCTCGGGATATTTTGTTTTAAAAAGGGAAGTGTGTTCGAGAAGGCTCTATCAGCTACAGTGATGTGAAATGAAAGTAAAAGATCCGACGTTGATATAATTTCAACTGCAATTGACCAGTAAATATATACAATTAAATTCAAATTCAAATATAACTTAAAATTTTAAACTCCTATTGAGGCGTGCCGCTAGGCGTTTATAATGTTAAACCCCTATTTCGAACACAATGGAAAAGGTTTCGAGTCCAAATTCGATCGTATGGAGAAGATAGCTTTTTGGACCCAGTTATTATATTGAATTCGATATAAATTTCAGCGCGTTTATAAGTCGTACGCTCACCCAACAACTCCAATCACTACGAAATTTGAAATCCGATAATAATACAATATTACGGATCCAATGGAACTGGTTTCGTCGAATTCCGGGACTGTGCCTCGGAAGGCTATTTTTAAATTCAATTTAGACAATATATTTTTAAAACTGATTAAATCACCTTAAAAAATTCAATTTTAATACTTCTATTATCTTCAGTATTATCAATGTAAATTTTCCAAGCCTTCAAATTATTTTTAACAGGCTTAAAATTTCAGATTCAATCATTTACCCAATTTCCAATTATTTAATTAAACAATTTAATTACTAAATAAATAGTGGTATTTGAAATTCAAGTTAGAAATTAACTTTTAAATATTTAAAATCAATTAAATATTCCAATTTCAAATGCTCAAAAATTCCGAGTCGTCACAGATACGGATATTTATCATTTCAATCCACAATTATTTAAATATTTACGGGTATATATCATTTCAACCCGCCATCCCAAAATTTGAAAATCAATGAAAATCGCTTGGGTTTATCATTTCAACCCATAATGATTTTTCCCTAATCTTTAATATCGTTCGGGTATGTATCATTTCAACCCATAGGGAATTTCTAAACTAATAGGGAACTTGGAGAGTGAGAACAAATATGATATAATATAACATCTCAACAACGGGCATATATCATCAGTAACAAATTTAAATATAATATATACAATAGGTTATGGTGTCATATGTCATAGGTAAACAATGGCAGATAATGGCATATCATATTTTACAATTAAGTAACTTGCAATTCAAATTTAACAGCATATTTCAATCGTAATTTCATGTGAATTAAATTTACTAAATATAAGAATGTTAATCGTGAGTGATTGCTCACCTTTCGAGGTTAGAGCAATAACAAGAGCAAGATGCAGACGGACACTGATAAGCACAGATCGACATGCAGAACGGCGACAAAGCTAGAAACTGCTGTTGTAAATCTGGACAGAGGCGAAACAAAGCAAGTTGAACTTAGATTCGATGTAACAAAATATATTAAAATTTAAAGATCCATATATTGTAATGACCCAAGATTTTAGGAATTTATTCTGGAAAATATAAATAAATTTAAAATGATTCTTAAATAAATTTTGAAGGAGGAATTGATATAGCTTGATAGTGTATCAGTGTGTGTACATGTGTGCACAGGAAATGCACATGAATATAAGCTAAAACCCTGAACTCCAAGAATACATACATATTGATGTGTATGGAAATATATATATATTTATATATATATATGTAGATTAAATTCTTAAAAGTAGTATGCATGAGTAAATGTATATATATGAATGCTACTGAATATTTTTGAGTGTACATGTGCATGTGTGTGTGTCAGTATAGAATGATGTATGAATATATAGGTGGGTGTACTAATTATTTCAGTAAGACTTATATAAATATATATGTGTTAATAAAATACTAGAGTTTAAACTAGTGAAATAAAATATACAGACATATTTTAATATAAGCAGAAATAAAAAGAATGAAGATATAAAAAGGAATAATCCTCTTATAAATAAATGAAGGAAGTACATACCATTTGCATGAAAGCTAAAAATAGAAAAAAATAAGATAAAACAGGGAAGTGCTTGGTATAGGCAGAATTAGAAAAGAGTATTTAATAAATAACAAAATCAAGTCACATTTTTAGCATGATTGTAGACAAGGGGAAAAGTATTTTCTGAAAAGCAAATTTCTGAAAAAAAATGTGTAACCACTTTTCTCTTCACCCAAATTAAGCCGGGAAGGGTAAAACTTTGGGTTTAAAATGCAGATAACATGATTTTTCTGGTGGGCAAAAATGGTCTTAGCCAATACCCAAAACCCTAAGAGAGACCCTGTATATATATACATGTATATGCAGCAGCCTCCTCTCCTCCTCAGAAAAGAATTTTGAAAAAAAGAAAAAAAAAACAACACCATAGAAATTATAAGACAAGGGAAGGAAGAGAGCTTGAGGCTAAGGGCAGAAGCTCATCAATTAATTAAGGAAACAAAGAAGAGAGCTAGGTGAGAAAACTCACTCAAAAATCTAAGGCAATAAGTCCTAATGTAGGTAGCCAGTTATAAGTATTTTTCTTAAAAGAGTATTTTCATATATGAATGCTTATCTGTGAATTTAAATCTGAAAATGTTTTGATTCTCTTTGGTTGATCACTTGTTTTATTATAACAAAGTTTTATGTGTTGTTAGTATACATATCTGTTTTATACACTCAGATCTCTGATATGTTAATGTTTAGGGATATAAACAAATACCCAGAAAATAAAATGTTGAGAATAGGCAAGTAGTATTGGTTTTGGCTCAACCCAGAAAGATGTAAATAATGTTGAGCTGCAATATACTCATGTATAAGTGCTGAGGCTTGAAATAGAAAGGAATTAGGGGTGCAATAGGGTTGCCTATGTGCTGATGCTCCTGATCCAATAAAATGCATAGCAAACAAAATTTTGTGATTCAGTGAAACCAGGTCATCCTGAGTTTAACTCAAGCACAAATGTTTGCAAAAGAAAAACTCTCCCAGAAACCATAAGCCAATGTTAGTTGCCTAAACTCCTTTTAAATACCAGGATGAATATATATATATATACAGAACCTTATTTTGTAATCACCAATGGTTGTTTGCTTGTTTGCCTCTGTATGGTCATGAATAATATGAGATGCCATGTTATGGATGTTTTTAGCTAATGAAATGAATCACTGAATGGTTTTGTCATGAAAAATCAAAAGAGTTATTATTAACTTAAACCTGATTAGGAAATTGGGGTCAAGAACACTGCAGGAATGACTTGTGTGCTTGAGTAACACAAGTTGACACATGGCTTGTTTAAGTCCTGAGATCTTTGTGTAATGGAGTGAATTAGTTCATTACAGTGTGTCCATTGATTCATAAATATTGCAGATGAGACCAAGGATAGATAAATATACCAAGGGAATAATACTTGAGATGATGAGAAAACTAGAGTTTTTCCCAGATTTGAAATATGAGAATTGAATAAATGATTTAACTCATATTGGTTATTTTCCTGTTTGGTATGAATGATTGTTTGACTATGATTGAATTGTATGCTTGAATGTATGTGCCATATTTATATATGTAGTAGCTGGAAAGAAAATTAAAGTGTGCACATGCACAATGACACAGAGCATGCACACAAGTATTTGCCTGATTCCAAAGAGCCGAACTTTCTGTATATGTACTTAACTTGACTTTAACCTAATTAACTAATTATTTTTGTGAGCTTTCTCATACCAGACATGTGTCTGACCCTAGTGTGCTAATGGCATCTGGGGTGTCTCATTTAAAATGAGGCAGTTTCAAATGCTTTTTCAGGGATTGCAGCAACTAAGTAGGAGTAGGAGCAAGGCTTTGAGAAGAAGATATAGCATGCTAAACTTAGTTAGATAAGAGCCTAAATGTTGAAATCTGCATGTATTGACAATTTAAATTGCTACTTGTATTAAGTGTTGAATATTGGATGGATATTTTGTTAGGTATTTTATTAAGAGATTGACTTGTATCTGGAATCTATGAACCAAGTTAAATATCTGTTATGTTTTAAAAAAAAAAATTAATCAAATCTTGTAAGTGGATTTAGCAAGAACACCATGTTAAAATCGAATGATTACATTTTATAAATGTATTAGTCAATCTTGAGTCTTTGGAAAGGATTTAAGTTTTGTAAAATCTGGATAGTTGATTCTCAGAAAATTAAATGGTTTTATTTTCTACCATGGCATATGTATACAAAAGAAAATAGGCATAGGTTGAATGTTTTATATGGCTGCAAGGTTCCCATAATTAAACTTGTTTCATACAAATGTCTCATGTCCTATTTTTAAAGAAAGGATTTGTAATAAGGGAATTGTAAGCCAGATCCAAATAGTTGCAGAGATATATGCACATAAACATGTTTAGTGCAAATATTACCACACCTTTTCCTTTGTATTTGTGATAAGAATCTGAATTTCACTCAGATTCTAACCAAATGCATTCTTAATTCCAGACAGATTTTGTGAGAAGAAATTCAAACCTGGATAATGATAAACACTTCTATCATTTACAAAACCCAAGCAACAGACCCTTAATTTACATCAATCATGAAGCCTTCCAGGTTGTAGGAATGGGTTTCAAAAATAATAAAGCAAGAATTATTGTTTTGTATGATAGAATATAGGCAAAAATAAAGTATATATGTGCAGATATAGGTAGATAACAGGTTCCAAACTGTACAGGAGAAAAATGAAAAAGGAAAAAAAAAACAAAAATTGTGTTTGAACCAACCAGCATAGTACTCGAACTCGTGACCTCTCGTGTATAAGTTAGGCGCGTTTCCATTACGCCTAGATGTTGCTTGTGTTCTCTTATGACCCGCTTTCTTTTAGCCTGAGTTTGATACTATTCAGACTTTAACACAAACATCTATATTAAAAGCTTGCTTTCCACTGATTATTACTTGATCACTTCTTAGTTAGGATAAACAGACTAAAGTATATGTTTCCAGTGGATTGTTTGGTCAAAAAAAATCAGCAATCCAATATCCTCTTGTTTTCCAGAACTCTGATTCAAACAAGAGAGGCATATACATCCTCACATGTGTGTGCTTATCTTTGTGAATGTACTGATATATTTATATTGGTTGATTATTGTGATCCTGGATATATTTGGTTTATTGGAGAAAGACATTGACCCTGAGAATTATAATTGCAATGGATGATATATCTATCTATATATATATCCTCTTTACCTTAAAAAAAAATCCTTATGAAATTAGAGTAGAAATAGGAGGGTCATTTCAGTTGGTATCAGAGCTATGTTATTCAACATAGTAGAAGTAAGGATCAAGTTCTTAGATAGAAATAAAATTTAAAGGAACTAAATATATATATATAATAATGTGTTCAGTGTGAAAAAAAAAACCACTGAAACAACCAAATTACCAATCAAACTAACCAGCTATGTAAATTATTATTAGCAAACTATGGTTGGGAGACCACCAAATCAGGGAGCAGGATCTTCCCATGCACCACCAATGGTCAATTTGCAAGACTTGGTGAGAGCATTTAGGGATGGGGCAGGACAAAGGCAAGAAAATCCCTATGAAGAACTCTCAAAATTACTTAAGACATATACTCATTTAGGAGGCAAAAGCTTTGAAGGGACAGAGAATATCATGGAAATTCAAACATGGTTGAGAACATTGGAAAGAATTTTCAATGACATGCAACTTGATGATCAAAGAAAGAGGCAAGTGGCTTCAAGACAGCTAAAAGGAGTAGCTTTAGGCTGGTGGGAAGTAATCATTGCAGGAAGGAATGAGAATGAAATCACTTGGAATCAATTCAAAGAGATGTTGGAAGCAAGGTTTGTACCAGCATCAGCAAAGACTACCTTGCTAGAAGAATTCATTAGACTTAGACAAGGAACCATGACTGTCACAGAATACACTCAAAAGTTTGAGGGGCTTTCCACATATGGAGCAATGCTTGTGGCAGATAAGGCATCTAAAAATGATAGGTACATAAAAGGTCTGAACCCAGGACTTAGCAGAGCCATGTTACCCTATGCAGACAAGACTTTTGACCATGTGATAGACTTAGCTTTGAGGTTGGAGCAGCATGACAAGGAAAGGGAGAAGTTCAGAAATTTTAAGAGCAATAATATCAAGAAAGGTAAGGGGAGGTATCACCCTTATGATAAGAAGAAAGAAGAGGCTAGTAACAAAAGCACTGGAGATGTCAAAGCTAAGGAAAACAAGAAGAAAATTGTGTGCCATCAGTGTGGAAAGGAAGGGCATATCAAACCAAGATGTCCAGAATTGAAAGGAGGAGCTTTCAAATGCTATCTATGTGGGAAAGAGGGGCATATGAAGAGGAATTGTCCTGAGTATAAACAGCAAGGCAAATTGGCAAATTTGGAAGGAAAAGGCAAAGCCACAGTGGAGAGTAACACTGTAAACCATAGCCAAGTGGAAGGTACATTACTTATTTGTACCATACCCATAACAGTAGTATATGATACTGGGGCAACTCACTCTTTAATTTCTTATGAATTGGTTAAAATGCTAAAACTGAATTGCATATTGGTTGAAACCCCATTGCATATACACAGTCCATTGGGGAGTTCTAGTGTTTTAAATATGATTTGTGTGGATGTGGAATTAAACATAGGAGGAAATATTTTTATTTCCAATTTATATGTTTTGAATTACCCAAATATAGGTGTTATATTGGGGGTAGACTGGTTAAGGCAATTTAAAGCCATAATTAATTTAGACTCATCCACCATATCATTGCAAAATTCTAGAGGCCAGAGAATCACAGTTTTATGTGAGGTAGCTAAGGAAGGAAAACTATATCATTTAGTTGACTCAGAAAAAGATTTCATTGAACTAACCATTGAAGAAATTCCCATAGTCAATGAATATTTGGATGTGTTTGGTGAGGTCAAGGGTATTCCACACCATAGACCAGTAGAATTCCAGATCAATCTAGTTCCAGGAGCAAGCCCAGTGATTAAAAAGCCAACTAGAATGGGGCCAAATGAACTAAAAGAATTAAAGAAACAGTTAGAAGAATTGGAAGAAAAGGGTTTTATAAGACCAAGTAATTCTTGCTGGGGAGCACCAGTGGTATTTGTTAAGAAGCAAGATGGCTCCTTAAGACTCTGCATAGATTATAGAGAATTAAACAAAGTAACTATTAAAAATAAATACCCATTGCCAAGAATAGATGATCTTTTTGATCAATTAGCAGGGGCAAAAGTATTTTCTAGACTAGACTTAGCATCTGGTTTTCATCAAATGAAGGTGGAAGAATCAAGCATCAAGTACACTGCCTTTAACACTAGGTATGGGTTGTATGAATTTTTTGTTATGCCATTTGGCTTGACCAATGCACCATCTTACTTTGTAGATTTAATGAACAGAACCTTTAGAGATTGTTTAGACAAGTTTGTGCTTATTTTTATAGATGACATTTTGATTTATTCCAAGACAGTGGAAGAACATAAGCATCATTTGCACCTGGTTTTGTCTAGATTAAGGGAAAAAGATTTAAAGGCAAAATTTTCAAAATGTGTGTTTTGGAAAGAGGAAGTACATTTTCTTGGCCATGTTATATCTGCCAAAGGAATTTCTGTGAACCCCAATAAAGTAGTGGCTATTCAAGCATGGAAGAGGCCAAGCACTGTGAGTGAAGTGAGGTCATTTATGGGGATGGCAGGGTATTATAGGAGGTTTATAAAAGATTTTTCAAAAATTTCTACACCACTCACTAACCTAACCAGGAAGAACCAAGCTTTTGTTTGGTCAGAAAAATGTGAAAAGTCTTTTGAACAGTTGAAGGAGGCATTGGTGAATGCTCCAATTCTAAAGGTACCACATGGAAATGAAGAATTAGTGGTATACACTGATGCTAGTGGATTTGGCTTGGGTGCAGTGTTGATGCAACAAGGCCAAGTCATTGCATATGCATCCAGACAACTTAAACCCCATGAAGTAAGGTATGCCATACATGATCTCGAATTAGCAGCTGTGATATATGCTTTAAAACTTTGGAGACATTATTTGTTAGGCACTAAGTTTGAACTTTACACTGACCACAAGTCTCTAAAATATTTGTTTTCACAAAAAGATTTGAACATGAGGCAACATAGATGGGTGGAGTTCTTAGCTGCCTATGACTTTGACATACTTTATACACCAGGTAAAGCAAACAAAGTTGCAGATGCTCTAAGTAGACAGCATGCTAAATTGGCTATGATGATAGAAGAATTTAAAAACTTATTTTTGCTAACTGAGTTAGAGATTGGGGAGAATGGTTGTGTGCACATTAATGAGCAGATGCATGGTGCACAAGAAGATAAAGGGAAGTTAAGCTTAATGACACTTCAACCAGATTTAATTCTGAAGGTAGGAAAAATGCAAGAACAAGATGCTCACTTATTAGAGAAGAGAATGCTCCTCTCAAGAGGGGAAGAAGTAATGAATCACCACATTGATAAAGATGGTTATATGAGATACCAAAATAGGATGTGTGTACCAGAGGACATAGAATTGAAGAAGGAGATATTGAATGAATATCACAGAAGTAAATACTCCATACACCCAGGTAACACAAAAATGTATCAAAATTTGAAAAGAGACTTCTGGTGGAAGGGGATGAAATCTGATATAGCTAAGTACATTGCCAAATGTATGACTTGCCAACAAGTCAAGGCTGAAACTCAAAGACCATCAGGGTTGATGCAACCTCTTAGTGTACCACAGTGGAAGTGGGAAGACATATCTATGGACTTCATAGATGGACTGCCTAGATCTAAGAGAGGTAACACAAGTATATGGGTGATAGTTGATAGGCTAACCAAGGTAGCACACTTCATCCCAGTCAAGTCAGAAAGAACAGCACCAAAACTAGCTCAAATTTTTATAAAATAAGTGGTAAAGTTACATGGCATTCCCAAAACCATTGTGAGTGATAGGGATACCATCTTCACTTCAAAATTCTGGAGAAGCTTTCAAGAAGCAATGGGAAGTGAACTATGTTTAAGTACTGCCTACCATCCTCAATCAGATGGGCAGACTGAGGTGGTAAACAAAGTTTTGGAGGACATGTTGAGGGCATGTATACTGGATTTTGGGGGTAACTGGGAAGATTATCTTCATCTAGTTGAATTTACATACAACAACAGCTACCAAAGCACCATAGGAATGGCTCCATTTGAAGCCTTATATGGTAAACCCTGTTTGTCACCTGTTTGCTGGGTAGAGGCAGGAGAAAGGTCTATTTTAGGACCTGAGTACATACAAGAAACCAAGGAGAAAATTGAGTTGGTAAGAAGAAGAATGACAGCAGCTCAAGATAGGCAAAAGAAATTTGCAGACATGAGAAGGAGGCAGGTAGAATATGAGGTGGGAAATTTTGTTTTCATCAAAATCTCACCCATGAAAAATGTGCTGAGGTTTGGAAAACAAGGCAAATTAACCCCAAGATATATTGGACCATACAAAATTCTGGAGAGAATTGGTCCCTTGGCATATAAGTTGGAATTACCAGAAAACATGCAAGGTATACATGATGTTTTTCATGTATCACAATTGAGAAGATGGGTCCATGACAAGGCAGAAATTCTTGAAACCCCAACCCAAGTGCAGATAAATCCTAATTTGATTTATGAAAAGGATCCAGTGGGAATTTTGGCAAAAGATGTGAAGAAGTTGAGGAATAAATCTCTGAAACTTGTGAAGGTACAGTGGAGTCTTGATCCTAGTGATTGCACATGGGAATTAGAAGACAAAGTTAGGATGAATTATCCTAAGCTATTTTCAGATTAAGGTAATTCTGATTTTTGATTGTTTTCTTTATTTTGGATGAATATATTTTTAGTTAGTATAGAACTAAGAATCTATTTGGTAGAGAATATACTTGTTCTCTGAATTAAGTTTAAAATTTATTTTAAGCTTAGGAAAATTGTGGGACACAATTTCTAAAAGGAGGGGTGTATGTAATGACCCAAGATTTTAGGAATTTATTCTGGAAAATATAAATAAATTTAAAATGATTCTTAAATAAATTTTGAAGGAGGAATTGATATAGCTTGATAGTGTATCAGTGTGTGTACATGTGTGCACAGGAAATGCACATGAATATAAGCTAAAACCCTGAACTCCAAGAATACATACATATTGATGTGTATGGAAATATATATATATATATATATGTAGATTAAATTCTTAAAAGTAGTATGCATGAGTAAATGTATATATATGAATGCTACTGAATATTTTTGAGTGTACATGTGCATGTGTGTGTGTCAGTATAGAATGATGTATGAATATATAGGTGGGTGTACTAATTATTTCAGTAAGACTTATATAAATATATATGTGTTAATAAAATACTAGAGTTTAACTAGTGAAATAAAATATACAGACATATTTTAATATAAGCAGAAATAAAAAGAATGAAGATATAAAAAGGAATAATCCTCTTATAAATAAATGAAGGAAGTACATACCATTTGCATGAAAGCTAAAAATAGAAAAAAATAAGATAAAACAGGGAAGTGCTTGGTATAGGCAGAATTAGAAAAGAGTATTTAATAAATAACAAAATCAAGTCACATTTTTAGCATGATTGTAGACAAGGGGAAAAGTATTTTCTGAAAAGCAAATTTCTGAAAAAAAATGTGTAACCACTTTTCTCTTCACCCAAATTAAGCCGGGAAGGGTAAAACTTTGGGTTTAAAATGCAGATAACATGATTTTTCTGGTGGGCAAAAATGGTCTTAGCCAATACCCAAAACCCTAAGAGAGACCCTGTATATATATACATGTATATGCAGCAGCCTCCTCTCCTCCTCAGAAAAGAATTTTGAAAAAAAGAAAAAAAACAACACCATAGAAATTATAAGACAAGGGAAGGAAGAGAGCTTGAGGCTAAGGGCAGAAGCTCATCAATTAATTAAGGAAACAAAGAAGAGAGCTAGGTGAGAAAACTCACTGAAAAATCTAAGGCAATAAGTCCTAATGTAGGTAGCCAGTTATAAGTATTTTTCTTAAAAGAGTATTTTCATATATGAATGCTTATCTGTGAATTTAAATCTGAAAATGTTTTGATTCTCTTTGGTTGATCACTTGTTTTATTATAACAAAGTTTTATGTGTTGTTAGTATACATATCTGTTTTATACACTCAGATCTCTGATATGTTAATGTTTAGGGATATAAACAAATACCCAGAAAATAAAATGTTGAGAATAGGCAAGTAGTATTGGTTTTGGCTCAACCCAGAAAGATGTAAATAATGTTGAGCTGCAATATACTCATGTATAAGTGCTGAGGCTTGAAATAGAAAGGAATTAGGGGTGCAATAGGGTTGCCTATGTGCTGATGCTCCTGATCCAATAAAATGCATAGCAAACAAAATTTTGTGATTCAGTGAAACCAGGTCATCCTGAGTTTAACTCAAGCACAAATGTTTGCAAAAGAAAAACTCTCCCAGAAACCATAAGCCAATGTTAGTTGCCTAAACTCCTTTTAAATACCAGGATGAATATATATATATACAGAACCTTATTTTGTAATCACCAATGGTTGTTTGCTTGTTTGCCTCTGTATGGTCATGAATAATATGAGATGCCATGTTATGGATGTTTTTAGCTAATGAAATGAATCACTGAATGGTTTTGTCATGAAAAATCAAAAAAGTTATTATTAACTTAAACCTGATTAGGAAATTGGGGTCAAGAACACTGCAGGAATGACTTGTGTGCTTGAGTAACACAAGTTGACACATGGCTTGTTTAAGTCCTGAGATCTTTGTGTAATGGAGTGAATTAGTTCGTTACAGTGTGTCCATTGATTCATAAATATTGCAGATGAGACCAAGGATAGATAAATATACCAAGGGAATAATACTTGAGATGATGAGAAAACTAGAGTTTTTCCCAGATTTGAAATATGAGAATTGAATAAATGATTTAACTCATATTGGTTATTTTCCTGTTTGGTATGAATGATTGTTTGACTATGATTGAATTGTATGCTTGAATGTATGTGCCATATTTATATATGTAGTAGCTGGAAAGAAAATTAAAGTGTGCACATGCACAATGACACAGAGCATGCACACAAGTATTTGCCTGATTCCAAAGAGCCGAACTTTCTGTATATGTACTTAACTTGACTTTAACCTAATTAACTAATTATTTTTGTGAGCTTTCTCATACCAGACATGTGTCTGACCCTAGTGTGCTAATGGCATCTGGGGTGTCTCATTTAAAATGAGGCAGTTTCAAATGCTTTTTCAGGGATTGCAGCAACTAAGTAGGAGTAGGAGCAAGGCTTTGAGAAGAAGATATAGCATGCTAAACTTAGTTAGATAAGAGCCTAAATGTTGAAATCTGCATGTATTGACAATTTAAATTGCTACTTGTATTAAGTGTTGAATATTGGATGGATATTTTGTTAGGTATTTTATTAAGAGATTGACTTGTATCTGGAATCTATGAACCAAGTTAAATATCTGTTATGTTTTAAAAAAAAATTAATCAAATCTTGTAAGTGGATTTAGCAAGAACACCATGTTAAAATCGAATGATTACATTTTATAAATGTATTAGTCAATCTTGAGTCTTTGGAAAGGATTTAAGTTTTGTAAAATCTGGATAGTTGATTCTCAGAAAATTAAATGGTTTTATTTTCTACCATGGCATATGTATACAAAAGAAAATAGGCATAGGTTGAATGTTTTATATGGCTGCAAGGTTCCCATAATTAAACTTGTTTCATACAAATGTCTCATGTCCTATTTTTAAAGAAAGGATTTGTAATAAGGGAATTGTAAGCCAGATCCAAATAGTTGCAGAGATATATGCACATAAACATGTTTAGTGCAAATATTACCACACCTTTTCCTTTGTATTTGTGATAAGAATCTGAATTTCACTCAGATTCTAACCAAATGCATTCTTAATTCCAGACAGATTTTGTGAGAAGAAATTCAAACCTGGATAATGATAAACACTTCTATCATTTACAAAACCCAAGCAACAGACCCTTAATTTACATCAATCATGAAGCCTTCCAGGTTGTAGGAATGGGTTTCAAAAATAATAAAGCAAGAATTATTGTTTTGTATGATAGAATATAGGCAAAAATAAAGTATATATGTGCAGATATAGGTAGATAACAGGTTCCAAACTGTACAGGAGAAAAATGAAAAAGGAAAAAAAACAAAAATTGTGTTTGAACCAACCAGCATAGTACTCGAACTCGTGACCTCTCGTGTATAAGTTAGGCGCGTTTCCATTACGCCTAGATGTTGCTTGTGTTCTCTTATGACCCGCTTTCTTTTAGCCTGACTTTGATACTATTCAGACTTTAACACAAACATCTATATTAAAAGCTTGCTTTCCACTGATTATTACTTGATCACTTCTTAGTTAGGATAAACAGACTAAAGTATATGTTTCCAGTGGATTGTTTGGTCAAAAAAAAATCAGCAATCCAATATCCTCTTGTTTTCCAGAACTCTGATTCAAACAAGAGAGGCATATACATCCTCACATGTGTGTGCTTATCTTTGTGAATGTACTGATATATTTATATTGGTTGATTATTGTGATCCTGGATATATTTGGTTTATTGGAGAAAGACATTGACCCTGAGAATTATAATTGCAATGGATGATATATCTATCTATATATATATCCTCTTTACCTTAAAAAAAATCCTTATGAAATTAGAGTAGAAATAGGAGGGTCATTTCATATATATATATTTTAAAATCAAATGCCTAAGTATATATTATATTTTAAAACCTATATACATTTAAAAAAATCAAATATCTATATATATGATATATATATTAAAACACATATATAGGCAACATATATTTATACTAGCAAAATTCACATAGGTGTGCAATGTACCATATATAACCCTTTTTCTTTAAATATAAAAATGGAAGCAACATGCAACTTTATAATATAATATATAATACATTTCATAAGATAATACTGTAAATCTATGTAATGTAAACGTATATAACATATTTTAATACAATGTCCTCTTTTATAAATTGCAACATATATATACCTTTCCAACATATAATATAATATTCCTAACATATTATATATACATAGATAAAATAAAAGAGGAGGACATACAAGTGCTCGGAGTGGACAGCGGTTGCGGGTTGTCCATGGGTGATGGGTGGACGTGCGAATGGAGAAAGGTGGTGGTAGCTTGGGTTCGCTGACTGCAAAGGTTGGAGTGGCGGCATAGGTAAGGTGATGGGCGCACGAGAGGGGTTTAAGCTGTCGTGCCCGGCTGATCTGGTCGAGAAATGGAGCAGCAGTATGGATCATAGGCGGAAGGAGTTGAGTAGGGTGTGTGCGAGGTCAGCGAACTGGGAAATCACAAGGACGGTCGCGATGAAGGTTGTCGGCACGGTGGTGAACTTAGAGGGTGACAGTAAAGGTTTTGGTAGGTCAGCAGAAGAAGGGTGGTGCGATTCAAGCAGAGGGAGGTGGAAAGACTTGCAAGCGAGTGGTGGGGAGAGGGAGGACGAACTTCTGGAAGTTGACTGGTGGAGAGGTTCATTGCGAGGAGATAGGTGGTGGACGATGGCTATTGTGGGTGGGGAAAGGCGAGTAGGCTTGCAAATAGAAGACACCGCTGTTCAGAAATATATATATATATATATATATATATAAATGCAGCAAAAAAATTTGAAAGTTTTCCCAATTTTGTATTATAATACTTTTTTCTAAAAGAAGAAGACGGATCAATGAAAGTGAGAAAGGAGTACGAAGCAGAAAATGAAATGAGATGGGTTTCATTGTTGTGGAGACTTGAAAAATGAAGAACGAATAGGTTCATATGGGAAGGAGATGAGTGGCCTCCATAATTATATAAAGTATTATAAACATCTGCAATAAAATTCATACATATTTTATATTAATTAGAAAATTTACGAAGGGATTGAATCGATGATAAAGGATGAAATGGCTGATATATTAAATGTAAAAGGAATAACAAAAGTCAAAAGCTGAAATATTAATTGGTGATGGTTATTCGTTTCATGGTGTAAAATGAAGGGACAGGAAACCAAAAAGGCACAAAACGGGTACCGATACAGTTAACCGTTCCGCAGGTTTCACTGCGTACTGGACTCCGAAATGCACAAATGAATATATTGCGGAGATCAGCACGACGAGATGAACAGAATGGTATACAGATATCAACGATACGATTATCCTATCAAAAGTCGGTATCCGCTGCCAAAATGCTGTTAAACCGTCGAAAATAAGATAAACGGAGCTAGAGCAGTCCAAATTTGGCAAAACGAATTATGACGTCTCCCCCATAAAATGGTTTATAATTTTTTATTATATAAAAATTTTCAGATTTCGAAAACATTTTATTTTCATCCAATTAACCGATTTAAATTGAAATTGAAAATTTCACAACATAACTAACTTCTATATTTGCCAATGAAAAATTTTCATTTGCTATGTTTAAATAGACGCATTCCAAATATCAAATTTTCATTGCTAAATTTTATGGTAAATTCAGTGAATTACGTTATAAAAATATTAAAATTTATGGGTCGTTACACTCTCCCACACTCAAAACTTTTCGTCCCCAAAAAGGAACGAGGCAGGAGAGTAGAAGTAATAGAAAGGAAAAAAGATTTGAAATTCATATTATCACATACAACAATAAATTCAAACCATATAAATTTCATTAGTTTTTAAATTGGTTTATGTTCAATTAATTTGGTTTAAATCCAATTTATTTAATCAATAATATTTATTTATATTCATATTTTGTTGATTACCATTCCATGCATTTTCATTTAATTGATTTGTTTTCAATTTATTGACTTTTGTCACAAAATTTCTTTCGAAACCATATCCATTTATTTATCCCATTTATTTAATCCATTTGATTTTACTTAAGTTAATTCCATTTATAGTTCAATTTCGGCTATTCCTAAGTTCATTTACCCAACTAGCATTTTCTATTTATTATTCAATTTGTTCCACTTTCATTTTATATTGTATATTATTCAATTACATTCAAACTTTTTCCCAAGTGGATTTTTGTTAATGTTTCATAATATAATAGAACACTATACAGATTTTCCTTGTTTTTTTTACAACATTTATATTAAGCAAATTTAGTTTAAACATTTATTACTTAAATTTTCTCTTGTATAACCTTCAATTACATATTTACATAACATTTTTAACTTTTTGAATATTCAGGTAAGTTATATATATATATTCTAGAATGCAATTGAGTATTATACAAATAAATTTTATCCTAGTTTAACTGTTTCAAGTTGTTTTAAATTCCAATTCTCATTTTAACCACTCCAATTATTTAAAGTTTTGCTTCATTTCAATAATAGAAAACCACCATACAACTTGAGAGTTAAATTTTCGGTTTCACTTCAGACCATTTTGAAATAACTATATACATATTTTTACATCAAATCATACTCAAGAAATTCAAGTCAAAACCATTTTTCAAAACAAAAGTGTAGTAAAGCTACTAAGTGGTCTCTCCACTCTGAGACTCGAAAATGAATGTCGATGATGCTGCAGTTATCACCGAAATTATTTTCCAGCGACAATATGAAGAGAGTACTGGCTTACTTCCCTTAAAATTCTTTGAAAACAAATTTTCACTTGAATATACTTTTAAATAATATAAATTTTTCCAAAACTTTTGAAAACCAAATTTTTGAAAAGCACCGAAAATTTAATCCTCAAATCTTTAATTTGAATTAATTTCAATTTCAAATCAATTTATAAACCATGTTTTATAATTTCATTTCTTTATATCATGCAACAATAGTTAATGGTTTACAAAACAATAAAGGATAATCTAATATTATCATTTCTAACAACCAATTCATTTAACTATCCATTTCTAGAAAATCATACTTTTATATACAAAATATAATCATACATAAAATTATTTCATCCATTTATTTCGAAAACAATATTGTGTCAGTTTGCTCTATTCAAGTGTTTTGAAACTCCTATCGATAGCGTTGGCCAGACGAATCGATCGAAACCCAAAATCAATCTTAACAACTCAAACAACACAATATAAAACATTTTATATTTATAACGAATACACTCCTCACAGGGAGATTCAAAATGGATTTTAGAACAAGGCTAGAGACACAAATTTAGAGGGACCATCAATCAAAGAGAATTCTAACAAAGAAGATAGGTCGAAAGGATAAAAGATAATTGAGTTACAGAAGAGAAAAGATTGATAGACTTATACTAATCGCGGGCGACCTTAACCAGGTCAACCAAGAATTGGAAAATACGAAAATATCATCAACGGAAACCAGGTCAAATTAGTTGGAAACATTGCGGAAAACACGATTTACAAAATCGACGAAGAAGGCAGGAGCAACGGTTGATCCAAAGGCATGACCAACTATTCATAGAAACCATTCTCCGTTCGGAAAGCTGTCTTGGGAATGCTCTCCTCGGCTACATGAAGCTGGTGAAAACCAGTAGCAAGATCGAGCTCTAGGAATAAGATCGATGCGGAACTCAATTTCCCACTTGGGAGGAGAGAAGTGACTTCACCAAAACATCAGGATAGTCCCTAACTACCGGGGTGGAGACAAGATCATTAGGCTAAGAATCAAGCGAAAGATAAAACTGTCTGCTTAATCCAGAGGCATTCGACATTCGATCACAAGAGGATTACTCAGTCGTCTACTAGAGAATCGGTTCGGGCTTTACATGAAATAACAACATCAAAACCGAAGATATATAAATCTCTGGTGAATCGACGCCTGTTGTAAAGGAGTTATACCCCTCTATAAATCATGTTGAGGTTGGTGGGACTGCCGATGGGATTAGTCACACACATCAAGATGAAGTTGCCAATTGAGGCGACAAGAAGTGCTCGAATCCATTTCAGATATCAACAGAAATAGGGCTATGGGGTGCTCCAGTATCAACGGGGCACGAACAGGAAAAGACACGAATGGATTTTTCAGAACAAAGGGGAGAGTTCCAAAAATCCAAAAGAAATCCTAATCCAGTAGAATCCAAACGAAGGAATTTCAAGTTCGAACGAAGATGATTCTGTAATTAAATTTTACTCCATATGCTAAGTTTTGCCTAAACCTGGCTCTGTTACCAACTGTAACGACCTGGTATTTCGAACCGTTCAAATCGACAATCATCCACTCATGTCAAACTTGAATTTCTCAAAACAACATATTGTTAATTTATATTTGGCAAAACTTAGCATATACAGTAAATAAATCAATCACAGAATCACAGACACGGAGTAATATAACAATAAGCAGCGGAAATAGATAAATAGTAGTTCATGAAGCTACTATAGAACATTAGAGTCTAAAATAAATACAACAGAAATCTCAAATACAGAGTAGTCTCAAATACAAATGTAACTGACAAGACTGAACAGAAATAACTGGAAATAACCGAAAGCTGAACAGATAAACGTCAGATCTTCAAGCAAAGCTCCAAACTCCAAAGGTGAGTCTCAAATGCTGTGACACTCAGTCTGACCCGAGCATAAAGCAAAACACAAAACACTCGAGTCAGGATTAACATTCTTATATCGGTAATTTACCTCAAGTGAAATGTCAACTAAAATACAAATAACTTAAAGGATGTTTGGGATATCCATCCTCTAAGGATCTGCGGAACTATCTACTATGTAGTAATATACGCTATTATAATATGTCTATCAGTAAAGTAAAGTATTGAAATAGCGTTAAGGCGTTACCCATATCCCCCTTAACACATTTTATATATTCCCGTAGTCTATACAATGTTGTACGCTCCACCAAACCGATGGTTTACTCAGAGGACACCCCATAGGTACGGTACAAAACAAACTCGTAGAAGGCGCGATAAGGCGTGCGACAAGGCACACGAGGCAATGCCCAGGGTAGATATACCATTTGCGGATCCGGGCTGGCGGTAACGCATAACAGCTACTACCGCCCACCTCGAGACATACTCCCAAATCAAAGGTGCACCCAATCAAATCACAAAGTAACAGAATGGTATCAAAGAAATGTGTCCGATAGGAGGAATGATCTCACTTGGCCCAGCATGGCTCCTGTTTTAGCCACATCAAGCTGACTCGTGGGAGTCAGGGCTACGTTAATACCTCAGATAGAATTGTCGCCAACTATCCTACTTTGTTCTGGAATCTCCACCACGTACACAGTTGTTAAAGTGGGTTTTGTATTGGCAGAGATTATGACAATATCTGATCCCGATCTCTTTAACAACCAAACGCTCATTTCACACCGTGATCATTTTATAAAATCACTTTTATAAACATTTCAAACAGTTCATACTCCGTTTCAAAATATCATATTCATTTAAAATCATATCACTTTTGAAATTATATACACTTTCGAAATCATATTACTTTCAAATCAGTATTCACTTTAAAATCATATTTATTTCCAAAATCTTAACCACAAAAATAGGTTAAACCATCATATCAAATATTCGCATTTAAATCCATTAAATCATAACAACTCCAACTTAAATAGTTTAAGTATTGAAATAGTTTATATATTTAGATAGTTATAAAATAGTTTATATTTAAATTAGGTTATAAATTTAAAATAGTTTATATTAAAATAATATATACATATATAAAGAGTTTATATTGAAATAGTTTCAAATTAGAATTATTACTTCCAAATTCAAAAATCCAATTCAAATCAATCTCAGCTCAAAAATCCAATTCAAATCAATCTCAGTTCAACAATTCCAATTAAAAGGTTCAATTCAAAATCTCATTAACCATCTTTAATTTATATCGATTTCAAGTCCAGTTTGAACTACAGTTTAAACCACTTCAAATTCAATAAGTTTCAAAGTTAAATATTCAAACAATTACAGTTACTCAATTTGATAAATTTCATTTATATTTAAAAATTCAACTGTAATTTTATTTAAACTTGAAAATATTCACTTAATCATTTTAATAACATTCAAATGAAACCTCAAATTTCAAATTTAAATAAAATCAATAATTAAATTTCTAACTTCAATTATTATTTTTCTAAAATATCCACCTAATCACTTTTATAAACTTTTAAACAAAATCTCAAATTACACATTTCAAATCAAAATTAACTATACAATTTCAATTTAATTTAAGTTTGAAAATATTCATTTAATCACCTTTAATCAAAAATCAAGTTGTAAAAATCATATCTTTAAAATCTCAAATTCAATAAGTTTCAAATCAATTTTTTTTAAATATAATTCTTAAACAAATACAATTTCCAATCAATTTCAATTTTTCTTCCAAACCTTTATTTATTAAAGTTATTACAAAATCTATTTTTAAAATATAATTTTAATAAATACTTAAACATAATATATATATATATATTAATTAAATTAAATTTTATTAAGTTAAATCTTATTATTAAATTTATTTTATATTAAATCTTATTTTATAGTTTTAAAAATAATAAATTTATAAGTAAAATCTTAAAATTTATATTTTCAAAACTAACTCATAAATTTAAAATTCCTAATATAAAAATTTTAAATCTAAATTTTACTCATATGTTAAAATAAAAAAAAATCTTTATATTATATTTTAAAAATCAATATTTAATGAAACTCGTATATATATTCCTTTCAAAATCTTGGAAATCATTTCCAAAAATAGACCAACGGTGTTCGTATATAATTTTCTATCCTATGGTCAAGTGATACGGATATTTATCATTTCAATCCACAATTATTTAAATATTTACGGGTAAATATCATTTCAACCCGCCATCCCAAAATTTGAAAATCAATGAAAATCGCTTGGGTTTATCATTTCAACCCATAACGATTTTTCCCTAATCTATAATATCGTTCGGGTATGTATCATTTCAACCCATAGGGAATTTCTAAACTAATAGGGAACTTGGAGAGTGAGAACAAATATGATATAATATAACATCTCAACAACGGGCATATATCATCAGTAACAAATTTAAATATAATATATACAACAGGTTATGGTGTCATATGTCATAGGTAAACAATGGCAGATAATGGCATATCATATTTTACAATTAAGTAACTTGCAATTCAAATTTAACAGCATATTTCAATCGTCATTTCATGTGAATTAAATTTACTAAATATAAGAATGTTAATCGTGAGTGATTGCTCACCTTTCGAGGTTAGAGCAATAACAAAAGCAAGATGCAGACGGACACTGATAAGCACGGATCGACATGCGGAACGGCGACAAAGCTAGAAACTGCTGTTGTAAATCTGGACAGAGGCGAAACAAAGCAAGTTAAACTTAGATTCGATGTAACAAAATATATTAAAATTTAAAGATCCATATATATATTTTAAAATCAAATGCCTAAGTATATATTATATTTTAAAACCTATATACATTTAAAAAAATCAAATATATATATATAATATATATATTAAAACACATATATAGGCAACATATATTTATACTAGCAAAATTCACATAGGCGTGCAACGTACTATATATAACCCTTTTTCTTTAAATATAAAAATGGAAGCAACATGCAACTTTATAATATAATATATAATACTTTTCATAAGATAATACTGTAAACCTATGTACTGTAAACGTATATAACATATTTTAATACAATGTCCTCTTTTATAAACTGCAACATATATATACCTTTCCAACATATAATATAATATTCCTAACATATTATATATACATATATAAAATAAAAGAGGAGGACATACAAGTGCTCGGAGTGGACAGCAGTTGCGGGCTGTCCATGGGTGATGGGTGGACGTGCGAATGGAGAAAGGTGGCGGTAGCTTGGGTTCGCTGACTGCAAAGGTTGGAGTGGCGGCATAGGTTAGGTGATGGGCGCACGAGAGGCGTTTAGGTTGTCGTGCCCGGCTGATCTGGTCGAGAAATGGAGCGGCAGTATGGATCACAGGCGGAAGGAGTTGAGTAGGGTGTGTGCGAGGTTAGCAAACTGGGAAATCACAAGGACGGTCTCGATGAAGGTTGTCGGCACGGTGGTGAACTTAAAGGGTGACAGTAAAGGTTTTGGTAGGTCAGCAGAAGAAGGGTGGTGCGATTCAAGCAGATGGAGGTGGAAAGGCTTGCAGGCGAGTGGTGGGGAGAGGGAGGACGAACTTCTGGAAGTTGACTGGTGGAGAGGTTCGTTGCGAGGAGATAGATGGCGGACGATGGCTATTGTGGGTGGGAAAGGCGAGTAGGCTTGCAAATAGAAGACGTCGTTGTTCAGAAATATATATATATATATGAATGCAGCAAAAAATTTGTGAAAGTTTTCCCAATTTTGAATTATAATACTTTTTTCTAAAAGAAGAAGACGGATCAATGAAAGTGAGAAACGAGTACGAACCTGAAAATGAAATGAGATGGGTTTCATTGTTGTGGAGGCTTGAAAAATGAAGAATGAACGGGTTTATATGGGAAGGAGATGAGTGGCCTCCATAATTATATAAAAACATCTGCAATAAAGTTCATACATATTTTATATTAATTAGCAAATTTACGAAGGGATTGAATCATTGATAAAGGATGAAATGGAGGATTTATTAAACGTAGAAGGAATAACAAAAGTCAAAAGCTAAAAATATTAATTGGTGATGGTTATTCATTTCACGATGTAAAATGAAGGGACAGGAAACCAAAAAGGCACAAAACGGGTACCGATACAGTTAACCGTTCCGCAGGTTTCACCGCGTACCGGACTCCGAAATGCACAAATGAATATATTGTGGAGATCAGCACGACGAGATGAACAGAATGGTACACAGATATCAGCGATACGATCATCCTATCAAAATTCGGTGTTCGCTGCCAAAATGCTGTTAAACCGTCGAAAATAAGATAAACGGAGCTAGAGCAGTCCGAATTTGGCAAAACGAACTATGACGTCTTACTCAGAAAATGGTTTATAATTTTTTATTATATAAAAATATTCAGATTTCGAAAACATTTTATTTTCATCCAATTAACTGATTTAAATTGAAATTAAAAATTACACAATAGAACTAACTTCTATATTTACCAATGAAAATTTGTCATTTGCTATGTTTAAATAGACGCATTCCAAATATCAAATTTTCATTGCTAAATTTTGTGGTTTAATTTCAAGCAAAAATTCAGTGAATTACGTTATAAAAATCGTTATAATTTATGGGTCGTTACATATACCGTGATTCCCGATGTCTTTGACACTTGAATCATGAGGGTATTTATGAAGGAATACATTGAGTTGATATCACCCAATTAAATATATTGAAGATTATGAATTTTTAATATTAGTGTTGTCCTCTACCATTTATGTGACGACCCGAGATTTTGGCAATATTATTTTAATAAGAATTTAATCTGATAAATTGAAATACAAACTATTCAGTTTAAAAACGGATATATATATATATAGTTGTAATCTAGATAATAATGCTTGAAATAAAATAAATTTTGTCAATATTAAACATAAGTATAAAAATAGATGAATATAAATTAAGTGTTTGATAGTTAAACTTAAAATAGAATTTAAATATAAACATTTATTGTTAGGAATAGAAATAAATACATAAGTTAAAATTATAACAATAACTATAATCACTTTATAGTAGACACTTAAAGATAATTCTAGAATATATATAACCTATGGAAATACATGTATATGCAAGGCAAGAAAAAAAATACATATATGGATATACAAATATATAGGATAAGTATGCTATCAATTCAAGTACTAAACAAGGTCATTTCGAATTGTTCAAAATCATTTCAGTTTGTATAAAAATCTTGGCTGGTCAAAACAAATATCTGACCAAAGAGGAAAGGTTTACACCAGAAAATACCTATCTTAGAAAGTAAAATAAAATGTAAATATGTAAATATCTGTACAATACCTCAGTTTGCCTTACCCTGTAAGCTTCATTCTTCTATTCACCTGTCTTCATTTATTCCATTCGAACATGCTAAGATAAACAAAAGAAAATAAAGAAACCAGACTATATATATATATCCATACTTCTCCTCTTCTCATTTTCTTAGTGAATTCAAAACTAAAACCTAGCAAAACAAAAATCAAAACATCACAAACCCGAAACAAAAGCCTGTAAGAAGAAAATCAACTTCTAGGAAGAAGTCTGTTTTCCTGTTCTCTGCTTTCTAAAACTGTGAGTAAATATAAGTTTTGAACCAGTTTTAAACCCTAAATTATTTTGTGATATATGAATGTAATTCATCTTGTTAGCCTGGAAATTTGGATGGAATGGATGCATGTTATATGTGTGATTATTGAATGCCTGTGTAGTTTTAAAAATAGTCTATGTTGATAAACTACAGGTTTGGATTTCTTAATAAATTCAATATCTCAACTGTGAATTCGAATTAGTCCGTGATTTGAAAATGAAAGTTGTTTGGAACCATGTAACATCTCACCTAAAATTAATTACAGGGATTTAGAATCAATCTTTGGTTTGAAAATTAAATTTTATAGTGAAATCTTACTTTTGGTTAAAATTTAATCAATTCAATTTTCCGATTAAAGTATATGTTTGAATTCGAAATGCTAAACCATGAATTTTAGTAATCATATCACGATTTTTAGTTGTGGAATCTGTGTGCATTCTTGAGTAGAATGTCGGGAAGGTTTTGATCGATTTCTATCGATCAACGGCGAACTAGTCATCGTGATTGGGTTTGAAGGGCGAGTGGGCGAAGGGGATCATCAAAAAATTGCTATGGTGATTTACAGATGATCGTGATGGCCAGAACGATCGAGATAGGGTTTTAGTACCAGGTTTTGTTGCGAGTGTTCAAGTGGGTTTCGCGATACCTAGTGGAGATCGGGATTTATCATGAGTTGAGCCATAGATGCTGGAAGATATGGCGGAGCTTTGGTGATGATGGCGAGGCGACTAGAGCCAGGGATCGTCGATGACAAGCGTTTTTCTGGTGATGTGTGTACCGGTCTGGGTGGATTTTTGGTCGTTTTTGATTCTCGAGCGAATCAAGATTGATGGATTTTCGTGAGTGGTTACCGGGGTCATAGGCGATGCATCGGAGGCCGGAGTGGAGTTCGCCGTCGACCAGCGGCGATGTGCACGATTCTGTGAATCTGGAGTTGGGTTTGGGAAGAAGAGTTTGGCCCGGGTTTTTCTCGAAGTTTTCTCGTGTGTGACTCGAGGAAGGGTTACGCGATATGATGCTCGGGTATTTTGGTAGGTGACTCGAGTAAAAACTCGAGTAGATCGTGAGTGAAATGTGCTATAGGATTTTAAACTTAAAAATAAAATCCGAGTTTTCATAAAAGCAAGTTTTTTTAAAATTTAAATTGAAACTAGTTTTAAACTATTACTCGATAATATTTAAGTATTTAAAGGAAGTTATGATTTGGTAACTTAAAATTATCAAGTTAAATGTTTATTTTATTTCAAAACTTAATTCAATGATTTAATTAGGGAAGTTAATTATAAAGATAAAACGTTTTAAATGTTAATGATAATTATGTCATTTATAAAGATAATGTTTTACCTTAAAGGATAATTAAGATATTAATGGTTTGAGATTAATTAAGTTAATTAAGAAAATTTAAGAGAAATTAATTAATTTAATTAACTAGTAATTAAAGGATAACTAACTTGTAATTGAGGATTATTAATGAAGTAATTAAGATTGATTAATTAATGATTAGAGATCAATTAATTAAGTAATTAGAGGTAAATTAATTGGTAATTAAGAAGTACTTAATTTATAATTAATTTTTATTAATTAATAATTAGGTTTTATTAATTAATAATTAAGGGATAATTAATCTGCAACTATAGATTAATTAAAGATGGCTAACTGTCAATTAAGGATAATTAACCAATGCGATAATTACTTAATGAAAGTAATTATGGATAATTAAATTAGATTGATAATTAAAGAATGATTAATAAATTCAAATGGTTTGTAATTAATTAATAATTGTTTTAGCAGGGTTAGGTGATTAATTCTTAAGTGATTAATTTAATTGGAGTTAATTAAATTAATTATAGTATGAATTAATAATGCTTGCTTATGGATGATTGGGTTATATTCAATGCCTTGAATTGGTTGATATCCCTAATATGAAATGTTGTGATATGGTATGTTTGGGTTGAACAGTGATAATGTGGTTATCTATTGAGATGAATTGTTGTGTAAAGTGACATCTTGTATTTAAAGTTGAATTATAATTCGCTTAAATAATATGGGTTAAGATGGTATTGTATTCGAAGAGACCGGAGTCGGGTATTATTAAATACCCGAAACCACTTCGATTCTTTATAGATACATATGTGAAATCAATAGGCTGGAATGGAATGATTTAAGTGAATTGGACCATTTAATATAAGCTTTGGTACTTAGAAATTGATGTGTGAAATAAGTGATGTCTATAACAAATTGTGAATTTGTAAATTGATACGAGTTACCCCGGGTTTTAAATAAGTTCTATGCATTGGAATTTCATGTTAGATGAGTTTAGTCACGCTGGTTTCCAGCCTGACTCGGGTGTTACTTGATGTAATGCTCGGGTCAGACCGAGTATTACAGATTTTCAGGTAAGGACGTTCTGGAGCTCAGGAGGCGAGCTGGATGGCAGGAACGTATGGAGTGTTACCGTTGTGATATTATTTCTGTTTATCTGAGATATGTGATTTGTATATGTCCAGTGTTTGTGTACGAGGGTAACTCTGATGTATTAAAATGTAATTAACAGATATAGTACTATTTTTTATAACTGTTATTATTTGATATTATATTTCATCCGCTGCGAATGTGAGATTCTGTGACTTGTTTTCTTTTTCTTCTTCTATCTCTTTTCTTCTTTTCCTAACTATCTGGAATTTTCGGGATCGAAAATTCTGGGTCGTTGCATTTGGTATCAAAGTAAAGGTTAAGCGAGAACCTTGGCTCTGGTGGGTGTATTCATAAGGATAGTGTCAATAGTACCCTAGAACGAGTTGAGTGTATATATATATATATATATGAGAGCGTACTTGTTATTTTCATATATAAAGATTTTAAATGATTTTATAGAAGAATATATTTTGATATATATAAAGCAATATTCCTTAACCAATATATGTTAAGGTAATTGGTTGTTAAATTATTGAAATTAATTTAAGAGATAATAGAAATACAACCAAATTGAAATTAAATAAAAGTAAGTTTGAAATGGTTTCAAACTGAAATTTAATCTTGAATTTGGGGAAGAGTTTCGGGAATAAGATAATAATGAATTGGTTTCTAGATATGATAATCTTGGTTATTATCATAAATGATTGTTGTGTTTAATAATAAGATGTGTATTAATGAGTAAGCAAAATGAAATGTTTTAGATACGTATGACTTATAAATTGGAACTGAAGATGATCTAGATTGTGAAGTTTTAAATCTAAGCCAGAAAATTTGGAATTTGTTTCAAATGTTAATAGAAATAATAAAGGGTATTATTCAGAATATTTTGAAGGTGATCATACTTTAAAATAAGAGTTGTTTGAAAGCATTAAAGGAAACTGTTTGAACTAAAACCAAAAGTGGTTTAAAATTTTAGGATAACTTAGTGTGTAAAGAAAATAATATGTATATATGAGGAATATACATAATATCAAAAATAGTTTGAAATAAACTCTAAATGTTGATTTTTAAATTTGGAATGAGATGTGATACCCAAAGTGATAAGTTTTTGAACTTATAAGATTATTAATGTGAAGTTTAAAGTTTGAAATGGGAATTCAAATTGGGTAAGGTTGGCTGAATTAAGTATGAATTTAACTTTGGGAAAGTTAAATAAGTTAACAAGCAACCTGAATTGGAAATTTCAAGATGAAATTGGAATCTACCTTGGGAAGTTTAATGGTTAATTTGAATTGGGAGTTTGTGTGATTTCAAAATGGGTTTGAGATCTAGAAATTGAAAATGGGTGGATGTTTTAAAATAAATTGGATGATGTCATCCTATTGTTATTAATAATTTTTAAATTGTGAATTGGATTTGTTTAAATAAATGAACAAATGGAATGTGGTAATATATCCATCATTGTGATAAAAGGGAAATTAAACTTTAATTTGAAATTAAGAATATGGAATTACTTTGAACTGAAAATTTGAATTTGTAAATTAAAAATTGTTTAAGAACTGGTTTCAAAACTGGAAGATAAAATTGGGTAATAAATTGAATTCTTAAGATAAAATTTGTTTTGAACTCTTATTTGAACTTTGAAATAAGTTAAGTAAAGATAATTTAAAATGGAATTTTGAGAATTGGACTCAGAATTAAATTATTTAAAGATTTGGATTATAGATTCAAAAATAAAGGTTAATTTGATTTAAGGAGTTAAATCAACATTTGAAAATTTAACTCGAATTTATATAATTCGAGATGGTTTAAAGTTGAGATTCAGATTTCATTAGTTCAAATTGGATTTAGTTTGAATTAATTAGAATTGAAGATGGATAAGTATAAAATTCAAATGGAAAATTTGAATTGGATTAATTTGAAATAAAATTGAAGATTGAAGGAGTTCAAATTCAAATGGGATTAATTCATATAGAAATTGAAATGATTTGAAATTGAAGTGGATTCAATTTGAAATTAGTCTAAATTAATTTGAATAATTTGAAATTGTAATTAAAGTGAATATGTTTAAAATCAAATGGAATTTGATCTGAATTTGGAAAGATATTGAGGTTAATTCAACTTGAATTGGGAATAAATCAAGTGCAAGGGAAATTGAAGTTATTCTAATTAGAAGTGAGTCAATTTAAATGGAAGTGGAAATTTTAAATTGAATTGATCAGAAATGGAGGTTGGGAATTGAACAGTTTGACTTTGGACTATTTTCAAAATAAATTGTTTTAATATAAATCTATTTTTCCAAACTATTTACTACACAACTTTTCTTTTTAAACCTAAAACTATCTTAAGCTTGTTTTACAATTACTTTTGAAACTATTTAACAATTTTACAACTATTTTCAATTATTTAAAAATTCCTATAACTATTTTACAACTATTTTACAGTTAATAATTATTTTTCAACTATTTATCTATTTTTAAATTTTCAAGCTATTTTCTAATTTTAAACTGGTCGGAGTTCAAACTGTTATTGATTAAATACCCAACTGAGATAAGAATTAAAGTGATAATCCAAGAGAGGATTGAAGCAATTGTGAATAAGTGAATGAAAATTAAAGTGAATGTGAATAGAAAGGAAATTGATTTAACTGATAATTAATGAAGATAAATACGTAGGATGTACGTATATTATTCTATTCGCATAGTGATTTGATCCAGATTCGAGCACAGAATTTCGAGATAGTATTATCGATCCGAGTTGAGAATTTTCGCTCGATTTTCGACGGCGAACCTGGATATGGATTTTGATTTGTTCTGGATATTCTCTATCATAGTTGTGACTATGCAAGGAGAATGACGGTTTCTGATCAAGAAACCAGATCTAAGTCCGCACTAGGAAGTCGGGTGGACAATGCTAGTTTGGAAGTGAAATTGTGTGATCGAGTGAGCGATCAGATTGATATAGCATACGGATGATATGTGTACATCGTACGGGTTCGAATGAAATTGATATTGAAAATTTATGGATAAGAATTGTAAATTGGTTTTTGAAATGAAAAGTATATTTTGTGAAATATATGAGGAGTTAAAATGGAAATTGGAAATTTCTATGATTTAAGATTCACTTTATGAAGAAGGTAATATGGTTAATAACTTTATAAAAGAGTAATCAAATTTGAATATTTGATTCGGAATAAACAAAGTTATATATCTTTGTTATATATGGTAAACTCCCCTTAATGAATCTAAGGCCAGGAGAAAAGGGTTTTGGAAGTATTTGAAGTATAAAAATGAATTTATACAAGTATGAATTGAACCAAAGATTTTCCAAGATTATTACATATATGTATATATAAAAAGGATTTGTGAAAATGATTTTGAGGAAAGGTTTTGGGAACCTATGGCATTTGGAAAGGCTTTTGATTTTTTTTGGGTAAAACCAATATTGGAATTTGGAAAAGTCTAATATGAGAATTATCGATTTTGGGAATCGATTTTGTAAAGGAGCTTTATGTGGAATTCATACTCGGTGTTTGATTTGAAAATACTATAAGTGTATAGTATAAAGTGTTTTGAAGTGGCTTTGGGGAAAAAGGCGCTCCCTTGAAATAAACTTCTCAGGAGTACCATAGGTTGGTACTGCCTTGAGCCTCAAAGGGGGAGGTTCTAAAGTTGATCATGTGAGGAGTCCGGACAAAACTAGTTCCTAAGGATTATTTGGTAGCGAAAGTCGAGGGGCTGATGCCTATAGGGGCATTTGGGTTATGCTGTGACGACAGTGTAACTCGATGTCACTGCGATCTACTGCAGACCATAGCGAAAGTCGTGTGTGTCGCTGAGAGCCAACAATCTACGTTTGATTTTATATCGGTAGACTGCGACACTATGGTAACATAGCGAAAGTCGTGTGTGCCGCTGAGAGCCAACAGTCTACGTTTGATTTTATATCGGTATACTGCGATCTATGTAAGAGTAGGAAAGTTTCATTTTTGACAGCGAAAATCGAGGGCGATGATGCCTACAGTTACATGGACTTTTGATGTGATGGCAACGTAACCCTGGAATGTAACTGCGATCTATTGTGGGTTCCATGGCGTAATCGAGGGGTGCGGAGTGCCTACCGTTACATGGACTTTTGATGCGATGGCAACGTAACCCAGGATGTAACTGCGACCATGGATGGGGGTGATGATTTCCAGAGCATTCTCACTAAAGATATTTCCTCTATTTTCAAAAATGTTTTCGATATTTTCAATAAAATTATTTTTCAAGTATTTTCACTACGTGTGGAAAATGGGTTTACTAAGTACTTATAGATTTTCAGTCCTACGCCTGATCAACGTATGACCGGATTTCTATAAGAACGAGGATGGACTTGTTGAGACATCGAGTTATAAAAGTATTTTTATAACAACTACTTTGGAATAATATTATATAGATATTAAAAAGTGTTTTAAAATGATTAAAGAATATTTATCTGATTTCAAGCATTTTCATAAATTCTTGCTTCATTCCTTTTCGAGGACGAAAAGATTTAAGGGGGGAGGAATGTGATGACCCGGGATTTTGGCAATATTATTTTAATAAGAATTTAATCTGATAAATTGAAATACAAACTATTCAGTTTAAAAATGGATATATATATATAGTTGCAATCTAGATAATAATGCTTGAAATAAAATAAATTTTGTCAATATTAAACATAAGTATAAAAATAGATGAATATAAATTAAGTGTTTGATAGTTAAACTTAAAATAGAATTTAAATATAAACATTTATTGTTAGGAATAGAAATAAATACATAAGTTAAAATCATAACAATAACTACAATCACTTTATAGTAGACACTTAAAGATAATTCTAGAATATATATAACCTATGGAAATACATGTATATGCAAGGCAAGAAAAAAAATACATATATGGATATACAAATATATAGGATAAGTATGCTATCAATTCAAGTACTAAACAAGGTCATTTCGAATTGTTCAAAATCATTTCAGTTTGTATAAAAATCTTGGCTGGTGAAAACAAATATCTGACCAAAGAAGAAAGGTTTACACCAGAAAATACCTATCTCAGAAAGTAAAAGAAAATGTAAATATGTAAATATTTGTACAATACCTCAGTTTGCCTTACCCTGTAAGCTTCATTCTTCTATTCACCTATCTTCATTTATTCCATTCGAACAAGCTAAGATAAACAAAAGAAAATAAAGAAACCAGACTATATATATCCATACTTCTCCTCTTCTCATTTTCTTAGTGAATTCAAAACTAAAACCTAGCAAAACAAAAATCAAAGCATCACAAACCTGAAACAAAAGCCTGTAAGAAGAAAATCAACTTCCAGGAAGAAGTCTGTTTTCCTATTCTCTGCTTTCTAAAACTGTGAGTAAATATAAGTTTTGAAACAGTTTTAAACCCTAAATTTTTTTGTGATATCTGAATGTAATTCATCTTGTTAGCCTTGAAATCTGGATGGAATGAATGCATGTTATATGTGTGATTATTGAATGCCTGTGTAGTTTTAAAAATAATCTCTGTTGATAAACTACAGGTTTGGATTTCTTAATAAATTCAATATCTCAACTGTGAATTCGAATTAGTCCGTGATTTGAAAATGAAAGTTGTTTGGAACCATGTAACATCTCACCTAAAAATAATTACAGGGATTTAGAATCAATCTTTGGTTTGAAAATTAAATTTTACAGTGAAATCTTACTTTTGGTTAAAATTTAATCAATTCAATTTTCCGATTAAAGTATATGTTTGAATTCGAAATGCTAAACCATGAATTTTAGTAATCATATCACGATTTTTAGTTGTGGAATTTGTGTGCATTCTTGAGTAGAATGTCGTGAAGGTTTTGATTGATTTCTATCGATCAACGGCGAACTAGTCGTCGTGATTGGGTTTGAAGGGTGAGTGGGTGAAGGGGGTCATCAGAAAATTGCTATGGTGATTTACAGATGATCGTGATGGCTAGGACGATCGAGATAGGGTTTTAGTACCTGGTTTTGTTGCGAGTGTTCAAGTGGGTTTCGCGATACCTAGTAGCGATCGGGATTGATCACGAGTTGAGCCATAGATGCTGGAAAATATGGCGGAGCTTTGGTGATGATGGCGAGGCAACTGGAGCCAGGGATCGTCGATGATGAGCGTTTTTCTAGTGATGTGTGTACCGGTCTGGGTGGATTTTTGGTCGTTTTTGATTCTCGAGCGAATTAAGATTGATGGATGTTCGTGAGTGGTTACCGGGGTCGTAGGCGATGCGTCGGAGGCCGGAGTGGAGTTCGCCGTCGACCAGCGGCGATGTGCACGTGGATGTGCACGATTCTGTGAATCTGGAGTTGGGTTTGGGAAGAAGAGTTTGGCCCGAGTTTTTCTCGAAGTTTTCTCGTGTGCGACTCAAGGAAGGGTTACGCGATATGATGCTCGGGTATTTTGGTTGGTGACTCGAGTAAAAACTCGAGTAGATCGTGAGGGAAATGTGCTACAAGATTTTAAACTTAAAAATAAAATCTGAGTTTTCATAAAAGCAAGTTTTTTTAAAAATTTAAATTGAAACTAATTTTAAACTATTACTTGATAATGTTTAAGTATTTAAAGGAAGTTATGATTTGGTAACTTAAAATTATCAAGTTAAATGTTTATTTTATTTCAAAACTTAATTCAATGATTTAATTAGGGAAGTTAATTATAAAGATAAAATGTTTTAAATGTTAATGATAATTATGTCATTTATAAAGATAATGTTTTACCTTAAAGGATAATTAAGATATTAATGGTTTGAGATTAATTAAGTTAATTAAGAAAATTTAAGAGAAATTAATTAATTTAATTAACTAGTAATTAAAGGATAATTAACTTGTAATTGAGGATTATTAATGAAGTAATTAAGATTGATTAATTAATGATTAGAGATCAATTAATTAAGTAATTAAAGGTAAATTAATTGGTAATTAAGAAGTACTTAATTTATAATTAAGTTTTATTAATTAATGATTAGGTTTTATTAATTAATAATTATGGGATAATTAATCTGCAACTATAGATTAATTAAGGATAGTTAACTATCAATTAAGGATAATTAACCAATGCGATAATTACTTAATGAAAGTAATTATGAATAATTAAATTAGATTGATAATTAAAGAATGATTAATAAATTCAAATGGTTTGTAATTAATTAATAATTGTTTTAGCAGGGTTAGGTGATTAATTCTTAAGTGATTAATTTAATTGGAGTTAATTAAATTAATTATAGTATGAATTAATAAGGCTTGCTTATGGATGAATTGGTTATATTCAATGCCTTGAATTGGTTGATATCCCTAATATGAAATGTTGTGATATGGTATGTTTGGGTTGAACAGTGATAATGTGGTTATATATTGAGATTAATTGTTGTGTAAAGTGACATCTTGTATTTAAAGTTGACTTATAATTCGCTTAAATAATATGGATTAAGATGGTATTGTATTCGAAGAGACCGGAGTCGGGTATTAGTAAATACCCGAAACCACTTCGATTCTTTATAGATTGATATGTGAAATCAATAGGCTGGAATGGAATGATTTAAGTGAATTGGACCATTTAATATAAGCTTTGGTACTTAGAAATTGATGTGTGAAATAAGTGATGTTTATAACAAATTGTGAATTTGTAAATTGATACGAGTTACCCCGGGTTTTAAATAAGTTCTATGCATTGGAATTTCATGTTAGATGAGTTTACTCACGCTGGTTTCCAGCCTGACCCGGGTGTTACTTGATGTAATGCTCGGGTCAGACCGAGTATTACAGATTTTCAGGTAAGGACGTTCTGGAGCTTAGGAGGCGAGCTGGATGGCAGGAACGTATGGAGTGTTACCGTTGTGATATTATTTCTGTTTATCTGAGATATGTGATTTGTATATGTCCAGTGTTTGTGTATGAGGGTAACTCTGATGTATTAAAATGTAATTGACAGATATAGTATTCTTTTATATAACTATTATTATTTGATATTATATTTCGTCCACTGCGAATGTGAGATTCTGTGACTTGTTTTTGTTTCTTCTTCTATCTCTTTTCTTCTTTTCCTAACTATCTCGAATTTTCGGGATCGAAAATTCTGGGTCGTTACAATTTATATATTAATAAATTACTTACATATACTCTTTGGTTGTTGAGAAAACTCAAGCTAGAGATATTATGTGTACTGTTATTAATATATTGAATAGACGACGCAAGATAAATTATATGTATTTGTTGAGCAAACTCAAAATACATATACCATACTTAGGTTGTCATGAAATGGTAAGTATGAGTGGATAATTTCTTCCGATTTGCCGAGCAAACTCAAGGTCGAAATGAGATTAGGATAATGAAGCATGGGTTAAGAGTTGTATATGATACAAACGATATGGAGCTATCCATCATTTGTGGGGCTATGACTTGTTGAGCAAACTCAATGTCAAAATCTTAAGATAGACAAGTCCTAACATCCACTAGTGAAGTTGAAAGACTTCTATGTTTCATTTTAGGGTTTGGAGAAATATAAAAGACTAGTGGAAGCCTTATTAGAAAATTGAAATGGTAACATTTAACCTTTCTAATACTATAAGAACATATGCTACACAAAGTTATAATAATCTATGTTGATAAATCTATGCAATTAATATAATTGATAAAACGTTTATCCATTAAAATATACGAATAAACTAAATTAATATTAACAAGTAAAAATATAAAATATACTTACCAATAAATTTTGCATGTCGATCTATGTAGGGACCTAATTATGCAACCATAAAATACGTTCATAACTTGGTCACTTACGTGTTTACTTGCTCGAGACTATGTATTATCTTCAATGAGTTTTGAACTCTAAAAACAATACAAGAATATGGACATTTGATCCATTTATACATATAAATTTTATATGGGGAACAGTCACAGTTAGTAATGTACGAAACCTCGATGAAATCAGTTCATTGAAATAAGCAAGTGAACTATAGTATGAGATCATGTATTCAATATGATTGATTACAATAATGATCTTGTTGTGTTAAATGTAACACTGGACCAAAGGCTACAAAATAGATCTAAGAATTGGATCACTGAAATGCCAGTTTAATCTGTTTACGTAAAGTGCAATTTATTTGATATCCTTAAAAGTTAATGATGACCAGACGCACTTTTGTAAAGAGTTCGTTATGATATTATAGTAAGAATTTCCTTTGAATGGTTCGACTATTTAGAAAGGAAATCAAATGTATAAGAGTGGATGTAATCCAAGGCACGTTTGGGATGAAGAGAGTGAATAGTCACTTATACTCCATAAAGAAATATTGGAAATGAGAATTGTAAAATAATAATAGATACTTAACATTGGAATGAGATTTGTTTCTTTGAGTTCAAGTTTGATCTAAAAACTCTCAACTGTAAACTGCTTACAGTAATTGGAATAAATAGCCTATATTAAATTGTTGAATGGAGCTTCATATTTCATACGCTATTATAGTGATGGTGGAAATAGCGAGAGCATGCTATATAACACTTACTGTCATTTCAAGTTACAAAAATTATTTTCCTAAAACGTACCAAACATTATTCATGAAATAATATAGTATTGTAACGACCCGTATTTTTACGGATCGCAAAAATCTGGAATTCTTAGCGTTGTTAAGTCATTTCAGATTTTAGGCAAAATTTTGTTCAAGTCCTAGGTCGTAAACGACCTAAGTGATAAGTCGTGACCGACTTAAATGGTTTAGGCGACCTAAGGAAGTGTAGTTGGCGACCTAAGTATTCTGGGGTTAGGTCGTAGGGGAGATAGGTCGTGTGATAACTTAGGTCTTGGGGTAGAGTTAGGTTGGCAACGACCTAAGGAAACTAGGCGAGTTAGCAACCTTAGGAGGATAGGTCGGCAACGACCTAAGGAACTGTTGTGAGCGACCTAAGTATGGGTGTTGGATAGTTAAGTCGTCTAGACGACTTAGTAGTTAGGTCGTATCCCAGTTGTTCGCGACTTATGATAGGTCGCATGGAAGCTTAAGGGATTAGGTCGTAGCCTACCTGTTAAGTCGTAGGTCTCTGGGTTTTGGCTTAGTGTTAGGTCGTAGCCTATGTGTTAAGTCGCGAGCGACCTAGGAGTTAGAATGATAAGTCGTGGGGTTTTTAGGTCGCAAGGTTTTATAAGTCGTAAGTCGTATCCCAGTTGACTCGTTAAGGCGGTATTGTTGCTGAGTCGAGTGTGTGCTAAGTCGTTAGGTCGTATAGGCACACATGAGCTTAGGTCGTAGGTTGATGGGTACGTTAAGTCGTAGATGACTTAGGAGTTGAGTCATAACCCAGTTAAGTCGTAACTTTGATAGGTCGGCAAAGTTGTTTAGGTCGTATGGGGGTTAAGTCGTAACCTAGTTATCTGTTAAGTCGTAGGCTGGCATAGCAGTTAAGTCGTAGGTCGTCTGGGGTGTTAGGTCGGAGAGTGATAAGTCGGAGATGACTTATAGAGGCAGACGACCTAAGATTTCAACTATAAATACTCGTCCATTTCTCACTTTTTGGGATCCGGATTTCGAAGCGACGAAGTGCTGCCATTTTGAGAGCTCGACTTCTATACTTCTTCACTTCTTTTCTCCACTCTAATCTAGTGATTCCTTCCATCCATATCAAAGATCAAATCGAAGATCGAAGAGCTTAGATTGAAGATCTACATTCTTCGAAGAGAGATTTCATCGTTTGAAGCGGATTCGTGATAGATCGAGTTTGATCCTTCGCTGTCCAGATCTGAAGCGTGTTGATTTTGGGTTGTTTAGGTGATTTGGTGAGTGGTGATTATCTCTCACACGGATCCAAAGGAGTATATCGGATCGTTGGCTTGATTTGGTGTTAAAATAGTGATTCCCATGCATTTTTGTAAACCTAAGTATAGATCCATGTAGATCCATTGTTCATGATGATTTGGCATCCATTTTACTAAGTGTTAACCTATGCAAGTTCATTCATCAAGATTGTAGAGATAATTCTCATGTTTTCATGCTTATTAGACTTTTGACTCTTTAATTACGAAATTGCCATTATTGTTAAAATTGTCCATTTAGCCTATATTTGAATGCTTATTTATTTGGATGAATGTTTGACTTGATTGATTGCTATGAATTAGATGATTGATGATTTGATTTAGACAAGTGGTCGAAAATGATTCGAAAGCTAAGGGAAAGGCTCTTGAATTGGAAAAGCTGCTCGTGGCATATGTAGCGGATGATGAAGCTCATATGGATAGATTTGATGATGATGATGAGATGGAGCTTTGCTATGATAATGATGAGGCGAAGCATGATACGAGATAGTCTTGGTCTAATCCAGACGGGATCATTCCAAGCAAGTTGATAACTCGGTGATATGGTTTGAGTTAGAGGATAATGGTTTGCTCGAGAGGCGCTTGAGCTAGTATGGAAATAGTCGTCGAGGAGGATGACTAGAAGGCTGAGATCTCATCGTTGTTGAAGGTTCTAGCATGCTCAAAGCAAGAGTACGTTGGGCAGATTCGATAGTCCCTGAAGGCTAATGATTGATAGTCAAGTACTCTGGGCAGATTTGATAGTCCTAGGCACGGGTCACGATGACGTGCGGGAGTTATGTCTAGAACCGGGGTTTCCATTAGCCCTTGACAGACGGTTGAAAGAATGTGCCGGTCATTCAATTAACGGTGATATCGAAGCAGTGATAACAGTGATAGCCAGAGTCATGGATGTTTGGTTGTATCGTCATTCGGTCTCAAGAGCGGTATTTTCTGGGTGCTTATCTGATCTTGGTTTAGGCCTTGGGGGTTTGTGCTTGGAAAACATCGCCCTTGACTCGAGTGATAATTGCTTTACTTTAAATTGTATGCTCTGCTATGTTTGCTTCTGCTTAGTGTGTGTCTGGGGGCTATCACTGTAGAAAGAGGTTGGAGTGGGAGGGTTGTATTCCTATTCCTTTTCCTTTATGCTCTTTTGGTATGTTGTTAGTTAATTTATTGCTCACTAAGACTGTTGTCTGACTCAAGGCTTTATGTTTTAATTCTTATCGCCTTGGGCTGTTCGTCCATTTTGGGACGGGCAGACTAGGTAGCAGGTGACAGGTGCTGTACTTGCTTTCCACGGTGCTGATATCGAAGACGAGCTGGAGGGTTGCATATTATCCTCTTACTATATGTACTGGGTGTTCCGCTGTTTGTATTTTCTCTGAGTGTTATGTAGTGAGGCTTGTTGTATTGACTATTCAGATGCTTGTATTCAACTATTATGAAGTTTTATTGATGAGATTCTATTCTGTGAAGCTTCACTATGTATATGTTCTATTGTATTTTGTCCATGCGCTGTGAGTAATACGATAGATTCTGTTGTTTTAATCTACCCTGACAATCGTCCATGGTCGCCTGGCACACTTTACAGCGCACTATCTCTAGGTTCGGTGCAGGGGTCATGGGCGGTCGTCACATTTGGTATCAGAGCATTGGTTAATCGATTTTACCCAACGCTCGCTGACGTAACTACGTATGAGAGACGTAATTGTATTTTGATGGATGATTACTATATAATATATAGTAGCTTAGTAGAGTTTGAGTCCTTTATGCAGTTGTTTCTCTAGATGTTCTGATCATTCCTTTTTATAGATATTGAGAATGAGTCGAAGAGGGAGACCAGCTGCTAGGGAAGGCTGTGCTGCTGAGGGGACTACTGATTATGCAGCTATGTTCGAAGCTATGATGACTTCGATCATGAGAAGGATACCAGTTCCGGGGACAGCAGTTGATGTTGGAGTTCAAGTCCAAACTCCAAAGCCGGTGGATTTTGCTAAGCTATGTAAGGACTATACTGCTCTTGGAGGAAAGGTTTTCTTGGGAACAGAATCAACCATTGAAGTTCAGAGGTGGATAGATGCTTGTAGAAGGATCTTTGGTGACTTGGGAATTGAGGATGCGACTAAGAGGAAGTTAGCATCAAGGCAGCTTCAAGGGAGAGCCTCTGATTGGTGGAACTCTATTACCATCAATATGCCGTAGGAAGAGATTACTTGGGAGCAATTCCAAGCCAGATTTGAAGCTAAGTTCATTTCTACAGCTCAGAAGTCTGTTCTGTTCAAGAGGTTTGTGGAGCTCAAGCAAGGTGGAAGACCAGTTCTTGAGTATGTTTCCGAGTTTGAAGCTTTGTCCAAGTATGCCCGGTCATATATTGAATCTGCTTATCAGAAGAATGAGAAGTTTGTGACAGGCTTGGACGGTTATCTTGGGAGGCAGTTGGTGGATCATTTGGACGATTCATTTGAGAAGCTTGTGGAAAAAGCTCTTAGGCATGAGAGTCTGTTTCCTAAGGAAGGATCTGTTGTTGCTGTAACCAGGGAAGAATCTAAACCCCAGTAGGGTGGAAACAAGAAGAGGAAGCAGCAGCAGCAGAAGGGTAAGGATGGCCAGAAGAAGCCGAAGGACAAAGTGACTTGCTACAATTGTCAGCAGAAGGGCCATTTCTCTAAGGATTGTAAGAATCCGAAGGTGCCGATGAAGTGTCACAACTGTGACAAGCCGGGGCATATCAGGAAGAATTGTCCAGAACCGCAGAAGGACAAGCATATTGTGCAAGCTTATGCTTTGGGAGTTGTCCCATCATCTTCGAAAGCTCCTACCGCTGAAGAGAAGGGAAAGAGTGTGGTGGTTCAAGGTACTCTTTTCCTATGTGGTGTTCCAGTTAGAGTTCTGTTTGATACTGGGGCGTCGCATTCGTTTGTTTGTAGTGAACTTGTAGGCCGGTTAGGTTTGGAACCGGATATTATTGATAGGCCATTGGTTGTGACTAACCCAGTTGGGGGTTCGTCTTGTTTGTGTATGTTATGCCGTGGTCTGGTTGTATCGAGTCATGATTGCTCTTTTGTTTGTGATTGTTTTGTTTTGAACTTTGCGGGGTTCGGAATTATTTTGGGTATGGACTGGCTTAGGAAGTATGCGGCAAAGGTTGATTGCGAGAGGTTGGAAGTGACAGTCGAGAATGTGGAGGGGCGAAAGATTGTGATACGATGTAAGCATAAAGAAGGCGTCTTCATGAGCTTCATGTATTCGCTGGTTGTTCCACGGGATGGACTATCATCAGTGCCGATCGCTAATGGATTTGAGGATGTCTTTGACGAGGTCAAAGGGTTACCGCCGCATAGAGAGATCGAGTTTCGTATAGATCTAGTAGAAGGAGCCAGACCTGTTGTGATGCCTCTTAGGCGGATGGCGCCTAGGGAACAGCGGGAGTTGAGGGTGCAGGTTGATGATCTTTTGCAGAAAGGATTCATTCGGCGTAGTGTGTCCGAATGGGGTGCACCAGTTGTGTTCGCAACCAAAGCAGATGGATCGTTGAGGTTGTGTGTGGATTATCGTGAGCTGAATAAGGTGACTAAGAAGAACAAGTATCCATTGCCGAGAATAGATGACTTGTTTGATCAGCTTCACGAAGCTAAGGTGTTTTCTCAGATGGATTTGGCAACGGGATTTCACCAGTTGAGAGTGGCTAAGGATAGTGTGCCGAAGACTGCTTTTAGGACACCATCCGGTTTCTTTGAGTGGCTGGTAATGCCGTTTGGATTGACTAACGCGCCAGCATATTTTGTGGATCTTATGAATAGAGTGTTCAGAGATCAGTTGAACAAGTTCGTGCTTGTGTTCATGGATGATATTCTGATTTATTCCAGAACAGAAGAAGAGCACAAGACGCACCTGCGTATTGTTTTGGAAATCTTGCGGAAACATCAGCTGAAGGCTAAGTTTTCGAAGTGTCACTTCTGGAAGAGTGAAGTGAGGTTCTTAGGCCATGTTATTTCTGGAAGTGGAATAGCGGTTGATCCCGCTAAGGTGGCAGCAATCCAGGATTGGGTTAGACCTAAGAATGCATCTGATGTGAGAAGTTTTCTTGGATTAGCAGGATATTATCGACGGTTTATCAAAGACTTCTCCAAGATAGCTGCACCGTTAACAGGATTGACGAAGAAGAACCAAGTGTTCAGTTGGGATGATAAGTGTGAGAAAGCTTTCGGAATCCTGAAAGAGAGATTGACAAGTGCTCCTGTTTTGACTATTCCAAGTGGGAATGATGAGATGGTGGTTTACACCGACGCATGTGGTACTGGACTTGGAGCAGTGCTGATGCAGAGGGATAAAGTTGTTGCGTATGCAAGTCGACAACTGAAGCCGCATGAAAAGAATTACCCGACTCATGATTTGGAGTTAGCGGCGATTGTATTTGCTCTGAAGATGTGGAGACATTATCTGTTGGGAGTTCGATTCGAGTTGTTTACAGATCACAAGTCGTTGAAGTATATTTTCTCCCAAAAGGATTTGAATCTTCGGCAGCAACGATGGCTAGAGTTCTTAGCATCATATGATTTTGGTATAGCTTATACTCTGGGAAAAGGTAACGCAGTGGCAGATGCGTTAAGTCGAAGACATGCAGGACTGGGAGCCATGTTTTCAGAATGGAAGAATCTCGAGTATTTAGCTGGATTTGACTTCAGGCCTAGATGTGAATTGGAACCTGAGATGTTGGCAAACTTATCAATAAGACCGACTCTTGTGGAAAGGATTGGCGAGAGCCAAAAGCGAGATGATAAGATTGTCAAGATTATCCGTGATTTGGAATCTGGATTGGAATCAGAAAAGGATAAAGGATTCGAGGTCGATCGAGAGGGTTGGCTTCGGAAGCAAGGACGACTAGTTGTTCCCGATATAGATGAATTGAGGAGTGAAGTTTTGAAGGAAAGTCATCACTCGAAGCTGACAATTCATCCAGATGGAAATAAGATGTATCGGGATATGAAGAGAACCTACTACTGAGAAGGTATGAAGAAGGATGTTGGAAATTTTATTTCCAAGTGTATGAACTGCCAGTTGGTAAAAGCCGAACAGAAGAAGCCAAGTGGATTGCTTCAGCCATTGGAAGTTCCTACATGGAAGTGGGAGCAAGTATCGATGGATTTTATTGATGGGCTACCTAGAACAAGGACGGGGAATGAAGGGATTTGGGTCATTGTAGATCGTTTAACTAAGAGTACAAGATTCATTCCTGTTCGATCGACTAGGACTGCATCAAAGTTGGCTGAGTTATATGTTAAGTGGATAGTTCGATTTCATGGTATTCCGAAGAGTATAGTGAGCGATCGAGACCCATTGTTCACTAGTGGATTTTGGAAGAGCTTCCAGGAAGTTTTGGGAACCGAGTTGTGTTTGAGTACAGCTTATCATCCTCAAACAGATGGTCAGACCGAGAGAGTCAACCGAGTTTTGGAAGATCTCCTCAGAGCTTGTGTTTTGGATTTAGGAGGATCATGGGAAGATCATCTTCATTTGGTGGAATTTTCGTATAATAACAGTTACCAGTCAAGCATTGGTATGGCACCGTATGAGGCATTATATGGAAGACCGTGTAACTCTCCGACATGTTGGATAAAGACAGGAGAAAAGCTGATGCTTGGGCCGGAAATGATTCGACAGACTTCAGATTGCATAGAGATCATTCGGCAACGAATGAAGGCAGCCCAAGATCGTTAGAAAAGTTATGCCGATAAGCGTCGTAAGGATTTGGAATTCGACGTAGGTGGCATGGTTTTTGTGAAGATTTCTCCGTTGAAGAATGTTATTCGATTCGGGAAGAAAGGGAAATTGACTCCGAGATTTGTTGGACCATTCCCGATCATTGAGCGAATTGGAAAGCTCGCCTACAGGTTGGAGTTACCAGAGAAGATGTCGGGTGTGCACACTGTTTTTCATGTATCGTATCTACGGAAGTATGTGCACGACTCGAATACAGTGGTTTCTGCTAATGGCTGTGAAGATTTCGAAGTTGATCTAGTCGATAGAAGACCTCGTAAACCGCTTCGTGTTGTGGAAACTGACACGAAACAGCTTAGGAGGAAGATAGTTAAGTTGCTCAAGATACAATGGAGTGATGATGATAACGACTGTACGTGGGAGGTGGAAGAGAGGATGAAGGCAGCTCATCCTGAACTCTTCAAGGTATGGCCCTAAGGTGTCGTGTCATCTAACGAAATTGTAACTTGTTCTAGTTTTAGAATTCTGCATGCTAAGCTAGAATTGGATGCATGGTTTGTTGATTGCTATGGATGATAGGCGTGCAGAATAGTTTTTGATTGCTTTGTTTGTTTGGAATTTCGGGGGCGAAATTCCTAAGGGGGAGAGAATGTAACGACCCGTATTTTTACGGATCGAAAAGTTCGTCAAAAATCTGTAATTCTTAGCGTTGTTAAGTCATTTCAGATTTTAGGCAAAATTTTGTTCAAGTCCTAGGTCGTAAACGACCTAAGTGATAAGTCGTGACCGACTTAAGTGGTTTAGGCGACCTAAGGAAGTGTAGTTGGCGACCTAAGTATTCTGGGGTTAGGTCGTAGGGGAGATAGGTCGTGTGATAACTTAGGTCGTGGGGTAGAGTTAGGTTGGTAATGACCTAAGGAAACTAGGCAAGTTAGCAACCTTAGGAGGATAGGTCAGCAACGACCTAAGGAACTGTTGTGAGCGACCTAAGTATGGGTGTTGGATAGTTAAGTCGTCTAGACGACTTAGTAGTTAGGTCGTATCCCAATTGTTCGCGACTTATGATAGGTCGCGTGGAAGCTTAAGGGATTAGGTCGTAGCCTACCTGTTAAGTCGTAGGTCTCTGGGTTTTGGCTTAGTGTTAGGTCGTAGCCTATGTGTTAAGTCGCGAGCGACCTAGGAGTTAGAATGATAAGTCGTGGGGTTTTTAGGTCGCAAGGTTTTATAAGTCGTAAGTCGTATCCCAGTTGACTCGTTAAGGCGGTATTGTTGCTGAGTCGAGTGTGTGCTAAGTCGTTAGGTCGTATAGGCACACATGAGCTTAGGTCGTAGGTTGCTGGGTACGTTAAGTCGTAGATGACTTAGGAGTTGAGTCATAACCCGGTTAAGTCGTAACTTTGATAGGTCGGCAAAGTTGTTTAGGTCGTATGGGGGTTAAGTCGTAACCTAGTTATCTGTTAAGTCGTAGGCTGGCATAGCAGTTAAGTCGTAGGTCGTCTGGGGTGTTAGGTCGGAGAGTGATAAGTCGGAGACGACTTATAGAGGCAGACGACCTAAGATTTCAACTATAAATACTCGTCCATTTCTCACTTTTTGGGATCCGGATTTCGAAGCGACGAAGTGCTGCCATTTTGAGAGCTCGACTTCTATACTTCTTCACTTCTTTTCTCCACTCTAATCTAGTGATTCCTTCCATCCATATCAAAGATCAAATCGAAGATCGAAGAGCTTAGATTGAAGATCTACATTCTTCGAAGAGAGATTTCATCGTTTGAAGCGGATTCGTGATAGATCGAGTTTGATCCTTCGCTGTCCAGATCTGAAGCGTGTTGATTTTGGGTTGTTTAGGTGATTTGGTGAGTGGTGATTATCTCTCACACGGATCCAAAGGAGTATATCGGATCGTTGGCTTGATTTGGTGTTAAAATAGTGATTCCCATGCATTTTTGTAAACCTAAGTATAGATCCATGTAGATCCATTGTTCATGATGATTTGACATCCATTTTACTAAGTGTTAACCTATGCAAGTTCATTCATCAAGATTGTAGAGATAATTCTCATGTTTTCATGCTTATTAGACTTTTGACTCTTTAATTACGAAATTGCCATTATTGTTAAAATTGTCCATTTAGCCTATATTTGAATGCTTGTTTATTTGGATGAATGTTTGACTTGATTGATTGCTATGAATTAGATGATTGATGATTTGATTTAGACAAGTGGTCGAAAATGATTCGAAAGCTAAGGGAAAGGCTCTTGAATTGGAAAAGCTGCTCGTGGCATATGTAGCGGATGATGAAGCTCATATGGATAGATTTGATGATGATGATGAGATGGAGCTTTGCTATGATAATGATGAGGCGAAGCATGATACGAGATAGTCTTGGTCTAATCCAGATGGGATCATTCCAAGCAAGTTGATAACTCGGTGATATGGTTCGAGATAGAGGATAATGGTTTGCTCGAGAGGCGCTTGAGCTAGTTTGGAAATAGTCGTCGAGGAGGATGACTAGAAGGCTGAGATCTCATCGTTGTTGAAGGTTCTAGCATGCTCAAAGCAAGAGTACGTTGGGCAGATTCGATAGTCCCTGAAGGATAATGATTGATAGTCAAGTACTCTGGGCAGATTTGATAGTCCTAGGCATGGGTCACGATGACGTGCGGGAGTTATGTCTAGAACCGGGGTTTCCATTAGCCCTTGACGGACGGCTGAAAGAATGTGCTGGTCATTCAATTAACGGTGATATCGAAGCAGTGATAACAGTGATAGCCAGAGTCATGGATGTTTGGTTGTATCGTCATTTTGTCTCAAGAGCGGTATTTTCTGGGTGCTTATCTGATCTTGGTTTAGGCCTTGGTAGTTTGTGCTTGGAAAACATCGCCCTTGACTCGAGTGATAATTGCTTTACTTTAAATTGTATGCTCTGCTATGTTTGCTTCTGCTTAGTGTGTGTTTGGGGGCTATCACTGTAGAAAGAGGTTGGAGTGGGAGGGTTGTATTCCTATTCCTTTTCCTTTATGCTCTTTTGGTATGTTGTTAGTTAATTTACTGCTCACTAAGACTGTTGTCTGACTCAAGGCTTTATGTTTTAATTCTTATCGCCTTGGGCTGTTCGTCCATTTTGGGACGGGCAGACTAGGTAGCAGGTGACAGGTGCTGTTCTTGCTTTCCACGGTGCTGATATCGAAGACGAGCTGGAGGGTTGCATATTATCCTCTTACTATATGTACTGGGTGTTCCGCTGTTTGTATTTTCTCTGAGTGTTATGTAGTGAGGCTTGTTGTATTGACTATTCAGATGCTTGTATTCAACTATTATGAAGTTTTATTGATGAGATTCTATTCTGTGAAGCTTCACTATGTATATGTTCTATTGTATTTTGTCCATGCGCTGTGAGTAATACGATAGATTCTGTTGTTTTAATCTACCCTGACAATCGTCCATGGTCGCCTGGCACACTTTACAGCGCACTATCTCTAGGTTCGGTGCAGGGGTCATGGGCGGTCGTCACAAGTATTGACTGAAAAATAAATATAGTTTTATTTCAATATGAATATTATGAATATTCGTTATAAAATAAAACTGTCAGGCTGGTATTTGTTAGGCATTGGAAAATACATAAGTATCTAAATTTATTTGCAATTATTTTAGAATAATGGCCTAAGCTACAGTATTAAGAAATAATTTATAATTATATGATTATGAATCATATGTACTTGTAAGTTATATCTCATATAATTAAGAGAAAATCACCCATTCGGTGGGAGCACCATAAGAGTTAATGAACTTTACGGATTGACACATATAGATGTATGCAATTGAAAGCCTATTAATTCCAAAAATGGTTCCACATACTTTGTTGTATTCACTGATGAATTATCACAAACATGTACATGTGTATATGATACATATAAGGTATGTTAACGATGAGCTCATAGAATATAAAACAAAAGTAAATAAAATAACGTGTGATAAAGAATATGATTTGGTTTGATCGAATAGGTGAGTATATTGGAAAGAGTTCTGAACGTATCTAAAAATGAATAAAGATTCAGTCTTCCAAGTCACTCCTCCCTATGAAACATATTGATATATCAATTAGGAGTAGTCGAACTTTGTTGATCGAAGTACAATTAACTGTGAGTGAACTTGAGTTAACTTCTTTCTGTAAGGTCGTGTACTTAACAGTAGTACACAAGGTTAATTTCAACTAAAGAAAGGTTTACAAAATCATACAAGATAAGGGTTTATAAGAAAAACCAACATATCCTAGGTCAATGAGTTGGCAGGTTGTGCGAGTTGAAAGACTGCATGCAATAATTGTACGTTAGGAATCTTATATGAATCGCCCCATAAGAATTTTGGGAACGATTGTCATTGGATGACCTATTTATGTTTTGAAAACCAAATCAGTTGTATATATAAGGAAATTCATAAGGTATTTATAAATACCCATTCCATTGCACTGAGAAATAATTGTTGTTTTAAGAAATACCAACTTCACAGTAAAGAAATTTCATTTAGAAATTATTAGTAGTGAAAATTGGTTTAGAATAGACTATTTACACATAACAATCAAAGTGTCTCAAAGTCAGTGGGAGAGATATCGAGTTTGTGGGTTTTTTCGGATATGATCCAAGAATGGATATAAAGATATCATTCGACAAGCATTAAAGTTGAACAAGTGTTTTGATGGAAATATCAAATAGTTTGATTCTCAACCAAAATGCATAGAAAGCGGGTGTCCATAAGAAAGAGCATTGACGATACACTGATATTTCTGAAATACATGTAAACAACGTATTGTTGATTGTTAACGATGTACTTATGTTAAAATCATTACTAGTTTGGTTATTTAATACTCGATATTCGGTTATAAATTATATCTTTTATATTAAGTATAAAGGAGGTTGGGAATATCCCAAATGATATTCAAAGATACCTTATTACATTGTTTTACAAAGAACATGTAAGATGGATTCTTTATGCTTTGGCAATTAGGATTATCATATATGTTGTATTTTCTACAATATCGTAATTTGCTTACATATTTGATACATAAAGAAAATACAAACCCAAATTAAGATCACTAAATGGTGGTTTAGAGTATTCTTAAGTATTTACAAAACACTACAGAATTGTTATGGAAATAACAAACACTTAATGAAGGAGTGTACGAACTCAAACTTCATGAGTACTATTGAGTATAAAAAGCCAATATTAAATTCATGTTCAAACCTTAATTAAGAAGATATAAATTGAAAATGTTCCAAATGAAATATTGTGCTTGATTCAATGATAAGGCTAAGTACTTCACCTTATATGGCGCCAAAATAAAAGCAATGTACATAAATATAAATGCACAAATTTATAACTGAGATGTGTTGACTCCAAGTATTAAGAATACTACATTATTGTTACATGATAATAATGAAATGAAAAGAGCCCACAAGAAGTCGAGAAACATACTCCGAATAGTTTTACATGATAAAAGTAGTTTATTAGCATCAGAAAGAGTTGATTGACAAAGTAGATAATTAAACCAACATAGCAGATCCATTCACGAAGGGTCTAACTCGATCAGTTCTCATCAGACCGATCGAAAGGATGGGATGGAGATTCCATAATTGATCCCAAGGGCAAGAGAGAGATTGATAGAGTTAGGGGTATACCCTAGGGTCAATTATGTAATCTGTTACATATATCTAACTCGATAACCAATCTTGTTCAAAATAAAAGGTATTTTCTTTATATTATATACTTGATATAAAATGTTGTATTAATTAACTAATTCAATTAAAAGTATATTTAATAGAAAATCCATAAATGGTATGTTTGATAGCAATTACAATGCGTTGTAACCATGAGTGATTTATCATAATAAATAAACATATTGTTTTAAATATTTTTGGTCAAGGTGTATCAAAACTGGATATCGATACATCTATTGAGACTAGAGTACATAACGCTCTCCAATGTTGGACGATCTATTACTCATGACTATTGGGGGCACCAAGGGGCTGCGTACTGATAGTTATTGAATAACTATGGAATGACTCGCTCGATAGATTTATGTTGGTTCATATAACTAAGGTCAAACAAAAAAATCGATTTGACAAAATTACACATTTCTCCTGACTTAAGAATACTGTTGATCTTCAACATGGAAGCTCCGCTTTGATTAAAGTTAAATCATGGAATGACATCCATTGAATAACTATAGTTGGGTTCATTGAAATCATTAGAAGTTAAACACTATTCAACAGAGGATTTGCCTCTTCAGTTATACGAGGTTAGCATCACGGTAAACTAAAGTCAACCTAAAGTCAAAATCTCTAGCCAGAGCAGTTCAGTTAATGATAATTGTTATTATTGAACCAAGGATTTTGTGCCTGGACTATAAGTTGAATATGGACGATATTGTAATTTTGGCCGTTACCAAATTCCATAAGTCCTAAGTGATATAGTTTTGACAAAGAGAATTGGTGTAAATAATTGTCACTGCCTAGTAATGCTTAATAAATTAAAATTGGATTTTACTGAAATCGAGTAAGCGATAAATTTGGTCATAAAGTCCCACCTGCCAAGTGACGTGTGAACGTTATAATTCGAATTGTTAGATATTAACCGTTGACCAAATTTACACCTAAGAGTCACATAGCCGAAACGATGATCCTTTTTTACCACCGGATTTAATTATTCGTAATTTTAATTAATTAATTGAATTAATTAATATTTATGAAATATTAATTATAAAATTTTATATTTGACATGTTAAACGATGATATATGGTGTATTTATAATAGTTATAAATATATCGGTCGACATACAATATCGATACGCGTTTAAACTTGGATTTAAATGCAACGGGCATTGTTCGAGCTTAGAATTGTTTTTGAGGCCCAAATTGTTGAATATGCGAGTATATGATTTTTGTTTGACGATAATAAACATATATATATTCATTTAAATGTATTTGTCAATGTACTATTTTATTTTACACATAATTAAATAAATATTTGTTGAATAAAATAAATAACATAGAATTTAAATTCAAACAGATATTTTATTTAAACAAATATTTATTACAATTTTGAATAATACAAATTTGAGCTCTCACTATATATATACAATCTTTGATTACAATACAATTTGATTACATCACAATTCACATTTACATTTGGACCTCACTACATATCACTCGTTCACTCAACTCGTATTTATCTTCAACTCCAGTCCAGATTAAATCCAGCATCTGAGCTATCTGCAAAAATATACACTGACGCGGTAAAATTGAAAAAGAAATATTTTTCAGTATAAAATAAAATGTGATTTTAAAAATATTATCTGCCTCAGTTATTTGGGTTATTCGTCATCATTTAATTCTTAATTCATCAAACACGAACAGCTTGTGACATGCATAGTGTATCACTGTACATGCCACAAGGCCGTGCACACCGATATACACTTGATAAATCTATAGGGATAGGTGAGCACAAGGTCAAACCCAAATCAAAAGCCGGGTTCAACCTCAAGTGAAATAAATATTAAGTCACGATATCAACACAAGGTCAAACCCGAGCTATAAGCTAAATTCAACACGGGTGCAAGTTCAATAAAATGGTCAAGAATTAAAATACAACCAAACAAGAACACAGCCTTGACCAAAACAGTACCAGACTCGACCAAGACCACTTCTAGTAGCAGTAAACAAAAAAGTCAGTGCAGCAGGACAACTCGGCTAGCATGAACCAGATATACAGTGACTAATGCAAAGTGGTGAATGCAAAAAGATGCACCAGTGAAACATGTGCAGCTCAAAGACAAGTTCAAAGCAATGTCGAAGTCACAAACGAAAACAAGTTCTGCAGCAAAACCAATATAGACAGCAGCTAAACCAAAGATTACAAACTAAAGGCACAAGAGACCAGCCATGACCAGAGAGAAGCCAATGTCAATGAACAAAGTGCACATATATACACATGACAGTGAAACAGGCCAGAGAGTAGTTCAACTGCAAGAACACACAACTCAAAGGCATGAAGCAATACAAAGGCAGTTCAGTAATCAAGTGAACACAATATATAAAGTGAAACAATTGCAACTTGTACCAATATGTTATGCACAAGTAACCAATGTAAACAGAGGTGATATCATATACATGAGGAACATGCAATACAAAACAATGTATCAAGACTCAAGTGAACCTGATATGCAAAACTCAAGCCTGGCAACATGATACAAATACAACATGAAGACTATCAAAGTGAAGAATGAATTCAACCATCAGTGCAGCTCAAAACAGTTTCAAAGACATCATGAACTAGATATGGACTGTGATCAAAGCAGTATGAACATAACCAAAACCAAAACAACATGTACAGTGATATTAAAAATTGTTAATATAGTTAAGTTTTGTAATTTAATGTTGAAATAAATAAAAATTTGTGAGTTATGAATGAAACAATATCTAGAATGAAATGTAACAATGTTAATTATAGTTAATTATTAACAACTTGAATGGAATTCCAATTAATTGAAATAGTGTTAAATGTTATAATTTGGTTATGAATTGGATATGGGGAAAAACAAATGAAATATTGAATTAACCAATGAAATAATACATATTAAATGGTAATTGAATAAAAAAATTGGTGTTATGTAAGTATTTATAACCTTTGTTTGAAAGTAATAAACTTATAGTGTAATTAAAAGCTAACGGTAACAAGTATTGTATGTTACCTATTTATTTAGCTTGTTAATTTAAATTGGAAATCAATTACAATAATTATAATTTAATATTATGTTAATGTACATTAAATTAATATTTGGAAATAATGTTAATTTTATTCATAATATGACAATTGGTTGAATAAAAAGAATGGAAATCAAGATTTATTAATTTATTTGAATTTAAATTATAGTAATTGGATTAATTGCAAATAAAGGAAATTAAATATTTAAATATATTACGTTAATGGAGATTAAGATGAAATTTGAAAAGATTAATGTAATAGATCATGAACCAATGTAAGTTATATCCTTATTGTGATAAAAGACTTGAATACCAAGGTTAAAATTTAATAAATGGATTTTTGGAGTTTTAATTTATAATTTCTGAATTTAATAAAATTGAAATTAAACATTGAAATTAATAAATTAATCAACTTTAAATTGACATATAAGTTTGTTTAAATTATTGTAAATGATTAAGAAATCAAAAATGATAAAATTTGTCAATTATAGAATTGAAATTGAAATTTTGATTTAATTAATTTAATATTAATTTATTTAATTAACTGAAATATAGCCATTTTGGCCACTGGCTCGGATTTCGACGAAACCAGTTTTATCGGATCCGTAATGATGAATTTTTGTAGGATTTCAAGTTTTGTAACGATCGGACTTGTCGTTTGATCGTACGGGCTCGAAACGCCTAGAAATCAATTTAATTAAAATCAATTGAAATCAATTTGAAGCTGATTTTGGCGTAACTTCTTCATACGATAGAATTAGGACTTAAAACCTATTCCATTGAGTTTAAAATATTTGAAAGCATCTATTTTGATATATGGGTTGACCCATTTTCGTTCCGGAGTCGACACGGGCTTTTCGGGCCATTTATAGTTCAACGTTGTAACCAAATCTTGTCCATCTATTCTATTTTCAGCTTTGTCTATAAATAACCTGTTATAAACACTAGTGTTCCTCAACTCAGTTTATATGTACGTACAATTTCATTTGTTCCTCTCATCCCAATGGCAGACAAACCCTAATTCCCAATTGCAATTTCAAATCAAATCCAAATCCAAAAATTTAAACTCCTCAATATATATCGAATTATACATCGATTTGAAGCTCTGGACGAGCGCAAGTCGAATATGCTGTCTGTTTTTCGATTTGGGTCTCTGTCTGTCCAGAAATCGCGAATTAATTCTCGGCCGTTCTTTTCATCGTGATCGATTGCAACCGATCGCCGAATTGATTTGTGGGTTTTGTCGAGATCATCGAGTGAAAGGCATCGGCGGTGTTCGTTTGGAGTTTCAACGGTTGGATCGAGGTAGATATTTGGATTAGGGTTCTACGTTGGATGGTGGCTGCGCATTTTGGCGTATGGGAGGAGGTCGTGGAGTGCTCGCGAGGCATGGGGGCGTTCATGCGATGGCGACGGCTCGCCGATGGTGGCGTGAGGGACCGCGACTGGCCGAAGGCGTGGCGATCGTGGGTTGCAGGCGCGGGCCTGTAGGTATTCGCGTTCGAACGAAGGAGGATGGGGTAGGAGGATGACATGGCGAACGGTGAGTGGTTGGTTCAGGTTGTGATATGTAATTTAAATTATTTAAATTTAAATTATTCTAACTTGTATAACTTTAACATACGAGGTCCGTTTCATGCGCAGTTTCTTGCGTTGGGATCGTATCGAAATTCCGGACATTTTGATGTTGGCTTGGACGAATTTTGAGACAGTTCAAATTTTGATTTTAAATTGGATTTAAATTCAAAGGTGAGTGTTTTAACCCACTCACAACTTCTAAAATTTCTTATGTTTGTTAAATTAAATTTATAGTGTGATTAGAAATTTATTTATGACTGTTTGGTATATTTTAAATCATCATCTCAGTTAATTTTAATTTATTTGAATAAAATCGTTATTTAAGTTATTATTGAATATAAATTGTCAGTTAAATACCCGTTATTGATTATCAGTTATCTATTGATGTTTATTGATTGATTTGGATGATGAATGTGATGGATGTTTGATTTGTTGTATTGGATGAATGGATGTTTTATTTTATATCGTTATAAACTGCAAGTTCACTATGGGTTGAAATTATACATACCCGAATGATAAATAGAATAAGGAAAAATCGTTATGGGTTGAAATGATAGACTCGAGCGATTTTATGGATTTTGAATATCTTCGGGATTGCGGATTGAAATGATATATATCCGTAAATATAAAAAAATTAAATTGCGGATTGAAATGATAAATGTCCGTATCACTTGACCCTAGGGTAGAGAATTATATACGGACACCGGATTGCTTAAATTTAAATGATTTTGAATCCTTAAATTTTGCATTGAGTTAAATGATATTTTGAAATAAAATTTAGGTTATATAAATCGAATTTTTATCAAACTTCGAGTTTATATTAAAATCGAATTGTTTTGAAAGATTTGTTAAAGAAATAAAATTGAAATTTTATAGTGAATTTGAAATATAAGTGAAGTTTATCGAAATTGAGTTATTAAAAATCGTTGAAGTATAACTTTGAAATATATTGAAATTGGAGTAATTAAATTGAAGTTTTAACATGGATTTAAGCGATATTGAATTTAATATTTATTCAGAATTCTGAATCGGAAAATTTGAAATTGGGTTTTGGGACATTGTAATGGTCAAAATGTGTCGGAATGAAATGAATAGTTTAATTTGATATTAATTCCAAACTCATGTTTTAATATAAATTGTTTTAAAAATATATTATTTCAAAATTTCTAATTATTAAGATTTTCAAAGTATTAAACTATTTTAACCTATATTAATTATATTAAATCATTTTAACCTATTTTAAACCATTTAATTTATTTAAACTAATTAAACCATTTAACTTATTTTAAATCTAATTGATCTATTTTAAAGCTATTTAATCTATTTTAATTACATTTAATCTATTTTAAATCTATATTAACTATTTATAACTATTTTCTTCTAAATTCCAAACTAAGTAAAAGGGACGGGTTTGTTTGATGTGCGTTTAGTGTTTGATGATAACAAACTATATATATCGTATTTTAGATATGTTTACAGATTATACATATATAGGAATAACAGAAATTTTATCAACATGGAATTTGAATTCAAACTGAAATTTTATTCAAACAATCTTTTTATTACAAATTTTGAATAGTACAAATTCTGACTCTCACTATAACTGTACAATTTCTGAATACATCACAATTCGATTTTACATCACAATCCTCACTACATCACTCATACACTTAGTTGTTTGTCTGAATCTGCATTGTCCAGCTTCAGTGTTTGTCTTGTCTCTTGAGTACCTGTATAATTGAAAATCTACAACAGTAATCTGAACAAAAATGAATTTAATTTGCAAAAATATAAAATTTGTTTTTTAAAAGCTGTCTCAGATATATGGGTTATTGTCATCATCTTTGATTGTGTAATACCTGTGCATATCAGTATTCATATCAAGGACAGGTAATTATGAGTGGCTGCAATACACACGTGCACATTTGTACACGTGTGCACTGCCTCGCCAACTCGTGTGCAAAGTCAACCAAACACAAGGTCAAATCCAGATCAGATTCAACTCAGGTGAAATTTGAAAAATCAAGTATTACTGCAACAATAAACTGTGCATGTACACGAGTCAAGGAATCAGTACAACTACAAGCAGTGCAGCTACTACAGTGAAATGTACACGAGTCAAGGAAGCATGAATCACCAAGCCAACACAGTAAGGATGCAAAGAACAGAGTGATACATGCATATCAAAACAGTAACAACAATTTGAAATGTGCATATACACAGCACACCAAATCAAATTCAACACAAATGCACTGATGAAGTCTATACACATGGTACAAGATGAAAAGCATCAACATGTATAAAATGAAACAGGTACAAAATCATCAAAACAGCAATGTCAAAAACAGGTGAAACAGCAATGTCAAAAGCAGCAAGACCACCAACATAAATATGAAGTGCATCAGACAACATAGTGGACCAGACTAAGACATCAATGATAAGGGAATGTGCAACAGGACAGCATCAATGATACAAGTCAGATGGTCAGAATAGTATATATACAGTAGCGAAGAATAAAGACACAACATGGTAAGGGCAGAGTTTGACAATGACGACCGAGTCAAGCATCAACATTCAAAGCCGTATGATTATTGAAATAGTCAAAGTTTAAAAAAGAGTAAAGTTTTGTTGCCGTGAAAATCAAAGAAGAATCGCACGTTTAAAATCGAAGCCGTGGGCAAAAAGTAATTTCCAAAAATATCAAATTAAAACAGGAAAGTCTCAACAACGTGAAGAACACGCTGATCAAATCAGACGTTTATATAAAGGACCCAAATCATCATTGACGAAGTCGTGGTGAAGAACAGAAAGAAAAATCCAATCATCACCGACATAAGAATTGAGCAATCAGAGAAGAATCAAGCAAGAAGTACATACCAAGTCAAGATCGCAAGCAAATAAGCACAAACGAAGCCGAAGTCCAATTCGCAAGAGCTACAAAGAATCGACTTCGCCAGAGACCCAAAACCCTAATTCAAAAGCTTCAAACTTACCAGAGCAAGTGATAAAGGGGATCGGGCTAAATCACCAGAGAATCAAATAGCCGAAGCTAGCTCGAGGAGTCGGTCGATCAATCAACAAATTCAAGCCCTAATTTTTTCCAGATCGAAGTCGCCATATTTTCTCTGAGGATCGAACTGAAGATAAACGAATCGGGCCAATAATAATCAAGGGGTCGAAGACAAAAGGAAATGGGCCGGGCTTCTATAATTTAAAAAGAGGGTTTTTATTTTTAAAATTAAGTCTAGGGTTTTAATTTTGCTTTTATTGGGCCAGGTTTTATTAATCTATTTTTAGGCCAAGTTCATTAGAGGGCAAAAGTTTTTTTAAACTATCGATTTAAACTTTGCCCTGGGGTTCAAACTGTATTTTGTATTTTCAGTTTGTATTGTCAAAGTCCAGTCAGAGTGAATCACCACCTAGGGTTTAGGTGTTGTCAGATTGTCTAGTTAGAATTAGTTCAGTGAGCAGGGAAGCTGCGAGTTTGCAAAATTCTACAGGCGGGAGCAGAGTTTGCGAGTAAGCGAAGCTCTATAGGCGGGAGCAGAGTTCGCGAGTAAGCGAAGCTCTATAGGCGGGAGCAGGGGTTGCGAGTCTATTAGAGTGTTTGTGAGCGGGAGCGAGTGTCTGCGAGTCTAGTAGAGTGTTTGTGAGCGGGAGCGAGTGTCTGCGAGTCTGTGAGAGTGTTTGTAAGCGGGAGACTGTTTAATTCTAATAGAAATCTGGGAATGCAGCAGTAGGCAGGGGTTGCCGAAGCTGGGTAAATTTTGTGTATGATTTACTTTACTGCATATTTATTTATCTGCTGATTGCTTCCGCATTTAATTTGAGAAAATTTGTGATAACCCTATTCACCCCCCCCCCCTCTAGGGTTAATCTAGATCCTACAAGTGGTATCAGAGCGAGGTAATTTCTTTTTAACTCTAGAGTCATGAATTTATCAAATAATGCTTTTTCTGAGGGGCAATCTATTGTTAGGCCACCAATGTTTAATGGGAATGATTATGCTTACTGGAAGGTTAGGATGAGTATTTATCTTAGTTCTATTGATTACGATGTTTGGGATATTATTGAATCTGGCTATAAAACTCCCACTATAACTGTTGGTGATACTGAGATTCCTAAACCGAAGGATAGGTGGGATGCTAATGATAAGAAGTTAAAAACTACTAATGCTAAAGCCATGAATGCTCTGATCTGTGCTCTTGATAAAACTGAATTTAATAGAATTTCTCATTGTAAAACAACACAGGAAATCTGGCATACTTTGGAGGTGACACACGAAGGAACTTCTCAAGTCAAGGAGTCTCGTCTAGCTCTGTTCAGCAATGAATACGAGAATTTTGTGATGGACAAAGGCGAGAGCATTAAAGACATGTTTGGACGCTTCTCAACCTTGGTATACAATGCTAGAGCGCTTGGAAAAGAATTCTCTGCGGTAGAGCTAATAAGGAAGATACTACGAATCCTACCGATGAACTTTGAGGCAAAAGTCACGGCAATACAAGAATCAAAAGATTTGAGCAAACTAAGCATGGAGGATTTGATCGGAAATCTGATGACGTATGAGCTTGAGTTGAAAGCAAAGCAGGAACGCATCAATTCTGAATCAAAGAAGAAGATGATTGCCTTAAAGAGCAGAGAAGAGAGCGATGATGAAGAAGAAGCAGATCCAATCGAAGTGCTTGAAATGGCTATCAATAACTTCAGAAAATGGTCGGAATTCAAGCTACGCAAGAAGAAAACAAGTGGTAATAGATCTAAAAATTCTGACAACTCTGAAAATGAATTAATCTGCTATAACTGCAACAAGCCTGGTCACTACAAACAAAATTGTCCACTTCTCAAAAACATCAAGGAAAAGAAAAGGAAGAAAAAGGCCTTCGCAGCGACTTGGGATAATGAGGAAGGAGAGGAAGTTTCGACTGATAGCTCAGAGGAGGCTAACCTGTGTCTTACGGCCAAATCAGATTCAGAAGCAGAATCAGATTCAAAAGTAAGCCCAGAGGTATATAATGAGGTAAAAAACTTTTCTTATAAAGACCTTGCTTATTTCTGCATCGATCTCACTAAAACAGTTGAAGCTCTTGATTCTAAAAATGAAAAACTGAAATCTGATAGAAAAAAACTTGTTCATGAAAATTTTAGGTTAGAAACTGAACTTGAAAAAATTCAAAAACTAGAATGTAAAAACTGTAAAGCTTTAGATTCAGAATTATCAAAATTGAAGAATAATTTTGAGGATCTTGAAAAAGAAAATTTGAATCTAAAGGAAACTATTGAGACTAGGAAAAAGGATTTTATAAATAGATGCACCTCACTTGTGTCTGAAAACTCCACACTGAAAACCAAAGTCCAAGATCTTGAGAAATCACTGAATAACTTTTCTAGAGGAGAAAAATCATTCAATATGCTGTTAGGAAATCAATTGTTTGCTAACAATAGAAAAGGACTAGGCTTTGGAAAAACACAAGTTGAGGATAGTGCTAAAGGAAGGAGTGTCTTTGTTAGATGTGTAAAATGTGGAATAATTGGACATCATGTTGAAAATTGTAGTCATAGGAACAAGAACACGAAAATTATAAAAGTTTGGGTTCCTAAAAATTCTACAAACAAATTTCAAGTCTATTGGAACAAGAATGAAAGGACAAATCAAGTTTGGGTTCCAAAGGGATTATTTATTCACAATTATTCTGCCACTAACAACCATGGACCTATAAAAACAAATAGGTCACATACATCTTTAACCGTGTAGGTGTGGTGGCAGGCCGAGGAACAACATTGGTGTTATCTTGATTCTGGCTGTTCTAGATATACAACGGGTGTCAAATCAACGTTCCTTAGCCTAGTATAAAGGTGACAGATTCACTATAAGCAAACAACGAATGATTATCGTACAGGTAAAACAGGTAGTTATCTTTGTTTTTCACACGATAGATAATCGGTAAGAATCTGCACCATAATCTGAATTAAATCAGCCAGTTATGACTGATGATGTTAATTCTGATTTTTAACCAATTATCTTGCTTGAAGTAATTGTGATGGATCTAACTTGCTTGATCTTTAATGACTTGACTTTAATCAGTGGTTAAAAATTGATCAACCATCTTCTTCTTGAACTTAATCTGTTTGGTCAAACTATGATTGATTTCTGATTGCTCATGCTCTAAAAAGTATTTTGAGAAGCTGCTGAAACTGATGCTTCACTTATGAAAACTTTAAATTGCTTTTGAAATAATCTTAATATTTTAACTGTGATTCTACGGAAGGTATTCACACTCGCTCTTCAATTGATAAAAGTGTGTGTTTGTTTCATTGTCACAGTGGTTTGTTTCTGAAGTTGAATCTGAGTCTGTTGAAATGGCTCTTAACTGCTTCTAGACCCCGTATTATGTTTTCTGTGTGTTTGTGTTTGCATGTTTTCAATCTAACCCTAAAGAATCACATTTGAAAGCCACTAAACGAATTCTGAGATATCTTTCACACACACACAAATTTGGACTATGATATTCTTCGTGTGAAAACTATAATTTAGTTGGCTATTCTGATGCTGATTATACGGGTTCATTAGTTGACAGGAAAAATACTAGCAGGACATGCTTCATGCTAGGACACTCACTAATTTCATTGTCTGATAATCATGTTCATCATTCACTCACGATACACATTGATGTGATACACCATTTTCTTAGAGATCACACTACTAGGGAAGATACTTGCATCGAAAACATTTCAATTGAGGATATTTTCACAAAACTCCTCCCCGAAGATAAATTTTCCAGATTACGTTTGAATTTGGGGATTATGGAAATTGACTAATCATTTTTCAATTTTTGGTTGAAATATTCTTGAATATTTATTTTCAACTTCATTTTCTAGAATTCAAACCTATTTTGGATATCATTCAAAGATTGATTCGAATATGGTATTCAGTAGTGGAAATACGTTTGGTTTATGAAATTTCATAATATGATTAATTTGGTAACTTATTCCACGACCATTTCTATTTCTACCATCTTTCTATCATTCATAATGGTTTTGAAAAATGAGAAGAGTAAATTGCTTTTTAAATTAAAAAGGAAAAATCAAAGAAAATTTTAAAATATTCCTCATGCATCCATTCTCATTTAAAAGTCCTTATGGTTATGCATGGATGGATCATTAGAGGTTATCATCACTCCATTCTCATTTAAAAGTCCTTATGGTTATGCATGGATGGAGCTTGATAACTAATGAGTAACTGCTAATCCCATTTAAAAGTCCTTATGGTTATGCGTGGTTAGTAAGTGCTTATTACTTTTGTGCTTAAATGTCAAATCTTTTTAAAAAATTATAATAAATAGAATAAAACATCTCTCTTCTCATTATAAAAACCAAATCATTGATCCATTCTCTAAAATGTGGAAATTGTTATCTTGTTATGATATATTATGGTTTTTCCCTATTTTTTCCATTTGTTTTCCCCTACCGTTTCATTATTTTTTGTCAGTCTTTTGATGATAACAAAAGGGGGAGAAGGAAGAGATTTTGATAAGAAAATAAGTATTTTTGGAATACTACACCAAATTTGTTAAATGTTGTTGGTTATTTTTTATAGTTCTTTTATTCGTCTGTAATTTCCTAAATCTTCTAAATAGGGAGTGGTCTCAGTTGTAGGGGGAGTATTCATGTAGGGGGAGTATACATGTGGGGGGAGCTATATATATATTCATGTTTAAACACATCTACTGAATTTCAAAATCTTTAATATATATGTTTGTCATCATCAAAAGGGGGAGATTGTTTGATGTGTGTAACGACCCGATATTTTGGACCATTCGCATCCATTATAAGTGTATAGGTAAACACTCATGCCGGAATTGAATTGCTCAAAATACCGCGTTGTTAATTTAAATTGGCAAAACTGAGCATATACAGTAAATAAATAATCACAGATCACAGACACAGAGTAATAATTTGCAGCGGAAATAAAAGAGATAGTAGTTCATGAAGCTACTATATGAATATATAAAATACATCAGAGTTTACAACAGAAGAGTAATACGATACAACAGATACAAATCAGAATACATCACTGGAATCATCGGATACTGAAAGCAGAATAGATGGTTGGATCTTCAAGCAAAGCTCCAACTTCAAAGGTGAGTCTCGAAAACTGAACCACTCAGTCTGACCCGAGCGTAAAGCAAAACACAAAACACTCGAGTCAGGATTAACATTCTTATATTAATAAATCCAACTCAAGTGAAATAGCAATTGAAATACAAGTAACTCAAAGGATGTTTGGAATAACCATCCTTTAAGGATCCGTTAAACTATCTACTAGGTAGTAATATACGCTAAGTAGATAATGTCTATCAGTAATATAAAAGATATCAAAATAGCGTTAAGTCATGGCCCATTCCACCCTTAACACATTTTTATTCCCAAAAGCATATACAAGACCGTAGTTTCCCCAAAACCGGAAGTCACCAGAGGGCAATCCATATGCTAAAGGTACAAAACAAAATCGTAGTTGTCGCGAATAGGATAAACAGTATGACAAGGTACATGAGGCGATACCAACTAGGATACTAGTAGTTGCCTGATCCGGACTGATGTTGGGCATAGCAGCTACTACCCCAACACCGCGAAACAACACTCCCAAATCGAGGGGTGCACCCAAATCGAATCACAAAAGTAATAGATATGGTATCGAAGAAGTGTGTCCGCTAGAGATGGCGATCCTCAATGGCCCGGCGCGGCTCCTGTTTTAGTCATGTCAAGGGTCATCCAAAATCGTTCTCTTTCTTCAGTCAACGCGTTCATCAAAACCATCCACTTCGTTCTGGATCAACACTCCGCGTATAGTTATTAAAGTGGTTTCGGTTCAGATAGAGAGTATATCCATTACCGATCCCGGTCTCTTTAATAACTTTCGTAATTATTACACCGATTGGTCGTTTATATATTTCAAAAACCAAATCAATTTCAATTTCAAATAGAATTCGTAAATCAACATTTCATTTGTCTCTCTAAAACAATTTCCAAATTTTCGTTTCAAAACTTCCAATTTTCCGTTTCAAAATCCTATAATTCAATTTCAATTTCTATTTAAAACAATTCAAATATTGATTTAAGTTCGTATATAAGTTTCATTCCGAAATCATTTAAATAAATTCTACTTAACATTCAAATCAATTTAAACTCATTTATCGATTCCATTCAATATTCGTTAAGTTACTTTATCATTCAAAACAATTTCTATTAAATTTCCAATTTATTAAATCAATTTCTTAAGTTCAACTTCATTATATCAAAACTCACAAATTGAATTAAATTAAATTCATCAAATCGAATTCTTTAAATTCCAAGTCTTACATTAATTTCAATAAATCGCATTTTATTTCTTGATAAAGAAATTCAATTTCATTTATTTACTTTCTTAAATAATTTTCCAAAACTTAATTAATAAAGAAAACTCAATTTCAATTCTTTACGAAGTAAAATTCACTTATTCAAAAATTCAATTTCACTTATTAAAGAATTCAATTCAATTTAATCATTAAATAATTCAATCTTATTTAATTATTAAATAATTCAACTTAATTATTAAATAATTCCAAAGTTTAATAATTTCAAACTTAATTATAATTTCAAACTTAATTATTAAATCATTTCAAACTTAATTCAATCATTTCTCAAATTAAACAACATTCTTTCATCAATTACATTTTTAATATTTGTTTCAGATTATTAAACATTTACATTTTCCTTTCATTAAAATTCAAATTTCAACTTCATTTCAAAAGCATATTATTTATTCATCGTCCAAAGAACAAGGCTTTTTTCGAATAAGCCAATTCATTTGGGATGTTTCGCTAAGTTGATGACAAAATCCGGGATAATCCGAGCTCATTTTCAAAATAAATCTTCAATTTATTTTCAAATCAAATTATTGACCAATCGGGTTTTATTTAATTTTCTTTCCTAGGTCAAAGTTCAATTTTGGGTATTTATCATTTCAACCCGATTCCAATTCAATTCCAAAATCAAAACATAGTAAAGGGAACTTGCAGTGTGATAACAGGGATGGTGTCAAAGTAAATAAACAAGCAATAACAACGAACCATAACAATCCAATAATCAATTCAAATAATCCCGAAATAACCGTATTAATTCGCATTGTTATTTGTACGAATTAATATAATTATTTCTAGAATCTACACTATCATTTCATGTAGATTAAAGATTATTACATTACGGTTTTCACTTGTCATTCAATTTCAATTTTCATACATCATCAATTTAACAACATACATTCAATGGTTCAATATGTAATTAAAAAAAATCATACGTGTCAATAAATTCAACAGTTAAAGGGGTCATATTATACAAATGTTAGTTAATCAAATTTAACATTTAATTATACTATATCAAGTTCAATTGCATACTAGTTATCAATTTAACATTAACAATTTAACGTCCAATATAAACATCAACAATCAATCAATTATCAGCCAAACTGTATTATCATCGCATAAATAATTTACAGATAATGGTGTCAGATGTCACAGGTGAACTGATACAGGTAATAGCATATATAACAGTGTAATTGACTAACAGCAGCGTATTTCAATTGTCGTTTCAATTGAAATCAAATTTAATAAATAAAAGAATGTTAATCGTGAGTGAGTGCTCACCTTCCGAGGCTAGGGAGATTTGACACTGAATGAGTTACGAATCCAAGCATGAATTCCAAAGCAAAACTAAATTGGCACGAATCCGACGACGACAGAGCTGATAACGAGAATTAATGAAAATGGATCAGATTTACTTAATATGAATGGAAGGTGTATATACCATATTTTAAAATCAATAATTATAAAAGAAATCCAGTAAAACTTACTATATAAGCTATATGTTTTATTATTAAAAGTCATTGTTTAAATCAAAACACATAAAATATAAAATCTTAATAAACACATATATAGAAATCAACATTATATTTTAAACATACATATAACAACATAAAATCTCTACATATTCCCAGATCACTTTATCAAATTAAACATATATAAAATATATACCTATTACTTTATACTTCAATATCGTACTGTACATATAAACAAGTATTGAAGCTTCTATATATAAACCAACAGATTTTACAATATGTATATTGCCGAAATAAACTATTCATAACCTTGATATTTTTAAACGGAAATTACCACTTTAGAACTTAATTTTATATAAAGTATACAACTATATATAAATTATATAACTATATAACTACCTTATACACTGTATATACAGCATAACAGACTTAATAAAATACTCAACACATATAATACCTTCGCAAGGTTATGTACTTATGACTGCAAACAACTATAATACTTAAACCATATATATACAAGCTAACATATAACACATATATATAGTTATATACAGTTTTTAACTTATATACTTTGCATAAAACTAAGCTTTACAGAAGAAAAATCATGTCAATATTTATATAAAGAAAATTAAGCTTTACAGAAGAAAACTAAGCTTTATAGTTTTTTTTTAACCCAATAGATACACGCACGCTATGTATACTATATACAACAAATACACATTATAAATAAATAAAACTAATCTTCTTATATATACAACTAGATTTAAAACAAACTCAACAACTTACTGTAACTAAACAACTACATATATATTGTATCCTTACTTGCAAAGCTAAATATCCATTCATATATAGTACCCATACCTCATACTCCAGCGAACTGTGCATATATAACAACAGTATATATGTAAACGAGCCACTAGGTAGGCACAGGGAGGATCGAAGAGCGATGCTTGGCTTCGAATCGAGAGTGGCGGAGACGAGCAGGTGAAGGCTGTGGGCGGTTCGTATGGAGAAGGTGGAGGAGGTGTAGTTTGGTCGGAGTTGGTGGAGGCGCGGGATGTGGCTGAAACAGTGTCGGAGGCGAAGTGAGGTTGGGGATGGAAGGGCGGTGCACGTTCGGTAGTGGGGTGGATCTGGTGAGCGATGAACGTGTAGTGGGTGTTGGCGTTGTCGTGGAAGGAGCTGGTGGTTTGCGAACGAAGGAGGAGGGAGGCCGGAGTAGCTGCGGGTTGCGAGCTGTGGGCTGAGGCTGGAGAAGGGAAGAGAAGGAGAAGGGCTCGGGTAGGCTGGCATCGGTGGAAGTGTCGGTGGAGGGCGAAACGAAGGCTGGAATGGTCTCGGTCAGGAAAATGTACGAGATCTGGTTGCTGGGTGAAGTGTTGAGCAAGTATATATCACCAATTATAAAATATGTGCTATCACTTTCGTTTATAAAAATTTTTTTTTCTTCTTTTGATGGACAGAGATTAATGAGAAGGAGTAGGAAAGGTAGGAGAGGATGAAGGAAATGACTACGGGAAAGTGAAGTTTTGTTTCCTTGGAAATAAAGGAAGGAAGAAAATTTGAAGAGACCAAACAATACGTTTCCAACACATAATAAATGAAATATGGGAAATAGTGAAGGTAGAAAGCTGAAAAATTATTGTTGATGACTGTTGTGTTTATACGGAGGAACGTTGAGTGGTCACAAAAAAAATCAAAAGCCACTTTGCGAAACCGGTACGAAAATCGTTCCGTAGACTTCACCGTTTTCCGGACTTCAAAAATATAAAATTTAATATACCGTGGATCAACACGACGAGACGATCAAAACGATATATAGATATCAGTGGTACGATCATCCGATAAAAATCGATATCGGTACCAGAATACTGCTATTTTGCAGAAAATAAGAACGACGGAGCAATAGATGTCCAAATTTTGGAAAACGACAAACTGACATTTTGTTCAGAAGATGGTTTAGAATTTTTCTATGTAAAAATATTTTGGTTTCGAAAACATTTTATTTTCAACGCTTTTTAACTGATTAAAATGAAGTGAATTTACGCGCGAAATAAACTTTCATATTTTCAGACGAAAATTTACCAGTTGCTATGTTTAACTAGACGTATTCCAAATATTAAATTTTTATTTCAAAATTTTATCGTTTAAAATTTCACAAAATTTCAACTAATTACGTTATTCAAACAGTTGAAATTTACGGGTCGTTACACTCTCCCCCACTCAAAACTTTTCGTCCACGAAAAGGAACGAGGTAGGAGAATAGAAACAACCAGAAAAGAAAACAGATTTGAAATACAAAATAACAATTAATTTAAACCATATAAATTCAAATTTAAATTAATTGATATTCAATAATTGATTTAATCCATTTGATTTCACTAAAATCAATCTCAACTATTTCTAAATTCATTATCTTATTATCCAATTTTCTTCCATCTACAATTTTTAAAACCATAAATTTGAATAGTCTTTTATTATAATCAAATTTTATTTTAACAATTTAAATTCTTTAATTCCAATTTATTATAAATTTTATTTCACTTAATATATCTTATCACATATATTTAACCCATATAAATTAATTTAAACCATACAGATTTCAGTTTAAATCAATTTATATTCAATAATTGATTTTAAATTCAAGGTATTTTCATAAGTTGATCAAATTTCAATTTATTAATTCTTTCAAAACAAATTTATTAATTATTAACTGAGTCTACTTATTATTCTGTCTAGCTCTACTAACATCTTTAAAATCAAAATTTAGTTTATAACATTTATTATAAACACTCAAATTTTATTTATAAATTCAATTTATCTTATATATTATCCAATCACATATTCAACTTCTGAATGATTTAGGTAAGTTGTATTAGAATGCAGTTGAACAATATACACATAAAATTTTCCAATTCAATTATTCAAGTTTAAATATTTATTCCAAATTTTGGTTTTATTTATAATTACAATCATCTTTTAACAACATTTAAGAATTAGATTCTCGATTAACTTTAAACAATTTAGAGCTATATATAATATATTTATATCGAATCAAATTTTAAAATAAGATACCTATATATATATAAATCAAATTATACTGAAGAAATTCAAATCAAAATATTTTTCAAAACAAAAACGTAGCAAAGCTACAGAATAGTATCTCCACTTCGAAACTCGAAAATGAATGTCGATGATGCGGCCGCCATCACCGAAATTATTTTCCAGCGACAAAGAGAAGAGCACTGATTTCAACATTTTAAAAATTCTTTGAAAACGATTTCTATTCGAAAATACTTTCAATACTATATACTTTAAAATTTTAAAAACCAAAGTTCGAAACCACCGGAACTAATAAATTCTCAAATTTCTAAACTAGATTCATTTCAAATTCCAAATCGATTTATAAACCGCATTTATAAATTTATTTAGAATAATAAATGATAATCAAATATTATCATTTCAAACAAACAATTTAATTAACCTACTAAATTCCAGAAAATTTTACTTATATTTTCACAATATAATCAAACAAGTTTATTTCATTTTCCAAATTTGAAAATAATATTGTGTCAGTTTGCTCTGTTCAAGTGTTTTGGAAATCCTATCGATAACGTTGATCAGACGAATCGATCGGAAACCCAAATCAACATCAACAACCCAAACAACACAATATACAAAACATTTTAAATATTAATTTACAAATACACTTCCTCGCTCGACTATATAAGAATAGATTTCAAAGCAAAGATAGAGATTCAAATTTGATGGACTCAAACCAAAGAGAATTTTGATTCGAAAAAATAGTTTGAAACAGAAGATAAGATAATTCAATTTCCACAATCGGGAGATGGATGAATTTACTTAATTCACGGGCAACCTTAACCGGGTCGTCCGTAACTTCAAGAATAATATCGATGCAGAATTTCGAGGCAAATCTACATTCGATCTCAAGAAATAGAATTCAGGTATGGCGGGAAATAGGTAGCATCGTAAACCGAGGATACAGAAATCTCCGGTAAATCGATGCCTATTATAAAGGAGTTTTGCTCCTTTACGAATCATTCGAAGATTGGCGAGACCGCCGATTTATTATAGATATCATTTAAAATGGAGTTACGGGTGCTCCATGATTGAAAGAAGACGAATAGTGAAGGACACGAATGAATTTCGGAACCGAGGGGAACGTTTCAAAATTCAAAGGAATTGAATCAAAGGAAGAGATTGAAACTCGAATGAGAGTGATTCCGTAAATACATTTACCCTATATGTTAAGTTTTGCCTAGAGCTACCAAAGCTCTGATACCAACTGTAACGACCCGATATTTTGGACCATTCGCATCCATTATAAGTGTATAGGTAAACACTCATGCCGGAATTGAATTGCTCAAAATACCGCGTTGTTAATTTAAATTGGCAAAACTGAGCATATACAGTAAATAAATAATCACAGATCACAGACACAGAGTAATAATTTGCAGCGGAAATAAAAGAGATAGTAGTTCATGAAGCTACTATATGAATATATAAAATACATCAGAGTTTACAACAGAAGAGTAATACGATACAACAGATACAAATCAGAATACATCACTGGAATCATCGGATACTGAAAGCAGAATAGATGGTTGGATCTTCAAGCAAAGCTCCAACTTCAAAGGTGAGTCTCGAAAACTGAACCACTCAGTCTGACCCGAGCGTAAAGCAAAACACAAAACACTCGAGTCAGGATTAACATTCTTATATTAATAAATCCAACTCAAGTGAAATAGCAATTGAAATACAAGTAACTCAAAGGATGTTTGGAATAACCATCCTTTAAGGATCCGTTAAACTATCTACTAGGTAGTAATATACGCTAAGTAGATAATGTCTATCAGTAATATAAAAGATATCAAAATAGCGTTAAGTCATGGCCCATTCCACCCTTAACACATTTTTATTCCCAAAAGCATATACAAGACCGTAGTTTCCCCAAAACCGGAAGTCACCAGAGGGCAATCCATATGCTAAAGGTACAAAACAAAATCGTAGTTGTCGCGAATAGGATAAACAGTATGACAAGGTACATGAGGCGATACCAACTAGGATACTAGTAGTTGCCTGATCCGGACTGATGTTGGGCATAGCAGCTACTACCCCAACACCGCGAAACAACACTCCCAAATCGAGGGGTGCACCCAAATCGAATCACAAAAGTAATAGATATGGTATCGAAGAAGTGTGTCCGCTAGAGATGGCGATCCTCAATGGCCCGGCGCGGCTCCTGTTTTAGTCATGTCAAGGGTCATCCAAAATCGTTCTCTTTCTTCAGTCAACGCGTTCATCAAAACCATCCACTTCGTTCTGGATCAACACTCCGCGTATAGTTATTAAAGTGGTTTCGGTTTAGATAGAGAGTATATCCATTACTGATCCCGGTCTCTTTAATAACTTTCGTAATTATTACACCGATTGGTCGTTTATATATTTCAAAAACCAAATCAATTTCAATTTCAAATAGAATTCGTAAATCAACATTTCATTTGTCTCTCTAAAACAATTTCCAAATTTTCGTTTCAAAACTTCCAATTTTCCGTTTCAAAATCCTATAATTCAATTTCAATTTCTATTTAAAACAATTCAAATATTGATTTAAGTTCGTATATAAGTTTCATTCCGAAATCATTTAAATAAATTCTACTTAACATTCAAATCAATTTAAACTCATTTATCGATTCCATTCAATATTCGTTAAGTTACTTTATCATTCAAAACAATTTCTATTAAATTTCCAATTTATTAAATCAATTTCTTAAGTTCAACTTCATTATATCAAAACTCACAAATTGAATTAAATTAAATTCATCAAATCGAATTCTTTAAATTCCAAGTCTTACATTAATTTCAATAAATCGCATTTTATTTCTTGATAAAGAAATTCAATTTCATTTATTTACTTTCTTAAATAATTTTCCAAAACTTAATTAATAAAGAAAACTCAATTTCAATTCTTTACGAAGTAAAATTCACTTATTCAAAAATTCAATTTCACTTATTAAAGAATTCAATTCAATTTAATCATTAAATAATTCAATCTTATTTAATTATTAAATAATTCAACTTAATTATTAAATAATTCCAAAGTTTAATAATTTCAAACTTAATTATAATTTCAAACTTAATTATTAAATCATTTCAAACTTAATTCAATCATTTCTCAAATTAAACAACATTCTTTCATCAATTACATTTTTAATATTTGTTTCAGATTATTAAACATTTACATTTTCCTTTCATTAAAATTCAAATTTCAACTTCATTTCAAAAGCATATTATTTATTCAAATAAATCTTCAATTTATTTTCAAATCAAATTATTGACCAATCGGGTTTTATTTAATTTTCTTTCCTAGGTCAAAGTTCAATTTTGGGTATTTATCATTTCAACCCGATTCCAATTCAATTCCAAAATCAAAACATAGTAAAGGGAACTTGCAGTGTGATAACAGGGATGGTGTCAAAGTAAATAAACAAGCAATAACAACGAACCATAACAATCCAATAATCAATTCAAATAATCCCGAAATAACCGTATTAATTCGCATTGTTATTTGTACGAATTAATATAATTATTTCTAGAATCTACACTATCATTTCATGTAGATTAAAGATTATTACATTACGGTTTTCACTTGTCATTCAATTTCAATTTTCATACATCATCAATTTAACAACATACATTCAATGGTTCAATATGTAATTAAAAAAAACCATACGTGTCAATAAATTCAACAGTTAAAGGGGTCATATTATACAAATGTTAGTTAATCAAATTTAACATTTAATTATACTATATCAAGTTCAATTGCATACTAGTTATCAATTTAACATTAACAATTTAACGTCCAATATAAACATCAACAATCAATCAATTATCAGCCAAACTGTATTATCATCGCATAAATAATTTACAGATAATGGTGTCAGATGTCACAGGTGAACTGATACAGGTAATAGCATATATAACAGTGTAATTGACTAACAGCAGCGTATTTCAATTGTCGTTTCAATTGAAATCAAATTTAATAAATAAAAGAACGTTAATCGTGAGTGAGTGCTCACCTTCCGAGGCTAGGGAGATTTGACACTGAATGAGTTACGAATCCAAGCATGAATTCCAAAGCAAAACTAAATTGGCACGAATCCGACGACGACAGAGCTGATAATGAGAATTAATGAAAACGGATCAGATTTACTTAATATGAATGGAAGGTGTATATACCATATTTTAAAATCAATAATTATAAAAGAAATCCAGTAAAACTTACTATATAAGCTATATGTTTTATTATTAAAAGTCATTGTTTAAATCAAAACACATAAAATATAAAATCTTAATAAACACATATATAGAAATCAACATTATATTTTAAACATACATATAACAACATAAAATCTCTACATATTCCCAGATCACTTTATCAAATTAAACATATATAAAATATATACCTATTACTTTATACTTCAATATCGTACTGTACATATAAACAAGTATTGAAGCTTCTATATATAAACCAGCAGATTTTACAATATGTATATTGCCGAAATAAACTATTCATAACCTTGATATTTTTAAACGGAAATTACCACTTTAGAACTTAATTTTATATAAAGTATACAACTATATATAAATTATATAACTATATAACTACCTTATACACTGTATATACAGCATAACAGACTTAATAAAATACTCAACACATATAATACCTTCGCAAGGTTATGTACTTATGACTGCAAACAACTATAATACTTAAACCATATATATACAAGCTAACATCTAACACATATATATAGTTATATACAGTTTTTAACTTATATACTTTGCATAAAACTAAGCTTTACAGAAGAAAAATCATGTCAATATTTATATAAAGAAAATTAAGCTTTACAGAAGAAAACTAAGCTTTATAGTTTTTTTTAACCCAATAGATACACGCACGCTATGTATACTATATACAACAAATACACATTATAAATAAATAAAACTAATCTTCTTATATATACAACTAGATTTAAAACAAACTCAACAACTTACTGTAACTAAACAACTACATATATATTGTATCCTTACTTGCAAAGCTAAATATCCATTCATATATAGTACCCATACCTCATACTCCAGCGAACTGTGCATATATAACAACAGTATATATGTAAACGAGCCACTAGGTAGGCACAGGGAGGATCGAAGAGCGATGCTTGGCTTCGAATCGAGAGTGGCGGAGACGAGCAGGTGAAGGCTGTGGGCGGTTCGTATGGAGAAGGTGGAGGAGGTGTAGTTTGGTCAGAGTTGGTGGAGGCGCGGGATGTGGCTGAAACAGTGTCGGAGGCGAAGTGAGGTTGGGGATGGAAGGGCGGTGCACGTTCGGTAGTGGGGTGGATCTGGTGAGCGATGAACGTGTAGTGGGTGTTGGCGTTGTCGTGGAAGGAGCTGGTGGTTTGCGAACGAAGGAGGAGGGAGGCCGGAGTAGCTGCGGGTTGCGAGCTGTGGGCTGAGGCTGGAGAAGGGAAGAGAAGGAGAAGGGCTCGGGTAGGCTGGCATCGGTGGAAGTGTCGGTGGAGGGCGAAACGAAGGCTGGAATGGTCTCGGTCAGGAAAATGTACGAGATCTGGTTGCTGGGTGAAGTGTTGAGCAAGTATATATCACCAATTATAAAATATGTGCTATCACTTTCGTTTATAAAATTTTTTTTTCTTCTTTTGATGGACAGAGATTAATGAGGAGTAGGAAAGGTAGGAGAGGATGAAGGAAATGACTACGGGAAAGTGAAGTTTTGTTTCCTTGGAAATAAAGGAAGGAAGAAAATTTGAAGAGACCAAACAATACGTTTCCAACACATAATAAATGAAATATGGGAAATAGTGAAGGTAGAAAGCTGAAAAATTATTGTTGATGACTGTTGTGTTTATACGGAGGAACGTTGAGTGGTCACAAAAAAAATCAAAAGCCACTTTGCGAAACCGGTACGAAAATCGTTCCGTAGACTTCACCGTTTTCCGGACTTCAAAAATATAAAATTTAATATACCGTGGATCAACACGACGAGACGATCAAAACGATATATAGATATCAGTGGTACGATCATCCGATAAAAATCGATATCGGTACCAGAATACTGCTATTTTGCAGAAAATAAGAACGACGGAGCAATAGATGTCCAAATTTTGGAAAACGACAAACTGACATTTTGTTCAGAAGATGGTTTAGAATTTTTCTATGTAAAAATATTTTGGTTTCGAAAACATTTTATTTTCAACGCTTTTTAACTGATTAAAATGAAGTGAATTTACGCGCGAAATAAACTTTCATATTTTCAGACGAAAATTTACCAGTTGCTATGTTTAACTAGACGTATTCCAAATATTAAATTTTTATTTCAAAATTTTATCGTTTAAAATTTCACAAAATTTCAACTAATTACGTTATTCAAACAGTTGAAATTTACGGGTCGTTACAATGTGTGTTTAGTGTTTGATGATAACAAACTATATATATATCGTATTTTAGATATGTTTACAGATTATACATATATAGGAATAACAGAAATTTTATCAACATGGAATTTGAATTCAAACTGAAATTTTATTCAAACAATCTTTTTATTACAAATTTTGAATAGTACAAATTCTGACTCTCACTATAACTGTACAATTTCTGAATACATCACAATTCGATTTTACATCACAATCCTCACTACATCACTCATACACTCAGTTGTTTGTCTGAATCAGCATTGTCCAGCTTCAGTGTTTGTCTTGTCTCTTGAGTACCTGTATAATTGAAAATCTACAACAGTAATCTGAACAGAAACGAATTTAATTTGCAAAAATATAAAATTTGTTTTTTAAAAGCTGTCTCAGATATATGGGTTATTGTCATCATCTTTGATTGTGTAATACCTGTGCATATCAGTATTCATATCAGGGACAGGTAATTATGAGTGGCTGCAATACACACGTGCACATTTGTACACGTGTGCACTGCCTCGCCAACTCGTGTGCACAATAAACCAAACACAAGGTCAAATCCAGATCAGATTCAACTCAGGTGAAATTTGAAAAATCAAGTATTACTGCAACAATAAACTGTGCATGTACATGAGTCAAGGAATCAGTACAACTACAAGCAGTGCAGCTACTACAGTGAAATGTACACGAGTCAAGGAAGCATGAATCACCAAGCCAACACAGTAAGGATGCAAAGAACAGAGTGATACATGCATATCAAAACAGTAACAACAATTTGAAATGTGCATATACACAGCACACCAAATCAAATTCAACACAAATGCACTGATGAAGTCTATACACATGGTACAAGATGAAAAGCATCAACATGTATAAAATGAAACAGGTACAAAATCATCAAAACAGCAATGTCAAAAACAGGTGAAACAGCAATGTCAAAAGCAGCAAGACCACCAACATAAATATGAAGTGCATCAGACAACATAGTGGACCAGACTAAGACATCAATGATCAGGGAATGTGCAACAGGATAGCATCAATGATACAAGTCAGATGGTCAGAACAGTATATATACAGTAGCGAAGAATAAAGACACAACATGGTAAGAGCAGAGTTTGACAATGACGACCGAGTCAAGCATCAACATTCAAAGCCGTATGATTTTTGAAATAGTCAAAGTTTAAAAAAGAGGAAAGTTTTGTTGCCGTGAAAATCAAAGAAGAATCGCACGTTCAAAATCGAAGCCGTGGGCAAAAAGTAATTTCCAAAAATATCAAATTAAAACAGGAAAGTCTCAACAACGTGAAGAACACGCTGATCAAATCAGACGTTTATATAAAGGACCCAAATCATCATTGACGAAGTCGTGGTGAAGAACAGAAAGAAAAACCCAATCATCACCGACATAAGAATTGAGCAATCAGAGAAGAATCAAGCAAGAAGTACATACCAAGTCAAGATCGCAAGCAAATAAGCACAAACGAAGCCGAAGTCCAATTCGCAAGAGCTACAAAGAATCGACTTCGCCAGAGACCCAAAACCCTAATTCAAAAGCTTCAAACTTACCAGAGCAAGTGATAAAGGGGATCGGGCTAAATCACCAGAGAATCAAATAGCCGAAGCTAGCTCGAGGAGTCGGTCGATCAATCAACAAATTCAAGCCCTAATTTTTTCCAGATCGAAGTCGCCATATTTTCTCTGAGGATCGAACTGAAGATAAACGAATCGGGCCGATAATAATCAGGGGGTCGAAGACAAAAGGAAATGGGCCGGGCTTCTATAATTTAAAAAGAGGGTTTTTATTTTTAAAATTAAGTCTAGGATTTTAATTTTTCTTTTATTGGGCCAGGTTTTATTAATCTATTTTTAGGCCAAGTTCATTAGAGGGCAAAAGTTTTTTTAAACTGTCGATTTAAACTTTGCCCTGGGGTTCAAACTGTATTTTGTATTTTCAATTTGTATTGTCAAAGTCCAGTCAGAGTGAATCACCACCTAGGGTTTAGGTGTTGTCAGATTGTCTAGTTAGAATTAGTTCAGTGAGCAGGGGAGCTGCGAGTTTGCAAAATTCTACAGGAGGGAGCAGAGTTTGCGAGTAAGCGAAGCTCTATAGGCGGGAGCAGAGTTCGCGAGTAAGCGAAGCTCTATAGGAGGGAGCAGGGGTTGCGAGTCTATTAGAGTGTTTGTGAGCGGGAGCGAGTGTCTGCGAGTCTAGTAGAGTGTTTGTGAGCGGGAGCGAGTGTCTGCGAGTCTGTGAGAGTGTTTGTAAGCGAGAGACTGTTTAATTCTAATAGAAATCTGGGAATGCAGCAATAGGCAGGGGTTGCCGAAGCTGGGTAAATTTTGTGTGTGATTTACTTTACTGCATATTTATTTATCTGCTGATTGCTTCCGCGTTTAATTTGAGAAAATTTGTGATAACCCTATTCACCCCCCCTCTAGGGTTAATCTAGATCCTACAGGGTTTATATTCAAATTCTTGTTTTTAAGGGAATATGGTTAATGATGTTATAACCTAAGTTGGGAATTAAATAACATATTTGGTTTAATATGATATTTTGAAATTAGAGTTTAGTCTATTTGGAAATATGACTTTTGAAAGGAAATATAATTTCGAACTATGATTTCAAATGTGATATGATTTCAAAGGTAAATATGATTTCGAAAGTACGTAATGATTTCGAAAATGATATAATTTGAATTGAATATGATATTTTGATATCAATTATGAAATGGTTTTGGAAATGTAAAAGAACCATCCGGTGTGTAATAAGTGATTGGTTGTTAAAGAGACCGGGATCGGATATGGGCATACTCTCTGTCGATACCGAAAACCACTTTAACAACTGTGTACGCAGTGGAGATTCCAGAATGAAGTCGGATGGTGGCGACGATCCTAAAGGTATATACGTGGACCTGACTCCCATGAGTTAGCATAAGGTGGCTAAAACAGGAGCAATTGATGGGCTAAGTAAGGTCATTCCTCCGATCGGGCACATTTCATCGATACTATATTCTGACTTTGCGATTTAGTTGGTGGCCACCCTTGATTTTTTTTATTCGGGAGTGTGTTCCGAGGTGGGCGGTAGTAGCTGCTATGCGTTACCACCGGTCCGGAAGTGTAATTGGTATATCTACCCTGGCATTGCCTAGTTGTGCCGTGTCACCAACCCTAGCGCGCCTTCTACGAGTTTGGTTTGTACCATACCTATGGAGTGCCCTCTTACGGCACCCAGTACGGGTGGGATTACGTACCTGTATAGACTATGGGAAATAAAAATGTGTTAAGGGGAAAAATTTAACGCCTTAACGCTATTTTAATAGTTTATATTACTGTAGACATATTATAATAACATATTGTACTACATAGTAGATAGTTTAACGGATCCTTAGGAGATGTGAATCCCGAACATCTTTTAAGTTACTGCACTCACGTTAAACACTGGATAAGAGATGTCAAACCCCGTAAACATCTCCGATGCCGTTTACACTCATATTTATTTACTGTTGATTTAACTCACATAAGATCTTTTAGTTCTGACTCGAGTGTTTTGTCTTTTCAATTCGCTTGAGTCCGCCTGAGCATTTCAGGATTTGAAGACCTTATTCTGGAGGACGAAGACGAAGATTTATGCTACTATTATTTACTATATTTATTCCACTGCATTCATACTGTTCCGCTGCATTATCATTTGTTTATCTCTGATATGTGTAACTCTGAGTTTGTATTGTATAAGTATAATCAAATATTTTATATACAGCTTCATGAACTGTTATTTGATTATTATATTTTGTTATTCCACTGCGAGATTCTGTTTTTTTTTTCTCTGCTTTTTCTTATTCACCCCAATAACAATCCGCCCTTCTGTATGGTTTGAGTTGGCATGTGTGTCTGTTTAAAGCGTCCAAAAAGGCGGGATGTTACAGAAAATGGAAGAGAGATATTAGGAATTGTGATCAATTTTTCACTCACGTATCTCCCTTTAAATAAGCCACTCTCTAATCATTCTTTTTAGATCCTTTTTCTCCTCCTTCTACATGCAAATTTCGACTAGAAATATCCCCTTTCAAACCCCTAAATATCTAAGCACAAATCACACCAGAACTCTTTGATTCGATCATCGGTGGTAAAGTAGTTCGGGAGCCAACAACTTTAGAGATTGAAATTCGATTCAAGGAGCCATTTCATCATTTTAAAGTGTGATCTCCTAGCCATGGTGAGAGGTATGCTTTAGATATATTAATATTTTAAACTGCTTAAGTTAATCAATCGATCATATGTTAGCTAGATAGACTATATCATCAATCAGTATATTACTATATTGCCATATGTTGATGGTTATATACATATGTGCATAATTTTTTTGTAGATATCATCTTGTTAATCGCGGCCTAATAAAAAATTAATTTTTTATTATTAAAATATTATTATCAAATGATTGTATCAATTAAATCTAGTAATAAAATATTAAATTCAAATGATATATGTGTTTAAATATTTTAAAATTTTCGTACACACCTAAAAACCATTTGGCAATAATTTTATTTTATTATTTTATAAATATATATTTATTTAAATTATTTATGTGATTTAATATTAGTTAAACAAACAAAATATATTTATAATACATTTATAGATAATATAATATTCAGTAAAGAAATTATATATTATAAAATATGCATTTTAATTTCAGAAATTATTTATTTTTATTTTTTATTATTAAATCCGCAAGGGTTTAATTTTAAAAGTATATTTTATTTAAAAAATATTTAAGCCAAAAAATTTTAAAAAAATTACTTTTAGGCCGTGAGCAATGGAAAATTACGTATTAGTATATAGTGTATATATATAAATTAATTATATTATATTTAAAATAATTTTGAATTTATTTATATTATATTATACACACATATATTTAAGATTTATATAAATAATTTATAACCAATATTTCTTAATAAATATATAATTAAATTTATATATACATTCATACATTTTTTTTTTGAAAATTGGTTTCTTTTATTTACGTAAAGAACCCCAAATGGTCCGTCTCAAAAACCCCTATCAGAGTAGCAGGAAAAAGAGTACAACACTAACTAGTCCATAAGTACATATCATCTATATTTACAGTACTTTATTACAAATTACAACAAATAAAAAAAACAGAACAAATTAAACCCAAAACCCAGCACATTTTATCCCTTCCTTATCGCTCTGCAATAGGTCAACTCAAACCTATTCAGCAGCCGAAAGACTTGAGCTGATTTTGAGTTCGAGGCAATGGCAAAGTCAACCATTATCATGCAAATCAATTCCCCAAAGTCGAAGAATCGATTCAGCGAGAGCACTTCGGGAGGTTCTAGTTGTAGATCTTCGATTCAGATAAGTGACGTCTACTTGAATTAGCTTTGCTCTTCCAATTTTGTTTAGTTTTTGTTGATGAAACACATGCTTATTCCTTTCCTCCCATATGTGATAGGTTGTCGTAACCAAGTAGCATGCCGCTAACTGACTGATTTGATCTCTGGTGTGAAAGCTTCACTTGATTAGGGCTATCTCATCTTTTATATCAAGGGAAGTATCGCCGGGTATGAGAAAATTTGATTTCATTTTTAACAATGTCTAGATATATTTGCTGTAGAAATAGTTAAAGAATAAATGTTTAATTGATTCCTCAGTTTCATCACATAAGACACAAGTAGAGTCTGATAGTCTCCCCAATTCTCATAGTTTATCTATTGTGTTGAGCATGCCTAAAACCACCATGTATGTGCAATGGGATATTTTCTTACTGTTGATGTTGTTCCATACAACCGAGCACCATTTATATTGATTATGTACTTCTCAGCAAATATTCCATGTATCTAAAAAGGAGAACTCGGAATGGCCATACCACTCCCAAAAATAGTAATTTACTTTAATTAGAAATAGGGACTTGATTTGTGTGTTCAGTGCGTTTTCTAGTCTTTGTTAATGCTGATGTTTGCCAATGTCCATTTTGAATAATTGTAGAAACGAATGCATTATGGTCACTTAAATAGTATTCATCCCAACCTAACAAGTCAACTAAGCTTGTGCAATTAATCCACGAGTCTGTCCAAAGTAATGTATTAGCACCATTGACTATCACTGTTTTAATGCACTTCAAGCTAAGTTGTCTATGTCTGATCATATTCTTCATAGTAGAGGACACATATTATTATTCAGTTGCAACTGCCAGAAGTTAGGATGAGAGAGATATCTATGTAACTTCCATTTAGACCAAAGTTTTTCTTGAAAATGCAGTTGCCAAATCAATTTTAGACATGCAGTGCTTCTCAAATCAACCAAATTTTTAAGGCCAATGCCCCCTTCTTTTTTAGTCTATACGTACGTACGTACATACAAACACACACACACATATATATATACATAATAATTTTGATGCATATATATGTATGTCTAAACAATACATTGGTATACACGAGGGACTAACATGTCCTTTGTGGTGTAAATCCCAGCATCTATAAACGGGCATGTCAAACCATGTATTCATCTTATGTTGCATGTGCATGTACACACATACACTACAAAGAGCAATAGGAATTTCGACAGAAGCTTTTGACGGCCGCCGATGACCCCGTTATATAGGTTTCGACGGCTTGCGATGATTAGCTATCTTAATTAATTTAATTTATCACATTATTTTAACTTATTATTTATAGAATTTTAAAATTTGTTTAAAAATACTAATTTAATTTCTAAAAATTAAAGAAGATATTTTTATTCAATTCTGTAATTTCGGGACGGTTTGTGGTTAATTAAATTAGTGTTTTCGATAACCTTTTGTTGTGTAATTCGATATTTAACTTTATTGAAAATCAAACTCAAACGATCAATCTATGCAACTTTCAGTCCGTCTATCATACAACTTCAGTGATATTTATAATGTGTAACTATTTTATGAATTTAAATATATTTTTAACCATTATATAAGTAATTATGAATTTTTAAATGTATTTAACATTATAAATTCATATAAAAAATATTCGGTGGAATTTTTTTTTTAAAACTTACGTCGATCCAAAGTAATTTGGACCTACTTCCAAAATATGATAAAAAGGAAAATAAATTTAGAGCGCCAATCTGGATTCTCAAATTTATAGTCGTTCATCTCGTTTGGATAAATATACTATAAAGTATATCTTCAAACGAGACATAATTCGGGTCAAATATACTTTATAATATATTTATCCAATCCGTATAGCTAGAATCGAGAAAAAATGAAAGGAAAAAAATTAGACTCAAAATATGTCATTTTTCAAGGAGTTGTATAACAATTGATATGTATTGTTAGGACAACTTCTTTGAAAATGACCTATTTGAAGTCTAAATGTTTTTCTATGTGTTTTTTTAAATCCAACTATACGGATTGGATAAATATAGAATATAGTCTATAGGATTTGAATTTTGTCTTGTTTGAAGATCTTTGACCTTTGAACGAAAGGTTTAAGTTTGAATGTCGACGAACGACTATATATCTGAAAAATCAAGTTTGATACCTTAAACCTGTTTATTTTCCTTTTATATTTCGACTGTATGCCCAAAATACCTTGGTAGACATAAGATTCAATAAGTTTATTTTTTACTAAATATTTTATTTTATATGAATTTATTATATTAAATACATTTAAAATTCATAATTAATTATCAAATCATTAAAAGGTTATTGTATAACGAATAAAAATAACATTTTTAATAGTTAGGAACAAAACTGCATCATTACGAACATTTTAAAAAAATTATAATTTATTTTCAAAAAGGTTGAAAAGGTAAATATGGCCGTCGAAAAACGTTAGAAATATAGCGGTCGACGGCCGTCAGAATGTCGTGTATACAGCAGCAGCTGAACCCATTTTCTCTTCATTTCCACTTCCTAAACCCTCATTCCCCAAAACTTAAACCCCAAAATCCCCTCAAATTTATCCCTGCCAGTCGTGAACCGCCGCAATCCGTCAATTTCTTCGTTAATTTGCAATCTCCAACTGCCTACCTATGCCTTCAATTCATCAAAAATCAGGTATATTCTTCCCCTAAACTAATAGATCCGAATTATAATAAAATTAGTGTTAATTTGTGTGTATATTTATTTATAATAGCCCCTTGATTGGTTATAATGGTATATATTTCTAACAACCTGCGTTTTTAACGATAATATATTTAAATAATTGATCTAAATATTGAATCACTAATTAATTAATGGTCCTAAAATATGATTTTTTACATACGATCGAATCAGGGCTCGTGACCACTTCCATTAAGTTCGTATCGACGTTGCGAATTGAAACGAGTATAAGGATCACAATTTGGAGATCGGACGATCCGATGGGCAAAAAAGTCTCGAAAAACGTGAAATTATCATCCGTAGCGCTATCTCAGATAGTGATGAAATTTATAACATCGGAACTGGAAAAATAAGGTGATGCACGTAGACAAATTTCATTACGATCGGACACACCGTTTAATCGTGCGAACTCGAAACGTAGAACCATTTTACTTGAGAATTCAAATAAAATAAATAAAATATTAGTTAAACAAGTAAACCCTCATTTCTCTCTCCTAACCCATTATCCAATTCACTATTACATTGCCGTGAGAAATAGAAATGGCCGCCTTTCTTTACTTCTTTAAAAAATCAAAATGCGACAAACCGGTCCACGAAAAAATACGACACCAAGCCCGTTGAACTCGTATCGAGAAAAGCTTCAAGCCCATATCAACTTCAAATGGTGCAGTGAAGTCTGGCCGAGATCCACCTTTTGTTCGACGACTAGGGTTTGATTTCACCGGGGATTAATGCGACGATATCCCAAACGGAGGGTGTCATTGTTCTTCTCTGCGCGAGAGACACCTTCTCACCAACTTTTATCGAATGTGAGACGTCCTAGCAAAATATGACACTATAAAGTCACGTGCGTGACCTACAAGTCGCCTTCCAAAATAGACGACATGGCTTAGCTTCGGGTAGGTGTTGCGGAGAGGGCCTGTAGACGAACATTTTGGCCAAGATGGCATCGAGAATCGTTGAGTGGATTGGAAGAAATGTATGTATTGTGTTACTAATATTTATCCATATTGGTTACTTGGATGTATTGTATTGTGTTAATGTAACAACTCGCATATTTTACGATTGTATATTTAAATGTTTTATTTAAATATAGCATCGTTAGTCGGATTTATGTCCGAAATATCATTTTTTGCAACAGTCGAATTAGGACTCGACACCACTTCCATTGAGTTCAAAACGATGTTTACAACTTTTTTGAGTATAAACATCGATATGTTTGGAGTTGAGTAGAAATTTTGCTATTTTTCTATTGGGCTTTAGGTTTGGGTTTCAGCCCATTAACCCAACACAATACCCTAACTCCACCCCATATCCTCTTCATTCATTATCATTTTCTAATACTCTCAAGCTAAAGTAAAAATGGGGGAAAAAGGAAATTAGAAATTCCTAAACCCTAGTTTTGATTAGGAAACTCAAATTCAAGTCCAAAATCAAGGAGAAGCTTAGGTAAGCATCCTCTTCATCTTCTCCATCTCTATCTCTCTTCAATTTACAGAAATTCCTATAACCTAACTTAGAAAAAACTTCACCTTTGATAATAGATTGAAGATTCTAGAGGTATATTGAAGAGGAATCGGTCTTGCCTTGTTTTAAAGCTTCTCATTCGTTGTTTTTGAGTTTTAAAGGTGAGATCTTTAACTCACATCTACGTCTATAACTTTCATTGTTGTTAGGTATGAATTCCTAACATTCGTGCATGTTCATTTGCTTTTGATTTGAATTGATTTGGTGAATTTTCCAATTTTGGTGTTTTGAAGTTAAAATCTTTAAAAATCCTATCTTGGATGTTTGGACATGTTTTGGTGGTGTATCGAAGAGCCTAGAGGGCTAGGTTGTCGATTGGCATAAACCCCTAGCATCCATCGCTCGATCGATCGCATTTCGTTTGGATTTTCGCCCTTTACGGGCTAGGCTGATTTTTGCCTACATGTGGATGTTTGGACATGTTTTGGTGGTGTATCGAAGAGCCTATTGGGCTAGGTTGTCGATTAGCATAAACCCCTAGCATCCATCGCTCTATCGATCGCATTTCGTTTGGATTTTCGCCCTTTACGGGCTAGGCTGATTTTTGCCTACATGTGGATTTCAGACGTCTGAATTCCAATTCAGACGTCTGAATTCAAATTCAGACGTCTGGATTGGAAATCCAGACGTCTGAAATTGGTACCTGGAAAATAAAAAAAGGGCAGAGCTAAAATCCAGAAGTCTGGAACAAAATCCAAACATTTGGAACAAAATCCAGACGTCTGGTTGAAAAATCCAGATGTCTGAAATGGTTCTGGAATTAAAAAGAGAAAGGAGAAAAAGCATTTTTTTTTCCAGAACCTAGGGCCAGATGCTGGATGAACCCCCAGACGTCTAGAACTATTCAGTTTTGCCTATTTGCCTATTTTTTGAGTGAATTTCCAATGATTATCGATTTTTGTTGATCCGATTAGTTGTTATCACTTTTATCGACTTTGATGACTTCTTTCTTTGGATTTTTAGGAATATCCATTTGATGGATTTGATATCGATTTTTATGGTTTTGATTCACGTCGTCGAATGTGAATTTTTGGTTGATCGATTATTTCTACAATCGTTTTCTGTGATTTGTCACTTTAAAATACAAAGGTTTCGATACTAGTAGTAAATACTAAAACTCTTTCATTAAAACGATTTCAACACTATTTAAAATATAAAGCTCGCTTTTTAAACTGTTTCCAATCTATTAGTATATACAAACCTTTACCTCATTCGTATGAGAAATCTAATTAAACGGCTTAGCAAAACAAGTGGTATGAAACGCTTGCGTTTACTTCGTCGGTTAATTCTTGGACTTGTTCGATTGAACTCTCGTGACAATTTTCGAGTGGAAATCTACAATCTGTTCGTAAATATTTAAGTTAAGCTAATGGTTATGGGACATGAAGCTAAACTCTTATATTTACTAGCTTAGTGTAATTTACACTTGTCGATCAATGATGATCATTTTTAGATTTAGACTAACGATGTGCGATGTCACTTTGTTTGTGTGGGGACTAAACCCCGTTTGTGGAGCTTCGGCTCAAATTGGTGGGGTAGCGACCCATGGTCTTTGGGCCGATTGTGGAGCTTCGACTCAAATTGGTGGGGTAGCGACCCATGGTCTTCGGGCCGTTTGTGGAGTTTCAGCTCAAACTTGATGGTTAGCGACTATGGAATAGTGTTTCGTTTGTGACACACATGTTGGGGAGTTTTCATGCTCCCGTTTGTGATAGGTCTTCCCGTTTTTGTGATTTCTGGATTTCTAGTTGATGATTTCTAGTATTTGTGTTTCACCGATTTTTGCGATTGGCATTGATATGTTTGTCAATATTTGTGTTTTGGTGAATAATTTAAAGAATATGCCATTCTTTTTAGTGTGAGAATATTTGAGGTATTGTATGATTTTTGTTGTTACCTTATGTATACTTGTCACAGTATGACATTTTTGTTATCATACGTTTTTGTCATATCTCTTATCCTATCTCATTTTATTTGATATTTATAGTTAGACTGATCCGTTTATTATTTTCTTCTTAAATAATACTCGGGTCAGACCGAGGTATTTCAGGTGTTTCTGCTTGACTCCTTATCAGGGTCCGTCACCTGACTTTTGGCTAACTACTTTAGCTTAGTAGCATTTTTGTTATTATACATTTGAGATAGAGACTCCCTGATGTATTCATATTCTTTTGTCTAGCACTTGTACCTATTCTTTTGTGATGTAGTGGATCTTGTATGACCATTTCTTTGATGTACACTTTTATGTGATATATTCATATCTGATTTCGCCTTTGTGATATGAATATCTATGACTGATCTGTGTTATGCTTATTTCTATATTTGTTTCCGAAAACCACATAGCCACTGTGTGGTAGCTTTGAGTTGGTATTTGATTTGTCGGATTTCCTCTTGAAACGAAATGCATGTCATACTATCTGACATATCGGGACACGCACAAAGCAATTACACAGATGGTCGCTCCTCAACAGCCTTATTCTTTGTGCTAGTCGACGGCATTACCCCGTAGTGTCTTTGGCTAGTGTGAGTATAGAGGTAGGGCGTCACAGCTACTATATATGTAGGCTATTATAGACATTTCCATGCTTGTTGGTTGCATATCTGCTTGTTTGTTAGTTGGTTGAAAATGTCATTCGAAGGCGATATAAGATTAGAAAATATCCCATAGGATAGGATTTTGTGTATGCCGATTGATCTAAAGACGAAGGGTGGACTTAGGGACGTGCTTTGGATTTCGGGATGGATGCCGAACGTTTTCATTTGTTTTTTACATAAACCATTTTTGGTTAAGTACACAACCAAAGTGGTCATTATCGACTACTCTGGAGTGGTCGATATCTACCACTATTGATGATGGTCGATTTTGCCAATTTTGACATGGACGACAAAGAGGCTTTGAGGAGCATGGTGTGATGGTTCGTTTGTTCGTTAGACGTTTGATTTTGATGTTAGTGCTCTTTGATAAGTGGTTTTGGTGGTGAAGCTAAGATGCGACGCTTCGACGCGATAACTTCGTAATTTGACGATGATGGTTCCATGATGGAAAGTAACGGCTTCGATGATGGATAGTTGTACTTTGGGATATAGAGTAGGCGACGACGAGTCAGATTGATGGAACTGTCAGAAAAGTGTATGGGACGGATGATGACACTCTATGACTTATGATGGTTGTCTAGAGTAGCTCCCAACCTCGACGACTTCAGATGGGAGTTGTATGGACAGTTCTGAGATGAGCTCTGCTATATATGACGTATGCAAAGGGATCATTTATATTTGTAGGTTTAGATGTGTACTCGTAAAGCAAGGGTATGTGAGGATGCTCACTTGGGGTGATGATGGCCCTTAGATCGCACAATTCTTAGATCCGTTTAGACTATTAGATGGGTAGTCTAATTTCCTGCCTATTGAGTGACATGGATTCAAGTACTGAGAAACCAGGACGTTAAGTAGTCCTTGACTTGATGATGGTGTCATATGAGTATCATATATCCAGACTGAGTGAGTGAATGTGAGGATGGATGATGGATGCCATGTTTGTTTTATTGTTTCTATCACCTTAGAGATGTCACACGATGTAGATATCACCGATGTTGATATCTAGACACCCTTAGTATCTTGATGTATAGTGCACCCAAGATGACTATGATATAGAGTAGCATATATCCTACATTATTTACTAACTTTATGGATGCAGGGACACGTCAGGTATGATTCTCCATACCCTCTTTCCATATACTTACTAACTTTTATAGTATTTTGAGATTATTTATCGCTCACACCAGACTGTTATCTGACTCAAGATTTTATGCTTTGCTTCTTATTATCTCGGATACTTATAAATGAGTAGACTAGATAGTAGGTGTAAATAACACTTGGAGCTATGCAGATGGACTAGCAGGAGGCTACGCTTTCTCATACTTATATTTTAGGCTTATTGTTATTTATTCTATTGTATGACATTGTGGAGCCTAGACAGTGTTAGCTTATTATTATTTGAGACAGTTTATCTGTTGAGTTTATTTATCAGTTGTATAAATTCTATTACTGTTTTGTATAATCGTATGAGCCTGTATACTCTGATTATGTGGTTCATGTAGTTATTACTGTCTCATTTGTTTTATACCTGTGATGACTGTTATATTTTATCTGATGCGCTGTGAGATATACGACAGGTTATGTGATTGTGTCATGTTTACTTTCATTTTCTTCTCTTATATTTCCTTTTCTTCTTTTCCATTCCTCTTCTTTACTTCTTTTTCTCTCTTGACAATCATCCAACATCGATCGGATGCTCCAGCAATGCACTATTTGGTTACATGAGCATCGGAGGTGTAAGGCGGTCATCTCATTTGGTATTAGAGCTTAGGTTACGTGATTAAGCTGAGTTGATACGTGATCCAGTAGAGATAGGGTAGGAGTTGTCACCTTAGATTGGACCGAGAGTATACCTATATACGAGAGTGCGTATTTGTTATATACTTTGATTTTCAAAACTATATAGTAGTATATATATAGTATATAAGTTGTATTGCACACACGAGCAGTATTGATGCATTTTTCTTTATAAGAGACTGATCATTCTTATTATAGAATAGGAGTGATCTGGCATACAAGAAATGTTACTATTGACTCAATCTGAGGAGTAGAGCAGTGGGCAGGATCGGGGACCACTTATCTCGATTTATAGAATACGTTCACAGATATGGTGTGAATCATTATCCTAGAACGCCCAAATTGTTCCAAATGATTATGTTTCTCAAGTGCAAACACCTAGAATTGACTTTGTCGAGTTGTATAAAGACTATAAGAGTCGAACTGGCAGATCAATCCTTGGAACGGAGTCGGCTATTGAGGTGCAAGATGGGATGAAAATTTGCGAAAGGATCTTTGGTAACTTGGAGTTAGATGGTTCAATGAGGTAGAAGTTAGCCTCTAGATAACTCCAGAGACGAACAATGAACTTGTGGGGTGCTCTTATAGCTTCGATTCTCGAGGATCATTTTTACTTGGGATTAATTCATAGTTCGCATCGAAAAGAAATTTATCTCGACTTTTCAAAAATCGATGTTGTTTAGGATGTTCATCGATTTGAAGTAAGGTGATATGTATGTGTTGGAGTATATGACCGAATTCGATTTACTGTCGAAGTACGATTTATCTTCAATTGATACTCCACTCAGAAAGAATGAGAATTTTACATTTGGTTGAGTGATCACCTTGGTAAGCAATTGATTGGTCATATTGGCGAGAGCTTTGAGAAGTTGATCAAGGCTTTACGATGTGATAACCTATACCCAGTGTAGAAGGATTGTCCCAAACAAGCTAAGCGAAGACAAACTGTGGAAGCATATGCATTGGATGTCGTTCTGATTTCGTCGAGTGCTCCATCGATGAAAGAGAAGGGAAATGACATCAACATTTGAGGTATGCTTTCCATTTATGGTGCTTCCATACATGTTTTATTTGACGTTGAGGTTTCACATTCCTTCATATCTAATGATTTCTAGATAGATCGGAATTGAGACCCGAAATTATTAATTGACTCTTAAATTATGACGAACCTTATTGGGGCTCAGCCAGCCTATACATATGTAATATCCCATATTTTATTATCGAAAATCAATACTATGGATGACTGCAGCATCTGCAACGCTTAATTTTAGGCCTCAAAATGGGGGAATGTTACACATGGTTTGGCGAGACTTTGCCTTATCGAGTCATGGATGTTTGTCTGTTTGCTATTAATTTGTTTTGGGTTTAATTAGGTTCAATATTATAATCTGGGGATTCACTTACTGAAGGGGTACAGAATAGTGGTGGATTGTGAGAGGCCGTTGTTGACGACAAGGACTAACGATGAGCGGAAGGTAGTGTTTGGCTGCCAATCTAATGATGAGGTGATGGTTGGCTTTCTATATTCGATTGGTATCCCACACGACGAGTTATCATCTATGCCTGGAGCTAGAGAGTGTCCGGACACATTCAATGAGGTGACCAGATTACAACCATATAGGGATTCAGTTCCATATCGATCTGGTTAGACGTGCTAGACCAACAGTTATGCCTTTAAGGTAGATGATGCCCAAAGAGCAGAAGAGACTAAAGATGCGAACAGATTACCTATTGATGTGAGTGTTCATTCGTAGGAGCATACTTCAGTGGGATGCACCTATAGTGTTCGCCACTAAGTCAAGTGGTTCTTTGGGGTTGTACGGTGACTGTCGTGAGCTGAGTGAGATGACGAACAAGTAGCCACACCCATTTCTTGATGGCTTGTTCAATCAGCTCTATGCGCGAAGGTGTTCTCTCAATTGGACCTTTCGATGGGGTTTCATCCACTAAGAGTGTCTAGAGAGAGTGAGCCGAACACAGCGTTTTATACACTACCATGATTTTTGATTAGTTGGTTATGCCGCTTGGGCTAACCGACACGTCGGCATGCTTTGTTGATTTCTTGAACCTTGTCTCGAGGAATCACTTGAGTAAGTCAATGCTTGTGCTTGTTAATGATACTTTCGTCCACTCATGGATGAAAGAGGAGCACAAGACACGATTGATGATTGTGTTGGAGGTGTTGAGAAAACACCGATTGATGATGAGAAGTTTCCTTGGATTGGTGAGATGTTATTTACGCTTTACCATGGACTTCTCAAAGGTAGAAACATAGTTAACCGACTTAACGAGGTATCAGACTTTTATATGGGATGTGAGGTGTAGACACACGTTAGTGAGTCTGACAGAGAGGTTGGCGAGTGCACCGATGTTACTCATTCCGAGCGGGAATGAGTAGCCGATAGTACACACACTTATGGTATTTGACTAGATGTGGTATTGATGCCAATAGGTAAGGTTGTTGCATATCCTAGTCGAAAATCGAAACTGCACTAAAGGAAGTATCTGACTCATGATTGGAGTTAGTAGCAATATTATTTGCTTTGAGGATTTAGAGGCTCTATCTATTAGGAGAGGGGTTTGAGGTATTCACTGATCCCACATCTTTAAAGTATCTCTTCTCTATGAAGGATCCTAACCTTCGCCCGTAGCAATGGTTAGTGAGGTAGGCCTCCTACTACTTTGACAATTCCCATGCGTTCGAAAGGGAAATGCAGTTTTAATGTTTTGAGTGGAAGACGTACCAGTTTGAGAGCGATATTTTGAGAGTGGGCATTGCTCAGGTTTATCACTGGTTATGACTTCAGAACTCGATGCGAGCTAGTGCCAAAGATGATGGCCAGTTTGACTATCATACCTACTTTAATTTTGCAGATCGGTACTAGTCAAAGCTGTGGAACTAGACTAACAGAGATCATGGCTAAATTAGAGGAAAGGGTAGTGTCTATAGAGGTGACACATTATGGACCCGATCAAGACTGTTGGTTCTGTAGGGATGAGAGATTATTTGTTCTCGAGTAGTAGAAATAGATATTTATAGGCTACATCGATAGATTGCTGAGGACTGAGGATAATATGACAGCGTTTGAGTCACATTCGATTGATTGACGAGAATGCTAGATTTGTATTCTTTAAGTCTAGTAGAACGACATTCGAATTTGTTGAGCTATATGTGAAATGGATAGCGTGATTCCATTTTGTGCCAAGAGCATTATAAGTGGCTGAAACCCGTTATTCACCAGTGGGTTTTGGGAGAACTTACAAGAGGCGTTTGGAAAATTGGCACCAAATTGACTAAATGATATCGAGATTGATCCCGAAACTTCGAGACTTCGTAGGCCTATTTATACTTATAGACGTGATACGAAATAGGTTAAGAGGAAGGTGGTGAAGTAGTTAAGGTTCAATGGAGCGAAAGTGAACATGATGGCACATGAGAGACCAATGGGAGCATGAGGACTGCTTGTCCGGAGCTCTCCGTTAGGGAAGATTTTTATTTTTCGCCAGCTTTAATATTGGATATCATATTTGATGTCTTATATTAGATGTTTAGTATCCTGCATGCTAGGATATGCATGGATGTTACTTTTTGATGGTTGATCTTATATGGATATTTGATTGTTGGCACTTGATATGATTACTTATACGTATATGGTTGTTAGGCATGTGAGACAGTTATGGTTTGATATAGCACATTTATTTGAGACAATTGCTATATATATGATTTAGCATGCCTATTTACATGATGATGTTACTATTGTGCTTGATCCACTTTGTTGAGTACATATTCAGGTACATAGAAGCAAGTGTTGGCTATTTGGATGCTTACCCGCTTATATTTGCATCTAAATGCTATGCTCTTACTATAAAAGAGGTATGTAATATCTATAGTATAGATTTTGCTATATATGTTTGGTTGTCCTCGAAAACGAGATGCCTCAGATATGAGATGCATATATATCTATATAGTATCAGGATTTTTCTCAGACCCAGCGGCACAAAGGAGGTGCTGTCGAATTTTTCCATGACATAAGCCAAAATTGAGAGAAAAGTCAATGTATAGGATATTAGGCATTGCCGATGGTTGAGAGAGTCGGTAATGGATGATATCTAGTTGACTTGCCTTTCGATTAGTGAGTTAGCACTTTGTTTTTCATTGTCTGTTTCTTTTAAAATAAGTGTGTAACATAGACGTTTGGTTTAGCCACATTTATTTTGGATTTGAAGTGATTGCACCTAAGGTTGAGGATGATAGCTTCAGCTGATTTGGAGTCTATTCCCATTGTTATGATCGCTTTCAATGATTGTTGTCATGAGTTGATAAGTGACGATTCCTCTTGTATCGTTGCTTATGTGAGGGTATTTAGTTATGTTGCTTCATCCATGGGATTTCGAGGACGAAATTCTTTTAAGGAGGGAAGAATGTAACGACCCGTAGTCTTAATGAAAATATATTTGAATAATTGATTTAAATATTGAATTGTTAATTAATTAACAGTCCCAGAAATATGATTTTCTGCATACGATCGAAACAGGACTCGAGACCCCTTCCGTTGAGTTCGTGCTAATGTTGCGAATTAAAATAAGTATATGGATCGCTATATTTGGAGATCGAACGATACGATGGCCAAAACGGTCTCAAAAAGCGCGAAATTATCATCTTGGAGCGTTATCTCGGATAGCGACGAAATTTATACCGTTGGGACCGGAAAAATAAGGTGATGCACGTAGACGAGTTTCGTTGCAATCGGACGTACTATTTGATCATGCAAACTCGAAACGCATGTCCGTTTTACTTGAGAATTCAAATAAAATAAATAAAATATTAGTTAGATAAGTAACCCTTATTTCTCTCTCCTAACCCATTATCCAATTCACTGTTACATTGCTATAAGAAAAATAGAAATGGTCGCTTCCCTTTACTTCTTTCAAAAATCAAAATCCGGCAAACCACTCCATGAAAAAATACGAAACCAAGCCCGTTGAATTCGTATCGAGAAAAGCTTCGAGCCTATATCAACTTTGAACGGTGCAGCGAAGTCTGGCCAAGATCCACCTTTTGCTTGACGACTAGGGTTTGATTTCGTCGGGATTAAAGCGACGATATCCCAAATGGAGGGCGTTATTGTTCTTCTCTATACGAGAGACGCCTTCTCACCAAATTTCGTCGAACGTCGTTCGTCCTAGCAAAATGCGACACTATGAAGTCGCATGCATGACCAACAGGTCGCGTTCCAAAATAGACGATTGGGCATAGATTCGTGGTGGGTGTTGCGAAGAGGGCAAGTAGTTGGACATTTTGGCGAAGACGACATCTGTAACGACCCTGAATTTTGAACGAATTAAATTGAGAATATTTAATTAATTTTAAATATTTGAACGATGATTTAATTTGAATCCCGAAGTTAACTGGGAATTTGGCGATTAAAATTTATAATTTAATCTATTGAATGCTGAATAAAAATTTGAATCTTCAATTTTAAGCCGAAGAAAAATATTTCAAAAGCTTTTAAAATTCGTATTGACAATACTGAAGATAATAGAAGCTTCAGAATCGAGTTTGAAAGTGATTTGTCCAGTTTTGAATTTAATTGTTTGAACCGATATTTAAAAATAGTCATTTTTCAAACAGTCTCGGAATTCGACGAAACCAGTTCCATTGGGTCCGTAATATTGAATTATTACCGGGTTTCAATTTTCGTATTTTTCGGAGTCAATACGTGATCGTACGGCGTGTAAACGCATTAAAAATCTTTATCGAATTAAATTTGAATTTAAATTTAAAATGGTCAACATCACCACACGTTATCTCCCTTTGCTTCAGCCTTTAATCACGCCGAAGATCATGATAATTTATCGTGCAACCCATCACGCGAATACCTCTCCAGTTTTCAAATCAAAAACAAAATAAAACACTGGCCTTACTTTCATTTGAAAATCAAGTCATGGTCGAAGCCTCCCAAAAGAAAAAGAAAAAAACTCGCGTCTCTCTCTCGTACAAATCAATGGCCGTATAAAAAATATATATATATCGTTTCCCCTAATTACTCGAACTCGATCAAATCGATTGGCGGCAACACGTCGCGAGGCTAGGGGAGGCGCGTGAGCATCTGGAACAGTGGCATTCTTGAATTCCAGCGTGTCGCATTGGCTGATGGAGGGAGTGTCGCTCGTCTCGAGTTCGACTGGGCAGAGCGCTCGATTTTAAGGGAACGATGTTAGTGGAGATTAGAGGTGAACTTCGAGTGGAAGGGACTACGCTCGACGTCGAGGTGGTGGTTGCGATTTGGGGTATCGCGATTTGGCGTAGGGCAGCGGTGAGAGGCAGTCTGGGGTTTTCGAACCCATTGCGAATTCCGGGCGTGGTGACATGAGCTCGAGCACGCGAGTTCGAATGGATGCTGGGTTATCTCGAATCGAGGAGGCGTGTGGAGTTGAGGATTGGAACCAGTGTTCGAGCACGGCGAATTCGTGAGCTTGTTTCGCGAGTGCTGTTGAAGTTGGTCATTGAGGTAGTTCAGTTCTAAAACATTTTTTTTTATGTTACTTAGGTTTAAAAACTTATAGATGAATTGTTGATTTTTATCTCACTTATCAATACAGTAACAGTATGGTATATTTCCTTTTCAAATAAAAAAAAGGGAGAAAAAAATATGTATATTTTTGGTCAGGGTATATAAAGCAGTATTAATTCACTGCAAGTTTTAAAAAATTCTGTTTTGATTTAAATAGATATATAACCAGAAAAATATATATAGTAGCACATGTATGCAGATTTTCAATTTATATAGGTATAGGTAAAAGTTTGAAAATTTATAAAGAAATTGGTTTAAAAGAAATCATTCGATAAAATAAAATTTTTGGTTTAAATAAATTTACCAAATGAAAATTTGAATTGTTCGATTTAATTCAAATATTGATAAATTGTATAATTATTTATACAAGGTTAAAAATCAAGATAATCGAGAAAACAAGTCGAGATGGAAATGGATTGCAAAATAAAAGCTAAGGTGAGATTTTTCTCACTCAAGAATTGATTGCAGTTATTGATTGTTTGATATGATTGCTATGTTGATTGTGATATTAGATATAGTAGGATATATCTATTATATATATAGCAATATATACATATTGGCATATGTATATATTGGATTGATGATTTCCCGCCTCGTATAGCGGATGAGACCCTATTGCGCCGTTAGTAAGCGGATTTTTATAAAACCCATATACCGCGATAATTCCGTACTGGAGCGGAATTGGTAGTGTGCTAACATCTTTGGATGCAGGGAAACGGGTTGGAGGGATCCAACTGGACCCCTCACATTGATTGAATTTATTTCTATTGTGATATGAATCTGTGAATGATTATAGTGATGCTATACATCATATTGATATCTGGAAATTGTTTGAAAGCTAAAATTTAGCTGAATGGATGTTTTGACATCATTGGATTCCAAAGATAAACGAAATTGAATTTTTGAAATTCAAGTAGAAAATTTCTAAGTGAATCAATTTTTGAAATTGAAGAAATTTTGAAGAAAGGAATTTTTAAAGTATAAAAAGTAAATTTTATAATCGTATTGAATAAATTCCAGAATAAAGTGAAAATGTTAAATAAATGGATTTCGTAAAATAGTGATTATAAATTGAAGAATTTAATTTAAAATTTGGATTTTTAAATAGATTGAAAGAAACGATTGAAATTTATTTTCTTAAAAAGGAATTTATTAAAAGAAGATAAGTTGGAAATCCAATTAGAAATTTAATTGGTAAACTGAAATAAATTGGGAAATCAATGTAAAATGATTTCAATTTGAAGAATCCATTTTAAAACAGAATATAGAATAATTTGAGAAAAATAAGGAATTCACTTAGGAGTGATAAATAAAATTTGAAATCAATATTGAAATTGATTTGGAATTGAAGTTTTTATAAATAGAATTAAAAATTATAAAAGTTGTTTATAAACCCAAAGTCACTTATTTTGATAAGTTAAATATAGAAGTTGATAAAAGAAGGTTTATAAGTCAAAGTTGTTATTAAAAAGAGAAATAGAATTTATAAACGTGTTTATAAATTCGAAATAGATTGAATGTGATAAATTAAATATAGAAGGTTATTAAAGAAGTTATATTCACGATTTTTGGACAGTGAATATATTGTTAAGTAAAATGGATTTATTTTTGAAGAAGTGATATAAAAAATGAAGTTAAACATTTTAAAGATGTTTTAAAATGTATTATGAATCGAAAGCATAGATTTCCGCAGTTATTGTTGAAATATGCGTTTTTGAGAAATAAGGAAAAGATGGACTATAACACTGTTGTTATAGTAAATGATTTTTGAAAGAAATTGTTTTATATAGTATTGGGATTCATATATACTTATCTTAATTCCGAATCCCTATACTATTGATTTCGAGTCGTCGTAACGATGTTTTACGCAACATTCGTTTTGACTCAAATAGATGTTAAAAGAATGTTTCCTTAAAGAATGAATATATACTTAATTTGATTTAAGTATATCGAGTATTTTCAAACGTTGAAAATAAATAGATTTGTGAAATACTTATTATTAAGTATGGAAATGCTTTTCCAAAATGAAATGAAACGTTTGAGAATTTATCCTTGTAAAGGTAAATTGAAACAGAATATTGAAAACGATTTGAAAATCGAATATCAGTAGATATTCGAAAGTATAAATTCGATACGGAATTTATAAAAGAAAGCGAAGTCGTTTAAAAATAAATATTGATTTATTTTTGAAGTGTGGAAATTAATTTGAAATTGTTTTCAAAAGGGTTAAGTGTGGAAATTATATATCTAGTAAAGATATTTTTGAAGATAAAATAATTTTGAAAAATTATTTGGAATCTGATGATGTTGCGCATCTTTATTGATAGTTAAATAACCGACTATCAATAATTACCTTTAGATAGGTATTTGTTGTGAATTGGATGAATTTGAATGCCACACTTATTTTTGAATAATCGCTCACTATTCGGGTTAGCCGGGAAAGGACCATGGGGTCGTATAACCCATTCCGAATATGTGATACGTCGTTATGAATTGCATTCGAAGACCGGTGTTGAAGACCGGATATTTTTGAAAACGGAAGGATTACCGTCGAGTTACTCTACATCGACTGATCTTCGATTTAGAGGTTTTATCACCCTTAGTGACGGGAAGTCCGGACGTGATTAGAAAATTATTCGGATATGCAAGGGCTTCGTGAGAAGTGCCTTCGGTTCTGTTCGATCCCGGAACAGACTTGTATGGAGTGTGTGTCTGACGTTACAATTTGAGATATAAAGCTGATTTCTTTCAAATACATTCCTGTTGGTGGCGGAGAATTTATTCTCTTAGCTTAACACCCTTCTCTGAGACGTACGAGCTCAGAGGTTATGTAGTTGAAATTTATCAGCGATATATCCCAATTTGGTAACGTGGCATACTGAGTGTTGCTGTGAAATGATCAGTGTTTGATCATTTGCGATATGATCATTTGTTTGATCTTATATCTTTGTGATCATAGGTTGATCATTTTGTTTGACCCGAAGCAGGGCTTTTTGAGAAAGCGTAGCTTTGTGGACGAGACTTCGTCGAGCCTCACACCCCGGAAATGGTCGAAACAGGAAGAATGCGGCAAGGTTCTAGGGAGTAGCGCCCCTTAGTGTATGTCATTCCTTCTGGATAAAGGTGGTATCATGGTATGGAGCCCAGATACTTAACCTCTGTGGTTACTGCATTATTATTATCTATGTGGTTTGTTGCGAATCGGGGATCCTCGGGAAGATCGGTGACGATCGGGGGATGGCATACGCGTGTCAGTAGTTACCTATTTTTGCAGAGGTAACCCGGCCTTGTGTTGGCAGAGATCCGGTTAGGTTCTCGGGTCGTCTATTCCAGGGACGTACCCATCGTGGATAGGAAGTTCCTTAGCCTGACCATTTGTTGGAAATCCAAAGAAACAATACGAGCCTTTACGATTTCAATTGTATAACCTGTCTCCTCAGGAGGCAGCTATAGCAGGCATAATATAATGGTACCTATGCTGGCTAAGATTTATATTCTACTTTCGAAATGTTTTCCACTATGCACTAATAATAATATCAAAAAGAATTTGATTTTTGCGTAGTAAGCATCTTTGACTATCATAAGAAGAAATCTCCTCCAAGTCTGCGTTTGCATTGTGTGTGTGGTGGGAGGTCTTATGGTAGTTTCATTTTCCAAAAGCATTGCGAATTGACATTAAAGTTTTCCTGTTGTTTATTTTAAAGAATAACTGTTTTACGATCTCACACCAGTCACCATGACTGACTCGGAGTTTATTGTTTCCCTTCTAAACTCTGGGTGCCCACCAATTTCCACACGGGCAGCCTAGAGTTATGTTATCAGGATATTCTGGATATTCTGGAGCTTTGGAGATAAGCTGGATGGTGAGACGTAGTATTTGTATCTGATAGTATTTATTCCGCTGTGTATTCTGTATGAGGACAAGTATATATAACTGTCCATTGTTTTATATTGACTCTGATGATTGATGTATGTATAAACTGATATAGCTCTTTGTTTTAAAGACTAGTGTTTATTTATTATATATTGTTCCGCTGCGATGTGTAAGATTCTGATATTGTTCTGTTTCTGATGCTGTTTCTATTGTTGTTCTTCTCTCTTCTTCTCTTTTCTTCTTCTTCTTACTTTTTCTTCTTTCTAAAACCCTCACTATTGGAGTTTCCGGCACTCGATTGCTCGGCAGTCGGTAAAGTGAGTATCGATGTCGAATTTTCGAAAGTCGAAAATTTCGGTATGTGACAAAGTGGTATCAGAGCATATGGTTAAGCGACAACCCTGCTCTGTTGGGTGTTACTCATTAGAGATAGAGTCAGTAGTACTCTAGAATGAGTTTGAGTGTAATAATAGATACGAGTGCGTATTTGTTAGTGAATATAAAAATTGTTTTATATTGTGATGATTGATTTATTGAGTGGTATATGGATTCTGGTCAATACGAGTAATTAACGATCATTGATAGGGATCTCTAAACACTTGAATAGAACAATTCGGCACAGTATTGTTTTAAAATAGGGTGAATGAAATAATTTTTCCCAAAACTATTTTTGTATACAAAAGAAATAATTTTCTGTAAATTATTACAGTATATGGTTGCATGGATGTTAGGATAGTGATAATGTTGAAATGTTATCATTAAATTTGAAATTGAATAAGAAACTGAAATCGTAACTCCAAAGTTAAGAAATAAAATTCACATATAATTGAAATGTAAGAATGTAGATTATAAATGTGAATTGTAATTTGAAACGGAATTCCAGAGAAGTTTTTGGAAATGTTTTGAAAAGAATTTGAAAATTTTGGTGATTTGGAAAGTTTAAATTCCTTTTTGATTTGAAAATGAATTTCGAAGGTCTTGAAAAATATTTTGAAGAAATGAAAAGCTCTAAACTCTTTTAGGTCGCTGGAAAATAATCCTGATGATGGTGGCCACATCATTAGAATTCATTTTCGGGTTTCCAAAAGAGGAATTGCTGCCAAATTGTTTTAAATAGAAGTTGTTTGAAAAATTTGGGTTTGTTTTGGAAATTCAAAGGATAATTTGAATTGTTTTCAAAATGATTTTTTGAAAAGTTGAAAAGACTCTGGAATTGAGTATTGAATTATGAAAATAAAATTGTGGATGAATGAATCAATTTGAAATTGCAAGTACATGAATGTAAATTGAATTCGAATTGAAATCCAGTTTAATATAAGTGATTGCAAACCAAGTTAGTGAATTGTAAATAAATTTTGGGAACGAACAAAAGTGAATAAAACCGGAATGGAAACTGAATGTTGAAGACAAATTTGAATAAAGTGAATTAAAATTTGTGATAAATTAGTAATTGAAACTAATTTAAAATAAGCAGTTGTAAATGAAAGTTAATCGATGAAATTCAATATTTCAGAATTGAAGATGAATTGAATTCAATTAGAATTGAAGTTATGGATTAAATTCAAATGAAATTGGAATGTAAAATTGAATTCGCTTTGTTTAAAAATGAATATGTAGCTTTAACAGTGAAGTAAAAATGTATAAGCAGTTTATATTGAAAATTTTGTAATAGAATTTGCAAAATGGTTTGAATATATGCAACTAGATATTATGGCTAGTAGTATATACAGGTATAAAGGAATTGAATTTGATTTCACAGATAATTTGAATTGCTCGAAAAAGGTATGTATTTAAATTCGAATATGAGTTTTTGATGACTTATTTCTCTAGCCGCTTGGCTTTTTCTTTTTCTTTTTGAAATCTGAGAGTCCGTAGGGACATTTTGTAGTCGTGCCGTATTAGCCGCGCAAAGGAGACGCTGGCGAAATTTTTCGAAAATTTAGGGCGCTAGAAAATTTTTGAAAAAATTTGGAGGTTAAAATTTGAATTTAAGTTTGAATTTGAATTTTGAAGTAAAACAATGCTGTTGAAACTTGAAATTGAAGTTGGAAATTTAGTTGAATTAATAACGAATCTCCAGTAGAGAGATTTGTTTTGAAAATTTGATAAAACTATTAGATGTTGGAAAAAGAGTAGACGAGTTAAGAACCATTTTTCCTAACTTGTAATTTCGAGGACGAAATTCTTTTAAGGAGGGAAGTCTGTAACGACCCTGAATTTTGAACGAATTAAATTGAGAATATTTAATTAATTTTAAATATTTGAACGATGATTTAATTTGAATCCCGAAGTTAACTGGGAATTTGGCGATTAAAATTTATAATTTAATCTATTGAATGCTGAATAAAAATTTGAATCTTCAATTTTAAGCCGAAGAAAAATATTTCAAAAGCTTTTAAAATTCGTATTGACAATACTGAAGATAATAGAAGCTTCAGAATCGAGTTTGAAAGTGATTTGTCCAGTTTTGAATTTAATTGTTTGAACCGATATTTAAAAATAGTCATTTTTCAAACAGTCTCGGAATTCGACGAAACCAGTTCCATTGGGTCCGTAATATTGAATTATTACCGGGTTTCAATTTTCGTATTTTTCGGAGTCAATACGTGATCGTACGGCGTGTAAACGCATTAAAAATCTTTATCGAATTAAATTTGAATTTAAATTTAAAATGGTCAACATCACCACACGTTATCTCCCTTTGCTTCAGCCTTTAATCACGCCGAAGATCACGATAATTTATCGTGCAACCCATCACGCGAATACCTCTCCAGTTTTCAAATCAAAAACAAAATAAAACACTGGCCTTACTTTCATTTGAAAATCAAGTCATGGTCGAAGCCTCCCAAAAGAAAAAGAAAAAAACTCGCGTCTCTCTCTCGTACAAATCAATGGCCATATAAAATATATATATATCGTTTCCCCTAATTACTCGAACTCGATCAAATCGATTGGCGGCAACACGTCGCGAGGCTAGGGGAGGCGCGTGAGCATCTGGAACAGTGGCATTCTTGAATTCCAGCGCGTCGCATTGGCTGATGGAGGGAGTGTCGCTCGTCTCGAGTTCGACTGGGCAGAGCGCTCGATTTTAAGGGCACGATGTTAGTGGAGATTAGAGGTGAACTTCGAGTGGAAGGGACTACGCTCGACGTCGAGGTGGTGGTTGCGATTTGGGGTATCGCGATTTGGCGTAGGGCAGCGGTGAGAGGCAGTCTGGGGTTTTCGAACCCATTGCGAATTCCGGGCGTGGTGACATGAGCTCGAGCACGCGAGTTCGAATGGATGCTGGGTTATCTCGAATCGAGGAGGCGTGTGGAGTTGGGGATTGGAACCAGTGTTCGAGCACGGCGAATTCGTGAGCTTGTTTCGCGAGTGCTGTTGAAGTTGGTCATTGAGGTAGTTCAGTTCTAAAACATTTTTTTTTATTTTACTTAGGTTAAAAACTTATAGATGAATTGTTGATTTTTATCTCACTTATCAATACAGTAAATACAGTAACAGTATGGTATATTTCCTTTTCAAATAAAAAAAAAGGGAGAAAAAAATATGTATATTTTTGGTCAGGGTATATAAAGCAGTATTAATTCACTGCAAGTTTTAAAAAATTCTGTTTTGATTTAAATAGATATATAAACAGAAAAATATATATAGTAGCACATGTATGCAGATTTTCAATTTATATAGGTATAGGTAAAAGTTTGAAAATTTATAAAGAAATTGGTTTAAAAGAAATCATCCGATAAAATAAAATTTTTGGTTTAAATAAATTTACCAAATGAAAATTTGAATTGTTCGATTTAATTCAAATATTGATAAATTGTATAATTATTTATACAAGGTTAAAAATTTAAGATAATCGAGAAAACAAGTCGAGATGGAAATGGATTGCAAAATAAAAGCTAAGGTGAGATTTTTCTCACTCAAGAATTGATTGCAGTTATTGATTGTTTGATATGATTGCTATGTTGATTGTGATATTAGATATAGTAGGATATATCTATTATATATATAGCAATATATACATATTGGCATATGTATATATTGGATTGATGATTTCCCGCCTCGTATAGCGGATGAGACCCTATTGCGCCGTTAGTAAGCGGATTTTTATAAAACCCATATACCGCGATAATTCCGTACTGGAGCGGAATTGGTATTGTGCTAACATCTTTGGATGCAGGGAAACAGGTTGGAGGGATCCAACTGGACCCCTCACATTGATTGAATTTATTTCTATTGTGATATGAATCTGTGAATGATTATAGTGATGCTATACATCATATTGATATCTGGAAATTGTTTGAAAGCTAAAATTTAGCTGAATGGATGTTTTGACATCATTGGATTCCAAAGATAAACGAAATTGAATTTTTGAAATTCAAGTAGAAAATTTCTAAGTGAATCAATTTTTGAAATTGAAGAAATTTTGAAGAAAGGAATTTTTAAAGTATAAAAAGTAAATTTTATAATCGTATTGAATAAATTCCAGAATAAAGTGAAAATGTTAAATAAATGGATTTCGTAAAATAGTGATTATAAATTGAAGAATTTAATTTAAAATTTGGATTTTTAAATAGATTGAAAGAAACGATTGAAATTTATTTTCTTAAAAAGGAATTTATTAAAAGAAGATAAGTTGGAAATCCAATTAGAAATTTAATTGGTAAATTGAAATAAATTGGGAAATCAATGTAAAATGATTTCAATTTGAAGAATCCATTTTAAAACAGAATATAGAATAATTTGAGAAAAATAAGGAATTCACTTAGGAGTGATAAATAAAATTTGAAATCAATATTGAAATTGATTTGGAATTGAAGTTTTTATAAATAGAATTAAAAATTATAAAAGTTGTTTATAAACCCAAAGTCACTTATTTTGATAAGTTAAATATAGAAGTTGATAAAAGAAGGTTTATAAGTCAAAGTTGTTATTAAAAAGAGAAATAGAATTTATAAACGTGTTTATAAATTCGAAATAGATTGAATGTGATAAATTAAATATAGAAGGTTATTAAAGAAGTTATATTCACGATTTTTGGACAGTGAATATATTGTTAAGTAAAATGGATTTATTTTTGAAGAAGTGATATAAAAAATGAAGTTAAACATTTTAAAGATGTTTTAAAATGTATTATGAATCGAAAGCATAGATTTCCGCAGTTATTGTTGAAATATGCGTTTTTGAGAAATAAGGAAAAGATGGACTATAACACTGTTGTTATAGTAAATGATTTTTGAAAGAAATTGTTTTATATAGTATTGGGATTCACATATACTTATCTTAATTCCGAATCCCTATACTATTGATTTCGAGTCGTCGTAACGATGTTTTACGCAACATTCGTTTTGACTCAAATAGATGTTAAAAGAATGTTTCCTTAAAGAATGAATATATACTTAATTTGATTTAAGTATATCGAGTATTTTCAAACGTTGAAAATAAATAGATTTGTGAAATACTTATTATTAAGTATGGAAATGCTTTTCCAAAATGAAATGAAACGTTTGAGAATTTATCCTTGTAAAGGTAAATTGAAATAGAATATTGAAAACGATTTGAAAATCGAATATCAGTAGATATTCGAAAGTATAAATTCGATACGGAATTTATAAAAGAAAGCGAAGTCGTTTAAAAATAAATATTGATTTATTTTTGAAGTGTGGAAATTAATTTGAAATTGTTTTCAAAAGGGTTAAGTGTGGAAATTATATATCTAGTAAAGATATTTTTGAAGATAAAATAATTTTGGAAAATTATTTGGAATCTGATGATGTTGCGCATCTTTATTGATAGTTAAATAACCGACTATCAATAATTACCTTTAGATAGGTATTTGTTGTGAATTGGATGAATTTGAATGCCACACTTATTTTTGAATAATCGCTCACTATTCGGGTTAGCCGGGAAAGGACCATGGGGTCGTATAACCCATTCCGAATATGTGATACATCGTTATGAATTGCATTCGAAGACCGGTGTTGAAGACCGGATATTTTTGAAAACGGAAGGATTACCGTCGAGTTACTCTACATCGACTGATCTTCGATTTAGAGGTTTTATCACCCTTAGTGACGGGAAGTCCGGACGTGATTAGAAAATTATCCGGATATGCAAGGGCTTCGTGAGAAGTGCCTTCGGTTCTGTTCGATCCCGGAACAGACTTGTATGGAGTGTGTGTCTGACGTTACAATTTGAGATATAAAGCTGATTTCTTTCAAATACATTCCTGTTTGTGGCGGAGAATTTATTCTCTTAGCTTAACACCCTTCTCTGAGACGTACGAGCTCAGAGGTTATGTAGTTGAAATTTATCAGCGATATATCCCAATTTGGTAACGTGGCATACTGAGTGTTGCTGTGAAATGATCAGTGTTTGATCATTTGCGATATGATCATTTGTTTGATCTTATATCTTTGTGATCATAGGTTGATCATTTTGTTTGACCCGAAGCAGGGCTTTTTGAGAAAGCGTAGCTTTGTGGACGAGACTTCGTCGAGCCTCACACCCCGGAAATGGTCGAAACAGGAAGAATGCGGCAAGGTTCTAGGGAGTAGCGCCCCTTAGTGTATGTCATTCCTTCTGGATAAAGGTGGTATCATGGTATGGAGCCCAGATACTTAACCTCTGTGGTTACTGCATTATTATTATCTATGTGGTTTGTTGCGAATCGGGGATCCTCGGGAAGATCGGTGACGATCGGGGGATGGCATACGCGTGTCAGTAGTTACCTATTTTTGCAGAGGTAACCCGGCCTTGTGTTGGCAGAGATCCGGTTAGGTTCTCGGGTCGTCTATTCCAGGGACGTACCCATCGTGGATAGGAAGTTCCTTAGCCTGACCATTTGTTGGAAATCCAAAGAAACAATACGAGCCTTTACGATTTCAATTGTATAACCTGTCTCCTCAGGAGGCAGCTATAGCAGGCATAATATAATGGTACCTATGCTGGCTAAGATTTATATTCTACTTTCGAAATGTTTTCCACTATGCACTAATAATAATATCAAAAAGAATTTGATTTTTGCGTAGTAAGCATCTTTGACTATCATAAGAAGAAATCTCCTCCAAGTCTGCGTTTGCATTGTGTGTGTGGTGGGAGGTCTTATGGTAGTTTCATTTTCCAAAAGCATTGCGAATTGACATTAAAGTTTTCCTGTTGTTTATTTTAAAGAATAACTGTTTTACGATCTCACACCAGTCACCATGACTGACTCGGAGTTTATTGTTTCCCTTCTAAACTCTGGGTGCCCACCAATTTCCACACGGGCAGCCTAGAGTTATGTTATCAGGATATTCTGGATATTCTGGAGCTTTGGAGATAAGCTGGATGGCGAGACGTAGTATTTGTATCTGATAGTATTTATTCCGCTGTGTATTCTGTATGAGGACAAGTATATATAACTGTCCATTGTTTTATATTGACTCTGATGATTGATGTATGTATAAACTGATATAGCTCTTTGTTTTAAAGACTAGTGTTTATTTATTATATATTGTTCCGCTGCGATGTGTAAGATTCTGATATTGTTCTGTTTCTGATGCTGTTTCTATTGTTGTTCTTCTCTCTTCTTCTCTTTTCTTCTTCTTCTTACTTTTTCTTCTTTCTAAAACCCTCACTATTGGAGTTTCCGGCACTCGATTGCTCGGCAGTCGGTAAAGTGAGTATCGATGTCGAATTTTCGAAAGTCGAAAATTTCGGTAAAGTGGGAATCGTTAAGTTAATTGGGAGAAATATATGTATTGTGTTATTGATATTTATTCCACATTGGTTACTTGGATGTGTAGTATTGTGTTATTATAGATGTATGTAGGCTATTATAGACATTTCTATGCTTGTTAGTTGGTTGAAAACGCTGTTCGAAGTCGATATAGGATTAGAAAATATCCCATAGGATGGGATTTCGTGCACAGTGTTTCGTGCACGTAAATTGATCTGAAGACGAAGGGTGGACTTGGGGATGTGCTTCGGATTTCGGGATGGATGCCAGACATTTTCATTTGGTTTGTAATTAACTAGTTTTGGTTAAATACATGGCCAAAGTGGTTGTTATTAATTATTCTGGAGTGGTCGATATCTACCACTATTGATGATGCCCAATTTGGCCAATTTTGTCATGAACGATGGAGAGGCTTTAAGGAGCATGGTGCGATGGTTTGTTCGTTCGACGTTTAACTTTAACGGCACTGCTCTTCAACGTGTGGTTTTAGGGGTGAAGTGAAGATGTGATGCTTCGACGCGATGACTTCGTGATTTGACGATGATGATTCCATGATGGAAAGTAACGGCTTCGATGATGGATAACTGTATTTCGGGATGCTAAATAGGCGATAACCAGTTGGATTGATGGAATTATCGGAGAAGGGTATAGGGCACGCGATGATACTCTATGACTTATGATGGTTGTCTAGAGTAGTTCCCAACCACGACGACTTCAGACGGGAGTTTTATGGACAGTTCTGAGATGAGCTTTGTTATGGATGATGTGTGCAAAGGTATCATTGATATTCATAAGTTTTGATGTGTACTCGTGAAGCAGGGTTATATGAAGATGCTCATTTGGGGTGATGATGGCCCTTGGATCGCATGATGTTTAGATCCGTTGTACCCTGGACTATCAAATAGGTAGTCTAGTTTCTAGCCTACTGAGTGGCATGGATTCGAGTACTAGGAAACCAGGATGTTAAGTAGTCCTTGACCCGATGATGGGGTCAAATGAGTATCATATATCCAACGCACTAAGTGAGTGATTGTAAGAATGGATGATAGATGCCATGTTTGTTTTATTGTTTCTATCACCTTAGGGATGTCACACGATGTAGATATCACTGATGCTAATATCTAGACACTCTTAGTACTTTGATGTATAGTACACCTATGATGACTATGATATATAGTAGCCTATATCCTATATTATGTGCTAACTTTGTGGATGCAGGGACAGGTTAGGTGTAATTCTCTATACCCTCTATTCCATATACTATACCGACTTTTATAGTGTTTTGAGATTATTTATTGCTCACGCCAGACTGTTGTCTGACTCGAGGTTTTATGTTTTGCTTCTTATTATCTCGGGCACTCTTAAATGAGTAAACTAGATAGCAGGTGTAAACAGCACTTGGAGCTGTGCAGATGGACTAGCAGGAGGCTACGCTTTCTCATACTTATATTTTAGGCTTATTATTATTTATTCTGTCATGTGACACTGTGGAGCCTTGATAGTGTTAACATACTATTACTAGAGAGAGTTTATTAGTTTAGTTTATTTATCAGTTGTATAAACTCTATTACCCTTTTGTATAACTGTATGAGCATGTCCACTCTGATTATGTGGTTCATATAGTTATTACTGTCTTGCATGTTTTATATCTGTGATTATTTTTTATATTTTATCTGATGTGCTGTGAGATATACGATAGGTTATGTGATTGTGTGATGTTTTCTTTCTTTTTCTTCTCTTAGATTCCCTTCTCTTCCTTTCTATTCCTCTTATTTACTTCCTTTTCTTTCCTTTAACAATCGTTTTACATCGACTGGATGCTCCAGCAGCGCACTATTCGGTTACACGAGCATCAAAGGTGCAGGGCGGTCATCTCAATATTGGTTGATTGAGAAATGTTAATTATGGTTATTAGTGTTTAAATTCAATAATTAATCTATAATTAGAGCTAATTTGGATTGATTAGTGTATGTGTGTATTAGTGTAACATAATTTAGTGTTAATTTGTGTATGGGTTATCTAAAATGTCGGAAAAAAATTTATTTATGTAATCCCTTTATTAGTTTATGTATCCTTAATTATATATAAATTTAGTTTACCTGTATGTCGTATATATAAAAAAATTAACGTTTAAATTTAACTTTTTATTACCGTGTAATAAATTGAAATTAGTGTTAGCTAGAATATGCTAAAAAAATAAGTTTTTATTAGTTTTTAATTATCAAGAATTTTAAATAATGAATTAGTGTTAATGCTAATATAAATAAATTGGTGTATAATGTACTTTATTTTTTAAATCCCTTAGTGAGTTTTTGGTCCCATCTGACAAGTATTGTATAGGATCGTTATATGGGTATTTATTTTTATTGCAAAATGGACATCAATATTCATCTGATACAATATTTGTCGGATTTGTCTGTATTGGAAAAGTTACAAACACAATAAAGTAATTACATTTTGAAATCATTTCATCTTAAATGGTTCACAAAATTTTGATGGTACTTCCTTTTTGTTCCTTATGTACAAGCATTTGTGTACGATACAGGGAACAAAGGGGAAGTGTTGTCGAAATTTTGTTGAATTGTTTAAAATGAAATGATTTACGAAATGTAATTATTATCATATTTGTAATGGTAAGTAGGATGACTAACCATCAAAGTAGAAAATAATGAAATGAGGATATAATATTATATTCATAATATGCTAAAATTGAAAATGTATAAGACTTTATAAAAAAAAGTTAAAAGAATTAAATATTTTATATTTAATAAAACATTAAAATATAAACAAATTAGTGTATAACGATAACATGCATGTTATATAATTAATAAAACATTAAAATGTATAAATAAATTGAAAAATTAAATGCCAATACATATAATGATCAATAATTTTTTGAATTTCTATTATATTTTTTGACATAGGAAAAAACGGTCAATTATTTTTTTGATCGGAGGAGCTGGATGTATCAACAAAAGGGAATGAGAGGCTAAACAAGGGAATATTTTTATAATGGTGCACACGTATTTATTGAATTTGCTTTAAGTAATAATGGAAACAACGACGAAATTCGTTGCATGTGTAGTAACTCTAAACATTTAAAGCATTTCAAACTCGATATGGTTAAATTCCATTTGTGTTAAAACTATTTCATGCCAGAGTATTTAGTGTGGGATCCTCATGGAGAACTTGTGCACCTAATCCTCTAGTGTCAAAGGAGCAGGTGGGTAATAACAATGTTACGGCGAATCCGGTAGAAGATGCAGCACGATCAATGTTCCCTACGGTTGAAGTTGATGACAACAATGTAAATGTCAAAGGAGAACCAAATATTGGAGCAAAAAATATATAATTTATTGGGTGCAGCTAAGAAACTCCTTTGGGATTGCTGTAAAAGCGGCATCCAATTATCAGTAACTACAGAATACATCGAGATAAAATCTAAATTCAACTTCACAAAAGCCGGATTTATAGCTGTTGTACAAGCTGCAAAATGACATATGTCACTCGATAATTTAATGTGCAAAAATCATTATGAAGTGAAAGAAACTTATGTCTGCTTTCGTTTTGTCATACCAAAAGATAGATACATGTTTAAATGGTTGCATAATGTTTTGGAAAGAGTACATCAATCTTAGGAAGTGTATAATATGTAACGAGGAAAGATACAAACCAAGAAAAAAGAAGGGAAAATAAGTTCCATACAAGAGGATGCATTACTTACCCATTACTCCTAGATTTCAAATGTTATATGCATCTTTTGTAACCCACCTCATATGAGATGGCATAGTGTGAGAACCCAGGATGAAGGTACCCTAATACACCCAGCCGATGGAGAAGCATGGAAACGTTTCGATAAGACTTATCCCTCTTTTGCAATAGAGAGCCGTAACGTTAAACTTGGTTTGTATACGGATGGATTTTCACCATTCTCTCAATTTGGTTCTAAATATTCATCTTAGTATATTATCGTTACACCTTACAATTTACCTCCGTAGATGTGTATGAAAACTCCATATATGTTTCTCACTATTGTCGTCCCTAGCCCTAATGATCCGACACAAGGAATCGATGTTTATTTACAACCATTGATTGAAGAATTGAAAACACTGCAGTATGAAGGAGTTAAAACATACAACATTTTGAAAGAAAAAAAAGAATTTTCATATGTTCACTTCTTTGTTATGTACTCTTAGTGATTTTCCTATGCATGCAATGCTTTCAGGTTCTGATGAGCATGGAAGAAGAATGAGCATTTTCTTTACCACATGGGAAGAAAATTTCAGGTTCTGATCGTCGTCGGTGTTTTCTCCATGTTAATTATCCTTTTAGAAGAGATAGAAAAACTTTACAACTAATAGAGCAGAGACTATGCAATCACCAAAGATTTGGTTAAACGAAGGAATATATGAACTTGTAAAGGAATATCCAAAGATACATGAAACTAGAGTACAAATTGAAATTCCAAATAAATCGACGATTCATAATTGGTGCAAACAAAGTATATTTGGAAGTTACCTTGTTGGAAAGATCTCTTACTTCGTCACAATATTAATGTTATGCACAATGAGAAAAACATGTTTGATAATGTGTTTAATACAATCATGAATGTTAAGGGGAAAACTAAGGACGATTTGAAATCAAGACATAATATAGAAGCAATATGTAAGCATACCGAGCTTCATATCAAGCCAAACGATAGTAAAAAAACCCAAAGCATGCTATGAGTTAGATAATTACTAAGTAAAACTTGTGTTAAAATGAGTGGAAGGATTAAGATTTCATGATGGGATTTCTTCTAATCTTCGTAAATGTGGCGACTTTAAAAACAATAAACCGAGTGGGATGAAAAATCGTGATTTCCACGTAATGATGGAAAATTTGGTTATTTGTCACTTCCAAAGAACTGTTACCCATAAAAGTTTGGATGATTGTAACAGAACTTTGTTTTTTTTATAAAAAACTTTGGTTGACTACGTTAAAAGTTGAACATCTATGTAAACTTGAAGTACATATCCCTATACTACTCTACAAATTGGAGAAAATATTTCCTCTAGGTTTCTTTAATGTAATGGAGCATTTACCTGTTCATCTTTCATCTGAAGCACGTCTTCGATGTTGCATGCAATATGGATGGATGTATCCATTTGAGAGGTAATAATATTAGGTATACTAAATACTAATTTAATTACATAAGTAAAATTAATTCGAAATAACTTTTTAATTGGTAATTAAATCATCCGAAAGAAAAAATTATACAAAAAGCACGAGTTGAACGTTTGATTTGCAAATCGTATATCAAGAAGAAGCTTCATTCTTTTTCTCTCATTATTTCAGTGACCATGTGAACATATCGTTTGAAACTGTTTCGCATATGTTGAAGGCGCTGAACAAGATTCTTCTGAAGGAATGTTATCTATTTTTGGACAACATGGCTGACCTGTTGGAAAATGTGTGGAACTATGGTTAGACAATGATGTGCACGTAAAAGTGCATATTATTATTCTCATATTTAATCTACTTTTATTTACATAAATGAGCATATTAGGGTATTTTACATGTTTAAACCCAAATTTAAATTTTTTTCAAATCATCATTTATTCATCTTCATTTAGGGGTAAAATGGTAATTTTGTGTATGATGTAATTTGAGAAAAATTATTTGCATATTTTTATTTTTATTTGTAGGAAATGAAGTGCAAATATGAAGAGGGTTCATGAATGAATGCATGCACATATGTTGAAGGCAAATGAAGAATGGAAATAAATGATTTCATGCAACATGGAGGAGCCCACATACCCACTACAATATGGTCCATAATTAAAAGCACATGCACATGTTAATGAAGGCTTAAAGGCATGTTAGTGGGGATTGATTATTTCCCTAATGATTACTAGGAGATTACACTTCCTCAAGGGCATTTTAGGTAGTCCCCTAAAATATGAATTAGGGTTTTAAGCATGTATAAATACCCCTTATGTTTCATGTAACCATCTTCTTCCTTTCATGCAAATTGTAGCCACAAAATCAAAGATAAATAAAAGTTTATTTCATGGCTTCTTAGCCTTGTTTTTACTTTCATGCAATTTTTATTTATGTTTTCTTTTATTCGCTTATGCTCTCTTTTAATTCATGCAATTAGTTTAGATTTATTTTTTGCAAGTAGTTAGTTCCTTCTTCTTTTAATTAGCACTTCTCTTCATTTATGTTTATGTTGAAATCACTTTATGTTAACATGTTTTCAAATATAAGTAGCTAAACCTCTTCAACTTAGGGGTAATGAAGCTCTCATGAAACATATTAAATTAACATAATGATTTCATTTGTGATCTCTATTATGTGCTTAATGAAATTATGAATGAGTGATGGTTTATGTTTCTTCTTTTGTGAATTTTGATAGCCTATGTTGACATCTCAAATAGGCTATGCTTAACTCCTTTTTAAATATAAACTATTTGATCATTTGCTTAAGTGATTTTGATAATGAAAGTCAAACTAGAAGCAAAATTTGATGGTCTATGTTACTAATTAATAGTAAATAGATCATGCTTAAAATATATTTTATTTTTAATTTTCATGTCATTTTCATGAGTGTTGATAAGTGGGTTTGAATGGTGTGTTAGAGTTTGATAATTGAGTTGTGCTAATTAATAGCATAAATAAATCATACTTATAATAAGCACATCTTTCATTTCTACTTAATATGTTAATGAGATATTACAAGTGAACATTGTTTTTGATTTATATGAATGATTGGAAGTGGATTTGCCTTGAAATTGCTCTTTAATGTCATAGTTTTATTCACCTTTGCTCTAGTTTAATTTTTACAATTTTTCTTAGTTTAAAACCACTTCAAAACTTTGGGCAAATTTGATTGAGTATTATTGAAATTTAATTCATTCCCTGTGGATCGCTCCGTAATCGCATACGTACTACAATTGTACACCGTGCGCTTGCGGTTTATAATGATATATAATTTTTCAGCGATTTTCTAATCGATAGAAAACCCGTCGTCTAACAAGTTTTTGGCGCCGTTGCCGGGAACAGCAATTTTATTTTAATTTTACTCTTCGAATTAATTTTTATATTTGTTTTATTTTTTTTTAGTGTTAGTTTTTTTTATAAAAAACCCGTTGCGTTTTTATTTAGTGTTAGTTTGCATTTGATACTTTGTTGTCTTCCACTTTCATGCATTGTTATGTACATTTCACTTCATTTTAGGTTTTATTTCAATTTGCATTAGAGTTGCATTTCATTCACAAAGTATTGCAGTTGCTTATACATTTGCATTCTCTGTTTATCATCTGTTTTGTACCACATAACATTTACAAACTGTTCACTTTTGTTTTGTGTGTTTTGTATTGTTCACTTGCATTGTATCTATGCATTTTTGTTTTGCATTTGCATTGCATTGCACTATTCTCTATGTTCTCAGTTAAAAATCATTCTCCATTACATTGTTACATTGCAGTTCAACTACTTAAAATTTTACATTTCATTTTCCATTACACACTGCCTACCTTACTGCTCCTTCCAGCATTTACCATTCTCTGCAATAATCCATCACACTGCAATTCCCGGCTACGACTCCTCTACCTCCAACCTACCTCTTCACACAAACAGTGCGATACCAACCTTCATCCTCACCATCTTGCCTGAACCATCCCCACGACCAAAACTGCTCCTCTTTCCTTCCTTCACCATCATCCTAATTCATCCATCTCCTTGCTTCAACTCCTCTGCCAAACAAGTCCATCAACCATCAACTGCCAATAGCATGTTCCTCCACCAACGACTATAACTCACATCACGCAAAACTAAACTTCTTCATCGCCAACCTAACACATTCAACTGATAACAACTTCCCAAACAATGACCAACCTCACCACGTAGCCAAATCACCAGCCACTTCTTCCCACTTCCCTCAGCAAACAGAAACACCCCAATCACCTTTGTTCTTATACAACCCAACCAGACCTCCTTCTCCACTCCCAATTGCATCTTCACTCAATTACCATCACACTATAATCCATTCCATCTACTCCTCTTGCATCACCATTGACTGCCAATCCTCTGTGACCTCACGTCAATAAATCTGCAACCATCCTCAACTCAAACACTCTGCCATAACTGCAACCACCTCCAGCAACCAGAAACTTCCTCACCCAAACAAACAAACAATCTGCCACAACCTTCACCTCCAACTTCCTTCACCGCAACCTTCTATCTGTTGGAAATGCGGATTATGAATATTAAGGCAGAATTAACACTAGAGGGGGGTGAATAGTGTTTAATTAATTTTATGAATCTTTTTGAAATCTTTTCAAATTAAATCCAAACAGATGCAATTCACAAACACAGAAATAATTACAGAATCAGACACAAATGCAAATAGTAAATAAAAGCAGCAAAGGAAAGAACACATCGGAATTTTATACTGGTTCAGAGTTACCCTACATCCAGTCTTACACAATTTCTTGTGCAGATTTCTTTTCAAATATAATGTCGATATTACAACCTCGATTTCAAGGCCATGAGATACACCCTCCTGTCTTCGAGTCTAGGGCAAACTCTCTTGTTTTAACTAGGCTACAAGATCACCTAATTGATTTACGGGCTAAAATCACACCCAACTGATTTATGGGCCACAATCACACCATTTCCAATATCACTTTGATAGATAGAAAGACTCGATACACTTCTTTGATTACAAATGATCCTATAATTCTGAATAGCACTGAGATATTTGAGAGAGAGTGGCAGAGAATCAAACTAGAGATGATCGAGTTTGATTCACTTAGAATTTCGGCAGAGTTTTGTTAAAATATAAGAGAATACGGAAGCGAAGAAGGAGTGAAGAATGAAGAAAAACTAACTTAAAATTCGTTGAAAACAATTGGTATTTATAGAAGAACAACAGTCATGCCCATTCTTGAAAGGTTATGACAAATAAACACTTCATTTGAAAATTTAAAATTTGAATTTCTACGGCTACCATGTCGACATGGGGGGATGGGGTATGTCGACATGCCCTAGTGAATTTTGAAAATTGATTTATGTTTTTAAAAGAGATTTTCTTTCTAAAACTTGTCAAAACAATTTCTGAAGTTTATAAACCATTTTGAATATAGTTTAAACTTATAAAAGAGATTTAAAAAGTAATCTTAAAAATATATAATCTATAATATAAAAGTAATATTAAAAACTAAGTATAGAATATATTTTTGAGATTTAGCTTATAATATTAAACCAGGAGATAGTTTAAAAGCAAGAGATGATTTTGAAATCAAAATATAAAAGATAATAAAAATAGTTTAAGGCTAAAATATTTAAACTGAGAGAGATGACTTTAAAAGGTTTATTGGAAAAATATTTAAATAAATCATTTTGAAAATTTCGTGGATTCCATTCCACTAGAGAAGGTCGTGGGTTCCATCCCACTAAATAGGTCGTGGGTTCCATCCCACTATTAAAGCGAGAAGGTGGATTTCATTCCACAATTAAAATCCGAATGAAGATTTTAGTGCTATTATGAAGTTCTAACATAAATATAGACACTATTACTTATCTTGATATCTTGAACTCTTAATATCTTGAACTCTTGATACTCATGAGTCTTCAGTCTTGGTTTCTTCAATCTTGAATTCGTCGGTCTTGAATCTCTATACTCGGTCTTGAATCTTTATACTGTACAATCTTCATTCTTCAGTACCTGCATATATATCCTGCATATACATATATATCTAGACAAGAATATTAGTATTTATATTTTATAACAAGTCCTAAGATTTTTGTCATGAAAACCATCATCTCATGAACTAACGATCTCCCACTTTTTGATGATGACAACCTATGTTTATAAAATATACTCCACCTAACTTTGATTCCACTCTGACGCCCCCTTATTCCAACAACTCCCCCTTAATCTACTAACTCCCCCTTAATCTAAGCCTAACTAACAGCTGAATTATCCTATCCTATTTTATAATTCTCCCCCTTTGTCATCAGCAAAAACTAAGCCTAAACTACATAAATCCCCCTTAAACTAATACTATGGAACTAAATACTAATAACGAAGTATAGTTAAGTGAAACATAAATATAATTTTATTATATATATGTTGTTATATTTCACATATAAACACAAATATATACAAATACACACAATATATAAAAGAATTAACATAAAAACAATCTAATGAGAGTTTTTGATAATTGGTGACCTGTGAAGCGAACAATTTGGGTAATGGAGACAAAAGTTTCCACGTTGTTCGACCAAATTACCATCTTTATCAAAACAGACTTCTCCAATGCAAATAACTTTATCGTCTTCGTCCATTTGCACTTCTTCTTCTTCTTCATCGTCTTCCTCTAATGGATTATGAATATGAATGTTAGAGGAGTCATCTTCAATCATGATCGGGTCCACATGATTATCTAGTAGAAAATTTTGTAAATTTTTAAGGATTTTGCCCCGTTTCTCTTGTTCCTTAGCCATCTTTATTTGCATGACTTGCAACTCAGTCATCATTTGCGGAGAGTCCTTCAAAGTTTCCTCTATCTTCATGACTCGGGCCAGTGTAGTTCATTGAAATGGACCGGTATTAAGAGAAGGGAAAGAAAAGGTCGCATTTTGGTTTGATTTGGAAGAGGAGGCCATTATTTAATATTCTTATAAGTTTATTACAGAGAGAAATGAAGTGGAAGATAGAAGAATTCAAAATATAGAGAATATATAACTACCAAACTAATTTTAGAGGGAAAATCAAAATTTCAAATTTTACCGTTGTATGTCGACATGGGGGGTAGGGGATGTCGATATCCTTAGGAAATTTTGACAAATTTATTTTTCTTTATTTATTTAAATATATATATTGCTATATCTATATTCTATATCTCAGTTATAGAGCAAATACCTAGTTCTCTTCTAAATTTAGAAAAAGGTTGATTGATTCAAGGGTTTGGTTAGAATATCAGCTATTTGATTCTCAGTGTTGATAAATTCAAGAGAAATAATCTCTTTACTTGTATTATCTCTGAGAAAATTATGTCTGATATCAATATGTTTGGTTCTGGCATGATGAGTAGGATTTTTGGATAAATTTATTGCACTTGTACTATCACAATAAATTGGCGATTTTGAAATATTTAATCTAAAATCCTTTAAGGTCTGTTGCATATAGATTACTTGAGAACAAGCCAAAGCAGTAGAGATATATTCTGCTTCAGTTGTTGATAGTGAGATAGTATTTTGCTTTTTACTAAACCAGGAAACCAGAGAATGTCCTAAAAAGTGACAAGTTCCACTTGTACTTTTTTGATCTGATTTACAACCAGCGTAGTCAGCATCACAATATGAGATTAAATCAAATGATTCATTTTTAGGGTAAAATAAGACATAGTCTAAAGTGTGTTTAACATATCTTAGGATACGTTTTAATAGCTTTTAAATGGGTCTCTTTGGGTTGATATTAGTACCTTGCACAGAGACAGACACTATGCATGATATCAGACCTACTCGTAGTTATACAAAGTAGTGATCCAATCATTCCCCTGTATAGTTTTTGGTTGACATCTTTTGACATGTCTTCTTTATTTAAGGCTTCATTGGTTGTCATAGGAGTGGGTTTTCCACTCGCAGTGGTCATACCAAACTTATTAACTAGATCTCTAGCATACTATTCTTGACTAATGAAAATACACTATCTAATTGTTTTATTTGCAATGCTAAAAAGAAAGTAAGTTCACCCATATGACTCATCTCAAACTCTTTTGTCATTATTTCGAAAACTCTATGTTCATTTCATTATTTTTTGATCCAAAAATCATATCATCTATATATATATGTACTAATTGAATATCATTTTTGTTTCTTTTAATAAAAAGAGTATTATCTACTTTACCAATTTCAAAATTTTATTATAATAGGTAAGATCTTAGTTTGTCATACCAGGCTCTAGGAGCTTGTTTCAGACCATATAAAGCCTTTTTTAATTTGTAAACATGATTTGGAAACTTTTCATCTTCAAAAAGTGGGGGTTATTCAACATAAACATCTTCTTTAACAAAACCATTTAAAAATGCGCTTTTGACATCCATTTGAAATAATTTGAAATTGTTATGGTTTGCCAAAGCAAGTAGAATTCTAATGGCTTCTAATCTTGCCACGGGAGTAAAGGTTTCATCATAGTCTATTCTATCTTCTTGACAATAACCTTACGCGTCTAACCGAGCTTTATTTCTAACGACCTCACCTTGTTCATTCATTTTATTTTTATAAACCCATTTAGTTCATATTATAGTTTTCTCCTCAGGTCTAGCAACAAGTTCCCATACATCATTTCTGTTGAATTGATCAGTTCTTCTTGCATAGCAAGAGTCCATGAATCATCAGATGATGCTTCCTTTGGATTTTTGGGTTCAATAGTTGATGTAAAAGCTACATTACTCATCTTGTTTAATTGATTTCTAGTTCTAACAACAGATTCAATATTTCCTAGTATATTTTCTACAGGATGATCTTTTAAAAGCCTGATCCTTTTATTAGGATGAACAGTTTCACAATTTGTTTCATTTGATTCATTATTTAAAGTAACAAAATCTCTTCATCATTTATTTGAACAAAATCTTTGAAATTTTTCCCAAAAGATACATGCATTATTTCTTCAATGGTGTTAGTTTTTAAATTGAAAACTCTGTATGCTTTACTTCTATTAGAATATCCGATAAAGATTCCTTTGTCGGATTTAGGATCAAATTTATCAAAATTGTCCTTTGTATTTATAATGAAACATTAACTTCCAAAAACTTTAAAATAAGATACCTTTGATTTCTTATTGAAAAGAAGTTCATATGGTGTTTTATTGGTTAAAGGTCTAATTAAAATCCTATTCAAAATGTAGCAAGCTGTAGCGACTGCTTCAGCCCAAAAATTTCTTGGTAATTTACTATCTGAAAGCATAGTTCTTGCACACTCTTCAATCGTCCTATTTTTACGCTCTACCACTCCATTTTGTTGTGGAGTTCTTGGAAAGGAAAAATTATGAGTTATTCCTTTTTTATTACAGAAATTCTCAAAAAAATTATTTTCAAATTCTCCACCATGATCACTAGAATAGTTTTGATTTTTAAAGAAAGTTGATTTTGAATTCTTTTTGCAAAAGTTTTAAATAAATCAAAAGCATCACTTTTAAGTTTCAGAAAAATTATCCATGTAAATCTAGAATAATAATTACAAAAACATATTTATCGTGATTTATTGACTGAATTTGAGATGGACCAAACAGATCTGAATGAAGTAACTCAAGAGGTTTTGAAGTTGAAATCATATATTTTAATTTAAATGAACTATTCCTAAGTTTTCCTAATTGACAAGCATCACATATACTATCTATTTTAAAATCCATTTTAGGGAGACCTCTTACTAGATCAAGTTTTGAAAGTCTAAATAAGAGTTTGAAATTCAAATGCCTAAATCTTTTATGCCAAATCCAAGGGTCACTTGTATTAGCCAAAAGACATAGGTTATCATTTGAGATTTTCATACTGAGAATATAAATTTTTTTCTTCCTAATACCTTCAAAGATAATATTTGATTTATTATCTTCGATGTGACACTTATCCTTTTCAAATTTAATTTTGTACCCCTTCTCACATAGTTGACTTATGCTAAGTAAATTGTGTTTTAGATTCCTAACTAACAAAACATCAAAAATAGTAGGAGTTTTAGAGTTACCGACATTGCCGATGCCAATCACATATCCTTTTTGAGTTGTCTCCAAAGTCGACCAGTCCTCCATCTTCATAAATTATGTTATTCAATATCTCCGGATTGCCAGTCATGTGTCTCGAACATCCACTATCAAGTATCCATTTATTTTTCTTGATTCGTACCATTTGTCCATTGAGTGTTGATTCATCAAAAGCCATATTACACATCCGTTCCTGCACAACACACCAATTCAGTAGATAACTTGATTTTCTATAATAACAATATGTAGACTTATGAAACAATGATGATATGGACAGTTTTGAACTAGTGTTTACAAAATCTCCAAAAAATTCCATTTTAAACTTTTTCAAAATTCAGATTATGATAACTTTGAAAACCAATGCTCTGATACCAAATGTTGGAAATGCGGATTACGGATCTTAAGGCAGAATTAACACTAGAGGGGGGTGAATAGTGTTTAATTAATTTTATGAATCTTTTTGAAATCTTTTCAAATTAAATCCAAACAGATGCAATTCACAAACACAGAAACAATCACAGAATCAGACACAGATGCAAATAGTAAATAAAAGCAGCAATGGAAAGAACACACCGGAATTTTATACTGGTTCGGAGTTACCTACATCCAGTCCCACACAATTTCTTATGCAGATTTCTTTTCAAATATAATGTCGATATTACAACCTCGATTTAAAGGCCACGAGATACACCCTCCTGTCTTCGAGTCCATGACAAACTCTCTTGATTTAACCAGGCTATAAGATCACCTAACTGATTTACGAGCTACAATCACACCCAATTGATTTACGGACCACAATCACACCGTTTCCAATATCACTTTGATAGATAGAGAGACTCGATACACTTCTTTGATTACAAATGGTCCTATAACTCTGAATAGCACTGAGATCTTTAAGAGAGAGTGGCAGAGAATCAAACTAGAGATGATCGAGTTAGATTCACTTAGAATTTTGGCAGAGTTTTGTTAAAATATAAGAGAATACTTGAGTGGAGAAGGAGTGAAGAAATGAAGAAAAGCTAACTTAAAATTCGTTGAAAACAACTGGTATTTATAGAATAACAACAGTCATGTCCATTCTTGAAAGGTTATGATGAATAAACACTTCATTTGAAAATTTGAAATTTGAATTTCTACGGCTACCATGTCGACATGGGGGATGTCGACATGCCCTAGTGAATTTTGAAAATTGATTTTTGTTTTTAAAACAGATTTTCTTTCTAAAACTTGTCAAAACAATTTCTGAAGTTTATAAAACATTTTGAATATAGTTTAAACTTATAAAAGAGATTTAAAAAGTAATCTTAAAAATATATAATCTATAATAAAAAAGTAATATCAAAAACTAAGTATAGAATATATTTTTGAGATTTAAAGCATATAATATTAAAACCAGGAGATAGTTTAAAAACAAGAGATGATTTGGAAATCAAAATATAAAAGATAATAAAAATAGTTTAAGGCTAAAATATTTAAACCGAGAGAGATGACTTTAAAAAGTTTTTTGGAAAAATATTTAAAGTAAATCATTTTGAAAATTTCATGGATTCCATTCCACTAGAGAAGGTCGTGGGTTCCATCCTACTAAATAGGTCGTGGGTTTCATCCCACTATTAAAACGAGAAGGTGGATTTCATTCCACAATTAAAATCCGAATAAAGATTTTAGTGCTATTATGAAGTTCTAACATAAATCTAGACACTATTACTTATCTTGATATCTTGAACTCTTGATATCTTGAACTCTTGATACTCATGAGTCTTCAGTCTTGGTTTCTTCAATCTTGAATTCGTCAGTCTTGAATCTCTATACTCAGTCTTGAATATTTATACTGTACAGTCTTCATTCTTCAATACCTGCATATATATCTTGCATATACATATATATCTAGACAAGAATATTAGTATTTATATTTTATAACAAGTCCTAAGGTTGTTATTATCAAAACCATCATCTCAAGAACTAACACCATCATCTCAAAACTGAAGCTTATTCAGCAACTTCAAGCAGCAGAAACCCACACAGTCAAACACTTCAACCTTCGCTTCTGCCACACTAATTAAATAGCAACCACCCAAACCCCACATATGCAACCAAATCGCCACTCCAATTCACGAACCCAAAATTCCCATCATCCTCAAGCAGATCCATCACCTAACTGCCGCCATCTCCTGCCTCACGAACACAAACTGCAACCGAACAACACCTCCAACTCCTCCTTTCTGCCTCCTTCAACAAACCGTAACTTCACAAAAACGCCTGCCTTTCGTCCTCCCACTGCCTGAAAACACCCGAAATCACCTTCAATTGCCTGAAGAAAATCAAAATTTGGAATTTTGGAACATGATTTTGTTTTGTTTTTGCTTTTGGATTGAGAATAATGTTTGGGTTAAGGAGTTTTTTGTATTTGCTTTGTCAGAGCTATTTACGAACTAAAAAGAAGAAAATTTGTTTAGGGCTTGATTGCTAATTGGGCTATGGGCTTATGGGCTAAGCTTAACTAATTATTATTATTATTATTATTATTCCTTGAATTTGTTTTAGTCTAAATTCATTTGATTTCAGTTTAAAAAGAAATATTTTCAAAAAAAACAAATTGTTTTCAGCACTTTTTCAAGTTGCGGGGTGCAAAAAGAAGAAGACTTGCTTGCTAAAATCTGCTTTGCTTGCTAATTGCGCTATAAAAAAATTGCTGATTCAAAATAAAATTTGCTAATAATTCTGCATGCTCTGGTATCGTGTTTTTATCTCTTGTTTTTATTTTAGTACATTGTTGGTTGCTTGCATTTTATAAAAAAAATCCAAAAACAAAATCAAATCTCATTCAAGTTGCATTGTTAAATCACGTTTAATTCTGTTTTGCATTCATATCATCTTATTTTCTTTTCTAAGGGCAATACCCAAATTCACATAAGGTGAGGGATTTCATCACCCCTTCCTTGGCCCACAAATTGCATATCATCTTAGAATTTGACTAACAATAACGATTAGACGTTGGACTTAAGGGTGTCACGAGCTCACCTAGGGCTTAATTGTATCTTGACAAGTTGTCTTCTTTCGACAATTTAACTTCTTAGTGTTTATGCTACGACAGAACAATAATCATATATAAATATTATGGTGATTCGTAAATATTATAGCGATTGTTTATCTGAAGGTACTTAAACCTTCGGCTGCGTTGCTACGGTAATTCGTGGTGCACTGATAACTCCTATCTATTACCTGGCTCGGAACTATTTTGTTGAATTAAGATAAAGTGTGATTATACAATTTTGGGCTAGAAGCTACTAAGGACAGAAAATTTATAATTAAGTCTTTACATTCATTTAGTAGCATTAATTCATGCATATAAAAAAACCAAAAAAAACAACAAAATCCAAAACCAAAAAAAAAATTATACATTTTACTTAACTTAGTTCTTTTTAAAAATCCAAAAAAAAAATATTTTTAAATCTTTTCCTTAAAAAAAAGAGAATTTTTTAAAAAAAATCAAAAATCCAAAAAACAAGCATTTTTCTTAAGTTAGTTTTTAAAAAAAACAATAATCCAAAAAAAATCTTTTAAAAAACAAAAACATATAAAAATTTGAAAATCCAAAATCCAAAAAAACAAACAAAAATCAAATCTCCCTTTTGAAAAATAAATTCTCTGTGGTAAATACTTTTCCTTTTAAAAAAATTATAAAAAAAATAATTTTTCATTTCACCTTCTAAACCTTGTTTCATTCTCTTAACTCGATTCTACCTTCTTTCTCTACTTGACCTTTTCACTTGTGTATGAGTACCTGAACTCGTGACACAACAACAAATCGTTTAACTCGAACAAACGATCCTCCAGCAATGGCAAACAAAAATGCCTGCGAACTCTCATGGATAGAATCTCTCCCGATAGAGTTTCTATTCCTTCTTGTATCACATTACCCGCCCCCAACGGGTAACCACTTCGAAATTCATTCCAATCATATTGCCACGCTCCTAAAATTTGGCAATTTTGAACACAACGACCCATACATCTTCTTAACGAAATTCGAACAAGTATATGCGACCATTAAACCTCAACAACTTTGTGATGATGGAATCAAACTTTGGTTAATTCCATCTGCCCTTACCGAGTACACTGAAAAATGGTTGTATAGCTTACTATCAAACTCGATCAAAACGTGGGAAGAATTCGTTAAAGTTTTCTTAAAAAAGTTATAACCCTTGGAAAAAACAACTAAAATCCAAAACGAAATTGTCAATTTTCATCAATTCAGAAGTGAACTTTTCAGAAAATATTTTGAAAGATTTAAAGAGCTTTTGATAAAATGTCCACACCATAATTTTGAAAAATGGACTCTTTGCCAAATCTTATACGATGGACTTGAAAATAGCTCACGAATCATGCTTGAAGCGATGTGCCAAGGCAATTTTCTCGCCTAACATCACGACGATGCTTGGAAATTTCTTGAAAACTTGGCCGAAAGATCATCTCAGTAGGAACGTTCTAACGAAAAATCCATTTATTCACGATCGAGCGCACACTCGATAGGATCATCTTTGGCTTTGGAAGTTAAAATCACTGCAATGATCAATAAATTTGATAATGTTTTCTCATCAAACCAAATGAACCAAGCTTCCCAACCAATGTGTTACAAATGCAACAATCCGAGTCACATAGCCGATCAGTGCCCTAATTTGGTAGAACAACTCAATACTTTCAATAAGGTTAAGAATGACCTGTTTTCTCCAACGTACAATCCTAGTTGGAGAAATCATCCTAATTTTGCATGGAACCAAAATAATTCCAACACGAATTTGGTTCGTCCCAATTTTCTGCATTTCCGAACAAAGTTTCGAATCCTCCCTTTCAACCCAATCATTTTCAATAAAATTTTGCGGGTGCATCTCAAAATCAATCGCAACAATATTTTGCTCCCCAAGACGATAAACGATTGTCTTCACTTGAGAAAAGTCTTGAAACTTTGGCTAAAGCAACCACTCAAAGCATCCAATCAAACAGTAATTTGCAAAATTTGTTAACCTCATACATGCAGAATATGAGTTAATCAATTGCTAAACTTGAAATGCAAATGAGTCAATTAGTCACGTCTGTGAGTGAACATGAACAAGGCACATTCCCTAATCAGCTAGTTTCGAATCCCAGAAATCAAAACACGAATTCGAATCAAGCCCATGTCGTTCAAGACAGCAACGTAAACCAAATGAACACTATCAGAACTTTGCATTCCGGTAAACAAATCAGTAACCAAGTTGTTAATCCAAACGATATACCGGAAACTCCTCTTGACACTTCGAAAACGACAAGCAATTCATAACAAAACATTGAGCCAAACATCGAACCAAATTCCACTCCAAATTCTTCTTCTACTCCAGTAGACCGACCTACTGAGTATCATGTTCCATTTCCACATCGCTTTCGACCCAAGAAACATTCTGATCAAATGGAAAATATGTTGGAAATTTTTAAACAAGTCAAAGTTAACATCCCGCTTCTTGATATCATTCAACAAGTCCCAACTTACGCTAAATTCTTAAAGGACTTGTGCACTCAAAAACGTCACACTCATGTACCCAAGAAAGTTTTCTTAGCTACCGGACTTAGTGAAGTCTTGTCCCAATCAATTCTCATCAAATACAAAGATCTTGGATGTCCGACGATCTCGTGCACGATAGGAGACAAAACGATTAACAAGTGCTTACTAGATTTGGGTGCGAGTGTCAACTTGAATCCTTATTCAGTTTACCAGCAACTTGGCTTAGGTGAACACAAATCGATGAAAGTAACTCTTCAATTTGCCAATCGTTCGATAAAGAAACCCGTGGGTGAAATCGAGGATGTACTCATCAAAATTGGTCAATTCATATTCCCCGTCGATTTCATCGTCCATAAAACACAACCCTTGAACAATCCGATGAGTCAAGTTCGATTGATTTTAGGCCGACCTGTCTTGGCTACTTCAAATGCTTTAATCAATTGTCGAAACGGTTCGATGAAAATTTCTTTAGGAAACATTACTTTTGATTTAACATTTTCAATCTTGAAAATTAATCGAACGAACCACGTGACCAAATGCTGGAAGTTAGCTCCATTCAAGAAAATTTTGACTATGAAATAGTTGACCTTAACAACGAACGCGAGACCGAATACGAACAACTGTTTCAAGACGCGAGCCCAACGAAATTGAAAATGTGCATCTGTTTGAACCCCTTGAGTTAGAACTTCAACCATATTCTTTGATTGAGCAACCCCCGAGGTTGGAACTCAAACCCCTTCCCGATCACCTTAAGTACGCATACTTAGGTGACAACGAAACGTTTCTCATCATAATCTCTTCAACTCTCTCTCTTGATCAATAAGCTTTCCTTCTTTCAATTTTGGCGAAAAACAAAGAAGCAATTGGATGGTCGCTCATCGACATAAAGGGAATTAGTCCCGCTCTTGTTCAACATCATATCCATTTAATTAACGATGCCAAGCCTTTTTGTGATGTGCAACGAAGGCATAACCAAAAAATGAAAGATGCGGTTCGAGATGAAATTCTTAAACTCCTCGATAACGGAATCGCACACCCAATCTCTGATAGTTCATGGGTTAGCCCAATTCATGTCGTACCTAAAAAGTCTGGACTTATCGTTATCAAGAACGACTCTAACGAACTCATTCCAACTCGTACTCAAACGGGTTGGCTTGTTTGCATTGATTATCGAAAATTAAATGCTGCAACACGTAAAGATCACTTTCCTCTTCCCTTTATCGACCAAATGCTTGAATGATTAGCCGGCCACGAATTCTATTGCTTTTTTGATGGTTATTCCGGTTATAACCAAATTCCAATTGCTCTTGAAGGTCAAGAGAAAACGACTTTCACGTGTCCCTTCGGCACTTTTGCGTATCGACGTATGCCATTTGGCCTTTGCAACGCTCCTGCTACTTTTCAAAGAAGCATGGTCAGCATCTTTTCCGATATGGTCGAACGCTTTCTTGAAGTGTTTATGGACGATTTTTCCATCTTTGGAAACTCTTTTTCCGAGTGCTTACACCATCTTGAGTTGGTTCTTAAACGTTGCAAGGACAAATACTTAATGCTAAATTGGAAATAATGCCATTTCATGGTCAAACATTGTGTTGTCCTTGGACATGTCATTTCAAACAAAGGCATTGAGGTAGATAAAGCGAAAGTTGATGTAATTGCAAATCTACCCATTCCTAAATCTGTCAAGGACATTCGTTCATTTCTTGGACATGCTGGTTTTTATCAACGCTTTGTGAAAGATTTTAATAAAATCGCTTGACCTCTGACGACTCTTTTTGGAAAAGACGTTCCATTTGACTTTAATTTTGACTGTGTTTCTACTTTTGAACGTCTCAAAAATGAACTCGTTTTCGCTCCCATCATTTGCTCACTCAATTGGGACCTTCCTTTCGAAATAATGTGTGATGCTTCACTTTGCAGTTGGTGCTGTCTTAGGACAACAAATCAACAAAATTCTTCACGTCATCTACTATGCTAGTATGACTTTAAACGATACTCAACTCAATTACACGACCATTGAAAAAGAGCTTCTAGCGGTAGTCTTCGCGCTCAAAAAATTCCGACCTTATTTGATTGGCTCACACATTACTAGACCACTTTACTCTTAAATACCTTTTTAAAGTCTAAGTATATTGATTTTTTAACAAATTTTCTTTTTAGCATATTGATTTACTTTTGAAGAAACACTATAGGGTAAGTATATGTTTTTGGTTATTAAATTAAAAATTTTGAAAATTTATTTGTCTCAACAAAATTAAAAATAAAGTTTGATTACAAGTAACTATGGCTTAACTAGTATATAGGAAGGTTCATAGGTGATAATTATGAAGTATGTCCTGATTGTAATCTTTGTTTAAAAGAGTGGTTGATTTAAAGTAAAGGCGATAACATTTTTAATCTTTTAAGTTAAGTGGTGCTAAGATGATTTTGCAAAAATCTCTCTTTACAAAAAAGGTTCTCATAAAAATAAGAAACACCTAGAGTCATGTGTTCACACGCAGGTGTGTACACTCACCATGCTTTGTACCCTTCTCACATAAGCGCAAAAGGTAGTGCATGATCAATATATCTGGGCTCAGTTTATCTGAGTTAGGTGTATGTAAATAGATTTAATAAAAATAACCACCTAGAGTCATGTGTTCATACGCAAGTGTGTACAATCGCCATGTTCTATACCCTTCTCACATAAGCCCGAAAGGCAGTGCATGATCGGTATATCTGGCCTCAGTTTTTCTAACTTAGGTGTGTAAATAATAATAATGTTAATATTTTTCAAAAGAGAGAGAGATAGAGAGAGCAAGCAATTGAAATCCAAGCACTATCTTCACTTATTAGATTCAACTTGTTATTCAAAAGAAATAAAAATACCACTTTGCAAAACTTTGATAATCAACTAAAGGATCCATTTCATAGTTGCACCATGATATCAACCGAAACAACTAGCCAAACTAGAGTCTAATTGTGGTGTTAACTTAATTTTGTTAGAAGTTTTGATGAGTAAAAGGACTAAAATTTCTTGATAATAATCAAAACTTATATTTAACTTACTCGTGTTAATTTAAAAGTAAATTATTCATTTGTAAATATTTTTGAAAATTTTCATGTAGTCGCATTAGAATCTGCATATCGCATTTGGATTTTGTAGGTGGTATCCGCTGAAAACCCTCACGAGACAACACTCATCCTACTAGGGACACCTAGAGGTTTAACGGCTTGTTGTATACGCTCAATTCAATCGTGTTTCCTACAAAAACAGATTTATCTTAGTTTTAGTTTATTCGAGGACGAATAAAAAGATAAGTGTGGGGGTATTTGATATGCATGTAAAAGTGCATATTATTATTCACATATTTAATCTACTTTTATTTAAATAAATAAGCATATTAGGGTATTTTACATGTTTAAACCAAAATTTAAATTGTTTTCAAATCATCATTTATTCATCTTCATTTGGGAGGTAAAATGGTAATTTTGTATATGATTTAATTTGAGAAAATTTATTTGCACATTTTTATTTTTATTTGTAGAAATGAAATGCAGATATGAAGATGGTTCATGGGTGAATGCATGCATATATGTTAAAGGCAAATGAAGAATGGAAATAAATGAATTCATGCAACATGGAGGAGCCCACATACCCACTACCATATGGTCCATAATTAAAAGCACATGCACATGTTAATGGAGGCTTAAAGGCATGTTAGTGGGAATTAATTATTTCCCTAATGATTACTTGGAGGTTACACTTTCTCAAGGGCATTTTAAGTAGTCCCCTAAAATATGTATTAGGGTTTTAAGCATGTATAAATACCCCTTATGTTTCATGTAACTATCTTCTTCCTTTCATGCAAATTGTAGCCACAAAATCAAAGATAAATAAAAGTTTCTTTCATGGCTTCTTAACCTTGTTTTTACTTTCATGCAATTTTTATTTATGCTTTCTTTTATTATCTTATGCTCTCTTTTAATTCATGCAATTAGTTTAGATTTATTTTTTGCAAGTAGTTAGTTCCTTCTTCTTTTAATTAGCACTTCTCTTCATTTATGTTTATGTTGGAATCACTTATGTTAACATGTTTTCAAATATGAGTAGCTAAACCCCTTCAATTTAGGGGTAATGAAGCTCTCATGAAACATATTAAATTAACGTAATGATTTTAATTGTGATCTCTCTTATGTGCTTAATGAAATTAAGAACGATTGGTGGTTTATGTTTCTTTCTTTTGTGAATTTCGATAGCCTATGTTGACATCTCAAATAGGTTATGCTTAACTCCTTTTTAAACATAAACTATTCTATCATTTGCCTAAGTGATTTTGATAATGAAAGTCAAACTAGAATCAAAATTTGATGGTCTATATTACCAAATAATAGTAAACAGATCATGCTTATAATAGATTTTATTTTTAATTTTCATGTCATTTTCATGAGTGTTGATAAGTGGGTTTAAATGGTGTGTTAGAGTTTGATGATTTAAGTTGTCCTAGTTAATAGCATAAATAAATCTTACTTATAATAAGCACATCTATCATTTCTACGTAATATTTTAATGAGAGATTACAAGTGAACATTGTTGTTGATTTATATGAATGATTGGAAGTGGATTTTCCTCTAAATTGCTCTTTAATATCATAGTTTTATTCATCTTTGCTCTACTTTAATTTTTGCAATTTTTCTTATTTTAAAACAACTTCAAAACTTTGGGCTAATTTGATTGAGTATTATTGAAATTTAATTCATTCCTTACGGATCGATCTGTACTCGCATACGTACTACAATTGTATGCCATGCGTTTGCGGTTTATAACGATATATAATTTTTCGATGATTTTCTAATCGATAGAAAATTTGCTGTCAAACAGACAATAGATATTACAATGTAGCACACATATGTGTTCTTCTTAATTGTGCTGAAGTTGCACTAATTTTGTATCATCCCGTAAAATCAATCCTAATTAAATAAGTAAATTAAGGGAAATTTAATTAATTATGGTAGGGAAAAAATGGAAATTTTACAAAAGTCAAAATTTAACAATGAAAGTTATTCCGTTGCGTTCGTGGCAAAATTCTGATCTGTTTCCATATATAATATATTGAAAACAAAGCTCAAACGAAGAAGTTATGAGTGTTTGAAGTTTTCAGATTTAAATTCATTTAGTTTGAATTTAAATTCAAATGAGTATTTAAATTTAAAATTTTGAATTTCAAAAATTAACTGTGATTAGGCTTGGGGTTAAGTAAACGTTAAAGTTAACAACTAACGTTAGAAGTTAATTAGGGAATAAAATAATCAAGCAACGGAAACAAATAATGAATGCTCCCAAAATAATGGAGCAGTCGATCAGTGCGGTCGGTCTATAAATGGCGATCGACTGCTACTACACTGTGGCGGCTAGTGTTTTGTGATGTTAAATGCTCCAGATTTATCTATTTTTGACATAGTTTTATCCTACGATTCTGGTGTGTTTCAACCACTAAAATAAGACCCTAGACCCCTCATTTTTAGTCATAAATATTTTGAAACATCAGCGAAGCTCTGTCAGTTTATCTCTTCTTTGATTCAGAAAACTCCATTAGGGTTTCAGGTAAGAAATCTTAATCTATCATTGTTTATTATTTAATTTCTAAACCTTTTCTCCTCCAACCTTTCTGAATCTAATATATAAATACAAATCCTTTGTTGTATATATCAAAAAGAAGAGATCTGAAGCAGATTATTATGGGTGTTGCAAATCCAAAGAGAAGCAAAGCTATGGACCAAGTATGGGTGGAAATATTTCTTCTATTTTAGTAGTTAAGTAGTATAGTTTGGATTTGATATATGCCTTGGGAAGTTTTGAATTACGAAAACGTCGGGTTAAAAATCCCCAAAATTCTCCCAAAGCGAATGTTAATTCTTAGGATTGGAATCTTAATTTTTTGTATTAAAATAATGGAGTTTTGTGGATTTTGCAGTTTATGTATCAAGCCTTCTATTTCACTTCTTATTCTTCTTCTCCGGATCTGATTAAAGGATTTTATTGAGAAATGGTATGTAAATGACAAATCTTTATTCATAGTTTACACCGCCTATTTCAATAAAATTTAATAGAAATTCCCTTATCTAAATTCATATAAACGAAGTTAAATGGAGCATAGAGTTAATTAAACTGTAAGTTTCTATTTTTTGTTTATTCCATTATTTTAATATGAGATAAGTTGGATTTAGATTCTATATACAAATCTATTTATTGCAATTTTGGATATGAGTATTGAATCCTTGTTATGGATATTAGAATCCCTTGTTATTGATATTAGAATTTGGACATTATTGGTAAAATGGAAGAAAAAGGAAAGACTTTTATTATTACGGTTAAAAAAGAATTAACATTTAATGTTAGTTAGGGCGTAGTCTCCGAACATGTAGAATAATAAATGTATATTTATTTATATATTAATTAGTGTAATAAACATATAATTATAACGTATAATGGCGTAGTTAATTAGGTAATGATTGTCATTAAATCCCCTTTAGAAGAGTAACCGATGTTTTATGGCATAATAAGGAAAATTCCTTATAAGGCCTTAGTTATGGAATGGTGAGATGACTATTATATATATAGAGAGTATTTAAATTATGGCTAAGTCATAGGGATGCGAGGTCGGTGAAAAGGCACACAAAAAGTCTGTCCGGCTAATCTGGCTACCAGCAGTGTGACTTTAGGGTTGATGTGAGACATCTTATATGATAAGTATTTATAATGACGTGAGGTTAGTCCCAAATTCTGTAGGGTAAATCCGCCCAGCTAATTTGGATACCAGTTTCTACGAATAGTCGTGCTAATGTGAGACGTCATTATGAGTACAGGTCATAATAGGAAGGGCCTGCTTCGGGGTCTTGAGGTATTAAATGGTTGTTTGTAGGCCCCCCACTTTTTCCAAAATGAATTATTAAATTATCGGGATTGGGTTTAGGCACGGTTACTGATATTTTGGGAAGGTCTGCTTCAATAGAAAGTAATAAGTGTCCGAAGAGATTTCCATGCAATATCAGCTAGATAAATACCTATGAGGAGTCCGCTTGAGGAATAGGTATTAAATAATGGAGACCTACCTCAAATGAGGTCTTAAATGGTCAAAGTCTGCCTATTTTCCCTTAAAAGGTATTAAGTGGTTTTGGTTCTATCTCTTGCATTGTTAGATATTTATGACATTGGTTACGAGTTATGGGTTATGGGATTAAGAAACCTGCTTTAGGAATGGAAGGTATTAAGTGATTGTTTGAGGACCCACCTCCTTTCCTTATATGAAGCATTAAATGGTTTAGTTGTGTAAGACATGTTCTTATTTAAATTATACTGTCCAAGTCTTGAAATAGTAAGAGTCGAGATTTCTGTTCACCGTATAATTGTTGTTCTAACTTCCTCCTTATTACAACACAGGTTAAAGAAGGAGTTGATGATGCTAGAAGATGGCGAGAGTGAAGCCTATGGCAGTTATTATCTATCTTTTCATGTTATTTTCTATTGTACCCATGAAATGTATTTTTGAAAATAAATGTTGCAACGGTCGACATTATGTAATATTTTATGACATTTGAAATGATTTGAAATAAATGGGTACTATTATTGTTATCATATTTTATTCCTTCCGTTGTGAGTTCTGAAAGAATAGATAGATTGCTCTGTTCGTTATTTTTACCAACTAACAGCCAGCTTTAGAATGAGTCTAGGTTTCGATGGGCTTTTTCTTGGTGGGAATTTAGGTTTGTTCCAGAAGTGGGTTGTTACAAATTTGTCAGGTAATATTAAATAATAATTCTAGATATATGCATTTCTAAATTCATATTTATTTAAATTATATTTATAGATTATAATGCAATATATTATATATAGATCTGCAGTATTTACGAATCACAACATCCAAATGGCGATCTCAGTAAAGAATTCATTGATTGGTTTTAGTACGTGTATGATCCGCGAAATTGTGTAGTTGACGAAGGATAGAAACATCTTGCGTTGGGACCAAAAAGAAATGTCAATGGATTTAAATCGAACATAAAAAAGGGACGTATTTATTAAAAAATTGTAGAATTAGAATTATAATTATATCAATTTACAAATGTCAAATATAATGTTAATTTTAAATTTACAGGCAGAGTCGTAGAGGAACTCTACGAATAGAAATAAAAATCCAGCGACATACCACGGGGTTTCGAAATCATTTCAACGTTACCAACAAGAGTTGATAAATTTATTAATTGCAATTATAAATAATTATTACATTATATAATTGTATATATATAATAATAATAATATATAATAATTATTTCAAGAAAGAGAGTGTGGTGCATCCGTTTCGTATATGGATGGCTTTGCTCGTACTCATGCCATCGAGCATTAAAATGAAGATGACACTGTAACATACACATGACACGACTCTAGATCACAATAGGCCATGGTATGCATATTTTAAATTATAAGTTACTAATAATCCTTTTAAATAATAAGTTATAAAAAATTTAAAGTACGAATTTTAATTGTAATTTTATTTGGAATCGCAAAAAAAAATTATGCAAATGGGAGAAAGTGCTTGAGGGATCGAGACGGGATGAGCTGACTGCTGAAAAGGAGGATGCAATCTTTGACATAGTCATGGAGCCGGCATCACAAAGTATTCCTTATGGTTTCAGGAATCAAGAGGTAATGTTTATGTACATTATGTTTATGAATAACACATAACATATTGATTTTATTAATCACAATATATGAAACTTACACACTTTGTTAAATAATGTTACATGCTAGACATAGGCAAAGCGCCTACAAGAAAACCTAAGACAATGCAGAGATTCGAGAGTTGAGAGCTAAGATTATAAAGTTGGAGGAGCGAGACAGGCATCAGGCTGCGGAGCAGGCCAAGTTGGACGAGCATCCTGCTGCATATATGCAGGAGCATGGCACATTTCTTTCATTAGGTGGATCAGGTGGTGATGACCAGGATTGGTAGGTATGATATTTTCTATTAGTGTTGGAACATTGTACATATATGCTTGGATGTTTGAGAGTTGGATTTGTTGGTATGGTGTTTGAAGGTTGGATTTGTGTTTGGGAGTTGGATTTGTTTGATATGTTTGAGATGGGTGTGGTTGATTTGAGTTGTTTGATACATTTTGATACGTTGGATGTGTGCGAGGTTGATTTGTGTTGTTTTGAGATGATATTGGACTTGTTTGATACATTTTGGGATGTATTTTGAGATGTCGTTGGATGTTTGAGTATGTTATGGGTTGTTTGAGTTTGAATTGTTGTAAATATTGAAGTTTTGTTATTGTTGATGTTATATATGTGATTTGGGGTTTAATATAAATGAGTTATATATGTGAAATTGATATATATATATATATATATATATATATATATATATATTGATATGCATGTGATGGGTGGGTGAAAGGCTGCTGGCATAAAAAAAAGCTCCAGATTTCCAACGTCTGTCGATGGATCATTGGCCAAAACTTGCCGACGGCTTATCTTCCACGCATTTCAGCGGTTTCCGATGGCTGCCGACAACACTTTGGGCATCCCATAACCTATCACGTGTAAACGACGGGCCGTCAGAAGCCGTCAGAAATGTAATGACCCAGAATTTTATCGCTTTGGTTTGAAAATATTTAATTTACTTTAAACATTCAATTTATTGTTTTAATTATTAAAATACCCTCTTTTAATGTATAACTAATGATAGAAAATTCATTTTTGAATTTTGTTTACAAAAATAAGTAGTTCGATGAAAAACAGAAAATATGATCGAAAATCGTTATTCGAATTTTCAATTTTTCGTCGTCTAAATGTTGTGAACGCTTTAGTGTATTTGTACACACATATACAAATAATATATGCATGGTTAGTAATAATATATGGTAAAATATGTTTATTTAATAAATATAAATAGAGATGTGACTTTTTTTCAAATTTTAAAAATAAAAATAAAAAGAATGAAAGGTCACATTTTAAATGTAACATCATGGCACAAGGAAGGTGTTTGCATGTTGGGTAAAGAGAGGGGGGGGTAGAGATTCCATGCGTGTAGAATAAGGAAGGAGATAGTGGTGATGATGTGTTACAAAATTAAAGGAGGGTATGTACTAAAAGGGTAATTTAGCTATTTGTTTATTTCACTTTATATAAAAACAATTTCCAAAAATTTTCTCTCTCATTTTCATTCGTTTCTCATTTTTCAAAAACTCCTTCCTTTTCTAAGTTTTAAAAACTCTTTAATTGCTTTCATGGTTTTTCAAAAGTTTAAAATCATTCTTTTTCCACTTTAAATTCTTGAAAAAATCATTTAAACACCCTTTTTTTCCTTCCTACACATCCTCTCATCCAAAAGCTACCCCAAACACCCTCTACACCCCTAGGCCAAACCCGAAAACACTTTCCAAAGTCAAAAATTAAGTCTTTTGCAAAGTAAATCCAAGATCCAGGTCGTATTCAAAACATGGTGGAAGTTCGGTTTGTTTTGTGAACTTTTGGTAAGTAAAGCTAACATTTTAAAACAAGTTTTAAACTTCATGTTATTGTTAATAATTATGTGGATCTTGGTTGAAAATATATTGTGTTTGACATTGTATATATGTGAGATTATATATGTTGTTTGGTTGTGAACTTGGAAATATAGTTTGGATGTTAAGTGGTAATGGAAAGAAGTGATTTTTACTTTGTGTATAATGTTATGGCATGTGATAAATGTATGGACTTATGCTATGTTGTTGTATGCTAAAAGAAAATAGCACTTAAAGTTGCTTGTTTGCGACATCAAGATCCTTTGTTTTAAACTTATTTTACTTAAGAGTTTTCTAGGATGTTTAGAAGTTTTAAACTTCATTTTTAGTTTTCAAAACTCTTATGTCTTTAAGTGAGCTAAACCAAAACGTTAAGGCCTTGGAGGGTATTGGATATGTAAACTAGTTTGGAGTTATGGTATACATAGTGATAGTCTCTATGGATGCAGTTCGTGGAATTCAAAATTTTTCTAAACTAAAAGTGTTTTCATTTTGAATATTTTTGAAAAGTATTTTCAAAACATTCCATAAGTATTAAAAGGAAATCATTACTTATTAATTAATTAAGTGTTAATGATTATTTAATTAATTAATTTAAGTAAAGATAATTAGTACGTAATTAATTAATTAATTAAAGGTAATTTGACCTTAATGATTAATAAAGTAAGATAATCATAATTAGTTAATTAAGAAAGGTTTAATTTTTATTAATTAAGTAAAGGTTAATTATTTAATTAATTATTATTTAAGTAAGGTTTAATTATTAATTAACTGCTAATTAATCAAGGTTTAATTATTAATTAGGTAGGGTTAACTATTAATTAATTATTAATTAAATTAAGATTTAATTAATTTTTAATTAAGATTTAATTATTATTAAATAGGATTTTATTTTTAATTATTTTATTTCCAAGGATATGTTTGTTTAAAAGCAGCTTTTTTTCTTCAAACAATGATTTAAATATAAAAGATTCTCTTTGTTTGTGCCATTAAGTAGCCATACAAATAAATGAACAGATTTTTGATGACATTTGTTTAGCAGAATAAACCCCCGTTCTGCTATAACTTAATGGAATAGATTATTGATGATATCTGTTTAGCAGAATAAATCACCGTTCTGTTATAACTTAATGGAATAGATTATTGATGATATCTATTTAGCAGAATAAATCCCTATCCTGCTATAATTAAATGAAATAGATTTTTAATGACATTTGTTCAGCAGAATAATTTCCCGTTCTGCTATTATATTTATTTGGACATTTATTCATATGCTAGTTAAATAATATTGGAAAAGAGATGTGTTAACTATAGATGGTTAGTTATTAATTTTATCTCATACATGCCTACTTATGTAAATACCAGTTATGTGACTTGAAAAGTTGAATTAAATTAAATGGTAACTTGATTTAGTACCATTGCGGTCGTTGAGCCTCTTTCTAAATTTGTAAAGTTATGGATTTAAAACAACTTAAACTTCATAACAATTTGAGGTTAAGCATTACAAATAATGTTTTAAGTAAGTTAGTTAATTATTTATTAATGTGGTTTTAAAGTTAATTAATTATTCAATTATGATGTTTAAAGGAAATCAATTAATTAAATAAAGGTATTTATAAATAATAATCTGTTTATAAGGAGATTTTCAAATGATATTTAGCACATGATATTTTATAAAGGATATTATAAAGGACTTATAAAGGAAGATTTATAAAAGAGTTTTTGTAACAACCTGTACCTCAATGGGTCCAAATTTCGACAAAAATCGATACCCAAGTCCACTAAAGCATGAATTGTTGAATTTGGTACCTGTAATAAATATAAGCATATCAGAGATCGATCAAACTAAACTCATAGTATAAGAACTAATAGTAGGATATAAATTTTGACATCAATCGCCTTGTCAACACCGAGCATGAGAGAGAGAGAGAAGATTACGCCATCAACCGATCATATCCAGCTCCATTGACCTGTCCCTCTAATCTATCATGTTGGTTGTAATAAGAAGGGGGTCAGAACAACATTTTGGTGACCGGAAAATCTATACACTGTCCATAACATAAATTTATACTGATAGGTTCCAATTTAATTGCTATATCTATTATTTAAGATAAACTCAATTTGTTTACCGTTCGCGTACGATTGGTTATTTACCCAAAATCTATCTACCCTTTTCCAAAGGTATGACTTTTGCTATTTGGCCACTTAATACTTCCTAAAATGAAGCGGACCCGCTAGCAGAGTCAATGTTGGTTTATTGGTCCTAGCTACCGAGAACTTCAACCTCCATACATGGATTTTTAATATATAATTGTCATTCTACTAACGCATCTATCACCCGTAAATGTCTAGCTATGTGAGATAAAGTACCCAACCACTTAATACCATTATAACAAGGACTAGGCAGACTTTTGACTATTTAATACTTCGAGAGAGGCGGGTCCTCAAATAACTGCTTAATACCTTCAAAAACCCCAAAACAGACCCTTATCATTTAATACCTAACCTCAGGCGGACTCCCCAAAGGTATAATCTAGCTGACGTTACTTAGAACCTCGCTTAGTCACTTACTTTTGTTACAGGCAGAGGCGAACCTTATAATAGTCACTTAAGACCTCAATCCCGAAGTGGACTATTCCAGAGATATCCTCTACCGCTCTTAACAGCATATACTGACCATTTAATACTTTTCTAATTTTTCTTCATTTATTTTCACGGGTTGACCATTTAATACTTCAAGAGAGGCGGGTCCTTGAACAACCACTTAATACCTTCTAACTCCCGAAGTAGGTTCTTTGCTTTATGACCTATACTCATACTGACATCTCACGTTAGTCTGATTATTCGCATGAACTGGTAGATAGATTAGCTGGTAGATTTAACCTATAGAATTTGGGACTAACCTTGCATCATCGCTATGTACTTATCATAGGAGATATCCCTACGACTTAGCCATATTTACCACACTCTTACATGTACACACACATCTCACTATGTCAATTGGTTAGGCTATATAAGAGTTCCTTCCTATCCCACCTTAACAATCATTTATTAGAATCTATAGTTGGAAATATCTGATAAGTGTGCACAACTGCTGGTAGCCTCTAAGTGAAGGGTGGACTTCTGTTGTGAAACTCTACTAACCTTGCATTTCCAACCCACTAAGTCTAATTAATTAACCCAAGCTTATTATTATTTTATTTTTAAGCCATACTATCCTAGGCTTATTATTCTTAAATTTATTTATTTATTATTCCAAGTTGAACATGAGACTTAGCTTACTATTCTCCTTTTGCTTTTTAAGGCTGTATATCTACCTTAAATATTCCATTACTAAATAATTCCCTTTTTAATTACATATCCGTAAATGTCAACTTGTCCAAGATAAAAATATCATCCTAAGGACATTTCCTAAGACATTTATATGTTTACTAATATCCAATTAATAATCTTTTTAACTATTCCATAGTTATTAATTCAACTTCTTTATTTATCAGTCTCATTAGTCCATTTACCCTATCAAATATTGCAACTCCCATATTTATTTCCATTTATTTCTCATTTATTTAAGTTACAAACTTTTATATTCCTTTCCCATTAATTAGTTATCCTAAACGTGAATATTACATGTAAGCATCATTGTTAATTAAGTTTTATTTTAACTATTATAAGCTTAGTAAAGTACGTACAAATATCTACTTTTATCAAACATAATTTAGTTATACATCTTCATCAGAATATTCTATTCCATGTTCAATTGTTGAAATCATATATAAAAATATTATCCGCTATAATTTTCAAAAATTAGTCCAAAACAAAAGATTTAACTTTAAAATATAAAAGATTACATCGCTTGAAATTTCAAGGAATAGTCATTTCTTCCTATTATTGAAATAGACAGTGTAAAACACAATGAATTCATACTTTACGCATCTCTTTCTCTTTTTATTTGCATCTATTCCTTGTTAGATCAAACACTGTATTTTTTATAAAAGGGAAAGAAATCAAACTAATTTATAAATATTAAACGGATCTAAATTCCAACAATCCAAACATAGAAGAGTTTACATTCCAACAAGATTAGGGCAATAATCCAAATTCATAACATTATTATACAACCTATAATAACATTATTATACAACCTATTTTCATATCTGGAATAAATTTCATTCAAATCAACATTCTAAATTCATACTTTTGGGACTGATTTCTAGATCAGGTTGTAAACAATTCTAAATCAATTCATAAACAAGAATATGTAGGCGATATTTATTATATTCGGATTATATTCAATTTGTTGCTTATAACTCATATACAATTATCCAGTTAGGCATAATAATCAAATAAACACCGACGAGATAATTTTCATATTATAACAATCTATAAAATTTCCCACTCACATTTAAAAAGTGCTCTAAATCTCCAGATCTGAAGTAGAATCTTTCATTCAACTCCATCTTCTTTTAAATCCATGAAATATGTATAAAATGGGGAATGCACATCTGTTAGGATTTCAGATCTAGGAAGTGATTTGGGGTGGAAGGGAATAAAAATACAAATATGAAAATACGAATATAGATTAACCTAGAATACATGTATGGTAGGTTGATTCTATTCCTTTTCTTTCTAATTTTCGTTCTTCTCCAATTTGTATACGTATATATAGATATTTTATAATTTTAGAAAAGTAGTGGAGAAAAGAAACGACAGAGCTTCATTGCTACTTTCAAAAAAATATGAGATGAAGGAGAGGGCTAGGCTTAAATTTATAGGTGCTAGAATCAACCACAGCCGTACAAGTAAATATATTAAATCCGGGTCGTTGTGGCCTAGGCAAACCTTAGCTGCCACATACCCAGCGGTTGACCGCTTATGGGTCACAAGTCGGCCGCTAATGCTCGACCGACCGCAATAATGGGTCGGCCTATGGGCCCACGCGATTAATTATAAACGTTAATCAATTATATCGAATTATTTTCATTTCGAATTTGTTTTTCGTCCGTAACTTCTTAGTTTTAGCTCCAATCGCGAAAGTCCAAATATGAAAATTGCTCGGAATATCACCATGAATGCAATGGTGCAGGTTCCGTGGTCAAACTCCATCATTTGCGCAAATTCCATTGTTGGCGACTAATTAACTTTTATAATTTATTAACGTAAAATTTACGGGGTGTTACAGTTTTATAAATATAAAGGGATTTTATAAATCGTTTTAGAGATTTATAAAAGAATTTTTGTAAATTTATTTGGAGATTGATAAAAGTATTTGAAAATATGAAATGGACTTGTAAAAAAAAGGAATTTATAAAAGGAATGTGATTTGTTTTGACTATTAATCCTTCTTAATCATAGTGGTATGGAAACATTCTTTCTATACTTAACACCGAAGGATAAGTGGTTTGGATTATAGTAAGAAATATTTTTAAATGATATTTGATTTGGCCCATTTAAATATGAATTTGGAAAAGAGGAATTCTTCCTTAAGTTTTGTAAATATACTTACCGTTGAGATAAGTATATTGATATATTTTCTAAGTATTGAAAATAAAATGGGTTGTGAATATACTTATACTGGTGAGATAAGTAAATAAATGTTTTTCAAGTATTAAAAGGAGTATAAGGGATTTGTGAAATATCTTTTGTAAAGGTATTTTAGATCAATTAATCGAAAGAGATTTAATGAATGGAAGGTTAAGTAACAAGAGGCTTAGTGGATCCTATATGGAATTAAACATATGTTTGATTGATTGTTTATTTGATTGTTAAATAACCGACTATCAAATCTGGATCAATTTTTAACTTTGGAAATATCTAGGAGAAAACATGAGAACTATATGGTACAGTTATCCTCGGGGATGCTATACTGTATGTATAAACTCGTGCGTTTTTCTAGGACAATTGATAAGGAGATCCGTACACTTAAATGGTTAGAAGGTGATCCCCGCTCTTATGTATTGTCTGTTTATTTCCGAAAGAATTATCGAGTGTTGGTTCGAAGAGACTAGATTGGATAAATATGAATTATTTGAAAACCACTTCGAACCAACTCAATCGTTCGAATTGAAGACATCTTGAAGATGATGAGATCGAAGACAGAGCTCTTTGAAGTGCAAAGGCTACTTGCTACTAATCCTGAGGGTGATTCCAAAATGGATGTAGTATAAGTAGTGCATTCGGTTTGTTCATACCTTGAACAACTTGTATGGACAAATGCTGGCATTGTATTGTTGCCTAAAGGACAATGTTAGCACACCAAGTGGGATTGCTATCTAAAAGGTAAAGCATAGCCTCAAGCCTCATCAACTGGGAATGACTAAAACATGAGATATGCAGTAGGGCTATGTGGGTAGCACCCATTAGGGCATGTCATCACCCTCCTAGATATATATACATTTATGGATTTGGTTGTGCATGAGATCTCTCAGGAAAAGGTTGCAAAGCACCTGGGATGATGACATATTCGGTACTATCCAGTAAGGAGTAAGCCTAAACTGTGTTGGCGAGAGTTTATGTGAGGTCCTCGGTGCATTTTCTTGAGGTGTACTGTGGTAGGTGATACCCTGGTGCCTTGTCATTGTATAGAATCCAATCTCCAATATGTGCCTTTACGAACTTAGTTATATACCTGTTATGCTGGAATTTAATTAATGTAACAATTTCGGCTATGATTCAATATTTACTTTAAAACCCTAGACACTATTATAATACCACTAGATTTTCTATAGAAACGTTTTGGTTATTGTAAGGTAAAAACCCGTTCATGTCTATGTGCAGCGAAGTCTTACGAGATACCTTTATTTTGAAAGGTTTTATAAAACATTAAGAATCCATTTGATTGTGTTTCTCATGCTGGTTTTACCAAACTAATCCGGATGTTATTTTTCTTATAATGCTCGGGTCAGCTCGAGCATATTTTCCCGATTTAGCTGGACACTTGGAGCTGTAGGAGACGAGCTGGAGGCCTCCAAGACGTACTTCCATATATTCTTTATCTTCCGCTGTTTGTTTCTTGTTTGTACTTATTATAATTGTAAGGGCAGATTGTTATAACTGTTCAGGCTTATGATAGGTTAGTTACTCTGATTTTATGTATGTGTATTAAAGTTTAGTTTTCTTCTTGTAAAATTCATCGATATATTATAGATTACTCGTCATGTTGTGAGATTTTGCTCTGCCTTTTCTTTTCGTTTACTCCAATGATCTGTCTTTTTGGGACTTGGATGTTCGACATGTGAATACCATGGATGTATTAGTGTCGACCTCTGAGGATCGAAAAAGCCGGTTGTTATAGCAAATGTCGTTATCAGCCATCGAAAACAAATTGACGGAGTCGTTGGAAAGCTGTCGGAAAGACAATCCTTCGACGGCCTTGTTGCGGACGGTTATTTCCGACGACCTCCAATGACTTCCGATGGCCACCGACGGTTTTGAGCCATCGAAAAATGCTGTAGTTTCCTATAGTGATATGAGTATATGATACACATATTATATAATACAATAATAATAATAATATATAAAACATTATCTATAAATTTAATAAAATATTGATTTTATTTAATACAAAATTTAGATAAGATCTAAATAAATTTGGACTTTATAGGCCTAATAAGATCCAAAATGGAATAATTTTTTTGAAATTACCCATTTAACCCGTTGCGTGCTGACCCGGTTTCAACAAGAAAAGACGCGAAAGGCTGTTAAAAACATAAGAATTGGAAGAAAAATGAAAGGATTTTGAGTTGGAGTTAAAACGGTGCTCGAAATATGGGAATATGAAGAGTGGTAGGGAGACAAAAATTGTGCTATTTTTATGGATGGATTACTAAAGAAAGGGAAAAAAATCTTGAAAATTCTAGAAGAGAAAAAGTCGAGTAGGCATGATCCAACTTTTATAAAGCGTGGAAGTAAAGGCACCGCAGAAAGAGCCGCCCAATACTAGTCGGGGGATTTCCACCGGACGTGCCTTGGTGGCCCAGCGATGTTCCGCCGACCAGTAGTGCAAAAACAAAAAAAGACATAGTTCTTGCATTCCGTTGTGCCTTAGTTCCACACTTTATAATCATAGAAAAGATAGAGAGATATATTTTAGGTCAATTCTATTTGCATCCCAACATTCTCCTTTCAAACTCGAATTTTTTTTAAGAATCTCACATCCCTTGTTTCTCCTTTAACACCTCCACAATTTGACCATTTTACCCTTTTATGTTTTTTCTACTATTTTTATTTCTTTTATACCAAGCTTGACGAGTACTTGGATCATAATATCACACATGTATAAGTCGGACGTGGACATCAAAGAACACCATGCCGACCACGGACATGAGTTTCACTAGTACCCTCGCTAGATCGTAATGAAAACACTTTTGTCGACGACGGACGAGGGTGTTGCTTCTGTCCATGCCTGCTTTGGCCCGAATCAGCACACATTCCAAAAGCACCCGTGATATTCACCCAACATCCCTAATTTGTTTCTGGCCTCTTGCATTTGGGCTTTGTAGCAATTCTCATCTTTCATTTCCACGTCCAAATCATTTCTTCCATCCACAAATTAAAATTATCTTGTGTGCGCTAAGGGCACGAAAAAAAAAACTGCTTGCTACCGTTCAAATATTTTTCCCCGCTATCAACCACTGCATAGGACTGTCAATGGATACCCGAAAAATCCGAAATCCGTCCGCATCCGCATCCGAAAAACGGATAAATATCCGATGTCTGAAAAAATGAATGCGGATGCGGATAAGAAAACATCCGCATTCGAAAATTATCCGTCCGATTTTTGTCAAGATTAAAGTTCAAATTATTTGTACTTTAGTGCAATAAAAGATAGGGGGAATTAATTTAAAGGACAAAGATTTGTATATTTTTTGCCTCAAGGACACAACCTCAATATTTTTACCATAAGGACAAACATTCTTCTAAAAATTATTCATAAGGACAAATATTTTCCAAAATTATTCATAAGGACAACAAAACTGCTACCAAGCTAAAAACTGATACTAAAAACTGCTACAGATAACTACAAACGGATACTATCAATTATTAAAAACTGATACCTAAAGAAAGTTGTCCTTCAGGATAAAATATTGAAGGCCTGTTCTTGAGGCAAAAATGCTGAAATTTTTTGTCCTTAACAATAATTTCCTGTAAAAAATATTCGTTTATTATTTTATTAAGTTAGTGTAGGGACATGCATATCCGAAATAGGAAAATGATTTTGGATGCCGTTGACGAACATCCGTTACAGGCCTACTGGCACTGCACGGACATCAACCACCACTTGTCGCCATAGTCCCTGAAAAGTCTGGTAATAGGGCACCGAATAAAATTGTCCTTACCACACCTTATCTATTCTTGTAGAACCGCTTTCTCCTTCAGTAACACTTCGCGGCCTCCCAAAGTGGGCAAACCCCAATTTGCCCAAATTCTCCAACCTGCTCCACGGATCAACGCCCTCCTCGATCGACTGACGGCACGACCAATTCTCTGACCTCCACGGACCGCGAGCAAGAGCTGTTCGCTTACGCTGGTGCTGCTGAGCATTTGATAGCTGACTTAACTACAGAATTGAAACCCAAAGGTCAATAAATTTTGAAATATTTGTTTCAAATTTTCGTTCACGGTTATCTAGCTTTATCACTTCAATCTTCTTTCTTTACTATGTTATTTGGATACTGACCATATATTTTGGGTTAGCAATTCAATTGGCGTTTGAATTTGAAGATATGAATCCTGTTGGAATTAGCTTAATGTTCAGCGTTTAATTCGGTAAACTGATTATAAATTGATAAGCTTTTGAGATGCTTCATTAACAATTGATTGATTACGATGTATGCAGTATGCTTGATACATATTTTGATCATAAAAAAATGTTAAAATATATGGTTCATCTTATCTGAAAATTGAAATTGCTCATCCTTTTGTAATTCAATAGTAAATTTATTAAAGATTTATGATTCAAAATTTTTGATTGAAAATTGGCCAGTTTTCGTGGTTTAAAAGGGTAAATTTCCAATGTTTTAGTTCAATAATCAGTTTTATTATTTTAAATCTCATGCTCAAGTGTTTATAGATAATATGATGAAGAATTAAGATGATGAAAAGTTGAAAACTGGATTTGACTGTGAAAAGTTGGACAAAATCCACAATATTGATTTTGCATATTCTTAAACAAGCCAAAACTTAGTACCGGCCCTGATTAAAAGGAACTGTAGCTTTTATGATCCATCTCGTGGATCCTTTATAGTTGGAAATTGTGTCTAGAGATCATCCTTTTTACTATTTATTTTTCTTGCATGCCAACAATGTAGGCAAAAGTTGATTTAACCAAGCTACATTCTGTGCTAGCCCTATATTGGGATTGCCCTAGCCACACGTTACTTTTGCCGCCCTTATACAAAATCAACAACAAATTGATACACATACTTAACAGTGTACGTATCTAGTGATGTTCAGTGTAGATATAGTCAAATTTAAAATTAATTACAATTGTGCTTAACTGATAAAAGCAAAAAAAAAAGTTAATTAAAAGGTATTTTGACCAAGCTTCGGGCTAAAATTGAAAAAAAGCTTTGAAGCATACAACAAAAATATGACTTTTGAACAATTTCCAAAATGGATATGAACAAAATTTGAAGATCAATACTTTATGTGAATGTTAAATTGCATCTGAAGTTTTAACATTAATAGTTGTAATAGAAGTTTGTAGAGTATAAATATGTGGGGTAAGATGCCTCTTGGACTTCTATGGATATAAAGCTGCAATTTAACTTTTATTTAAGTTGTTCAATAGTTTAAATCAAGGTTCAAGATCTTGGTTTTGGTTTTTTTTTGTAATCTTAGGAATTTTGACATGATTCATTAATTTTTAAGAATTTCATTTTCAGTTTTCGTTATTTATTTTTCATATAGTTGCATACATATATTTGTTTAATTTATTGAAACAAAATGTATAAATTTTTAATTGAAAAATAAGATAGTAACAAACAACTAATTAATTATAAATACTTATAACACTAAAAAATGTTTATTCATTACTTCGTTTTCAACTTTTTTTAGTTACACTATATATATATATATTTCGTGATTTTGTATGTTTACTAAGTTAAAATTTTAGATTTTGAATATTCATATATTTGAAACTCAAGTTAATTCTTTTTTTTTGTTTCTTTTATATAATTTGAAGTTAAGTAATTTTTTTATTGAATCGAAGTTTTGGTTTGATTTTGTTTCGATACCCACTGAAACTGAAACGGAACGACCGAAATCTCGGTGTTTTGATCGAAACCTCAAATCTTGGTTTAAATTCCTCAACTTCCCCACGATTTGTAACTGTAGATTTGATTAGTACTGTTTTCTTAACGTTCCAACACTAAAGCTTGGTTTAGATTCCTCAACTCGTGCCATGCTTTGGTGTTGGAATGTTAAGAAAATAGCATTAATCAAATCTACTGTTACAAATCATGGGGAAGTTGAGAAATTTAAACATGATTCTGTGAAACCATATATATGACACAAATATCTACATGAATTTTGAAGAAAAACATTTGAGTCAAACATGAGTGCAAAATTAGTAAAGCTAAGATGATCAAATCATCATGGACAACAAAATATTTAGAATGAACACAATTTTGAAAGCCAAAGTATAGAAGAAACTCTTTCAGTATTTTTGCAAATCAAATGCTTAGTTCAAGAACCACCATAAGTATAATATCATAAAACGTCAAAAAGTCAAGTTTGTTGACATTGCAAATCTTGGACTAGATCAATATGTGTAATCTCAAATCAGTTGGTGTAATTTGCTCAGCTATATTTGAAATTACTGAATCTAAACAAACTCTGTACGACTTCAGAATGAAAAAAATGGAAAGGAAAAAACATATAAAATAGGTAAACAAATAAATTGAATAGAATTATTACCTTGGAATTTGAGATTTTCCAGATCCAAAGATGAGGAAACTAAAATTGAGATTTTCCAGATTTAAAGATGAAGAGGGAAAATTTTGGGATTTACTGCAGGAGATGAGGAGAAAGTTAGACTTGAAGATGCAGTAGGTGGAATTTAAAAAGAGGTGAAGGGAAAATGATAATTAAGTGATAATTAATTAGGCTTAAAAGAAAAAAAGTTAAAAGATATTAATCACACATAGGGAAATGGTATTTGCGACGCTTGAGCTGCTTATTCATTGTCACTATTACCTAAAAACATGGAGAATGCAGAATTATTTGTTCAAAATTGTAAGAAAAATAATGGTTTGGATTCAACTTTATAAAAATATAGAAGTAGCTTATATCATTCACATAAAGTGTTGATCTTCAAATTTCATTCATATCCATTTTGGGAGTTGTACTCACATGCACTCTTAAACTTCAGACTCAAATCTTTTTACAATATGTTCTTCTTCTTCTTTATGTACAAGTAGCTTTCTACTAATATTGTCACTCATATTCATATTGATAATTCGCCTTATTATATAAATAAATAAACACGTTCTCATGTTCAACATTTTTTTTGATCGAACTCATGTTCAACATATTAAATTGCTTTACATAATTACGCGACCTTTTATATTCATCTTTTTTTGTTACTTTTATATTTTTATATTCATCTTTCTTACATGACTAATTTTAAGTAAAACATTGCATTTTGAGTGCTACAGACCAAATTATCCAAACCAACTTCTGTGAAACATTATTCTCATCTTTTCTTTCATTCCACGTTTTTTCCACATCTTCATCAACTAATGACGTTTAATGGGAGTAAATGTGTAATAGATTGACATTGATATGTCTAAAGTAAGATGAACCCAGCAACTTGTGGTATGCCCAACTTTTTTCTCTTTTCTTGTGACCAATCATTTTTTACATCAAACGCAGGTCCATCTTGGTATCTGAAAGCTGAACTGGAAAGGTTTTTTCCTTTATTTTTTTTATTGTTGTTTCTCACTTTATATGTTAAATGAATTATCATTAAAATGCTTAATAAATGGTCACCTATGCATTTATCTTAAACAAAGTAAAACAAGAAGGTATTTTTGTTCTCTCGTTTCTCTATAGTTCTGTTTTCATTTGTAATTGAAATTTATTTGGAAAATTTAAGTACAGATTTGAAATTGAGCATAATTGCTCATGCTTTTTTAATATTCATATGGCTTAAGATTCTTGATTAAAGTGTTTGACTGTAAAATAAATGAAATTTCAATTTTTTTTTAAACCAATTCAATAATCTATATTACTATTATGTTGAGTTAGTCAAAATTAAATACACACACAACTTACTGTTTTGAAGCTTCTCTTATGTCATTTGTTTGAATATTTATTGATCATAAATAATATAAGAAGAAAGAAAACGAACTAAAATGGGTTAGGTTTCAAAACTAAAATTTGGATTAGGTTTCTAATTTATTTCATGTAAAAATTCAAGTGTCTTGGCTTTACTTCAAGAGTGTTGTTGTGTACACTCTAAAATTCTCTCCTTGCACCAATTTGAAAATAATAATTACAGTCCAAAAACTTCAAAATACTCGAGATAAAACTCGGTGACCTAAATATCTGCTCGGTCATATTCCGTTGAATGAAAAATTAGATTGTATTTTGTTACAATTGCTTTGATGGAAGAAGTCCCCCTAAGTCGAATTTCATAAAAAGTTATCTATGAACTATTATGTCATAGAAAAATTTACAGTTAACTAACAATGTTTCAGTTGAAAATGAATATTTGGATATGATAAAATATGATAACGTAATGGGACAGTTTGTTTTAAAATGTAAGGAAATGTCATCATTGAAATGGATCAATATGTTAAAAATATCATAATATATATGCATTTGGTTTAATCTACTATGTAATTCAATAATCATTTATCAGTTTGTGGATAGATATAAATTATAGAATTGAAATACTGATGTTAAATCAATTTTTTTTTGTATTAAAGTAGCAAAAGCTTGTTTCCTCTCCCAAATTCTAGGACCAATATTGCGTGTATCAAACATACAAATCGTTGAAGATTAAATGGAGAACTCAAGAAGAAATCTGGTTGAGGATATGACCCTTCTCGATGAATCAAAGTTCTGGCGACAGATTGATATATCCGAAAGGTATTCTCTTGAATGATGTATTTGTATATCATAAACATAAATATTTCGCTAGAAATTGTTAACTGAGCTGCAAATTTTTGAACTACTTATCTTTAGTTTGCAATTTATGTTGACGATATCTTTAACTTACTAGTTGTTCATCTAATTAATTTATTGGAGTGTGATATTACAATCAATAAAGGTCATTTTAGTTGCAATTGCTTTACAATTTTTTCCGTCTTAAAATTACACAAAAAGGAAAAAAAGAACTCTTTATTATCCTATGTTTGAAAGAACCAAATTGTATAACATGTTATATTTTGGCGACATTATATGCCGGATTGAAGAAAATTGAGTTAGCTTCATAACAAAGATATCGGTTCGCGGTTTGGAATAACAGAACTTATGTTATCACGTGTTGAAGTAGTGATGTACACGCATGATTTGGACTGGATGGTGTAAGCTCGGAGCATCAATTATTCACACTTTCCAAACGTCTGAACATGAGGCCAGACATCTGAATTGGAGGTCAGACGTCCATAATTGTCTGAATTCCAGGGGTTTGTTTCCCGCATATATTCTGGTATGGTTTAAGAAGTCTGAACTTCAAGATCTAAAATACCCTTCTTTAGGTTGTTGCAATGTGCTATTCTTCAAGACAAATTTTGGAATTTATCTATCATTTTATTTCTTCGTATGATGACAGATTTGAGATCTGCTTTATAAGATAGAGTTATTTTGGTAATAACAAGGGTCTCTTCCATTACTTTTCTTCATTTTTAATCACAAAAATAAAATTCTAGAGAGAATTTGTGAATCAAGCGATCAATTGTAATCGATCTCTTACACTCTTTCATTGGTGATTAATAGAACTCTCTCCTCTAAAGTGGATGTACACTCACAAGATGTGAGTGGAACCACCTGTGTGATTTATTTTCATCATCGCTATATATTCTCTTTTTGGTTTTGACTTGGATTTCTTGAGATTGGATTGAGATATTGATTGTTGTTTTTGCACATCTTATAACGATCCTAAGTCTTTTATTGTGTTGCTTTGGTTGTGTATTGGTGTTTGGTTGTCAAATCCAAATTTTGATAACATTTGATATGGGAGCTTTATTCATTGGTGTTTATAAGATGTTTGTGAAAATACCGGATCTAGATAATGTCTCGAAAAACCCCTCTATGGCGAGTCTAAGTAGTATAGCACCGTATGTACGTGGATCATATGCGGTTTCAGGATCATAATTGGTTATGAAAAAGCATAATGATGATATTGACTTTGAGAAGACAATGGAAGATGAAAGCGGTTCTAAGGCAGAATCATGTGCGCCGTGTTGTGTTTGATAAACATTTATTGTTGGCGGATATCTCTAATGTTGAGAGAGAGGAGATGGAATAATGGACATCCAGTACACTTCAACTTGCTATGGGTGAGAGTGTAAACTTCAAAATTAGTGATGAGACCACCGGTAATGGTCTCACCATTAAAGGTATTTGAGACAAGTTGGAAGAGTTGTATATGAAAAAGTCACAAGTCATTTGATATTGTTGTGAACAGTCTTCATTATAAGATGAAGGAAGAGACTTCGCTAAAGACACAATTGAATGCCTTTGATGAGTTGCTAATGAAGATGAAGATGAATGTGTTAGGTTTGGAAATCGAGGAGGAACAAAAAGCGATGATTTTGTTGTGCTAACCATAGCAATATACATGGTTCTCTAATAGCTTGATCTATAGTTGGGATACTTTGATGCTTAGTGATGTCAAAGCGGATCTTTTCAGTGAGGAGTTGTGCGATCAAATGCAGGAGTTGAGTGATAATGGTAGTGGTATGACAAATAGTGGTCATGGCTTGTTTGTGGAAAGAAGTAAAAGTGAGCATAAGAGAAACCATATGTGTTCGAAATCAAAGAAGCCCGGAGGTTAAGGGAAATCGAAAGATAAGAATTCTAAATGTTTTATTTGTAAAAAGGCCAGTCATTGAAAGAATGAGTGTTTGGAAAAGAAAAATAATGGTAATTCCATCTTCATCCGTGGTGTTGGAGAGTATTGTTAGTGTTGTTAATGAGAACGTACATCAAATATTTCGGTTGATTAATGGGTAATCGATTTGAGAGTGTTTTATCATATGACATCAAATAAGAATTGTTTTTCTTTCTATGCCGACAAGGGGGGAAATACAATTGTTACGGGAAGTTATTTATAACTCAATGGGTGTTGGTTTCGTACTGATTTGAATGTTTGATAGAGTAATTCACATGCTTATTAATGTGCGTTATGGTCCGGAGTTTAGGAAGTCACTTATTTTTTGGGACAATAAGGTTCTTTTGGATGTAAAATCAGTATTGAGGGTGATAGTTTACGAGTTTCTAAGGGCGCAAACTTGTGGTGATAGAAGATGTTCGAGCTCATGGTATTTATTTGCTTAATAGCATGACTTTGAAGGCAAAACTTGTGTTGATGTTGATAGTCCTTGTGGCTTGGATGCGACTAGGTTGTGGCATTTGAGATTGAGTTATGTTTTGGAGAAGGGTTTGGATATTCTTCAGAAGCGAGAGATGATTTATGAAGAGAGTTTCAATAAGTTAGAGTTTTACGAGGAATGTGTCATGAGTAAGCAAATTAAAGTTTCATTGTGAGGAAAACAAAATTCTAGAAGTATTCTTAGTATGTTCATACAATTGTTTGGGGCGAACACTGGTAGCTTCTTTGGGAGGAGCTCAATGTTATAATCTTTCATTAATGATTTTTCTCAAAAGATTTGGGTATGTAATGATGACTAAGTTAGAGGCATTTGCAAAGTTTAAAGAGTGGAAGACTCTTTGAGAATGATAGTGGTAAATCTTTGAAGGTATTAAAATCCGATAAGGACGAGGAGTATGTTTTCGAAGTATTTTGGATTATTGTAAGAATCATGGTATTTGAAGACATTTTACTATACCGGGGGATTCACAATCAAATGAGGTTGCAGAGAGGATGAACCGTACTCTATTAAAGAGCTCAATGCTCGAGGTTAACATTAGGTTTGTCAAAGTAATTTTGGATTGAAACTGTCAACTGCGGTACACATTGTGAATCAAATTTCATGTTCGACTATTGGTAAAAAAATTCCGAAAGTGTGAAAAGGGAGGAACATTGATTTGAGTTATCTACGAGGAAAATTAGTTAGAGTTATCTTCATGTGTTTGGTATTTGGTAGTTTGGTTTGTGTGCATGATCTAAATAATGATAAGCTTGAGTCAAGAACTTTCGATGAGATTTTGCTTGGTGATGGATGAGGTAAAAATGTATCGTATTTGAAATCCGAAAACGAAGAAGATTGTTAACTCACATCATGTTACTTTTGATGAGTTAACTTTGTTCAAGATGAACGAGAGTTCATCAGATACTTCAAATTTGATTAATGACAAATCAAAGGAGGCGGAAGTTATTCTCACTTTTCGACCTAGTAGTAGAGTAGAAAGTGATGCTAGTGGTAAAACGGTTGATGTAACTTCACATGAAAGTCCACATGGTTCCTCTAATATGATGTACATAATTCTAAAGAGGATTCAATTTACGTGGAGTCAAAGGGGGTTTAGGCGATGATATTGCCAAACGGGTGAATCGTCGTACTATAAAGCCATTCGATAAGGTATGGTTATTGGAACTATGTTAACTTTAGTGATTATCTACACCGTTGCTTATGTAGTCCAAGATGAGCCAATGAATTTTGATGACATCATGGATTCGGGTGATAGGTCGAAATGGATTTGCATCATGGAGGAAGTGATGCAATCTTTGTCTAAAAATGGAACTTGAGATTTGGTTCGAGTTATTGGATGCAAATGGATTTACAAGGTGAAGAGTGATATAATATACAAAGCTAGATTAATAACTAATGGGTCAGAATAAATGAATGGGAAGGAGTATGATGAGATTTTTGCATTGAATGTACAACATACTTCAATTCAGACCTTATTGGATACAGTTGCTATTCATGACTTGGGTTAGAGCAACTAGATGTGAAAACCGCTTTCTTGTAGGATGACTTGGATGAAGACATCTACATGGAGCAATCGAATGGGTTTGTTGGAGATGGTAAATCAAATTTTGGTTTGCAAGTTAAAGAAGTTGCTATCTGATTTAAAGCAATCACATCGACATTCATACAAGAGGTTTGATCATTATATGCTTGATGTTGATTTTGATAAAAGAATCAAAGATTCTTGTGTGTATTGCAAACGGTCAGAAAATGATTGTTGGGTGTACTTTCTCTTATATGTGGATGCTATGCTCATTGCTTCTAAAGAAAGATGAAATCAATAAATTGAAATTGTGTTTGAAATCGAAATTTGATATGAATGATCTTGGTGGAGGGGGAAAAATTTGGACATGGAAATTTAGCGAGATTGAAAGCGCTTTGAGTTGAAATTGGCTCAAAGAGAGAGCAGTACATTGAGAAAGTGCTTGCTTGGTTTAACATGGTTAATGCAAGACGTCCAGTATACCACTACCTTTACACGTGAAGATTTTGGTTAAAGGTTCACCGATCTAGAAGAAAGACAAGACTTGTATGGCACGATGTCATATGCAAGCGCGGTTGATAATTTGTTGTACATCATGGTGTGTGCAGGGTCCGATATCGCAAATGTTGTTGAGATGGTTAGTCAGTATTTTGCTAATTTGGGAAAATCACATTAGGAAGTCGTGGAAGTTATTTTGAGATACCGTAGAGGTGCTTCATGACATGATCATGTTTTTTGCGATAGTGCTGATATGAATTGCAAGTTGGTTATTGTGTAACTTTTGGCCGTAGTTCTTTTATTCCTTACTGATGCAGAGTTAATTGTCGTGGTGGAAACAACAAAGGAGACACTTTACTTAAGCCGATTATTGTGTGACTTGGATATTAAACACAATAGTATTGATGTTCAATGCGATAGCCAGAGAGTTATACATGAAGAACTTGATATTTAACTCTTTAACCAAACATATTGAGTTAAGAGAGTCATTTTTGGTTATCATGGATGAGGATAAACTTGTTCGTTTTCGGAAAGTGCACACAAAAAATAACGTGGTGGGTATGTTTACAAGAAAATTTCTGGTAGGAAAGTTCGAGTGTTGTTCGAACGTGATTTGCTTGTTGAAATGCTAGGTCCACGGGGTTGCACGGTTGGGGGAGTTGTTTTTGTTTTTATTTCCAGTAAAGAGTATCGGTGAGAGATCGTGGTTTTAGTTTTATCTTCACGGTGAGCATTTGTTGACACTCCTAAACGACTGTTGATTTTGGGTACTTTCAGCATTTCATTAGCGGACAATGACCTTGTTCGAGTTCGTTAGTGGAGTGTAATGGATGATAGCTTTATTCGAGCTCATTGGAAAATATTCAAGTGATATTGATTTAAGGTGGAATTCAATATTATGACTTGGTTGTCCTTGGGTGTATTAAGTGGTGTTGGAAATGAATATAGCGTCCAGATGGAGTATTGTATTTTGGCAACACTATATGTCGAATTTAAGAAAATTGAGTTTGCTTTACGTCGGATATGTTGGTTTGCGATTCGAAGTAACAGAACTCGTGTTATATCGTGTTATTGTGGTGGTGTACACACAAGATTTGGATTGGATGGTGTAAATTTAGAGCATTATCTATTCAGATGTTTGAAAAAAGTTTCCAAGTGTTTGAAGAGGAGAGGAGATCAAACATCTAGATTGGAGGGCATATGTCTAAAATTGCGGTACACATGGTTTAAGACGTCTAAATTTTATCCGGACGTCTGAATTTCAATTAAGATGTCTGAATTTAAATTCAGACGTCTAAATTGATCTAAAATGCCAGTATGCTATTCTTCGGGGGAAAATATGGAATTTGTGTATTGCGGGATTTTTTCGTATGAAGACAGATTTGGGATCTATTTTATATGATAAGAGTTATTTTGGTTATAGCAAGGGCTCTCCTCCATTAATTTTCTTCATTTCTAATTTCCACAAACTAAATTCAAGTTGAAAAAAAAATCTAGTGAGAATTTGTTAATTGAGTGATCAATTGTAATCATTCTCTTGTACTTTTCATTGATGATTAATAAAACTCTTTCCTCTAAAATGGATGTACACTCACAAGACATGAGTAGAACTACTATAAATATTATATATGATGTATTTTCATTATTGCTATATATATATATATATATATATATATTCTTTTGTTCGTGCTTGGATTTGTTGAAATTGAGTTGAGTTATTGATTGGCTGTTTTTGCGCATCTTATAACGATTCTTAGTCTTCTACTTTGTTGTTTTGGTTGTGCGTTGGTGTTTGGTTGTCGAATCCAAATTTCAATAACATTAGTCTGTTTCTTTGTTAACACAAGATCAATCAAAGCTCCAATTTGAGATTTTTTTTTTCAAAATGCTCATAATTTGAGGAAACCTATTACTAAGGCAATCAACTTTACTATTAGCGAATGTGAGATTTAGTTGATCTTTTTTTTATTTTGATAATCAAGGGTCGGTTTTTTTGGAGCTTATAACACTTTTCATAATTGCTATGTTGACATGTCATATGCACTTTTGTTTATGGTGCACAGCGTACAAAGATGCAAAATCTTTCTAGAGCTTTGGTGCATGGACCGATGAACACCATGTGACTTCCTGAAATATTGCACATTTTTGTATTACACAGGCCAAACTATTGAAATAGGATCAACATAATTTATACTCCTTTTGCTAAAAAAATTCCGACGTTTTTTTCGACCATTGTATGAAAACGTCATCAGATTCATTCTAAGGGTAAAAAACCAAAGTATAAAATGTAGTACGCATAAAACCAGACATCTGCATCAGTAGAATCTCGATACCAACATCTGCATCATCGGATTCTTATGCTTAGGAGCTCAAGGGATTGCTTCGTTTACTAATTTTAAATGCAGCTGACCACGGTAACCATATCTATTCGTTTTCATATATTTAGCGTTGCCAAGGTGCATGCCTGGGTGCCCAAAAATAAAATAAAAAAAGGGAATGGAGACGCTGCTGCTGTACTTTTCAGCAGTTCAAAGCGCAAGTGATGCAAAAGTCACAGAAAAAGCGCAGAAAGCACAAAAGTTTTCTTTTTCGAAATTCTGATGGGATCCTGTGCTTTAGTGCTGGTAAGGTTGCATCCAGAAAGGCTCAGAAATGGGCTCCTTCGATCTAATAATGACAGAGAGAGAATTTTTGGGCGTGTTACCCCAAACCCAACCTGTCTTTGCCCTTTCCTCTGCAGCATACCTATACCCAATCCATTCCGTTCAAAAGTTCTAAGTTTTGGTTGATGTAGACTTAAGTTGAACGTCTTTGTGACTTCACATTAATGAATTCGTGATTTTTCTTCTCAAAATTGCAGGTATATATAATTTTTTTAAAGCTCAAAATGCAATTTTAATAGCAAGTTTTAACTGCAAAATTTAGTGCAGAAAATACAATTTTGATGTGCAAGACGCACCCCAAGGCGCACCTTTCATGTATTTTGATAAATTGATAATTTGAGTAATTAGTATTTTTTTTTCTGGTTTGATTGACACAAAATTTAGTCACTTTAAAACTAAAGAAGATACAAAATACTTCCCATCGAATCGTTTTCCAATGGAAAGCAGTAGGCTGCATACTGTATGCTGCTCCTTGTATATATTTTAAACTACGTTTTTTCAGGCAAGTTTTAACTATTGCTTTATTACTAATTTTAATACATATTATTACAAGGTTATTTCATAGATGAAATATGTAATATCAATACAGTTACATGAATCATAAACGCATGAAAGTGATGGACCAAAAAATCAGCAGTTCCTAACGAAATAGTCTACTGCTACTAAACCAACACCCCCCCCCACCCTCCCCACACACACAAACAAACCCCCCCACACAAAAAAAAAGATGGTGTTTGTTGCAGCACCGAGAGCTGTTATGCCAGGTGCTAAAGCATGGCTGTTTTGTATCCATTGAGCAAAGATAGGCTGTAATTGCATGAATTTTTTATTATTTGTATATTACACATACATACATACATACATACACATATACACATATATGGTTTTTCATTTTCCCTTTCCTTTGGAAAAATAATACAATACATATGTTCCATTCGATCTATTTCTTTATTTCCCCATGAATCGTATGCTTGTCACACCAACGACAAAACTTTCTCAGGTCAAATCAACTGGGTGTATTGTGTCAATTCTTTTGAGTAATATATCTACAAATGCCCAACGTAATGTACCGTTGCTGAAATATGAAAACCCTTTGGTTATATATTATATGCCACGGTCTGTTTCACATCAACTGCCTTATTACCCTACCATTTTTACATCCTAATGAATAGGAATCTGAATTAGCCATCGATAAGGACAGAATAAAGTTCTTACCCTTGACATAAGATGCATTAGAAAAGTTGAACTCTGTTAACATATGCTATTACACCAACTCTATTACACACGCTCTACTGCTAACCTTCATGGACTCTAAAGGCTAATATTTTTGCTAACATGCACTTTCTAGTTTCTCCTTGAAATTGGTATTTCTTTACCAAGCATTTGTACAGAGTTGTCATGCAATTTAAATTTGGACATGCAAATGAAATCATAATGCTCCTTCCTTGATGATATTTAATGTGCAACATTGTGCAATTTCATTATTATTTATCGTATCATTTTGTACTGCAGTCATATGGTTTCAGGCATGTTTGAAGAAGCTGCAACATTATCTGCTTCTGTAATTAAACATTTACGATCCTCCACATCAGTTAATGTGTTAGATATCGGTATGATGGCTGAAATGATGGAATCAGCTGGCATGGTGTTTGTTCAATCATGGAAAGAATTGCAAAGGTATGCATTTTCTTTTTGTAATCTAATGTATAGCCTCTTTCGTGCATTACGATGAATTAGGTGCATTTGTTGTTCAATTTTATCGTTTATCTTTGGTAACTACTACTTGACTTAAACTTGAGATTTGTGATCCTTCGTGGTTAAACCTTTATGAACTCATCATCACATATCGAGTGGAATGCATATTGTCTTTATCTTTTATTGTGATATATTGAGTGGAATGCATTCTGTTTTTCTTTCTATAAATAATATTACGATGTTTGCTAAAACACATCAGGATATAGAAATGTCTGGCTGGAATAACTATATGGTTGGCAAAAGCCAAGTTAGCCGAACATACTTATTCTGATTCCCGTATCATACTGATTTATAGTGATGTTGAACATATCCTTGATAAAACACGAATTATTTTATGGTGGGCATTGTTATAGGGACTCTAAAACTGAATTTTGGGAAGGGGAACACGAATTATTTTATGGGCATTGTTAAAGGGACTCTAAAACTGGAGGGGGGGGGGCATTTTTTCATTTTCCGGAAAATTGCTTTGAGGTGTACAAAAATTTTATCCTCCCTTAACAAAAATAAATTAAACACGCAACTACCCTCAGTTTTTTAATGATTAATCATCATTTTTAATCTTTTTTTCGACAAGACCCCGCCGAAAATGGTTTTCGGTCAATCATCATCGATGGATGATTGCCGAATTTTGCTTTGCGCGAGGGGTAAAATTGTAAACCATTTTATTTTGGTGGAGTCTCCATAGCAGTTCTTTTTTCTAGATAGAGTCCCTCTAAAATTTGCTTCCCTTATCCAAAAATGGAGTCCTTTTAACAATGTCCTTATTTTATTTGCTTATACAGAGAAATCACCTTGCCGGTTTCCCGATTCTTTTGGAATATGTAGCCTTTGTACTATATAAATTCGATGAGGATTAACTCATGTTTTTGGCAATTGCGACGAACATGAATTCTGGCATTGCTGGTGATGATAATTTGAATTTGTCGTTGATAGGATAAAATAATTATCTTACTTACATGCTACAACACCATCTCAATTACACACTTATCATATTGCTAACCTTCATGAACATGTTTTGTCTTGTATGTCATATGTATTGCTTACAACAACAACATACTACTCTTGCATGATGCATATATACTCAAATATTCCCCAAACCCCAAACTATATTAATTAAAACTTTAAACAGTAACCATCTTGTGTAGTGAGAAAAAAAGTGTTCTATCAAAAGAGGAAGGAAAATTTAAAATGTGATGTAAATCAATAAAATTGAGAAGAATCATAGGGCATTTGCCTAGGTTTTTCATCTTCTCAAAACTACGTTACAACACTGTTTAAGTGTATTGGTAATGTTACCCGATTAGGTTTAGTTAATTATGATGGTTCAATGTTACATGATTTTCTTCTTCTTCTGATAGTCTGTATAGAAAATAACCGTTACTCTTAGGATTCACTTATAGTAATATCTGCACTTCATTAAGGTTTGCAGGACCAGAGAACTGTTTGATGAGCTTGTAAAATTATTTGGTTCCATAGCTGCAATACCTGTTCAAGTTTTTCTGACGGGGTAAGTTATGCATGTCTTGATAAGCCATGTTTCTGCACATGCATAGGTACCGCTAATTTTAGATTTAATTATGAACTATGATACAGTTTCTATTAAGCAGGGCTTGCATGCAGATATCAGAGGGATATTCCCAGAACTTACGTACCATCTTCGAAGAGTTCCTCGACAAATGGGTTTATGCGAGTGATAAGGAAAACATTTTGCCAAACACAAAATCAAACTCTTTAGAGTTATGGCAATGCAGCATACCTATGGAGAAGTACATGGAAGTTGTAAATGTATATACTATAACTATCCTTGGGATGATTTTACGGAAACCTGATATTGCTATTTCTTGGGTAGAAAAAGCAGCGTTGCCTGATGAAAAACGACAGGTATAACCTGGCCATTGGAAGTACATTTTGCATTCATGGTTCATCATATAACCCTTGCGTAGATATTGGCATATTATTCATGTTGGGTTAATACATTTCATAGTATCATTTTAGAGGGGTAGCTATTAAACTGAAGTTATTTATTTTCATTGATATTTTACTTCTGCATACATGACCTGACCTTTTGTTTCCCCTTGAACGCGCGCACGCGCATGCACACATGCGTGCACAGAGGCACCCAGGCATGCATGCACCCATGCATCCATATATATACATATACATACATATGTGTGTGTATACATATACATACATACATACACATGTGTATAGGGAACACCCAAAATTATATTGTTTTCAAATATTTATGTAGTATGAAAATAATGCCCAAGATAACATTCTTGCAAAAAACACCCGTTATTTACACACACATATATATAAGGATCCGCTGCACCTCATTTTACCCCTTTACGGTTTTCGGCGCTAAACTGTTCCAAATCAAATGAAACTTTGAGGATGTTTAATGTATTCTATGAACATCATGTCCGCAAAAAATGAGATTATTTCGAAACCGCTAACATGTTCAAAATGTGAAGTCGAATATCAACCGTTAAAACATTTATTTTAAATATTGATTTGAAGCATGATTTTGAACATGTTAGGATTACTCAAATTACGTTAAATTTTGTAGAGATGATCTTGAGTTATGTAAAAACATATATACAAATTTTTGTTCGATTTCGGACCGTGTAGGTTGAAAAATAAGAGAGATGTAGATGAGCTGCAGCAGAATCCCTATCATATTTTGAATTACACGATTTTAAATGATATGAAATTTTGTAGATGTTTAATCTACATTATGAATATCATCTTTACAAAATATGAGAGAGGTGCTAAACCGGTGTTCCAAAAGAGGGGTGTCATTGAATATATATATATATATATATATATATATATATATATATAATGTGTGTGTGTGTGTGTATGTATATATGTAAAAGAAAGGTTCAATGACGTCCCTTTTTATAGCATTCTTCTAACCCCCTAATTCACATCACAAGTTTTTGTTTAATATTATCTCTCTCTACTATTTAGATAAAAACTTATGATGAATAACATGGGTGCTACAAAAGAGGGGTGTGAACCTTCCTGTGTATTTGTCTCCAAGTAATATATGGTTGTTTCCTCATGAAACCATGGGTTTGATGTGCTAAACTTAACCGTATTCAAAATACTTGCACAACCAATCATTTTCATTTCTCATGTATGTAGGACATATTGAGAAAACTGCATTCGTTCCATTTAGCTGCACATTTGAGTTCAATTCTTGACAACAAGACTGAATCAACAAAAGGAACCGTAGGCACAAAAGGTGATACCGAGGTGAAAGAAAACCCCAAAGTTAATGAGCCTAAAAGCACATACATGAAATCTTTCCGTCCATCAATAGAGCGTGTCTCAGACAGAACATTTAAGTTAAAGTTTGGAAATTTTCCGTTGATTCTTCCTCGCGGAAAGGCTGTGGCTTTGAGCTCCTTTGTCCTTTTTGCTTTTTACATTTTCTTAAAGAAATGGGCAGTTTTGAAGCGGTTAGATCCTTTTCCTCTAGTTCTCTTTCTAATTAATACTGGAATACAAGCTTGCATATATAAATTTTCATAATTTTCTTAAGGTTTTTTCTTATTATTTCATTTTATTTATTATTATTTTGCAGAATTATAGCGGGACAAGCCTCCTCTGTAAGAAAAGCTATAGTTGATGCATGGCAGCTTGCTTTCTCTGTCCAGGTTAATCCACTAGCTGCAGTGCAACAGCTGCCTGCTGCCATGCCAAGAAGAAGCTGATAATTTTTCTCGGTAGAGCTCATACATTCCTACAAGATCAATATAAAGACTCAGACCCCTTCTGATGCTTCACAATAAATTGTATCCAGATATTGTTCTATTTTATATTCTCAGCAAAGTGTGTGCTAGCTGAAAGTTCACTAAGTTTCCCTTTTACTATATGTGCTGAAGCACAACTGTAGAAAATAAAAATCACCTCAGTTAGCCTTTTGTTCAGTATTTAATCATATCGTATATGAAGTGTAATAAGTACTTGTAAAATGGAAAGTGAAATTTGCACGCTACATCCGGCAATCTTTTAACTCCATTTTTTCATCATTGAAAAGCGAACTACAGTGTTAAAATTGTGTAAAAGTGGAGTGCCAATTTCATTTCCTTTTTATCATTACTACAATCATCTTAAAGTATCAGTTGTCTTACACATCTAAATTTTACTTAAGCTGTATAATTCCAAAAAATAATTTGCATAAACGTATAAAATCATTGAGATAATCCGTAAAATATACAAATCCCGGTTTAATTGCACTTTCTAGAATTTGAACCTTATTTTTAGACCAAGAGTGTCTCATCTATCTTGTAGGGTCGATCAGTTAATTGTCACTCTCTCCACACATCAAAAACGGGAATGCTCCGGATATGTAAGACAAATAGGTCATGCATTATTGTTATTTGTGTTGGTGGAAATAATACTGAAGGGCTTTTCATTTCCGGGTAATAAATTTTAATGACAATACTTTTGAATAATTAGTTTTAAGAACAATTTACAGAAAAACGATAAATTCATTTTTTTTAAGTTATAAGGAAAATGATAAATTCATATATTATTTTTTCCGTATAACTGAAAATGATAATTTTGTTTATTATTTTTCTGTAAATTATCCTTAAAATTAATTTTTCAGAAGTATTGTCCTTGAAACTTGTTGCTTTAAACTAAGAAGACCTTTGATTGAAAATCCTCTTTGTTTTATATGCATAAAGTCATACTCATAGTTGTTTAAGGAATGCGTTGTAGTGTTTATGGTTTTTACATGGCAACACCGGAGGAGACATCACTATTTCCATTATTTTAGGATCCAAACGGATAAAAACCAAGTATATATTATGTATATGTATTTTCTATTTGGTTTTTATTAAGTTTTGCTCGATCTAAGAGACAATAGTTTTTAGTAACAGATATGGAAAAGCAATTTTTTTATAAATGGAAATAAGGATTTGGTCCTTCTTTTCATACTTAAGAGTTCAAAACGCTCCAAACAAACATCGTAAATTATTCCGAAGAATTACTTTTAGCAATTTTTTTTTTCAATTGAAAATTTGCACTGAAAGTTTTTTCATTAATTTGAACGATACACTCACGAGTACTTTGGCACATGAGATGCACGTGCATAGGAGTAACTGATATTAAAAAACATCGTTTGTAAGCTTTCTTAGATCATGCAACATTAATTTGAAGTAGATGTAATGTTGTATGTTTTTATGTATATGCATTCACAAGTCAACTGTTTTTCGAAACACCAATGAGACTAAGTTATTTAAAAAAATAAAACAGGGCAAAAAAAGTAATTAACTAGTATATCAATATCTTGCAAAATGCAGCAAACATGTATAATTAATATTGGGAAGCTTCAGAATTGATTGAAACAAAGCTTGTTCATCTTGATGGCATTTTCGTAATTAGGAGCTTCACAGGAATAGGAACTGTAATTGTTGATCATGAGACATTTTTTGAAACGATTATATGTAATAAGAATTCTATTCCTGGATTATGAGTTTATTTCATTAATAACATTTTATCACAATAGAGGTTGAAGCAGTAGAATGATTAAGTCATGACACGATAAACCTAAAACTTGTTGTTGTGGTTTATAGGCAAGTAGCTTCAACTTATGAAAATAAAGAATGGCAAGATAAGTTGTACAAACAGTAGCAATGTTTGGTGTTCTGCACGTGGAAGATAATCCCTACACGTACTAAGCGATTATTGTAACATTAAATGAAATGCTCATAAGCAATAGTATTGTAATATGTGTGGGAGGAAAGAAAAAAGAGCATCCCACTTTTGCTGAAACAAAACCCTATAGTTACACGAATTCAAATGATGTCTCAAGGAAAACAGAAATTTCTGTTCACCTTCCATAGTACATAATTTATCAATTTGCTAGTTTACATTTGCCACTTTGTACACTTAAGTCTATATAGCTAGCCTCTGTGTCGCTGCTTGCGACCAACCATCATTAACCCTTCTAATATGTAAATATGCTAGTTGATGAAAGGCATTTCTTCCTTCGTCATCGAGTCTTGGAAAATGGAATTCTTTGTTTTCCTTGCTGAAGTTGTTTGCCTGATCAACATTAAGGACATCTGGTTTTGGTATAACTACACATGATCAGCCTAATTGAGCACCTTCAAGTGCATTCCTGAAGCCATTTCTTTATTGCAACCCTATTGCTCTTTCTCATTTCTGGAGCCGAAAACCAAGTTAGCATCTTCCTCCATGGACCAAAAGTAGCTGAAGCTTCTGACTGTAGCTGCTGACTTGCAAGGGTATGAATCACACTGTTGCTGTTAGGCTTGAAGCTTCGAGTTTTAACTTCTCCACAATCAGCCTGTTACTTTGATATTAATTACTTGCCTTGTCTTTTGTTTAAAGCAAAAGTTGATTACCGGTAAAGTTAGCCAAACATCAATAGAGATGGGCAAGAGATATATCGCAATTGAAAAGCTTTTTTGTTGCAATAGAGGGAACACATGCCATATGCATAAGAATATATATATATATATATATATATATATATATATATATAACCAATGCATGTGAATAGTCTGAAAAATGAATTGAGGTTAGGCTAATATTCGATTTAACATGTTCGGTTTTCCCTAATTAACTCCGCAATTTTCCTAACAGATCCAAAGTATCTTGTAAGTAACTTGCACCATCTAGGTAAATAGAGTCTAACATTTCAAATACTACTACAAGTGACTACATCGAAAAACGTCAATATATTGAAATCATACTCCTTATCTCATTGATCAAAGTTCATTAAATTGCATACAATTAAATCATACAACTTAAACTTGCATCTTCAATAATCTCACATCGTTATAATTCACTAAAAATACCAAAAATAATTTATAATGTTACTTTGAACCAAATACAATTGAATCATACAACAAAAACGATGATAAACATCCCAAACCAAATTTCTACAATCTTTATCTTTTTCTCAACATTAACTGCAGCTTTATTTTCTTCTAGCTTCTAACAACAATAAGGGAGGGTATAAGAATCCACCAAAAGTTTGCTTGAATGTAGTAAAGCCGGTAATATTATCCATTTGTTACAACAAAAACGATGATAAACATCCCAAACCAAATTTCTAAATAGTCTTTATCTTTTTCTCAACATTAACTACGACTTTTATTTTCTTCTAGCTTCTAACAACAATAAGGGAGGGTACAAGAATCCACCAAAAGTTTGCTTGAATGTAGTAAAGCCGGTAATATTATCCATTTGTTACAACAAAAACGATGATAAACATCCCAAACCAAATTTCTAAATAGTCTTTATCTTTTTCTCAACATTAACTACGACTTTTATTTTCTTCTAGCTTCTAACAACAATAAGGGAGGGTATAAGAATCCACCAAAAGTTTGCTTGAATGTAGTAAAAGCCAGTAATATTAGTTGCAAAATTATCTCCAAGTAAATAAGTGGTTATGAAGTAAACCAAGCATCCATATAGTTGGCCTAGATATATAGCCAGTTTAAGCGCGTAATTATAAGCCTTCTTTGTTACGACGGTGTACCTATTTAAAATATGAATAGATATTGTTAAAATAATGTGACACAAAATCGAAAATGAATAAAAGAATACACACATGCATATATATATATATATATATATATATGGACGTGTATATATATATGTATGTATGTATATATGTGTGTGTGTATATATATATGTGTGTGTGTGTATATATAACATGTTAATTTTCAAGGGGGTTTGACCCGTTTAAGTTTAGCGGTTGATATATGTAAACCTTCTGTGTTGTAGCATTCTGTTATGTGATTGGGTATATAGTTTGAGTATTCTTTTGATAATCAACAAAAGGGCCGCTACTTTGATATTTATCATTTGGGTATAAGTATGTATAACAATAACTGATATGAATCGTTGTAGATCATAAAGTTGTCAAGTTGCATCCATCTACAAAATAAACCAAAATTAGTAAAACTTGATATTTATTTAGAATGTCGTTTTACTTTATGTGATTACTTACAGTTGCCTCCTAACTTTGTTTAATCTAATAAATGGATTTATTGTAGGAAAAATATATTTCAATTTGACATAAATAGGTATGATAACCATAAAAACAATGTTATTTTATTATATTTCCTTCTCTGTCTCTATCAGTGTACTATTATCTATTAGGCCTAAAAATGGCACAATACCCCTAAATGAACTAAAATGGAGAGATTTATCAAAGTAAAATACGAAACATAGAAATTTTTTATAGTGGTTTGGCAAATCTGAAGCCTACGTCCACTTTAATCTTATTAATTAGAGATTTTGGTCACAAGTACAAGGATTTTACCGATCAGATAGCCTAGAACAACAAATAATAACTTTCTTTACGACAAGGTCATGTAGAAAAAGAGAGTGAAGACGATGAAGTGCCAGAAGTCCTTTCTCAGTTGCTATATGCTTGCTATTTATAAAGAAATTGTCCAACATAATCGTTGGATCTCAAAATACCAAGTCTACCTTTAGATCTAAGAATGCAGAATGGGAGACAAGATACCGTTGCCAATGAAATCATCTTGGTACTGATCAGAAGTGTCGGTACAGATCTGATTTTATGATGGAAAATTGTGTCATCTCACTCCACTTGGTCTTCTATCTTCGATACCTATAGTTTCGAGCACTTTTTCCTTTGAAATCAAGTCGTTGTTGAGAAGTTCTGACGTATTCAACACTTATTATTTCCTTTAGAGCTTTCTTGGAGTTATTCACCTACTCCTTCAAAAATGGACTCCAGGATGATCACTCTAACCAACTCACCATAGACCATAGCCTTAGAGCTCTCCACGTTGCCTAAAAAGAGGTCGGTACCAAGTGTTTCCTTGGTTCCTCAATCCTTCTAAACTCTTTGAGCCACTTACATCCTCCTTCCAAGCATTCTCCTAAATCCCTGAACCATTCCATCTACATCAAGACGTTTAGATTCATTTGTAAGCCACTTGGTCTAAAACTCGAATAACACTTGTCCCATAGAGTACGTTTTGTTGAAGACAAAGCATGCTCTAGAACAAGACAAGCGTATATTATTATCCATACTAGTATGTGGTTATCTAAGAGTTGCTTCAAAGTGTTGTCTTCGTTCTAAGGGCATCCATTCAATTGCTTTAAATAGTAATAGTTCCATTCTCCTACTAAGGTCAAGATTTACATTCTGGAGATCGTTCCACACCTTAGCTAGGTACGTACTACCTTCCTATTTTCTTTCCTCTTCTTTTCTTTTCTTTTGGATTTGGTTCAAAAATTCATGTCGGTACCGACCACTTTAGGTCAGTACCGATATGAAATGTTGAGTAGCTTTTCCTCTTTAGAAGCAACAGCTAACCAAATTTTAGAACATGCTTCCATTTCCCTCGATTGCCTATTTCCTTTCTTTCCAATGCCGATTTCTTACGACCCAACTCCTTAGTGAAAATTGCTCACTGTCAACCAACCAAGGCCGATGTTGACTCGTCCCCACTTCGGCCACCGTCACTTTCCCAATCCGACCACCACTGTCTTCTTGGAACATTTCAACCCCGAGTTCATCCAAATTAAAATTCAGATCTTGAAACTAAGGTAGGTTGTTGAACTCTGTCACCCAGTGGTGGTTCCAAGACTGCCACCGATCATACTGGAGTTCGTCTCTTGTCGGTGAATGGTTGGGATTTGGGATTTGTGATTTGTGATTTGACCGACCTCGTGTTATTCTTGGTCATTGCATCGTGAAACCCTCCTTAGGCTGGCCTCGGACTCAGCCTGAAGTCTGCATATCCTCGAGTCATGTTAATTCCTTTGCATTCCTACTATCAACTTCAAGTCCTGACTGACCTTGCTTCGAGCCACCCTCAATATGGCCTTGGCCTTCATTTATTTGTAATCACCTTGATCTTTACCTCAATAGGGATTTGGAGAAGTTGAAGGGATCAGCATCTGTCCCTCAATAGGGATCAGTACCTATCCCTTTTAGGGATCGGCTAAGCTCAAATTCATAACAAAGATCGATCAATATCTCAACATCTACACATCCAATTGATATGAAACTTAGAGGACAAGCTAATCAGAACATGTGGAACATCCCATAGGGGTCGCATAGCATTTGGAGCAAGTTGGAGGGATCGGTACTCATCCCTATATAGGGATCGGCTATAATCAGCCTTAGCACCATATCGAAATAAAGATTGATCAATAACTCGAGTTCTACTAATCCAATTGGCGTGAAACTTGGAGGCTAAGCATAATACAATATGAAGAAGCTCTTCTAGGGATCATAGGGAATTTAGAAGAGGTTGGAAGGATTGTTGCCTATCTCTCTAGAGGGATCGGCAGAATTCAGGGTACATGCAACACCACTTCACGGAAAACGCGATATCTCACAAACCGTAAGTCAAAATGGCACGAAATTTGGAGGAAATGTAGCTAACATCATGGGGAACCCCCCAGAGGGATTGTACCCCATTTGGAAACAAAAATAGGGATCGGTATAGATCCTTATTGTGGGCCCCAATGTGCTTAGAAATTCTTAGGTGGCCTCGTATTGGTCTCCCGAACCTTTTGTCGAAATTTCAGCCCGATCCGTGCACGTCTTCCCCTATAAATACATCAGGCATGGAATCGAAAAAGAGATCTTCTTTCTACTTCTCTTTATCTTCAACGTAAGCTACACTTTGCCAATTTTATTCTTGGATTTCGGATTGTAACTGTAAACAAACTTCAGTATAATAAAAAGGATTATTTTAGAGTGGACGTAGGCCGGAGTTAGCGAACCACTATAAATCTGCGTCTCTATTTACTTGTTTTAGGATTTTTTTAATTTTGTTCTTCATTTATTTCTCTTCATATTTCTATGATTGGATCGGATATTGGTGCTTTCTTACAACTGGGTATTGGTGGCCAATTTGACATCAATAGTACTGATCTGTGGGCATGGATCAGTACTGATCCAGCCCTTAAGAAATGGCTAGTTCATAGCCAAGAAAGTAGGGTTCAGGGCTACTTAACTCGATCCGACCCTTCTCTTCGTCACTTTAATTCTACCATCCGTCTTTAAGCCTCCAAAGTTAAACTCTTCCCACTTGACACTAGAGCCGCTGCCATCACCCGTCACTACAACCTCCAAACTCTGACCGCCATCGAACTTTGCCTTGCCACATTCGAACCTGAGCGATTGTTTCTAAGCCCAATCCAGTATTCAACTCGAATCGACACTTGAATTGCTTGTCCTCTTGAGTTCCCGACATTCCTAGGTAGGCAATGATGGTGAGGTTGGAAGAGTTTCACGTTGATGGCTGGACTTGGGTTCGGGATTGGAGATGAAATATGGTTATAATCCATCCAAGGGGAGGGATCGACACCGATCCAACCCTTGGTGGATTTTGGAACTTTTTTCATCTTGGACCTTGCACAATTGCAATCTTGCCAAATGTGATATCCCAAGTTCCAAGGTGGTTCTAATGCACGATCAATTATGTGAAGCCTGTTGGGACGGTCAACAATGACGGTCATTTTGGATAACGTCCAGATTTTCAAATGAACTACTACATAATATCAGAAGTCGACACCGCACAAAATTTGCACAACACTGTAATCTACACCACACTGGGCTTTCATTATAATACGGGGCAGTCTTTTAATTTTTTTGATATAACTTGTATGTTGAGTTTTGATAGTTATGGGCTATAGACATTCCGAGCGTCCCTCCGCTCAAGCTGCATGCCCTTCAATTCCTGAATACGCTGAATCTGATACTGAGTCAAGCTCGACTACAGTTCCATTTTCACAACAGACTCTGATGCAGCCTATACCTCAGCCTAATAATCCACAAGCAGAACAACCTGCTCTATAAGTTCCAACAAAGCCTTTGGAAGGCCCAGCAGTCGAAGCTGCTCCAGATACATTTAATGATGCCACCATTAGATGATCCTGCTGATTCCGTCGCTTCGAAGATTGAGGAAGGATCACTTAGAAGGATTTGTGAGAAACATGGCATCCCATTCGAGGATGTGTTATTTCCAATGCATCGCCAGAGAGTGCACCATCTGCCAGTTGGGTATACAACATGCAATAAGTACATGTGCCAGGTAGGATGTGTTCCATAATTTAACCAGTTTATCCGACGAGTCCTGCATTTTATGAGGCTGGCACCAGCTCTCCTTCATAGTCTATCCATCATATCCGCTCGCCGTTTTAACCGAGTACCTAATAACCAAGAAATTTGGTATCTATATAGCTTTAAGCACCATAAGGTTTATCCTTCCCTCACTTTATTAGAGCCATCCAAGGGCTGTAGGATTGTAATCGGCACCTAGAATAAACTGAGCTACTTCAAACATGAATTCTTTTTCGTTCATTATCCACCTGGGTTTGCACAGCAATGGTTGTCCAAATTTGAGTTTTATTCTTGTCCTTTTCATACGAGTCCATGTTCATAGTTTTATTATCACTAAGTGTCCTTTATTTATTCCTTGCAAATGTACCGTGTAGACCTAACAATATAGCATTGGTCGAGACTCTCAGTTAACTTCATGAAATTCTAAGGAAGAAAGGAGGTTAGACATTGGTCAGTGATGAGAATCCATGGGTCTATAACTTGTTGGATACAGATCGTAGTGTCAGTCCTGCTCCAGAGGCCACCGATAGTGATGAGGATAGTTCTTTGTTTGGAGATAATAGAGATTATTCACCATTGCTCCCAGTTCAAAGTCCAATGGTCGAGACAGGAGACATACAGGAGCACACCAAAAAAGGTGAAATCCGAGATGAAGGTGAAGAAGGAGGTGATGGTGAAGGAGAGGGCTGTGCTGATGCTGCTGTGGGCCATGATCCATCTACTGATGAGGGCGATGATGACCAGCAACCTCTTTAAAGGAGAAGCCTTAAGATCAAAATCATCACAAGGCAGACTCCGATTCCGCCTCCACTATCCATAGTTGCATTTGAAACTCCCATACAGCTCTTTAAGGATATATATGTTGATCTGGGGCCAATTTCGGATGATATCTCTTCTTATGGCCTTGGCAGTATTGTAGGATCTAGATTAACCCTAGAGGGGGGGGGGGGGTGAATAGGGTTATAGCAAATTTTCTCGAATTAAACACAAAAACAAATTGTAGAGAAGTAAATATGCTGAAAAGTAAATCACACAAAATTTACCCAGCTTCGGCAACCCCTGCCTACTGCTGCATTCCCAGATTTCTATTAGAATTAAACAGTCTCCCGCTTACAAACACTCTAACAGACTCGCAAACCCTGCTACCGCCTATAGAGTTTTGCAAACTCGCAAACCCTGCTTACTGAACTAATCCTAACTAGACAATCTGACACAACCTAAAACCTAGGTGGTGATTTACCAAAATTTGATTTAAGAAATACAGATTTTAAAAATAAAAAGTAAGAGCAAAAATAAATAAACTTGAGTAAAATTATTTTTTGCTCTTAAACAAAAAATAAAAGCTAAAGCCCTTTATTTAACAAGGCCGGCCCCTTTTTATTTTCTCTAGCCCGTTCCTTCTTGAGATAATGGCGGCTCTCGTTCCTCTTTGCAACTGAGATTAGGGCTTCTGATAATTTGATGATGCCGATTGATTTTGTTGCTCTGTCGATTGATTTGCTCCTCTAATGATCGGTTGCTTGCCTCAAGATGATTGATTTATTTGTTCGTTGCTATTGTAAATCGATTGTTTCTTCGTCTTTCACACGGCTGCTCCTTGATGATCGAGTTCGACTTTTATTCTGGTATGTGATTTTCGTCTTTTTGTTCTCTGGATTGAATGCTTGTACTCGATTGATTATTTTGCCGATGATGATGATTCCTTATATAGGGCTCGCTCCCCTGTATTTTTGTTCACATGTATTTTAGTTGAATTCGTCACTTTATTTTGCTTGGCCGATCGATGATACTTGGATGCTTGAGATTGATTCTGACTTTATCAAATTCGTATAAATTGATACTTGCTTCTCATGGTTTTGATTTTAAATCGTTCGATCATTCCTTGATCGTTATGGTAGTGACTTTCCTATTTTACTTTGACTTTGATTTTTGATTACTTGGTTTCCACAGCATTGATTTCGAATTTGTAATTTGGTTTCGTTTCTATAGCAGGAAATTTGGAATTTATTCCTTGGTCCATAAATGCATTCGAATTCTTTGCTCAAATATGGAAATAAAATCTTTTCCGTATTTCCATATTTGATTTATTGACCAAGTCTTCTGATTTGTTTTCTCCGTAAAAGAAATCTTTCCTGCTTGCACTTGATCACTGTATTGGGTTGTGTTCTGGTAGTACTCGAGTCTCTGAGTACATATGTGTGTATGCACTTTATATTGCTGTCACTTGAAACTGTTTTGTTGAGTTCGAGCCTTGTTCACTTGAGTTGTTAGGCCAATTTTTGATTTTCTGGCCTTGATTGTTCTGTACCTTACTCGTCTTTGTTTATACAATCTGGTTTGATGTACTCGATGGTTGCTGTGCACTGACCTGATTCACAGTCTGGTTGCAATTTGGGTCAGTCGCATTGATATCTTTGCATTTTAGATTGCCTGGTCTGGTTATACTTGATGTGCATGTGTGGGCTGCCTTTGTGTATCACCATACATCTGTTGCACAGTGTTACTGCATATCACTTGAGTTATTTTTGTCTTTGATGTTGAGCCACTGTCCTTGATCACTTGTACTATTCGAGGCAGTTTGCTTATTCGTTGTGCACTGGCTTCACTTTGGCATTTGAACTTGTTGCCTTGAGTCTATATGTCTGTACTACATTGCTGTTATATGATGGACTCTGGTATATTATCTATGTTGACTTTCTTTATTATGGGTTCACTTGATCATATGGTCTAACTTGAGTCTGGTTATGTGCATGTAGTTTTGCAGTAGTTGTACACGTGTTGCTCACCATGTCTTTTGGCTTAACTTGAGCATTGTCAGGTTGCATATGCAGCTGAGTCTATGTTTTGCATGATGGCTTTTGTTGACTGCGCACACGAGTTGGCGAGGCAGTGCACACGTGTATAAATGTACACGCGTGTATTGTAGCCACTCATGATTACCTGTCCCTGATAAGAATACTGATATGCACAGATATTACACAATCAAAAATGATGACAATAACCCATATATCTGAGGCACCAATAAAAACAAATTTATATTTTAGCAAATTTAAATTTGTTTATTTTCAGATTACTGCTGTAGTTGCTAATTATACAGGTACACAGAAGACAGGACAAGAACTGGAGTTGGACAATGCAGACAGAGGCAGATGTGAAGACAGAGTGAAAAACTAAGTGTTGTAGTGAGAAAAAATGTGAATGTGAAATGTATGAAACCAGTGTATGTATATAGAGAGAGCTGAAAACTTTGTACTGTAAAAGTGTTGAAATAAAATATTATGTTGAATAAAAAATACTGATTGAATTATATAAATTCTATGCAATAGTATTATTATTCAATATGAATATTTATTCCTATATGTGTATAGTACAATCTGCAAACACATATATAAATTGATATATGTTTGTTATCATCAAACAAAAAATCACATCAAACAAGTATGAGCATTGGGGATGTTGAGACCCCTATCCGCTTTCAAGATGACGTGCTTTCTACACGAGCATGGAAGATTACCCCTGTCAGTAAAATTATAACCCATGGTCCGTCGAGGGGACAGTAGGGTACTTGTAGGCATACACATACATGCACTGCACTTTGCTCAGTTTGTGTCATATTTTTATTTGTCAAGGCTGATTCATCTTTGTTTCATTTTTAAGTTTAATGGAACACCGTAGTATGTACAAATCTCTCGAGGATCAGATGACCTACCACCCAAGGAGTAAACCAAGTGTGCCCCCACAAGACCAGCCATGATTCCAATTCTAGTTGGTGTTCAAGCTGTGAAAGAGGAGGTCGAGAGAAGGGTCATCAGTCACATGACTCGTCATCGAGACATCGATCCAAATCCAAGTCATCCCAATCCAGGGGTTTGGACAGGCACTCCAGCCACCATGGTGACATTCTTCATGATGACATCTCTCGTGCTTCCATTTCTGCCAAGCAGATGGCACCATCTCACGGTTCCCGACATTCCAATCGATCACCAAAGCCCGTTGCTTCTAATTCTTCTCAACATAAAGTTGATAAATGCCTACTGAGCAACATGTTATCATAATAGAGCAGCCAGTCGCGTCTAACCCTTAGATAGCTGAACTGCAATGCCGCTTTCCAAAGATCTATTTCAAAGGCATTAAGTTTACTCCCAATTTGAAGGATATCCCTTTGCAAAGGTCATATGGTAGCATATGCCAATGACGTTTATGACCAGTATTTCATCTGGAGGAGGTTAGTCGATCAGATCTCTGAGTATGCCGAGAGCGTGGAGACCGTGACTATAGCAAGTCAGAATGATGAGACTATCACTCACCTTGATGAAGAGGTCGACGAAATGAAGAAAGAAAAGCTGGATACTGAACAGAAAGCGAAGGACTTAAATGAAATGATCGAGCAAGAAAGAAAAAATAATTTAAGCCAAGTTGAATTTGTTCATCATAGGAACCATGAGATAGCAAAAGAAGTAAAGGAGATGAAGGTGTAGCTTAGAAAGGAGAAGAGATAAAAGGACAAGGCCCTTCAATCAGCTCGGGAATACCATGATGAATTGCTTGACACCTTCAGATTAAGAGATGATGCACTGAACAAGGCTAAGAAAGTGGATGAGCTGGTGGCAGCCACGGAGAGGCGGGTCAAAGACAGGTTCGAGCCACTCATCATCATTTACATCGTCGACATACTTAAGTTCAGAGATTTGGCATGGCTTGGCAAAGACCATCCCCGAGCTATAGCGTTGGCATAGGAGCAGATCGTGCGGGAAGAGAAATAGAATTCGAAAGGAGGTGAAGTGAATCTGGCGGAGCTGGAGTGCGAGATTCTAAGTCCAGAAGAAATTGAAGCGCTCAGGGCTAGTGAACTTAATTTACACCTGGAGCTGGCAACCACAATTCAGAAAGATCAAGCTGAAGGCTCCGGGACTACCTCAAGGTCTCACTACAGGCCTCACTTCTGGGCCCTCAGCCGCCTCTATCACTCCGTTTGACCCTTCATGCAATCCGAATGCATCGCAAATATAGAATACAAGTATGCTATCTCCTATTTTGGAGGGGAACTTGGATGACACGCCTAACTACACAGAGCCGCAATCTGGCGGAGGTATATCATTGACCTCACCCATATTTGAGAGATCTCACATGATACCGGTCGATATAGCTAATATCTCATTTCAGCTTTCTCAAATTTCAGGTCAGCCTACGATTTCAAGTCTCCCGAAGGAAAGCTCCCAACTGGGTCAGCAAGCAATAATGACTGAGTCAACGGTCGTAACTTTCTTTAGGACGATCCCAAGCATCCCAGTTAGTGATACCCCAGGTGCGGGCGTGCAAGTGATCGATGTGTTGCAAGAAGAAACCGCTGGTGACTTCCAAAGAGCACCTACGGATGAGGATGTTCTTATCACTGGGTCGTCTGACCTTGCTTAGGGGCTTTCAATGAGTGAGCTTTTTGAATAACAACTTAAGTCCACTGTGGAGAATAAGCAAGAGTCGGTTGATTTCTTCCCTCCTCCTTTATTTATCGCTTTGCCTAGTGAGGGTATTTTTGCTCCAGTCACTCTACCTATGCCCAGAGGTACTCAAAGTGAGCTTGCCATTTCATCGCATAGCACACCTTCAAAAGGCGAAGGAAGCGAAGGGAGAAGAAGGAAGAAGCCTGAAAACCCCAGTGGGCCGTCATTCGGAGATGGGAAGAAACCAAAGAAGCAAAAGCTCAAGAAATGAAAGTTTTTTAGTTTTTGCATGTAGCAGTAGGAACCAGCGTTTTGTTTTAGGCCGGTTGTGCGGGTTCAGCCTCTGGTTTTTGCTTTTTTCTTAGTGTTAATAACACCTGTATCTTTTTGAACTATGCTTGATGTGAATAATAAACCTTGTTGTTCTGTTCAATTCTTGTGTGAATTTTCTTAAGTTTTGAGAAATGCACTTGTTATCATGCTCCTGCCTTTGCAAACCATTTCTTATCATCATTATTAGACTAAGTTATTGGTCCAACTTGTCATTTAAGCGAGTGAGGGACGATTGTCATGGCTTCTATCTGCATGTGACCGTATGTGACCATGTTCGGTTCTGGAACTTGGTCGAATTATGATCACTTGCAAAAGGTAATTCAAACCTCCTTTTTGTGGATGTTTTGAGCGTGATTGTACCTAAATTTGGGTGTCAACCGAAGTGATTCACCCTAAGTGGCCAGTTTGGCATCCTTCTCTGGGATGCGTGTTTTGACCGTGGCAACTTCGGGCGTTGGTTAGAGCTAACCACTTAAGACAGTGGTTTAGATATCCCTATCCAGGATGTTTACTTGCGGTCGAGCCTAACTCCGGGCATCGACCAAAGTTTGTAGGTAAGATCCCGCCTATCTCCGGGCCCAGACCCTTTGTCTTACCTACTCCAAGCAAGGTGTGGATGCTCCATATGACTTTGGGCACAAGCTGTAGAGGCAAACTGTCTCCTTTTGCCTTTTGAATGTTTATACTCTTGCCCCCAAGTCTTGAGTTATAGGAGTTATTGGGTGTTTATCTCCGGATATCGGGAGTGGTTGCGCTTCGTGCGTCCGATCAGGACTGTGAAGCTTATCGGAACCTATCTCTGAGTACTTACACATTTGCATTTTGCACATGTAGGTTTATTTTGATGTAACATTGTTTACAGTGTAAAGCCAAGCACCGACGTTCATGTAAAAATGTATATTTATACTCTCATATTTAATCTTCTTGTGTTAAAATAAAAGACGTATTAGGGTGAGTTTACATGTCTAAACCAAAAACACAAAGGAATTTTAAAATCATCATTCATACATTAACATGTGGGCAAAATGGTTATTTTTATGTAAATTAATTTGAGAAAATTTACTTGCACATTTTTATTTTGTTTTATAGGAATTTTGTACTCAAAATGGAAGAGGCTTATGCATGCATATACATGGGAAAAAAAAGAATGAGAAGAGGATGGAATAATGCAACATGGAGGAGCCCACATGCCCACATACTCATAGACCACAATTAAAAGTAAATACACATGTTAGTGGAGATTAAAGACAAAAACACATGTTAGTGGGATTAATTAATTCCTTAATGATTACTTGGAGGCTGCACAAACTAAAGGGTATTTTGGGTAGCTCCCTAGAAATGGAATTAGGGTTTTAGACGTGTATAAATAACCTTTTATGTTTCATGTAATCTTCTTCTTCTTATGCAAGTTGTAGTCACAAAATCAATGATAAATCAAATGGCTTCTTAAGCCTCTTCTTATTTCCTTTTATTGTCTACATGCTTTTCTTCCTTTCATGCTATTTTATTTCATACTATTTTATTTAGTTTATGCTTCTTTATTTCATGTTAGTAGTTAGTTTTAATTTTAGTTTAGTTTTATTTCATGAGTAGTTGACTCTTTTTTCTTTTGATTAGCTCTCATTTTCCTTGCTTTTTATGTTTAAATCATTTTGTGCTGAGACGATTTCAATTATGAGAAGCTAAACCCCTTCAATTTAGGGGTAACGAAGCTCTCTGTAATGACCCTAAAATAAAATAAAATAAAATGATACATATTTATATTAGAAAATTCTGAGATATATATATATATATATAAGTATATATATTGCATTTAAAACAGAAAAGAATTTGGCAATAAATAAAATTGCATGGGAGCTTCTATTTGATAAAATGCAAGGAATTAAGGTAATTAAGAAAGGAATTGGAACTCAAAAATAAGTATAGCTTTATGTCCAAGGAATTATGTAAATATATGCAAATGGGGTGTTTTCTGTTTTATATAAAGGTAGAAAATACAAAGGAGATTTTCAGATTCCTTAAACTTATAAAAAAAAATGAATAAAGGATCACATGCATATGGCATGAACAAAATAGAAACATGAAAATGGCATGCAGTGTTTAAAATGTTCAACTCCCAAAAAAAATAACCAATTAAAGTAACCTGATGTGTGCATTTCCCATTTAGGACCACACAGGAATGAGATGTATACATGAACAACTGAGGGTATTAGGAGAATTACCCATTTTCTTAAACCCTAGAATGGATTTATAAATAACTGCACATGGCCAAAACCATCACTCTCTCGGGATCAAACACAAAATAAAATAAACAAGGAAGAAACACTAGCTTGGGGCTTTGGGGGATTTGCTGTTCAAAAGATTAAGGCAGTAAAAGGAAAAAAACATTATGTGAGTATTTATCCTTTGTATGCAATGGCATTAAGTCCTATTGCAGGCAGCCTAGAATATTATGAGACATTTAAATCTCTGAATTGATTTTGTTATGGGTGGTATGGATGTTTGTTTGTGCATTCTTTTTGTTTGTTTGGAGTATTAATCTGTAAGTGGGCTTTTGGTGTTAACATGATTGGAGCATTCTTGTTCTATCTTATTATCATTAAACATGGATATAGATTAAACAGGGGAACATGGGGTTGAATCAGAAAAATATACAAACAGTTATATCTTTCTGTAATATGAATGAAAGAAAAAAAAAACTAAATTGGTCACTTGGGAGTTAGTTAATGATCTGCTTACTTCAGGTGGAAGCAAGTATATGCATGGTGCAACTGCACCCTGAGGCCTTTGTGTGTTGGAAAAATTTAAACAACCTGGGAGTTTCCTTCACAATGCATACATAGTGTTCATTTGACAAGGAGTTAAAGACCATAAAATAAATGGGGACAGGGGTTTAAAAATCTAGGTTATAAATATCCAGATATGGTGTTAAATTAATCAAGTTAAACTTGTTCATTGATTAGTTGCTGGGTGAAAATTTGGAGTATGAAACTTGGGTTTATTTATCTAGATTTGGGGAGAATAAATCAAGAATTATACATATGTTTATCTTTACTGTTTGTTGTGTGTTTGTTTGAATAGATGAATGTGTTTTTGTATTACCTTGTATGAACCAAAACATGCTAAGTATAAACATCTGTTAAATTAGGAAGGTACTGCAAGATTATGTTTTAAAATTATGAATATGTATACAAAATTGATAAATGCTCATACCAGTGAAAACTGACCCTTTTGGTTGCCCTTGCAATCATCTGGGTGTCTCAAAAATTCTTTGGGGCAGCTAAATGATTTGCTTGCAGGAAATTGAAGTTGGCTTGATGAGTAGAGAAGGCATTGGCTGCTAGTATAAATAAGAGAGAGACTTGTTTTTTTTAAAATTTGCAGATGCATTGTAATGAAATCACTAGGCACATTTTATTTTCTGCAATTGAAGTTACTTTTAGGAAACTTTTAAGTATTTTGAGTTGAAGATATGTACTTAATCAAAACCTGTTATGAGTGATCATTGATGATGTTTTTGATAACTACTAAATTTATTTTATGAATGTCTGATTTGGAGAAAATAAGGGGTTAGATATGTCATATACATTTGGTATGGATACATATATATTTGAACTCTGATTTTCATTGCTTATGTTTTGCCTTATGGAAATTAATGAGCTAAGGGGATTGATTTTTAATGAACACTCAAGAATTTGGTAGAATATTCAAGTGAGATGAATTTGTGCATGGCAGGTAAGTGATACTTGCATATGCACGAGTTCTGGAAACTTATAAGTAATTGAGTATTCAAGTTTAACCTCTGAGAAAACTTATCAACAATTTTAGACGTCTAAGATCAAATTAGACGTCTGTCATAATAATTTAGACGTCTGATATTGAATATAGACGTCTGTTAATAAAAATTTAGACGTCTGAACTTAGTTCAAAATGTTTTCTACTCTCTGTTTAAAATCTAGACACTCTGAGACGTCTGTCATAATAATTTAGACGTCTGATATTGAATATAGACGTCTGTTAATAAAAATTTAGACGTCTGAACTTAGTTCAAAATGTTTTCTACTCTCTGTTTAAAATCTAGACACTCTGAGACGTCTGTCATAATAATTTAGACGTCTGATATTGAATATAGACGTCTGTTAATAAAAATTTAGACGTCTGAACTTAGTTCAAAATGTTTTCTACTCTCTGTTTCAATTTCAGACACTCTGAGACGTCTGTCATAAAAATTTAGACGTCTGAATTGCTGATTTTGCCTAATTTGTCTGTTTCGAGTAAATTTCCAAGATTTATCGATTTTAGCAGATCCAACTTATTGTTATTAATTATTATCAACCTTGATAACTATCATGAGATCAAGTAAATGTTATTTTAGAGTTAAATAGAATTATCTAGGCAATATATATATATATATATATAAGTGTTAGTATTTGTCAAAGTGCACCTATGGCAGTAGTACAAGACTTAGAAAAGAAATAAGTGGCTATGTCAATAGCTTGTATGGTACTTTAATTTCATTTTGATTTAAATTCCCTCTGATAAGAAAAAAAAAATAATAATAATAAAGAAACAATTGTATATCATCAAATATACAATTGACTTAGTTTGTTTGTACACTGATATGATTATATTGGTAAGACCAGGGCCTTGGGAAAAAATATTTGGAAATTATATAAATATTCAAATATAAAAGAATTGGGGTTTAGTGGTGAAGGCCTCTTGAAAGTTGTAGATAAGAAAAAAAAATATGTGTTATAGAGTGAGGGTCACCACAGTTTTGGTATCGGAGCCATGTTTTAAATAACATAGTAAATGTTGTTGTATGCATATGGATGTTTGAATGCATTGTTTGAATTATTAATGTTGAATGCTTTTGTTTTATGACTGAATAAAAATATATATATATATATATGTGTGTGTACATGTGATACATGCACAGTGTGCACAGAAATAAAAATGAATCAAGTAAAGACACCAAAAACTGATAAGGGTAATTAAACTAACATAAAAATCATATTTATAGCATTATGGTAGGACCAAGGCACCATACAGGTGCAGGATCATCACGAGAGCCACCTGTGATGAGCATGGAGGATTTTGTGAGAGCTTTAAGGGATGGAATGGCACCAAGGCAAGACAATCCTCATGAGGAACTCTCCAAACTGCTTAAGACATGTACCACTTTGGGAGGAAAGGATTTTGAAGGTACTGAAGGAGCTATAGGAGTTCAAACTTGGATAAGAACTATGGAGAGGGTCTTCACAGATATGCAAATCAATGACCAAAGGAAGAGACAGATAGCTTCAAGGAAATTGAAGGGGGTTGCACTGGATTGGTGGGAAGTTGTGATAGCAGGAAGACAAGAGGATACTATCACTTGGAATAATTTCAAGGACATGCTTGAGGCCAGATTTGTCCCAGCATCTGCCAAGGCCACACTGCTTGAAGACTTTATCAGATTAAGGCAAGGAAGCATGAGTGTGAATGAATACACTCAGAAGTTTGAAGCATTATCCAAGTATGGACTGGTGTTAATAGGGAATGCAGAAGCAAAGAATGCAAGGTACATTCAAGGCTTGAACCCTAGTCTGTCAAGGGCAATGTTGCCATACAAAGACAAAACCTTTGATCAAGTAATTGATCTAACTCTCTCATTTGAGCAACATGACACTGCAAGAGAGAAATTCAGGAATATGAAGCTCAATAAGAAGAAGGGTGGCCAGAACAAAGTGCAACCTTATGACAAGAGAAATGCAAGTAAAGGAGTTAAGAAAGAGGAAGGAGCAACAGCACTTGAAAACAAGAAATTCACTCATTGTTTTAATTGTGGAAAAGCTGGACATTATAGTAACCAATGCCCTGACCCTAAAATACCTAGAGGAGGCTGTTATAATTGTGGAAAGATGGGTCATCTCAAGAAGGATTGCCCAGAAACTAATAGAGGAACAGCAAGGGTAGGAGCTTTGGCAGCAAGTAACACTGGGAATGTTGGGCAACTTGAAGGTATAATTTTTATTCATACCCAACCAATATCAGTAATATATGACACTGGTGCCTCACATTCACTAATATCTTTGGAAATTGTAAAGAAGTTAACACTTGCTTGTGTTTCTATTGATCAGCCCTTAATTGTACACAGTCCCATAGGGAGTCATTGCATGTTGGGGATGAAGTGCATGGTCTGAAATTAATTATAGGGGGTTATGAATTTAATTCAGACTTATATACCTTAAATTATCCTGGTATTGGGATTATTCTGGGAGTAGATTGGTTAATGAGGAATAAAGCAATTTTAAATTTAGAAAACCTTACTATTTCTTTGGAAACAAATGAAGGCAAAAGAATTACCATCTTAAGTGAAATAGCAAAGAATACATGCTTTAATAAAATATGGAGTATTAATGAAGTTCAAAAGGAATTAAAGGTAGAGGAAATCCCAGTAGTAAATGAATATATAGATGTATTTGGAGAAGTAAAGGGAGTTCCTCAAAACAGACCAGTTGAATTTAAAATAAAATTAATTCCTGGAACAAATCCAATCATTAAGAAGCCTTATAGAATGGGTCCAAAAGAGTTGGTAGAATTAAAACATCAACTAGAAGAATTAGAAGAGAAAGGATTCATAAGATCAAGTAGTTCCAGTTGGGGTTCCCCAGTGCTTTTTGTTAAGAAGCATGATGGAACAATGAGGTTGTGTGTAGACTACAGGGATTTAAACAAGGTAACTATCAAAAATAAGTACCCACTGCCTAGAATAGATGATCTATTTGATCAATTGCATGGGGCTAAAATATTTTCAAGACTAGACTTAGCCTCTGGATTTCACCAAATGAAAGTTGCAGAGGAAAGCATTGAGTACACAGCCTTCAATACAAGGTATGGCCTTTATGAATTTCTAGTAATGCCATTTGGCTTGACCAATGCTCCCTCCTATTTTGTAGACTTGATGAATAGAATTTTTAGAGACTTTTTGGATAAGTTTGTCTTGGTATTTATAGATGACATACTAATTTATTCAAAGTCAGAAAATGATCATGCTATGCACCTACATTTAGTATTATCCAGACTTAGAGAACATGAATTAAAAGCCAAGTATTCAAAGTGTGCATTTTGGCAACAAGAAGTAAAGTTCTTAGGACACATAGTGTCACAGCAGGGAGTAAGTGTAGATCCAAGCAAGGTTATTGCAGTTCAAACATGGAGTAGACCCAAAACAGTGACTGAGGTGAGGTCATTCTTAGGTTTGGCAGGGTATTATAGGAGGTTCATCAAGGATTTTTCAAGAATAGCCGCACCAATGACCAAGCTAACCAAGAAGAACCAACCATATGTGTGGACTGAGCAGTGTGAACAAGCTTTTGAGAAATTGAAGCAAGCATTGGTGGAAGCTCCTGTCCTACAAATCCCAGAAGCAAATGAAGGAATGGTCGTATACACTGATGCTAGTGGATCTGGGTTAGGTGCAGTGCTTATGCAACATGGCAAGGTAGTGGCATATGCATCAAGACAGCTTAAACCCAACGAAACCAAATATGCAACTCATGATCTAGAATTAGCTGCAATAGTGTTTGCACTAAAACTATGGAGGCATTATTTGCTTGGGGCAAAATTTGAATTATTCACAGATCATCAAGCATTGAAATATTTATTTTCTCAAAAAGATTTAAATATGAGGCAAGCAAGGTGGTTGGAGTTTCTAGCTGCATATGATTTAGATATATTGTACACTCCTGGAAAAGCTAATAGAGTAGCAGATGCTTTGAGCAGAAATCATGTTAGATTAGCCAGTTTGATGATTGATGAGTTTAGAAATCTTGCAGTACTTGGGGAGGCAGATATATACAGCAAGGATGCAGTGAATTTTAAAGAACATGGTGATATGGTGGAGTATGGTACGTTGGGGATAATCACAGTGAAGTCTAATCTGGTGGAGAAAGTTGGTAGCATGCAAGATCAAGATCAAAGTCTAAAGGAGAAGAAAGAAATGTTATTGAATAACATTGAGTCAGAGAATTTTAAAATAGATTCCCAAGGTTATTTGAGGAAAAATGATAAACTTTGTGTGCCAAACATTGCAGAATTGAAGGAAGAAATCATGAATGAGCATCACAGGACCCGGTACACCATACACCCTGGTGGTACTAAGATGTATCATGATTTAAAAAGAGGCTACTGGTGGCCAGGAATGAAGCAAGCAGTGGCAAGATATGTGGCAAAGTGTTCCACATGCCAACAAATTAAAGCAGACCACCAAAAGCCCTCTGGCATGTTGCAACCTTTGGAGGTACCTCAGTGGAAGTGGGAAAGCATTTCCATGGATTTTGTGGATGGTTTACCTAGAACTAAGAAAGGCAATGATAGTATATGGGTAATTGTTGATAGACTAACCAAATCAGCTCACTTTGTCCCTGTCAGGTCAGATAGGAATGCATCTAAGCTTGCACAACTGTTCATTAAAGAAGTGGTGAGGCTACATGGCATACCCAAGACAATTGTAAGTGATAGAGACACTTTGTTCACCTCAAGATTTTGGGAAAGTTTCCAAGAAGCAATGGGAACACAACTTTGTTTAAGCACTGCCTACCATCCTCAAAGTGATGGGCAAACAGAGATAGTGAATAAAATATTGGAAGATTTACTTAGAGCATGTGTGCTTGATTTTGGGGGTAATTGGGAGGATCATATCCACTTGGCAGAATTCACTTACAACAATAGCTATCAATCAACCATAGGAATGGCTCCCTTTGAAGCCTTGTATGGGAGACCTTGCATGTCTCCTGCCTGTTGGTTAGAAGCAGGAGAGGGTGTAATGTTGGGGCCAGACCATGTTAAAGAAACTTCCAACATGATTGAATTGATTAGGCATAGAATGAAGGCAGCACAATCAAGACAAAAGTCTTATGCAGACAGAAAAAGGAAGCCAATGGAGTTTGAAGTAGGAGAGCATGTTTTTCTGAAGGTATCACCAATGAAGAAAGTGTTCAGGTTTGGAAAATCTGGTAAGTTATCACCAAGATTTGTAGGACCATATGAAATTATGCAGAGAATTGGTGCTATGGCCTATAGACTTAAGTTACCTGAGGAGTTGAGTGGTGTGCATCCTGTATTTCATGTTTCTCAATTGAGAAAATGGGTGCATGATGAAGGAGCAATTCTGGAGTCACCTACTCAAGTTCAAGTCCAGAAGAATATGGTTTATACCAATGAACCAGTAGGGATAGTTGCCAAGGAAGAGAAAAAGTTGAGGAACAAGGTGATCAAACTGGTGAAAATCCAATGGAGCTTGGACACTAATGATTGTACATGGGAGGTTGAAGACAAAATGAGGGCTAAATACCCCAATTTGTTTACTGGTGGAGAGGTATGTTTAAGCAGCCTAAGATAATTTTTCTAAATGTATTTATATATTGTTTGCTTCCATAAAATATGAGTATGGGGTTATGGAGTTAAAACAGACTATGGATTAGTGCTTTTAATTGGAGAAAATAGGTGAAATTATGGGGACATAATTCCTTTAAGGGGGAGGGTATGTAATGACCCTAAAATAAAATAAAATAAAATGATACATATTTATATTAGAAAATTCTGAGATATATATATATATATATATATATATAAGTATATATATTGCATTTAAAACAGAAAAGAATTTGGCAATAAATAAAATTGCATGGGAGCTTCTATTTGATAAAATGCAAGGAATTAAGGTAATTAAGAAAGGAATTGGAACTCAAAAATAAGTATAGCTTTATGTCCAAGGAATTATGTAAATATATGCAAATGGGGTGTTTTCTGTTTTATATAAAGGTAGAAAATACAAAGGAGATTTTCAGATTCCTTAAACTTATAAAAAAAAATGAATAAAGGATCACATGCATATGGCATGAACAAAATAGAAACATGAAAATGGCATGCAGTGTTTAAAATGTTCAACTCCCAAAAAAAATAACCAATTAAAGTAACCTGATGTGTGCATTTCCCATTTAGGACCACACAGGAATGAGATGTATACATGAACAACTGAGGGTATTAGGAGAATTACCCATTTTCTTAAACCCTAGAATGGATTTATAAATAACTGCACATGGCCAAAACCATCACTCTCTCGGGATCAAACACAAAATAAAATAAACAAGGAAGAAACACTAGCTTGGGGCTTTGGGGGATTTGCTGTTCAAAAGATTAAGGCAGTAAAAGGAAAAAAACATTATGTGAGTATTTATCCTTTGTATGCAATGGCATTAAGTCCTATTGCAGGCAGCCTAGAATATTATGAGACATTTAAATCTCTGAATTGATTTTGTTATGGGTGGTATGGATGTTTGTTTGTGCATTCTTTTTGTTTGTTTGGAGTATTAATCTGTAAGTGGGCTTTTGGTGTTAACATGATTGGAGCATTCTTGTTCTATCTTATTATCATTAAACATGGATATAGATTAAACAGGGGAACATGGGGTTGAATCAGAAAAATATACAAACAGTTATATCTTTCTGTAATATGAATGAAAGAAAAAAAAACTAAATTGGTCACTTGGGAGTTAGTTAATGATCTGCTTACTTCAGGTGGAAGCAAGTATATGCATGGTGCAACTGCACCCTGAGGCCTTTGTGTGTTGGAAAAATTTAAACAACCTGGGAGTTTCCTTCACAATGCATACATAGTGTTCATTTGACAAGGAGTTAAAGACCATAAAATAAATGGGGACAGGGGTTTAAAAATCTGGGTTATAAATATCCAGATATGGTGTTAAATTAATCAAGTTAAACTTGTTCATTGATTAGTTGCTGGGTGAAAATTTGGAGTATGAAACTTGGGTTTATTTATCTAGATTTGGGGAGAATAAATCAAGAATTATACATATGTTTATCTTTACTGTTTGCTGTGTATTTGTTTGAATAGATGAATGTGTTTTTGTATTACCTTGTATGAACCAAAACATGCTAAGTATAAACATCTGTTAAATTAGGAAGGTACTGCAAGATTATGTTTTAAAATTATGAATATGTATACAAAATTGATAAATGCTCATACCAATGAAAACTGACCCTTTTAGTTGCCCTTGCAATCATCTGGGTGTCTCAAAAATTCTTTGGGGCAGCTAAATGATTTGCTTGCAGGAAATTGAAGTTGGCTTGATGAGTAGAGAAGGCATTGGCTGCTAGTATAAATAAGAGAGAGACTTGTTTTTTTTAAAATTTGCAGATGCATTGTAATGAAATCACTAGGCACATTTTATTTTCTGCAATTGAAGTTACTTTTAGGAAACTTTTAAGTATTTTGAGTTGAAGATATGTACTTAATCAAAACCTGTTATGAGTGATCATTGATGATGTTTTTGATAACTACTAAATTTATTTTATGAATGTCTGATTTGGAGAAAATAAGGGGTTAGACATGTCATATACATTTGGTATGGATACATATATATTTGAACTCTGATTTTCATTGCTTATGTTTTGCCTTATGGAAATTAATGAGCTAAGGGGATTGATTTTTAATGAACACTCAAGAATTTAGTAGAATATTCAAGTGAGATGAATTTGTGCATGGCAGGTAAGTGATACTTGCATATGCACGAGTTCTGGAAACTTATAAGTAATTGAGTATTCAAGTTTAACCTCTGAGAAAACTTATCAACAATTTTAGACGTCTAAGATCAAATTAGACGTCTGTCGTAATAATTTAGACGTCTGATATTGAATATAGACGTCTGTTAATAAAAATTTAGACGTCTGAACTTAGTTCAAAATGTTTTCTACTCTCTGTTTAAAATCTAGACACTCTGAGACGTCTGTCATAATAATTTAGACGTCTGATATTGAATATAGACGTCTGTTAATAAAAATTTAGACGTCTGAACTTAGTTCAAAATGTTTTCTACTCTCTGTTTAAAATCTAGACACTCTGAGACGTCTGTCATAATAATTTAGACGTCTGATATTGAATATAGACGTCTGTTAATAAAAATTTAGACGTCTGAACTTAGTTTAAAATGTTTTCTACTCTCTGTTTCAATTTCAGACACTCTGAGACGTCTGTCATAAAAATTTAGACGTCTGAATTGCTGATTTTGCCTAATTTGTCTGTTTCGAGTAAATTTCCAAGATTTATCGATTTTAGCAGATCCAACTTATTGTTATTAATTATTATCAACCTTGATAACTATCATGAGATCAAGTAAATGTTATTTTAGAGTTAAATAGAATTATCTAGGCAATATATATATATATATATATAAGTGTTAGTATTTGTCAAAGTGCACCTATGTCAGTAGTACAAGACTTAGAAAAGAAATAAGTGGCTATGTCAATAGCTTGTATGGTACTTTAATTTCATTTTGATTTAAATTCCCTCTGATAAGAAAAAAAAATATATATAATAATAATAAAGAAACAATTGTATATCATCAAATATACAATTGACTTAGTTTGTTTGTACACTGATATGATTATATTGGTAAGACCAGGGTCTTGGGAAAAAATATTTGGAATTATACAAATATTCAAATATAAAAGAATTGGGGTTTAGTGGTGAAGGCCTCTTGAAAGTTGTAGATAAGAAAAAAAAAATATGTGTTATAGAGTGAGGGTCACCACACTCTCATGAATCATACTAAATCAATATAGAATGGATTCATTTGTAGCCTCTTGTTTGGTGCTTAATATAAATTAATAATGATGGTAGCTTATTGTTTTTAATGAATTTGATTGCCTATGTTGACATCTCAAATAGGCTATGCTTAATCCAATATAAAAATAAACTATTTGATCAATTTCCTAAGTGATTTTGATCATGAAATTAAAAGCAGAATCAATATTTGATGCTCTATATTACTAATCTCAAAATAGTAAATAGATCATGCTTAAATTAGATTTTATTTTTAATTTCATATTCATTTTCGTGAGATTTAAAAGTGGGTTTGAATGGTGTGTTAGAGTTTGATGGTTTAAGTTGTGCTAATTAATAGCACAAATAAACCATACTTATAATAAATACATCAATCATTTCTACTTAAAATTAAAATACGATATTATAGATTAATTTTTTGTTGATTTACATGAATGATTGGAAGTGGATTTACCTCTAAATTGCTCCTTAATCTCATAGTTTTATTCTCATATTCACTCTAGTTTTAGTTTCATTTTTAGACAATTTTAGTTAACAATCTCCTTTCAAATTTGGGCTAATTTGATTGAGTAATCTTAGAATTAGTGCTTTTTCTGTGGATCGACCAGTACTCACATACGTACTATGTTTGTATGCTGTGTGCTTGCGGTTTTTATTATTATATTTTCGATGGTATTCTAATTGATAGAATTTTCCGTTGCAAGCAAGTTTTTGGCGCCATTGCCGGGGAAAGCAATTTAATTTTAATTTACTCTTCGAACTATTTTTACATTTGTTTTATTTTATTTTGTGTTACTATAAAAAATGTCATTATATTTTCACTGTTAATTTGAGTCATTTAGTTCTCTGTTGTTCTCTCTTGTTCGTTTATTACATAATTTTCTTTATACTTCACTGTTTAGTTCTCCGTTGTTCACTATTCATTTAATTTCCTTGTTGTTCTCTGTTGTCTTCATACTTCACTGTTTCATAAAAATAAAAAAAAATAAAAAAAATTCTGCATTACATACTACCACTGTTACATTTGCCGATTTTTCATCTGTGCATTTCATTTTATTTTGTAGTTCATTTGTGCCTACAACAACTTCAACCATTACTGCCTACTTTTTACAAAAACATCACCTCTGCATCACTCCTTCACCAAACAACCATCACCAAAACCCCTGCCACCTCCAAACATCAACCAACCCTTCGCAGCAGCAAACTCCTCCTACTCATCCTTCAACCACCAAAAAGGCAACCTTGGTCAACTCCAAATCACCCAAACCCACTTCATTCAACCACACTGCAACATTCCCCTTCCTCCGCCTTCTTCAATTCCACCCAAACACTGCCTGAACAAACTCCTACACTTCTGCTTAGCCTCCTTACCATCGACCTCTACAACTTCATCAACAACACCTCTGCCTCGGCTACCCTCAACCTCACGTCGATCACAAACCTGAACTGCTTGCACACAAAACAACCACCAAACATCCACTCAAACCTGCATAAATCCTCTTTGACCATTTTCACAAACATAACTTCATACTACAAACACAACATCAACCCACCTAATCAGTTTCATCTCATTGCATCACAACCCAACCACCCTTCAAATCTCCTCACAAACATCACTGCAACAAACAAACCTCACTGCAACTCCAACTCCTCCTCCACCATCCTACCAATCAACCACCCGAACCACAATTCTTACTTCACCAAACATCGACCTCAAAACAACAACCCTCCCCTCCTCAAAACTGCTACAAATCCTCCTCCATCACCTCACTTCCTCAACCAACCTGCCAACCAACACTGGAATCGTGACCGCGTCCCTCAAATTGCCCTCAATCCACGCGAATCAACCCGCCATCGCAACCTACCACATGTCACCACCCTACCTCACTCGAACAAGAATGCCCAAAATCAATCAAAGCCGAATCACCCTAACCCGATCACCCAAATTCAACATCAAACCATTAATTGAAACTCGAACTACCTCCTTGCAAACCGAACAACAACCGTCGACAACTTCAACTGCCACCACCAAATCCACCATTCATGTCATATCCAATTCCTAGTCACCACCCGATGCAACTGAATCTCTCCACCAGTTACCATGCCTCGCCCTTAAACTCGCGATTCCAAAACCCTCAATCCATTTGTGATTTCAGATCGGCTGCAAATTTATTTATTTTTCTTTTGATTTGGCATTCGCGATTTCAATCCATTGAATTTGCGTTTTCACTATTTTTTAAATTGAGAAAAACAAACCGAGTTCCATTCTCTTAACCTTGATTTTCTTTTGAAAATAATTTCTTTGCAAACCGAACAACAACCATCTTCCTCTTGAAAATAATTTCTTTTTGGTAAATATTTTTTAATCTTCCTTTTGAAAATAATTTCTTTTTGGTAAATATTTTTAGAAAAAAAACAAAAGAATTTTTTTTCACTTCGTTCCATTCTCTTAACCTTGATTTTCACGTCTTCCTCTCCTTGATCTTTTCACTTGTGCATGAGTGCCTGGACTCGTAATACAATGACAAATCGTTTAACCCGAACGTACGAACCTCCAACGATGGCTAATGAAAACCCTCCTCGAACTCTTATGGATAGAATCTTTCCTGACAAAGTTTCTATTCCTACTTGTATCACCTTACCTGCCCCAATGGGTAATCAATTCAAAATTCATTCAAATCATATTACCATGTTCCCAAAATTTGGCAATTTTGAACACAATGACCCATACATCTTCTTAACAAAATTCAAACAAGTCTGTGCAACCATTAAACTTTGACAAGTGACAATGGAATCAAACTTAAGTTAATTCCATTCGTCCTTACCGATTATGCAGAAAAATGGTTGTATAGCTTGCCTTCGAATTCAACCAAAATATGGGACGAATTCGTTGAAGTTTTCTTAAAAAAGTTCTATCCATTAGAAAAAAGGACCAAAATACGAAAAGAAATTGTAAGGCAGCTACAACGAAGATCTAGTGAAAGCCTCTATTAGGAGATCGATGCTATTAATACCAGGATTATTCTGAAACTCGTACTAAATCAGACTAGTCTAGTACGGACTTGTCTCTAATAGGAGCCCCAAATATTCATTCGGAAAGTCCAGTATATTAATTGGGAGGCTCATCAAGTGAATGTGACTAATTAGTGAAGTCTAGTCGAGATCAATTCAGGGTGAACCTTTCAGAAAATAATTAAAATATTTCAAGAGCTTTTGATAAAATGTCCACACCATAATTTTGAAAAATGGACTCTTTGCCAAGTCTTATACGATGGACTTGAAAATATTTCACGAACCATGCTTGAATCGATGTGCCAAGGCAATTTTCTCCCCCAATATCACGATGATGCTTGGCAATTCCTTGAGAACTTTTTGGGCGAAAAATCATCCCAATGCGAACATTCTAACGAGAAATCTATCTATTCAGGATCGAACTCACACTCGATAGGATCATCGTTGGCTTTGGAAGCGAAAATTGATGCGATGATCAATAAATTCAACAATGTTTTATTCATCCAATCAGATGAACCAAACTTCCCAACTATTATGTTATAAATGTAACGATATGAATCACATCGACGATCAATGCCCTCAATCGTTAAAACAACTCAACGCTTTTTACAAAGTTATGAATGACCCGTTTTCTCCAACGTACAATCCCGGTTGGAGAAATCATCCTAACTTTGCATGGAACCAAAATAATTCTAACACGAATTTGGTTCGACCCATCTTTCAAGCATTTCCAAACAACGCTTTGAATCCTCCTTTTCAACCCAACCACTTTCAACAAAATCCTGCGCCTCCGTCTCAAAATCAACCCCAACAATGTTTCGCTCCCCAAGATAATAAACGAATGACTTAACTTGAGAAATGTTTTGAAACTTTGGCTAAAGCGACCATTCAAAACATCTAATCTAATATCAATTTGCAAAATTTGTTAACCTCGTACATGCAAAATACGAGTCAATCAGTTGCTACACTCTAAATGCAAATGACTCAATTAGCTACTTCTGTGAGTGAACGTGAACGAGGCACGTTCCCAAGTCAGCCAGTTCCGAACCCTAGAAATCAAAACACGAACTCAAATCAAGCACATGTCGTTCAAGATAGAAATGTAAACCAAATGAATGCTATCACGACTTTGCGTTTCGGTAAACTAATCGATAACCAAGTTGTCAATCCAAATGATTTACCGAAAGCTCCTCTTGTAATTTCGAAAACGACAAGCGATTCTGAACAAAACATCGAGTCAAATATCGAATCAAATTCCAATCCAAATTCTTCTTCCACTCAAGTAAACCGACCTACTGAGTATCAAATTCTATTTTCACATCGACTTTGATCTAAGAAATATTTCGATCAAATGGAAAGATGTTGGAAATTTTTAAACAAGTCAAAGTGAACATCCCTCTCCTTGATATTGTTCAACAAGTCCCAACTTACGCTAAGTTTCTAAAGAACTTGTGCATTCAAAAACGACACACTCGTGTCCTAAGAAAGCTTTCTTAGCTGCCGGTCTTAGCGAAGTCTTGTCTCAATCAATTCCTGTAAAATACAAAGATCTTAAATGTCCGATGATCTCATGCATGATAGAGGATAAAACGATTAATGACTTGGGTGCGAGTGTCAATTTGATTCCTTATTCAGTTTACTAGCAACTTGGCTTGGGTGAACTAAAACCGACGAAAGTAACTCTTTAATTTGCCGATCGTTCGATAAAGAAACATGTGGGAGAAATCGAGGACGTACTCATAAAAATCAGTCAATTCATATTCCCCATTGATTTCATCGTCCTAGAAAGACAGCTTGTGAATAATCCGACAAGTCAAATTCCACTTATTCTAGGACGACCTTTTTTAGCCATTTCGAATGCGCTAATCGATTTTCGAAATGGTTCGATGAAAGTTTCTTTTGGTAACATGACTTTGGATCTTAACATCTTCAATCTCAAAAATTAATCGAACGAACCACTTGACCAAGCGTTAGAAGTTAGCTCCATTCAAGAAAATTTTGACAAGGAAACAGTTAACTTTAACAATAAACGCGAGACCGAATATGAACAACTGTTTCAAGATGAACCTAACGAGATTGAAAACGCGCTTCCTTTTGAACCCCTCACGTTTGAGTCTGAATTTCAACCAAATTCTTTGATTGAGCAACCTCTTAGGTTGGAACTCAAACCTCTTACTGATCACCTTAAGTACACATGCTTAGGTGACAACGAAATGTTTTCTATCATAATCTCTTCAAATCTTTCTCTTGATTAAGAAACCTCCCTTCTTTTAATTCTGTCAAAAAACAAAGAGGCAATTGGATGGTCAATTACCGATATTAAGGGAATTATTCTCGCTCTTGTTCAACATTGCATCCACTTAGTTGACGAAGCCAAGCCTGTTCGTGACGTGAAACGAAGGCTTAACCCAAAATGAAGGATGCAGTTCGAAATGAAATTCTTAAGCTCCTCGATATTAAATCATGTATCCCATCTATGATATTCATGGGTTAGCCTAATTCAATGTGTCCTAAAAAGTTCGGACTCACCGTTATCACGAATGACGCTAACAAACTCATTCCAACTCGTACTCAAATAGGTTGGTGTGTTTGCATGGATTATCAAAAATTAAATGCTACAACACGTAAAGATCACTTCCTCTTCCTTTCATTGACCAAATACTCGAACGTTTAACCGGCCACGAATTCTATTGCTTTCTTGATGGTTATTCCGGTTATAACCAAATTCAGATCGCTCCTGAAGATCAAGAGAATATGACTTTCATGTGTCCCTTTGGCACTTTTGCGTATCGATGCATGCTATTTGGCCTTTGCAACGCTCCTGCTACTTTCCAAAGATGCATCGTCAGCATCTTTTCCGACATGATCAAACGCTTTATGGAAGTGTTTATGGATGATTTTTCCATCTTTGGAAACTCTTTTTTCGTGTGCTTACACCATCTCGAGATGGTTCTAAGTCGATGCAAAGAAAAACATTTAACGTTATATTGGAAAAAATGTCATTTCATGGTCAAACATGGCATTGTTCTCGGACATGTCATTTCAAACAAAGGCATCGTGGTAGATAAAGTGAAAATTGATGTAATTGCAAATCCACCCATTCCCAAATCCATCAAGGACATTCGTTCATTTCTTGGGCACGCTGGCTTCTATCGACGTTTTATAAAGAATTTCAGTAAAATCGCTCGACCTTTAATTGCTCTTCTTGAAAAAGACGTTCCATTTGACTTTAATTCTAACTATGTTTCTGCTTTCGAACATCCCAAAAATAAACTCATTTCCACTCCCATCATTCACTCACTAAATTGGGATCTTCGTTTTGAAATAATATGGACGCCTCTAACTTCGCAGTTGCTGTTGTCTTAGGACCACGCATCAACAAAATTCTTCATATCATCTACTACGCTAGTATGACTTTAAACGATGCTCAACTCAATCACACGATCATTGAAAAAGAGCTTCTAGCGGTAGTCTTTGAGCTCGAAAAGCTCCGACCATATTTGATTGGCTCGCACATTACGGTTTACACTGACCACTCCCCTCTTAGGTACCTTTTCGCTAAAAAGGATGTTAAGTCTCGTTTGATTCGTTGGATCCTTTAATCCTAAGAATTTGACCTTACGATCAAAGACAAAAAAGGATCCGATAACGTCATTGCTGATCATCTATTGCATCTTTCAAACACACAATCTTCTTTACCGATCAATGAGAACTTTCCCGATGAATAACTCCTTTCCGTTTCCATCTACCCATGGTATGCCGATACAGTGAACTATTTAGTCACTAACGAAATTCCTTCATTTTGGTCGAAACAAGATAAATACAATTTTTTTTCCCAAGTGAAATATTTCTATTAGGACGATCCATACTTGTTTAAGTACTGTTCCGACCAAATCATTCGACGTTGCATCCCAAATTGCGAAATTAAGAGTGTCCTTTCGTTTTGTCACAACTAAGCTTGTGGTGGTCATTTAGGTCATAAGAAAACAGCGGAAAGGGTGCTCCAATGTGGTTTTTATTGGTTTACACTTTTCAAAGATGCATTCGTGTTCTGTCAAACTGGTGATCGCGGCCAAATGTTAGGAAAAATCTCTCGATGAAACATGATGCCTTCGAACCCCATTCTTACGATCGAAATCTTTGACGTTTGGGGTATTGACTTTATGGGACCATTTTCGAACTCTTTCAGAAATATGTACATTCATTTTGCTATTGATTACGCCTCTAAATGGGTTGAATTCATTCCATGTAAAACAAATGACCATAAAGTTGTGGTGAAATTCATAAAAGAAGACATTTTTTTTCTAAGTTTGGAACACCTCGCACAATAATAAGCGATAATGGAACCATTTCTACAATCGATCATTTGAAACTCTAATGAAGAAATACTCGATAACCCACAAGTTATCAACTCCTTATCATCCTCAAAACTTTTGGTCAAGTTGAAGTTTCAAATCGCCAAATCAAGAAAAATTTAGAGAAAACTGTAAATAAAAAATTGAAAAGATTGGTCACAAAAATTGATAGATGCACTTTGGGCTTATACAACTACGTATAAAACTAATCTAGGGATGTCCCCTTTAGGTTAGTATATGGTAAAGCATGTCGTTTACCTAGCGAACTTGAACATAACGCGTTGTGGGTGATTAAGAATGTAACGACTTGGAATTTTACCGCATTGATTTGGGAATATTTAATCAATTTTAAATATTCAAATAATAGATTCATAATGAAAATAAAACTCTTTTTAATGATTAATAATGATGGTTAAATAGTTTTCCAAATTTGTTTAAAAAATATTTAGTTCGAAGAAAAATAAAAAATATGACCGAAAATCGTTTTCGAATTTTTGACTTTTCATCGGCTAAAAGTTGTCGAAAACATTGTGAACATATTAGCTAACTTATGTTCATGCATATTTTAACAACTTAAGTATGATAAAGTAAATTATATGGTAGTAATATATATATATATATATATACACTTAAGTATGTAAGTTGATATGACTTTTTATGTAAAGTTAAAATAAAAATAAAATTAAGAAAAGTAAAAGAAACATAAGAAAACAATAAGTACCAAAGCATTTAATTCATGCTGGCATGAGAAGGAGGGGGACAATATGGTGGCTTGTGATGTGATATGGAGGGGAGACAAAGGTGGTGATGTTGCATTTAGTTTGTGGAAGTCAAGTACGTTAGGGCTAATTAGGTAATTTAGTAATTTCATGTTATATAAAAATCAATTTTTATATCTTTTTCTCATTCGATCACTTTATTTCCATTATAAAACCTCTCTAAGCTTCATGAAAAACTTTCATGACTTCTCTTTTAGTTTCCAAAGTTTTAAAATTTTAAGTTTTTCCTTTTAAATTCATTTCAATCTGTGTTCCAAAACTTCTCCATTTTCTTTCTCTTCCTTCTATCCTATTTTCCTGATCTCCGAACCAAATGGAGATTTTCATTTTTTTCAAACCGTATGAAATTTCAATGGCTACAACTTTTATTTGTACCACATTTTCAAATTTTGAGTGCAGTTATGTCAAAACTTCATTTCTTTCAGACATGTTTTTGGACTCAAAATTTTCAAATCCGTAAACACCCCTTCTTCTATTGACCATATCTCTCTCAAAAACAATTGAAATTGAGTGATTATTTTTTTCAAAGTGTAGAGAAAATAATTTACTAAAAAGTTTCTTTTGGAAAAAATTTCAAAATCCAAGAGTAACATGTCCAAAAATTAAGGAGAATTTAATCCATTTTCAAGATGATTTTTGTGGTTTTCCAAGATTTAAAAGTTCTAAAGTATTTCAAGTTTTCAAAGCTTTTCGGTGAGTAAATTTCTTAACTTTTTTGGGAAATAATTTACCCTTGTGTATATAGTTATTATATGGTTGTATAGATGATGTTTTTGTTTGGATTATGGTATGGTTTGGATGTATATGTATGTGCTAATTTGTGGTTTAGCATTAGAACTTTGAATTGATGATTAAAGTGACGTTTTGGTTATAAAGGTGTGATCTTTGTCTTGTGATTGGAAGTGATATGGAAAGTTAGTAAGTAAATGGAAAAGTTAGTGAGCAAGGTTAGCACTTGTAATGTGTTGTGTTCGACATAGCGATCCTTTGAGTTTCAAATTGATTTCTTACTTTGTTTTAAAAGAAAAGATTTTCTAAGAGTTTTCTAACTTTTTGTTTTACTTTCAAAACTTTATACTTAGTTCATATGTAAAATAAAATTAACAGTAAGTGTTTTAGGATTTATTTGAGATGCAACAAGTTTTGAATTACGGGTATCTATAATGATAGTCGCTATGGATGCAGTTTCGCTTTAAATATCCGAATTTTTCAAATTTATGAAAATTCAAGTTTTATACTTAAAATTGTTTTGTAAATGATTTACAAGCCTAATAATAATGTTTTTAAAAGTTAATTAAGGATTTAATAGTTAATAATTAATTAATTAAGTTTTAATAATTATTAATTAATTAAGTGTTAATAAGTTTTATTAACTTTAATTAAGCGAAGATTTGTTACTAATTAATTACATTTTTAAGGATAAGGTTAATTTTAATTAATCAATTATTAAGTATGATTAATTTTTAATTAATTATAACTTAAGCATATGATTTACTTTTAATTAATTTCTAATCAAATATAGGGTTAATTAATAATTAATTATTAACCATGTGTTTAATTTAAAAAAAATTAAGGTTGTAATTTGTAAATTATTTATTAAAGGTTTAATTTATTATTTAAGAGTTAATTAAAGATTATTTAATTGAGATTAATTAATATTAAATTATTAATTAAGTTTTAAATGATTATTTAATAATTAATAAAGGATTAATTAGTGTTTAATTATTTATTTATAAATAATTATTGTTTAATCATTTATTTAAAGGTTTAATTATTTATTAATTAATTTATTTATTTAAATTAATATTTAATAAAGATTAATTATGATTTAATAAGAGTTTAACTTATAATTAATTTTTTTAAAGAGGAGTTTAAGTTTTAAATTCTTTGATTTTCTAAGAATTAATTTATTTAAGAAGGGAATTCTTTTACAACGGGTAGTTTTGAGCACAAGGGATTCAAATGTCGATACATTAAGTAGACAAATAACTATGAATGAGTTATTATGTTGATTGACTGAATTGTTTAGACATCTAATAGCAGAATAAATCCCTGTTCTACTATAGTGTAATTGTTTAGTTGTAGTGGACACAGGATAACAAAATAAAATTCTTTTTTGTTGTAAATTGATTGTTGATTGTGTGGACATATGTTAGCAGAATAAATTACCATTCTGATAATTAACTTGTATTTAACATCTGTTTAGTAGAATAAATCATAGTTCAACCATAATTTCCCAAGTACGTTATGTGGACGTCTATTTAAGCAGAATAAAAACTCATTCTGCTATTATAATAACTTGGACATGTGTTTAGCAGAACAAATCCCCATCTACTATTATAATAACTTGGACATATGTTTAGCAGAACAAATCCCCGTCTGCTATTATAGTAACTTGGACATCTTACCTATATGTTGATATTTTTGTTCTCGGCTGATTTCATTATACATATCTGCTTGTTATGTAAATACCCATGCTATAACTTGAAAAGTAAACTTAATTAAAAGAGAACCATTGCGGACACTAAGCTTCTTTCTGATTTTTAAAGTCAATCATACTTTTAATAATGGTTTCAAGTTGAGTAATGATTTTAATAAAGGATATTTTAAATAATCGTTTTGTTTACCAAAAGGACTTTATTAAATGAGTTTATTAAAGGAATTCCGTTTTAAATAAGGAATATTTATAAGAAAGTTTTATAGATGATTTTAGATATTTATAAAGGATGTTTTATAAATAATTTTGATGATTTGTAAAGAGATATATAAATAGTTTTGATATTTATAAAGAGTTTTATAAATGGATTTGGAATTGAAGTAAAGAAGTTTCATAAATAAAAGAGATTTATTAAGAGGATTTATAGAAGGAAATTTATAAAAGGATTTGAGATTGGATTTCCTTTAACCCACCTTCTTAATTCTGGTGGTATGGACATTCGTTCCACACTTAACACCGAAGGAATATTGTTTGAGGTTCCCTTTATCTCTAATTACATAACATTTTGTTTGATCCTTTGATATGATTTGGAAATGAGAAATCTTTCACAAATGTTTTGTGACTATACTTATGTCAATGAGATAAGTATATGAATGTTTTGGTAAACACTTTTGAAAAGAGTTTTAATAAATGAAAGATTTAGTTTGAGGCTTAGTAGTTGCTATGGTAATTAAATCTCTGAATTTGTTTTTTTTTGTTATTTGATAGTTAAATAACCGACTATCAAATATGGACCAAAATATAACTCCGGAAATATCTAGGAGAAACACATGAGTTATATGGCATGGTCATCTTTGAAGATGCTGTATTGTGTGTATAAATCTCGTTTTGTTCTCCTAGGACGAATGATAGGGAGATCCATCCACTTAAATGGTTAGGGGGTGATCCCAACTCCTATGTATTATCTGATTATTTCCAAAAGTACCGGGGTTGAGTTTACCGAAACTATCGAATGTTGTTTCGAAGAGACGGGATCGGATTTCCTTTATCCGAAAACCACTTCGATCTAACTCAAACGTTTCGAATTGAAGATGGAGCTTTTGAAGCGCAAGGGCTACTTGCTACTAATCCCGAGGGTGATTCCAAAATGGATGTAGTAGAGGTAGTGCCTTCGGTTTCGTTCAGACCTAGAAAGAACTTGTATGGATGAATGTTGGTACTGTATTGCTGCTTGGAGGGCAGTGTTAGCATTCCAAGATGGTTGCTATATAAAAAGTTAATCGTAGCCTCATGCCTCATCAATTGGGAAAATGACTAAAGCAAGGACATGTGGCAGGGCTATGTGGGTCTCTCCCATTAGGGTATGATCATCCCAAGATCTAGTGTCAATATCTCTATGTATGCTTTGGGGCCCATTATAGTTGTTTGATCGCAACCAAGGGGTGATCATATTCGACGCTGTCTAGTAAGGGGTAGGGCCGGTCCTGGGTAGCAGAGATGCAACGTGTAATAGCGTCCCGTACATTTTATCTAGAGGTGTACGAATTCGGTGGGTAGACCCTTACCCTTTCATAGTTGGAATCCATTCTCCAATAAGTGCCTTCAGACTTGATTGTATACCTATTATGCTGGAATTTAATAATGTAACAATTTCGGCTATGATTAATATGTATTTGTATTCTAGACATTATCATAATACCGCTGGATTTTCAATAGAAAATGTTTTGGTTATCGTAAAGTAAAAACCCGTCCGTGTTTATATGTAGCGTGGTCTTACGAGATACCTTTAATTTTAAAGGTTTTACAAGTTAAATAAATTAATTCCTTGTGATTTGAGTTTCTCACGCTGGTTTTAGCAGACTAATCCTGGCGTTATTTTTCTTATAATGCTCGGGTCATCCCGAGCATATTTTCCATATTTAGCTGGATCCGTTGGAGCTTTCAGGCGACGAGCTGGATTTTCCAAGACGTATTCCCGTACCTTACATTCTTCCGCTGTTCTGTTTGTTTTGTTTTTCCTGTATTATCAGCAATTGTAAGGATAGGTTGTTATAACTATCCAGGCTGATAATAGGTTAGTGTACTCTGATGATGTGTATAATAAAGATAATTTCTTTTTGTAAAGACTTGTTCATATTATATATTACTCATCACGTATTGTGAGATTATGTTCTTTCTTTTTCTTTCTTTCACCCCTAATGACCTGTCTTTCGGACACTTAAATGATTGACACACGAATACTGAGGATGTATTAAGTGTCGTCTTTAGGTGTAAGAAAGGCAGATCATTACAACATGGTATCAGAGCTTAGGTTGAGCGATCACCTAGGCTTTGGTGGGGTTGATTCATTTGAGAAAGGATAAGTGAGACCCTAGGATGAGTTTGAGTGTATATATTGAGTGTTGTTAATGCTATAAAAATGTTTTATATTGTGTTGATTTACCGGTTGGGTGGTTTATGAATTCTGGTCGAGACATGGGGCACCACAGTGTCGATAGGGGTTTCTAAACACTTAAACTAGGCAAATCAACATTGTATTATTTTAAATTGGTAAATGAAATAATTTTACCTAAATTATATATTATATGTAAATGGATAATTTTCAAAAATAATATATAGTTATATATGATGTGATTGTTGTTAGGAGTTGATAATATTTAATTATTATCATATAGGATTTGATTAGTCATGCTCGTCCATTTTTGAGCATTGACTATTTTTTAATCTATTAGTAGTTTTTCCTTTTAAGTACATGTTAGGTAGATAGAGTTGTGGGAACATTGAATTGAACACATTGTGAATTAAGTTTCACAGTTTGACTATAAGGCATTCGATGATAATGTTGGGTTAAAAATTGAATTTTAATACAAGGTGTTTATTAAAAGAAATATTTCAGATGATTTTATAAAAGTTGATTTTTATAAATCAGAATTATAAAATATGTTTTGGAAATAAGATGAATTTTTAGGAAATACAAATCCCGGTGGCTTCGATAAAGTTTTCAAACGATTCTTGGAAAAGTAGTAATAATTTTACTTAATAATGCTTTAAGGTATAAATATTTTGAAAAAGAATAGAGAGTAAGATTTTTCTTTGGACGGTTCGGGGAATGAGTCTCGGTCTGTTTTGTGATGATCAGAATAATCTTTTAAGTGTCAATGGAATGTTTGCTTTGGGAGATATGGTAGTGCACTTAGTAAATTATTCTCTTTTCCATTGTACGATCGAAACAAGTTCAAATCCGAATGAATCCAAAGAAAGTGGAGGATAAATATTTTGTTAAAATCTATTTAGTTGGAAATATATACAGTATTGTTTCAAAAGGAAGAAATATTTTTATAACTAACTGATTTGAGTGACTCGAAAGTGACTAAAATTGGGCAGAAAATGTATTCGGATGGTAAACGCTTCTCTTGAGTATTACCCTTCTTGGTAAAGGGGACTTATGATACTATTCGGTAGTGCTCAGTTCCTTGATATCATTTTGGTATTACTCGGGCTATATCTATATTTTCTAAGGGTTAAAAAAATAAAGCATCATCTTAAAAAGTTTTTGAAATAAAAAAATCGAGTATTTGGCTTCTAAGTTTCAAAAATAATAAGGTATTTTGATTAAAGGGTGGATAAATCAATGAAGTTAAAATTAAAATTAATATAACAACATGGTTTAATAAACTTGATTTTATTAAAATGTGTCTTCTGATTTTAACATCTAGGAAGTGAAGAATAATTTGATGTTATTGGGCCAGCTAATAAACGTCTTTACCTAAGAGGTGTATAAAAAAAAGTAAACTCTATGATGGAGTCTGGATACCAGCATCCTACTCTTCTTAGCTACTTAGCGGACTGATTAGGTAAAGAGGTTGAATTGGTCGACTTAGTTTTAAGACCCAAAGTTATTTTGGATCTACATTTGAATACTTAAAAACTGAATAGAATTAAAAATCCGATGTTTTGTATATATACTCTTAGGATGTAGGAGAGTATTATGCAAGTAATAAATTAAAATAATTTTACGAAAAGGATTTTATAAATCAAGTTGTATCATTTAAAAATGTTTGAACCTAAATTGGAATTGTTATGAAATGTTTTCATAAATATTTTGGGGAGGATAGAAAGTAGTTGGATAGTAAGAACCTATAGATGAATATGTAAGCGTTACGTAGATCATTTTCACCTTTTCACATAATTCTCGATCCAAGATTCGAGTACATAACTTAAGGTGTTTCACACCATTCCGAAGAAGGATTTATCACTCGATCATTAACGGCGAATACTTGGTGAGGGTTCTTAATATGGAACCAAAGGTTTTCTATCATAGTATATGGCTAAGTAAGGAAGACAGAGGCTTCTAATTGAGAAGCCTGATCGGAGTCCGCACTACATAATCGAGTGAGCGATGCTAGTTCGGAAGTAAAGCTTAGTATTCAAGCGAGAGATCGAATTAGATTTTGCATGGGAATGATCTATGTACATCTTACAGATTGATGAGTAGTGTTAAGTATTTCCAGGTTAGGGCCGTGGAAAAATTTCGAGGTCGAAATTCTTTTAAGGGGGGAAAATGTAACGACCAGGAATTTCACCGCATTGATTTGGGAATATTTAATCAATTTTAAATATTCAAATAATAGATTTTATAATGAAAATAAAACTCTTATTAATGATTAATAATGATGGCGAAATAGTTTTCCAAATTTGTTTACAAAAATATTTAGTTTGAAGAAAAATCGAAAATGTGACCGGAAATTGCTTCCGAATTTTTGACTTTTCATTGGCTAAAAGTTGTCAAAAACTTTGTTAACTTATTAGCTAACTTCTGTTCATGCATATTTTAACAACTTAAGTATGATAAAGTAAATTATATGGTCGTAACACACACACACACACACACTTAAGTATGTAAGTTGATATGAAGTTTTATGTAAAGTTAAAATAAAAATAAAATTAAGAAAAGTAAAAGAAACATAAGAAAACAATAAGTACCAAAGAATTTAATTCATGTTGGCATGAGAGGGAGGGGGGAAAATATGGTGGCTTGTGACGTGATATGGAGGGGAGACAAAGGTGGTGATGTGGCATTTAGTTTGTGGAGGTCAAGTACCTTAGGGCTAATTAGGTAATTTAGTAATTTCATGTTATATAAAAATCAATTTCTATATATTTTTCTCATTCGATCACTTTATTTCCATTATATAAAACCTCTCTAAGCTTCATGAAAAACTTTTATGGCTTCTCTTTTAGTCTCCAAAGTGTTAAAATTTTAAGTTTTTCCTTTTAAATTCATTTCAAACTTTGTTTCAAAACTTTTCCATTTTCCTCCTCTTCCTTCTAACCTATTTTCCTCATCTCCGAACCAAATGGAGACTTTCTTTTTTTTCAAACCATAGGAAATTTCAATGGTTACAACTTTTAATTATACCACATTTTCAAATTTTGAGTGTAGTTATGTCAAAACTTCATTTCTTTCTGACATGTTTTTGGACTCAAAATTTTCCAATCCGTAAACACCCCTTCTTCTATTGACCATATCTCTCTCAAAAATCATTAAAATTGAGTGACTATTTTTTTGAAAGTGTAGAGAAAAGAATTTCCTAAATTGTTTCTTTTGGAAAACGTTTCAAAATCCGAGAGTAACATGTCCAAAAATCAAGGAGAAGTTAACCCATTTTCGAGATGATTTTTGTGGTTTTCCAAGATTTAAAAGTTCTAAAGTATTTCAAGTTTTCAAAGCTTTTCGGTGAGTAAATTTCTTAACATTTTTTGGGAAATAATTTACCTTTATATATATGGTTATCATATAGTTGTATAGATGATGTTGTTGTTTGGATTATGGTATGGTTTGGATGTATATGTATGTGCTAATTTGTGATTTAGCATTAGAACTTTGAATTGATGATTAAAGTGATGTTTTGGTTATAAAGGTGTGATCTTTGTCTTGTGATTGGAAGTGATATGGAAAGTTAGTAAGTAAAGTTAGTAAATGAAAAAGTTAGTGAGAAAGGTTAGCACTTGTAATGTGTTGTGTTCGACATAGCGATCCTTTGAGTTTCAAATTGATTTCTTACTTTGTTTTGAAGGAAAAGGTTTTCTAAGAGATTTCTAACTTTTTGTTTTGCTTTCAAAACTTTATACTTAGTTTATAAAGTAAAATAAAGTTAAAATTAAGTGTTTTAGGATTTATTTGAGATGCAAAAAGTCTTGAATTACAGGTATGCATAGCCATAGTCGATATGGATGCAGTTTCGCTTTAAAAATCCGAATTTTTCAAATTTAAGTTTTATACTTAAAATTGTTTTGTAAATATGTTACTAGCCTAATAATAATGTTTTTAAAAGTTAATTAAGGATTTAATAATTAATAATTAATAATTAATTAATTAAGTTTTAATAATTATTAATTAATTAAGTGTTAATAAGTTTTATTAACTTTAATTAAGCGAAGATTTGTTACTAATTAATTACATTTTTAAGGATAAGGTTAATTTTAATTAATCAATTATTAAGTATGATTAATTTTTAATTAATTATAAGTTAAGTATATGATTTACTTTTAATTAATTTCTAATCAAATATAGGGTTAATTAATAATTAATTATTAACCATGTGTTTAATTTTAAATAAATTAAGGTTGTAATTTGTAAATTATTTATTAAAGGTTTAATTTATTATTTAAGACTTAATTAAAGATTATTTAATTGAGATTAATTAATATTAAATTATTAATTAAGTTTAAATGATTATTTAATAATTAATAAAGGATTAATTAGTGTTTAATTATTTATTTAATAAATAATTATTGTTTAATCATTTATTTAAAGGTTTAATTATTTATTTATTTATTTATTTATTTAAATTAATATTTAATAAAGATTAATTATGATTTAATAAGAGTTTAACTTATAATTATTTTTTTTAAAGGGGAGTTTAAGTTTTAAATTCTTTGATTTTCTAAGAATCAATTTATTTAAAAAGGGAATTCTTTTACAACGGATAGTTTTGACCACAAGGGATTCAAATGTCGATACATTAAGTAGACAAATAACTATGAATGAGTTATTATGTTGATTGACTAAATTGTTTGGACATCTAATAGCAGAATAAATCTCTGTTCTACTATAGTGTAATTGTTTAGTTGTTGTGGACACAGGATAACAAAATAAATTTTTGTTCTATTGTAAATTGATTGTTGATTGTGTGGACATATGTTAGCAGAATAAATCACCGTTCTGCTAATTAACTTGTATTTGACATCTATTTAGTAGAAAAAATCATAGGTCTGCTATAATTTCCTAAGTAGATTATGTGGACATCTATTTAAGCAGAATAAAAACTCATTCCGCTATTATAATAACTTGGACATGTTTTTAGCAGAACAAATCCCCATCTGCTATTAAATTAACTTGGACATATGTTTAGCAGAACAAATCCCCGTCTGCTATTATAGTAACTTGGACATCTTACCTATATGTTGATTTGTTTGTTGTCGGCTGATTCTATTATACATATCTGTTTGTTATGTAAATACCCATGCTATAACTTGAAAAGTAAACTTAATTAAAAGAGAACCATTGCGGACACTAAGCTTCTTTTTTATTTTTAAAATTAATCATACTTTTAATAATGGTTTCAAGTTGAGTAATGATTTTAATAAAGGATGCTTCAAATAATCGTTTTGTTTATCAAAAGGACTTTATTAAATGAGTTTATTAAAGGAGTTTTAAATAAGGAATATAAGAAAGTTTTATAGATGATTTTAGATATTTATATAGGAAGTTTTATAAATAATTTTGGAGATTTGTAAAGAGATATATAAATGGTTTTGATATTTATAAAAGAGTTTTGTAAAATTTAACTTGGAGATTTATAAAGAGTTTTGTAAATGGGTTTGGAATTTAAGTAAAGAAGTTTCATAAATAAAAAAGATTTATTAAAAGGATTTATAGAGAGAAATTTACCTATAAAAGGATTTGAGATTGGATTTCCTTTAACCGACCTTCTTAATTTTGGTGGTATGGACATTCGTTCCACACTTAACACCGAAGGAATATTGTTTAAGGTTATCTTTATCTCTAATTTAAATAACATTTTGTTTGATCCTTTGATATGATTTGGAAATAAGAAATCTTTCACAAATGTTTTGTGAATATACTTATGTCAATGAGATAAGTATATGAATGTTTTGATAAACACTTTTGAAAAGAGTTATAATAAACGAAAGATTTAGTTTGAGGCTTAGTGGTTGCTATGGGTAATTAAATCTGTGAATTTGTTGTTGTTTGTTATTTGATAGTTAAATAACTGATTGTGGGGACACAGTCAAAATTAAGTGCGGGGGGGGGGGGGGGGGTTCTAAATAATAATAATGATCGGTATATCTGGCCTCAGTATATTTGAGTTAGGTGTGTAAACAATAATAATGTTAATATTTTTCAAAATAGAGAAAGCAAGCAACTAAAACCCAAGCACTGTTAAATGTTGGTGATACAAAATCACAAACAGAAGGAAACAAATATGCAAAAGGGAAAGTAATCACGTTTGTTCATTATGGAAATGAATAATTGGATTGCATTTGAATGAGATGGCAGGAAAATAAATGCATGCTCAAGTTGTGGAATAATATATATGCAATAGGATATGCATATTATTTGTTTCTCAATAATCACATTGCTTTGATATTATTTTCTTCCATCTTTGGAATGAGTGAATTACTTGCTATGTTTGCGCGATTTGTTACCATTGTAATTTGCCTCCATTATCTTCTTACCATATTTTGGTAATTTGATTGATGACTCACATGAATTTATATTGGCTATATATTGAGGGTAGACTTCATTGTAAACCCATCCTGGTATTCAGCCAGCGATCTCCAGATAGAGTGTCTCTTTTTTATCCCTAATTGGGGCTTTGGTATGTAAACTCTTATCTTGTAATCTCTTGTAATTCTCTCATGTGGAATAAAATCTCTCTCCTTTGGACTGGACGTACACTATCTAGATGATAGTGGAACCAGTATAAATATTGTGTCTACTTTTTCTTTATAGTTATTTGCTATTTATTTGGAGTATAGAATAACTGCTGCTGGTTAAGTGGTGTTCAAATTGGCAAATCTAGATCCTGTTTATTGTTTTTCCGCATTGGTGCAATTTTCTGCACAACAGATTGGTATCGGAGCTAGGCGATTTGTTCAGATTTGTGCATCAATGGCTTCTAGTAAGAGCGGTGATTATGCTATTACTCATTTGGATGGAAAAAGGAGATTTTGTGCAATATGGAGTGGAGGAGATTATGTTGAGAGAGAAGAGTGTTCCAGTCTTGGAAATTTGATGATAAGGAGTTTACTGTGTTGAAGAGACATCTGGATTTGGGAACTTGTATCTGCTTTATGGCTCGATGTTGATGTGAGAGTCTTATGTTTCCATGGGAAATTTGTTGTTTGGTAGATAAGTTGATTTGGAAACTTGTATCTGCTTTATGGCTCGATGTTGATGTGAGAGTCTTATGTTGATTTTCATGGAAAAATTGTTGTTTGACAGATAAAGTATGTGGAAGAAGAGGGATTTGTCTTGTATACAGAGATTTGGATTAGCCTTGTCTATTGGCTTTTGTTTTTTGACTCTGTATTTGGATTGGTGATTGAGAGAATATATTTTTTTTGGCCTTGGTGGCTTTGAGATTATTTTGGCATCTACCTTCTTTTGATTTTGGATATTTGCAACATTTTGTTGGCGGGCGGGGACATAGTCTGAGCTCGTTAGCAATGTGTGATGGGGGGTGGCTTTGCCGGAACCCATTGGGTAAATATTCATTTTTGGTCTGTATCTCGTTAAGAGATTTTGGTTGAAGGTAGAGTTTGATTTGAAGAGTTTTATGTTGAGAAGAGAATTTGACTCGAGGTAGAGTGTTGGAAATATGTGATTTTGCATCAAGGTGGAGTGTTAAATGTTGGTGATACAAAATCACAAACAGAAGGAAACAAATATGCAAAAGGGAAAGTAATCACGTTTGTTCATTATGGAAATGAATAATTGGATTGCATTTGAATGAGATGGCAGGAAAATAAATGCATGCTCAAGTTGTGGAATAATATATATGCAATAGGATATGCATATTATTTGTTTCTCAATAATCACATTGCTTTGATATTATTTTCTTCCATCTTTGGAATGAGTGAATTACTTGCTATGTTTGCGCGATTTGTTACCATTGTAATTTGCCTCCATTATCTTCTTACCATATTTTGGTAATTTGATTGATGACTCACATGAATTTATATTGGCTATATATTGAGGGTAGACTTCATTGTAAACCCATCCTGGTATTCAGCCAGCGATCTCCAGATAGAGTGTCTCTTTTTTATCCCTAATTGGGGCTTTGGTATGTAAACTCTTATCTTGTAATCTCTTGTAATTCTCTCATGTGGAATAAAATCTCTCTCCTTTGGACTGGACGTACACTATCTAGATGATAGTGGAACCAGTATAAATATTGTGTCTACTTTTTCTTTATAGTTATTTGCTATTTATTTGGAGTATAGAATAACTGCTGCTGGTTAAGTGGTGTTCAAATTGGCAAATCTAGATCATGTTTATCGTTTTTCCGCATTGGTGCAATTTTCTGCACAACAAGCACTATCTTCACTTAATTGATTTGACTTGTTATTCAAAAGAAATAAAATTTCCACTTTGCAAAACTTTGATATTCAACCAAAGGATTCATTTCATAGTTGTACTATGTTATCAACCGAAACAACTAGCCAAACTAGAGTCAAATTGTGATGATAACTTAATTTTTGTTGGAAGTTTTGATGAGCAAAAAGACTAATTTTTTTTGATAATATCAAAAACTTATATCTAACTTACTCGTGTCAATTTAAAAGCAAATTCGAGGACGAAAATGGATTTATATATCCTAGTTTTAGTTTATTCGAGGATTTTGTTTTAGAGGAATTTTGGACTCAAAATGGAAGAGGCTTATGCAAGCATATACATGGGAAATCAAAAGAATGAGAAGAGGATGGAAATAATGCAACATGGAGGAGCCTACATGCCTACTTACTTATAAATCACAATTAAAAGCAAATGCACATGTTATTAGAGATTAAAGAAAAAGCACATGCTAGTAGGATTAATTAATTCCTTAAAGATTTCTTGGAGGCTACACAAACTAAAGGGTATTTTGGGTAGCTTCCTAAAAATGGAATTAGGGTTTTAGGCATGTATAAAAACCCCTTTATGTTTCATGTAATTTTATTCTTCTTATGCAAGTTGTAGTCACAAAATCAATGATAAATAAAATAGCTTCTTAAGCCTCTTCTTATTTCTTTTTATTGTCTTTATGCTTTTATTCCTTTCATGCTATTTTATTACATGCTATTTTATTACATGCTATTTTATTTAGTTTATGCTTCTTTATTTCATGTTAGTAATTAGTTTTAATTTATGAAGTTAGTTTAGTTTCATTTCATGCAAGTAGTTAACTCTTTTTTTATTAGCTCTCATTTCCCTTGCTTTTTATGTTTAAATCATTTTGTATTGAAATGATTTCAATTATGAGAAGCTAAACACCTTCAATTTAGGGGTAACGAAGCTCTCATGAATCATACTAATTCAACATAGAATGGTTTCAATTATAGTCTCTTGTTTGGTGCTTAATATAAATTAATAATGATGGTAGCTTATGTTTTTTAGTGAATTTGATAGCCTATGTTGACATCTCAAATAGGCTATGATTAATCCAATATAAACATAAACTATTTGATCATTTGCCTCATTGATTTTGATCATGAAATTAAAAGTAGAATCAATATTTGTTGTTCTATATTACTAATCTCAATATAGTAAATAGATCGCTGAAATTAGATTTTATTTTTAATTTCCCGTTCATTTTTATGAGATTTTAGAAGTGGGTTTGAATGATATGTTAAAGTTTGATGGTTTAAGTTGTGCTAATTAATAGCATAAATAAACTATACTTATAATAATAAACACATCAATCATTTACTTATAATTAAAATGAGAGATTATAGATTTATTTTGTGTTGATTTATATGAATGATTGGAAGTGGATTCACCTTTAAATTGCTCCTTAATCTCATAGTTTTATTCTCATATTCACTCTAGTTTTAGTTTCATTTTTGGACAATTTTTAGTTAACAATCTCCTTTCAACTTTGGGCTAATTTGGTTAAGTAATCTTTGAATTAGTGCTTTTCCTGCGGATTGACCCATACTCGCATACGTACTATGATTATACGCTGTGCGCTTGCGGTTTTTATTATTACATTTTCTATAGTATTCTAATCGATAGAATTTTTCGTTGCGAACAAGCACAGACAGATTCATTAGCTCCGAAAGTCATTTCTTTTATAAACATTAGAAATAACATATTCTGTCTAGTTACACAACTTTGATTAAATATGTACAAATTTATATTCAAGTGAAATAGCATCTCAAGTGTTCGCTATTCCATACTCGTGGGAGTGAGACCCCGTCCACTATTGCTAGCTTGAACGTTCCATCTCCAAGCTTCTGCTCAATTGTGTATTTACCTTCCACTTGGGCATATGTTTTCGGGGCTTGGGAAGATTCGTTTGAGAACGGGATTGCCAATTTCAAAGGTCCAAGCTTTGACCGTGGTGTTGTAGTATCGGACGGCTCGGCTTCGATGTGCAGCTGCCCTCAAGTCAACTTCATCATGCTTCTTATCGATTATGTCGGGAGACTCCAGGATGAGTTCCTCATTCATCCATGGATTGTAGTGAGTAACTCGATGAGAATGTACTTCAAGTTCAGCTGGGATCATAGCCTTTGATCCATAAGCTAGGGCGAATGGAGAGAGGCTGGTCGTGGACTTATGGGCCGTTCGATAAGCCTTAAGTTCATCGACCCACTTGCCCTTGGCAATTTTGAGTCCTGCAATCAGGGCCTCATACTCTGCTTCATTGCCCGTTGCAGGAAAATTGAGTTTTAGGGCGTAACAAATCGAGCGTTCCTCGGGAGTTACTGTAACAACCTGGTTTTAGGGGTATTTGATAAAAGATAATAATAATTGTTTAAATTATTGAAATGGATTTTTTTAAGATATTGAAAAGTTATAATAAACTAATTGGTGACAGAATTAAAACTTGTTTGGATGTAATTATTTGTTTGAAAGAGTGGAAAATAAATTATTACATCCAAACAAATTTTAATTCCATCACCAATTATTTTATTATAACTTTCCAATATCTTAAAAAAATCCATTTCAATCAATTAAACAATCATTATTATCTTTTATTAAATACCCCTAAGAGCAGCATGACATAAAATAAAGATATATAAGCTAAGTTAAAGCAGCCAGTGCACATAGAAACTCAACACAAACATGATCTCACACTCACTCTAACAAATAAACACGCACATCCTCATGAATACACACACACACACTACAATAAGCCCATACAACAATCCTTACACTTACTCATTTATATATACACAGAGTCTCAACACACATATATGGACTAATGCACATATATACAACAACAAAATACAAAGCACTGTGATATGCAGCTGCACACACAAAAACTCAAGAGCTAAAACACAACACATGCACAATATTTTTCAACCCCACATATTCACTCAAACTCACGTATGCATATGCTCACAACACACACAACACCTACTTATGCAATCCAAAGGCACATGAAAAGAATAAAGCAGGGGGGTTGCATATAATAACTTACAAATGAGAGGAACAACAAAAGTTAATTAAGTAAAACAATGCTCAGGGCTTATTAAAACAGAAGGTATACAAATAAACACCGCACCCACACTAAATCTCATACACACACAAACGAAAACATACACATTCCTATACCCGCAAGAATACATCTTACATATAAATATATATACAGGTTCACTTACAAGAATGTAGCAAACAAAACTAATGCACCAGTTTTAGACAACAACGTGAACATACAACACATGCAAGTGCACAGAGGGAAATAAGCAGCCAGATCAAGCCAGCAAAGTTCATATACAATATCAGTAAGCACACTAATATACATATATGTATATAGATTTATACATGCACACAATGAGGACATGGTACAAGTATACAAGTAAAACTAGGCAAGGCAGTAATCATAAGTGCACAGATTTCAACATGCATCACACCAAGGGAACAAGGCATCAAAAGGAAGAAGGGTACATCATAACCAAATCAAACCGAGGCACATGAATTATCAGGAAACACCTGCAAATGCAGAAATCAAGTGATATAGGCAACAAGTGCAAAATTCGAACATGCACAAAAGGCAGTGAACACAGACTCAATGAAATGGTTCAACTTAGTTCAGTACATGCACACACATCAAATAAGGACAGTGCACACAAGGCAGTATATAAGAAGAAACAAAAGAAAGGGATGACTCACACATATATATTTAAGGTTGCATACACACACACACACACACACAAAGACACACACACACACATAATTATACATATATATTCACACTCGCATGCATCTGGTCTCACAAACAGACACATATAATATATATATATATATATATATATATATATATATATATAAGGGAATAAATCAATATTATTCACTAAGAAGTTTGTATGCACACACTACAAAATTAAACACACATGCTTACACAAAACAAACATAGCAGCCAAACCATAAGCACACACACAAATATATAAACATGCTTACAGTCACACAATATCAAGAGATGATAACATGAATACACAATACTAAATAAACAAAAACTGGGTAAGGATGAACATAACAGAAGGTACACAGTAGCAAAATCATGTACACTCACCTATATTACTGTACGTGCACACATAAAAATACATACACACATAAAACTCTCAGGCACTCATGATACATGAAGATGGGTCGACCTGGCAATTCAATGGCCTATGCATTTGGTCAAACCTAGCTAGGATTAAGTCAACCGGATGATGGAAAAACAAAATTCGTTTGCCTATTTAAGGCAATTGTTTCACCTACATCGCCTATAACATTTTGAACCCAATTCGTACAACCAATTCATTCATGAGCAACTCAAATAGTGAAAAAAATTGAGACTGGAGTGTGTGTGTGTATGAGTGATACACACTGACCTAATAGTTCCATGCTTCACTCTTCTTTACTGTTGAACTCGCACACATACGACCGGTGAAACCATGAAGCAATTAAACCCTAGTCGCCTATGAGCGCAAGCCATTATCAACACCCAAAAGCACAGAAAATTTAATTCGAGAATTTATATTAATTTGTATAAATTTTGCCTATTTTTAGAAATGAAGATAATTGGTTTAGATGGCTTCAGGAGGAGGATGAATTCGTACAGGAATCTCCCTCCCTTAATATAAAATGTTAGTGCAGTATTTATAAATGAAGAAGAAATATCCAGAGATAGAAAAATTTAGAGATGGGAGAAAGATTAAGAAATAGGGCTTTAGGATTAGTTCTTGGGCTTGTAATATTGGACCTTGTTTTTATTTTATATTAATTCTGATTCAAAACAAATTACCATAGAATCCAAATAAAATTTATATCAACAATAATTAATTAATTTCTCAACATTATAAAATTTTCAAAAATTTATTTCTTATATACAATACATTTAAAAATTTAAATACCCAAAATCATATTTTAAATCCATTCATCAATTAATTTTTCTAGTTAATTTAATTTCCAATCTTTCAAACAAATAATTACATCCAATTTTTTTTTAATTCCATCACCAATTAGTTTATTAGAACTTTTCAATATCTTAAAAAAATTCCATTTCAATCAATTAAACAATTATCATGATCTTTTATTAAATGCCCCTAAAACCAGGTTGTTACAGGCTCCCTCCCCAACAAAATTACATTCTCACAATTTCTTAGGGGAGCTCTATAACAAGACTGATAATTTCAGTATCAACCTTACTAAATGCAAATAAAATCATTATTATATTAAATCACAAAATATTATACTTTATGGAAATAACTTCCTTTCAAAGAGAATACAAAAATGTTAATTTAAAAACACTTTATCTTTACTTTAAAAAAAACGCTTTATCTTATACAAAAAACTTTTCTTTAATTAGCACAAATTATAAACATATAGTTTACACGAATTAACAAAATAATTCCAAACCGAGTTTTCATTTAGCACCTGTGCAGTTAAAGCGCTCGGCAGATTCAACGCGGTGGAGGTGCAAAAAGTCATAGCGGGGATACAGCGAGGATATAGCGGGACATAGCGGATGACTCAAAAATAGCATATAAAACTCATACTTAATGTTTTTACAAATATATAAATGGTAATTAAATGAAAAATTAACATTCAATTGAATTATAATTAATACATAAATAATTTTAAATAAAGACATGTGCGAATATACTATAAATAAACGTAAAACTGTTATATAACATAATTGAATTTAGTAGAATATTAGAGTATTTTCATTTCTAAAATATATTAAAAATTCAATTAAATAAATTAATTTCAAAAAAAAATTAATGTATAAATGTCATTTTTCAATTCATTTCTTTTAAAAAGATATAGCGGAAATAGCATAATATAGCGGGAATAACAAGATATAGCGGAAATAGCGGGACTTAAAGCGGAAAGGCTATATTTGAGGCTATATGGAAAAATCATAGTGGTAGAAATCCGCTATGAGATATAGCAAGGTTATAGCGGGGCATTAACTGCATAGTTTAGCACCTACCTCTATATCCATACTAACCAAGAGTATTATGGAGTAATACTGTTAGATAATATGGAGAATGAGGCTATATTGGATACACATGAGAATATTTTCTTGGACTAACATTAGTACGTATTAAAACATCGAATAAATAATACATCTACATGCACACAGTATCGGTATAGAGCAATAAATACGTGTAACGACCCGCTATTTTGGACCATTCGCATCCGCACATGTCGAACTTGAATGATTCAAAATACCGAATTGTTAATTATATTTGGCAAAACTGAGCATATACAGTAAATAAATAATCACAGATCACAGAGTAATAATTTGCAGCGGAAACAAAAGATAGTAGTTCATGAAGCTACTATATACATATCAGAGTTAAATAAAGTACAACAGATGTCTCGAATACAATAATAAAATACAAGAATCAGAATACAATCACTGGAATCAAATGGATATCTAAAAGCTAGATAGATAGCTGGATCTCCAAGCGAAGCTCCAACTCCAAAGGTGAGTCTCGAATACTGGTACACTCAGTCTGACCCGAGCGTAAAGCAAAACACAAAACACTCGAGTCAGGATTAACATTCTTATATCAATAAATCCAACTCAAGTGAAATAGCAATTGAAATACAAGTAACTCAAAGGATGTTTGGAATAACCATCCTTTAAGGATCCGTCAAACTATCTACTATGTAGTAATGTACGATAAGTAGATAATGCCTATCAGTAATATAAAATATCAAAATAGTGTTAAGGCGTTACCATTATCCCCCTTAACACATTTTATATAAGCATCATAGTCTATACAGCACTGTAAACTCCACCGTAAACTGGTGGGATATCAGGGAGTACTCCATAGGTATAACACAAAACAAATCGTAGTGGTCGTGTATAGGGATACAAGTATGACAAGGCACATGAGGCAATACCCAAGGTAGTGAAACTATCGTTTGCCTGATTCGGACTGGTGAGAACGCATCGCCGCAGCGACCGCAACACCGCGAAACAACACTCCCAAAATCAAGGGTGCACCAATCGACAACAAGTAATGAGTAGTTTTCGAAGAAGTGTGTTCGCTTGAGGTAGCTGACCTCCATTGGCCTGGCACGGCTCCTGTTTTAGTCATTTCCAATTTGACACAAGTGTCAAGGCTATCCATTATCGTTCTCTTTCTTCAGTCATCACGTACATCATTCCAACCACTTCATTCTGGATCACACTCCGCGTGTAGTTATTAAAGTGGTTTTCGGTTTAGACAGTGAGTATGTCCCTAACCGATTCTGGTCTCTTTAATAACTTTCGTCATTATTTCACCGATTGGTCGTTTAATAAATTTCAAAACCAAATCAATTACAATTTCAATTAGAATTTGCAAATCAACATTTCATTTGTCTTTCTAAACAATTCCCAAAATTTACTTTCAAAACTTCCAAATTACCATTTCAAAATCTTATAATTCAATTTCAATTTCTTTTTAAAACAATTCAAATATTGATTCAAGTTCGTATATAAGTTTCATTCTGAAATCATTTAAATTTATTTAATTTAACATTCAAATCAATTTAAATTCATTTATCGATTTCATTCAATATTCATTAAGTAAATTTGCCATTCAAAACAATTTCTATTAAATTTCCAATTCATTAAATCCATTATTTAATTTCAACTTCCTTATATCAAAACTTACAAATTAAATTAAATTAAATTCATCAAATCAAATTCTTTAAATTTCAAGTCTTACATTAATTTCAATAAATCACATTTTATTTCTTGTTAAAGAAATTCAATTCCACTTATTCATTTACTTAGTTACAAATTCAAAACTCAATTAAATAAGAACTAAATTTCACTAATTAAAAGTTCAATTTTAATTATCAAAGGATTCAATTTAATTTAATTATTAAATAATTCAATCTCATTAAATTATTAAATAATTTCAAAACTTAATTCAATCATTTCTTAAATTAAACAACATTCTTTCATCAATTTCTTTATTAATATTTCATTTCAGATTATTAAATATTCACATTTAAATTTCATTAAAATTCAATTTCCAATTTCGTTTCAAAACCATATTATTTATTCAATTAAAATCTTCATTTTATTTTTAAATCAAATTATTGACCAATCGGGTTTTATTTAATTCTCTATCCTAGGTCAAAGTTCAATTTGGGTATTTATCATTTCAACCCGATTCCAATTCAACTCAAAATCAAAGCATAGCAAAGGGAACTTGCAGTGTGATAACTGGGATGGTGTCAAAGTAAATAAACAAGCAATAACAACAATCAATATCAATCCAATAATCAATTTAAATAATCCCGAAATAATCGTATTAATTCACATTGTTGTTTGTGCGAATTAATATAATATTTCTAGAATCTACACTATCATTTCATGTAGATTAAAGATTATTACACAAATATTTATACGATTTTTCACTTGATATCCACTATTCAATTTCATACTATATCAATTTATACAACATACATTCAATGGTTCAAGGTGTAGTTAACACTATTTCTACGTGTCAATTTATTTAACATTTAAAGGGGTCACATTATACAAATTTAACTATCCTATATCAAATTCAATTGCATACTATTTATCACCTTGATATTAACAATTTAACGTCTAATATAAACATCAACAATAATCAATTGTCATCCAAACTGTATTATCATCGCATAAATAATAAACAGAAAATGGTGTCAGATGTCATATGTGAACTGATACAGGTAATAGCATATAAACAGTGTAAATAACTAACTGCAGCATATTTCAATTGTCGTTTCAATTGAAATCAAATTTAATAAATAAAAGAACGTTAATCGTGAGTGATTGCTCACCTTTCGAGGCTAGAATGAATAGACAGTGGATTGAGTTACGAAATCCAGGCACAATTTTCGAAGCAAAGCACGATGGACGCGGGTTAGCCGAACAAGCTGAAAACTAGGAAGAGACGAATTCAAATCAGAATTTGACCGATGTCGATAAATGGTATAACTGCACATGTATGACTATATGTAAATATATATATATATATATATATATAATATCATATTTTATAGGAGACATATACAGACAACTAATGCAGACAACTAGTTATAATTTATATCATTTCTAAATATTAATATATATATATAAACCTTGAAATCAATCTTAGACTTATATCCCTTAAGATAAAACTTTCATAATAATAAGATGTAGACTGACGTGTAATTTACAGTAAATGCATCACCTTCAAACAAAAGCTACAAACCTGTTTATTAACAACTATATATGTACTAACAATATATGACTTCATACCAACATAGATATTAACACATAACAGAGTTTCAAACTTAAAAAAAAATCAATCATAAAATATGATTTGTAAAACATAAATATATATATTATAAGAAAACACTTAAGTAATTCTATAAAGATCGAGCACCCAATCTTTACTGAAACCCTACAGTAAACAAAAGTGGTTTACTACATAACTGACGTATAATAATTTATACGAAACTGATAAGAACACTTTTAAACTATAGCACTAAAAATCATAGTACTATGTATACTAAATACCGTAACATACTATGCATAGTATTATGTTGTATATATTTAACAAACTTATACAACATCACCGCCTATATGCGGCAACCAGGAAGCTACAGTAACATACTATATATATATATATATGTGAATTATGTAAACTAGATTTTTATACATAAATGCGATCGATATTTAAAACAAATAAACAGGAGAAGGCAAGAAAACGAGTAAGAAATCAATATACATATGTATATTCCTATGTATGAACTCACAGTATACTATATATGCAGACATGATTTATATGAGCCGATACAAAACTAATGTAACCTATATACCTACTGTCATATAACACAAGTATACATGCAGACCAACATAAATCTTTAAATAATTTAAATATGCAGACATTTAGTAAAATACATTACCTATCAAGGACAAAGTGGAGTTTGCAAAGTCAGTACAACAAAAGTCTACCAGAAAAACAAAAGTTTGCAAAGGTTTTATATATATATAACTTATACTTAATAATCAGACAACTTAAAAACTTCATGAACAACAGACTTCATATATAAAATAAATTTTGTACAGCCAACTTATATCTAATAGCTGCCATACTATAATACATATACATATAACTCTTACTAAAAAATAAACTAATATACAAAATATACATATGTACTTACAAAGGAGAGAAGAAGGCTGTGATTCACGCCGTATGGTAGCTCGGTCGATGGAGCAAAGGGTCGAGGCTCGCTTGGGTTTGGAATGGTGAACGTGTGTGAGGCCTTGTCTCGAGTTTGGGTTGATGGAATGTAGGTGACGGCTGGGTTAATGGCGGAGGACAGATCTGACGTGAGGGAGGATGGTTCTCTGGGCCGAGACTGGGTGAGAGGTGGAGGCGTTTGGCGATGATGAAGATCTTGTGGTGGCCCGGGTGGTGATAGCCGAGGTGAGGAGGAGATGTGGACGGGTGGATCGTTGCCTTGGAGAGGAGGTCGTGGTTCAGGGGTGTGGCAGATCGGGTTTTGACCGGATAGTGGAGGAAGTGGTGAAGTAATGGAGGCGGATCCTTGGGTTCTGTGATGGAAGGCTATTGTGCTGGCGAATCAAAGGAAGGAGGGTGGTCTAACTGTTAGTATTGAGCATGCTATGGGTTTACGTGAGAGGGAGGGGAATTGGAAAGATGAGAAGTTTGAAAACGTGGAACTGCAAATAGGTTGGAGAGCAAATGCTAAGGAGTACAAAAAAAAATGTATGTCATTTATTTCTCTCTGTTTAAAAAATCTTAGAGCAAAGGAAGTGAACCAACAGATTGATTTGAAACTAGGAAATAGTAAAAGTCAGGGCATAAGAAATTAGGCAGTATTAAAGGCAATGACTGATTGACTTCGACCGTTGGAAATTTGAATGGACCCGGAGATCAAAAGTTGGAATTTTGTAACCGATACGGCTATCGGTTTCGTGGATTTCACCGCGTACCGGGTCTCAAAACACAGAAATGAATATACCGTAGAGATCAGCGCGACGAGACGATCAAAACGGTATACAGATATCAGTGGTACGATCTGAATTATAAAATTCGAATTTTCTACTATGGAAAATGCAGAAAAACGCAGAAAAATAAGATCGACGGAGCTAAAGAAGTCCGAATTTGGAAAAACGAAAAATGACATTTGCTCAGAAGATGGTTTAGAATTTTTCTATGTAAAAATATTTAGGTTCTGAAAACATTTTATTTTCATCGCTTTTTAACTGATTAAATTGAAGTAAATTTACGCACGAAATAAACTTTCATATTTTCGGACGAAAATTTTCCAGTTGCTATGTTTAATTAGACGCATTCCAAATAATAATTTTTTATTTCAAAATTTTATCGTTTAAAATTTCACAAAATTTCGACTAATTACGTTATTAAAACAGTTAAAATTTATGAGTCCTTACAATACGTGTGCCTCCTGGACAGAATAATACATAATGTACAGTAAATAATAGAGTACACAGTCAGTCGTAGCGATAACACATAACATATAATATATATCATTGTTTAGATACAAATATCTTCAATGTCAATGTCTCAATAAAACAGTATCAATATACAACTCTGTATCAATTATATATGGTAAATTTATACTCATAGATGTTATATAACAGTCCCTAATGTAACTCCTCTAAGCCTAATAACATAAATGCTGGTCAGGTCATCTCTGTACTTGGAATGTCTGGTACTCACTCAAGTATTATATAAATAATAAACGGGTTAGACTATATTCTAAATCCAATGCCAATAACATATATAACTCTCTATGTGTGTATATATTGGGTATAAATAAATAATTTTATCTCAATAATTCCAAATATCATACTTGTAGAAATATACAAAACACAGTATAAAAATGTCATCACCCATATAAAATCTCATCAAATTAGAAACCATGGAATAACGTCAAATGGGTGAATCACCCCTATAATAAAACATCATAGAAAATGAAATCATCAAGAGAAATGGGCTAGCATACAGTAATGCTCTAAAATAATATCATAAAATCATATAATTAATAGATAACGTGTGATAGCCTGTCAAATCATCCAATACTATACAAACCACAAAGATAATCCAACACAATCCAATTCATAATCAATGATAAGGGCTATCGCAAAATATCAAATCACCAAACTGTATTGATATAATGAGGATTGATTACACTTTAGACTCATCCAGTCCCTAGTCTAGCCAACTCATTATAGGAATGAGACATATATGCCAATCCACTACACTCACATACTTACCGAAACTAGACGGGAGACTGACAACATATTTGCTTGCTCCAAGAGCCACACGTGGTCGATATGACACGACTCGTATAGTCATCGGTTACCCTAACTTCTCCCCTCTCGGTAATGTGACAATGATCCATCATAGGCTCGATAATGTATAGCCTCTTCGACCACGACTACTGACACTTGTTCCCTAAGGGTAACTGATTGCTGGCCTATGTGACACACGGGTACCACACTTAACACTAGCACAAGGCTAAACATAATCATCAACCGGGTATCATGGATTGGGGACATGATCCTTTAATCAGGCCACCATGGTGGATATTGACAAATCTGGTTCACTCCCGAACATAAAGGGAGCCGAACCCAAGGTGGATGATCATATAGTACTCAACCTATAACTATATACATCTCCAACCGGTGTCCAACACATGGCCCGCATAATTCATCACATGTCTACCATATACTCACCGTAGTAAGTATCACCACATACATATGAGCATATCCCCATTTGAGTGACATTTACTGACAAAGAATAATCAAACGAATAACATAACAACGCCTCATACCACCGCATATTACTAGGATAATTATTCAGTGCTCATAAACTACACTCGATCCATACTAGATATCTCTATATGACGAGTCTGATGAATAATCGAAAAAATGTTACCGAAAGTCCCATACCAGACAGTATCACTAATCTGTTTATTCAAATTTCTCATTACACAAAAATAAAATATCACAAATCAAATATAAAGATGTCATCACAGTATTGTTTTTAAATATAATGCAATTCAATGTCAAAGGTGAATCATTCATATAATACACTTCAATATATAAAAGGTAGTAAAATCAGAAAGGCAAGATAAAGTAGATTGACAAAAATACACATAATTATACAAAACAAACAAATCAATATTTATTAATGAATCATTCACGACGTATATCATAACATTACAAACATATTTAGAAATGGATAATTAAATAAAACCAAATGTAATATTGCTTTACAATAAATAATTCATTTCACAATCTTTTATAAAATTAAATAATAATTTAGTATTCATTAATAATATATGAAAAACTCATTTAAATTTTCCAAAATAGTTTATAAAGCGGAATAGAGAAACCAAGAAATCAGGAAACCTAGAAGATAATCATAAATATATTATAACACATATTAATAATTTCTTAAATAATTATACTATTAGGAAAAATATACAATAAATATATTAGAAGACTCATACATATCTTTTAGAAGAAATTTAATTATCAGTTTCATATCCCAACACACACAAATCATGCAATAACAGGTTAAGCTACAAGGTCAAGACATAAGAAAATAACTACAGAAACAGGATCAAATTCTCCAAATAAAAAAGTAGCAAGACACAAAAATAAAATATATAAGCCAAGTTAAAATAGCCAGTGCATATAGAAACTCAACATAGACATGAACTCACACTCACTCTAACAAATGCACATGCACATCCTCATGAAGACACACGCACACAGCAATAAGCCTACACAACATTCCTAACACTTACTCAAATATATACACATAGTCTCAACACACATATATGGACTAATGCGCATATATACAACAACAAAATACAAGGCACCGTGATATACAACTACACATACAAAAACTCAAGAGCTAAAACATAGCACACACATAGTATTTCTCAACCACACATATTCACTCAAACTCACGTATGAATATGCTCACATCACACACAACATACACTCATGCAATCCAAAGGCAGATGAAAAGAACAAAGCAAGGGGGTTGCATATTATAACTTACAAATGAAATAGAGGAACAACAAAAGTTAATTAAGTAAAACAATGCTCAGCGCTTATTAAAACATAAGGTACACAAATGAACACCGCACCCACACTAAATCTCACACACACATAAACGAAAACATATACCTTCCCATACCTGCAAGAATACACACTACATACAAATATATATATATATATATATATATATATATATATATATATATATATATATATATATATATATACACAAGTGCACTTACACGAATGTAGCAAACAAAACTAATGCACCAGTTTCAAACAACAGCGTGAACATACAACACAGGCAAATACACAGAGGGCAATAAATGATCAAGCTAGCAAAGTTCACATACAATATTAGTAAGCACACCAATATACATATATACATATATGTATATACATTTATACATGTACACAATGAGGCCATGGTACAAGTATACAAGTAAAACCAGGCAAGGCAGTAATCATAAGTGCACAAAGTTCAACATGCATCACAGCAAAGCAACAAGGCATCAAAAGGAAGAAGGGTACGACACAACTAAATCAAACTGAAGCACATGAATACTCAGGCAACAATAGCAAATGCAGAACTCAAGTGATACAGGCAACAAGTGCATATGAACAAGTGAAAATTCGAACATGCACAAACGGCAGTGAACATGGACTCAGTGAAATGGTTCAACACAGTTCAGTACATGCACAGACATCATATAAGGACAGTGCACACGAAGCAGTATATCAGAAGCAGCAAAAGAAAGGGACTGTTCACACACACATACACACATATTTAAGGTTGCGCGCGCACACACACACATATAGAGACATATTACGCACATACATAATTATATGTACATATATATATACACATAAATTCACACTTACATGCATCAGGTCTCACAAACAGACACACACATACACACATATATATATAAGGGAATAAATCAACATTGTTCACTCAAAAGTTTGTACGCACACACTATGAAATTGAACACACACACGCTTACACTAAATAAACATAGCGGCCAAACCATACACATACATATATAAACACGCTTACAGTCACACAATATCAGCATATGATAACATGAGTACACAATACTAAATAAAACAATAATTGGGCAAGGATGAACGTAACAGAAGGTACATAGCAGCAAAATCATGGACACTCACCTATATAACTGTACACGCTCACACGAAAATACATATACATGCAAAACTCTCATGCACACACAATACAAGAAGATAGGCCGACCTGGCAATTCAAGAGCCGATCGCATCTAGTCGACCCTAGCTAGGATTAGGTCGATCAGATGTTGGAGAAAAACAAAATTCATTCGCCTATTTCAGACGATTGTTTCACCTACATCGCCTGTAGCATTTAAACCCAATTCGTACAACCAATTCATTCTTGAGCATGTCAAACAGTGAAAAAAATCAAGATTATAGTATATATATATGTGAGTGATACACACTGACCTGATAGTTGAAGGCTACATCCTTCTCCACTGTTGAACCCCCACACACGCGACCAGTTAGACCTATCAAAATACGACCGAACCCATTAACCCAACCCATTTACCCTACTTATAAATGAGTTGGGTCAATCCATTTTGGGTTGACCCATTTTAAAAAGGGTTATAAATGGGTAACCCATTTATTAAAAACTTAAAGTTCAAAAATATAAATTTAAAAATTTAAAATTTGAAAATTTGAATTTTTTTACTCGGATACTTCATCTGTGAATGCACGCTATAGTTCTCCATAGCGACTAACGTTTATACTTAACAAATAACAGATTACATCCCTATATTTGAACTTCGACTAGGCAGAAGCGACTATTTTTTTGTTCAAACTACAATAACTTCTTTATACTAACTCGGAATCTAGCGAGACTTTGACCGATGACCTCCCACTTAAATTACGAACAATATGGAACACTTGGACACTTCAGCTTGTGAACACATACTGTAGTTCTCCATGGTCATTAACAATTGTACTTAGAAAATAACAGACTATATCCCTATATTTGAACTCCGCCTAGGCAGAAGCCGCTATTTTTTTGTTTAGACTTTAGTAGCTTCTTCATACTAACTCGGAATCGGGCAAGACTTTGACCGATGAACTCCTACCTAAAAACAGACATAATGGAACATTCAGATACTTCATCTTGTGAACGCACACTGTAGTTCTCTATGGTGACTAACAGTTTTACTTAGAAATAATAGGCTACATCCCATATTTAAACTCTACCAAGGCAAAAGCCGTTATTTTTTTTCGAACTGCAATAACTTCTTCGTACTAACTCGGAACCAGACAAGACTTCGACGGATGAACTTCCACCTAAATTATGGACAGTATGGAACAGTCGGATACTTCATCTTGTGAACACACAATATAGTTCCTCTTGGTGACTAATAGTTTTACTTAGAAATAATAGGCTACATCGCCATATTTGAACTCCGCCTAGGCAGAAGTCGCTATTTTTTTTTTCAGACTGCAATAACTTCTTCATACTAACTCAGAATAAGACGAGATTTCGATTGATGAATTCCCACCTAAATTGCGGACAATATGGGACACTCGGATACTTCATCTTGTGAATGCATGCTGTAGTTCTCCATGGTGACCAACAGTTGCACTTAGCAAATAACAGACTACATCCTTGTATTTGAATTGTGATGAAAATTAGAATTAAAATTTTTAAGTTTTAAATTTTGGAATTTTTATTTTTGTCAAAATTCAAAACTTAAAAATTAGAATTAGAATTATTTGATATCTGTTTATTTTTTTATTAGTCAAATGAAATTTAAATCTTTAAATAGGTTAAATGGGTAACCCGCTTATTAAATGGATTAGGTTAGACTGACCCATATATTAAACGGGTCAAGAAAAATGAATCATAAATGGGTTGGGTCAAAATCGACCCAACCCAACCCGTTTGACAGGTCTACGACCAGTGAAACCATGACACTATTAAACCCTGTTTGCCTATGAACACACGCCATAATCAACATCCCAAAGCATAGAAAATTTAATTTGAGAATTTATTTTAATTTGTATAATTTTGGCCTGATTTTTAGAAATAAAGATAATTAGTTTAGATGGCTTTAGGAGGAGGATGAATTCGTACAAGAAACTCCCTCTCTTAATATAAATGTTGGTGCGGTATTTATAAATGAAGAAGAAGTATTCAGAGATAAAAAAATCTAGAGATGGGAGAAAGATTAAGAAATAGAGCTTTAGGATTTAGTTCTTGGGCTTGTGATATTGGGCCTTGTTTTTATTTTATTTTAATTTCATTCAAAATAAATTACCATAGAATCCAAACAAAATTTATATCAACAATACTTAATTAATTTCCAAACATTATAAAATTTTCAAAAATTTATTTCTTATTTGCAATTCATTTAAAAATTTAAATACCCAAAATCATATTTTAAGTCCATTCATCAATTAATTTTTCTAGTTAATTTATTTTTCAAATCTTTCAAACAAATAATTACATCCAAACAAATTTTAATTCCATCACCAATTAGTTTATTATTCTTTCCAATATCTTAAAAAAATTCCATTTCAATCAATTAAACAATTATTATTATCTTTTATTAAATACCCCTAAAACCAAGTTGTTACAAACTCCCCCCTAACAAAATTGCGTCTTCGCAATTTCTTAGGGGAGTCTATAATAAGACTGATAATTCACTTAATTAAACAAAGCCCAACTTCCTCAAGCCCAACCCAAAAAAATTTAAGTTTCTTGATTTCTCTAATCTCCAAACAATTCTAATTCCTGATATTTCGTCTCCTTTTATAAATATAATACATACGATTTCATAGGGAGAGGAAGGAAAAACCATAAAATCTCACCTAAGCACAACAATCCTCTTTACAATTTAAATTCAAATAAATGTTGATAAATCCCATACACCTCCAAACTGAAATCAAAGCTTTTCGATATGTAGTGCTACATGTTGTAATCCTGAAATAGAAGAACTAACAAGAATCGAAGGAGAAGGAATGAAAAGTTATTTATGAGTTTTCCTTTTGAAACAAAAATAGCCATTCTCTTTAAAAAAAATCACCCAAACCTCAAAGAATTAAACTATTCCATTGGCGGCACTAACTATTTGACATGATGGAGTATTTTTGGTACTAATCTGGGACGGTGTGGTGGCGATCAAAATTTCGAGTTTCGAGCTAGGGTTAAACATTGGCGAAGTTTCCAATAGCGTTAGGTTGAAGCAGATGCGGCGTTAAACTTAGAGTGGAGAGGAACATCTCTGGTGGAAGGATAGACAGGTGCGGTCATGTTTAAGGTCGCGACAATTTTGCCATCGGTAGCCGAGATCGACGACGGATTTTGATTGAGTGGACTGTGGTTGGTGATGAAGGTGTAGGCGAGATGGGATGGTGAAAAGCGTGTCGCTGGTGAAGACGGGAGGTGATTTCGTGGACCGTAGCTCTGTATCACCAAGAAGTTGTGCACGTTCATGGGGTTTGTGCACTTGTACATGTTCAAGAAGAAGTTTGTTCAGGGGAAAGAAGAAGAAGTGTGTGCTGTGAATTTAGGTGAGTACTGTCAATCATATATCTATGTTATATTTTCTCTTAGCAAATGAAAATTTAAATTCTGATATATGTGCATTACTTTGTTTGCTAATAGAATATTCTTTTTGTTCTACGTGACTGACTTTTACTTTTGGATGTGCTGTATGTGAAGGAATAAGTGTATGTGAGAGTTTGAGTTTTGGTGTGTTTGTTTGCGTTCACGAGCATGTCTCTATGTGTACAGGAAAAAAGTGGACGTGTGTGTGTTTTGGACAGCGTGTGTTAGTACAAGGTTGGGTGCTGCTTGTGTGAGTGCATTGGATTGTTGTGTGTGTTTATATGAATTTTTGTGTGAGGATAACTTTCATTACACTTAAAACAGTTTTTTTATTGTTTGTACCTAAAATGGTTACAAACACCCAAGAAGTAAATAAAGAAAAGAAAAATTAAACTGAGTAAAAGAGCAAGTAAGCAATAGAGAATAAACAATAATCAAAGACATAGAGGTTTATAGTGGTTCGGTGTTGTATGCCTACGTCCACTTTGAAAATTATCCTTTATTACTCTTTTGTGAATCTGATTACAATAGTAGAATAAAGCTAGCACTTAATTACAACAGAGTCTAGAATAACAAGCAGCGTAAAGATCCTAAAAATGAACCAATGGGTCTGTATTTATAGGGTGAGATAACGAGATATTTCACCAAGATTTCGGCAGAAGGCTCTTCAGGTCCACAGGGGCCACCATAACGATCGGTGAACTTAAGTTGTTGTTTTGGAACGATCGGTATAAATTATACAGATTGTTATTTTTGCATCTGATTGCCATGTGATCGTTTGTGGGGGTCCCACATGCCTCTATGCCTTGCTCCTAAAATATGAAGTCATTCTAAGTTGTAGATTGCGAGATATGGATCAATCTTTGTTGCATTTGGATCGTTTGTCGAGTTACACCGATCGTTATGAAGAGTCGGCATAAAATGATGAGCATTTCTTAAACCTCTGAGTTTTGACCTACGATCATTTTGTGGGCTCTACCCTTCAATTTATTGATGCATTTAATGTTTCAAGTGAATTGGCCTTGTGGATTTTGAGATATCGATCGATATTCGCTGATTTGAGCTGTTTTATGGATCGTTCCCGATCGATCCATATAAATCCTTGCTTTGTCCGTAACTCGAGCATATGAAGTCTAATCAACTTGAAATTTGGAATATAGCTTCACGGGGCTATGCTTGTCTCTCCATATTGATTGCACCTCGATTAGGTCCCAATACAGATCTGCTTGACCATCGTCCATAGTACCGTATACAATTGATTCTCAAGACTGGTAACCATCCATTTCTAGTTAAGTCGATGATACCATGCCCTTGCCAAAAGGTAGGATAAAATTTGCCCCCAAAATACGTCTTGTCCGAACATGATGTGCTTTGAAAAATTGCAAACTTCAATCATCGAAAAAGGATTCCATTTAGTTCATTGTATGGTCATTATCCTTTTGTTGAGTCGCTTTCTTGTTGAGGGTCATGTCTCCTTTTATTCATTATGACTATTGGTTGATTTCAAATAGTATAAATACTAGATCACGGCTTATCGGTGATCATCTTGTTATTTTTCCGGTGATAATTATGCCACAATAATTTGGCTTTTGATCTTCCTTTGGTTAATTTCAGGTGCAAACTCGATTTCTGTCGATTTTAAAAAATTAAACTTTAGAACATATATTGGTTCGTATAAGTGTCCATACCTGACCCCCGATTACGATTGCACGTCCATGGGTCGTTGTCCAGTTTTAAAGTTATTCCTCTTTTTTATGAATGATCATGGCCAATTGTTATTCATTGAATAGAAAGTTGGATTGCCTTTGTACGATTGTTTTTTAAAAACTAATGACCAAGGCCGATCGTTATTTTTGAATGTATTTTCGTATCCATCTATCTACGATCATCCTTGCATGATCGTTGCCATTATATATATATATATATATATATATTAATGATCATTACCGATTGTTAGTTCACATAAAGGTGTTTTTCGATCGTTCTTAGTGGCGGAACGATCGGTAGGAATTCTAGTTTGAACGATCAGCATATCTCATGGGTTGAACGATGGGTATATGCTCTTCCTATAAAACTTTCATCCTTAACCAGTTTTATAATCTTGCGCGATCGTTTCTTGGCTTACAGAATTTTGGCTCATTTTAGAATGATCGGTGTAATTTTTGGGCTACGAAGGATTGGCCTGTCTATCCATATAAAAGTAATTTACTTAGCAACTTCTATCTCCATTCCTCACTTTTGTATCGTTCAAGCTTTCAACCAAAAAATAAAAAGAATGAATCGTTCTCCCTCTTTTCTTCCATCGCTCCAAACAACGATCGGCATTCTCCAACTAAGAATCATCTTTTCTTCATTCAAACTCTAGTCGATAGTCTTCTTCTCTTATCCATTGTTGTTGCTTCAGATCTCGATTCGAATCGAATTCGAGTCTACCTTTTTCCTTGGGATCTCACACTTATGTAGAATGACTGGACTCGCTTTATGATTCAAGGACGAGACTTCGAGTGCCTTAAATCTCATGTTAGTTAGTTTAGCTGGTGGAATCATTCGATCTAAATCAAGTTGAAGAGGATAGGAATTGGAGAAGATGGAGTTGTCGAGGGTGGGAAATGACGCAGATCGACGCATGACGATCGTCCTTGGATGATCGGTAAAGCTTTGGACATAATGAATTTTAAAGTGAATGGATCGATTAGCAGAACGATCGTATGTATGAAGTAGAGACAACGATCGTTTTTGAAGGCTAAGGAGAACGATCGGTAGGAATGAATCGATCAAAAACAATCAGTAGGACTAGGCCTAGGAACAATCGGTTGGGATGAAGCTCGAACGATCGGTTTAATAGAGTTAAGTTGAACGATCGGCAGTGAGGCATGGGGAACGATCGGTGTTGCTAAAATGAATGATCGATTGTTTGCATATGAACCTTAAAAGTGGAACCTAATTAAATAAACTTGAATCCAATAATGAGCTTCGGCCTTGTACATTAAAGTGAACTCATATGACTTGTATAGGACTTGAACTGCATATTCCGTAATATATGACATTTGAATTTTGGCATAAACCAATGCCTTCGACTGTTCTCTAGGAACTTATCAGTGACTTGAATATAAAAATTGAACCTTCACTTGCTGACAATCGACTATGAAACTCAAACTGCATCGCTCCCTAATGACATAGAGAAACGGTTGAGATGGTCAGGAATGACGGTCTCTCCGGTCGAATCTCAAAGTCTTGTCGTCTTTTCCATTCTCAATTCCATACAACTTGTTACTGTATTGTATAGCAATTCACCGCACCACACTAGCACTCACTATGCACTGGGGGTATAAGTTACTTTATCTAATCATGATTTTTACTGAGTTTAATAGCAATAGGTGATAAACGTTCTAGGTGCCTTGCAGCTGTGCCAGCTGGATATCTTCTCGGCAGGATAATCTTGACGTGGAATCAAGTTTTGCAACCGATTCTAATAGTCCGTCCCCTAGTCATCATTCAAAACAACCGAAAAGCCCAGGCCCATAGTTTGATTTTTCTGATGCATTTCCCATTCTTCCACCTACGGTTGTTGACCCTGCTCCTAACACTCTGGAGGATGCAGTTATTTTGAAGGATCCTGCTGATTCCATAGCCTCCAAAATTAAGGAAGATGCTCTTCGTCGAATCTGCGTAAGGCATGGAATTTCCTTTGATGATGTATTGGTTCCATCGCAAGATGATAGGGCTTATAGACCTCCTGAAGGATATACGGCATGCAACAAATTCATGTGCTAGGTCGGATGCATCCCGCCATTTAACTTATACATCTGGGAAATTCTCTATTATCTAAGGCTAGCTCCAGCACAGCTTTATCCGAATGGCTATGCTCTTCTCAATTGTATCTATATGGTATTTATGGAGTTCTTGCATCGTCCTCCAACCATCAATGACATTCTGTTCATATTCTCTTTCAAGCAACGGACATGGAGTCTTTCGTTTACATTTCTTGAGTCGGAGAAGAAGTGTCAAATTCTAACTAGCGCATGGAATAAATTAAGCGCCTTTAAAAGCGAATGGTTCTTTGTTCGATATCCTCCCGGTTTTGTTCGACAATGGATGGAAAGACGTAAGTGTTATCCAACATCTTTATATTAGCGTAGAAAACCAATATTCAGGCCGTATTCTTGACTAAGTAATTCTTTTTACAGGTATTATCACTCGACCCAGCGGTAATCTTTATGAGGAGACGGTCACGACCCTAAAAAATGCACCCCCTGAAGATAGGAACATCGAGTATCTTCTCACCGACGAACGCCTTGTTACTTTTTGTTTGATAGAAAAGGGCCCTAGCGTAGGGCTAACAAAAGTTGCTCAAACTGCAGGGGTAAGACCATGGGCTGCAGGCTGTCAAATAGGCAATCGAATCAATCCTGTCATGCCCTCAGCTATGGGTGCTCAGGAATTCATCGATATTGATGTCGAAGGAGATAAAGGTGATGTGCCCGGTCGCAATGATGATGGCAGTCTTGGAGTCGAGGCCATATCCTCATTGATGTGCACGTAAATGTGTATATTTTTACCACCATATTTAATCTATTTAAATTAAATAAATGATCATATTGGGTATTTTAACTTGTTTAAACCAAAATTCATATTAATTTCAAATCGTCACATATTCATCTTCGTCCAAGGGCAAAATGGTCGTTTTTGTGCATATATTAATTTGAGAAAATTTAATTAGAAATTTCTATATTTTTTATAGGAATTTGGCTTCATATACAAGTGGTTACATGATGATATATGCATGCACAAGAGTGAAGAGAACAAATGAAGATGGAAATAATTCAAAGTGAAGATAATGGAGGACCCCACCTACCCACATACCTTAATGTACAAATTAGAGGCTAATGCACATGCTTATGGAATTAATGGCTTAATGTACACTTAAATAAAGATTATTTGAAGCTAATGATTACTTGGCCTCCACACTTCCTAAGAGGGTATTTTGGGCATTCCCCAAAAATATGAATTAGGATTTAACACTTGTATAAATACCCCATATCTTCATGTAACCTCCCCTCCCCTTAGTCTCTCTTTAGTTTAGTTTTAGGCTCAAAATAAAAGAAAGCTCTCTTTCTCTTTTCATGGCTACTTAGCCATTTTCTTTTCATATAACTTTTTTATGCAATTTAATACATGTTCTTTTCCTTTTCTTGTTTATTTCCCTTCATGTTGTAGTGTAGATTTCTTTTATTTTTCATGCAAGTAGAATAGTAGTTCTCTTTTCTATTAGCTTTCATTTTCCTTTCATTTTCCTTTCATGTTGCTAGCTACATTTGTTGTTTTGATAACAAATATGAGAGGCTAATCCCTTCAATTTAGGGGTAATGAAGCCTCTAATCATGTAGCTTCAACATTTTGATAATTATAGCTCTCTTTTTGTGCTTAATGACAATGCTTGAAGTGGTTTAATTTGTTGTTTTTGCTTTGAATTTGATAGCTTATATTGTTGACATCAAATCGGCTATGCTTAAACAATCACTAACACAAATGCCTCTTCATCAAAATATGATTATGGCATAAGAAAGTGATTTGAAATTAAATTTTGATGGTCTATATTTCTAATCAATAGTTAATAGGCCATACTTAAAATAGATTTCATTTTCATTTTCATTGTCAAATTTCATGAAAGTTAGTAAGTGGTTTAAGGGGTGTGTTATAGTTTGATGGCTTATGTTGGCTAATCAATAGCACAAATATGACATACTTATGATAAACACATCAATTAAAGCACTAATGACCATAAAAGAGAGATTATGATTTCATATGTGTTGAACTACATGATCTAGAGAGTGGATTTATTCTCTAAATTGTCATTTAACTCTAATATTTTCATATCTTTTCTTTTAGTTAGTTAGCTAATTTTCTAGTTCTCTAGCTTAACTTTCACTCGACTTTGGTTTAATTTGATTGAATAGAATTTTAAAATCATCAATTCCCTGCGGATCGACCCGTATTCGCCATGTACTACAAGTGTACGCCATGCGCTTGCGGTTATTTTAATTTTAAATTCGTTCGACGGTTTTCTAAACCGATAGAAAATCCGTCGTCGAACACTCATACACTTCACAGCCTTTAGCTCTCGATAGAAGAAAAAAAACATTTGTTTATAAATTTCCCAAAAGTCGCCTTTCTGATCAACTCAAGTCATCGATGGGTCCTAAGGTTGTTCAAGATGAATCCTCTTCCCAACTATCAGAGCATTCAAGTCTGCCACTTGATTCTTTGTTTGGTCTGCCAATACCGCATGACCTTGATGCTTTCCACTTCACTAACGTGAGTATTGATGGGTTGGAATCTCCCACCAGAGCTGGCACTGAAATTCCAACTTCTAAAAGAGAAGTTACTCCAATGAGCAAAGCTCCTGCATTAGGTTTGTTGAGGGGTAACACAAGAACACTTGCACACACTTGCACCCCCAATGTTGCATTATGCTCAACTTGTGCCTTTTAATGCTTAAAGTAGATTAACTTCTATTTTCCTTTGTAGAAACAATGGCAAAGAAAAGGAGCATGTTTGATTCCCTTCGGGATATACACCACTAATCCTCTGGTTCACACTCTAGCTCATACAGTCAAGGTGGTAGTCGAGAGTATTATGATTCCAGTTATCGCTCCGGTCGGGACTGTGGTCATCAAGATAGGTGTGATAGGGATAAGCCATCGATCAAGATCTAGATCCCCTCCTCCAAAGGGTTCTGATAAGCCAACTGATCATCAAGATCCACCTACCGATCCCTCTCGTGGTCCCCCTCTCATTTTGGTTCCTCTACAGCCTTTAGTTCCATCTCACTCTCAGTGGTCCGGTGATCGTTGTCGCCATAGTGAACATGTTGCTGATCATAGGTCCGGCTAGGAAAGTATTGAAGTTGAAATCACTATTGAAGAACCTATGATCGATCCAGCTGCTCGCATGGCACAACTTCGAGAAGAGTTCCCAAATCTATTCTTGAAGGTTTCTTTTTCCCTCCTAATCTGAAGAGGGTCCCAGACCATGTTCAGAAAATGAATGTTGACCGCGTCACTGATATCCGCAAGCAGTACCGTGAATGGATGAAAGCAGCAGAGAAAATGTCGAAGGTATCTTTCAAGCGTCTGGCGGAAATTAAAAAGTTAAAACGCCAGGAAGCACACAATAAAAGAATTATTGATACTTTGACAAATGAGTTAGAGGCTTCTAGGACTTCCCAAGCAGAGGCTGAGGGTATAGCTAATGCTGCCGTCAAATCCATGGAGGAGGTGAAGTCCAACCATCTAGATATGGTCCAGGTGTTACATCATTGAAATCAAGAGATTGAACTCAAGAGAGATACATCTCGAAGTAATGAATCTACAGCCTTGAAGGAGATAGCGGAACTCAAGGCTAAGCTCAAGTACGTAGACAAGGAGAAAGATGATGCTCAGAAAATTGCTCAAGATGCTTGTGATGAATTGGTGAATGTTAGACTTGAGAGAGATAAGGTCGTTGAAAGGGCCAAAGATGTTGATGCACTCGTTTAGCGCGAAGTAGAAGCTGCCAAGGATAAGGCTAGGGAGGAGATAATGAACGAGCTCTACCCGCTTCTTATTTTTTATAACGCCAACGTTCTCAAGCACATAAATCTAACATGGTTTGGTGATGATTATCCCTACCAGCTCTGGCACGCGTGAGAATTTCTTATTACAGAGGAAAAAAGGCTCCTTAATACTGAGGAAATCGACCTATCCAGACTTGAAGGTGAAATGCTATTGGGCGATGAACCCAAAATATTGCATGATATCCAACTTACACTTCGAAAAGAATCTGCCGCTGCCTCTTCACATGAAGGGGGTGAAGGATCCGGGTCGGCACAAACTGATGTTACAACTGAGTTACCCCCTCATTCTAGGCTATCCCTAGCTCCATGGCAGATTCTTCAACCATCCCTAGGTATGATCTGGACAAGCTCGACTTTCTCCAATTCCTGAACGTAGTTCTGAGGATATTTCAGTTCAACTCGGGAGCCACACTAAGGAAGGTATTTCGCAGACATCTTCCGTCCTTCAAAAAGTTGGGGTGTTATTAGTTGATATTTCTAATTTTTTCGCCTATTTTTTCTCAGCTTTAAATCCATCAAGTGTTGCTCCTCCTCCCTCGCAAGAACCTCAATTGGGATCACAAGCGGCTGTGACAGAATTCATTAAAGTTACAACTTCGGCCACTGCTCAGGGTTCTCAAGAAGAAGCCTTCGTTATTGATGATCAATTCATGGAGGCATTGTTCAAGGAAGGAGGTAACCCATACCATGAAATTCCTTTTGATGAGGATGTCGTAATCACGGGCTCTTCCAACCTTATTGACGAGCTTAGCATGAAAGAGCGCATCGAGAAGGAAGAGTTGTTGAAAAAGAAATCAAAAGCTGAGCCTGTTGATATGGACTTCAATGAGCAAATTCCTATCCCGCTCCAGATGATCCCTCATGGCGGGACAATTCCTCGATATGGGGTCTCCCCTGCTCCCGGTGTTGAGAGTGCCTCGATCTCTCCTGTATCTTCGAGGAAAGGCTAAGGCGAAAAAGGATCGAATAGAGAATCGAGTGGCAGTTTAGATGGAGCCAGTCCCAAGAAACAAAAGAAAGATAAGAAATCCAAGATATAATCGTTGGGGTGATGTGATGTGTAAATAGTTTGGATATATGGCTTTGTTTACTTTTTTTGGTCGTGTTTGTACAGGTACAACCCCCACTTTTACTTCTTATTTTGGACAAAGCAAGTTTAGTGTGAATAATTTTTTATATTCTTTTGTAGAATTCTTGTACAAGCTTGTTTAAATGATTGAGCTATTATGTTTTCTATTTAATGTATTTGTGAATCGTTGCTCATTGGGTCGGATATCGATCCGATTTATCCATCCCAAGGCCTCCCTGAGTTCGTGGCCTTAAGTCGTATCAAAAACTGGCTCGAGCCTTAATGTTACGCCGTCAAATTCAGTGGTTTGAGTAATTATACTCCTGCCCCCAATCTTAGGTTAGCGGAGTTAGGTAGTGGATGGTTGAACTCCATCCTTAGCAAGTTTATATTCCTACTATCGGTTTTAGGCTAGAGTTTATAGAATAGTGAGTGGTCGAACCGCACTCATCTATTTTTTTATAGTCATATCCGCACTCCGGGGATAAGAGTTATTTCATGGGTGGTCGGTCACACCCACTTAATGTTTATACTCATATCCGCACTCTGGGGACGTGAGTTATTTGGAAAACTATCGAGTTCAGTTCTCTTTAGTCAGTCGTTCTGCCCTTAAATATGGGGTTTTACTCATCAAGTGATCGATCAAATCTCAATCACTCTCGAATTATGTCGGTTCCACCTAACAATAGGATTTAGTCTGTCTTATATCACAACTAACATGTACTGCAATGGCAGGTCACAGATATGATGGAAAATTCAAAGCTCTATTGCTGAATGGAAAGGAATGACATAGTTTGTCTTATTATATATTTGAAAAACCAAATACTAAAGCAGATCCTGAAATTAAATACAACTAAATGAAAAGGAAAACTAAGTGAAATAGTGTTGTAAGTGCTCGCTATTCCACGCCCTTGGGAGTGTGATGCCATAAACAGTTGCTAGCTTGAAAATTCCCTCTCTAAGTCTCTGCTCAATGACATACGGTCTTTCCCAAGTTGGATTCATATGCAACGGGATAGAAAAAACCCACTTTAAGACAAGATCGTCGACTTCAAAGGTCCTAGGTCGGACTTTAGTGTTGTAGTATCGGGCGACTCAATTTCGTTGTGCAGCTGCCCTCAAATCAGCTTCCTCACGCTTCTCATCTATAAAGTCTAAAGATTTCAAAAGGAGATCTCTATTTGTTCTGGGATAATAGTAAGTTACTCGATGAGAAGGAACTTCAAGCTCAATAGGAATAATGGCTTCGGAGCCGTAAGCGAGGGTGAATGGAGTATGGCCAGTCGTTGACTTGTGGGTGATCCTGTAAGCCCATAGTGTTGTTAGGAGTTCATCCACCCACTTGCTTCTAGCTCATTCCAAACATTTTTTCAGAATGGATTTTATGATTTTGTTCACAGCTTCGACTTGTCCATTCGCTAGAGGGTAAGCGACTGCCGCAAACCTCTTTTAATATGATACCGACGACAGAAATCTATAAATTCAGTACTATCGAATTGAGTCCCATTGTCTGTTACAATAGTTCGTGGAAGACCAAAACGATAGATGATGTTCCGGACAATGAAGTTGATTACTTTCTTGGTTGTGATAATGGCTAAACGTTCTACCTTGGCCCATTTGGTGAAGTAATCAACTACGACAATAGCGTACTTTGCACCACCTTTAGAGATCGGTAAGAAACCGATAATATCTATACCCTACAAGGAAAACGACCATGGGTTGATCATTTGTATAATTTCTATCGGTGGAGCTCTGGGAACTTTCACATGCATCTGGCACTTGTCGCATCGCCTTACATAATTGGCAGCATCTCGATTAACAGTCGGCCAATAATATCCATAACGGAGTATCTTCTTTGCTAGGGTTTGCTCCCTGGTGTGATTTCCACATTCCCCTTCATGAACTTCCTTTAGGACTTGTTTTATTTCATCACGGGCGATACACCAGAGAAGCGGAATGGAGAAACCCTTTTTGTACATAACTCCTTCCTGTATAATATACCGTGAAGCTTTGTGAAGGATTTGTCGCTTTTCATTCCTTCGTTCGGGAAGAACTCCTTGTAGCAAATAATCTTTAATCGAAGTCATCCACGATTCCTTCTCAGACTCTATCACTAATACCTGGTCAATTTCCATCAAGCTTATACTCGAAACATTTAATACCTCGACCAGAACTAAGCCCATCTGTTGTGCATCCCCGGTGCTAGCAAACATTGCCAAAGAATCGGCCTCTCTATTTTGATCCCGAGGAATGTGCGTAATGTTATAATACTCAAAGTTAGTCAACAACTCTTGGACATAGGTAAGGTATGGAGCAAGCCACTACCCTTTAGCTTAGTCATATCCCCTGACTTGGTATACTACCAATTGTGAGTCACAAAAGATTCCAAGAGACTTTATTCTCAGTTCTCTGGCGAGTTTAAGTCCAGCAATCAAAGCCTCATACTCGACTTTGTTGTTTGTTGTAGGAAAATCAAGCTTTAAAGCATAGCAAATCGACAGATCTTCGGGAGTTACAAGCACAATCCCGACTCTAGAACAACGATCATTGGATGATCCATCTGTATACAACTTCCATCGTATGGTAGGGATTTCACTGCTCTCTGAGAAATCGTCCTACACAGTAAATTCTGCTATAAAATCTGCCAGTGCCTAACCCTGGATAGTTTTCCAAGGAAGATAAGTGATATCTAATTGGCTAAGTTCGATATTCCACTTGAGTAACCTACCAGATGTCTCAGGTCGCTGCAAGACCTGTCGTAACGGTTGGTCGGTGTAAACATTAATAAGGTGTGCCTGAAAGTAAGGGCGAAGCTTTCGTGATGCAATCAGCAAGCAGTATGCCAGTTTCTCTATCTTTGGATAATTCCTCTCAGCCTCTGTCAATCGCTTGCTAACATAATAGACCGGTCTTTGAATTCGATTCTCTTCACGAAGCAACATGGCACTTATAGCGTGTACCGACACGGCTAAGTAGATATATAAATCTTCATGATCCATTGACTTTGATAAGATAGGGGGTCTTTCAAATGCATCTTTACAATCCCGTGTCCATTCAAAATTCATTTTTCCTCTCCTAATCAAGTCAAAGAAAGGAATACATTTATCGGTAGCTCTGAAAATGAATTAGCTTAGGGCAGCGACCTTTCCATTCAGGCTCTATACTTGTTTGATAGTCTTTGGCGCTTGGATATTGTGAATAGCTTGGATCTTCTTGGGAATAAATTCGATTCCATGGGCATTAACAATGAAACCTAAGAACTTTCCTGATGCAACGCCAAAGGAACATTTTAGAGGATTAATTTTCATTTTATAACGACGGAGGATGTCGAACATTTCTGCTAAGTCTCTAATGTGGTCGCTAGACTATCGTGACTTCACGAGCATATCATCCATATATACCTCCATCGTTTTTTCGACTTGATCTTTAAACATCCTATTAACTAGGCGCTGGTAGGTTGCTCCTGCATTCTTTAGCCCAAATGACATCACCGCATAGCAATATAATCCAACATCGGTAATGAAGCTGGTGTGCTCTTGATCAAGATTGTGCATCAGAATTTGGTTATATCCTAAGTATGCATCCATGAAAGGTAGCAATTCGTGTCCTGTGGTTGAGTGTACCAACTGGTCGATCCTTGGAAGAGGAAAACTATCTTCTGGGCATGCCTTATTCAAGTCCGAGTAGTTAACGCATGTTCTCCATTTTCCGTTTGCCTTTCTCATAAGTACAAGATTAGATACCCATTCAGGGTCGAGGGCATCGCAAATAAACCTGTTGTCTTTGAGTCTATCCACCTCCTCTTTAAGAGTGGCGGATCTCTACGGATCCATGCATCTTTTTTCTTTCACCGGGACATACCTCGGGTCAATATTCAATGCATGGCTCGCAATGGCAGGCGAGATCCCACACATGTCAAAGTGAGTCCAAGCGAACACGTCTAAATTTACTCGGAGAAATCCAGCAAGTTCTTCCATCATCGGGGGGCTGAGTTGTGATCCGATCCTTAGGGCCCATGACTGGTTGTCGTGGCTAACTGTAATGTCAATCGTCAACTCAACTAGTACAGCCTTGGTCTCTTTGGGCTCCTTTTCGTCATCTCTTGGATCTATATCTCTATAGAACCGACTGTGGCGCCCGAGCCAAGGCTCGGGAACTAGTTGTCAATCTTCAGTGGCTTGGATGCAGACTGTCCACACCCTTACCTTTTTTCCACCGTTGAGCATTCCTCAACTCGGCTACATAAGAGGCACGTCCAGTCGTCTAATCACCATGAACAACTCTAACACCATTATCTGTTGGGAACTTCAAAGTCAAACACTATGGAGCAAGAGCTGCCCGAAACTCGACTAGGGCCGGTCGGCCTAAAAAAGCGTTGTATGGAGAGTCAACATCCAAAACAACAAAAGGCAAAATCCACACTCTCCTACGGTCACCTTCTCCCAACTCTACATGCAATTCAACATAACCAACAGCTTCAGTTGCAGCACCATTAAAGCCATGAATGCAGGCTTTAGACAGTTTCAAGTCCTTTGCTTTCATCCTCATCTGATCATAAGCTTTCTTGAAAATTATGTTTACAGAACTTTCACAATCAATCAATATCCTTCTCACAAAAGCGGGACCGATCATGGCCGAAATAACCATTGGGTCGACCGTTGGAGCCTCCACCTTGTCTGCATCTCTATTTCTAAACACGATATCATCTGCCACTGTCCATTGTTGTTTTGCCGGAGCTCCAGCCTCCGTATTTGAACAACATTCAAAATCCACATGCTTAATCGCACTAGCATAGCACTCCATCTCATGCCAACTTTTATCAACCAAATGTGGTCCTCCGACTATTGTATTGATAACTAATCTTCCACTAGTCTGTGCAAGTTCCTCAGCCCTCTGCGGTGCTTATCCTCAGTTGGGGTCGGATGTCCCTTGCCCGCCATCCTGTTGGGTTTTTATGAAATGCTGTAACTTTCTTTCTCGAATCAGCTTTTTGATAATATCCTAGAGATGCCTGCATTCATTGGTGTTATGCCTATAACATTCGTGAAACCGACAGTATTTTCCGATTTGTTTCTTCTTCTCTGTTGATTCTTTTGGAGGCGGTTTCCTGTACTGCATAGTATTGCAGTTAGACAAATAGACATTCTCCAGGGACATATTCAATGGCGTGTAAGTGTTGTACATCGAAATCCTAGGTTTTCCTCTTTTAGAATCCCTCTTTCGTTCTCGACTCCTATCTCCGCCTTTCTTTTACTGATTCGGTTTGTTCTGGACATTCACTTGAACTTTTCCAAAGCTTTGTTTTACTGTAATATTACTCTGTACTCCCTCTCCACTTGATCCTGCAACATTCTTCTTCCTAGAGGATCTAGCTTCCTCCTTTCTTAAATACTGAGCCGCCTTTGTGTAAAAGCGTTCCAACATTGCAGGTGGTTTACCGGCTAACCAATTGCCAAATCAGATTCTGGATCAATCACTCTTGTCACGGCCATCAATATTGCATGGTCATTTAGATTATTGATTTCTGTAACAGTTGTGTGGAATCTCTCCAAGTAATCTTTCAACCATTCTCTTGGAGCCTAGATCACGCTAGACAGGGACATTACATCTTTGGAATGAGTTGCATGCATTTGGTACTGCTCTACAAACCTTGTTGCCAAATCATTGAATCTAGAGATCGATTGCGGGGGTAGCCTTATAAACCACATCATTGCTATTTCAAAGAGAGTTATAGGAAAACATCTACACTTGGTTGCAACATCTGCTCGTGCGGAATCCATCAGCCATTCATATCTCATGATGTGCTGTCTAGGGTCAGTTTTTCCCTCATAGGCAGGCATCGACGGCATGTTGAACCTCCTTGGATATTCTGCATGCAGTACATTATCAATGAATAGGGTATGCCTTCTCGATATTCCCCAGTCATCATTGGTTAAGCCTTGGCTTTCTTTCACTAGCTGTCTGACCATGGCCAACAAGTCCGGCATTTACATAGTTGGCGCCAAGTGGTGGTCGTGTTCCACCTCACGTGAATGGTCCAGTCGATGTCTACGAGCCTTCCACGCCTTCTTGATTCAACATATTCCCGATATGTATCTCGTATATTCACTTCACCGTCATTCTAGGAAAGCAATCAGTCTGCATTTACCTGAACTCCATCATCCAAATTGGCCGCAATAGCTTCAGTTTGAATCCCAACGTGCATAGGTAAATTCCCTTCTCTAGTGGAGGGATCAGCACTGATTGTTCCTGGTAGACCATGATGGTCTTCCTGTTGACGCCCCGACGTTTCTGCGTGATATCCGTCTGTTCTGCGATGCTTATGCCTGTGATACTTATCCAATGAACTAGAACTCTCCGATGCCGAGTAAAGGGTAGAGTCCCTTCTAGCTTTTCCTGGCTGTTGCTGATTGAGTTGGTTCATTGGGTTGATATTGGCCTGAATCTGCTATTTTAATTCTCGATGGTTGTTCATTAGCTCTCCCATCATAATCTGGAATTAAGCTCTCGTAATAGAATCAGTTGGATTCTAGACTTCAACTGGTTCAGCATTCACTTCCATTGGTTGACTACTCGAACCTCTTTGCTGGATACTGGTGTTTTCATTTCCTTCCACGTTTTGAGAAGTAGATCTAGTGTTCCTTACCATTGTTGATAGCTTTGCTTAGATTTTTGCAAATCTGAGTAGAATGATCAAACTTCCTAAAGATAACTATGGATCTCCTTCGGAGGATTTATGTAATCCAGTAGCAACAAAGGGGATCCAACATGTTGAGAACAAGGTTCTCAGTGAAAGCACCAAAATGTTTGCACCTAAAATGGTTACAAACACCTAAAAATAGTTTTTGTAGAGAAGTAAATGAAGGAAAGCAAAATTAAACTGAATAAAAGAAGAAGTAAGCAATAGAGAAGAAGCAGTAACCAAAGATACACGGGTTTATAATGGTTCGGCGTTGTATGCCTACATCCACTTTGAAGATTATCCTTTATTACTCTCTTGTGAATCTGATTACAACAGTAGAACAAAGCTAGCACTTGATTACAATGGAGTCTAGAGTAACAAGCAGCGTAAAGATCTTGAAAATGAACCAATGGGTCTATTTATAGGGTGAGACGACGAGATATGTCGCTAAGATTTTAGCAAAAGGCTCTCCAGGTCCATAGAGGCCCACCATAACTATCGGTAAACATAACTTATTGTTTTGGAACAACTAGTACTCGTTATTTTTGCCTCTGATTGATATGCGATCATTTGTAGGGGGTCCCACGTGCCTCTATGCCTTGCTCCTAAAATGTGAAGTCATTATGAGTTGTAGATTGCGAGATATGGATCAATCTTTGTTGCATTTGGATCGTTTGCTGAGGTACACCGATTATTATGAAGGATCGGCATAAAACGATTAGAATTTCTTGAACCTCAGAGTTTTGACCTACGATCATTTTTGTGGGCTCCACCCTTCAATACATTAATGCCTTGAAAGTTTCAAGTGAATTGGCCTTGTGGATTTTGAGATATCGATCGATCTTCGCTGATTTGAGCTGTTTTATGGATCGTTTCCGATCGATCCATATAAATCCTTGCTTTGTCCGTAAATCGAGCATATGAACTCCAATCGACTTTAAATTTGGAATATAGTTTCATGGGGCTGTGCTTGTCGCTCCATACTGATTGCACCTCGATTAGGTTCCGATCCGGATTTGCTTGACCATCGCCTATAGTACCGTATACAACTGATTCTCAAGGCCGGTAACCATCCGTTTCTAGTCAAGTCGATGATATAACAACCTTGCCAAAAGGTGGGATACCATTTATATTTCATATAATATACATTGTACGCATGTCTGACATCTGTAGTACTATTCATATATATAGATATTTCAAACTTATATAGAGACAACATGGACAATGTCATGAGTTATATTATATAATTTTATAATTGAATACTATTTTAAATATAGGTTTCATGCTTGTTGTTGTAAATATTTTGACTGCTTGTCCTTGTAAGTTCCGTGTTCTCCATGTTTTGATTTTACTGGCTTGATCTATTTGTGTGTTCTCCATTTGCATTCATATTTATTTGTTTCGTTTGTACTTCTTATGTAAATGAGCAACACTATAATCTTGTATGTTTTAGTAATTTATAGTTAGATTATATATGAATATATTTCCAATTAAATTAAAAAAAATTAAATATTCTTGAATTTCATACATATATATATATATTTATATTTAAGGCAATTTTGGTTTAAAGTTTATTAAATAATAAAGTTAACTTAAAAGTATTATCTATTATGAAAATGTAAATTACTCCTTAGTTAATATTTTATGATTACAAAAGGATGCTTCATGATATTTTAATATATAAATGAAGTTTTGAAATTTGTGTTTTAATCGATTTACGGACAACTTATTTTATAAATTTTTAAAGAAATTCTAAGTATTTATTTTGTTATACATATATATACATATATCATATATCATGAATGATTTAGTATTTAGTTTATTTTATATTTATATTTAATTGAATAATCTATTTTTATTTTTTCTATTTTAATATTTCTTTTCTTGTTCAATTATATAATTATTATATGAATGATTCACCGTTGATATTAATTTGATTGATAATTTTAATACGATACGGTGATGACATCCTTCTAATTAATTTGTGAGATTTTATTTTCATGTGACGAGAAATTTGAATAAACGGTTTAGTGATACCATCTTGTATGGGAATTTTGGTAACACTTTTCCAGTTATTCATCTGATTTGTCATATAGAGATACCTAGTGTGGATCGAGTGTAGCTTATGAGTATTTAATAATTATTTGAGTAACATGCGGTGGTATAGGATGTCGTTATGTTATTCGTTTGATTATTTATTGTAAGTAAATGTCACTCAAACGGGGTATGCTCGTACGTATGTGGTGATACCCGCTGTGGTGAGTACATTGGAGCCATGTGTTGGCTTATGCGTAGAGCCGTTTGTCGCGGGGGTTTAGAGCTCTAGTACATTATAGTCATGTGTCGACTTATATGGAGCCGTTTGTCGGCATACGTCTAGAGCCATGTGTAGATATAGGATACGAGTTCTATATGTCTTGATTAGACCCATGTATTATAATACTCCGGTCAGTCCGAGACACTTAAGTTACAAGGATGACTTGACCAATATGGATTTTATTGGGCTCAGAGGAGCTTCGGACTAGGAGTATTATATGATATTTATATACCATTGATCCACCGTATACGTTTGACATTGAGTTATATATTGATTGTTTATCATATTATATTGAGATATTTGACATTTTGAGTTGCATTGAACTCTTATAACTTTATTGTATTATTTATAATATATTATCGCTGCAATAAACTTTATGTTCTCTATTATTTACTGTATATTGTGTATTGTTCTGTCCTGAAGGCACATGTGTTTATTGCTTTGTACCAGTACTGTGTACGTATAGGTAAGTTAAATAATTGATGTTTTAATGCATTCAAATATTTGTCCAAGAGAATATTCACATGTGTACCTTATATCGTCTTATTCTCCGTATTATCTGACGGTATTACCTAGTGATACTCTTGGATAGTATGGGTACAGAGGTGTGGGCATTACAATATGGTCAGAGCTAGTTGTGTGTGCACGTGATAGGGGTTCTCGCTTTGTGATCAGTGGCAAAGCATTGACTCTTACCCCCTACGCGTCCCATTTGGGTTGGTTATCCATGCGTCAGAGCGACAGTCGTGAGACTCGCCGTAAAACTAGCGCCTGAGGTACCGGCGGTGGCCATGTGAGAGTTAGACACTGTTATAATATGATATAGACATGGGTTAGGGGGAAGTCAATTATCAGTATTAGAGTTGCGTGGTGGGCACATAACCCATAGGTCCGTGGATCAAAACCTCGCTTCGATAACATATTGTAACGCCCCCACCTCTGTACTCATACTATCCAAGAGTATTACACAGTAATACTGTCAGTCAAATAATACGGAGAATGAGGCTATATGGAGTACATACGTGAATATTCCATTGGACTAATAGTAGTACGTATTAAAACATCAGATATATATCTCACCTATACATACATAGTTTAAGTTCAAAGCAATAAACACATGTGCCACCGAGAAAGAATAATACACAATATACAATAAACAGCAAAGAACATAGAGTCAGTCGTAGTGATAACATATAATACATATAATAATTTTATATGGGTACAATACAACTCAAATGTCATTTATATAAACATACAGTGAGTCAATAACGTACAAGTATCATGTAATATTTATAATATAATACTCCTCTAAGCTCAAATAAAAAAAAGCTAGTAGTATTGTCCATATACCTATAATGTTTCGAACTGACCTCGCGTATTATAAATAACACGGGTCAACAATAATATAATAACACCCATGATATAGATAAATATGTATTATATGTATTATATATAATCACAACAACATAAACAAATCTCCACGTGTTATATAACTTTAAATATCACAAAGCGTATATAAAGATGTTATCAACCATCTCAAAGCAAATCAAATCAGAATTCAAGAACAACAAATCCAATGGGTGAATCATCTTCATCCAGAAATCATTATTAAAGTCAAGAAACCATCATACTATCATCAAATTATCTTACAACAATAACCAATTACATCGCTCAATATCAACAATAAAAGAATCTTCATCAATATACCAAGATAGGTAACCTATCAATATATAATAAAAGATCTAAGGATCCACCATATTCTAGACACCTATCCAGATATAATTTCATCTCCTCATATATGAATAAGTCGAAATAGTATGGATATACATGGACTGACTACACTTTAGAGAGAGTCTCTAATATAGCCACCTCATAGGATAGTTAATAATATATGCCAATCCATCTCACATATATAACCTTGAACCAGAAAGGGAGACTAATAGCATACAACATGCTCCAGAGACCCAGGACTACTCGCCTCCTGCGGAGTACCGTCCATCCCTACAGTCTTCAGTTACCTCGATGGACATTGTGACCACATCCACCAATGGCTCATCAATGCGTAGCCTCGGTCATGATCCTACTTTGCCCCTAATGGTAACAGACTGCTTGCCTATGCGACACAAGGGGCTATAGGGAACCTACCTTACCTACTACCAATCCTGTGATGTGCATCCAAAATATCCAATAACGGTGCCTCGGATCTAGGGCGTGACCTCACGATCAAGCCGCTAGGATAGATACTGACCAATCTGGTTCACTCCCGAACCATAAAGGGAGCTAAACACAAGTGGACGACATATAGTACTCTATCTAATATCCACATATAACTCTAGTCATAAGCCGATACACGGCTCCGTATAAGTCACCATGTGATAATAATATATTAGACCTCTAATCCCACGCGGACTCACGGCTATACCCATAAGTCACCACGTGACTATAATATACTTACCGCAACGAGTATCGTCACACACATAAGTAACCCCCGTTTGAGTGACATTTACTTATAAAGAATAATCAAACGAATAACATAACGACATCTCATACCACCACATGTTACTCGGATAATTATTCAATGAACATAAATTAAACTTGATCCACACTAGGTATCTCTATATGATTTGTCCAATGAATAACCGGAAAAGTGTTACCAAAAGTCTCATACCATACAGTATCACTAAACCATTTATTCAAATTTCTCGTATGGAATTGAAATCCCACAAAATCAATAGAAAAATGTCATCACCGTATCATATCAAATCACTAAACAATATCTACATCAGTGGTGTATCATTCATACAATCTAGTTTAATACATATACATAAAAGACCTAAAATCAAGAAAACACATGATAAAATAGATTAACCAAATACATATATAGAACAATCAATAAATAATTTATAATATAATATAAATATGTTTATAACTAAACTTAACAAGCAATTACTTAAAAATGGAAATAAATATTTATATTAAAATAAACTCGATAATTAATTAAACTCGTATACAATATATATACTATTCAATAAATAATTAAATCCTTTTTTTTAAACCCCAAAATAGTTTGCAAAACTAATTGCTATTCTTAATTAATTATAAATATCCAAACAAATTTAATTTATTCTAAGCTATTAAATATACTTACAAAACTTAAATTACATTATATTAAAACATAATAAATATACTTTGAATATTACAAAATAATAATTGCTTCCCATCCAAATAACACAATCAAATTTAATAAACTTATATTTACATTCATTTTTATACACACACATTGCCGGCCCTACTATATTTGATGCCCAATGCAAAATAAAAAAAAATAAAAATGAATGAAAAAAAATTCAAAGAAATGACAACGGTAGGAGTTGAACCTTGGTTGATATGAATACAAGTTAGGCATCTAACCATTGAACTACATGTTGCTTCTCTCAAAAACTACCCTGCTACTCTAACAGATAAATATTTTTCAAAGTGCTCGATACTTTTTGTTGCCCTCTCCGCTATCTCCGGCGGTGTTACCCTAGGCCAATGTCTCGATTGCCTTGCCTTTGGGCCGGGCCTGCGCGCACACATCAAATGCTTACACAAAAACACACAAGATTGCACACTAACCTAACACTCAAACACACAAAGTACACGTGAAAATCACGAAGGCAGCAGTTCACTATGAAAATAAACAACACACAACCTAAAGGCAACGTGTTATAAATGAAAGATAAGAACGAAATGATGCATGTGCACCTAGACCATGCTTCTCCCATCAGTTTACACGTGCACCTCTTATTTGAACTCCAGAACATGCAAAATGTGTTGAAACTATTCCCTTTCTTCCACCTATTATTTGAAGCCTACAAGCATTGTTTTGGAGCTATAACCGTTACTGGAGCACATATATTATTTAAAGCCTGCAACCTTTATCAAATGATGCCCATTATTTTATGTTGTCACTATAAGATTCGGCCCATTACTCCAAACACTTTCACCTATTATTAAATACATATTCATTTCCTACAACATTTCCTAATTAGACACCTATGCAGCCGTTCATGCAATGTACATTCATACACATATATTTAAACACACACATGAACTCACCTCCATAAATCCACATACACACGCTATATATATATATATATATATATATATATATATATATATATATATATATATATATATATATATATATATATAAATCCTTACAAATGAAAACGGAAGAACCATTCACAAAAGTCAGTTCAGCATGCAAATCAATTCAAGTATAAAAGCATGCAAGATATAAAGCATAGATATAGGTAGATATAAAAAAAACATTTACACAGCACATATATGACTCACGCACAAAAAACACACATACGCACTCAATATCACTCTCATTTATAACACATGCCAACACTAACTCAACACATAATACTATTCTAAACTAAACACAGCAGCAACTCACCCTTCTAACGCGACTGCACACGTACCAGTTCAATGTATACAACACTATATATTCAATAATTAATACTTTCAAATTCTTGCATGCATTTGATATAAAATTATAAAACAGGACATAGAATTTGTGAGTTAAAACTCACCTGAAATTAGCGGTTACTTCCCCTCTTCCTTCTACTCTCGATGCAAGCACACAATTACCTAACCCAGCAGCGACCTGATATATGCATCGCACACATATGAGCATCAAGATATTCCTATTTGAATTTGAAACATTAACGTGATTTATTTTATTTTATTTTTATTTTTAGTTATAAACGAAATGAGAGGTTTGGGGTTCTTATTTTTCTCTCCCTGAAAGTGAACGTGATTGTTTTTATTTATAAGATGAGGAGAACTGAGATATAGAATTGTGCTCGGGAAACGTGTGGCTAAGAGTTTGGGTTATTGGGCTTCATTTTTAGTTCTCTCTATTCTTTAGTTTCATCAAACAATATATTTTCAAGCTCATCAACACACATCAAAATCACTATACAAAATTTCTTATGTAATTACTTATTACTATAAAATTTATTTCTCATATTTTTAATCTATTTAAAATTTAAATATCATACATTTATATTCTAAACCCATTAATTAAATAATTACTAATTCCTAAAATTTTAGATTTCCGAAGGGGCCTAGACCCGATCCGTCGTTGATGACGCTCCTTCAGACTACAATTTAGATGGCATAACCACCTGACTCTCAAGCTGGGCTTTTCTTGATTCGCTCGTCGTTACTAAGGGAATCTTCGTAAGTTTCCTCTCCTCATGATATGCTTAAACTCAACGGGTGGCCCGTCTGATCTAAGGTCATAGTCTGAGCTTGCGACTAAGGCAAGCATCAAAAATGGTTTCACTTAATGTTACATCGTGCCTAGGACTCCTGGACGTAGTTAGAGACATCGTGTGTTAACTCGATACATCATTCACCACGCATAGACCTTGCGACAGCATTCACTTAAACCGACCGCACAATTAAAGCATGGACGGTCAATCTCCACATCCACCGTCACCCATAATATGTTTATCGTAGGTAGGTGGTTAGAATGACGTAAGACATGACGTCCAAACAGACATGCTCTTGACCTAATGGCCTCGAGCGCAACTTGCATTCAAAGAACTCGATGGTTCACGGGATTCTACAATTCACACCAAGTGTTGCATTTCGATACATTCTTCATCGACATGAGAGCCAAGACAATATTATGGTTTTATGGTAGAGAGGCACGTTGTTGTTCATGAGCACCTGGGTTCAAATCCCGCTTCTACCAATTACATGGTAGATAGGCGATGACTTATGCGGGCCATGTGTCGATCAACGGTTGGAGATGTATATAATTATAGGTTGAGTACTATATGATCATCCACCTTGGGTTCGGCTCCCTTTATATTTCAAGAGTGAACCAGATTGGCCAGTATCCACTCTAGCAGCCTGAATGAAAGGTCGTACCCCCAATTCGTGATACCTGGTTAATGATTATGTTTAGCCTTGTGCTAGTATTATGTGTGGTGCCCCCGTGTCACATAGGCCACCAGTCAATTACCTTTGGGGCACAAGGTGTCGGTAGTCGTGGCCGAAGAGGCTATGCGTTATCGAGCCTATAGTGGATCATTGTCATGTTACCAAGAGGGGAGAAGTTAGGGTAACTAATGACTGTAGGAGTCATGTCATATCGACCATGTGTGACTCCTAGAGCAAGCAAATGTGTTGTCAGTATCCCGTCTGGTTCCGATATATATGTGAGTGTAGTTAATTGGCATATATGTCTCCTTCCTATAATGAGTTGACTAGACTAGAGACTAGATGAGTATAAAGTATAGTCAGTCCCTGTTTTATCCATACTGTTTGATGATTTGATATTTTTAAATAGCCTTTATTATTGATTGTGAACTGGATTATGTCGGATTATCTTTGCGGTTTGTATAGTATTGGATGATTTGACAGACTATCTCATATTATCTATTGATTTTATGATTTTATGATATTATTTTAGGGTTGTTGTGTGCTAGCCCATTTCTCTTGATGATTTCGTTTTCTATGAAGTTTTATACTATGGGTGATTCACCTATTTGATGTTATTCCATGGTTTCTGATTTGGTGAGATTTTATATGGGTGATGACTTTTTTATACAGGGTTTTGTAGAGTTCTACAGGTATGATATTTGGAATTATTGAGAAGAAATTATTTATTTATACCCAATATGTATACACATAGTGCTATACATTATTGACATTGGATTTGAATATAGTGTGACCCGTTTATTATTTATATAATACTTGAGTCGACATGAGACATTCCAAGTACAGAGAAGCTTTGACCAACATCCATGTTATTGGGCTTAGAGGAGTTACATTAGTGACCGTTATATAACATCTATGAGTATGAATTTACTATATATAAATCGGCACGAGACATTCTAAGTACAGAGAAGCCCTGACCAACATCCATGTTATTGGGCTTAGAGAAGTTACATTAGTGACTGTTATATAACATCTATGAGTATGAATTTACTATATATAATTGATACAGAGTTGTATGTTGATACTGTTTTACTGAGATAGTTGACATTGGAGATATTTGTATCTAAACAGTGTTGTATATTATATATTATATGTTATCGTTACGACTGACTCTGTGTACTCTGTTGTTTACTGTATACTATGTATTGTTTTGTCCTAGAGGAACATGTGTTTATTGCTTGATACTGATACTTTGTACGTACAAATGTATTATTTATTCGATGTTTTAATACGTACCAGTGTTAGTCCAAGGGAATATTCACTTGTGTACTCCTTATAGCCTCATTCTTCATATTATCTGACAGTATTACTCCGTAATACTCTTGGATAGCATGAGTTTAGAGGTGGAGTGTTACAAATGGTATCATAGCAAGGTTTAGGACAATACATTGTATATAACTAACACGAGTCATTGGTGTAACATCCTGAAATTTTCAACCATTCGCATCCATACATGTCCGATTTGAATTGCTCAAAATATCAGATTGTTAATTTAAATTTGGCAAAACTCAGCATATACAGTAAATAAATAATCATAGAATCACAGACACAGAGTAATATAACAATAAGCAGCGGAAACAAAGGAATAGTAGTTCATGAAGCTACTATATATATAACAGAGTTAAACAAGATACAACAGAAGTCTCGAATACATAGATGTCTCAATACAATAGTCAAATACAAGATTTGAATACATCACTGGAATCAACTGAATAACTGATAGCAGAATCGATATAGCTGGATCTCCAAGCGAAGCTCCAACTCCAAAGGTGAGTCTCAAATGCTGTATCACTCAGTCTGACCCGAGCGTAAAGCAAAACACAAAACACTCGAGTCAGGATTAACATTCTTATATCAATAAATCCAACTCAAGTGAAATATCAACTGAAATACAAGTAACTCAAAGGATGTTTGGGATAACCATCTTCTAAGGATCCGTTAAACTATCTACTATGTAGTAATATACGCTATTATAATAATGTCTAAAGTAAAGTAAATTATTTAAAAATAGCGTTAAGGCGTTACCCATACCCCCCTTAACACATTTTATAGTGCCGATAGTCTATACAGTACCGTAATACCTCTAGATCGGGAGGCTACCAGAGGATAATCCATAGGTACGACACAAATCAAACTCATATAAGGCGCACTAGGGTATGTGACATGGCACAACTAGGAAATGCCAGGGTAGATATACCAATTACACTTCCGGGCCAGTGGTAATGCATAGTAGCCACTACCGCCCACCTCGAGCCACACGCCCGAAATCCGAAGGTGCGCACCAAATCAATCGCAAAGTAATAGAATGGCATACGATGGAGTGTGTCCGATCAGAGGTGCTACCTCATTAGCCCGGCAATTGCTCCTGTTTTAGCCACCTTATGCCAACTCACGGGAGTCGGGTCCACGTATATACCTCATATAGGATCGTCGCCACCATCCTACTTCATTCTGGAATCTCCACCGCGTACACAGTTGTTAAAGTGGTTTTCGGTATCAACAGAGAGTATGCTCATATCCGATCCCTGTCTCTTTAACAACCAAACGTTATTATAACACCGCGGTCATTTCAAAATAGTTTATACTTCAAAACCAAAATACCATTCCATTTCAAAAACCATATCAATACGATATCATTTTCACTTCAATATATCCATTTCCAAAATCATATCACTTTCCAAAGTTATAACACTTTCGAAATCATAAGTCTTTTAAAGTCAAAACACTTTGGAAATCAAAACCTTGAAATTTATAACACTTTGAAATCATAGCTTTGAAATCACAACATTTTGGAATCCATAACACTTTCCTCCTAACAGTTTAGATATTAAAATCAATATATAAAATAAAATAGTTTATAAAATAAAAATAGTTTATATTAAATAGTTATAAGTTAAAAATAGTTTATAATAAAATAATTTATATTGAAAATGATTTATATTAAAATAGTTTATGATAAAATAATTTATAAAGTAAAATATAAATAGTTTTGGATATAGTTTAAAAATACTTTATATAAAAATAGCTTCCTCAAATTTCACAAATCGATTCAAATCAACTCGAATTCCAAAATTAAAATTTAATCAAATCTTAAATCATCAATTTCAATTCGATTCAGTTTCTAAATAAACCATTTCAAATTATCAATTTCAAATACATATTTAAACCATAAAATAAGCCATTTCAATTTCAATATATTTCAAAGCTTTAAATATTCAACATTCCAAAACTAAATTCGATAATTTCATATATATATATATCAAATTCACTTTCCTATTATTTTAATTTTGAAATATTCTCTTAATAAATCCAATGTCATTTAAACAAACCCTAAATTACAATAAATTAAATATTTCCTTCAATTTATTTAAACTTGAAATATTCATTTAAATCACTTTAAATCAAAAATCAAGTTATAAAATCATATCTTTAGAATTTCAAATTTAATAAATTTCAAATCAAACTTATTTAAGTATAATTCTTAAATAAATATAATTTCAAATCAATTTCAAATTTATCTTTTCAACCTGAATCATTATAAACTCTATATTTGAAAAAATATATATTAAATAAATACTTAAACATATTATATATCAACTTTATTAAATCAGCTTTAATAAACCTTTAAAATCAATATTTATCAAAACCATATATTTCTTTTCAAAACCATAGAAATCATTTTCAAAATATTTATATATAGACCAACGGTGTCTGTATATAATTTTCTATCCTATGGTCAAGTGATACAGATATTTATCATTTCAATCCGCAATTTAAAATATATACGGGTATATATCATTTCAACCCGCAATCTCAATTCAATTCAATGAAAATCGCTTAGGTTTATCATTTCAACCCATAACGATTTTCTCCTATTCTACAGATCGTTCGGGTATGTATCATTTCAACCCATAGTGATTCTATACTAACAGGGAACTGGTAGAGTGATAACAGATATGAAAATAATATAACAATCAGTAACATGCATATATCATCACTGATAAATAACAGATAATGGTGTCAGATGTCACAGGTGAACAAATACAGATAATGGCATATATAACAATGTAAATAACTAACAACAGCATATTTCAATTGTCGTTTCAATTGAAATCAAATTTAATAAATATAAGAACGTTAATCGTGAGTGATTGCTCACCTTTCGAGGCTAGAGAGACAAGAAGATGATACAGACACGAACACAGATACAGATACTAACTAGCGGGACAACAACAGGCTAGGAATCACTGCGATAGATTCGATATAGAAATGTAAGTCAAAAGGGCACGAGATTGACAAAATAAGATATAATACATATATATAAATTGTCAAAAATCAATTTAAACATATATTTAAAACATATATAATTTCAAATCAGTATCAAATCCCAAAACGTATAGTATATAATTGAAAACTAAATTCACATATATGTTATAAAATAAAAATCAATATTGTTTAACATACTTTTAAAACAATAATACTATAACATATATACACTACAGGCCTATATATCACATATATACTTATACACATATTAAATATACTCAAAATAAATGTATATCACCAAAACCGAATGCATATTTTGTAACTTGTAAAACAGAGTATATACACACTAAAATAAAGATTGCTTAGTTATACATATATTTGTCAACAGAGTTATATACAAACAACACTATCACTTATATATTTCTATAGAACTGATGTGAACTTATATATGCAACAAACATATAAATATATATATATGTTGTCATACGAAATATATATATATGCCAATATCATATATATATATACTGACAACACATGTAACTATACTATAATATAATATATATATATATATATATATATAACTACTTTTGTATACAGCTAACATATGTCAGAAACAAAGTCTATATATATATAATCCATATAACTTATACTTATAAATAGTACATATATCTATCACTACAAAAATGTTAATACTTTAAACATACATATACAAACCATTCCTTTCCTTTCAAATATACAGTAGAAACATATATCTGCATATACATGAAATTTCACAGCTAAAACTAAACTAACATATATAATATAAGCTCTACAAGCTATTATAGATAACTTATATAATAATAATATGCCAATAGATTTACAATATACTTATATACTCATATATGTATATAATAATTTCGAAATCATTACTTAGCTTTTAAACACAACTCTAAACATCAAAATAACCTCTATAAGTACGACACTTCTTTAACATATATATATATATATATATAGGAACCAGTCAACTGACATCCATATGTATAAAACAAAGTCTCAGGTCTTTAATTACAACCTCCATATAAACTATACATGACCAACAAAAGATATAGAACTGGTATAAATTTATATATATAAAAGCAAACAGATTTTTATATAAACTAATATATAGTTTACATACGTTCAAACATATATAAGTTGTCACATTGCAACTATACATAAACACCGCTAATGTATTATATAATCTTAGTAACCAATACACTACACCAAAAAGCTGTTTTTGCCACTCCTCCTTCCGCCTTATTGGATGCGGCTTAAAGCCATATCAAATTTGATACGGCTTTTAGCCGTATCTAATGTATTCGACACGGCTAAAAGCCGTATCAAATTTGATACGACTTTAAGCCGCATCTAGTTTCGTGCCTATTTCTGGCGCAAACTTTTCCACCCAATACGCACATCTTCCAACCAAATAATTCGATTTCCCCCTATTTTGATACGGTTCTTAGCCGTATCAAATTTGATACGTGTTTTAGCCGTATCTAATTCATGCTAATTTTTGGTGCGAACTTTTTACTGCCAGAAAACGCCCCAGATCTACTCCGTTTCGTTCCCGCTAATTTTTGGTGCGAATTATTTTCCCCAAATTATTTCGTTCCTGCTAATTCTTAAATTATCTTCTCTCATTCCCATGTTTGAATTCACATCGCTTTGCATTTCAGGTAATTTCCGATCCTTATTTACAAAGTTTTCGATTTTAGAATCTTCTCAGCGATAGGTTAATGGTTGGAGATGATTACCATTCGGGTCTAGAATGTTAATTTTGGTGGAATGAGTTTAATATGTTCATCACCCGCCTACTTCATAATACTGGTGGGATGAGTTTAATATTTTTAGTGGTCTATACATTTAATACTAAAGAGATGAGATAATCCTTATGGAAATATATTAAGATGCAAGATAAAAGTTCAATTCTTCCATGAATTATTCTTGGTGACTTTAATTATATTTTATACAGTCATGAAAGGATAATAATGGTGTAACAACCCACATATTTTACGATTATATATTTAAATGTTTTATTTAAATATAGCATCGTTAATCGAATTCAAGTCCGAAATGTCACTTTTTGCAAACAGTCGAATTAGGACTCGAGACCACTTCCATTGAGTCCAAAATGGCGTTTGCGACTTTGTTGAGTATAAACATCGATATGTTTTGAGTTGGGAATTTTTTTGAGATTTTCAATTAGGGCTTTGGGTTTGGGTTTCAGCCCATCAACCTTCTAATAACCTAACCCTTCATCCAACTCCTCTTCACTCACTTTATTATTTCCTAACACTCAAGCTAAAAGAAAAATGGGGGAAGAGAAAAGAAATTAGAAATTCCTAAGCCCTAATTCTCTTAGGAATTATCAACTTTAAGCTAGAAATCAAAGAAAAGCTTAGGTAAGCATCCTCTTCATCTTCTCCATCTCAATCCCTCTTCAATTTTCAGAAATTCCTATAACCTAACTTAGGAAAAACTTCACCTTTGATATTAGATTGAAGATTCTAGAGGTGGTGTTGAGGAGAGATCAACCTATTGCTTGTTCTAGAGCTTATCATTTGTGTTTGGGTTTAAAAGGTGAGTTTTTGAACTCACATCTACGTCTATAGCTTTCGTTGTTGTTAGGTATGAATTCCTAACATCTATTCATGTTCATTCGCTTTTAATTTGGATTAATTTGGTGAATTTTCCAATTTTTGGTTTTTGAAGTCCAATTTTGTGACAATCCTTGTATGGATGTTTGAACATGCTTACCGGGGTGTATCGAAGAGCCCATTAGGCTGGGTTGTCGCTTGGCATAAATCCCTAGTCGTCGTTGCTCGATCGATCGGTTCCGGTAGGATTTTGCCCCACTTGGGGGCTAGGCTAATTCTGCTCTGGAAGCAGGTTCAGTCGACTGAACCAGTAGGTCAGTCGACTGAACCAGGGACAGAAAACATTCTGTCCTTGTATCAGTCGACTGACCACCTGGGTCAGTCGACTGACCTAGAAACCGAAAGTTTCCAGGCATTGTGTCAGCCGACTGACCATCTGGTTCAGTCGACTGACCTGCTTGTCTCAGCCCAATTTGTCTATTTTGCTTGGCTTTCCAAATTTAATCGATTCGTGTTGATCCGATTTGTTGTTATCAATTAATCGACTTTGATGACTCCTTTTTTGGGATTTTGGGAATATCCATTTTGATGGATTCAGTATCGATTTATATGGATTTGATTCACGTCTTCGAATGTGGATTTTGGTGATTGATTATTTCTACAATCATTTCTTTGATTTGTCACTTTAAAATATAAAGGTTTTCTATACTAGTAGTAAATATTCAAACTCTTTCACAAAGATGATTTCAACTCTATTTTTAATATAAATCTCGTTTATAAAAGCCGTTTTCCAATCTATTAGTATATACAAACCTTTACCTCATTCGTATGAGAAATCTAATTAAACGGCTTAGCAAAACAAGTGGTATGAAACGCATGCGTTTACTTTGTCGGTTAATTCTTAGACTTGTTCAATTGAAAATATTGTGACAACTTTTGAGTGGAAATTTACAATTTGTTCGTAAATATTTAGTTAAGCTAGTGGTTATGGGACATGAAGCTAAACTCTTATATTTACTAGCTTAGTGTAATCGACACTTCTTAATGATCGATGATGATCATTTTATGATTTAGACTAGCGATGTGCGATGTCTCTTTGTCCGCGTGGGGGACTATACCCCGTTCTGTTGAGCTTCGTCTCATTTTTATGGACTAGCGACCCATGGTCTTTGGACCGTTCATGGAGCATTCGGCTCAATAAGTCAGTGCATGGGGTGTATCTTTTTAGGTGCATCGATGTTCGACTAGGATGGGGTGTATCTTTTTAGGTGCATCGATGTCCGACTATACATGGGGCGTATCTTTTTAGGTGTGTCGATGTTAGATTATACATGGTGTGTATCTTTTTAGGTGCATCGATGTTCGACTAGGCATGGGGTGTATCTTTTTAGGTGCATCGATGTCCGACTGTGCATGGGGCGTATCTTTTTAGGTGCGTCGATGTTCGGTTTATGGGATAGCGTCTCATTTGTGATACACGTGTTGGTGAGTTTTCATGCTCCCGTTTGTGATAGGCCTCCCCCTTTGTGATTTCTGGATTTCTGGTTGTGATTTCTAGATTTTGTGTTTCACCAATTTTCGTGGTTTGCATTGATAAGCTCTATCAATATTTGTGTTTTGGTGAATAATTTAAAGAATGTGATTCTTTTTGGTGTTTTGAGATTCATGAGATATTGTATTATTTTTGTTGATATTTGATGTATACTTGACACAGTATGGCATTTTTGTTATCATACGTTTTTGGTCATATCTCTTATCCTATCTTATTTTATCTGATATTTATAGCTAGACTGATCCGTTTATTATTTTCTTCTTAAAAATAATACTCGGGTTAGACCGAGTTATTTCAGGTGCTCCTACTTGACTTCTTATCAGGGTCCATCACCTGACTTTTGGCTAACTACTTTAGATTAGTAGTTTTTGTTATTATACATTTGAGATAGAGACTCGTTGATGTATAATTATTCTTTTTTCTAGCACTTGTATCTATTCTTTTGTGATGTAGTGGATCTTCTATGACCACTATTTTGATGTACACTTTTATGTGATATATTCATATCTGATTCCGCCTTTGTGATATGAATGTCTGTGCCTGATTTGTGTTATGTTTATTTCTATATTTGTTTCCGAAGGCCACTTAGCCACTGTGCAGTAGCTTTGATTTTGTATTTGATATGTCAGATTTCCTCTTGAAACGAAATGTAAGTTATATTATCTGACATATCGGTACTCGCACAAAGCAATTACACAGATGGTCGCTCCTCAATAACCTTATTCTTCGTGCTAGTTGACGGCATTACCCCGTAGTGTCCTTGGCTAGTGTGAGTATAGAGGTGGGGCGTCATAGCTTGGTATCAGAGCCAAACTTCGGAACAATGTAGAATAATCTAGCAAGGATCATTGTCCTAAGTCTTTCTTAGGAATCGTGCCATAGAATTTAATTCGAGTCTTCGTACCGTTCTATCCTATTTTCTTTTGTGATGCCTTGTTTTATCAATCAAGTTTGTTTGATATTCATTTTGAGAATAACCTTTTTCCTCTTCTTTCTTTCTTTCTTAAAGAAGAAGAGATGGTTAGATCTGGCAGTCCTAACGCTGGTCAATCCAGTAGTCCTTCTCTGGATGGCGTCTTTATGTCTGCCCAACAACTTTTGGATCTTGTAAAGAATCAAAGGTTTATATGTGCTTTGAGTAAGAACCCTGAAAAGGTTTTACCTCTGAAATTAGAAGTGCCTTTCAACCAGTTTGTAGATATCACTCTTTGACTTGAAGAGGCTGATAAAGAAAGTGATGTTGAAATTGTGAGTGCCAAACAAAACTTCAACATCAACAAGAAGAGGCATATTAAGTTCAAAAGCCCTAATCCCAACAAGAAAGGGAAGCAGACAATTTCGGTAGCAAAGACTCCTACCTCTAGTCGTGGACGATGCTACAATTGTGGTTCTACGGACCACTATGCAAATAAGTGTCCGAAACCTTTTTTTTGTCGTTATTGCAAAAGTTCGGGCCATCTTATATCTACGTGTCCCATACTCCAAAGTAGGAGAAAGGGAGAGCTAAATGTTGTGCAAGCCCCCAGTAACACTTCTCTTGGTCAAGGTATTTTCTATCCTTGATGGCACTATCTTGTTTCATGATCTTCCTATTCGAATTTCTTTTGATTCGGGTGCATCTCACTCTTTTATATCGAAAGGACTTGTTGTTACTTTTTCTTTAAATATTATGGGCTTGATGACTTCATTGAGAATTGCGAATCCGGTTAGTGGATCCGCAACACTCAGCTTGCTTTGTAAAAAATGTCGAGATTATTTTATGTGATTATTCTTTTCGAGCCGATTGGCATGTTATGCGTTACTTAGGCTTCAAAATTTATTTTTGGGAAAGGATTGTCTTGATCATTATGAAGCCCATATCCTATGTCCTGAGCGGACTATATATCTTCGACATTCTCAATCTGTTAAGCAGATTTCTATTGTTTTTAAAGATTTTGATTTCCAAATTTGGTGGCAACATTTTTATTCTTTAAACCCACTTGATGAGGAAGATGTTATTTCTCTCATTCAAGTAATTTGTGAATTTTCTGAAATATATTTGAGCTTGTCTTAGGATTATCACCTAAGCAATCTATTGAGTGGTGCTAAGGTCTTTTCAGCTCGACCTTGCCACTGGTTTTCATCAACTACGAGTTGCGGAGGGTAGCATTCCACTTACCGCATTCCGCACTCGTTATGATTCTCATGAGTGGTTCGTTATGTCATTTGGTTTGACGAACCTTCTACCTTATTTCATCCATCTTATGAATCAAGTATTCTACGAATATCTCGATGAGTTTATCCTTGTATTTATTGGTTATGGATGAAAACAACAATTTAAAATTTGCAAATTTTTTTAATAAGATACTTATAAGTATGATTGGATTTTGTTCTTAAAACGAGCAAAGAATATTTGTAAAATTTTTAAGAGACTTGTTTATCATATAGAAGATGATTTTGTGTTGTTTTGCCCATTGAGTGCTTTAAGAATTCTGGTCGATGCGCTTGATCAACGTTATCGATTGGAATATCCTAAACGCTATGATGAGACAGTCAAACACAGTAAATTCTTGTAATAAGTAAATTTTTCTAAAAAGATAATTACATAAAGTTAATTATAATTTTGAATGTCTTAGCTTTTCGGGAAAGAGGATCAATTAAAAGAACTCTTTTCTGATGCTTCTATTGTTGTGATTCCCGAAGGGAACCAAGACTTCACTGTTTGTACTGATGCTTGTCGTATTGGTTTGGGGTGCCGTTCTCTTGAAAAAGGGAACGTGTTATCACATATGCTTCTTGATAATTAAAGCTTGTCGAGACTAGATATGCCACTCATGATCTAGAGCTCACGGCTATTGTTTTCACTCTTAGAATTTGGTGTCATTATCTTTTGGGAGAGAAAATTTGTTCTCTACACCGATCATAAATCTTTGAAGTATTTACTTTCTCAAAAGGAACTTAATTTGCGTCAACAACGTTGGCTCGAGTTCCTTGCATCTTATGATTTTGATATTCTTTATACTTCCGGATGGGAAATCGTGTTGTCGATGCCCTTAGCCGAGAGCAACAAGCGGATGTTTCTTTGTTGATATCTGAATGGAATGATCTCGAGACTTTATCCACTTGTGAGATTCGAGATCGTGAATCCAATTTATGTTCATCTCTTGTTTTATGTAGGCTTGAGGCTCATCCTTCTCTTTTAGACCGCATTCTTGAAGATCATCTTCGAGCATGTGTTCTTGATTTTGGTGGAAGTTGGGAAGATCATATTTCTCTTGTTGAGTCTTCCTATAATAATAGCTTCCAATCTAGTATTGGTATGGCACCTTTCGAGGTACTCTACGGAAGGCCATGCCGATTTCCTTCGTGATTGGCTTGAAGCCGGTGAGAAGCTGGTTTTAGGTCTAGATTTTATTGGTGTTCATTTGTGTTTCACCTATAAGGGGTGTTGTGCGTTTCAGTCGATCGGGAAAGTTAGCACCTCGATATGTTGGTCCATTTCCCATCACCGAACGCAGTGGTTCTGTGGCTTATCGCCTTTTTATTTACCGGCTCAATTTTCTGCTATTTATGACGTATTCCACGTCTCTCAACTATGGAAATGCCTTAGGGATTCCGATTCTAATCTTGAGCCCGGTATTATTGAGGAAATTGAAGTTTCACCAAATTTGACTTATGAGCAACATTCTATTCGTATCATTACTTCGGAGGTTAAACGCCTTCGAAGTAAAGATGTTCTTCTTGTGGAAGTTCAATGGTCCTCAAATCCTAAGGATTTCTCTTGGGAATCTTGAGAATTCACCGAGAAAACACATCCGGACTTACTCTTTCGTGCTCTTTATGGTGAACTTCTTATTTCAAATTTTCTTTTGTGTTGATATGCTTTTATGGTTGTTACTTTTTATTTCTCCTCTTAATTATTGCGAGGACGCAATTTCTTTAAAGAGGGGAGTCTGTAACAACCCGCATATTATACGATTGTATATTTAAATGTTTTATTTAAATATAGCATCGTTAATCGGATTCAAGTCCGAAATGTCACTTTTTGCAAACAGTCGAATTAGGACTCGAGACCACTTCCATTGAGTCCAAAATGGCGTTTGCGACTTTTTTGAGTATAAACATCGATATGTTTTGAGTTGGGAATTTTTTTGAGATTTTCAATTAGGGCTTTGGGTTTGGGTTTCAGCCCATCAACCTTCTAATAACCTAACCCTTCATCCAACTCCTCTTCACTCACTTTATTATTTCCTAACACTCAAGCTAAAAGAAAAATGGGGGAAGAGAAAAGAAATTAGAAATTCCTAAGCCCTAATTCTCTTAGGAATTATCAACTTCAAGCTAGAAATCAAAGAAAAGCTTAGGTAAGCATCCTCTTCATCTTCTCCATCTCAATCCCTCTTCAATTTTCAGAAATTCCTATAACCTAACTTAGGAAAAACTTCACCTTTGATATTAGATTGAAGATTCTAGAGGTGGTGTTGAGGAGAGATCAACCTATTGCTTGTTCTAGAGCTTATCATTTGTGTTTGGGTTTAAAAGGTGAGTTTTTGAACTCACATCTACGTCTATAGCTTTCGTTGTTGTTAGGTATGAATTCCTAACATCTATTCATGTTCATTCGCTTTTAATTTGGATTGATTTGGTGAATTTTCCAATTTTTGGTTTTTGAAGTCCAATTTTGTGAAAATCCTTGTATGGATGTTGGAACATGCTTACCGGGGTGTATCGAAGAGCCCATTAGGCTGGGTTGTCGCTTGGCATAAATCCTTAGTCGCCGTTGCTCAATCGATCGGTTCCGGTAGGATTTTGCCCCACTTGGGGGCTAGGCTGATTCTACTCTGGAAGCAGGTTCAGTCGACTGAACCAGGGACATAAAACATTCTGTCCCTGTATCAGTCGACTGACCACCTGGGTCAGTCGACTGACCTGAAAACCGAAAGTATCCAGGCATTGTGTCAGCCGACTGACCATCTGGTTCAGTCGACTGACCTGCTTGTCTCAGCCCAATTTGTCTATTTTTCTTGGCTTTCCAAATTTAATCGATTCGTGTTGATCCGATTTGTTGTTATCAATTAATCGACTTTGATGACTCCTTTTTTGGGATTTTGGGAATATCCATTTTGATGGATTCGGTATCGATTTGATTCACGTCTTCGAATGTGGATTTTGGTGATTGATTGTTTCTACAATCATTTCTTTGATTTGTCACTTTAAAATATAAAGGTTTTCTATACTAGTAGTAAATATTCAAACTCTTTCACAAAGATGATTTCAACTCTATTTTTAATACAAATCTCGTTTATAAAAGCCGTTTTCCAATCTATTAGTATCACTGTTTTAAATCTCGGCCATCTCGGCCGGGATCTCGGTTGAAGGCTTGGGCGGAACGAAACATGAGATATCGGTTGATATCTCGTTTCGATTATATCGGCCGAAATTTACATATATCGGCCGATATTTGGAGCGAAACGATATTCCGAGATATCCCCAATATATTGTTTTTTTCAAAAAAAAGGGCGCATCTCAGTCTATCATAAAAAAATGAACAAAGCCCTTTTCTTTCTGATTCAACTTCTAAAAGATCACGTTCCTCGTCAAAATATCAAACTCCCTCTTCTCCAGAGAAAAAAATCGAACTCCCTCTTTTAAAATAATTCGAACTCCCTCTTCCAACATCCGACAGCTCGCGGTTGCTTTCAATTTTTGACTACTCGATCTCGCTTTTGACAGTCTGCAGCTTCGTCTTCGACCAATCTCTCTACTCTCTACATGTATGTAAATTAGGGTTGTTTCTATTTTAATGAAATTCAATTTTTCAGAAATTGAATATACAGTGTAATTTAGACTAGATTTGCAAGTAGATTTAGTTTGTTATTCTTACTGCATAACCTTCTGCAAGTAGATTTGCATTGCCTGAAACCCTTCGATTCCTGATATCTCTTATATGCATTTGCTTTTGTTTGCATCAGTTCCTGATACTGTTATTATGTTATTCTTACTGCATATATGTAATTGTATAGAACCCGCTTTTTTCAGTTAATTTGTCGTCTTTCATCTACTTATATGTAATTGCTAAAACTGATGATGTTTTGTAACTTTTGATGAACAATTTCATATAGTTGAAGTATAATTGCATTATTTTTTTCAGTTAAAATAGTGGAGATTAGTTGCAGTAATTCGGTAAATGTTAAATAAACGTTACCATGCATTTTTTGCTATAAATTATGTGATGTGTTATACTGCGATATGTTCCCAAGATGAACTTTAGGTCCGAGATGTAAATCCGATATTGGCATCCGAGATGCACTCATCTCGTTCGAGATCTCCCCCGATATGATACCGAGTCACTAAAATCGCCGAGACGAAACGTGCCCAATATCCGAGATTTAAAACCTTGATTAGTATATACAAACCTTTACCTCATTCGTATGAGAAATCTAATTAAACGGCTTAGCAAAACAAGTGGTATGAAACGCTTGCGTTTACTTTGTCGGTTAATTCTTAGACTTGTTCGATTGAAAATCTTGTGACAACTTTTGAGTGGAAATCTACAATTTGTTCATAAATATTTAAGTTAAGCTAGTGGTTATGGGACATGAAGCTAAACTCTTATATTTACTAGCTTAGTGTAATCAACACTTCTTGATGATCGATGATGATCATTTTATGATTTAGACTAGCGATGTGCGATGTCTCTTTGTCCGTGTGGGGGACTATACCCCGTTCTGTTGAGCTTCGTCTCATTTTTATGGGCTACCAACCCATGGTCTTTGGACTGTTCGTGGAACATTCGGCTCAATAAGTCGGTGCATTGGGTGTATCTTTTTAGGTGCATCGATGTTCGACTAGGCATGGGGTGTATCTTTTTAGGTGCATCGATGTCCGATTATACATGGGGCGTATCTTTTTAGATGCGTCGATGTTAGATTATACATGGGGTGTATCTTTTTAGGTGCATCGATGTTCGACTAGGCATGGGGTGTATCTTTTTAGGTGCATCGATGTTCGACTAGGCATGGGGTGTATCTTTTTAGGTGCATCGATGTCCGACTGTGCATGGGGCGTATCTTTTTAGGTGCGTCGATGTTCGGTTTATGGGATAGCGTCTCATTTGTGATATACGTGTTGGTGAGTTTTCATGCTCCCGTTTGTGATAGGCCTCCCCCTTTGTGATTTCTGGATTTCTGGTTGTGATTCCTAGAATTTGTGTTTCACCAATTTTCGTGGTTTGCATTGATAAGCTTTATCAATATTTGTGTTTTGGTGAATAATTTAAAGAATGTGATTCTTTTTGGTGTTTTGAGATTCATGAGATATTGTATTATTTTTGTTGATATTTGATGTATACTTGACACAGTATGGCATTTTTGTTATCATACGTTTTTGGTCATATCTCTTATCCTATCTCAGTCTATCTGATATTTATAGCTAGACTGATCCGTTTATTATTTTCTTCTTAAAAATAATACTCGGGTCAGACCGAGTTATTTCAGGTGTTCCTGATTGACTTCTTATCAGGGTCCGTCACCTGACTTTTGGCTAACTACTTTAGATTAGTAGTTTTTGTTATTATACATTTGAGATAGAGACTCCTTGGTGTATAATTATTCTTTTGTCTAGCACTTGTATCTATTCTTTTGTGATGTAGTGGATCTTCTATGACCACTATTTTGATGTACACTTTTATGTGATATATTCATATCTGATTCCGCCTTTGTGATATGAATGTCTGTGCCTGATTTGTGTTATGTTTATTTCTATATTTGTTTCCGAAGGCCACTTAGCCACTGTGCAGTAGCTTTAAGTTTGTATTTGATATGTCGGATTTCCTCTTGAAACGAAATGTAAGTTATATTATCTGACATATCGGTACTCGCACAAAGCAATTACACAGATGGTCGCTCCTTAACAGCCTTATTCTTCGTGCTAGTTGACGGCATTACCCCGTAGTGTCCTTGGCTAGTGTGAGTATAGAGGTGGGGCGTCACAAATGGCCTTAATAATAGTTCGGGAGATGAAGAAATCTTTGAGTGCATATCTGATTCTAATAAATTAACCAATTTACCCAAGAAATTTCTTTATATGGAGAAGAGGTATGAGCTTTTCTATTCATAGTCAAATTGATAGGGTTTCTAGTAATTCTCAATAGGATATCAAATTTTCTGAATTTGGAATTCATTTTGGAAATCATTCTCTTATTAACCACACTCCTATTTTAGTTAAAATTTCAACATAAGGATGTTGTTGATCAAGGTCATTGCCAAAATTTTAGCGGTAACCCCTTATATGTCCTACTGAAATAAATTAAATCTACTACTTAAAGTATGGCAGAAGAATAAAGGAAATATCGATGCAAAATGTGATGTTCTAAGATAGGAAGCTGATGAGTTATTGAGCAGTTAGTTAATAATCCACAAGATGATGTTATTGCTTAGCAATATAGTAATATTATGGATCACTTCTAATCTACTTAGGAAAATTGCTGTAGAAAATATTAGGAGAATGAAAATAAAATGCTTGACACAAGGCGATAGACCTAAATTATTTCACAATAAAATGGATTTCCCTAAGTCGCTGAGAAGGGGGAAATTCATTCTAGACCCAAATGGTAATCATTTACCAGCATCATAAATTATAGCTCAAGAGGCTATTCATTATTTACAAATTCATTCTAGACCCAAATGGATTCACTTCACCTTCTTAATTTTTAGAACCAACGATGTTCCTTTGTTGATTAACTTCAAGGGCTGAATATTTTCATGGTCTATGTTTCAGGTATAATTTTAATTGGCATCGTTTAGATACTTATGTTATTCATGCTTTTGGATGTTATTATTATATTGGATTTTCATGTTACTTGATTCATGTTAAACATGTATGTTCATTATGTTAGAGTGATGTCTTCAAGTAGCTGACAAAAAATACATAATACTAAACACCTCCTCTTCTTTGTTTATCGAGGAAGCACAATATGCTAATGGAATGTAAATCTGGTCCCTATTTTCTAGAAACAAAGAAAAATTATTGCTGAAATGTCAGCAACTTTTATAAATAAGTGTTGATATTTCAGCAACTTTCCCTGTCAAAGTTTCATTGTAAATCCGATCTCTATTTTCTAGAAACAAAGAAAAATTATTGCTGGAATGTCAGCAACTTTTATAAATAAGTGCTGATATTTCAGCAACTTTCATACACTGTGTTCACAGTGTACAAAAATGTTGCTGAAATGTCAGCAACTTTTATAAATAAGTGCTGATATTTCAGCAACTTTCATACACTATGTTCACAGTGTACTGAAAAGTTGCGAAAATGTCAGCAACTTTTATGAAAAGTTGCATCATGCTCTGCAATAATCGTGAATAAAAAACAGGGACCAAATTTACACTGAAATTTAGTGAAGGACTTTTCGTGTATTTTGAACCTTAATAAGGACCTGTGCCAAAAGTACCCAAAATTATATTCACCTCTCATGTTCTGTTCTATATGATATAGGAGGGCAGTATGTCTTTCAGTATAGACAAACAATGGATAAACGAATCTGATCTAAGATCTACATACTATATAGACGGGGTGCAGAAGTTCATTAGTTTTGTTGCAGAAAACGGTGGTAAGAAAGGAGTGTATTTATGCCCTTGCACCCGGTGCAAAAATATGAAGACGATCAAATTAGATGACATTCATTTTCATTTGCTTAGATGGGGTATTATCCAATCATATACATTATGGTATTTTCATGGGGAAAAAAGGGCGAAGATGGAAAAACAACAACCAGTTAGTCATGCCATAATTATAGACGAGTTTGAACATATTAGGATGGAAGATCTGGTCAATGATGCAGATATATTTCATCATTTTCAACCTAAAAATCTATTGTCTGATCATGCTAATGTTGGAGAGCAGTCTACTGATTATCCAGATTGGCAAGCCAATGAAAGTAAGAAGTATAAATCACTTTTTTGAAGCATAAAAGAGCCACTTTATCCTTCATGTACAAAAGGGATTACGAAGCTGTATGCCATTGTGAAAATGAATAGCTTGAAGACCCAATACGGCTTTTCAGATAATGGTGTGACTGCACTCCTCGAACTAATAAAGGAGTTACTTCCCGAAGGTAACACGCTGCCGACAAAGTACTCCGACGTGAAGAAGATCATTAAAGAAGTTAGGATGAATTACAAAACTTATGATGCATGCATCAATGATTGCATATTGTACTGGAAAGATGATGCGAACAAAGTTTCTTGTACAAATTGCAATTAACCAAGATATATGACATCATTCAATGAAGAGAGAAAATGCACCAAAGTACCTCGAAAGACATTTTCCTTTAATTTCTAGATTGAAGAGACTGTATACTGTACCATGGATAGCAGATGCGATGACCTGCCATGGTCGTGCCAAGTCTGATCCAACCGTAATGCGTCATCCATGTGACACTTCTCAATGGAAAGCCGCAGATTCTTTTGACCAAACTTTTGCTGCCGAGCCACGAAATGTCACACTTGGAATAACAACAGATGGTTTCTATCCACATGCTTCTCTCTCTAACCCTTACATTTGTTGGCCAGTAATTGTAGTACCATATAATCTTCCTCCATCTATGTGCATGAAAAGGGAGTTCTCAATGTTAACATTGTTGATTTCTGAGCCAAAACAACCAGGGAAAGATATTGATGTTTATTTACAGCCGTTGATAGATGAGTTAAAGCAGTTATGGGAAGGAGTCGTTACATTTGACTCGTTAAGTAAATCTAAGTTCACAATGAGAGCTAGGGTGTTGTGGGCAATCCATGATCACCCTGCTTTTGGGACTTTATCGGGATGTACAATTCACGGTTACTTTGCATGTCCTATTTGTAGGGAAAACACTTGTTCTTATCATCTTCCTGAAAGTAAGAAGATGTGTTACATGGGACATCGAATGTTTCTTCCTAGCGAACACAAGTTTCGATACGATAAGGCAAATTTCAACAACGAACAAGAACTTCGTCGTCCTAAATGGCCATTGACTAGTTTTAAAGTTGAAAAGAAAGTAGCGAATATCAAAATGAAAGTTGGTAAACAAAAAGAAGAAATTGGTCGAAAACGGAAAAAGTCAACCAATGAAGAAGTTGACAATGTTTCTGGATGGTATAGGAGGTCTATCTTTTTTGATTTACCATATTGGAAAGCAAATTTGGTCCGACATAATATTGATGTTATGCATACGGAGAAGAATGTCACGGAGCATCTCATCAGCACCATTATGGACCATAAAGATAAGTCAAAAGATGGCATCAATGCATGCAAGGATTTGAAAATCATTGGTATAAAACAAAAGTTGTGGGTGATGGAAGATCCTGAAACAAATAAAATAATCATACCAAAGGCAACTTTCACTTTGAGCAAAGAAGAAAAGATACGGTTTTGCACCGTTTTGAAAAATTTGAAAGTGCCTAACAAATTCTCTTCCAACTTCCACAACAATGTGAGCATCAATCCTCCTGAACTAAGAAATATGAAGTCACATGATTACCATGTCATAATGCAACATTTGCTTCCGGTATTGCTTCAACATTCTTATCCACAACATAAGGATCTAAAAAATGCTGTTCATCGTATTAGTTTATTCTTTAACATTTTGTGTTCAAAGTTTGAAAGAATCATCCTATTCTCAAGTGGCGTAATTAATGAATTGCAACTTGTTCTTTAAAACAGATTTTGGACCATCTGGCTTCAACATAATGAAAAAGGTAAATAGAATCCGATGATCTTTCTTTTTGCTATTTTTTTATTGTTGCCCTGCACACATTTCATCGTTTACATGTATCATTTTCTGGAAGAAAAAAAACTAATTTTGACTTCGATTAAAACTGATAACACTGGGCACACATGTTCACTTTGAAATAGGGATATAAACATGTTAAGCAGTACTTGTTCATAAATGAATTTTTTTTGTCTACCAACATACTAATTAAAACAACCATCTTAATCGTACAATATTATTTTAGAAAACATAATTATCCTGATCTAGCATTCACAACAAGAAGTTAAATCTACCTAAAAATATACAGTAGTCTAAACAGAAAGAAACATAACACAAAAAAATCAGTGTGAAATGCTGTTTAGAGCAGTCCTTACAAATGGAAAAGGTTAAAAAGAAAAGAGTACATGTCCCAGTTCCTGGTGTTTAGAGCAGTCCTTACTAATACAGTGACTTCTTTTCCATGAAATACCATTAATCTAATTCGAGTTCTAATGTTTCATCCTGTAAATAGGTGAGTTGTTTTGTATTGCCTTTGAGCTCTTGGTTGCCTAATCTAATTCGAGTTCTAATGTTTCATCCTGTAAATAGGTGAGTTGTTTTGTATTGCCTGTGAGCTCTTGGTTGCCTGTGAGCTCTTGACAGCAAGAACTTTGTACCCTGATACTTGGTACTTGTACCTGAACCATGTGTATTGTTCGATTTCGGTTGCTAACCCTGTTTTCTATCACAAATCTGGCTGTAGGTGATCTTCCTGATGACATGTGCACTGCTGAGTTGAGTTGCTGCACTACTGCCTCGCATTTGTATTATGTAATGTTATTAATTATTAAGTATGAATAACTGTAACGTACTTAGTGGTAGTGCTATGAGCTATGTAGTATTTAGTATCTGTATTATACTGCAATGTACTAATGTGCTAAATGCTAGTATGTACTAATGACTGCTATGTAGTATGCTAGTATCCATATTATACTGCAACGTACAATGTAATGATATTGTTAAGATTATGCATTGCAATGCGTATTATTGAATCCTTTGAATATGCACTATCTATAATAGTATTTGTTTTGATGTCTCGAAATGATTATATATGTGGTATTGGATATGAACTACTGTTGTATGTCCATGGTATATGTGCAGTATCTGAGCAGGTAATTGATCCATTAGGTAAGGCTAAAAGCTGTATCTAAATGACTAATTAGATATGGCTAAAAGCCGTATCTAATAGAAGACTTAGGCACGGCTTTTAGCCGTATCTAATTTGTAAATTAGATACGGCTAACAGTCGTATCTAAACGATAATGACGACATATTTTGATACGGCTTTGAGCCGTATTTAACGTGGTTAGATACGGCTTTTAGCCGTATCAAAATATCATTTATGGTGTAGTGATATCTAATACTAACGTATAAGTGCATAACATAAAGTATAGAATATATATAGGCCTATATTTAAATCAAACTGACTTACTTATAATTCGAACAAAGCAAAACAATTTGCTTGAATGCTGTGGCAAAGATCAACTGGGCAAGCAAACTAAAGGCAAGGAGAGAGGTATGCAGCAGCTTCATATCCCCCATATACATGCTGAAATAAAGATGGACAGCGATAAAGTGCACTCGGGTTCGGCTGCTGCCTGATCGAGGCGGGAGAGATCGAGCAAGGAATGTGGTGTTATTTTTCGTGCGTGGTGTTCAGGTTGGGACGGTGAGAGGAGATGGTGCTCGGGTGTTGCGCAGGCAGATGGTGGAAGTGGCGATGGCGGAGTTCCGGGTCGGTGGCGGAACCATGGAATAGCGAATGACATGGATATAGGAACGACAAATGGGAAAAATCAAGTAGAAGAAGAAGTGCCAGGTTGCAGAAAAAATATATACATATAAATGATATTATTTATGTGTTCTCAAAGAAAACCGAAAAGGAATGATACGAACCGACAATCATAGTGGAAAGGTGGAATAGAAAAAGATTTGACATCAATATCTAGAAATATAAAAAGGTTAGGGTTGTGATTAACACGGTGGAAAAATAGAAAAAGGCACCAGAACCCAAAGGCTTTAGAAACGTACCGGTACGATTGTCCGTTCCACGGTATCGCCAGGTACTGAAAATCTGAAATACAGAAGTGATTATATCGCAAAGATCAGCACGACGAGATGATCAAAACGGTATATAGATATCAGTGGTACGATCATCCTATCAAAAGTCGATAATCGGTACCGAAAATGCTGCTAATTTGCAGGAATACAGATAAACGGAGCAATAGATGTCAAAATTTGAAGAAACAAACTATGATGTCTCACTCAGAAGATGATTTACAAATTCATTATGTAAAAATATTCAAGTTTGGAAAATGTTTTATTATCATCAAATTTAACTGATTTAAATTTAAATAAAATTACACAAGAAAATAAACTTCCATATTATCTGGTGAAAATTTACCATTTGCTATGTTTAAATAGACGTATTCCAAATATTAAATTTAAATTTCAAAATTTTATCGTTTAAAATTTCACAAATTTCAATTAAATATATTAATAAAACAAATAAAATTAATTTATAATTTACGGGTCGTTACACTCTCCCCCACTCAAAACTTTCGTCCCCGAAAAGGAACGAAGTAGGAGAATAGAACAACTAGAAAGAAAATAGGCTGAAAACAAAATAAACAACTAATTTAAACTATATAAATTCCAAATTTAAATTAATAAATATTCAATAATTGTTTTAAATTCAAGGTATTTCATAAAATTGATCTAATTTCAATTTATTAATTTCTTCAAACAAAATTTATTTTATCATCTCATCTGTTATTCCATTAACTTATTATTCAATTTAACTTTATCAACATTTTATAACCAAAATTTAAGTGTATAACATTTATTATGATCACTCAAATTTTATTTATAAAATAATCTTATATTGTATATTATCCAATTACATATTCAACTTCTGAATAATTTAGGTAAGTTATATATGGAATGCAATTGAGTATTATACAAATAAAATTTTACAATTCAGTTATTCCCAGTTAAATATTTATCCAAAACTTTGACTTCAGTTTATAATTGGAATCATCTTAAATCATAAATTTAAGGATTTAAATCTCCGATTAACTTCAAACAATTTAGAGATAAATATATATGTATATGTATGCTATATATATCAAATCAATTCTATAAATATATACCTATATATATATATATATAATATAAGTCAAGTCATACTTAAGAAATTCAAATCAATTTTATTCCAAAAAAAAAGTGTAGCAAAGCTACTGAGTGGCCTCTCCTCTCTAAAACTCGAAAATGAATGTCGATGATGCTGTAGTCATCACCGAAATTATTTTCCAGCGACAAAAGAGAAGAGTACTGATTTAAAACTTTTAATGTTCTTTGAAACGATTTCAATTTGAAATTACTTTAAATAATATGCATTTTAAAACTTTAAAATCAAAGTTTGAAATCATCGAAAATTTAAATTATCAAATTCTTGACTTAAATTCATTTCAAATTCCAAATCAACTTATAAACCATGTTTATAAATTCATTTATAGAACAATAAATGAAAATCAAATATTATCATTTCAAACAACCAATTTAATTAACTATTAAATTTCAAAAAAATTTATACTAATATATATATAACATAATCATACAAATTTATTTCATTTACCAAATTTGAAAACAACATTGTGTCAGTTTGTTCTGTTCAAGTGTTTTGGAAATCCTATCGATAGCGTTGATCAGACGAATCGATCAAAAATCCAAATCAACATCAACAACTCAAACAATACAATATACAAAACATTTTTATATTAGTTACAAATACACTTCCTCACTCGATGATTAAATAATGGATTTCAAATCAAAGATAGGGATAGAGATTCAAATTTAGAGTAATCCTAATCAAAACAATTCTAACTAGAATATAGGCTCGAAACGAAGATTAGATGATTGTATCAGAATAGGAAGATGGATGTACCAATATTAATCGCGGTTGACCTTAATCGAGTCGACCGTGACTTTAAGAATAAGATCGAGGTAGAATTTTGGAGCAAATCGACATTCGATCGACAAAGATAGAATTCGGGTACATCAAAAGATAGCAGCATCGTAAACTGAGGATACAGAAATCTCCGATGAATCAATACATGTGTAAACGAGTTTACCCCTTTATAATTATATAATGGAGCTATGGGATGCTCCAGGATCTAAGAGACACGAATAGGGGAGACACGAATGGACTTTGGAACCGAAGGGACGTTCCAAAATTCAAAGAAACCGAGTCAAAGAAGAAGGAATTCAAGCTCGAACGAAAGTGATTCTGTAATTGAATTTTACTCTATATGCTGAGTTTTGCCTAAAACCAGAGCTCTGATACCAAATGTAACATCCTGAAATTTTCAACCATTCGCATCCATACATGTCGGATTTGAATTGCTCAAAATATCAGATTGTTAATTTAAATTTGGCAAAACTCAGCATATACAGTAAATAAATAATCATAGAATCACAGACACAGAGTAATATAACAATAAGCAGCGGAAACAAAGGAATAGTAGTTCATGAAGCTACTATATATATAACAGAGTTAAACAAGATACAACAGAAGTCTCGAATACATAGATGTCTCAATACAATAGTCAAATACAAGATCTGAATACATCACTGGAATTAACTAAATAACTGATAGCAGAATCGATGTAGCTGGATCTCCAAGCGAAGCTCCAACTCCAAAGGTGAGTCTCAAATGTTGTATCACTTAGTCTGACCCGAGCGTAAAGAAAAACACAAAACACTCGAGTCAGGATTAACATTCTTATATCAATAAATCCAACTCAAGTGAAATATCAACTGAAATACAAGTAACTCAAAGGATGTTTGGGATAACCATCCTCTAAGGATCCGTTAAACTATCTACTATGTAGTAATATCCGCTATTATAATAATGTCTAAAGTAAAGTAAACTATTTAAAAATAGCGTTAAGGCATTACCCATATCCCCCTTAACACATTTTATAGTGCCAATAGTTTATACAGTACCGTAATACCTCCAGATCAGGAGGCTACCAGAGGATACTCCATAGGTACGACACAAATCAAACTCGTATAAGGCGCGCTAGGGTAGGTGACACGGCACAACTAGGCAATGCCAGGGTAGATATACCAATTACACTTCCGGGCCGGTGGTAACGCATAACAGCCACTACCGCCCACCTCGAGCCACACTACCGAAATCCGAAGGTGCGCACCAAATCAATCACAAAGTAATAGAATGGCATACGATGGAGTGTGTTCGATCAGAGGTGCTACCTCATTAGCCCGTCAATTGCTCCTGTTTTAGCCACCTTATGCCAACTCACGGGAGTCGGGTCCACGTATATACCTCATATAGGATCGTCTCCACCATCCTACTTCATTCTGGAATCTCCACCGCGTACACTGTTGTTAAAGTGGTTTTCGGTATCGACAGAGAGTATGCCCATATTTGATCCTCGTCTCTTTAACAAACAAACGTTATTATAACACCACGGTTATTTCAAAATAGTTTATACTTCAAAACCAAAATATCATTTCCATTTCAAAAACCATATCAATACGATATCATTTTCACTTCAATATATCCATTTCCAAAATCATATCACTTTCCAAAGTTATAACACTTTCGAAATCATAAGTCTTTTAAAATCAAAACACTTTGGAAATCAAAACCTTGAAATTTATAACACTTTGAAATCATAACATTTTGGAATCCATAACACTTTCCTCCTAACAGTTTAGATATTAAAATCAGTATATAAAATAAAATAGTTTATAAAATAAAAATAGTTTATATTAAATAGTTATAAGTTAAAAATAGTTTATAATAAAATAATTTATATTGAAAATAATTTATATTAAAATAGTTTATGATAAAATAATTTATAAAGTAAAATATAAATAGTTTTGGATATAGTTTAAAAATACTTTATATAAAAATAGCTTCCTCAAATTTCACAAATCGATTCAAATCAACTCGAATTCCAAAATTCAAATTTAATCAAATCTCAAATTATCAATTTCAGTTCGCTTCAGTTTCTAAATAAACCATTTCAAATTATCAATTTCAAATACATATTTAAACCATAAAATAAGCCATTTCAATTTCAATATATTTCAAAGCTTTAAATATTCAACATTCCAAAACTAAATTCGATAATTTCATATATATATATATCAAATTCACTTTACTATTATTTTAATTTTGAAATATTCTCTTAATAAATCCAATGTCATTTAAACAAACCCCTAATTACAATAAACTAAATATTTCCTTCAATTTATTTAAACTTGAAATATTCATTTAAATCACTTTAAATCAAAAATCAAGTTATAAAATCATATCTTTAGAATTTCAAATTTAATAAATTTCAAATCAAACTTATTTAAGTATAATTCTTAAATAAATATAATTTCAAATCAATTTCAAATTTATCTTTTCAACCTGAATCATTATAAACTCTATATTTGAAAAAAAAAATTAAATAAATACTTAAACATATTATATATCAACTTTATTAAATCAACTTTAATAAACCTTTAAAATCAATATTTATAAAAACCATATATTTCTTTTCAAAACCATAGAAATCATTTTCAAAATATTTATATATAGACCAACGGTGTATGTATATAACTTTCTATCCTATGGTCAAGTGATACAGATATTTATCATTTCAATTCGGAATTTAAAATATATACGGGTATATATCATTTCAACCAGCAATTCCAATTCAATTCAATGAAAATCGCTTGGGCTTATCATTTCAACCCATAACGACTTTCTCCTATTCTACATATCGTTCGGGTATGTATCATTTCAACCCATAGTGATTCTAACTAACAGGGAATTGGCAGAGTGATAACAGATATGAAAATAATATAACAATCAGTAACATGCATATATCATCAGTGATAAATAACAGATAATGGTGTCAGATGTCACAGGTGAACAGATACAGATAATGGCATATATAACAATGTAAATAACTAACAGCAACATATTTCAATTGTCGTTTCAATTGAAATCAAATATAGTAAATATAAGAACGTTAATCGTGAGTGATTGCTCACCTTTCGAGGCTAGAGAGACAAGAAGATGATATAGACACAAACACGGATACATATACTAACTAGCAGGACAACAACAGGCTAGGAATCACTGCGATAGATTTGATATAGAAATGTAAGTCAAGAGGGCACGAGATTGATGAAATAAGATATAATACATATATATAAATTTTCAAAAATCAATTTAAACATATATTTAAAACATATATAATTTCAAATCAGTATCAAATCCCAATACGTACAGTATATAATTGAAAACTAAATTCACATATATGTTATAAAATAAAAATCAATATTGTTTAACATACTTTTAAAACAATAATACTATAACATATATACACTACAGGCCTATATATCACATATATACTTATACACATATTAAATATACTCAAAATAAATGTATATCACCAAAACCGAATGCATATTTTGTAACTTGTAAAACAGAGTATATATACACTAAAATAAAGATTGCGTAGCTATACATATATTTGTCAACAGAGTTATATACAAACAACACTATCACTTATATATTTCTATAGAATTGATGTGAACTTATATATGCAACAAACATAAAAAATATATATATGTTGTCATACGAAATATATATATGCCAATATTATATATATATATATACTGACAACACATGTAACTACACTATAATATAATATATATATATAACTACTTTTGTATACAACTAACATATGTCAGAAACAAAATCTATATATATAATCCATATAACTTATACTTATAAACAGTACATATATCTATAACTACAAAAATGTTAATACTTTAAACATACATATACAAACCATTCCTTTCCTTTCAAATATACAGTAAAAACATATATTTGCATATACATGAAATTTCATAGCTAAAACTAAACTAACATATATAATATAAGTTCTGCAAGCTATTATAGATAACTTATATAATAATAATATGCCAATAGATTTACAATATACTTATATACTCAGATATGTATATAATAATTTCGAACTCATTACTTAGCTTTTAAACACAACTCTAAACATTAAAATAACCTCTATAAGTACGAAACTTCTTTAACATATTATATATATAGGAACCAGTCAACTGACATCCATATGTATAAAACAAAGTCTCAGTTCTTTAATTACAACCTCCATATATACTATACATGACCAACAAAAGATATAGAACTGGTATAAATTTATATATATAAAAGCAAACAGATTTTTATATAAACTAATATATAGTTTACATACGTTCAAACATATAAACTGTCACATTGCAACTATACATATACACTGCTAATGTATTATATAATCTTAGTAACCAATATCTAATAATAACGTATAAGTGCATAACATAAAGTATAGAATATATATATAGGCCTATATTTAACTCAAACTGACTTACTTATAATTCAAACAAAGCAAAACAATTTGCTTGAATGCTGTAGCAAAGATCAATTGGGCAAGCAAACTAAAGGCAAGGAGAGAGGTATGCAGCAGCTTCATATCCCCCATATACTTGCTGAAATGAAGATGGACAACGATGAAGTGCACTCGAGTTCGGCTACTGCCTGATCGAGGCGGGAGAGATCGAGCAAGGAATGTGGTGTTATTTTTTCGTGCGTGGTGTTCAGGTTGGGACGGTGAGAGGAGATGGTGCTCGGGTGTTGCGCAGGCGGATGGTGGAAGTGGCGATGGCGGAGTTCCGGGTCGGTGGCGGAACCATGGAATAGCGAATGACATGGATATAGAAACGACAAATGGGAAAAATCAAGTAGAAGAAGTGCCAGGTTGCAGAAAAAATATATACATATAAATGATATTATTTATGTGTTCTCAAAGCAAACCGAAAAGGAATGATACGAACCGACAATCATAGTGGAAAGGTGGAATAGCAAAAGATTTGACATCAATATCTAGGAATATAAAAAGGTTAGGGTTGTAATTAACACGGTGGAAAAATAGAAAAAGGCACCAGAACCCAAAGGCTTTAGAAACGTACCGGTACGATTGTCCGTTCCACGGTATCGCCAGGTACTGAAAATCCAAAATACAGAAATGAATATATCGCAGAGAACAGCACGACGAGATGATCAAAACGATATATAGATATCAGTGGTACGATTATCCTATCAAAAGTCAACAATCGGTATCGAAAATGCTGCTAATTTGCAGGAATAAAGATAAACAGAGCAATAGAAGTCAAAATTTAAAGAAACGAACTATGACGTCTCACTCAGAAGATGATTTACAAATTCATTATGTAAAAATATTCAAGTTTGGAAAATATTTTATTATCATCAAATTTAACTGATTTAAATTTAAATAAAATTACACAAGAAAATAAACTTCCATATTATCTGGTGAAAATTTACCATTTGCTATGTTTAAATAGACGTATTCCAAATATTTAATTTAAATTTCAAAATTTTATCGTTTAAAATTTCACAAATTTCAATTAAATATATTAATAAAACAAATAAAATTAATTTAAAATTTACGGGTCGTTACAATTGGCCTAGATTAGACTTAGAGTCATTGGCCCTTGTGTGTTGGGAATTTAGTTTATAGTAATATATAATAGGTGTATAAATATTATACTTAGTATATGATGATTATTGGGGTAATCACCTGAGATCATATTTGTATATAAAATAATTTGCTAACATATTTGAGTGTATAAAATGATGTATATTCAGTGTCTTAGTATAAATTATTGTGTTCCGATACGTTAGTGATCAGAGTGCGCAACATAATTGTATGAATTACTTTCCGCTGAGCACATTAGATGTTTGTTTGTATTTATGTTTGATTGAGTATTACTTATATTAAATTTGCAATTGTTAGAATTAAGTCATTGGAGTATTGAAGTTACCGCTAGGAATTTTGAAAATTTTATTTTATAGTATATTATCGATGTGTTTACATTATATATATATATACTTATTGTGAAGTAATTTTAAAGTTTAATGATTGTTTGATAGTATTCGAATGGTTGGAAATGAGTTTGATATTGTAAAAGTTATGGCAAATATTTAAATGCAAGTAAGTTTATGATTTCGACTTATAAATATTTTGAATTAACATTATAAGTAAAGTAAGCAATTTCGATAGAGTGAGGTTGTAAAAATTAATAAGGTAAGAGATTTTTGGAAATGCAAATAAGTGTGTGTAATTTAATGAATATTGTATAGTATATATTGACCATAAAAGAACTTTTTAGGTATGAGTCATTAGAAAATAAAGTTTGAGGGATTTTTGATTTCAAAATAAAAACTCAATTTGGAAGTATTTTGTTAATTCGTGTAATGTATAAATTTATAATTTGTGCTAATAAAAGAAAAGTATTTTGTATAAGATAAAGTGTTTTTGAATCGACATTTCAGTATTTTGTTTAAAGGGAAGTTATTTCGATAAAGTATAAGATTCATGGTTTGTTATAATAATTATTTAGTTTGCATTTAATATGGTTGATATTGAAATTATCAGTCTTGTTATAGAGCTCCCCTAAGAAATTGCGAGGACGCAATTTTTTTAGGGGAGAAGTCTGTAACAACCTAGTTTTAGGGGTATTTAATAAAAGATGATGGTAATTGTTTAATTGATTGATATGGAATTTTTTTAAGATATTGGAAAGCTATATTAAACTAATTGATTGAAATGGAATTTTTTTAAAGATATTGGAAAGCTATATTAAACTAATTGGTGATGGAATTAAAATTTGTTTGGATGTAATTATTTGTTTGAAAGATTGGAAAATAAATTAATTAGAAAAATTAATTGATGAATGGATTTAAAATGTGACTTTGGGTATTTAAATTTTTAAATGAATTGTATATAATAAATAATTTAAAACTTTTAAAACTAGTAAAATAATTAAATAGTTTTCTAAAAACTATATATACTTTAAATATACTTTAAATATACTTTAAAATACTTATAATATGGTTTAAAACATTTATTTAAAATATTACTTTAAAAAACTTATTTTATAAATTATTTGAAACTTCAAAACAACATGTTTTTTCTTTATATAAAAACAAACAACTTACTTTAATAATTCATAATTAATTATTAAAAATTCATAAAATTTCCAAACCACTTTAAAATGCTCTAATATAAGTTAGAAAACATATGTAAAAAGATTGAAGTGAAATACTTAAATTTAAAGTCCTTTCAAAGTAATTTAAACTCTCAAATAGAGAATACAACATTTCCAAATTGCTATAAAAAGTGGTACAGAGGCAAAGACAACGTTAAAGTGCTACGACCGAGTGCCATTAAAGGGTCCAACCAGGGCCAATTTTGTATAGTTAAAAGTTTGATCGATTTTAGATATGTAAACAGTCTTTTTATCATCCAACCATTTTAAAGTAGCTAGTATACACATAATACATCATAACCATGGTGAGAAACTCATAGGGATCTCTCTATAAATTTCTATTGAATTTGCCGAACACAAAGCAATTCCTAAGTGCGTTTAAAGCGACTATCACTATAAAACCACTTCCTAATCAAGTCCATTTCAAGTCAATCCTCTACTAAACCTTATGTGCTTTGTTTCAAGGCATGCAACAAGTCATACAACTCTATTCAAGTCCATTCCAAGTCCATACATATGGATTACATATGTCATTGCTTTTAAAGCAATAAACAAAATGAATATTACAACATATAAACAATATTAATTCAAACAACATATAAACAATTTACTCAAGCATATATACACTATATTTTCATTCAAGGTGGTGAGTTAGCTCACTTATAACCATGTACAGATTATGCTCAAGCCTCTACCAAGTTTCCATCTACCTACCTCAACTACACATGCTCCAAAACTTCCTACCCCTCTTTGCTAGTTCACGGCCTAGGCAATATTTGCCTTCCCAATGCTCACGGCCAAGAGATGTGGGGGGTTTTGTGCTCCATTTCTTCCATTTTTGACTTGATAACATAAGTTGCTATGTTTTAGTAAGGCTATAAAAGAGGTTTGAAGAGATTCGAAGTTGTTTTGAATTAATTTTCTTTTAGGAATTTATGTAGAGAGAGATGTGATGAGCTTTGATTTTCTTTTGCAAAAATGTCAAAAGGTTACTATGTCGTGTGCACCCACTTATATAGGCTTCAAGTATGTGTTTCCTACCCTTCTCTTCACCCCCTTCTCCCATGAAGGCTCACCCCCACACATGCCCATCACATCTCCTTTCCACCTCTTACACACATGAAATAACTCCTTAGCCAATTACCATTTAACCCTCTTCATTCAAATATCTAAAATACTTCTACAGGCTTCTAGAAGTAATTAATTTCCTTATGAAACAAAGTGTGTTAATTGGTTACTAACGACCTCCCAAGTGTTTTAGTGTATGTAGAAATTTTTTGAACAACTTCTATTGAATAATAAACTATTTATCGATAAAATGATTTTCGGTTATCGATATTTCTTCGAAGTATTTAATTTTTAAACTAATTTTAATTTTTTTTACCATCATTAGTTATTATTCAGAAGGGGGTTTACAAGGTAATTAAATAAATTTAATTGTATTCAATCGAAGATTCAAATATTTAAATATGAAGTGTCCGAAATTCCTAGTCGTTACATTCTCCCCCACTAAGAATATTTTGTCCTTGAAATTCCAACATGAGCAACCAAAGAAACAATCACACATCAATACTTAATAGTATTACAATTATTAGCAACCAAAGCTCACGGTTTTCTCAGGTTCAAAAACTTCTAATCACACAAGGTTGATAAGTAACCTACTAAGCGAACCTTTCGCTCAATAGCTTCGGGTTATTACTTAGTCAATTATTCATGCTACCTCATAGCAAATCGAAGAGTCCTCACCTAAACTTTCCATAAGCTAACAAAACATAGTTTGCATATATTAATCCCCTACAATGTATATGGATCATCCGTACGCAATATCCGATTTGATCACTTGCTCGATGACATAGATTTCACTTCCAAACTAGTATCGATCACTTGACCTCTCTAGTGCAGACTCCGATTTTGTTTCTTGATTAGAAACCTCATTCTTCCTTACATAGCCATATACTATGATAGAAAAAATCAGGATTGTATCATGAATCTATACCAAGTGTTTGCCATCAAGAATCGAGTGGAAAATCCTTATTTGGACTAGTATAAATCAGCTCGAAACCATGTACTCGAATACTGGATCAAGAACGGTCATGCGAATAAAACGATACATGTACAACTTATGTACTTATCCTTTTGGTTTCTTAACTATACCAATATCCTTTAAATCACATTCTTCTACACAAATAGTATATCACTCCATACTAAAATTATTTATGAATCATTTCATGAATACATTTAATTTAAGTTTATAAACATTTTATAACTTTAAGTTTATAAACATTTTATAACTTTAAGTTTATAAACATTTTATGACTTTAAGTTTATAAACATTTTATAACTTACATTCATACTCGTATAATATTCCACCACATCCTACGAGTATATACAAACATCAATTTCATTTTACTTAACAAGAATGTTCAACAATTTAAACTTGTTTTAATTCTACTATCTTCTAAGTTTAAGTGTTCTAAAAACTCAACTTTTATATTTTCACAGAAACATATAGCTTTAAGTTCTATAACGATTTGGAAGTTTCCAACTATCCAAAATCACCGAAAATCCCATTTCATTTTATGAAAACTACCAAACAACATGTCATACCATGATGCACATACCATACCGTCCTAATAAATAGGCAACATGCATCCATAAATTAGCTTAACAATGTTCTAGTTTCTTAAAGAAAATTTTAGAACTAAACATCGGGTTTTATTTCAAATCCTTTGAAATATATATATATATATATATCTTTTGTATACAAAATCATACTTTCAGGATTAAATCCAAATCCCTTTTACCAAAAAAAAACTATATAGTAAATTGCTCTTGTAGCATCCCCTACTTTAAAACCCATAAATGAGCGCCGATGATGCTACAATCATCACCAGAATTACTTTTAAGTGACAGGAGTGAGTTCATTACATCCAAATCATGCCTTTCGGATTTCACCCAAATCAATTTCAAAGCGGTATCAAATACTTCATACATATTACTAAGTAACATGATCTTAATTTCATAAACTAATTTCCTAAATATTTACTTTCAAATAATACTACTATTATTTTCTCCAAAATCTTGAAAAACATTTCCAAAGATACCGGGATTTAAGTTCTCAAAATATCAGTTTAAATCCTCTTTTGTTTATAAACAATATTATATAAACCATACTTATATAAAATCACTTTCACTTTCTTATATAAAATCCTTTCACAAATGTTTCTTTACAAAACACCGTATCTTTCCTTTAGATTAAAATAAACATATTTTGCTAAATTTAACTTCTTACCCAATATTTCCATCGAGCTCGTTATAGTCAAACCGTGAAATTTAATTCACAAGGTGTTCATTTCAATGCATCCACAATTACTGTCTACCCAACCCATGTAGTAAAAAGGCAAAATTGCTCATAAACTGGTCAAGCACAATTCAGTAATCAAAACAATAGTTAATACTCATAAACTGTCCGAGGATAACTAAGCTAATTAATAAGGGATAACAGATAAACATCATTAATCCCTACAGGAATTAGACTACACTATCAACTTACTTATGTATACTAGTAATATAACAAATATGTATACGCTCTCATATATATAATACACTCAACTCATGCTAGGACAGTCCATTACCCTATCTCTTAATGAGTCATACCCAACCAAAGCCAAGGTTCTCGTTTAACCTTCAGCTCTGAAACCAAACGGAATGATCACCCCTTTTCAGTGGTGACTACAAATGGTAACCTCATTTCCGATTTTACGGCCAGCCTCCCGACTTTCGAACTAACCAGTAAAGGGATGTGTAGGGGTAAGAGTCAAAGCTTCGTCACTAGTTCACCACTGCAAGAACCCCCTTTCACGTAGCACATAGCACAATTAGGAACAATAAAAAATAATATCAAAAGATAGTACAAAGTGTTACTCCAAATATAGAAATTTCAAAGTTACAAAAAAACCTAAGTACTATCATCAGCCTGGACAGTTATAACTGTCTGTCCTCACAATGCTAATTCATAGATACATAATATAGTGCAATAGAAATGGAAATAGATAGATAACAGAAGCCTCTAGCTCGTCTCCTAAATCCTGAAGCATCCAAAGTAAAACCTGCTTTACTCAGCCTACTCGAAAGAGTACATGAGGAATTTATGGAAAATGAAAACCGCATGTCATACATAAGTCTGGTATGAGAAAACCTGAGATACATGTAATATGTAACAATAACTGTTGAGACGTACGGACTACCGTAGCGGTTTTTCCCTCAAAAGAAACCAACCATTCATTAAGTTAATATAGTGATATAATATATAATGTCTATTGTATAGAATATAAATCCAAAGATAGTTGTGATGCTTACAATAACCACACCACAACAATATTAGAAGTACATCTAAAACTACTAAGGTACGTTCACATATGGATTTTTCCATGGAGACACCTCTAGTAAATTAAAGCGGACCTCCATGACAAGGATCAGAACTACCTTTCGAGCATTGTATATCTCTAAATAGGATATATCATAAGGTAAACACAACTGGCCCATGGCACCAAGTATAACCTACTGCCAATGCCCAATAATTGAAAGAATACTCTAGATTTGGAGTTAATATGCCCTCATGGGTAAGCTAAACCTAAGATCATGCACCCTACTCTGGTTTTAGTCATTTCCAATGTTGACGCTACGTTTGGCATCTCTCACACGAGTCTTCATAACTTGAACAGAACACGAGTCCCCAAATGGATTCCATCAACTCAAACAGATCACGAATCGCTACAAGAATTTGAGCATCTCGAATAGATCTAGAATCTCCACATAGATTTCTGATAAGTCCACGGATGAATGCTAATGTTGTTCCTCTCTCTTGGAATACTCCTCAAGATAGACAACCCCACATGATAGCATCGTCCAAATTGTTAACGTTGACCTCTCCGTTGGACTTAACCTTAGGATAGAAGGTTCAACTCTATATATAACACTTCACTTCACACCCAATTCCAGAACATAGATCGCGTATATGGGTTTGAAGTGGTTACGGGTTCGAGTCATCTCATATAAGTACACTTCCCCCGCTTACCAGACGCTCCAAAACCAATCGATGAATTTTCGTTTAACTTGACCTCGGTTCTTTAAGAAATAAATGGACAATACATAAGGGTGGAGATTATCTCCTATCCGGATGGATTTCCATATCATTTTTCATAGAAGAGAAAGATGAGTTTATATATACTGTAAACACCCCGACCTCTATACCCATACTATCCAAGAGTACTACAGAGTAATACTGTCGGATAATACGGAGAATAAGGCGATATGAGGTTCACACGTGAATATTCTCTTGGGCTAACACTGGTACGTATTTAAAACTTTAAATAAATAACTCGCCTATATGCATACGATATTGGCACAAAGCAATAAACACATGTACCTCCAGCATAAAACAATACATAATACATAGTAAATATCAGAGAACACAGAGTCAGAATCGCAACTAAAATATATAATACAAAAATATACAACATACGTCAAATATACATCACAATGATATTTACACAGGAGACTATACAATACATGATGATAATCTACAATATCAAATATCCAGTCTTCTGTACACCCAGAAAATACAAGGCAGTCTCATCGTCCTTGTACATGAAATGTCTCAGACTGACCCAAGTATTATATAAATAATAAACAGGTCAGTTTGATCTAAATCCAAGGTCAATAAACATATGGAACTCTATATATATTGAGTGTAAATATAACAATGTTATCTCAAACAAATCCAAATATCATATAACATAGAACACCATAAAACCCAGCATAAAAATGTTCACCCATATAAAATATTATAAAATCAAAAACCACAGAAAATATCAGTTGGGTTAGCATATGACATTGCCCAAATATATCTCTCAATCTCAAATAACAAAATACTATCATCAAAAATATAAAATTGACCGTCTAGTTGTAAAATATAAGGAACCTACCCATCAGTCAGATATAATAAAAGATATGAGAATCCACCATTCTTTGGATATCTATCACATCACAGGAATAATCTTGTCTCCTTATATAGAAATGAACAGTGACAGGAATCAAATCATAATGTATGGGTTACATCACCCAATAATCAAATAATATATGGGTTATGCCACTCAGTCAAATCATAATATGGCTACTCTCCATCTCCAAGAGCACTTGGGTTATCCACCCAGACCCGCTCTAATACTTAAGTGAGGAATATATATAAATAATATGTACTTGCCCACCATTTAGTGTAAAACCAGAAGGGAGATAGATAACTACTCTGCCTGCTCTAGGGGCCCAGGGCTACACCACCTGGATCCGCTGCTACAGTCTTCAATTACCAACCTGGTATCGTGCCTTTATACACTGCATATCATAAACACGCTCATAGACTACGCTATGCATAGATCATGACCCGAATCATGCCCCTAAGGTAACAGACAGTTGGCCTTAGTGACTAAAGGGGTTAGGGCTACACCACCATAGGATACTCCACCTTTCTATAAAATCTCATGATGCACATCTAATATATATAACCAAAGTGCCACAGATTGGGGGTGCAAGCCCACGATCAGGCCGATAGGGTGGACACCGGCCATTTGGTTCTCGTTAACTCCTAATTATATCCCATAGCACTTCATGATAGACAACATACATATGGTACAACCCCAATAACTAAAAATCTACAAGTTTTCTCTACACCGAGCATTGAAACCTGCTCTACACCGAGCATATAAACTTTCCCTACACCAAGCATCACCTCACGTAGGAATAAACTCAATATCCTTGTTCTTATCACTTGAGTGACATCCACTTACAATAAGTAACCGAATAAATATCACAACAGTGTCCCATACCACCACGTGATACTCAATCGTTTACTCAATGCTCGTAAACTACACTCAGCCTATATAAATATTCTATATAACGCATCTAAAGAATAATCGGAGAAATATTGCTGAATACCCTATCCCAAATGGTATTATACTCTATTTATTCAGATTTCTCGTCACACAGAATTTAATATCATAAAATCAAATGGTAGGATGTCATCACCGTATCATATCAAATCACCAATCAAATCTATATCAACGATGAATCATTCACAATATCAAAATCAGTATAGGAAAATTGAGAAAGTAGAAAATATAGAAATCATATATATAAATCCTAACTTAATTCAAAAATGAAACAATAGCAAAAATTCCACAAAATCTTTCTTTAAAAATTTAAGTCAAATGTTCAAACACACACACACACACATAATATTCACATTGTTTATTTAATCTCTATATAAGATTGAATTACTAAAATTCATTTCCAAATCCATCTTATACTTATTTTCCAAAACATACAAATGCACTTTACAAATCAGATACAATTATATAAACTATACCATTATTTTCTATAACTAAATAATGCTTTAAAATAAATTTATAGATCTCAAAAACAATTATTTTCATTTTAAACTATAATTCATAACTCAAAGCCTTCACTTTATATTCTAACGATTAGAAATAAATTATTTTCAAAACAAACTTTATATCTAAAATAATTTCCAAAAAATCATTTTATTTACCAACTAATTTTATTTATTTATAAATATACTTCAATTTAATTTTAAAATACCAAAATAATTTATCGAAGCTTTCAAAAATATTTTAAAACCCAAAAATAAATTAAACTTCCAAAAATATGAATTATCGAGCAAAATTCTTCAAAATCAACAATCAAATTATCAACATAAGTTTATTGTAGGCGAGCTAAATTCCATCAAATTTCGGCCATCTATACATTATACACATATTATAATTAAATTCCATAAAATAAAATGCAAACGGATATCATCTCATTTACATTTAGGACATCCAACAAACACAAAACTCCACTATCAAACCAAATAACATCCAGTATCACAACCACCGATCGAATATCTCGATCAATCAATTTATCCAAGCAACAATTCAAGATTCACAATCAATCAAGTCCTGAACAAATATTTTAACCAAGCAGTTCCAAAAATAGTTGAGATAATAATATATATGCAAGATGCGGGAGGAAATAAATACGGTTGAGAGTGAGAAAACTCATCAAACCGAGCAAAGTATTTACTGTCTCTGACATGATAGTACTCCACATCTACATCGCCTTTTTCTCCAAATTCACATACTCCATTTCGCTGCCTACAAGTCGCCAGCATCAGGTCGTGCTTCACTTGTACACGCGCCTCACCAAATCGCAACTAGGCTCCACTTGAACAACACCAGCCCACCTGCTCGTTGCCTCTCTTCGCGTCACCCAAAATCGATATCACAACCTCCATTAGCCACCTGCCATTGACGTGGCAACAACACGCATGCACACACTAGTCCAGCCGCTCCAGCCATGATCACAAATTGTAGGATCTAGATTAACCCTAGAGGGGGGGGGGGGGTGAATAGGGTTATCGCAAATTTTCTCAAATTAAACGCGAAAGCAAATAGCAGATAAATAAATATGCAGTAAAGTAAATCATACACAAAATTTACCCAGCTTCGGCAACCCCTGCCTACTGCTGCATTCCCAGATTTCTATTAGAGTTAAACAGTATCCCGCTTACAAACACTCTGACAGACTCGCAGACACTCGCTTCCGCTCACAAACACTCCTACAGACTCGCACACCCTGCTCCGCCTATAGAGTTTCGTTTACTCGCAAACTCTGCTCCCGCCTATAGAGCTTTGCAAACTCGCAGCCTCCCTGCTCACTGAACTAACCCTAACTAGACAATCTGACAACACCTAAACCCTAGGTGGTGATTGACTCTAACTGGACTTTGACAATACAAAACGAAAACTGAAAATACAAAATACAGTTTGAGTAGATTGACAGTTTAAAATATTTTTGCCCTCAAAATAAATTTGGCCTAAAAGTTATTTCAATAAAACCTGACCCAATTTAAAAACTAAATTAAAAATCCTATTTAAACTCAAACTAAATTTAAACCCTTAATAAACTAAACCCTTAATTAAAAATAGGCCGGCCCCTTCTTTTGTTTGTATCGGCCCGCTCCCTTTTATTTGCTCTGGAAAAATAAATGTCAGCCTCTTCTTTCGATCTGAGAATTAGGGCTTGTGCTCCGACTCTTTGTCGCTTTGAATTAGGGCTTCGTCCTCGCTTGTGTTGATTTAATTGATCGTTGGTGCTCTGTTGATTGCGAATTAGGGTTGGCTTGACTTGGCTTCGTGAAGATGATTCGTGCTTGCTTCTGCCTTGCGCGCTCCTTAGGGTTTTTGAGAATCGACCTCAGGTATGTTGGTACTTGCGATTTCTTGATGTTGATTACTGCCTGTGATGATTTAGGGTTTTTATTGTTCGAATGATTTGACGTTGAAGCTTATAGCCGATGATGATTTTCTTGGGTTGAATTTATATGGGTTCGATACCCTGTTTTCTCGTTCGTCTGAATATATTTGAATTTGTCAATATTTTTTGCTCTACCGCTTGATGATGCTTGAACGATTGAGATGTTTTCTGACCTTTTCCCATAATCGTATATACTCGTATATTTTATACGTGTTCTCCATGGCTTTGAATCTGGACTTGATTTTGGTTCCTTGATTGCTTGGTTATCACGGTACTGTTTGATTTTGTGTAGACTTCGGCTTGTGGTGATTTTTGACTTTATTTTGAAACACGACTTCGATCTTCTTTCTTGTTGACTTTGTCACACCCGGCTTCACGCAGATGCTTCACTTGTTCCTTGGTTGAATTTGTACATTCATATACTTGAGTCTTGTAACCTGCATTCACACTGGTTTGATATTTGTTGGTTCATCTTGTAGTTGCATTAGTTGTGTATGTTGTCACTGTGATAAAACTCGAACTGTTGCATCTTCATGTCTGGTTCAGTCTTTGGTCACTGATGTTTGAGTTGTGCTCTTTGATCGTATCCGGTATACTTGTAATGGTCTCTTTGCATTTTTGTTTGGGCTTGTGTAACCAGCTGAGGTTGGTATTGAGTTGTTTGCCCTTGTACATGCTTTACTGCATTGCTGGTGTGTGGGTTTGTTGCATTGCCATCAGTGCTTGGTTCAGATTGCATATCATGTTGAACTGGTTCATCTTTGTTGCCTTTGTGTACTGCTTGGGCTATTTTGCTCTTCCTCAAAAATATTGTTGCAGTGATTATCTTTTGCAGTGTTCATGTTGGCTATCTACGTACACGAGTTGGCGGGGCAGTGCACACGTGTATGAATGTACACGTGTGTATTGCAGCCACTTATGTACAATCTGTCCCTGATAAAACACTGATATGCACAGATATTACACAGTCAAAAATGATGACGAACAACCCAAATAACTGAGGCAAACAATGTTTTCAAAAACATCTTTTATTTTGAATTGCAAAAATATTTCTTTTCAATTTTACTGCTTTAGTGAATATTTTTTGCAGATTGCTTGGATGTTGGAATCAGACTGGAATGAAGTTGAAGATAAATACGAGTGTGAGTGATATGTAGTGAGGAAATGATGTAACAATGAAAAGTGTGATGTAATTGTATTGTGATCAAAAATGATGTATATAGTGAGAGCTTGAAATTGTACTATCAAAATTGTAATAAATATTTGTTTGAATAAAATATTCGTTTAAATTCCAATTCTGTGTTATTTATTTTATTCAGCAAATATTTACTTTATCTGTGAAAAATAGAATAGTACAATATCAAATACATTTAAATGAATGTATATATGTTTATTATCATCAAACAAAAAGCATATACATGCATATTCCACAATCTCCCCCTTTTGATGATAACAAACATATATTTAAGATTTTGACTATATTATATGTATTTGATTATTCAGTTTGCTCCCCCTATTTGAATGCTCTCTTTCTACACAATACTCCCCCTACATATATGCATGAGAATAAAATGTTCAAATGAGCCTTGATGCAGTTAGAAAATATTTGACCTTTATTTTCAAAATCTTAACTTTTCTCTCCCCCTTTTGTTATCAGCAAAAGAATAATAGTAATAGAAAAGTAGAGATATAGTGATAGACATTAATACAATATTAAAGCTCAAACAGGTGTAAATATGAATTTCAATAAGAAAATCAAACAAAAATCATAAATACTTTAATTGATGCATATTCCACTTTAGAATGATATGAATGATTTCATCAAATAAAATCATATAGTTGTGTCTATTTGTGGTATATTTATTTCAGGAGATTTGAATATCTACTAACCATGCATAACCGTTAGGACTTTTAAATGAGATTAGTAGTATTTCAAATTTTTTTTTAAAAATGAATTCAAGTATCTTCTAACCACGCATAACCGTAAGGACTTTTAAATGGGATTAGAATCAACTTGTCTATTTAATCAATTAATTTTGATATGCGTTCCATACATGCATAACCGTGAGGACTTTTAAATGAGCATGGAAGCACAGAATCAAAAATCCAAGTAATTCACCCATGCATAACCGTGAGGACTTTTAAATGAGAGTGAATATTTTGGATTTTATTGTTAGAAATATAATAAAATTGAAGCACAAATGATTCCCTGTTTAAACTACCACAAATTAACATACTATATTGATTTTTGATGAGTGATGGTCGATAGACGGATGATAGAAATAGAAATGATCATGGAATAGTTATCAACAAAAAGTTTTTATAACTCTTGTTTAAATTTCTAAAGAAATTTTCTAAATATACTTTCTCAAGTTATAATATATGATTAATATCAACACTCATCTTATTTTCAATCACTATTTATCTTTTTAGATAATTATTAGGGGGTCAGATCAGTTAATCAATTTCAATAAAATCAAGTTTTCTTAAATAACAAGTCTGATACAAGGTCAAAAGAAATTATTTTCTAGAAGGGGTTTTTAAGAAAAATTCTGCTAAAATGAAAAATATTTCAAGTAAAAGATATGCAGGTATTTTCTTTGAAAAATGATGCAGCAAATGAATGTCTCAAAATGTAATCACGTTCCACTAGTAATTTTTCTATCAACTACATTACCAGTGTAATCTGCATCTGATTCAATATCACTCGTTTGGATGTTATAGACCAGATTGTGAAATTTCAACAAATTATCTCAGAGTTATTTTCAACAAACTTGACTTTAAATTGAAGTCGTGTTAACCATCAAAAAAATATCTCAGTGTCAGATTAAGAAACCATAGGATCAACAGTCATTAAACAATCATCATTATTTCAAAAACAATTTCTTGAAGTTTCACCAATAAAGTTTCAACAGTTTCAACAATTTCTAAAAATCCTTTAAGAAACCAGTAATCAATCAAAATTTGACCAAACAGACTAAGTTCAAATGAAAAAATGGTTGGTCAACTTTTAAGCACAAATCAAAGTCATAGATAAGAACAAGTCATCATATCAAGTTAGTCAGAATCTGTCAACTATCATGATTACTTCGAGTAATTCTGTTTGAAGATGATTGATTAAAAAAAAATCAGAATTAACATCATCAATCATTTCACATAACTGGCTGATTTAATTCAGATTATGGTGCAGATTTTCACATTTTAACTATCGTTTGAAAATAAATTCAATTACCTGTTTTACCTGTACGATAATCTTTCGTTGTTTGCCCATTGTGAATCTGTCACCTTTATACTAGGCTAAGGAACGTTGATTTGTCGCCCGTGGTATGTCTGGAACAGCCAGAATCCAGACAACACTAATGTTGTTCCTTAGCCTGCCACCACACCTACACGGTAAAAGATTTTTGTGACCTTTTTATAGGTCCATGGTTGTTAGTGGCAAAATAATTATGAATAAACAATCCCTTTGGAACCCAAACTTGTTTTGTCTTTTCATTCTTGTTCCAATAGATATGAAATTGGTTTGTAGAATTCTTAGGAACCCAAATTTGAATAAATTTTGTGTTCTTGTTCCTATGACTACAATTTTCAACACGATGGTCAATTATTTCACATCTAGCAAAGACACTCTTACTTTTTGCATTATCATCAACTTGTGTTTTCCCAAAACCTAGTCCTTTTCTGTTGTTAGCAAAAAATTGATTTCCCAATAACATATTGAATGATTTTTCTCCTCTTGAAAAGTTATTCAGAGTTTTCTCAAGATTTTGGACTTTGGTTTTTAGTGTCGTGTTTTCAGTCACAAGTGAGGTGCATCTATTCACAAAATCCTTTTTCCTAGTTTCAATAGTTTCCTTTAGATTCAGGTTTTCTTTTTCAAGATCCTCGAAGCTATTCTTCAGTTTAGATAACTCTGAATCTAAAGTTTTACAATTTTCACATTCTAGGTTCTGAATTTTTTCAAGTTCAGTTTCTATCCTGAAATTTTCATGGATAAGCTTTTTCCTATCAGATTTCAGTTTTTCATTTTTAGAATCAAGAGCTTCAACAGTTTTAGTAAGATCGAGGCACAAATAAACAAGATCTTTATAAGAGTAGTTTTTTACCTCATTGGATTCCTCTGAGCTTGCTTCTGAATCTGATCTTGATTCCCTTGAGCTTGCTTCTGAATCTGATCTTACCGTAAGACACAGATTAGCCTCCTCTGAGCTATCAGTTGAAACTTCCTCTCCTTCCTCATCATCCCAAGTTGATGTGAAGGCCTTTTTCTTCTTTTTCTTTCCTTTGTTGTTTTTGAGAAGTGGACAGTTTTGTTTGAAGTGACCAGGCTTGTTGCAGTTATAACAGATTAGTTCGTTTTCAGAGTTATCAGAATCTTTAGATGTATTACTACTGGTCTTCTTCTTTCGTGGCTTGTATTTCGACCACCTTCTGAAATTATTGACAGCCACTACAAGTCCTTCAATTGGATCAACTTCTTCTTCATCGCTCTCTTCTCTACTCTTTAAGGCAATCGTCTTCTTCTTTGGTTCGGAATTGATGCGTTTCTCCTTTGCTTTCAACTCAAGCTCATACGTCATCAGATTTCCGATCAAATCCTCCATGCGTAGTTTACTCAAATCTTTTGATTCTTGTATTTCCGTGACTTTTGCCTCAAAGTTCATTGGTAAGATTCGTAGAATCTTCCTCACCAGCTCTACTTCAGAGAATACCTTTCCAAGCGCTCTAGCATTGTACACCAAGGTTGAGAAGCGTCCAAACATATCCTTTATGCTCTCGCCTTTTTCCATCACAAAGTTCTCGTATTCATTACTGAACAGGGCTAGACGAGACTCCTTGACTTGAGAAGTTCCTTCGTGTGTCACCTCCAAAGTATGCCAAATTTCCTGTGCTGTTTTACAATGAGAAATTCTATTAAATTCAGTTTTATCAAGAGCACAGATCAAAGCATTCATTGCTTTAGCATTTGTGGTTTTCAATTTCTTATCGTTAGCATCCCATCTATCTCTCGGTTTAGGAATCTCAGTATCACCAATAGTTATAGTGGGAGGTGTATAGCCAGTTTCAATAATATCCCAAACATCGTAATCAACAGAACTAAGATAGATACTCATCCTAACTTTCCAGTAAGCATAATCATTACCATTAAACATTGGTGGCCTAGCAATAGATTGCCCCTCAGAAAAAGCATTATTTGATAAATTCATGACTCTAGAGTTAAAAAAAATTTTTACCTCGCTCTGATACCACTTGTAGGATCTAGATTAACCTTAGAGGGGGAGGGGGTGAATAGGGTTATCGCAAATTTTCTCAAATTAAACGCGAAAGCAAATAGCAGATAAATAAATATGCAGTAAAGTAAATCACACACAAAATTTACCCAGCTTCGGCAACCCCTGCCTACTGCTGCATTCCCAGATTTCTATTAGAGTTAAACAGTATCCCGCTTACAAACACTCTGACAGACTCGCAGACACTCGCTTCCGCTCACAAACACTCCTACAGACTCGCACACCCTGCTCCGCCTATAGAGTTTCGTTTACTCGCAAACTCTGCTCCCGCCTATAGAGCTTTGCAAACTCGCAGCCTCCCTGCTCACTGAACTAACCCTAACTAGACAATCTGACAACACCTAAACCCTAGGTGGTGATTGACTCTAACTGGACTTTGACAATACAAAACGAAAACTGAAAATACAAAATACAGTTTGAACCCTAGGGCAAAATATAGATTGACAGATTAAAATATTTTTGCCCTCAAAATAAATTTGGCCTAAAAGTTATTTCAATAAAACCTGACCCAATTTAAAAACTAAATTAAAAATCCTATTTAAACTCAAACTAAATTTAAACCCTTAATAAACTAAACCCTTAATTAAAAATAGGCCGGCCCCTTCTTTTGTTTGTATCGGCCCGCTCCCTTTTATTTGCTCTGGAAAAATAAATGTCGGCCTCTTCTTTCGATCTGAGAATTAGGGCTTGTGCTCCGACTCTTTGTCGCTTTGAATTAGGGCTTCATCCTCGCTTGTGTTGATTTAATTGATCGTTGGTGCTCTGTTGATTGCGAATTAGGGTTGGCTTGACTTGGCTTCGTGAAGATGATTCGTGCTTGCTTCTGCCTTGCGCGCTCCTTAGGGTTTTTGAGAATCGACCTCAGGTATGTTGGTACTTGCGATTTCTTGATGTCGATTACTGCCTGTGATGATTTAGGGTTTTTATTGTTCGAATGATTTGACGTTGAAGCTTATAGCCGATGATGATTTTCTTGGGTTGAATTTATATGGGTTCGATACCCTGTTTTCTCGTTCGTCTGAATATATTTGAATTTGTCAATATTTTTTGCTCTGCCGCTTGATGATGCTTGAACGATTGAGATGTTTTCTGACCTTTTCCCATAATCGTATATACTCGTATATTTTATACGTGTTCTCCACGGCTTTGAATCTGGACTTGATTTTGGTTCCTTGATTGCTTGGTTATCACGGTACTGTTTGATTTTGTGTAGACTTCGGCTTGTGGTGATTTTTGACTTTATTTTGAAACACGGCTTCGATCTTCTTTCTTGTTGACTTTGTCACACCCGGCTTCACGCAGATGCTTCACTTGTTCCTTGGTTGAATTTGTACATTCATATACTTGAGTCTTGTAACCTGCATTCACACTGGTTTGATATTTGTTGGTTCATCTTGTAGTTGCATTAGTTGTGTATGTTGTCACTGTGATAAAACTCGAACTGTTGCATCTTCATGTCTGGTTCAGTCTTTGGTCACTGATGTTTGAGTTGTGCTCTTTGATCGTATCTGGTATACTTGTAATGGTCTCTTTGCATTTTTGTTTGGGCTTGTGTAACCAGCTGAGGTTGGTATTGAGTTGTTTGCCCTTATACATGCTTTACTGCATTGCTGGTGTGTGGGTTTGTTGCATTGCCATCAGTGCTTGGTTCAGATTGCATATCATGTTGAACTGGTTCATCTTTGTTGCCTTTGTGTACTGCTTGGGCTATTTTTCTCTTCCTCAAAAATATTGTTGCAGTGATTATCTTTTGCAGTGTTCATGTTGGCTATCTACGTACACGAGTTGGCGGGGCAGTGCACACGTGTATGAATGTACACGTGTGTATTGCAGCCACTTATGTACAATCTGTCCCTGATAAAACACTGATATGCACAGATATTACACAGTCAAAAATGATGACGAACAACCCAAATAACTGAGGCAAACAATGTTTTCAAAAACATCTTTTATTTTGAATTGCAAAAATATTTCTTTTCAATTTTACTGCTTTAGTGAATATTTTTTGCAGATTGCTTGGATGCTGGAATCAGACTGGAATGAAGTTGAAGATAAATACGAGTGTGAGTGATATGTAGTGAGGAAATGATGTAACAATGAAAAGTGTGATGTAATTGTATTGTGATCAAAAATGATGTATATAGTGAGAGCTTGAAATTGTACTATCAAAATTGTAATAAATATTTGTTTGAATAAAATATTCGTTTAAATTCCAATTCTGTGTTATTTATTTTATTCAGCAAATATTTACTTTATCTGTGAAAAATAGAATAGTACAATATCAAATACATTTAAATGAATGTATATATGTTTATTATCATCAAACAAAAAGCATATACATGCATATTCCACACAAATCACCATCATCTTCCATTTTGTCACTTTTAGATCGATCACGACATCCTTCCCTTGCCATCGCATGCAACCATGATTCCACATCGCTCACCTAAGTTACGACCATACTCTCCTCCAACGCCAACGCTTCCCCCTGAATCGATCAAGCATCGCAAATTCTTGTGCATGACTGTTTTTTTAATACGTATCAGGTTTCAATTTTTGAAGATTGGTGAAATTAGGGTTGAGACCAATTAGGGGAGGTTCGAGCTTAGTAAGAAAATAGGAGAGGATTCAAGAGAAAGAGAGAAAGGTCTCAATTTGAATGGGTTTAAGTTTTAATTGCTTTGAGCCCGATTTCAATTAAATTTTAAATTCAAATTCAGTAAAATTTTACTTTGTTTTCCATTCAAATTCAAATTTAAATTCCTGATATATATTTGTAAATATACTTCAATCCAGTTTAAATTAATTTACACTTAAAAAATAGTTTATATTTAATTAAAATAATTTATTTGATTTCAATAAATTATCTAAAAAAAATTCATTAATTTGATTCAATTTATTAAACCAAAATCTTTTATTAAACAAAATTCTATTAACTAAAAATTTACCTTTAGAATATTAACTATCGAATTTTGAATTAAAACAATTTTATTTTAATTAAATTTATTTATTTATATGGCTTTGAAAGCAGGGTTATTACAGACTCCCCTCCTTAACAAAATTGCATCCTCGCAATTTTTTATAGGGAGACGTCAAACAACTCATATCCTGTGTGACGACCGCCCATGACCCCTGCACTGAACCTAGAGATAGTGCGCTGTAAAGTGTGCCAGGCGACCATGGACGATTGTCAGGGTAAATTAAAACAACAGAATCTATCGTATTACTCACAGCGCACGGACAAAATACAATAGAATATATATAGTGAAACTTCACAGAAATAGAATCTCATCAATAAAACTTCATAACAGTTGAATACAACATCAGTATAGCCAATACATCAAGCCTCACTACATATCACTCAGAGATTTATACAAAGCAGCGGAACATCCAATACATATAATAAGAAGATAATATGCAAGCCTCCAGCTCGTCTTCGCCATCAGCAACGTTGGAAGCAAGAACAGCACCTGTCACCTGCTACCTAGTCCGCCCGTCCCAAAATGGACGAACAGCCCAAGGCAATAAGAGTTAAAACATAAAGCCTTGAGTCAGACAACAGTCTTAGTGAGCAGTAAATTAACTAACAACATACCAAAAGAGCATAAAGGAAAAGGAATAGGAATACAACCCTCCCACTCCAACCTCTTTCTACAGTGATAGCCCCCAGACACACACTAAGCAGAAGCAAACATAGCAGAGCATACAATTTAAAGTAAAGCAATTATCACTCGAGTCAAGGGCGATGTTTTCCAAGCACAAACCCCCAAGGCCTAAACCAAGATCAGATAAGCACCCAGAAAATACCGCTCTTGAGACCGAATGACGTTACAACCAAACATCCATGACTCTGGCTATCACTGTTATCACTGCTTCGATATCACCGTTAATTGAATGACCGGCACATTCTTTCAGCCGTCCGTCAAGGGCTAATGGAAACCCCGGTTCTAGACATAACTCCCGCACGTCATCGTGACCCGTGCCTAGGACTATCGAATATGCCCAGAGTACTTGACTATCAATCATTAGCCTTCAGGGACTGTCGAATCTGCCCAACGTACTCTTGCTTTGAGCATGCTAGAACCTTCAACAACGATGAGATCTCAGCCTTCTAGTCATCCTCCTCGACGACTATTTCCATACTAGCTCAAGCGCCTCTCGAGCAAACCATTATCCTCTAACTCGAACCATATCACCGAGTTATCAACTTGCTTGGAATGATCCCGTCTGGATTAGACCAAGACTATCTCATATCATGCTTCGCCTCATCATCATCATAGCAAAGCTCCATCTCATCATCATCATCATCAAATCTATCCATATGAGCTTCATCATCCGCTACATATGCCACGAGCAGCTTTTCCAATTCAAGAACCTTTCCCTTAGCTTTTGAATCATCTTCGACCAACTTGTCTAAATCAAATCATCAATCATCTAATTCATAGCAATCAATCAAGTCAAACATTAATCCAAGTAAACAAGCATTCAAATGTAGGCTAAATGGACAATTTTAACAATAATGGCAATTTCGTAATTAAAGAGTCAAAAGTCTAATAAGCATGAAAACATGAGAATTATCTCTACAATCTTGATGAATGAACTTGCATAGGTTAACACTTAGTAAAATGGATGTCAAATCATCATGAATAATGGATCTACATGGATCTATACTTAGGTTTACAAAAATGCATGGAAATCACTATTTTAACACCAAATCAAGCCAACGATCCGATATACTCCTTTGGATCCGTGTGAGAGATAATCACCACTCACCAAATCACCTAAACAACCCCAAAAGCAATACGCTTCAGATCTTGACAGCGAAGGATCTAACTCGATCTATCACGAATCTGCTTCAAACGATGAAATCTCTCTTTGAATAATGTAGATCTTCAATCTAAGCTCTTCGATCTTCGATATGGATGGAAGGAATCACTAGATTAGAGTGGAGAAAAGAAGTGAAGAAGTGTAGAAGTCGAGCTCTCAAAATGGCAGCACTTCGTCGCTTCAAAATCCGGATCCCAAAAAGTGAGGAAATGGACGAGTATTTATAGCTGAAATTCTCCTTAAGTCGGTCACTCGGAATTAGGTCATCCACGACCTAAGAATCTACGACCTAACACCTCCGACTTAACAACCAAAGTCACTCCGACTTACGACCTAACACTCAGCAGTCCAGTGCATTCATACGACCTACCAGATTCTCCTACCCACGACTTACGACTTAACAGCCTAACTCCTAAGTCGCTCGCGACTTAACACATAGCATATGCGCGCGACCTAACAACCCTTCGACCTACGACTTATAAGACCTTGCGACCTAACACACGCACGCTCGAACCAGGACCCAGCGAGTTACGACTTAACAACTCACGCGACCTAACTACTCACGCGACCTACCAACTTATGCGACCTAACAACTTATGCGACCTAACATTCTTAGGTCGTCTAACGACCTAACTTCGCTAACATGCTAACCACTAGGTCGCTAAATACTGGGTTGATAACTCGCTAACTCTTAGGTCGCTAACCCTATAGGTCGCTCCAATATACTAGGTCGCTACATTCTATAAGTCGTTCACTCGACCTAACTAAAAATCCTTAGGTCGTCAAATCCTATAGGTCGCCTATTTCCTTAAGTCGGCTACGACCTAAGCCTCAACATAGAATCTTACGACCTAACTCTTAGGTCGGTCAAATACTTAGGTCGGTCCTAACCTTAAGTCGTCTACTATCCTAAGACGTCTCAATATCTTAAGTCGTACACTTCCTAAGTCGGTCACTCGACCTAAGCCACCCCATACGACCTAATTTCCAATGCCTAGGTCGCTCCAAACCTTCCTACGACCTAAGACTTAGTCTCTAGACGACTTATCATCAATGCGACCAATTGTCAACTGTTTTACGATGTTTCGATCCGTAAAAATACGGGTCGTTACATTCTCTCCCCCTTAGGAATTTCGCTCCCGAAATTCCAAACAAACAGAGCAATCAAGGACTATTCTGCATGCCTACCATCCATAGCAATCAACAAATCATGCATCCAATTCTAGCTTAGCATGCAAAATTCTAAAACTAGAACAAGTTACAACATCGTGAGATGACACGACACCTTAGGGCCATACCTTGAAGAGTTCAGGATGAGTTGCTTTCATCCTCTCTTCCACCTCCCACGTACAGTCGTTATCATCGTCACTCCATTGTATCTTGAGCAACTTAACTATCTTTCTCCTAAGCTGTTTCGTGTCGGTTTCCACAACACGAAGCGGCTTAAGAGGTCTTCTATCGACCGGATCAACTTCGAAATCTTCACAGCTATTAGCAGAAACCACTGTATTCGAGTCGTGCACATACTTCCGTAGATACGATACGTGAAAAACATTGTGCACACCCGACATCTTCTCTGGTAATTCCAATCTGTAGGCGAGCTTTCCAATTCGCTCGATAATCGGGAATGGTCCAACGAATCTCGGAGTCAATTTTCCTTTCTTCCCGAATCGAATAACATTCTTCAGTGGAGAAATCTTCACAAAAACCATATCACCTACGTCGAACTCCAAATCCTTACGACGCTTATCAGCTGTTTGCGCCAAAAATGGTCACAAACCCCGAATGTTGTGAAAGCACCAGTGTATGAATACAAATCAGCAATATTCAAACACAAATCTCAGATCTAAACAAACAACAAACAGCAATCCAGAAATAATGAACAAAAACACGAGATTTATAGTGGTTCGGCTATCTCCGGCCTACGTCCACTCCAAAGTTTTTATCTTTTATTGATCGATGCTTGAAGATTACAATTTCCTGTCGCGTAGTACAACGGATTTTATGATTATAATCTGAATCTAAGGCAGCAATGGTGATCTGGAGTAAATCTGGCAGAGTCCGGGCGCTCTTTAGCTCTCAAAATTGTCCGACCCCTTTTCTGAATGACCAGGGGCTCTATTTATAGGTGTAGGAGGCTGATATTTCGCCTAAATTGAAGGGAGACCAGTTCTGACAGGTGAGGGGGCCCACATGCCCGCTTTCTGGAAATCCGGGCCCACTTTGGGATCGATTCGAAGCTACGTTCGAATCGATCAAGAAATTGTCCAATCGAGCTGAAATTTGGTGTGAACATTCTTCAACATGCGCTCAAGCTACTGTGAAAATTTCATCGCATTTGGATTGGTGGATCTTGGGTTATGATCGATTCGAATCTGAGTATTTCATTGGCTGTCGTCTTCGAATCCATCTGTTCGAATCCATTGTTTCGTATCCATCTCCTTCGACTCGATCGAGATATGTGCGCGCTTGGTGACGTGGCCTTATCTTCAGGGCTTGATCCGCCTTTCACTCCGGTTTGACCGAGTCGCTCCTTGAATCTTGCTATTTTTACTTGATGGATTCGAAGTCATCGTTCATTCCTGGATTTGAGCAAAGCTTCATTCGTATCCATTCTTTGTGTCTAGTTCGAATCCATCCATTCGTGCCGTTTATTTCCTTCGTATCGATGGATTCGAAGACAACCGATACGAGCGTTGTCCCTGAGTCCTTCGTGTTCATACGTATCCATCCATCTGTTAATGCCTTCAATCTTCCTCGAATCGACCTGTATGTGAGTCCTTCGTATCGATTCTAACAATGATCGATACGAACTATATCGATACGAAGCCTGTAACCTGAGTCCATCCGGATCGATACGAAACGCATCGAATCGAACAAACCACAACTATGCTCTGCCTTTGATCGATTCGAACACTACTGAGTCGAGTTTACACCATCGATGCGAACGACATGGATTCGAAGTGTGCTGCCATGACCTTATTCGATCGACACGAACAGTATCGATACGAATACCTTTTCTAACTGATGCGAACTTCATCGAGGTGAACCATTCCCTGCACACAGTAATCCATCCATATCTCCTTCATACGAACTCCGATTGACCTGAAACTTGAAACGTAGCCTCTCTTATTCCTCATCATCATCTCCAACCGATTCCGTCCTGATCGGAGCTCGGCCAAATTTTGACGATATCCAGTGCAGCCTTGTTTCCAAGTGAACTCCAATCCTGATATCCATCCTTCCTTTCCAACTTCGTTGATATTCCAGCTTTGACCAAAAGGTGGGATAACATTTGCCCCCCAAAACATGCATTACGATAATAAGGCGTGTTTTGTATAATTCCGAATCCGATATCCGAAGTCCATAGCCAATTCCATGTCCATCCGAACTCGAAGACTGAGTTATTAGTCCATCCTTATCAACAACCGAATCCAAGACCTCTCCGGGTCAATATCCAAATCCATAACCTCTCTGGGCTCTTGCCAAGCGCAATCCACACCTAACGACCGTGGTCCAGTGTCCCTGGACGTTGAGCTAACCTCTCCGGGTTCTTGCCAAGCGCAATCCACACCTGACGACCGTGGTCCAGTGTCCCTGGACGTTAGTAATGCCGTGGCTTAAGTCCTAAGCCGAATCCTGGTCGCTCCGGACCCTTGTTGAGCATAGTCCATACTCAACGACCTGAAACAATAATCGATAATAGGGGGCCTAAGTCCTAGGCCGAATCCAGGTCACTCCGGACCCTTGCCAAGCATAGTCCATACTCGACGACCCGAATGAGCCAATCTACCACGTTCGGGCAAAAAAGACTCACCCCTTGCCAAGCGTAATCCACACCTGACGACCATTTATCGAAAACCAAAAAGAATCCAATCAAAATCCAATCAAAAATCCAATCCAAAATCCGAATCAAATCGGAAAACCAGAAATTCATACCAAAAATCAAAATCATCATCCAAAACGGAGAACAATCATCCGAATGAATGCCAAAACCAGAGAAACGAGCAAAATCAGGAGTTCAATCCAAACTCCAAAAACCAAACCAGAAAACTAAGTGTCCAATCCAAAAACAAAAGACAGATTTCGCAAACCATGGCTTTGCGGTTTATCATCACTCAGAGCATGCCTAGGGGCTATCTCCGTCCCCATACATGTGTAAATGACTCGGTTGCTCGCCAATGGTTTGTTACTTATTTCATATTATCCTGATCAATTGATGACCAATCGACCATTATTCCTGTTCCTCATATCCTCATGGTTTGAGGTAGGCGGTGGTTGCTCCTGCTCCACCGCTGCATCCCGAGCCCCAACATACTGCCTCAACTGTCCATTCCTCACATGCTCCTCAATTATGTCCTTTAGGTGCCTGCAACTGTTGGTATCATGCCCGTCCAAATCGTGGAAGAGACAATGCTTTCCTGATGCCCTCTCCCACTCGGATGATTCTCTCCTAGCCGGCCTCCGGTAAGGAAGGCGATTCCGAGTTTCCATGTATATCCGCTCTAGTGTCTCTTTTAATTCTGTGTATGTGGAAAACCTTGGATCCTTCCATCGCTTCCTAGCTTTTTCAGAGTTTTCGTCCAGCTTCCTTTTTCCTTTATCTTTATCCGAGCTTCCGTCGGATGGTCCTCCACCCCCGGTCACATTCACCTCCTTTAGCTTTAAATCCATACATGCGTCTTCTTGCCGAAGGAACCTTTCAGCTTCATGGAAGAATTCCCCGAGATCCAGTTGCGGGTCTCGTACTAAAGATACCTTAAAATTTGAATCCTCTTTGACTCCCGATACTGCTGCCATAAAAACCATCGATGGATCCGGCCGATCCACCGAAGCAACCGCCGCATTAAATCGAGTTAAAAATGCTCTAAGCGATTCATCCGTTCTTTGCTTTACCGATGTTAACATCATCACGTTCTTAGGTCTTTTGATATGAACCCGAAACTGTCCCAAAAACCTATCCACCAATTCCCTCCAAGTCCTGATAGATCCTTCTTCCAACTGCCTAAACCACATTGCCGCTAGGTTTGTTAAGTATAAAGGGAAACATCTGTCCATCACTTCCTCCGATGCCCCCAGCACTTCCATGTGTCTAGTGTATCTCATCAAGTGATCAGTCGGGTCAGCCTTTCCATTATATACTTCCACGCTAGGTAACTTGAACTTAGGTGGATTCTGAGCTATCCTGATTTCCCGAGCGAACGGACTCCTGTTCACTCCTTCCAAGTCTCTATTGGTTGAACCTCCACGCATAGTCTTCCTAATGATTTCCATTAATCCAGCGTTTCCTGTTAGGGGCTTCCCCCCATGCTCCCGAGGGAACTCCGGCACATATTCTTCATGTGGCTTATTAGCCGCAACGTTGGCTCTAGCCTGCTGAACTCCTTCCAAAGGTCCTTCTGTGTTGGATCCTGCGGGCCTGCCCCCAAGCCCTTGTTGACTGCCTTCCGGTTCTGTATTCTGTCCTACATTGGGTTCCACAACCCTAGTTCCTTGTTCCACATTTGCAGTCGCTATAGTTGGTCCAATGTTCTGTGTTCCTGCAGCTCTCATCTGCTCGAAGAAAGTCTGCATCATATCCTGTTGACTCTTCAGCAACCTTTCATGTAATGAATTTGCCATAGCTTCCATTTCGTCTCTGGTAATGTAAATCGAAGCTCGTCCTTCTCCAGCTCCGGAGGATGCCTCTTGACTTCCTCCTTGTTGGCTTCTCTCAGCTCTTTGTCTTGTTTGTCGAGTCATTGTAGCGTCAATCCGAATCGTTCAAACTTTCAAGGCTAAACTTTGAATTGGTGTAGCGGGTGCTAGTTCTTCTTAGTGGAAGCACCAAAGTGTTTGCGCCAAAAATGGTCACAAACCCCGAATGTTGTGAAAGCACCAGTGTATGAATACAAATCAGCAATATTCAAACACAAATCTCAGATCTAAACAAACAACAAACAGCAATCCAGAAATAATGAACAAAAACACGAGATTTATAGTGGTTCGGCTATCTCCGGCCTACGTCCACTCCAAAGTTTTTATCTTTTATTGATCGATGCTTGAAGATTACAATTTCCTGTCGCGTAGTACAACGGATTTTATGATTATAATCTGAATCTAAGGCAGCAATGGTGATCTGGAGTAAATTTGGCAGAGTCCGGGCGCTCTTTAGCTCTCAAAATTGTCCGACCCCTTTTCTGAATGACCAGGGGCTCTATTTATAGGTGTAGGAGGCTGATATTTCGCCTAAATTGAAGGGAGACCAGTTCTGACAGGTGAGGGGGCCCACATGCCCGCTTTCTGGAAATCCGGGCCTACTTTGGGATCGATTCGAAGCTATGTTCGAATCGATCAAGAAATTGTCCAATCGAGCTGAAATTTGGTGTGAACATTCTTCTTCATGCGCTCAAGCTACTGTGAAAATTTCATCGCATTTGGATCGGTGGATCTTGGGTTATGATCGATTCGAATCTGAGTATTTCATTGGCTGTCGTCTTCGAATCCATTGCTTCGTATCCATCTCCTTCGACTCGATCGAGATATGTGCGCGCTTGGTGACGTGGCCTTATCTTCAGGGCTTGATCCGCCTTTCACTCCGGTTTGACTGAGTCGCTCCTTGAATCTTGCTGTTTTTACTTGATGGATTCGAAGTCATCGTTCATTCCTGGATTTGAGCAAAGCTTCATTCGTATCCATTCTTTGTGTCTAGTTCGAATCCATCCATTCGTGCCGTTTATTTCCTTCGTATCGATGGATTCGAAGACAACCAATACGAGCGTTGTCCCTGAGTCCTTCGTGTTCATACGTATCCATCCATCTGTTAATGCCTTCAATCTTCCTCGAATCGACCTGTATGTGAGTCCTTCGTATCGATTCTAACAATGATCGATACGAACTATATCGATACGAAGCCTGTAACCTGAGTCCATCCGGATCGATACGAAACGTATCGAATCGAACAAACCACAACTATGCTCTGCCTTTGATCGATTCGAACACTACTGAGTCGAGTTTACACCATCGATGTGAACGACATGGATTCGAAGTGTGCTGCCATGACCTTATTCGATCGACACGAACAGTATCGATACGAATACCTTTTCTAACTGATGCGAACTTCATCGAGGTGAACCATTCCCTGCACACAGTAATCCATCCATATCTCCTTCATACGAACTCCGTTGACCTGAAACTTGAAACGTAGCCTCTCTTATTCCTCATCATCATCTCCAACCGATTCCGTCCTGATCGGAGCTCGGCCAAATTTTGACGATATCCAGTGCAACCTTGTTTCCAAGTGAACTCCAATCCTGATATCCATCCTTCCTTGCCAACTTCGTTGATATTCCAGCTTTGACCAAAAGGTGGGATAACATTAGCATAACTTTTCTGACGATCTTGGGCTGCCTTCATTCGTTGTCGAATGATCTCTATGCAATCTGAAGTCTGTCGAATCATTTCTGGCCCAAGCATCAACTTTTCTCCGATCTCTAACCAACATGTCGGAGAGTTACACGGTCTTCCATACAATGCCTCATACGGTACCATACCAATGCTTGACTGGTAACTATTGTTGTATGAAAATTCCACCAGATGAAGGTGATCTTCCCATGATCCTCCGAAATCCAAAACACATGCTCTGAGGAGATCTTCCAAAACTCGGTTGACTCTCTCGGTCTGACCATCTGTTTGAGGATGATAAGCTGTACTCAAACACAACTCGGTTCCCAAAACTTCCTGGAAGCTCTTCCAAAATCCACTAGTGAACAATGGGTCTCGATCGCTCACTATACTCTTCGGAATACCATGAAATCGAACTATCCACTTAACATATAACTCAGCCAACTTTGATGCAGTCCTAGTCGATTGAACAGGAATGAATCTTGCCTCTTAGTCAAACGGTCTACAATGACCCAAATCCCTTCATTTCCCGTTCTTGTTCTAGGTAGTCCATCAATAAAATCCATTGATATTTGTTCCCACTTCCATGTAGGAACTTCTAATGGCTGAAGCAATCCACTTGGCTTCTTCTGTTCGGCTTTTACCAACTGGCAGTTCATGCACTTGGAAATAAAATTTCCAACATCCTTCTTCATACCTTCCCAGTAATAGGTTCTCTTCATATCCCGATACATCTTATTTCCACCTGGATGAATTGTCAATTTCGAGTGATGACTTTCCTTCAGAACTTCACTCCTCAATTCATCTATATCGGGAACAACTAGTCGTCCTTGCTTTCGAAGCCAACCCTCTCGATCGACCTCGAATCCTTTATCCTTTTCTGGGTCCATTCCAGATTCCAAATCATGTATAGTCTTGACAATCTTATCGTCTCGCTTTTGGCTCTCGCCAATCCTTTCCACAAGAGTCGGTCTTATTGATAAGTTTGCCAACATCTCAGGTTCCAATTCGCATCTAGGCCTGAAGTCAAATCCAGCTAAATACTCGAGATTCTTCCATTCTGAAAACATGGCTCCCAATCCTGCATGTCTTCGACTTAACGCATCTGCCACTGCGTTACCTTTTCCCGGAGTATAAGCTATACCAAAATCATATGATGCTAAAAACTCTAGCCACCGTTGCTGCCGAAGATTCAAATCCTTTTGGGAGAAAAGATACTTCAACGACTTATGATCTTTAAACAACTCGAATCGAACTCCCAATAGATAATGTCTCCACATCTTCAGAGCAAAAACAATCGCCGCTAACTCCAAATCATGAGTCGGGTAATTCCTTTCATGCGGCTTCAGCTGTCGACTTGCATACGCAACAACTTTATCTCTCTGCATCAGCACTGCTCCAAATCCAGTACCACATGCGTCGGTGTAAACCACCATCTCATCATTCACACTTGGAATAGTCAAAACAGGAGCACTTGTCAATCGCTCTTTCAGGATTCTGAAAGCTTGCCCACACTTATCATCCCATCTGAACACTAGGTTCTTTTTCGTCAATCCTGTTAACGGTGCAGCTACCTTGGAGAAGTCTTTGATAAACCGTCGATAATATCCTGCTAATCCAAGAAAACTTCTCACATCAGATGCATTCTTAGGTCTAACCCAATCCTGGATTGCTGCCACCTTAGCGGGATCAACCGCTATTTCACTTCCAGAAATAACATGGCCTAAGAACCTCACTTCACTCTTCCAGAAGTGACACTTCGAAAACTTAGCCTTCAGCTGATGTTTCCGCAAGATTTCCAAAACAATACGCAAGTGCGTCTTGTGCTCTTCCTTAGTTCTGGAATAAATCAGAATATCATCCACGAACACAAGCACGAACTTGTTCAACTGATCTCTGAACACTCTATTCATAAGATCCACAAAATATGCTGGCGCGTTAGTCAATCCAAACGGCATTACCAACCACTCGAAGAAACCGGATGGTGTCCTAAAAGCAGTCTTCGGCACACTATCCTTAGCCACTCTCAACTGGTGAAATCCCGTTGCCAAATCCATCTGAGAAAACACCTTAGCTTCGTGAAGCTGATCAAACAAGTCATCTATTCTCGGCAATGGATACTTGTTCTTCTTAGTCACCTTATTCAGCTCACGATAATCCACACACAACCTTAACGATCCGTCCGCTTTTGTTGCGAACACAACTGGTGCACCCCATTCGGACACACTACGCCGAATGAATCCCTTCTGCAAAAGATCATCAACTTGCACCTTCAACTCATGCTGTTCCCTAGGCGCCATCCGCCTAAGAGGCATCACCACAGGTCTGGCTCGTTCTACTAGATCTATACGAAACTCGATCTCTCTATGCGGCGGTAACCCTTTGACCTCGTCAAAGACATCCTCAAATCCATTAGCGATCGGTACTGATGACAGTCCATCCCGTGGAACAACCAGCGAATACATGAAGCTCATGAAGACGCCTTCTTCATGCTTACATCGTATTACAATCTTTCGCCCCTCCACATTCTCGACTGTCACTTCCAACCTCTCGCAATTAACCTTTGCCGCATACTTCCTAAGCCAGTCCATACCCAAAATAATTCCGAATCCCGCAAAGTTCAGAACAAAACAATCACAAACAAAAGAGCAATCATGACTCGATACAACTAGTCCACGGCATAATATACACAAACAAGACGAACCCCCAACTGGATTAGTCACAACCAATGGCCTATCAACAATATCCGGTTCCAAACCCAACCGGCCTACAAGTTCACTACAAACAAACAAATGCGACGCCCCAGTATCAAATAACACTCTAACTGGAACACCACATAGGAAAAGAGTACCTTGAACCACCACACTCTTTCCTTTCTCTTCAGCGGTAGGAGCTTTTGAAGACGATGGAACAGCTCCCAAAGCATAAGCTTGCACAATCTGCTTGTCCTTCCGTGGTTCTGGACAATTCTTCCTGATATGCCCCGGCTTGTCACAGTTGTGACACTTCATCGGTACCTTCTGATTCTTACAATCCTTAGAGAAATGGCCTTTCTGCTGACAATTGTAGCAAGTCACTTCGCCCTTCAGCCTCTTCTGGCCATCCTTACCCTTCTGCTGCTGCTGCTTCCTCTTCTTGTTTCCACCCTGCTGTGGTTTAGACTCTCCCCTGGTTACAGCAACAACAGATCCTTCCTTAGGAAACAGACTCTCATGCCTGAGAGCTTTCTCCACAAGCTTCTCAAATGAATCGTCCAAATGATCCACCAACTGCCTCCCAAGATAACTGTCCAAGCCTGTCACAAACTTCTCATTCTTCTGATATGAAGATTCGATATACGACCGGGCATACTTGGACAAAGCTTCAAACTCAGAAACATACTCAAGAACTGGTCTTCCTCCCTGCTTGAGCTCCACAAACTTCTTGAACAGAACAGACTTCTGAGCAGTAGAAATGAACTTAGCTTCAAATCTGGCTTGGAATTGCTCCCAAGTAATCTCTTCCTCCGGCGTATTGATGGTAATAGAGTTCCACCAATCAGAGGCTCTCCCTTGAAGCCGCCTTGATGCTAACTTCCTCTTAGTCGCATCCTCAATTCCCAAGTCACCAAAGATCCTTCTACAAGCATCTATCCACCTCTAGACCTCAATAGTTGATTCTGTTCCCAAGAAAACCTTTCCTCCCAGAGCAGTATAGTCCTTACACAACTTAGCGAAATCCACTGGTCTTGGAGTTTGAACTTGAACCCCAACATCCATCGATGGCCCCGGAGCTGGCATCCTTCTCATGATCGAAGTCATCATAGCTTCGAACATAGCAGCATAATCAGCAGCCCCCTCAGTAGCACGGCCTTCCCTAGCAGCTGGTCTACCCCTTCGACTCATTCTCAATATCTATAAAAAGGAATGATCAGAACATCTTAGAGAAACAACTGCATAAAGGACTCAAACTCTACTAATCTACTATATTATATATAGTAGTCATCCATCAAAATTACAATTACGTCTCTCATACGTAGTTACGTCAGCGAGCGTTGGGTAAAATCGATTAACCTGGCTCTGATACCAAATGTGACGACCGCCCATGACCCCTGCACTGAACCTAGAGATAGTGCGCTGTAAAGTGTGCCAGGCGACCATGGACGATTGTCAGGGTAAATTAAAACAACAGAATCTATCGTATTACTCACAGCGCATGGACAAAATACAATAGAATATATATATATATAGTGAAACTTCACAGAAATAGAATCTCATCAATAAAACTTCATAACAGTTGAATACAACATCAGTATAGCCAATACATCAAGCCTCACTACATATCACTCAGAGATTTATACAAAGCAGCGGAACATCCAGTACATATAATAAGAAGATGATATGCAAGCCTCCAGCTCGTCTTCGCCATCAGCAACGTTGGAAGCAAGAACAGCACCTATCACCTGCTACCTAGTCCGCCCGTCCCAAAATGGACGAACAACCCAAGGCAATAAGAGTTAAAACATAAAGCCTTGAGTCAGACAACAATATTAGTGAGCAGTAAATTAACTAACAACATACCAAAAGAGCATAAAGGAAAAGGGATAGGAATACAACCCTCCCACTCCAACCTCTTTCTACAGTGATAGCCCCCAGACACACACTAAGCAGAAGCAAACATAGCAGAGCATACAATTTAAAGTAAAGCAATTATCACTCGAGTCAAGGGCGATGTTTTCCAAGCACAAACCCCCAAGGCCTAAACCAAGATCAGATAAGCACCCAGAAAATACCGCTCTTGAGACCGAATGACGTTACAACCAAACATCCATGACTCTGGTTATCACTGTTATCACTGCTTCGATATCACCGTTAATTGAATGACCAGCACATTCTTTCAGCCGTCCGTCAAGGGCTAATGGAAACCCCGGTTCTAGACATAACTCCCGCACGTTATCGTGACCCGTGCCTAGGACTATCGAATCTGCCCAGAGTACTTGACTATCAATCATTAGCCTTCAGGGACTGTCGAATCTGCCCAACGTACTCTTGCTTTGAGCATGCTAGAACCTTCAACAACGATGAGATCTCAGCCTTCTAGTCATCCTCCTCGACGACTATTTCCATACTAGCTCAAGCGCCTCTCGAGCAAACCATTATCCTCTAACTCGAACCATATCACCGAGTTATCAACTTGCTTGGAATGATCCCGTCTGGATTAGACCAAGACTATCTCATATCATGCTTCGCCTCATCATCATCATAGCAAAGCTCCATCTCATCATCATCATCATCAAATCTATCCATATGAGCTTCATCATCCGCTACATATGCCACGAGCAGCTTTTCCAATTCAAGAGCCTTTCCCTTAGCTTTTGAATCATCTTCGACCAACTTGTCTAAATCAAATCATCAATCATCTAATTCATAGCAATCAATCAAGTCAAACATTAATCCAAGTAAACAAGCATTCAAATGTAGGCTAAATGGACAATTTTAACAATAATGGCAATTTCGTAATTAAAGAGTCAAAAGTCTAATAAGCATGAAAACATGAGAATTATCTCTACAATCTTGATGAATGAACTTGCATAGGTTAACACTTAGTAAAATGGATGTCAAATCATCATGAATAATGGATCTACATGGAACTATACTTAGGTTTACAAAAATGCATGGAAATCACTATTTTAACACCAAATCAAGCCAACGATCCGATATACTCCTTTGGATCCGTGTGAGAGATAATCACCACTCACCAAATCACCTAAACAACCCCAAAAGCAATACGCTTGAGATCTTGACAGCGAAGGATCTAACTCGATCTATCGCGAATCCGCTTCAAACGATGAAATCTCTCTTCGAAGAATGTAGATCTTCAATCTAAGCTCTTCGATCTTCGATATGGATGGAAGGAATCACTAGATTAGAGTGGAGAAAAGAAGTGAAGAAGTGTAGAAGTCGAGCTCTCAAAATGACAGCACTTCGTCGCTTCAAAATCCGGATCCCAAAAAGTGAGGAAATGGACGAGTATTTATAGCTGAAATTCTCCTTAAGTCGGTCACTCGGAATTAGGTCGTCCACGACCTAAGAATCTACGACCTAACACCTCCGACTTAACAACCAAAGTCACTCCGACTTACGACCTAACACTCAGCAGTCCAGCGCATTCATACGACCTACCAGATTCTCCTACCCACGACTTACGACTTAACAGCCTAACTCCTAAGTCGCTCGCGACTTAACACATAGCATACGCGCGCGACCTAACAACCCTTCGACCTACGACTTATAAGACCTTGCGACCTAACACACGCGCGCTCGAACCAGGACCCAGCGAGTTACGACTTAACAACTCACGTGACCTAACTACTCACGCGACCTACCAACTTATGCGACCTAACAACTTATGCGACCTAACATTCTTAGGTCGTCTAACGACCTAACTTCGCTAACATGCTAACCACTAGGTCGCTAAATACTGGGTTGATAACTCGCTAACTCTTAGGTCGCTAACCCTATAGGTCGCTCCAATATACTAGGTCGCTACATTCTATAAGTCGTTCACTCGACCTAACTAAAAATCCTTAGGTCGTCTAATCCTATAGGTCGCCTATTTCCTTAAGTCGGCTACAACCTAAGCCTCAACATAGAATCTTACGACCTAACTCTTAGGTCGGTCAAATACTTAGGTCGGTCCTAACCTTAAGTCGTCTACTATCCTAAGACGTCTCAATATCTTAAGTCGTACACTTCCTAAGTCGGTCACTCGACCTAAGCCACCCCATACGACCTAATTTCCAATGCCTAGGTCGCTCCAAACCTTCCTACGACCTAAGACTTAGTCTCTAGACGACTTATCATCAATGCGACCAATTGTCAACTGTTTTACGATGTTTCGATCCGTAAAAATACGGATCGTTACATCCTGACTTTCTTCATATCTACAATCTTTTATTAAATAAATTACTCAATCCTCTATATGGCTCTCACTCTCCAACTTCTCTTACCATATGCTACAGTTTAAATAGATTCAATTAAAAGACTTTCTATTTTCGCAAACGATAAAATTTGGTGAAAATTTTCTAAGTGTCAGATTTTTCGGAAAATTTTGACAGACTCTACTTTATACGAAGAGCATTCCAAAAAATCAAAATACAATATAATTACATGATATATACATCTTCGAAGAGTCATCCCAACATGGGGTATCCCAAAATATAAAGAAACAATATAACATCACATCACATATCGATATGTTATAAAAGTGTACCTTTTGATTAGCATTTAAGCAAGCTATATTGCTTTTACATGAGCAAAAGCATTCCAACGTCGCCAAAAATATCCAAATAAGCATCTTTGGTACCTATCTCAACTCAACTTCAAGTATTAGCTTCATATAAAGAAGTAGAGTAAATATACACTTGTATGATGTAAAAGAAATGCATCTTCATATTTTAACCACTTTTCAACAAGTTTTTTAATGGCAAAACCCCTAAATCAAGTTATAGTTTTGAAAAGTAAATTATTATATAATGTGCTAGCTTTTCAAAACATCTTTCGGATTGCAAAATTATTTAGTAGATCAAGAATTATGAGAGTCTTTCTTCAAACAATAAACTCAGATTTTATAAAAATTACGCAGGCCACTTAAGAAAACCGCATTTTCAGCCATGAAAGCATCAAAAATTTCGAAATATTTAAAATAAAAGTTGTTGCTTAGATTCTTAGCTTTTCAGAGTAGGAAAAATCATCGAAATCCGACAAACCGTTCGAATGTTATGGTTGTTTTTCTATAACACCATAAATGTAAAAAAATTAAATTTCGTTATTGTTTTTCAAACGTTGTATTCAAATTCGATATTTCTGTACTTTAGTATATTTATATGATTATGTATCATTCATTTATTTTTATTTTTTTATTGTGGTACTCATGGCATTTTTAACCTTTTTATAATGAAAATATAGCTTTATCAATTCTTTTCTAGCCAAATGCAAGATCGCTCAAATACAAGTAATGTATTTAGCTTTGCTTAACTCTTTTCCTCAACTTCAGTAATTCATTTCATTCCTGCATTTGATAGAAACATTCCAAATACAATATAATTTACATAAAAGCCAATTGCTCCATCTTAATCCACTCTACATTATCTTTCTTGTATCATTTCATGATATTTCTACTCCACGTAAAAAAACAACATTATTCACAACTCAAGTCATTTAGAGTGTAATAAAACATTTCATATGCTTCTTATTTTCCAGTTGAACCAAAATTGATATTTTAAAAGTGGTTCGGTAGTAATCCGTTTTCTCTAGCATCACTTTAATCCCAAGATCTAAGCATTTATTAACTTTGATAATTTCATAACAAATTTATGAACTGGACTATTCACCAACGCTCAAGTTTGAGTCATGTGACGACTGACTTTTTTTTTCATGATTCAAATCAACAATAAACCATACATGTCCAACTCAAAACGTTCAAAAGACGGATTATCAATGAGTTTTATTCTATAGAAATAAGATACAGAAGAACAAAATACAGAATCTCGCAGCAAAGTGACAAAATATAATATATATAAATAGTACATGAAGCTGTTTTACAATATACATTTGATTTCATTTTATAATAAACCAGAGTTATATATTTAACAGAAATATTAAACATTGCAGTGGAATAATACTAGTAAATACGGTCTTCAACTTCATCTTCATCTTCAAGAAACAAACGTCTTCAAAACACTGAAATACTCAAGTTGGCCCGAGCGTAAAGGGAAACAATACACTCGAGTCAAAACTAAAAATTATTGTGTAAGTTAAATCAAAGTCAAGTGAAATATAGGTGCAAATAACTTCATTTTGCTTCAAGAATTCACAGTAAAAGTTTCAGAGTTCTTAAACTTTTTTCAGAATTTTCAGTATGTTTAATATTTCCAAATCGATTTAATATTTTTACAAATTTCAAACGACTGACCTCAAGGTTTGAACTTTTGAAAATTATTAAATCACTAAAATAAATATAGGTTCCTTTATCAAATATCATTCAAATAACTTACTAGAGTTATAGATAAGTTTCAAGTTAATTTACAACTTTTATAATTTCCAAAATCACCATAATTCCACTTTTATAGTACAAAATACCAAAAGAATTAGATGGTCAGATTAAATACTCGTTTCTTTTCAAAAATATTTTCTTTTACTAAAATAAAGTTACAGAAAATTTTCTAACTATTTTAATACACATTCCGGAAATATACATATTATTAAATTTAAATTTAAAAATCTCTATAAATGAATTTCAAAACAATTATTCGGAAATCTTGTTTAACCAAAATATCCAAAATTAAATTCTTTACAACCTAGAAATTTCCAAAGTTCAAAAATTCAATTTAGGAAAACTTCCCAGAGTTTCAGAGATTCAATTTATGAAACTTTTCAGATTAGCCCAAACGGTCGTTAAATTATCAACAATCTTGGCCACGACAGTAAAACTATACATCCTAATAATTTCACGTGTCAATATAGGATGTCTAAGGGTTTATATCACAATTCCATGTCCAGATGATCAATATGACAAATTATACAATGATAATAATAAGCAGGGTGATAATAGGGATATATCAAATGAGCAACATACGTCCAAACACAAAATCATCCATAAGCAACCATGCAATCAACATCCAAATCAACCAATGCAACCATATATCAAACAGTCATTAGTTATTAAATGTCGGGGTGTCAACTGGCAATGGTATTCAATTTTCAATGTCAATTTAAATGTCAATTTAAATTCCCAAACAGGAATCAATATAATTGATCACTTCATAACTTGGTTTAACTTGCAATAGAATTTTTAGTATTGCATGAGTGGATTTAAGCACTCACCTATTTAAATGAATTTTAAAATTGCAATGAAGCGAACAACCACGAATCCACTTCTAAGACGAAGACAATGTCGATACGAATCCAACGCAACAGACGGTATCCAAATCCGACCTCATATGCAAAGTTACAAATTAATTTATATTTAGAGATTTATTAAATTTAAAATCACTAATTAATTGAGAAATTGGTTTAATTACCCTCGTTAATCATGATTAGCCGCTAATCCATCTCGTCGCTACCCAGATCACGATCTCTTTTCGTCGACATCCGTTTTTTCACCTACCACCGCCATCTACTTCCACCATCGGCCACCGCTTGATCACCGCAGCTAGCCCCGACCTCAACATAGCCCGCGCCACCGATCTAGTCTCCTATCTCACCGCCTCAACTTCGATTTAACCAAAAAGGACGACTTCGATCAACTCCAAAATCCAGTCGCCATCATCACCCGTTGACCATTAAACTTCACCAGAATGTAGCCCATGGCCATCCCTTTTGACTTTGCTTCAGGCGCCGTTGGCCAATGACCATCAATGATGGAGAAAAACGTAACCCTAGCTGCGCCAATCGCGGATGTGACGACCGTAAATTTTGGACTTCTGAAATTGAAATATTTAATTGATTTTAAATATTTGGAAGTTAATTTAACTTGAGTTTCAAATATCAGAATGGATTTGGCAATTTAAATTTTTGAATTTAAATTATTGAAGTTGGATAAAAATTTGTATCTTCAGTTTTAAGCTGATTAAAAATATTTCAAAGGCTTGTAAAATTTATATTAATGATACTAAAGATAATGGTAGCATCAGAATTGAATTTGAAAGTGGTTTGTTCAGTTTTGAATTTTTATCGTTTAAATCGATATTTAAAAATAGCCTTCCGAGGCACAGTATCAGAATTTAACGAAACCAGTTCCATTCGATCCGTAATAGTATATTATTATCAGATTTCAATTTTCGTAGTGTTTGTAGTGATCGTTTGGCCGTACGATAGGTAAACGCGCTGAAATTTAAATTGAAAGTTTAATGTTTTAACTGGTCCAAAAAGCTATCTTATCCATACGATCGAATTTGGCCTTGGAACCTTTTCCATTGCATTCGGAATAGGGGTTTAACATTAGAAATGCCTGGCGGCACGTCCTGATTGGGGTTTGAGATTGTAAGTGGCATTTATCGAGACGATTGGATTTGAATTTGTATTCAAATTTAAAAATATATGTGTATATGGATTTAATAATATTTTCAGAAGGATAATTCTACACGTGCTTCCCCTAATCTAACACTTGTCCTCCAATTCCACACGTGTCCTCTAAAAGGAAATAAAATGGTGATTACCTCGTTTAAAGAAAAAAAAAAGAGAACGAACAAAACCACTTCGTTCAAAATAAAAAAGGAACGAAAATCTTCTTTCATTTGAAATTAAAATCAATGGCCGAAATCCCCCTTTTCTCTTTGTTTTCAAAATCAGATCGAGGGAAAATGAAAATAAAATGGCCGAAGCCTCGTTTAAAAAAAAAATTGATCGAACGAATCAATTATTCGATCGGAAAATGTGGGTAGGTAGCTCGACTTCAAATCGCAAGCTTATGCTCACGCGTTCGAGCGGCGACGAGGCGGCAGGTGTGTGGAGGCTCGCGTTCGAAGGTGAGGGGATATCGAGGCGGCGACATGACGGACGAGGCAGAGTCGCGTGCGATGGTTCATACAATCTGGAAGTGGCGAACGTGAGAAAGCCTGGAAACTCGTGTTGGTTAAGGGCGGTGGGTCGATTGATGGGGTGGTTCGTCGATGGCATAGGGAGTTGTTCGAAGGCGGCTAGGGTTCACGAAGGAAGGTTCGGCAGTAAGGTCTAAAACTGTGAAGAAAATAGCTGGTTTGGAAATGGATTGCATGCGTAAGCAAAAGGTGAGAACTTCTCACTCAATCGAATTTTTCGATTTAATTTAAAATGGTTAAATTTAAAATTGTTGATTGTGTGCTTGGATGATAAATTATTATCAGTTATATTGGATGAGACCCTATGCGCCGCATAATAGCAGATGATATTATATAAATCCCATATACCGTGATATTCCACCTCGAAGTGGAATTGGTATTATATATATTTGGAGTGATTGATTTCCCACATTTTATAGCGGATGAGACCCTATGCGCCGCATAATAGCGGATGATATTATATAAATCCCATATACCGCGATATTCCACCTCGAAGTGGAATCGGTATTTAATTGTTGTGCTAACATCTGTGGATACAGGAAAACAGGTTGGAGGAATCCAACTGGATTCCTCAAAATTGTCTGAATATTATTTCATATGTGTGATGTGATTTATTGATAATCTGTGAATGAATATATTGATGATTGAAATTGTTGAAGGCTATAGTTTAGCCGAATATATTTTTGGTATCGTAGGATACCAGAAATAAATAAAATTGGATTTTTGGAAATTAAAGTAGAAACTTTTAAGTAAATTAATTTTAAAGAATTAGGTAAATTTAAAAGTATAAAAATTTATTTTTGTAATCCTATCGAATTAATTCCAAAATATGGGTAAAAGATTTTTATAAATGGATTTTGAGTAATATTTTTTAAAAGTTGAAGGATTTATTTAAAATTTGGATTTTAAATGGTTTGGAATAAATTATTTTAAAAGGTAATACATTTTTAGAAATCAATATGAAAATTGATTTGGTATTTAAAAATAAATTTAGTAATCAATTTGAAAATTGATTTGGTGTTTGAGTGAAAATTTTGATTTGGTATTTGAAATAAATTTTGGAAATCAATTTGGAATTTGATTTGATATTTGAAATAAATTTTGGAATTCAATTTGGAATTTGATTTGGTGTTTGAAAGTGAATATTTGGAAATTTATTTGAAAATCGTATATCAGTGAATATTTGGAAATTTAAATTCACAATGGGAATTTATACAGGAAAGGGAAATTTGTTTTAAAAATAAATATTAGTTTATTTTTAAAGTGTGGAAAGAAAATTTACGGATTTGGAATGTTAATTGAAATAAATCGAGAAAGGTTTATTAATTGGTTTAAATGGAACGCGTAAGAACCTGCCCTTGGGAGGGGAACAATTGGAAACGGTTGTTAATACCCCGTAGGCTGAGGAGCAAAAGGAGGAATCCGCCCGAGGAGGGGCTCGCATCTGATTAGCTAGTTGGTGAGGCAATAGCTTACCAAGGCGATGATCAGTAGCTGGTCCGAGAGGATGATCAGCCACACTGGGACTGAGACACGGCCCAGACTCCTACGGGAGACAGTAGTGGGGAATTTTCCGCAATGGGCGAAAGCCTGACGGAGCAATGTCGCGTGGAGGTAGAAGGCCCACGGGTCATGAACTTCTTTTCTCAGAGAAGAAGCAATGACAGTATCTGAGGAATAAGCATCGGCTAACTCTGTGCCAGCAGCCGCGGTAAGACAGAGGATGCAAACGTTATCCGGAATGATTGGGCGTAAAGCGTTTGTAGGTGGCTTTTCAAGTCCGCCGTCAAATCCCAGGGCTCAACCCTGGACAGGCGGTGGACAGCGATTGATAATAGAATTAGCTGCTCCTTAGGCTTAGGTTAGATAAGGATACTCCCCTAGGTTTTAGGTGCGTTCTTCTTCCCCAGAGTGAGAGTGAACTTCCCTACCCGGAGGCCAGGGATGCAAGCCCCATTTCTGTCAATTGAATAATACCTACCTGTGGAAAGAGACTCTCCCCTCCGTTAGTAGCTTAAAGATTGGACAGAATGAATGAGAAGAGTTTCTGTGTTGCTCCGGTGATGCGAACATATGGGACAGAGAGTGCACAAGACTGAAGGTATTAGAAAAGCCGAGTATGTTTTCAATATAGCTTATAAATATAAATTGAAGTTTTAAGGATGGCTTTAAAAAGGATACTTTGGAAAAAATTATTTTCTTAAAGTTGTTTTTTTATCTTTAAAGTAAATATTTATTTAATTAATTATAGAAGTGATTATTTAAAGATTTAATTGATATTTGATTTAGAAAAGGATTATTTAAATAGTTATACTCTATCTAAAGTTTTTATTTTTAGTTTGGACTTGAGTTTTTATATGAAATATTAGTAAAATATTTTCATAACTAATATTTTAAATAAAGTTTTTAAAAATAGTTTTTATTTTAAAGTGTTTTCCAAGTATATATTTTGGATAAGTAATTTAAAATTATTTCAAAGTATTCGACCTTGGCAGATTTTCAGTGGAAATAAATAGTATCGGGAATTGTATTCCGCGAGTGAAAAATGATTTGAAATTGGTTTTCAAAGTGTTGAGGTGTTAAAAATATATCTTGCGAAGATATTTTGAAAATAAGTAATTGGGGAAAATTATTTAAATCTAGTGATTGTTGTGAATATTGGTTGTTAGTTAAATAACTGACTATCAATATTGGCCTTTGAAAGGGCACTTGAATTTGTTTTCAAAAACAAGCGCTCATTATTCGGTTAAGCTGGGAGAGGACTTTATGTCATAAAACCCATTCCGAATAATGATACGACGAAATGGGATCGCATTTGAAGATGGCATTGAAGACCGGGTATTTTCGAAAGCGAAAGGATTACCTGTCGAATATCTCTGCACCGAGTTGCTCCGGTATAGAGATTTGATCACCCTTTGTGATGGGGAGTCCGGACGTGATTAGGGATTATTCGGATTTCAAGGGCTTCTTTTAAAGTGCCTTCGGCTCTGTTCGAACCCGGAACAGACTTGTATGGATGATTGTCTGACGTTACACTTTGAGATATAAAGCTAGTTTCTGTCAAATACATTTCTGTTGGTGGCAAAGGATTTATTATCTTAGCTTAACACCCTTCTCTGAGACGTACGAGCTCAGAGGTTATGTAGTTGATGGTTACTAGTGATATATTCCCAATTTGGTAATGTGGCATACAGAGTGTTGCTGATCATTTGTTGATCGAAGCATGGCTTTTGTGAAAAGCGTAGCTTTGTGGACGAGACTTCGTCGAACCTCACACCCCGGAAATGGTCGAAACAGGAAGGATGCGGCAAGGTTATGGGGGTCGCGCCCCTTAGGGTATGTGCATTTCCTTCTGGATAAAAAGTGGTATCTGGTATGGAGTCCAGATATTTAACTTATGTGGATTTAAAAGTGGTTTTCTGGTATGGAGCCCAAATTATTTACTTATGTGGTTGTTGGTTGTCGGGATCCCGGATTAAAGGTTGGTTACGACCGGGGGATGGCATACTCGGGTTACTTCCGGGCAGGGGTAATCCGGCTTTGTGTTGGCAGAGAGCCAGGGTGGTTCTCGGGGAGTCCCTCCAGAGGCGTTCCCATTCGGTACGGAAGTTCCTTAGCCTGACCATTTGCTGGAAATCCAAAGAAACAATACGCGCCCTGTACGATTTTAGGTGTATAACCTTCCATTTACTTATGGTGGTGACCCACTGTTTAGATGGTAGCTATAGTAGGCATACTAGGAAATGTGTATGCTAGCTAAGATTAATATTATACTTTCGAAATGTTTTCCACACTATGCACTAATAATAATATTAAAAAGGATTTTTTGCGTATTAAGCATGTTTGACTATCATAAGGAGAAATCTCCTCCAATTCTGCGTTTGCATTGTGTGTGTGGCGGGAGGCCTTATGGTAGTTTCATTTTCCAAAAGCATTGCGGATTTCTTTTCCTTCCTTTTGTGCAAATAACTGTTTTAAGATCTCACACCAGTCCCATGACTGACCTAGAGTTTATTGTTCCCTTTCTAAACTCTGGGTGCCTATAATTTTCCACACGGGCAGCCTAGAGTCAGGTTATCAATTGGATCTGGATAGATTGCTGTGGAGCTCAGGAGGCGAGCTGGATGGCGAGATGTATCACTTATATTATGTATTTTCCGCTGTGTATTCTGTTATGAGGACAAGTTTATATAACTGTCCAGTTTTGTGTGTTGCTGTTGTAAACTCTGATGATGTATGTATAAACAGATATAGTTCTTTGTTTTAAAGATTATTCATTTATCTATTATATATTGTTCCGCTGCGAAATGTGAGATTCTGCTATTGTTTCTGTTTTTTCTTCTATCTTCTTCTTTTTTAACCCTAATGGTTCGGTTTTCCGGCATTCGACTGTGCGGCATTTGATACAGTGGACGTATTGATGTTGACTTTTGGAAGTCGAAAAATCGGGTCGTTACAGCGGACAATTTCCGATCGCCTCGCTCCTTCGATCGATGATCCAACTGGTCATCTTCTACGTCTCGCTAAGACGAACACTTCTCTAGTTGGCACTTCACCTGAATCAGCCTCTAGTGTTGTTGATTGACGATGGCCGTTAGATGAGAGGGTTTATTTTCAATAAGCTGTGCAAATGAGAGAGAGAGATGGAGACTTTATATAGATTTTATTGGATTACTGTTTATCTAAAACCACGGACCCCAAACGTGACGTGCTCACCAACGTTCCTAGTCAAATATCCCTATTTCGGACTCAATGAAAGTGCTCTCGAGTCCTAAAAAGTCTGTCTGCGCTATTCGAGTTTTAGTTCATGGATAAAATCAATTAGTCAACATTTTAAATAATTTCCCAATTTAAAGTTATGGAAAAATATTATAATTTGAATTTAAATATTTCATTAAAATCGAGTCGTTTCATTAACAATTTGTTTTCCTTGTTATTATTACACTTGAATCGAATTTGAATATTTACATTAGTCAAATATTTAACTGGTTTCTAATTAAATTCAACCTGACTAGATTTTTTTCCAAATTTCAAAACCAGTTAATTCCTTTTCAATTTAAACTTGTTAAAATACGTTCCAATTATACAACTTCAATTTATTGAAATTTCCAATTTAGCATTAGAACCATTTCCTATCGTCAACTCTGCTATTTAATGGCTGTCCATATTTTGTTCAAAATTGAATTTTCCCATCTTATATTTAAAAATGAAAATATTCATTTAACTTTTCTCAGCATTATTTATTTTCATTAAACGCTCATTTTAATTCAATGCAAATGTGCATTATTATCTTTGATCTTATTGAAATGGTCATTAAAGAGTTTATTTAAGATTGCCACTTAATTTGTAACATATTTCCATGAATTAATCATAATATTTTCATTTCTAACAATTTTTTTAATTTAACGATTAAATTAAATTTAATATTTTTAAATGGTTAAAAATACAGGTCGTTACAATCTCCCTCACTCAAACTTTTCGTCCTCGAAAAGGAATGAGGTAAGGAAACTATCATTCTGATATATTTTTTACTCAAAATAATCGACTTATATAACATTCAAAATTTCCTAGTTTTATTATTTAATAAAAAAATTCTAACTCCTTAAATTTTGAAAAATTTCGACAGCACCTCATTTGCGCGGCTAGGTCCTAAAAGTTTCACAATATCAATAACTACATGGTATACATCTCATTTCAATAATGAGGCATCCCAAAACATAGGGAAAACAATAAAATACCAATACATACCGTAATCCAAAAACGTACCTTTTATTAGCATTTGAGCAAGTTTTCTCATATTTTAACGAGCAAAAGCAAATCAAAATAACATACACGTCCAAATAGGCTTCATATGTACCTATCTCAACTCATCTTTGAATATTAGTTGCTTATAGAAAGATATGGAGAGCAGTGCATGAGTTTAATAGAACCATACCGATGTATTCTTAATTCAAATCATTTCTTAACAAAGTTTTAAAGCTCAAACTACCAAATTAGGTAAGGATTTTAAAACAGAATTATGCAACATTGTACTAATATTCAGAAATGACATAACAACATAACAACTACATGCACAAGGCAATGTGATGCAACTAACCATATCGATGCAGTTCTACATGAAATTCTAGCGTGATTTAAAACTACATGCAACTAAATCATTATAATAACTATATGCAAAAATTAACCATCCTTTATGAATTGATATTTATTTACTTACACAAAATTATTTTCCATTTAATGTTAAAATCATTAATGAATCATGTCTTAAAACAGTACTTAAGTGTATAACATTCTATAAAATAATTCATCTTAATTACTTCATAATACTTCATAAACATTCTATAACTATTTTATAACTATTTATAACTATTTCATAACTATTTCATAAGTGTTTAGAAAGTAATTTCAAGTTAAGTATAAAACATTTAAATTCGAAAAACTTATAAACTTCAAGCTAAGCATAAAACAATTTTAAATTTGAAACAAAATTAATTATAAACAAAATTTTAAGTTTTTGGTATTCGTCTTGAAGAGGAACAAAATATTCTAATATATCTTAAAATATTAAGCTTATAAAACATTCAAATTTACTTACTTAGTTTATATAAAATACATATGAAATATTCTCATAGTATTAGGCAAAGATTTTTCAAAAATTTTAAAATACTATTAGAAATTGATATCAAAATATTTTAGACAAGCTTTAAAATAAAGTTCTTTAAATCTGATGATTTATTAAACTCATTAATTTAAATATAAGTATAAACTTAAAGATTCTTAAACTGAAGCTAATAATATACTCAAATCTTACATTAAATTTCTACTTTAAATCAAGAGTATAAAATTTCATATCTTTCATAATCAATTTATAAAATACTTATTTTAAAATGATTATTCAAATCATGGAAAACATTTACTTTCGTTTAATACAAATTCAAATAATAAATAAACCTTTAAATTTCATATTACTACTTTGAAAACCAAGTAAATATTTCAAACCTTTCTTTCAAAATAGATATTTAAATTTATTTTTAAAACATATTATACTATAGATAATACTTTCTAAATCATTTATTTCATAAAATTTTAAAATGGAAAATTATATATATATTATTTATATAATACCTCTAAATTTTATTTTTAAAGAAACTTAAATAAATCTCATTTGAAAAATTCATTTGAAAATCCATTTGCTGAATTCGTTTGCAAAATCAATAATCTTCAGTATATCAATACTTTACAAAATTCATTTGCAAAATTCCTTACTTTACGTAAGGTCAATTCATTTATAAATAACATTTAAAAATTCACAATAGATGTTCTTATAAATTTGTGTAAAATATTTGAAAATAATTATTAACATCATTACTTATATTTAAAAAAGAGGCTATTTAAATTCTTAAATCCATTATTTAAAATTTCGCTAGTTTAATATAAAATACTTTTTCAAACATTATTTCTAAAACAACAATAATCAATCTTTAAACATTATTATACTAAATAATAATTCATTTCCAAACAATTTTAGTGATTAATAATAATTAACTCGAAAAGATTATTAGTAAATAATTATTATTAACTTCAAACAATATTAGTTAAATAACTTTCGCTATATTAAAACGTTGATAAATAACTTTTAAACAGTATTAATTATAGATAACTTTTTTTAACATTTCTAAATAATTTAGAAAAGGTATATAAGTTTATATCAAATACTTTTTATAACTTGATGTCTTAACAAGTTTATCCTTGTTCTTACAGGCTACAGTCATATGTTGATCAGGCGCAAGACTAAAAATTTCTAATACTTAGTAGACCTGTTTCCACATCCAGTGAAAATACTTGAAAACCTTTTAAATCATATATGGAAAGTACCACTCGATAACCAATCATGGATCGCTGTTACACAATGGTTACGTCTCTATCTTAGAGAATTCATAGTAACTGTAGGCAATCTCTACCCCTCGATTTACACCATGAAACACCATGGATCGCAGTTACACAATGGTTACGTCGCTATTCCAGTGAATCCATAGTAACTTCATGCAATCTCTGCCCTTCGATTTACGCCACAAAACCCCCGTAGATCGTAGTTATGCAATAGTTACGTCGCTATCCTAGCAAATCCATAGTAATTATGGACAATCACTGCCCCTCGATTTATGCTATGAGAAAAACAAAAATCAAAAGAACTCATGGGTTTATGTCCAAACAACATGCATCAAATTCAGTTGAATCCACCAACTGGAATTCCAAGTGGATCCACTTAGTGTATCTCCGATTTCCAATTTTCATGGAGGGTACTTCTCCATATCTTCGATTTCAAAATATATCATACTATACATAGTTCCCTTCCATATCATAAACTTCGTATATATCATACTTTTATAACTCCATTTATATAAGATCGTTACTTTCCAAATCAAATACCTTTCAAAATCAACAATCTTCGAAATAACTTCATACTTATATAAAATCCTCTTTAATAATTGAAAACTTCCAAATCGAATATTTTACGACATCAAAGGTCTTCGAAAATCAATAAGTTTCAAAATATCACTTTGGTTTCATATTTATGTAAAATATCAAAATCATTTTTCCTTCTTCCTCAAAATCGAAAACTTTTCAAAAATCATTTTAAAAATAAATAGAATTTATAAAACATTAAACAAGTTCATAAACATTTCTTAAAACATAATTTCATTATAAAACATTTCAAAACTTAATTTCATAATTGTATAATACAAAATATTCTTATTCATTTTACTTAACAAAAATATTTAACAATTTAAAACTTGTTTTAAATTCTTTTATCCTTTTAATTTAAGAGTTACAAAATTCAACTTTTATAATTTCACTAAAACACTCAGCTTCAATTCTTATCTCAATTTGAAAGTTTCCGACTATTCAAAATTATCGAAAATTCCATTTCATTTTAATAATTGAAAATCATCAATCAATATCTAAAATAGATGCACAATCAAACTATCCTAAGGCATACGATAATTGTGTCCATAATATCACTTAACAGAAAACTCAAGAACTAAACACTAGGTTTTATTTCAAATCATTTGAAATAAATACATACATATATCTTAGTTATACCAAATCATACTTCAGGGATTTAAATAAAAATCCATTTCCAAAACAAGCGATGCTACTATAGTGGTCTCCTCCACTTGAAACTCGAAAATGAACCCCGATGATGTTGTAGTCATCGCCGAAATTATTTTTCAACGACAGAAGCAAGTTCAGTTCTTTCTATTCCCCTTGAAATCATTTGAAAACATTTCTATTCATAAATACTTCCAAATAATACTAATATTATTTTCCAAATATCAGAAAAGTAATTTTAAAAAAACCCTGGAATTTAAGTTCTCAAATTCTCGGTTTGAATTTCTTTTTAGTTATAAACCATATTTATATAAGTCACTTCTTGAATAAAATCATTTCACAAGTGTAAATCTTTGTTCAGATTAAAATAAACAACTTTTATCAAATTTAATTAAATTTTAACCCAATATTGTCGTCGAACACCTTATAGTCAAACTGTGAACCTAAATTCACAAGGTGTTTGATTTAATGTTTCCAATAAATTAATATCTACCCATCCCATGTTGAAAAGGAAAATTACTTATAACTTGTTAAACACAATTCAAAAATCAAAAACCAATAGTCAATGCTCATAAACTGGCCGAGCACAACTAATCAATCAATAAATAATAATAAATATAACTGTAACGATCCCGAATTTTAATTAAATTTAAATTGATAATTAATTGGATTTTTGAATTAAAATTTTATAAATTAATTTGTAAATTGATGCGAGTTTCCTCGAATCCAAATAAAAATATGTTAAATTATTTAAAATTTAAATTTAAATATTGGACATATATGTATATATGTGATTTGAATTTAAATAACTCAATGTAATTATTTGTGAAATGGTTTGGTAATAATAATTTGGGTTTATAAAGATATATTTATAGAATTCAAAAATAAGTGTTTATGTTAAATAAATATTTCAGATAAATCTATAATTATATAAAAATATGAAATGAACATATAAACCTCTAGAAATAAATATTCAAGTAAAAAAATAGAAGTTTACTCATCTTATAAAAAATGGACAAGGTAAAATAAAATATAATAACATTATAAAGTGATAAAACAAACAAAAGAAAAGAAAAATAAAATACATTCAAGAAAGTAAACAAATAGATGTGTATAAGCTTACAAATGAAGAAACAACAAATATACATTCAAGTACATTCAACTATAAATATGTAGGCTGGTAAAACAAAATACATATGCAAGTATAAAACCAGAAAAACAAAATATACAAATGAATGAAGCTTATGAAGGAAGAAACGAAATAAAATATAAGTTTGTACAAGCTAATTAATGAAGCCACCACCCAAAATCTTATCAGCCGAGATCTTGTATATGAAACAGGTAAACATAGACAAATATGTTCAAGTATTCAAACATATGAAGACACAAAGGACTTAAGCATTTAATGCACGTACAAATATATCCATCGGCCACCAAAAGAAGGAAGAAAAATCTGATGAATTGTACAACTAGAAACAAAATAAAATATATTTGTACAAGCCTAATTAATATCAGCCTCCATTTACTAGCAAGTATCATCTGCCTCTTGTACAACCAAAATAATAACTTGTACAAATTCTATTCCCTGTAAACACCTATACAAACTTATTTTTCTTCTTGTTCGTTCACTACTTAGCAAACCAAAGAAAATTTTATCACCATTTTACGAACTTAAACCATCTCAACTAAACAAAACAAAGGAAAACAACTTACATTCAAATATGTAAAAATATAAGTAAATACATTAACAAATTCTAATAACATAATAAATATAGAATTTCATTTATAACACAAAATAATACAAATAATATACATTCAACTATATAAAGATAAGTATGAACAAATATAAAACATATAAACATATAGACCTGAAAGTAAACAAGCTTCAGTTCAAAACTAAACAAAATTTAATCAAAACAAAGTATAAAGCAAAGTAACAAGACAGCAATTATATACATCCATGTACAAGAAAAGCAAGCACAAATAAAATATGTCAGCCGAGACAAACAATGCAGGCAAGAACATAAACAAAGTACAAAATAAAATATCTTTGTACAAATAAACAAGTATAAGCAAAAGCTTGCAAAAGAAACACAAGGTACATTAACATTAAATGTTTGCATCTCTAGCACACTATACAACATCTTCAGCCCCCATTCGTTTGAAAAAAATCCCTGGCCAAACTTTAAACAAAGAAAATATCACTGATCAAATTGTACAAACAAGAAGTGTCAACCTGTACAAAATAATATCATCCCTTGTTTGCTTCATTTTCATATATCAATCCTCATTTCCAATTCGTTCCATCCTCATCACAGTTCGTCCATTTAAAACTGAAAGGAAAAGAAAATGAATAAAGTAAAATCATTTTATACTTAAAACAAAGATTCAACTTGAACAACAACTCAAAACAACTTCAAATGGATCAAGGTTCCAATCTGAAGCTAGCAAATCAATCTGGAAGAATCAAATTCCAGATTTAAAATCTGTTCCACGTTTTCAAAACATAGCCTTTGTTCTTCTCTGTTTCAATCTCTGGTGAGCAACTTTCCACCCATGATCTACTTCTATATCTTGATATTGTGGTAGATACTTGAATGCATTATGAAATGTTGTTAGTTGTTAAATATGTCTGTATGTTTAGACATACATATGTAGATATGGTGAGCATGTTTGAAACATATTTTTGTTACAGGCAACAGGTTTCAATCCTGTTTAAAGTAAAATCATTATAATGCTATTTTTAAACTATGACATTTGAAAGGAAAGTAATTACAACAATACAATGCTATTTTAAAAAAATGGTTTCAAGTAAATTATAAACATACAGGTTGGAGAAAAACTTGATTTTACAGAACAAACTCAAAGTGTGATATACTCGAACATGATTATTTGTGAATTCAGTTATATGATGTGAATTGTTATTCGAAATCTAGATTTTTAAAACAAAAATTTTGATTTTTCATCAAGTATGTTAAGAGCAGTGCCCAGTTGAACTAAAAATGCTTTTTAACAAATTTCCAGTGATCGAACCATTTTAAAATGCTGAGATTTGGTCTAAAGCTTGCTTGATCTTCGTAGAATTCAGGAAAAATGTTTACAAAAATTTCTATTGCATGGGATGTTCGATCGAGGCAAGACTAGGGTTTTGTGAGTGAATTTTGTCGTGGTCAGAAACAAGGTGATTTTGTCACCTCTGTTAGACCGAGTCGTACGAAACTTGGGGAAGAGAAGCGTCGATGGTCAGGGAACGTGTGGTCGAAGTCGCGTGACTTCAGGTGGTTGGAGCGCCGAGATTGGGACGATGACAGGTTTGGGAGGTGAATGGTTCAAGTGTTTCCAGGTTTCGACTTTCTGTTCGAATTTCGATCTCTGGCCGATGGTGATGGGTTGATGGTAGAAGGGAGTTGCCACGATGATGTTTGAAGTGCTGGAGGGTGTGGCGAAGACTGGTGGTGTTGGTCGTCGATGTGCACGTGCACGGTGGCGTTCGAGTATCTGGGTTGTTGAAGTTGGGGAAAACTCGAAGACGATCTCAGGGAAGTTGGGTATTTGCTCGGGTTCATTTTCGAGAAGATTTGCGTATAAGTAACAGTTTCAAGAATTAAACATAATATAGTTAATAGAAGTAGGGTAGAGATGGCTTGGGAATTTCTCGGGTAAAAACGCAAATGACTCGGGTCTGTAAATATTAGTATAAACAGTTTTAAAACTTTAAACAAATCAAGTTTTATTTTGAAATAAAATTGTTAAAACCAATTCTTTTGTGAATTTTAAGTGTTTATTAAAGTCTTGAATGGGTTAAAGGGTTATTTTTTTTATAAAATTATTTTAAATTAACTAAGTTTAAAAGTGTTTAAGATACCTATAATCTTTATTTTAAAGTTTATTTTAAATAAACTTAATAATGTGATTTAGTGGTTAATTAAGAAGGATAAAAGGTTTTAAAAGTTAATTACTTTAACGTAATTAAGGGTTGATAAATTGATAGGAGTAATTAAAGGATAGTTAATTACTTAATGTTATTAAATCAAGGTGATTAAATTGATCTAATGTGATTAATTCATTAACTAAGGGTTAATTAACTAATGTAATTAATTAAGGATAATTGATTAAAGAATAATGGTTTTAAATTAACTTAAGTATTGTAAGTTAGGTTCATATGTTTAAATGTCAAGGATTATTTAAATAAGATTTCGAAGATAAGCGGTTTACCTTGGATAATGATTTTGATTAACTTAAAGAGTTTAAGCTAAATTATATGATTATGTTAAATTCATCTCAAAGGTTATTTAAAATAAGAGTTTAATGATGATTATTATAATTAATTTGAGGATAATTAATTAAATGGTAATTAATTAAGGATAGTTAATTAATATGATTTATTAATTAAGGTAATTAATTTGAGGATAATTAATTAATTAAAGGTTAATTAATAAATGATTAAAGGTTAATTCATTAAAATGGTTTATAATTAATTAATGATTAATTAACCAAGATTTGTAGTTTATTCATAAATAATTAACCTGATTTGAATTAATCAGACAATTAAATTGATCCTACCTACAGATGTTTGGATTGTATTGAATGGTTGAATTGTTTGATATCCCTGATATATGATGCTTTGTGATACACCTTGATCTATGTTGTGATCTGTGATAAATTATCTGTGATGTAATTTATTATCTGTGATATTTATATATCTATGGTCTGTGCATGAACGATAAGCGTTATAGTTTATATCACTTATCAACTATATCTTGTATTTTGATCTGTGATGATTCATTGTGTTGCACTATTATGTTAAACCCCTGGACTACACCCTTACACACACAAATATGGATTTCACGTGGAAATCGGTTAAGTCACAGATAATTTAAATTTGATGTTTTTGAAATTGAAATTTTAATTTCAATTGATTTTGAAATTGGAAATTTGAGTTTAAAGTGAAAAGCTTTTGAAATAGAATTTCAAAGATAAAAGTTATCTTGAATAACTTGATCGAGTTTTGAAAATTTAAATAATTTGATTTAAATTTGAATTCAAGTTTGAAATTGAATTCCATGATTGGAAATTAAGGTTAAAAATGTTAAAAATGTGTTTATATGAAATTAAACCATTTTAAAAGTATAATTTTGAGAATTTGGATTTAACCAAGAACTTCAACTCGTATAGATGAATCATATTTCCAAATTGAAAACTGTTTGTTTTAAAAGAATAAAAGCTTTCAGATGAGAAATGAAATTCCAGTTTAATTAAAGGAATTTCGAGATTGAATTGAAAAATGGTTTTTCCAAGTTATGAATAAATTCTTTTTGAAAGCTATGAATTAAATCTGTTTATTTTTAACAGATTTAAAATGATGATTTATTTAAACCATTCGAGATGAAATTGTTTTGAAAGCTATAAGTTAAATCTTTGATTTAACGAGTTAAATTGAAATGGAAATTGATTTGGAAAAATCTGTGAATGAATCTTTTGTTTAAAAGATAAAAATTTGGAAATTGTTTAAACCGTTGTAGGTTGTTAAAATGAATCTTTTTGTTTAAAGATTTTAAAATGGTAATTTGTTAAACCATTTGAAAAGAGAAGTTAGGGTAATAAGTTGTGACTTAATTGAAATCCTAATATCCATATGATTTTTTAAATATTTCGCTCACTATTCGGGTTAGCCGGGAAAGGACCTTTGGGTCGTATAACCCATTCCGAATATGTGATACGTCGTAATGGATGGCATTTGATGACCGGTGTTGAAGACCAGATATTTTCGAAAACGAAAGGGTTTCTTGTTGATTGTCTCTGCACTGGCTGATCCCCGGTATAGAGATCTCCATTTGTGAAGGGAAATCCGATCGGGATTGTGAATACCCGGAATTGCAAGGGCTTCATAAGAAGTGCCTTCGGTTCTGTTCGAACCCGGAACAGACTTGTATGGTTACATGTCTGACATTACACTTTGAGATATAAAGCCGATTTCTTTCAGATACATTTCTGTTTGGTGGCGGAGAATTTATTCTCTTAGCTTAACACCCTTCTCTGAGACGTACGAGCTCAGAGATTATGTAGTTGAAGGTTATCAGCGATATATTCCCAATTTGGTAATGTGACATGCTGAGTGATGCTGTGTGATGCTGTGTGATGATCATTGTTTGATCATTTGTGATATGATCATTTGTTTGATCATTTATCTTTGTGATCATTTCTTTGATCATCTGTTGACCCAAAGCATGGCTTTGTGACAAAGCGTAGCTTTGTGGACGAGGCTTCGTCGGACCTCACACCCTGGAAATGGTCAAAACAGGAAAGATGCGGCAAGGTTATTAGGGGGTAGCGCCCCTTTAGTGTATGTCATTCCTTCTGGATAGAGGTGGTATCATGGTATGGAGCCCAGATACTTAACCTATGTTGTTGCTGCATTATTATTCTTATGTGGTTGTTGGAATCGAGGATCCTTGGGAAGATCGGTTACGATCGGGGGATGATATATTCGTGTCAGTAGTTACCCAGTTAGGGGTAACCCGGCCTTGTGTTGGCACAGATCTAACCATAATGTTAGGTTATTTCTCGGGGCGTCATTCCAGAGGCGTTCCTTCGTGACATAGGAAGTTCCTTAGCCTGACCATTTGTTGGAAATCCATCTTCCAATACGAACTTTAAACGGTATTAGTTGTAGAACCTGCCATTTACGTACGGTGGTCACCACTGTTTAGATGGTAGCTATATTAGGCATACGATACTGGTCGTATGTTGGCTAAGATTGATATTCTATTTTCGAAATATTTTTTCCACTATGCACTAAAAATAATATCAAAAATGATTTGATTTTGCGTAGTAAGCATCTTTGACTATCATAAGAAGAAATCTCCTCCAATTCTGCATTTGCATTGTGTGTGTGGCGGGAGGTCTTATGGTAGTTTCATTTTCCAAAAGCATTGCGAATTGATTTTAAATTCTTTTGTTGTTCGTTTTTAAAGATAAACTGTTTTTGTTGCTTACACCAGTCCCATGACTGACCTGGAGTTTATTGTTCCCTTCCTAAACTCTGGGTGCCCATCATTTTCCACACGGGCAGTCTAGAGTTGGGTTTCTCAGATATTCAGGTTTAGTAGATTATTTGGAGCTGGTTCAGTTCTTAGAGTTTAGGACTGCACTTACTTCTCTTGGTGGTTCGAGCTTGATATTGGAGTTATTGGATTCATTTTCTTTTAGAGATCATTTGGAGTTATCAGTTTTGTTATTTCCGCTGTAGCATTGTATCATATCTCTGATATTGTTGTATCTTATTGATATCATTGTTGTATATCATTTTGGATATTGTATTCATTGGAGTTGTATATGATATCATTGTTTTCTTTATTCCGCTGTGTTTTTATACTTAATGGTGTTATAAGCTCCGGTGAACCAGATTCAGCATTTGAATCTACGACATTTTGAGTACAAGTGAAGTACGGATGCCGATTTTCGAAGGCCGATTTCAGGGTCATCACAATAACTATATCAATCAATCAGTAAAGTGATAATATTTACTTATTATCAAACACATCATAATAACCTTATCAAATTTTACAAATTATTCTTTTATATATCAATATAATATTAGGTAAAATTATTCTATTTATCCATTTCAAAACATTTTTATAACACTAACAAATACGCGCTCTCGTGTGTTTGTGTGTGTGTGTATATATATGTATGTATGTATGTATGTATGTATGTGTATATATGTATACACACACACTCAACCTCATTCTAGGGTATTACTAACCCTATCTCTAATGAGTTTAGCATAAAGGCTTAGGTGTTCGCTCAACCAAAGCTCTTATACTAACTGTGACGACCCACTTTTTTTTTACGATTCAAGTCGACAATACACCACACATGTCGAGCTCAAAACGTTCAAAAGATGGATTATCAATAGGTTTTATTCTAAAGAAATAAGATACAAAAGAAAAAAATACAGAATCTCGCAGCGGAATGTAAAAATATAATAAATACATAAACAGTACATGAAGCTGTTTTACAATATACATTTGATTTCATTTTACAATACATCAGAGTTATATATTTAACAGAAATATCAAATAGTGCAGTGGAATAATACTAGTAAATACGTCTTCAACTACATCTTCATCTTCCAAGAAACAAACTTCTTCGAAACATTAAAATACTCAGGCTGACCCGAGCATAAATGTAAATAATACACTCGAGTAAGAACTAAAAATTCTTATGTAAGTTAAATAAAAATCAAGTGAAATATGGGTGCAAATAACTTCATTTTGCTTCAAGAATTCACAGCAAAAGTTTCATAGTTCTTAAACACCTTTTAGAATTTTCAGTAAGTTTCATATTTCCAAATCGATTTAATAATTTTCACAAATTTCGAACAACCGACTTCAAGGTTTGAATTTTTATAAAATTATTAAATCACTAAAAATAAATTCAGGTTCTTTTATCAAATACCATTCAAATAATTTACTGGAGTTACATATTTTCAAGTTAATTTACCACTTTTACAATTTCCAAAATCACTATAATTCCACTTTTACAATATTAAATCATTAGATGGCTTGATTAAATACATGTTTCTTTCCGAAAATATTTTCTTTTACTACAATAAAGTTACAGAAAATTTTCAAACCATTTTAATACACATTCCAGAAATATACATATTATTAAATTTGAATTTAAAACTTTTATAAATGAATTTCAAAACGATTATTCGGAAATCTTGTTAAACCAGTATTCCCAAAATTAAGTTCTTTACAACCTAGAAATTTCCAAAGTTCAAAAATTCAATTTAGGAAAACTTCCCAGATTTTTAGAAATTCAATTTTTGAAACTTTTCAAATTACCCAAATAGTCGTTAAATTATCAACAATCATTTCCTGGCCACAGCAGTAATACTATATATCCTAATAATTTCGCATGTCAATATAGGATGCCCAAGGGTTCATATCACAATCCCATGTCCAAATGATCAATATGACAAATTATACAATGATAATAATAAGCAGGGCGATAATAGGATATATCAAAATAAATGAACAGCATACATCCAAACAAAACATCATCCATAACAACCATGCAATCAACATCCAAATCAACCAATTCAACCATATATCACACGGTCATTAGTTATCAAATGTCGGGGTGTCAACTGGAAAAGGTATTCAATTTTCAATGTCAATTTAAATTCCCAAACAACAATCAAAATAATTTATCACTTCATGACTTGGTTTAACCTGCAATAGAATTTTTATTATTGCGTGAGTGGGTTTAAGCATTCACCTTTTTAAATGAATCTAAAAACTGTGCTGAAGCGAACAACAACGAATCCACTTCCAGAACGAAGACAACATCGATACGAATCCAACGCAATAGACGACATCCAAATCCGACCTCGTATGTAAAAGTTACGAATTAATTAACATTTAGAGATTCATTAAATTTAAAATCACTAATTACTTGAGAAATTAGCTTAATTACCCTCGTTAATCGTGATTAGTCGCTAATCCATCTCGTCGCTTCCCAGATCATGATTTCATTCATCAACATCTACTTTTTCACCTACCTCCACCATCGGTCGTCGCTCGATCACCGCAGCTCGCCCCAACCTCAACTTAGCCCGCGCTGCCGATCTAGTCTCCTATCACGCTGCCTCGACATCGATTGAACTCAAAAGGAAGACTTCAATCAAATCAAAAATCCAGTAGCCACCATCGCCTGTTGACCTTCAAACTTCGCCAAAATGTAGCCCTGGCCATCCCTTTCGACTTTGTTTCAGGCGTCGCCAGCCAAAAACCATCAACGAGAGAGAAAAATGCAAACTAAGATGCACCAATCACGCCCAACTTTCGGTTGCCTTGCTCCTTCGATCGATGATCCAACTGGTCATCTTCTACATCTCGCAAAGACGAATAGTTCTCTAATTGGGTACTTCGCCTGAATCGGCCTCTAGTGGCGTTGATTGACGATGGCCGTTAGATGAGAGGGTTTATTTTCGGTAGGCTGGGCAAATGAGAGAGAGAGAGGGAGAGATTATATGGATTTTATTCGATTATTTTTGATCTAATATCATAGACCTCAAACGAGACGTGCTCACCAACGTTTCTAGCCAGATATCCCTATTCCGGACTCAATGAATGTGGCCTCGAGTCCTAAAAAGTCTGTCTGCTACTATTTGAGTTTTAGTTCATCGATAAAATCAACCAGTCAACATTTTAAATAATTTCCCAATTTAAAGTTATGGAAAAATATTATAATTTCAATTTAACTATTTCATTAAAATCGAGTCGTTTCATTAACAATTTGTTTTCCATGTTATTATTACACTTGAATCGAATTTGAATATTTACACTAATCAAATGTTCAACTGGTTTCTAATTAAATTCAAGCTGACTAGATTTTTTCTAAATGTCAAAACCAATTAATTCCTTTTCAATTTAAACTTGTTAAAATACGTTCGAATTATACGACTTCAATTTATTGAAATTTTCAATTTAGCATTAGAATCATTTCCTACCATCAACTCTGCTATTTAATGGCTGTCCGCATTTTGTTCAAAATTGAACTTTCCAATTCTTATAAGATCATTCTTATATTCAAAAATGAAAATATCCATTTAAATTTTCTCAACATTATTTATTTTCATTAAACGCTCATTCCAATTCAACGTAAACGTGCGTTATTATCTTTGATGTTATTGAAATTATCATTAAAGAGTTTATTTAAGATTACCATTAATCTCTAACATATTTCCATAAATTAATCATAATATTTCATTTCTAAAAAAATTTATCTAACAATTAAATTAAATTAAATGTAACGACTCGTACATTTTTAATAATTTAAGTTGTCAATTTAATAAGATTTTGGTAAATAAATTTGGAAGAAATGAAAAAAAACTTTGTAATTTAATAATGAAATGAATGCCAAAATGAAATGTAACAATGTATTTAAAAACTAATTATTAACAATTGAAATGAAATTACAATTTATTAAAGTAATGTAAATTGTTATACTTGGCTATAAATTTATGTAAGAAAACAAATGCAAACATTAAAATTTATAAATGATTTAGTATGAAATAAATGACCATTGAATAAAGATTAGGTATATAATAATGGTAAGATATGTTTGTGAACAATGAATTCAAAAGTGTGATTAAAAGTTATAGTAACGGTTGTTAGTTACTATTTAATTGGTCTATTAATCTAGTTGTAAATGTTACATTTGGGTATAAAACTGAATAAGTAAATAAATGTAAGTGTTGTATGGATAAATGAATTAGTATATAATTTATGGTAATTGAATGAATTAAACATTATGTAAGCAATTATGATAATTAGTGGACATAATAAACTTGAGTGTAATATAAAGATAATGATAAAATAATTGCAAGTTACATTTTATTTAGGCTGCTAAATTTAAAGTAGGAAATCAATTACATTTAAATGTAAGTAAATGTTCATTAATATGAGATAGGACAGTAATTATAAAGTGTGAATATAATGAAATAAATGGAAATGTATATTTTATTCATAGATAAAAATAAAAGAATGAAACCAAATTGAATAAATTGGTTAGGGTTTTAATTATAATAAATGTAAGGTTGGAATTTGTTTGTAATTTATTTTCCAAATACAATTTAATATACATTTTCTGTAAATTTTATATTTTTGTCAAATTTGGTCAAATTTTGAATTTCAGTTTAAATTTTTAAAATTTGAAATTTATAATTTTTAATCTTTTTCTTTGCAGCAGAATATAATGCTGATATCCGTTCTGCTTTTTGTTTCGTTAAATTCTGATTTATACTTTTAGAATTGGCTAAATTATAGCGTTTACACGCAATTAAAATTCTGTATTTTATTTTTATTTTCCTTTATCCATATCTTTGTTTATTTATATTTTTATTTTGCCTAGACATTCATTTTATTTATTGAATTGTTACTTGTTTACATCTTTTATTTATGGCTTGGAAGAATCAAAGGGATATACGTTTCATTGTTTTAATTTCTTGCTTTTATTTACCTACCCTCTTTATTACTTACCCGAGCATTCACTCCTTTGCTTGCCATCCAAAACTTCTTTAGCCGTGCATTCTTACTTGTTTAAACGTACAAAGATTTATTACCCACTTCTCATTTTCATTTGCATTTTAAGAATGAAATATATACAAGATTCTTTTCCTTTATTATATAATGTGACTTTTCCTTTTCTTACCGTTCACTTTTTCTTTCTTGCCGTGCAAACCACTCCATCATTCACGCACAAATTACATTTCATCTCCTTATTTTTCTTATTTGCTTTCAAGAGAAAATATTTCAAGATCTAAATCCATGGCCTCCTTCTCTTTCTCCTCTTTTTCACTTTTATTTTTCCTTTTGTTTTCTTTGCTATGCTCAGCCTCTACTTCCTCTAACCGACCTTATCCCCTTCTCCACCACCACCATGATCATCTCCATCACCTCCTCCAAGGTCGTGACCACCAAGCCATGCCTTGAACCCTAGATCCAAAAATAGATCACCATCTCTTTGTTTCAACCATAGCCGAGCCTTCCTATGCATCTACTTCTCCTATTTGCCTCGGCCACAAACAACAACACCACCTCCTCCATGCCTTGGGACCACATAGCCGTGCCTTTAGATGATGCCTTGACCAAACCAAGCCATGGCCGAACCATGTTTGCCTTAGGGCCGAACCAAAACAAGCCAAAACCTTCCACTTGCCTTTGCCTCTTTGCCTTCCAAGTGTTGTAACTTGCCATTACTTCATTTACATGACCATAGCCATACATTAGCTTGCTTGAACCCATCATTGCCGAGCCCATCATGACATGGCCGAGCATAGAATGATGTGGTCTAGCCCACTTGACCATGGCCGAGCCTCTTGCTTTGATGTAACAAAGGTTATGTCATTTAATTCTTGTATTTCCATTGTTTAATTCATCTATTCTTTTGTATTGAATCATATTCTTATTTGTTTTATTTTATTTGGTGCAAGATCTAAATATTGGCTCATCATCTTCTCCTCAAATCAATTCGTGCTTTGTCGTGCTTTTCGAAGTTTGTTGTGTATCTAGAATTGTTATCTTCAGCTTTAAAAGGTGAGTTTATCACTCTCGACATTCGTACTTATATAATTGTGAAACAATGGCATGTGGATTGTAGAAAATTTATATGTTATGTTAATATGTTCATATATGCATGTGATATGATTATACGATGTTAAATTCTGTTTATATATTTGTTACATCATCCGATATGATTATATGTTCTACTGTTCATTTTATTATCTGTATCTCACACTGCAAGTTCCCTTTTCACTATGTGTTAAAATGATACATACCCGAACGGACATTAGAATAAGGAAAAATCATTATGAGCTGAAATGATAGGCTCAAGTGATTTTTATTTGTATTTGTTTTACTTGGGATTGTGGGTTTGAAATGATAGAACCCGGGTTTTTCTTTTTAAATTACAGATTGAAATGATACATATCCGTATACTTGACCTAGGTTAGAAAATATTATACAGGCCCATGGTTATATTTTTAAATAATATTTTCCTAAAGTTTATTAAGTATTTTGAATGTTTTAAATATATGAAATTTGAGGTGAATGATTTGATTTAATTGACTTAAATATAAGAAGATGTTGGTTTTCTATAAGTTAAGATTTTATAAGTCTATAAGTGGCTTTAATTGAAATTATAAAGATGTGTTGGTTTAAATAGAATTTAAAGACATTTATTGATGTTAAATTACTTAATAATATAATTGGACTTAATATGGAATTTTAAATATAACCTAGTAATTGTTATGAATTTTACTTTATGAAACGGACATGTTTTGTGTAATAAATAATGTATTTTGAACTGATAAAATGGAATACAGTTTTAATTGGACATTTGCAATAAAATTTATTTGACTAAAAAAATCATAGTTAATTGATGTATAAATGAATAGATCTAAAAGAAAAAGATTGATTGTTATATTAACTATGATAAAATATTCTTTTGTGAAATGTTATGTTTTGTAAAATAAATAGTTATGATTTTTAAATGGAAAAATGTAACTTGAATTATGACCTAACTGGATAATTGGAAATTTGGTTTTTCAAATGGAAATTGTAAGTTAAGTAAATAAATATAAATTTAGTTTTATTTATGAAATGGGTATTTTAAAATAAAGTGTTAGGTTAGTGGTAAAAAAATAAAGGTTAAGTAAATAGTGTATTTTGACTTAATAAATGAATTATGGTTTAAATTGGATATTTATTTGTAAAATTTTATTTTATTAAATCATAAGTTAAATGATATCCAAATGAATGTTTTTGAAGCATGATATATGATTTTATAAGTTAAAATGGCTAAAATTGAAGTTTTAATGTTTTTGAAAGGTTATAATAAAATCTGGAATTTTATTGGTAGCATTTAAAAAAAATGTTGTGGTTTTAAGATGGCATTTGTTAACTGCTATCATTTCTGAAATTTAACTAAGTTCTGAAATAACCAAATACTATTACAGCACTTTATAAGTGCTGCTATTTCTGAATTTGAACTAGTTCTGAAAATAACTAAATAACTACTACAGCACTTTATAAGTGCTGCTGTTTTGAAACTGAACTGTTTGCAACACTAAAATATCTACTGTAGCATTTTATAAGTGCTGCTGTTTTGAAACTGAACTGTTTGCAACACTAAAATATCTACTGTAGCATTTTATAAGTGCTGCTGTTTTCGAATTTGACAATATTTTTGAAATGTTAATATATTTACCATAACACTTTATAAGTGCTGTTGTGGCTGAAATTTCAATGAACTTTGAAAATGAATATTATTTTGGAAGATTTTGACATTGAATTTAAATGGTTTTAAATGAATATGGTTTGAGGTGAAATATAAACCATTTTTGAAATTTATAAGTTAATACAATGTTTTCGAAATTGGTATAATTGAACGAATGAACTTAAAAATGCTATAACTTGGGTTATGAATATTATTTTAAAGGTGTTATGATTTTTCTAAATATTATGATTCCCAAATGATAACATTTTAAATTGATATGGTTTCAAAGTATTATGGTTTCAAAGTGTTTGGTTTCAAAGGTGTTATAACTTTGGAAGTACTATGATTTTAGAAATGAATTTATTTGAAATAGTATTTTATTAATAAAATTCTTTGAATATATTGATTTGCAATTGAAGATTTTGAATATGACTTTATAAAGTGGTCTTGATTTAAGATGATTTTAAAAAGGAATATTTCAAGTTTAAATAAATTTAAGAAATATTCAGTGATTGGAAATTTGGGTTGGTTCAAATGATATTTTGGTTTTTGGAGTATAAACTAGTTTTGAATATGATATTTTGGTTTGAAGTATAAACTAGTTTTGAATATGATATTTTGGTTTGAAGTATAAACTAGTTTTGAATATGATGTTTTGGTTTTGAAATATAAACTAGTTTTGAAATGGATAATGATATTTTTGGCTTTGACGTATAAATTATTTCGAAATAAATATCCATGGGTTATAATAACGATTGGTTGGCAAAGAGACCGGGATCGGATATGGGCATACTCTCTGTCGATACCGAAAACCACTTTGACAACCGTGTACGCGGTGGAGATTCCAGAATGAAGTAGGATGGTGGCGACAATCCTATTGAGGTATGAACGTGGACCCAACTCCCATGAGTTGGCATAAGGTGGCTAAAACAGGAGCGATTCTCGGACCAATGAGGTAGCACCTCTGATCGGAAGCATTTCTTCGATGCCATTCTATTACATTGTGATTGATTTGGTAGCCACCCTTCGATTTTGATTGGGAGTGTGTTCCGAGGTGGGCGGTAGTGGCTGCTATGCGTTACCACCAGCCCGGATGCGTAATTGGTATATCTACCCTGGCATTGCCTTGTTGTGCCGTGTCACCTACCATATCGAGCTTTACTACGAGTTGGGTTTTGTGCCGTAGCCTGTGGAGTATTTAGGGTAGCTCCCGGTGTGGGGGTACGCTGATACTGGATAGACTACTGGGACTATTATGTGTTAAGGGGAATATTAGGTCACTCCTTAATGCTATTTTAAAGTAAGTTTATTTTACAATTAGACATTATTATAATAACGAATATTACTACATAGTAAATAGTTTAACGGATCCTTAGAGGACGAGCGGTCCCAAGCATCCTTTAAGTTACTTGTACCTTTGTATTACAGTTCACTTGAGTTGGTTTACATTGTATAAGTATGTATGTCCTGAATCGAGTGTTTTGTATTTTGCTTTACGCTCTGGTCAGACTGAGTGATACAGCATTTGAGACTCACCTTCAGAGTTGGAGCTTTGCTTGAAGATCCAGCTATCTATTTCACTTTCAGTTATCCTGTTGATTCCAGTGATGTATTCAGACTTGTATTTGACTATTGTATTGAGACATCTTTGTATTCGTGATTTCTGTTGTATCTTGTTGAACTCTGTTATTATATATAGTAGCTTCATGAACTACTATTTCTTGCTTCTGCTGCATTGTTATATTACTCTGTGAAATGACCCTTCTCTTTTTATACCTCAATTTGTACGGATTTTTTTTAATTTCATAGGGATATATATATATAAGGTATACATATACATATTTCTGAAACCTAGAGTCATTTTTTTTTCTATCAAACAACAAATATCCAGGATCAAAATCTTTAACCAATATAATTATATCAGTACATTCACAAAGACATGCACATACATGTGAGGATGTATATGCCTCTCTTGTTTGAATCAGAGTTCTGGAAAACAAGAGGATATTTGATTGATTAAGTTTAATCAATCCACACATAGTTCAGTTCAAATATATGCAATAAAATTTCCATCCATGCATGAACACCTATATATATATATTTAAACTCCTAATTCTTTGCTAAATTCTCTAGGGGGTATAAATCCTAGAAACCAGATAATTGTAATATGATTGTCTATAAATTAATGGTTTGGTGCTTGTGCTCTAGGAAAAAGATATAAGTTCCTATCATTATCTATGTTTGATTTTCTTATAAAATCTGTCTAGAGTACAGGCCCTTTTCTGGAATATTTTTAAGTGATATATCACTTTCAAAACTTAATTCTTTGATACTAGGATGCTAAGTTAAAACAAATGCAAACATGTCTGAGTTTCCTGTAACCATGAGTATCCATAACATGGTTCAACCTGACTCTTTGTTCTGGTGTAACCCATAGGGTCTTAAAAAAATGCATTTTGATCAAAACCTGGGTGAAATGGGATTCAGATTCATATTAAAAATACAAAGGAACAGGTGTGTTAATATCTGTACAAAACATGTTTATGTGTGTGTATAACTGCAACTATTTTGGATCTGGCTTTCAACTCCTATATTACAGATTCTTCCTTTATTTAAAATAAGGCATGAAACATTTGTATAAAATAAGTTAAATTATGGAAACATTACAGTCATATAAAATACATTCTCCCTATGCTTATTATCTTTTGTATACATATGCCATGGTAGAAAAGTAAAACCATTTAATTTTTCTGAGATTTAACTATCCAGATTTTCGAAAACTTAAATCCTTTTTTTTAAAGACTTAAGATTGACTAATACATTTATAAAATGTAACCATTCAATTATAACATAGTATTCTTACTCAGCACTTACAAGGTTTAGATTAACTACTTTAACATATCAAATAATATCTAGATTTATAGATCCCAGTTACAAGTCAATTTCTTAGCAAAATACTTAGCACAATATCCATACAGTATTCAATACTCAATACATGTAGCAATTTAAATTTTATCAATACATGCAGATTTCATCATTTAGGCTCTTATCTAACTAAGGTTAGCATGCTATAATCTTCTTCTCAAAGCCTTGCTCCTACTCCTACTTAGTTGCTGCCATCCCTGAAAATGCATTTGAAGCTGCCCCATATTAAATGGGACACCCCATATGCCATTAGCACACTAGGGTCAGACACATGTCTGGTATGAGAAAATCCACTAAAACAATTTTGTAAATCAAGTTAAAGTTAAAACATGAATATATGTATATAACTCTGTCTTTAGAAAACAAGTAATTCATGTGTGCATGTTCTGTGTCAGTGTGCAGGTGCACACTTAAGTTTGCCTTTCCAAAAACCTCAAGATGACATGGTACATTCATACATTCATATATTTCAATCATGAATCAAATAAACACCCATACAACCAAGGAAATCACCCAAAATGAATTAAATCATTTATTCACTATCCAGATTTCATTCTAGGAAAACTCTAGTTCCTCTTTATATCAAATTCTCTTACCTTGATATATTTATCTATCTTGGTCTCATCTGCAATTAATTGAATCAATGGACACACTGTAATGAACTAATTCACTCCATTACACAAAGATCTCAGGACTTAATCAAGCCATGTGTCAACTTGTATTACTCAAGAAAACAAGTCATTCCTGCAGTGTTCTTGACCCCAATTTCCTAATCAGGTTTAAGTTAATAATAACTCTTTTGATTTTTCATGACTAAACCATTCAGTGATCCATTTCACTAACTAAAACATCCATATCATGGCATCTCATATTTTTCATAAACAAACAGAGACAAACAGGCAAACAACCATTGGTGACTAAATAAATAAGATTCTGTATATATATATATATATATATTCTGGTATTTTTAAAAAAGGGGTATAGGCAGCTAACATTGGCTTATGGCTTTTGAGAGAGTTTTTCCTTTTGCAAACATTTGTGCTTGAGTTAAACTCAGAATGACCTAGTTTCACTGAATCACAAAATTTTGTTTGCTATGCATATGAACATTTATATATTTTCATTGAATCAGGAGCATCAGCACATAGGCAACCCTATTGCACCCCTAATTCCTTTTTGTCTCAAGCCTCAGCACTTATACATGAGTATATTGCAGCTCAACATTGTTTACATCTTTCTGGGTTGAGCCAAAACCAATACTACTTGCCTATTTTCAACATTTTATTTTCTGGGTACTTGTTTATGTTCCTAAACATTAACATATCAGAGATCTGGGTTTATAAAACATATATGTATACTAACAATACTTAAAACTTTCATATAATAAAACAAGTAGAACAACCAAAGAGAATCAAAACATTTTCAGTTCTAAAATCACAGATAAGCATTCACATATGAAAATACACTTTCAAGAAAATTACTTATAACTGACTGCCTACATCAGGACTTATTACCTTAGATTTTGAGTGAGTTTTCTCACCTAGCTCTCTTTCACTTCCTAGTTGACTGGTAAGCCTCTACCTTCAAATCTTTTCTTCACTTGTATTATATTTATATAATATCTATATATTTTTCTCAAGAGCTATCCGGGAAGAAGAAGGTTTCTCCTCTCACTGCCTATTTATGCAGGGTTTTTCTTAGGGTTTAAGGCACTAGCTAAAGACATTTTTGCCCATAAGAAATTATGCCATTTGCATTTAGTTTTTAAACCCAAAATCTTACCCTCCCCGGCTTGAGTTTGTGAAGAGAAAAGTGGTTATATCTTTTTGGTTAATTTCAGATTTTTGCTTTTCCAGAAAATACTTTTTCCTTTGTCTACTATCATGCTAAAAGTATGACTTGATTTTATTATTTATCAAATACTCTTCCTAATTCTGCCTATACCAAGTATTTCTCTGTTTTATCTTATTTTTTCTATTTTTAGCTTTTATGTAAATGGTATGTACTTCCTTCATTTATTTATAAGAGGATTACTCCTTTTTATATCTTCATTCTTTTTCTTTCTGCCTATATTTAAAATATGTTGGTATATTTTATTTTGCTGATTTGAACTCTAGTACCTTATTAACATATCTATATATATATATATATGTATATAAAGCTTACTAAATTAATTAGTATACTCATATGTATATATTTATACATTATTTTGTACTGACCACACATATACATGTACACTCAAAAATACTCAGTAGCATTCATATATATATTGTTACTTATGCATATAGCTTTTAAGGATTTAATCTATATATATATATGTATATGTATATATATGTATATATATATATCCATACACATTAGCATGTATTTATTCTTAGAGTTCAGGAATTTAGCTTTAGTTCATGTGCATTTCCTGTGCACACATGCACACACATACAGATACACTATATCAAGCTATATCAATTCCCCTTTAAAATTTGTTTAAAAATTATTTTAAACTTATTTATATTTTTCAGAATAAATTCCTAAAATCTTGGGTCATTACACTCTGTGTCTGTGATCTATGATTTATTTACTGTATATTCTGAGTTTTGCCAAATTTATATTTACAATCTATTGTTTTGAATTATTCAAGTCCGGCATGTGTGGATTTATTGTCGATTTGAATGGTCCAAAATAGTGGGTCGTTACATTTGGTATTAGAGCTTTGGCTCTAGGCAAAACTTAGCATATATGGTAAAAATTTTTACAGAATCACTTTCGTTCGAGCTTGAATCTCTTCCTTTTTGACACGATTTCTTTTGAATTTGGAACGTTCCCTGCGGTTCCAAATCATTTCTTGTCTCTCCCTATTTGTCTTCTTTTGATTCTGGAGTATCCCATAACTCCACTTCGAATGATCTTTATAATGAATAGACGGTCTCGCCAATTTTTGAATGATTGTAAAAGGGGTGAAACTCCTTTACAAGAAGCATTGATTCACCGAAGATTTCTGCATCCTCGGTTTACAATGCTATCTATTTCTTGTTATCCTGAATTCTATCTCTTGAGATCTGATGTAGATTTACCCCAGAACTCTACATCGATCTTATTCTTGAAGTCACGGTTGACCCGGTCAAGGTTACCCGAGATTTATATAAGCTTTTTCATTTCCTTATTCTGTTATTTAATCATCTTGTCTTTTGTTTCAACTTATCTTCAAATCATTCTTGAAGTATATTTGTAAACTAATATTTAAAATGTTTTAATATATATTGTGTTGTTTGAGTTGTTGATGTTGATTTGGGTTTTCGATCGATTCGTCTGATCAACACTATCGATAGGATTTCCAAAACACTTAAACAGAGAAAACCGACACAATATGGTTTTCAAATTTGGTAAATGAGATAAATTTTGTATAATCAGAATTTATAAATGTATAATTTTCTGAATGTTGATAGTTAATTGAATTGATTGTTAAGAAACAATATTTGACTTTGTATATATATTGTAATCATTGGCTTTGTTCATATATAAATAATTGAACCATAAAATATGGTTATAAATTAATTTGGAAATTTAAATGAATTTAAAATCAAGAATTTGAGAATTTATATTTCCGATGATTTCGAACTTTGGTTTTAAAGTTTTAAAAGGATATATTATTTAAAGTATTTTCGAATAGAAATTGTTTCCAAAGAATTTTAAATGTGTAAATCAGTGCTCTTTTCTTTGTCGCTGGAAAATAATTTCGGTGATGACTACAGCACCATCGACATTCATTTTCGAGTTTCGAAGTGAAGAGACCATTCTGTAGCTTTGCTACAGTTTTGCTTTGAAGAATTAAATTGATTTGAATTTCTGAAAATTGACTTGATTTATAATATATATATTGATATATGGCTTAATTTTTTTTTGATTTAATATATATATATATATTGTATATATGTTTATTTATCTCTAGAATAGTTTGAAGTTAATTGGAAATTTAATTCTTAAATTTTATCTTAAAGGATGATTTCAATTATAAAATGAAGCCAAAATTTGAATAAATATTTAAGCTTGAATAATTGAATTGGGAAAAAATTTATTTGTATAATATTCTATTACATTCCAATATAACTTACCTAAATTAATAAGAAGTTGAATGTGAAATTGGATAATATACAATATAAAAGGATTTTTATAAATAAAATTTGAGTGGTTATAATAAATGTTATACGCTTAAATTTTAGTTATAAAGAGACTTATAGAGGTAAACAGAATAAAAAGTTAATTGAATAATTTACAAAATAAAATGGTGTTGAAGGAATTTATATATAAATTGGTATATTTTATTTAAATTAATTAATTTTGTAAATTTATTTGTTTATAAAGTTAATATTTTTGAATAAGATGTATTATTTACTTAGTTCTTTCTCTTCCCTTCTTTTTCCTTTTCGGGGACGAAAAGTTTTGAGTGGGGGAGAGTGCAACGACCCGTACATTTTAACAATTTAAGTTGTCAATTTAATAAGATTTTGGTAAATAAAATTGGAAGAAATGAAAAAAGAACTTTGTAATTTAATAATGAAATGAATGCCAAAATGAAATGTAACAATGTATTTAAAAACTAATTATTAACAATTGAAATGAAATTACAATTTATTGAAGTAATGTAAATTTTTATACTTGGCTATAAATTTATGTAAGAAAACAAATGCTAACATTAAAATTTATAAATGATTTAGTATGAAAGAAATGACCATTGAATAAAGATTAGGTATATAAGAATGGTAACATATGTTTGTGAACAATGAATTCAAAAGTGTGATTAAAAGTTATAGTAACGGTTGTAAGTTACTATATAATTGGTCTATTAATCTAGTTGTAAATGTTACATTTGGGTATAAAATTGAATAAGTAAATAAATGTAAGTGTTGTATGGATAAATGAATTAGTATATAATTTATGGTAATTGAATGAATTAAACATTATGTAAGCAATTATGATAATTAGTGGACATGATAAACTTGAGTGTAATATAAAGATAATGATAACATTTATTGCAAGTTACATTTTATTTAGGCTGCTAAATTAAAAGTAGGAAATCAATTACATTTAAATGTAAGTAAATGTTCATTAATATGATATAGGACAGTAATTGTAAAGTGTGAATATAATGAAATAAATGGAAATGTATATTTTATTCATAGATAAAAATAAAAGAATGAAACCAAGTTGAATAAATCGATTAGGGTTTAATTATAATAAATGTAAGGTTGGAATTTGTTTGTAATTTATTTTCCAAATACAATTTAATATACATTTTCTGTAAATTTTATATTTTTGTCAAATTTGGTCAAATTTTAAATTTCAGTTAAAATTTTTAAAATTAGAATTTTTAAATTTTTAATCTTTTTCTTTGGAGCAGAATATAATGCTGATATCCGTTCTGCTTTTTGTTTCGTTAAATTCTGATTTATACTTTTAGAATTGGATAAATTACAGCGTTTACACGCAATTAAAATTCTGTATTTTATTTTTATTTTCCTTTATCCATCTCTTTGTTTATTTCTATTTTTATTTTTCCCAGACATTCATTTTATTTATTGAATTGTTACTTGTTTACATCTTTTATTTATGGCTTGGAAGAATCAAAGGGATATACGTTTCATTTTTTAATTTCTTGCTTTTATTTACCTACCCTCTTTATTACTTACTCGAGCATTCACTCCTTTGCTTGCCATCCAAAACTTCTTTAGTCGTGCATTCTTACTTGTTTACACGTACAAAGATTTATTACCCACTTCTCATTTTCATTTTCATTTAAGAATGAAATATATACAAGATTCTTTTCCTTTATTATATAATGTGACTTTTCCGTTTCTTACCGTTCACTTTTTCTTTCTTGCCGTGCAAACCACTCCATCATTCACGCACAAATTACATTTCATCTCCTCATTTTTCTTATTTGCTTTCAAGATAAAATATTTCAAGATCTAAATCCATGGCCTCCTACTCTTTCTCCTCTTTTTCACTTTTATTTTTCCTTTTGTTTTCTTTGCTATGCTTAGCCTCTACTTCCTCTAACCGACCCTATCCCCTTCTCCACCACCACCATGATCATCACCTCCTCCAAGGCCGTGACCACCAAGCCATGCCTTGAACCCTAGATCCAAAAATAGATCACCATCTCTTTGTTTCAACCATAGCCGAGCCTTCCTATGCATCTACTTATCCTATTTGCCTCGGCCACAATACCACCTCCTCCATGCCTTGGGACCACATAGTCGTGCCTTTAGATGATGCCTTGACCAAACCAAGCCATGGCCGAACCATGTTTGCCTTAGGGCCAAACCAAAACAAGCCAAAACCTTCCACTTGCCTTTGCCTCTTTGCCTTCCAAGTGTTGTAACTTGCTATTACTTCATTTACATGACCATAGCCGTGCATTAGCTTGCTTGAACCCATCATAGCCGAGCCTATCATGACATGGCCGATCATAGAATGATGTGGTCTAGCCCACTTGACCATGGCCTAGCCTCTTGCTTTGATGTAACAAAGGTTATGTCATTTAATTCTTGTATTTCCATTGTTTAATTCATCTATTCTTTTGTATTGAATCATATTCTTATTTGTTTTATTTTTTTTGGTGCAAGATCTGAATATTGGCTTATCATCTTCTCCTCAAATCTATTCGTGCTTTGTCGTGCTTTTCAGAGTTTGTTGTGTGTCTAGAATTGTTATCTTCAGCTTTAAAAAGGTGGGTTTATCACTCTCGACATTCGTACTTATATAATTGTGAAACAATGGCATGTGGATTGTAGAAAATTTATATATTATGTTAATATGTTCGTATATGCATGTGATATGATTATATGATGTTAAATTCTGTTTATATATTTGTTACATCATCCGATATGATTATATGTTCTACTGTTCATTTTATTATCTGTATCTCACACTGCAAGTTCCCTTTTCACTATGGGTTGAAATGATACATACCCGAACGGACATTAGAATAAGGAAAAACCATTATGAGCGGAAATGATAGGCTCGAGTGATTTTTATTTGTATTTGTTTTACTTGGGATTGCAGGTTTGAAATGATAGAACCCGGGTTTTTCTTTTTAAATTACAAATTGAAATGATACATATCTGTATCACTTGACCTTTAGAAAATATTATACAGGCCCATGGTTATATTTTTAAATAATATTTTCCTAAAGTTTATCAAGTATTTTGAATGTTTTAAATATATAAAATTTGAGCTGAAAGATTTGATTTAATTGACTTAAATATAAGAAGATGTTGGTTTTCTAAAAGTTAAGATTTTATAAGTCTATAAGTGGCTTTAATTGAAATTATAAAGATGTGTTGGTTTAAATAGAATTTAAAGACATTTATTGATGTTAAATAACTTAATAATATAATTGGACTTAATATGGAATTTTAAATCTAACCTAGTAATTGTTATGAATTTTACTTTATGAAACGGACATGTTTTGTGTAATAAATAGTGTATTTTGAACTGATAAAATGGAATACATTTTTAATTGGACATTTGTAATAAAATTTATTTGACTAAAAAAATCATAGTAAATTGATGTCTAAATGAATAGATCTAAAAGAAAAAGATTGATTGTTATATTAACTATGATAAAATATTCTTTTATGAAATGTTATGTTTTGTAAAATAAATAGTTATGATTTTTAAATGGAAAAATGTAACTTGAATTATGACCTAACTGGGTAATTGGAAATTTGGTTTTTCAAATGGAAATTGTAAGTTAAGTAAATAAATAGAAATTTAGATTTATTTATGAAATGGGTATTTTAAAATAAAGTGTTAGGTTAGTGGTAAAAAAATAAAGGTTAAGTAAATAGTGTATTCACTACACCACAAAAGGCTTTTAACAGCGTTTGGTAAACGCTGTAATATGATACAACAACGTTATTTCAAACGCTGTATAACGACATGCTGTCGTATATACATAACTTACAACAGCTTTTCTATAAACGCTGTTGAAACATCTCTGTGACAGCGTTTATTACGAGCTGTCAATAATGTTTTTACAGCGTTTTCAGACGTGCTGTATTATGTTTCAACAGCGTTTATAATTTAGTTGTCGAAGATGTTCAAATTCTACTTTAACTGTTTACAAAAGCTTTTTCTAAACGCTGTTATTGAATCATCAACAATTTCGACAGCATGTTACAAACGCTGTTATTGAATCATCAACTATTTCGACAGCATGTAAAAAACGCTGTTATTGACAATTTTAAGATAATTACAACACGAATTAAACGCTGTTGTTTCTTCATTGACAGCATTAATCAAACGCTGTCTTCTATTTATATAACAGCTTTAATATTCCACTCTATTTTTGAATATTCCAAAACTATATTTTAAGCATATTCAAGCAACTAGTATATATAACAGGTTCTAATAACTATTAATTGGTTACATAAACTAGTTAAGACAATATTAATAAACAAAAGACATCCATAAACCAAGTTTCAATAATATCCATAAACAAAAATAACAAAGTAAACCAAGTTGCCACAAATTCTGTTAAACAAAGACACGTTATATGTTAAGTAAAAGTATAATATCAATACAGTAAGTCCACACCAAATGCCAACAACAAAACGTGCATCTAAAAAGTTTCATATGCTTGCTACTTGCTACTTGCTACGGAAGGAGAATGTGTCATCGCCATCTTTAATTACCTACAATGAAGAAATTTGAAATGATTAGTGAGTAAACGCCATCTAAAAATTTGAGGTTTCATATGCTAAAATGCTTAACTGCGCCAAAAAATCACTGTATGGATCTAAAAATTTGAAGTGATCAGTGAGTAAATGCTTAACAACCCACCACTATAATCAATACAAACCAGTGCACATCACCAGTGAACATCAAACCAAACTGCACCATATTCCATCCCCAACTACCCCCACTACCACCCTATTGCAAATTCCTCCATCATCACCATTTAAATACACTCTGCTACGGCCATAACTGCTGCAACAAAATCCACTCAACTACACGACCAGACACCAAGCATTGCCATTACATTTACACCACCATTCATCTTCACTGCTTCTCCCCTGTTCAAACCCGGTCAGACCAAACCACCCACTTCTGCCACTTCTCCTCTCTGAACACATCCTTCATTACTGCCACATTCAAACTGTCACATTACTACTCATCTCGTCATCAGCATATCATGCATCACATTACCCACCATTTCTTCAACATTCAAACTGTTGTTTTGCACTGCACTTTGCACTGCACTGCACACAGATTAATTATGCCTATTTTCACACCATGTTTTCTCTTCTTTTTTTTATTTCCCATCAATAATTAATCAATTATCCTATCGAGCAAAAAAGCATTTTATTTCTTTAAGTTTGCCCTTTTCGTTTTGACTTTTTCGTTTCATTGCAAATGCACTACACTACTTCACAAACAAACCAATTACCTTACATATCAACAGCCTACCCTGCTACTGCATTCATCACAACATCATCAACATCCTACCATCAACACTTCAACACATACAACCATATCTCCCCAACACCTCTGCATTTCACCCCTGACAACCAACTGACTGCTATCAGACATCATTTCCACCAACTATTCTACATTTTACCCCACTGCATACTCACCTTCATCCCCTTTCACAATCACTGCTATTCACAACTCCACAATCTTGCCATATAATTCAAAAACCACAACCATTCTCACTGACCACACTCTGACATCCATCTCTGCAATCACCCACATACACTACCCTTTCACCACAAAAACAGTCACCGTCCTGCTATTCACCCTATACATTAACCACCAGCCCATACAAACTTCCACATACACACTGATAAACATCTACACACTGACAAATTACACAGCAATACCCTTACATTGCATTAGCAGTTCCAGTGCTCCAACTTCTACAAACAGTTTCAATCAACTCAGACCAAACCACCCTATTCACTGGCCATTACCCAATACCACTACATCCATACATCAAGAACTGTTGTTTGTTTCACAAAGTCTAAACCAGTGTGCTGTTTGTATTACAACTGCAACTGTGCTGCTACCCTTCACACAAATTCAACAAACAATTTAGACATCAAAACCAAGCAAGTCGATCACTTCTACAATCAAACCTTCATCGCCTGCAGTGCCTCAACCTGCCTGCATCACCTCAACTGCCTTCCTTTGAAACCTGCTACATACATTGACTCAACCACACAATCATTCAAACTCCATTCTCCTTATCAAACTGACCAAATACCCACTGCATACATCTGCTACCATGACTGTGCACGAGCTTCTGACCAACCACCAGAACAAACTGCAGCCAACATAAACAACCTGTAAACAGATTTACATTCGAATACCCATTGCATAAATCGAATACCCCCAACACCTGAATCAAACCATCGCCATCTCCCAAATCACTATGCGACCACTCCTGAATACCCAATACCCAAATTGTGACAATTCCAATCACCAATCGCATGCACCACATCATCAAACACCAGCAGTCAATAACTTATAACCTACACCAGCAGTCACCTTTGCCTTGAAATCACCATTCAAACTCCCCTTACTCATTCAACACTCCCTACACCACCTCAGTTTCATAACCTGAACACAACCACACAAACCTGAAACCAAGCCATTCCACTGTTCTACCAACTTTATACCTCACTGCCGCCGCCATATTGCATTTTCCACAACCAAAACCACCGTACCCTACTTCTACCAATTTAGTTGCCTATCACTTCTCTGGCATATACACACCTGACAGTCCACATACCTCTGTCATCCACAACCTGTTCATCGCCTACATTACCACATCCTACAACCAGTTCCCCACTTCAACTCTACTTCCACATCACCAAACATTGCTACTCAATACTGCCTTATACTTCACTTCTCCAACACCATATGTGCATACAAACTACAAACTCTTCCAACTGCTCACAACAGTCTCTGTTGCTAAATCACCCGCCTCCTCCCACATCAAATACTTCACTGCATTACCCTAAACAGTGCTAATCATCCACCACCATCTCAGAAAACACCTCTGCTGCAACCAAGCATACCCTCTGACCACACCATACTTCCCCTACCACCAGCATACAACACATCAACCTTTAGCAAACTTCATTTGCCTTCCCTCAACTTCACTATCACCATTTCCAAACTTCCCCCATCAAACTGTCCCACATAACTCCTCCACCAAACATCATAACCAATGTACTTCACTGCTGTTACACCATCTCATTTCGACAGCTTCCCCTACATCAAAACTGCACACAGTCATCACCAGCCTACATACTGTTGCATCACCAAACAACTACACCATTGTCATATAAAACTGAAATCAGTTCACACTTCCATCAAATACAATAAATACCCCAACTTCAATACTTCATTATCACTTCACATCCTCACCTTCCTTTGCCAAGCTCCTCCTCTTGCTACTGCCTATAACACTCCTTTGTTATACAACCATTCAACTCCAAAACAAATACCAGAACTACATAAAAACTTCACTTCACTCCCAAAAAAAAACAATGGACATTTTTTCCCAAAATCAGGAGAGTTAACAATGGATTTGAATTTATGAGATTTAATAAAATCGCTCACAGCCAATCAATGCTCATTTACACTAGCATATTTAATCAAATGAAACTATAGTAGTTTTTTATCTTGTCTATTGCATATAAACAAGATGTGAAACTTACATGGAAGTTGAGCCAATTCTAACATTCGCAACAGGCCATGCTACAGTCGAGCCAATAGCATCTGATAAGCTTTCCATGAAGGATGTAGGCCGCCATATAGGTGCATTTGGGACTTTTACAACATCCACCCAAACTCTTATCGCATTTGGTCCCAGTGGAACAGAATGTACCAAAGCATTTGGATCTGTTGAAGACACGGTTCCTTCTGCTACTATTTTTCCCGTACCCTCTAAATCAATCAACTTGCATTTGGTATTTGCAGAAAAATTTGCACTCTATCACATAACAAAAAAAATGGTAATACGATATCAACAATTCTTTGAGAGGAATATTAGAAATATGAACATGTTACCGTAAGAGATGTTGGAGCATTGATCATAGGAGCAGGACATGTGCTAGCGTTAACCGTTTCAACAACCACTGTTGATTCTGGCCGTGCTATTTTCTTACCAATAGCTTCTCCAATACATGTCATGCCAACTATAGGCCTCCACAAAAATGCATCTTCTTTTTTCGGATTGTCCACCCAAACTATCTTGGCATCTGGTCCAAGAGGAATACCATTAATTATCTGATTTGGATCACTCGAGTACACTCGTCCTTCAGCAACCAGTTCTTTGCTCCCACCCCAATCATACAGCTTGCAATTGGTTTCCATGCTATTAGTTTTACTCTATTAAAAAAATACATTTGTTTAAGTTGAACATAGAAATATACAAAAACATTGCACAAATTTCAGTAACACATCTTTAAAGCGTTGTAGCAATGGAAATATACAAAAAAATGCTAAACCATACTACCATACTACCATAAAATGCTAAATTTATGGATAGAGATTATTATCCACGATGGCCCTACATATTAAAAAAAATGCTAATTAGTGTTAAACTTACCTTGTTTTGTTTTCTGGAGTCCTCACTTTTGTGTATAACAACTTTATCAGATGGCCATACTACTATCTCATCCTTGGCATCTCTTATATATACCAAACCAGGAGAAGGCCTCCATAAGAAAACATCTAATTTTCTTGGATGGACAATCAAATTTTTTTTTGCATTTGGACCTAAAGGGACTTCATTGCACAGTTCTTTCGGATCGCTTGACACAAATTTTCCTTCGGCGACAACCTCGTCATCATCTCCATGCCAAGGCAGTAAACTACAATTATCACCTGTTTGACTATACTTACTCTGCAATTAACCAAAACTATATTATATTGATTATTGATTTAGATATCAAATTATGTATGATGTTGCAACCGTTGGATTTTTACCACTACGGGTGTGTTCTCTTCTCCCCAACTTCCTTTATCCTGCCAAATCAATAATATTGCAAATTAATGGTAAAAATAAATAAACGTTCATTTAACCAAAGAATAAATTGTTGAAATAATCACAGAAAAATAATCACAGAAAAATAATCACAGAAACTTATAATAAAGCTTTTAATCTTTGACAGTATAAAATCTTTTTAGAAAAGAACAAAGAAAAAAATACTGAACATCCAGTGAGTTATAACTATACTTTCGCAGCTTTGGTATGCCTGATGCAGTGTTCTTCACATTTTTATATATTTTTTTATTGCAACCAACTGATGTAGTTAGCTATTCAGTATTTTTTATATATCGGCTAATAAGTAAATAAACTAAATGCTATGTAGACCAAAGGACCTTCAGAAAACAATATTAAATATGGAAACATATGAACAGTTGATGATTTTTTAGATACCTAAAAAGAAATTAGTACAAAAAAAGCAAAGAAGGAAGTTCTAGTATTTAAACAATTTTAAAAAGAGAAAATAGCGCTGAAAATGATGATATTTTGTTCAGTGGCAAATAGTCTTATTCTAACAATCTTGAAAGGAAAAAAAAACAATCTATTATTCGTACAGAAGAACGTTCAGAAAATTGGTTGGAATAAATGGTAGTCCACAGCAGAAACAAATAGATGGACATAAGCATGACATGTGCATAATGCCATGCTTGTTGACGAATAATTGAAACTGTTAATTTGCAAACACGGTTAAAGGAATGGAAAAACAAATGGTATGTCAAGGAAGGTAACAAAACTGGGTACCTGACATATGTAATTGTTATATATCAAGTTACAAATCTACATTAGTGTTTGAAGAATGAAGATCAAGCCGAGTAACCATTGAAAAAAAATGTGTTGTTTTTGGGTTGATGGTGATTTCAGCAAGCAGATTATAATTTTACGTTGTCTCCGATGGCAATTCTCCAAATATGGTTGTATACAATACAAGAATATCACCGGTACATATAGAACAATAACAAAAGGAGAACTATTTATTAGAGAACGATGACCGGTAGTAATAAATCAGAGTTCAGTGCAAGTGACAAACCGTGTAACACATATACTCAAACAGCTTGAGATCTACAGAAAAGTGGCATTGAGCTACAATGGACGCCAAAACATAGATATCTTGTTTTGTCATTTAGGTTATCTCCATGAAATTGAAAATCATGCTCGAAATTTCTGAACACCAAAAACATTTGAAATATAAATTAAAAGTCGTACCAGACGCTTCATTAACATGTAAACCACTTGCTTTAGTTCTGAGACACTATGTTGACATTGAGCTACTTGAGTATCTTTGATTTGTGAGAAAACCGCCTTGGTCGCAGTCATGCCTCTTCCCATTCCACGTAGTCGTCCCGGTCTATCTTGTCCCAAAACTTGTGAGAGAGCATCATCTTTGAAATTACATGTTAAGCTAGGTTGTGATTCATTTTCCACCTTTTTTATTTTCTCCTACAAAAAATATATTTTAAATATGAGTTCTAATTTATATTATTTTCAAAATAATCACTTTAAAAAAGGTCAAAAGCACTTACAACCATTTTGGCAACATGTGCATTCACGGGTTCGCCATTCTTATGAGTGTGAGATTTAATGTACCGACCCAGGATTTTGAACGAATTAAATTGAGAATATTTAATTTATTTTAAATATTTGAACGATGATTTAATTTGTGTCCCCGATATAATTTTTGAAATCGGCAATTAAATTATAAAATTTAATCGATTGAAGTTAAATAAAAATTTGAATCTACAATTTTAAGCTGAAGAAAAATATTTCGAAAGCTTTTAAAATTCGTATTGATAATACTGAAGATGATAGAAGCTTCAGAATTTAATTTCGAACTGTTTTGTTCAGTTTTGAAAATAATCACTCGAACCGATTTTTATAAAAAAGTCAATTTTCAAACAGTCTCGGAATTCGACGAAACCAGTTCCACTGGGTCCGTAATATCGAATTATTATCGGATTCCAAATTTCGTATTTTTCGGTGCTGGTACGTGAGCACACGACACATTAACGCGTTGAGATTTTTAAACGAATTCGACTTAAATTTAAATTTTAAAATCTAGTCAACGTCAGCCATTTTCTCCCCTTAACTCATGCCTACAATCACGGGTACGAGATCGTGATAACCATACGCCTCTCTGATAATCTCGTTTTCCCTCTCCCTCTTTAAAAATCAAAACGCAACTATCCTCAGTTCAAAACGAACGAAACTTGTCTTCTCGTTTAAAATTAATGGCCGAAGCCTCATTTTTCCCTCGTTCGTTCAAATTGAAGAAACGAACCCAAATTCCCTTCCTATTCAAATCAAACTGAGTCACGTAGAGGGGAGTAAACAAGATGACGTTGTCGCGATGGGGGAGGCGCGGCAGTGGTCGTAGTTTCACGACGAAGGCGGAGTGCGCGGCGTCGACTGGGGGGCTGGCGAACGCGATTTGGTGAAGTCGCGACGTCGAGGAGGCGCTGCGATGGCACCACGGTGGTCGTAAATTCCGGGGGGGAGTGGCGCGAAGATCTGATGGAGTCGCGACGTTGTAGGGTTCACTTACGGTGGCGACTCGCGAGGCTAGAAGAAGGAAGGACACGCGCTCGAGGCTGCAGCGACTTAGGGCTTCTCGACGACAGGAGTAGGTTTAGATAAGGCGGCGGCGTGCGTCGAGGCCGGAGACGAGTTCGTCTAGGTGGTGGGAATTGCGATTGTCAGTGAGGTATATTTACAAATAGTATTTTCAATTTTATATCCACGTATGTATAAATATATACATATTCACAATAGAAAAGAAAAATATAAATGCAGATTTTTATATATGTAAGTAGGAAATTTATTTATGTAGATAAAACTAATACGTTGGATATTTATTCAATTTTTAGAAGGCTGTTCAGGAAATTAATATTGCAGTTTGAGATTTTAGTATACTGTTTTTGAACGATTATAAGAAAATAGATGTGTATAGATGTATGTCCAGTATTTGTAAACAAACATTAGTTTTACAATAAAGAAATTTATTTAAATTGATTTGTAGTTTGAATCAATAGAAAAAAAAAATTTGAAATAAAAAGTGAAACCAGTTTAATTTTTACAGTAAGTTAGATATTAAATTTTTAACATCTTGATTTGAAATTAAGAAATTGGTTTTAAATTAAATCATTGTATAATCGAAACTTATCAAGTTAGAAAATTGGTTGTTCGATTTATTCGAATATTGATAAATTGTAAATTTATTTATACAAGGTTAAATCAAGAAAATAAATTGGATGGAAATGGATGGCAAAATAAAAGCTAAGGTGAGATTTTCTCACTCGAAGGAAAATTTATTATACAGTTATTTATTGACTGATTGATTGCTATTTGATGTGCTATTAGATATGATAGGATATATCTATATATATAGCAATATATACATATTGGCATATGTATATATTGGATTGATGATTTCCCGCCTCGTATAGCGGATGAGACCCTATTGCGCCGTTAGTAAGCGGATTTATAAAAACCTATATACCGCGATAATTCCGTACTGGAGCGGAATTGGTATTGTGCTAACATCTTTGGATGCAGGGAAACAGGTTGGAGGGATCCAACTGGACCCCTCACATTGATTGAATTTATTTCTACTGTGATGTGATAATCTGTGAATGATTATTGATGTTATTGAATTGATATCTGGAAATTGTTGAAAGCTAAAATTTAGCTGAATGGATGTTTGACATCATTGGATTCCAAAGATAAACGAAATTGAATTTTTGAAATCCAAGTAGAAAATTTCTAAGTGAATCAATTTTTGAAATTGAAGAAATTTTGAAGAAAGGAATTTTTAAAGTATAAAAAGTTAATTTTAAAAATCTTATCGAATTTATTTCCAGAATAAAGTGAAAATGTTAAATAAATGAATTTCATATAATAGTGATTTTAAATTGAGGAATTTAATTTAAAATTTGGATTTTTAAATAGACTGAAAGAAACAATTGAAATTTGTTTTCTTAAGAAGGAATTTATTTAAAAGAAGATAAGTTGGAAATTCAGTTTGAAATTTAATTGGTAAATTGAAATAAGTTGTGAAATCAATGTAAAATGATTTCAATTTGAAGAATCCATTTAAAAATGGAATATTGAATGATTTGAGAAAAATAAGGAATTTATTTAGTAGTGATAAATAAATTTAGAAATCAATAATTGAAATTGATTTGATATTGAAGTTCTTATAAATAAAATTGGAATTTACAAATGCTGTTTATAAATACGAAATCACTTACTTTGATAAGTAAAATATAGAAGTTAATAAAAAGAAGATTTATAAGTCGAGGTTGTTATTAAAAATAGAAATAGAATTTATAGACGTGTTTATAAATTCGAAATAGATTGAATTGGATAAATTTCTTTATAGAAGATTTTTAAAGAGAAGATATATTCACGATTTTGGACAGTGAATATATTATTGAATAAAATGGATTCATTTTTGAAGAAGTAATATTTTAAAAATGAAGTTAAACATTTTAAAGATGTTTTAAAATGTGTTATGAATCGAAAGCATAGATTTCAACATTTATTGTTGAAATAGACGTTTTCGAGAAATATAAGGAAATGGTGGACTATAACACTATTGTTATAGTAAATGATTTCCGAAAGGAAATGTTTTTATATAGTTTTGGGATTTATATGTCTATCTTAAATTCGAATCCCTATACTAGTGATTTCGAGTCGTCGTAACGATGTTTTACGCAACATTCGTTTTGACTCAAATAGGTGTTAAAAAAATGATTTCCTTAAAGAATGAATATATACTTAATTTGATTTAAGTATATCGAATATTTTCAAGTGTTGAAAATGAATAGATTTGTGAAACACTTATTTTTAAATAAGTATGGAAATGCTTTTCCAAATGAAATGAACGCTTTGAGAATTTATCTTTGTAAAAGATAAATTGAAATTGAATATTGAAAATCGATTTGAAAATCGTATATCAGAAGATATTTTGAAATATAAATTCAATATGGAATTTATAAAGAAATGGGAATTCGTTTTAAAAATAAACGTTGATTTATTTTTGAAGTGTGGAAAATTTTATATCTAGTAAAGATATTTTTGGAAGATGAAATAATTTGGAAAATTATTTGGAATCTGATGATGTTGCGCATCTTTATTGATAGTTAAATAACCGACTATCAATAATTACCTTGAATGGTATTTGTTGTGAATTGAATGAATTGGAATGCCACACTTATTTTTGAATAATCGCTCACTATTCGGGTTAACCGGGAAAGGACCATGGGGTCGTATAACCCATTCCGAATATGTGATACGTCGTTATGAATCGCATTTGAAGACCGGTGTTGAAGACCGGATATTTTTGAAAACGGAAGGATTACCGTCGAGTTACTCTACATCGACTGATCTTCGATTTAGAGGTTTTATCACCCTTAGTGACGGGAAGTCCTGACGTGATTGAAAATTATCCGGATATGCAAGGGCTTCGTGAGAAGTGCCTACGGTTCTGTTCGATCCCGGAACAGACTTGTATGGATTGTGTGTCTGACGTTACAATTTGAGATGTAAAGCTGATTTCTTTCAAATACATTTCTGTTGGTGGCAGAGAATTTATTCTCTTAGCTTAACACCCTTCTCTGAGACGTACGAGCTCAGAGGTTATGTAGTTGAAATTTATCAGCGATATATCCCAATTTGGTAACGTGGCATACTGAGTGTTGCTGTGAAATGATCAGTGTTTGATCATTTGTGATATGATCATTTGTTTGATCTTATATCTTTGTGATCATAGGTTGATCATTTTGTTTGACCCGAAGCAGGGCTTTTTGAGAAAGCGTAGCTTTGTGGACGAGACTTCATCGAGCCTCACACCCCGGAAATGGTCGAAACAGGAAGGATGCGGCAAGGTTCTAGGGAGTAGCGCCCCTTAGTGTATGTCATTCCTTCTGGATAAAGGTGGTATCATGGTATGGAGCCCAGATACTTAACCTCTGTGGTTACTGCATTATTTTTACTATGTGGTTTGTTGGAAATCGGGGATCCTCGGGAAGATCGGTGACGATCGGGGGATGGCATACGCGTGTCAGTAGTTACCTATTTTTGCAGAGGTAACCCGGCCTTGTGTTGGCAGAGATCCGGTTAGGTTCTCGGGTCGTCTATTCCAGGGACGTACCCATCGTGGATAGGAAGTTCCTTAGCCTGACCATTTGTTGGAAATCCAAAGAAACAATACGATCTTGTACGGTTTTAGTTGTAGAACCTACCATTCACTTATGGTGGTCACCACTGTTTGGATGGTAGCTATAGTAGGCATAAGTGCGGAATGCCTATGCTGGCTAAGATTAATATTATACTTTCGAAATGATTTCTACACTATGCACTAATAATAATATCAAAAATGATTTGATTTTTGCGTATCAAGCATCTTTGACTATCATAAGAAGAAATCTCCTCCAATTCTGCGTTTGCATTGTGTGTGTGGTGGGAGGTCTTATGGTAGTTTCATTTTCCAAAAGCATTGCGAATTGACTTTAAAAATTCTCTGCTATTTATTTTAAAGATAAACTGTTTTACGATCTCACACCAGTCACCATGACTGACTCGGAGTTTATTGTTCCCTTCTAAACTCTGGGTGCCCACCAATTTCCACACGGGCAGCCTAGAGTTATATTATCAGGATATTCTGGATATTCTGGAGCTTTGGAAGCAAGCTGGATGGCGAGGCGTAGTATTTGTATCTGATATATTTATTCCGCTGTGTATTCTATATGAGGACAAGTTATCTAACTGTCCATTGTTGTATATTGACTATGATGATTGATGTATGTATAAACTGATATAGCTCTTTGTTTTAAAAGACTAGTGTTTATCTATTATATATTGTTCCGCTGCGATGTGTAAGATTCTGATATTGTTTTCTGCTTCTGTATCTGATGTTGTGTTGTTGTTCTTCTTTCTTTTTCTTCTTCTTCTACTTTTTCTTTTTCTTAAAACCATAACTTTTCGGGTTTCCGGCATTCGATGGCTCAGCAGTCGATAAAGTGAGTATCGATGTTGAATTTTCGAAAGTCGAAAATTTTCGGGATGTTACAAGTGGTATCAGAGCATATGGTTAAGCGACAACCCTGCTCTGTTGGGTGTTACTCATTAGAGATGGAGTCAGCAGTACTCTAGAATGAGTTTGAGTGTAATAATAGATACGAGTGCGTATTTGTTAGTGAATATAAAATTGTTTTATATTGTGATGATTGGTTTGTTGAGTGGTATATGGATTCTGGTCGGTATTGTCCGTACAACTCTATCGATAGGGATCTCTAAACACTTATATAGAACAATTCGGCACAATATTGTTTTGAATAGGGTAAATGAGATAATTTTGCCCAAAACTATTTTTGGATAGAAAAGAAATGTTTTTCTATAAAGTACTATAGTATATGGTTGCATGGTTGTTAGGAAGTAATAATAGTGAATTATCATCACTGAAATTGAATAAGAAATTGGAATTATAACTCCAAAGTTAAGAAATGAATTCACATATAAATGAAATGTGAGGATGTAAATTATAAATGTGATTTGTAATTTAAAACGGAATTCCAGAGAAGTTTGTGGAAATGTTTTGAAAAGAATTTGAAAATTTTGGTGATTTGGAAAGTTAAATCTTTTTGATTTGAAAATGGATTTCGAAGGTTTTGAAAAGTATTTTGGAGAGTTGGAAGCTCTAAACTCTTTTCGGTCGCTGGAAAATAACTTTGATGATGACCGCGGCATCGTTGGTGTTCATTTTCGGGTTTCCAAAAGAGGAATTGCTGCCAAATGATTTTAAATGAAGGTTGTTTTGAAAATTTGGGTTTTGTTTTAGAAAATTCAAAGAATAGTTTGAACTGTTTTCAAAAATGGTTTTTGAAATGTTGATAAGACTCTGGGATACCATATTTGTGAAATATTAATAAGTTGATAACTAATACAGATTAAATTTTGATAGAATAAATTTAACTTAAAGGATGAAGTTAAGTTAAAATAAATACAAGTGAATCAATTTAATGAAAGTAAATTGAATGTTGAAAAAAATTCATTTCGAATTTGTAGAGTAAAGTATTGAAATAAAATTAGTAACTGAAACTAATTGAAGAAATGACAAATTAATATGGTTTGGAATGAATTAAATTCATATGGAATGTGGAAATCCAGTTTAATATAAGTGGTTGTAAACCAAAATAGTAAATTGTAATAAATTTTGGGAATGAACAAAAGTGAATAAAACTGGAATTGAAACTGAATATTGAAAACAGATTTGAATTTGTAAGTGGATTAGAATTAGAAATGAATTAGTAATTGAAACCAATTTGAAATAAGCTGTTGTAAATGAAAGCTAATCGATAAAATTCAATATTCAGGAGATAAATAGAATCCAAATTTGAATTAAAATGGTAAAGTAAATTCAAATGAAATTTGAGATGCAAAATTTAATGAAGATAGATATGTAACTTCAACAGTGAAGTAAAGATGATATAAGAAATAAGTATTGAAATTTTGTAATCAAATTTGCAAAATGTTTGGATGCTGTAACTAGATATTATGGCTAGTAAGATACAGGTGTTATTAAGGAATTGGGATTTTGATTTTCAAAGTTAAATTTGAATTGCTCGACAAAAGGTATGTATTTAAATTCCAATATGAGATTTGATGATTTCTGGTCTAGCCGCTTGGCTTTTTCTTTTTCTTTTTGAAATCTGAGAGTCCGTAGGGACGTTTTGTAGTCGTGCCGTATTAGCCGCGCAAAGGAGACGCTGGCGAAATTTTTCGGAAATTTAGGGCGTTAGAAATTTTTTGAGAAATTTTGGAAGTTAAAATTTGAATTTAAACTCGAATTTGAATTTTGAAGTAAACAATGATGTTTGAAACTTATGATTGAAGTTAGAAATTTAGTTGAATTGATAACGAATCTTTAGTAGAAAGATTTGTTTTGATAAATTGTTAAAACTATTGAATGTTGAAAAATAGTAGACGAGTTAAGGACATTTTTCCTAACTTGTAATTTCGAGGACGAAATTCTTTTAAGGGGGGAAGTCTGTAACGACCCAGGATTTTGAACGAATTAAATTGAGAATATTTAATTTATTTTAAATATTTGAACGATGATTTAATTTGTGTCCCCGATATAATTTTTGAAATCGGCAATTAAATTATAAAATTTAATCGATTGAAGTTAAATAAAAATTTGAATCTACAATTTTAAGCTGAAGAAAAATATTTCGAAAGCTTTTAAAATTCGTATTGATAATACTGAAGATGATAGAAGCTTCAGAATTTAATTTCGAACTGTTTTGTTCAGTTTTGAAAATAATCACTCGAACCGATTTTTATAAAAAAGTCAATTTTCAAACAGTCTCGGAATTCGACGAAACCAGTTCCATTGGGTCCGTAATATCGAATTATTATCGGATTCCAAATTTCGTATTTTTCGGTGCTGGTACGTGAGCACACGACACATTAACGCGTTGAGATTTTTAAACGAATTCGACTTAAATTTAAATTTTAAAATCTAGTCAACGTCAGCCATTTTCTCCCCTTAACTCATGCCTACAATCACGGGTACGAGATCGTGATAACCATACGCCTCTCTGATAATCTCGTTTTCCCTCTCCCTCTTAAAAAATCAAAACGCAACTATCCTCAGTTCAAAACGAACGAAACTTGTCTTCTCGTTTAAAATTAATGGCCGAAGCCTCATTTTTCCCTCGTTCGTTCAAATTGAAGAAACGAACCCAAATTCCCTTCCTATTCAAATCAAACTGAGTCACGTAGAGGGGAGTAAACAAGATGACGTTGTCGCGATGGGGGAGGCGCGGCAGTGGTCGCAGTTTCACGACGAAGGCGGAGTGCGCGGCGTCGACTGGGGGGCTGGCGAACGCGATTTGGTGAAGTCGCGACGTCGAGGAGGCGCTGCGATGGCACCACGGTGGTCGTAAATTCCGGGGGGGAGTGGCGCGAAGATCTGATGGAGTCGCGACGTTGTAGGGTTCACTTACGGTGGCGACTCGCGAGGCTAGAAGAAGGAAGGACACGCGCTCGAGGCTGCAGCGACTTAGGGCTTCTCGACGACAGGAGTAGGTTTAGATAAGGCGGCGGCGTGCGTCGAGGCCGGAGACGAGTTCGTCTAGGTGGTGGGAATTGCGATTGTCAGTGAGGTATATTTACAAATAGTATTTTCAATTTTATATCCACGTATGTATAAATATATACATATTCACAATAGAAAAGAAAAATATAAATGCAGATTTTTATATATGTAAGTAGGAAATTTATTTATGTAGATAAAACTAATATGTTGGATATTTATTCAATTTTTAGAAGGCTGTTCAGGAAATTAATATTGCAGTTTGAGATTTTAGTATACTGTTTTTGAACGATTATAAGAAAATAGATGTGTATAGATGTATGTCCAGTATTTGTAAACAAACATTAGTTTTACAATAAAGAAATTTATTTAAATTGATTTGTAGTTTGAATCAATAGAAAAAAAAAATTGAAATAAAAAGTGAAACCAGTTTAATTTTTACAGTAAGTTAGATATTAAATTTTTAACATCTTGATTTGAAATTAAGAAATTGGTTTTAAATTAAATCATTGTATAATCGAAACTTATCAAGTTAGAAAATTGGTTGTTCGATTTATTCGAATATTGATAAATTGTAAATTTATTTATACAAGGTTAAATCAAGAAAATAAATTGGATGGAAATGGATGGCAAAATAAAAGCTAAGGTGAGATTTTCTCACTCGAAGGAAAATTTATTATACAGTTATTTATTGACTGATTGATTGCTATTTGATGTGCTATTAGATATGATAGGATATATCTATATATATAGCAATATATACATATTGGCATATGTATATATTGGATTGATGATTTCCCGCCTCGTATAGCGGATGAGACCCTACTGCGCCGTTAGTAAGTGGATTTATAAAAACCTATATACCGCGATAATTCCGTACTGGAGCGGAATTGGTATTGTGCTAACATCTTTGGATGCAGGGAAACAGGTTGGAGGGATCCAACTGGACCCCTCACATTGATTGAATTTATTTCTACTGTGATGTGATAATCTGTGAATGATTATTGATGTTATTGAATTGATATCTGGAAATTGTTGAAAGCTAAAATTTAGCTGAATGGATGTTTGACATCATTGGATTCCAAAGATAAACGAAATTGAATTTTTGAAATCCAAGTAGAAAATTTCTAAGTGAATCAATTTTTGAAATTGAAGAAATTTTGAAGAAAGGAATTTTTAAAGTATAAAAAGTTAATTTTAAAAATCTTATCGAATTTATTTCCAGAATAAAGTGAAAATGTTAAATAAATGAATTTCATATAATAGTGATTTTAAATTGAGGAATTTAATTTAAAATTTGGATTTTTAAATAGACTGAAAGAAACAATTGAAATTTGTTTTCTTAAGAAGGAATTTATTTAAAAGAAGATAAGTTGGAAATTCAGTTTGAAATTTAATTGGTAAATTGAAATAAGTTGTGAAATCAATGTAAAATGATTTCAATTTGAAGAATCCATTTAAAAATGGAATATTGAATGATTTGAGAAAAATAAGGAATTTATTTAGTAGTGATAAATAAATTTAGAAATCAATAATTGAAATTGAAATGATATTGAAGTTCTTATAAATAAAATTGGAATTTACAAATGCTGTTTATAAATACGAAATCACTTACTTTGATAAGTAAAATATAGAAGTTAATAAAAAGAAGATTTATAAGTCGAGGTTGTTATTAAAAATAGAAATAGAATTTATAGACGTGTTTATAAATTCGAAATAGATTGAATTGGATAAATTTCTTTATAGAAGATTTTTAAAGAGAAGATATATTCACGATTTTGGACAGTGAATATATTATTGAATAAAATGGATTCATTTTTGAAGAAGTAATATTTTAAAAATGAAGTTAAACATTTTAAAGATGTTTTAAAATGTGTTATGAATCGAAAGCATAGATTTCAACATTTATTGTTGAAATAGACGTTTTCGAGAAATATAAGGAAATGGTGGACTATAACACTATTGTTATAGTAAATGATTTCCGAAAGGAAATGTTTTTATATAGTTTTGGGATTTATATGTCTATCTTAAATTCGAATCCCTATACTAGTGATTTCGAGTCGTCGTAACGATGTTTTACGCAACATTCGTTTTGACTCAAATAGGTGTTAAAAAAATGATTTCCTTAAAGAATGAATATATACTTAATTTGATTTAAGTATATCGAATATTTTCAAGTGTTGAAAATGAATAGATTTGTGAAACACTTATTTTTAAATAAGTATGGAAATGCTTTTCCAAATGAAATGAACGCTTTGAGAATTTATCTTTGTAAAAGATAAATTGAAATTGAATATTGAAAATCGATTTGAAAATCGTATATCAGAAGATATTTTGAAATATAAATTCAATATGGAATTTATAAAGAAATGGGAATTCGTTTTAAAAATAAACGTTGATTTATTTTTGAAGTGTGGAAAATTTTATATCTAGTAAAGATATTTTTGGAAGATGAAATAATTTGGAAAATTATTTGGAATCTGATGATGTTGCGCATCTTTATTGATAGTTAAATAACCGACTATCAATAATTACCTTGAATGGTATTTGTTGTGAATTGAATGAATTGGAATGCCACACTTATTTTTGAATAATCGCTCACTATTCGGGTTAACCGGGAAAGGACCATGGGGTCGTATAACCCATTCCGAATATGTGATACGTCGTTATGAATCGCATTTGAAGACCGGTGTTGAAGACCGGATATTTTTGAAAACGGAAGGATTACCGTCGAGTTACTCTACATCGACTGATCTTCGATTTAGAGGTTTTATCACCCTTAGTGACGGGAAGTCCTGACGTGATTGAAAATTATCCGGATATGCAAGGGCTTCGTGAGAAGTGCCTACGGTTCTGTTCGATCCCGGAACAGACTTGTATGGATTGTGTGTCTGACGTTACAATTTGAGATGTAAAGCTGATTTCTTTCAAATACATTTCTGTTGGTGGCAGAGAATTTATTCTCTTAGCTTAACACCCTTCTCTGAGACGTACGAGCTCAGAGGTTATGTAGTTGAAATTTATCAGCGATATATCCCAATTTGGTAACGTGGCATACTGAGTGTTGCTGTGAAATGATCAGTGTTTGATCATTTGTGATATGATCATTTGTTTGATCTTATATCTTTGTGATCATAGGTTGATCATTTTGTTTGACCCGAAGCAGGGCTTTTTGAGAAAGCGTAGCTTTGTGGACGAGACTTCATCGAGCCTCACACCCCGGAAATGGTCGAAACAGGAAGGATGCGGCAAGGTTCTAGGGAGTAGCGCCCCTTAGTGTATGTCATTCCTTCTGGATAAAGGTGGTATCATGGTATGGAGCCCAGATACTTAACCTCTGTGGTTACTGCATTATTTTTACTATGTGGTTTGTTGGAAATCGGGGATCCTCGGGAAGATCGGTGACGATCGGGGGATGGCATACGCGTGTCAGTAGTTACCTATTTTTGCAGAGGTAACCCGGCCTTGTGTTGGCAGAGATCCGGTTAGGTTCTCGGGTCGTCTATTCCAGGGACGTACCCATCGTGGATAGGAAGTTCCTTAGCCTGACCATTTGTTGGAAATCCAAAGAAACAATACGATCTTGTACGGTTTTAGTTGTAGAACCTATCATTCACTTATGGTGGTCACCACTGTTTGGATGGTAGCTATAGTAGGCATAAGTGCGGAATGCCTATGCTGGCTAAGATTAATATTATACTTTCGAAATGATTTCTACACTATGCACTAATAATAATATCAAAAATGATTTGATTTTTGCGTATCAAGCATCTTTGACTATCATAAGAAGAAATCTCCTCCAATTCTGCGTTTGCATTGTGTGTGTGGTGGGAGGTCTTATGGTAGTTTCATTTTCCAAAAGCATTGCGAATTGACTTTAAAAATTCTCTGCTATTTATTTTAAAGATAAACTGTTTTACGATCTCACACCAGTCACCATGACTGACTCGGAGTTTATTGTTCCCTTCTAAACTCTGGGTGCCCACCAATTTCCACACGGGCAGCCTAGAGTTATATTATCAGGATATTATGGATATTCTGGAGCTTTGGAAGCAAGCTGGATGGCGAGGCGTAGTATTTGTATCTGATATATTTATTCCGCTGTGTATTCTGTATGAGGACAAGTTATCTAACTGTCCATTGTTGTATATTGACTATGATGATTGATGTATGTATAAACTGATATAGCTCTTTGTTTTAAAAGACTAGTGTTTATCTATTATATATTGTTCCGCTGCGATGTGTAAGATTCTGATATTGTTTTCTGCTTCTGTATCTGATGTTGTGTTGTTGTTCTTCTTTCTTTTTCTTCTTCTTCTACTTTTTCTTTTTCTTAAAACCATAACTTTTCGGGTTTCCGGCATTCGATGGCTCAGCAGTCGATAAAGTGAGTATCGATGTTGAATTTTCGAAAGTCGAAAATTTTCGGGATGTTACATTTAACCCAAACATCAACTCTAGAAATGGAAGAAGGATTTACACTTTCCTCTTTCTGCATTAAAAATGACATAACAATAGATAAAACAACTAATCATAGTAAATTAATCAAATATTTTTTCTCACCATATCTTCAGTTAATCGTGCCATTCCTCGACGACTACAAGTATGTGGCATTTGTTTACCCCTCATGGATTTGAATTTTTCGGTTCGTAACTATGTATAAAGATTTATCACATTTATTAGTTAATTTGCATTCTTTGTGCACTTATATTTTATATATAGAAATGATTTAAACAATTACTATATAATTACCTTAAACTCATTACTAGTTCTGGACTCAACAAACCTTTTCCATTCCTTCATAGTTTTGACATTATCTGGTTTTAGTCGAAGCTGTTCCTCCGTGTTTTTTGCCTTTAATAACTTGTCAACTAGTTTGCTTTTTGAACACCTCCAAATACATCCCATTTTCCGAAGAATGGGAACCTTTTGCCATTCTTCATCTAGTTTAAATCTAGCCTGTAACAAAGAAAAATATCAAAATATAGTAATTTTATTTAAAAACTGAATAAAGAAATTAATAAGATCGCATAGTCATCGAGAAGACAGACAATGGAAACTGCTAAATTTCCGCAATGTCCAAAACCCCAACCACTAATAAGGCAAACTTTCGTACAAGTTAGGTACTACATATTACAGTAAGTTGAAATAAATATATCGACAAAGGAAAGTTTAGGCCAAGTATCAGGGTGAAAAGACATATAGTATATGAACCAACAACAAATAATGTATTATTGTGCACATATGTAAAAATGAAAATTATAGGGACATCAGATGTATTAGCTAACAACTGGGTTATCAAAATTAAAGAACAAACTGTGAACATAACAAACCAACTGCATTTCAAAACCTAAGTAAACTAATCCACAACATACAAGTACATCCAGGTTGCCAAAATTTTAAGATTAGTAAAAGTTACATAAAGCATATAACCCTTAGAAAAAAATTATAATTACTCAGTGTCCTGAAAAATATTTCACATAGTTTTGATTTGCCTTTGTAGCTTTTCCCAGACGGTCTCCATTGTGATTTCTTATATCTTGATCATTGTTTTTGTTTGATTTCGTTTGAGTTTAGTTATTTTTGTTATCATATTCTTCATGATTATTAGAAAAATGTTCTCTTTTTTTCTTTATACAGTTGTAAGAAACACATGCACTGTATTGTGAATGTATTCGCTGTTAGTGACATATCGTCAATATTCCACTGTTTCATATGGTCACTGGGTTGCTGATGTATAAAAAGTAATGAAATAAATAGATTTAATAGCAGTAATCAGTATACAGTAACTAAGAACATTGCAAGATAAGCAAACCTGAACGGATTCCCATAGAACTGATTTCAATTCTTCACCAAGTTGCCTCCAGTCCTCAAGTGTAAATGGAACATGCTCGCGCACAAGTGGCCCCAGATAAGAAGATAGCTTCACCGACCCTTTTCCTATCGGTTCGCCTGATGAGTTAAACTCGACTTCGATTCGGCTTGCAACATCTGAAGGAAGTCTTTTCACTTTGGTTGGGCCTCTAATCTTCTTTTTCGAAATCTGATTTGCATCAATGTCTTCAATTGTTCTCTCGATTTCCATTGTTGTTTCAGGATTTCCATCGACTTGCATAGCAGTGTCTGCGATTGAGTTGTTTGCATTCCCAACATCATTGTTTCAGGAATTATTGGAAAATATCTCAACACCTTAACCGGGATACCCTGCATAATCTCATTTGTATCCTGATTCATTTTCCATCTTGAGGAACCACATTTCGGACAGTCATTCAAATTTTTATACTCTTTACGAAAAAGACAACAATCATTCTCACATGCATGAATCTTTTCAAACCCCATATCAAATAGTTTGAGGAATTTCTTTACTTCATATAAAGTCTTAGGAAGTACATTATTCTTTGGCAAAAACAGTTGTTGCATATTAAGAAGCTTATCAAAACCAGAATCGAATAATCCAGTTTTGCATTTAAGGTTATACAAAATAGTGATGGCAGATAACTTTGTATGATCTATGCAACCAGGATATAATGGGGTTTCTGCATCTTCCAAGTTCTTAAGTAAATCATCGTGTCGTCTCTGTGCATCATCCTTATCTTTATCATCATCAAAAAAATTATGATTAAAGTAGTCTTCATCTTCATAGTGAATTGCTTTGAGTAAGTCGTACGCCTCACTCCTTTTATTATTATTTTCAACATCTACTTGCTCGCCATGATTATACCACCTACCATCTTTGTACTTAGGATCCATTCCCTTTATAATTAAATGCTCAATGATGGTTTCACCATAATGATGACTAAGATTTCCACAATCTAAACAAGGACACAAAATTTTCTCTACATCCCCTAACTTTTTCTTCGCAACACGTACAAAATTTTGAGCTCCTTTTCGATACTCTTTATTGGTTCTATGTTTAAAATTGAAAGCAACAAGAATGTTAGCTTTCATTTTCAAAACATGTTAAGTCTAAAGTTATGTGTAAATTTACTTGTATATGATTACCTGTGTAGACGCAACCAGTCTTTCTCCATCATCATATATAATATGGAAGCAATCAAGTATCTAAAATTCAAAATAGTAATTGTAAAGTACTACCACACATGAGTATAATAATATCCTTTGGATAATACAGTTGAATATGACAGAACTCTACAAATTAGTCATTTTGTTATTAGCACCAAACTGTTTTCAAAAAATTTTCCATTACAACGGCGCCATTTTGTAGCACCAGAGTAATGTCTATGCATTACCCCTCTCCTGATACTTGGCTTGCGCCATTAACAACAATTTTATCCACTTATACAACAATGTCAGAATCATATACAACATTAGCACCAAACTGTTTCCAAAAAATTTGCCATTACAATTCTCGCACACAATCGCACACATCAACAAGTATTAAAATTATGTAATTACCAGTACAATATAATAGTGGCGTGTAATTGTATATAATTTATTCCAAGATAGTATATGTTTCTCGAATAAAAATCGAAACTCAGTGACCCAATTTCACATGGTTGATTTTGACAATTACATAACTATTATAAATAGCAAGGCAAACAAAATTGGAATGGAAAGAACATGCTAAAACTTGAGTGAACAGTTAAAGAAAAATATTCTTCACTATAAAAGAATATCCATACACTATTACTATACCTAAGCATTTATTAGACTCTATATGTGTGTGTGTTTGTATATGTATATATATATAGAATTAGCGGTTGTAAATTTTGTGTGAGCAGTGGTTAAGTTGCTAGACATATAATTGACTACCTGCAAATTTTGTCTTCTCCATGCATATTTTAGAGGAAGAAACTGAGAATATTGTGAATTGTAACTATGTCATAGATATATTTTAGTAGATATATACATTGACTACTTGACCTAATTGAATTCAGTAATAAGAAGAAAAAAAAACATATTTTTCCAGATTTTAAGTTTGATAACACTTTTTTTGTTCTGTTCCACTCACCAGCTCTTCTGCCTAAATCTAAGTAATACTTTGTCATTTATACGTTACCCAATCTTGCATTTTATATATTGAGTGTTTACCTAGCAGGATGATTATAGTATCTTTTTGATAGGTCAGAGATACTTCATATATGTGCTAATCTTCTAACTAAGATTTCTTCTCGCTTCTGGTGTAGACTCCATTATGGCATATATGTTTATTTCTTCTTAACTGTACTATTGCTGAAATTTCTTCACCTAATCATTACATTAATGGTTTTTGATGCATTTTAAAACTGACTCGGGTGACAAAAGGACCAAAACAGTAGAATGCTTATTTGTCATTTTTGGCAGTTTAAGTCATACACTGAATATACTGCATTTACTGCTGACAGTTTCATTGAATATATTGTACTTGCTTATTTTATCTACCGCCTTTTACATGTCTGCTTACAAAATTATTAGCAGATGCTTGACTAAAAATTAAATAAAGGCACCGTAATATTACAGACTGGAGCTTTAATCATATATAGTGGTTTCTTATTCCATTTTTGATATTTTAACTGTTGTTACCAACTGCTTTACACAATTTGCTTTTACACGGTTATTTTTCTATACACTGAGTTAGTTACTTCTGCTGTAACAGTTAAACCAGTTGTCGTACTGTTGGAGGTGGAGCCGATCACTCCATGATAGTTGTCGCTCGCAATCCATGGAAATAAAGAGAACACTACACTAGCCAAGCAAATGAGCTTTTTTAAGTATCAGTGCTTTACTACTTGACCATTGATTTTATATTATCCCACATTCCATCTTAAAGCAAATGCATGTTATAGTGCACAACAACAAAGATCAACAACCAGAAATTATTCAACCACTCACCATCCATTAAACAACAACATGCAAGAGAATCAAAACTAGAACTGCACGTGTTTACTCACCTATTTGCTTTAGATTTGGTTGTTTAAGCTTTAAAATACTATATATTTTTTCAGTAGTAGTTTTAGAGAATAATTCAAAATAACTCAAGGAACCCAAATTTTAACACTATGGTTAAACTGAAATTAAACGCTATAAAATTTATCCTCTTAAACAATATTTATTTTCAAGGAAATACATAACTTTATATATCTCTATTCCTACACCACCCTAAACAATGGATGTGTTTGTGTTCAATTCCACCTTGAACTCTTTTTACAATGGCAAAACAACTTATTATTCAGATAGGTATGGTAAATCATTAGGTGGATTCATCTCCGTCAAATTATCAAAACTATGAGAAAAAGGATTTACCAATATACAATCAAACTTCTAACGTGATGAGCCAAATTTAAGAAATAATAGGTGCACTAATTGACATTAGGATTGAAGGGTTGGAAGAGAACTACGAACAGGACTTTACAACATATGAAACAAATGTTCATAAACATGAGAATATAAAAGGCAGAACTAAAGAATTTCATGCTGCATTCCCAAAACAAATATTTCAATTATCTTCCAAACTGGGTGTAGAATAAAACTTAATATAATTAGCTGACTTCAGTAGCACGTCAAAAATGTTAAAACCACAACTTACTGATCAATAGTAAATAAATTCTTACAAAATTACATATGTTGGCACATGATTTGGATCAACAAACTCTAAACTATAGAACAAATAATGAAAAATAGAATAGATTTAACTAACAATGACAAATTACACTGCTTAAAATCTGAAGGTCATACCTGATGTACAACCGAAGTTAACATATTCAATTACAGTTAGACAGTTTACACTTATAACAAAGATCTAAACAAAACACATAATTTAGCGGTCCGCTCTAAATAATCATGCTAGAATGCTTAAAATAATGCAATCTACATATAGACGGTCTGAACGATGTTGAAAATACTAATATTAGAAAATCGAAGAACTAAAATTGGACACAAAGAAAAGGAAATACGGAAATACTTCAATTCTAAATCGCGATTGATGAATGATGTTTGAACTTGTTGAAAATACGTTCAAAATTGAAAGAACCCATTTTAAACCTATATAGAATCAAACAACCCATTTAAACCTAAAAAATTGATGGCGTTGTACCTGTAGACGATATCTGAACGATGAACGAGATCTCTGAATGATGAATGGAGAAGTTTAATGAAGCGACGGTGATGTAGGCGAATTTTGATGATTGGAAGAGATGTTTTCTTCTTTTTACGTGGTGAAAATGTTTCAAGGTAGGGAAGGATGAAAAGAGGAATTAGGGGAAGTGAAAAAAATGGCGCAAAAATTGTATAATTTAGCTTTTGTCAGCGTTCACACGGAAAATTTTCCCCCCAAAATTTTTAATGACCGCACTTAAGTCACAAACGCTGACATTAGGTGCTGTTGATGGTATTTTTTCTTGTAGTGATTTTGACTTAATAAATGAATTATGGTTTAAATTGGATATTTAATTATAAAATTTTATTTTGTTAAATCATAAGTTAAATGATATCCAAATGAATGTTTTTGAAGCATGAAATATGATTTTATAAGTTAAAAATGGCTAAAATTGAAGTTTTAATGTTTCTGAAAGGTTATAATAAAATCTGGAATTTTATTGGTAGCATTTAAAAAAAATGTTGTGGTTTTAAGATGGCATTTGTTAAGTGCTATCATTTCTGAAATTTAACTAAGTTCTGAAATAACCAAATACTATTACAACACTTTATAAGTGCCGCTGTTTTTGAATTTGAACTAGTTCTGAAAATAACTAAATAACTACTACAACACTTTATAAGTGCCGCTGTTTTGAAACTGAACTGTTTGCAAGACTAAAATATATTCTGTAGCATTTTATAAGTGCTGTTGTTTCTGAATTTGACAATGTTTTTGAAATGTTAATATATTTACCGTAACACTTTATAAGTGCTGTTGTGGCTGAAATTTCAATGAACTTTGGAAATGAATATTATTTTGGAAGATTTTGACATTGAATTTAAATGGTTTTAAATGAATACGTTTTGAGGTGAAATATAGTGTAACAACCCTTGATTTTTGCATATATTTTAATTTTGACTTTATTTTTATTTTAAATTATTTTAAACTTGTTATATTTCAAGCATTTCATTTTAAATATAAATGTTGATTATTAAGTGATTTATAGTTCAAACTAGTATAAATTGGATATTTCACTGAAAGGTGAATTTCTATTCAAACTGGTCAAACTTTGACTTTTGAACTTTAAATTTAAATTATATAAAATCTTAAAATTTTCTTTTATTATGAAAATAGATGTAATAACTTGAACACTGCTTTTTGTTTCGTTGAAAACGGAGTTAAAGTGTAAAAGTTATGTATATTTCAATATTGTGTGTAAACTGATGTATTTAGCAATATTGTCTATTTTATATTATATTTTATTTGTCATATTTTGTTCTAATATGTGTTAATATTTTATTTTATGTATATTTTTGTCTTTTATTATTTTTAAAGTGATAATATAATTTGTCCAAAGTTTACTTGAATTTATTTCAATTTATAAAGGCTAGTTTCTATTTTTCTGCTATTTTCTTCAATTAAATTATATTTAATTTAAAATTTATTTATTCATTTTGTTAATGCATTTTTATTTTATGTTCTTATCTTTATTTATAAATATTTTACAAGTCCATATGAATTTTCCAAAATTTATTCTGTTTATTTTCAAATTTTCTAGACTAGTTTGCAATTTTGTGCTATTTTCTTATTTTAACCTTATATAATTAATAAATATTTATATATATTTTATATTTTGTTATATTTTCGAATTTGTGACCGAATGTATTATTATTTTCAGTAATATAAACTTATATAAAGAAATTAAAAGAAATTTGAAAAGGTTGTGTCTCTTTAGTTGCTTTTGTCTCTTGGTTTTCCCGTCTCTTCATTTCTTGACCTTTCACTTGCTTGACTTTTGGGCTGTCCATTCCTCAACTTCAGCCGTGTATTCCTTATCATTATTCACGTAAAAAACTCCTTTCTCATCACTTCTCACACATACTTTCAGATCTGAACAAAGAAACTTTGGTAATGTCTCCTTTTCCATCTCTTTTTCCACCTTTTTATTTGTTTTTCAAGTCACTACAACAGTTTATGGGTTTCATAGCGTTTGAAAAACGCTATAACAAGCTACCATAGCATTTCAGAGAACGCTGTGGAACCACAAGCTATGGTAGGCCAGCATCATTACATAGCAGGAAGGAAAACGCTATAATTGCTAATAGCGTTTACAAAAGAGCATAGCGTTTGCAACCTACTATAGCGTTTTTTCTCTGTTATTAAACCTAAACGCTATAGGGAATATAATCCTTCATTTAACTTCTATAGCGTTTTCGAGCACATTTTATAGCGTTTCATCAAACCATGTTATAGCGTTACAATGTTTTTCGATAGCATTTCTTGTCATGCTTGTATAGCGTTTTTATTTTCTACTATAGCGTTTTTGATTCTATTATAGCGTTTTTGATGCATAAATCTTACATCTCATATAGAGTTGCGATAGCGTTTGATGAATCAATAGCGTTTTTCAAACGCTATTCTATATAATATTAATTTTCAGCATTTGTTTCAATTTTCTTTTTATTATATTATATATATATATATATATATATATATATATGCACACAGATAGATATATGTATATACATTACACACACACACACATATATATATATTAAAATGTGGATCCCAAAAATAACAAATCGAGAAGATGACAACAACTATATGTAACAATGATAACGTTGCAGTGAATTCTAATTTGGAAACACGCAATCAAATCAGTGGAAAAATTTTCAAATAATTCTGCTAATATTTCAAATACTACAAGACATGGTCGCATGATAATAGTTCAAAATAGTCTAACAGATTAACACAAATACTACAAGACATGGTCACATGATAATCAAACCAGTGGAAAAGAGCGCTCTAGACATTTACTCCATTCATCTGCAATAATCAAATAAGCAATCTAGATGTTAGTAATTGTTATGTCAGACATTCACAAAGTAGATGTTAGTAATTGTGAACTAAATCACTTAAGGAAGCATGCTAGTATAGTTTTACATGCCAAACTTCCAAAAGAACCCATATTTTATTTTAAAATTATAATGAATGAAGATTAAAATCTGCAATTCTTTTTCATAGTAAGAAAGCATAATAGATCTATATGTGTTCATAAGCATCGACAACCAGTATTGGAAGTCACCTTTTTATACAAATCATATGAAATTAGTTTCTAGTTATTTTTCTTTGGTTTGAGACTATCTAGTTTTTCTCCTGCTTGAGCTGCTTCTTGTGACTCTCATTCAGATAAATAGTGTGATCATTTACTGGATGAATAAGCTATTTAAAAAAAATCATTATATGATTACAAGATGATGAATGCAATAATAAAATAGATGAAATATGAGTGAACACACACTCTAATCAATATCACTAGTTTTTTTTATTTATTTTTTCCCCATTTTAGGATTTCGAGAAAATATCCCATAACAATTGGAACTCAGATGGCAAAATATTTCTGCTTTTCTAGACACACAGGAATGCACACAAGTGAGCGCGCACATGCACACTCAAAAGTCAAATCACTAACTCAATAGCATAGATCCTTACCGAATCCAAAGGAGCTTGAAAGATATGCCTGAATTCTTTCCAGTGCACCTGCAGGTAAACAACTAGATTTGGCACATCCTCTCTCCTGAGTAATCTCAAACAGCACTACCCCTAGGAGAATCCTTGTTTATATATGATTCATGAATACACTTTGATATCTGCTTCCCTGGCAATTTTCCTGCTTGTTTATACAATTCTTGCATGTCCTTGTGATGATGTTGTTTTTGCATTTCTTTTATTGGAGCATTTTGCCACTTAAGAAATTGCACCTCAGAAGAAGAATGATAAACTAGAAGAAGAATGATAAATACTCAGACGGATAATTAAGAGAAAAGAGAAATTATATATGCACTTAAAATAATTGTCATATGCAAACATTTGTTTTTTTACAGTAACCGCATTGCTAATTATATATGGCTTTAAGTTTTGCTATAGATTTATTCTTGTAATTATTCATTTGATGGTTTGAATTATAAAGTAGCACCTTTTTGCAGAGGAAGATTGCACAGAACACCATTGGTATCATTTTTTCTAAATGTCTTAATTAGCTCAATTGGCAATATTAGACCTCATCGTTTCCTATCATGTGAGCATCAGGAAATTGATAAGACCTATATATTAGCACAAACAACACATATTCATGTGTTATTTGAGTACGTGATTAGGTTATGAGGATTGCTAATTAAATTTATCATGGTATAATTAGTTCATCAAATCTTAAACAACCAATTTTTGCTATCCAAAGTTTAGGCTAAAATTGTTACAGTTAATAATGGTTAACTTCAGTGTGGAATAATGAATGCTACAGAAATGAAGACAAAACCAAAACTATTAAAATCTATAACAATAATAATAGGAGTACTAGAGAACGAAATACCTGAATGTCGGTTCATCTATAGACCATACACCATGTTATTTCCCTCCCTGTGCAAGCAATATACAATGATCCAGTCATGGTGCAGTTTTAGAGAATCATGTCTGTAAGCTTAAGATCAAGGTGACATTACAAATAAAGAAATGTTAAGTTCACTTCACTTCTCAAATACAAATAAAGAACAGTTATTAAAGTTGAGCCACTGAAATCAAGAAGCTTTGATTAGTAACAGTAAGCTAAAAAAAATTATCATATTCAAAGTCCTTTTTCTGATGAATAAAGTTGTGTATTTCCAGTTTGCATCTATAAACTGAATAAGAAACTAAAATAAAGTTGTGCATTTTCAATTTGCAATTATAAACTAAAATAAATTCTTTTTTCTGTCTTCAGTACCACCTTTGGACTAATGGATGAAAACAGTTGAGTACTTCATCAATATGAACAACCTGGCTGTTAGGAGTGGGATCAATCTCGTGTATACAAAGATATCATAGAATGTATTAATCACTGCCAGCCAAAGATTTTATACGATCAATGGTAACTACTCTTGCTCCTAGCCCTAACGACAAGGTTCCAAAGAAACAAGATCTTAAAGGAGAGAAAAGGAATTTATACTAAATAAACTATTGTTCAGATAACAAGGATTTATTCTTTACCACTCAAAACAAACTACGAATTCGAAATTCCAAAGTTAACCCCATTCAAATGCATTCAAACGTAGATTGTCTAATAAACCTGTAAAAATGTAAACTGAAGACTGTAAACTTAAGGCTGATATAGATGCCTTGTTAGTGTTGTAAGAAACTAACACTAAATGATTGTCTAATAATAGCGTAATTTGGCCTTATGTATAATAAATCAACATCTAATTTATGTTAAAAACTATTTTCAAATTACCAAACTAGCTTTATAACCTCAAGCTTGATATATGTATACTATTGTAAGAAACATGCACTCTGCATAATTAACATAGTTAACTAATTATTTACCACAAGGTAGATAAATTAACTGTTCATGGTTAAGCTAGTGCTAAATTAGTTATTTTTTATATACTTGGTTATTTTTATAAACTTGTTTAGTTTTTATAATTTAGTTAACTTAGTTAATTTTTAAATTCAATTAATTTCTACAAAAGTTAGTCAACTTAGGAATAATTTTATAAAATTAAGTTAATTTATTTAAGTTTTATAAAACTTAGTTAACTTCGTTAATTTTTGTGAACTTAATTTATTAATTAGTTATAAAACTTAGTTATCTTAGTTAAGTTTTATAAACTTAGTTAATTTTTTTAAACTTAAATAGTTTTAAAAAACTTTGTTAATTTTATAAACTTAATTAATTTTTATAATTCTTAACTTGGTTAAATTTTTATAAACTTAGTTAATTGTTATAAGATTTAGTCAACTCAGTTAACTTGTTTAATTTCTCAGCACATTTTATCTCAGCTTTTGATTTTCGACAAATTCATCACATATAATCGGAAAAAAATGGATGTTCTAATTTGATCTAAACCACCTTGCTCATAACAGAACAGTCTATAATACATAATCTTACTCGAACGTTATGTAGTATAGTAAGTTATTGGAATAAAACAATATACCTTATCGATGTCCATGTGGCTCCAAAGAGCAGCATCTGCCATTCCACCAAACCTAGAAACAACATTTAGGATACCTTCCAGAAATCCTGCACGTCGAACAAAACTTGTAGCGATGTAACATAAAATTGTTGGAAAAATGAAAACAAACAACTAACAAAGCACATTAGCATGAAATCATCCTTAACTTGACCTTACTTGTTTTACCAGTTAAAACTTTTGTCGCCCTTCTCATCCATGTTGTCTTTCACCCCAAAGTGTAGGCAGGTTTGTCATTAAGCTAGAGTCAACTTGTATATGTATGGTTATGTGTTTGAATATGAGTTCATGTTTCGAAGAAAGAACATCTACGCTGTAGACAAGAGACTATTAGCTACAACTTCAAAAATAAATCATTTTAGTTAAGAATTTGATGAAACAACTATGTAAAAACACGTACTTTTTCTTATCTATGTCTGGAACGTCACTTCTATCTTCCTTCTCAAAAATCACCTAAAGTGTTGAAAGAACTAATGAAAGGCGAGTCCGTGAATTCAGGATATGCAATATTAGCAATAGAAGCGCAAAATTCATTTGCTGGAATCCTGTCATGATATTTATCTATAATGCGCTTAGCTTCTGCCGGTCTTCTTTCTATTTACGCTACATAAATTTGATAAACAGAATCAGAGAACTCAAAAACATTTATGACAGGATTGAGGCTCTCTCTTAAACTTTCCTTATGAACTTATTTCGAATAAAGCCATTTTATGTCTGTATACTTCAACAGTGGTGTATAACCTAGTAAAATTTGTTTTTACTTCTGAATTTATTTTAACAGGTCACTGTATACATCTTTGAATCAAGGAAGTATGAACTGTATTTATTTATTGACGTTCCTATTAACAAATACTGCAGACTAATTAGCAGAGCATGCATGATAGTATCATATATTTGTTGTACTCCAGTGTACTCCTGTTGTACATCTATTTTTATATTTGTTTGCAACTCATCGTTCGAAACATATATTTGTTTTCCCCAAAAGTTATGGGAGCACTTCTGATCAAATACCAAACAAAAATCAGGGTATTTTACATCATTATTAACTACCCAATATGTGGAGTTTAACTACCCAATGTGTGGAGTTCAATGGAAATTGTTAAAAAGCTTGTTGATTTACACCAGTCTACCTCGGTTAAAAAGACATACTTTGCTCCAAGTTTTTGTTTCTAAAGATAAATCATTATGATTTACAGCCCATGCATATCAAATCTATAGCATGTTTCCTATAATCTTTTCAAAGGATGACAACCATAAGAGCACATATCAGATCAACTGAACTCCAGACCCATAAATAACTCAAATAAAGCATATGATCAATAATGAGTTGCAATTTGAGTTTGAAAGCAGTCTCCTTGTTATTAAATGATCATAGAACTCTGAAAAGGCCATTTTGTAAACGAAATTATACTGCTATGGACAAGGATCATCCTTTTATCTTGATTCCTCTCTTTGCTTGGGTTACTTCGGTTACATATTTCTAGCACCAATTCAGCATCTAAATTTCAAATTAAAAATCTACTTACTTATGTTCCAGGTGATATAATACAGTACAGCTCCAAGATAAGGGGAAACAATAATAATGTAGTGATGTTCACATAAGATAAAGTAAAGATTTTTAAGTTTTGTATCATATATACAGTTTCCCCCAATATACTGCTGCATATTATAGATTTTGTATACAGTTTCCCAAAACAATGCTGCAAAACACAGATTATAACACTTTCCACAACCTTTCTTTATGTGTTCTGTTTCTTGTCATAATAAATGATGGAAACGCCAAAATTATCAGATAAATCTAATATCTGTGTAACGCAAAGCTTACCATCAGGCGCTGGAAACTCTCAATCTGTATGGAAATATACAATCTGCCCTTTTTTTCAAGTGTTTATGTTCTCAGCAAATCACGGGGGTAAAAAAGGATATATTTGATGGACCTTCATTGAAGCGGCTACTTTTTCTCTTTAAGAGCCTCCTTTTCTAGTTTCCTCTTTCTGCCTCAGCATTACGAGCATTCTCATCCTGTGCTTTGTTGAACAGATTGACAAAAATCACTAGAATAGATGTCACTGCATGAATAAACATATAGGCATTACATAAACTTAAAAAATGTTATGCCTCAGCAAATACAACCTCCTCGCAGGAATGCACCTTTGACAGTCACATTACCCCACTACTGGGAACGAACTGATAGATGATCATTTTTCTTCCCAGTTAGAAGCAAACTTATTACTAAATAATTATTTTGTTTACGATACAAAACAAAATGAAGAAAATAAGAAATCTAGCAAATTTACATAACATCAATTTAAATCAATAATGTCTCATATGAGAATTAAGAGATTTAATATATCAAAGTGTTGTTTTCGAGTTCGCCATATAGTCAATAACTTAAGTCACTGCCTAAGGTCACCAAATATTGACAAATTTATGCTAATAGCACTTGTATGTACACATTACAGAAACATACAAGTGGTCACGTACAACTCTCAGTACAGGAAAGTAAATAATAAAGATATCCACATGGCAATGGAAGACTGAGGGAGATGTGCACATAACATTTTCGGAGATGTCTTAATGGAGCTAAACAGACTATGATTTTTTGTATCTGGTATGAATCTCGGAGTGTAATTTCATTAATGGAATTCATCACAATATGACTGTAAGTATTTTTGTACCTGCCAATGCTATCAGCCTTGCGCTTCTTGAGAAGCTCATTCTCCAATATTTATAAAGAAATGAAGGCATTTGATTATTTGGTGAATTAAATAGTATTTCCTTTCTATTTAGGTTGATTAATAAAAATGCATGCACTGCACCATTTGTAACTGCACATATTAACCCATCATACATTATTTTAGCATTATTTCAACTTTAACATCATGGCTTTATTTCCCCTTTTGCTCCTCTATTAGTTATATTACAAAGTATGAATCAATATGATAACATATAAAAGTGGCTATTTTCAGTATAGCAGGATACTAAAAATACCTACAATAGAAGGATACAGGAGAGTGCTCCGATCCCACTTAGGCATTGAAGGATCTTGATCTGCAGTTGTTTTTTTCCATCACCTCACCAAGACTTACTTTTCCTTGACCTCCTAAGTTTTCATCTCTTCCATCAACTAAATCCTTCGCCCCTACACTTTCATGGACTAGAATCGTAAGCAAACAAAGGTCAGTAGAGAAATATTTTTAGTCAACTTCAAATGTAAAAGATATAATTGAGAATTACAATGTAGGTCCAATTCCAGTTAAAATTTGGTGATGGTTTCAGATTTCGAGTTATGGTGAGAAATTGATGGACCTCGAACTAAATATTTTGAGATAGGATTCTGCCTACCTGAAATCGCGGTGAACAGATTAACATTAGGAATTATGAAAAATCGAGCAGGGAGCCACCTATTTATGGAGGAATGGGGATTGAGGGGTTAAAGTGGAGAGCGACGAAATGAATTTGGATTTGATGTGATTGAGAGGAGATTTTGGGATTGAATTTGAGAAGAAGTTTGATTTTCGTGAATTAGGGCATGAGAAATGGGAGAAGCGGGAAGAGATGAGTGGCGCGGTATAATGGGAAAAACTTTAACATGCCGCCTTCCACGTGTTACTTACAACTAAATAGCGTTTGTTATTTGGTTTATGTTTCTTCCAATAGCGTCAACAACTCAAACGCTAATATAAGGTGCTATTGTTAGTAAGTTTTCTTGTAGTGAGTGATTTTACATTGCCTTCTCCTTGCATTGGATCGGCCACACTCCTCCACCACCCTCTCCAACCTGTTCCACCACCATCCTCAGCCTCTTCAGCCCGCTTCCCCTCTGCCATGACCAGGCCGTACCATCCCCTTTAGCAAATCCCACAAAAACTATTGAAAACATCACCTACATGCCTAACCAAGACCATTCACCTATCACCACCTCTCTCTTCCACCTAGGCCGACCAAGCACCACCTCCACCAGCCAAATTCCGACCTGACACACCTCTACAAACCACTACCTAACCCCACCTGAAATAGCCATGCCCTCCTTGGCTTTGGCTCAGCCCATTAGTGGCCTTGAATCCATGATATTGCCTTGTAGTGATTAGCCTCTTGCTTCACCAACTAGTGCACCATCTTTCCTAGGCTAGGCCGACCCCTATAGGTCCACAACCAGACCCTAGAACAACCTATAGCCATGTATTTTGCAGCCATGGCTGAGCCTATGAAGGATGAAGGCAAGTGCAATTGGTTTGGATTTGTTTTATGCATGAATACACAAGTTGTTTATAAATATGTGTAGTGTTTTATTCATGTATATTTGTTTGGTTTGGTTCATGTATCCAAGGAGATTTATCTTTGGCTCTTCCAATCTCAAATCATTGTCGTGCTTTCGTGCCTCTGGAAATCCTTGTTGTGTGTTCGTGGTCGTCATCTACAGCTTAAACAAGTGAGTTATTCTCACCAGACAATATGTACCTATATAACTGATAAACCGACACCATTTGAATCTGTAATGTATATCATCATGTTATATATGCTTATATTATTATCATATGATGTTCACACCTGTTATTACACCTGTTATATCATATGTTACTGTTATATCATGCTATTTTATTATTTTTATCAGTTTGTCACACTGCAAGTTCCCTGTTAGTATAGTAATCACTATGGGTTGAAATGATACATACCCGAACGGACTTTAGAATAAGGGAAAATCTTTATGGGCTGAAATGATAGGCCTGAGCGGTTTTCAAATTCATTTATTTTACTTGGGATTGCGGGTTTGAAATGATAGAACCCGAATTTTTCTTTTTAAACTGCGGATTGAAATGATACATATCCGTATCACTTGACCTAGGTTAGAAAACTATATACAGGCCCGTGGTTATTTTATAAAGTGTTTTGGATATTTTTAAGTATTTTAAAAATATAAATTTATGAAATTTGATTTAAATAGATTTTGAAATGTTTTAAAATAAAGAAATTATGATTTTTCTATGAGTTAAAATGTAACTAATGAATTGTTATATTGGATTATTGAAATATAACTTAAGTTTGGAATTTGGAATTTTGGTTAAAATGATATTTAAGTTATATGAATAAAAATGGAATTTTAATTATATTTGGAAAATGGTAAATATGATAATTTGATTTAAATTTGAATCTAAGTGATTTATTAAAGTATTATTAAGTTTTCTCTGAATTTAAGTGGTTAAATAAATGAATGCTTAAATTGTAATTTTAAAATATAACTTGACTGGGAAATGTAAATTTGGTTTTAATTAAAGTTTTAAATTAATTAAATAAAATTGGAAATTTAGTTAAATTTGTGAAATGGTAATTTAAATTTGAAGTGTTAAGTTTATTTGTTGAAAGTGAAGAAAAGGAAATTATACACTTGAACTAATAAGTGGAATTATTGAAATTTGGATTTATTTATAAGAAATTGGTTTAATAAAAATCAAAATGTTTAATGATATGTTAAATAACATTTTAATGTAAAATTATGATTTTTAAAATGTTTAAAGAGTTTAAAATGAAGTTATTTAATTGTTGGAAATACACTAAAAGCTGGAAATCACTTTTAATAGCATTCAGAAATGCTATGATTCTGAATTACACTAAAAATTGAATAAAAGGGCTACTACAGCATTTCTGAAATGCTGCAGTTGCTGTAGTTGAACTAATAGGCAAAAACTTAACTCAGGTCTATTATAGCATTCTCTGGAAATGCTGTAGTAGTCTGCAGTCTTTGTTAAAATCAAATAAAACCTTTGTTTTGAAATCTGAGCTACCGCAGCATTTCTGGAAATGTTGTCTTTGCTATTTAAACTAATTTTTCAACTAGAAATGTGATATAACAGCAGTTTTAAGTGTTGTCTTTGCTGAATTAAAATGTTTTTCAAATATAACTTATAACAGCTTTTTCTAAATGCTGTGAAAGGCTGAAATTTTTATAATTAGGGGTTTTGACTTAGCAAATGAACTCAAAATGGTTTGAGACTTTGAAAATTGAATACTTAACTTGAAAGTATAATAATTACACTTTTAAATGGTTTAAATGAATTATTTTGATTGAAATATAAACTATTTAAAAGGTGACTTGAAATGATAATAAATGAATGATATCTTTAAATTTTAAAAGTATTTAAAGTTGAATATTTAGATTTGAACTCAAATGATATTTTGGTATATTAAAATGATTTGAAATGAAGTTTTGGAAAGATTTGATATTTTGATATATTAAAATGATTTGAAATGAAGTTTTGGAAAGATATGATATTTTGATATATTGAAATGATTTGAAATGAAGTTTTGGAAAGATATGATATTATAAATATATTGAAATGGTTTGGAATTGATTAAATCTTTATTTTGATAAAGATTTGGATTTGAAATGATATTCTATTTTAAAGTATAAACTGTTTTAAATTTTAACCACGGGTTATAATAACGATTGGTTGTTAAAGAGACCGGGATCGGATATGGACATACTCTCTGTCGATACCGAAAACCACTTTGACAACTGTGTACGCGGTGGAGTTTCCAGAATGAAGTAGGATGGTGGCGACGATCCTAAGGTATATACTTGGACCCAACTCCCGTGAGTTGGCATAAGGTGGCTAAAACAGGAGCGATTGACGGACCAAGGAGGTAGCACCTCTGATCGGACACACTTCTTCGATACCATTCTATTACTTGTGATTGATTTGGTGCGCACCCTTGATTTGGGAGTGTTGTTCGAGGTGGGCGGTAGTGGCTGCTATGCGTCACCACCAGTCCGGATGCATAATTGGTATTTCTACTGTGACGACCGCCCATGACCCCTGCACCGAATCTAGAGGAAGTGCGCTGTAAAGTGTGCCAGGCGACCATGGACGATTGTCAAGGTAGATTAAAACAACAGAATCTATCGTATTACTCACAGCGCATGGACAAAATACAATAGAACATATGTATAGTGAAGCTTTACAGAATAAAATGCCATCATATAAAACTCCATAATAGTTGAATACAAGCATCCAAATAGTCAATACATCAGGCCTCACTACATAACACTCAGAGATTATACAAACAGCCGAACATCCAGTACATATAATATGAAGATAATATGCAACCCTCCAGCTCGTCTTCGATATCAGCATCGTGAGAAAAGAGCAGCACCTGTCACCTGCTACCTAGTCTGCTCGTCCCAAAATGGACGAACAGCCCAAGGCAATAAGAATTAAAACATAAAGCCTTGAGTCAGACAACAGTCTTAGTGAGCGGTAAATTAACTAACAACATACCAAAAGAGCATAAAGGAAAAGGAATAGGAATACAACCCTCCCACTCCAACCTCTTTCTACAGTGATAGCCCCCAGACACACACTAAGAAGAAGCAAACATAGCAGAACATACAATTTAAAGTAAAGTAATTATCACTCGAGTTAAGGGCGATGTTTTCCAAGTACAAACCCCCAAGGCCTAAACCAAGATCAGATAAGCACCCAGAAAACACTGCTCTTGAGACCGAATGACGATACAACCAACCATCCATGACTCTGGCTATCACTGTTATCATTGCTTCGATATCACCGTTAATTGAATGACCGGCACATTCTTTCAGCCGTCCGTCAAGGGTTAATGGAAACCCCGGTTCTAGACATAACTCCCGCACGTCATCGTGACCCGTGCCTAGGACTATCGGATCTGCCCAGAGTACTTGACTACCCAATCAGTAGCCTTCAGGGACTATCGAATCTGCCCAACGTACTCTTGCTTTGAGCATGCTAGAACCTTCAACAACGATGAATCTCAGCCTTCTAGTCATCCTCCTCGACGACTATTTCCATACTAGCTCAAGCGCCTCTCGAACATCCATTATCCTCAACTCGAACCATATCACCGAGTTATCAACATGCTTGGAATGATCCTGTCCGGATTAGACCAAGACTATCTCATATCATACTTCGCTTCATCACATCCTCGCAAAGTCTCATCTCAACATCATCAAATCTATGCATAAGAGCTTCATCATCCGCTACATATGCCACAAGCAGCTTTCCCATTTCAAGAGCCTTTCTCTTAGCTTTTGAATCATCTTCGTTTTAAATCAAATCATCAATCATCTAATTCATAACAATCAACCAAATCAAACATTAATCCAAGCAACCAAGCATTCAAATATGATCTAAGTAGACAATTATAACAATAATGGCAATTTCGTAATTAAAGAGTTGAAAGTCTAATAAGCATGAAAACATGAACAATGTCTCTATAATCTTGATGAATGAACTTGCATAGGTTAACATGTAATAAAATGGTTGTCAAATCATCATGAACAATGGATCTATATGGATCTACACTTAGGATAAAGAAAATGTATGGAAATCGCTATTTTAACACCAAATCGAGCCAACAATCCGATATACTCCTTTGGATCCGTGTGAGAGATAATCACCACTCACCAAATCACCAAAACAACTCAAAAGCAACACACTTCAGATCTGGACAGCGAAGGATCTAACTTGATCTATCACCAATCCGCTTCAAACGATGAAATCTCTCTTCGAAGAATGTAGATCTTCAATCTAAGCTCTTCGATCTTCGATTTGATCTTCAATATGGATGGAATGGAATCACTAGATTAGAGTGAAGAAAAGAAGTGAAGAAGTGTAGAAGTCGAGCTCTCAAAATGGCAGCACTTCGTCGCTTCGAAATCCGGATCCCAAAAAGTGAGAAAAACCCTTCTATTTATAGGCAGATTCTTAAGTCGTCCGCCCCCTATAAGTCGTTGCCGATCTAACTCTTCCGACCTACGACCTAACAGTCCAAGCTTCTACGACCTACGACTTAGCACTTAGCACTTAGCAGACCAGCGCCTTCATACGACTTACGACCTAATGAATGCGCATCCACGACCTAACACAGACCGCTTCCTTACGACCTAACATTCATACGACTCAACAAACCCCAAGTCTCTACGACTTACGACTTAAAAGGCAACCCATTCTACGACTTAATAGATAGCATACAACCTACAACTCAACAGGGTACGACCTACGACTTAACACTCACGCGACCTAACAGGGTTACGACCTAACACTTAAGTCATCTAAACGACTTAACTAACCAAGGCTGCTTACAACCTAACTAACATAGCACCCCATAGGTCGTTTACGACCTAACTACTAACCTTAAGTCGCTCCAACGACCTAACACAAAACTCCTAGGTCGCTCACTGCTTATCCCCTAGGTCGTTAACTCCACTAGGTCGGCCATTCCTTAAGTCGCCCACCCGACCTACCCCCTTGGATTGTTAACTCGCCAACTTCTATAAGTCGTCAACACTTAGGTCGCTCGACCGACCTAATCTACCATACGACCTAACCACTTACGACCTAAAATCCTTAGGTCGCTAACATCCTATAGGTCGTCCCAACCGACTTAACACTTAACCAGTTCACTTTCTTAGGTCGTAAAACCTCCTTAAGTCGTCTACGACCTATCTTCCTTCACGACCTAAGCTCCAACACACGACTTATCTCCTATATGACCTAACTCTCACACGACCTAACTACTTAGGTCGTTCCAACACTTAGGTCACACCACATCACTAAGTCGTCTACGACATAACTCTTAACCCGGTCACGACTTAGGACTTAACCAAATTCTACCCAAAATCTGATACGACTTAACAACGCTAAAAATTCCAGATTTTAACGAACTTTTCGATCCGTAAAAATACGGGTCGTTACATCTACCCTGGCATTGCCTTGTGTGCCGTGTCACCTACCATATCGAGCCCACTACGATTTTGGTTTAAAGATCCGACCGTGTTAAGGTTCACCATCCCCTTAACGCTATTTTCTATATGATTATACTTTACTAATTAGACACTACTGTATATAGCGTATATTACTACATAGTAAATAGTTTAACGGATCCTTAAAGAATGGGCGATCCCAAGCATTCTTTAAGTTACTTGTACCTTATTACAGTTCACTTGAGTTGGTTTACATTATATAATCATATATTGTCCTGACTCGAGTGTTTGTATTTTTATTTACGCTCGGGTCAGCCTGAGTATTCACAGATTTGGATTCCACTTTCTGGAGATTGGAATCGCTGGAGATTATCTTCTTATCTAGTTTTATCTATCTCAGTTCTGTCGTTCTATTCAGCTTGTACTTGGTTATCATATTGAGACTTCTGTTGTACTTTATTTCTTCTGTTGTATCTTATTTAACTCTGATATATTTACATAGTAGCTTCAGGAACTACTATTTCTTTTACTTCCGCTGCATTATTTTACTCTGTGTATGTGATCTGTGATTATATTTATTTACTGTATATTCTAAGATTTGCCAAATTTTATTTACAACGCGGTATTTTGAGCAATTCAATTCCGACATGAGTGTCTACCTATACACTTATAATGGATGCGAATGGTTGAAAATATCGGGTCGTTACATATAAACCATTTTTGAAATTTATAAGTTAATACAATGTTTTCAAAATTAGTATAATTGAATGAATGAACTTAAAAATGCTATAACTTTGGTAATGAATATTATTTTAAGGGTGTTATGATTTTTCTAAATATTATGATTCCCAAATGATAACATTTTAAATTGATATGGTTTCAAAGTATTATGGTTTCAAAGTGTTTGGTTTCAAAGGTGTTATATCTTTGGAAGTACTATGATTTTAGAAATGAATTTATTTTAAATAGTATTTCATTAAGATTTTTCTTTGAATATATTGATTTGCAATTGAAGATTTAGAATATGACTTTATAAAGTGGTCTTGATTTAAGATGATTTTAAAAAGGAATATTTCAAGTTTAAATAAATTTAAGAAATATTTAGTGATTGGAAATTTGGGTTGGTTCAAATGATATTTTGGTTTTTGGAGTATAAACTAGTTTTGAATATGATATTTTGGTTTGAAGTATAAACTAGTTTTGAATATGATATTTTGGTTTGAAGTATAAACTAGTTTTGAATATGATGTTTTTGTTTTGAAGTATAAACTAGTTTTGAAATGGATAATGATATTTTTGGCTTTGAAGTATAAATTATTTTGAAATAAAAATCCATGGGTTATAATAACGATTGGTTGGCAAAGAGACCGAGATCGGATATGGGCATACTCTCTGTCGATACCGAAAACCACTTTGACAACCGTGTACGCGGTGGAGATTCCAGAATGAAGTAGGATGGTGGCGACGATCCTATTGAGGTATGAACGTGGACCCGACTCCCGTGAGTTGGCATAAGGTGGCTAAAACAGGAGCGATTCTCGGGCCAAAGAGGTAGCACCTCTGATCGGACGCATTTCTTCGATGCCATTCTGTTACTTTGTGATTGATTTGGTGGCCACCCTTCGATTTTGATTGGGAGTGTGTTCCGAGGTGGGCGGTAGTGGCTGCTATGCGTTACCACTAGCCCGGATGCATAATTGGTATATCTACCCTGGCATTGCCTTGTTGTGCCGTGTCACCTACCATATCGAGCTTTACTGTAACGACCCAGAATTTTAGATAATTAAAATTCGAATATTAAATTAATTTTAAATATTTATAAATGGAATTTAGAAGTCGAATAATTTATTTTTCGAATATTGGGTTTTATTTGAGAATTAAGTCGATTAATTAATAATTGAAATTCCAGAAATAATTGAAAATCGAGTTTAATATGATTGAAATTGATTTGGAAAATTTTATTTAATCATACTGGAGTTATAGAAAGGTTATAGAACTTTCAGAATCGAATTTGGAGTAAATCTGTGAAAATTGAATATTTTAATATTTAATTATCGACTGTAAAAATAGCCAATTTTCGAACAGTCTCAGAATTGAACGAAACCAGTTTCATCGGATCCGTAATGTGATATTATTGTAAGATTTCAAATTTCGTAATTTTTGGATTTACCATTTGTCCGGTACAAATTAAAACGCCTCGAAATCGATTTAAATCGGTTTAATTTAAATTGATCGTTTTATTGCATATCTCGCACAGACGATCGAATTAGCTTCCGAAACCTATTCCATTGTGTCCGGAACGTAGGATAAACCCTAGAAATGCCGGTCACCGCGCGTAAATCGGAATTCGAAAATCTCGGAATGAATAGTGTTCGTCGGTTCTCTATAAAAGCAACCCATCCTCTTCCATTTGTTAAACCCTAGCCCTAAACGTCTCAGCCGCCACTTCTAAAACCAAAGGCCAGAAATTCATGTCTTTCTCCTCTCAATTACTCCCAATCCACGCATCGATTTGAAAAAGTGTCAACTAGGAAAACGTAGGGGACGACGAGAGCTTTAAATCCGTACGGTGGAGATGGGTATCGTCGACCATATGGGGAGCTACGTGCTCGCGTTCGTGCCGAGTTGCGCACGCAGTTCGAGGCCAGGGGGAGAACCGCACTTCGTGGGGTGGTAGGCGATGGTGAAGCTCGGCAAGCTCGTTCGAATGGCGTGTTCTGATCATCGTCGAAGTCGACGAGGCGGTTGCGGCATCTAAGGTTGGAGGCACGTTTTGGGTTCACGGTCGCGTTTAGTTACTGGGGAGAGGGGTTTTCGCGTGGGCGGGCCGGATCGGCAGTAAGAGGAACGAATGGCCAGATTTGTTTTAGGTTTAAAAATAATAAGAAAATTGTTAATTTATTTTATTTAAATCGTGTAAAACTTTGAAATATCATATCTTTGTTGTACGAGGTCAAAATTCGACGAAACCAGTTGCGTTGTGTTCGTATCGTTGAATACTACGCTATGGAGCAGGATTGGAATTTATTGGAGCTAGTTTGAATTTCGGGTAAAATTAAACGCGTGTTTAATTTTATTCGAAATAAACGCTGAAATCAGAATTGAAATCACGGTGAGATCTTCTCACTCAGATTTATAATTGAATTGCAGTTATTTATTGATCTGTTTGGATGTGATATTAGATATGATAGGATATATCTATATATATAGCAATATATACATATTGGCATATGTATATATTGGATTGATTGATTTCCCGCCTCGTATAGCGGATGAGACCCTATTGCGCCGTTAGTAAGCGGATTTATAAAAACCCATATACCACGATAATTCCGTACTGGAGCGGAATTGGTATTGTGCTAACATCTGTGGATGCAGGGAAACAGGTTGGAGGGATCCAACTGGATTCCTCACCCGTAGTTATTTATTTACAGATATTGATGTATATTCTGTTATCATATGATGATATATGATATTGACTGTTGTGATGGACTGATTGGTGTTGTTGCATCATCGGATTCAGTTTTGAAATGTAAAAATAACGACTTTTATTTTAAAAAGGTTTGTAAGTGGGTTTTGAAAATACACGTTTTATGGAATTTTTGAATCGATTTATAAACGTAAAATTTTAAAGTTATAAAAGTTATAATTTTTAGTGAAATATAACCGAAGTGTCGTTTTTGAAATAAAAGTCGATTTATTTATAAAATGGTTTAAGTTGGGATTTTGAATAACTATAAACGATTTGTATAGAAAGATTTATAAAATTGATATGTTGTAAATCAAAATATTGGACTTATAAAACGAATTTTTATAAGTGTTAAAAAGAAGTATAAAAGGATTTCATAAGTGAATGAAATTTATAGATTTATAATGTGAAGTTATAAAGTGAAATAGATGTTGTAGAATAAACGATTTATAAGTAATTTACTTATAAATTAGATTTTTGCACTTAATTGGGATATAAATAGAAATTGCTAAATGAAATGATTTCATAAGTTGAAATTATTATGAAGTATAAATGTGATTTATAAACGTTGTTTATAAATCTGGAATCACTTATTTTGATAAGTAATTTTAGAAGTTAATAAAAGGAGAATTTTATAAATCGAAGTTGTTAGAAAATATAAAGGTGAATTTATAAACGTTGTTTTATAAATTTGAAATCAATCAAATTTGATGATTTTAAATATAGAGATTATTAAGGGAATTTTATTCACGATTTTGGACAGTGAATATATTGTTAAGTAAAATGAACTTGTTTTGGGAAAGCGATATTTGGAATGAAGTTAATTGTTTTAAAAGATGTTTTAAAACGTGTGAACTATCAAAATCATAGATTTCAACAATTATTGTTGAAAAAGAAGTTTTCGAGGAATTTAAGGAAATGATGGACTATAACACTGTTGTTATAGTAAATGATTTCCGAAAGGAAATGTTTTGATGTAGTATTGGGATTTATATATCTATCTAAATCCGAATCCCTATACTAGTGATTTCGAGTCGTCGTAACGATGTTTTACGTAACATTCGTTTTGACTCAAATAAAATGTGTTTAAAGAATGATTTCCTTAAAGAATGAATTTATACTTAATTTTGATTTAAGTATATCGAATATTTTCTAAGTGTTGAAAATAAATAGTTTTGTGAATTACTTATTATTAAATAAGTATGAAAATGCTTTTCCAATATGAAATGAACCGTTTTGATATTTTATCTTCAAAGATAAAATGAAATGTGGAAATTGATTTGAAATTGTTTTCAAATGGAAGTGTGGAAATTTTATATCTAGTAAAGATATTTTGGAAGATGGAATAATTTGGAAAATTATTTGGAATCTGATGATGTTGCGCATCTTTATTGATAGTTAAATAACCGACTATCAATAATTACCTTGAATGGTATTTGTTGTGAATTGGATGAATTTGAATGCCACACTTATTTTTAAATAAGCGCTCACTATTCGGGTTAGCCGGGAAAGGACCATGGGGTCGTATAACCCATTCCGAATAAGTGATACGTCGTTATGAATCGCATTTAAAGACCGGTGTTGAAGACCGGATATTTTTGAAAACGGAAGGATTACCGTCGAGTTACTCTACATCGGCTGATCTCCGATTTAGAGGTTTTATCACCCTTAGTGACGGGAAGTCCGGACGTGATTAGAAAATTATCCGGAATTGCAAGGGCTTCGTGAGAAGTGCCTTCGGTTCTGTTCGATCCCGGAACAGACTTGTATGGATTGTGTGTCTGACGTTACAATTTGAGATATAAAGCTGATTCCTTTCAAATACATTTCTGTTGGTGGCGGAGAATTTATTCTCTTAGCTTAACACCCTTCTCTGAGACGTACGAGCTCAGAGGTTATGTAGTTGAAATTTATCAGTGATATATCCCAATTTGGTAACGTGGCATACTGAGTGTTGCTGTGAAATGATCAGTGTTTGATCATTTGTGATATGATCATTTGTTTGATCTTATATCTTTGTGATCATAGGTTGATCATTTTGTTTGACCCGAAGCAGGGCTTTTTGAGAAAGCGTAGCTTTGTGGACGAGACTTCATCGAGCCTCACACCCCGGAAATGGTCGAAACAGGACGAATGCGGCAAGGTTCTAGGGAGTAGCGCCCCTTAGTGTATGTCATTCCTTCTGGATAAAGGTGGTATCATGGTATGGAGCCCAGATACTTAACCTCTGTGGTTACTGCATTATTATTTTCTATGTGGTTTGTTGGAATCGGGGATCCTCGGGAAGATCGGTGACGATCGGGGGATGGCATACGCGTGTCAGTAGTTACCTATTTTTGCAGAGGTAACCCGGCCTTGTGTTGGCAGAGATCCGGTTAGGTTCTCGGGTCGTCTATTCCAGGGACGTACCCATCGTGGATAGGAAGTTCCTTAGCCTGACCATTTGTTGGAAATCCAAAGAAACAATACGAGCCTTTACGATTTCAATTGTATAACCTGTCTCCTCAGGAGGCAGCTATAGCAGGCATAATATAATGGTACCTATGCTGGCTAAGATTTATATTATACTTTCGAAATGTTTTCTACACTATGCACTAATAATAATATCAAAAAGAATTTGATTTTTGCGTAGTAAGCATCTTTGACTATCATAAGAAGAAATCTCCTCCAAGTCTGCGTTTGCATTGTGTGTGTGGTGGGAGGTCTTATGGTAGTTTCATTTTCAAAAAGCATTGCGAATTGACTTTAAAATATTTCTGTTGTTTAGTATAAAGAATAACTGTTTTACGATCTCACACCAGTCACCATGACTGACTCGGAGTTTATTGTTTCCCTTCTAAACTCTGGGTGCCCACAAATTTCCACACGGGCAGCCTAGAGTTATATTATCAGGATATTCTGGATATTCTGGAGCTTTGGAGATAAGCTGGATGACGAGACGTAGTATGTATCTGATAGTATTTATTCCGCTGTGTATTCTGTATGAGGACAAGTTTATATAACTGTCCATTGTTGTATATTGACTCTGATGATATGATGTGATGTAATGTAATAACAGATATAATTCTTTTGTTTTTAAATGATATTCATTTATCTATTATATATTGTTCCGCTGCGATATGTGAGATTCTGATATTGTTTTCTGCTTCTGTATCTGATGTTGTGTTGTTGTTCTTCTTTCTTTTTCTTCTATCTTCTTCTTCTACCTTTTTCTTCTCTCTTAAAACCATAACTTTTCGGGTTTCCGACATTCGATGGCTCAGCAGTCGATAACGTGAGTATCGATGTTGAATTTTCGAAAGTCGAAAATTTTCGGGATGTTACAGTTGGTATCAGAGCATATGGTTAAGCGACAACCCTGCTCTGTTGGGTGTTACTCATTAGAGATAGAGTCAGCAGTACTCTAGAATGAGTTTGAGTGTAATAATAGATACGAGTGCGTATTTGTTAGTGAATATAAAATTGTTTTATATTGTGATGATTGGTTTGTTGAGTGGTATATGGATTCTGGTCGGTATTGTCCGTACAACTCTATCGATAGGGATCTCTAAACATTTGAATAGAACAATTTGGCACAGTATTGTTTTAAATAGGGTAAATGGAATAATTTTGCCCAAAACTATTTTTGTATAGAAAAGAAATGTTTTTCTATGAAGTACTATAGTATATGGTTGCATGGATGTTAGGAAGTAATAATAGTGAATTATCATCACTGAAATTAAATGAGAAATTGAAATTATAAACTCCAAAGTTAAGAAATAAATTCACATACAAATGAAATTTGAGAATGTAAATTATAAATGTGAATTGTAATTTGAAACGGAATTCCAGAGAAGTTTTTGGAAATGTTTTGAAAAGAATTTGAAAATTTTGGAGATTTGGAAAGTTTAAATCTTTTTGATTTGAAAATGAATTTCAAAGGTTTTGAAAAGTATTTTTGAAGGGATGAAAGCTCTAAACTCTTTTCGGTCGCTGGAAAATAACTTCGATGATGACCGCGGCATCATTGGTGTTCATTTTCGGGTTTCCAAAAGAGAAATTGCTGCCAAATTGTTTAAATGGAAGTTGTTTGAAAATTTTGGGTTTGGTTTTAGAAAATTCAAAGGATAATTTGAATTGTTTTCAAAAGAGATTTTTGAAATGTTGGTAAGACTCTGGAATACCATATTTATGAAATATTATTAAGTTGATAACTTATACAAATTGAATGTTGATAGAATAAATTTAACTTAAAGAGTGGAGTTAAATTAAAGGAAGTATAAGTGCATAAATTTGAATAAATGAAAGTGAAATTTCAAAGAAGATAATTAGAATTAAAATTCATTAAAGGAATGAAATTGGAATGTAGATAAGTCGAAGACTTATAAAATATTTTAAATTTGTTAGTAAATGAAATTCAAGCTGAATATTGAAAAAAACTGGATTTGATTTGTGATAAACAAAGTGAAGTATTGAAATAAAATTAGTAAGCGAAACTAATTGAAGGAATGACAAGGTAAATATAATTTGAAAATGAATTGGAATTTGTAATGAATTGGTAATTAGAACTAATTTGAAATAATCAGTTGTGAATGAAAGTCAATTGATAGAAATTCAATATTCAGGAAGTGAACTAAACTCAAATAGAATTGAAATTGTGAATTGAATTCAAATGAATGTGAACTGAAAAAATTGAATGACAATGGTTATGTAACTTCAATAGCGAATTTAAAAAGGATATAAGAAGTATATATTGGAAAATTTTGTAATCAAATTTGCAAAATGTTTGAATGCTATAACTAGATATAATGGCTAGTAGGATATACAGGTGTATAAAGGAATTGGGAATTTTGACTTCGAAGATAAATTTGAATGGCTCGACTAAAGGTAAGTATTTGAATTCGAATATGAGATTTGATGACTTATTTCTCTAGCCGCTTGGCTTTTTCTTTTTCTTTTTGAAATCTGAGAGTCCGTAGGGACGTTTTGTAGTCGTACCGTATTAGCCGCGCAAAGGAGACGCTGGCGAAATTTTTCGAAAATTTCGAGTGTTAGAAAATTTTGAGAAATCTTGAAAGTTTAAAGTTTGAATTTAAACTCGAATTTGAATTGAGAAGTTAAACAATGTTGTTTGAAAACTATGAAAGTGTTTGGAAAGTTAGTTGAGGTAATAACGAATCTTTAGTAGAAAGATTTGTTTTGATGAATTGATAAAACTATTAGATTGTGGAAAAATAGTAGACGAGTTAAGGACATTTTTCCTAACTTGTAATTTCGAGGACGAAATTCTTTTAAGGGGGGAAGTCTGTAACGACCCAGAATTTTAGATAATTAAAATTCGAATATTAAATTAATTTTAAATATTTATAAATGGAATTTAGAAGTCGAATAATTTATTTTTCGAATATTGGGTTTTATTTGAGAATTAAGTCGATTAATTAATAATTGAAATTCCAGAAATAATTGAAAATCGAGTTTAATATGATTGAAATTGATTTGGAAAATTTTATTTAATCATACTGGAGTTATAGAAAGGTTATAGAACTTTCAGAATCGAATTTGGAGTAAATCTGTGAAAATTGAATATTTTAATATTTAATTATCGACTGTAAAAATAGCCAATTTTCGAACAGTCTCAGAATTGAACGAAACCAGTTTCATCGGATCCGTAATGTGATATTATTGTAAGATTTAAAATTTCGTAATTTTTGGATTTACCATTTGTCCGGTACAAATTAAAACGCCTCGAAATCGATTTAAATCGGTTTAATTTAAATTGATCGTTTTATTGCATATCTCGCACAGACGATCGAATTAGCTTCCGAAACCTATTCCATTGTGTCCGGAACGCAGGATAAACCCTAGAAATGCCGGTCACCGCGCGTAAATCGGAATTCGAAAATCTCGGAATGAATAGTGTTCGTCGGTTCTCTATAAAAGCAACCCATCCTCTTCCATTTGTTAAACCCTAGCCCTAAACGTCTCAGCCGCCACTTCTAAAACCAAAGGCCAGAAATTCATGTCTTTCTCCTCTCAATTACTCCCAATCCACGCATCGATTTGAAAAAGTGTCAACTAGGAAAACGTAGGGGACGACGAGAGCTTTAAATCCGTACGGTGGAGATGGGTATCGTCGACCATATGGGGAGCTACGTGCTCGCGTTCGTGCCGAGTTGCGCACGCAGTTCGAGGCCAGGGGGAGAACCGCACTTCGTGGGGTGGTAGGCGATGGTGAAGCTCGGCAAGCTCGTTCGAATGGCGTGTTCTGATCATCGTCGAAGTCGACGAGGCGGTTGCGGCATCTAAGGTTGGAGGCACGTTTTGGGTTCACGGTCGCGTTTAGTTACTGGGGAGAGGGGTTTTCGCGTGGGCGGGCCGGATCTGCAGTAAGAGGAACGAATGGCCAGATTTGTTTTAGGTTTAAAAATAATAAGAAAATTGTTAATTTATTTTATTTAAATCGTGTAAAACTTTGAAATATCATATCTTTGTTGTACGAGGTCAAAATTCGACGAAACCAGTTGCGTTCGTATCGTTGAATACTACGCTATGGAGCAGGATTGGAATTTATTGGAGCTAGTTTGAATTTCGGGTAAAATTAAACGCGTGTTTAATTTTATTCGAAATAAACGCTGAAATCAGAATTGAAATCACGGTGAGATCTTCTCACTCAGATTTATAATTGAATTGCAGTTATTTATTGATCTGTTTGGATGTGATATTAGATATGATAGGATATATCTATATATATAGCAATATATACATATTGGCATATGTATATATTGGATTGATTGATTTCCCGCCTCGTATAGCGGATGAGACCCTATTGCGCCGTTAGTAAGCGGATTTATAAAAACCCATATACCGCGATAATTCCGTACTGGAGCGGAATTGGTATTGTGCTAACATCTGTGGATGCAGGGAAACAGGTTGGAGGGATCCAACTGGATTCCTCACCCGTAGTTATTTATTTACAGATATTGATGTATATTCTGTTATCATATGATGATATATGATATTGACTGTTGTGATGGACTGATTGGTGTTGTTGCATCATCGGATTCAGTTTTGAAATGTAAAAATAACGACTTTTATTTTAAAAAGGTTTGTAAGTGGGTTTTGAAAATACACGTTTTATGGAATTTTTGAATCGATTTATAAACGTAAAATTTTAAAGTTATAAAAGTTATAATTTTTAGTGAAATATAACCGAAGTGTCGTTTTTGAAATAAAAGTCGATTTATTTATAAAATGGTTTAAGTTGGGATTTTGAATAACTATAAACGATTTGTATAGAAAGATTTATAAAATTGATATGTTGTAAATCAAAATATTGGACTTATAAAACGAATTTTTATAAGTGTTAAAAAGAAGTATAAAAGGATTTCATAAGTGAATGAAATTTATAGATTTATAATGTGAAGTTATAAAGTGAAATAGATGTTGTAGAATAAACGATTTATAAGTAATTTACTTATAAATTAGATTTTTGCACTTAATTGGGATATAAATAGAAATTGCTAAATGAAATGATTTCATAAGTTGAAATTGTTATGAAGTATAAATGTGATTTATAAACGTTGTTTATAAATCTGGAATCACTTATTTTGATAAGTAATTTTAGAAGTTAATAAAAGGAGAATTTTATAAATCGAAGTTGTTAGAAAATATAAAGGTGAATTTATAAACGTTGTTTTATAAATTTGAAATCAATCAAATTTGATGATTTTAAATATAGAGATTATTAAGGGAATTTTATTCACGATTTTGGACAGTGAATATATTGTTAAGTAAAATGAACTTGTTTTGGGAAAGCGATATTTGGAATGAAGTTAATTGTTTTAAAAGATGTTTTAAAACGTGTGAACTATCGAAATCATAGATTTCAACAATTATTGTTGAAAAAGACGTTTTCGAGGAATTTAAGGAAATGATGGACTATAACACTGTTGTTATAGTAAATGATTTCCGAAAGGAAATGTTTTGATGTAGTATTGGGATTTATATATCTATCTAAATCCGAATCCCTATACTAGTGATTTCGAGTCGTCGTAACGATGTTTTACGTAACATTCGTTTTGACTCAAATAAAATGTGTTTAAAGAATGATTTCCTTAAAGAATGAATTTATACTTAATTTTGATTTAAGTATATCGAATATTTTCTAAGTGTTGAAAATAAATAGTTTTGTGAATTACTTATTATTAAATAAGTATGGAAATGCTTTTCCAATATGAAATGAACCGTTTTGAGATTTTATCTTCAAAGATAAAATGAAATGTGGAAATTGATTTGAAATTGTTTTCAATTGTGGAAATTTTATATCTAGTAAAGATATTTTGGAAGATGGAATAATTTGGAAAATTATTTGGAATCTGATGATGTTGCGCATCTTTATTGATAGTTAAATAACCGACTATCAATAATTACCTTGAATGGTATTTGTTGTGAATTGGATGAATTTGAATGCCACACTTATTTTTAAATAAGCGCTCACTATTCGGGTTAGCCGGGAAAGGACCATGGGGTCGTATAACCCATTCCGAATAAGTGATACGTCGTTATGAATCGCATTTGAAGACCGGTGTTGAAGACCGGATATTTTTGAAAACGGAAGGATTACCGTCGAGTTACTCTACATCGGCTGATCTCCGATTTAGAGGTTTTATCACCCTTAGTGACGGGAAGTCCGGACGTGATTAGAAAATTATCCGGAATTGCAAGGGCTTCGTGAGAAGTGCCTTCGGTTCTGTTCGATCCCGGAACAGACTTGTATGGATTGTGTGTCTGACGTTACAATTTGAGATATAAAGCTGATTCCTTTCAAATACATTTCTGTTGGTGGCGGAGAATTTATTCTCTTAGCTTAACACCCTTCTCTAAGACGTACGAGCTCAGAGGTTATGTAGTTGAAATTTATCAGCGATATATCCCAATTTGGTAACGTGGCATACTGAGTGTTGCTGTGAAATGATCAGTGTTTGATCATTTGTGATATGATCATTTGTTTGATCTTATATCTTTGTGATCATAGGTTGATCATTTTGTTTGACCCGAAGCAGGGCTTTTTGAGAAAGCGTAGCTTTGTGGACGAGACTTCATCGAGCCTCACACCCCGGAAATGGTCGAAACAGGACGAATGCGGCAAGGTTCTAGGGAGTAGCGCCCCTTAGTGTATGTCATTCCTTCTGGATAAAGGTGGTATCATGGTATGGAGCCCAGATACTTAACCTCTGTGGTTACTGCATTATTATTTTCTATGTGGTTTGTTGGAATCGGGGATCCTCGGGAAGATCGGTGACGATCGGGGGATGGCATACGCGTGTCAGTAGTTACCTATTTTTGCAGAGGTAACCCGGCCTTGTGTTGGCAGAGATCCGGTTAGGTTCTCGGGTCGTCTATTCCAGGGACGTACCCATCGTGGATAGGAAGTTCCTTAGCCTGACCATTTGTTGGAAATCCAAAGAAACAATACGAGCCTTTACGATTTCAATTGTATAACCTGTCTCCTCAGGAGGCAGCTATAGCAGGCATAATATAATGGTACCTATGCTGGCTAAGATTTATATTATACTTTCGAAATGTTTTCTACACTATGCACTAATAATAATATCAAAAAGAATTTGATTTTTGCGTAGTAAGCATCTTTGACTATCATAAGAAGAAATCTCCTCCAAGTCTGCGTTTGCATTGTGTGTGTGGTGGGAGGTCTTATGGTAGTTTCATTTTCAAAAAGCATTGCGAATTGACTTTAAAATATTTCTGTTGTTTAGTATAAAGAATAACTGTTTTACGATCTCACACCAGTCACCATGACTGACTCGGAGTTTATTGTTTCCCTTCTAAACTCTGGGTGCCCACAAATTTCCACACGGGCAGCCTAGAGTTATATTATCAGGATATTCTGGATATTCTGGAGCTTTGGAGATAAGCTGGATGACGAGACGTAGTATTTGTATCTGATAGTATTTATTCCGCTGTGTATTCTGTATGAGGACAAGTTTATATAACTGTCCATTGTTGTATATTGACTCTGATGATATGATGTGATGTAATGTAATAACAGATATAATTCTTTTGTTTTTAAATGATATTCATTTATCTATTATATATTGTTCCGCTGCGATATGTGAGATTCTGATATTGTTTTCTGCTTCTGTATCTGATGTTGTGTTGTTGTTCTTCTTTCTTTTTCTTCTATCTTCTTCTTCTACCTTTTTCTTCTCTCTTAAAACCATAACTTTTCGGGTTTCCGACATTCGATGGCTCAGCAGTCGATAACGTGAGTATCGATGTTGAATTTTCGAAAGTCGAAAATTTTCGGGATGTTACATTTACTACGAGTTGGGTTTAGTGCCGTAGCCTGTGGAGTATTTAGGGTAGCTCCCGATCTGGGGGTATGCTGATACTGGATAGACTACTGGGACTATTATGTGTTAAGGGGAATATTGGGTCACTCCTTAATGTTATTTTAAAGTAAGTTTATTTTACCATTAGACATTATTATAATAGCAAATATTACTACATAGTAAATAGTTTAACGGATCCTTAGAGGATGGGCGGTCCTAAGCATCCTTTAAGTTACTTGTACCTTTGTATTACAGTTCACTTGAGTTGGTTTACATTGTATAAGTATGTATGTCCTGACTCGAGTGTTTTGTGTTTTGCTTTACGCTCGGGTCAGACTGAGTGATACGGCATTTGAGACTCACCTTCGGAGTTGGAGCTTTGCTTGAAGATCTAGCTATCTATTTCGCTTTCAGTTATCCTGTTGATTCCAGTGATGTATTCAGACTTGTATTTGACTATTGTATTGAGACATCTTTGTATTCGTGATTTCTGTTGTATCTTGTTGACTCTGTTATTATATATAGTAGCTTCATGACCTACTATTTCTTGCTTCCGCTGCATTGTTATATTTCTCTGTGTTTGTGATCTGTGATTTATTTGCTGTATATTCTGAGTTTTGCCAAATTTATATTTACAATCTATTGTTTTGAATTATTCAAGTCTGGCATGTGTGGATTTATTGTCGGTTTGAATGGTCCAAAGTAGTGGGTCGTTACATTAAATATTTTTAAATGGTTTAAAATACGGGTCGTTACAAGTCCATTAGGTTAATTATTGTAAGACTAAACAAAACAGAAAGTACAACTGAATTCTCTACATCAAAACTAATGCATAGCATTATACCTAATGATTATGGATGTCATTTACTTTGCCTAAAACTCAAAGTAAATAGAATAGCTATTATAAATCTTTAATTTATAGTGGTGACATATGACACATGAAAATTCAATGCATAACAACATTTTAAAGGGGTTAGAACTCCTAAAATTGGCTAAAATAGAGACATTTTAAGGGTATTAGAACACATACTATTTGATTAAACTTTATAAACATGGAGAAGAGTTATGGCTTAAATTATCATCTAATTAAGCACAATAAACATTGTATTTTGGATTGAGTAATCAAATATTCTAAAATATGTTTACTTCATCATCATCTTCATCATTATTTTAATATAACAAAAAACATATTCTTCTCTTCAAAATACTTCATCACTCTTCAAAATCTTGTGTCCATTTGTCTCGTCCTAGTGTTTAGGAATCCCTATCGATAACGTTGGCCAGGCCTAACGACCAAAATTCTTAAATCACTCAATGGACAAATTAACACCAAAACAAACTAGTAAAATAATTTCCAATCACTTTATAAAAATCAAATTCATATTTTTTTTACCAAATTATTTAGTTGCTTGAATAAAAACACTTATTTTTAAAATCTTTATATACATCCAATTTAATCAATCATCTACAATGATAAAATTATCATACACCATCCATAATATCAAGCAAACATTAACATAACAATACAAAAATTCCAAACAAGAAAACAAAATGCCTTCATCGGAAAGCTATCTATCAATTTCTACTGCGCAACTCTGATCATTACTAGATCACATCATTCGTATTCAAGCCATACAGAGGTTTATTCTCCATTATCAATACCGATACTACTGGTTTAGCTAACAACTCTTTATTTACTATCACCTTTAACAACTTAAATTCCACTCGAAGACAAATACACCAAATAGATAGGAGTAAAATAATATATATCGGGAAAAATAACAAGTACGATCCTAGATGATTACCTTAGTAATCATCGCATACTCCTACTATCACTTTAACATAGCATAACTACCCAACACACCCAAGGGGACATGGGCTCTAAGTCTCTCTAAGGCCTTGACTCGTGTCTCTTATATATAATGCACTGTTCCGAACCTGCTAATGTAAACACCCCCACCTCTATACCTATACTATCCAAGGGTACTACAGAGTAATACTATTAAATAATACGGAGAATAAGGTGATATGGGGTTCACATATAAATATTCCCTTGGGCTAACACTTGTACTTATTTAAAACATCGAATAAATAGCTCACCATACGTATACGGTATTGGCACATACATCACAATGATATTCACATAAGAGACTACACAATATAGGATGATAATCCACAATATCAAATATCTAGTCTCCTCTATGCCTAGAAAATACAAGTCGGTCTTATTGTCCATGTACCTAAAATGTCTCCGACTGACCTAAGTATTATATAAACAATAAACGGGTCAGAGTATATCTAAATCCAAGGTTAATAAACATACGGAACTTTATATATATATATATATATATATATTAAGTGTAAATATAATAATGCTATCTCAAGCAACTCCAAATATCATATAACGTAGAACTTTATAAAACCCAGCATTAAAATTTCATCACCTATATAAAAGATTATAAAATCAGAAATCATAGAAAACATCCAATGGGTGAATCATACATCCAGAAATCATAATCAAATCTCATAAATCAATAATAAGTGAGATATCACTAAGTATAGTCAGGCTAGCACACGACAGTGCCCAAATATATCTCTCAATCTAAAATAATAAAACACTAACATTAATAATATAAAATAAACCGGCTGACTGTAAATTATAGGGCACCTACCCATTAGTCAGATATAATAAAAGATATGAGAATCCATTATACCCTAGATATCTATCACATCACAGATATAATCTAATCTCCTTATATAGAAATGAATAGTGACGAAAATCAAATCATAATGTATAGGTTACACCACCCAATAATCTCGTAATATTTTGGTTACGCTACCTAGTCAAGTCACAATATGGCTACCCGCCATCACCAAGAGCACCTGGGTTATCCATCCGGATCTGCTCTAATACTTAAGTGAGGAATATATATATATATATAAATAATATGTACTTGTCCACCATTTAGTGTAGAACCAAAAGAGAGACTAACAGTTACCCCGCCTGCTCTATGAGCCCAGGTCTACACTGCCTGGATCCACTCCTACAGTCTTCAGTTACCAACCTGGTATCGTGACTATATCTACCGCATGTCATAAACACGCTCATAGACTTCACTATGCATAAATCATGACCCAGATCACGCCTCTAAGGTAACATACTTATGGCCTTCGTGACTAAAGGGGCTAGGGCTGCACTACCCTAAGGGCTACTCCTCCTTAGGCTACTCTACCTTTCTCTAAAATCTCATGATGCACATCTAATATATATAACCAAAGTGTCATAGACCGGGGGCATGACCCCGAGATCAAGCCGTCAGGGTGGATACTGGCCATTTGTTTCCCACTAACTCCTAATCATATCACGGAGCACTTCATGATAGAAAAACATACAATGGGTATACCCCAAATAAATAAAAATCCACAAACTTGCTCTACAGTGAGCATATAAACTTGCTCTATACCGAGCATATAAACTTGCTCTACATAGAGCATCACCTCACGTAAGTATAAACTCAATATTTTAGTTCACTTCACCTGAGTGACATCCATTTAAAATGAATAGTCAAATAAATATTACAACGGTGTCCCATACACCACGTGATACTTAGTCATTTATTCAATGCTCATAAAGTACACTCTATCTCCACAAATATTCTATATAATGATTCCAAATAATAACCGAAGAAATATTACCGAATGTCCAGTCCCAAATGGTATTATAACTATGTTTATTCAGATTTCTCATTACACAGAATTAAATATCACAAAATCTAACAGCAGGATGTCATCACTGTATCATATCAATTCACCAATCAAATCTATATCAACAGTGAATCATTCACAATATCAAAATCATTATAAGAAAACTGAAAAATTAGAAAATATAAAAATCATATGTATAAATCCCAACTTAATTCGAAAATGAAATAATAGCAAAACTTCCATAAAATCTTTCTTTAAGTCAAATGTTCAAATATATATTCACATTGTTTATTTAATCTCAATATAAGATTCAATTACAAAAATTCATTTCCAAATCCATTTTATACTTATTTTTCGAACCATACAAACACACTTTACAAATCAAAAATAATTATATAAACTATACCATTATTTTCAATAACTAAATAATACATTAAAATAAATTTATAAATCTCAAAATTAATTATTTTCATTTTAAACTATAATTTATAATTGAAAGCCTTCACTTATATTTTAACGGTTAGAAATAAATTATTTTCAAAACAAATTTTATATCCAAAATAATTTCGAGAAATCATTTTAGTTACCAACTAATTTTATTTATTTATAAATATACTTCAATTTAATTTTAAAATACCAAAAAAATAATTTGTCGAGCGTTTCAAAAATATTTTAAAACCAAAAAATCAATTAAGCATCCAAAGATATGAATTATGGAGTAAAATTCTTCAAAATCAATAATCAAATTATCAACATAAGTTTATCGTGTGGCCACATCGAATTCCATCGAATTTTGGTCATCCATACATTATACACACAATATAATTAAATTCCACAAATTAAAATGCAAACGGACAGCTTCCCCTTTGCATTTTGGACATCAAACAAATGCAAAACTCCACTATCAAACCAAATAACATCCAATATCACAACCACCAATCGAATATCCCGATTAATCAATTTATCCAAGCAACAATTCAATATTCAAAATCAATCAAATTCCAAACAACTAACTGAACCAAGCAATTCCATAAATAATCAGGATAATAATATATATGCAAGATGCGAGTGGAAATAGATATAGTTGTGAGTGAGAAAACTCACTAAATCGAGTGAAGTATTTACTTTCTCTGACATGCCAAAGTTCCACATCCTCATCATCGTTTTCTCCAAATTCATATGCTCAATTTCACTGCCTAAAGTCGCCAGCATTAGGTCGTGCTTCACCTGTACACGCGCCTTACCAAATCGCAGCCAGACTCCACTTGAACACCACCACCCTACCTACTCTCCTCCTCTCTTTGTCACTCAAAATCAACATCACAACCTCCAACAGCCGCCTGTTGAAAGATGCGGCAACAACACGCACACATACACACAAATCTAACCACTCCATCCACGATCACAAATCACCATCATCTTCCACTTCATCTCTTTTAGATCGATGTCGACATCCTTCCCCTCACCATCGCATGCAACTGTGATTTCACATCCCTGACCTAAGTCACGACCTCACTCTCCTCCAGCCCATCAACCTTCTAATAACCTAACTCTTCATCCAACTCCTCTTCACTCACTTTATTATTTCCTAACACTCAAGCTAAAAGAAAAATGGGGGAAGAGAAAAGAAATTAGAAATTCCTAAGCCCTAATTCTCTTAGGAATTATCAACTTCAAGCTAGAAATCAAAGAAAAGCTTAAGGTAAGCATCCTCTTCATCTTCTCCATCTCAATCCCTCTTCAATTTTCAGAAATTCCTATAACCTAACTTAGGAAAAACTTCACCTTTGATATTAGATTGAAGATTCTAGAGGTGGTGTTGAGGAGAGATCAACCTATTGCTTGTTCTAGAGCTTATCATTTGTGTTTGGGTTTAAAAGGTGAGTTTTTGAACTCACATCTACGTCTATAGCTTTCGTTGTTGTTAGGTATGAATTCCTAACATCTATTCATGTTCATTCGCTTTTAATTTGGATTGATTTGGTGAATTTTCCAATTTTTGGTTTTTGAAGTCCAATTTTGTGAAAATCCTTGTATGGATGTTGGAACATGCTTACCGGGGTGTATCGAAGAGCCCATTAGGCTGGGTTGTCGCTTGGCATAAATCCTTAGTCGCCGTTGCTCAATCGATCGGTTCCGGTAGGATTTTGCCCCACTTGGGGGCTAGGCTGATTCTGCTTTGGAAGCAGGTTCAGTCGACTGAACCAGGGACATAAAACATTCTGTCCCTGTATCAGTCGACTGACCACCTGGGTCAGTCGACTGACCTGGAAACCGAAAGTATCCAGGCATTGTGTCAGCCGACTGACCATCTGGTTCAGTCGACTGACCTGCTTGTCTCAGCCCAATTTGTCTATTTTTCTTGGCTTTCCAAATTTAATCGATTCGTGTTGATCCGATTTGTTGTTATCAATTAATCGACTTTGATGACTCCTTTTTTGGGATTTTGGGAATATCCATTTTGATGGATTCGGTATCGATTTGATTCACGTCTTCGAATGTGGATTTTGGTGATTGATTGTTTCTACAATCATTTCTTTGATTTGTCACTTTAAAATATAAAGGTTTTCTATACTAGTAGTAAATATTCAAACTCTTTCACAAAGATGATTTCAACTCTATTTTTAATACAAATCTCGTTTATAAAAGCCATTTTCCAATCTATTAGTATCACTGTTTTAAATCTCGGCCATCTCGGCCGGGATCTCGGTTGAAGGCTTGGGCGGAACGAAACATGAGATATCGGTTGATATCTCGTTTCGATTATATCGGCCGAAATTTACATATATAGGCCGATATTTGGAGCGAAACGATATTCCGAGATATCCCCAATATATTGTTTTTTTCAAAAAAAAGGGCGCATCTCAGTCTATCATAAAAAAAATGAACAAAGCCCTTTTCTTTCTGATTCAACTTCTAAAAGATCACGTTCCTCGTCAAAATATCAAACTCCCTCTTCTCCAGAGAAAAAAATCGAACTCCCTCTTTTAAAATAATTCGAACTCCCTCTTCCAACATCCGACATCTCGCGGTTGCTTTCAATTTTTGACTACTCGATCTCGCTTTTGACAGTCTGCAGCTTCGTCTTCGACCAATCTCTCTACTCTCTACATGTATGTAAATTAGGGTTGTTTCTATTTTAATGAAATTCAATTTTTCAGAAATTGAATATACAGTATAATTTAGACTAGATTTGCAAGTAGATTTAGTTTGTTATTCTTACTGCATAACCTTCTGCAAGTAGATTTGCATTGCCTGAAACCCTTCGATTCCTAATATCTCTTATATGCATTTGCTTTTGTTTGCATCAGTTCCTGATACTGTTATTATGTTATTCTTACTGCATATATGTAATTGTATAGAACCCGCTTTTTTCAGTTAATTTGTCGTCTTTCATCTACTTATATGTAATTGCTAAAACTGATGATGTTTTGTAACTTTTGATGAACAATTTCATATAGTTGAAGTATAATTGCATTATTTTTTTCAGTTAAAATAGTGGAGATTAGTTGCAGTAATTCGGTAAATGTTAAATAAACGTTACCATGCATTTTTTGCTATAAATTATGTGATGTGTTATACTGCGATATGGTCCCAAGATGAACTTTAGGTCCGAGATGTAAATCCGATATTGGCATCCGAGATGCACTCATCTCGTTCGAGATCTCCCCCGATATGATACCGAGTCACTAAAATCGCCGAGACGAAACGTGCCCAATATCCGAGATTTAAAACCTTGATTAGTATATACAAACCTTTACCTCATTCGTATGAGAAATCTAATTAAACGGCTTAGCAAAACAAGTGGTATGAAACGCTTGCGTTTACTTTGTCGGTTAATTCTTAGACTTGTTCGATTGAAAATCTTGTGACAACTTTTGAGTGGAAATCTACAATTTGTTCATAAATATTTAAGTTAAGCTAGTGGTTATGGGACATGAAGCTAAACTCTTATATTTACTAGCTTAGTGTAATCAACACTTCTTGATGATCGATGATGATCATTTTATGATTTAGACTAGCGATGTGCGATGTCTCTTTGTCCGCGTGGGGGACTATACCCCGTTCTGTTGAGCTTCGTCTCATTTTTATGGGCTACCGACCCATGGTCTTTGGACTGTTCGTGGAACATTCGGCTCAATAAGTCGGTGCATTGGGTGTATCTTTTTAGGTGCATCGATGTTCGACTAGGCATGGGGTGTATCTTTTTAGGTGCATCGATGTCCGACTATACATGGGGTGTATCTTTTTAGATGCGTCGATGTTAGATTATACATGGGGTGTATCTTTTTAGGTGCATCGATGTTCGACTAGGCATGGGGTGTATCTTTTTAGGTGCATCGATGTCCGACTGTGCATGGGGCGTATCTTTTTAGGTGCGTCGATGTTCGGTTTATGGGATAGCGTCTCATTTGTGATATACGTGTTGGTGAGTTTTCATGCTCCCGTTTGTGATAGGCCTCCCCCTTTGTGATTTCTGGATTTCTGGTTGTGATTCCTAGAATTTGTGTTTCACCAATTTTCGTGGTTTGCATTGATAAGCTCTATCAATATTTGTGTTTTGGTGAATAATTTAAAGAATGTGATTCTTTTTGGTGTTTTGAGATTCATGAGATATTGTATTATTTTTGTTGATATTTGATGTATACTTGACACAGTATGGCATTTTTGTTATCATACGTTTTTGGTCATATCTCTTATCCTATCTCAGTCTATCTGATATTTATAGCTAGACTGATCCGTTTATTATTTTCTTCTTAAAAATAATACTCGGGTCAGACCGAGTTATTTCAGGTGTTCCTGCTTGACTTCTTATCAGGGTCCGTCACCTGACTTTTGGCTAACTACTTTAGATTAGTAGTTTTTGTTATTATACATTTGAGATAGAGACTCCTTGGTGTATAATTATTCTTTTGTCTAGCACTTGTATCTATTCTTTTGTGATGTAGTGGATCTTCTATGACCACTATTTTGATGTACACTTTTATGTGATATATTCATATCTGATTCCGCCTTTGTGATATGAATGTCTGTGCCTGATTTGTGTTATGTTTATTTCTATATTTGTTTCCGAAGGCCACTTAGCCACTGTGCAGTAGCTTTGAGTTTGTATTTGATATGTCGGATTTCCTCTTGAAACGAAATGTAAGTTATATTATCTGACATATCGGTACTCGCACAAAGCAATTACACAGATGGTCGCTCCTTAACAGCCTTATTCTTCATGCTAGTTGACGGCATTACCCCGTAGTGTCCTTGGCTAGTGTGAGTATAGAGGTGGGGCGTCACAAATGGCCTTAATAATAGTTCGGGAGATGAAGAAATCTTTGAGTGCATATCTGATTCTAATAAATTAACCAATTTACCCAAGAAATTTCTTTATATGGAGAAGAGGTATGAGCTTTTCTATTCATAGTCAAATTGATAGGGTTTCTAGTAATTCTCAATAGGATATCAAATTTTCTGAATTTGGAATTCATTTTGGAAATCATTCTCTTATTAACCACACTCCTATTTTAGTTAAAATTTCAACATAAGGATGTTGTTGATCAAGGTCATTGCCAAAATTTTAGCGGTAACCCCTTATATGTCCTACTGAAATAAATTAAATCTACTACTTAAAGTATGGCAGAAGAATAAAGGAAATATCGATGCAAAATGTGATGTTCTAAGATAGGAAGCTGATGAGTTATTGAGCAGTTAGTTAATAATCCACAAGATGATGTTATTGCTTAGCAATATAGTAATATTATGGATCACTTCTAATCTACTTAGGAAAATTGCTGTAGAAAATATTAGGAGAATGAAAATAAAATGCTTGACACAAGGCGATAGACCTAAATTATTTCACAATAAAATGGATTTCCCTAAGTCGCTGAGAAGGGGGAAATTCATTCTAGACCCAAATGGTAATCATTTACCAGCATCATAAATTATAGCTCAAGAGGCTATTCATTATTTACAAATTCATTCTAGACCCAAATGGATTCACTTCACCTTCTTAATTTTTAGAACCAACGATGTTCCTTTGTTGATTAACTTCAAGGGCTGAATATTTTCATGGTCTATGTTTCAGGTATAATTTTAATTGGCATCGTTTAGATACTCATGTTATTCATGCTTTTGGATGTTATTATTATATTGGATTTTCATGTTACTTGATTCATGTTAAACATGTATGTTCATTATGTTAGAGTGATGTCTTTAAGTAGCTGACAAAAAATACATAATACTAAACACCTCCTCTTCTTTGTTTATCAAGGAAGCACAATATGCTAACGGAATGTAAATCTGGTCCCTATTTTCTAGAAACAAAGAAAAATTATTGCTGAAATGTCAGCAACTTTTATAAATAAGTGTTGATATTTCAGCAACTTTCCCTGTCAAAGTTTCATTGTAAATCCGATCCCTATTTTCTAGAAACAAAGAAAAATTATTGCTGAAATGTCAGCAACTTTTATAAATAAGTGCTGATATTTCAGCAACTTTCATACACTGTGTTCACAGTGTACAAAAATGTTGCTGAAATGTCAGCAACTTTTATAAATAAGTGCTGATATTTCAGCAACTTTCATACACTATGTTCACAGTGTACAGAAAAGTTGCGGAAATGTCAGCAACTTTTATGAAAAGTTGCATCATGCTCTGCAATAATCGTGAATAAAAAACAGGGACCAAATTTACACTGAAATTTAGTGAAGGACTTTTCGTGTATTTTGAACCTTAATAAGGACCTGTGCCAAAAGTACCCAAAATTATATTCACCTCTCATGTTCTGTTATATATGATATAGGAGGGCAGTATGTCTTTCAGTATAGACAAACAATGGATAAACGAATCTGATCTAAGATCTACATACTATATAGACGGGGTGCAGAAGTTCATTAGTTTTGTTGCAGAAAACGGTGGTAAGAAAGGAGTGTATTTATGCCCTTGCACCCGGTGCAAAAATATGAAGACGATCAAATTAGATGACATTCATTTTCATTTGCTTAGATGGGGTATTATCCAATCATATACATTGTGGTATTTTCATGGGGAAAAAAGGGCGAAGATGGAAAAACAACAACCAGTTAGTCATGCCACAATTATAGACGAGTCTGAACATATTAGGATGGAAGATCTGGTCAATGATGCAGATATATTTCATCATTTTCAACCTAAAAATCTGTTGCCTGATCATGCTAATGTTGGAGAGCAGTCTACTGATTATCCAGATTGGCAAGCCAATGAAAGTAAGAAGTATAAATCACTTTTTTGAAGCATAAAAGAGCCACTTTATCCTTCATGTACAAAAGGGATTACGAAGCTGTATGCCATTGTGAAAATGAATAGCTTGAAGACCCAATACGGCTTTTCAGATAATGGTGTGACTGCACTCCTCGAACTAATAAAGGAGTTACTTCCCGAAGGTAACAAGCTGCCGAAAAAGTACTCCGACGTGAAGAAGATCATTAAAGAAGTTAGGATGAATTACAAACCTTATGATGCATGCATCAATGATTGCATATTGTACTGGAAAGATGATGCGAACAAAGTTTCTTGTACAAATTGCAATTAACCAAGATATATGACATCATTCAATGAAGAGAGAAAATGCACCAAAGTACCTCGAAAGACATTTTCCTTTAATTTCTAGATTGAAGAGACTGTATACTGTACCATGGATAGCAGATGCGATGACCTGCCATGGTCGTGCCAAGTCTGATCCAACCGTAATGCGTCATCCATGTGACACTTCTCAATGGAAAGCCGCAGATTCTTTTGACCAAACTTTTGCTGCCGAGCCACGAAATGTCACACTTGGAATAACAACAGATGGTTTCTATCCACATGCTTCTCTCTCTAACCCTTACATTTGTTGGCCAGTAATTGTAGTACCATATAATCTTCCTCCATCTATGTGCATGAAAAGGGCGTTCTCAATGTTAACATTGTTGATTTCTGAGCCAAAACAACCAGGGAAGGATATTGATGTTTATTTACAGCCGTTGATAGACGAGTTAAAGCAGTTATGGGAAGGAGTCGTTACATTTGACTCGTTAAATAAATCTAAGTTCACAATGAGAGCTAGGGTGTTGTGGGCAATCCATGATCACCCTGCTTTTGGGACTTTATCGGGATGTACAATTCACGGTTACTTTGCATGTCCTATTTGTAGGGAAAACACTTGTTCTTATCATCTTCCTGAAAGTAAGAAGATGTGTTACATGGGACATCGAATGTTTCTTCCTAGCGAACACAAGTTTCGATACGATAAGGAAAATTTCAACAACGAACAAGAACTTCATCGTCCTAAATGGCCATTGACTAGTTTTCAAGTTGAAAAGAAAGTAGCGAATATCAAAATGAAAGTTGGTAAACAAAAAGAAGAAATTGGTCGAAAATGGAAAAAGTCAACCAATGAAGAAGTTGACAATGTTTCTGGATGGTATAGGAGGTCTATCTTTTTTGATTTACCATATTGGAAAGCAAATTTGATCCGACATAATATGGATGTTATGCATACGGAGAAGAATGTCACGGAGCATCTCATCAGCACCATTATGGACCATAAAGATAAGTCAAAAGATGGCATCAATGCATGCAAGGATTTGAAAATCATTGGTATAAAACAAAAGTTGTGGGTGATGGAAGATCCTGAAACAAATAAAATAATCATACCAAAGGCAACTTTCACTTTGAGCAAAGAAGAAAAGATACGGTTTTGCACCGTTTTGAAAATTTTGAAAGTGCCTAACAAATTCTCTTCCAACTTCCACAACAATGTGAGCATCAATCCTCCTGAACTAAGAAATATGAAGTCACATGATTACCATGTCATAATGCAACATTTGCTTCCGGTATTGCTTCAACATTCTTATCCACAACATAAGGATCTAAAAAATGTTGTTCATCGTATTAGTTTATTATTTAACATTTTGTGTTCAAAGTTTGAAAGAATCATCCTATTCTCAAGTGGCGTAATTAATGAATTGCAACTTGTTCTTTAAAACAGATTTTGGACCATCTGGCTTCAACGTAATAAAAAAGGTAAATAGAATCCGATGATCTTTCTTTTTGCTATTTTTTTATTGTTGCCCTGCACACATTTCATCGTTTACATGTATCATTTTCTGGAAGAAAAAAAAACTAATTTTGACTTTGATTAAAACTGATAAAACTGGGCACACATGTTCACTTTGAAATAGGGATATAAACATGTTAAGCAGTACTTGTTCATAAATGAATTTTTTTTGTCTACCAACATACTAATTAAAACAACCATCTTAATCGTACAATATTATTTTAGAAAACATAATTATCCTGATCTAGCATTCACAACAAGAAGTTAAATCTACCTAAAAATATACAGTAGTCTAAACAGAAAGAAACATAACACAAAAAAATCAGTGTGAAATGCTGTTTAGAGCAGTCCTTACAAATGGAAAAGGTTAAAAAGAAAAGAGTACATGTCCCAGTTCCTGGTGTTTAGAGCAGTCCTTACTAATACAGTGACTTCTTTTCCATGAAATACCATTAATCTAATTCGAGTTCTAATGTTTCATCCTGTAAATAGGTGAGTTGTTTTGTATTGCCTTTGAGCTCTTGGTTGCCTAATCTAATTCGAGTTCTAATGTTTCATCCTGTAAATAGGTGAGTTGTTTTGTATTGCCTGTGAGCTCTTGGTTGCCTGTGAGCTCTTGACAGCAAGAACTTTGTACCCTGATACTTGGTACTTGTACCTGAACCATGTGTATTGTTCGATTTCGGTTGCTAACCCTGTTTTCTATCACAAATCTGGCTGTAGGTGATCTTCCTGATGACATGTGCACTGCTGAGTTGAGTTGCTGCACTGCTGCCTCGCATTTGTATTATGTAATGTTATTAATTATTAAGTATGAATAACTGTAACGTACTTAGTGGTAGTGCTATGAGCTATGTAGTATTTAGTATCTGTATTATACTGCAATGTACTAATGTGCTAAATGCTAGTATGTAGTAATGACTGCTATGTAGTATGCTAGTATCCATATTATACTGCAACGTACAATGTAATGATATTGTTAAGATTATGCATTGCAATGCGTATTATTGAATCCTTTGAATATGCACTATCTATAATAGTATTTGTTTTGATGTCTCGAAATGATTATATATGTGGTATTGGATATGAACTACTGTTGTATGTCCATGGTATATGTGCAGTATCTGAGCAGGTAATTGATCCATTAGGTAAGGCTAAAAGCTGTATCTAAATGACTAATTAGATATGGCTAAAAGCCGTATCTAATAGAAGACTTAGGCACGGCTTTTAGCTGTATCTAATTTGTAAATTAGATACGGCTAACAGTCGTATCTAAACGATAACGACGACATATTTTGATACGGCTTTGAGCCGTATTTAACGTGGTTAGATACGGCTTTTAGCCGTATCAAAATATCATTTATGGTGTAGTGATATCTAATACTAATGTATAAGTGCATAACATAAAGTATAGAATATATATAGGCCTATATTTAAATCAAACTGACTTACTTATAATTCGAACAAAGCAAAACAATTTGTTTGAATGCTGTGGCAAAGATCAACTGGGCAAGCAAACTAAAGGCAAGGAGAGAGGTATGCAGCAGCTTCATATCCCCCATATACATGCTGAAATAAAGATGGACAGCGATGAAGTGCACTCGGGTTCGGCTGCTGCCTGATCGAGGCGGGAGAGATCGAGCAAGGAATGTGGTGTTATTTTTCGTGCGTGGTGTTCAGGTTGGGACGATGAGAGGAGATGGTGCTCGGGTGTTGCGCAGGCAGATGGTGGAAGTGGCGATGGCGGAGTTCCGGATCGGTGGCGGAACCATGGAATAGCGAATGACATGGATATAGGAACGACAAATGGGAAAAATCAAGTAGAAGAAGAAGTGCCAGGTTGCAGAAAAAATATATACATATAAATGATATTATTTATGTGTTCTCAAAGCAAACCGAAAAGGAATGATACGAACCGACAATCATAGTGGAAAGGTGGAATAGAAAAAGATTTGACATCAATATCTAGAAATATAAAAAGGTTAGGGTTGTGATTAACACGGTGGAAAAATAGAAAAAGGCACCAGAACCCAAAGGCTTTAGAAACGTACCGGTACGATTGTCCGTTCCACGGTATCGCCAGGTACTGAAAATCCGAAATACAGAAGTGAATATATCGCAAAGATCAGCACGACGAGATGATCAAAACGGTATATAGATATCAGTGGTACGATCATCCTATCAAAAGTCGATAATCGGTACCGAAAATGCTGCTAATTTGCAGGAATACAGATAAACGGAGCAATATATGTCAAAATTTGAAGAAACAAACTATGATGTCTCACTCAGAAGATGATTTACAAATTCATTATGTAAAAATATTCAAGTTTGGAAAATGTTTTATTATCATCAAATTTAACTGATTTAAATTTAAATAAAATTACACAAGAAAATAAACTTCCATATTATCTGGTGAAAATTTACCATTTGCTATGTTTAAATAGACGTATTCCAAATATTAAATTTAAATTTCAAAATTTTATCGTTTAAAATTTCACAAATTTCAATTAAATATATTAATAAAACAAATAAAATTAATTTATAATTTACGGGTCGTTACACTCTCCCCCACTCAAAACTTTCGTCCCCGAAAAGGAACGAGGTAGGAGAATAGAACAACTAGAAAGAAAATAGGCTGAAAACAAAATAAACAACTAATTTAAACTATATAAATTCCAAATTTAAATTAATAAATATTCAATAATTGTTTTAAATTCAAGGTATTTCATAAAATTGATCTAATTTCAATTTATTAATTTCTTCAAAAAAAATTTATTTTATCATCTCATCTGTTATTCCATTAACTTATTATTCAATTTAACTTTATCAACATTTTATAACCAAAATTTAAGTGTATAACATTTATTATGATCACTCAAATTTTATTTATAAAATCATCTTATATTGTATATTATCCAATTACATATTCAACTTCTGAATAATTTAGGTAAGTTATATATGGAATGCAATTGAGTATTATACAAATAAAATTTTACAATTCAGTTATTCCCAGTTAAATATTTATCCAAAACTTTGACTTCAGTTTATAATTGGAATCATCTTAAATCATAAATTTAAGGATTTAAATCTCCGATTAACTTCAAACAATTTAGAGATAAATATATATATATGTATGCTATATATATCAAATCAATTCTATAAATATATACCTATATATATATATAATATAAGTCAAGTCATACTTAAGAAATTCAAATCAATTTTATTCCAAAAAAAAAGTGTAGCAAAGCTACTGAGTGGCCTCTCCTCTCTAAAACTCGAAAATGAATGTCGATGATGCTGTAGTCATCACCGAAATTATTTTCCAGCGACAAAAGAGAAGAGTACTGATTTAAAACTTTTAATGTTCTTTGAAACGATTTCAATTTGAAATTACTTCAAATAATATGCATTTTAAAACTTTAAAACCAAAGTTTGAAATCATCGAAAATTTAAATTATCAAATTCTTGACTTAAATTCATTTCAAATTCCAAATCAATTTATAAACCATGTTTATAAATTCATTTATAGAACAATAAATGAAAATCAAATATTATCATTTCAAACAACCAATTTAATTAACTATTAAATTTCAGAAAAATTTATACTAATATATATAACATAATCATACAAATTTATTTCATTTACCAAATTTGAAAACAACATTGTGTCAGTTTGTTCTGTTCAAGTGTTTTGGAAATCCTATCGATAGCGTTGATCAGACGAATCGATCAAAAATCCAAATCAACATCAACAACTCAAACAATACAATATACAAAACATTTTTATATTAGTTACAAATACACTTCCTCACTCGATGATTAAATAATGGATTTCAAATCAAAGATAGGGATAGAGATTCAAATTTAGAGGAATCCTAATCAAAACAATTCTAACTAGAATATAGGCTCGAAACGAAGATTAGATGATTGTATCAGAATAGGAAGATGGATGTACCAATATTAATCGCGGTTGACCTTAACCGAGTCGACCGTGACTTTAAGAATAAGATCGAGGTAGAATTCTGGAGCAAATCGACATTCGATCGACAAAGATAGAATTCGGGTACATCAAAAGATAGCAGCATCGTAAACCGAGGATACAGAAATCTCCGGTGAATCAATACTTGTGTAAACGAGTTTACCCCTTTATAATTATATAATGGAGATATGGGATGCTCCAGGATCTAAGAGACACGAATAGGGGAGACACGAATGGACTTTGGAACCGAAGGGAACGTTCCAAAATTCAAAGAAACCGAGTCAAAGAAGAAGGAATTCAAGCTCGAACGAAAGTGATTCTGTAATTGAATTTTACTCTATATGCTGAGTTTTGCCTAAAACCAGAGCTCTGATACCAAATGTAACATCCTGAAATTTTCAACCATTCGCATCCATACATGTCGGATTTGAATTGCTCAAAATATCAGATTGTTAATTTAAATTTGGCAAAACTCAGCATATACAGTAAATAAATAATCATAGAATCACAGACACAGAGTAATATAACAATAAGCAGCGGAAACAAAGGAATAGTAGTTCATGAAGCTACTATATATATAACAGAGTTAAACAAGATACAACAGAAGTCTCGAATACATAGATGTCTCAATACAATAGTCAAATACAAGATCTGAATACATCACTGGAATTAACTGAATAACTGATAGCAGAATCGATGTAGCTGGATCTCCAAGCGAAGCTCCAACTCCAAAGGTGAGTCTCAAATGTTGTATCACTTAGTCTGACCCGAGCGTAAAGAAAAACACAAAACACTCGAGTCAGGATTAACATTCTTATATCAATAAATCCAACTCAAGTGAAATATCAACTGAAATACAAGTAACTCAAAGGATGTTTGCGATAACCATCCTCTAAGGATCCGTTAAACTATCTACTATGTAGTAATATCCGCTATTATAATAATGTCTAAAGTAAAGTAAACTATTTAAAAATAGCGTTAAGGCGTTACCCATATCCCCCTTAACACATTTTATAGTGCCAATAGTTTATACAGTACCGTAATACCTCCAGATCAGGAGGCTACCAGAGGATACTCCATAGGTACGACACAAATCAAACTCGTATAAGGCGCGCTAGGGTAGGTGACACGGCACAACTAGGCAATGCCAGGGTAGATTTACCAATTACACTTCCGGGCCGGTGGTAACGCATAACAGCCACTACCGCCCACCTCGAGCCACACTACCGAAATCCGAAGGTGCGCACCAAATCAATCACAAAGTAATAGAATGGCATACGATGGAGTGTGTTCGATCAGAGGTGCTACCTCATTAGCCCGTCAATTGCTCCTGTTTTAGCCACCTTATGCCAACTCACGGGAGTCGGGTCCACGTATATACCTCATATAGGATCGTCTCCACCATCCTACTTCATTCTGGAATCTCCACCGCGTACACTGTTGTTAAAGTGGTTTTCGATATCGACAGAGAGTATGCCCATATTTGATCCTCGTCTCTTTAACAAACAAACGTTATTATAACACCACGGTTATTTCAAAATAGTTTATACTTCAAAACCAAAATATCATTTCCATTTCAAAAACCATATCAATACGATATCATTTTCACTTCAATATATCCATTTCCAAAATCATATCACTTTCCAAAGTTATAACACTTTCGAAATCATAAGTCTTTTAAAATCAAAACACTTTGGAAATCAAAACCTTGAAATTTATAACACTTTGAAATCATAACATTTTGGAATCCATAACACTTTCCTCCTAACAGTTTAGATATTAAAATCAGTATATAAAATAAAATAGTTTATAAAATAAAAATAGTTTATATTAAATAGTTATAAGTTAAAAATAGTTTATAATAAAATAATTTATATTGAAAATAATTTATATTAAAATAGTTTATGATAAAATAATTTATAAAGTAAAATATAAATAGTTTTGGATATAGTTTAAAAATACTTTATATAAAAATAGCTTCCTCAAATTTCACAAATCGATTCAAATCAACTCGAATTCCAAAATTCAAATTTAATCAAATCTCAAATCATCAATTTTAGTTCGCTTCAGTTTCTAAATAAACCATTTCAAATTATCAATTTCAAATACATATTTAAACCATAAAATAAGCCATTTCAATTTCAATATATTTCAAAGCTTTAAATATTCAACATTCCAAAACTAAATTCGATAATTTCATATATATATATCAAATTCACTTTACTATTATTTTAATTTTGAAATATTCTCTTAATAAATCCAATGTCATTTAAACAAACCCCTAATTACAATAAACTAAATATTTCCTTCAATTTATTTAAACTTGAAATATTCATTTAAATCACTTTAAATCAAAAATCAAGTTATAAAATCATATCTTTAGAATTTCAAATTTAATAAATTTCAAATCAAACTTATTTAAGTATAATTCTTAAATAAATATAATTTCAAATCAATTTCAAATTTATCTTTTCAACCTGAATCATTATAAACTCTATATTTGAAAAAAAAATATTAAATAAATACTTAAACATATTATATATCAACTTTAATAAACCTTTAAAATCAATATTTATAAAAACCATATATTTCTTTTCAAAACCATAGAAATCATTTTCAAAATATTTATATATAGACCAACGGTGTATGTATATAACTTTCTATCCTATGGTCAAGTGATACGGATATTTATCATTTCAATCCGGAATTTAAAATATATACGGGTATATATCATTTCAACCAGCAATTCCAATTCAATTCAATGAAAATCGCTTGGGCTTATCATTTCAACCCATAACGATTTTCTCCTATTCTACATATCGTTCGGGTATGTATCATTTCAACCCATAGTGATTCTAACTAACAGGGAATTGGCAGAGTGATAACAGATATGAAAATAATATAACAATCAGTAACATGCATATATCATTAGTGATAAATAACAGATAATGGTGTCAGATGTCACAGGTGAACAGATACAGATAATGGCATATATAACAATGTAAATAACTAACAGCAACATATTTCAATTGTCGTTTCAATTGAAATCAAATTTAGTAAATATAAGAACGTTAATCGTGAGTGATTGCTCACCTTTCGAGGCTAGAGAGACAAGAAGATGATATAGACACAAACACGGATACATATACTAACTAGCGGGACAACAACAGGCTAGGAATCACTGCGATAGATTTGATATAGAAATGTAAGTCAAGAGGGCACGAGATTGATGAAATAAGATATAATACATATATATAAATTTTCAAAAATCAATTTAAACATATATTTAAAACATATATAATTTCAAATCAGTATCAAATCCCAATACGTACAGTATATAATTGAAAACTAAATTCACATATATGTTATAAAATAAAAATCAATATTGTTTAACATACTTTTAAAACAATAATACTATAACATATATACACTACAGGCCTATATATCACATATATACTTATACACATATTAAATATACTCAAAATAAATGTATATCACCAAAACCGAATGCATATTTTGTAACTTGTAAAACAGAGTATATATACACTAAAATAAAGATTGCGTAGCTATACATATATTTGTCAACAGAGTTATATACAAACAACACTATCACTTATATATTTCTATAGAACTGATGTGAACTTATATATGCAACAAACATAAAAAATATATATATGTTGTCATACGAAATATATATATGCCAATATTATATATATATATACTGACAACACATGTAACTACACTATAATATAATATATATATATATAACTACTTTTGTATACAACTAACATATGTCAGAAACAAAATCTATATATATAATCCATATAACTTATACTTATAAACAGTACATATATCTATAACTACAAAAATGTTAATACTTTAAACATACATATACAAACCATTCCTTTCCTTTCAAATATACAGTAAAAACATATATTTGCATATACATGAAATTTCATAGCTAAAAGTAAACTAACATATATAATATAAGTTCTGCAAGCTATTATAGATAACTTATATAATAATAATATGCCAATAGATTTACAATATACTTATATACTCAGATATGTATATAATAATTTCGAAATCATTACTTAGCTTTTAAACACAACTCTAAACATCAAAATAACCTCTATAAGTACGAAACTTCTTTAACATATTATATATATAGGAACCAGTCAACTGACATCCATATGTATAAAACAAAGTCTCAGTTCTTTAATTACAACCTCCATATATACTATACATGACCAACAAAAGATATAGAACTGGTATAAATTTATATATATAAAAGCAAACAGATTTTTATATAAACTAATATATAGTTTACATACGTTCAAACATATAAGCTGTCACATTGCAACTATACATATACACTGCTAATGTATTATATAATCTTAGTAACCAATATCTAATAATAACGTATAAGTGCATAACATAAAGTATAGAATATATATATATAGGCCTATATTTAACTCAAACTGACTTACTTATAATTCAAACAAAGCAAAACAATTTGCTTGAATGCTGTAGCAAAGATCAACTGGGCAAGCAAACTAAAGGCAAGGAGAGAGGTATGCAGCAGCTTCATATCCCCCATATACTTGCTGAAATGAAGATGGACAACGATGAAGTGCACTCGAGTTCGGCTACTGCCTGATCGAGGCGGGAGAGATCGAGCAAGGAATGTGGTGTTATTTTTTCGTGCGTGGTGTTCAGGTTGGGACGGTGAGAGGAGATGGTGCTCGGGTGTTGCGCAGGCGGATGGTGGAAGTGGCGATGGCGGAGTTCCGGGTCGGTGGCGGAACCATGGAATAGCGAATGACATGGATATAGGAACGACAAATGGGAAAAATCAAGTAGAAGAAGTGCCAGGTTGCAGAAAAAATATATACATATAAATGATATTATTTATGTGTTCTCAAAGCAAACCGAAAAGGAATGATACGAACCGACAATCATAGTGGAAAGGTGGAATAGAAAAAGATTTGACATCAATATCTAGGAATATAAAAAGGTTAGGGTTGTAATTAACACGGTGGAAAAATAGAAAAAGGCACCAGAACCCAAAGGCTTTAGAAACGTACCGGTACGATTGTCCGTTCCACGGTATCGCCAGGTACTGAAAATCCAAAATACAGAAATGAATATATCGCAGAGAACAGCACGACGAGATGATCAAAACGATATATAGATATCAGTGGTACGATTATCCTATCAAAAGTCAACAATCGGTACCGAAAATGCTGCTAATTTGCAGGAATAAAGATAAACAGAGCAATAGAAGTCAAAATTTAAAGAAACGAACTATGACGTCTCACTCAGAAGATGATTTACAAATTCATTATGTAAAAATATTCAAGTTTGGAAAATATTTTATTATCATCAAATTTAACTGATTTAAATTTAAATAAAATTACACAAGAAAATAAACTTCCATATTATCTGGTGAAAATTTACCATTTGCTATGTTTAAATAGACGTATTCCAAATATTTAATTTAAATTTCAAAATTTTATCGTTTAAAATTTCACAAATTTCAATTAAATATATTAATAAAACAAATAAAATTAATTTAAAATTTACGGGTCGTTACAATTGGCCTAGATTAGACTTAGAGTCATTGGCCCTTGTGTGTTGGGAATTTAGTTTATAGTAATATATAATAGGTGTATAAATATTATACTTAGTATATGATGATTATTGGGGTAATCACCTGAGATCATATTTGTATATAAAATAATTTGCTAACATATTTGAGTGTATAAAATGATGTATCTTCAGTGTCTTAGTATAAATTATTGTGTTCCGATACGTTAGTGATCAGAGTGTGCAACGTAATTGTATGAATTACTTTCCGCTGAGCACATTAGATGTTTGTTTGTATTTATGTTTGATTGATTGAGTATTACTTATATTAAATTTGCAATTGTTAGAATTAAGTCATTGGAGTATTGAAGTTACCGCTAGGAATTTTGAAAATTTTATTTTATAGTATATTATCGATGTGTTTACATTATATATATATATATATACACTTATTGTGAAGTAATTTTAAAGTTTAATGATTGTTTGATAGTATTCGAATGGTTGGAAATGAGTTTGATATTGTAAAAGTTATGGCAAATATTTAAATGTAAGTAAGTTTATGATTTCGACTTATAAATATTTTGAATTAACATTATAAGTAAAGTAAGCAATTTCGATAAAGTGAGGTTGTAAAAATTAATAAGGTAAGAGATTTTTGGAAATGCAAATAAGTGTGTGTAATTTAATGAATATTGTATAGTATATATTGACCATAAAAGAACTTTTTAGGTATGAGTCATTAGAAAATAAAGTTTGAGGGATTTTTGATTTCAAAATAAAAACTCAATTTGGAAGTATTTTGTTAATTCGTGTAATGTATAAATTTATAATTTGTGCTAATAAAAGAAAAGTATTTTGTATAAGATAAAGTGTTTTTGAATCGACATTTCAGTATTTTGTTTAAAGGGAAGTTATTTTGATAAAGTATAAGATTTCATGGTTTGTTATAATAATTATTTAGTTTGCATTTAATATGGTTGATATTGAAATTATCAGTCTTGTTATAGAGCTCCCCTAAGAAATTGCGAGGACGCAATTTTTTTAGGGGAGAAGTCTGTAACAACCTAGTTTTAGGGGTATTTAATAAAAGATGATGGTAATTGTTTAATTGATTGATATGGAATTTTTTTAAGATATTGGAAAGCTATATTAAACTAATTGATTGAAATGGAATTTTTTTAAAGATATTGGAAAGCTATATTAAACTAATTGGTGATGGAATTAAAATTTGTTTGGATGTAATTATTTGTTTGAAAGATTGGAAAATAAATTAATTAGAAAAATTAATTGATGAATGGATTTAAAATGTGACTTTGGGTATTTAAATTTTTAAATGAATTGTATATAATAAATAATTTAAAACTTTTAAAACTAATAAAATAAGTAAATAGTTTTCTAAAAACTATATATACTTTAAATATACTTTAAAATACTTATAATATGGTTTAAAACATTTATTTAAAATATTAATTTAAAAAACTTATTTTATAAATTATTTGAAACTTCAAAACAACATGTTTTTTCTTTATATAAAAACAAACAACTTACTTTAATAATTCATAATTAATTATTAAAAATTCATAAAATTTCCAAACCACTTTAAAATGCTCTAATATAAGTTAGAAAACATATGTAAAAAGATTGAAGTGAAATACTTAAATTTAAAGTCCTTTCAAAGTAATTTAAACTCTCAAATAGAGAATACAACATTTCCAAATTGCTATAAAAAGTGGTACAGAGGCAAAGACAACGTTAAAGTGCTACGACCGAGTGCCATTAAAGGGTCCAACAAGGGCCAATTTTGTATAGTTAAAAGTTTGATCGATTTTAGATATGTAAACAGTCTTTTTATCATCCAACCATTTTAAAGTAGCTAGTATACACATAATACATCATAACCATGGTGAGAAACTCTTAGGGATCTCTCTATAAATTTCTATTGAATTTGCCGAACACAAAGCAATTCCTAAGTGCGTTTAAAGCGACTATCACTATAAAACCACTTCCTAATCAAGTCCATTTCAAGTCAATCCTCTACTAAACCTTATGTACTTTGTTTCAAGGCATGCAACAAGTCATACAACTCTATTCAAGTCCATTCCAAGTCCATACATATGGATTACATATGTCATTGCTTTTAAAGCAATAAACAAAATGAATATTACAACATATAAACAATATTAATTCAAACAACATATAAACAATTTGCTCAAGCATATATACACTATATTTTCATTCAAGGTGGTGAGTTAGCTCACTTATAACCATGTACAGATTATGCTCAAGCCTCTACCAAGTTTCCATCTACCTACCTCAACTACACATGCTCCAAAACTTCCTACCCCTCTTTGCTAGTTCACGGCCTAGGCAATATTTGCCTTCCCAATGCTCACGGCCAAGAGATGTGGGGGGTTTTGTGCTCCATTTCTTCCATTTTTGACTTGATAACATAAGTTTCTATGTTTTAGTAAGGCTATAAAAGAGGTTTGAAGAGATTCGAAGTTGTTTTGAATTAATTTTCTTTTAGGAATTTATGTAGAGAGAGATGTGATGAGCTTTGATTTTCTTTTGCAAAAATGTCAAAAGGTTACTATGTCGTGTGCACCCACTTATATAGGCTTCAAGTATGTGTTTCCTACCCTTCTCTTCACCCCCTTCTCCCATGAAGGCTCACCCCCACACATGCCCATCACATCTCCTTTCCACCTCTTACACACATGAAATAACTCCTTAGCCAATTACCATTTAACCCTCTTCATTCAAATATCTAAAATACTTCTACAGGCTTCTAGAAGTAATTAATTTCCTTATGAAACAAAGTGTGTTAATTGGTTACTAACGACCTCCCAAGTGTTTTAGTGTATGTAGAAATTTTTTGAACAACTTCTATTGAATAATAAACTATTTATCGATAAAATGATTTTCGGTTATCGATATTTCTTCGAAGTATTTAATTTTTAAACTAATTTTAATTTTTTTTACCATCATTAGTTATTATTCAGAAGGGGGTTTACAAGGTAATTAAATAAATTTAATTGTATTCAATCGAAGATTCAAATATTTAAATATGAAGTGTCCGAAATTCCTAGTCGTTACATTCTCCCCCACTAAGAATATTTTGTCCTTGAAATTCCAACATGAGCAACCAAAGAAACAATCACACATCAATACTTAATAGTATTACAATTATTAGCAACCAAAGCTCACGGTTTTCTCAGGTTCAAAAACTTCTAATCACACAAGGTTGATAAGTAACCTACTAAGCGAACCTTTCGCTCAATAGCTTCGGGTTATTACTTAGTCAATTATTCATGCTACCTCATAGCAAATCGAAGAGTCCTCACCTAAACTTTCCATAAGCTAACAAAACATAGTTTGCATATATTAATCCCCTACAATGTATATGGATCATCCGTACGCAATATCCGATTTGATCACTTGCTCGATGACATAGATTTCACTTCCAAACTAGTATCGATCACTTGACCTCTCTAGTGCAGACTCCGATTTTGTTTCTTGATTAGAAACCTCATTCTTCCTTACATAGCCATATACTATGATAGAAAAAATCAGGATTGTATCATGAATCTATACCAAGTGTTTGCCATCAAGAATCGAGTGGAAAATCCTTATTTGGACTAGTATAAATCAGCTCGAAACCATGTACTCGAATACTGGATCAAGAATGGTCATGCAAATAAAACGATACATGTACAACTTATGTATTTATCCTTTTGGTTTCTTAACTATACCAATATCCTTTAAATCACATTCTTCTACACAAATAGTATATCACTCCATACTAAAATTATTTATGAATCATTTCATGAATACATTAAATTTAAGTTTATAAACATTTTATAACTTTAAGTTTATAAACATTTTATAACTTTAAGTTTATAAACATTTTATAACTTACATTCATACTCGTATAATATTCCACCACATCCTACGAGTATATACAAACATCAATTTCATTTTACTTAACAAGAATGTTCAACAATTTAAACTTGTTTTAATTCTACTATCTTCTAAGTTCAAGTGTTCTAAAAACTCAACTTTTATATTTTCACAGAAACATATAGCTTTAAGTTCTATAACGATTTGGAAGTTTCCAACTATCCAAAATCACCGAAAATCCCATTTCATTTTATGAAAACTACCAAACAACATGTCATACCATGATGCACATACCATACCGTCCTAATAAATAGGCAACATGCATCCATAAATTAGCTTAACAATGTTCCAGTTTCTTAAAGAAAATTTTAGAACTAAACATCGGGTTTTATTTCAAATCCTTTGAAATATATATATATATATATATATATATATATCTTTTGTATACAAAATCATACTTTCAGGATTAAATCCAAATCCCTTTGACCAAAAAAAACTATATAGTAAATTGCTCTTGTAGCATCCCCTACTTTAAAACCCATAAATGAGCGCCGATGATGCTACAATCATCACCAGAATTACTTTTAAGTGACAGGAGTGAGTTCATTACATCCAAATCATTCCTTTCGGATTTCACCCAAATCAATTTCAAAGCGGTATCAAATACTTCATACATATTACTAAGTAACATGATCTTAATTTCATAAACTAATTTCCTAAATATTTACTTTCAAATAATACTACTATTATTTTCTCCAAAATCTTGAAAAACATTTCCAAAGATACCGGGATTTAAGTTCTCAAAATATCAGTTTAAATCCTCTTTTGTTTATAAACAATATTATATAAACCATACTTATATAAAATCACTTTCACTTTCTTATATAAAATCCTTTCACAAATGTTTCTTTACAAAACACCGTATCTTTCCTTTAGATTAAAATAAACATATTTTGCTAAATTTAACTTCTTACCCAATATTTCCATCGAGCTTGTTATAGTCAAACCGTGAAATTTAATTCACAAGGTGTTCATTTCAATGCATCCACAATTACTGTCTACCCAACCCATGTAGTAAAAAGGCAAAATTGCTCATAAACTGGTCAAGCACAATTAAGTAATCAAAACAATAGTTAATACTCATAAACTGTCCGAGGATAACTAAGCTAATTAATAAGGGATAACAGATAAACATCATTAATCCCTACAGGAATTAGACTACACTATCAACTTACTTATGTATACTAGTAATATAACAAATATGTATACGCTCTCATATATATAATACACTCAACTCATGCTAGGACAGTCCATTACCCTATCTCTTAATGAGTCATACCCAACCAAAGCCAATGTTCTCGTTTAACCTTCAGCTCTGAAACCAAACGGAATGATCACCCCTTTTCAGTGGTGACTACAAATGGTAACCTCATTTCTGATTTTACGGCCAGCCTCCCGACTTTCGAACTAACCAGTAAAGGGATGTGTAGGGGTAAGAGTCAAAGCTTCGTCACTAGTTCACCACTGCAAGAACCCCCTTTCACGTAGCACATAGCACAATTAGGAAAAATAAAAAATAATATCAAAAGATAGTACAAAGTGTTACTCCAAATACAGAAATTTCAAAGTTACAAAAAAACCTAAGTACTATCATCAGCCTGGACAGTTATAACTGTCTGTCCTCACAATGCTAATTCATAGATACATAATATAGTGCAACAGAAATGGAAATAGATAGATAACAGAAGCCTCTAGCTCGTCTCCTAAATCCTGAAGCATCCAAAGTAAAACCTGCTTTACTCAGCCTACTCGAAAGAGTACATGAGGAATTTATGGAAAACGAAAACCGCATGTCATACATAAGTCTGGTATGAGAAAACCTGAGATACATGTAATATGTAACAATAACTGTTGAGACGTACGGACTACCGTAGCGGTTTTTCCCTCAAAAGAAACCAACCATTCATTAAGTTAATATAGTGATATAATATATAATGTCTATTGTATAGAATATAAATCCAAAGATAGTTGTGATGCTTACAATAACCACACCACAACAATATTAGAAGTACATCTAAAACTGCTAAGGTACGTTCGCATATGGATTTTTCCATGGAGACACCTCTAGTAAATTAAAGCGGACCTCCATGACAAGGATCAGAACTACCTTTCGAGCATTGTATATCTCTAAATAGGATATATCATAAGGTAAACACAACTGGCCCATGGCACCAAGTATAACCTTCTGCCAATGCCCAATAATTGAAAGAATACTCTAGATTTGGAGTTAATATGCCCTCATGGGTAAGCTAAACCTAAGATCATGCACCCTACTCTGGTTTTAGTCATTTCCAATGTTGACGCTACGTTTGGCATCTCTCACACGAGTCTTCATAACTTGAACAGAACACGAGTCCCCAAATGGATTCCATCAACTCAAACAGATCACGAATCGCTACAAGAATTTGAGCATCTCGAATAGATCTAGAATCTCCACATAGATTTTTGATAAGTCCATGGATGAATGCTAATGCTGTTCCTCTCTCTTGGAATACTCCTCAAGATAGACAGCCCCACATGATAGCATCGTCCAAATTGTTAACGTTGACCTCTCCGTTGGACTTAACCTTAGGATAGAAGGTTCAACTCTATATATAACACTTCACTTCACACCCAATTCCAGAACATAGATCGCGTATATGGGTTTGAAGTGGTTACGCGTTCGAGTCATCTCATATAAGTACACTTCCCCCGCTTACCAGACGCTCCAAAACCAATCGATGAATTTTCGTTTAACTTGACCTCGGTTCTTTAAGAAATAAATGGACAATACATAAGGGTGGAGATGATCTCCTATCCGGATGGATTTCCATATCATTTTTCATAGAAGAGAAAGATGAGTTTATATATACTGTAAACACCCCGACCTCTATACCCATACTATCCAAGAGTACTACAGAGTAATACTGTCGGATAATACGGAGAATAAGGCGATATGAGGTTCACACGTGAATATTCTCTTGGGCTAACACTGGTACGTATTTAAAACTTTAAATAAATAACTCGCCTATATGCATACGATATTGGCACAAAGCAATAAACACATGTACCTCCAGCATAAAACAATACATAATACATAGTAAATATCAGAGAACACAGAGTCAGAATCGCAACTAAAATATATAATACAAAAATATACAACATACGTCAAATATACATCACAATGATATTTACACAGGAGACTATACAATACATGATGATAATCTACAATATCAAATATCCAGTCTTCTGTACACCCAGAAAATACAAGGCAGTCTCATCGTCCCTGTACATGAAATGTCTCAGACTAACCCAAGTATTATATAAATAATAAACAGGTCAGTCTGATCTAAATCCAAGGTCAATAAACATATGGAACTCTATATATATTGAGTGTAAATATAACAATGTTATCTCAAACAAATCCAAATATCATATAACATAGAACACCATAAAACCCAGCATAAAAATGTTCACCCATATAAAATATTATAAAATCAAAAACCACAGAAAATATCAGTTGGGTTAGCATATGACATTGCCCAAATATATCTCTCAATCTCAAATAACAAAATACTATCATCAAAAATATAAAATAGACCGTCTAGTTGTAAAATATAAGGAACCTACCCATCAGTCAGATATAATAAAAGATATGAGAATCCACCATTCTTTGGATATCTATCACATCACAGGAATAATCTTGTCTCCTTATATAGAAATGAACAGTGACAGGAATTAAATCATAATGTATGGGTTACATCACCCAATAATCAAATAATATATGGGTTATGCCACTCAGTCAAATCATAATATGGCTACTCTCCATCTCCAAGAGCACTTGGGTTATCCACCCAGACCCGCTCTAATACTTAAGTGAGGAATATATATAAATAATATGTACTTGCCCACCATTTAGTGTAAAACCAGAAGGGAGATAGATAACTACTCTGCCTGCTCTAGGGGCCCAGGGCTACACCACCTGGATCCGCTGCTACAGTCTTCAATTACCAACCTGGTATCGTGCCTTTATACACTGCATATCATAAACACGCTCATAGACTACGCTATGCATAGATCATGACCCGAATCATGCCCCTAAGGTAACAGACAGTTGGCCTTAGTGACTAAAGGGGTTAGGGCTACACCACCCTAAGGGCTACACCACCATAGGATACTCCACCTTTCTATAAAATCTCATGATGCACATCTAATATATATAACCAAAGTGCCACAGATTGGGGGTGCAAGCCCACGATCAGGCCGATAGGGTGGACACCGGCCATTTGGTTCTCGTTAACTCCTAATTATATCCCATAGCACTTCATGATAGACAACATACATATGGTACAACCCCAATAACTAAAAATCTACAAGTTTTCTCTACACCGAGCATTGAAACCTGCTCTACACCGAGCATATAAACTTTCCCTACACCAAGCATCACCTCACGTAGGAATAAACTCAATATCCTTGTTCTTATCACTTGAGTGACATCCACTTACAATAAGTAACCGAATAAATATCACAACAGTGTCCCATACCACCACGTGATACTCAATCGTTTACTCAATGCTCGTAAACTACACTCAGCCTATATAAATATTCTATATAACGCATCTAAAGAATAATCGGAGAAATATTGCTGAATACCCTATCCCAAATGGTATTATACTCTATTTATTCAGATTTCTCGTCACACAGAATTTAATATCATAAAATCAAATGGTAGGATGTCATCACCGTATCATATCAAATCACCAATCAAATCTATATCAACGATGAATCATTCACAATATCAAAATCAGTATAGGAAAATTGAGAAAGTAGAAAATATAGAAATCATATATATAAATCCTAACTTAATTCAAAAATGAAACAATAGCAAAAATTCCACAAAATCTTTCTTTAAAAATTTAAGTCAAATGTTCAAACACACACACACACACATAATATTCACATTGTTTATTTAATCTCTATATAAGATTGAATTACTAAAATTCATTTCCAAATCCATCTTATACTTATTTTCCAAAACATACAAATGCACTTTACAAATCAGATACAATTATATAAACTATACCATTATTTTCTATAACTAAATAATGCTTTAAAATAAATTTATATATCTCAAAAACAATTATTTTCATTTTAAACTATAATTCATAACTCAAAGCCTTCACTTTATATTCTAACGATTAGAAATAAATTATTTTCAAAACAAACTTTATATCTAAAATAATTTCCAAAAAATCATTTTATTTACCAACTAATTTTATTTATTTATAAATATACTTCAATTTAATTTTAAAATACCAAAATAATTTATCGAAGCTTTCAAAAATATTTTAAAACCCAAAAATAAATTAAACTTCCAAAAATATGAATTATCGAGCAAAATTCTTCAAAATCAACAATCAAATTATCAACATAAGTTTATTGTAGGCGAGCTAGATTCCATCAAATTTCGGCCATCTATACATTATACACATATTATAATTAAATTCCATAAAATAAAATGCAAACGGATATCATCTCATTTACATTTAGGACATCCAACATTCACAAAACTCCACTATCAAACCAAATAACATCCAGTATCACAACCACCGATCGAATATCCTGATCAATCAATTTATCCAAGCAACAATTCAAGATTCACAATCAATCAAGTCCTGAACAAATATTTTAACCAAGCAGTTCCAAAAATAGTTGAGATAATAATATATATGCAAGATGCGGGAGGAAATAAATACGGTTGAGAGTGAGAAAACTCATCAAACCGAGCAAAGTATTTACTGTCTCTGACATGATAGTACTCCACATCTACATCGCCTTTATCTCCAAATTCACATACTCCATTTCGCTGCCTACAAGTCGCCAGCATCAGGTCGTGCTTCACTTGTACACGCGCCTCACCAAATCGCAACTAGGCTCCACTTGAACAACACCAGCCCACCTGCTCGTTGCCTCTCTTTGCGTCACCCAAAATCGATATCACAACCTCCATTAGCCACCTGCCATTGACGTGGCAACAACACGCATGCACACACTAGTCCAGCCGCTCCAGCCACGATCACAAATCACCATCATCTTCCATTTTGTCACTTTTAGATCGATCGCGACATCCTTCCCTTGCCATCACATGCAACCATGATTCCACATCGCTCACCTAAGTTACGACCATACTCTCCTCCAACGCCAACGCTTCCCCCTGAATCGATCAAGCATCGCAAATTCTTGTGCATGACTGTTTTTTTAATACGTATCAGGTTTCAATTTTTGAAGATTGGTGAAATTAGGGTTGAGACCAATTAGGGGAGGTTCGAGCTTAGTAAGAAAATAGGAGAGGATTCTAGAGAAAGAGAGAAAGGTCTCAATTTGAATGGGTTTAAGTTTTAATTGCTTTGAGCCCGATTTCAATTAAATTTTAAATTGAAATTCAGTAAAATTTTACTTCGTTTTCCATTCAAATTCAAATTTAAATTCCTGATATATATTTGTAAATATACTTCAATCCAGTTTAAATTAATTTACACTTAAAAAATAGTTTATATTTAATTAAAATAATTTATTTGATTTCAATAAATTATCTAAAAAAATCATTAATTTGATTCAATTTATTAAACCAAAATCTTTTATTAAACAAAATTCTATTAACTAAAAATTTACCTTTAGAATATTAACTATCGAATTTTGAATTAAAACAATTTTATTTTAATTAAATTTATTTATTTATATGGCTTTGAAAGCAGGGTTATTACAGACTCCCCTCCTTAACAAAATTGCATCCTCGCAATTTTTTATAGGGAGACGTCAAACAACTCATATCCTGTGTGACGACCGCCCATGACCCCTGCACTGAACCTAGAGATAGTGCGCTGTAAAGTGTGCCAGGCGACCATGGACGATTGTCAGGGTAAATTAAAACAACAGAATCTATCGTATTACTCACAGCGCATGGAAAAAATACAATAGAATATATATATATAGTGAAACTTCACAGAAATAGAATCTCATCAATAAAACTTCATAACAGTTGAATACAACATCAGTATAGCCAATACATCAAGCCTCACTACATATCACTCAGAGATTTATACAAAGCAGCGGAACATCCAGTACATATAATAAGAAGATAATATGCAAGCCTCCAGCTCGTCTTCGCCATCAGCAACGTTGGAAGCAAGAACAACACCTGTCACCTGCTACCTAGTCCGCCCATCCCAAAATGGACGAACAGCCCAAGGCAATAAGAGTTAAAACATAAAGCCTTGAGTCAGACAACAGTCTTAGTGAGCAGTAAATTAACTAACAACATACCAAAAGAGCATAAAGGAAAAGGAATAGGAATACAACCCTCCCACTCCAACCTCTTTCTACAGTGATAGCCCCCAGACACACACTAAGCAGAAGCAAACATAGCAGAGCATACAATTTAAAGTAAAGCAATTATCACTCGAGTCAAGGGCGATGTTTTCCAAGCACAAACCCCCAAGGCCTAAACCAAGATCAGATAAGCACCTAGAAAATACCGCTCTTGAGACCGAATGACGTTACAACCAAACATCCATGACTCTGGCTATCACTGTTATCACTGCTTCGATAGCACCGTTAATTGAATGACCGGCACATTCTTTCAGCCGTCCGTCAAGGGCTAATGGAAACCCCGGTTCTAGACATAACTCCCGCACGTCATCGTGACCCGTGCCTAGGACTATCGAATATGCCCAGAGTACTTGACTATCAATCATTAGCCTTCAGGGACTGTCGAATCTGCCCAACGTACTCTTGCTTTGAGCATGCTAGAACCTTCAACAACGATGAGATCTCAGCCTTCTAGTCATCCTCCTCGACGACTATTTCCATACTAGCTCAAGCGCCTCTCGAGCAAACCATTATCCTCTAACTCGAACCATATCACCGAGTTATCAACTTGCTTGGAATGATCCCGTCTGGATTAGACCAAGACTATCTCATATCATTCTTCGCCTCATCATCATCATAGCAAAGCTCCATCTCATCATCATCATCAAATCTATCCATATGAGCTTCATCATCCGCTACATATGCCACGAGCAGCTTTTCCAATTCAAGAGCCTTTCCCTTAGCTTTTGAATCATCTTCGACCAACTTGTCTAAATCAAATCATCAATCATCTAATTCATAGCAATCAATCAAGTCAAACATTAATCCAAGTAAACAAGCATTCAAATGTAGGCTAAATGGACAATTTTAACAATAATGGCAATTTCGTAATTAAAGAGTCAAAAGTCTAATAAGCATGAAAACATGAGAATTATCTCTACAATCTTGATTAATGAACTTGCATAGGTTAACACTTAGTAAAATGGATGTCAAATCATCATGAATAATGGATCTACATGGATCTATACTTAGGTTTACAAAAATGCATGGAAATCACTATTTTAACACCAAATCAAGCCAATGATCCGATATACTCCTTTGGATCCGTGTGAGAGATAATCACCACTCACCAAATCACCTAAACAACCCCAAAAGCAATACGCTTCAGATCTTGACAGCGAAGGATCTAACTCATCTATCACGAATCCGCTTCAAACGATGAAATCTCTCTTTGAAGAATGTAGATCTTCAATCTAAGCTCTTCGATCTTCGATATGGATGGAAGGAATCACTAGATTAGAGTGGAGAAAAGAAGTGAAGAAGTGTAGAAGTCGAGCTCTCAAAATGGCAGCACTTCGTCGCTTCAAAATCCGGATCCCAAAAAGTGAGGAAATGGACGAGTATTTATAGCTGAAATTCTCCTTAAGTCGGTCACTCGGAATTAGGTCGTCCACGACCTAAGAATCTACGACCTAACACCTCCGACTTAACAACCAAAGTCACTCCGACTTACGACCTAACACTCAGAAGTCCAGCGCATTCATACGACCTACCAGATTCTCCTACCCACGACTTACGACTTAACAGCCTAACTCCTAAGTCGCTCGCGACTTAACACATAGCATACGCGCGCGACCTAACAACCCTTCGACCTACGACTTATAAGACCTTGCGACCTAACACACGCACGCTCGAACCAGGACCCAGCGAGTTACGACTTAACAACTCACGCGACCTAACTACTCACGCGACCTACCAACTTATGCGACCTAACATTCTTAGGTCGTCTAACGACCTAACTTCGCTAACATGCTAACCACTAGGTCGCTAAATACTGGGTTGATAACTCGCTAACTCTTAGGTCGCTAACCCTATAGGTCGCTCCAATATACTAGGTCGCTACATTCTATAAGTCGTTCACTCGACCTAACTAAAAATCCTTAGGTCGTCTAATCCTATAGGTCGCCTATTTCCTTAAGTCGGCTACGACCTAAGCCTCAACATAGAATCTTACGACCTAACTCTTAGGTCGGTCAAATACTTAGGTCGGTCCTAACCTTAAGTCGTCTACTATCCTAAGACGTCTCAATATCTTAAGTCGTACACTTCCTAAGTCGGTCACTCGACCTAAGCCACCCCATACGACCTAATGTCCAATGCCTAGGTCGCTCCAAACCTTCCTACGACCTAAGACTTAGTCTCTAGACGACTTATCATCAATGCGACCAATTGTCAACTGTTTTACGATGTTTCAATCCGTAAAAATACGGGTCGTTACATTCTCTCCCCCTTAGGAATTTCGCCCCCGAAATTCCAAACAAACAGAGCAATCAAGGACTATTCTACATGCCTACCATCCATAGCAATCAACAAATCATGCATCCAATTCTAGCTTAGCATGCAGAATTCTAAAACTAGAACAAGTTACAACATCGTGAGATGACACGACACCTTAGGGCCATACCTTGAAGAGTTCAGGATGAGTTGCTTTCATCCTCTCTTCCACCTCCCACGTACAGTCGTTATCATCGTCACTCCATTGTATCTTGAGCAACTTAACTATCTTTCTCCTAAGTTGTTTCGTGTCGGTTTCCACAACACGAAGCGGCTTAAGAGGTCTTCTATCGACTGGATCAACTTCGAAATCTTCACAGCTATTAGCAGAAACCACTGTATTCGAGTCGTGCACATACTTCCGTAGATACGATACGTGAAAAACATTGTGCACACCCGACATCTTCTCTGGTAATTCCAATCTGTAGGCGAGCTTTCCAATTCGCTCGATAATCGGGAATGGTCCAACGAATCTCGGAGTCAATTTTCCTTTCTTCCCGAATCGAATAACATTCTTCAGTGGAGAAATCTTCACAAAAACCATATCACCTACGTCGAACTCCAAATCCTTACGACGCTTATCAGCTGTTTGCGCCAAAAATGGTCACAAACCCCGAATGTTGTGAAAGCACCAGTGTATGAATACAAATCAGCAATATTCAAACACAAATCTCAGATCTAAACAAACAACAAACAGCAATCCAGAAATAATGAACAAAAACACGAGATTTATAGTGGTTCGGCTATCTCCGGCCTACGTCCACTCCAAAGTTTTTATCTTTTATTGATCGATGCTTGAAGATTACAATTTCCTGTCGCGTAGTACAACGGATTTTATGATTATAATCTGAATCTAAGGCAGCAATGGTGATCTGGAGTAAATCTGGCAGAGTCCGGGCGCTCTTTAGCTCTCAAAATTGTCCGACCCCTTTTCTGAATGACCAGGGGCTTTATTTATAGGTGTAGGAGGCTGATATTTCGTCTAAATTGAAGGGAGACCAGTTCTGACAGGTGAGGGGGCCCACATGCCCGCTTTCTGGAAATCCGGGCCCACTTTGGGATCGATTCGAAGCTACGTTCGAATCGATCAAGAAATTGTCCAATCGAGCTGAAATTTGGTGTGAACATTCTTCAACATGCGCTCGAACTACTGTGAAAATTTCATCGCATTTGGATCGGTGGATCTTGGGTTATGATCGATTCGAATCTGAGTATTTCATTGGCTGTCGTCTTCGAATCCATCTGTTCGAATCCATTGCTTCGTATCCATCTCCTTCGACTCGATCGAGATATGTGCGCGCTTGGTGACGTGGCCTTATCTTCAGGGCTTGATCCGCCTTTCACTTCGGTTTGACCGAGTCGCTCCTTGAATCTTGCTGTTTTTACTTGATGGATTCGAAGTCATCGTTCATTCCTGGATTTGAGCAAAGCTTCATTCGTATCCATTCTTTGTGTCTAGTTCGAATCCATCCATTCGTGCCGTTTATTTCCTTCGTATCGATGGATTCGAAGACAACCGATACGAGCGTTGTCCCTGAGTCCTTCGTGTTCTTACGTATCCATCCATCTGTTAATGCCTTCAATCTTCCTCGAATCGACCTGTATGTGAGTCCTTCGTATCGATTCTAACAATGATCGATACGAACTATATCGATACGAAGCCTGTAACCTGAGTCCATCCGGATCGATACGAAACACATCGAATCGAACAAACCACAACTATGCTCTGCCTTTGATCGATTCGAACACTACTGAGTCGAGTTTACACCATCGATGCGAACGACATGGATTCGAAGTGTGCTGCCATGACCTTATTCGATCGACACGAACAGTATCGATACGAATACCTTTTCTAACTGATGCGAACTTCATCGAGGTGAACCATTCCCTGCGCACAGTAATCCATCCATATCTCCTTCATACGAACTCCAATTGACCTGAAACTTGAAACGTAGCCTCTCTTATTCCTCATCATCATCTCCAACCGATTCCGTCCTGATCGGAGCTCGGCCAAATTTTGGCGATATCCAGTGCAGCCTTGTTTCCAAGTGAACTCCAATCCTGATATCCATCCTTCCTTTCCAACTTCGTTGATATTCCAGCTTTGACCAAAAGGTGGGATCACATTTGCCCCCCAAAACATGCATTACGATAATAAGGCGTGTTTTGTATAATTCCGAATCCGATATCCGAAGTCCATAGCCAATTCCATGTCCATCCGAACTCGAAGACTGAGTTATTAGTCCATCCTTATCAACAACCGAATCCAAGACCTCTCCGGGTCAATATCCAAATCCATAACCTCTCTGGGCTCTTGCCAAGCGCAATCCACACCTAACGACCGTGGTCCAGTGTCCCTGGACGTTGAGCTAACCTCTCCGGGTTCTTGCCAAGCGCAATCCACACCTGACGACCGTGGTCCAGTGTCCCTGGATGTTAGTAATGCCGTGGCTTAAGTCCTAAGCCGAATTCTGGTCGCTCCGGACCCTTGTTGAGCATAGTCCATACTCAACGACCTGAAACAATAATCGATAATAGGGGGCCTAAGTCCTAGGCCGAATCCAGGTCACTCCGGACCCTTGCCGAGCATAGTCCATACTCGACGACCCGAATGAGCCAATCTACCACATTCGGGCAAAAAAGACTCACCCCTTGCCAAGCGTAATCCACACCTGACGACCGTTTATCGAAAACCAAAAAGAATCCAATCAAAATCCAATCAAAAATCCAATCCAAAATCCGAATCAAATCGGAAAACCAGAAATTCATACCAAAAATCAAAATCATCATCCAAAACGGAGAACAATCATCCGAATGAATGCCAAAACCAGAGAAACGAGCAAAATCAGGAGTTCAATCTAACTCCAAAAACCAAACCAGAAAACTAAGTGTCCAATCCAAAAACAAAAGACAGATTTCGCAAACCATGGCTTTGCGGTTTATCATCACTCAGAGCATGCCTAGGGGCTATCTCCGTCCCCATACATGTGTAAATGACTCGGTTGCTCGCCAATGGTTTGTTACTTATTTCATATTATCCTGATCAATTGATGACCAATCGACCATTATTCCTGTGCCTCATATCCTCATGGTTTGAGGTAGGCGGTGGTTGCTCCTGCTCCACCGCTGCATCCCGAGCCCCAACATACTGCCTCAACTGTCCATTCCTCACATGCTCCTCAATTATGTCCTTTAGGTGCCTGCAACTGTTGGTATCATGCCCATCCAAATCGTGGAAGAGACAATGCTTTCCTGATGCCCTCTCCCGCTCGGATGGTTCTCTCCTAGCCGGCCTCCGGTAAGGAAGGCGATTCCGAGTTTCTATGTATATCCGCTCTAGTGTCTCTTTTAATTCTATGTATGTGGAAAACCTTGGATCCTTCCATCGCTTCCTAGCTTTTTCAGAGTTTTCGTCCAGCTTCCTTTTTCCTTTATCTTTATCCGAGCTTCCGTCGGATGGTCCTCCACCCCCGGTCACATTCACCTCCTTTAGCTTTAAATCCATACATGCGTCTTCTTACCGAAGGAACCTTTCAGCTTCATGGAAGAATTCCCCGAGATCCAGTGGCGGGTCTCGTACTAAAGATACCTTAAAATCTGAATCCTCTCTGACTCCCGATACTGCTGCCATCAAAACCATCGATGGATCCGGCCGATCCACCGAAGCAACCGCCGCATTAAATCGAGTTAAAAATGCTCTAAGCGATTCATCCGTTCTTTGCTTTACCGATGTTAACATCATCACGTTCTTAGGTCTTTTGATATGAACCCGAAACTGTCCCAAAAACCTATCCACCAATTCCCTCCAAGTCCTGATAGATCCTTCTTCCAGCTGCCTAAACCACATTGCCGCTAGGTCTGTTAAGTATAAAGGGAAACATCTGGCCATCACTTCCTCCGATGCCCCCAGCACTTCCATGTGTCTAGTGTATCTCATCAAGTGATCAGTCGGGTCAGCCTTTCCATTATATACTTCCACGCTAGGTAACTTGAACTTAGGTGGATTCTGAGCTATCCTGATTTACCGAGCGAACGGACTCCTGTTCACTCCTTCCAAGTCTCTATTGGTTGAACCTCCACGCATAGTCTTCCTAATGATTTCCATTAATCCAGCGTTGCCTGTTAGGGGCTGCCCCCCATGCTCCCGAGGGAACTCCGGCACATATTCTTCATGTGGCTTATTAGCCGCAACGTTGGCTCTAGCCTGCTAAACTCCTTCCAAAGGTCCTTCTGCGTTGGATCCTGCGGGCCTGCCCCCAAGCCCTTGTTGATTGCCTTCCGGTTCTGTATTCTGTCCTACATTGGGTTCCGCAACCCTAGTTCCTTGTTTCACATTTGCAGTCGCTGTAGTTGGTCCAATGTTCTGTGTTCCTGCAGCTCTCATCTGCTCGAAGAAAGTCTGCATCATATCCTGTTGACTCTTCAGCAACCTTTCATGTAATGAATTTGCCATAGCTTCCATTTCGTCTCTGGTAATGTAAATCGAAGCTCGTCCTTCTCCAGCTCCGGAGGATGCCTCTTGACTTCCTCCTTGTTGGCTTCTCTCAGCTCTTTGTCTTGTTTGTCGAGTCATTGTAGCGTCAATCCGAATTGTTCAAACTTTCAAGGCTAAACATTGAATTGGTGTAGCGGGTGCTAGTTCTTCTCAGTGGAAGCACCAAAGTGTTTGCGCCAAAAATGGTCACAAACCCCGAATGTTGTGAAAGCACCAGTGTATGAATACAAATCAGCAATATTCAAACACAAATCTCAGATCTAAACAAACAACAAACAGCAATCCAGAAATAATGAACAAAAACATGAGATTTATAGTGGTTCGGCTATCTCCGGCCTACGTCCACTCCAAAGTTTTTATCTTTTATTGATCGATGCTTGAAGATTACAATTTCCTATCACGTAGTACAACGAATTTTATGATTATAATCTGAATCTAAGGCAGCAATGGTGATCTGGAGTAAATCTGGCAGAGTCCGGGCGCTCTTTAGCTCTCAAAATTGTCCGACCCCTTTTCTGAATGACCAGGGGCTCTATTTATAGGTGTAGGAGGCTGATATTTTGCCTAAATTGAAGGGAGACCAGTTCTGACAGGTGAGGGGGCCCACATGCCCGCTTTCTGGAAATCCGGGCCCACTTTGGGATCGATTCGAAGCTACGTTCGAATCGATCAAGAAATTGTCCAATCGAGCTGAAATTTGGTGTGAACATTCTTCAACATGCGCTCAAGCTACTGTGAAAATTTCATCGCATTTGGATCGGTGGATCTTGGGTTATGATCGATTCGAATCTGAGTATTTCATTGGCTGTCGTCTTCGAATCCATCTGTTCGAATCCATTGCTTCGTATCCATCTCCTTCGACTCGATCGAGATATGTGCGCGCTTGGTGACGTGGCCTTATCTTCAGGGCTTGATCCGCCTTTCACTCCGGTTTGACCGAGTCGCTCCTTGAATCTTGCTGTTTTTACTTGATGGATTCGAAGTCATCGTTCATTCCTGGATTTGAGCAAAGCTTCATTCGTATCCATTCTTTGTGTCTAGTTCGAATCCATCCATTCGTGCCGTTTATTTCCTTCGTATCGATGGATTCGAAGACAACCGATACGAGCGTTGTCCCTGAGTCCTTCGTGTTCATACGTATCCATCCATCTGTTAATGCCTTCAATCTTCCTCGAATCGACCTGTATTTGAGTCCTTCGTATCGATTCTAACAATGATCGATACGAACTATATCGATACGAAGCCTGTAACTTGAGTCCATCCGGATCGATACGAAACGCATCGAATCGAACAAACCACAACTATGCTCTGCCTTTGATCGATTCGAACACTACTGAGTCGAGTTTACACCATCGATGTGAACGACATGGATTCGAAGTGTGCTGCCATGACCTTATTCGATCGACACGAACAGTATCGATACGAATACCTTTTCTAACTGATGCGAACTTCATCGAGGTGAACCATTCCCTGCACACAGTAATCCATCCATATCTCCTTCATACGAACTCCGTTGACCTGAAACTTGAAACGTAGCCTCTCTTATTCCTCATCATCATCTCCAACCGATTCCGTCCTGATCGGAGCTCGGCCAAATTTTGACGATATCCAGTGCAGCCTTGTTTCCAAGTGAACTCCAATCCTGATATCCATCCTTCCTTGCCAACTTCGTTGATATTCCAGCTTTGACCAAAAGGTGGGATAACATTAGCATAACTTTTCTTACGATCTTGGGCTGCCTTCATTCGTTGTCGAATGATCTCTATGCAATCTGAAGTCTGTCGAATCATTTCTGGCCCAAGCATCAACTTTTCTCTGATCTCTAACCAACATGTCGGAAAGTTACACGGTCTTCCATACAATGCCTCATACGGTGCCATACCAATGCTTGACTGGTAACTGTTGTTGTATGAAAATTCCACCAGATGAAGGCGATCTTCCCATAATCCTCCGAAATCCAAAACACATGCTCTGAGGAGATCTTCCAAAACTCGGTTGACTCTCTCGGTCTGACCATCTGTTTGAGGATGATAAGCTGTACTCAAACACAACTCGGTTCCCAAAACTTCCTGGAAGCTCTTCCAAAATCCACTAGTGAACAATGGGTCTCGATCGCTCACTATACTCTTCGGAATACCATGAAATCGAACTATCCACTTAACATATAACTCAGCCAACTTTGATGCAGTCCTAGTCGATTGAACAGGAATGAATCTTGCACTCTTAGTCAAACGGTCTACAATGACCCAAATCCCTTCATTTCCCGTTCTTGTTCTAGGTAGTCCATCAATAAAATCCATTGATATTTGTTCCCACTTCCATGTAGGAACTTCTAATGGCTGAAGCAATCCACTTGGCTTCTTCTGTTCGGCTTTTACCAACTGGCAGTTCATGCACTAGGAAATAAAATTTCCAACATCCTTCTTCATACCTTCCCAGTAATAGGTTCTCTTCATATCCCGATACATCTTATTTCCACCTGGATGAATTGTCAATTTCGAGTGATGACTTTCCTTCAGAACTTCACTCCTCAATTCATCTATATCGGGAACAACTAGTCGTCCTTGCTTTCGAAGCCAACCCTCTCGATCGACCTCGAATCCTTTATCCTTTTCTGGGTCCATTCCAGATTCCAAATCATGTATAGTCTTGACAATCTTATCGTCTCACTTTTGGCTCTCGCCAATCCTTTCCACAAGAGTCGGTCTTATTGATAAGTTTGCCAACATCTCAGGTTCCAATTCGCATCTAGGCCTGAAGTCAAATCCAGCTAAATACTCGAGATTCTTCCATTCTGAAAACATGGCTCCCAATCCTGCATGTCTTCGACTTAACGCATCTGCCACTGCGTTACCTTTTCCCGGAGTATAAGCTATACCAAAATCATATGATGCTAAAAACTCTAGCCACCGTTGCTGCCGAAGATTCAAATCCTTTTGGGAGAAAAGATACTTCAACGACTTATGATCTTTAAACAACTCGAATCGAACTCCCAATAGATAATGTCTCCACATCTTCAGAGCAAAAACAATCGCCGCTAACTCCAAATCATGAGTCGGGTAATTCCTCTCATGCGGCTTCAGTTGTCGACTTGCATACGCAACAACTTTATCTCTCTGCATCAGCACTGCTCCAAATCCAGTACCACATGCGTCGGTGTAAACCACCATCTCATCATTCACACTTGGAATAGTCAAAACAGGAGCACTTGTCAATCGCTCTTTCAGGATTCTGAAAGCTTGCCCACACTTATCATCCCATCTGAACACTATGTTCTTTTTCGTCAATCCTGTTAACGGTGCAGCTACCTTGGAGAAGTCTTTGATAAACCGTCGATAATATCCTACTAATCCAAGAAAACTTCTCACATCGGATGCATTCTTAGGTCTAACCCAATCCTGGATTGCTGCCACCTTAGCGGGATCAACCGCTATTTCACTTCCAGAAATAACATGGCCTAAGAACCTCACTTCACTCTTCCAGATGTGACACTTCGAAAACTTAGCCTTCAGCTGATGTTTCCGCAAGATTTCCAAAACAATACGCAAGTGCGTCTTGTGCTCTTCCTCAGTTCTGGAATAAATCAGAATATCATCCACGAACACAAGCACGAACTTGTTCAACTGATCTCTGAACACTCTATTCATAAGATCCACAAAATATGCTGGCGCGTTAGTCAATCCAAACGGCATTACCAACCACTCGAAGAAACCGGATGGTGTCCTAAAAGCAGTCTTCGGCACACTATCCTTAGCCACTCTCAACTGGTGAAATCCCGTTGCCAAATCCATCTGAGAAAACACCTTAGCTTCGTGAAGCTGATCAAACAAGTCATCTATTCTCGGCAATGGATACTTGTTCTTCTTAGTCACCTTATTCAGCTCACGATAATCCACACACAACCTCAACGATCCGTCCACTTTGGTTGCGAACACAACTGGTGCACCCCATTCGGACACACTACGCCGAATGAATCCCTTATGCAAAAGATCATCAACTTGCACCTTCAACTCATGCTGTTCCCTAGGCGCCAAACGCCTAAGAGGCATCACCACAGGTCTGGCTCCTTCTACTAGATCTATACGAAACTCGGTCTCTCTATGCGGCGGTAACCCTTTGACCTCGTCAAAGACATCCTCAAATCCATTAGCGATCGGTACTGATGACAGTCCATCCCGTGGAACAACCAGCGAATACATGAAGCTCATGAAGACGCCTTCTTCATGCTTACATCGTATTACAATATTTCGCCCCTCCACATTCTCGACTGTCACTTCCAACCTCTCGCAATCAACCTTTGCCGCATACTTCCTAAGCCAGTCCATACCCAAAATAATTCCGAATCCCGCAAAGTTCAGAACAAAACAATCACAAACAAAAGAGCAATCATGACTCGATACAACTAGTCCACGGCATAACATACACAAACAAGACGAACCCCCAACTGGATTAGTCACAACCAATGGCCTATCAACAATATCCGGTTCCAAACCCAACCGGCCTACAAGTTCACTACAAACAAACGAATGCGACGCCCCAGTATCAAATAACACTCTAACTGGAACACCACATAGGAAAAGAGTACCTTGAACCACCACACTCTTTCCTTTCTCTTCAGCGGTAGGAGCTTTTGAAGATGATGGAACAGCTCCCAAAGCATAAGCTTGCACAATCTGCTTGTCCTTCCGTGGTTCTGGACAATTCTTCCTTATATGCCCCGGCTTGTCACAGTTGTGACACTTCATCGGTACCTTTTGATTCTTACAATCCTTAGAGAAATGGCCTTTCTGCTGAAAATTGTAGCAAGTCACTTCGCCCTTCAGCCTCTTCTGGCCATCCTTACCCTTCTGCTGCTGCTGCTTCCTCTTCTTGTTTCCACCCTGCTGTGGTTTAGACTCTCCCCTGGTTACAGCAACAACAGATCCTTCCTTAGGAAACAGACTCTCATGCCTGAGAGCTTTCTCCACAAGCTTCTCAAATGAATCGTCCAAATGATCCACCAACTGCCTCCCAAGATAACTGTCCAAGCCTGTTACAAACTTCTCATTCTTCTGATATGAAGATTCGATATACGACCGGGCATACTTGGACAAAGCTTCAAACTTAGAAACATACTCAAGAACTGGTCTTCCTCCCTGCTTGAGCTCCACAAACTTCTTGAACAGAACAGACTTCTGAGCAGTAGAAATGAACTTAGCTTCAAATCTGGCTTGGAATTGCTCCCAAGTAATCTCTTCCTCCGGCGTATTGATGGTAATAGAGTTCCACCAATCAGAGGCTCTCCCTTGAAGCTGCCTTGATGCTAACTTCCTCTTAGTCGCATCCTCAATTCCCAAGTCACCAAAGATCCTTCTACAAGCATCTATCCACCTCTGGACCTCAATAGTTGATTTTGTTCCCAAGAAAACCTTTCCTCCCAGAGCAGTATAGTCCTTACACAACTTAGCGAAATCCACCGGTCTTGGAGTTTGAACTTGAACCCCAACATCCACCGATGGCCCCGGAGCTGGCATCCTTCTCATGATCGAAGTCATCATAGCTTCGAACATAGCAGCATAATCAGCAGCCCCCTCAGTAGCACGGCCTTCCCTAGCAGCTGGTCTACCTCTTCGACTCATTCTCAATATCTATAAAAAGGAATGATCAGAACATCTTAGAGAAACAACTGCATAAAGGACTCAAACTCTACTAATCTACTATATTATATATAGTAGTCATCCATCAAAATTACAATTACGTCTCTCATACGTAGTTATGTCAGCGAGCGTTGGGTAAAATCGATTAACCTGGCTCTGATACCAAATGTGACGACCGCCCATGACCCCTGCACTGAACATAGAGATAGTGCGCTGTAAAGTGTGCCAGGCGACCATGGACGATTGTCAGGGTAAATTAAAACAACAGAATCTATCGTATTACTCACAGCGCATGGACAAAATACAATAGAATATATATATATATATAGTGAAACTTCACAGAAATAGAATCTCATCAATAAAACTTCATAACAGTTGAATACAACATCAGTATAGCCAATACATCAAGCCTCACTACATATCACTCAGAGATTTATACAAAGCAGCGGAACATCCAGTACATATAATAAGAAGATAATATGCAAGCCTCCAGCTCGTCTTCGCCATCAGCAACGTTGGAAGCAAGAACAGCACCTGTCACCTGCTACCTAGTCTGCCCGTCCCAAAATGGACGAACAGCCCAAGGCAATAAGAGTTAAAACATAAAGCCTTGAGTCAGACAACAGTCTTAGTGAGCAGTAAATTAACTAACAACATACCAAAAGAGCATAAAGGAAAAGGAATAGGAATACAACTCTCCCACTCCAACCTCTTTCTACAGTGATAGCCCCCAGACACACACTAAGCAGAAGCAAACATAGCAGAGCATACAATTTAAAGTAAAGCAATTATCACTCGAGTCAAGGGCGATGTTTTCCAAGCACAAACCCCCAAGGCCTAAACCAAGATCAGATAAGCACCCAGAAAATACCGCTCTTGAGACCGAATGACGTTACAACCAAACATCCATGACTCTGGCTATCACTGTTATCACTGCTTCGATATCACCGTTAATTGAATGACCGGCACATTCTTTCAGCCGTCCGTCAAGGGCTAATGGAAACCCCGGTTCTAGACATAACTCCCGCACGTTATCGTGACCCGTGCCTAGGACTATCGAATCTGCCCAGAGTACTTGACTATCAATCATTAGCCTTCAGGGACTGTCGAATCTGCCCAACGTACTCTTGATTTGAGCATGCTAGAACCTTCAACAACGATGAGATCTCAGCCTTCTAGTCATCCTCCTCGACGACTATTTCCATACTAGCTCAAGCGCCTCTCGAGCAAACCATTATCCTCTAACTCGAACCATATCACCGAGTTATCAACTTGCTTGGAATGATCCCGTCTGGATTAGACCAAGACTATCTCATATCATGCTTCGCCTCATCATCATCATAGCAAAGCTCCATCTCATCATCATCATCAAATCTATCCATATGAGCTTCATCATCCGCTACATATGCCACGAGCAGCTTTTCCAATTCAAGAGCCTTTCCCTTAGCTTTTGAATCATCTTCGACCAACTTGTCTAAATCATCAATCATCTAATTCATAGCAATCAATCAAGTCAAACATTAATCCAAGTAAACAAGCATTCAAATGTAGGCTAAATGGACAATTTTAACAATAATGGCAATTTCGTAATTAAAGAGTCAAAAGTCTAATAAGCATGAAAACATGAGAATTATCTCTACAATCTTGATGAATGAACTTGCATAGGTTAACACTTAGTAAAATGGATGTCAAATCATCATGAATAATGGATCTACATGGAACTATACTTAGGTTTACAAAAATGCATGGAAATCACTATTTTAACACCAAATCAAGCCAACGATCCGATATACTCCTTTGGATCCGTGTGAGAGATAATCACCACTCACCAAATCACCTAAACAACCCCAAAAGCAATACGCTTCAGATCTTGACAGCGAAGGATCTAACTCGATCTATCACGAATCCGCTTCAAACGATGAAATCTCTCTTCGAAGAATGTAGATCTTCAATCTAAGCTCTTCGATCTTCGATATGGATGGAAGGAATCACTAGATTAGAGTGGAGAAAAGAAGTGAAGAAGTGTAGAAGTCGAGCTCTCAAAATGGCAGCACTTCGTCGCTTCAAAATCCGGATCCCAAAAAGTGAGGAAATGGACGAGTATTTATAGCTGAAATTCTCCTTAAGTCGGTCACTCGGAATTAGGTCGTCCACGACCTAAGAATCTACGACCTAACACCTCCGACTTCACAACCAAAGTCACTCCGACTTACGACCTAACACTCAGCAGTCCAGCGCATTCATACGACCTACCAGATTCTCCTACCCACGACTTACGACTTAACAGCCTAACTCCTAAGTCGCTCGCGACTTAACACATAGCATACGCGCGCGACCTAACAACCCTTCGACCTACGACTTATAAGACCTTGCGACCTAACACACGCGCGCTCGAACCAGGACCTAGCGAGTTACGACTTAACAACTCACGTGACCTAACTACTCACGCGACCTACCAACTTATGCGACCTAACAACTTATGCGACCTAACATTCTTAGGTCGTCTAACGACCTAACTTCGCTAACATGCTAACCACTAGGTCGCTAAATACTGGGTTGATAACTCGCTAACTCTTAGGTCGCTAACCCTATAGGTCGCTCCAATATACTAGGTCGCTACATTCTATAAGTCGTTCACTCGACCTAACTAAAAATCCTTAGGTCGTCTAATCCTATAGGTCGCCTATTTCCTTAAGTCGGCTACGACCTAAGCCTCAACATAGAATCTTACGACCTAACTCTTAGGTCGGTCAAATACTTAGGTCGCTCCTAACCTTAAGTCGTCTACTATCCTAAGACGTCTCAATATCTTAAGTCGTACACTTCCTAAGTCGGTCACTTGACCTAAGCTACCCCATACGACCTAATTTCCAATGCCTAGGTCGCTCCAAACCTTCCTACGACCTAAGACTTAGTCTCTAGACGACTTATCATCAATGCGACCAATTGTCAACTGTTTTACGATGTTTCGATCCGTAAAAATACGGGTCGTTACATCCTGACTTTCTTCATATCTACAATCTTTTATTAAATAAATTACTCAATCCTCTATATGGCTCTCACTCTCCAACTTCTCTTACCATATGCTACAGTTTAAATAGATTCAATTAAACGACTTTCTATTTTCGCAAACGATAAAATTTGGTGAAAATTTTCTAAGTGTCAGATTTTTCGGAAAATTTTGACAAACTCTACTTTATACGAAGAGCATTCCAAAAAAATCAAAATACAATATAATTACATGATATATACATCTTCGAAGAGTCATCCCAACATGGGGTATCCCAAAATATAAAGAAACAATATAACATCACATCACATATCGATATGTTATAAAAGTGTACCTTTTGATTAGCATTTAAGCAAGCTATATTGCTTTTACATGAGCAAAAGCATTCCAACGTCGCCAAAAATATCCAAATAAGCATCTTTGGTACCTATCTCAACTCAACTTCAAGTATTAGCTTCATATAAAGAAGTAGAGTAAATATACACTTGTATGATGTAAAAGAAATGCATCTTCATATTTTAACCACTTTTCAACAAGTTTTTTAATGGAAAAACCCCTAAATCAAGTTATGGTTTTGAAAAGTAAATTATTATATAATGTGCTAGCTTTTCAAAACATCTTTCGGATTGCAAAATTATTTAGTAGATCAAGAGTTATGAGAGTCTTTCTTCAAAAAATAAACTCAGATTTTATAAAAATTACGCAGGCCACTTAAGAAAACCGCATTTTCAGCCATGAAAGCATCAAAAATTTCGAAATATTTAAAATAAAAGTTGTTGCTTAGATTCTTAGCTTTTCAGAGTAGGCAAAATCATCGAAATCCGACAAACCGTTCGAATGTTATGGTTGTTTTTCTATAACACCATAAATGTAAAAAAATTAAATTTCGTTATTGTTTTTCAAACGTTGTATTCAAATTCGATATTTCTGTACTTTAGTATATTTATATGATTATGTATCATTCATTTATTTTTATTTTTTTATTGTGGTACTCATGGCATTTTTAACCTTTTTATAATGAAAATATAGCTTTATCAATTCTTTTCTAGCCAAATGCAAGATCGCTCAAATACAAGTAATGTATTTAGCTTTGCTTAACTCTTTTCCTCAACTTCAGTAATTCATTTCATTCCTGCATTTGATAGAAACATTCCAAATACAATATAATTTACATAAAAGCCAATTGCTCCATCTTAATCCACTCTACATTATCTTTCTTGTATCATTTCATGGTATTTCTACTCCACGTAAAAAAACAACATTATTCACAACTCAAGTCATTTAGAGTGTAACAAAACATTTCATATGCTTCTTATTTTCCAGTTGAACCAAAATTGATATTTTAAAAGTGGTTCGGTAGTATCCGTTTTCTCTAGCATCACTTTAATCCCAAGATCTAAGCATTTATTAACTTTGATAATTTCATAACAAATTTATGAATTGGACTATTCACCAACGCTCAAGTTTGAGTCATGTGACGACTGACTTTTTTTTCATGATTCAAATCAACAATAAACCATACATGTCCAACTCAAAACGTTCAAAAGACGGATTATCAATGAGTTTTATTCTATAGAAATAAGATACAGAAGAACAAAATACAGAATCTCGCAGCAAAGTGACAAAATATAATATATATAAATAGTACATGAAGCTGTTTTACAATATACATTTGATTTCATTTTATAATAAACCAGAGTTATATATTTAACAGAAATATTAAACATTGCAGTGGAATAATACTAGTAAATACGGTCTTCAACTTCATCTTCATCTTCAAGAAACAAACGTCTTCAAAACACTGAAATACTCAGGTTGGCCCGAGCGTAAAGGGAAACAATACACTCGAGTCAAAACTAAAAATTATTGTGTAAGTTAAATCAAAGTCAAGTGAAATATAGGTGCAAATAACTTCATTTTGCTTCAAGAATTCACAGTAAAAGTTTCAGAGTTCTTAAACTTTTTTCAGAATTTTCAGTATGTTTAATATTTCCAAATCGATTTAATATTTTTACAAATTTCAAACGACTGACCTCAAGGTTTGAACTTTTGAAAATTATTAAATCACTAAAATAAATATAGGTTCCTTTATCAAATATCATTCAAATAACTTACTAGAGTTATAGATAAGTTTCAAGTTAATTTACAACTTTTATAATTTCCAAAATCACCATAATTCCACTTTTATAGTACAAAATACCAAAAGAATTAGATGGTCAGATTAAATACTCGTTTCTTTTCAAAAATATTTTCTTTTACTAAAATAAAGTTATAGAAAATTTTCTAACCATTTTAATACACATTTCGGAAATATACATATTATTAAATTTAAATTTAAAAATCTCTATAAATGAATTTCAAAACAATTATTCGGAAATCTTGTTTAACCAAAATATCCAAAATTAAATTCTTTACAACCTAGAAATTTCCAAAGTTCAAAAATTCAATTTAGGAAAACTTCCCAGAGTTTCAGAGATTCAATTTATGAAACTTTTCAGATTAGCCCAAACGGTCGTTAAATTATCAACAATCTTGGCCACGACAGTAAAACTATACATCCTAATAATTTCACGTGTCAATATAGGATGTCTAAGGGTTTATATCACAATTCCATGTCCAGATGATCAATATGACAAATTATACAATGATAATAATAAGCAGGGTGATAATAGGGATATATCAAATGAGCAACATACGTCCAAACACAACATCATCCATAAGAAACCATGCAATCAACATCCAAATCAACCAATGCAACCATATATCAAACAGTCATTAGTTACTAAATGTCGGGGTGTCAACTGGCAATGGTATTCAATTTTCAATGTCAATTTAAATGTCAATTTAAATTCCCAAACAGGAATCAATATAATTGATCACTTCATAACTTGGTTTAACTTGCAATAGAATTTTTAGTATTGCATGAGTGGATTTAAGCACTCACCTATTTAAATGAATTTTAAAATTGCAATGAAGCGAACAACCACGAATCCACTTCTAAGACGAAGACAATGTCGATACGAATCCAACGCAACAGACGGTATCCAAATCCGACCTCATATGCAAAGTTACAAATTAATTTATATTTAGAGATTTATAAAATTTAAAATCACTAATTAATTGAGAAATTGGTTTAATTACCCTCGTTAATCATGATTAGCCGCTAATCCATCTCGTCGCTACCCAGATCACGATCTCTTTTCGTCGACATCCGTTTTTTCACCTACCATCGCCATCTACTTCCACCATCGGCCACCGCTTGATCACCGCAGCTAGCCCCGACCTCTACATAGCCCGCGCCACCGATCTAGTCTCCTATCTCACCGCCTCAACTTCGATTGAACCAAAAAGGACGACTTCGATCAACTCCAAAATCCAGTCGCCATCATCACCTGTTTACCATTAAACTTCACCAGAATGTAGCCCATGGCCATCCCTTTTGACTTTGCTTCAGGCGCCGTTGGCCAATGACCATCAATGATGGAGAAAAACGTAACCCTAGCTGCGCCAATCGCGGATGTGACGACCGTAAATTTTGGACTTCTGAAATTGAAATATTTAATTGATTTTAAATATTTGGAAGTTAATTTAACTTGAGTTTCAAATATCAGAATGGATTTGGCAATTTAAATTTTTGAATTTAAATTATTGAAGTTGGATAAAAATTTGTATCTTCAGTTTTAAGCTGATTAAAAATATTTCAAAGGCTTGTAAAATTTATATTAATGATACTAAAGATAATGGTAGCATCAGAATTGAATTTGAAAGTGGTTTGTTCAGTTTTGAATTTTTATCGTTTAAATCGATATTTAAAAATAGCCTTCCGAGGCACAGTCTCGGAATTTAACGAAACTAGTTCCATTGGATCCGTAATAGTATATTATTATCAGATTTCAATTTTCGTAGTGTTTGTAGTGATCGTTTGGCCGTACGATAGGTAAACGCGCTGAAATTTAAATTGAAAGTTTAATGTTTTAACTGGTCCAAAAAGCTATCTTATCCATACGATCGAATTTGGCCTTGGAACCTTTTCCATTGCATTCGGAATAGGGGTTTAACAATAGAAATGCCTGGCGGCACGTCCTGATTGGGGTTCGAGATTGTAAGTGGCATTTATCGAGACGATTGGATTTGAATTTGTATTCAAATTTAAAAATATATGTGTATATGGATTTAATAATATTTTCAGAAGGAAAATTCTACACGTGCTTCCCCTAATCTAACACTTGTCCTCCAATTCCACACGTTTCCTCTAAAAGGAAATAAAATGGTGATTACCTCGTTTAAAGAAAAAAAAAGAGAACGAACAAAACCACTTCGTTCAAAATAAAAAAGGAACGAAAATCTTCTTTCATTTGAAATTAAAATCAATGGCCGAAATCCCCCTTTTCTCTTTGTTTTCAAAATCAGATCGAGGGAAAATAAAAATAAAATGGCCGAAGCCTCGTTTAAAAAAAAATTTGATCGAACGAATCAATTATTCGATCGGAAAATGTGGGTAGGTAGCTCGACTTCAAATCGCAAGCTTATGCTCACGCGTTCGAGCGGCGACGAGGCGGCAGGTGTGTGGAGGCTCGCGTTCGAAGGTGAGGGGATATCGAGGCGGCGACATGACGGACGAGGCAGAGTCGCGTGCGATGGTTCATACAATCTGGAAGTGGCGAACGTGAGAAAGCCTGGAAACTCATGTTGGTTAAGGGCGGTGGGTCGATTGATGGGGTGGTTCGTCGATGGCATAGGGAGTTGTTCGAAGGCGGCTAGGGTTCACGAAGGAAGGTTCGGTAGTAAGGTCTAAAACTGTGAAGAAAATAGCTGGTTTGGAAATGGATTGCATGCGTAAGCAAAAGGTGAGAACTTCTCACTCAATCGAATTTTTCGATTTAATTTAAAATGGTTAAATTTAAAATTGTTGATTGTGTGCTTGGATGATAAATTATTATCAGTTATATTGGATGAGACCCTATGCGCCGCATAATAGCAGATGATATTATATAAATCCCATATACCGTGATATTCCACCTCGAAGTGGAATTGGTATTATATATATTTGGACTGATTGATTTCCCGCATTTTATAGCGGATGAGACCCTATGCGCCGCATAATAGCGGATGATATTATATAAATCCCATATACCGCGATATTCCACCTCGAAGTGGAATCGGTATTTAATTGTTGTGCTAACATCTGTGGATGCAGGAAAACAGGTTGGAGGAATCCAACTGGATTCCTCAAAATTGTCTGAATATTATTTCATATGTGTGATGTGATTTATTGATAATCTGTGAATGAATATATTGATGATTGAAATTGTTGAAGGCTATAGTTTAGCCGAATATATTTTTGGTATCGTAGGATACCAGAAATAAATAAAATTGGATTTTCGGAAATTAAAGTAGAAACTTTTAAGTAAATTAATTTTAAAGAATTAGGTAAATTTAAAAGTATAAAAATTTATTTTTGTAATCCTATCGAATTAATTCCAAAATATGGGTAAAAGATTTTTATAAATGGATTTTGAGTAATATTTTTTAAAAGTTGAAGGATTTATTTAAAATTCGGATTTTAAATGGTTTGGAATAAATTATTTTAAAAGGTAATACATTTTTAGAAATCAATATGAAAATTGATTTGGTATTTAAAAATAAATTTAGTAATCAATTTGAAAATTGATTTGGTGTTTGAGTGAAAATTTTGATTTGGTATTTGAAATAAATTTTGGAAATCAATTTGGAATTTGATTTGATATTTGAAATAAATTTTGGAATTCAATTTGGAATTTGATTTGGTGTTTGAAAGTGAATATTTGAAAATTTATTTGAAAATCGTATATCAGTGGATATTTGGAAATTTAAATTCACAATGGGAATTTATACAGGAAAGGGAAATTTGTTTTAAAAATAAATATTAGTTTATTTTTAAAGTGTGGAAAGAAAATTTACGGATTTGGAATGTTAATTGAAATAAATCGAGAAAGGTTTATTAATTGGTTTAAATGGAACGCGTAAGAACCTGCCCTTGGGAGGGGAACAACTGGAAACGGTTGCTAATACCCCGTAGGCTGAGGAGCAAAAGGAGGAATCCGCCCGAGGAGGGGCTCGCATCTGATTAGCTAGTTGGTGAGGCAATAGCTTACCAAGGCGATGATCAGTAGCTGGTCCGAGAGGATGATCAGCCACACTGGGACTGAGACACGGCCCAGACTCCTACGGGAGGCAGTAGTGGGGAATTTTCCGCAATGGGCGAAAGCCTGACGGAGCAATGCCGCGTGGAGGTAGAAGGCCCACGGGTCATGAACTTCTTTTCTCAGAGAAGAAGCAATGACGGTATCTGAGGAATAAGCATCGGCTAACTCTGTGCCAGCAGCCGCGGTAAGACAGAGGATGCAAACGTTATCCAGAATGATTGGGCGTAAAGCGTTTGTAGGTGGCTTTTCAAGTCCGCCGTCAAATCCCAGGGCTCAACCCTGGACAGGCGGTGGAGAGCGATTGATAATAGAATTAGCTGCTCCTTAGGCTTAGGTTAGATAAGGATACTCCCCTAGGTCTTAGGTGCGTTCTTCTTCCCCAGAGTGAGAGTGAACTTCCCTACCCGGAGGCCAGGGATGCAAGCCCCATTTCTGTCAATTGAATAATACCTACCTGTGGAAAGAGACTCTCCCCTCCGTTAGTAGCTTAAAGATTGGACGGAATGAATGAGAAGAGTTTCTGTGTTGCTCCGGTGATGCGAACATATGGGACAGAGAGTGCATAGGACTGAAGGTATTAGAAAAGCCGAGTATGTTTTCAATATAGCTTATAAATATAAATTGAAGTTTTAAGGATGGCTTTAAAAAGGATACTTTGGAAAAAATTATTTTCTTAAAGTTGTTTTTTTATCTTTAAAGTAAATATTTATTTAATTAATTATAGAAGTGATTATTTAAAGATTTAATTGATATTTGATTTAGAAAAGGATTATTTAAATAGTTATACTCTATCTAAAGTTTTTATTTTTAGTTTGGACTTGAGTTTTTATATGAAATATTAGTAAAATATTTTCATAACTAATATTTTAAATAAAGTTTTTAAAAATAGTTTTTATTTTAAAGTGTTTTCCAAGTATATATTTTGGATAAGTAATTTAAAATTATTTCAAAGTATTCGACCTTGGCAGATTTTCAGTGGAAATAAATAGTATCGGGAATTGTAATCCGCGAGTGAAAAATGATTTGAAATTGGTTTTCAAAGTGTTGAGGTGTTAAAAGTATATCTTGCAAAGATATTTTGAAAATAAGTAATTGGGGAAAATTATTTAAATCTGGTGATTGTTGTGAATATTGGTTGTTAGTTAAATAACTGACTATCAATATTGGCCTTTGAAAGGGCACTTGAATTTTTTTTCAAAAACAAGCGCTCATTATTCGGTTAAGCTAGGAGAGGACTTTATGTCATAAAACCCATTCCGAATAATGATACGACGAAATGGGATCGCATTTGAAGATGGCATTGAAGACCGGGTATTTTCGAAAGCGAAAGGATTACCTGTCGAATATCTCTGCACCGAGTTGCTCCGGTATAGAGATTTGATCACCCTTTGTGATGGGGAGTCCGGACGTGATTAGGGATTATTCGGATTTCAAGGGCTTCTTTTAAAGTGCCTTCGGCTCTGTTCGAACCCGGAACAGACTTGTATGGATGATTGTTTGACGTTACACTTTGAGATATAAAGCTGGTTTCTGTCAAATACATTTCTGTTGGTGGCAGAGGATTTATTATCTTAGCTTAACACCCTTCTCTGAGACGTACGAGCTCAGAGGTTATGTAGTTGATGGTTACTAGTGATATATTCCCAATTTGGTAATGTGGCATACAGAGTGTTGCTGATCATTTGTTGATCGAAGCATGGCTTTTGTGAAAAGTGTAGCTTTGTGGACGAGACTTCGTCGAACCTCACACCCCGAAAATGGTCGAAACAGGAAGGATGCGGCAAGGTTATGGGGGTCGCGCCCCTTAGGGTATGTGCATTTCCTTTTGGATAAAAAGTGGTATCTGGTATGGAGTCTAGATATTTAACTTATGTGGATTTAAAAGTGGTTTTCTGGTATGGAGCCCAAATTATTTACTTATGTGGTTGTTGGTTGTCGGGATCCCGGATTAAAGGTTGGTTACGACCGGGGGATGGCATACTCGGGTTACTTCCGGGCAGGGGTAATCCGGCTTTGTGTTGGCAGAGAGCCAGGGTGGTTCTCGGGGAGTCCCTCCAGAGGCGTTCCCATTCGGTACGGAAGTTCCTTAGCCTGACCATTTGTTGGAAATCCAAAGAAACAATACGCGCCCTGTACGGTTTTAGGTGTATAACCTTCCATTTACTTATGGTGGTGACCCACTGTTTAGATGGTAGCTATAGTAGGCATACTACGAAATGTGTATGCTAGCTAAGATTAATATTATACTTTCGAAATGTTTTCCACACTATGCACTAATAATAATATTAAAAAGGATTTTTTGCGTATTAAGCATGTTTGACTATCATAAGGAGAAATCTCCTCCAATTCTGCGTTTGCATTGTGTGTGTGGCGGGAGGCCTTATGGTAGTTTCATTTTCCAAAAGCATTGCGGATTTCTTTTCCTTCCTTTTGTGCAAATAACTGTTTTAAGATCTCACACCAGTCCCATGACTGACCTAGAGTTTATTGTTCCCATTCTAAACTCTGGGTGCCCATAATTTTCCACACGGGCAGCCTAGAGTCAGGTTATCAATTGGATCTGGATAGATTGCTGTGGAGCTCAGGAGGCGAGCTGGATGGCGAGACGTATCACTTATATTATGTATTTTCCGCTGTGTATTCTATTATGAGGACAAGTTTATATAACTGTCCAGTGTTGTGTGTTGCTGTTGTAAACTCTGATGATGTATGTATAAACAGATATAATTCTTTGTTTTAAAGATTATTCATTTATCTATTATATATTGTTCCGCTGCGAAATGTGAGATTCTGCTATTGTTTCTGTTTCTTCTTCTATCTTCTTCTTTTTTAACCCTAATGGTTCGGTTTTCCGGCATTCGACTGTGCGGCATTTGATACAGTGGACGTATTGATGTTGACTTTCGGAAGTCGAAAAATCGGGTCGTTACAGCGGACAATTTCCGATCGCCTCGCTCCTTCGATCGATGATCCAACTGGTCATCTTCTACGTCTCGCTAAGACGAACACTTCTCTAGTTGGGCACTTCACCTGAATCAACCTCTAGTGTTGTTGATTGACGATGGTCGTTAGATGAGAGGGTTTATTTTCAATAGGCTGTGCAAATGAGAGAGAGAGAGATGGAGACTTTGTATAGATTTTATTGGATTACTGTTTATCTAAAACCACGGACCCCAAACGTGACGTGCTCACCAACGTTCCTAGTCAAATATCCCTATTTCGGACTCAATGAAAGTGCTCTCGAGTCCTAAAAAGTCTGTCTGTGCTATTCGAGTTTTAGTTCATGGATAAAATCAATTAGTCAACATTTTAAATAATTTCCCAATTTAAAGTTATGGAAAAATATTATAATTTGAATTCAAATATTTCATTAAAATCGAGTCGTTTCATTAACAATTTGTTTTCCTTGTTATTATTACACTTGAATCGAATTTGAATATTTACATTAGTCAAATATTTAACTGGTTTCTAATTAAATTCAACCTGACTAGATTTTTTGCCAAATTTCAAAACCAGTTAATTCCTTTTCAATTTAAACTTGTTAAAATACGTTCCAATTATACAACTTCAATTTATTGAAATTTCCAATTTAGCATTAGAACCATTTCCTATCGTCAACTCTGCTATTTAATGGCTGTCCATATTTTGTTCAAAATTGAATTTTCCCATCTTATATTTAAAAATGAAAATATTCATTTAACTTTTCTCAGCATTATTTATTTTCATTAAACGCTCATTTTAATTCAATGCAAATGTGCATTATTATCTTTGATCTTATTGAAATGGTCATTAAAGAGTTTATTTAAGATTGCCACTTAATTTCTAACATATTTCCATGAATTAATCATAATATTTTCATTTCTAACAATTTTTTTAATTTAACGATTAAATTAAATTTAATATTTTTAAATGGTTAAAAATACAGGTCATTACAATCTCCCTCACTCAAACTTTTCGTCCTCGAAAAGGAATGAGGTAAGGAAACTATCATTCTGATATATTTTTTACTTAAAATAATCGACTTATATAACATTCAAAATTTCCTAGTTTTATTATTTAATAAAAAATTTCTAACTCCTTAAATTTTGAAAAATTTCGACAGCACCTCATTTGCGCGGCTAGGTCCTAAAAGTTTCACAATATCAATAACTACATGGTATACATCTCATTTCAATAATGAGGCATCCCAAAACATAGGGAAAACAATAAAATACCAATACATAAAACCGTAATCCAAAAACGTACCTTTTATTAGCATTTGAGCAAGTTTTCTCATATTTTAACGAGCAAAAGCAAATCAAAATAACATACACGTCCAAATAGGCTTCATATGTACCTATCTCAACTCATCTTTGAATATTAGTTGCTTATAGAAAGATATGGAGAGCAGTGCATGAGTTTAATAGAACCATACCGATGTATTCTTAATTCAAATCATTTCTTAACAAAGTTTTAAAGCTCAAACTACCAAATTAGGTAAGGATTTTAAAACAGAATTATGCAACATTGTACTAATATTCAGAAATGACATAACAACATAACAACTACATGCACAAGGCAATGTGATGCAACTAACCATATCGATGCAGTTCTACATGAAATTCTAGCGTGATGTAAAACTACATGCAACTAAATCATTATAATAACTATATGCAAAAATTAACCATCCTTTATGAATTGATATTTATTTACTTACACAAAATTATTTTCCATTTAATGTTAAAATCATTAATGAATCATGTCTTAAAACATTACTTAAGTGTATAACATTCTATAAAATAATTCATCTTAATTACTTCATAATACTTCATAAACATTCTATAACTATTTTATAACTATTTATAACTATTTCATAACTATTTCATAAGTGTTTAGAAAGTAATTTCAAGTTAAGTATAAAACATTTAAATTCGAAAAACTTATAAACTTCAAGCTAAGCATAAAACAATTTTAAATTTGAAACAAAATTAATTATAAACAAAATTTTAAGTTTTTGGTAATCGTCTTGAAGAGGAACAAAATATTCTAATATATCTTAAAATATTAAGCTTATAAAACATTCAAATTTACTTACTTAGTTTATATAAAATACATATGAAATATTCTCATAGTACTAGGCAAAGATTTTTCAAAAATTTTAAAATACTATTAGAAATTGATATCAAAATATTTTATACAAGCTTTAAAATAAAGTTCTTTAAATCTGATGATTTATTAAACTCATTAATTTAAATATAAGTATAAACTTAAAGATTCTTAAACTGAAGCTAATAATATACTCAAATCTTACATTAAATTTCTACTTTAAATCAAGAGTATAAAATTTCATATCTTTCATAATCAATTTATAAAATACTTATTTTAAAATGATTATTCAAATCATGGAAAACATTTACTTTCGTTTAATACAAATTCAAATAATAAATAAACCTTTAAATTTCATATTACTACTTTGAAAACCAAGTAAATATTTCAAACCTTTCTTTCAAAATAGATATTTAAATTTATTTTTAAAACATATTATACTATAGATAATACTTTCTAAATCATTTATTTCATAAAATTTTAAAATGGAAAATTATATATATATTATTTATATAATACCTCTAAATTTTATTTTTAAAGAAACTTAAATAAATCTCATTTGAAAAATTCATTTGAAAATCCATTTGCTGAATTCGTTTGCAAAATCAATAATCTTCAGTATATCAATACTTTACAAAATTCATTTGCAAAATTCCTTACTTTACGTAAGGTCAATTCATTTATAAATAACATTTAAAAATTCACAATAGATGTTCTTATAAATTTGTGTAAAATATTTGAAAATAATTATTAACATCATTACTTATATTTAAAAAAGAGACTATTTAAATTCTTAAATCCATTATTTAAAATTTCGCTAGTTTAATATAAAATACTTTTTCAAACATTATTTCTAAAACAACAATAATCAATCTTTAAACATTATTATACTAAATAATAATTCATTTCCAAACAATTTTAGTGATTAATAATAATTAACTCGAAAAGATTATTAGTAAATAATTATTATTAACTTCAAACAATATTAGTTAAATAACTTTCGCTATATTAAAACGTTGATAAATAACTTTTAAACAGTATTAATTATAGATAACTTTTTTTAACATTTCTAAATAATTTAGAAAAGGTATATAAGTTTATATCAAATACTTTTTATAACTTGATGTCTTAACAAGTTTATCCTTGTTCTTACAGGCTACAGTCATATGTTGATCAGGCGCAAGACTAAAAATTTCTAATACTTAGTAGACCTGTTTCCACATCCAGTGAAAATACTTGAAAACCTTTTAAATCATATATGGAAAGTACCACTCGATAACCAATCATGGATCGCTGTTACACAATGGTTACGTCTCTATCCTAGAGAATTCATAGTAACTGTAGGCAATCTCTACCCCTCGATTTACACCATGAAACACCATGGATCGCAGTTACACAATGGTTACGTCGCTATTCCAGTGAATCCATAGTAACTTCATGCAATCTCTGCCCTTCGATTTACGCCACAAAACCCCCGTAGATCGTAGTTATGCAATAGTTACGTCGCTATCCTAGCCAATCCATAGTAATCATGGGCAATCACCGCCCCTCGATTTATGCTATGAGAAAAACAAAAATCAAAAGAACTCATGGGTTTATGTCCAGACAACATGCATCAAATTCAGTTGAATCCACCAATTGGAATTCCAAGTGGATCCACTTAGTGTATCTCCGATTTCCAATTTTCATGGAGGGTACTTCTCCATATCTTCGATTTTAAAATATATCATACTATACATAGTTCCCTTCCATATCATAAACTTCGTATATATCATACTTTTATAACTCCATTTATATAAGATCGTCACTTTCCAAATCAAATACCTTTCAAAATCAATAATCTTCGAAATAACTTCATACTTATATAAAATCCTCTTTAATAATTGAAAACTTCCAAATCGAATATTTTACGACATCAAAGGTCTTCGAAAATCAATAAGTTTCAAAATATCACTTTGGTTTCATATTTATGTAAAATATCAAAATCATTTTTCCTTCTTCCTCAAAATTGAAAACTTTTCAAAAATCATTTTAAAAATAAATAGAATTTATAAAACATTAAACAAGTTCATAAACATTTCTTAAAACATAATTTCATTATAAAACATTTCAAAACTTAATTTCATAATTGTATAATACAAAATATTCTTATTCATTTTACTTAACAAAAATATTTAACAATTTAAAACTTGTTTTAAATTCTTTTATCCTTTTAATTTAAGAGTTACAAAATTCAACTTTTATAATTTCACTAAAACACTCAGCTTCAATTCTTATCTCAATTTGAAAGTTTCCGACTATTCAAAATTATCGAAAATTCCATTTCATTTTAATAATTGAAAATCATCAATCAATATCTAAAATAGATGCACAATCAAACTATCCTAAGGCATACGATAATTGTGTCCATAATATCACTTAACAGAAAACTCAAGAACTAAACACTAGGTTTTATTTCAAATCATTTGAAATAAATACATACATATATCTTAGTTATACCAAATCATACTTCAGGGATTTAAATAAAAATCCATTTCCAAAACAAGCGATGCTACTATAGTGGTCTCCTCCACTTGAAACTCGAAAATGAACCCCGATGATGTTGTAGTCATCGCCGAAATTATTTTTCAACGACAGAAGCGAGTTCAGTTCTTTCTATTCCCCTTGAAATCATTTGAAAACATTTCTATTCATAAATACTTCCAAATAATACTAATATTATTTTCCAAATATCAGAAAAGTAATTTTAAAAAAACCCTGGAATTTAAGTTCTCAAATTCTCGGTTTGAATTTCTTTTTAGTTATAAACCATATTTATATAAGTCACTTCTTGAATAAAATCATTTCACAAGTGTAAATCTTTGTTCAGATTAAAATAAACAACTTTTATCAAATTTAATTAAATTTTAACCCAATATTGTCGTCGAACACCTTATAGTCAAACTGTGAACCTAAATTCACAAGGTGTTTGATTTAATGTTTCCAATAAATTAATATCTACCCATCCCATGTTGAAAAGGAAAATTACTTATAACTTGTTAAACACAATTCAAAAATCAAAAACCAATAGTCAATGCTCATAAACTGGCCGAGCACAACTAATCAATCAATAAATAATAATAAATATAACTGTAACGATCCCGAATTTTAATTAAATTTAAATTGATAATTAATTGGATTTTTGAATTAAAATTTTATAAATTAATTTGTAAATTGATGCGAGTTTCCTCGAATCCAAATAAAAATATGTTAAATTATTTAAAATTTAAATTTAAATATTGGACATATATGTATATATGTGATTTGAATTTAAATAACTCAATGTAATTATTTGTGAAATGGTTTGGTAATAATAATTTGGGTTTATAAAGATATATTTATAGAATTCAAAAATAAGTGTTTATGTTAAATAAATATTTCAGATAAATCTATAATTATATAAAAATATGAAATGAACATATAAACCTCTAGAAATAAATATTCAAGTAAAAAAATAGAAGTTTACTCATCTTATAAAAAATGGACAAGGTAAAATAAAATCTAATAACATTATAAAGTGATAAAACAAACAAAAGAAAAGAAAAATAAAATACATTCAAGAAAGTAAACAAATAGATGTGTATAAGCTTACAAATTAAGAAACAACAAATATACATTCAAGTACATTCAACTATAAATATGTAGGCTGGTAAAACAAAATACATATGCAAGTATAAAACCAGAAAAACAAAATATACAAATGAATGAAGCTTGTGAAGGAAGAAACGAAATAAAATATAAGTTTGTACAAGCTAATTAATGAAGCCACCACCCAAAATCTTATCAGCCGAGATCTTGTATATGAAACAGGTAAACATAGACAAATATGTTCAAGTATTCAAACATATGAAGACACAAAGGACTTAAGCATTTAATGCACGTACAAATATATCCATCGGCTACCAAAAGAAGGAAGAAAAATCTGATGAATTGTACAACTAGAAACAAAATAAAATATATTTGTACAAGCCTAAATGCCTAATTAATATCAGCCTCCATTTACTAGCAAGTATCATCTGCCTCTTGTACAACCAAAATAATAACTTGTACAAATTCTATTCCCTGTAAACACCTATACAAACTTATTTTTCTTCTTGTTCGTTCACTACTTAGCAAACCAAAGAAAATTTTATCACCATTTTACGAACTTAAACCATCTCAACTAAACAAAACAAAGGAAAACAACTTACATTCAAATATGTAAAAATATAAGTAAATACATTAACAAATTCTAATAACATAATAAATATAGAATTTCATTTATAACACAAAATAATACAAATAATATACATTCAACTATATAAAGATAAGTATGAACAAATATAAAACATATAAACATGTAGACCTGAAAGTAAACAAGCTTCAGTTCAAAACTAAACAAAATTTAATCAAAACAAAGTATAAAGCAAAGTAACAAGACAGCAATTATATACATCCATGTACAAGAAAAGCAAGCACAAATAAAATATGTCAGCCGAGACAAACAATGCAGGCAAGAACATAAACAAAGTACAAAATAAAATATCTTTGTACAAATAAACAAGTATAAGCAAAAGCTTGCAAAAGAAACACAAGGTACATTAGCATTAAATGTTTGCATCTCTAGTACACTATACAACATCTTCAGCCCCCATTCGTTTGAAAAAAATCCCTGGCCAAACTTTAAACAAAGAAAATATCACTGATCAAATTGTACAAACAAGAAGTGTCAACCTGTACAAAATAATATCATCCCTTGTATGCTTCATTTTCATATATCAATCCTCATTTCCAATTCGTTCCATCCTCATCACAGTTCGTCCATTTAAAACTGAAAGGAAAAGAAAATGAATAAAGTAAAATCATTTTATACTTAAAACAAAGATTCAACTTGAACAACAACTCAAAACAACTTCAAATGGATCAAGGTTCCAATCTGAAGCTAGCAAATCAATCTGGAAGAATCAAATTCCAGATTTAAAATCTGTTCCACGTTTTCAAAACATAGCCTTTGTTCTTCTCTGTTTCAATCTCTGGTGAGCAACTTTCCACCCATGATCTACTTCTATATCTTGATTTTGTGGTAGATACTTGAATGCATTATGAAATGTTGTTAGTTGTTAAATATGTCTGTATGTTTAGACATACATATGTAGATATGGTGAACATGTTTGAAACATATTTTTGTTACAGGCAACAGGTTTCAATCCTGTTTAAAGTAAAATCATTATAATGCTATTTTTAAACTATGACATTTGAAAGGAAAGTAATTACAACAATACAATGCTATTTTAAAAAAATGGTTTCAAGTAAATTATAAACATACAGGTTGGAGAAAAACTTGATTTTACAGAACAAACTCAAAGTGTGATATACTCGAACATGATTATTTGTGAATTCGGTTATATGATGTGAATTGTTATTCGAAATCTAGATTTTTAAAACAAAAATTTTGATTTTTCATCAAGTATGTTAAGAGCAGTGCCCAGTTGAACTAAAAATGCTTTTTAACAAATTTCCAGTGATCGAACCATTTTAAAATGCTGAGATTTGGTCTGAAGCTTGCTTGATCTTCGTAGAATTCAGGAAAAATGTTTACAAAAATTTCTATTGCATGGGATGTTCGATCGAGGCAAGACTAGGGTTTTGTGAGTGAATTTTGTCGTGGTCAGAAACAAGGTGATTTTGTCACCTCTGTTAGACCGAGTCGTACGAAACTTGGGGAAGAGAAGCGTCGATGGTCAGGGAACGCGTGGTCGAAGTCGCGTGACTTCAGGTGGTCGGAGCGCCGAGATTGGGACGATGACAGGTTTGGGAGGTGAATGGTTCAAGTGTTTCCAGGTTTCGACTTTCTGTTCGAATTTCGATCTCTGACCGATGGTGATGGGTTGATAGTAGAAGGGAGTTGCCGCGATGATGTTTGAAGTGCTGGAGGGTGTGGCGAAGACTGGTGGTGTTGGTCGTCGATGTTCACGTGCACGGTGGCGTTCGAGTATCTGGGTTGTTGAAGTTGGGGAAAACTCGAAGACGATCTCAGGGAAGTTGGGTATTTGCTCGGGTTCATTTTCGGGAAGATTTGCGTATAAGTAACAGTTTTAAGAATTAAACAAAATATAGTTAATAGAAGTAGGGTAGAGATGGCTTGGGAATTTCTCGGGTAAAAACGCAAATGACTCGGGTCTGTAAATATTAGTATAAACAGTTTTAAAACTTTAAACAAATCAAGTTTTATTTTGAAATAAAATTGTTAAAACCAATTCTTTTGTGAATTTTAAGTGTTTATTAAAGTCTTGAATGGGTTAAAGGGTTATTTTTTTTATAAAATTATTTTAAATTAACTAAGTTTAAAAGTGTTTAAGATACCTATAATCTTTATTTTAAAGTTTATTTTAAATAAACTTAATAATGTGATTTAGTGGTTAATTAAGAAGGATAAAAGGTTTTAAAAGTTAATTACTTTAACGTAATTAAGGGTTGATAAATTGATAGGAGTAATTAAAGGATAGTTAATTACTTAATGTTATTAAATCAAGGTGATTAAATTGATTTAATGTGATTAATTCATTAACTAAGGGTTAATTAACTAATGTAATTAATTAAGGATAATTGATTAAAGAATAATGGTTTTAAATTAACTTAAGTATTGTAAGTTAGGTTCATATGTTTAAATGTCAAGGATTATTTAAATAAGATTTCGAAGATAAGCGGTTTACCTTGGATAATGATTTTGATTAACTTAAAGAGTTTAAGTTAAATTATATGATTATGTTAAATTCATCTCAAAGGTTATTTAAAATAAGAGTTTAATGATGATTATTATAATTAATTTGAGGATAATTAATTAAATGGTAATTAATTAAGGATAATTAATTAATATGATTTATTAATTAAGGTAATTAATTTGAGGATAATTAATTAATTAAAGGTTAATTAATAAATGATTAAAGGTTAATTCATTAAAATGGTTTATAATTAATTAATGATTAATTAACCAAGATTTGTAGTTTATTCATAAGTAATTAACCTGATTTGAATTAATCAGACAATTAAATTGATCCTACCTACAGATGTTTGGATTGTATTGAATGGTTGAATTGTTTGATATCCCTGATATATGATCCTTTGTGATACACCTTGATCTATGTTGTGATCTGTGATAAATTATCTGTGATGTAATTTATTATCTGTGATATTTGTATATCTATGGTCTGTGCATGAACGATAAGCGTTATAGTTTATATCGCTTATCAACTATATCTTGTATTTTGATCTGTGATGATTCATTGTGTTGCACTATTATGTTAAACCCCTGGACTACACCCTTACACACACAAATATGGATTTCACGTGGAAATCGGTTAAGTCACAGATAATTTAAATTTGATGTTTTTGAAATTGAAATTTTAATTTCAATTGATTTTGAAATTGGAAATTTGAGTTTAAAGTGAAAAGCTTTTGAAATAGAATTTCAAAGATAAAAGTTATCTTGAATAACTTGATCGAGTTTTGAAAATTTAAATAATTTGATTTAAATTTGAATTCAAGTTTGAAATTGAATTCCATGATTGGAAATTAAGGTTAAAAATGTTAAAAATGTGTTTATATGAAATTAAACCATTTTAAAAGTATAATTTTGAGAATTTGGATTTAACCAAGAACTTCAACTTGTATAGATGAATCAGATTTCCAAATTGAAAACTGCTTGTTTTAAAAGAATAAAAGCTTTCAGATGAGAAATGAAATTCCAGTTTAATTAAAGGAATTTCGAGATTGAATTGAAAAATGGTTTTTCCAAGTTATGAATAAATTCTTTTTGAAAGCTATGAATTAAATCTGTTTATTTTTAACAGATTTAAAATGATGATTTATTTAAACCATTCGAGATGAAATTGTTTTGAAAGCTATAAGTTAAATCTTTGATTTAACGAGTTAAATTGAAATGGAAATTGATTTGGAAAAATCTGTGAATGAATCTTTTGTTTAAAAGATAAAAATTTGGAAATTGTTTAAACCGTTGTAGGTTGTTAAAATGAATCTTTTTGTTTAAAGATTTTAAAATGGTAATTTGTTAAACCATTTGAAAAGAGAAGTTAGGGTAATAAGTTGTGACTTAATTGAAATCCCAATATCCATATGATTTTTTAAATATTTCGCTCACTATTCGGGTTAGCCGGGAAAGGACCTTTGGGTCGTATAACCCATTCCGAATATGTGATACGTCGTAATGGATGGCATTTGATGACCGGTGTTGAAGACCAGATATTTTCGAAAACGAAAGGGTTTCTTGTTGATTGTCTCTGCACTGGCTGATCCCCGGTATAGAGATCTCCATTTGTGAAGGGAAATCCGATCGGGATTGTGAATACCCGGAATTGCAAGGGCTTCGTAAGAAGTGCCTTCGGTTCTGTTCGAACCCGGAACAGACTTGTATGGTTACATGTCTGACATTACACTTTGAGATATAAAGCCGATTTCTTTCAGATACATTTCTGTTTGGTGGTGGAGAATTTATTCTCTTAGCTTAACACCCTTCTCTGAGACGTACGAGCTCAGAGGTTATGTAGTTGAAGGTTATCAGCGATATATTCCTAATTTGGTAATGTGACATGCTGAGTGATGCTGTGTGATGCTGTGTGATGATCATTGTTTGATCATTTGTGATATGATCATTTGTTTGATCATTTATCTTTGTGATCATTTCTTTGATCATCTGTTGACCCAAAGCATGGCTTTGTGACAAAGCGTAGCTTTGTGGACGAGGCTTCGTCGGACCTCACACCCTGGAAATGGTCAAAATAGGAAAGATGCGGCAAGGTTATTAGGGGGTAGTGCCCCTTTAGTGTATGTCATTCCTTCTGGATAGAGGTGGTATCATGGTATGGAGCCCAGATACTTAACCTATGTTGTTGCTGCATTATTATTCTTATGTGGTTGTTGGAATCGAGGATCCTTGGGAAGATCGGTTACGATCGGGGGATGACATATTCGTGTCAGTAGTTACCCAGTTAGGGGTAACCCGGCCTTGTGTTGGCACAGATCTAACCATAATGTTAGGTTATTTCTCGGGGCGTCATTCCAGAGGCGTTCCTTCGTGACATAGGAAGTTCCTGAGCCTGACCATTTGTTGGAAATCCATCTTCCAATACGAACTTTAAACGGTATTAGTTGTAGAACCTGCCATTTACGTACGGTGGTCACCACTGTTTAGATGGTAGGTATAGTAGGCATACGATACTGGTCGTATGTTGGCTAAGATTGATATTCTATTTTCGAAATATTTTTTCCACTATGCACTAAAAATAATATCAAAAATGATTTGATTTTGCGTAGTAAGCATCTTTGACTATCATAAGAAGAAATCTCCTCCAATTCTGCATTTGCATTGTGTGTGTGGCGGGAGGTCTTATGGTAGTTTCATTTTCCAAAAGCATTGCGAATTGATTTTAAATTCTTTTGTTGTTTGTTTTTAAAGATAAACTGTTTTTGTTGCTTACACCAGTCCCATGACTGACCTGAAGTTTATTGTTCCCTTCCTAAACTCTGGGTGCCCATCATTTTCCACACGGGCAGTCTAGAGTTGGGTTTCTCAGATATTCAGGTTTAGTAGATTATTTGGAGCTGGTTCAGTTCTTAGAGTTTAGGACTGCACTTACATCTCTTGGTGGTTCGAGCTTGATATTGGAGTTATTGGATTCATTTTCTTTTAGAGATCATTTGGAGTTATCAGTTTTGTTATTTCCGCTGTAGCATTGTATCATATCTCTGATATTGTTGTATCTTATTGATACCATTGTTGTATATCATTTTGGATATTGTATTCATTGGAGTTGTATATGATATCATTGTTTTCTTTATTCCGCTGTGTTGTTATACTTAATGGTGTTATAAGCTCCGGTGAACCAGATTCAGCATTTGAATCTACGGCATTTTGAGTACAAGTGAAGTACGGGTGCCGATTTTCGAAGGCCAATTTCAGGGTCATCACAATAACTATATCAATCAATCAGTAAAGTGATAATATTTACTTATTATCAAACACATCATAATAACCTTATCAAATTTTACAAATTATTCTTTTATATATCAATATAATATTAGGTAAAATTATTCTATTTATCCATTTCAAAACATTTTTATAACACTAACAAATACGCGCTCTCGTGTGTGTGTGTGTGTATATATATGTATGTATGTATGTATGTATGTATGTGTATATATGTATACACACACACTCAACCTCATTCTAGGGTATTACTAACCCTATCTCTAATGAGTTTAGCATAAAGGCTTAGGTGTTCGCTCAACCAAAGCTCTTATACTAACTGTGACGACCCACTTTTTTTTTACGATTCAAGTCGACAATACACCACACATGTCGAGCTCAAAACGTTCAAAAGATGGATTATCAATAGGTTTTATTCTAAAGAAATAAGATACAAAAGAAAAAAATACAGAATCTCGCAGCGGAATGTAAAAATATAATAAATACATAAACAGTACATGAAGCTGTTTTACAATATACATTTGATTTCATTTTACAATACATCAGAGTTATATATTTAACAGAAATATCAAATAGTGCAGTGGAATAATACTAGTAAATACGTCTTCAACTACATCTTCATCTTCCAAGAAACAAACTTCTTCGAAACATTAAAATACTCAGGCTGACCCGAGCATAAATGTAAATAATACACTCGAGTAAGAACTAAAAATTCTTATGTAAGTTAAATAAAAATCAAGTGAAATATGGGTGCAAATAACTTCATTTTGCTTTAAGAATTCACAGCAAAAGTTTCATAGTTCTTAAACACCTTTTAGAATTTTCAGTAAGTTTCATATTTCCAAATCGATTTAATAATTTTCACAAATTTCGAACAACCGACTTCAAGGTTTGAATTTTTATAAAATTATTAAATCACTAAAAATAAATTCAGGTTCTTTTATCAAATACCATTCAAATAATTTACTGGAGTTACATATTTTCAAGTTAATTTACCACTTTTACAATTTCCAAAATCACTATAATTCCACTTTTACAATATTAAATCATTAGATGGCTTGATTAAATACATGTTTCTTTCCGAAAATATTTTCTTTTACTACAATAAAGTTACAGAAAATTTTCAAACCATTTTAATACACATTCCAGAAATATACATATTATTAAATTTGAATTTAAAACTTTTATAAATGAATTTCAAAACGATTATTCGGAAATCTTGTTAAACCAGTATTCCCAAAATTAAGTTCTTTACAACCTAGAAATTTCCAAAGTTCAAAAATTCAATTTAGGAAAACTTCCCAGATTTTTAGAAATTCAATTTTTGAAACTTTTCAAATTACCCAAATAGTCGTTAAATTATCAACAATCATTTCCTGGCCACAGCAGTAATACTATATATCCTAATAATTTCGCATGTCAATATAGGATGCCCAAGGGTTCATATCACAATCCCATGTCCAAATGATCAATATGACAAATTATACAATGATAATAATAAGCAGGGCGATAATAGGATATATCAAAATAAATGAACAGCATACATCCAAACAAAACATCATCCATAACAACCATGCAATCAACATCCAAATCAACCAATTCAACCATATATCACACGGTCATTAGTTATCAAATGTCGGGGTGTCAACTGGAAAAGGTATTCAATTTTCAATGTCAATTTAAATTCCCAAACAACAATCAAAATAATTTATCACTTCATGACTTGGTTTAACCTGCAATAGAATTTTTATTATTGCGTGAGTGGGTTTAAGCATTCACTTTTTTAAATGAATCTAAAAACTGTGCTGAAGCGAACAACAACGAATCCACTTCCAGAACGAAGACAACATCGATACGAATCCAACGCAATAGACGACATCCAAATCTGATCTCGTATGTAAAAGTTACGAATTAATTAACATTTAGAGATTCATTAAATTTAAAATCACTAATTACTTGAGAAATTAGCTTAATTACCCTCGTTAATCGTGATTAGTCGCTAATCCATCTCCTCGCTTCCCAGATCATGATTTCATTCATCAACATCTACTTTTTCACCTACCTCCACCATCGGTCGTCGCTCGATCACCGCAGCTCGCCCCAACCTCAACTTAGCCCGCGCTGCCGATCTAGTCTCCTATCACGCTGCCTCGACATCGATTGAACTCAAAAGGAAGACTTCAATCAAATCAAAAATCCAGTAGCCACCATCGCCTGTTGACCTTCAAACTTCGCCAAAATGTAGCCCTGGCCATCCCTTTCGACTTTGTTTCAGGCGTCGCCAGCCAAAAACCATCAACGAGAGAGAAAAATGCAAACTAAGATGCACCAATCACGCCCAACTTTCGGTTGCCTTGCTCCTTCGATCGATGATCCAACTGGTCATCTTCTACATCTCGCAAAGACGAATAGTTCTCTAATTGGGTACTTCGCCTGAATCGGCCTCTAGTGGCGTTGATTGACGATGGCCGTTAGATGAGAGGGTTTATTTTCGGTAGGCTGGGCAAATGAGAGAGAGAGAGGGAGAGATTATATGGATTTTATTCGATTATTTTTGATCTAATATCATAGACCTCAAACGAGACGTGCTCACCAACGTTTCTAGCCAGATATCCCTATTCCGGACTCAATGAATGTGGCCTCGAGTCCTAAAAAGTCTGTCTGCTACTATTTGAGTTTTAGTTCATCGATAAAATCAACCAGTCAACATTTTAAATAATTTCCCAATTTAAAGTTATGGAAAAATATTATAATTTCAATTTAACTATTTCATTAAAATCGAGTCGTTTCATTAACAATTTGTTTTCCATGTTATTATTACACTTGAATCGAATTTGAATATTTACACTAATCAAATGTTCAACTGGTTTCTAATTAAATTCAAGCTGACTAGATTTTTTCTAAATGTCAAAACCAATTAATTCCTTTTCAATTTAAACTTGTTAAAATACGTTCGAATTATACGACTTCAATTTATTGAAATTTTCAATTTAGCATTAGAATCATTTCCTACCATCAACTCTGCTATTTAATGGCTGTCCGCATTTTGTTCAAAATTGAACTTTCCAATTCTTATAAGATCATTCTTATATTCAAAAATGAAAATATCCATTTAAATTTTCTCAACATTATTTATTTTCATTAAACGCTCATTCCAATTCAACGTAAACGTGCGTTATTATCTTTGATGTTATTGAAATTATCATTAAAGAGTTTATTTAAGATTACCATTAATCTCTAACATATTTCCATAAATTAATCATAATATTTCATTTCTAAAAAAATTTATCTAACAATTAAATTAAATTAAATGTAACGACTCGTACATTTTTAATAATTTAAGTTGTCAATTTAATAAGATTTTGGTAAATAAATTTGGAAGAAATGAAAAAAAACTTTGTAATTTAATAATGAAATGAATGCCAAAATGAAATGTAACAATGTATTTAAAAACTAATTATTAACAATTGAAATGAAATTACAATTTATTGAAGTAATGTAAATTGTTATACTTGGCTATAAATTTATGTAAGAAAACAAATGCAAACATTAAAATTTATAAATGATTTAGTATGAAATAAATGACCATTGAATAAAGATTAGGTATATAATAATGGTAAGATATGTTTGTGAACAATGAATTCAAAAGTGTGATTAAAAGTTATAGTAACGGTTGTTAGTTACTATTTAATTGGTCTATTAATCTAGTTGTAAATGTTACATTTGGGTATAAAACCGAATAAGTAAATAAATGTAAGTGTTGTATGGATAAATGAATTAGTATATAATTTATGGTAATTGAATGAATTAAACATTATGTAAGCAATTATGATAATTAGTGGACATAATAAACTTGAGTGTAATATAAAGATAATGATAAAATAATTGCAAGTTACATTTTATTTAGGCTGCTAAATTTAAAGTAGGAAATCAATTACATTTAAATGTAAGTAAATGTTCATTAATATGAGATAGGACAGTAATTATAAAGTGTGAATATAATGAAATAAATGGAAATGTATATTTTATTCATAGATAAAAATAAAAGAATGAAACCAAATTGAATAAATTGGTTAGGGTTTTAATTATAATAAATGTAAGGTTGGAATTTGTTTGTAATTTATTTTCCAAATACAATTTAATATACATTTTCTGTAAATTTTATATTTTTGTCAAATTTGGTCAAATTTTGAATTTCAGTTTAAATTTTTAAAATTTGAAATTTATAATTTTTAATCTTTTTCTTTGCAGCAGAATATAATGCTGATATCCGTTCTGCTTTTTGTTTCGTTAAATTCTGATTTATACTTTTAGAATTGGCTAAATTATAGCGTTTACACGCAATTAAAATTCTGTATTTTATTTTTATTTTCCTTTATCCATATCTTTGTTTATTTATATTTTTATTTTGCCTAGACATTCATTTTATTTATTGAATTGTTACTTGTTTACATCTTTTATTTATGGCTTGGAAGAATCAAAGGGATATACGTTTCATTGTTTTAATTTCTTGCTTTTATTTACCTACCCTCTTTATTACTTACCCGAGCATTCACTCCTTTGCTTGCCATCCAAAACTTCTTTAGCCGTGCATTCTTACTTGTTTAAACGTACAAAGATTTATTACCCACTTCTCATTTTCATTTGCATTTTAAGAATGAAATATATACAAGATTCTTTTCCTTTATTATATAATGTGACTTTTCCTTTTCTTACCGTTCACTTTTTCTTTCTTGCTGTGCAAACCACTCCATCATTCACGCACAAATTACATTTCATCTCCTTATTTTTCTTATTTGCTTTCAAGAGAAAATATTTCAAGATCTAAATCCATGGCTTCCTTCTCTTTCTCCTCTTTTTCACTTTTATTTTTCCTTTTGTTTTCTTTGCTATGCTCAGCCTCTACTTCCTCTAACCGACCTTATCCCCTTCTCCACCACCACCATGATCATCTCCATCACCTCCTCCAAGGTCGTGACCACCAAGCCATGCCTTGAACCCTAGATCCAAAAATAGATCACCATCTCTTTGTTTCAACCATAGCCAAGCCTTCCTATACATCTACTTCTCCTATTTGCCTCGGCCACAAACCACAACACCACCTCCTCCATGCCTTGGGACCACATAGCCATGCCTTTAGATGATGCCTTGACCAAACCAAGCCATGGCCGAACCATGTTTGCCTTAGGACCGAACCAAAACAAGCCAAAACCTTCCACTTGCCTTTGCCTCTTTGCCTTCCAAGTGTTGTAACTTGCCATTACTTCATTTACATGACCATAGCCATGCATTAGCTTGCTTGAACCCATCATTGCCGAGCCCATCATGACATGGCCGAGCATAGAATGATGTGGTCTAGCCCACTTGACCATGGCCGAGCCTCTTGCTTTGATGTAACAAAGGTTATGTCATTTAATTCTTGTATTTCCATTGTTTAATTCATCTATTCTTTTGTATTGAATCATATTCTTATTTGTTTTATTTTATTTGGTGCAAGATCTAAATATTGGCTCATCATCTTCTCCTCAAATCAATTCGTGCTTTGTCGTGCTTTTCGGAGTTTGTTGTGTATCTAGAATTGTTATCTTCAGCTTTAAAAGGTGAGTTTATCACTCTCGACATTCGTACTTATATAATTGTGAAACAATGGCATGTGGATTGTAGAAAATTTATATGTTATGTTAATATGTTCATATATGCATGTGATATGATTATACGATGTTAAATTCTGTTTATATATTTGTTACATCATCCGATATGATTATATGTTCTACTGTTCATTTTATTATCTGTATCTCACACTGCAAGTTCCCTTTTCACTATGTGTTAAAATGATACATACCCGAACGGACATTAGAATAAGGAAAAATCATTATGAGCTGAAATGATAGGCTCAAGTGATTTTTATTTGTATTTGTTTTACTTGGGATTGTGGGTTTGAAATGATAGAACCCGGGTTTTTCTTTTTAAATTACAGATTGAAATGATACATATCCGTATACTTGACCTAGGTTAGAAAATATTATACAGGCCCATGGTTATATTTTTAAATAATATTTTCCTAAAGTTTATTAAGTATTTTGAATGTTTTAAATATATGAAATTTGAGGTGAATGATTTGATTTAATTGACTTAAATATAAGAAGATGTTGGTTTTCTATAAGTTAAGATTTTATAAGTCTATAAGTGGCTTTAATTGAAATTATAAAGATGTGTTGGTTTAAATAGAATTTAAAGACATTTATTGATGTTAAATTACTTAATAATATAATTGGACTTAATATGGAATTTTAAATATAACCTAGTAATTGTTATGAATTTTACTTTATGAAACGGACATGTTTTGTGTAATAAATAATGTATTTTGAACTGATAAAATGGAATACAGTTTTAATTGGACATTTGCAATAAAATTTATTTGACTAAAAAAATCATAGTTAATTGATGTATAAATGAATAGATCTAAAAGAAAAGGATTGATTGTTATATTAACTATGATAAAATATTCTTTTGTGAAATGTTATGTTTTGTAAAATAAATAGTTATGATTTTTAAATGGAAAAATGTAACTTGAATTATGACCTAACTGGATAATTGGAAATTTGGTTTTTCAAATGGAAATTGTAAGTTAAGTAAATAAATATAAATTTAGTTTTATTTATGAAATGGGTATTTTAAAATAAAGTGTTAGGTTAGTGGTAAAAAAATAAAGGTTAAGTAAATAGTGTATTTTGACTTAATAAATGAATTATGGTTTAAATTGGATATTTATTTGTAAAATTTTATTTTATTAAATCATAAGTTAAATGATATCCAAATGAATGTTTTTGAAGCATGATATATGATTTTATAAGTTAAAATGGCTAAAATTGAAGTTTTAATGTTTTTGAAAGGTTATAATAAAATCTGGAATTTTATTGGTAGCATTTAAAAAAAATGTTGTGGTTTTAAGATGGCATTTGTGTAACGAACCGGATTTTTCGCGTTCGAAAATCGGCACCCATACTTTACATCGTACTCGAATGCCATAGATTCGATCGTTCAAATCCGAGTCGTCGGAGCTGATAACAACATTAAGTAAACAACACAGCGGAAGAAGAATATATCAATTACATAACATTGATACAATAACAGATACAAAATCTGATACAATATGATACAACAGAATGATACAACAGATATCAATATACATCAGAGATATGATACAAGAAATAGCAGCGGAAAAGAAAATGATATCATCAGCAGCGGATAATCTCCAATAGAATGCTCCAAGATAAGCAACGTCAGTCCATGAACTCCAAGAACTGAACTAGCTCCAGATAATCTACTCAACCTGAATATCTGAGAAATCCAACTCTAGACTGCCCGTGTGGAAAATGGTGGGCACCCAGAGTTTAGGAAGGGAACAATAAACTCCGGATCAGTCATGGGACTGGTGTGAGCAACAAAAACAGTTTATCTTTAAACAAACACGAAAGGCTTTTAAACATTGAAATCCGCAATGCTTTTCGAAAATGAAACTACCATAAGGCCTCCCGCCACACACACAATGCAATCGCAGAATTGGAGGAGATTTCTCCTTATGATAGTCAAACATGCTTACTACGCAAAATCATTCGATATTATTATCATTAGTGCATAATGTCGAAAACCATTTCGAAAATATAATATTAATCTTAGCCAGCATACAACCATTGTTGTATGCCTACTATAGCTACTACGTTCAATAGCGGGTTACCGCCACATTCCATAGCAGGTAATACAACTAAAACCGTACAGGGTTCGAATTGCTTCTTTGGATTTCCAACAAATGATCAGGCAAAGGAACTTCCTTACCGAAATAGAAACGCCTCTGGAAAGACGCCCCGGATCCTAACCGGATCTCTGCAAACAAAAGGCCGACGCTACCTCACGCTGTACAGCTGTAACTAGGTAACTAACACACGAGTCATGTCATCCCCCGGTCGTAACCGACCTTTATCCGAGGGCCCTCGATCACAAAGCAACAACCACGAAGTATAATAACTGTGCAGCATCCACATAGGTAAAATATCTGGGCTCCATACCATGATATCACCTTTTATCCAGAAGGAAATGACATACCCTAGGGGCGCTACCCCTACAAACCTTTGCCGCAACATTCCTGTTTCGACCATTACCGGGTTGTGAGGCTCGACGAAGTCTCGTCCACAAAACTACGCTTTTTCACAAAGCACGCTTTTTCACAAAGCAACGCTTTGACCAACAAATGATCAGCAGCACTTCGTATGCCACATTACCAAATTGGGAATGTATCACTAGTAACCATCAACTACATAACCTCTGAGCTCGTACGTCTCAGAGAAGGGTGTTAAGCTAAGAGAATAAATTCTCCGCCACCAACAGAAATGTATTTGATAGAAACCAGCTTTACATCTCAAAGTGTAATGTCAGACACACATCCATACAAGTCTGTTCCGGGTTCGAACAGAACCGAAGGCACTTCCGAAGAAGCCCTTGCAAATCCGGGTATTCACAATCTCGATCGGACTTCCCATCACTTAGGAAATCTCTATACCGTAGCTACTCAGTGCAGAGACAATCGATAGGTCATCCTATCGCTCTCGCAAATAACCGGTCTTCACCACCGGTCTTCAAATGCTATCCATATCGTCGTATCACTATTCGGAATGGGTTATATGACACAAAGGTCCTCTCCCGGCTAAACCGAATAACGAGCGCAATTAAAAATCATATGGATACTGGGATCTCAATTACATCACAGCTTAAAACCCAAAACTTTTCATTCGAATGGTTAAACCAAATTACCATTTCCAATCTTTTAAACAAAAAGATTCATTTCAAAAACCTTCCCTAGTTTAAACAATTTCCACACTTTTAATCTTTTAAACAAAAAGATTCAATTCACAAAGTTCACCCCATTCCCAAAGATTCATTCATAGATTTCAAAACAATTTCCATTTCAATTGAATTAACTCGTTAAATCTTTAAGTCAAGATTTAACTTATAGCTTTCAAAACAATTCCATTTCAATTTGGATTAACTCGTTCGGTCTTTGAATCAAAGACTCATTTCACAGTTTTCAAAACATTTCAATTCTATTTCAAACTTGAAACCGTTCAACACAATTTGGAAATTCTTTCTTAAAATGAAAGCTATTAATATTTGAAAACAAGTAGTTTTCGTTTCGGAAAAATCCAGTTATATTTACACGAGTTAAAACCCTTGAATTAAATTCAAATTCTCAAATCAATACCCAAAAAAATGGTTTAACCCATATATAACTTGTACAGCATTTTTAATCCCTAGTTTCAAATCATAGAATTCAATTTCAAACTTGAATTCAAATTTAAATCAAATTATTTAAATTTTCAAAACTCGATTAAGTTATTCAAAATAACTTTTATCTTTGAAATTCCATTTCAAAAGCTTTTCACTTTAAACCCAAATTTCCAATTTCAAAATCAGTTGAAATTAAAATTTCAATTTCAAAAACATCAAATTTAAATTATCTGTGACTTAACTGATTTCCTCATGAAATCCATATTTGTGTGTGTATGGTGTAGTCCAGGGGTTTCACACAATAGTGCAACAACATCAATCATCACAGATATATCGATAAGCGGTAAAATCGATAACGCTTATCTTCATTCCCAGATTCATAGATAAAATAAATTTATCGGTCCAAAGATTCATCATTACAATTCGATGTGGGTTTCGGATAACCAACTGGAATCCGACTCCCTATCGCATCGAAATTCAAATGTCGTTTACGGGTCAAGGGTTTTCATATTCACATAGTAATATATCACAGAAACAGAAATCACAGCTCAGCACAAAGTAATTTATACCACAAAGCATCACAATCACAAACAGGGATATCAAACTGCTCAATCATCCAATAGAATCCAAACATTCATGAGTAAGGTCAATTTATTTATCTGATTAAAATTAAATCAGATTAGTCATTGATCCTGGTTTAATTAACATTAATTAATTACAAACCATTTTAATTAAGTATCCTTAATTAATTATAATAAGCGATTATCCCTAATCACAAATTAATTAAATTGAGTAATTGTCCTTTAATTACCTAATTTATCAACTTTAATCATCAATTAATTATTCTTAATTAATTAATTATCTTAAGTAATCAATTATCTTTAATGTAATTACACGAAGTAATTATACCTTAATTACATTAAGTAAGAATCTTTTATTAATTACATTAAGTAATTAATTTCGTTAAGTAATTAACCCTTCAACTAACTACATTATTTAGTATTTGCTTAATTAATTAAAACTTGAAACAAATTCTTATTTAAATTGTTAAACAACAATCACCTTATTAACACCAAATTTATTTAACCACATTAATTTAGATTTGCTGGGCTTAACCCATTTCGAAACCAACCCGAGCAACACAAGGTTTTACTCGAGTATCAACTCGAGTTTCCTACCAGCTTTCCCCGAAGCACCTTCTTCCCCTCTCGTACTTTCTGTTTTTTTTTCTTTTCTTAACCACTGCTGCAACAACCCACACGAACGCGAGAAAACCCGAGCCAACCCAGTCTCTTACTCGAGCATTCCTTCGAGTTTCTTTCCCAACCCAACTTCCTGACACGACATCGACGTTGTGCACATGCACATCGTCGCGCCGCCGTTCTGGCGAACACCACCGACCACGGCAAGTTACAAACCACAACTATACTCGAAATCGAACTTCAGTTCGATATAAAAAAACACGAGATTGAAATAAGCCCCTTTGCTCGACACTACAGTTTGAATCTCATCGAATGAAAATGCCTCACCAGCACGATTCAGACCACCGGAAGAGCTCCCCCTCCGTCCAGACCACGTCAACCCTCTATACTACCATCCCGCTCAATCTCAAGCAACTCGATCAATCCATCGTGACGAAATCACCACATTTCCAACCCGCTGCAAAACTTCAAACATAACCCTAAATCAACCCCGAACCATTAATTCGTGCGATGGAAAAATTATTTGGTAATTTTCCTGGAATCGTAGATGTTCAACCCAGCTTCAAGCAAGATTTTAGCATTTAACATTTGTTCAATGATCGGAAATCGATCAAAATGCAAATCTCATTCAACGGTGAACTGCGCTCATAATACTCCACTAAAAATTATCAGTTTTGTTTTAAAAATCTTGTTTTTGATTAAGTAATCATTTTGTAATCCTGAATCAATGATTTAAAAAGTTTGAATTTTTGACTTAGATAAAATTTCTCTATTGTTCTTGATTTCCAGATAATTTGCAAACTTATTGTACTTAAGTATATTTTTAAATCTTAGCTTATGTTTAAACAAACATATTTTTGTTTGAAATTCACAACTTATAAGAGAATGTATGAAAAGAATTTGATTTTTCTTTTTATCAAGATTTTTAACCTGTCAGTAAAACAGAGATATGCATATGTGAACAGACATGCACACTTATCATCCCCATATTTATCAACATGCAAAATATAAATCATTCCAGAGATTCATATGAAATAGATTTCATTTACTTAAGCTTTTAATAAGGGTGTTTACTCACCTGAAACAAGTTTTTGAAACAGAGACTTTGTGGTATTTGAAACTGCAGATTTAAATCTTTCTCTGTTTTCTTTTTTTCTTTCTTCAGTAATTTGTTTTCAAGCTTGAATATAAGGTAATGATCTGTTTTTCTTTTTTCTTTGTTGAGTTGTTTTGAACGAATGAACTTGAAATGAAAATGATGGAAAGCTTGATGGATAAAAGAAAGCAAGTTTTACAGGTGAAAATTTTCTTTTGTACAGGTCGATATATTTGCTTGTACAAAATGAGCAGGGATATTTTCTTTGTTTTGGTGGCTGGTTCGTGTACTAAAGAGGCTGATATGATTATTTTTCTTGCTTGAGCTGATGGCATTAAATGCTCTTGTTCCCATCTAAGTTTACATGTATCTTATTTAATTTCCTAGTAAGTACTAATTTTGTTTGTTTTGTAATTGTTTATCTACTTGCCTTGTTACCCGGTTCACACCTTTGTTTGCTTGGCAGATCTTGTTTATGGCTGAGGAGTAAATGCATTTAATGCAAGCATGGTTTCTTTGTGTACTTTCAGCATGTTATGTTTTAATTTGATTATTATAAATACGTTTTATTTTTATTTTATTATGTTGTTAGATTATTTTACTTTACTACTAACTATCTTGTATCCAAAGTATATACATATATATATCTCTATATTTATTTTATGAATTCAAATTTAAACCATTTATTTTAAATTTAAACTCAAATTCAATATATATACAATATTTTTAATTTAAATGATTTATCCAAAATTTATTCGACGATCGGGGAAACTCGCATCACTTAAATCGATTTATTTCACAAATTTTATTCAAATATTCTTTAAATTATCAATTTGAATTTATATAAAATTCGGGATCGTTACAATTTGTTAACTGCTATCATTTCTGAAATTTAACTAAGTTCTGAAATAACCAAATACTATTACAGCACTTTATAAGTGCTGCTATTTCTGAATTTGAACTAGTTCTGAAAATAACTAAATAACTACTACAACACTTTATAAGTGCTGCTGTTTTGAAACTGAACTGTTTGCAACACTAAAATATCTACTGTAGCATTTTATAAGTGCTGCTGTTTTTGAATTTGACAATGTTTTTGAAATGTTAATATATTTACCATAACACTTTATAAGTGCTGTTGTGGCTGAAATTTCAATGAACTTTGAAAATGAATATTATTTTGGAAGATTTTGACATTGAATTTAAATGGTTTTAAATGAATATGGTTTGAGGTGAAATATAAACCATTTTTGAAATTTATAAGTTAATACAATGTTTTCGAAATTGGTATAATTGAACGAATGAACTTAAAAATGCTATAACTTGGGTTATGAATATTATTTTAAAGGTGTTATGATTTTTCTAAATATTATGATTCCCAAATGATAACATTTTAAATTGATATGGTTTCAAAGTATTATGGTTTCAAAGTGTTTGGTTTCAAAGGTGTTATAACTTTGGAAGTACTATGATTTTAGAAATGAATTTATTTGAAATAGTATTTTATTAAAAAAATTCTTTGAATATATTGATTTGCAATTGAAGATTTTGAATATGACTTTATAAAGTGGTCTTGATTTAAGATGATTTTAAAAAGGAATATTTCAAGTTTAAATAAATTTAAGAAATATTCAGTGATTGGAAATTTGGGTTGGTTCAAATGATATTTTGGTTTTTGGAGTATAAACTAGTTTTGAATATGATATTTTGGTTTGAAGTATAAACTAGTTTTGAATATGATATTTTGGTTTGAAGTATAAACTAGTTTTGAATATGATGTTTTGGTTTTGAAGTATAAACTAGTTTTGAAATGGATAATGATATTTTTGGCTTTGACGTATAAATTATTTCGAAATAAATATCCATGGGTTATAATAACGATTGGTTGGCAAAGAGACCGGGATCGGATATGGGCATACTCTCTGTCGATACCGAAAACCACTTTGACAACCGTGTACGCGGTGGAGATTCCAGAATGAAGTAGGATGGTGGCGACGATTCTATTGAGGTATGAACGTGGACCCAACTCCTATGAGTTGGCATAAGGTGGCTAAAACAGGAGCGATTCTCGGACCAATGAGGTAGCACCTCTGATCGGACGCATTTCTTCGATGCCATTCTATTACTTTGTGATTGATTTGGTAGCCACCCTTCGATTTTGATTGGGAGTGTGTTCCGAGGTGGGCGGTAGTGGCTGCTATGCGTTACCACCAGCCCGGATGCGTAATTGGTATATCTACCCTGGCATTGCCTTGTTGTGCCGTGTCACCTACCATATCGAGCTTTACTACGAGTTGGGTTTTGTGCCGTAGCCTGTGGAGTATTTAGGGTAGCTCCCGGTGTGGGGGTACGCTGATACTGGATAGACTACTGGGACTATTATTGTGACGCCCCACCTCTATACCCACGCTAACCAAGAACACTACGATGTAGTGCTGTCAATTAGCACGGAGAATAAGGCTGTGGAGGAGCGACCATCCATGTAACTTCTTTGTGCGAGCACCGATACGTCAGATAGAATAGAATGCATATCTTTTAAGGAGGAAATCCGACATACCGATACAAACACAAAGCTATCACACGGTGGCTATATATAATCTTCGGAAACAAACATAGAAATAATCATGACATAAATCAGTCACAGACATCCATATCACAAAGGCGGAAGAAGATATGAATAAATATACATCACATGAAAGTGTACATCAGAGTAGTGGTCAGAAAGATCCACGATAATACAAAAGAATAGCATCACGTGCTATACAAAAGAATAAGTACACAACATAGAGTCTATATCTCAAAGGTGTACATCCAAAAACTACTAATCTATGTAGTTAGCCAAAAGTCAGAAATATCCTGAAGAGAAGTCAAGCAGAAGCACCTGTAACATCTCGGTCTGACCCGAGTATTATTTATAAGAAAATAATAAACGGATCAGTCTAGCTATAAATATCAGATGATATGGTATAAAGTAAAAGGCATGACATGAACATGAAATAACCATAACGACATACTACTATAAGTATGTAAATGATAATCAACAAAAGATTAATCAATATCACAAGAATCTTCACAAAGATAAGGTAGGGTATCATACCCTAAACTTGTATTCATAACAAGTCAATAACACATGAATTCACCAATGCACAAAAACTGATATCATATCAATGAAAATCATGAAAATTGGTGAAGCACAAAATTCCAGAAATCATCATCAGAAATCCAGAAAGCACATAAAAAGGTGGGAGGCCTAACACATGAATGGGAGCATGAAAACTCACCTACGCGTAAACACATGACGAGAAGCTATCTCATGGAAGCTATCCATTAAATTTTCACACAGGAATGGCCCGAAGACCGTAGGGTGCTACCCTAGATATGTGATGGTGAAACATCACATAATCGGGGTATAGTCTCCCACGTAGACAAAGAGACATCGCTCAATCGCTAGTCTAAATCACAAAAATGATCGTCATGATCATAAGGAAGTGTCAATCACACCAAGCTAGTAAATATATGAGTTTAGCTTTATGTCCCATAACCACTTGCTTAACTTAAATATTTACGAACAAGCTGTAAATCTTCACTAGGAAATTGTCACAAAAAGGGTTCAATCGAACAAGTCCAAGAGCTAACCGACGAAGTGAACGCAAGCGTTTCATACCACCCGTTTTACTAAGTCGTTTAAGTCGATTTCTCATTCGAGTGAAGTAAAGGCTTGTATATACTAGTAGATTGAAAATCGGTTTGAGAAAACGAACTTTTGATATTTAAAATAGTGTTGAAATCGCTTTGATGAAAGAGTTTTGATATTTACTATTAGTATTGAAACCTTCATATATCTTTAAAGTGACAAGTCATAAAACGATTGTAGAAACAAATCAATTCACGTTCGAAGACGTGAGTAAAGTCCAAAGAAGTCAATCCCAAAACCATCAAAGTAGAAATTCTGATAAATGTTTTTCAGCAGAGATTGCCTACGCAGAGTAATACGACCTAGTGAAGGCAAGCTGGTCCAGCGACCTGAGGAAAAGTAGGTCATACGACCTAAGGGAAGACTGCCGTGCGACCTAGCTGAAGAACAGGTCGAACGACCTAGGAGAAAATAGGTTAAATGACCTAAGTGCTAACTCGCGAGCGACCTAACGAAGTGCGCGACCTAACAGTGAGGCACGACCTAAGTGTTCACGACCTAAGAAAATGCGCGACCTAACAGGGTTCGCGACCTAAGATAGGCGAACGACCTAACTGGGTTCGCGACCTAACAAGGTGCGACCTAAGGTCTTGCGACCTAATGGAAAAAGGTCTTCGACCTAACAGTTAAAAGGTTCTACGACCTAGAGGAGAACAAGACCATGCGACCTAAAGTGCCACGCGACTTAGAGGTGAACGACCTAACGAGGTCCAGGGGAAGCGACCTAAAATGCTTTGACTTAAAGGTGCACGACGTAAGGTCTTACGACCTAAGTGCTCACGACCTAACGACTTGACTAGGCACGCGACCTAACGAGTTAGCAAGGCACGCGACCTAACGACTTAAGCTTTGAACGACTCAAGGAGTTAACTCGCGAACGACCTAAGGCGTTAACTCGCGAACGACCTAAGGCGTTAACTCGCGAACGACCTAACACTTAACTCGTAACCGACCTAAGATTTGCCTGGAGATTATAGGTCGGAAACGACCTATGACTTAGCGCCGCGCGACCTAGTGATTCAGAGCGAATTCTTAAGGCTGGAACGACCTATCCCTAGGAGACTTTTCAACGTAGCGACCTAAGGTTTTAACTCGTATACGACCTAGTGAAGGCCAGACGACCTAGAGCCAGAAAATCATCAAAACACCAAAAATTGAAGTTTTTCGCCAATCCAATCCAAACCAAATGCAGATATTCATACAAATGCAATAGGGGATCATTCCCAACAGCCCAATGACAATATAGGCAAGATGTGAGATTAAAAATCTCACCTTTTCACGGAATTTGATGAAGATGGAGATTTGAGAGCAAAGCAAGAACACCAACAAGCTTGAAGCAATGTTCTTCACGTGAATTTGATGTTGAATCTCGGATTGGCAATAGAATATGTGTTTGGAGTTTTAATTTCCACTTCCCACCACCATTTTTGACAAAGCTTGAAGTGTTTTGATAGAGTGAGGAAGATGGTTGGGCTGAACTAAAGGGGTGCAGTCCAAACCAAAGTCAAAGGCGGGAAAAAGTGTCGAAAATTTCACTATCTCCAAACATATCGAAGTTTACACTCAAAAAGATCGCAAACGTCATTTTGAACTCAATGGAAGTGGTCTCGAGTCCTAATTTGACCGTATGCAAAAGGTAGCTTTTCGGACTAACATCCGACTAACGATAAAATATTTAAATATAAAATCGATAGATATGCGGGTTGTTACAATTATGTGTTAAGGGGAATATTGGGTCACTCCTTAATGCTATTTTAAAGTAAGTTTATTTTACAATTAGACATTATTATAATAGCGAATATTACTACATAGTAAATAGTTTAACGGATCCTTAGAGGACGAGCGGTCCCAAGCATCCTTTAAGTTACTTGTACCTTTGTATTACAGTTCACTTGAGTTGGTTTACATTGTATAAGTATGTATGTCCTGAATCGAGTGTTTTGTATTTTGCTTTACGCTCTGGTCAGACTGAGTAATACAGCATTTGAGACTCACCTTCAGAGTTGGAGCTTTGCTTGAAGATCCAGCTATCTATTTCGCTTTCAGTTATCCTGTTGATTCCAGTGATGTATTCAGACTTGTATTTGACTATTGTATTGAGACATCTTTGTATTCGTGATTTCTGTTATTATATATAGTAGCTTCATGAACTACTATTTCTTGCTTCTGCTGCATTGTTATATTACTCTGTGAAATGACCCTTCTCTTTTTATACCTTAATTTGTACGGATTTTTTTAATTTCATAGGGATATATATATATATAAGGTATACATATACATATTTCTGAAACCTAGAGTCATTTTTTTTCTATCAAACAACAAATATCCAGGATCAAAATCTTTAACCAATATAATTATATCAGTACATTCACAAAGACATGCACATACATGTGAGGATGTATATGCCTCTCTTGTTTGAATCAGAGTTTTGGAAAACAAGAGGATATTTGATTGATTAAGTTTAATCAATCCACACATAGTTCAGTTCAAATATATGCAATAAAATTTCCATCCATGCATGAACACCTATATATATATATATTTAAACTCCTGATTCTTTGCTAAATTCTCTAGGGGGTATAAATCCTAGAAACCAGATAATTGTAATATGATTGTCTATAAATTAATGGTTTGGTGCTTGTGCTCTAGGAAAAAGATATAAGTTCCTATCATTATCTATGTTTGATTTTCTTATAAAATCTGTCTAGAGTACAGGCCCTTTTCTGGAATATTTTTAAGTGATATATCACTTTCAAAACTTAATTCTTTGATACTAGGATGCTAAGTTAAAACAAATGCAAACATGTCTGAGTTTCCTGTAACCATGAGTATCCATAACATGGTTCAACCTGACTCTTTGTTCTGGTGTAACCCATAGGGTCTTAAAAAAATGCATTTTGATCAAAACCTGGGTGAAATAGGATTCAGATTCATATTAAAAATACAAAGGAACAGGTGTGTTAATATCTGTACAAAACATGTTTATGTGTGTGTATAACTGCAACTATTTTGGATCTGGCTTTCAACTCCTATATTACAGATTCTTCCTTTATTTAAAATAAGGCATGAAACATTTGTATAAAACAAGTTAAATTATGGAAACATTACAGTCATATAAAATACATTCTCCCTATGCTTATTATCTTTTGTATACATATGCCATGGTAGAAAAGTAAAACCATTTAATTTTTCTGAGATTTAACTATCCAGATTTTCGAAAACTTAAATCCTTTTTTTTAAAGACTTAAGATTGACTAATACATTTATAAAATGTAACCATTCAATTATAACATAGTATTCTTACTCAGCACTTACAAGGTTTAGATTAACTACTTTAACATATCAAATAATATCTAGATTTATAGATCCCAGTTACAAGTCAATTTCTTAGCAAAATACTTAGCACAATATCCATACAGTATTCAATACTCAATACATGTAGCAATTTAAATTTTATCAATACATGCAGATTTCATCATTTAGGCTCTTATCTAACTAAGGTTAGCATGCTATAATCTTCTTCTCAAAGCCTTGCTCCTACTCCTACTTATTTGCTGCCATCCCTGAAAATGCATTTGAAGCTGCCCCATATTAAATGGGACACCCCATATGCCATTAGCACACTAGGGTCAGACACATGTCTGGTATGAGAAAATCCACTAAAACAATTTTGTAAATCAAGTTAAAGTTAAAACATGAATATATGTATATAACTCTGTCTTTAGAAAACAAGTAATTCATGTGTGCATGTTCTGTGTCAGTGTGCAGGTGCACACTTAAGTTTGCCTTTCCAAAAACCTCAAGAAGACATGGTACATTCATACATTCATATATTTCAATCATGAATCAAATAAACACCCATACAACCAAGGAAATCACCCAAAATGAATTAAATCATTTATTCACTATCCAGATTTCATTCTAGGAAAACTCTAGTTCCTCTTTATATCAAATTCTCTTACCTTGATATATTTATCTATCTTGGTCTCATCTGCAATTAATTGAATCAATGGACACACTGTAATGAACTAATTCACTCCATTACACAAAGATCTCAGGACTTAATCAAGCCATGTGTCAACTTGTATTACTCAAGAAAACAAGTCATTCCTGCAGTGTTCTTGACCCCAATTTCCTAATCAGGTTTAAGTTAATAATAACTCTTTTGATTTTTCATGACTAAACCATTCAGTGATCCATTTCACTAACTAAAACATCCATATCATGGCATCTCATATTATTCATAAACAAACAGAGACAAACAGGCAAACAACCATTGGTGACTAAATAAATAAGATTCTGTATGTATGTATATATATATATATATATATATATATATATATTCTGGTATTTTTTAAAAAGGGGTATAGGCAACTAACATTGGCTTATGGCTTTTGAGAGAGTTTTTCCTTTTGCAAACATTTGTGCTTGAGTTAAACTCAGAATGACCTAGTTTCACTGAATCACAAAATTTTGTTTGCTATGCATATGAACATTTATATATTTTCATTGAATCAGGAGCATCAGCACATAGGCAACCCTATTGCACCCCTAATTCCTTTTTGTCTCAAGCCTCAGCACTTATACATGAGTATATTGCAGCTCAACATTGTTTACATCTTTCTGGGTTAAGCCAAAACCAATACTACTTGCCTATTTTCAACATTTTATTTTCTGGGTACTTGTTTATGTTCCTAAACATTAACATATCAGAGATCTGGGTTTATAAAACATATATGTATACTAACAATACTTAAAACTTTCATATAATAAAACAAGTAGAACAACCAAAGAGAATCAAAACATTTTCAGTTCTAAAATCACAGATAAGCATTCACATATGAAAATACACTTTCAAGAAAATTACTTATAACTGACTGCCTACATCAGGACTTATTACCTTAGATTTTGAGTGAGTTTTCTCACCTAGCTCTCTTTCACTTCCTAGTTGACTGGTAAGCCTCTACCTTCAAATCTTTTCTTCACTTGTATTATATTTATATAATATCTATATATTTTTCTCAAGAGCTATCCGGGAAGAAGAAGGTTTCTCCTCTCACTGCCTATTTATGCAGGGTTTTTCTTAGGGTTTAAGGCACTAGCTAAAGACATTTTTGCCCATAAGAAATTATGCCATTTGCATTTAGTTTTTAAACCCAAAATCTTACCCTCCCCGTCTTGAGTTTGTGAAGAGAAAAGTGGTTATATCTTTTTGGTTAATTTCAGATTTTTGCTTTTCCAGAAAATACTTTTTCCTTTGTCTACTATCATGCTAAAAGTATGACTTGATTTTATTATTTATCAAATACTCTTCCTAATTCTGCCTATACCAAGTATTTCTCTGTTTTATCTTATTTTTTCTATTTTTAGCTTTTATGTAAATGGTATGTACTTCCTTCATTTATTTATAAGAGGATTACTCCTTTTTATATCTTTATTCTTTTTCTTTCTGCCTATATTTAAAATATGTTGGTATATTTTATTTTGCTGATTTGAACTCTAATACCTTATTAACATATCTATATATATATATATATATATATATATATGTATATAAAGCTTACTAAATTAATTAGTATACTCATATGTATATATTTATACATTATTTTGTACTGACCACACATATACATGTACACTCAAAAATACTCAGTAGCATTCATATATATATTGTTACTTATGCATATAGCTTTTAAGGATTTAATCTATATATATATATGTATATGTATATATATGTATATATATATATCCATACACATTAGCATGTATTTATTCTTAGAGTTCAGGAATTTAGCTTTAGTTCATGTGCATTTCCTGTGCACACATGCACACACATACAGATACACTATATCAAGCTATATCAATTCCCCTTTAAAATTTGTTTAAAAATTATTTTAAACTTATTTATATTTTTCAGAATAAATTCCTAAAATCTTGGGTCATTACACTCTGTGTCTGTGATCTGTGATTTATTTACTGTATATTCTGAGTTTTGCCGAATTTATATTTACAATCTATTGTTTTGAATTATTCAAGTCCGGCATGTGTGGATTTATTGTCGATTTGAATGGTCCAAAATAGTGGGTCGTTACATTTGGTATTAGAGCTTTGGCTCTAGGCAAAACTTAGCATTTATGGTAAAAAAATTTACAGAATCACTTTCGTTCGAGCTTGAATCTCTTCCTTTTTGACACGATTTCTTTTGAATTTGGAACGTTCCCTGCGGTTCCAAATCCATTCTTGTCTCTCCCTTTTTGTCTTCTTTTGATTCTGGAGTATCCCATAACTCCACTTCGAATGATCTTTATAATGAATAGACGGTCTCGCCAATTTTTGAATGATTGTAAAAGGGGTGAAACTCCTTTACAAGAAGCATTGATTCACCGAAGATTTCTGATCCTCGGTTTACAATGCTATCTATTTCTTGTTATCCTGAATTCTATCTCTTGAGATCTTGAAGTATATTTGTAAACTAATATTTAAAATGTTTTAATATATATTGTGTTGTTTGAGTTGTTGATGTTGATTTGGGTTTTCGATCGATTTGTCTAATCAACACTATCGATAGGATTTCCAAAACACTTAAACAGAGAAAACCGACACAATATGGTTTTCAAATTTGGTAAATGAGATAAATTTTGTATAATCAGAATTTATAAATGTATAATTTTCTGAATGTTGATAGTTAATTGAATTGATTGTTAAGAAACAATATTTGACTTTGTATATATATTGTAATCATTGGCTTTGTTCATATATAAATAATTGAACCATAAAATATGGTTATAAATTAATTTGGAAATTTAAATGAATTTAAAATCAAGAATTTGAGAATTTATATTTCCGATGATTTCGAACTTTGGTTTTAAAGTTTTAAAAGGATATATTATTTAAAGTATTTTCGAATAGAAATTGTTTCCAAAGAATTTTAAATGTGTAAATCAGTGCTCTTTTCTTTGTCGCTGGAAAATAATTTCGGTGATGACTACAGCACCATCGACATTCATTTTCGAGTTTCGAAGTGAAGAGACCATTCTGTAGCTTTGCTACAGTTTTGCTTTGAAGAATTAAATTGATTTGAATTTCTGAAAATTGACTTGATTTATAATATATATATTGATATATGGCTTAATTTTTTTTTTGATTTAATATATATATATATTGTATATATGTTTATTTATCTCTAGAATAGTTTGAAGTTAACTGGAAATTTAATTCTTAAATTTTATCTTAAAGGATGATTTCAATTATAAAATGAAGCCAAAATTTGAATAAATATTTAAGCTTGAATAATTGAATTGGGAAAAAATTTATTTGTATAATATTCTATTACATTCCAATATAACTTACCTAAATTAATAAGAAGTTGAATGTGAAATTGGATAATATACAATATAAAAGGATTTTTATAAATAAAATTTGAGTGGTTATAATAAATGTTATACGCTTAAATTTTAGTTATAAAGAGATTTATAGAGGTAAACAGAATAAAAAGTTAATTGAATAATTTACAAAATAAAATGGTGTTGAAGGAATTTATATATAAATTGGTATATTTTATTTAAATTAATTAATTTTGTAAATTTATTTGTTTATAAAGTTAATATTTTTGAATAAGATGTATTATTTACTTAGTTCTTTCTCTTCCCTTCTTTTTCCTTTTCGGGGACGAAAAGTTTTGAGTGGGGGAGAGTGCAACGACCCGTACATTTTAACAATTTAAGTTGTCAATTTAATAAGATTTTGGTAAATAAAATTGGAAGAAATGAAAAAAGAACTTTGTAATTTAATAATGAAATGAATGCCAAAATGAAATGTAACAATGTATTTAAAAACTAATTATTATCAATTGAAATGAAATTACAATTTATTGAAGTAATGTAAATTGTTATACTTGGCTATAAATTTATGTAAGAAAACAAATGCTAACATTAAAATTTATAAATGATTTAGTATGAAATAAATGACCATTGAATAAAGATTAGGTATATAAGAATGGTAACATATGTTTGTGAACAATGAATTCAAAAGTGTGATTAAAAGTTATAGTAACGGTTGTAAGTTACTATATAATTGGTCTATTAATCTAGTTGTAAATGTTACATTTGGGTATAAAATTGAATAAGTAAATAAATGTAAGTGTTGTATGGATAAATGAATTAGTATATAATTTATGGTAATTGAATGAATTAAACATTATGTAAGCAATTATGATAATTAGTGGACATGATAAACTTGAGTGTAATATAAAGATAATGATAACATTTATTGCAAGTTACATTTTATTTAGGCTGCTAAATTAAAAGTAGGAAATCAATTACATTTAAATGTAAGTAAATGTTCATTAATATGATATAGGACAGTAATTGTAAAGTGTGAATATAATGAAATAAATGGAAATGTATATTTTATTCATAGATAAAAATAAAAGAATGAAACCAAGTTGAATAAATTGATTAGGGTTCAATTATAATAAATGTAAGGTTGGAATTTGTTTGTAATTTATTTTCCAAATACAATTTAATATACATTTTCTTTAAATTTTATATTTTTGTCAAATTTGGTCAAATTTTAAATTTCAGTTAAAATTTTTAAAATTAGAATTTTTAAATTTTTAATCTTTTTCTTTGGAGCAGAATATAATGCTGATATCCGTTCTGCTTTTTGTTTCGTTAAATTCTGATTTATACTTTTAGAATTGGATAAATTACAGCGTTTACACGCAATTAAAATTCTGTATTTTATTTTTATTTTCCTTTATCCATCTCTTTGTTTATTTCTATTTTTATTTTCCCCAGACATTCATTTTATTTATTGAATTGTTACTTGTTTACATCTTTTATTTATGGCTTGGAAGAATCAAAGGGATATACGTTTCATTTTTTAATTTCTTGCTTTTATTTACCTACCCTCTTTATTACTTACCCGAGCATTCACTCCTTTGCTTGCCATCCAAAACTTCTTTAGCCGTGCATTCTTACTTGTTTACACGTACAAAGATTTATTACCCACTTCTCATTTTCATTTGCATTTAAGAATGAAATATATACAAGATTCTTTTCCTTTATTATATAATGTGACTTTTCCGTTTCTTACCGTTCACTTTTTCTTTCTTGCCGTGCAAACCACTCCATCATTCACGCACAAATTACATTTCATCTCCTCATTTTTCTTATTTGCTTTCAAGATAAAATATTTCAAGATCTAAATCCAAGGCCTCCTACTCTTTCTCCTCTTTTTCACTTTTATTTTTCCTTTTGTTTTCTTTGCTATGCTTAGCCTCTACTTCCTCTAACCGACCCTATCCCCTTCTCCACCACCACCATGATCATCACCTCCTCCAAGGCCGTGACCACCAAGCCATGCCTTGAACCCTAGATCCAAAAATAGATCACCATCTCTTTGTTTCAACCATAGCCGAGCCTTCCTATGCATCTACTTCTCCTATTTGCCTCGGCCACAATACCACCTCCTCCATGCCTTGGGACCACATAGTCGTGCCTTTAGATGATGCCTTGACCAAACCAAGCCATGGCCGAACCATGTTTGCCTTACGGCCAAACCAAAACAAGCCAAAACCTTCCACTTGCCTTTGCCTCTTTGCCTTCCAAGTGTTGTAACTTGCCATTACTTCATTTACATGACCATAGCCGTGCATTAGCTTGCTTGAACCCATCATAGCCGAGCCTATCATGACATGGCCGATCATAGAATGATGTGGTCTAGCCCACTTGACCATGGCCTAGCCTCTTGCTTTGATGTAACAAAGGTTATGTCATTTAATTCTTGTATTTCCATTGTTTAATTCATCTATTCTTTTGTATTGAATCATATTCTTATTTGTTTTATTTTTTTTGGTGCAAGATCTGAATATTGGCTCATCATCTTCTCCTCAAATCTATTCGTGCTTTGTCGTGCTTTTCAGAGTTTGTTGTGTGTCTAGAATTGTTATCTTCAGCTTTAAAAAGGTGGGTTTATCACACTCGACATTCGTACTTATATAATTGTGAAACAATGGCATGTGGATTGTAGAAAATTTATATATTATGTTAATATGTTCGTATATGCATGTGATATGATTATATGATGTTAAATTCTGTTTATATATTTGTTACATCATCCGATATGATTATATGTTCTACTGTTCATTTTATTATCTGTATCTCACACTGCAAGTTCCCTTTTCACTATGGGTTGAAATGATACATACCCGAACGGACATTAGAATAAGGAAAAACCATTATGAGCGGAAATGATAAGCTCGAGTGATTTTTATTTGTATTTGTTTTACTTGGGATTGCAGGTTTGAAATGATAGAACCCGGGTTTTTCTTTTTAAATTACAAATTGAAACGATACATATCTGTATCACTTGACCTTTAGAAAATATTATACAGGCCCATGGTTATATTTTTAAATAATATTTTCCTAAAGTTTATCAAGTATTTTGAATGTTTTAAATATATGAAATTTGAGCTGAAAGATTTGATTTAATTGACTTAAATATAAGAAGATGTTGGTTTTCTAAAAGTTAAGATTTTATAAGTCTATAAGTGGCTTTAATTGAAATTATAAAGATGTGTTGGTTTAAATAGAATTTAAAGACATTTATTGATGTTAAATAACTTAATAATATAATTGGACTTAATATGGAATTTTAAATCTAACCTAGTAATTGTTATGAATTTTACTTTATGAAACGGACATGTTTTGTGTAATAAATAGTGTACTTTGAACTGATAAAATGGAATACATTTTTAATTGGACATTTGTAATAAAATTTATTTGACTAAAAAAATCATAGTTAATTGATGTCTAAATGAATAGATCTAAAAGAAAAAGATTGATTGTTATATTAACTATGATAAAATATTCTTTTATGAAATGTTATGTTTTGTAAAATAAATAGTTATGATTTTTAAATGGAAAAATGTAACTTGAATTATGACCTAACTGGGTAATTGGAAATTTGGTTTTTCAAATGGAAATTGTAAGTTAAGTAAATAAATAGAAATTTAGATTTATTTATGAAATGGGTATTTTAAAATAAAGTGTTAGGTTAGTGGTAAAAAAATAAAGGTTAAGTAAATAGTGTATTCACTACACCACAAAAGGCTTTTAACAACGTTTGGTAAACGCTGTATTATGATACAACAGCGTTATTTCAAACGCTGTATAACGACATGCTGTCGTATATACATAACTTACAACAGCTTTTCTATAAACGCTGTTGAAACATCTCTGTGACAGCGTTTATTACGAGCTGTCAATAATGTTTTTACAGCGTTTTCAGACGTGTTGTATTATGTTTCAACAGCGTTTATAATTTAGTTGTCGAAGATGTTCAAATTCTACTTTAACTGTTTACAAAAGCTTTTTCTAAACGCTGTTATTGAATCATCAACAATTTCGACAGCATGTTACAAACGCTGTTATTGAATCATCAACTATTTCGACAGCATGTAAAAAACGCTGTTATTGACAATTTTAAGATAATTACAGCACGAATTAAACGCTGTTGTTTCTTCATTGACAGCATTAATCAAACGTTGTCTTCTATTTATATAACAGCTTTAATATTCCACTCTATTTTTGAATATTCCAAAACTATATTTTAAGCATATTCAAGCAACTAGTATATATAACAGGTTCTAATAACTATTAATTGGTTACATAAACTAGTTAAGACAATATTAATAAACAAAAGACATCCATAAACCAAGTTTCAATAATATCCATAAACAAAAATAACAAAGTAAACCAAGTTGCCACAAATTCTGTTAAACAAAGACACGTTATATGTTAAGTAAAAGTATAATATCAATACAGTAAGTCCACACCAAATGCCAACAACAAAACGTGCATCTAAAAAGTTTCATATGCTTGCTACTTGCTACTTGCTACGGAAGAAGAATGTGTCATCGCCATCTTTAATTACCTACAATGAAGAAATTTGAAATGATCAGTGAGTAAACGCCATCTAAAAATTTGAGGTTTCATATGCTAAAATGCTTAACTGCGCCAAAAAATCACTATATGGATCAAAATATTTGAAGTGATCAGTGAGTAAATGCTTAACAACCCACCACTATAATCAATACAAACCAGTGCACATCACCAGTGAACATCAAACCAAACTGCACCATATTCCATCCCCAACTACCCCCACTACCACCCTATTACAAATTCCTCCATCATCACCATTTAAATACACTCTGCTACGGCCATAACTGCTGCAACAAAATCCACTCAACTACACGACCAGACACCAAGCATTGTCATTACATTTACACCACCATTCATCTTCACTGCTTCTCCCCTGTTCAAAGCCGGTCAGACCAAACCACCCACTTCTGCCACTTCTCCTCTCTGAACACATCCTTCATTACTGCCACATTCAAACTGTCACATTACTACTCATCTCGTCATCAACATATCATGCATCACATTACCCACCATTTCTTCAACATTCAAACTGTTGTTTTGCACTGCACACAGATTAATTATGCCTATTTTCACACCATGTTTTCTCTTCTTTTTTTTATTTCCCATCAATAATTAATCAATTATCCTATCGAGCAAAAAAGCATTTTATTTCTTTAAGTTTGCCCTTTTCGTTTTGACTTTTTCGTTTCATTGCAAATGCACTACACTACTTCACAAACAAACCAATTACCTTACATATCAACAGCCTACCCTGCTACTACATTCATCACAACATCATCAACATCCTACCATCAACACTTCAACACATACAACCATATCTCCCCAACACCTCTGCATTTCACCCCTGACAACCAACTGACTGCTATCAGACATCATTTCCACCAACTATTCTACATTTTACCCCACTGCATACTCACCTTCATCCCCTTTCACAATCACTGCTATTCACAACTCCACAATCTTGCCATATAATTCAAAAACCACAACCATTCTCACTGACCACACTCTGACATCCATCTCTGCAATCACCCACATACACTACCCTTTCACCACAAAAACAGTCACCGTCCTGCTATTCACCCTATACATTAACCACCATCCCATACAAACTTCCACATACACACTGATAAACATCTACACACTGACAAATTACACAGCAATACCCTTACATTGCATTAGCAGTTCCAGTGCTCCAACTTCTACAAACAGTTTCAATCAACTCAGACCAAACCACCCTGTTCACTGGCCATTACCCAATACCACTACATCCATACATCAAGAACTGTTGTTTGTATCACAAAGTCTAAACCAGTGTGCTGTTTGTATTACAACTGCAACTGTGCTGCTACCCTTCACACAAATTCAACAAACAATTTAGACATCAAAACCAAGCAATTCGATCACTTCTACAATCAAACCTTCATCGCCTGCAGTGCCTCAACCTGCCTGCATCACCTCAACTGCCTTCCTTTGAAACCTGCTACATACATTGACTCAACCACACAATCATTCAAACTCCATTCTCCTTGTCAAACTGACCAAATACCCACTGCATACATCTGCTACCATGACTGTGCACGAGCTTTTGACCAACCACCAGAACAAACTGCAGCCAACATAAACAACCTGTAAACAGATTTACATTCGAATACCCATTGCATAAATCGAATACCCCCAACACCTGAATCAAACCATCGCCATCTCCCAAATCACTATGCGACCACTCCTGAATACCCAATACCCAAATTGTGACAATTCCAATCACCAATCGCATGCACCACATCATCAAACACCAGCAGTCAATAACTTATAACCTACACCAGCAGTCACCTTTGCCTTGAAATCACCATTCAAACTCCCCTTACTCATTCAACACTCCCTACACCACCTCAGTTTCATAACCTGAACACAACCACACAAACCTGAAACCAAGCCATTCCACTGTTCTACCAACTTTATACCTCACTGCCGCCGCCATATTGCATTTTCCACAACCAAAACCACCGTACCCTACTTCTACCAATTTAGTTGCCTATCACTTCTCTGGCATATACACACCTGACAGTCCACATACCTCTGTCATCCACAACCTGTTCATCGCCTACATTACCACATCCTACAACCAGTTCCCCACTTTAACTCTACTTCCACATCACCAAACATTGCTACTCAATACTGCCTTATACTTCACTTCTCCAACACCATATGTGCATACAAACTACAAACTCTTCCAACTGCTCACAACAGTCTCTGTTGCTAAATCACCCGCCTCCTCCCACATCAAATACTTCACTGCATTACCCTAAACAGTGCTAATCATCCACCACCATCTCAGAAAACACCTCTGCTGCAACCAAGCATACCCTCTGACCACACCATACTTCCCCTACCACCAACATACAACACATAACCCTTTAGCAAACTTCATTTGCCTTCCCTCAACTTCACTATCACCATTTCCAAACTTCCCCCATCAAACTGTCCCACATAACTCCTCCACCAAACATCATAACCAACGTACTTCACTGCTGTTACACCATCTCATTTCGACAGCTTCCCCTACATCAAAACTGCACACAGTCATCACCAGCCTATATACTGTTGCATCACCAAACAACTACACCACTGTCATATAAAACTGAAATCAGTTCACATTTCCATCAAATACAATAAATACCCCAACTTCAATACTTCATTATCACTTCACATCCTCACCTTCCTTTGCCAAGCTCCTCCTCTTGCTACTGCCTATAACACTCCTTTGTTATACAACCATTCAACTCCAAAACAAATACCAGAACTACATAAAAACTTCACTTCACTCCCAAAAAAAACAATGGACATTTTTTCCCAAAATCAGGAGAGTTAACAATGGATTTGAATTTATGAGATTTAATAAAATCGCTCACAGCCAATCAATGCTCATTTACACTAGCATATTTAATCAAATGAAACTATAGTAGTTTTTTATCTTGTCTATTGCATATAAACAAGATGTGAAACTTACATGGAAGTTGAGCCAATTCTAACATTCGCAACAGGCCATGCTATAGTCGAGCCAATAGCATCTGATAAGCATTCCATGAAGGATGTAGGCCGCCATATAGGTGCATTTAGGACTTTTACAACATCCACCCAAACTCTTATCGCATTTGGTCCCAGTGGAACAGAATGTACCAAAGCATTTGGATCTTTTGAAGACACGGTTCCTTCTGCTACTATTTTTCCCGTACCCTCTAAATCAATCAACTTGCATTTGGTATTTGCAGAAAAATTTGCACTCTATCACATAACAAAAAAAATGGTAATACGATATCAACAATTCTTTGAGAGGAATATTAGCAATATGAACATGTTACCGTAAGAGATGTTGGAGCATTGATCATAGGAGCAGGACATGTGCTAGCGTTAACCGTTTCAACAACCACTGTTGATTCTGGCCGTGCTATTTTCTTACCAATAGCTTCTCCAATACATGTCATGCCAACTATAGGCCTCTACAAAAATGCATCTTATTTTTTCGGATTGTCCACCCAAACTATCTTGGCATCTGGTCCAAGAGGAATACCATTAATTATCTGATTTGGATCACTCGAGTACACTCGTCCTTCAGCAACCAGTTCTTTGCTCCCACCCCAATCATACAGCTTGCAATTGGTTTCCATGCTATTAGTTTTACTCTATTAAAAAAATACATTTGTTTAAGTTGAACATAGAAATATACAAAAACATTGCACAAATTTCAGTAACACATCTTTAAAGCGTTGTAGCAATGGAAATATACAAAAAAATGCTAAACCATACTACCATACTACCATAAAATGCTAAATTTATGGATAGAGATTATTATCCACGATGGCCCTACATATTAAAAAAAATGCTAATTAGTGTTAAACTTACCTTGTTTTGTTTTCTGGAGTCCTCACTTTTGTGTATAACAACTTTATCAGATGGCCATACTACTATCTCATCCTTGGCATCTCTTATATATACCAAACCAGGAGAAGGCCTCCATAAGAAAACATCTAATTTTCTTGGATGGACAATCAAATTTTTTTTTGCATTTGGACCTAAAGGGACTTCATTGCACAGTTCTTTCGGATCGCTTGACACAATTTTTCCTTCGGCGACAACCTCGTCATCATCTCCATGCCAAGGCAGTAAACTACAATTATCACCTGTTTGACTATACTTACTCTGCAATTAACCAAAACTATATTATATTGATTATTGATTTAGATATCAAATTATGTATGATGTTGCAACCGTTGGATTTTTACCACTACGGGTGTGTTCTCTTCTCCCCAACTTCCTTTATCCTGCCAAATCAATAATATTGCAAATTAATGGTAAAAATAAATAAACGTTCATTTAACCAAAGAATAAATTGTTGAAATAATCACAGAAAAATAATCACAGAAACTTATAATAAAGCTTTTAATCTTTGACAGTATAAAATCTTTTCAGAAAAGAACAAAGAAAAAAATACTGAACATCCAGTGAGTTATAACTATACTTTCGCAGCTTTGGTATGCCTGATGCAGTGTTCTTCACATTTTTTATATATTTTTTTATTGCAACCAACTGATGTAGTTAGCTATTCAGTATTTTTTATATATCGGCTAATAAGTAAATAAACTAAATGCTATGTAGACCAAAGGACCTTCAGAAAACAATATTAAATATGGAAACATATGAACAGTTGATGATTTTTTAGATACCTAAAAAGAAATTAGTACAAAAAAAGCAAAGAAGGAAGTTCTAGTATTTAAACAATTTTAAAAAGAGAAAATAGCGCTGAAAATGATGATATTTTGTTCAGTGGCAAATAGTCTTATTCTAACAATCTTGAAAGGAAAAAAAACAATCTATTATTCGTACAGAAGAATGTTCAGAAAATTGGTTGGAATAAATGGTAGTCCACAGCAGAAACAAATAGATGGACATAAGCATGACATGTGCATAATGCCATGCTTGTTGACGAATAATTGAAACTGTTAATTTGCAAACACGGTTAAAGGAATGGAAAAACAAATGGTATGTCAAGGAAGGTAACAAAACTGGGTACCTGACATATGTAATTGTTATATATCAAGTTACAAATCTACATTAGTGTTTGAAGAATGAAGATCAAGCCGAGTAACCATTGAAAAAAAATGTGTTGTTTTTGGGTTGATGGTGATTTCAGCAAGCAGATTATAATTTTACGTTGTCTCTGATGGCAATTCTCCAAATATGGTTGTATACAATACAAGAATATCACCGGTACATATAGAACAGTAACAAAAGGAGAACTATTTATTAGAGAACGATGACCGGCAGTAATAAATCAGAGTTCAGTGCAAGTGACAAACCGTGTAACACATATACTCAAACAGCTTGAGATCTACAGAAAAGTGGCATTGAGCTACAATGGACGCCAAAACATAGATATCTTGTTTTGTCATTTAGGTTATCTCCATGAAATTGAAAATCATGCTCGAAATTTCTGAACACCAAAAACATTTGAAATATAAATTAAAAGTCGTACCAGACGCTTCATTAACATGTAAACCACTTGCTTTAGTTCTGAGACACTATGTTGACATTGAGCTACTTGAGTATCTTTGATTTGTGAGAGAACCGCCTTGGTCGTAGTCATGCCTCTTCCCATTCCACGTAGTCGTCCCGGTCTATCTTGTCCCAACACTTGTGAGAGAGCATCATCTTTGAAATTACATGTTAAGCTAGGTTGTGATTCATTTTCCACCTTTTTTATTTTCTCCTACAAAAAATATATTTTAAATATGAGTTCTAATTTATATTATTTTCAAAATAATCACTTTAAAAAAGGTCAAAAGCACTTACAACCATTTTGGCAACATGTGCATTCACGGGTTCGCCATTCTTATGAGTGTGAGATTTAACCCAAACATCAACTCTAGAAATGGAAGAAGGATTTACACTTTCCTCTTTCTGCATTAAAAATGACATAACATTAGATAAAACAACTAATCATAGTAAATTAATCAAATATTTTTTCTCACCATATCTTCAGTTAATCGTGCCATTCCTCGACGACTACAAGTATGTGGCATTTGTTTACCCCTCATGGATTTGAATTTTTCGCTTCGTAACTATGTATAAAGATTTATCACATTTATTAGTTAATTTGCATTCTTTGTGCACTTATATTTTATATATAGAAATGATTAAAACAATTACTATATAATTACCTTAAACTCATTACTAGTTCTGGACTCAACAAACCTTTTCCATTCCTTCATAGTTTTGACATTATCTGGTTTTAGTCGAAGCTGTTCCTCCGTGTTTTTTGCCTTTAATAACTTGTCAACTAGTTTGCTTTTTGAACACCTCCAAATACATCCCATTTTCCGAAGAATGGGAACCTTTTGCCATTCTTCATCTAGTTTAAATTTAGCCTGTAACAAAGAAAAATATCAAAATATAGTAATTTTATTTAAAAACTGAATAAAGAAATTAATAAGATCGCATAGTCATCGAGAAGACAGACAATGGAAACTGCTAAATTTCCGCAATGTCCAAAACCCCAACCACTAATCAGGCAAACTTTCGTACAAGTTAGGTACTACATATTACAGTAAGTTGAAATAAATATATCGACAAAGGAAAGTTTAGGCCAAGTATCAGGGTGAAAAGACATATAGTATATGAACCAACAACAAATAATGTATTATTGTGCACACATGTAAAAATGAAAATTATAGGGACATCAGATGTATTAGCTAACAACTGGGTTATCAAAATTAAAGAACAAACGGTGAACATAACAAACCAACTGCATTTCAAAACCTAAGTAAACTAATCCACAACATACAAGTACATCCAGGTTGCCAAAATTTTAAGATTAGTAAAAGTTACATAAAGCATATAACCCTTAGAAAAAAATTATAATTACTCGGTGTCCTGAAAAATATTTCACATAGTTTTGATTTGCCTTTGTAGCTTTTCCCAGACGGTCTCCATTGTGATTTCTTATATCTTGATCATTGTTTTTGTTTGATTTCGTTTGAGTTTAGTTATTTTTGTTATCATATTCTTCATGATTATTAGAAAAATGTTCTCTTTTTTTCTTTATACAGTTGTAAGAAACACATGCACTGTATTGTGAATGTATTCGCTGTTAGTGACATATCGTCAATATTCCACTGTTTCATATGGTCACTGGGTTGCTGATGTATAAAAAGTAAAGAAATAAATAGATTTAATAGCAGTAATCAGTATACAGTAACTAAGAACATTGCAAGATAAGCAAACCTGAACGGATTCCCATAGAACTGATTTCAACTCTTCACCAAGTTGCCTCCAGTCCTCAAGTGTAAATGGAACATGCTCGCGCACAAGTGGCCCCAGATAAGAAGATAGCTTCACCGACCCTTTTCCTATCGGTTCGCCTGATGAGTTAAACTCGACTTCGATTCGGCTTGCAACATCTGAAGGAAGTCTTTTCACTTTGGTTGGGCCTCTAGTCTTCTTTTTCGAAATCTGATTTGCATCAATGTCTTCAATTGTTCTCTCGATTTCCATTGTTGTTTCAGGATTTCCATCGACTTGCATAGCAGTGTCTGTGATTGAGTTGTTTGCATTCCCAACATCATTGTTTTCCAAAGGTGGCTCAATATGCTCTCCTATTGCATTAGACCCATCGACTGCATATGTGTATTGTTCGAGTCTTTTTTGATTGCGCGTAATCCTCTTATCCATTGTCTTTTTCGTACTTCTAACCATTTTCTGCAAGTATAACATATCAACATATGAATTTCAAGTTATAAGAGCATATTCTAGGTAAAACTTTTAAGGTACAAATAAAAAAGACTTTGTCAGAGCATGCAGTATGCACTATATATTGCTGCATAACGTAACATTTTTGACTTGTATCACTTGACCTAGTCAATGTTATTTCTGGTTCAAATTGGTGATCATCCTTGTAATTAAACTAATTATTTATTTCATTACGTTACTATTTCTTTGCACTGGTACAGTGCACTTGATTGTCAAGGGAATCTAGTACATAATTATCAGGAGTGTTTTTTTTAAATTAATCATCCAATATATTTTCATAACCAAAAATCAGTTTGCCTTACAAAAATTGTAACATATAGAAAGTACAAATTGGCCTGCGTCTTACCAAAATCAGAACTCAGGTCCAACTTCGATCATGCGAGGAGCAGTTAAGTCTTTGAGCAGTAGGCCTTGTAAAAAATGCAATATATAAAAGATGCAAATAGGATGAGGATTGATGCTATTTTCTGTACAGATGGTTTATTTGAACGTTATTTGCTGCTTTGATTTATTAATAACAATAACATTCCATAACAATTTGTCCCATGGTAACAAACAATATTAGAAAGACAGAGCCTTTACTACATATTGTGTTTTAGCATTGTCATTAGCAATCTAATGCATTGGTGAAAATAAAACAAACAATATTTGCAAGAATATACAACTGCAATTAGTATACACTATACATTTGTGTAGCCATCTTAGGAAAAAAAATCACAGGCTTTGTGTTGATTATAGCAATTAGCAAGAAAACCATATGAAACATATATACTACTATAATTTTAATATATTGGTGGGTCATCTGCATCCATATCGTTTCCAAAGTTGCTACTGACATCACCATATACATACATCAAAGTTCAAAACAAAATTTCAAATTTCAACATTTAATAAGACTTCAAATCTAACTTAAACTTCTCATAATAAAACAAGACATCAAAACTACTCAAGTATGCCTTTGCAATCCTCCCTGACATAACTAACATTCTCAACTAAATCATCTGCATCCATATCGTTTTCTTCAGGGCCGCTCGCAACATAGTTAGCTTCTTCAACAAAATCATCTATCTCTAATTCATCAAAACCTCTTGGCGGTGCTTTCATTACAACATACCAATTAGAAGAATCATTTTCTCTTGAATAAAAGACTTGTTTCGCTTGAGATGCGAGGATATAAGGATCTTTTGAAAATGAAACCTGACTTTGATGTAAATTAACAAGAGTGAATCCATCTTCAACTTTTATCCCGTTTCCTATGTTCGCCCAATGACACTTAAAAACAGGAATATAAAAAACATTATAATCTAGTAAAATTATTTCAGTCAGTATCCCATAGTACGTAACCACATCAACAACTTGAGAAATGTCTTTTGCGCTTGCTCTACACATGGTAGTCGCGTCATAAGTTACTCCGCTATTCTGGGTTTCTCTATCAACATCTTTTGTATGAAATCGTTGTCCATTAATAATATATCCTTTGCAGGAGAATGCCGTCTTTTTAGGACCGTATGCAATCCATTTTAATATTTTATCATGATCCTTTGAGTCAACAGGTATCTAAAAAAATATTCAAACATATTAAACAAGTAATTTCATTAATTCATATATGAAAATATTGAAATTCTTTAACAAACCTTCCTTTTAATCCAATCAGCGAAGCTATCTCTATGGGGTTTCCACAGTAAGGTCGCATTTTTTTCTAAGCGCTTGTTTGAATTTTGCAACTCCTCCAAATGCAAACTAGTACAGTAAAAGTGATGTTAAATTATAGTTGCCAATACAAGCACATCAAATCAATGAAAGTGGGACATAACATATACTCACTCTAAAAATGGTTCTACCATAGCCATATTCATTAACACAGCTAAATGAGCAATTTCTTTCTCATTGGAAGACAATGTAATTGATTTGGACATTGAAATTAGACGCCCTTCGAGTATTGCGTTATCTTCATAATCTTCATTTCGATCTTTTTTTTCAATATCTACCGACTTACTCAAAAATTTACTAAAAAATTTCATGCATTCTTCGGCAAGATATGATTCTGCAATGCACCCCTCAGGTCGTGCATAATTTCTTACGTAGTCTTTGAGTGTTTTCATATACCTTTCAAAAGGATACATCCAACGAAAATGAACTGGTCCGCACAATCGTGCTTCTCTTCCAAGATGAATTGTCAAGTGTATCATAATATCGAAAAATGAGGGTGGAAAATATCTTTCAAGTTCACACAATATTTTAACGATATCATCATCAAGTTGTTGCAACTTCTCCCTATCAAGAACACGTTGACATATTTTATTGAAAAATGAACATAGACGAATATTGCATTTCGGGGTCTGGTTGGCAATAAACCTCTTACTGCAACCGATAATAATTGTTGCATTAAAACATGATAATCATGAGACTTCAAACCACTAATTTTACAATCCACCAACGACACGCATTTTTTGAAATTTGAACAATAACCATCGGGACCTTTGAAATCATACAACCTTTTGCAAAATATTTTTTTCTCCAATTTTGATAATGTATACGGAGCTGGTGGAAGATATGTTTTGGTTCCACGGGGTTGTGCATAAAGACCATGCCGAATACCCCAATCCTCTAAATCATGTCTACAATTAATCCCATCTTTTGATTTGTTATCATGCAACATTGTACTTAGTGTGCTTTCACAAACATTTTTCTCAACATGCATTACGTCCAAATTATGACGCAATGGAAGTTCCTACGAAAAAAATTAACATTTAAATTTTCTATATATTCTTTTTTTTAGATTAATAAATAAAAAAGAGATTTGAATACTAACCTCCCAATATGGCAAGTCAAAAAAAATTGATCTTTTTTTCCACCTTGATAGCTCCTTTTTTACATAATTATCATCTTCATTATCTTCATCCTCACTACTGTCATCGATCTTCCTTTTCTTACTTTTTCCCTTAATCTGCTCTTTTCCAAAATCATTTGGAAAGTCCTTCAAAATAAGAAAGATGTTTTTACCTGTTAGAATTCTAGGCATCTTTCCATCCTCTATAGTGTTATCAAACCAAGCTTTTTTTTCCCTCAACGGATGTGAAATAGGCAAAAATCTTCTATGACCCATATAAACATTCTTTCGACTATATTTCAACCATCGACGATGAGTATTGACACCACATAATGGACAAGCCTTTTTACCCTTTACACAACATCCAGCAAGATTACCATAAGCTGGAAAATCATTTATCGTCCATAATAAAATAGCTCTCATATTAAAAAGTGTCTTACTAAATGCATCGTACGTCTCAACTCCACTACTCCACAAGTAATGCAAATCCTCTACTAATGGCGCCATATATACATCAATATCATTCCCCGGTTGCTTTGGACCTGGAATTAGAAGTGTTAGCATAATATTTTCCTTCTTCATGCACAACATAGGCGAAAAATTATATGTCACAAGCATTACTGGCCAACAACTATATTTGGAACTCAACATGGAAAATGGATTAAACCCATCTGTAGCAAGACCAAGTCTGAGACTACGTGGATCGGCTGAAAATGATTCCCAATTTTCATCAATTATGCTCCATGTTACAGAATCTACGGGATGTCGCATCTTTCCATCACTGCTTTTATTATTGAAATGCCACCTTAATGCTTTTGCCATCTTTTCAGATCTGAACATTCTTCTGAATCTTGGAATTATTGGAAAATATCTCAACACCTTAACCGGGATACCCTGCATAATCTCATTTGTATCCTGATTCATTTTCCATCTTGAGGAACCACATTTCGGACAGTCATTCAAATTTTTATACTCTTTACGAAAAATACAACAATCATTCTCACATGCATGAATCTTTTCAAACCCCATATCAAATAGTTTGAGGAATTTCTTTACTTCATATAAAGTCTTAGGAAGTACATTATTCTTTGGCAAAAACAGTTGTTGCATATTAAGAAGCTTATCAAAACCAGAATCGGATAATCCAGTTTTGCATTTAAGGTTATACAAAATAGTGATGGCAGATAACTTTGTATGATCTATGCAACCAGGATATAATGGGGTTTCTGCATCTTCCAAGTTCTTAAGTAAATCATCGTGTCGTCTCTGTGCATCATCCTTATCTTTATCATCATCAAAAAAATTATGATTAAAGTAGTCTTCATCTTCATAGTGAATTGCTTTGAGTAAGTCGTACGCCTCACTCTTTTTATTATTATTTTCAACATCTACTTGCTCGCCATGATTATACCACCTACCATCTTTGTACTTAGGATCCATTCCCTTTATAATTAAATGCTCAATGATGGTTTCACCATAATGATGACTAAGATTTCCACAATCTAAACAAGGACACAAAATTTTCTCTACATCCCCTAACTTTTTCTTCGCAACACGTACAAAATTTTGAGCTCCTTTTCGATACTCTTTATTGGTTCTATGTTTAAAATTGAAAGCAACAAGAATGTTAGCTTTCATTTTCAAAACATGTTAAGTCTAAAGTTATGTGTAAATTTACTTGTATATGATTACCTGTGTAGACGCAACCAGTCTTTCTCCATTATCATATATAATATGGAAGCAATCAAGTATCTAAAATTCAAAATAGTAATTGTAAAGTACTACCACACATGAGTATAATAATATCCTTTGGATAATACAGTTGAATATGACAGAACTCTACAAATTAGTCATTTTGTTATTAGCACCAAACTGTTTTCAAAAAAATTTCCATTACAACGGCGCCATTTTGTAGCACCAGAGTAATGTCTATGCATTACCCCTCTCCTGATACTTGGCTTGCGCCATTAACAACAATTTTATCCACTTATACAACAATGTCAGAATCATATACAACATTAGCACCAAACTGTTTCCAAAAAATTTGCCATTACAATTCTCGCACACAATTGCACACATCAACAAGTATTAAAATTATGTAATTACCAGTACAATATAATAGTAGCGTGTAATTGTATATAATTTATTCCAAGATAGTATATGTTTCTCGAATAAAAATCGAAACTCAGTGACCCAATTTCACATGGTTGATTTTGACAATTACATAACTATTATAAATAGCAAGGCAAACAAAATTGGAATGGAAAGAACATGTTAAAACTTGAGTGAACAGTTAAAGAAAAATATTCTTCACTATAAAAGAATATCCATACACTATTACTATACCTAAGCATTTATTAGACTCTATATGTGTGTGTGTTTGTATATGTATATATATATAGAATTAGCGGTTGTAAATTTTGTGTGAGCAGTGGTTAAGTTGCTAGACATATAATTGACTACCTGCAAATTTTGTCTTCTCCATGCATATTTTAGAGGAAGAAACTGAGAATATTGTGAATTGTAACTATGTCATAGATATATTTTAGTAGATATATACATTGACTACTTGACCTAATTGAATTCAGTAATAAGAAGAAAAAAAACATATTTTTCCAGATTTTAAGTTTGATAACACTTTTTTTGTTCTGTTCCACTCACCAGCTCTTCTGCCTAAATCTAAGTAATACTTTGTCATTTATACGTTACCCAATCTTGCATTTTATATACCGAGTGTTTACCTAGCAGGATGATTATAGTATCTTTTTGATAGGTCAGAGATACTTCATATATGTGCTAATCTTTTAACTAAGATTTCTTCTCGCTTCTGGTGTAGACTCCATTATGGCATATATGTTTATTTCTTCTTAACTGTACTATTGCTGAAATTTCTTCACCTAATCATTACATTAATGGTTTTTGATGCATTTTAAAACTGACTCGGGTGACAAAAGGACCAAAACAGTAGAATGCTTATTTGTCATTTTTGGCAGTTTAAGTCATACACTGAATATACTGCATTTACTGCTGACAGTTTCATTGAATATATTGTACTTGCTTATTTTATCTACCGCCTTTTACATGTCTGCTTACAAAATTATTAGCAGATGCTTGACTAAAAATTAAATAAAGGCACCGTAATATTACAGACTGGAGCTTTAATCATATATAGTGGTTTCTTATTCCATTTTTGATATTTTAACTGTTGTTACCAACTGCTTTACACAATTTGCTTTTACACGGTTATTTTTCTGTACACTGAGTTAGTTACTTCTACTGTAACAGTCAGGGGCGGAGCTACATGGGTGCTGAGGAGGGCAAGTGCCCACCCCAGGATTTGCAGAGAAAACAAGGATAGTGACTTTTCCCTTTTAAAAAATTAGACCAAGTCAACTAGCATCAATCACGTGCGCTTTACTTGATTGTCCTGTATGCTCCTCCAAAAGTTTCAATTCAGATCTGAGAATTTTGCTCCCTTTCAAAAAAACAAATCGTCAATTCTCAAGAAACCACGGATGCGCTGTGCCGCTTGGATCTGCAATCGCAACGTCGTCCGTCGCTTGGAAAACACCGTGTTGAATCTGGTCTGAGAGGTGAACATGTTCGAGATGAGCGATGCTGATCGTTGATGCTGGAGATGCTCGTGATAATCAACGCTAATGCCGCCGCCAATAGTTCACATTGCTTGGAAACTCGTAACAACTACGACATTGGATATGACCAGTAATGGTAATCGTGTTGCTCCAGTGACAATACAAAGTGCCCACCTCAACCTTGAAATCTGGCTCCGCCACTGGTAACAGTTAAACCAGTTGTCGTACTGTTGGAGGTGGAGCCGATCACTCCATGATAGTTGTCGCTCGCAATCCATGGAAATAAAGAGAACACTACACTAGCCAAGCAAATGAGCTTTTTTAAGTATCAGTGCTTTACTACTTGACCATTGATTTTATATTATCCCACATTCCATCTTAAAGCAAATGCATGTTATAGTGCACAACAACAAAGATCAACAACCAGAAATTATTCAACCACTCACCATCCATTAAACAACAACATGCAAGAGAATCAAAACTGGAACTGCACGTGTTTACTCACCTATTTGCTTTAGATTTGGTTGTTTAAGCTTTAAAATACTATATATTTTTTCAGTAGTAGTTTTAGAGAATAATTCAAAATAACTCAAGGAACCCAAATTTTAACACTATGGTTAAACTGAAATTAAACGCTATAAAATTTATCCTCTTAAACAATATTTATTTTCAAGGAAATACATAACTTTATATATCTCTATTCCTACACCACCCTAAACAATGGATGTGTTTGTGTTCAATTCCACCTTGAACTCTTTTTACAATGGAAAAACAACTTATTATTCAGATAGGTATGGTAAATCATTAGGTGGATTCATCTCCGTCAAATTATCAAAACTATGAGAAAAAGGATTTACCAATATACAATCAAACTTCTAACGTGATGAGCCAAATTTAAGAAATAATAGGTGCACTAGATGACATTAGGATTGAAGGGTTGGAAGAGAACTAAGAACAGGACTTTACAACATATGAAACAAATGTTCATAAACATGAGAATATAAAAGGCAGAACTAAAGAATTTCATGCTGCATTCCCAAAACAAAATATGTCAATTATCTTCCAAACTGAGTGTAGAATAAAACTTAATATAATTAGCTGACTTCAGTAGCACGTCAAAAATGTTAAAACCACAACTTACTGATCAACAGTAAATAAATTCTTACAAAATTACATATGTTGGCACATGATTTGGATCAACAAACTCTAAACTATAGAACAAATAATGAAAAATAGAATAGATTTAACTAACAATGACAAATTACACTGCTTAAAATCTGAAGGTCATACCTGATGTACAACCGAAGTTAACATATTCAATTACAGTTAGACAGTTTACACTTATAACAAAGATCTAAACAAAACACATAATTTAGCGGTCCGCTCTAAATAATCATGCTAGAATGCTTAAAATAATGCAATCTACATATAGACGGTCTGAACGATGTTGAAAATACTAATATTAGAAAATCGAAGAACTAAAATTGGACACAAAGAAAAGGAAATACGGAAATACTTCAATTCTAAATCGCGATTGATGAATGATGTTTGAACTTGTTGAAAATACGTTCAAAATTGAAAGAACCCATTTTAAACCTATATAGAATCAAACAACCCATTTAAACCTAAAAAATTGATGGCGTTGTACCTGTAGACGATATCTGAACGATGAACGAGATCTCTGAATGATGAATGGAGAAGTTTAATGAAGCGACGGTGATGTAGGCGAATTTTGATGATTGGAAGAGATGTTTTCTTCTTTTTACGTGGTGAAAATGTTTCAAGGTAGGGAAGGATGAAAAGAGGAATTAGGGGAAGTGAAAAAAATGGCGCAAAAATTGTATAATTTAGCTTTTGTCAGCGTTCACACGGAAAATTTTCCCCCCAAAATTTTTAATGACCGCACTTAAGTCACAAACGCTGACATTAGGTGCTGTTGATGGTATTTTTTCTTGTAGTGATTTTGAATTAATAAATGAATTATGGTTTAAATTGGATATTTAATTATAAAATTTTATTTTGTTAAATCATAAGTTAAATGATATCCAAATGAATGTTTTTGAAGCATGAAATATGATTTTATAAGTTAAAAATGGCTAAAATTGAAGTTTTAATGTTTCTGAAAGGTTATAATAAAATCTGGAATTTTATTGGTAGCATTTAAAAAAATGTTGTGGTTTTAAGATGGCATTTGTTAAGTGCTATCATTTCTGAAATTTAACTAAGTTCTGAAATAACCAAATACTATTACAACACTTTATAAGTGCCGCTGTTTTTGAATTTGAACTAGTTCTGAAAATAACTAAATAACTACTACAACACTTTATAAGTGCCGCTGTTTTGAAACTGAACTGTTTGCAAGACTAAAATATATTCTGTAGCATTTTATAAGTGCTGTTGTTTCTGAATTTGACAATGTTTTTGAAATGTTAATATATTTACCGTAACACTTTATAAGTGCTGTTGTGGCTGAAATTTCAATGAACTTTGGAAATGAATATTATTTTGGAAGATTTTGACATTGAATTTAAATGGTTTTAAATGAATACGTTTTGAGGTGAAATATAGTGTAACAACCCTTGATTTTTGCATATATTTTAATTTTGACTTTATTTTTATTTTAAATTATTTTAAACTTGTTATATTTCAAGCATTTCATTTTAAATATAAATGTTGATTATTAAGTGATTTATAGTTCAAACTAGTATAAATTGGATATTTCACTGAAAGGTGAATTTCTATTCAAACTGGTCAAACTTTGACTTTTGAACTTTAAATTTAAATTATATAAAATCTTAAAATTTTCTTTTATTATGAAAATAGATGTAATAACTTGAACACTGCTTTTTGTTTCGTTGAAAACGGAGTTAAAGTGTAAAAGTTATGTATATTTCAATATTGTGTGTAAACTGATGTATTTAGCAATATTGTCTATTTTATATTATATTTTATTTGTCATATTTTGTTCTAATATGTGTTAATATTTTATTTTATGTATATTTTTGTCTTTTATTATTTTTAAAGTGATAATATAATTTGTCCAAAGTTTACTTGAATTTATTTCAATTTATAAAGGCTAGTTTCTATTTTTCTGCTATTTTCTTCAATTAAATTATATTTAATTTAAAATTTATTTATTCATTTTGTGAATGCATTTTTATTTTATGTTCTTATCTTTATTTATAAATATTTTACAAGTCCATATGAATTTTCCAAAATTTATTCTGTTTATTTTCAAATTTTCTAGACTAGTTTGCAATTTTGTGCTATTTTCTTATTTTAACCTTATATAATTAATAAATATTTATATATATTTTATATTTTGTTATATTTTCGAATTTGTGACTGAATGTATTATTATTTTCAGTAATATAAACTTATATAAAGAAATTAAAAGAAATTTGAAAAGGTTGTGTCTCTTTAGTTGCTTTTGTCTCTTGGTTTTCCCGTCTCTTCATTTCTTGACCTTTCACTTGCTTGACTTTTGGGCTGTCCATTCCTCAACTTCAGCCGTGTATTCCTTATCATTATTCACGTAAAAAACTCCTTTCTCATCACTTCTCACACATACTTTCAGATCTGAACAAAGAAACTTTGGTAATGTCTCCTTTTCCATCTCTTTTTCCACCTTTTTATTTGTTTTTCAAGTCACTACAACAGTTTATGGGTTTCATAGCGTTTGAAAAACGCTATAACAAGCTACCATAGCGTTTCAGAGAACGCTGTGGAACCACAAGCTATGGTAGGCCAGCATCATTACATAGCAGGAAGGAAAACGCTATAATAGCTAATAGCGTTTACAAAAGAGCATAGCGTTTGCAACCTACTATAGCGTTTTTTCTCTGTTATTAAACCTAAACGCTATAGGGAATATAATCCTTCATTTAACTTCTATAGCGTTTTCGAGCACATTTTATAGCGTTTCATCAAACCATGTTATAGCGTTACAATGTTTTTCGATAGCATTTCTTGTCATGCTTGTATAGCGTTTTTATTTTCTACTATAGCGATTTTGATTCTATTATAGCGTTTTTGATGCATAAATCTTACATCTCATATAGAGTTGCGATAGCGTTTGATGAATCAATAGCGTTTTTCAAACGCTATTCTATATAATATTAATTTTCAGCATTTGTTTCAATTTTCTTTTTATTATATTATATTATATATATATATATGCACACAGATAGATATATGTATATACATTACACACACACACACATATATATATATTAAAATGTGGATCCCAAAAATAACTTTGCAGTGAATTCTAATTTGGAAACACGCAATCAAATCAGTGGAAAAATTTTCAAATAATTCTGCTAATATTTCAAATACTACAAGACATGGTCGCATGATAATAGTTCAAAATAGTCTAACAAATGAACACAAATACTACAAGACATGGTCACATGATAATCAAACCAGTGGAAAAGAGCGCTCTAGACATTTACTCCATTCATCTGCAATAATCAAATAAGCAATCTAGATGTTAGTAATTGTTATGTCAGACATTCACAAAGTAGATGTTAGTAATTGTGAACTAAATCACTTAAGGAAGCATGCTAGTATAGTTTTACATGCCAAACTTCCAAAAGAACCCATATTTTATTTTAAAATTATAATGAATGAAGATTAAAATCTGCAATTCTTTTTCATAGTAAGAAAGCATAATAGATCTATATGTGTTCATAAGCATCGACAACCAGTATTGGAAGTCACCTTTTTATACAAATCATATGAAATTAGTTTCTAGTTATTTTTCTTTGGTTTGAGACTATCTAGTTTTTCTCCTGCTTGAGCTGCTTCTTGTGACTCTCATTCAGATAAATAGTGTGATCATTTACTAGATGAATAAGCTATTTAAAAAAAATCATTATATGATTACAAGATGATGAATGCAATAATAAAATATATGAAATATGAGTGAACACACACTCTAATCAATATCACTAGTTTTTTTTATTTATTTTTTCCCCATTTTAGGATTTCGAGAAAATATCTCATAACAATTGGAACTCAGATGGCAAAATATTTCTGCTTTTCTAGACACACAGGAATGCACACAAGTGAGCGCGCACATGCACACTCAAAAGTCAAATCACTAACTCAATAGCATAGATCCTTACCGAATCCAAAGGAGCTTGAAAGATATGCCTGAATTCTTTCCAGTGCACCTGCAGGTAAACAACTAGATTTGGCACATCCTCTCTCCTGAGTAATCTCAAACAGCACTACCCCTAGGAGAATCCTTGTTTATATATGATTCATGAATACACTTTGATATCTGCTTCCCTGGCAATTTTCCTGCTTGTTTATACAATTCTTGCATGTCCTTGTGATGATGTTGTTTTTGCATTTCTTTTATTGGAGCATTTTGCCACTCAAGAAATTGCACCTCAGAAGAAGAATGATAAACTAGAAGAAGAATGATAAATACTCAGACGGAGAATTAAGAGAAAAGAGAAATTATATATGCACTTAAAATAATTGTCATATGCAAACATTTGTTTTTTTTACAGTAACCGCATTGCTTATTATATATGGCTTTAAGTTTTGCTGTAGATTTATTCTTGTAATTATTCATTTGATGGTTTGAATTATAAAGTAGCACCTTTTTGCAGAGGAAGATTGCATAGAACACCATTGGTATCATTTTTTCTAAATGTCTTAATTAGCTCAATTAGCAATATTAGACCTCATCGTTTCCTATCATGTGAGCATCAGGAAATTGATAAGACCTATATATTAGCACAAACAACACATATTCATGTGTTATTTGAGTACGTGATTAGGTTATGAGGATTGCTAATTAAATTTATCATGGTATAATTAGTTCATCAAATCTTAAACAACCAATTTTTGCTATCCAAAGTTTAGGCTAAAATTGTTACAGTTAATAATGGTTAACTTCAGTGTGGAATAATGAATGCTACAGAAATGAAGACAAAACCAAAACTATTAAAATCTATAACAATAATAATAGGAGTACTAGAGAACGAAATACCTGAATGTCGGTTCATCTATAGACCATACACCATGTTATTTCCCTCCCTGTGCAAGCAATATACAATGATCCAGTCATGGTGCAGTTTTAGAGAATCATGTCTGTAAGCTTAAGATCAAGGTGACATTACAAATAAAGAAATGTTAAGTTCACTTCACTTCTCAAATACAAATAAAGAACAGTTATTAAAGTTGAGCCATTGAAATCAAGAAGCTTTGATTAGTAACAGTAAGCTAAAAAAAATTATCATATTCAAAGTCCTTTTTCTGATGAATAAAGTTGTGTATTTCCAGTTTGCATCTATAAACTGGATAAGAAACTAAAATAAAGTTGTGCATTTTCAATTTGCAATTATAAACTAAAATAAATTCTTTTTTCTGTCTTCAGTACCACCTTTGGACTAATGGATGAAAACAGTTGAGTACTTCAACAATATGAACAACCTGGCTGTTAGGAGTGGGATCAATCTTGTGTATACAAAGATATCATAGAATGTATTAATCACTGCCAGCCAAAGATTTTATACGATCAATGGTAACTACTCTTGCTCCTAGCCCTAACGACAAGGTTCCAAAGAAACAAGATCTTAAAGGAGAGAAAAGGAATTTATACTAAATAAACTGTTGTTCAGATAACAAGGATTTATTCTTTACCACTCAAAACAAACTACGAATTCGAAATTCCAAAGTTAACCCCATTCAAATGCATTCAAACGTAGATTGTCTAATAAACCTGTAAAAATGTAAACTGAAGACTGTAAACTTAAGGCTGATATAGATGCCTTGTTAGTGTTATAAGAAACTAACACTAAATGATTGTCTAATAAGAGCGTAATTTGGCCTTATGTATAATAAATCAACATCTAATTTATGTTAAAAACTATTTTCAAATTACCAAACTAGCTTTATAACCTCAAGCTTGATATATGTATACTATTGTAAGAAACATGCACTCTGCATAATTAACATAGTTAACTAATTATTTACCACAAGGTAGATAAATTAACTGTTCATGGTTAAGCTAGTGCTAAATTAGTTATTGTTTATATACTTGGTTATTTTTATAAACTTGTTTAGTTTTTATAATTTAGTTAACTTAGTTAATTTTTAAATTCAATTAATTTCTACAAAAGTTAGTCAACTTAGGAATAATTTTATAAAATTAAGTTAATTTATTTAAGTTTTATAAAACTTAGTTAACTTCGTTAATTTTTGTGAACTTAATTTATTAATTAGTTATAAAACTTAGTTATCTTAGTTAAGTTTTATAAACTTAGTTAATTTTTTTAAACTTAAATAGTTTTAAAAAACTTTGTTAATTTTATAAACTTAATTAATTTTTATAAAACTTAACTTGGTTAAATTTTTATAAACTTAGTTAATTGTTATAAGATTTAGTCAACTCAGTTAACTTGTTTAATTTCTCAGCACATTTTATCTCAGCTTTTGATTTTCGACAAATTCATCACATATAATCGGAAAAAAATGGATGTTCTAATTTGATCTAAACCACCTTGCTCATAACAGAACAGTCTATAATACATAATCTTACTCGAACGTTATGTAGTATAGTAAGTTATTGGAATAAAACAATATACCTTATCGATGTCCATGTGGCTCCAAAGAGCAGCATCTGCCATTCCACCAAACCTAGAAACAACATTTAGGATACCTTCCAGAAATCCTGCACGTCGAACAAAACTTGAAGCGATGTAACATAAAATTGTTGGAAAAATGAAAACAAACAACTAACAAAGCACATTAGCATGAAATCATCCTTAACTTGACCTTACTTGTTTTACTAGTTAAAACTTTTGTCGCCCTTCTCATCCATGTTGTCTTTCACCCCAAAGTGTAGGCAGGTTTGTCATTAAGCTAGAGTCAACTTGTATATGTATGGTTATGTGTTTGAATATGAGTTCATGTTTCGAAGAAAGAACATCTACGCTGTAGACAAGAGACTATTAGCTACAACTTCAAAAATAAATCATTTTAGTTAAGAATTTGATGAAACAACTATGTGAAAACACGTACTTTTTCTTATCTATGTCTGGAACGTCACTTCTATCTTCCTTCTCAAAAATCACCTAAAGTGTTGAAAGAACTAATGAAAGGTAAGTCCGTGAATTCAGGATATGCAATATTAGCAATAGAAGCGCAAAATTCATTTGCTGGAATCCTATCATGATATTTATCTATAATGCGCTTAGCTTCTGCCGGTCTTCTTTCTATTTACGCTACATAAATTTGATAAACAGAATCAGAGAACTCAAAAACATTTATGACAGGATTGAGGCTCTCTCTTAAACTTTCCTTATGAACTTATTTCAAATAAAGCCATTTTATGTCTGTATACTTCAACAGTGGTGTATAACCTAGTAAAATTTGTTTTTACTTCTGAATTTATTTTAACAGGTCACTGTATACATCTTTGAATCAAGGAAGTATGAACTGTATTTATTTATTGACGTTCCTATTAACAAATACTGCAGACTAATTAGCAGAGCATGCATGATAGTATCATATATTTGTTGTACTCCAGTGTACTCCTGTTGTACATCTATTTTTATATTTGTTTGCAACTCATCGTTCGAAACATATATTTGTTTTCCCCAAAAGTTATGGGAGCACTTCTGATCAAATACCAAACAAAAATCAGGGTATTTTACATCATTGTTAACTACCCAATATGTGGAGTTTAACTACCCAATGTGTGGAGTTCAATGGAAATTGTTAAAAAGCTTGTTGATTTACACCAGTCTACCTCGGTTAAAAAGACATACTTTGCTCCAAGTTTTTGTTTCTAAAGATAAATCATTATGATTTACAGCCCATGCATATCAAATCTATAGCATGTTTCCTATAATCTTTTCAAAGGATGACAACCATAAGAGCACATATCAGATCAACTGAACTCCAGACCCATAAATAACTCAAATAAAGCATATGATCAATAATGAGTTGCAATTTGAGTTTGAAAGCAGTCTCCTTGTTATTAAATGATCATAGAACTCTGAAAAGGCCATTTTGTAAACGAAATTATACTGCTATGGACAAGGATCATCCTTTTATCTTGATTCCTCTCTCTGCTTGGGTTACTTCGGTTACATATTTCTAGCACCAATTTAGCATCTAAATTTCAAATTAAAAATCTACTTACTTATGTTCCAGGTGATATAATACAGTACAGCTCCAAGATAAGGGGAAACAATAATAATGTAGTGATGTTCACATAAGATAAAGTAAAGATTTTTAAGTTTTGTATCATATATACAGTTTCCCCCAATATACTGCTGCATATTACAGATTTTGTATACAGTTTCCCAAAACAATGCTGCAAAACACAGATTATAACACTTTCCACAACCTTTCTTTATGTGTTCTATTTTTTGTCATAATAAATGATGGAAACGCCAAAATTATCAGATAAATCTAACATCTGTGTAACGCAAAGCTTACCATCAGGCGCTGGAAACTCTCAATCTGTATGGAAATATACAATCTGCCCTTTTTTTCAAGTGTTTATGTTCTCAGCAAATCACGGGGGTAAAAAAGGATATATTTGATGGACCTTCATTGAAGCGGCTACTTTTTCTCTTTAAGAGCCTCCTTTTCTAGTTTCCTCTTTCTGCCTCAGCATTACGAGCATTCTCATCCTGTGCTTTGTTGAACAGATTGACAAAAATCACTAGAATAGATGTCACTGCATGAATAAACATATAGGCATTACATAAACTTAAAAAATGTTATGCCTCAGCAAATACAACCTCCTCGTAGGAATGCACCTTTGACAGTCACATTACCCCACTATTGGGAACGAACTGATAGATGATCATTTTTCTTCCCAGTTAGAAGCAAACTTATTACTAAATAATTATTTTGTTTATGATACAAAACAAAATGAAGAAAATAAGAAATCTAGCAAATTTACATAACATCAATTTAAATCAATAATGTCTCATATGAGAATTAAGAGATTTAATATATCAAAGTGTTGTTTTCGAGTTCGCCATATAGTCAATAACTTAAGTCACTGCCTAAGGTCACCAAATATTGACAAATTTATGCAAATAGCACTTGTATGTACACATTACAGAAACATACAAGTGGTCACGTACAACTCTCAGTACAGGAAAGTAAATAATAAAGATATCCACATGGAAATGGAAGACTGAGGGAGATGTGCACATAACATTTTCGGAGATGTCTTAATGGAGCTAAACAGACTATGATTTTTTGTATCTGGTATGAATCTCAGAGTGTAATTTCATTAATGGAATTCATCACAATATGACTGTAAGTATTTTTGTACCTGCCAATGCTATCAGCCTTGCGCTTCTTGAGAAGCTCATTCTCCAATATTTATAAAGAAATGAAGGCATTTGATTATTTGGTGAATTAAATAGTATTTCCTTTCTATTTAGGTTGATTAATAAAAATGCATGCACTGCACCATTTGTAACTGCACATATTAACCCATCATACATTATTTTAGCATTATTTCAACTTTAACATCATGGCTTTATTTCCCCTTTTGCTCCTCTATTAGTTATATTACAAAGTATGAATCAATATGATAACATATAAAAGTGGCTATTTTCAATATAGCAGGATACTAAAAATACCTACAATAGAAGGATACAGGAGAGTGCTCCGATCCCACTTAGGCATTGAAGGATCTTGATCTGCAGTTGTTTTTTCCATCACCTCACCAAGACTGACTTTTCCTTGACCTCCTAAGTTTTCATCTCTTCCATCAACTAAATCCTTCGCCCCTACACTTTCATGGACTAGAATCGTAAGCAAACAAAGGTCAGTAGAGAAATATTTTTAGTCAACTTCAAATGTAAAAGATATAATTGAGAATTACAATGTAGGTCCAATTCCAGTTAAAATTTGGTGATGGTTTCAGAATTCGAGTTATGGTGAGAAATTGATGGACCTCGAACTAAATATTTTGAGATAGGATTCTGCCTACCTGAAATCGCGGTGAACAGATTAACATTAGGAATTATGAAAAATCGAGCAGGGAGCCACCTATTTATGGAGGAATGGGGATTGAGGGGTTAAAGTGGAGAGCGACGAAATGAATTTGGATTTGATGTGATTGAGAGGAGATTTTGGGATTGAATTTGAGAGGAAGTTTGATTTTCGTGAATTAGGGCATGAGAAATGGGAGAAGCGGGAAGAGATGAGTGGCGCGGTATAATGGGAAAAACTTTAACATGCCGCCTTCCACGTGTTACTTACAACTAAATAGCGTTTGTTATTTGGTTTATGTTTCTTCCAATAGCGTCAACAACTCAAACGCTAATATAAGGTGCTATTGTTAGTAAGTTTTCTTGTAGTGAGTGATTTTACATTGCCTTCTCCTTGCATTGGATCGGCCACACTCCTCCACCACCCTCTCCAACCTGTTCCACCACCATCCTCAGCCTCTTCAGCCCCCTTCCCCTCTGCCATGACCAGGCCGTACCATCCCCTTTAGCAAATCCCACAAAAACTATTGAAAACATCACCTACATGCCTAACCAAGACCATTCACCTATCACCACCTCTCTCTTCCACCTAGGCCGACCAAGCACCACCTCCACCAGCCAAATTCCGACCTGACACACCTCTGCAAACCACTACCTAACCCCACCTGAAATAGCCATGCCCTCCTTGGCTTTGGCTCAGCCCATTAGTGGCCTTGAATCCATGATATTGCCTTGTAGTGATTAGCCTCTTGCTTCACCAACTAGTGCACCATCTTTCCTAGGCTAGGCCAACCCCTATAGGTCCACAACCAGATCCTAGAACAACCTATAGCCATGTATTTTGCAGCCATGGCTGAGCCTATGAAGGATGAAGGCAAGTGCAATTGGTTTGGATTTGTTTTATGCATGAATACACAAGTTGTTTATAAATATGTGTAGTGTTTTATTCATGTATATTTGTTTGGTTTGTTTCATGTATCCAAGGAGATTTATCTTTGGCTCTTCCAATCTCAAATCATTGTCGTGCTTTCGTGCCTCTGGAAATCCTTGTTGTGTGTTCGTGGTCGTCATCTACAGCTTAAACAAGTGAGTTATTCTCACCAGACAATATGTACCTATATAATTGATAAACCGACACCATTTGAATCTGTAATGTATATCATCATGTTATATATGCTTATATTATTATCATATGATGTTCACACCTGTTATTACACCTGTTATATCATATGTTACTGTTATATCATGCTATTTTATTATTTTTATCAGTTTGTCACACTGCAAGTTCCCTGTTAGTATAGTAATCACTATGGGTTGAAATGATACATACCCGAACGGACTTTAGAATAAGGGAAAATCTTTATGGGCTGAAATGATAGGCCTGAGCGGTTTTCAAATTCATTTATTTTACTTGGGATTGCGGGTTTGAAATGATAGAACCCGAATTTTTCTTTTTAAACTGCGGATTGAAATGATACATATCCGTATCACTTGACCTAGGTTAGAAAACTATATACAGGCATGTTGTTATTTTATAAAGTGTTTTGGATATTTTTAAGTATTTTAAAAATGTAAATTTATGAAATTTGATTTAAATAGATTTTGAAATGTTTTAAAATAAAGAAATTATGATTTTTCTATGAGTTAAAATGTAACTAATGAATTGTTATATTGGATTATTGAAATATAACTTAAGTTTGGAATTTGGAATTTTGGTTAAAATGATATTTAAGTTATATGAATAAAAATGGAAATTTAATTATATTTGGAAAATGGTAAATATGATAATTTGATTTAAATTTGAATCTAAGTGATTTATTAAAGTATTATTAAGTTTTCTCTAAATTTAAGTGGTTAAATAAATGAATGCTTAAATTGTAATTTTAAAATATAACTTGACTGGGAAATGTAAATTTGGTTTTAATTAAAGGTTTAAATTAATTAAATAAAATTGGAAATTTAGTTAAATTTGTGAAATGGTAATTTAAATTTGAAGTGTTAAGTTTATTTGTTGAAAGTGAAGAAAAGGAAATTATACACTTGAACTAATAAGTGGAATTATTGAAATTTGGATTTATTTATAAGAAATTGGTTTAATAAAAATCAAAATGTTTAATGATATGTTAAATAACATTTTAATGTAAAATTATGATTTTGAAAATGTTTAAAGAGTTTAAAATGAAGTTATTTAATTGTTGGAAATACACTAAAAGCTGGAAATCACTTTTAATAGCATTCAGAAATGCTATGATTCTGAATTACACTAAAAATTGAATAAAAGGGCTACTACAGCATTTCTGAAATGCTGCAGTTGCTGTAGTTGAACTAATAGGCAAAAACTTAACTCAGGTCTATTATAGCATTCTCTGGAAATGCTGTAGTAGTCTGCAGTCTTTGTTAAAATCAAATAAAACCTTTGTTTTGAAATCTGAGCTACCGCAGCATTTCTGGAAATGCTGTCTTTGCTATTTAAACTAATTTTTCAACTAGAAATGTGATATAACAGCAGTTTTAAGTGTTGTCTTTGCTGAATTAAAATGTTTTTCAAATATAACTTATAACAGCTTTTTCTAAATGCTGTGAAAGGCTGAAATTTTTATAATTAGGGGTTTTGACTTAGCAAATGAACTCAAAATGGTTTGAGACTTTGAAAATTGAATACTTGACTTGAAAGTATAATAATTACACTTTTAAATGGTTTAAAAGAATTATTTTGATTGAAATATAAACTATTTAAAAGGTGACTTGAAATGATAATAAATGAATGATATCTTTAAATTTTAAAAGTATTTAAAGTTGAATATTTAGATTTGAACTCAAATGATATTTTGGTATATTAAAATGATTTGAAATGAAGTTTTGGAAAGATTTGATATTTTGATATATTAAAATGATTTGAAATGAAGTTTTGGAAAGATATGATATTTTGATATATTGAAATGATTTGAAATGAAGTTTTGGAAAGATATGATATTTTAAATATATTGAAATGGTTTGGAATTGATTAAATCTTTATTTTGATAAAGATTTGGATTTGAAATGATATTCTATTTTAAAGTATAAACTGTTTTAAATTTTAACCACGGGTTATAATAACGATTGGTTGTTAAAGAGACCGGGATCGGATATGGACATACTCTCTGTCGATACCGAAAACCACTTTGACAACTGTGTACGCGGTGGAGTTTACAGAATGAAGTAGGATGGTGGCGACGATCCTAAGGTATATACTTGGACCCAACTCCCGTGAGTTGGCATAAGGTGGCTAAAACAGGAGCGATTGACGGACCAAGGAGGTAGCACCTCTGATCGGACACACTTCTTCGATACCATTCTATTACTTGTGATTGATTTGGTGCGCACCCTTGATTTGGGAGTGTTGTTCGAGGTGGGCGGTAGTGGCTGCTATGCGTCACCACCAGTCCGGATGCGTAATTGGTATTTCTACTGTGACGACCGCCCATGACCCCTGCACCGAATCTAGAGGAAGTGCGCTGTAAAGTGTGCCAGGCGACCATGGACGATTGTCAAGGTAGATTAAAACAACAGAATCTATCGTATTACTCACAGCGCATGGACAAAATACAATAGAACATATGTATAGTGAAGCTTTACAGAATAAAATGCCATCATATAAAACTCCATAATAGTTGAATACAAGCATCCAAATAGTCAATACATCAGGCCTCACTACATAACACTCAGAGATTATACAAACAGCGGAACATCCAGTACATATAATATGAAGATAATATGCAACCCTCCAGCTCGTCTTCGATATCAGCATCGTGAGAAGAGAGCAACACCTGTCACCTGCTACCTAGTCTGCTCGTCCCAAAATGGACGAACAGCCCAAGGCAATAAGAATTAAAACATAAAGCCTTGAGTCAGACAACAGTCTTAGTGAGCGGTAAATTAACTAACAACATACCAAAAGAGCATAAAGGAAAAGGAATAGGAATACAACCCTCCCACTCCAACCTCTTTCTACAGTGATAGCCCCCAGACACACACTAAGAAGAAGCAAACATAGCAGAACATACAATTTAAAGTAAAGTAATTATCACTCGAGTCAAGGGCGATGTTTTCCAAGTACAAACCCCCAAGGCCTAAACCAAGATCAGATAAGCACCCAGAAAACACTGCTCTTGAGACTGAATGACGATACAACCAACCATCCATGACTCTGGCTATCACTATTATCATTGCTTCGATATCACCGTTAATTGAATGATCGGCACATTCTTTCAGCCGTCCGTCAAGGGTTAATGGAAACCCCGGTTCTAGACATAACTCCCGCACGTCATCGTGACCCGTGCCTAGGACTATCGGATCTGCCCAGAGTACTTGACTACCCAATCAGTAGCCTTCAGGGACTATCGAATCTTCCCAACGTACTCTTGCTTTGAGCATGCTAGAACCTTCAACAACGATGAATCTCAGCCTTCTAGTCATCCTTCTCGACGACTATTTCCATACTAGCTCAAGCGCCTCTCGAACATCCATTATCCTCAACTCGAACCATATCACCGAGTTATCAACATGCTTGGAATGATCCTGTCTGGATTAGACCAAGACTATCTCATATCATACTTCGCTTCATCACATCCTCGCAAAGTCTCATCTCAACATCATCAAATCTATGCATAAGAGCTTCATCATCCGCTACATATGCCACAAGCAGCTTTCCCATTTCAAGAGCCTTTCTCTTAGCTTTTGAATCATCTTCGTTTTAAATCAAATCATCAATCATCTAATTCATAACAATCAACCAAATCAAACATTAATCCAAGCAACCAAGCATTCAAATATGATCTAAGTAGACAATTATAACAATAATGGCAATTTCGTAATTAAAGAGTTGAAAGTCTAATAAGCATGAAAACATGAACAATGTCTCTATAATCTTGATGAATGAACTTGCATAGGTTAACATGTAATAAAATGGTTGTCAAATCATCATGAACAATGGATCTATATGGATCTACACTTAGGATAAAGAAAATGTATGGAAATCACTATTTTAACACCAAATCGAGCCAACAATCCGATATACTCCTTTGGATCCATGTGAGAGGTAATCACCACTCACCAAATCACCAAAACAACTCAAAAGCAACACACTTCAGATTTGGACAGCGAAGGATCTAACTTGATCTATCACCAATCCGCTTCAAACGATGAAATCTCTCTTCGAAGAATGTAGATCTTCAATCTAAGCTCTTTGATCTTCGATTTGATCTTCAATATGGATGGAATGGAATCACTAGATTAGAGTGAAGAAAAGAAGTGAAGAAGTGTAGAAGTCGAGCTCTCAAAATGGCAGCACTTCGTCACTTCGAAATCCGGATCCCAAAAAGTGAGAAAAACCCTTCTATTTATAGGCAGATTCTTAAGTCGTCCGCCCCCTATAAGTCGTTGCCGACCTAACTCTTCCGACCTACGACCTAACAGTCCAAGCTTCTACGACCTACGACTTAGCACTTAGCACTTAGCAGACCAGCGCCTTCATACGACTTACGACCTAATGAATGCGCATCCACGACCTAACACAGACCGCTTCCTTACGACCTAACATTCATACGACTCAACAAACCCCAAGTCTCTACGACTTACGACTTAAAAGGCAACCCATTCTACGACTTAATAGATAGCATACAACCTACAACTCAATAGGGTACGACCTACGACTTAACACTCACGCGACCTAACAAGGTTACGACCTAACACTTAAGTCGTCTAAACGACTTAACTAACCAAGGCTGCTTACAACCTAACTAACATAGCACCCCATAGGTCGTTTACGACCTAAATACTAACCTTAAGTCGCTCCAACGACCTAACACAAAACTCCTAGGTCGCTCACTGCTTATCCCCTAGGTCGTTAACTCCACTAGGTCGGCCATTCCTTAAGTCGCCCACCCGACCTACCCCCTTGGATTGTTAACTCGCCAACTTCTATAAGTCGTCAACACTTAGGTCGCTCGACCGACCTAATCTACCATACGACCTAACCACTTACGACCTAAAATCCTTAGGTCGCTAACATCCTATAGGTCGTCCCAACCGACTTAACACTTAACCAGTTCACTTTCTTAGGTCGTAAAACCTCCTTAAGTCGTCTACGACCTATCTTCCTTCACGACCTAAGCTCCAACACACGACTTATCTCCTATATGACCTAACTCTCACACGACCTAACTACTTAGGTCGTTCCAACACTTAGGTCGCACCACATCACTAAGTCGTCTACGACATAACTCTTAACCCGGTCACGACTTAGGACTTAACCAAATTCTACCCAAAATCTGATACGACTTAACAACGCTAAAAATTCCAGATTTTAACGAACTTTTCGATCCGTAAAAATACGGGTCGTTACATCTACCCTGGCATTGCCTTGTGTGCCGTGTCACCTACCATATCGAGCCCACTACGATTTTGGTTTAAAGATCCGACCGCGTTAAGGTTCACCATCCCCTTAACGCTATTTTCTATATGATTATACTTTACTAATTAGACACTACTGTATATAGCGTATATTACTACATAGTAAATAGTTTAACGGATCCTTAAAGAATGGGCGATCCCAAGCATTCTTTAAGTTACTTGTACCTTATTACAGTTCACTTGAGTTGGTTTACATTATATAAGCATATATTGTCCTGACTCGAGTGTTTGTATTTTTATTTACGCTCGGGTCAGCCTGAGTATTCACAGATTTGGATTCCACTTTCTGGAGATTGGAATCGCTGGAGATTATCTTCTTATCTAGTTTTATCTATCTCAGTTCTGTCGTTCTATTCAGCTTGTACTTGGTTATCATATTGAGACTTCTGTTGTACTTTATTTCTTCTGTTGTATCTTATTTAACTCTGATATATTTACATAGTAGCTTCAGGAACTACTATTTCTTTTACTTCCGCTGCATTATTTTACTCTGTGTATGTGATCTGTGATTATATTTATTTACTGTATATTCTAAGATTTGCCAAATTTTATTTACAACGCGGTATTTTGAGCAATTCAATTCCGACATGAGTGTCTACCTATACACTTATAATGGATGCGAATGGTTGAAAATATCGGGTCGTTACATATAAACCATTTTTGAAATTTATAAGTTAATACAATGTTTTCAAAATTGGTATAATTGAACGAATGAACTTAAAAATGCTATAACTTTGGTAATGAATATTATTTTAAGGGTGTTATGATTTTTCTAAATATTATGATTCCCAAATGATAACATTTTAAATTGATATGGTTTCAAAGTATTATGGTTTCAAAGTGTTTGGTTTCAAAGGTGTTATATCTTTGGAAGTACTATGATTTTAGAAATGAATTTATTTTAAATAGTATTTCATTAAGAATTTTCTTTGAATATATTGATTTGCAATTGAAGATTTAGAATATGACTTTATAAAGTGGTCTTGATTTAAGATGATTTTAAAAAGGAATATTTCAAGTTTAAATAAATTTAAGAAATATTCAATGATTGGAAATTTGGGTTGGTTCAAATGATATTTTGGTTTTTGGAGTATAAACTAGTTTTGAATATGATATTTTGGTTTGAAGTATAAACTAGTTTTGAATATGATATTTTGGTTTGAAGTATAAACTAGTTTTGAATATGATGTTTTTGTTTTGAAGTATAAACTAGTTTTGAAATGGATAATGATATTTTTGGCTTTGAAGTATAAATTATTTTGAAATAAATATCCATGGGTTATAATAACGATTGGTTGGCAAAGAGACCGAGATCGGATATGGGCATACTCTCTGTCGATACCGAAAACCACTTTGACAACCGTGTACGCGGTGGAGATTCCAGAATGAAGTAGGATGGTGGCGACGATCCTATTGAGGTATGAACGTGGACCCGACTCCCGTGAGTTGGCATAAGGTGGCTAAAACAGGAGCGATTCTCGGGCCAAAGAGGTAGCACCTCTGATCGGACGCATTTCTTCGATGCCATTCTATTACTTTGTGATTGATTTGGTGGCCATCCTTCGATTTTGATTGGGAGTGTGTTCCGAGGTGGGCGGTAGTGGCTGCTATGCGTTACCACTAGCCCGGATGCATAATTGGTATATCTACCCTGGCATTGCCTTCTTGTGCCGTGTCACCTACCATATCGAGCTTTACTACGAGTTGGGTTTCGTGCCGTAGCCTGTGGAGTATTTAGGGTAGCTCCCGATCTGGGGATACGCTGATACTAGATAGACTACTGGGACTATTATGTGTTAAGGGGAATATTGGGTCACTCCTTAATGTTATTTTAAAGTAAGTGTATTTTACCATTAGACATTATTATAATAGCAAATATTACTACATAGTAAATAGTTTAACGGATCCTTAGAGGATGGGCGGTCCTAAGCATCCTTTAAGTTACTTGTACCTTTGTATTACAGTTCACTTGAGTTGGTTTACATTATATAAGTATGTATGTCCTGACTCGAGTGTTTTGTGTTTTGTGTTTTGCTTTACGCTCGGGTCAGACTGAGTGATACAGCATTTGAGACTCACCTTCGGAGTTGGAGCTTTGCTTGAAGATCTAGCTATCTATTTCGCTTTCAGTTATCCTGTTGATTCCAGTGATGTATTCAGACTTGTATTTGACTATTGTATTGAGACATCTTTGTATTCGTGATTTCTGTTGTATCTTGTTGACTCTGTTATTATATATAGTAGCTTCATGACCTACTATTTCTTGCTTCCGCTGCATTGTTATATTACTCTGTGTTTGTGATCTGTGATTTATTTGCTGTATATTCTGAGTTTTGCCAAATTTATATTTACAATCTATTGTTTTGAATTATTCAAGTCCGGCATGTGTGGATTTATTGTCGGTTTGAATGGTCCAAAGTAGTGGGTCGTTACATTAAATATTTTTAAATGGTTAAAAATACGGGTCGTTACAAGTCCATTAGGTTAATTATTGTAAGACTAAACAAAACAGAAAGTACAACTGAATTCTCTACATCAAAACTAATGCATAGCATTATACCTAATGATTATGGATGTCATTTACTTTGCCTAAAACTCAAAGTAAATAGAATAGCTATTATAAATCTTTAATTTATAGTGGTGACATATGACACATGAAAATTCAATGCATAACAACATTTTAAAGGGGTTAGAACTCCTAAAATTGGCTAAAATAGAGACATTTTAAGGGTATTAGAACACATACTATTTGATTAAACTTTATAAACATGGAGAAGAGTTATGGCTTAAATTATCATCTAATTAAGCACAATAAACATTGTATTTTGGATTGAGTAATCAAATATTATAAAATATGTTTACTTCATCATCATCTTCATCATTATTTTAATATAACAAAAAACATATTCTTCTCTTCAAAATACTTCATCACTCTTCAAAATCTTGTGTCCATTTGTCTCGTCCTAGTGTTTAGGAATCCCTATCGATAACGTTGGCCAGGCCTAACGACCAAAATTCTTAAATCACTCAATGGACAAATTAACACCAAAACAAACTAGTAAAATAATTTCCAATCACTTTATAAAAATCAAATTCATATTTTTTTTACCAAATTATTTAGTTGCTTGAATAAAAATACTTATTTTTAAAATCTTTATATACATCCAATTTAATCAATCATCTACAATAATAAAATTATCACACACCATCCATAATATCAAGCAAACATTAACATAACAATACAAAAATTCCAAACAAGAAAACAAAATGCCTTCATCGGAAAGCTATCTATCAATTTCTACTGCGCAACTCTGATCATTACTAGATCACATCATTCGTATTCAAGCCATACAGAGGTTTATTCTCCATTATCAATACCGATACTACTGGTTTAGCTAACTACTCTTTATTTACTATCACCTTTAACAACTTAAATTCCACTCGAAGACAAATACACCAAATAGATAGGAGTAAAATAATATATATCGGGAAAAATAACAAGTACGATCCTAGATGATTACCTTAGTAATCATCGCATACTCCTACTATCACTTTAACATAGCATAACTACCCAACACACCCAAGGGGACATGGGCTCTAAGTCTCTCTAAGGCCTTGACTCGTGTCTCTTATATATAATGCACTGTTCCGAACCTGCCAATGTAAACACCCCCACCTCTATACCTATACTATCCAAGGGTACTACAGAGTAATACTATTAAATAATACGGAGAATAAGGTGATATGGGGTTCACATATAAATATTCCCTTGGGCTAACACTTGTACTTATTTAAAACATCGAATAAATAGCTCACCATACGTATACGGTATTGGCACATACATCACAATGATATTCACATAAGAGACTACATAATATAGGATGATAATCCACAATATCAAATATCTAGTCTCCTCTATGCCTAGAAAATACAAGTCGGTCTTATTGTCCATGTACCTAAAATGTCTCCGACTGACCTAAGTATTATATAAACAATAAACGGGTCAGAGTATATCTAAATCCAAGGTTAATAAACATACGGAACTTTATATATATATATATATATATTAAGTGTAAATATAATAATGTTATCTCAAGCAACTCCAAATATCATATAACGTAGAACTTTATAAAACCCAGCATTAAAATTTCATCACCCATATAAAAGATTGTAAAATCAAAAATCATAGAAAACATCCAATGGGTGAATCATACATCCAGAATTCATAATCAAATCTCAGAAATCAATAATAAGTGAGATATCACTAAGTATAGTCAGGCTAGCACACGACAGTGCCCAAATATATTTCTCAATCTAAAATAATAAAACACTAACATTAATAATATAAAATAAACCGGCTGAATGTAAATTATAGGGCACCTACCCATTAGTCAGATATAATAAAAGATATGAGAATCCATTATACCCTAGATATCTATCACATCACAGATATAATCTAATCTCCTTATATAGAAATGAATAGTGACGGAAATCAAATCATAATGTATAGGTTACACCACCCAATAATCTCGTAATATTTTGGTTACGCTACCTAGTCAAGTCACAATATGGCTACCCGCCATCACCAAGAGCACCTGGGTTATCCATCCGGATCTGCTCTAATACTTAAGTGAGGAATATATATATATATATATAAATAATATGTACTTGTCCACCATTTAGTGTAGAACCAAAAGAGAGACTAACAATTACCCCGCCTGCTCTATGAGCCCAGGTCTACACCGCCTGGATCCACTCCTACAGTCTTCAGTTACCAACCTGGTATCGTGACTATATCTACCGCATGTCATAAACACGCTCATAGACTTCACTATGCATAAATCATGACCCAGATCACGCCTCTAAGGTAACATACTTATGGCCTTCGTGACTAAAGGGGCTAGGGCTGCACTACCCTAAGGGCTACTCCTCCTTAGGCTACTCTACCTTTCTCTAAAATCTCATGATGCACATCTAATATATATAACCAAAGTGTCATAGACCGGGGGCATGACCCCAAGATCAAGCCGTCAGGGTGGATACTGGCCATTTGTTTCCCACTAACTCCTAATCATATCACGGAGCACTTCATGATAGAAAAACATACAATGGGTATACCCCAAATAAATAAAAATCCACAAACTTGCTCTACAGTGAGCATATAAACTTGCTCTACACCGAGCATATAAACTTGCTCTACATAGAGCATCACCTCACGTAAGTATAAACTCAATATTTTAGTTCACTTCACCTGAGTGACATCCATTTAAAATGAATAGTCAAATAAATATTACAACGGTGTCCCATACACCACGTGATACTTAGTCATTTATTCAATGCTCATAAAGTACACTCTATCTCCACAAATATTCTATATAATGATTCCAAATAATAACCGAAGAAATATTACCGAATGTCCAGTCCCAAATGGTATTATAACTATGTTTATTCAGATTTCTCATTACACAGAATTAAATATCACAAAATCTAACAGCAGGATGTCATCACTGTATCATATCAATTCACCAATCAAATCTATATCAACAGTGAATCATTCACAATATCAAAATCATTATAAGAAAACTGAAAAATTAGAAAATATAGAAATCATATGTATAAATCCCAACTTAATTCGAAAATGAAATAATAGCAAAACTTCCATAAAATCTTTCTTTAAACATTTAAGTCAAATGTTCAAATATATATTCACATTGTTTATTTAATCTCAATATAAGATTCAATTACAAAAATTCATTTCCAAATCCATTTTATACTTATTTTTCGAACCATACAAACACACTTTACAAATCAAAAATAATTATATAAACTATACCATTATTTTCAATAACTAAATAATACATTAAAATAAATTTATAAATCTCAAAATTAATTATTTTCATTTTAAACTATAATTTATAATTGAAAGCCTTCACTTATATTTTAACGGTTAGAAATAAATTATTTTCAAAACAAATTTTATATCCAAAATAATTTCGAAGAAATCATTTTAGTTACCAACTAATTTTATTTATTTATAAATATACTTCAATTTAATTTTAAAATACCAAAAAAATAATTTGTCGAGCGTTTCAAAAATATTTTAAAACCAAAAAATCAATTAAGCATCCAAAGATATGAATTATGGAGTAAAATTCTTCAAAATCAATAATCAAATTATCAACATAAGTTTATCGTGTGGCCACATCGAATTCCATCGAATTTTGGTCATCCATACATTATACACACAATATAATTAAATTCCACAAATTAAAATGCAAACGGACAGCTTCCCCTTTGCATTTTGGACATCAAACAAATGCAAAACTCCACTATCAAACCAAATAACATCCAATATCACAACCACCAATCGAATATCCCGATTAATCAATTTATCCAAGCAACAATTCAATATTCAAAATCAATCAAATTCCAAACAACTAACTGAACCAAGCAATTCCATAAATAATCAGGATAATAATATATATGCAAGATGCGAGTGGAAATAGATATAGTTGTGAGTGAGAAAACTCACTAAATTGAGTGAAGTATTTACTTTCTCTGACATGCCAAAGTTCCACATCCTCATCATCGTTTTCTCCAAATTCATATGCTCAATTTCACTGCCTAAAGTCGCCAGCATTAGGTCGTGCTTCACCTGTACACGCGCCTTACCAAATCGCAGCCAGACTCCGCTTGAACACCACCACCCTACCTACTCTCCTCCTCTCTTTGTCACTCAAAATCAACATCACAACCTCCAACGGCCGCCTGTCGAAAGATGCGGCAACAACACGCACACATACACACAAATCTAACCACTCCATCCACGATCACAAATCACCATCATCTTCCACTTCATCGCTTTTAGATCGATGTCGACATCCTTCCCCTCACCATCGCATGCAACTGTGATTTCACATCCCTGACCTAAGTCACGACCTCACTCTCCTCCAGCGCTAATGCCTCCCTTTGAATCGATCGAGCATCGCAAATTCTTGTGCGCGATTGTTGTTTTTTTAAATATGTATCAGGTCGCATTTCTGAAGATTGGTGAAATTAGGGTGGAGAAAAATTAGGGGAGGTTCGGGATTATTTAGAAAATAGGAGAGGATTTCAGAGGAAGAGAGAAAGGTCTGAATTTAAACGAGTTTGGACTTTAATTGCTTTGAGCCCGATTTCAATTAAATTTTAAATTCCAATTTAATAAAATTTTACTCCGTTTTCCATTTAAATTTAAATTCTTAATATTTATTTTAAATATACTTCAATCCAGTTCAAATTAATTTACTCTTCAAAATAATAGTTTATATTCAATTAAAACAATTTATTTGATTTTAATAAATTATCTAAAAAGAATTCATTAGTTTAATTCAATTTATTAAACCAAAATCTTTTATTAAACAAAATTTTATTAACTAAAATTATACTTTTAGAATATTAATTATCAAATTTCGAATTAAAACAATTATATTTTCATTAACTTTATTTAATTGATACGACAAGAAAGCAGGGTTGTTACATGTAACATATAGCATCTCCGAAGATAACTGTACCATATTACCCTCATGTTTCTTCTAGATATTTTATCAGTTATTTTGATCAATTTCAATAGTCGACTAATTGACTATCAAGTACAAGATAGATGATCATAAATGGAAACCAAGTCTCGTATACTTTCCATTAAACAATAAACACACAAAGCACGATCAAGTCAAATAAAGTACAATTAAGTCACATAAGCGACCTTTAATCCCCATTTTATTTAGTTAATACTTTTTATTTATTAAAAACTCTTTTATAGTAAAACTTATTTTATATGATAAAACTTCATTTATCGATCATTGCTATTCATTTGTACACTTTCCATACTTCAAAACGTATCCATATAATTATGTCAATTGATGCAAGTATATTCACAAATCCTTAACAAGATTTTTTACTTTAAACCTTTACTTTTTCTATCTTTTTCCTGATGATTCCATACTTATAATTTCCTTCAAAATATTATAAGGATCTAAGTACTTTCACAAATCCATTCAAAAGATTTAAGACTAATGTTATTTAAACATTGTCACTACAAACCCAAAACATTTTTACTTATGTTTATCTTTAAAACATTCTTTTAAAGATCAATTTACAATCATAAGTATAATTAAAAAGGGTTAAAGACGGATGTTATTAACACATTGTTACAACAAACCCAAAATCAATTTCATACTTGTTACTATCTTTAAAAACATCCATTTAAAGATTTAAGTTCATATTCGATCAAGTTCAGTATTTGACTAGTTAACTATCAAATTCTAAAGATGTTCGCTTATAGAAATCAAGGTTTGTATACTAATCATGTTTTCGAACTTCTCAACTTATACTATCCCTCGGTCAAGAGTGAAGCTAGGTAAGTGTAATGACCCGGAAATTTTCGATAATTAAAATAGTTAATTTAATAAGATTTCATGGTTTAATGTTGGAAGAATTAAAAATTTGTAATTTATTTATGATAATAATAACTAGAATGAATTTCAACAATATTTATCTAAGTTAATTATTAGTGAATTGAATGAAATTTCAATCAATTGAAATGACTTAAATGATATAACTTGGTTATAAAGGGAATATAAGAAAACAAATGTAAATATTGGGTTAACCAATGAAATAATATATAGTCATCGGTAATGGAATCAAATGGGTATTGTATAGGTAATTGTGACACCTGTTGTAAATAATAAACTTATAAGTGTGACTAAAAGTAAATGGTGATAGTTATTATAAGTTACTTGTTTATTTAGTCGGTCGAATTGAATTTGGAAACCAATTGCAACTGAAATGAAATCTTATATATATCAGCTGAGTTCATGATCAATAACTGAAGTTAAATAATAATGTGGAATTCATTGGATGTAATAAAGTAATTGATTAGTAATGAGAATTCATTTAAAATCCAATATTGGAATTTGTCGAATATTGAACGATCAAATTGTTTAAATTTAATATTTGGAATTAACCGAATAATTGAATAACGGGAGTTGAATAACTGTATATTGGAAATAGTTATTCAATAATTTGAATTTGTTTTAAAAGTTAAGTCTTATAAGCTCATGTTCAAATATTTCAAAGGATAGTGATTTATTGAATAATCAAAATTGTTTAAAATTTAATTTTGCAAATATTTGAATAATTGAATTCTGAATATAATATGATTGAAAATGAAACCAGAAGTTGACGTAAAGTTATTTAAACAACAATGAAATTTGTTAACATTTAAAATTTGATTTTTAAATAAATAACTAGAAATTGACAATTTTATATTATAATAGAGACGTTAAAATAGCGATCCGGGGCACAGTCTCGGAATTCGACGAAACCAGTTCCATTGGTTCTATAATAATGTATTATTATCGGATTTCAAATTTCGTAGCGTTTGGAGTTATCGTTTGGTCGTACGGGATAGAAACGCATCGAAATTAATATCGAAAATTCAGTATAATAATTGGGTATAAAAAGCTATCTTCTTCATACGATCGAATTAGGACTCGAAACCTTTTCCACTGCGTTCGGAATAGGGGTATAACATTATAAACGCCAGGCGACACTCATCGATAGGAGTTCGAAATTTGAGCTGCTTTTAAACGAGTTTTGTAATTTAAATAATATATATATATATTCGTCGACTTGACATTTTAGTCACATCAGCCGCTTTATCTAACCTCAAATCACTTTAGCCATCCTATTCAAACACGCAAGGATCACATCTCCTTCTCCTTTATTTTGCACGTAAGCTTCAGACAGTAAAGAAAAGTTTTAAAACAAACTTCAAAAATTCCTAACTCCTATTCTACTCGCCTAAAAACCACGTAATCAATTTTAAAAATCCTTTTTCATCTAGACCTTCAATCTGGCATTGTTCCATGGGGTTCGGTGATGGCATTGGTCGCTCGACAGTGTGAAGCTAGGAGAGGCTGAAGCTAGGGTTTGGGTTTTGAGGTGATTCGTGCATCGATTTTCGATTTCGGAGAGGGATTCGAGTTCGTGATGCGGAATAGCAGCTCGGTAGTGATTTTTGTGATGTGCAACAGTGGTATGGGGCGTGCGACCTGATCATGGTCAAGAGGAAGATTGGTCGTGTCGCGATTCCCTGGGTGTGGCCGAGCTTGTATCTTTGTGGTCGAGATGATGGAGACTTCGAAGAGAGGAAGTTTGGCAAAGACGGCATGTCGAATGGAGTATTGGAGCTCCGTGTCACTGGAAATTAGTGCACGGCATGGTGGGTTTGTTCATTTTTCGCGTGCAGGTTTTCAATTGTGAAGAAGAAGGTCTTGGGGTAATATCGTAATTAAGCTAAAGTTATTTAAATTTTAAATTGAATTGAAATGGTAACTTATAAATTTAATAATTATCACATATGAGGTCCATTTTAAACGAGACTTTTTGCATTGCGATCGTGATGACGAGAGCTTTGCAATGCAACCGATTTGGACAGATTTGGAGACAGTCGAAATTTGGGCTATAATCGGGCGTCGTCCGATTTTAGTTTCAATCCGGAATGTCTCGGCGACAACAGAAAATCAAGGTGAGTGTTTTATAACGCTCACAACGTACTAGAATATTCTCATGCTAGTTAAATTTGATATTATGAAGTGATATGATTTTTATTAGTCGTTGTTGAAAAATTTAGCTGTCATCTAGATTGTCATTGAATTTAATGATAGAAATTAAAATTGACAGTCAAATTAGAATTGGAATTTAATCGCAATTAAATTACCGAACATTAATAACTATTAAATTTCCGTGAATTATATTGTCTGTTTGGATGATTGGTTGCAATGGATGCTATTGATTGATATTTGAATGTTTGGATGTTTATTTGTTTGTATATATATATCATGTCATCACCCTCTGTATTAATTACAGTTGTAAATTGAATCATTTTGAATAAATTGAGAAATAGGTTGAAATGATTATATACCTATGACACTATGATTTGGATTGAATTTATATATATATCTATCCCTGAAATTAGTTGAAATAATTGATTACTTGGCCATATGATAGAAAATTATATACGGACACCGGATTAGTTAAATTAAATGATTTAAAATTTCTGATTTGAAATTTATTTGAGTAATTTTGACTTAAAGGAAATGAAAACCAAATTTATAAAAATAGAATTTCTTTTCGAACTTGAGCTCATAATGTTGAAATTTAAAATTTGGTAAATGAAACGTTTAAATGATTGTGTTGGGTTTTTAAGTTATAATCGAATTATGAATTAAATGTCAGTAATTGATTTGATTAAAAGGATGGGACTTTTATTCAAACTTTGAACTTTACCAAAGTAAAAGTATTTGGAAATTTGGATTTCAAATTGGATATTGAAGGTTAACTTGATTTCAGCGTTTTGAGTCGATATTTGAAAATTGAGCCAGAAATCGATATGAATTGAAGTTGAATTAATTGGATATAAAAATGGAATTAAACTAATTTGAAATCGAAGTCTAAATTTATTTGAATTAAAATCAAAATTGAATCGACCGATTGGAAATTGGAATTGATTTGGATTGGGAAATTGGATTTGAAATTTGTTTGACTTTGAAGCTATGTCGTTTTTGGGTTCCCAAATTTGTTTTGCTATATACACCACTTAAATACTTAAACTATTTTATATTAAACAATTTTAACCTATATTAACTATATTAGATTATTTCAACCTATCTTAAATCATGTTAACTTTAATCTATTTTAAATCAACTTAACCCAATTTAATTTATTTTAAACTAATTTACCTATTTTAATTTATTTTAATTATATTTAATCTATTTTAAAGCTATTTAACCTATTTAATTATATTTAATCTATTTGAAATCTATTTAACTATATTAAATCAATTTAAACTATTTTGAAATCTATCTTTAATATTTTAGAGTATTTTAACTATTTTTAATTTTTTAAGCTATTTTCCAAAAATTCAAGCTGGTCAATAAGGTGAAATGTTTATATTTAAATTTTGGATTAAAATACGAATTTGGTTAAATTGAAGTTATAACCTAAATTAAGACTCGAAACGATTTTTGAAATTGAAATGAAGTATTGGGGCGAAAGGATTTTTGAACTGGAATAGTATATTTTGAGTAGATACGATGATTTTGAAATGGATTTAATTTTGATGCGAATATGATATTTTGATATCAATTATGAATTTGATTTTGAAAATGTAAAAGAACCATCCGGTGTGTAATAAGCGTTTGGTTGTTAAAGAGACCGGGATCGGATATGGACATACTCTCTGTCGATACCGAAAAACCACTTTAACAACTGTGTACGTGGTGGAGATTCCAGAAATGAAGTAGGATGGTTTGGTGAATGATTTTATATGGTATGACATGACCCTGACTCCCGTGAGTCAGCTTAGATGTGACTAAAATCAGGAGCCACGCCGGGCCAAGTGAGGTCATTCCTCTTATTGGGCATATTTCTTCGATACCATTCTATTGCTTTTGTGATTTGATTTGGTGGCCACCCCTCGATTGTTTGGGAGTGTGTCCGAGGTGGGCGGTAGTAGCTGCTATGTGTCACCACCAGTCCGGATCCGCAAACGATATATCTACCCTGGCATTTCCTCGTGTGCCGTGTTCACATGCCCTAGAGTGCCTTCTACGAGTTTGTTTTGTACCATACCTATGGAGTGCCCTCTGATAGCCCTCCAGTTTATGGGGGGAGTTACGGTACTGTATAGACTATGGGAATATATAAAAATGTGTTAAGGGGGATATGGGTAACGTATTAACGCTATTTTAATACTTTTACTTTACTGTAGACATATTATAATAGCGTATTGTACTACATAGTAGATAGTTTAACGGATCCTTAAGAGATGGAAAACCCCGTAACATCTCTTGAGTTATTGCATGCACGTCGACACTGGATAGAAGATGTCAAACCCCGTAAACATCTCTGACGCCGTTACACCCATATTTATTTACAATTGATTTAACTTACATAAGGATATTTTAGTCCTGACTCGAGTGTTTTGTCCTTTCATTACGCTCGGGTCAGTCCTGAGTTTTTCAGCTTATTTAAGATCTATTCTGGAGGACGAAGACGAAGATTTGGTATACTATTACTATTATTATCCTTGCATCATGCTGTTTGCTGCATTATTTTATTTGTTCTGTTGTATATGTATAACTTTGATAAATGATGTATAAATGATAATCAAAAGTATATTAAACAGCTTTATCAACTGTTTATTTGATTATTATATTTTATCTTTCCGCTGCGAGATTCTGTGGTTGTTTCTTGTTCCTTTTCTCTTCTTTTCTTATTTACCCCATTAACAATCCTCCCTTTTGAATGGTTTGAGTTGACATGTGTGTTTGATTGTCGATTTAAACTGTCCAAAAAGGTGGGTCGTTACAGTTGGTATCAGAGCTTTGGTTTAGCGATAACCTTAGCTTTGTGGGGTCTGACTCTTTTTAAATAGGGTAGTAATACCCTATGATGAGTCGCTGAGTGTATATATTTGAGAGCGCGTATTTGTTAGTCATATAAAATTGTTTTATATTATGTTGGTTGATTTTTTGAGTGGCTTATGGATTCTGGTCAATACGAGTAATTAACGTCATTGATAGGGATCTCTAAACACTTGAACAGAACAATTCGACATAGTATCCTTTTGAAATTGGGTAAATGAAATAATTTTGCCCTAATTATATTTTGTATATAAAGAAATCATTTTTCAGAAATTATTATGGTTTCTGTAGAGTGTTTGGTTGTTAGGAATGATAATATTAATTGTTATCATTAATTGGATATTGTGTTTTAATAAATAAGGTTTATTATAGAATAAACAATGATAAAACAACTTATGAATGTTTCAAGAAAAGAAAATTTTGTAAGAATAATTTATAAATGTGACTTATAAAATTAAAGTAGATTTAAATTGAGAATTGAATTTAAGACCCGGGGATTTTGAAAGTGGTTTTCAAAACTTTAAAGAAAATATGTAGTGATTTTAGTTGAAAAATATTTATGGGTAATATTTTGAAAGGAGTTTTTTTTGGAATAAATTCAGTACTCCTCTCTTATGTCGCTGGAAAATAATTTCGGTGATGACTGCGCAGCATCATCGACGTTCATTTTCGAGTCTCAAAGTGGGGGAGACTTTTAGAAGCTTTGCTTCGAAATTGTTTGGTAAATGGATTTTGGTTTAAACTCCAAAGGTATGATTTGAGATATTAAAGATATAAGTGTATATATTATTTCAAATGATTTGAAATGAACCGGGCATTTAAATTTTCTAAGTTCTGTTAGTTAATATTTTTCAAATTATTTGAATGAAATATGAATAACCAGAACTTATAAAATAGGAGGATTAAAAAACTCTAAGCTAAATGTTTGAGAAAACCTTAGAGTTGAAGTATGACTCTTAAAAAAATTAAAAAGTAAAGAAAATTTAAACAAGTTAAAATTGTGAACATTCTAATTAAGTAAAATGAATCCTATAAATTTGTATGGTATCAAATTGCATTCTAATAACTTATAATATGACTTACCAAATCTTAAAAAGTTAAAAAAATGATTTAGAGATGTAATGAGATATTATACAAGTAAGCAAAAATTAAAAGTAATTAAATGTGTATAAATGGAAATTTGGTTGTGAAAAAAAATGTTATATACTTAAGTATAATATGAAATGATGAATGGCTAAATGGAATAAGTAAGTAGAACTTAAGAAAACCGGCCAATGAACCAAATAATATCTTTGTAAATTTGTTATAGAATTGAATATAAATTTGCAAAGAAATTGTGAAATTGAAATTTGTAGTTTTTGAGGTAATTATAAACTTAGATAAAGTCCAACTTCTTATATATGACTTTTATAGAATGATTATAAACTAAAGTGATGATTAATAAAATGTTCCACAAATAAATTTGTTATTAACTGAAATTATGAAAATGAAGTAAATGTAAACAAAAGAATTTGGGATAGCTAAGAATCATTTGGAAAATGAAATTGAATTTAATTAAATTGTATAGAAAGTTTAAAATGAACTTGAGTAAGTAAATTCTATAGGATGATGTTTAAGAAATGATAGTATTAAAGAATATGCTATGTAAAGAAATGGATATACTAAGTAAATAAGGGATATGAATAATGCATTGTGAATAATAAATTGTAAATGAAATGAAGGTAAGTAAAATAATTGAATATCGATGAATTGGATAGTAGTCTATTGAAAGTTAATACGTAAGTTGTACGTATATTATTTTATTCGCATAACGATTTGATCCAAATTTCGAGCACAAAATTTCGAGATAATTTATATCGATCCAAGTTAGGATTTTTCACTCGATTCTCGACGGCGAACCCTGAATATGGATTTTTGATTTGATTCTGGAATTCTCTATCATAGTAAATGGATATGCAAGGAGAATAACAGTTTCCGATCAAGGAACTAAATCTGAGTCCGCACTAGAGAGTCGTGTGAACGATACTAGTTTGGAAGTGAAATTGTGTGATCGAATGAGTGATCAGATTTGATATTGCGTACTGATGATATATGTACTTCATACAGGTTTAAGTAAAGCTAATATTGAAAATTGAAAATGCAAATTATAAATTGATTTTAAATTATATGATTGAATATCATTGATAAATAAGATGCAGGTATTTAAAATCAAGGAAATTTGGATTGCGCGACAAAAAGGTACATGTTTATTTGTCATTGGATTTGGTGATTTTTGATTGAGCCACTTGGCTTTTGGTTTTCTTTTGTTGGTTTGGGGCCCATAGAGGCGTTTTGTAGCTGTACCGATCGAGCCACGCAAAGGACACTCTGCCGAAATTTTTCGAAAATCCGGGTGTTAGAAAATTTTCAAGTTTTAAAATTTTATAACTTGTTTGGATAACTAATTTGTAAATTTCGTAAGCCAATCGGAGTAGCATAGTTGAAGCGTAGTAACGACTTTATAAATGAAATTTCATTGTTTTATAAGTTGATAATTTTGAATAAAATATATAAAATGTTGAATTCTTTACGTAGTTCTTTTTCCCTTCTTTTTCCTTTTCGATGACGAAAAGTTTTGAGTGGGGGAGAGTGTGATTACCCGGAAATTTTCGATAATTAAAATAGTTAATTTAATAAGATTTCATGGTTTAATGTTGGAAGAATTAAAATTTTGTAATTTATTTATGATAATAATAACTAGAATGAATTTCAACAATATTTATCTAAGTTAATTATTAATGAATTGAATGAAATTTCAATCAATTGAAATGACTTGAATGATATAACTTGGTTATAAAGGGAATATAAGAAAACAAATGTAAATATTGGGTTAACCAATGAAATAATATATAGTCATCGGTAATGGAATCAAATGGGTATTGTATAGGTAATTGTGACACTTGTTGTAAATAATAAACTTATAAGTGTGACTAAAAGTAAATGGTGATAATTATTATAAGTTACTTGTTTATTTAGTCAGTCGAATTGAATTTGGAAACCAATTGCAACTGAAATGAAATCTTATATATATCAACTGAGTTCATGATCAATAACTGAAGTTAAATAATAATGTGGAATTCATTGGATGTAATAAAGTAATTGATTAGTAATGAGAATTCATTTAAAATCCAATATTGGAATTGTCGAATATTGAACGATTAAATTGTTTAAATTTAATATTTGGAATTAACCGAATAATTGAATAACGAGAGTTGAATAACTGTATATTGGAAATAGTTGTTCAATAATTTGAATTTGTTTTAAAAGTTAAGTCTTATAAGCTCATGTTCAAATAGTTCAAAGGATAGTGATTTATTGAATAATCAAAATTATTTAAAATTTAATTTTGCAAATATTTGAATAATTGAATTCTGAATATAATATGATTGAAAATGAAACCAGAAGTTGACGTAAAGTTATTTAAACAACAATGAAATTTGTTAACATTTAAAATTTGATTTTTAAATAAATAACTAGAAATTGACAATTTTATATTATAATAGAGACGTTAAAATAGCGATCCGGGGCACAGTCTCGGAATTCGACGAAACCAGTTCCATTGGATCCGTAATAATGTATTATTATCGGATTTCAAATTTCGTAGCGTTTGGAGTTATCGTTTGGTCGTACGGGATAGAAACGCATCGAAATTAATATCGAAAATTCAGTATAATAATTGGGTATAAAAAGCTATCTTCTTCATACGATCGAATTAGGACTCGAAACCTTTTCCACTGCGTTCGGAATAGGGGTATAACATTATAAACGCCAGGCGACACTCATCGATAGGAGTTCGAAATTTGAGCTGCTTTTAAACGAGTTTTGTAATTTAAATAATATATATATATATTCGTCGACTTGACATTTTAGTCACATCAGCCGCTTTATCTAACCTCAAATCACTTTAGCCATCCTATTCAAACACGCAAGGATCACATCTCCTTCTCCTTTATTTTGCACGTAAGCTTCAGACAGTAAAGAAAAGTTTTAAAACAAACTTCAAAAATTCCTAACTCCTATTCTACTCGCCTAAAAACCACGTAACCAATTTTAAAAATCCTTTTTTCATCTAGACCTTCGATCTGGCATTGTTCCATGGGGTTCGGTGATGGCGTTGGTCGCTCGACAGTGTGAAGCTAGGAGAGGCTGAAGCTAGGGTTTGGGTTTTGAGGTGATTCGTGCATCGATTTTCGATTTCGGAGAGGGATTCGAGTTCGTGATGCGGAATAGCAGCTCGGTAGTGATTTTTGTGATGTGCAATAGTGGTATGGGGCGTGCGACCTGATCATGGTCAAGAGGAAGATTGGTCGTGTCGCGATTCCCTTGGTGTGGCCGAGCTTGTATCTTTGTGGTCGAGATGATGGAGACTTCGAAGAGAGGAAGTTTGGCAAAGACGGCATGTCGAACGAAGTATTGGAGCTCCGTATCACTGGAAATTAGTGCACGACATGGTGGGTTTGTGCATTTTTCGCGTGCAGGTTTTCAATTGTGAAGGAGAAGGACTTGGGGTAATATCATAATTAAGCTAAAGTTATTTAAATTTTAAATTGAATTGAATTGGTAACTTATAAATTTAATAATTCTCACATATGAGGTCCATTTTAAACGAGACTTTTTGCGTTGCGATCGTGATGACGAGAGGTTTGCAATGCAACAGATTTGGATAGATTTGGAGACAGTTGAAATTTGGGCTAAAATCGGGCGTCGTCCGATTTTAGTTCCAATCCGGAACGTCTCGGCGACAACAGAAAATCAAGGTGAGTGTTTTATAACGCTCACAACGTACTAGAGTATTCTCATGCTAGTTAAATTTGATATTATGAAGTGATATGATTTTTATTAGTCGTTGTTGAAAAATTTAGCTGTCATCTAGATTGTCATTGAATTTAATGATAGAAATTAAAATTGACAGTCAAATTAGAATTGGAATTTAATCGCAATTAAATTACCGAACATTAATAACTATGAAATTTCTGTGAATTATATTGTCTGTTTGGATGATTGGTTGCAACGGATGCTATTGATTGATATTTGAATGTTTGGATGTTTATTTGTTTGTATATATATCATGTCATCACCCTCTGTATTAATTACAGTTGTAAATTGAATCATTTTGAATAAATTGAGAAATAGGTTGAAATGATTATATACCTATGACACTATGATTTGGATTGAATTATATATATATATATATATATATATATATATATATCCCTGAAATTAGTTGAAATAATTGATTACTTGGCCATAGGATAGAAAATTATATACGGACACCGGATTGGTTAAATTAAATGATTTAAAATTTCTGATTTGAAATTTATTTGAGTAATTTTGACTTAAAGGAAATGAAAACCAAATTTATAAAATAGAATTTCTTTTCGAACTTGAGCTCAGAATGTTGAAATTTAAAATTTGGTAAATGAAACGTTTAAATAATTGTGTTGGGATTTTTAAGTTATAATCGAATTATGATTTAAATGACAGTAATTGATTTGATTAAAAGGATGGGACTTTTATTCAAACTTTGAACTTTACCAAAGTAAAAGATTTGGAAATTTGGATTTCAAATTTGATATTGAAGGTTAACTTGATTTCAGCGTTTTGAGTCGATATTTGAAGATTGAGCCAGAAATCGATATGAATTGAAGTTGAATTAATTGGATATAAAAATGGAATTAAATTAATTTGAAATCGAAGTCTAAATTTATTTGAATTAAAATCGAAATTGAATCGACTGAATGGAAATTGGAATTGATTTGGATTGGGAAATTGGATTTGAAATTTGTTTGACTTTGAAGCTATGTCGTTTTTGGGTTCCCAAATTTGTTTTGCTATATACACCACTTAAATACTTAAACTATTTTATATTAAACTATTTTAACCTATATTAACTATATTAGATTATTTCAACCTATCTTAAATCATGTTAACTTACTTTAATCTATTTTAAATCTACTTAAACCAATTTAATTTATTTTAAACTAATTTACCTATTTTAATTTATTTTAATTTATTTTAATTATATTTAATCTATTTTAAAGCTATTTAACCTATTTAATTATATTTAATCTATTTGAAATCTATTTAACTATATTAAATCAATTTAAACTATTTTTAAATCTATCTTTAATATTTTAGAGTATTTTAACTATTTTTAATTTTTCAAGCTATTTTCCAAAAATTCAAGCTGGTCAATAAGGTGAAATGTTTATATTTAAATTTTGGATTTAAATACGAATTTGGTTAAATTGAAGTTATAACCTAAATTGAGACTCGGAATGATTTTTGAAATTGAAATGAGGTATTGGGGCGAAAGGATTTTTGAACTGGAATAGTATATTTTGAGTAGATATGATGATTTTGAAATGGATTTAATTTTGAAGCGAATATGATATTTTGATATCAATTATGAATTTGATTTTGAAATGTAAAAGAACCATCCGGTGTGTAATAAGCGTTTGGTTGTTAAAGAGACCGGGATCGGATATGGGCATACTCTCTGTCGATATCGAAAACCACTTTAACAACTATGTACGTTGTGGAGATTCCAGAAATGAAGTAGGATGGTTTGGTGAACGATTCTATATGGTATGACGTGACCCTGACTCCCGTGAGTCAGCTTAGATGTGACTAATATCAGGAGCCACGCCGGGCCAAGTGAGGTCATTCCTCTTATCGGGCATATTTTATCGATACCATTCTATTGCTTTTGTGATTTGATTTGGTGGCCACCCCTCGATTGTTTAGGAGTGTGTCCGAGGTGGGCGGTAGTAGTTGCTATGCGTCACCACCAGTCCGGATCCGCAAACGATATATCTACCCTGGCATTTCCTCGTGTGCCGTGTTCACATGCCCTAGAGCGCCTTCTACGAGTTTGTTTTGTACCATACCTATGGAGTGCCCTCTCATAGCCCTCCAGTTTACGGGGGGAGTTACGGTACTGTATAGACTATGGGAATATATAAAAATGTGTTAAGGGGGATATGGGTAACGCCTTAATGCTATTTTTATACTTTTACTTTACTGTAGACATATTATAATAGCGTATTGTACTACATAGTAGATAGTTTAACGGATCCTTAAGAGATGGAAAACCCCGTAACATCTCTTGAGTTATTGCACGCACGTCGACACTGGACAGGAGATGTCAAACCCCGTAAACATCTCTGACGCAGTTACACCCATATTTATTTACGATTGATTTAACTTACATAAGGATATTTTAGTCCTGACTCGAGTGTTTTGTCCTTTCATTACGCTCGGGTCAGTCCTGAGTTTTTCAGCTTATTTAAGATCTATTCTGGAGGACGAAGACGAAGATTTGGTATACTATTACTATTATTATCCTTGCATCATGCTGTCTGCTGCATTATTTTATTTGTTCTGTTGTATATGTATAACTCTGATAAATGATGTATAAATGATAATCAAAAGTATATTAAACAGCTTCATGAACTGTTTATTTGATTATTATATTTTATCTTTCCGCTGCGAGATTCTGTGGTTGTTTCTTGTTCCTTTTCTCTTCTTTTCTTATTTACCCCATTAACAATCCTCCCTTTTGAATGGTTTGAGTTGACATGTGTGTTTGATTGTCGATTTAAACTGTCCAAAAAGGTGGGTCGTTACAGTAACTTAGAGCGTTGGTTGCATATCAAACCCTTACCTAGACACTTCATTCTTGATTCTCATAGATAGACAAGTAAATATAGTCGGCTTTTAGTGCTATGTACACGACTAGATAATTTCCATCAACGAGTAAGTAAACAACATAAATAACATGTTTTTGACATTCCTGGCTTAACTATTCCTCGATCAAGAGTGAAACCGATAGGTTCGACCATTATTTCTTTTAAACCCTATTCGAACAACAATTTTAACTCTCACAAATAGATAAGTCTACTTCATCAGCTTTTAGTGTTAAGTACAATTAATTTCTTTTCCTAATAAGTAATTAAATAGACACGCTTAAGCCACTTAGCACTCTTAAACCACTAAGTAAAACATTTGCTTATAGTTTAAAAACCTTTTAAGAATGATATATATATATATATATGTTAATTTATAATAAAAAATATTTAATAATAAAACAATTTAAAAAGATGTTATATAACATAAGCTTTTAATACTAATAAAATAATTAACTAGTTTTCTAAAAGCTATATATAATTTAAATATACTTTAAAATAATTATGATATGGTTTAAAACATTTATTTGAAGTATTACTTAAAAATACTTATTTTATAAATTATTTAAACTTCAAAAACACATGTTTTCTCTTTATATAAAAATAAACAACTTAATTTAATAATTCATAATTAATTAATAAAAATTCAAAAAAATTCCAAACTACTTTAAACTGCTCTAATATAAGTTTGAAAACATCTCTAAAAATATTAAAGTGAAATACTTAAATTTAAAGTTATTTAAGAGGAATTTAAACTCTTAAATAGAAAATACAGCATTACCAGAATGCTGTAAAAAGTGGTACAGAGGAAAAGACTGTGTTTAAAGTGCTACTGCAAAGTGCGTTAAAGAGTGCGACCTAGGCCAATTTTATATAGTTAAAAGTTTGTTTGATTTTAGATATGCAAACAATCCTTTTATCATCTAATATTTTTATGGTAGATAGTATACACATAATCCATCGCAACCATGATGAGAAATCCTTAAGAATCTCTCTCTAAATTTCTTTAGAAATTGCCGAACACAAGGCAATTCCTAAGTGCGTTTATAGCGACTATCGCTATAAAACCACTTCTGAATCAAGTCCACTTCATGTAAATGCCCTACTAAACCTTATGTTCTCTGTTTCAAGACTATGCAACAAGTCATACAAGTCCATTTATGTCCATTCCAAGTCCATACATATTGTAACAAACCACCCCGGAACAGGCCTAAATTTCGATCTAGAAAAGGCCCATCGAAACTTAGATCCATTCTAAGGTAAGGTGTTGGTAGTAAAAAATAATAATATTGCAGAGTCATAACTAAACTTTCAGAACTCACAGCGGATGGAACAAAATGTAATAGTAAGGTGTACCCATTTATTTCAAAACCAGAAAAATTTCATAACAAAAAACCCATAAAAACCGTAATATAATATCTGTTACAACAATTGTTTAAATCCATGAGTCCACATGAAAATAAATAATAATAAATACAGCCACTTGCCAAGCTTCTTCATCTTTAAGCATCGTCTCCACCATCACTCTATCCTTAACCTGTGTTGTAATAAGGAGGGAGTCAGAACAACAAGTGTCTGGTGAATAAAAACCTCGAGCCTTACCTTTTAAGTACTTGAGTAGTATATTTTAAAATAAGAATATGTCTACGAACATAAAACCATTAAAATCATTTAATACTTCTTTATAAGGAAAGGAGGCAGGTCCAACCACTTAATACCTTCCATTCTTGAAGTAAATCTCATATCACAATCATATGTCATAAATATCTAATAATGTAAGAGACGGTACCCAAGCAACTTAATACTTCCCTGTGGAAGATAGGCAGACCCCGTTATTTAAGGCCTAATTCCAGAAGCGTGCTCCTCAATGGTACTATCTAGCTGACATCATATGGAATCCCATAGGCCACTTAATACTTCCAAGTGTAAAATTGGCAGACCCCGTCATTTAAGGCCTATTTTCAGAAGCGGCCCCTTGAGAGATACCACCAAACGTAACCCCTTAGCCATTTAATACTTCATCTAGGGAAAAAGGCGGGTCCAACCACTTAATACCTCAAACCCTAAAGCAGGCCCTTCCTATTATGGCCCATACCCATAATGATATCTCACATTAGTCCACTATTCGTAGGAACTGTTAGCCAGATTAGCTAGGCAGATTTCCCCTATAGAATTTGGAACTAACCTCGCGTCATTACAAATATTTATCATACGGATATCTCACATCGGTAAAAGTGTACACAACTACCGGTAGCCTCAAAGTGAAGGGAAAATTTCTATCGTTTAACTCTATTGACCTCACATCCCTATGAATTAGCCATAAAGTAATTACTCTCTTTATATTTATACACACATCTCACTGTTTCATAAATAAAGCCTTATAAGTAATCTTCTTTATTATGCCTTAAAATAATAATTAGGCTATATAAGAGTTTCCTTTTATTTTCACCTCAAAATCAATTACCTTCCTAATATGGGAAAATAAATATAAATAAATGCCTAATTAACTATGCCATATACGCAATAGTTATACGTTAATTATGTAAATAGAAATAAATAAATATTTGCGCTTAATAAGTTTTAAACGCATGGATTTTACGTTTTAAGTTAGCGTTTAATGTCAATTCCCTAATCAATTATTATAACAAGTCATGTTTCTTCAATTTCCCAAAATTTCATGGAATTCAAATGTCCAAAATAGGGAATAAATATTCATAATCAAAACTGCAATAATAGACTTGTAAATAAAATAGAAACTCATTTTATTACACCAATTCAATGGAATATCTTAAATAATAAGAATTACAATCTAAACCTCATATTCTATTCAACTCCTCCTTTACAAAGAAATAGATAAGAATAAGTGGTGTAAACTACGAATAGAATTCGTAATCTAAACCACTTGTTTTATTGAAAAATCATAATTTAACCCAAAGAAAAAGAAGAAGTGGAATAGATTATGAAATTATCAAAAATTGCATAAACAAAACAAATTCCATCAAATTAATGTAAAGAATTGAGAATCTCAATATAGAATTGACATTTCAAAATAAAAAGGAATTTTGGGGATTTTATCTATCATATTTTCGAAATCCGAAAATCCCTAAGGCATATTCAAATCTAAAAGAAATACACTCAACAATTGCTGAAAAGAAATACTAAGGTTTCCATTAGCCTTAGCTTTACTTAAATGGATTTGCAGCCTTTCGTTCTCTTCCAAAATCTCTCTCTTTTGATACACACACACAATAGGAAAGAGGTATATATATTAATTAGATTCAGAATAATTAGAGAAGAATAGGATAAAAATAGATTGGAGGAAGAAGAAACAAATAGGAAATAGGTTGAATCCTTGCTTGAATTCTCTACGGAGTTTCTGAATCTTCTTAGAGAGATAGCAATGGCAGAGTTTTGTCGTATTCTCCAAAATAATATGAATAAAAATGGAGAGGATAAGGTCCTATTTATAGGAGTTGAAATGCACCAGAACCGTAATATGGAAGTAGGTAGGAAACTGGTAAATCTGGAGCGCAAAACCGAATAAAACATAACATAAAACCCTAGCTGCCATTGGCAACTGTTGTTGCAAAGCGGTTGACTGCCCTTGGGTGATCGGTCGACTGTAGCAGTCGATCGGTTGACCTATTCAGGTCGACAGCTCTTTTATTCAGGGACGTTTATTTTTGTTTCCGTTGCCGAATTATTTTATTCCCCAATTAACTTTTTAACGTTAAGCCTTAATTAATCGTTTGCTTAGCCCCCAAGCTAATTTTTGAAATTTAAATCCTAAATTTGATTCCTTATTTGAATTTTAATTCAAACTAAATTAATTTAAATCTAAGAACCTCAAATGCTCATAACTTCTTTGTTTGAACTTCGTTTTCAGCATATTATATATAGAAACAAATCAGAATTTCGCCACGAACGCAACAGAATAACTTTCATAGTCAAATTCATATTTTTATAAAATTTCATATCCAATCCTTATCATATTTAATTCAATTTACTTTATTTATTTATAGTTCATTTTATGGGGTGTTACACACATGGATTACATATGTCATTTTCTTTCAAAGGAAGAATCAAAATGAATATTACAACATATAAGCAATATTCATTCAAACAACGTATAAACAATTTACACAAGCATACACACACACACTATATTTTCATTTAAGGTGGTGAGTTATCTCACCCAAAACCAAGTACAGACTATACTCAAGCCTCTTCCAAGTTTCCATCTTCCTAGCTCAACCACACATGCTCTAAAACTTCATATCCCTCTTTGCTAGCTCACGGTGCTCACGGCCAAGAGATGTGGGAGGTGTTGTGCTCCATTTTTTCCATCTTTGACTTGATAACATGTGTTTCTATATTGTAGTAAGACTATAGAAGAAGTTTGAAGAGATTCGAAGTTGTTTTGAATTGATTTTCTTTTAGGAATTTATGAGGAGAGAGATGTGAAGAGCTTTGATTTTCTTTTACAAAAATGTCAAAAGGTTTCTATGTTGTGCGCACCCACTTATATAGGCTTCAAGTGGGTGTTGCATACCCTTCCCTTCCCCCTCATCATGCCATGGAAGGCTCACCCCCCATATATACCCATCACATCTCCTTTCCACTACTTATCACATGAAATATCTCCTTAGCCAATTACCATTTTACCACTTCATTCAAATATCTAAAATACTTCTAGAAGATTCTAGAAGCAATTAATTCCTTTATGAAAAAAAGTTTATTAATTAGTTACTAATGATCTCCCAAGTGTTTTAGTGTATGTAGAAAAGGTTTGAACAACTTCTGTCGAATAAAAAGTTGTTGTCGATAAAATGATTTTCGACCACATTATCGATATTTCTTTAAAGTATTTATCTTTGTAAACAAATTTCAAAAACAAGTTTACCACTATTAGTTATTATTCAAAAGGTGATTAACAAGATTATTAAATCAATTTAATCATATGAATCAAAGATTCAAATATTTAAATTATTCAGATATTTAATACAAAGTGTTCAAAATTATGGATCGTTACAAAAAGCTACCATGAATCAAAGAAAAAGGCTATCGTAAATCAAGAGAAAGAAGCTATCATAAGTCAAGGAAATGGAACCATCATAAAACAAGGAGAAATGAAGCTATCGTAAAACAAAGAGAAATGAAGCTACCATAAAATAAGAGGTAATAATACTATTATAAAACATGAAATGAAGCTATCACATAGTTAAAACTACCCTCAAAACTATTTTGAATGTCCACCATGCAATCCCAAATCGATTCAACTATTCACATCAGCATGAAAAATTAGAAAGAAAAATATGCCACTATCACTTCGACTACATACCACGTCGGTAACATCTCAACCGTCTAAACCAAGTAGCTACCTTGTGTCAAGAATCTAATGGTGTAATTTTCCTATAAATCGACATGCACCCCTACCTAAAAGGAGGCGAATCCAAATTTCTCTTCTTTTTCGTTTTTATTTTTGTAGTCAAAGATTAATAAAAACTTGATTTGGTACTTTAATTGTCGATTAGGTCAAATCCAAGTCATGTCTTTCTGACAAAGGGCTTAAACATTTGCCTAACTGCATATTTTCCTACTTGACCATTTGATCATTAGCATACTTGCACAGGAGTTGAATTCCTTTCATAAGTTTCCTTGAACTACTTTGACTTGAACACAGAAGTTAGGCCTAATTTTTGGCTTAACATTTTTGGTGCTTTCACTAAGAAAGCCATCAAACACTTTCTTCGAACTTGAACTATCCAATCTTGCTTGAATTAAACTAAATAAGAAGAACAAAGAAGGTTGATGCCAATAAAAAGGAAGTGGTGCACAACACCAATCTTGAAGGAAATGTAACACCTTGGTTTAATATGGAAAATATTGAGGTTGGACAAGCTTTAGCACTCGTAGTCATAGGAAATGAGAGTGAAAATATTAAGGCCATGCCAAAGCAGCTCCAAACTATGCATGAGCTAATATAAATTCTTTTATCGCAAAAGACATTAAGGACAATGAAGAGAACAAAAGATGATGAAGAGGAGGTCAAATCTCTTTGTAGAAATGTCAATATCTTACTTCTGAAAAGTAAGACTCTTGGGAAAAGTATTCTAGAACCTAAGGGAAGAGAGAAAAACAAAGTCGTTAAATTAGTAAAGACTCCTCAAAAACCTTATCAGATCTAGGAAAGGGGTTGAAATCAATTGTCAATCAACCCAAAGGATGGCTAGAGAACCAAAAGGTATTCGTATATCCCCTGATGTGCAATCTACTAGCTCAACCAAGAAGAAGAAATTATGAGGATAATGAAGCTTACTTATGTGACCTTTCCCGTAAGATGGTCAAGATATGATGGAATTAAAAGGGAAGAGAACAATGGAATTGAGGGCTAATAATAATTTTAGAGGGGACCCACTGAAGAAATAATGGAGGTCCTTCTGCCTTCTTATGTTAAGAACCTCTCTATAAAATATAATGGGTCAACTGATCTCGATGACCACCTTTTGGCTTTCGAGATCCAAATAGACATTTATGATCCTCCAAGGGCAATAAAGTGTAGATTTTTCCAACGAATTTCTTGGGAGTAGCAACCAAGTGGTATCATCGATACCACGAAAGGCAATCTACTCATGGAGTGAATTTTCTTATGAGCTTCCAGTTCATTTCTGCACTTCTAAAGAACCGACTATAGATGCAAGTGTTTTTGCTAATATCAGACAAAGACCCGAAGAGTTGCTAAAAGACCACTTGAGGAGGTTTAATGCTAAGGCCACTAAGGCCGAGAAAGTAAGTGACTGGGAAAAAATGATGGCTATTACATCGGGGCTGATTGAGAACACCCCTTTTTGGAAGGAGTTGTATATTCACGGTTGTAGGAATCTCTAATGCTTTCACATATAGGCTAATAAGTTCATCCTTACGGATGAAATATTTTATGAGAAAACGAAATCACAATAGATAGGAAGATAAGGAGAAAGAGTCAGGTTCCCTACTTCAAACAAGAGAGGTAGATGGAAGGAAATTCCGAGGTCAAATTATGTTGATCTTACCCAACTCATCTCATACATCTTTGTGGTAACTAAAGACAAGATAGAGTACCACGTGCCAGTAAGATTAAAACCAACTCAAAAACCAATAAAGGATATTATAATTGTTCCTTTCATAAGGCTAATAGACACAATACTGGTAACTGCCATGCTTTGGCGGGAAGAATCCAAAATATGATAAGAAGGGGAGAACTGAAAGAATTCATCAAGCGAGATTAAAAGTTCTTATGATTGGGAAATAGTGAGAAGCCTCAACAGTTACCGCCAATACATAACATTGATGTGATTCAAGGAGGGCTGCACATTGTAGGGATGAGCAAGGGATAAAGGAGTAGATATATTCAAGAAGCAAAAGAAGTAAACTACTCGGTAGGAGAGGAAACATCAACGAAATCTTAAAAAAGCTTTATTCTAGTTCCAGACTTGATGATCACTTCGAAAGAGCTAAGGAGAGTGAGACATCCTCATAATGATCGGCCAATGATTACTGTATAAATTGGAGCATCTCAAGTCTCTAAAATCATGGTGGATATAGAAATGCAATGACCGTGATCTTCAAGCATGCTTTCGATCAAATGGATGTTTTTGAGGTAAAACTAGAGCCTAGCTTGGAACCTATCCTTTGGTTCAATAATAAAGGATCAACTCCGACAGGGTGGGTAAAGCTATATGTTCAAATAAGAATTCCGCCTTTCTCAAAGACCTTTGAAACTTTGTTTGTGATAATGGAACAAACCTCCCATTACAATTCATTCTTTAGGAGGTCTGTTTTAGATGAGGTGAATGCGTTTGTTTCATTAAAACATCTAATCTTGAATTTTTCTTTAAAAGGTGGGATGGAGAACCGTTCAAGGAGAGCAGTTTATCTCCAGGGAAATGTATTTTACTACCCAAAGCAATTTAATAAAGAGAATGATTCCTAATATGATCTTATGTTGACTAAATCTACTAAAAGTAAAAACTTAAAGCCTTGAATATCGGTCATAAAAAATTGATATTTAAGGCAAACAACCAAATTTTCCAACTGAAAAACAGAAGGCTTTATGCAGACAAACTAAGGTGCATGAAAAGAAGAGAAAGCATTTGAGATGAATCAAGCAGACCAGGAAGTAAATCAAGAAGAAGAGATAGAAGAAATCATTCTTGAATTTGATTCTCAAAATTGTGAAGAAAGCGTAAAATATACAGAGGAATTCGAGGAAGTTTGCATAGACTCTCATGACTCAACTAAATATGTGTAGATAGGAAGAAGATTGGATGTTGATATAAGAGAAAAACTAATTATGTTCCCCTGATCATGCAACTACGTTTTCTCTTGGACCCATGTGGATAATGTTGGAATTGTTCCAACGGTAATGTCATGCGCTTAATATAAATCCAAATTTTACATCCATGAGGAAAAAGAAAAGACAATTCGATAATGCTTGAACAATCGCCTTGCAAGAGGAAGTAAAGTGATCGTAGGGAAACAAGTTCATCAACTATATTACCCCAAGTGGTTGAAAAACCCGGTGCTAGTTAAGAAATTCAATTGAAAATGGAGAATGTGTGTTGAATATATAGATTTAAACAAAGCATGTCCAAAAGTTTACTATCCACTTCCAAGAATCGTCAGTTGGTAGATGCTACATGTAGTAATAAACTACTACCATTTATGGATACATATGCAAATTTTAATCAAATTCCATTGTTCAAACCTGACGAGGAGCACACAAGTTTTGTAACTAATTGGGGAACATATTCTTATAGGATAATGCCTTTAGGTTTGAAAATTACAGGATTTACCTACCAACAATTGTTAAATAGGATATTCAAAAGTCAAATTGGAAAGAACATGGAAGCATACGTGGACGACGTGTTAATAAAGTCCAAGGAAGAAATTAATCAGATAAAGGATCTAAATGAAATGTTTGTAGTGCTACGCAAGTTAAAATGAAACCAAATATGTAAAAATGTTCTTTTGGGACACAAATTAGGAATATTTTTGGGATATATAGTTAGCGCTCGAGGAATAGAAGCTAATATGACCAAATAAGAGCAATTAGAGACATGGAAGGTGCAAAGACATGATGAACATAAATGGGAAACTGGTCACGCTTAATCTGTTCATATCTAAGGCGACTGATAAATGTATTCCTTTCTTTGATGTAATTAAGAAGCGAAGAACTTTCAAATGGGCCAAGGAATGCCCAAAAGCTTTTTAAGAGTGAAAAGACCATCTAGAGAAATCCCCAATATTTTCTAGTCCGGTGGAGGGGAAGACATGCTTTTATACATGGCAATGTCGAAACATGCTATATATTCGATTTTAATAAGAGAGGAAAATGGAACCCAACTGCCCGAATATTACATAAGTAAAAATTTGAAAGATTCCAAACTCAGATGCTGTATCATGGAGAAACTGGCTGTAACATCCCTATCTTGAGGCCCGAAGCTAAGCACTATAGATGCTGCAGTCATCTATAGTATTAACTTCCGGTGACAAAATACGGTAACGTTAATGGTATCCATAATATTAGAAGCACATGAATAAGAAACAAAATCACAAAATCCAAAAACAGCTTTACTGATTACATTGCAAAACCATGTTTTATATTACATTACACAATCCCAAACGATTCACAGGTTTCAGTCAAATATAATTATTACAATTTATGCGAAGAGCGGCATATGAAGATGCCCCCTTGGATGATCAGAGTACTCAATAGACATATCAGTCTTAATACATCACAGCGGAAATAAAATTAATAACTCCTAAATAGCTAACTTTTGCCTCCTGCTCATCTCCGAAAGCTTATTCGTCCACATACTAAACCTATAATACCTTAACTCTCAATCTACTCAAATTAATTTGAGCACCTGAGAGTTTAAAGGGAAAAACATAAACTTCGAGTCAGACCTAAAGCCTGGTGTGAATAATAATATTACATCTCGGTTTACTGATATTAAGTGAGACCACGCTGCTTAGTGGAACGGGTTTTCCCTGACTAATATCCATTTTTAAAACATATCTTTTTGCAAATCAGAATCCTGCAATCAAACTGATTAAAGAAATAATAGCAATATCATATATGCACATAAATCAGGTAATCAATTGACTATCTATCCGAACAATATAGTTTTGATTGGATAACTACTAACCATTGGCTGACTCGGGCCTACCAGACAAAATAAATAATCTAACTTCTGTTAGACATACTTCTAGACAGTCTTTCCTTAACTTACTTCTCCCAGGGGCAACTGATCCTAATGGTTTTGCGGACTCACCCATAACTTATCCTTCTCTGTATATTTCTTTCAGTGTGTAACATCATTTAAGCCTTAACTATGACTAAGCCCTAGATACTGGAATTTTGGACTTATTTTAGCTAGGGGCTATAGCTAAAGTATAGGGTGCGACCCTATACTAGTCCCATCTGGTAATCTAATATCTGAGTCGTTTACTTAGGGTTAACTACCCCATCAAATTTTCCTTGAAAACATTTCTTTCAAATTTATTTAACCCTTTAAATCATACTTAAATAAGGAAAATATACCTTTTTCTTTACCCAAATATCTTTGCCATGATATATGCTTTAGGCAAACTAATGTTGAAGAAAACCTAAACTAATAGGGTTATCTATCCCTTTAGAACAAGTTAACGCCCGTCTTTCGCTTAGAAAACTCTAGGTTTTAAATCCAAGATATCTCCTTCGAAACCCTTGTTTAAAAACTTTAAACAGTCCCTTTCGAATCCATTGAAAGTACCCATTTCAAAATAAGTTAACTACTGTACCTTGAAACACTATGCCAAAAGGCCAATACATACCTTTTGAAACCTTTAAAATTATACCTTTCGCAATCATTGAAAGTGTTCCTTCGAAAGCTTTATAAAACCTTAGACATCCTCTTTTCAAAACACTTTAGACTTGCCTTTCGAAAGCATTGGAAACCTTCCATTTAAATACTAAAAGTAAACCTTTCGAGAATATTGGGGAATCTCCCCTTCAAAACCTTTATTTTATACCTTTCGAAAGTATTAAAGTCCTTTACTTAAATCAAACCTTTTAAAAGCACTAGGTTCAAGTAAAAGCTCTGGGAACATAGCTTCAAAACCATTTAAAACCATTTCTTTCGAAACTTTTGGGTTTAACTTTCAAAAAATTTAAGGGTCTTAAAAGAACTGGGATGAAAGCATTTCTTTTGAAAGCATTATTCCTAAGTAAAAGAAAGTGGATGGTTTCGAAACTAACCCTTTCGAAAGCATGGAGAAGTGGCTTCAAAGTTTAAAGGCAAAAGCACCCTTTCAAAAGCATTACTTCGAAAGGTTTAATGCGGCAGTAGGGGTTTCGACCCCTTCAAAAGCTTCATTTAAAAACAAAAGGCGACAACCCATTCGAAAGCCCTTTCTTTATGTAAACAGAAGCAAGTTAGTTAAGTCGAAAGCTCCAACCCCTTCGAAAGCATGTTTCGACTCTATACCTTCCGCCTTTCTACAATCCACTACGTACCAAGGCATTGATACCATGTTTATTGGTTTTGACTTAGTTGGCGGCGGTGTATGGGGTCGAAAGGTGGTTGCTGTAAGTGACGAAGCGGTAATCCTTTACAAAACTGATTTTTAACCTTTTAAAGTAACATCTTTCAACAAACTTGGCTTATTTGTCAACATATAATTGGTTGCCAATTCTTTTACAAAACCTTTTTCTAAAAGTGCTGCCGAATTCAGTAATTAACAATTTTAAAACATTTAACAAATTACCCCTTCTCCTTTTATAAACATATAAAACATTTAAGTCCCACACCTTAAATAATTTTATATCCTTAATAAATTACTTAGGAAAATTCTCCAAAAATTCCCATAAATCGCTTTTAATATGTTTTCTAACATATTTAAATTTCTGACCCAAAGCTAACATATAATAGCCGAAAATAATTTAAACCCAATTTAACCATTTTCTTTACTAGAAAATTCATAATAAACCCACATTAACTTATAAAATTATGAAACTTGAAACCCATCTCTAAATAATATTTCTGACCTTATATAAAAAACGCAAGCTATTTGGATGTCATTTAATAGGTTTTTTCCATAAGAAATATTATCATAAAATCATATGAAACAACAAAAATCATCAACAAGCGTATATATCCATTTAACATTCAAAACATGGCATTTTACTTTGCAAAATATATTCGGATCTTATCTAGATACCGAAAACAATAAGAATGAGATGTAATCTATTATTCACCTTAGCTTGTTGTTAAGGAGTTTGAGATTTACTCTTGAATTGATTTGATTAAGCTTCCTTCTTGAATTCTTGCTTATCTTTCCCTTGTTTTCTCCTAATGGTGGTCGGCCAAGCATTGAGTTTTATTTGCAAATGTTGTAAATGAAAATGGAACAAGGGTTTAGGGTACAAAAATATAACCTATTCCTATTTTGCCCTTATCTTATTCCTCTTACCTCTTTTATTTTATTTCTTTTTGGTTCATTGATTAATTAAGCACGACTACCTTATAATCACACAAATCTCAATCCCTTAACCATTTACATTATTTCATTTAATTTATCTAATTAAATGTCCTAAATAATGTTAGTCAAAATTAGGGTCGTTACAGACTCCCCTCCTTATTCGTCCTTGAACTAACGATAAGGTACGCATAAAAATAACCCATAAAGGTAAAACATATCATGAAACAAGTCAGGATAAGTATCTCTAATCCTGCTCTCAGTTTCCCTAGTACAGTCTCTCTCGTCGTCACTTCACTAGACTTTGACTAATCTGACTGTCTTGTTCCTTAGTCTCTTCTTATCTCTCGTGACTATACAAACTGGTTTTCTAACTATAGTCAAATTCGGTCCCACTACTAAATCATCTAACACAGTCGGTGCTATAGTAGTCTCTAAATCTCGAATATACTTTCTTAGATGAGAAATATGAAAAACATTGTGGACTTTTACCAAACTACTTGGTAACTCCACTCTATATGCGAGTTTCTCAATCCTTTCTATAATAGGAAATGGTCCAACGAATCTCGGTGTCAATTTTCCTATTTTTCCAAGTCCAAACACCTTTCATCGGTGATATCTTGACGAAAACATGATCTCCAACCGAGAACTCTAAATCTTTCCGTCTTCTATCAGCATAGCTCTTCTACCTAAACCGATCTTCCTTCAGTTTTGCTCGAATGAACTCAATCTTTTATGCAGCTTCTCTAACCAAATCTAGACCAAGAACTAACATATCCCCGGTCTCTAACCAACAAACGGGAGATTTGCATGGCCTTCCATACAAAGCTTCAAACGATGCCATCTCTATACTAGCCTGATAACTTTTGTTATACGAAAACTCAACTAAGTGTAGATGGTCTTCCCATGATCCTCCAAAGTCTACCACACAAGCTCTTACCAAATCCTCTAAGACTTTGTTGACTCTCTCTGTTTTCCCATCTGTCTGCGGATGGTAAGCGGTACTCATCTTGAGCTTGGTACCCAAAGTATCCTGTAGACTCTTCCAGAACAAATAAGGAATCTCTATCACTTACTATACTACTAGGAATTCCGTGCAGTCTAACTATATTCCTCATAAACAACTTAGCTAAAACATGTGTCATCCTGGTTGACTTAACTGGAATGAAATGGGCACTCTTGGTCAACCTGCCCACTATGACCCATATACTTTCATTTCCTCTATTTGACCTTGGCAACCCATCTATAAAATCCATTGAGATAGAATCCCATTTCCATTCTGGAACATCTAAAGGCTGAAGTAACCCACTTGGTTTCTGATGTTCATCTTTTATCTGTTAACAATTCAAACACTGTTTCACCCATAAGCCTACATCTCCCTTCATACCTTCCTAGAAGAAACTTCTTTTCATATCCTGATACATCTTAGTTCCTCCCGAATGAATAGTGAACTTTGAATGATGGCATTCTTCAAGAACTTCCTTCCTTATGTTTCCCACATTCGGAACACACAGTCTCCCTTTCCTCCTTAACCACCCATTCTGGTCAAGACTGAAATCTTTCAAGTCATCGCTCTCTGTTCCATCCCTTAACTTTCTGATCCGTTCAGCTAATAATGGATCCTCCTCTTGCCTAGAAGCAATCTTTTCGATCATCACCGGTCGAACTTCTAAACATGATATCATAACGGTTTCCTTATTAGATCTAGCCTCAGATCTCCACTGTATTCTGCATGTAGTCAATGCTTCTAAATCATTCCACTCAGCTATCATTGCCAATACTGCATTCTGATGTTTTCTACTATTCGCGGCTTTGTTTCCTTTTCCTGGTGTGTACTAAATACCAAAGTCATAAGCGGCTAAAAATTCTAACCACCTCTGTTGTCTCATATTCAACTCCTTCAGAGAGAATAAATACCTCAATGACTTATGATCCGTATACAACAAAAATCTCTCTCCCAAAAGGTAATGTCTCTACACCTTCAATGCAAAAATTACCGCAGCTAATTCCAAATCATGAATTGGATATCTGACCTCATGCGGTCTAAGCTGTCGAGAAGCATAGGCAATCACTTTACCCCTTTGCATTAACATAGCTCCTAATCCTATTCCACATGCATCTGTATACACTACTAAGTCCTGATTCCCTTCTAGAACAACTAACATAGGTGCATTAGTCAATAATTGTTTCAATCTCAGGAATGATTCCTTACACTTATCGATCCAAACGAACTTCTCATCCTTCCACGTTAGCTTGGTCATCGGTGCCGCTATCCGTGAAAAATCCTTAATGAATCTCCGATAATACTTAACTAATCCAAGAAAAATCTTTATCTCAGTTACTATCTCGGGTCTCTTCCAATTATTCACCGCCTCGATCTTAGTTGGATCTATAGACAACCCTTTCTCTGAGACTACATGACCAAGAAACTTTACTTCCTTCTTTCAAAAATGACACTTTGAAAATTTTGCTTTCAGTTGGTACTGCCTCAACGTCTCTAGCACCACTCCAAGATGAATTTCATGCTCTCTTTCATCGTTAGAGTATATCAAAATGTCATCTATGAATGCCAATACGAACCTATCCAAGTGCTCTCAGAAAACTCGGTTCATCAAATCTACAAAGAATGTTGGCGCATTAGTTAGTCCCAATGGCATCACTAACCATTCGTACGATCCATATATGGTTCTAAACGCCATCAAAGGATTACAATCCTCAGCCACTCTAAGTTGATGGAACCCTGTTACTAAATCCAATTGGAAAAATACTTTGGCTCCACTCAACTGATCGAACAAATCGTCAATTCTAGGTAACGGATATCGATTCTTTATCGTTTTCTCATTCAACTTACGATAATCGATACATAACCTTAACGATCCATCCGGTTTCTTTGCAAACACTGTGGCTGCTTCCCAAGGCAAACTGCTTGGTCTAATAAAATTCTTACCTTCCAAATCCACCAACTGCACCTTTAGCTCCCTTATCTCGGTAGGTGTCATTCTGCTTGGCGGTCTACTCACCGGTTCTTCTTATGGTAAATCTATCTGAAACTCACTAGCTCGTTACGGCGGCAAACCTACTATGGTTTCAAAGACATCTGCGAATTCTCTAACGAAGAAAACTCGATTCAACTCGTCTTCTGCCTCCACAACACCCAACAAAGCATTAACCTCAAAACTAGGGTTCTCTATGGAGTATACAATCTAATTACTATAGTCAGGGTGTCTAAGTGATATTTTCCTATCATGGCAAAATATCCTAGCATCGTATTACTCAACCAATCCATACCCAAAATAATTCTGAACCTTATGAAATCAAATACATGCGAACTGCAAACAAATGTATGACCTAACAATTTAAACTCTAGGTGGTCACATCTCATCCCAAGAGTCACATACCCTCCTATCGGATTTGCAACCCTTCAGGAAGTAACTAAGTATGAGGGTTCTAGGTTAAGCTTACCTACCAAACAATGAGATATAAAGGAATGTGATGCACCAGTGTCAAATAGAACTCTAACTGATACACCAAGAATCAAAAGCGTACCTCCCAACACAACTTTTCCCTTATCCTCTACTGTTGGTCTCGAGGTAGCTGGTTCCAATGCAAACATCTTGCCTTTCCCATCCTTGGCTGGCTCCTTGCACTAGTTCTTATAATGTCCAATTTGATCGCAGTTGAAGCATCTCACTCCTTTCTTCCCTTTGCCTGTCCGACACTCATGGGCATAGTGTCCCTTCTTATCACACTTATAACAAATAACTTCTGTCTTCCCCTTTTTAGCAGCTCCACTCTTCTGAGCTCTCTTCTTATGGAAAAACTTCCTCTTCTAGTTCTGCCCTCCTTGAGCTCACTACCTTATTACCCTCAAGAAAATCAAGCATCTCTTCCTGTCTCAAAGCCATCTCAACAACTACATCGCATAGATCTCTAATATGTGATAATGTGGCCTTAACAAGCTCAGGCTTCAACCCACGAATGAACTTCCCATTCCTTTTAATAACAGTATCAACCGTAGCATATCCATGTCTCGATAGCTCCTCAAATCTGGTTGCATACTCAAGCACTGTCATGTCTCATTGCTCCAACTCAGCAAACTTCCTGAGCAGAGTTGACTTAGCAATCTCCGACATAAATATTTCTTCAAACCTTCTTCAGAACTCAGCCTAAGTCATAGTCTTCTCATTGACTCCAACTGTAACACTGTTCCACCAGTACAGTGCTGCTCCCTGTAACTGCCAAGAAGAGAATGTCATTTTCTGCACATCATTGATCCCCAAATCAGCAAAAATCCGCTCGCAATGAAGTAACCAATTCTCCACTTCAATTGCGTCTTCAGTCCCAATGAATGGCTTTCCTCCCAGCCTAGCATAATCCCTACTCAATACAGCATAGTTATCGACCACTGGAGCTCCCTGATTTCCTCCTTTGGCATTTCCTCTAACTAACCCCGCAGCAACTCCTGCCTGCATCATATTAATGAAGAACTGATACATTGCTCCAATATCAACTTGCACCATTCCAACACCCAGATTAACAGCGTATGCCTGACCAGGATTCCTTCTAGCATTTGGTCTGGCATTCCCATTGGTTGTGGTGCTTCCCCCACCAATGTTAACTCTTCCACTTCTAGCATCCATACCTTACGTCCATAAAATCTGCATTCAAGCCTTTATAAGATACAGAAGAATAGCCTAAGAAAGATGGGAGAATAGAGATAAAGCGTATACTTATATATATAACAAATGCAAGTACGTTACTATAGCGTTACCCATACCCCAATCTTTTCTCTAATTCCTTAAGATTATGTTTTCTAAATCATTTTAAGTTTGAATTTTTTTTTAAGTTTTTCATAAACCTAAGCTTTGATACCAAGTTGTAACATCCCCTATCTTGACCCCCGAAGCTAAGTGCTACAGATGCTGCAGTCATCTATAGTATTAACTTTCGGTGACAAAATACGGCAAGGTTAATGGTATCCATAATATCAGAAGTACATGAATATGAAACAAAATCACAGATTTCAAAAACAACTTTACTGATTACATTGAAAACCATGTTTCATATTCCATTACACAATCCTAAACAATTCCCAAGTTTCAATCAAATATAATTATTACAATTTACACCAAGAGCGACATATGAAGATGCCTCCTTGGATGATCAGAGTACTCAATAGACATATCAGTCTTAATACATCACAGCGGAAATAAAATTAATAACTCCTAAATAGCAAACTTTAGCCTTCTGCTCGTCTCCGGAAGCTTATTCATCCACATAATAAACATGTAAAACCTTAACTCTCAATCTACTTAAATTAATTTTGAGCACCCGAGAGTTTAAGGGGAAAACATAAACTTCGAGTCAGACATAAAGCCTGGTGTGAATAATAATATTACATCTCAGTTTACTGATATTAAGTGAGACTACGCCGCTTAGCGGAACGGATTTCCCCTCAATAATATCCCCTTTTAAAACTTATCTTTTTGCAAATCAGAATCCTACATTCAAACTGATTAAAGCAATAATAGAAATATCATATATGAACATAAACCAGGTAATCAATGGACTATCTATCTGAACAATACAGTTTTCTTTGACTAACTACTAACCATTGGCTGACTCGGGCCTACCAGACAAAATAAATAATCTAACTTCTATTAGACACACTTCTGGACAGTCTGTCCTTAACTTACTTCTCCCAGGGTCAACTGATCCTAATAGTTTTGCGGGCTCACCAATAACCTATCCTTCTCTGTATATTCCTTTCTGTGTGTAACATGATTTAAGTCTTACCTATGACTAAGCCCTACACACTAGAATTTTGGACTTATTTTAGCTAGGGGCTATACCTAAAGTATAGGGCACGACCCTATACCAGTCCCATTTGGTATTCTAATATCTGAGTCCATTTACTTGGGGTTAACTACCCCATCAAATTTTCCTTGAAAACATTTCTTTCAAATTTATTTAACCTTTCAAAATCATACTTAAACAAGGAAATTATACTTTTTGCTTTACTCAAATATCTTTGCCATGATATATGCTTTACGCAAAATAATGTTTATGAAAACCTAAACCAATAGGGTTATCTATCCCTTTAAAAAAAGTTAAAGCCCTTCTTTAACTTAGAAAACTTTAGGTTTTAAATCCAAGATATCTCCTTTGAAACCCTTGTTTAAAAACTTTAAACAGTGCCTTTCGAATCAATTGAAAGTACCCCTTTCAAAATAAGTTAACTACTTTACCTTGAAACACTAGGCCAAAAGGCCAAAACATACCTTTCGAAACCTTTAAAATTAAACCTTTCACAATCATTGAAAGTGTTCCTTCGAAAGCTTTATAAAACCTTAGACATCCTCTTTTCAAAACACTTTAGACTTGCCTTTTGAAAGCATTGGAAACCTTCCATTCAAATACTAAAAGTAAACCTTTCGAAAACATTGGGGAATCTCCCCTTCGAAACCTTCCTTTTATACCTTTCGAAAGTATTAAAGTCCTTTACTTAAATCAAACCTTTCGAAAGCAATGGGTTCAATTAAAAGCTTGTGGAACATAGCTTCGAAAACATTTAAAACCATTCCTTTCAAGACTTTTGGGTTTAACTTTCTAAATATCTAAGGGTCTTAAAAGAACTGGGACGAAAGCAACCCTTTCGAAAGCATTATTCCTAAGTAAAAGAAAGTGGATGGTTTCGAAACCAACCCTTTCGAAAGCATGGAGAAGCAGCTTCAAATTTTAAAGGCAAAAGCACCCTTTCGAAAGCATTGGTTCGAAAGGTTGAATGCGGAGCAGGGGTTTCGACCCCTTCAAAAGCTTCATTTAAAACAAAAGGCGGCAACCCATTTGAAAGCCCTTTCTTTATGTAAACAGAAGCAAGTTGGTTAAGTCGAAAGCTGCAACCTCTTAGAAAGCATGTTTCGACTAAATACCTTCCTCCTTTATCCAATCCACTATGTACCAAGGCATTGATACCATGTGTATTGGTTTCCACTTAGTTGGAGGCGGTATATAGGGTCGAAAGGTGGTTGCTGTAAGTGGCGAAGTAGTAATCCTTTAAAAAACTGATTTTTAACCTTTTAAAGTAATATCTTTCCAACAAACTGGCTTATTGTCAACATATAATTGGTTGACAATCCTTTTACTAAACCTTTTTCTAAAAGTGTTGCCGAATTCACTAATTAACAATTTTAAAACATTTAACAAATTGCCCCTTCTCCTTTTATAAACATATAAAACATTTAGGTTCCATACCTTAAATAATTTTATATCCTTAATAAAATACTTAAGAAAATTCTCCAAAAATCCCATAAATCACTTTTAATATATTTTCTAACATATTTAAATTTCTGGCTCAAAGCTAACAAATAATAGCCGAAAATGAATTAAACCCAATTTAACCATTTTCTTTACTAGAAAATTCATAATTAATCCACATTAACTTATAAAATTATGAAACTTGAAACCCATCTCTAAAACAATATTTCTGACCTTATATCAAAAACGCAAGCTATTTGGATGTCATTTAATAGGTTTTTTCCAAAACAAATCTTATCATAAAATCTATATGAAACAACAAAAATCATCAACAAGCATATATATCCATTTAACAATCAAAACATGGCATTTTACTTCGCAAAATATATTTGGATCTTTTTTGGAAACTGAAAACAATAAGAATGAGATGTAATCTATTATTTACCTTAGCTTGTTGTTTATGAGTTTGAGATTTGCTCTTGAATTGATTTGACTAAGCTTCCTTCTTGAATTCTTGCTTATCTTCCCCTTGTTTTCTCCTAATGGTGGCCGGCCAAGCTTTGAGTTTTATTTGCAAATGTTGTAGATGAAAATGGAATAAGGGTTTAGGGTATATAACAAATCCTGTTCTGCCCTTATCTTATTCCTCTTACCTCTTTCATTTTATTTCTTTTTGGTTCATTGATAAATTAGGCACGGCTAACTTGTAATCACACAAATCTCAATCCCTTAACCATTACTTTATTTCATTTAATTTATCTAATTAAATGTCCTAAATAATGTTAGTCAAAATTAGGGTCGTTACACTGGCATATTGTTTATTGTTGACCGCCTAAAAATTAAGATCTTATTTTCAAGCACATCCAATCAAAGTTCTAACCTGATGGAACTTGGATAGAACGCAACGGGTTAAATAGGTAAATTTCAAAAAAAATCCATTTTAGATCTATTGGGCCTATGAAGTCTAAATTAACTTAGATCCAATCTAAACTATTTCAAATAAAGTCTTTATTTTATTTATTTAGTTTACAAAAATAATTGATTTTTATTATATGTAGTACATAATGTATATGTGTATCAAATACACACATACATGTATAATGCACGTGTAACATATAGATGTGTACATAGTTAAACGTGCCCCTATATAAGTGCTTGATTTTACACTACAACGAATGCATTCACCCCTTTATATACATTTTTTCATATATTTTTTTGTTAATTATACACACACTCATATGTATTTATATACGCACATATATGTATATACATACATATGCGCACGCGCCTATATATACAGAAACATTTGTATATTTAATTATGTTTTTTGAAAATTGACCAATTCAAATGGGATTTAAATTAATATCTAAATTATCTAAAGATGATTTAAATTTAAAACTAAATTTAGATGTAAGAGAGAATGAACCTATTTCAAGTTTAAATTCAAATTTCAAATGTTAATATGTTAACCATATATAAATAATCATATATATATATGCAATATAAATTTCTCATAAACATTTAAAAAACATTATATTTAATTTTAAAATTTATTTACAAAAATTAACGAATAAATATTTAACATAGATTAAAAAATTAAATTTTTTGCCGAAACGTCTTTTGATGAAATAATCTAATTTTTTTTATTTATAAAATCCATGCGGATTTTATAAGAAAAATCCCTTTTTAATTAACTATAACTTGTGCGGATTTTATAAAAAAATTTAAAACATAAATCCATCGAAATTTATAAACATTTGTTTTTAACATGTATATTAATTTAAAAAGATTTAAATAGTAATAAATTATAAATTGTATTTTATAATTAATATATATACACATGAATTTAAAAATAAATAAATATACATGTGTATATATTTGTAGATAAATTTTATAATATATATAAGTATGTATGTACAATAATTATTAAATACATATTTGGCTTAATAATTGTTTAAAAAATCATTTTTAACTTACAAAAATGGTTTTTTTATAATTTTAAATGGCCAAACATATATGTTTATAATTTAACTGTATACTAGTGCAGTTAAAGCGCTTAACGGTTCTATAGCGGTGGAGGTGCAAAAAATAATAGCGGGGTAAAGCGAAGATAGAGTGAAGGTGCAAAAAGCTTCATTAGATATAAAACCAAATATTTAAAGTTAGTTTGTTCTCATTCTCACATCATTTGGTATTGTTTAACCTTATATAAAAAAATTGAAGAAATCATGCTTTATAATGGTTTAGTAGAAAACTAGTCAAATTAACCTTTGTATATTAATGTTGTTAAACCGAGTGCTAAAAAGCCTTGATTTATCAAATGTAACGAAAAACAATGGGGCTTAAAGCGGATCTATTATTTAACATCACTATATTGTAATAGTGTAACGGTCGAAGAGCATTAAGCGCTATAGCGAGGATTTTGCAGGGCTTTAACTACACAGATGTATACAAACTTTTTTTTAATAAACATGTATTATTTATAAGATCAAACAACAAATATATATATATGTGTGTGTGTGTGTGTGTGTGTAAATTCATGATAAAGCAGAGATCTATTTATGCATGCAAATGTACATAGATGAATGTAAATATACATAAATAGTGTAGAGATTACCAATTAATGTGACCTTGAATATGCACCTTGAATGTTAAATCCAAAACTCCTTAGAGCCAATTCGGACTCCTCTCGAATTTTTAGTAGACAACAAGAGAACACCATTAACTAGAACTGGATTTATTTGATTTGAATTTAATTTGCAAATAAGGAAAGGGATGTAATGAACCATATTTTACATATCGAAGAATCGTAAAATATTAATATTATTTTTGTATTGTGTCGTATGATTATTTAACTTTGGGAAATGTCAACAAGCGATATTTTTTATCCTTGTAATTTTTATCGAATAGCTTTGACCCTGAAAATCTTGTAAAGCCCATAACTTTTGATAGGAGCCGAATTGGGGCTTGAAACCATTCCCATTAGATTAAAATAACAGTTTCCCTTTCTATTGAGTGCTCGTAATAGAAAAATGGATTTACTATTTAGGAGATATGGCTATTTAAAGTTTTGATTGATCTTGGACAGCATAATGGATAATTAGTGGATTAGTGACTAAGCCCAAAGGCTCATTTCAAGCTTAGAGCCAAGTTGTGGCTGAAAGGACATTCTCTAATCATTTCACACTTCCTAAAATAGTTAAAGAAGTCACCATTAACCTTCTCCAAGTCATAAACCACTCAAAACCTTACTTTGTTTAGCCAAAACTTGTCACTAAGAAGGGGATTAGCGATATTGGTACTTGATTTTAGAGATTTGCAATTTGAGGTATCTTGGATTTCGAGCCACTACTATTCATTTCGGGATTTGGATCATTTTTGGGTTACTTTGGATTTAGGTGAGTAGTTGAAACTCCTCACTTACTAATTAGTAATTATATACTTAAATGATGTTTTTGAAATGAATTTTGGAATTTAAAATATGTTTTAAATCATATCTAAATAATTATATCATTTTAAAATGATTTTATAAGATTTAATGTAAAGTTGGATCTAATTTTGTTCATATGTTTTTATGACTCTCTCATCTCCCTTACACATAAATTTGGGCTATGATTTGGTATGCATGTATGTTTGTTCTATTTTAATATATTGTGCACGATGAATTCTTGTATGTATGTTGCTTGTTTGGTTGAAAATTTCGATCGAGTGGTGACTTAGAAATAGGTGAAGATGGGGTTACAAGATGGCAACGACTTGTAAAATCTTACCCAAATTTTGATGCGAGTTACATGGGGCAACAAGGAAGACCTCACGAAGATACCTTTCAAATTTCAAGTCATTTGGAGTTCATCTGCTTAAGATATGGGCAAGGAAAATATGAATTAGCTATGGAATGTAGTGTTGGCTCGTTGGACTCTTGCTTCGAGTTTCAGAGTTAAACACTTTGGATCTTGGAGAGGGATGCTTCGAGTTTGCTTATGGGGGGAGCAGCTTGGATCATCCTTGGATTGAATAGTTGGATCGGTGGAGCTACTACTTCAAGTTTCAAAGGTAGAAACTTCGGGCTTTGGAAGGATTCACTTTGAGTCAACTCCGAAGAAGGCAACTAGGATTGGGGCAGAAGAACTTAGCTAAAATTTTGCTAAGTATAAGGATCAGTATCACAAGTTGGTACCAAGTTGTGAACATCGACTTGTAAATACTGAACCATGAAGACATCTACCATTTTTGGATGCTGGACTTGGCTCATGCACATAAAGGATAGAGGTGACTAGGGGATGGACTTCAACAAGGTGGAATTCCCAAACCGACCCAAACACCTAACCAAATTTGGGTAAGTGTGGGAAGTAAACTCGGGTACCGAGTCATGCATGACTCGGGTACCATATTGTGAATTTTGGAGGATGCAACTTCATAATGAAAGGTGATGGATTCAATGATGGATAGCTATAATTTTATACTCGAAGCATAAGGCTTTAAGGTAGACCTAGGAGATCACTAGAGGATGTTTATAGGAAAAGTGATGGAATTCTACGATGAGTGATGATTGTTGAGAGTTGTCTTGAGTAGACGACCACATGATAAGAGCTGTATAATGATCTAAAGGACAAGTTCTAGAGTGTGCTCTGCTATGAATGACATGCGCAAAGGGATTGTTTGTACTTGAAGGTTCGTAGTGTACTCGTAAAGCAGGGGTAATGTAAGGGCACCTATATGGGCCAATGATGGGTCCTGATCTTCATAACGGCAGATCGTTTACCTTGGACCTACTATGACAGGTGGTCTAGTTCTTGGCCTACTGAGTGGCGTGGAATCGAGCACCAAGGATCCAAATATTTATTATCAAATGGGTGGTCTATTCCTTGACCATGACGGGTCATGCAAGTTATCATATATCCAACGCACTGAATGGGAGATGTGAGGATGGATGATGGATGTTATATTTGAATTGTTGATTAGGGATGTCATGTGATGTAGAGATTATCGACTTAGGTATCTAGACACCATAGATGCACTTTGATGCATAGAACACCAATAATGATTGTGACGTAGAGTATCATATTTTCTATGTTACATGCTAACTCTTGGGACATAAGGATAGGTCAGGTATGACTTTCCATACCTTACTCTAGTATATTGATTTGTATTTGAGATTTTCCCCTACTCACACCAGACTGTTGTCTGATTTGGAGTTTTATGCTTTGCTTCCTATAATTTTGGGTACTTGTAAATGAGTAGATTAGGGATATCAGGTCCAGTAAGCACGCAGAGCTGGATAAAGGACTAGCAGGAGGCTGCGCACTCACATATTTAGCTATTACTACTTATCATTCCACTGTGCAGCACTTTGGAGCTTATCAGTGCTTTTATTTACTTAAAGACAATTTATTTTGAGTTATTTTCCGAGTTATTACTTGATGTATAAACTCCATCACTTATGCTATATAACTGCATGGATCCATACACTCTGATTTCTATGGTTCATTCAGTAATTACTGTCTCTCCTGTTTTACATCTATGATGATTATCATATTTTATTCGATGCGATGTAAGGTATATGATAGGTTTTGTGATTGTTTTATCTACTTTACAACCTTGAAAATCATCCTACATCGACCAGGCACCGTTGCAGTGCACTCTATAACATATTGGGTGCTGAAGGTGTAGGACATTCATCACATTTGGTATCAAAGCTTAGGTTAAGCAATTTGACTTATGTTAACTCGCTTAATTCTAAGCTGATACAGTGACCCAGTAGATATATGGTAGGAGTTATCACCTTAGACTAGATCGAGAGTGTGTATATACGAGAGAGCGTACTTGTTGTATATTTTGGTTTTCAAAACTATATAGTAGCATATACATATAGTATAAAGTCGCACTGCACAAACGAGTACTACTTGCATAGAATTCCTTATAGAGAGACTGATCACCCTTATTACAGATAGCAGGATGAGTCATCACACGAGAAATGCTACTAGGAACTCCATTTTAGGAGTTGAGGAGGAAGGAGCTGGCTTGGGAGCCACTAATCCCGATTTCCAAACGATGTTCAGTACCATGAAGAGGAGCATGCTTCAAAATGCTTAAATAGCCGCTTCTAATGTTGTTGTTGATGGTTGTGCCACGATGCAGGTGCCCAGAGTCGATTTCGTTAAGTTGAACAAAGATTTTAGTAGTCATGGCGGCAAACCGTTCCAAGGAAGGAATCGATGATGGAAGTACAAGATTGGATCGATACCCGCGAGAGGATTTTTGACGATTTGGAATTGGACGATGCTATAAGGAGGAGGTTAGCCTTCAAACAACTTCAAGGAACGGTAATGAACTGGTGGAATGCTGTAAGGGTTACTACTCCTGAGAACCAGTTCACATGAGACTTGTTCAAAGCCAAATTCGAGAAGAAGTTTATACCGGCTGCTCAAAATTTGGTGTTGTTCCATAAATTTGCAAATTTGAAGCAAGGAGACATGTCTCCCTCCAAGTATTTTGCTGAATTCGACGCTTTTTTGAAATATGTATGTGCTTCATCGACAGTCCAATAAAGAAGAATGAGAAATTTATCATCGACTTGGATGATTACTTGGGAAAGAAACTTGTAGGTCATACTGATAAGACCTTTGAGATAATAGTAGAGAAAGCCTTAAGGTATGAGAATCATTATTCGAAGCCGAAAGGTTATTATTCCTAAAGAAGAGCCAAAGGTGCAATTGGACAGGGAGGTAGTAAGAAGTGGAATAATAATAACAAAAGGAAGTAGTTTCAGAACAAAGGTAGCCAATAGAAGAGCAGGACAACCCTAAATTGCTACAACTGCTTAGAGAAGGGTCACTATATGTAACACCATGCATTTTAATGATCGAATATTTAAATGATTAATTTAAATATTTAATCGTGAAGTAACGGAATTCCTCTTATACTTGATTTTTACAAACGAGCGAATTAGGACTTGATACACTCGTGGTTGAGTTTGCTTTTTCGACGCGAGTAAACTGAGTATAAAAGGCATTCCATTACTTAATGTTAACCTGGTATTTAACCCGATAGAATCCAATAGGAGCTTGAACATCTACGTCAAGTCAAAACAGCTCAAGAATCAACCAAAAGGACTAGAAGAAGAAGCTAAGGGAGACCCAAGAGGAATGATGCAAAAATAGGCTAAGGGGATGGATCACTAGCGATCCATAAGGATTATTCATTGATCCTCCAAACTTTTTGCATCATGAACCAATATCTTTTCTAAGGATATCTACCAAGTTTCATGATATTCCAAGCAAGCTAGTTCGAAAAGTGAGCATTCATCTGATTCCAGTCATAGTTCAATGCAACCTGTACACATGAATCACCATCAAAACAAGGCAACTCGTTATGAAATTACATGGAGAGCATTTACATAAGGCAAGGAGCGCTATCCAAGTGAAACAATCCAAAAATACTTTTACATCTATGGATCGCTAGCGATCCATCAGGTTAGATCAGTTCGCTGTGAAATTTTTGGAGCGCCTTCGTACCATCAAGTATAGGCTTCTGATAAAGCGTCCTAGCCCAATAGCTCTACAATCCCTTTAAATACAGTCCTACTTGCAACATAAAGAGGATCTTCTAGACTGGCTACTGGAACTTTGCAGAGATTATTCTTCACTCTTCTCCTCCTACACAATATTTATCTAGGGGTTCACTGTGATTCTCTAGTGAACTCTTGCACTTGTGACTTGATCTAACTTAGAAGATTCAATCATATTGTAATTTGATTCAACTTGTAACATTAGTCAGTTAATATAAAGTTATAAAGTGGACGTAGGCTTCCTTAATAGCCGAGCCACTATAAAAATGTTCTTGTCTTTTTACTATTTATGCTCATTTTAGATTTATTTTCTATATTATTGCTCTGTAGGAACATGGCTGGTGCTTTCACACTCAATCCAGGGTATCCATTTTTGGGGTTAACATTTTGGTGCTTTCACCGAGAAACCAACTCAGGCTCAGATCTAGCTATCTATTTTGGATCAGACAAGTTCAAAAGTTAGATCCTCAATCTTTGCTTAGAAGATTTGTTGTTGAGAATCAATGGCACCGGGAAGAAAGAGAACTGCTTCCAGAAGATCCATAGGAGCTGTAATAGCTGGAGAGGAGACCAATCCTCAGCAAGTTGAAGTCAACGGTGCCAACAAACCATTAATCAGAGCAAATTCTGGTGCCAACACAGGAGATCAGTGCCGGGAGCTTCTATCCAGCATGAAGTTGTCACTAGAGGCGAGTTAAACAAGATGGTCGACGAAATCAATCAAAAGATGGAGAACAGCCAAAAAGCACTTATGGAAAAATTAAATGCCCTCCCGACCTTGTAATCACTTGCTGCTCCAAGAACCATGCCAGAACCCACGGTGGCCACGGAGTAGGAAAACTCTTTCGTTTATTTCCTAAACAGGAGAAACGGAAAGCAACAACAAAATGGAGTAGTAGGTGGAGTTGCAGGAATCACCATAGAAGGAAACATAAGCACTCCACCAACTGCAAAGCAGCCCACCATAAACTTGAATCCGGGGAAATCCCCACGGGAAGATATAGCAGTGGACCTTTCCGACTCTAAAGATGGTGAACAACTTGACGACGATGAGTTGAAAGAAAACACTAACGCACTCAATATCGGCAGAGAGGTCCAAACTGCCCCTACCCGACCAACCGCAAGCCAACGGAACTCCAAGGGAGTAGCTCTCCTGAAGACAGGAGAGTCTAGGCTTCAGCCCACTTACCAAGATCGTTTGCAAGATCAAACACTTGGTGTAGCCACTGACAGCCAACCCACGGACTACCAGACATCAGAGACATATATCGCGGACATGATCAAGCGCCAAATGGACAAAAGTAAGAATATGAGAGATGATAAATGGGGATCCGCTCCAAGACGGACTCCCTCCACTGATGACATTCTGAATGAACGATATCCTAATAAGTTCACTATGCCGACTATTCCGTCCTACGATGGAACTAGAGACTCGAAACCTCACTTGTACAAGTACAATTGGTACATGGACGGAACAATGCTTCAAATGATGTTCGATGTAGATGTTTTTCAATTTTTCTGGAGGAAATTGTTTCCATGTGGTTCACCAGGCTCTTACCTAAATCCATCTCCACATTCGGTGAATTAGCAACAAGGTTTCTTGATCAGTTTAGGCTTCACACGATACAACCAAAAGATGTGATGTCCTTATTAGGCCTATTCTACGGACGAAATGAATCTTTGAAATCCTTCATGAGTCGGTTTAACACCGCGGTCACTGAAGTAAGTAACCTAAATAAAGATATGATCTTCATGGCCCTGGTCCGTGCCATCCATCCCGACACTGAATTCGGAAAATGGATCAAAATGAAACAACATACTACCAAGAAGGACTTTAATCAAAAGGCGAGCCAGTACTTCGGATTGGAAGAGGCAGAGGAGCTAGAAGGAAAACCTGCTGACCTACAACCAACCAACATTGGGAAGAATGGTATGGTGGTGAACCAAGACGCAAATACCTTAGGGACCGCTGCAGGAAACGTGGGGAAGGATGGGAATCATAAAGGAAGAATCAGAATTCCAACAAGCGAACTGGAAGTAACAAGCGACTTAAAGGCTTGAAGCCCGAAGACTACACCCAGCTCAATGATACTCCAGAGAACATCTACCTTGCGACATAAGGGACAGAGGAATACAAGAAGCCGCCTAAAAACGAAGCATATGAACAGCAAAAGCATTTCGAAAAGTACTGCCGCTTTCATGAAACACATAGTGACAACAAGAATGAGGGCCATCATTTGAAGAATCTGATTGAAGAACTGATTCGGGAAAACAAGCTTCAGTAGTATGTGAGGAAACCACAAAATCCTGACCAGCCTGTAGTACCCTAAGCTTATAGAGATCAGGGAAACCAAGATGGAACCAGTGAAGAGGGATCCAGATAGACCGACCAGAGACTCATCATTTGGACAATATCTAGAGGACCTCATACCGCGTTGAGGAGTTGGGGAGAAATGGAGCAATATATAGGCTCACTAAGACACGCTCTAAAAGATTCGTACTTCGTGATCGAAGATGGAACTCCTGCCAAGCAGTAGAGAACCCTAAACAATGACGTAGTATTCTAAAATTGAGACTCTGTAAGAATAGAAGCTCCAACCCTCGACCCCATGGTCGTGACAGTGGGAATCAGACCAGTCGTAGTCCAATGAGTATTGGTGGACAGTTGCAGTTCTGTGAATGTCCTTTTCAAACATACGTTTGATAAGTTGAAGGTCAGTATAAAAGACGTATCCGCTTGCCAGACAAATATCCAAGGATTCACTGGCTAACCTAAGCAACCTGTCGGAACAATCGATCTACCCGTAGAACTCGGAGAAGGTGACCGAAGAGTCATCCTCATCTAAACCTTTGTGATTGTAGATGAAATATCCACCTACAATGCTTTCTTGGGTCGACCCGCTTTGGCAGATTTCAGGATTGCTTTTGCTCAGTGGTGTTTAACCATGAAATTTTTGACAGAGAATGGAGTTGGGGTGATCAAAGGAGACCAAAGTGCTGCTAGAGAATGCTACATCGCAGAACTACGCGAGTTTAAAAGAAAAGAAAATTGGAAGAATATGGGAAGAACTCTCCACATTTGTGAACCTACCAAACAGCAATTACAGAGCCACCTCTGGCTTGGGGACTATAGCCGATTCTACAAGGCTTTGGACCCTAGAAAGAAGAGTTCAGGGGAGGAATTGGCAACACTAGCAGAATTGACGGTGTCTATCCCAGTCGATATGGATGACCCAATACGGGTCTTGAAAATTGGATCACATCTTGGAAACAAGATGCGACTGGAACTCATCAAATTTCTTCGCGCCAACCTAGACATATTCGCTTGGACACATTTCGATATGTACAGGGTTTCACCGAAGATTGCATGCCACACACTCAATATTGATCCCAAGTATGCACCAGTGAAGCAGAAGAGATGCAGCCTAGGACCCGAACGGTCCAAAGCGGTGAGAGAAGAAGTGGATAAGCTGATGGCAAATGGTTTTATCCACGATGCAACCTATCATGAATAGGTATCTAACCTGGTATTAGTCAAGAAGTCCAATGGAAAATGGCGAACTTGTATCGACTACTCAGACCAAACTGGGAAGGGCCCTATGTGATCGGCCAGAGTCTAGGGGATGACACATTCAAGCTATCAACCTTTTATAGCACCCAAATTCTCCGAGCTTGGAACAGCGAATCATTGCATCGTTACTTTATCTAAGACTATTATATGTATTCCCTATTTTCAATAAATATGCCATCCCAGAATACCGGAGGCATTGTAAATACGCAGAACTTGCCCAATTTTCATTAATAAAATTTCTTTGCTTTCTGAACCAATAAAACTATGTTCACAAAAGTAACCTACTGAGTCGATGGGGTCAAATCGATTTAAAACCATCCAATCGCTGCTTGAGATAGTGGAACCATGCTCAGGTACGCCCCATCTACCCGCCGAGTCAACGGAAGCAAATCAACTCAAAACGTTAGATCGATGAAACTCGATCCTTGCTTCGAAGAACCGGTGTTGCTCCGGCAACACTAGGAGGCCTAAATCAAAGTCGCGCATTTCGTAAGCCACGCACCGCTTCTTAGGTTGTGGAATCATGCCCAAGCAAATATAATTACTTAAGTCGCGCATCTCATAAGCAGTGCACAGCTTCTTCGCTCGCAAAACTGTGACCATGTAAGTCTCAATCCCACGGCCTGCATTTCGTAAGCCGCGCACACTCTTAAAAGTCGCGCATTTCGTAAGCTGTGCAAGCACTACTTGATGTTGCTCCGGCACCATCAGCAAGCCGTTAATGTTTTCTAAGTACCAATATTGTCCTCACAACACCGGGAAACTCATCTATTGCAGGACTAGCAAGGATCAACTCCCACTATCAGAAATAGTTGACATGAGTCCAGCAATGTCGCAAAACTAAAGAACGGAAAAGAACTCTGATCGTTGACTGACAGTATCTCTGGAGTCGAGACATTCGAGTCACTAGTTCCTGAAGATAGGAACTGCAAGGTAGATTCAGCTATAGACATCCAAGGAATCACTTGGATCAACCAGTCATTGTCAAGTGTTTGGAGAAAACAACCTTGTGGAGTAGGGGCACACACATATGAACACTTAGTTGAAAGGAAAACTTCTCCACAGTCCCGTTCCGCCGAACAAAGAATTTTGGCAATCACAACGGATCTAGTTATAAAATTGAAAAAAATGCATACATAATGCGTGAAATCATGAAAATAAAGGCACCGTACACCTTAAAACACGACACGACAATGTGAAGTATAGAAATTACAGAACAAGCAATCATGTCATGTACACACATAAGTGGTATAAAACAAGCTAAGTAGGTGATAAATAAGGAAGAACACAGAAGAGATAACAGTAGAAACATTAATCTTTTCATTCCTTATAACATTTTCTGTGAAAAGTCAAAATGTAGGGGTCGTACCCACACAATATCAGCCAACAAAAAGAAAAGTACAGATGCTACAATAACAAAAGTAACAAGTGCAGACTCTGCACTTGTACAAAATACACGTCGAATAAATTAGAATGTTATAAAATCCGGCTCCACTGTCACTCAAGCTGGTTAGTGTTTCTTGCTACCACTTCCTTTCCCGCCTCTGGTCGGAAGTTTCTTCTTCCTCTCAGCATCCCCGCCAGGAGTTGTATCGCTGCTAGAGATATTAATTATCGCCTCCGTGCCTATGTCTCCTCCTTGTTCTTCGACCCCCATGGAAGACTCCCCCTTGATCTTGTGCTTCCGAGACTTGCGGGAGCTCCTCGAAGACTTTCTCTCCTCAATCTATTCCCTCTTAACTGCCACCATTTGCTGTTCGGTTTTACTTAGCTGGCTAGCTTGGTTTGTTTGCTCTCGAGTGTCAACTGCTGTTGAATAGCCCTCCAAAGATACGGAAGGGTTATCCAGGCCATGCAACGCAGCAATCTTCTTGGATTCCAGCCCTGGTTGTGAGCCAGACACAGGCGTTGTGATCGAAGTAGCTACAGAAACAAGCATCAAAGTAGTCAAAATAGCAGTAGGCCCTGGGACCGAAGAAATTGGCAATTCGATAAGCAAAGAAGACGGACCTATGAGATCAAAAATGAAAGCATTTAACTCATCTTGTTCTTGCGGCGTGAGCTGAAAATTCTCAAACTCGGGAGAAACAAGAAGGTTACTCGTATCAATGTGTGACCGAGAATTTCAACCTCATACTCCCCACCGTCTCTTTCTTTGGATGGCTGCACGATCTTTGGTAAAGTTCCAGGACCACCCATGGCTTCCAAAACAGCTGCTGAAGGGGCGGACAACAAAGTAGTACCGACTGAACCCGAAATAGTTCCTGACTGATCACGAGGCTGCTTTGATGATTCACTAGGCCCAGAACTGAAAGGCTCTGATAGCGCTTTAGCAGTTGCAGTAGCATCAGCGGCCTCTCGCTCCCTCTTAATCCGAATAATCTCTCGGCCCTCTACCAAAGCCCTCTTCGACTCTTCATTGAGATAGGCATCCTCCAACTCTTGCTTGGTGTATACATCCGCGTCTTCTTAGAAAGGGCTAGGACTTCTTTCCAAACCACAGAAAGAGTACGCGGGAATTTGGGGCCCAAATAGCTGAGGCTACCCAGATGCAGCAGGGATTTGATGTAGAAATTCAAGATGGTGTCATCCATCTTCTCCATCTTCCTTTCGAAGGTATCCTGCAGCTCCAAGTAGTCCGCTGTCACAGCGGCCTTCTCAACTTCAATTTGGTTCATTTCCACGTTAAGCTGCGCAACTCATTCATGATGCTAAGCAATCATTCGAGCCTGGTTAGAGATAGTCTTAACTTGGGATTCCACCATTCCCGCATAATCAGCAATTGTCTTTTTATGAGCTTCGGTGGTTTCACTATAACCAGCAATAGCTTTCTTCTGAACTCTGATGATCTCCTCTCGAGTTTCAAGCTCCTTTTTCAGCTTGACCTCATCATCATGATGTTTCTTGATTTCATCTCTAAACATGATCTCAATTTTTGTATGGGCCTCTTTCAATTCCTTCAGCAAACTAGCGTTGCTCTTACTATCTTGAGTTGCATCATCCCTCTCCTTTGTCAATTGCTCAATTCTGTTGTCACGTTCCATTAACATCCTCTCATAATCATCCTTTTCTGACTCGAAGGAGAGGATCTCCTAGTAGTTGTTATGGTTTGTATCCGCCAATTCCTTACATAATTTCTCCCATCCTTCAGCTTGATCCAAATTTCTCTGAATCGCCTGGAGATGGGGCATATAGGAGTTCTTACGAATCGGATGTAGGTCACGGTCAAATTTAACCCCTTAAGAAACCATCCGGGGAGTGCGGCTTTAAGCTTACGGGGACCAGACGAGAGAATATAAGCTGGCCTCCTACGGGAGCATGAAGAACCAGAAGCAGGCACTACATGAGTTGACGAGGTCTGGGTTGATGGAGAGACTTAAACAGTAGAAGTCGGAATCTCAATTCCAACAAAGACTGGAGCCGAGGCAAATGCTGGGTGCTCGGAAGGATGAGAACCACGATCTACCTTCGATTTCTTGGATGGCTCTTCCCGATCGTCGAGAGTTTTCCTCTTCTCATAACTAGTCCTATAAACTCTGCCTCAGTCCCTATCATCCCCATAAAGAACTTCGGCTTCCAAACCTTTCCTCCTTTTACTTTCTTCCTCAGTTTCTCGGGGCCGACAGCGGCTTGAAGTCCATATTGACCCGCATTGTGCATTTGTAAATTGTTCAAGGTCCTCATAAATTCCATGACCTCCCATAGCACCTGATATAAAAAATGAATGAAGAACTTTAGCGATAAAAATAAACTCAAATAATGTATTTCACAACACCAGAATTGTCATTTTGTAATGGTTATAACCGTTGGTAATCAAATTCCTAACGGTTATAACCGTTGGTAGCAGGTACGTTATAATTTTTTTTACATATTTTGTAACGGTTATAACAGTTGGGAATTTTTTGTTTTCCAACGGTTATAACCATTGGAAATTACGGTTATAACCTACGACTATTTTCATATTTCCAATGGTTATAACCATTGGGAATTTTTTAATTTCCAACGGTTATAACCTTTGGGAATTCCTCGCACACATAGGTAAATAGAAAAATTACCAACACTTATAAGTGTTGCAAATTTGGTATAGTTGAACCATGTCTTATTCAGCATCTAATAGTATTTCATTCAACTATATCTATACGAATTTATAACAATAGAAAACACGAAACTAAATTTCAAAACTAATTTATCATCAAATTATAAAAAAACATCAGACGTACGGAATAGTACATAACAAATTCGACAAAGTTCATTGTGACAACTTCAAATTTCACTACTACAACATATCTATTGTAACGACCTGGCGATTTTCGACCCCCAAAAATCGACACTAATACGTTCACTATATAGAGTGCCGACCAATCGAGTGCCGGAAATGCCAGATTGTTAGGGTTTAAGAAGAAAAGAGATAGAAGAAGAAACAGAAACAACAACACAGAATCTCATAATCACAGCGGAACAATATATAATATACAATAACAGATTTTTATACAAAAGCTGTATTAGTTAATATACATACAAATTATCATAGTACAATCATCAACATATAAATCTGGACAGTTATAATAACTTATCCTCGCAAATGCTGAAAATACAGCCTACAACACACAGCGGAATATAATCAAATACGTGCAATACGTCTCTGCCATCTAGCTCGTCTCCTGAGCTCCAAAGCAACCTAACCTGAACCTGTAATATTCGGTCTGACCCGAGCATTACAATAAAGTAACACTTGAGTCAGGCTGGAAACTAGCGTGAGTAAACAAACTTAACTTGAATTATTAAAGTTATCAAAATCCTTTGAAAAACCAAGGTATCTCGTACAAACACGACGATTTTTCATCTTACGATAACCAAAACACTTTTATAGAAAATCTGGTGATATTATATTAGCATCTAAGTATAAATACTTATCTAAATAGCCGAAATTTTCATGTTAATCAAATTCCAGTATAATAGACTCTATAATTTAAACCATAAAGGTTCGTAGTGGTTATTGGATCGAAGTGCTTCTAGATATTGCCGATATCCGATCTCGGTCTCTTCGAGCTTAAAAATAGTAAATTTTGAAAAGGCTATGTTGTTTTGAAATAAACAATTCTACAATCAGGGTGTCAAAATTTACATATGGAAATTCATTCCATATGTTTACTTTATTATGACCTGTCCACCGAAATTCATTTGCTTCTAATCATTTCATTTTTCTGAAATTGAACTAGTGGTCATTACGAGTCGATTTACTTGTCAGTAAAACATGTTAATGTTTTATTCTATTTACCTTAATTTGTTTGGCTACTTAATAACGTAGACAGTAGATAATTGAATAAATATTCAAGAGTAATAAAGCCAAGCATAGATCATTAACTAAATTAATGATTGATGACTAATATTAAACAATTCACAAATCAGAATTTAATTAGTTTAATTTAACTGAATCCCTTTATATTATTAATCCAAAATTACTTATAAATTAAAGAATTTATAAAACAATTTATTATTAGTTAATTAAAATCAAACAACCAATTTAATAACTAATTTATTTATTAACATAAGATTTAATCAATTAAGACTTTAATTATTAACTCACTTTAATTATTCTAAATAATAAATTTAATTTTTATATTACCGGATTTAACAAAATTAATGTAGATTATAACTGTAACGACCCAGAATTTTTGATAATTTAAATTCGGATATTTAATTGATTTTAAATATTAATAAATGGAATTTAGAAGTCGAATGATTTATTTTTCGAATATTGGATTTTATTTGAGAATTAAATCGATAAATTAAATAGTGGAATTCCAGAATTAATTGAAATCTAGATTGAATATGATTTTAAATGATTTGTAAAATTTTATTTAATCATACTGGAGTTATAGAAAGGTTATAGAACTTTCAGAATCGAATTTGGAGTTAATTTGTGAAAATTGAATATTTTAATATTTAATTATCGACTGTAAAAATAGCCAATTTTCGGACTGTCTCAGGATTGAACGAAACTAGTTCCATTGGATCCGTAATAGTTAGTTATTACCGGATTACAATTTTCGTAGCAATCGGAGTTATCGTTTGACCGTGGCAACTCGAAACGCATCGACATCGTTTTAATTTTAAATCGTCGAGTTAAAAATAGTCATTTTTTAGACAGTGTCGGATTTCGACGAAACCAGTTTCATCGGATCCGTAATGTGATATTATTGTAAGATTTCAAATTTCGTAATTTTTTGATTTACCATTTGTCCGGTACAAATTAAAACGCCTCGAAATCGATTTAAATCGGTTTAATTTAAATTGATCGTTTATTGTCATATCTCACACATACGATCGAATTAGCTTCCGAAACCTGTTCCATTGCGTTCGGAACGTGGGGTAAACCCTACGAACGTCAGTCGGCACGCTCGAATCGGAGTTCGAAAAAATCCGATGAATAGTAAATCGTTAAATTTTCTATATAAGCCCCTCCACTTTTTCAATTGCAAAAGAAAACGACCCTAGGGTTTCTTAAAGCTTCAGGCCGCCACTTATTCGATTAATGGCCAATATCGTTCGATTGTTCTATCATTAATCCCTCTCAATCTGTTCGCTATCAAGCCTCGTGATCCAAAAGAAAAACGTCGGCAACGACGTGCTCTACCAATCCATACGGCCACGATCATTTGAGACTCATCATCGACGACGAAATCTGGCGGTGAAGTTCGAGTTTTCGCGTGCAGTTTTAGAGAGGGAGGCACGACCGAGCTCCACTGCATTCCAGGCGAAGGTTCGTGAGGTGATGGCGGTTCCGGTGGTGGTAGGGTGATGGGGTTTAGATGTTGGTTGATGGTCGCGTAAATTCAAAAAGAAGAGGCGGCATGGGTTTCGCGTGTTCGACTTTAGCCTGGGGGGGGGAAGATGAGAATCACGGTCGTGATTTCCTCAGTTTGAACGTGCGGCAGATGTGAAACTGAGGTTTAAAAATTTAAATGAAATTGTAAATGTTAATTTTATAAAAATTTGTATAAAGTTTAAAATATCGTATCTCTTTCGTACGAGGTCAGAAAATTACGAAACCAGAAGCGTTGGAATCGCAGCGACGCGCTCTACGCTGCAGCGCAGATCTGGGCGTGTTTGGAATCAGTGAAATTTTGAGTGAAATTAAACGTCCGTTTAATTTTATTCGAAATAAACGCTGAAATCAGAATTAAAATCACGGTGAGATTATTTTTCTCACTCAAATTGAAAAGTGGAATTTTCAGTTATTATTTGATTGTCTGTTTGAATGTGCTATTAGATATGATAGGATATATCTATGTATATAGCAGTATATACATATTGGCATATGTATATACTGGATTGATTGATTCCCGCCTCGTATAGCGGATGAGACCCTATTGCGCCGTTAGTAAGCGGATTTATAAAAACCTATATACCGCGATAATTCCGTACTGGAGCGGAATTGGTATTGTGCTAACATCTGTGGATGTAGGGAAACAGGTTGGAGGGATCCAACTGGATTCCTCACCGTATTGATTATTTACAGATATTTTGATATATTCTGTTATCATATGATGATATATGATATTTGACTGTTGTGATGGACTGATTGGTGTTGTTGCATCATCGGATTCAGTTTTGAACTTTAAAAATGACGACTTTTAATTTAAAAGGATTTTTAAAGTGATTTTTGAAAATATACGTTTTATGGAATTTTTGAATCAATTTATAAACGTAAAATTTTAAAGTTATAAGAGTTATAATTTTTAGTGAAATATAACCGAAGTGTCGTTTTTGAAATAAAAGTCGATTTATTTATAAAATGGTTTAAGTTGGGATTTTTGAATAACTATAAACGATTTGTATAGAAAGATTTATAAAAATTGATATTTTTGTAAATCAAAATATTGGACTTATAAAACGAATTTTTCTAAGTGTTAGAAAGAAGTATAAATGGATTTCATAAGTGAATGGAATAAATAGATTTATAACGTGAAGTTATAAAGTAAATAGATATTGTAGAATAAAAGATTTATAAGAAATTTACTTATAAATTCGACTTTTGCACTTAAATGGGATATAAATAGAAATTGCAAAATGAAATGATTTTGTAAGTTGAAATCGTTGTAAAGTACAAATGAGATTTATAAACGTTGTTTTATAAATCCGAAATCACTTATTCTTATAAGTGAATTTTTGAAGTTAATAAAATGAGATTTTTAAACCGGAGTTGTTATAGAAAATAGAAATTGGAATTTATAAACGTTGTTTTATAAATTCGGAAACCAATCGATTGAATTTGATAAATTAAATATAGAAGATTATCAAAGGAGATATATTCGCGATTTTGGATAGCGAATTATTATCAAAATAAAACGTGTAGAAAATAGTGAAATGTAAATAGTAAAGTATATTCACGATTTTGGATAGTGAATATATTGTTAAGTAAAATGAACTTGTTTTGGAAAAGCGATATTGTAAAATGAAGTTAATTGTTTAAAAGATGTTTTAAACGTGTTAAATATCGAAATCATAGATTTCAACCCTTCATTGTTGAAATAGACGTTTTCGAGAAATAAGGAAATGATGGACTATAACACTGTTGTTATAGTAAATGATTTCCGAAAGGAAATGTTTTTTTTTTAGTATTGGGATTTATATATCTATCTAAATTCGAATCCCTATACTAGTGATTTTGAGTCGTCGTAACGATGTTTTACGCAACATTCGTTTTGACTCAAATAAATGTGTTTAAAGAGAATGATTTCCTTAAAGAATGAATATATACTTAATTTGATTTAAGTATATCGAATATTTTCAAGTGTTGAAAATAAATGATTTGTGAAATACTTATTTTTTTAATAAGTATGGAAATGCTTTTCCAATATGAAATGAACTGTTTTGAGATTTTATCTTCAAAGATAAAATGAAATGTGGAAATTGATTTGAAATTGTTTTCAAATGGTTAAGTGTGGAAATTTTATATCTAGTAAAAGATATTTTGGAAGATAAAATAATTTGGGAAAATTATTTGGAATCTGATGATGTTGCGCATCTTTATTGATAGTTAAATAACCGACTATCAATAATTACCTTTAGATAGGTATTTGTTGTGAATTGGATGAATTTGAATGCCACACTTATTTTTAAATAAGCGCTCACTATTCGGGTTAGCCGGGAAAGGACCATGGGGTCGTATAACCCATTCCGAATACGTGATACGTCGTTATGAATTGCATTTGCTGACCGGTGTTGAAGACCGGATATTTTTGAAAACGAAAGGATTACCGTCGAGTTACTCTACATCGGCTGATCTCCGGTTTAGAGGTTTTATTACCCTTAGTGACGGGAAGTCCTGACGTGATTGAAAATTATCCGGAAATGCAAGGGCTTCGTGAGAAGTGCCTTCGGTTCTGTTCGATCCCGGAACAGACTTTTATGGATTGTGTGTCTGACGTTACAATTTGAGATATAAAGCTGATTTCTTTCAAATACATATCTGTTGGTGGCGGAGAATTTATTCTCTTAGCTTAACACCCTTCTCTGAGACGTACGAGCTCAGAGGTTATGTAGTTGAAATTTATCAGCGATATATCCCAATTTGGTAACGTGGCATACTGAGTGTTGCTGTGAAATGATCAGTGTTTGATCATTTGCGATATGGTCATTTGTTTGATCTTATATCTTTGTGATCATAGGTTGATCATTTTGTTTGACCCGAAGCAGGGCTTCTTTTTGAGAAAGCGTAGCTTTGTGGACGAGACTTCGTCGAGCCTCACACCCCGGAAATGGTCGAAACAGGAATGTTGCGGCAAGGTTATGAGGGTCGCGCCCTTTAGGGTATGTCATTTCCTTCTGGAAAGGGGTGGTATCATGGTATGGAGCCCAGATACTTACTCATGTGGATACACTTTCTTTATGATGTGTGATGTTGGATATCGAGCGCTCGGATAAAGGTCCCAAAGGACCGGGTGATGACATATTCGTGAGTTACCTGTTACAGGGGTAACCCGGCCTTGTTTGGCAGAGAGCAGTTTGTCTCTCGGGACGTCCAGCCAGAGGCGATCCCAATCGGCAGGAGGAAAGGAAGTTCCTTAGCCTGACCATTTGCTGGAAATCCATCTTCCAAATACGACATTGTACGGTTTTAGTTGTAGAACCTATCATCCACTTATGGTGGCGCCCCACTGTTTGGATGGTAGCTATAGTAGGCATAGTTCGAAATGTCTATGCTGGCTAAGATTTATATTCTACTTTCGAAATAATTTCTACACTATGCACTAATAATAATATCCAAAATGATTTGATTTTGCGTAGTAAGCATCTTTGACTATCATAAGAAGAAATCTCCTCCAATTCTGCGTTTGCATTGTGTGTGTGGTGGGAGGTCTTATGGTAGTTTCATTTTCCAAAAGCATTTCGAATTGACTTTAAAATTATCCTGTTGTTTATTTTAAAGAATAACTGTTTACGATCTCACACCAGTCACCATGACTGACTCGGAGTTTATTGTTTCCCTTCTAAACTCTGGGTGCCCACCAATTTCCACACGGGCAGCCTAGAGTTATATTATCAGGATATTCTGGATATTCTGGAGCTTTGGAAGCAAGATGGATGACGAGACGTAGTACTTGTATCTGATATATTTATTCCGCTATGTATTCTGTATGAGGACAAGTTATATAACTGTCCATTGTTGTATATTGACTCTGATGATTGATGAATGTATAAACTGATATAGTTCTTTGTTTTAAAAAGACTAGTAATTATCTATTGTATATTGTTCCGCTGCGATATGTGAGATTCTGATATTGTTTCTGTTTCTGATGTTGTTCTTTTGTTTCTTCTTTCTCTTTTCTTCTATCTTTTCTTCTACCTCTTCTTTTAAAAACCCTAATGGTTCGGTTTTTCGTTCACCTTGAGTAAATAGATGGAGATTAGTGTCTATTCAAGGGGTACGGAAAAGCGGGTTATTACATTTGGTATCAGAGCATATGGTTAAGCGACAACCCTGCTCTGTTGGGTGTTACTCATTAGAGATAGAGTCAGTAGTACTCTAGAATGAGTTGAGTGTAATAATAGATATGAGCGCGTATTTGTTATTGAATATAAAATTGTTTTATATTGTGATGATTGGTTTGTTGAGTGGTATATGGATTCTGGTCGGTATTGTCCGTACAACTCTATCGATAGGGATCTCTAAACACTTATATAGAACAATTCGGCACAGTATTGTTTTAAATAGGGTAAATGAAATAATTTTACCCAAAACTATTTTCGTATATAAAGGAAATAAATTTCTGTAAATTATTACAGTATATGGATGTTAGGAAGTAATAATAGTGAATTATCATCACTAAAATTGAATAAGAAATTGAAATCATAACTCCAAAGTTAAGAGATAAATCCATATACAAATGAAATTTGAGAATGTAAATTGTAAACGTGATTTATAATTTGAAACGGAATTCCAGAAAATTTTTGGAAATGTTTTGAAAAGAATTTGAAAATTTTGGAGATTTGGAAAGTTTAAAATCTTTTTGGCTTGGAAATGAATTTCAAAGGTTTTGAAAAGTATTTTGAAGGAATGAAAAGCTCTAAACTCTTCTCGGTCGCTGGAAAATAATTCCGATTGGTGATCGCGACACTACCGGTGTTAATTTTCGGGTTTCCAAAAGAGGAATTGCTGCCAGAATATTTTAAATAAAAGTTGATTGGAAAAATTTGGATTTTGTTTTGCGAATTCAAAAGATAATTTGAATTGATTTCAAAAATGGTTTTGAAGATTGAAAAGACTCTGGAATCCTATTTAAATATTTATGGGAATGATAAATGAGTTTATAACTTATACAATTCGAATTGATAGAATAAATTTAACTTAAAGGATGAAGTTAAATTAAAGTAAGTATAAGTGAATCAATTAAATCTAAGTTGAGATTGTGGAATATGAAATCTGGATTTAATATGAATTTTGAATAAGTGAAGAAATTTGACCTTGGTAAAAGTTAAATAGGAAAAAAAAAAATTTGAATTTGGATTTATAAGTGGAAACTTAAGTTAAGTTAAACAAATGATGTTTAATTGGAATATAACTTAAGTAATGTTGAACGAAGTTGATTTTGATATCAAAATAAATTAATAAAGTGAATTTATTAAATGAATGTGAACTTGAGTTATGTAAATGAAATTCAACTTTATTTGTTAAATGAATTAGCAATTGAATTGAATAAATGGATTGGATGTTAATCAATCTAATGTGAAGTATTGATATGAAGCAATGAATATAAGTGTTAATTCATTAGAAGCTAAAGGAATTGAATAATTGAATGGAAATCAATTTAATATCAACAAATTGAAACTTAAAGTGTTGAACCAAATTGAATGTAAAGAAATGTAAATTGAATAATTTGGTTATGATTGGTTATACATTGGTTGTTAGATTGATTGTTAGTTGATTTCGTGTAATTCATTAAGGGTTAATGAAATTGAATCGACAAATTGGAAGCAGAGTGATTAAATTCAAATTGATAATATGTAAATTTGAATAGAAATGAATTTGATTCAAATTGAAAATGAACCAACATGAATGTAAATTAGTGAATGTAAACCAATTGGAAACAAATGAATGAATGTTAGTTAAATCCAATATTAGCAAATCAAATGTGAGTAAATTGAAAACCAATTCAATGAATATTAATGAGAAATGAATGAATATTGATTCGGTATGGATTTGTTGGATGTTTATTGGATGATGATGGTTTGATGGTTGCATTGTTGCTTCTGAATGCATTTGTTGTTTGTTGCATTTGCTATGTTGACATATGTAGTATTATGTTGCTATAGGATGTATATTGACTATATTTTCATATCTACATGTTCTCATATGGTTTGTTGAGTGTTTAGTAGGTGCGGATGGCGTTGCTTCGCATTTGGAGCTCGCTTTCGCGCTATATTAGCCGTATACGCTCGCTAAATAAATAATAAGGTACATATCTCGGATTAAATATCGTACTTTTACACTTTTTCCCTACGGGATGCCTCATCACTTGATGGGATGTATATTTGTGATATATATACACTGTCATTTTTTTTTTTCGGATCGAGCCGCGCAAAGGAGACGCTGGCGAAATTTTCTGAAAATTTAAGGCGTTAGAATATTTTAGAGAAATTGGAAAATTTTGAAAACTAAGTTATGATTTGAAAACTTAGTAAAGATTTTGTGAGAAGTTAACTATGAATTTTGGAGAAGTTAAACACTTAACAGATTTGAAAATCTAATTTGAACGGTTTGTTTTGGAAAGTTAACGGATTTTGTATCTTTTTCCTAACTTGTAATTTCGAGGACGAAATTCTTTTAAGGGGGGAAGTCTGTAACGACCCAGAATTTTTGATAATTTAAATTCGAATATTTAATTGATTTTAAATATTAATAAATGGAATTTAGAAGTCGAATGATTTATTTTTCGAATATTGGATTTTATTTGAGAATTAAATCGATAAATTAAATAGTGGAATTCCAGAATTAATTGAAATCTGGATTGAATATGATTTTAAATGATTTGTAAAATTTTATTTAATCATACTGGAGTTATAGAAAGGTTATAGAACTTTCAGAATCGAATTTGGAGTTAATTTGTGAAAATTGAATATTTTAATATTTAATTATCGACTGTAAAAATAGCCAATTTTCGGACTGTCTCAGGATTGAACGAAACCAGTTCCATTGGATCCGTAATAGTTAGTTATTACCGGATTACAATTTTCGTAGCAATCGGAGTTATCGTTTGACCGTGGCAACTCGAAACGCATCGACATCGTTTTAATTTTAAATCGTCGAGTTAAAAATAGTCATTTTTTAGACAGTGTCGGATTTCGACGAAACCAGTTTCATCGGATCCGTAATGTGATATTATTGTAAGATTTCAAATTTCGTAATTTTTTGATTTACCATTTGTCCGGTACAAATTAAAACGCCTCGAAATCGATTTAAATCGGTTTAATTTAAATTGATCGTTTATTGTCATATCTCACACATACGATCGAATTAGCTTCCGAAACCTGTTCCATTGCGTTCGGAACATGGGGTAAACCCTACGAACGTCAGTCGGCACGCTCGAATCGGAGTTCGAAAAAATCCGATGAATAGTAAATCGTTAAATTTTCTATATAAGCCCCTCCACTTTTTCAATTGCAAAAGAAAACGACCCTAGGGTTTCTTAAAGCTTCAGGCCGCCACTTATTCGATTAATGGCCAATATCGTTCGATTGTTCTATCATTAATCCCTCTCAATCTGTTCGCTATCAAGCCTCGTGATCCAAAAGAAAAACGTCGGCAACGACGTGCTCTACCAATCCATACGGCCACGATCGTTTGAGACTCATCATCGACGACGAAATCTGGCGGTGAAGTTCGAGTTTTCGCGTGCAGTTTTAGAGAGGGAGGCACGACCGAGCTCCACTGCATTCCAGGCGAAGGTTCGTGAGGTGATGGCGGTTCCGGTGGTGGTAGGGTGATGGGGTTTAGATGTTGGTTGATGGTCGCGTAAATTCAAAAAGAAGAGGCGGCATGGGTTTCGCGTGTTCGACTTTAGCCTGGGGGGGGAAGATGAGAATCACGGTCGTGATTTCCTCAGTTTGAACGTGCGGCAGATGTGAAACTGAGGTTTAAAAATTTAAATGAAATTGTAAATGTTAATTTTATAAAAATTTGTATAAAGTTTAAAATATCGTATCTCTTTCGTACGAGGTCAGAAAATTACGAAACCAGAAGCGTTGGAATCGCAGCGACGCGCTCTACGCTGCAGCGCAGATCTGGGCGTGTTTGGAATCAGTGAAATTTTGAGTGAAATTAAACGTCCGTTTAATTTTATTCGAAATAAACGCTGAAATCAGAATTAAAATCACGGTGAGATTATTTTTCTCACTCAAATTGAAAAGTGGAATTTTCAGTTATTATTTGATTGTCTGTTTGAATGTGCTATTAGATATGATAGGATATATCTATGTATATAGCAGTATATACATATTGGCATATGTATATACTGGATTGATTGATTCCCGCCTCGTATAGCGGATGAGACCCTATTGCGCCGTTAGTAAGCGGATTTATAAAAACCTATATACCGCGATAATTCCGTACTGGAGCGGAATTGGTATTGTGCTAACATCTGTGGATGTAGGGAAACAGGTTGGAGGGATCCAACTGGATTCCTCACCGTATTGATTATTTACAGATATTTTGATATATTCTGTTATCATATGATGATATATGATATTTGACTGTTGTGATGGACTGATTGGTGTTGTTGCATCATCGGATTCAGTTTTGAACTTTAAAAATGACGACTTTTAATTTAAAAGGATTTTTAAAGTGATTTTTGAAAATATACGTTTTATGGAATTTTTGAATCAATTTATAAACGTAAAATTTTAAAGTTATAAGAGTTATAATTTTTAGTGAAATATAACCGAAGTGTCGTTTTTGAAATAAAAGTCGATTTATTTATAAAATGGTTTAAGTTGGGATTTTTGAATAACTATAAACGATTTGTATAGAAAGATTTATAAAAATTGATATTTTTGTAAATCAAAATATTGGACTTATAAAACGAATTTTTCTAAGTGTTAGAAAGAAGTATAAATGGATTTCATAAGTGAATGGAATAAATAGATTTATAACGTGAAGTTATAAAGTAAATAGATATTGTAGAATAAAAGATTTATAAGAAATTTACTTATAAATTCGACTTTTGCACTTAAATGGGATATAAATAGAAATTGCAAAATGAAATGATTTTGTAAGTTGAAATCGTTGTAAAGTACAAATGAGATTTATAAACGTTGTTTTATAAATCCGAAATCACTTATTCTTATAAGTGAATTTTTGAAGTTAATAAAATGAGATTTTTAAACCGGAGTTGTTATAGAAAATAGAAATTGGAATTTATAAACGTTGTTTTATAAATTCGGAAACCAATCGATTGAATTTGATAAATTAAATATAGAAGATTATCAAAGGAGATATATTCGCGATTTTGGATAGCGAATTATTATCAAAATAAAACGTGTAGAAAATAGTGAAATGTAAATAGTAAAGTATATTCACGATTTTGGATAGTGAATATATTGTTAAGTAAAATGAACTTGTTTTGGAAAAGCGATATTGTAAAATGAAGTTAATTGTTTAAAAGATGTTTTAAACGTGTTAAATATCGAAATCATAGATTTCAACCCTTCATTGTTGAAATAGACGTTTTCGAGAAATAAGGAAATGATGGACTATAACACTGTTGTTATAGTAAATGATTTCCGAAAGGAAATGTTTTTTTTTTAGTATTGGGATTTATATATCTATCTAAATTCGAATCCCTATACTAGTGATTTTGAGTCGTCGTAACGATGTTTTACGCAACATTCGTTTTGACTCAAATAAATGTGTTTAAAGAGAATGATTTCCTTAAAGAATGAATATATACTTAATTTGATTTAAGTATATCGAATATTTTCAAGTGTTGAAAATAAATGATTTGTGAAATACTTATTTTTTTAATAAGTATGGAAATGCTTTTCCAATATGAAATGAACTGTTTTGAGATTTTATCTTCAAAGATAAAATGAAATGTGGAAATTGATTTGAAATTGTTTTCAAATGGTTAAGTGTGGAAATTTTATATCTAGTAAAAGATATTTTGGAAGATAAAATAATTTGGGAAAATTATTTGAAATCTGATGATGTTGCGCATCTTTATTGATAGTTAAATAACCGACTATCAATAATTACCTTTAGATAGGTATTTGTTGTGAATTGGATGAATTTGAATGCCACACTTATTTTTAAATAAGCGCTCACTATTCGGGTTAGCCGGGAAAGGACCATGGGGTCGTATAACCCATTCCGAATACGTGATACGTCGTTATGAATTGCATTTGCTGACCGGTGTTGAAGACCGGATATTTTTGAAAACGAAAGGATTACCGTCGAGTTACTCTACATCGGCTGATCTCCGGTTTAGAGGTTTTATTACCCTTAGTGACGGGAAGTCCTGACGTGATTGAAAATTATCCGGAAATGCAAGGGCTTCGTGAGAAGTGCCTTCGGTTCTGTTCGATCCCGGAACAGACTTTTATGGATTGTGTGTCTGACGTTACAATTTGAGATATAAAGCTGATTTCTTTCAAATACATATCTGTTGGTGGCGGAGAATTTATTCTCTTAGCTTAACACCCTTCTCTGAGACGTACGAGCTCAGAGGTTATGTAGTTGAAATTTATCAGCGATATATCCCAATTTGGTAACGTGGCATACTGAGTGTTGCTGTGAAATGATCAGTGTTTGATCATTTGCGATATGGTCATTTGTTTGATCTTATATCTTTGTGATCATAGGTTGATCATTTTGTTTGACCCGAAGCAGGGCTTCTTTTTGAGAAAGCGTAGCTTTGTGGACGAGACTTCGTCGAGCCTCACACCCCGGAAATGGTCGAAACAGGAATGTTGCGGCAAGGTTATGAGGGTCGCGCCCTTTAGGGTATGTCATTTCCTTCTGGAAAGGGGTGGTATCATGGTATGGAGCCCAGATACTTACTCATGTGGATACACTTTCTTTATGATGTGTGATGTTGGATATCGAGCGCTCGGATAAAGGTCCCAAAGGACCGGGTGATGACATATTCGTGAGTTACCTGTTACAGGGGTAACCCGGCCTTGTTTGGCAGAGAGCAGTTTGTCTCTCGGGACGTCCAGCCAGAGGCGATCCCAATCGGCAGGAGGAAAGGAAGTTCCTTAGCCTGACCATTTGCTGGAAATCCATCTTCCAAATACGACATTGTACGGTTTTAGTTGTAGAACCTATCATCCACTTATGGTGGCGCCCCACTGTTTGGATGGTAGCTATAGTAGGCATAGTTCGAAATGTCTATGCTGGCTAAGATTTATATTCTACTTTCGAAATAATTTCTACACTATGCACTAATAATAATATCCAAAATGATTTGATTTTGCGTAGTAAGCATCTTTGACTATCATAAGAAGAAATCTCCTCCAATTCTGCGTTTGCATTGTGTGTGTGGTGGGAGGTCTTATGGTAGTTTCATTTTCCAAAAGCATTTCGAATTGACTTTAAAATTATCCTGTTGTTTATTTTAAAGAATAACTGTTTACGATCTCACACCAGTCACCATGACTGACTCGGAGTTTATTGTTTCCCTTCTAAACTCTGGGTGCCCACCAATTTCCACACGGGCAGCCTAGAGTTATATTATCAGGATATTCTGGATATTCTGGAGCTTTGGAAGCAAGATGGATGACGAGACGTAGTACTTGTATCTGATATATTTATTCCGCTATGTATTCTGTATGAGGACAAGTTATATAACTGTCCATTGTTGTATATTGACTCTGATGATTGATGAATGTATAAACTGATATAGTTCTTTGTTTTAAAAAGACTAGTAATTATCTATTGTATATTGTTCCGCTGCGATATGTGAGATTCTGATATTGTTTCTGTTTCTGATGTTGTTCTTTTGTTTCTTCTTTCTCTTTTCTTCTATCTTTTCTTCTACCTCTTCTTTTAAAAACCCTAATGGTTCGGTTTTTCGTTCACCTTGAGTAAATAGATGGAGATTAGTGTCTATTCAAGGGGTACGGAAAAGCGGGTTATTACAATAACACTAGGTGATAGGATGACAAATGCTAAAATTTCCATGTCTGCTTGATTTTAAATGAAAGAGTAACAATGTTCTTAAGTATCAACATTTATAAATTTACTTTTCTCTTTTCTTTTTATTTTTTTTAAAAACGAAGCCCAACCCACTTAGCCCACGAGAAAAAAAACAAGTCGAACCCCTCACATTCCCCTTCTTCTTCCAGCTACTCTTTCTCTTATCTTTTCCTTTCCCACTCGTGTGCACATCACTGTGCCATGCACGTACACACTACGCCGATCATCTTTGGCGCCGACCATCTCTCCCCATCACCGATGACCACCGCACCTCACTCGACCCCTTGAAACCCACGGCGAACCCACCGTTCAAAAATTCGAGCATCCCTCCAAAAATTGGCAACACCGTGCCAAAACTAACCCCTCGCCACCCACAGACCATAGTTCACCACAAAACTTCACCCACTCGCTCACTATCACCTCCTCTTCCAATCCCCCCCGACCGCATGCCTCGTTCGCCTCCTCCACGTCGTCATTGTCACACGAACCAAGCCCAAAACAAACGCACTCAAAACCCTACAACCGCCTCGACCAGACAAACCACCCAATAGAAAAATCATATGCCATTTTTCGTGAGTCCCCCATCAATTGATGCTCCTCCACACCGAACCCCTTGACATGAAATCGCTCACGTCATCGGAATTTGACGTTTCGCCCAAATACGATCATCTTCGAACCTCTCCTCACATACACCACTAAAAATCTTCAAACTAACTCCTAAAATCATGTTTTTCAAAGACGAACACATTCCTATAATCCATTGATTAAATTATGATACTTGAAAATTCGACTTATTTTGGCATTCATACTGTAAAAGGAGATTTCCTCTCTCCATGCTGGATGGTTTTCAACCAGATCAATTTTAAAATATACTACACTCAAAAACAACCATCTTTTGTTTTGGAATCACGACTTAAAACCAATTAGATATAAAGATATTTAGTTTTAAAGTTGGACGTTCAACTGTTTTTAACCAAAATATATGAACATATAGCTTTTATAGAAGATGTACTGTGATTTTATTTGGAACTGATCATGTTGTACACATTCATACACCTACAAATACATACATTCTTAACACATATCATAATCACTGCCACATATATGTATATAAGGGATAACAGTGAAAAAAAGAGGATGATTTACTCACTGTCTTTTGAAAGATAAACACTGCTGCTGATTTACCAAGCCTTCTTCCTTCAGGCTTCCAGCCTTAACTCTTAACTTGATTTTATTTTAATGACAGCACTTTGTTTCTCTGTTTTTTTAAAGTGTTGAATGGTATACGTGAATAAGCTAAGACAGTGGTATATGTGTGTATGTATATGTGTGTCTATATATATATATATATATATATATATATATATATATATATATATATATATATATATATATATATATAAAGGAGAGGGACAAGTAAACAAAATGTTGAAGGTTTTCATGAACAAGACTTTCCCTTTTTCTTTTTCTTTTATTTTCTTTTTGATTTGAAAATTGTTTGAATTGATTTGAAGAAAAAAAGATGACTTGATATCCTAGTGACTTGAAGATTGAGTGATTAGATTTATTATATGCTTGACTAGGTTTATTTCATTATGATGTCTCCTTGTGAGTATACATATGCATAATATATATATATATATATATATATATATATATATATATATATTCTATAACTTTTGACCATATACGCATGTTTTTTGACTATAACACCATTTTTAACATGCTAAAGTTTGAACTTCTATGCATAAATTGTTACATAGATACTATATTTAACATATACACATAAATAGCTACACACATGTATTTGTTTTTTTATTTTTATATGTTTTATTTTATTTCATATCATAAGTTTTTGTATATACATATATTTTATTCTATTTTTAAAATTGAAGTTTATTTAAATATTTTCAAAAATTAGTTTTTTAAACTTTTAAATCAAAGACTCTAGAATATATATACACACACAGATATTTCATAAATCAGAAATTATTTATTTTATCATATACACATTTACATAGTCATAAGTTTGGAATTTTTTCATTATGCAGTTTATACATTCATGTAAATATATTTATATACATATACAACATTTTTCATAAACATATATACAATTATATAACATATATATTTTTAAACATCATAAAGCTTGTATATACTTATATATGTGCATATATGAACATTCTATCTTAAATTTTTAATGGTGGAGTTTACATACATATATCTATAAAATTTATTATATCCAGAAATCTATATTTATAAATTAAACATATTTTAATCAATTTATAGATTCAGATGTTGTAAATATCAGAAAATTTTATCTATTCGACTTATAAAAATTTATATTTCAATATTTAAAATTAGTTAATTACCCAATATCAGAACCCGCCGTTCGTAGCTCGGTTGGTTTGGGAGCTGGGAGATGGGAACCTAAGGACTGCGTCCGGACAGGTTCGAATCGCAGCGCCAAACCATCAGTGGGAGTTTCAACGTTACGCATCCGTGTGCGACGACTAAATAAAAGCAGGGTAGACACACGGCGTGATTTACTTAAGTGAGTATCAATGAATACCATGATCTTAAGGTTTCCCATGTGCTCAAAAAAAATACCCAATATCAGATGGCTAAAATTTCCGGGTCGTTACATCTAGAAGCTTACAAACAACGAATACGACACTCCGGCCAAACTACAAAACCACCATCAACCAACTCGGACAATGTAGAATGACCATTTTGAGGCGCATCAAAAAGTGGCTCATTTACTCTATTAGCACCAAAAAATTGGTACAATGTTCCCTTCCTCACCAAATTTCCAGTATTCTAGTTCATGGTATTTCACATTCCTAACAATACAAGTGAACATGCATATTTATTTTATGAAGTAAAAAAGTTGGGAGTTCTTGATCAGTTAAAATACAATATAATTGTAATTACTTATTAGAAAGAACTGGACCAGATTTCATGCACCAAATATGGACTCTAGGCTTTGATCTGTGTCTAGCAAGAGTTGCAGCTAGCATACCTGTAATGGCATAATTAGTAGAGATTTTCAGAAATTTCCTCAATCTATTTCCAAAATTAAGTTATAGAATCTAAAATCCATTGCTGTATTATTAATTACCATTGGTTAACTTAGATTGCATTCATTTAGAATATGAAATCTAGTTATTGAATGTTGTTCGGTTTTTAGTATCTGTTTAAGACTTATTCAGTGCTTTTACAATGTAACCAGCAGTAAGAACTTCCTTAAAAATAAAAAGATTCTAATCCCTTATAACTATAAATGGTTATGACATATTTGTTGCAATATGTGATCTACTTTAAACATTTTTTAAATGAAAAACTAACTGGCCCTTACCTAAGTTGACCTGAACATCATCATCAACCTTGACATAAAAGTCAGCATCCCACTTGGCGATTGCAGTGGAAATTTTTGTTTTTGTTTTTGTTGATAATTCATGATATCCTTCAACGTATTTGTGTTGGTTGAAGTTTGTACATAACTCTGAAGTGCTGCATATGTTAAATAGTGTCCGCATGGTTATATATTTGGTTAAGCTTTGGAAACTTAAGTGATAATCTTATCAAAAAAGCATCTGGTACAATATCAATCAATAAGGGCTAGGAGAAGTTATAAATGAATACATAAAATGGTATCACATATATACTCGTAAGCTTAGTTATACTGCCACATTATTCACAAAATTGACATAACTATCTAATATTTGCCGTGTTTATTTAATAAATAATCTTGGGCTATTGGGTTTACCATATCATACTGGATAGATATAAAGTTCATAAAGATATGACTTGCAAATCATATTTTAAGTATATCTTACTAAATTGTTTGAATAATAGTAGTTGTGGTGGTGCTAACAATAACAACAACAATAATTTTTAATAATAATAATTTTGAAGGTAAACAAGCATTTGCAACTCTGTTCTTTTTTTTATTTAGTTAATGTTAGTTTTTTTTGGAACCCTAACATGAATACAATAAGACATATAGTCCAAATTCATCATTTCACCTCAGATAGACCAAATAGACTATATTCCCTCCTAAATTTATTTGCTGTTTATGTCATTCAAACTGGTCAGCACCGAAGGCAACTACACATGGTCGAATTCCTCCTGCACCAATTTCAGTTAGAAGAAGAGATGCATAGAGGATTAGTAGTTGCCAGGTTGATTCTCTTTGATAGTTTCCAGGTTGTGTGCATGGTGCAGGTCTTAAAGCTGGCAGTACTGCTGATATTGTAAGTGCCACCATACCCTAGATATCGATAATTCTCTTGTAAATATCATGGTTCAATATTGGTGTTCCTAAATTATTGACCTTACTAAGAAAACTAGACTCCTTTTCTTACATTTTTAAGCAAACTAAAATTTGGGAAAGGTATGCATTTTGAAAAGCTAGAAATATGTATACCAGTTGATAGATCATGGAACCAAAGGCAATTGTCCAAAAGCGGCCAACAAACGAGTCAGAAATGAGAGCTCCCGCAACCGAGGTCAGGCTAGTAGTGCCATTGAAGTTGCCAAGTGTATTTGAAGCTTCTACTAAAGGTAAGTGAAGCTGGCTAGTCAAATAGGAAACCATGTTTGCGTTGAATCTAGCCATTGCAAATTTGTCGCATATTTCATTACCTAGAATCAAAGAATCAAGAATTGATATGTGTAGTTATCAACTAAATGATGATAGAAGTAGTAAATATATTTGTTGTTATGGAAATTTCCAATCCGAGACCGCTCGAACACAATTCCCAAACGCAGCGGAAAAGCTAGATCGCGATAGACGATGCAAAACAACCAATCGATAACTCAAATCAATCTCAACCAAAACCAAGATACGATCACAACACCGAGATAGGCAATATATAAGAGCAATAACAATAAGTAAATCACACACCGATTTATAGTGGTTCCACTAACAACTTGTTAGTGTACGTCCACTTTGAGAGAGAGCTTTTATTATTACCAATGAAAAGAGTACAAGAGATTGTTTACAATGATCAACTAATCACTCTAGAATATATTTGTGGAGAATAGGATTGAAGAGATTAGGATTCACCAAAAACCCTAATAGAAGAATTAAACCCTAGATTAGAAGTGATTAGCATATCTCCAATAGGCAGCTGAAAATAACATTTATAATAGGGTAGAGATCAAAACCGAATGACCAAAATACCCCCCAATATCAGCACAAGCAAAATAGAAGACCCAGGCCCGAAACTGGAAAACTGCCGAAAAACGGTCGACTGGTCATTTTTGGACCAGTCGACTGCTTGCTCTCTGGACAAAACCGGTCGACCGGTAGAAATGGACCGGTCGACCGGTTTTGGGCAGCAGTGCACAATAGTGCACTGTTTGCCCCCGGAAACCCCCCCGAGCTCCGCTACTCCGGCCGCTTCCTCCTACGCCTCGCTACTCCACTCCTCTTCAACTCCAACATATCGTGTCGCCAAAATTTAACACTCCACCTCGACACTATATCCATCTCCATCACCAATGGTACCATACCATCATCAACACCGATAGCTCCAACTATCGCCACTTCTACCTTCACCAAACATGAATGCTTCCTCAATGGGTTCCGGCAAGGCCACCCCCCATTGCACTTCACCAACGAGTTCAGGCACAAAGCCCCCACCCGCTAATGAAGTGTTGGAAACACCCAAAACCAAAACGATCTCACCAAAGACCCGAACACTTAGGAGTGTAAACTAGTGTTCGCCAAGAAAATAGAACCACAATCTCACCCCAATACTCTTCTTCATCTACCAACCAAAATCCTCTCTCACCCGTGCCACCCCGTGGCATCTAGCACTCCTCTAAGCAAATCAAGTTCGAGCAATGCTCGAACTTCCCAAACGGCAATGCTTTAGTAAACATATCCGCCGCATTATCCTTTGTGTGCACTTTCCGAAGATATACTTGCTTATCCTCATCCATGGCTACCAAGAATGACTCCCTCACTTCAATATGCTTAGTACGTGAGCTAAACGCCAAATTCTCCGCCAAATGGATAGCGCTTTGGCTATCACAATGAACATCGATACTATCGTGTCCAACACCCAAATCACACAACAATCGCTTCAAATAGAGTGCCTTCTTAGCCGCCTCCACCGCGGCTATCAACTCCGCCTCCGTAGTGGATAAAGCTACTACGGTTTGCAATCTCGATCTCCAACTTATGGCCGTGCCACCAAGTGTGAAGACATACCCGGAAGTTGACTTTCTCCTATCTCTATCACCGGCGTAGTCCGAATCACAATAACCAACCAACTTGCAATTCATTCTCCCACTACCGCCAAAGACAAGACCATGAGATGACGTACCTTTGAGATATCTCAAAATTAGCTTTACGGTTTCCCAATGCGATTTCCCCGGATTAGCCATGAACCGACTAACCACCCCGACGGCATTTGCAATATCGGGCCTTGTACACACCATGGCATACATCAAACTACCAACCGCACTTGCATATGGCACCGTTGCCATATAAGCCTTGTCCTTCTCCAAGATAGGTGAACCTTTACTCGAAAGCTTGACATGCAAAGGTAAAGGTGTAGTTGTCGCCTTTGCATTCTCCATGCTAAACCGGCTAAGCACTTTCTTGATATAGTCCTTTTGAGTTAATTTCAACTCAAAACGCTTCCGATTCCTTTCAATCTCCATGCCCAAAATTTTCTTTGCTTCTCCAAGATCCTTCATCTCGAACTCCGATTTCAATTGTAATTTCAACTTGTTGATTTCATTCTTGTCCTTGGAAGCAATGAGCATGTCATCCACATACAAGAGTAAATACACCCAACAATCATTTCCCAACTTCTTGAAATAAACACAAGCATCTTTGATGCTTCTATCAAAACCATTTTCAAGCATAAAATGATCAAACCTCTTGTACCATTGCCTAGGTGATTGCTTCAACCCATATAGTGATTTCTTCAACTTGCACACCATATTTGACTTCCCATTTACCTCAAAACCTTCCGGTTGCTCCATGTAAATGTCTTCATCCAAGTCACCATGCAAGAAGGCGGTCTTCACATCAAGTTGCTCCAACTCCAAGTCGTGAATAGCAACTATGGCAAGTAATATCCGGATAGAAGTATGCCGCACAACCGGTGCGAATATCTCATCATACTCCTTTCCCTTCCTTTGTGCAAACCCCTTAGCCACTAGCCTAGCTTTGTATCTCCCATCGTCCTTCACCTTGTAAATCCATTTGCACCCAATAGCACGGTTTTCTTTAGGAAGTGGAACCAAATCCCAAGTTTGATTCTTCATTAACGATTGCATCTCTTCCTCCATGGCACAAACCCATTTCGAGCTATCACTCGAATTCATGACGTCATCAAGGTCCATCGGCTCATCTTGGACTACTATAAGCGCATAGTCCATATTATCACAAAAGCTAAGATAATTCCAATCACCATATCTCTCGGGTGGTCTTATAAGACGACGACCCACCCGAGTAGCAATACCATCACCCGGACTCCTTTCGGCTCCACCTTGAGTCGAATCTTCTCTAGAATCGTGCACATCACCTACACTACTAGAGGCACCTTGTGGACTATGTGATGTACCATCAACCGCTCCCTCCTCACAAGCATCTTCTACTACTCTACTCTCTCTAACCCTTGGACAAAATGTGGGAATAACTTCCTTCTCCTTCGATTCACCATGAACCAAATCCGGAACATCCGATGAGCTCTCATTCTCCTTGAACATTGCCGACTCATCAAAAGTAACATGACGAGAGTTTATTACTTTCTTCGTTTCCGGATTCCAAACCCGATAGCCTTTCACTCCTTCCGTATAACCAAGCAAAACCCCTTTGAAAGCTCTAGGTTCAAGCTTATCATTTCCCGGATCATGCACATAAACGGGACTTCCAAAAACACGAAGATAGCTCAAGTCAATACTCTTACCTCTCCACACTTCCTCCGGAATTTTGTTATCAATAGCCGAGCACGGAATTCGATTAATAATGTGAACCGCGGTTGACATAGCTTCGGCCCAAAATCCCTTAGACAAACCCGATGTCAATCTCAAGCATCGAGCTTTCTCTAGTAGAGTACGGTTCATCCTCTCCGCAACTCCATTTGATTGCGGATCTCCCGGTGTAGTAAAATGTCTCCGAATGCCATGATGCTTGCAATAATCTAAGAATTCTCCGGAAACATACTCCCCGCCATTATCGGACCTAAGAACCTTCAAAAATTTACCACTCTCATTCTCAACAAGAGCCTTCCATACTTTGAACTTAGCAAATGCCTCCGACTTGGCCTTCATTACATACACCCAAACTTTGCGAGAAAAATCATCAATAAAGGAAATGTAATACTTTGCTCCACCCAAGGAAGCAACCGGTGCCGGTCCCCAAACATCCGTGTGCACATACTCAAGAACGCTTCTTGAATCATGTTTCCCTTCACCGAATGAAACCTTTGTTTGCTTCCCCATGACACACTCTTCGCAAAACTCTAGCTTGTTGAAACTCTCTCCACCAATCATCTCCCTTTTCCGAAGAATCTCCAAACCCTTCTCCGAGACATGACCCAATCTCAAATGCCACAACCTAGTCGCATCCAAGTCACGAGAACTATCAACGCCAACACAAGTTTCACCTTCTATGGTCACTCCTTGAAGCAAATAAACACCATGAACTTTAGCACCTTTCATAACCACAAGCGCCCCCTTCGAAACCCTCAAGCAATCTCTCTCAATAGTGATCTTGCACCCCAAAGAATCCAATTGCCCCAAAGAGATAAGGGACTTCCTAAGTCCCGGAACATAGCGTACATTAGTGAGAGTACGAACTACTCCGTCAAACATCCTAATTTGCACGGAACCGATTCCCTTCGACTTACACATAGCACCATTACCCATAACAATCGAATTTCCCTCTCTAGCTTTGAAAGAAGAAAAACAATTCCTATTAGGCGTCATATGATAAGACGCCCCCGAATCGAGCACCCATTCGCTACCCGAAACATCCGATGCCACCGCCGTCAATACATCAACTTCTCCCTCACTATCAACACTCTCCACCGCAACCGATGAAGACGCCACTTCCTTCTTTCCTTTCTCCTTGTCCGGACACTCATTCTTCCAATGACCGGGCTTCTTACAAATATAGCACTTGCCTTTCTTTTCCTTCGACTTTCCTCTCCAACCGGGATTCCTAGATTTGGAACGACCCCGGTTATCCTTCTTCCAATGTTCCTTCTCCACAAACAAACCTTGACCATTCCCGGCACTACTACTTCCTACACTCAACTCCTTCATTTGATCTCGCAACTCCTCACTAAGAAGACCCGTCTTGACATCATCCAACGTCAATGTATCACGGCTATAGATCAAACTATTTGAGAAACCCGTATAACGGTCCGGCAACGAACATAACAATATCATCGCCTTTTGCTCTTCCTCAATCTTCAAATCTACCGCCTTCATCTTCATTAGCAAATCATCAAACACATTCAAGTGTGCCTTAAGCGAACTCCCCTCTTTCATCTTATACGTGAAAAACGTTCGCAACAAGATCAAACGATTAGTTAGAGACTTCTTCATATACAACTCCTCTAACTTATCCCAAATTCCCTTAGCGGTCGTCTCACCACTAATTTCGGAGATAACATTCTCTCCCATAGCAAGTTGAAGTGTAGTAAATGCCCACTCTTCCATTTCATCTCTCTCAACCTCCGATATGTCCGCCGGCAACAAATGTGTATCAAACACCACCCTATGAACCCGATTCCTCCTTAGAACCGCTTTCATCTTCCATTGCCATTTTTCAAAATCATTATCGCCATTCCATTTATCAATAACCAATTGCGATCCCGAAGCCGCATACGAACCACGTACATACGGCGCTACACCACTTGGACTAACCATTGAGGGAACACTAGAGTTATTATCTGATTCCGGCATTTCAACATACACCTACCGACTCCAAAGCTCTGATACCAAATGTTATGGAAATTTCCAATCCGAGACCGCTCGAACACAATTCCCAAACGCAGCGGAAAAGCTAGATCGCGATAGACGATGCAAAACAACCAATCGATAACTCAAATCAATCTCAACCAAAACCAAGATACGATCACAACACCGAGATAGGCAATATATAAGAGCAATAACAATAAGTAAATCACACACCGATTTATAGTGGTTCCACTAACAACTTGTTAGTGTACGTCCACTTTGAGAGAGAGCTTTTATTATTACCAATGAAAAGAGTACAAGAGATTGTTTACAATGATCAACTAATCACTCTAGAATATATTTGTGGAGAATAGGATTGAAGAGATTAGGATTCACCAAAAACCCTAATAGAAGAATTAAACCCTAGATTAGAAGTGATTAGCATATCTCCAATAGGCAGCTGAAAATAACATTTATAATAGGGTAGAGATCAAAACCGAATGACCAAAATACCCCCCAATATCAGCACAAGCAAAATAGAAGACCCAGGCCCGAAACTGGAAAACTGCCGAAAAACGGTCGACTGGTCATTTTTGGACCAGTCGACTGCTTGCTCTCTGGACAAAACCGGTCGACCGGTAGAAATGGACCGGTCGACCGGTTTTGGGCAGCAGTGCACAATAGTGCACTGTTTGCCCCCGGAAACCCCCCCGAGCTCCGCTACTCCGGCCGCTTCCTCCTACGCCTCGCTACTCCACTCCTCTTCAACTCCAACATATCGTGTCGCCAAAATTTAACATTTGTATGTCTCACCAAGGATATATAGCATTATTTTAAGGCCTCCTTGCTTTTTCAGCTTCTTCTCTGGTTTATCATCCTCCATTTCTGAATGATTTGGCAATGAACTTTGCTTCATTCTAAATAGAGCTGAGTAGCTTAGTTAGACTCTTAGATTGTGAGTATTGAAGACAAACCCAGGTTGTATTTATAGTCTTATATACCACGCATAACCTCATCCTTTACGGTAAATGAGTTGCATATTGATTTATTTGTTGTTTAACCTCACCTTAAAGTAAGACCGATTAGCATGTACACACAAAGTTTGGTGCACTGAATTTTGCCATTTTGATGATTAATTTCAGTTTTATTCTTATTTTTGAAAATCCAGTAAAATAAGCTTTAATAATCTGTTACTGGGTAATGATTTCCAAGGATTAAAACTTCATAATTTCTTCTGACAGAGTATATGGGTCAAAACCATGGAACAAAGCAACATATGTAACTCATATGTAAAGCTGAACAAGAAAATATGCACAAAATTAATCATTGACTGACATTACGGAAGACTGGTTTTGACTATTGTATGTCTTATCATTTGTTATATGAAGTAATAATTCACATTTTTCATTCATTATCTAGTTGGAACACATGCAATTCTGAACGAAACTTCCCAGTTGGAAGAGATTTATGAATGATTTAGACTGAAGAAGCTTCTATAGTTTATACAAATAACAACAGTCAGGACATATGTAAAAGATAGCGATGTTACTGACAACTGGTTAGGTAACTTTGTTGAACCACTAAGTTAGACCTTTTTTTGCTATCTTAACTACTGCTCTTATTGTTTTAACAATTAGCAACATCATTCATAATTGATCTGGATGTATAAGCAATTATCAGTGTTGAATTTTGGCGACACTATATGCGAATTTGTAGAGGTTGGAAGTAGCTTCGTAATGGAGAAAACGGTTCGCAAATCGGAGTTCGGAGGTGGAAGTTATAAGTGAAAAGGCGGAGAGGGCTGTTTGGGACAGCAACTAATTTCAGACGTCTGAAATTATTTTCAGACGTTTGAAATTGTTCTGGAGTGATTCCAGAACACTCAGGCAGACGTCTGACCAAGTGGGTCAGACGTCTGGTCTGGAGCGAAGTCGCTCCAGTGACTTAAGTCAGACATCTGACCCTTAGGCCAGACGTCTGGAACGACTTTTTCCAGTTTTTTCTTCTCGCGGACTTGGATGAAAATTTGTGATATCCGCAGGGGAAATTTTGGAATATTGCCTAGGGTTTCTATTCTCCTATATAAGCTAGCCTTTGGTATCAGATCCGGAAGGGTGTGAAGCAAGCGACTGCAAGAGATTAGCCTCCACTAATTAGGGTTTATCAAAACCTAATTTTCTTCAATTCTATTCTCCACAAATCAATTTCTAATTAGAATTTGATCATTGTAATCAATCTCTTGTACTCTTCTCATCAATAATAATAAAGCTCTCTCTTAAAGTGGATGTACACTAACACAACGTTAGTGGAACCACTATAAATCGCTGTGTGATTTATTTTTCGTTATTGCTTTAATTTCTGAATTGCTTATTTGGGATTGTGATTGTCTCTGGATTGGTTGAGATTAGATTTGAGTTATTGGTTGGTTGTTTTTACACTTCTTATCACGATCTAGCTTTTCCGCTGCGTTTGGGGATTTGAATTTGAGTGGTCTCAATTGAAATCCGCCATAACATTTGGTATCAGAGCATTGGTGTTGGTAGGTGGTTGTAGAAATGCCAGAAACAGATAATACCTCAAGTAGTTCCTCAATGGGTAATCCAAGTGGTGTAGCGCCTTGTGTACGTGGATCGTATGCAGCTTCAGGATCACAATTGGTAATAGACAAGTGGAATGGCGATAATGATTTAGAAAAATGGCAATGGAAGATGAAAGCGGTTCTAAGGAGGAATCGGGTACATCGGGTAGTGTTTGACACACATTTGTTGCCAGCGGACATCTCGGATGTTGAGAGAGAGGAGATGGAAGAGTGGGCATTCACTACACTTCAACTTGCTATGGGAGAGAATGTTATCTCTAAAATTAGTGGTGAGACAACCGCTAAGGGTATTTGGGACAAGTTGGAGGAGTTATATATGAAGAAGTCACTGACAAATCGTTTGATCTTATTGCGAACATTCTTCACCTATAAGATGAAGGAAGGTACTTCGCTTAAGGCGCACTTGAATATATTTGATGATTTGCTAATGAAGATGAAGGCGGTAGATTTGAAGATTGAGGAAGAGCAAAAGGCGATGATATTGTTGTGTTCGTTGCCAGATCGCTATACAGGTTTCTCAAAAGTTTGATCTATAGCCGAGATACATTGACTCTTGATGATGTCAAGACGGGTCTTCTTAGCGAGAAGTTGCGGGATCAAATGAAGGAGTTAGGTGATGGAGGTAGTGGTGCTAGTAGTGGTCATGATTTGTTTGTGGAGAAGGAGAGGTATGTGAAGAAGGAGAACCGGGGGCGTTCTAAATCAAGGAACCCCGGTTGGAGAGGAAAGTCGAAGGAAAGAAAATGCAAGTGCTATATTTGTAAGAAGCCCGGTCATTGGAAGAATGAGTGTCCGGACAAGGAGAAGGCAAAGAAGGAAGTAGCATCTTCATCTGTAGCGATGGAGAGTGGAGTTGGTGAGGGAGATGTAGATGTGTTGTCGACGGTAGCATCGGATGTTTCGGGTAACGATTGGGTACTTGATTCGAGGGCGCCTTATCATATGACGCCAAATAGGAATTGTTTTTCTTCTTACATCGAAAAAGAAGGAAATTCAATTGTTATGGGAAATGGTGCTATTTGCAAGTCGAAAGGCATTGGTTCCGTGCAAATTCGGATGTTTGACGGAGTGGTTCGTACTCTCACTAATGTACGCTATGTTCTGGGACTTCGGAAGTCGCTTATCTCTTTGGGGCAGCTGGATTCTTTAGGTTGTAAAATCACTATTGAGAGTGATAGCTTTCGGGTTTCGAAGGGGGCGCTTGTGGTGATGAAGGGTGCTAGGACTCATGGTATTTATTTGCTTCAAGGAGTGACTATGGAAGGCGAAACTTGTATAGGAGTTGACAGTTCTCGTGGCTTGGATGCGACTAGGTTGTGGCATTTGAGGTTGGGTCATGTCTCGGAGAGGAGTTTGGACATTCTTCTAAAGAGTAAGATGATCGATGGAGAAAGTTTTAGCAAGTTAGAGTTTTGCAAAGAATGCGTCATGGGGAAGCAAACAAAAGTTTCATTCGGTGAAGGAAAGCATGATTCGAGAAGGGTTCTTGAGTATGTTCACACGGATGTTTGGGGACCGGCACCAGTAGCTTCTTTAGGTGGAGCTCGCTATTATATTTCCTTTATAGATGACTTTTCTCGGAAAGTTTGGGTGTATGTAATGAAGGCCAAGTCGGAGGCATTTGCAAAGTTCAAAGCATGGAAGGCTCTTGTTGAGAATGAGAGTGGTAAGTCTTTGAAGGTTGTAAGGTCTGACAATGGGGGAGAGTATGTTTCCGGAGAATTTTTAGAATTTTGCAAGCATCATGGTATTCTGAGGCATTTTACTACACCTGGAGATCCGTAGTCGAATGGTGTTGCGGAGAGGATGAATCGTACTCTACTTGAGAAAGCTCGATGCTTGAGATTGACATTGGGTTTGGCGAAGGGATTTTGGGCTGAAGCTTTGTCAACTGCAGTGCATATTATTAATTGAATTTCGTGCTCAGCTATTGGTAACAAAATTCCGGAGGAAGTGTGGAAGAGAAAAAGCATTGACTTGAGTTATCTTCGTGTCTTTGGAAGTCCAGTTTATGTGCATGATCCAGGAAATGATAAGCTTGAACCTAGAGCTTTCAAGGGGATTTTGCTTGATTATACGGATGGAGTAAAAGGCTATCGGATTTGAAATCCGGAAACGAAGAAGGTAGTGAATTCTCGTCATGTTACTTTTGATGAGTCGGCGATGTTCAAGGAGAATGGAAGCTCATCGGATGTTCCAGATTCGGCTCATGATGAATCAAAGGAGAAGGAAATTATTTCCACATTTTATCCAAGGAGTAGAGAGAGTAGAGTAGTTGGAGATGCTTGCAAGGAGGTAGCGGTTGATGTTACATCACATAGTCCACAGGGCGCCTCTAGTAGTTTTGGTGATGTGCATGATTCTAGAGAAGATTCGGTTCAAGGTGGAGTTGAAGGAAGTTTGGGTGATGGTATTGCTACTCGGGTTGGTCGTCGTACTATAAGACCATCCGAAAGATATGGTGATTGGAACTATCTTAGCTTTTGTGATAAGTTGGACTATGCGCTTCATGTAGTCCAAGATGAGCCAATGGACCTTGATGACGTCATGAAGTCGAGTGATAGCTCGAAATGGATTTGTGCCATGGAGGAAGAGATGCAATCATTGTTGAAGAATCAAACTTGGGATTTGATTCCACTTCCTAAAGGAAACCGTGCTATAGGGTGCAAATGGATTTACAAGGTGAAGGACGATGGGAGATACAAAGCTAGGCTAGTGGCTAAGGGGTTTGCACAAAGGAAGGAAAAGGAGTATGATGAGATATTAGCACCGGTTGTGCGTCATACTTCTATCCGGATATTACTTGCTATAGTTGTTGTTCATGACTTGGAGTTGGAGCAACTTGATGTGAAAACCGCCTTCTTGCATGGTGACTTGGATGAAGACATCTACATGGAGCAACCGGAAGGTTTGTTGTGGATGGTAAGTCAAATTTGGTTTGCAAGCTGAAGAAATCACTATATGGACTAAAGCAATCACCTAGACAATGGTACAAGAGGTTTGATCATTTTATGCTTGAAAATGGTTTTGATAGAAGCATCAAGGATGCTTTTGTTTATTTCAAGAAGTTGGAAAATGATTGTTGGGTGTATTTACTCTTGTATGTGGACGATATGCTCATTGCTTCTAAGGATAAGAATGATATCAACAAGTTAAAACTAAGTTTGAAATCGGAGTTCGAAATGAAGGATCTTGGAGAAGCAAGAAGGATATTGGGCATGGAGATTGTAAGGGATCGAAAGCATTTTGAGTTGAAACTAACTCAAAAGGAATACATGGAGAAAGTGCTTTGCCGGTTTAGCATGGAGAATGCAAAGGCGTCAAATACACCTTTACCTTTGCATATGAAGCTTTCGAGTAAAGGATCACCTATCTTGGAGAAAGACAAGGCTTATATGGCAAAGGTGCCATATGCTAGTGCGGTTGGAAGTCTAATGTATGTTATGGTGTGTACAAGGCCCGATATTGCAAATGCCGTCGGGGTGGTTAGTCGTTTTATGTCTAATCCGGGAAAATCACATTGGGAAGCTGTGAAGCTTATATTGAGATACCTTAGAGGCACATCATCTCATGGTCTTGTTTTTGGTGGTAGTAAGACGATGGATTGCAAGTTGGTTGGTTATTGTGATTCGGACTACGCTGGTGATAGGGATCGAAGAAAATCAACTTCCGGATATGTCTTCACACTTGGGGGTACAGCCATAAGTTGGAGATCTAGATTGCAGACCGTAGTTGCTTTATCCACTACGGAGGCGGAGTTGATAGCCGCAGTGGAGGCGGCAAAGGAGGCACTCTATTTGAAGCGATTGTTGTGTGACTTGGGATTCGGGCATGATAGTATTGACGTTCGATGTGATAGCCAGAGTGCTATTCACTTGGCAGAGAATTTGGCGTTTAGCTCACGGACTAAGCATATTGAGGTGAGAGAGTCATTTCTAGTAGCCATGGATGAGGATAAGCAAGTATATCTTCGGAAAGTGCACACAAAGGATAACGCGGCGGACATGTTCACTAAGGCTTTGCCGGTTGGGAAGTTCGAGCATTGCTCGAACTTGATTCGCTTGGAGAAGTGCTAGGTGCCACGGGGTGGCACAGTTAAGGGAGGAGCTTGGTGGTAGATGAGAAAGAGTATTGGTGAGAGATTGAGGTCCTATCTTCTTGGTAAGTGCTAGTCTTTGGTGAGATAGCTTAGGTTTTGGATGTTTTCAACATTTCATTAGCGAGCGGGGGCTTTGCCTGAGCTCGTTGGTGGAGTGCAATGGGCGGTGGCTTTGCCAGAGCTCATTGGGAAAGCATTCATGTTTGGTTGAAGGTAGAAGAAGTGATAGTTGGTGCTATCGGTTGTTGTTGATGGTATGTTACCATTAGAGTCGGAGATGGATATAGTGTCGAGGTGGAGTGTTGAATTTTGGTGACACTATATGCAGATTTGTAGAGGTCGGAAGTAGCTTCGTAACGGAGAAAACGGTTCGCAAATCGGAGTTCGGAGGTGGAAGTTATAAGTGAAAAGGCGGAGAGGGCTGTTTGGGACAGCAACTAATTTCAGACGTTTGAAATTGTTCTGGAGTGATTCCAGAACCCTCAGGCAGACGTCTGACCAAGTGGGTCAGACGTCTGGTCTGGAGCAAAGTCGCTCCAGTGACTTAAGTCAGACGTCTGACCCTTAGGCCAGACGTCTGGAACGACTTTTTCCAGTTTTTTCTTCTCGCGGACTTGGGTGAAAATTTGTGATATCCGCAGGGGAAATTTTGGAATATTGCCTAGGGTTTCTATTCTCCTATATAAGCTAGCCTCTGGTATCAGATCCGGAAGGGTGTGAAGCAAGCGACTGCAAGAGATTAGCCTCCACTAATTAGGGTTTATCAAAACCTAATTTTCTTCAATTCTATTCTCCACAAATCAATTTCTAATTAGAATTTGATCATTGTAATCAATCTCTTGTACTCTTCTCATCAATAATAATAAAGCTCTCTCTTAAAGTGGATGTACACTAACACAACGTTAGTGGAACCACTATAAATCGCTGTGTGATTTATTTTTCGTTATTGCTTTAATTTCTGAATTGCTTATTTGGGATTGTGATTGTCTCTGGATTGGTTGAGATTAGATTTGAGTTATTAGTTGGTTGTTTTTACACTTCTTATCACGATCTAGCTTTTCCGCTGCGTTTGGGGATTTGAATTTGAGTGGTCTCGATTGAAATCCGCCATAACAATCAGTACATTACAAAATATAATAACAATTATTACTGTATTTTCCTACTATGGCAGTTTACTCACAATGTTAAGTTAAAGTAGAGAGTGTAACTGACAACGAAGTGTTTTTTCATAGTTGTAAAGCATTTTTGACTAATTCAATGCTTCCAGTTTCAACTGATGTTAATTTTTAATGCACTTTGGCCCTGCAACTGAAGTCTATTGGCAACTTGTTCTTCCATTTTCAATTTATTTTATTTTATTTTTCCAAATATTACTGGTTATCGCCACTATTTGGTAATGTCATTTTCTAGGTTAGTATTTTTTTTAGTTACAAATATGTATATTTTCTAAATTTTCCTGAAAATCTAGAAGTTTACACAATATACTTAATGGTTGATACCCCTCATTTTCGTATTTACTACTGTTTGATAACAGGATGAAGCTTCATTTTAGCTATGATTTTGACTAATGCAATAAAGTTTAAGGGAATATTACCAAAATAACATACCGAACTGATGAAAATGGTAATGGTAACACAAAAATATACATATAGTCATTATCTCTATAATTTACCAACTTTCATATGTCTCTATATTTGCTTGCTTGCTTTATCATTTATTTGTTTTCACATCCTTTTCATCTATGTGTACTCATATATACTTTCAGATCTCATGTATATAGATAATGCTTGTTTATGATAGGTACCATGTATCCATGGGATTAAAGATGCATATATACAATATAAAACGGTATAATATAAGAAAAAGAGAACAGAAAGTGTACTGCATATAATGGAGAGCAGATTTTGCGTTTATCTGTAAGATCATTATTGACTGAAGAAACTCAAGAACAAAAAGAGAACATGGAGCAGTGGACCTTACAAACATATATGACATGCACAATGCCATATATATGACACTACAGAATATTTACTTCTTGTAAAAACACATACTTCTATGTAATTTTTTACTTATTTTTGTTGCAATAATTACGTAAAAGGTAAATGAAATTAGATTAAAGTGTAAGGATTTTAGAAATTTCGTGAACCCAAACTATAGATGCGCTTGGTGCACTAACAAATATGATAGAATCGGTATATAGAAAAAAAGGTTTCATGATAAGAGCATGTATAATGAAATAAGGTGCAAGAATGCAATATAAACCATACAAGTGTGAGGATGATGCACATGATAATGGCACTAAGCAACAATTTCATATCACATCCTGGATACAATATAGCAAAAGTTCACTATTCTAATAGTATTAGGAACAATTTAATATCATCATTCAACCTGCATTATATAGACATAAAAGAGCCTAAAAATTGGATTATGTTTAAAAACTTTTTTGGGAACAATTAGACGAGGTAAAAGACAATGTTACCATAAAAAAGTTGATCTTATGTATTCATTCCAAGCCCCATGCTTTTCAAAACTGGTCTAATAGTATTAGGAACAAAGGTGTCCTTATAAAGACAAACAAATGTAATAAACAAGCAATTTTATTGGACTAATAAATTTACCAAGAAAATTGTTCATTGGGGATAGAATGTCGATCATACATGCATATAAGTATGCAAACCTGATATGGAAAGAGTGTATAAATTGTTCCTCAAAACATGTAGTCAGCTTATTTAAGATAACCTGCAAAAATAAAACCGCAAGAGAGTTAAAAAGCAGTGAAATCAAGTAAGTCGATACATACACATTTGAACTGTTTTTTGTGCTCCTAGTATAACTATTTCAACGCTTTGCAGAAACAATAATTCATATATTCCCATTCTGTGAGAAACAAATGGTACCTGTGAGAAAAGTCATTCAAGTAAAATATAGGAGGGCTGGAATCCAAATAGGTTGCATGAGATTGATTGTTGTCTACACAAACACAAGTTAGCTTGGCAGAAGATTTAAAATAACGACTTCTTATAGTCTTTTCCATTTTTATTATTGACCAGTGACTATGACTTGTCAATATAAAAACGTAAACAAACAACGCATTGAATACTTTCGCTGATACATTTTCATTGAATAGTGTTGAATAAACTATTAGTAAATTTTCAAATCATTGCAACATCAAACTATTATCTATACCATGCACTCATCTGTTAACTTCATAATCAGCATACAATATAAAAATCATTACAAGTAAAATATTTTGTTGGTGTCAAGTAGAGGGTTCATGTATTAGTAGTTTACAGAAAGGTTATACTTGCAAACATGATGACTAAAAATGCCTTTAGAACTTCTTCATATATCGCCTTTTTGAAGTCTACAGCATGTCCATACATAAATAGAAATAAATATTAAATACCTCAACTTATCCTTTTTTAATCTATTTATTTAAAATTTAATTTCTTCTTCTTATACTCCAGTAAATTATAAAGAAAAAGAATAGTAGTTATATTATATGTAGAGAAATAAACAATATATAATAACAGATTATTGAGAATATGGATGATAACTTAAACACTTACTTGTTGCGGAGTCATCTATGCCCATTCTGCAAATTCGGGTGTTTTGCTCCCATCACCCAATAAATTAACTTCATCGTTCCCATTAAATCTAAACAGAAACCTGTAATATCATTCCAACGGTACACCGAATATAATTTGGTCAATCTCAAAGTTTTGATATATATATAATGCTCTAACTATGTTATTAGAAAAAATGATAAAGGGATTATATGTTGTGTTTGAAATATAAGTATCAGAAGGTAAATTTTATAAAGGTTTTCTTTTTTTAGTTCCTATAACAGTAAGTCTTCCTAGTATTTTCTATGGTATTCAAGATTATCCAATGATGTTACAAACACTCCAAAGAACACTTGTTGTTTATCACTCCACTTCATTTCATGAATTAGTTAAAGAAACGAAGTGCAATAGTACAATTTGGGCCCATTCAACAACTCTCATGTTGTAGTCTGTTATAAATTATAATAGCTTGTCCATTGTTAGATTCATCCATCGGTAAAAAGTAATAAGAAAATTAATCAATGTAATACCTGCGGCTACATGAGCTTATTTCAAATCTCAAAGTTTTTGAATAAGAAAATTATCTAATAGCAGTTTTTGAATAGCATCGTCAGTAATAAGAAAATTATTGTTATTTGACCATTTACTTGTCAAAGCTTTTAATCTCGTACAGTAAATAAATTGAAAAATGAGATTATCAGCATATCCCTCATCAGAGACCAAATTTTCAATTCCAAACAGCAATGAATCACTACTATCTTTAGTAACAATAGGCGAATGCACAAAATACCTAATTTCGAAAATAAATTAAGGTTGAAGTAATTACGTGATTTAAATTTGAAAATTAGTTTTTAGTCGATTGTCGAAATAGAACGCAGCCCAAACCTTCCTTCATCTTCATCAGGTTGGTAGAAAAAAGGACAAAGGCAGTGAAAGATGACGGTGGCGGACGACAAAGGTGGTGGTACAACAAGGGGCGATAACCCTAGAATGAACGAAAGAAGAAAAACGTGAAAGGATGAAACGTTCCTCGTGAGAAATGGGATAAAATGTAACAGAAGATAAATTTACAGTCCTATCCATGTGGCTCCTAATTATTTATCAAATTACCAGATTTAGTAACGGTTATAACCGTGATAAATGGTCGTAACGAAAATAACCGTTAGAAATTTATAACGGTTATTACCGTTACAAATTAAAAGCGGAAAAGTGTTACAAAACAAGCTGTTTGGTGTTGTGTTTGTAAGTGTACGTGACCCTAGTGAAATGTGTAACGTGTCGTAGGTGGCCTAAAAGGACTTCACAAACCAGATCGGGAGGCCACTACGGTGGAAGTCAGGCTAACTCTAGTCACATCATGACCGGGGTGAGAAGACAATCGCTCAAACTAGAAATCATCTCCCATGAGTTCACCGATGTTTACATAAACGTTGCTTAAGTCCCCAAAGTTGATATCGGTTTCCTTAGGCGGAGAACCATGGAGTCGTTCGGCTGCTAGGGGAGCATCTTTAGCAATAATCTTTTAGGGAGGCGAATCTGGAAGAATAGGATTCATTCTCGGAGTTTCGTCGCTTGATTCAAAGTTTCCTTCACTGGAACTTGAATAAAATTCCTCATCATTAGAGGAGTATTCATAGCTACTATTGTTCTCAATTTCACTCTCCTCCATTTCCGTCGCAGCCTTGCCCTCACACTGCTTGAACTGCTTTTCCCCCTCCTCCGAGATCGAAGGCATCCTAATCGGGCAACTGGCTCCGGTTGTAATGACTTTTTCTTATGAATTTCTTCAGTTGAACCACTGGATGGACCTTCTCCTTTTGGTAGATCGCCTTTCTCAGAGTCGTGCGATGAAGAAGTGGAGAATGTTTGAATCCTAGAACGGGAAGGAGATGGAACTTCAACGGTGATGGCGGATCTTCCGAGATGCAACAACCCATACCGAAGCAAATTCTCACCCGTTAGCAAAGACTTGACTGATCTTTCTCTAGTATCTATGGCCTTCAAAGTATGAAAGATGGGATTAAGTGATGGATCTTTGTTTGGCCTCGGAATAACTACAAGGAGTATTCAATCTATTAAAACTTCCGCACCATCATATTAGATCTCAACGAGTAAAAGAGAAGACTTACCCCTTGTCGTCCAAAGGCAATTAAATCCCTCAGGACACCTAACGAAAAAATATTGGGACTTGAACTGGGACAAATTACTTTAAAACTGCAGCACAATTTTGCGATTTCTTTGGGCCTCGATGATCACAAGAGAAAGGAAATTCGTCTCTCTTCTCGAATGAGAGGAAATATCTCAGCTTATCAAAGCTTAAGGCGTGATTGAATGTCCGCCTAAACAAAATGTGAAGACAAGTCAAAATCGCGTATATATTGGGGATGAATCTGAAATAGGGCAATTCCTAAATTAAGAAGAGTCTTTCTCATGAAATGATTGAAGGGGGGCACTGCTCCATTCAAGCACATGTACCGATGGCAGGCGGTGTACCCCGAAGGTGGCATGTGTGCAAACTCGCTTTTCAATATAAGGCGTACGTCATCATTCGAAATTCCATGCTATAAACAAATGTTGTGCAGGACTTTAGAAGAAATTATGGTGGAAGCTCTCTCTGAAGGGTTGAGTAAAACTCTAAAGTTTGAAGGAGTTCGATCTACAACCAGACCAACCGGAGCCAATTGACCATATTCAACTGGTGGTGCCGAAGAAGTAGGTACTACTGAAACCGTTTGTGAAGGCATAACTGATGTAGATTCGGATTCTGAGAGTGCCAGACTTCCTCCATTGGATTTACGATGGGGTGACGGGTGCTTCATTCTATACAACAGAACTTGTATCTAATGCGGTCAGGTAATTCTATTTATAACTAGAAGTCCCCCTACGCTCAAAACTTGAATTCCAAAAAATATTGACTTATGCCAACTCATCGGATTCCAAGCGTTGATTGTGGCAAGTGCAGTGTGTTATCTATGTGGGATGGGCTCAGTGTCCTGAACACTACGAACGCTCTATCATATATAGATAGTTCACTTGCGCCAAAGAAAGGAAGAAGCTTTTCGTATCGTTCATTAAAGTCATTCCTCCTACACTTACCCGTTACCGATCAACGATCGATAACAGATCCGCTGTCTAAAGCGACACGGAAAGCTCTTCCTATTCTAGGTACACCGACTGTGCAATGACAGGACAAATTCAAAGTGAGCAACTATTGATCAATGGGTCCGAATCGAGTAGAGAATTCTCAGCATAAGTCGATTTCAGTTCTCTGGAAAGTGATAATAGCATGAGCTGCATACAAGACGCTACCCTAAGCTATTATCACCTCCTAGAAAAACCAAAATCAATCTGCAAGATGCCATGCAAGGATCAACGATGTAACTTGGTGCAAGTTAATTCTTACTCTGTGGATGAAGATAGCAAAAAATGTCAAGCATCGGAGCAAAACCCTAACTTCGTTCCGTGAAGAATTCAAGACACGATTTACTATCTTCTTCCACAAAGTCACAATCAACTTGAATTTTCCACTGCATCCATCACCAACATAACTTCATCACCAATCGCTAATACTACGCCAAAATTCACATCACTAACCTTAAGTCAGAAGGCAAATGCGGTCAATTTCAAGTTGCTGGTGAGCCAAAGTGGGCAAGCTCGACAGCGATTCAGCCGAGCGACGTTTCAGGCGTTAGGGGTTGGCTCAAAGTGACAACGAAGTCGAGCGAGGTCAGTGGCAGGAAGCTTCAGCTATGTAGATCAACGACGGTGATGGCATGACGAGCTTAGGGTTTGGTCGTGTTTGGCTTGGGTTGAAGAGAGATTAGCTCGGTTCGCAAGGGAAAGCATGAAATGATGAAAGGTCGGCTTGAACAAAGCTAAGTAGGAGATTGAAAGGAAAAAAATTTCTAAGTCCTTGGATCGCAAACGATCCATCGTGTTACAATCGATTTTCTCCAAACTCGCCAAGTAAGTGTTGTTTATAAGCATTTGGAAAGTTGTGGAACTGAAATTGATTTATCGTTACGAGCAATGATGTTTCACATTGAAGATTCAACAGAGGACTGAATAGCCAAAGCCAAATTTGCATGATAGCCTCAACATGATCAATTAAACTTCACGAAATAGGAACTCAAAAGCAGTTACTTCCAGAGAACACCTTGTTTCTAATGAAGGCATACTTTAGGGGCAATTGTTAACCGGGTTTTTAACTCGATAGAATTCAACGTGAGGTAGAACACCAACGTCAAGTCAAAACAGCTCAAGAGTCCACCAAAAGGACCAGAAGAAGAAGCTAAGAGAGACCCAAGAGGAAAGATGCAAAAATAGGCTAATGGAATCCTATGGATCGCAAGCGATCCATAAGGATTATTCATGGATCCTTCAAACTTTTGCATCATGAACCAATATCTTTTCTGAGGATATCTGCCAAGTTTCATGATATTCCAAGCAAGCTAATTCGAAAAGTGGGCATTCATCTTATTCCAATCATAGTTCAATGCAACCTGCACATGAATCACTATCAAAACAAGGAAACTCGTTATGAAATTACATGGAGAACATTTACATAAGGCAAGGAGCGCTATCCAAATGAAACAATCCAAAAATACCTTAATTACATGGATCGCTGGCGATACATGCCCTATTGATCGCTAGCGATCCATGCCCTATGGATCGCTAGCGATCCATCAGATTAGATCGGTTTGCTATGAAATTTTTGGAGCGCCTTCATACCATCAAGTATAGGCTTCTGGTAAAGTGGCCTAACCCAATAGCTTTCCAATCCCTATAAATACGGTCCTATTTGCAACATAAAGAGGATCTTCTAGACTGGCTGCTGGAACTCTGCAGTGATTATTCTTCACTCTTCTCCTCCCACACAATATTCATCTAGGGGTTCACTATGATTCTCCAATGAACTCTTGTACTTGTGACTTGATCTAACCTAGAAAATTCGATCATATTGTAGTTCGATTTAACTTGTAACAACAGTCAGTTAATATAAAGTTATAAAATGGACGTAGGCTACATTAACAGTCGAAGCACTATAAAAATCTTCTTGTCTTTTTACTATTTCTGCTCTTTTTAAATTTATTTTCTATATTATTGCTTTGTAAGAACAAGGCTGGTGCTTTCACACTCAATCCAAGGTGTTGATCCATTTTTTGGAATAACACTTAATGACTAAATATTTAAATTAATCATTTAAATATTCGATTGTTAAAATTAGTGACTGCAAGACTGAGGGGAGAAAGTGCTACAACTGCAATGAGCTTGGACATATTCTAAAGGACTATTCAGAACCACCAAAGCAGAAATTGGTGATGAAAGCATATGCTCTCACCACCATTCTAACTCCGTCGAGTGCTCCATCATTGAAAGAGAAGGGAAAGGGCATAGTTATCCTGAAATGACCCGCAATCTCGCTCGATTCAAGCTGACAATAAACCATACAGGTCCAACCCAAATCGAACGAAGATGCGAATAGTTATAGGAAAGAAAGAATAAAGAAGAAGAGAAGAGAAGAGAAGAAAAGGGTAAACTAAAACAACATAGAATCTCACAATCATAGTGGAACAACATATAATATAATATCAATGATCTTTACAAAAAGAGAAACTATAGTATAATTTACATACATCCATCGGAGTACAACAATCAAATCACAATCATCAGCCAGGACGGCCTTTATAACTTGTCCTCACAAATGCAGATAATTTAAACAACAATGCAGCGGATAACAAACATATACGTGAATACGACCCGAAGACCTCCAGCTCGTCTACTGAATCTCTAAAGCATCCAAATCTGAATTTGTAAATATGCTCGGTCTAATCTGAGCATTGGAATGGAAGAACGCCCGGATCAGTCTTGTAAACCAGCATGGGAAAACACATTCAATTGAATTTAAAGTTATAAAAACTATTCTTTATCAAACAAAGGTATCTCGTAAGACCACGCCGCACATGAACACGGACGGGTTTTTACCTTACGATAACCAAAATATTTCATATCAAATCCTATTATATTATACTTGTGTATAGTATACAAATAATATTAAAATAACCGAAATTGTTACATCAGTTAAGTTTGACGGCGTAATAGGTTTACAAAAATAATGGCAGGCATGTATTGGAGAATGGATTTCCATACATTGGCAGGTAAGGGACTACCTTCCATACAATACATCTCTAGAGGAATGTACCGAGGATACATAAACAATCCTCTGCATCTGGCAAGACCAGTCTATCCCTATTTTGCACACAGACATGTCTTGGATAGAAACCAAATATGTTATCACCCTGGTCGTTACTGGCCTATCCGAGATATTTCATAGCATACACCACATACCCGACATATAAAGGGTTATCTAGAAAGGTGATGATCATATCCTTATGGTAGCAAACCACATAGCCTTACCCTGTTTAGGCCATTACCGGGTGATGAGGCTTAAGGGAACGTTTACCTTTTACATAGCACATTCCACTATAAATGCAACATTGTTATTCTTTCAATCACTATTGACTTTCACGAACATACAACCTCTGAGATCGTACGTCTCAGAGAAGGGTGTTAAGCTAAGAGAAGTTGCCTTTTCCGCCGCCAAATAGATGTACGTTTGTAAAAGTCAACATTGTGATATCAGAAATACAATGTCATACATTCGTCCATACAAGTTGTCCAGGAACAGAACAAACCGAAGGCACTCTCCTACCACATCCTGTCGGGAATTACCCCTAGGATTAGTAGCGAGAAATCCTTGCATATCAAAGATTTTCATAACGAAGCATTACTGCCACCATATATATATAATATGCAACGCGGGTCTAGTGGCAAGTAGCCCTGCATCATGATGATCTACGCTTCAAAATCATCATCATAAACCTGCACTTTCGAACGCATACATTGGTCCAAAGTGGTTCTCGGATAAATCCGACCCCAGTCTCTCCAGACCAAAAACGATTCGTAGACGTATCATGTTTCCAACTCTCAACTTGTTATCCTTTGGTCAAGAAGGAAGCCTGGAAGATTGGAATACCATAGACACTCCGCACTACTCGAATCAACATTCTTAATCCAAATGATAATCAAGCCTACTCAGTCGGCTTCGTGGTAAGTGCACGACTAATCAGTTCCCACATCAACTTAAGGAAACTAAAAATGGCTAAATTTGATAGTCGGTTATTTAACTATCAAAGCAACAAATAATATCTAGCACATAAGCAGTCACTAGGCCCATTTAATTAATCTTTTATTAATTAAATCAATTTCCAAATATATACTTCAAATTATCTTTAAAAAATTATATCCTCAAAACCATTTCAATCTTTCGATATTGGAAAACATTTCCATATACTTATCTCAACGGTATAAGTATATTTAATAACACTACCGTTTTAGAGACATGCCAAATATATTTCTATAACCGTACAACTTTCGAGTTCATACGCCTCAAAACGGGTGTTAAGTATAAGAAGCAATGCTCCTATACCACCAAGCCTTTAGTACGATTATAAGAACCAATTTGTGTATTTCAAAATGGAAGGTCAAAGCATCATTTATTGGGTCAAAATGAATGTTGCGTAGAACATCGTTACGACTACCCAAAAACACTAATATAGGGATTTGATTAATTATATATATATATATATATCTCATATACTATATTAAACATTTCCTTACAAAAATCATTAACTATAACAAAAGTGTTATAGTCCATGCCTTTTATACTTCCCCAAAAACGTCTATTGCAACAAAAATGTTGAAATCTATGTTTTTGATACTTATCACATTTTAAATCATTTTTCAAAAATACTAAATTCCATTTGAAATTACTACTTTCAAAACTTCACTTAAAGATGATCTTTAAAAAAAACCGTTAACTTCATCAAAGCCATTCCTATCAAAACATCCTTTTAAAAGATTATTTAACTCTTAAAATATTGAATGTATTTCCTTTATATAAAAATCCATATTTAAATTTGAACATAAATCATTTCCATATTTATAAAACTATGTTTATAAATCTCCTTTCGATTTTGTAAAACTTCTATTTTACAAAATCTCTTTATTTATAAAATTCTACTAGTAAATCATTCTTTTTATAAAAATTCATTTTACTATCAAAATCCATTTATAAATCCATTTCTTTATAAATCAATTTTATTTATAAAATCCATTTATAAATGCATTTACTAAATAAATTTCAAATCCATTTACAAAATATTTATAAATTCCGATTATAAATCTATTTCTTTATTTATAAATATTTATAATACGTACGATCGCCATGAAATTCGACGGCATATAATAATTCACTATTACGTATCCAATGAAACTGGTTTCGTCGAAATCCGAGACAGTGCCCCAGAAGGCTATTTTTTACACCTTATTTAAAACGAGTTATTTCCAAAATCGGTTTAATCACTTTTAAATCCAATTGAAAAGTTTACTATTTCCATTATTGTTTAAACAGAATTTAAATCAGTTTTCGAAATCATTTTCACCCATATTAAATTCAAGATTTAAAATATTTAAACAATTCCAAATATTAAATTAAACAATTAAATTGTTAAATAATTCGCTATATTTGAAATATAAGTTATTTAACTTATAAAATTAACTTTTCAATATTTAAAATCAATTAAAATTTTCATATTCAAATGACTGAAATTCTGGGTCGTTACAAACTCCTCTCCTTAAAAGAATTTCGTCCCCGAAATTACCAAATGAGAAAAATGTCACAAACCCTTTAACTTTTCAAAACAATTAGTTAAAATGGATTACCAAATTCTTTTAACCTTTCGAAATCAATTAGTTGAAACTTTGTTCTCACATTTTCTAAATCTTTAAATTCATAATTTCCAAAGCCAACTAATACCATTCATTCATTCATTCATTCAAAGTTATAACTCAAAATCAAATTTTACTTATCAAAAAAAAATTCCAAAATTCTCAAAAAATTTCTAACGCCTTAAATTTACGAAAAATTTCGCCAGCGTCTCCTTTGCGCGGTTCGATCGGAAAAATTTACAATATATACAATCACAAATATACATCTCATCTTCGAGGATGAGGCATCCCGTAGGAAAAAATATAAAAGTTCGATATATAATTCGAGATGTGTACCTTTTATTAGTATCAGCAAGTATATACAATCAATATAATGGGAAAACGAGCTTCAAATGCGAAGCATACGCCATCCGCACCTACTAATCACTCAACAACTAATGAGAACAAGTGTAGTGAAAACAATATCAATATATAAAATAGACTATTACAAAACTATATGCAAATGTAGCAAAGGTAACAAGAGAAACCGTCAAACAATTAATATTCATTCAATTAATTCATAACCATATCAATTTACATTTTCCAATGTCAACATTTAATTTATTAAAATCCATATGATATACATATATCATCCGTACACAAAACCATACCTGATCGCTCGCTCGATCGCACAATTTCACTTTCGAAGTAGTATCGTTCACACGACCACTCTAGTGCGGACTCAGATTCGGTTCCTTGATTAGAAACCACCATTCTCCTTGCATAGCCATATAATATGATAGAGAATATCAGAATCAATCATAAATCCATATATCCAGTGTTCGTCATCGAGAATCGAGTTAAAAATGCTAACTCGGATCGGTGTAAATCACATCGAAATCGTATATTCGAATCTGGATCAAACAGTTATGCAAATAATATAATACACGTACAACTTATGTATTTATTTCAATGGGTTTCTTATTATATCCCATTCTTTTTATTTACATTCGTTTATTCATAATCATTATTCATATTGCTTTATTCACATTCATTTATTACTTAGTATATTTCCTTCAATTCTAATATCATTTATAAACCATTTCATAAAACCATTACTTAAGTTTATTATAAACATTTTATACAACCACTAATGTTTATTTTTATTTTAAAACTTCAGTTGAATTTCATTTTATAACTCAAGTTCATATCCATTTCCCTAATTTATTTCATTAGTTCATTTCATTAATGCATTACCCATCAAATTCAATTTCGCTTAACTTTGCTTAAGTCAAATTTCATTTCAAAATTCATTTTATTTAACTTAACTTAAGTTAAATTTAATTTCGTAATTCAATTTCAAATTTACTTTTCTTAACATTCATATTCAAAAAAAATTAAATTTTGTTTTAACTCACTAATTCTCAAAATTTATAAGTTATAAAACTTAGTTTCTTATGTTTTCAGCAAAACACTTAGATAACAACTTTAAGAGTTTAAATACCCAGATTTTCTTATATTTTTCAAATCATTTTGAAACTATACTATACATAATTCCTTTTTATATCAAATCATACTTTTGAATTTTAAACAAACTTGGCTTACCAAAACAAAACCTCTATAGCAAATCACTATAGTAGTAATCCGTCACTTAGAAACTCGAAAATGAATGCCGATGATGCTGTAGTCATCACCAGAATTATTTTTCAGCAACCGAAGTGAGTTCAGTGCTTTTTTTATTTCTTTTCAATCATTTTTCAAATCATATTTATAAAATTTCCTTGTATATTATTTCACTTTTGTTATATAAAACCATTTCTTAATTGTTTATCTTTGTTTACATTATAATAATAATAACTTTTATTAAAACACAGACAACAAATGATAATAATCAAATATTATCATTTACTAACAACCAAACACACCATATAGAACTATAATTATAAACCCCTATCGATAACCGTGGCGTCCTACGTATCGACCAGAATACATAAGCCACTCAACAGATAAATTGACACAATATAAAACTTTTTTATAATCACTAATAAATACGCGCTCATATCTATAATACACTCAAACTCATTCTAGGGTGTTACCAACCCTATGTATAATGAGACCCAACCAAAGCTTAGGTGTTCGCACAATCCTAAGCTCTAATACCAACTGAAATGACCTGCAATCCCGCTTGATTCAAGCTGACAATAAACCACACATGTCCAACCCAAATCGAACAAAGATGCGAATAGTTATGGGAAAGAAAGAAGAAAGAAGAAGAGAAGAGAAGAAAATGAGAAAGAGAAACTAAAACAACATAGAATCTCACAATCGCAGCGGAACAACATAAAATATAATATCAATGATCTTTACAAAAAGAGAAACTGTAGTATAATTTACATACATCCATCAGAGTACAATGATCAAATCACAATAATCAGCATGGACAGTTATAATCACCTGTCCTCGCAAATGCTAATAATTTAAACAATAATGCAGTGGAAAATAAACATATACGTGAATACGACCCAAAGACCTCCAGCTCGTCTACTGAAGCTCCAAAGCATCCAAATCTGAATTTGTAAATATGCTCGGTCTGACCCAAGCATTGAAAGGGAAGAACACCCGGATCAGCCTCGTAAACCAGCATGAGAAAACATATCTCAACTGAATTTTAAAGTTATAAAAACTTTTCTTTATCAAACAAAGTATCTCGTAAGACCAGGTCGCACATAAACACAGATGGGTTTTTACCTTACGATAACCAAGACCTTTCATATCAAATCCTGTTATATTATACTAGTGTCTAGTATACAAATAATATTAAAATAGCCGAAATTTTTACTTTGGTTAAATTTGACGGCGTAGTAGGTTTACAAACTAAATGGAAGGGATGTATTGGAGAATGGATTTCAATAGAAAGGTAGGTAAGGGACTACCTTCCGAACAGTACATCTCTAAAGGGATGTACCGAGGATACACAAACAATCCTCCGCATCTAGCAAGAATGGTCTATCCCTATTTTGCACTCATACATGGCCTGGATAGAAACCGAATATGTCATCACCCCGGTCATTACTGACCTATCCGAGACGTCTCATAGCATACACCACATACCCGACATATAAAGGGTTATCTAGAAAGGTGATGATCATAACCTTATGGTAGCGAACCACATAGCCTTATGGTGTACCTTGTTTAAGCCATTACCGGGTGATAAGGCTTAAGGTAATGTTTACCTTTTACATAGCACATTCCACTCTGAATGCCACATTGCCATTCCTTCAATCACTATTGACTTTCTTGAGCATACAACCTCTGATCTCGTATGTCTTAGAGAAGGGTGTTAAGATAAGAGAAGTTGCCTTCTCTGTCACCAAACAGATGTACATTTGTAAAAGTCAACGTTGTGATCTCAGAAATACAATGTTAGACATTTGTCCATACAATTTGCCCTGGAACAGGACAAACCAAAGGCACTCTCCTACCACATCCTATCGGTAATTACCCCTAGGATTAGTAGCGAGAAGTCCTTGCATATCGAAGATTTTCATAACGAAGCACTACTGCCACCATATATATATAATATGCATCGCGGGTCTAGTATAAAGTAACCCTTCATCATGAAGATCTCCGTCTTCAAAATCATCATCATAAACCTGCACTTTTGAACGCATACATTTGTACGAAGTGGTTCTCGGATAAATTCTACCTCGATCTTTCTGGATCAACAACGACCCGTAGACTTATCACATTTCCAACTCTCAACTTGCTATCCTTCGGTCAAGAAGGAAGCCCGGTAGATTGGAGTACCATAGACACTCCGCACTACTCGAATCAACATTCTTAATCCAAATGATAATCAAGCCTACTCAGTCGGCTTCATGCTAAGTGCACGACTAATCAGTTCCCACATCAAGTCAAGGAAACCAAAAATGGCTAAATTTGATAGTCGGTTATTTAACTATCAAAGCAACAAATAATATCTAGCACATAAGCAGTCACTAGGCCCATTTAATTAATCTTTTATTAATTAAATCAATTTCCAAATATTTACTTCAAATTATCTTTAAAAAGTTGTATCCTCAAAACCATTTCAATCTTCTGATATTGGAAAACATATGCATATACTTATATCAATGGTATAAGTATATTTAATAACACTACCATTTTGCAGACATGCCAAATATATTTCTATAACCGTACAACTTTCGAGTTCATACGCCTCAGAATGGGTGTTAAGTATAAGAAGCAATGCTCCTATACCACCAAGCCTTTAGTACGATCATAAGAACCAATTCGTGTATTTCAAAATGGAAGGTCAAAACATCATTTATTGGGTCAAAATGAATGTTGCATAGAACATCGTTACGACTACCCAAATACACTAATATAGGGATTTGATTAATTAATTAATTATATATATATATATCCCATATACTACATTAAACATTTCCTTTCGGAAATCATTTACTATAACAAAAGTGTTATAGTTCATGCCTTCCATACTTCCCCGAAAACGTCTATTGCAACAAAAATGTTGAAATCTATGTTTTCGATACTCATCACATTTTAAATCATTTTTAAAACTATTAAATTCCATTTGGAATTACTACTTCCAAAACTTCACTTTTAAAGATTATCTCTTTATAAAAAACAGTTAACATCGTCAAAATTATTCCTTTCAAAACATTCCTTTAAAAGACTATTTAACTCTTAAAAACTTGAATGTATTTCCTTTATATAAAAATCCATATTCAAATTTCAACATAAATCGTTTCTATATTTATAAAACTATGTTTATAAATCTCCTTTCGATTTTGTAAAACTTCTATTTTACAAAATCTCTTTATTTATAAATCATTCTTTTTATAAAAACTCATTTTACTATCACAATCCATTTATAAATCCATTTTTTTATAAATCAATTTTATTTATAAAATCCACTTATAAATTCATTTACCAAATAAATTTCAAATCCATTTACAAAGTATTTATAAATTCTGATTATAAATCTATTTCTTTATTTTAAAATATCACTTTTATAAATCCTTTATATAAACTTATTCAAAAATTCCTAATCAATGTATTTCTCAAAACTATACTTTTATAACATCAAAAATCATACTTTTTATTTATTTAAAAATAAATTCATTCTTTTAATAATTTAAAAATTATTAAAACATATATACTTCCAAAATCACTTTGAAATCTTTTCAATTCAAAAACATTATTTTATAGTATTTCAAAATGCTAAAAATATAGTCCAGTGCTACTATAGCACTAAATAAGAAAAAGTAATCCATGTCATCAAATATGGCATTCAACACATCATATATTAAAATATATGAAAAGTAAAATCAACAGTGTAAGGGATCATATTGGATCCCTCCAACCTGTCCCCTTGCATCACTATAGTATATAATCAAATAACATAAATCAACCGCTTCGAGGCGGGATTTGTATACAAAGGGTCATCCGCACATACATGGGAACGTAATAGGGTCTCATCCGCTCCAATAGGTGGGAATATATATCCAAACCAACTAATAAAATAGTAGATCATCCATATAAGAAACAACAACATAAATAAAATTATCCATACATATATAAAGATATAAGTGGGCCAGAGAGGTGAGTTAACTCATAGAAATTCCGGAAATCGCCAAAGCGCTCCGGTTTGAATTAAAATTGAACGGTCATTCAATTTAACCCAAAATTTCTACTAGCTCCGAATTCGTTCAATCCAACTCCATAGCGTAGTACTCGCTAATACGAACGCAATGCAACTCGTCGCGCTCAAAACCAACCTCGCACGAAAAAGTTATGGATAAATTAACATTTGAAAAAAATTAAATTATCATTAACTTTTTAATTAATAAAATTTAAACTAAACCTTCTCCATCCCTCTTCCTTATCTCGTTCGCGAATAACCAGGCCGCGCTTCTTCTTTTTTTACAATCGATCGCATAACCAGGAATTACCGCCGCCGCTCATGCTCTGCTCCACCTGCCGCTGCGACCTTGTCACGTGTGTCATGCACCACCACCACAAAATCGAATGTGACTGTCAATGAACGCGGCCGACTAGCCGCTGCCATCATCGACGATTCGACGATCGGTTATTATGGATGAACTCATGGAGTCGGGCTCTCCAACTTTCATATTGAACGTTTCAGTTGATTTTGCTCCTAGCTCACCGTGAAATGATGGTAGTTGGATCGAGCTATATATTAAATGGCAGCTAAAGCTTTTAGGGTTAGGGTTTTAGCGAAGGAAGTGGATGTCCTTTTATAGCAAATTTCCAAAGCACTATTCACATTTTAAAATTTCGAACTCCAAACGAAGCATGTCGCCTGGCGTTCTATATGTTATACCTCTATTCTGAACACAATGGAATATATATCGGAAGCCAATTCCATCATATTCAGAAGTAAACTTTCCAAATCAAATTATATTAATTTAAATTGCTTTAAATAAATTCTACGCGTTTCGAACTCGCACGACCAAACGATACGTCCGATCGCCACGAAATTCGACAGCGTATAATAATTCACTATTACGGATCCAATGAAACTAGTTTCGTCGAAATCCAATACAGTGCCCCAGAAGGCTATTTTTACACGTGAATTAAAACGAGTTATTTCCATAATCAGTTTAATCACTTTTAATCCAATTTTAAAGTTTACTATCTCCATTATTGTTTAAACAGAATTTAAATCAGCTTCGGAAATCATTTTCACCCGTATTAAATTCAAGATTTAAAAATATTTAAACAATTCCAAATATTAAATTCAACAATTAAATTATCAAATAATTCGCTATATTTGAAATATAAGTTATTTAAATTATAAAATTAACTTTTCAATATTTAAAATCAGTTAAATATTTCAAATTCAGATGAATGAAATTCTAGATCGTTACATATCCAATGTTTGTTTTCTATTTATCAAGTTCCCATACACGTTTTGTTTGATACCGGGGCTTCACATTTCTTCATATCCGTGACGTGGTAGATAAGTTAGGATTGGAACTCGAGATTGTTGACTAACCTTTGGTCGTGACGAACCCTGTTGGAAGCTCTACTAGCTTATGTATGGTTTGTCGTGATTTGGTTTTATCAAATTATGGATGTTCCTTTGCTTGTGATTTCTTTATTTGGGGTTTCATGGGGTTTAGTATTATTTTGGGCATTGACTAGCTTTAGAGATACAATGTAGTGGTGGATTGTGAGAGGTCGTCGGTGATGATAAGGGTAGATGATCGACGGAAGGTAGTATGCTTCCTACCACATGATGAGGTGATGGTTAGCTTTCTATATTCTCTATATCCCCCGTGATGAGTTAACAGTGCCTATTGCTTGGGAGTATCCGGACATATTCGAGGAGGTGACTGGACTTTCACCATACAGAGAGATAGAATTTTGTATTGATTTAGTGAAAGATTCCAGACCAATAGTTATGCCTTTGAGAAGGATGTAGCCTAGAGAGCAAAGAGAGCTTAAGGTGCAAGTGAATGACCTATTGAGGTAAGGTTCATTCATTGGAGTATTTTTGAATAAGGAGCACCCATAGTATTCTCCATGAAGGCGGACGACTCCCTTAGACTTTATGTCAATTACCATGAGCTGAAATGGTACGAAGAAGAATAAGTACCCACTCCTATGTATTGATGACTTGTTCGATCAGATCCATAGTTCTAGAATATTTTCTTAATTGGATCTTGCAAAGGTATTTCACCAGCTGAGAATAGCTAGAGTGAGTGTGCTGACTACGACATTCCGTATACCTTCTGGATTTTATGAGTGGTTGGTTATGCCGTTTGGGCCAACCAACATGCTGGCATACTTTGTTGATCTCATCATCATGTCCTAAGGGATCAATTAAATAAATTTATGCTTGTGTTCATCGATGATATTCTCGTCTACTCACGGATGGAAGAGGAACATAAGACATACTTGAGGATTATACTCGAAGTGTTGAGAAAGCACCGACCGAGGGCGAAGATTTTGAAATGTAACTTCTAGTGAAGGGAATTGTCGTAGATCCTACAAAAGTAGCAGCAATTCAAGATTGGAGTAGACCCAAAAATGTTATAACTATAAGGAGTTTCTTAGGATTAGAGGGATATTATAGACGATTCATCCAAGACTTCTTTATGGTAGCAACATCATTGACTCTGTAATGATTTGGAATTTTATCGCTTTGATTTGTGAATATTTAATTAATTTTAAATATTTAATTAATTATTTTTAATAATCAAATAACCCTCTTTTAATTAATAAATAATAATAGCGAACTCATTTTGGAATTTTTTTTACAAAAATAAGTAGTTTGATGAAAGATTGAAAATGTAACCGAAAATCTTTTTTCAGATTTTTCGACTTTTTACCGAAAGGAAGTTGTCGCAACATTGTTGCACACATATGCACAGTTTTTTAACATGCACATATACATTTAATAAAGTTGAAAAATTTACAAAAAGTGACTAAATAAAGTTAAGAGTCCTTAAGTACTTTTAAAAATGTAATTAATTAAAGTAATAAAGTAAAGGAAACTTTTCCTTCTTATTTTAGGTGCTAAAAGTACTAAGTAGTACACTAATGGAGTGTGATGTGATGGAAGTGTTATCCTGCCTTTTGACCCGGCTATATCTAGACTGGGTGGACAAGTTAGACTAGATGATAGACAAGGCAAGCAGCCTAGAGAAGTGATCATGGAGTCCAGAGATTAAGCAGAGACAATGGTATGAAGCAACGATCAAGTGCGACTAAGGGATAAACTCTTCATAATATTGTAAGTATGGATCAATGCCTCCCTTAGGCAGGGGAACAGTACCTATCCCTTCCCATAGGGGATCGAATCATAGTAATTCTCTAGGCAGGGGATCAGATCGTATTACTTCACTAGACAAGGGATGAGATCATATTACTTCCCTAGGAAGGGGATTTGAGCATATTACTTCTCTAGGCAGGGGATCAGATCGTATCAGCCCAGTAGCTCAATTCAATAGGAATTAATCGATGTCTCCAAAAACATGTAGGCGACTATACAAACAAACTTTAGAAACACGAAGCCAATATCAAGATGGACCTACATGAGGGATCACATGACCCCTAGTGGTATCTAGACCGATCGGCCCCGATCGCTCAATATTGGAAGTTGGGCCACAAAACTTTTTGGGTGACCTCGTCTACATCATGAGATTCTATCGGCGAAATTTCAGAAAGATATTTAGTCAACTTCCCCTATAATTATAGTGATCGTTCTCCATAAAAGAGATCTTTTTTTCTGCTGCCGGGGCTCTGCCATTCCTATTCTTTATTCTTGTAATACCGGATCCTAGCTAATCCAAACATTCTTGTGATCATAATCAAGTGCGAGATCAATAAAAATATAAAGTGGATGTAGGCCCAGATTGCCGAACCACTATAAAAATCTATGTCTGATTTATTTTTTCTGCTTTGTTTTAATTTTATCCTTCATTTAATCTCTACTAGAACTCTACTAGGTGTTTGCGACCAATTTTGATGTAAACATTTTTGTGCTTTCATTGAGAAACGAATTCTCAGCTTGATTGGATCTCATCATCTACTTGTAGATTCCCATATTCGCGAGATAGATCCAGCTTTCTACCAACAAGTTACCATTTTAACTCAGATTTGAAGAGAAGATCTACAAGAAAGCTGTCTACAATGCCTCCTAGGAAGGAAAAGACCATTGCTAACTCCTCACGACCTGCTGATGAAGCAGTAGAGAACATGGGGATCTTTTGGATGATAGAGCACAATAAGGAGTCCCTGGTACACAGGCCTCTTCTGATGTGATCATTAATGCTGATATGGAAAGACTGCGGAAAGAGCTCCATGAGACTCGTGCAGAATCGCATAAACAAATCCAAGAGAACAAGGTCTTCATAACCCGCCTCTAACATTCCCCTCAATCTGACTCGTCGACGCCTACTTTGCCTCTCAAAGTGTAGCTATCCATCATCAAGGCCGTACTTTCCATCATGGAACTCTCATCGTCGAGTCACGAGCGGTCATTATTGAAAATCGTCGAAATGGTTGTTGAAAAACTCACTTCAAGGTTTTCCTGGAGTCCGACCCGAAGTTATCACCCATTTGACTCAAAGCAAACTCTGGAGATTTTGGCCCAAAGTCAGACGTAGGTAAAACCGAGATTTTCCCCAAGCAAACTCAAGGATCGGTACCGATCCCTTACTTAGTCTATTTTTCTTCCTTTGAAATTTCCCCAAGTCAGATCCGGGTTTTTGGCCAAGTGACCTGAAGTCGAACCCGAAGAAAACTCTAGAAATTCTAAGTCGAAGTCAGACTTGGGTAAAACCAAGATTTCTCCAAGCAAACCCCAATTTGACTCCAAGTAGTGTTCATCACTGAACCGTACCATGTTTCAGTATCGAATCCCAATCAAACATGCAAATGACTCCAAGCACCATTCGTCACCAAGCCAGCACTTCAAATTTTTACAACTCCAAACGAACCAAGTGCTGACTCCAAGCAAATAGCATATTTCTCGGGTCGGACCTCAAGTAAATTATCATCGATCCGTCAACACCGATCCATCTTCTTTTGCCTATAACTGGAGCATGCGAGCTCCAAAAGACTTGAAATTTGAAATGTAGACTTATGGAGCCTTCCTTGTCACTCCATACCGATCACACCAAGTTTGAGAAAAAATTAGGGATAGGTACAGATCCCTCCAATTAGGGATCGGCCCCCTCCTCCGTCGCGATGATATGTAGCTTCCGCATTCTAGATTCGGAACTCAACCTGAAGATGGTGCATCCTCTTTACTCCCCATGACTGACCGGGGCGTTGGGAACCAAGTGGCAACTACTAGACTGCCACCAAGGAACAAACAAGGAATGGTTACTCAAATAGTACTCCCAGAAGCTGCAGATCCAAGGCGATATGGAACAAACCGGGATGAATTAGCGATCCAATCTTCCGAAGTAGATGATGACTACTCCCAACAAACCAGCTTCCAAACACTTGACCTAGCGGCCATGGCACTACGTCTCATAAGAAAAAGCCAAAGCCAAACCGATGACGACTGGGGAGAGTTCCAGAGCCATAATCCTTTTACTGAAGCCATTCAGTGTGTAGAGTATCCTTGCAAATTCAACATACCAACCATATCGGCATGCTCAGGGAAAACCGACCCTGGACTACATCTCATGAAATATGAATGGCACATGGAATCTACCAGAGCGACAAACGTAGTCAAATGCAGATGTTGTCCCATCTTTCTTGAAGGAGCAGCGACCATAGGGTTTACACGACTACTGCCCAGGTCCGTCTCCTCGTTCGACCAGCTAACGCAAAAGTTCGTTGAGCAATTCCAAATACAAGCAACTCGCCCCAAGCATGTGATGTCAGTATCAAACCTGTTCTAGGTGTCGGGGGAGCTGCTCAAAGGCTTCTCACAAAAGTTCAATGTCGCCATAACCTAAGTGAGCAATCTAAGCAAGGATATCATACTGATGGCTTTGATAAGAGGAATCGGCCTCGAGACAGATTTTGGCGACTGGTTAGGTGGAAAGCCTCCTACTACCTTGGATCGTTTCTATTACAAGGAAAACCAGTACCCATGCATGGAGGAGGCGAAGCAAACTAGGAAAAAGAACAATGCAGGCCAGTTGATCAAAGGAGTTTGAAGCGACAGTAGAAATGATGATGCCCTAGATGAGGACTTAGATTCTAGGAGATGACCCAGGATCCCTAAATTCGACTCATATACTTCTTTAAACGCTTCAATTGAAAACATCTACTTGGAGACTCGCGACTCAGAGCAGTACATGAAGCCATCCTTGAGAGATTCCATCGAAAGCCAAAAGAAATCGGAAAAATATTGCATATTTCATGAGACATACGACCATAACACTAGCGATTGCAGACACATCCGAGATGTGATCAAAGAGCCAATCCGGAAAGGAAAGCCTTAACAGTATGTGCAAGCCTCGCAAGATGGCGGGCAAAGAATGTCCGACCCTTACCAATAAAGACCTTTGATTACCAATTGGACCACCGATGGTCAACTTCCAATAAGATTTATTCTAATCTGCTTTGAACTACTTCGTTAAATAGACTTTGTTATTTCTATTTTCGAATAAAATGGCCATTTGGCTATGTGCCTCTATCTTTATGCAATTATGTTGTAAACTACGACTAACTTGAATTAAACTAAATGTGAACGATGCATGTGACCAAATACCCAGAGTTAGGCGCCAACCAACCTCTACGGACCATGATTAGACTTTTGGAGTTTCATTAAGATGAGCGCGAGTTAACTGCACATCAGCTACCATATGCCCCTGACTTGGGGGGAAGAACTCAAAACGAAAAGTGGGTATGATATTATGTGCTTCAATTCTGACAGATCTATGCACTACAAGAAAATATATCTTTAGCAGCACCAATTCGCATAGTTTTAATAAAAAAGCTGTGATTATGTAGGTGATTAATGAAAAATTATTGTAAAACCGCTGCTGCTTAACAAATTCGCATGGTTTTAATAAAAAACGCCAAAAAGAAAATGGTCCCGCCTTTCTCACAAGTCACTCAACATCGATCCCTCTCTTTCCCAAAAACCCCTAATCCCAAATTTCATTAAAAATCAAACTCTTTTGGTCTTCATCTAAATCTCCACAACTTTGCCGTCGATCGTGGGCTTCAGCAACCCTCTAGCATCTTCAAGCTTCAGAAATTCTCCAGCGTTCCACATCTCCAGAGTCGTCGTTCTTCATCACCCACTCCAAATATTCAGGTAATCTTACTGTTTCTCCATTTTTAGATTTTTTTTTTAAATTTACAAATGCTTTAATTTATGGTTCACCTCATCTTACATTTTTGATAACCTGGTGTAGGAATCTATGGTTCCTCTCCATGTAAATTAACTTGTAAAGTCAATTTGGGCCTATATTTTATATCAGTATCGTGTCCTATATTTTTCACATGATTTTTATCCATTTTTGTGATGTCTAAACAATGCTTTAATTTTTGGGTAGCATGTGATTTCTTTGTATTGTGAAAGTGTTAAAGTGGATATAATTTCACAGAGAAGTTTTATGGTGATTTTCTTTCACTCAGATGCAAGTTCAAAATGCAAATTTATTCTAGAAATCGATTAGTTAAATGAAGTTTATTACAAATCTGTGAAATAAATTATTTGATCAGTTATTTTTACTTCTTTGTTTCATAACTCTAATCTTTAACGCAAGGTTCAATATGCATGTGGCACAACCATCCCGTATCAACAAAAATATATGAGATAAAAATTAAGCAAAGTATTATGTAAGGTATTTGGTTTTCCTGATTCATTGTTATATGATAATGAGCAGGCTATTTTCTTTGGGTTCAAACTAGACAACAATGGCTTGGAAATAAAAACCCAGATACCAGGCCGCAACAACCCCAAGAGCCTAAGTCAAGGTATGCCCTACTCCTATATATCATATACGTTATAATTGTATATCATAATTCCTATTCTGGTTGATGTATCATCCAAGAGCTAAAAAAATGAGATAAGCATTGGTCTGACCATTGAAGTTTTGTTTTAGCTTTTTGATTGGAGTGATAAAACTTAAAATTGAACTAGTGAAATAGAATTGTCATATCTGTAGCCATATTTGTAAATCTCAGTTCCAGTTTCTGAATACTTCTGTAGCAACTCAACTCATGCATTAGGCCATGTTATAGTCACAGCAGGTTTGGATGGTCGGAGTAGTTCTTTCCATAATTATGGTTTACCTGTGAATCAATAACCCTGATGATGACATATACTTCTCTGTATAGTGAGGCTTTTTACTTTTTTGGGCTTCTATTTTTGGGCCGAATTCCCTATTGCCCTTGGGATTAGAGTACAGATTTTTGTTGTCATTTAAATAGCATTGTTCTATGAAAAAAATTATATACAATTATTTGATTGTTAATATCTCAGAGTCGAGGTGGTTCTTCTTTGTTCAAGTTGATAAGATTCACTGGAGCATTGAAAAAATGTTAAAATGAACCAGATTAAACAATTTAAAAATAATTTTTTTGCAAAGCTGTAAATATTCGTGGTTTGGCTGAAATTAAAAATAAGTAAATATGTTGTTTTTTGGAATACGGTATGGGATATCATGATGGGTTGGGGGCCCATAAAAGTACTTTTAGTGATGATGGGGAGAGTTGAGAAAGGATTGAACATGGTGGTTAAGGTGGTGTGAGCTGTGTTTATTTAAGCTTACAGGCTCATGTTCTTCTACATCATGTATATATTTGTTCAGCTTCAGGTAGCCCCACTTGTTGACTTAGAAAGATAACAATGTGTTTATGTGAGTTTGGGTGCTTTATGTATTTTGTGAGGTTCGGTGTACAATCATAAGTTTTGGATAGTGGATCAACCTGTAATCACTCAACTTTACATCTTTCTTGGTGTATCATTATATCAAATATATGTGACTGTACATTTGCTCTTCTGGCCACAATTAAAATATTTTCTTCTCCAACTCAGTTGTGTAGATGACATCTTTAGTAGTTAGCCAACTAATCCATAATGTATATGTTTATAGGTCGAACAATTAGAGCAAGAAGTGTCAGAAGCACAACAGTCTCTATGAAACCAACAAGAACAGGAGCATGCCATAATTCAGGTATCTTTATTTAAATTGCCCGTTACTTACTACATCTTGATTTCCTTGCGATTTGTAAAAATATATATTTAAATATTCTGTTACTATATAGGTTTTAATGCAAATGGAACAAGAATAAAAAGGGATGAAGATGCATGTGTATTCGTCGAGCATGAGGCTACTAGACAGAAACTTGCTTCTCATCTGCTCCAAGTAGATATTTTTATGAAATCTTTCACAGACACATGCATACTACATGTAGATAGATAAGCACATACACAAAACCCTATATAGGTTGATATTTGCCTATGTATCTCTCTAATATTTACTGTAATATATTTGAAATTTTGATGACTATTGGCAACTATGTTAGATGATGAAATTAAATGAAGACAAATAAATCTATTAGCATTCTTAAATTGTGTCTTTATCATGCAGTAAATGAAAATACAGGGACACATGAAAAAATGCAAACACTCTATTTTGTTAATTCTAACTGTATCCTTTTCTTCTTCTTCTCCAATAAGCTTTTTAATAAAGGAAACTTAGGCCTTTTGTTTTCATGTGCTTTGACTTTGTGATACCCTTACAGTTAGAATCAATTTCATGCAAGGGTTACTCTCTTTTTCATATATTTTCTTTATATATTATTTGTAACTGGTAACTAACTTATAAATTTGAAATTTATCCACTTAAATATTTCTAGATGTAACCCTGAAATGGCTGTTAACTGAAATATCATAAATCAAAAGATAGTATGAGCCCTACATAAGCATGGTTTAAGCCTATTAAGTAGAAGAATTAAAAAAAAGATCCATATATGCAGACTAAATTATGAGAAAAAACCTATTGATGTAAAAAGAATATACAACCTTACTATTGTTATGTAACTATAACTGCCTCCTATTCAAAAGAACACATGTTTATTTATTACAAAAACAATTTATCGTGCATAGTTCACTAGATATACTAAACTTGCAATCTTTTCATTTGTTTTTTAAACCATTACATTATAAATAAAAAACCTTGGTATGCAGCAATGTTCCAAAACCATAGTTTTAGCTATGTGCGGGACAGTGTATATTTCAAATTACCTAGAAAATTAGTAACATAAGGGAGCACACTATCGCAGTTGGAACTAATTTACACATTTTCGAATAACAAAAAAAGTGTCACTAGAAAGTACGAGTAACTCTGGAAAAAAGGAGAATAATTTAGAACAGTGTTTTAAATTACATACATTTCTTAAACCGTTAAACGCATAAACGGTAGGGTGACAAAATCAACAATGGTAACTTGTTAATGGAAAGGAATATTCGTGACTACTAATTGACATCCACGAACAAGCATAAATGATGATATTCCATGCACCATGTTTTCTAGCAATATGTAGAATGTATATGCCAATGTAAGTAATGAAGATGCGGCGGACTAAATAATTGACATTGTTTACATTATTTGCTTTACCAAAATGTATTTGAAAATAAAAGTGAATGAGTTGTGACTGAACTGTAAAATGGCATGCATATTTATTGGAAGGGAAGGAAGATTGGTAATAGAAAAAGGTAAGATATCTTGTATTCATTTAAATGATTTTCTTAAATTTGGTGATACCAAATAATAATTAATTGGATGTATCGTTGTTTTATATGATAAACTTTTTAATGGAGGTAAAGATTTGTAGGATTTAGTCTGGTACAGTAATAATTTCTATTGCGCAAATTTTCAATAATATATCTAACAGTAGTGTTAACTATGTAAATATTTATATATGAAACAGAAAAATACACCCTGATTCAAAATATAGTATTCAGTAACTTACTCTTGGCAAAGCTTAAATCATACTTATTTTACGTAAGAGGTTGATTACTTTTTAGTTGGCACAAATTCTGTAATATGTATGTATATATATATGTAGCCTTAAATGATTTCACAAAAGCTGTTGTAGGTTATCATTAGTAATAGACATAAATTATACACTAGAAGTGGAAATTATGTTTACGCCCTTATTATTTTCAAAAATACTAAAAGATCCATGAGTCTTATCACTATATAAATAAGTCCTTAGTAGAGTTACCATAGCGCGCGCACTAGCACAAAATTGGGTGTGCGTTTTTTAATCTCTAATAGCGTGCATGTCATTTATAGCGCAAAATAGAGTGCCATTTTATCAATGTGCAAAATAGCGAAGAACGTATGCAACAAAATCAGATACATAGTACGACTACACCAAATGCTCCGCCGCGGGCGCCACTTCCAGAACATCCCCCTCGTACGTTCCATCCGGCCACGTGGGCTCCTCCTACCGCTGCTTCGTGGTTCGAACTTCCATGCTGAACCACCAGCATTTAAGTAGCTGCTCATGCAGGCTGAGGAAGAGTACGGATTCGATCGGCCCTGCCCGCTTTCCCTCCCGTGCGACGAAGAGTTCTTCGAGCACGTGCTCAGACACGTGATTGGAGGAGGGGCATTGTTGGATTGCTGCCATGTGGAGGAGAAGAGCATGTGGAGGGAGGATGCGCTACTGCTGCTGAGAGTGTTCGAGCTGGAGAAATCGGTTTGGTGAGGAAGCGGAAGTTGGTTGAGGGGTATTTTGGGGATTTTGAATGTTAGATGTTCGTGTCGCCCAAGAAGAGAGTGATGATGCTGCCAGTCATCCCTGAATCGGGTTGCAGTATCTTGTAACATGTAAAAATTTATTTGATCTGATTAATCTATTGGCTATTAAATCTCTATGTAACACGAGTTTGATGATTGAGTCATAATTCTCCTTCTTACTGGTGGAAATAAAAATTGAGAAAACATTAAATAAGTTTCGATTCGAATATGATAGCACCATCGATGGACACTGAATAGTTTATGAAACTTTTATGCAAACTAGAATACATGCAACTTTTTTTAGTAGTTTAGTTAGACTGTTATAATCAAGACTGTCCTGAACATGGACAATAATTTTCTGCCATTCTGAGCCAGCCTTTTTAACAATTTTGGAAAATATAAATAAGAAATCAGCATTGGTTGAACGCATGTTCATCGAACGCTTTTTAACAAAGATGAATTGACGTAGATTGGATCTGAATGGATGTAAATAAAATTAGTACATATAAAGCATGGATGTTTGGTTGTACGCTTTATAAAGGAGAATTTTGTGGAAATGAAATATATTACGAATGTTAGGATAAAGGTTACTGTATATGTTTCTATGTTCACTACAAAGACACGGGAACTTTCTTTATTCAAGGGATACTCTTTAATCCCTTATCCGGCACCATGTCAACCTATCATGTGGGTAAGAACTATCATGTTTATAAGATATGTTGCTATCAATTTAAAAGCTATTGTGTGGATAGAAGCTATATGGTTTATAAGATGTGATTTTATCGAGTTTATAAGCTATCGTGTGGATAGAAGATATCAGGTTTATAAGGCTATTGTATTGACGAAGCGTTACCGACCTTGCAAAGTTAGTGTGCTGATGGATAAGTATAATAACCAAATTTTTTTGAGAAATATTATAATTAAACTTTTAATGATATAATGATGGTTTTAATTAGATTGAATTGATGAATAATTTAAATTAAATTAAAGAGAGTAAAATGGTCATTTTTCCAACTTTTTAACTTAACAACGAACCCACGTCATTCTGACTGGTTCTTTTTTTTATTTGTCTCGTATATATACTTACTAGGTTTAGAGATCGTATGAGAGAGATTCGCGTTATATATTGTTAATTGTCATACACTAGAAAGAGTATACATTTGAAAAACTAAACTAGTTATCAAAGCACATAAGGAAATCCAAGTAACAATATAACATGTGCGCAGCCATATAACTCAAAATATTTGTTTGTTCAGCTACTGTTTCTCAGTTTAAGGGACCACACATATATCTACAGATTGATCTGGTAGGAAAACAAAGGTACATAGATAAGCAGATCCATCTCAGGTTATGTATACACGTAAGCAAAGCCAACTTCATTTGGGGCTCACTAACACTCAGTTTCATTAAGTGTTACTGCAAACAGTATCCTACGTAATAGGCTGATTATTAATAGAAAATAGACTTAACAGTCAAACCTAATTCCTATAAAATATAGCAGCTTAGTAATCGCACGTACATAATGTTGAAAATTAAACTTGACTTTGGGCTAGATTATTGGACTTAATTTGGGCCACAAATAAAGAAGTAAGGCTAAAAGAGAATTCTAGAGAAAGTTAGAAAGAAACATCTAGATAGAATTATCTAGATATATGTTGTCATGGTAGAAGAGGTTCTAGAATTTTCCATTCTCAAATTGTAATAAAATAACTAAAATTTAGAGTTTTCTTATCTAAATATATTTTGTATGAAAGTTATAGAAAACTCTAGAGAATAGTTGTATACCGTAGGATCAAACACATCTCCACCGTTCATTTGAGATGCGAATTACTATAAATAAGAGTCGTGTATCTCAATTGTAAGCAAGCAAAAAAAATTGTAAGCAAAAGTTTGTAATAAAGTACAACTTTCTCCTTTAAAAATCAATTTCTCATTTCACACTTGCTATCCTATTAATCTTCTACTTGAAAATTTGCTAACATTGGTATCAAAGCAAGGTTCATAGTCAAGAAAATATGGCAAGCGACATGACACCATTTCAAGTTCCATTGCTAAAGAAGGAGTACTATGATAATTGGAGTATTCGCATGAAGGCGTTGCTCGGTTCACAAGATGTGTGGGATATCGTTGAAAATGGGTATATTGAACCCGTCGATATCACCACTTTATCCCAAACTCAAAGGGATAATTTGAAGGATTCAAGAAAGAAGGATCGTAAGGCTCTTACTCTCATTCATCAAGGATTGGATGAATCTATGTTTGAGAAGGTAGCAAATGCGCAAAGTAGTAAGGAAGCATGAGAGATTTTGGAGAATGCATTCAAAGGCATCGATAAATTTTGTACGAGTAGGACTGTAAATTTTGTACAAACTATCAACTATGCGAGGTGAGTTTGAAGCTTTCCATATGAAATCAACCGAATCGATTGATGATTATTTTTCACGAGTTTTGACATTAGTAAATCAAATGAAAAGATATGGTGAAAAATTGGAGGACTCTAGAGTGGTCGAGAAAATTCTACGATCTTTAGATTCAAAATTCGATTACATAGTTGTAGCTATTGAAGAATCTAAAGATCTAGAATCTATGACCGTTGATCAACTCATGGGATCACTTCAAGCCCATGAAGAAAAATAAAAGAAAAGAGTTAAAGAAGAGCCATTGGAGCAAGCTCTTCAAACCAAACTCACCTTAAACGAGATTGAAACATTTAGAAATATAAGAAGTTATAGCCAAAGAGGAAGAGGTCGAGGTCAAAGCTGTGGAAGAGGTGGTTACAAATTTTTCAATAAAGAGGAGAGAAGCCAAAACGCGTATGCTAGAGGTCGAGGAAGAGGAGGAAACATGAAACAAAATGGAAGACCAAGGTATGATAAAACACAAATTAAGTGTTATAATTGTGATAAATTTGGGCATTTTGCTTCCGAATGTAGATCTACTTCTAATAAAGTTCTAGAGAGATCTAACTTTGCTAAAGAAGAGGAAGAATATTCTACACTACTTTTGGCACAAAAGGGAGATGCATGTGGTGATAACAATATATGGTATTTGGATACGGGGGCTAGCAATCATATGTGTGGAAGAAGGAACATGTTCACGGAGCTTGATGAATCAGTAAGTGGAAACATTTATTTTGGTGATGAATCTAAAATTCCGGTTAAGGGAAAATGAAAAATATCAATTTGCTTAAAAAATGGAAAACATGATTTTATCTCTAACGTATATTATGTGCCTAATATGAAAAGTAACATTCTAAGCTTGGGGCAACTTTTAGAAAAGGGATACGACATTCATATGAAAGATCATAGCCTTCTCATGAAAGATGCTAAAGGAAATATGGTTGCTAAAGTAAAAATGTCAAAAAATAGAATGTTTCCACTCCATATTTCAAATAATATTGCCAAATGTTTAAAAGCATGCTATAAAGATTCATCATGGCTTTGGCACTTAAGATTTGGACATCTTAATTTTGGGGGTTTAAAGTTGTTAAAGAATAAAAACATGGTGAAAGGTTTACCACGAATCGATCATATGAATCAACTATGTGAAGGATGTTTATTTGGAAAACAACCGAGGAAAAGTTTTCCAAAAGAATCCAACACAAGGGCTAAAGAACCACTAGAGTTAATTCACACCGATATTTGTGGTCCAATAAAACCGTGCTCACTTGGAAAAAGTAATTACTTTGCTTTGTTTTTTGCTTTGTTTATTGATGATTATAGTAGAAAAACTTGGGCCTATTTCCTTAAACAAAAGTCCGATGTATTTGATGCTTTTAAGAAATTTAAAGCTTTTGTAGAAAATGAAAGTGGTTATAAGATAAAAGCCATGAGGTCCGACCAAGGTGGAGAATTTACCTCTAAAGAATTTGAGAAATTCTATGAAGAAAATTGAACTCACCGTCCCTTAACCGTCCCGTATACTCCACAACAAAACGGGGTCGTAGAAAGGAAGATTATCTCTACTTAATATGGCCCGGAGTATGTTGAAAAGTAAGAGAATTCCAAAAGAATTTTGGGCCGAAGCCGTTGAATGTGCAGTGTATTTAGCTAATCGCTCTCCAACTCGAAGTGTGTGGAACAAAACCCCCGAAGAAGCTTGGTGTGGAAGAAAACCATGTATAACACATTTGAGAGTATTTGGAAGCCTAGCATATGCCCATGTGTCGGATGAAAGGCGTTCCAAATTGGATGATAAAAGTGAAAAATATATATTCATTTGCTATGACTCAAGGTCAAAAGGGTATAAGTTATATAATCCTATAAATGGAAAAGTTGTTGTTAGTCGAGATGTGGAGTTTGATGAAGAAAACACTTGGGATTGGAGCACACAAGAAGCTGATTATAATTTCCTTCCCTTTTACGAAGAAGAAGAAAGCAATGATGTACAAGAAGAGCCGATTAGTCCAACACCGTCATCTCCATCAAGCACTCATCAAGAAACTCCACAAGAAGAAAACTCAAGTGAAAGGATGCCGTGCATGAGATCTTTACAAGAACTATACGAGGTAACACCACTTTGTGATAATATTACTTTATTTTGTCTTTTTGCAAATTGTGAGCCAATAGATTTCGAAGAAGCAAAACAAGACAAAAGATGGAGGAGTGCTATGGATGAAGAAATCAATGCTATTGTGAAAAATGATACATGGGAGTTGGCTGATTTACCTAAAGGACACAAAGCTATTGGAGTAAAATGGGTATACAAAGTAAAGAAGAACGCTAAAGGAGAAGTTGAAAGGTACAAAGCTAGATTGGTAGCCAAAGGATACAAGCAAAGAGCAGGTATAGATTATGATGAGGTATTTGCTCCTGTTGCCCGTTTAGAAACTATACGATTATTAATTTCTTTAGCGGCTCAAAACAAATGGAAAATATATCAAATGGATGTGAAATCGGCTTTCTTGAATGGTACTATAGAAGAAGAAGTTTATTTGGAGCAGCCACTTGGTTATAAAATTAAAGGACACGAAGATAAAGTTTTAAAATTGAAAATTGCACTTTATGGTTTGAAACAAGCCCCTAGAGCATAGAATACTAGAATTGATAAATATTTTCTAGAAAATAACTTTATAAAATGCCCCATGAACATGCTCTTTACATAAAAACAAATCAAAGTGGAGATATCTTGATTGTATGTTTGTATGTGGATGACTTAATCTTTATCGGAAATAATCCAAAAGCATTTGAAGATTTTAAGAAGGAGATGAGTTTAGAGTTTGAGATGACCGATATTGGATTCCTGTCATATTATCTTCGTATCCAAGTGATTCAAAGCGAGCACGGCATATTTATTTCACAAGAAGCATATGCAGAGGAAATATTGAAGAAATTTAAGATGGATGGAAGTAAACCAGTTAATACCCCCATAGAATGTGGAACAAAGCTCTCAAAATATACCAAAGAAGAAGATGTGGATCCCACATTATTCAAGAGTTTGGTTGGTAGCTTAAGATACCTCACATGCACAAGACCCGATATACTTTATGGTGTTGGACTCATTAGCCGCTATATGGAAGCTCCTACAACATCACACTTGAAGACTGCAAAAGGGATTCTTCGATACATCAAAGGTACCATTGATTTTGGTTTGTTATACTCAAGTTCTAATAATTTCAAGTTGATTGGTTACAGTGACAGCGATTGGGCTGGAGGTGTTGATGATCGTAAAAGTACGACTGGATTTGTCTTCTTCATGGGAGATACAGCCTTCACCTGGAGCTCAAAAAAGCAACCAATTGTGACGCTTTCCAATTGTGAAGCTGAGTATGTTGCTGCTTCAACTTGTGTTCGTCATGCTATTTGGCTTCAAGATCTATTGATGGAGTTGCATATACCACAACACAATGCAACATAAATTTACATGGATAATAAGTCAGCTATCGCTCTAGCCAAGAATCCCGTCTTCCATGAACGAAGTTCACACATCGATACACGTTATCACTTTATTCTAGAGCGGATTGCAAAAAAGGAAGTACAAGCAAAGTTTATTAACTCAAAAGAGCAAGTAGCAGGCATTTTTACAAAGGCATTAAAGAATGAAGACTTTCAAAGACTGCGGAAGATGCTTGGAGTGACAAAGTCAAGTTTACGGGAGGATGTTGAAAATTAAACTTGACTTTGGACTAGATTATTGGACTTAATTTGGACCACAAATAAAGAAGTAAGGCTAAAAGAGAATTCTAGAGAAAGTTAGAAAGAAACATCTAGATAGAATTATCTAGATATATGTTGTCATGGTAGAAGAGGTTTTAGAATTTTCCATTCTCAAATTGTAATAAAATAACTAGAATCTAGAGTTTTCTTATCTAAAGATATTTTGTATGAAAGTTATAGAAAACTCTAGAGAATAGTTGTATACCGTAGGATCAAATGCATCTCCACCGTTCATTTGAGATGTGAATTACTATAAATAGGAGTGGTGTATCTCAATTGTAAGCAAAAGTTTGTAAGAAAGTACAACTTTCTCCTTTAAAAATCAATCTCTCATTTCACACTTGCTATCCAATTAATCTTCAACTTGAAAAATTGCTAACACATAATGCGAGAAGGAAACGTTTCTTTATTTATTCAATTCTTTTTTTTCATAAATCCATTTGACATGCATGCGTGATTTATTACATTCGCAGCCTGTCATATTATTACATTTCATGTTTATCAATGCATGATTCACCATGTTTCACATGCTGTGCACTTATGTGCATTTTTGCTAACCGCATGCTACTCATTCATCTGACCATATTTGTGCATTATATTCCAACTAAGATGTTCGATTATGTAAAGAAACTGAAATATATCTTTATCTATTACGCAACCATCTTGAGTAATGCGGTTGGTAACAAATTTATAACTTGAAATGTGAGGTCGTGCTTGTTTTTAATGTTAGGTTGCTTATTATTGGATGTATAGTTGAATGTAAATTGCTAAATACTAAACATTGAATAGTAAAATAGTTATTTGTTTACTTTTCAACAGATTGTGTCGGGATGTCTCATTCTAGTGTTTATGAGCCACTATCGCTAAGACGCATCGACTGGAATTTTTTAAGCACTCAATAGAAAAAATGACACGAATTAATTACAATTTTTTTAGGTATTTTAATTTATAATTAATTTCCTTACATTATCAAAATCATATGCTTGTAAATTTATATGTTAATGCTGATTATACTAATACTCAAATAATATCACTAATAAGAAACGATCAAGCAATCAAACATCCAAACCCCCTAACCATACACATCTACAAGCAAGCATTCAAATTATTTGATTTATTTCATTTCACGTTTTTTTATTTTTAATAGCAAAATAGCGCATAGCACAAAATAGCACATAGCGCAAGCTTTGCGCTATTTGCTATTGACTATCTTGGCCCTTGGAAGTTTTGAAAATATAAAGGGGCCTTTGTATTTTATAGATTTCTAAAACAGATCTCTTTTATTCCTTGCATTTTATACAAGTGCAATCAACCAAATATTGTTTGGATTGTTGCATTGCTAAAATGTATCTTACGTATATATTTTTAATTTATATGTTACTGCTAGAATAACTGGGATTATATCTATAAAAGCGATATATCAATACATCAAAATCATATAAAGTGAATATTGTAGACATACTTTCAATTATGCATGTTTGGTTTTTCGTTGATATTTGCACTTTACAAGTACAGATAACTTAAATGGTCATTATTACAATTAATCGAAGATTTTAGATTTGGATTTATGATGTTGATTTCTATTTTTTAATTGCAGTGAGTTTATATGGGATTTTATTATTGTATATTTCAAGAGCTTATTTTACAGTATAAAAAGAAAATCGGGTTTTCTATTTATTATTGTTATAATCTGACTTGTTATTGCCATGTTCAATATTTTGCCAATATTATTCCAACAATTTTAAACTTAGGTGTTATTTTATTATGTTTTATGCCTATAAATATATCAGCATATTTTATGCCTTAAGCTGTCTTAAGTAATTAAAATACATAGTAACATTCTAAATAGGTCAGAAAGAGTGCATAGGAATCCACCGTGACATGTTTTAATTAATTTTTTTTACTTAATTTCAAAGGTTGGCAGGTTGCTGTAGTTTTTGTTAGCTCATTACAGGATTATGTGATGTTAATAAATTATGGTGTCTATATTGCATCTGCTATTTGGTTATATGGATTTATCCCATATTTCCAGATGTATGCAGGAAAAGTATGATGAAGCCATGTCTCTGCTGGCAAAGATAGAGAAGAGGGTTGTTATGGCAGAGTATTTTGGAAGCCACACTGCAGTATCAATCTAGCCAAATTGTAGCACGTTCTCTAAGGTATCTTTTTTATTCACACCTTCAACCATATTAATAAGCTTGCTGCAGTTTGAACCTTTGTATTGGTTAACAGTTATATGGACTATCTATATGTTGAATTTAACGTTTGTCAAGGTGCACAATATTTATTTATTTTAAAAAAAATTAATGATTTGTTTGCACCACAACAATAAGGGGAACACTGTTGTGTGCCCCAAATAGGTTAATTTGAAATTTAAGTTAGTTAATAATATAGTTACATGACATCTAGTATTATACAATTCTAATTTAATTAATATCATGGTTTTAGTTTAGTTAATTGTAATACTACCACTAGTAACAATAACAATAATAGCTGTGAAAATTGACCTTCATAAAAATAATTGCTTTTACATAACCCAACATACATGCAGCCATGACCTGATTTAGGTTCGAAACCTGAGTTCAACTTAGGTTCGAAACCTGAGTCAGAACTTGGTTCGGAACCTGAGTTTTCGACTCATTTCAAACTCAGTCGAAATCATTTCAAGCTGAGTCAAACTAATTGCATTTTTTGTTCATATTTGATGCTAAATAAATTCATATTTGTTCTCTTCTACCACACTCTAATTGCATCTTTTTTCTTATAGGGATATTGGACTTTGAAGAAGACGAGTTTCGACTTTCCACGATTTATATTTTGCTCTTTTAGCAAGCTCTTTTTGTAAGACTTTATGTATCATTTGTGCTTAAAACAGTGCTTATGAAATGTTGTATACAACTTAATTTTTTTAGTATGTGAAATTTAGTGTAGCTTTGATTATGTTTAACCTTATATCTGCTTATATTGTAAGATTATATTTATTAATGTTTTTTAAATTGAGCAGTTTGTTGTTGAATAGATGTTTAAATTGAGGGTTTTTAAACATAATGGCATAAAACCGATGCAATAAAAAACTATAACATTTTTGAAAACGCTGCTATAATGCGTTTTGCTGCGTTTCAAAACTGTTGTGATATAACCTGGTTTATTGAAACTTCTATTAGGTTGCGTTCTTTAAAAGGCTGCAAACGCTGCAAAATAATTTACTGCAGCATTTTGGAAAAGCTTCGGTAGACATTTTTTAGCAGCGTTTTCAAAAATGTTGCGGTATCTCCTGACTTTATTGCAGCAGGCTGTTAGGCAGCGTTCTTCGAAACGCTGCGGATGTGTATGGCAGCATTTCTAAAACGCTGCAAAAGGTCTTTTTTTGTTGTAGTGTGCCTTGCTCCCAACCCGACAAGGTCAAATTCCAATATAAAGTGGACCCGACCGACCGTCCATTCATCAACCTCTGCATTTGACTTGGAGACCAAAAAAAGACTTGGAGTGAATGTGACCCGATCATCCACTCCCCATCTCGTACTTGAAGTTCACCAAGATACTTATGCCTCTCCCGAAGCTCAATGAGACCGGGATTCAACTAGAAGTGGGTGTGACTTGGTCGTCCACACATTGACTCCTGCCCTGAACGTAGGAGTAGTTTGGGAGCTCAACCTAAAGTAGGCGTGACTTACCGTCTACTCATCAACCATTGCCCTCGACATGGGAGCACGACTGTAGCTTGAGGTGGAGGTGACCCGACCGTCCACCCAATAACTCCCTCCCCCGATTTGTCGAGAGGAGTACAAAGCAAATTGGACGTGACCCGACCATCCATCGAATAACTCTAGTCCCCAGTGCTCAAATAATATTATAAAATAGAGATAGACGTGACTCGATCATCCACCGAATAACTCCGGTCCCTAGTGCATGGATAAGAGTATAAAATAGAGAAGGATGTGACCCGACCATCCATCGAATAACTCCGGTCCCTAGAGCGCAGATAGGAGAATAAACTATGAAGGAGTGTGACTTGACCATTCATTCTCCAGCACCCTCTTTTGATCCATTGGGAGGAGTATGAAACCAAATGAGCATGACTCGACCGCTCCTAAGCTAACTCTATCCCTTGATTCGACGGGAGAACATAAAATAAAATGGATGTGACTAACTGTCTAGCTCCAAATGAATGTGACACAACCATTCATTTGCTAACTCTAACCATGATCCAACTAGAATAGCAATTCAAATCAAATGTGACTCGACCATTCACTCTTCAACTCTTGCCCCTGACTTGGAGGCAAAGACATGACTCAAAGTGGATGCGGTCCGACCATCCGCTCCTCTGCTAGAGCTCAAAGTTCGCCAGAACACTCATCTTACTCCCAAGGCTCGATAGAAACTAGATCTAAATGGATGTGGACGCGATACGACCGTCCATGCGTCTACTCCTGCCCGGATGCGGGGGCATTTTGAGAGCCCAAGTTTAAATTGGACATGATTCCACCGTCCAATCCGAGGAGGATGTGATCCGTCCATCGGCGACCGTACTCGTGCTTGAAGTATGGCAAACTATTCGAGCCTTGCCCGGACATTGGCAAGCCCAAAATCCAAACCAAAAATCGGATGCAGTTCGACCGTGGGTCACCAACTCTGGTCCCCCGGTGCGGACTAGAGTATAAATAAAATATGGACGTGGTTTGACTGTCCATCGATTAACTCTGGTCGCCCGGTACGGATTGGAGTATAAACTCCAAATGGGCACGGTTCGACTACCCGTCAAGAAACTTTGTTCCCGCTGTATGGACCAGAGTATAAGCAACAAAATCAGATGCGACCCGACCATCCGGTACAAACTGGACGTGACACGACCGTCCGTGCGTCAACTCTCATCCTTGACACGGGACCCAGCATAAATTCATGCTGATGTGCTCCGACCATACAACACTAAATTTCTTCCTTGATTCGATAGGAAGGGCTAGATTCGCAAAATGGACATGACTGACCGTCTGATTCTGAATGGACGTGACTGCATATCCAACCACAAATGAACGTGACTCGACCATTCATTTGCCAACTCCAATCTTTGCCTTGACAGATGGAGTATAAACGCACCAAATGGACGCGGTTCGACCGTCCACTCATTGACTCTCGCTCTTGGTTCAACAAAGGGAGCTTATATCAAAAAATGGACGTGGTCCGATCGTCCATCGATAACTCTAGAGCACGAGCTGGAGTATAAACTTCAAATTGGTGCAACTGATTGTCCATCGACAAACTCTAGTCCTTGGAGCGCGAATAAGAGTATAAACAATGAATGAATGTGACTCGACCGTTCATTCATCAACTCCGACCTGAACCCGACAAAAGGAGTATAAACTCAAAAGGATGTGACTCGACTATCTAAGAACTAACTCTACTAACCCAAGACTAGGGGTAGGAGTACAAACTAGTAAAAGCTGAATATGACTAGCTCAGGCTTGGTGACTTTTACGACTTAAGGCAACAAATGCAAGGAGCCTAAATACAAAACCAATCGCAATGATGTCCGAAGCTACAGGCGACCGACTATATCGTACCGCTGGATCGATGGGCAATATCGATCCAAACCTTCTATATCGTGTCGCCGGATCGATGGTCAATGTCGATCCACACCAACCACAAATGGATGTGATCAGACCATCCATTGCTTAGTTATTTTCCTTAATTTGACAAGGGAAGCGTGAATCACAGAACATATGTGACCTGACCAACCATTCTTCAGTTCCTGCCCAGAGTATGGCTACATCTGCACCAAAAGTAGACGTGATTGACAGTCTAGTACTGTGGTGACCCTCACTCTATAACACATAGATTTTTTTTCCTAAACTTTCAAGAGGAATTCACCACTAAACCCCAATTCTTTTATATTTGAATATTTATATAATTTCCAAATATTTTTCCCAAGACCCTGGGTTTACCAATATATTCATATCAGTTCATAAAACACTTTAAGACAATTATATATTTGATGATATACAATTGTTTTTTTATCAGAGGGAATTTAAATCAAACAGAAATCAAAATACCATACAAGTTATTGACATAGCCACTTATTTCTTTTCTAAATCTTGTTCTACTGCCAGAGGTACATTTTGGCAATTTATAACACTTATATATATATTTGACTTGCAGAGCACTGTACATTTTTTTATGCTATCTAGGCTTTCTGCCTAACTAATCCTATTAACACAAAAATAGTATTTAATTGTTCTTGTGACAGTTATTAAGCTCATGCATGAAATCATTTTAAGATCCTACTTGCAGTTATGAACATTAAGAGTAGATTTCCTAATCACCATTTCAAATTAAACAATTGAAGTTAGATTGCATTTTTAAGTTTAACATGGTGCAGACTTAAATGCTTGGTGTTTTACTGGAATTGCTTGGTATTATCTAAGGACTGCTTGGTGTTTTCTTTGTTTTGTCCCGGAAGCACTTACACTTCATTAATTGAAATGAAGTGGTTCCAGGCTCCAAGGGTTTGACCCATGGCCATGTTGGTCGGCCATAGTCCCTTATTTACCACTTTCAAACCCATGTTTCTCAAATAAACTTCTTCAAAAGCTTCTCCTAACACCAGCATATTTCTTCCCTATATATGTTCCTGGGAATTCATCCATCTATGCTAACAACCAAAAACACAAAATGCTTCCAGGTTTGTTTCTTTTATAATCTTTTTTCTTCTTGAAATCAGGTACATTAATGCAATGTTATAGACTCATAAGAATATATGCATAAGTCAGTATCAATTATCTGCCATGCATACATTTATTCTACTTGAATATTTCTTATCCAAATCTTGTCAACTCCATTATTTTTTTAAAGAAAATTATATAATAAGCTCAGGCAATAAAACCAGAGATCATCACATACACATTTTATATTTATGTGTTATGTCCATCCCCTTGTTTTCTCCAAATCAGATAATCATAAAATCATTGGGTAATCAAACTCCATCAAACATCATTTAAAATAAGTTTTACTTAAGTACAAGTTTTAATCCAAATACTCAAAAAACTCCTTACAATTAACTCCAACTACCACATGTGATCTGACTATTAACATCATTACAAGCATATGCAAATTCAAAACAAGTCTCTTTTATTTATACTAGCAGCTAATGCCTTCTTCACTCATCAAGCCAACTTCAATTTCCTGCAAGCAATTCATTTAGCTGCCCCAAAGAATTTTTGAGACACCCAGATGATTGCAAGGGCAACCAAAAGGGTCAGTTTATACTGGTGTGAACATTAATCAAAATTTTATACACATATTCATACTTCCATTTCTAGATAAATAAACTCAGATCTTAATCTCCCAATCTCACCCAGCAATTAATCAGAACATCACATTAATCCTGATTAATTTAACTCCCTGTCTAGATATTCATAACCCAAGTTTATAAATCCAATTCCTTATTTATTTTATGGTCTACATCTCCTTGTCAAATGAACACTATGTATGCATTGTGAAGGAAACTCCTAGGTTACTTAATTTATTCCAACACACAAAGGCCTCAGGGTGCAGATGCACCATGCATATACTTGCTCCCACCTGAAGCAAGCAGATCATTGACTAACTCCCAAGTGACCAATTTAGTTTTTCTTTCATTCATTCATATTTCAGAAAGATATAACTGTTTGTATACTTTCTGGTTCAACCCCATGATATTTGTTTATTAGCCTTATTACAGGAAATATAACATTTCTTTGGTCTTCCTAAAAGTAATTTGAGCATCATGATCCTGCTATATTATTGTGAATAAATGGATAAGGGTTTTATTAAGGAAGCCCCTCAAAAACCCAGAAATTCTCTTCTGACTTGTGATATGAATGTTGAGCTTCATGCTTCATTATCTAAGAAATAGACATAAGCTAGATCACTGTCTTGCTGCCTATTCCCTAAATAATGTAGATCCATACTCCATAATAATAAAGCAGAACAAAAGTGCCCAAACCATTTTGTCTTTGAAAAACACACATATAGATTAAAAACCCCCAAACAATAAAGCACAACCAAACAAGAATACACAACCAAACATCCATCTCACCCATAATAAATCATTTCAAGGATTTTGTTTTTCTTTTAAATGAATCATAACATTATAGGCTGCCTACCAGAGGACTTAGTGCCATAGCATAAAAAGGGATTAATGCTCACCTAGTGTTTTCTTTTACTGTCTTGCTCCTCTGAACAGCAGATCCTTTCAGTGTTTTAAGCTATTGCTTCTCCTATTTTTTTTTTGATCCCGAGAGAATGATGAATATAGTTATTTACAGGTTCTTTATAAAATCATTCTAGGGTTTAAGAAAATGGGTAATTCCCCTGATACCCTTAGATGTTCATGTACATATCACATTTCTGTGTGGTCCTAAATTGGAAATGCACACATTAGGTTACTTTAATTGGTTATTTCGGGAATCAAACTTTTTTAAACACTGCATGCTATTTTCATGTCTCCATTTTATTCATGCCATATGCATGTGATCCTTTGTTCATTTTTTTTAAGTTTAAAGAATCTGAAAATCTCCTTTGTATTTTCTACCTATCTATTATCTCCATTCAATCATGCATACTATCATATCTAATCATGTAATGTAAAATCATTCTCCCATTTTATTTGCTTGAAATAAATATAAGATATGGAAATTTTTATTTGATCCTGTATGTATATATCTTTATATATATATCTCTGCCTCCTTGTCAAAACAGTAACTCCTCCTATATCTAAATAAGAATCACATATATTATGCTAATTATTTCTAGCATAATTATAAGACATATAAATCTTTTTATTAAACTTCATTTTATTCTATCTTTAAATAAAACAGAAAACACCCCATATATATATTAAATGTATGTATTTATATAATTCTTTGGACATAGAGAAATATTTATTTTGAGTTCCAATTTACTTTTAATCACCTTAATTTCTTGCATTTTTATCAAACAGAAGCTCCCATGCAATTTTATTTATTGCTAAATTTTTTTTTCTTCTTTTCTGTTTTAATGCATCATATATATATATATTTTATAATTTCAGAATTTCTTAATATAAATATAACTTTCGTTTTTTAGGGTCATTACATACCCTCCCCCTTAAAGGAATTATGTTCCCATAATTTCACCTAATTCCTCCAATTTAAAAGCACTAATCTATAGCCTGTTTTAACTCCATAACCCCATACTCACATTTTATGAAAGCAAACAATATTTAAGAATATTTAGAAAAATCATTATAAGCTGCTTAAACATACCTCTCCATCAGTAAACAAATTGGGGTATTTAGCCCTCATTTTATCTTCAACCTCCCATGTACAATCATTAGTGTCCAAGCTCCATTGAATTTTTACCAGTTTGATCACCTTGTTCCTCAACTTTTTCTCTTCCTTGGCAACTATCCCTACTGGTTCATTTGTATAAACCAAATTCTTTTGGACTTGAATTTGAGTAGGTGACTCCAGAATTGCCCCTTCATCATGCACTCACTTTCTCAATTGAGAAACATGAAACACTGGATGCACACCACTCAACTCCTCAGGTAACTTAAGTCTGTAGGCCATAGCACCAATTCTCTGCATAATTTCATATGGTCCTACAAATCTTGGTGATAGCTTACCAGATTTCCCAAACCTGAACACCTTCTTCATTGGTGATACCTTCAGAAAAACATGCTCTCCTACTTCAAACTCCATTGGCTTTCTCTTTCTATCTGCATAAGACTTTTGTCTTGATTGTGCTGCCTTCATTCTATGCCTAACTAATTCAATCATGTTGGAAGTTTCTTTAACATGATCTGACCCCAATATTACACCCTCTCCTGCTTCCAACCAATAGGAAGGAGACATGCAGGGTCTCCCATACAAGGCTTCAAAGGGAGCCATTCCCATTGTTGATTGATAGCTATTGTTGTAAGTGAATTCTGCCAAGTGGATATGATCCTCCCAATTACCCCCAAAATCAAGCACACATGCTCTAAGTAAATCTTCCAATATTTTGTTTACTATCTCTGTCTGCCCATCACTTTGAGGATGGTAGGCAGTGCTCAAACATAGTTGAGTTCCCATTGCTTCCTGGAAGCTTTCCCAAAATCTTGAGGTGAACAAAGTGTCTCTATCACTTACAATAGTCTTGGGTATACCATGTAGCCTCACCACTTCCTTAATAAATAATTGTGCAAGCCTAGATGCATTTCTATCTGACCTGACAGGGACAAAGTGAGCTGATTTGGTTAGTCTATCAACAATTACCCATATACTATCATTGCCTTTCTTAGTTCTAGGCAAACCATCCACAAAATCCATGGAAATACTCTCCCATTTCCACTGAGGTACCTTCAAAGGTTGCAACATGCCAGAGGGCTTTTGGTAGTCTGCTTTAATTTGTTGACATGTGAAACACTTTGCCACATATCTTGCCACTGCTTGCTTCATTCCTGGCCACCAGTAGCTTCTTTTTAAATCATGATACATTTTAGTACCACCAGGGTGTATGGTGTACTTGGTCTTGTGATGCTCATTCATGATTTCTTCCTTCAACTCTGCAATGTCTGGTACACAAAGCTTATCATTTTTCCTCAAATAACCCTTGGAATCTATTTTAAAATTCTCTGACTCAATGTTATTTAATAACATTTCTTTCTTCTCCTTTAGACTTTGATCTTGATCTTGCATGCTACCAATTTTCTCCACCAGATTAGACTTCACTGTGATTATTCCCAGTGTACCATACTCCACCATATCACCATGTTCTTTAAAATTCACTTCATCCTTGCTGTATATACCTGCCTCCCCAAGCACTGCAAGGTTTTTAAATTCATCAATCATCAAACTGGCTAGTCTAATATGATTTCTGCTCAAAGCATCTGCCACTCTATTAGCTTTTCCAGGAGTGTACAAAATATCTAAATCATATGCAGCTAGAAACTCCAACCACCTTGCTTGCCTCATATTTAAATCTTTTTGAGAAAATAAATATTTCAATGCTTGATGATCTGTGAATAATTCAAATTTTTCCCCAAGAAAATACCTCCATAGTTTTAATGCAAACACTATTGCAGCTAATTCTAGATCATGAGTTGCATATTTGGTTTCATTGGGTTTAAGCTGTCTTGATGCATATGCCACTACCTTGCCATGTTGCATAAGCACTGCACCTAACCCAGACCCACTAGCATCAGTATATACAACCATTCCTTCATTTGCTTCTGGGATTTGTAGGACAGGAGCTTCCACCAGTGCTTGTTTCAACTTCTCAAAAGCTTGTTCGCACTGCTCAGTCCACACATATGGTTGATTCTTCTTTGTTAGCTTGGTCATTGGTGTGGCTATTCTTGAAAAATCCTTGATGAACCTCCTATAGTACCCTGCCAAACCTAAGAATGACCTCACCTCAGTCACTATTTTGGGTCTACTCCAAGATTGAACTGCAATGACCTTGCTTGGATCCACACTCACCCCTTGCTGTGACACTATGTGTCCTAAGAATTTTACTTCATGTTGCCAAAATGTACACTTTGAATACTTGGCTTTTAATTCATGTTCTCTAAGTCTGGATAATACTAAATGTAGGTGCATGGCATGATCATTTTCTATCTTTGAATATATTAATATGTCATCTACAAATACCAAGACAAACTTATCCAAAAAGTCTCTAAAAATTCTATTCATCAAGTCTACAAAATAGGAGGGAGCATTGGTCAAGCCAAATGGCATTACTAGAAATTCATAAAGGCCATATCTTGTGTTAAAGGCTGTGTACTCAATGCTTTCCTCTGCAACTTTCATTTGGTGAAATCCAGAGGCTAAGTCTAACCTTGAAAATATTTTTGCTCCATGCAATTGATCAAATAGGTCATCTATTCTAGGCAGTGGGTACTTATTTTTAATAGTCACCTTGTTTAAATCCCTATAGTCTACACACAACCTCATTGTTCCATCATGTTTCTTGACAAATAGCACCGGGGAACCCCAACTGGAACTACTTGATCTTATGAATCCTTTCTCTTCTAATTCTTCTAGTTGATGTTTTAATTCTACTAACTCTTTTGGACCCATTCTATAAGGCTTCTTAATGATTGGGCTAGTTCCTGGCATTAATTTTATTTTAAATTCAACTGGTCTATTTTGAGGAATTCCCTTCACTTCTCCAAATACATCTATATATCCATTGACTACTGGGATTTCCTCTATTTTTAATTCCTTTTGAACTTCATTAATACTCCATATTTTATTAAAACATGTATTCTTTGCTATTTCACTTAAGATGGTAATTCTTTTACCTTCATTTGTCTCCAAAGAAATAGTAAGGTTTTCTAAATTTAAAATTGCTTTATTTTTCATTAACCAATCTACCCCCAAAATAATCCCAATACCTGGATAATTTAAGGTATATAGATCTGAATTAAATTCATAACCCCCTATAATTAATTTCAGACCTATACACTTCATCCCTAACATACAATGACTCCCTATGGGACTGTGTACAATTAAGGGCTGATCAATAGAAACACAAGCAAGTGTTAACTTCTTTACAATTTCCAAAGATATTAGTGAATGTGAGGCACCAGTGTCATATACTACTGATATTGGTTGGGTATTAATTAGAATTATACCTTCAAGTTGCCCAACATTCCCAGTGTTGCTTGCTGCCAAAGCTCCTACCCTTGCTGTTCCCCTATTGGTCTCTGGGCAATCCTTCTTGAGATGACCCATCTTTCCACAATTATAGCAGCCTCCTCTAGGTATCTTAGGGTCAGGGCATTGGTTACTATAATGTCCAGCTTTTCCATAATTAAAACAATGAGTGAATTTCTTGCTTTCAGGTGCTATTGCTCCTTCCCTTTTCTTAACTCCTTTACTTGCATTTCTCTTGTCATAAGGTTGCACTTTGTTCTGACCACCCTTCTTCTTATTGAGCTTCATATTCCTGAATTTCTCCCTTGCAGTGTCATGTTGCTCAAATGAGAGAGTTAGATCAATTACTTGATCAAAGGTTTTGTCCTTGTATGGCAACATTGCCCTTGACAGACTAGGGTTCAAGCCTTGAATGTACCTTGCATTCTTTGCTTCTGCATTCCCTATTAACACCATTCCATACTTGGATAATGCTTCAAACTTCTGAGTGTATTCATTCACACTCATGCTTCCTTGCCTTAACCTAATAAAGTCTTCAAGCAGTGTCGCCTTGGCAGATGCTGGGACAAATCTGGCCTCAAGCATGTCCTTGAAATTATTCCAAGTGATGGTATCCTCTTGTCTTCCTGCTATCACAACCTCCCACCAATCCAGTGCAACCCCTTTCAATTTCCTTGAAGCTATCTGTCTCTTCCTTCGGTCATTGATTTGCATATCTGTGAAGACCCTCTCCATAGTTCTTATCCAAGTTTGGACACCTATAGCTCCTTCAGTGCCTTCAAAATCCTTTCCTCCCAAAGTGGTACATGTCTTAAGCAGTTTGGAGAGTTCCTCATGAGGATTGTCTTGCCTTGGTGCCATTCCATCCCTTAAAGCTCTCACAAAATCCTCCATGCTCATCACAGGTGGCTCACGTGATGATCCTGCACCTGTGTGATGCCTTGGTCCTACCATAATGCTATAAATATGATTTTTATGTTAGTTTATTTACCCCTATCATTTTTGGTGTCTTTACTTTGTTCATTTTTATTTCTGTGCACACTGTGCATGTATCACATGCACACACACACACACACACATAAATATATATATATATATTTTCAAACATAAAACAAAAGCATTCAACACCAATGATTCAAACAATGCATTCAAACATCCATATGCATACAGTAATATTTACTATGTTATTCAAAACATAGCTCTGATACCAACTGTGGTGACCCTCACTCTATAACACATAGATTTTTTTTCCTAAACTTTCAAGAGGAATTCACCACTAAACCCCAATTCTTTTATATTTGAATATTTATATAATTTCCAAATATTTTTCCCAAGACCCTGGGTTTACCAATATATTCATATCAGTTCATAACACACTTTAAGACAATTATATATTTGATGATATACAATTGTTTTTTTTATCAGAGGGAATTTAAATCAAACAGAAATCAAAATACCATACAAGTTATTAACATAGCCACTTATTTCTTTTCTAAATCTTGTTCTACTGCCAGAGGTACATTTTGGCAATTTATAACACTTATATATATATATATTTGACTTGCAGAGCACTGTACATTTTTTTTATGCTATCTAGGCTTTCTGCCTAACTAATCCTATTAACACAAAAATAGTATTTAATTGTTCTTGTGATAGTTATTAAGCTCATGCATGAAATCATTTTAAGATCCTACTTGCAGTTATGAACATTAAGAGTAGATTTCCTAATCACCATTTCAAATTAAACAATTGAAGTTAGATTGCATTTTTAAGTTTAACATGGTGCAGACTTAAATGCTTGGTGTTTTACTGGAATTGCTTGGTGTTATCTAAGGACTGCTTGGTGTTTTCTTTGTTTTGTCCCGGAAGCACTTACACTTCATTAATTGAAATGAAGTGGTTCCAGGCTCCAAGGGTTTGACCCATGGCCATCTTGGCCGGCCATAGTCCCTTATTTACCACTTTCAAACCCATGTTTCTCAAATAAACTTCTTCAAAAGCTTCTCCTAACACCAGCATATTTCTTCCCTATGTATGTTCCTGGGAATTCATCCATCTATGCTAACAACCAAAAACACAAAATGCTTCCAGGTTTGTTTCTTTTATAATCTTTTTTTCTTCTTGAAATCAGGTACATTAATGCAATGTTATAGACTCATCAGAATATATGCACAAGTCAGTATCAATTATCTGCCATGCATACATTTATTCTACTTGAATATTTCTTATCCAAATCTTGTCAACTCCATTATTTTTTTAAAGAAAATTATATAATAAGCTCAGGCAATAAAACCAGAGATCATCACATACACATTTTATATTTATGTGTTATGTCCATCCCCTTGTTTTCTCCAAATCAGATAATCATAAAATCATTGGGTAATCAAACTCCATCAAACATCATTTAAAATAAGTTTTACTTAAGTACAAGTTTTAATCCAAATACTCAAAAAACTCCTTACAATTAACTCCAACTACCACATGTGATCTGACTATTAACATCATTACAAGCATCTGCAAATTCAAAACAAGTCTCTTTTATTTATACTAGCAGCTAATGCCTTCTTCACTCATCAAGCCAACTTCAATTTCCTGCAAGCAATTCATTTAGCTGCCCCAAAGAATTTTTGAGACACCCAGATGATTGCAAGGGCAACCAAAAGGGTCAGTTTATACTAGCGTGAACATTAATCAAAATTTTATACACATATTCATACTTCCATTTCTAGATAAATAAACTCAGATCTTAATCTCCCAATCTCACCCAGCAATTAATCAGAACATCACATTAATCCTGATTAATTTAACTCCCTGTCTAGATATTCATAACCCAAGTTTATAAATCCCATTCCTTATTTATTTTATGGTCTACATCTCCTTGTCAAATGAACACTATGTATGCATTGTGAAGGAAACTCCCAGGTTACTTAATTTATTTCAACACACAAAGGCCTCAGGGTGCAAATGCACCATGCATATACTTGCTCCCACCTGAAGCAAGCAGATCATTGACTAACTCCCAAGTGACCAATTTAGTTTTTCTTTCATTCATTCATATTTCAGAAAGATATAACTGTTTGTATACTTTCTGGTTCAACCCCATGATATTTGTTTATTAGCCTTATTACAGGAAATACAACATTTCTTTGGTCTTCCTAAAAGTAATTTGAGCATCATGATCCTGCTATATTATTGTGAATAAATGGATAAGGGTTTTATTAAGGAAGCCCCTCAAAAACCCAGAAATTCTCTTCTGACTTGTGATATGAATGTTGAGCTTCATGCTTCATTATCTAAGAAATAGACATAAGCTAGATCACTGTCTTGCTGCCTATTCCCTAAATAATGTAGATCCATACTCCATAATAATAAAGCAGAACAAAAGTGCCCAAACCATTTTGTCTTTGAAAAACACACATATAGATTAAAAACCCCCAAACAATAAAGCACAACCAAACAAGAATACACAACCAAACATCCATCTCACCCATAATAAATCATTTCAAGGATTTTGTTTTTCTTTTAAATGAATCATAACATTATAGGCTGCCTACCAGAGGACTTAGTGCCATAGCATAAAAAGGGATTAATGCTCACCTAGTGTTTTCTTTTACTGTCTTGCTCCTCTGAACAGCAGATCCTTTCAGTGTTTTAAGCTATTGCTTCTCCTATTTTTTTTTTTTTTGGTCCCGAGAGAATGATGAATATAGTTATTTGCAGGTTCTTTATAAAATCATTCTAGGGTTTAAGAAAATGGGTAATTCCCCTGATACCCCTAGATGTTCATGTACATATCACATTTCTGTGTGGTCCTAAATTGGAAATGCACACATTAGGTTACTTTAATTGGTTATTTCGGGAATCAAACTTTTTTAAACACTGCATGCTATTTTCATGTCTCCATTTTATTCATGCCATATGCATCTGATCCTTTGTTCATTTTTTTTAAAGTTTAAAGAATCTGAAAATCTCCTTTGTATTTTCTACCTATCTATTATCTCCATTCAATCATGCATACTATCATGTCTAATCATGTAATGTAAAATCATTCTCCCATTTTATTTGCTTGAAATAAATATAAGATATGGAAATTTTTATTTGATCCTGTATGTATATATCTTTATATATATATATCTCTGCCTCCTTGTCAAAACAGTAACTCCTCCTATATCTAAATAAGAATCACATATATTATGCTAATTATTTCTAGCATAATTATAAGACATATAAATCTTTTTATTAAACTTCATTTTATTCTATCTTTAAATAAAACAGAAAACACCCCATATATATATTAAATGTATGTATTTATATAATTCTTTGGACATAGAGCTATATTTATTTTGAGTTCCAATTTTCTTTTAATCACCTTAATTTCTTGCATTTTTATCAAACAGAAGCTCCCATGCAATTTTATTTATTGCTATTTTTTTTTCTTCTTTTCTGTTTTAATGCATTATATATATATATATATATATATATATATATATATATTTTATAATTTCAGAATTTCTTAATATAAATATAACTTTCATTTTTAGGGTCATTACAAGTACTTAGCTCATGCCCAAAATCCGATGGAGCATCAAAGTCTTCCCCCTAGGGCAGAAGAAACCAGAATACAATCTAGAATAAGCATGACTCAGCCTCCCAACAACTAACTTTGACCTTAGATTCAGTAGAAAATGTATAAAACTAAAGCGGACATGACTTGCCCGTCCACTTATCGAAATTTGCCCCTGACTTGGAGGGCATGAGCGAGAATCAAGATGATCATGACCCAACCCTTCATTAATCAAATTTAAGTCTTCGGAGCTTAGGTGGGAGTATAACACAACTGGGACGAGATTTGACCGTCCATGTAGTACATCTATCAACCCGAGACTGGGGGCGGAAATGTGATCATCCAAAAGCTGACTGCAACAGATCAATACGGTGACCCATGCCTAGTGTTCATAATGACAGGCTACGACTGAAAGGACACCTAGAAATAGAATCATCGAATCACCGCCTAGGCTCGTGGGCAGCTGACCATCATTCCAACCCGATCGACGAGCAACAGATTGTGAGTACATTGAATGGAAAGCACGTTACTCGAATACACAAGTGGATTCAAACTCAAGGAAAAAACCAGCTATGCAGCTACATGCAACACAGGTCCTACTTGGCATTTGATTCGACATGCCTATAAGCCTGATCTTTAGTCATTGCAGCTAATCAATCAGAGCGTCTTAGAACCCATAACTATCAAATTCAATGGATGATCATTGTTAAATGTATTAACCAATTCTTCAATGCTAGATGTAATCTAGTGCGGTGTTGTGCTATGCAATGTTATACAGTTCAGAATTAAACAACAATAATGACAAGATTCGGAGTTCGACCAAAATGACCTTCGTCGCTGAACGTCTCAACCGGCTTTCACGTTAGTAGTTATAAATATTGTCTAAGCGCTGGAATCGGCTATTGGCATATCGAAAAATGTCATTCATGATCAAGGCATTTTCATCAGAATTCATGTTCGACTGAGTATATTCAAATTCAAGTCCAAGCATGTGTTCTTGTACATCCAAGTGCATTCATTATGGAAATGTATGTTTAAAGGTCGTTCACACATGTGAACCTAATTGTGCATAAGTTCAAGTTGACGTATGTCCAGGTTTAAGTCATGTAGGGGCATATGCATTCATTCAGATCCCTAAAAATCAACACGTGTATATGAATATATACATTGTCTTCAATCATTATCATACAAGCAATTTCCAGCAAATGTAAAAGGAAAACCAAAAATGCACCGATCCCTATGTGACTCAAGTACTACCAATACCAATGCTTGCTGCCACACCGATCCTTTAGACTTTGGTTCCATTCCACTTCATCTTCTCCACATCAGTACGGAACCTTATGGCTGGAAATTAAGGGCGTGACATGGGATAGCAGTGCATTTAGTCGCATAATAAGTTCAAGCATTTGATAACAGGCTCTGAGAAGTGTCTCTGACATCAAATTCAAAGCTGAAAAACAAATCAACTTCAAAACCAATCAAAATGAACCAACTACCGATCCTAACGTCATTTACCATTCAACCATACCTACAATCGATTGCTACCACTCCTCATTTTATCTCCTAAACAACAGCACCGTTCCCACACCCCCTCTTGCATTCTCTTCTTTTGAGATCAATACCCATCCTTTAACAATCATCGATCCCTATGCTCTTATACCAATTTCAACAACCGATCGCTACGCCTATGTCTAATTCATCAACCACCAACATAAAATCGACTCCACACAGTCCAACACCAACGTGAAACCGCTCTCAAACCGAATCAACCTCATTCCCGCCTTCACTGATCAAACACAACCAATTTAAGGCGAGTCAATCTCAAGTCTACGAGTTCAATTTGGGGTTTGGTGAAAGAGAAGCAATAGCGAGGTGGAACAATTAGGAAGGAAGCGCAGGCAAAAAGGGAGACCTACTATTGGATCTGCGATGAACTTGAGGGGATTGAACGAATTTTCAAGCTCTTAGAATCGATAATCGCGACATAGAAGATGAGCGATTTGGTTGCAAGATGAATGAACGGATGTAAAGGAAGGGATCGGTGAAGGAATGTAAAAAAAAGAAAGTAGGAAAAAAGGGGGATCGGATCAGTGAACAAATAAAAAATGTGAAAGAAGAACGAAGGGATCGGATCGTTATTTGCATATGGAATACCCATACGAAGCCTATGTATTTTCTGATGCAAAATGATAAGCATATATGTTAAGTATGCTATACGGGATCAATTCCTACCCGTTAAAAACAATTGAAATTGCAAACGCAATTTGATAAAGCTGGGCAACGTGCTTAGAGCCAATGACAGCAGTGAATATTTGAACGAGCGCGTGTGCGCGCTCGACATTCCACCTAGAATTTTCTAAATAGAAATTAGTTTAGGTAACCAAGACCTACTAGCTCAATAATAGAACCAGGCAAATACGAAAACTGAAAGCTACATCCCATATTTATATTGACAAATATCAACCAAGCGTCATAATGAATAGAGAGAGACACGCTCTTCAAAGAGACAATTCAATGGAAGGGTAACGACCGTTCAGGAAACTGAATGGAATCCTTCCCGGCGACTCTAACTTGCTTTGATTCAAAGCACATCATGTTCGAAACAAGATGTATTTTGGAGGGCAAGTGTCATCTGGCCTTTCGATCCGGATATATCCAGACTGATTGGACAAGTTAGACTAGATGACAGACAAGGCAAGTAGCTCAGAGAAGTGATCATGGAGTCCAAAAATCAAGCATATAAAATGGTATGAAGCAACGATCAAGTGAGAAGGGATAAACTCTCCAGAATATTCTAAGTATGGATTAGTGCCTCTCCTAGGTAGGGGATCGGTATATATCCCTTCCTTTAGGGGATTGGATCATATTACTTTCCTTGGCAGAGGATCAGATTGTATTACTTCCCTAGATAGGGGATCGGATCGCATTGCTTCTCAAGGTAGGGGATCAGATCGTATCGGCCCAGCAGTTCAATTCAATGGGAATCAATCGATATCTCCAAAAAACACGTAGGCGACCATGCAAATAAACTTTAGAATCACGAAGCCAATATCAAGATGCACCTACAAGAGAGATTTCATGACCCCTACTGGTCATCTAGACCGACCGCTCAATATTGGGGGTTAGGCCACGAAACTTTTTGAGTGACCTCGTCTACATCATGAGATTCTGCCGGTGAAATTTCAGGAAGATATTCAGTCGTCATCCCCTATAAATACAACGATCATTCTTCATAAGAGAGATCTTCTTTTCTGCTGTCAGGCTCTGCCATTACTATTCTTTATTCTTGTAATACCGGATCATAGTTGATCCAAACATTCTTGTACTCATAATCAAGTGCATGATCGATAAAAATATAATGTGGGCGTAGGTCCAGATTTCCGAACCACTATAAAAATCTGTGTCTAATTTATTTTTTATGCTATGTTTTAATTTTATCCTTCATTTAATCTCTACCAGAACTCTATTGGGTGTTTGTAATCAATTTTGATGCGAACCTAAAGGCACATGGAGGGGTATGGTCCATGAGTTGGCACTTAAAGAAGTGTATGGAAGAAGGCTTTTTGGAGGGGTAATTAAGTCATTTGGTAAATGGGTATGGAAGGTCTTTTACCACTTTCTTTAAACCTATAAATACACGCACACAGACTTACTTTTTTCCATTTGCATTTTCATTTTCACAAAAAGCTCTTCACTTCTCATACTTCCTCTGCTTAAATTCCTAAATAGAAATGAAGCAAAACACCTTCTTTCCTCCTCTAAACACTTAAACAAGCATAGAATAATATAGCTATAACTCTCTACTCCATAAAGGTTCAAACTTCGTCGCCAAACTCCGTTTTTCCACTTAGGTTGTGAGCAATAATGCCTTCCTAGGCTTGGGCCTGAGCATTTAGGAGGGGAGGGAGGAGCTATGAGGCTTGGACATAAAGGAAGATGGGAGCTTTGGTGGCTAGAGAGGAGATGGTAGGAAGTTGGAAGCTTGAAGTTAGTTTTCTTCTTGGTTAAAAGTGAGAAACTAACTTTAAAATGAATTGGTTAGTTTGTTTTGCTTATGTTGTATTTACCTATGTATGTAATATGTATACTTGCTTGTTTGGATTGGTTCCCGCTTGAAAGCGGATGACACATAAGGTTTATATAGGGGACAAGCTAAATGGATGGAAGTCGAAGTGGTCATAGCGAATAGGTCACAACAATACACTTGGAAGTGCATATATGCGAGGATTTACAAGAGACTATATTGTAGAGGGACTTTAAGGAGTTCCTCACAATGTTGATTTTACTTTACATTATTATTTGCTATGTATGATGTAATGAAGTGCATGTTGTTGATAGTCGACTTTCTTTGATTATTTGTTTTTATGCGACATTGAAATTCCGTGCTTTCTTTTATGTAGTTTACTACTTGTTTTCTAAAGTGTTTTGAAATGGTTTCCAAACTTGACTTTTGTTTTTCAAACCTTTTTGGAAAAGGTATTTAAAGTAGTATAAAATGTAGAAAGAAAAATGGAGTTTAAAAGCTATTTGATTTAAAAAAAACAAATTTTAAATGTTACGGTCCAAATACTGATAGCCCTATGGATGCACTTTGGAAATCTACGATTTTAGTGAAGTTTATCTATTATAAATATATTGTAAATTCCATTCAAATATGGTTTACAAAAGTTGTATAAGTATTTTCAAAGGTGGTTTGGAATTTAAATATATTTCTAAAAGGATTTGTTTGAAATATTTAAATAAGGGTTTATATTATATAATGGAAACTCCTTTATTTTCCAAAGGCAAATTCTTTTCCAAAAGTGGTGACTTTTAAGTGATGTTTGAATGAAGCTTTTAAACTGTGATTAAAGTGTTTTAAATATGATTATAAGTAAGAAGAAAGCATGGATTACGACACTATTGTTGTAATAATTGTTTTCGAGAAAAAGAAAGATATTTTGGACAATAACATTCTTGTTATAGTAAATGGTTTCAGAAAATCGAAAAGGAAGTTTGGTTTAGAACACATTTGTTATTATTAAATGGGTATACGGAATTTGAGAAGACTCATAATAAGTTTATGGAGTTGTTTTTCAGATTGTAATAAAAAGAGTTGGTTTTATGCAAGGGATTTTTTTGTCGATGCCATTAAGTAACATAAAACAAATACGATAAGTAGTACTAAAATGTCAACACTTTATAGAAAGTAAGTTATCTTATATTTAGCATTAAAACCCGATGAGAGGACTTTTCTCTACCTGTGGGATCTACAATCGAAGTGCTTTAACTAAGGTAAGGCCAGGTGCAACCAGTTCCCTAACTTACCTGGTTTTGATTCTGGGCGAGGGATAGAGAAGTCGAATTGTCGGAAACGTGATAAGTATAAGAGGTTTAATTTCTATATGTAGGTCATGATTAATTACGTATATGGAAGGTACTTCGTCTTATAATCGACACTAAATTTCAAGGTATGGAAGCCCATTTTGATCTGTGAGAGTTTAAGAATATACGTCGAGACAATGGTAGTTCTCTAACTTATCCGACTTCATTCTTAATCGTGGGATAGTATAGGGTTGAAATCAAAAAGTGGTGATAGGTATATGATGTCTGATTTTCCATACGCAAACTGTATACTTACACCAAATAGTGGTATGTTCACTACCGATAACTTGACCTATTTTGACTTAGGATACATATGAAAACTTCACAATTTCATACGGTTTGAGATTCCCTTAATAGAACTCATACCGGTGAAACATCTCTCGCTTTAATGGTAGATATTCGAGATCTCCTTGGACTCTTATATCGTCCGCTTACTTATGAAAGAATTAGGATTGAGTCTACCGGGAATAATCGATTTTTGGTTCGAAGAGACCAGGATCGGATAAACATGAGTTATTTGTAAACCACTTCGAAACGACATAAGCATTCGAATTGGAGACTTTTTGAAGATGATGGAATCGAAGACGGAGTTCTTTGAAGTGCAAGGGCTACTTGCTACTAATCCTGAGGATGTAGTATAAGTAGTCACTTCGATTTGTTTATATCTTGAACAAATTGTATGGATGAATGCGGCATTTCATTGTTGCTTGGAGGGTAGTGTTAGCATTCCAAGTGGGATTTGCTAAAAAGGTAAAACGTAACCTCAAGCCTCACACCCGGTATTGACAAAAATTGTTGATATGCAGCACGACTATGTGGATCACACCCATTATGGTATGATCATCACCTGTTCTAGATCGATATTTATGGACATGTATGCTAGAGGCCCAGTACCGTTGTAAGCAGCAACCGGGGTAATGACATATTCGGTACTATCGAGGAAGGGGTAGGCTAATATCTGTGTTGGTAGGAGGTCCATATGAGGCCCTTTGTACATCTTTCTAGAGGTGTACTATAGCAGGCGGTACCCCAGTAGCTTTGTCATTGTATGAAGTTCATTTTCCAATACATGTCTTTACAGACTTAGTTGTATACTAAATATGCTGTTGAATGTAATTAATGTAACTACTCCGGCCATGATTAAATATTTATTTTAAACCCTAGACATTATTACAAAATCACAGGATTTTCGTATAAAATGGATTGGTTATCGTAAGGTAAAACCTCGTTTGTGTTTATGTGCGGTATGGTATTACAAGATACCTTTATTTTTGAAAGGTTTTATAATATTAAAAATCCATATGAGTTGAGTTTCTCACGCTGGTTTACCAGACTGATCCGGGTGTTATTTTCTTATTATACTCGGCTAAGTCCCGAGTACTTTTCCATATTTTGTTCTGGATGCTTGGATCTTCAGAAGACGAACTGGATGCCTTGAAGACTAGATGTATCTTATTTTTAGCCGTGTTTCTTAAATTGTACTTATTAGCAATTGTAAGGACAGGCTATTATAATTGTTCAGGCTGACGATAAGTTAGTTTACTCTGATTGTTATAAAGTTTTCTTTTTGTAAAGATCATTTGGATATTATATATTACTCGTCATGATATGAGATTCTATTCTGTCTTTTCTTTTCCTTCACCCCAACAATCTATCTTTCCGGCACGTGGATGTCGACACATGAATACCATGGATGTATTAGTGTCGATTTTTGAGGGTCGAAAAGGCGGGTCATCATGGACTCACTTGGGATGCAAGGTGCAAGAAAGTATTCATGAGTCTAATAGAGAAGTTGACGAGTACACCCGTGTTGACCATTTTGAGTGGAAATAAAGATACGATGGTATACACCAATGCTTATTGTACCAGAGTAGGCACGATATTGATGCAAAAGGGTAAGATTTTTGCATATGCTAGTCCCAAGGGAAGCCACATGAGAGAAAATAACCAACCCATTATTTGGAGTTAGCATCAATTGTGTTTGCACTGAAGATTTGGAGGCATTATCTTTTAGGAGAGAAGTTCAACATGTTCACCAACCATAAATCATTGAAGTACCTCTTTACGCAGTCGGATCTTAATCTTCGCTAGTAGAAATGGTTAGAGTTCCTAGCCTCCTATGACTTTGATATTGCATATACGCTAGGGAAAGGAAACATAGTCGCTGATGCATTAAGTAGGAGACATGCCATATTTGGACCTATATTCCTAGAGTGAATGCAGTTAGCGTATATTGTTGGTATGATTTCAAAACGAAATGTGGGCCAGCGGTAGAGTTGTTGAAAAATTTGACTATCAGACCTATTATGATTGACCAGATCGGTACTAATTAGAGATGTGATGCTAGACTAGCCGACTTGTAAAAATAGAGCATGGACTAGAGTTTAAAGAGATGAGGCATTATGGAATCGATCGAGATGGTTAGCTGCATAAAGACAGAAGATTGGTTTGCGCCCGATATTGATGGGTTGAGAGATGAGGTGCTACGAGAGTGCCATCATTCGAGATTAACTATACATCTCATGGTAATAAGGCGTACCGAGATATGAAGCAGACCTATTATTGGGAAGGGATTAAGAAGGACGTTGGTACATTCATCTCAAAATGCATGAACTACCACTTGGTGAATGTGGGAGATGGTGTAGTACTAATGTAAATGGATGTGAAGGCTAATTTAACACTAGAGGGGGGAGAATAGTGTTTTATAACTCATATGTAACTTTTCTAGATTATTTACGATTCAGATACATACATACATATATATATATATATATTAACAAGAAGTCACAAACATATATAATTGTAGTAAAAGCAAAGTAAAACTAAGAGAGATGACACTGGAAGTTTTTATACTGGTTTGGATTAACTAATCCTACATCCAGTCCTATATAGTGTATGTACATATTTCTCCAGTGCCTACTTTAAACATGTAGCAAGGAAACCAGAATACAGTCATGATTTTAAGGCAACGAGATACATCCTTCTGATTATGAGCCAGGGTAGACTCTCTTGATTTAATCGGGCAATAAGATCACCCACTTGATTTGACCGGGCAACAAGCACACCCGCTTGATTTAAATGAGAAACAGGCACACCTGCTTGATTTAAACGGGCACCAAGCATACCCAAATAAATAATAGTAGAGAGTTGTTGATTCCAAATACAAACAGTTGTACTTTGGATACAGAATATCCTATAGCTCATTTGATAGCACTTTGATCTTTGAATTGATGAGATAATACTTTCAAATCAGCGAGTAGATTGTAGAGAATGAATGTAGTAAAGCAGAGATTGAATTTGAATGAATTTGAAGAGTATAGTAAGTGAATTTTGTGAAATATATAATGAGAATTTGGAGTAGGGAGAAAGTAGAAAAAGTAATTAATAAAATTCGTTTTCCAACTCCCTTTATACAGTGTATGAACAGACATGTATGTTCGTGAAGAGATGTGACCAAAAATCAAAACTATCCAAATTCAAAAGGCATCTCTTCAACTATCTATATGTTGACATACTTAGGTAGGGTATGTCGACATACCCTTGTTAATTTTGAAAAACGATAATTTATTTTGTTATGAAATTCTAATAATTTGTAAGACTTTTAAACATAGTTTTTAAATACATTCAATATATAGACTCTTATAAAATGCTTGTAAAATTATACCTTGAAAAATAAAATAAATATTTTGATAATAAGTATTTTGATAAGAGAGTATTCAAAGTACAAATGGCTGCTATCCAAGGACTTTAACAAATTAAACTAAGTTTACCAACTATAATCTATAGTCTTGAACTCTTTGTGCCTTTCTCTTTATACTCACGAGTCTTCAAATATCTTGATCATCTCTTAATCTTGATCTCGGGTCATTTTACCGATCAGTCTTCAAACTTGATTATCCTATACTTATATAAACCTGTATAATATCCTGCAAAATATTCTGTACAACTTGAAAAATCATCAGTACCTACATTTATATGGTGGTTTTCATAAAATCAATATATGTGGTATTAACAATCACCCTTTTTTGATGATGACAACCATGTAAATATATTTATTATAAAATATAATGTAACTCCCCTATTTTGTGTAACTCCCCCTTAATATATGCATGTATTATATTTTAAATTTTCTTTCCCATTGTCATTAACAAAAATGGGTAAAGAAAAATAAACTCCTCCTAAATGGGATATATATTAATTATAAATAAATGTGAAAATAATGTAGACGGAATCAAAATCAATAATAACTGTAAAAATAATATTTTTGAGAAATAACTATATATATATATATATGCACAATTATAATTACAATTATTTTAACCATACATCTCAAACTTTACATTTATTCATTAATTACATGATAAATACAAATAATACTAGAGTTAATTATACAAATATGACTAAGATGTTTAACAAATACATGTTATAAGTACAAATTCATGAAACACAATATTAGAAATACAAATTATAATCTAGAATTTCTTGGGAACATCGACCCATCCTTCGGATCCAAAGATAGGATTAGTGTTGATTACTTCCCAATCTTCATTATTCATTTATGCTTTAGAGTTTGAGCAGTTTGGGGCGTTACTTTGAACTTCTGTAGTGAAACTAGAACTAAAACGTCGAAGTGAATCATATTGTTTTTCCCGTTCTTTGATCTTCTGCATTTGACTCAAGTCCAAGTGTCATTGATTGCGAAGAATGAAACAAAGAGCATCTTGAAAGATTGAAGAGTTTCTTTAAGATTTTCACTAAGTTTTTGTTTTGAAAAGTGCATTTGAATCCATTTTTATGAAAAGAGATGCGTAGATAGGAATATAATAAGAAGATGAATTATTTTCTAAGTTTTTCTAGAAGAAATGTGCTTTTATAGATGTGAAAGGTCGGATTAGTAACAAATCCCTTCAAAAATTAACTAACTTTTGAATTTCAAAATTTCTGAAAAATGCCTGTGTATGTCGATATACATTACGTACATTATGTCGACATATATGCAGTAACTTGCATATTTCTTATTCTTTGTTTTAATTTGTGTTTATATTTTATATTATCTTAGTTTATGATATCCAAATAATAAGTGAACATTATTAAACAATAGGGTTAAGTCTTTAAGTAATTTTCATTAATAAAAAGAAGGATACACGAGTTTAATGAAGAAATACAAGAAAATGACATGAATAAAATTGAAAGACATAAACTAGATAGTACAAAGGTAGCTAAAAGGTCTAAAAAGATGTTGATGACGATGAAGAGTTTCCACCAAGCTTCCTTATAATCTTCCCAGAGTATTTCTTTAAGGGGCTAGTGAACTTCTTACTAAAGAAACGTTTAAGCCTCTTTTGATTATTGAGAAGCTTCTCTCGGTTTTTCAGAATTTCCTTGTTAGCATAGCGAGATGGGTCATGCTTTCTAGGAAAGTATCCAGTTCCTCCTACTCCTCTTCTTGTTCTTCCTCCTCTTCAATTTCCATTCTATCACTTTCTTCTTCTTCTTCTAGAAAATCTTGCACTTCTTCCCTTGCCAATTTCTCTTCCTTTTAGGGAAGAGATTCATAGGGTTTGAATTCAAGAGGAATGTGCATAAGAGAGGTTGGTTTTGTCGAAAAATTTATGGGGATTGTTTTTACCTCTTAGATCGATACCAAAATAATTGAAAATTATAGTAAGATACACATCATGGTAAAGTCTTTTTACCAATCAGTCTTCAAACTTGATTATCCTATACTTGTATAAACCTATATAATATCCTAGAAAATATTCTTTACAACTTGGAAAATCATCAATACCTATATTTGTGTGGTTGTTGTCATCAAAATCAATACTTGTGGTATTAACAATGAAGGCACGATAGAAGAAACCTAGTGGTTTCATGCAACCACTAGAAGTTCCCCTCTGGAAGTGGAAACAAATATCAATGAACATCATCGATGGACTGTCGCAGAATAGAGGAGGGTACGATAGCTTTTGGATCATAGTTGATCGGTTGACCAAGAGTGCTAGATTTGTACTCGTGAAGTCTAATAGGACTACAACCAGATTGGCCGGGTTGTATGTGAAGTGGATAGTGCGATTCCATGGTGTTCCAAGGGGCATTGTGAGCGATCGAGACCCATTGTTCACTAGTGGATTTTGGAAGAGCTTATAGGAGGCGTTGGGGATAAAGCTGCATCTGAGTATAGCTTATCACCCTCAAACCAACGGCCGACTATAAGAGTGAATCGTATCCTAGAGGATTCCTTGTGGGCTTGCACACTCGACTTCGAAGGCTCATGAGATGAACACTTACATCTTGTTGAGTTTGTATAAAATAATAGTTATCATTCTAGCATCGACATGGCACCATTCGAGGCATTGTATGGTCTACCGTGCAACGCAACTTCATGTTGGTGGGAAGCGGGCGAAAAACTTATACTTGGCTAGATATGATTAGAGAGACTTCGGAAAAGATTGAGATCATTCGAAAATAGATGAAAGCCGCTTAAGATAGGCCGAAAAGCTACGCTGCTAAGAGACGTAGGGATCTAGAGTTCTTTGTCGACAATATAGGTTTTTTCAAGATCTCTCCATTGAAGAATGCAATTTGATTCGATACTGAATGGAACTTGGCACCAAGGTTCACAGGACTTTTTTCGATACTAGAGAGGATTAGGAATCTAGTTTACAGAGTCAACTTACTCCAGAAGATTGCGGGCGTGCACAATGTGTTCCATATTTCTCACTTGTGAAAATTTGTGCATGACTCAGTGTAACTATCGCACCGGATAACTGGAAGATATCAGTGTTGAAACAGAAGCTTTGAGACATCATAGACCTATTCATGTCGTTGGGTGTGACACGAAATGGCTTAGGAGGAAAACGGTGGAGTTAGTGAAGGTTAATAGAGTGAAAGTGAGGGCAATTGCACATGAGAGACAAAGGAGAGTAGGAGGACAAATTATTAAGAGCTCTTTATCTAGTAAGACTTTCTATTTACGGTGTTTACTTTCACTTATGATATCGTAAAACATAATTTAGTATATTAACCTACATGCTAGGATTGGCTTGGATGTTATCTTTTTTATGATTGATCTAATGTATGCATGTTTGATGTATGATGATTGCCTATGCTTGTATTTGATTATTAGGTATGCATGATAACATAATTGATACCGATTAGTGAATTTCGAGGGTGAAATTCCAGAATGGAGGAGAATGTAACGACCTGTATTTTACGTATTAGAGGTTCGTAAAATGTTAAAATTATTTTTGGATTAGGTCGTATGATTCTATGACTTTAGGAAATGTCAACTAGTGATATTTTTTATCCTTAGAATTTTTATTGGATAGTTTGACCCTGGAAATTTTTTAAGGCTTCTAACTTTTGATAAGAGCTGAATTGGGGTCTGAAACCACTTCCATTAGATCGAAATGATGGTTTCCCTTATTGTATAGTGGTCATAATAGGAAATTTGTTTACCATTTAGGAAATATGGTGGTTTGAAGTTTTGATTGATCTTAGAAAGCTTAATGGGTAATTAGTGGATTAGTGGTTAAGCCCAAAGGCCCATTTCAGGATTAGAGCTAAGTGAGGGCCAATGGGACTTTCACTTGTCATTTCACACTTACCAAAATAGTTAGCGAAATAAACATTAACCTTATCCAAGCCATAAACCATTCTAAACTTATTTTAATTAGTCAAAACTTATCATTAAGAAGGGGATTAGCGAGTTTAGCACGTGATTTTGGATATTTTCTCTTTGAGGCACCTTGGATTCCGAGCCATTGCTGTTCATCTCGGGATTTGAATCATTTTTGGATTGCTTTGGATTTAGGTGAGTAGTTAGAACTCCTCACTTACTAATTAGTCATTATATGCTTAAATGATGTCTTTAAATGATTCTTGGACTTATAGTATGTTTTAAATCATATCTAAACAATTATATCATTTTAAAACAATTTTATAAGATTTGATGTGAAGTTGGATCCAAACTTGTTCATATGTTCTTATGACTCTCCTATCTCTCTTACACTTAGATCTAGGCTATGATTTGATAGCATGTGTATTTTTTCTATTTAAATGAATTGTATATGATGAATGCTTGTATGTATATTGCTTGTTTGGTTGAAAACGCTGATTGAATGGCGACCTAGAAATAGGTGAAGACGGGGTTACAAATCAGCACCGATTTGTAAAATCTTGCTAAAATTTGATGCGAGTTGCATAGGGCGAAAAGAGAGGCCTCACAAAGCTACATTTCAAACACTTGCTTTGAGTTTTATTAAGAGGAATAGAGTGTTGGATCGGCGGAATCTTGCTTTGAGTTTCAGAATCAAACACTTTGGGTCTTGGAGAGGGATGTTTCGAGTTTTCTTAAGAGGAGTAGCTTGGATTGGCCTTGGAGTGAAGGGTTGGATCGGTGGGGCTACTACTTTGGGTTTCAATGGTAGAAACTTCTGGCATTGGAGGGATTCGCTTTGATTCAACTCTAAAGAAGGCAATTGGATCAGGGTAGAAGAACTGAGCAAAAATTTAGCTAACTATAAGGGTCGATATCACAAGTCGGTACTAAGTTGTGAACACCGATTTTCCATTTTTGGATATTGGACTTGGCTCATGCACATGAAGGATTGAGGTAAATTGGGGATGGACTTGGGAAAAGTGGAATGCCCAAGCTAACCCAAACACTTAGCCAAATTTAATTAAATACAAGAAGTCAACTCGTGTACCCATTTGTGAATTTTGGAGGATACCTTCATGACGGAAGGTGATGGCTTCAATAATGGATAGCTAACTTCAAGACTCAAGCGTAGGGCTTCGAGCCCGACCTAGAAGATCGCTAGAGGATGTTTATGGGACACGTGACGGAGTTCTACGATGAGTGATGATTGTCGAAAGTTGTCTCGAGTTGATGACTCCATGATAGGAGTTGTATGATGCTCTAAAGGACTAATTCTTGGGAGTGCTCTATAATGAATGATGCGTGCAAAAGGATCGTTGATATTTGAAGGTTCCTAGTGTACTCGTAAAGCAGGGGTACTGTGGGGGCACCCACATGGACCAATGATGGGTCAAGATCTTCATAACAGAATATCTTTTACCTTGGACCTGCCATAACAAGTGGTCTAACTCCTAGCCTACTGCGTGACGTGGATTCGAGTACCTAGGAACTCGAATATTGATTATTCAAATGGGTGGTCTAATCCTTGACCATGATGGGTCATATGAGTTGTCTTATATCTAACGGAATGACTGAGTGATGTGAGGATGGATGTTGGATGCTATGTTTGATTTGTTTATTAGGGATGTCACACAATGTAGATATTATCCACATAGATATCTTGACACCCCATATGCACTTTGATGTATAGTACACCAATGATGGTTATGACATAGAGTAGCATGTTTTCTATGTTATATGCTAACTCTTTGGACGTAGGGACATGTTAGATAAGACTTTCCATACCATATGTCTTTGTATATTGACTTTATAGTATTTGATATTTTCTCCTGCTCACACCTGACTGTTGTTTGAATCGAAGTTTTATGCTTTGCTTCCTATAATTCCAAGTACCCTTAAATGAGTAGATTAAGGATATCAGGTCTGGTGAGCACGTGAAGCTGGAGAGAAGATGCAAAGACCCATATTTTACGTACCAAAGGATCATAAAATATTTTTATTTAAATCATATGAGCTCATATGATTCTGATATTTTGGGAAATAACTCTTAGGGACATTTCCCATAATTATTATTTTTATCGAATTTCTATGTGACCATTCTGACCTTAAAAATATTTCATGAACTATAACTTTTAATATGATCGAGTTAGGGGCCGAAACCACTTCCATTGCTTCAGGATGATGTTTTCCCATTATATAGAGTGGTCATAATAGTAAAAAAGACTTACCGTTTGAATGATATGGCTATTTTAAGTTTCTACTGGCCAGTATTTGTGGGTAATTAATTAGTCCCAAACCTAAGCTCACTAACTAATTTCGGGATTTTCACTTAATTGGGCTGATGGGACATCTCCAATCATACTTCTCACTTCCAAATACAAGCTCAAACCTTCATTAAACCTAATTCTATCAAAAAGTTTCTTCTTTTCCTACTAATCATAGCCTAAATTATCATTAGAAGGGTAATTAGCAAAATGAGACTTTAGAGCAATCAATTTTCTTGCATTGGGATCTGGACCTGTCTGTCTCCAATTATCATTCAGGAAATTTGATGATTTGAAACAGGGAGACGTGCCTGTCTCCAAGTATGTTGCTGAGTTCGACACTTTGTCAAAGTACGAGATGTCTTTCATCAACATTCCTTTAAGGAAGAACAAGAAGTTTCTTATGGTTTTGGATGACTATTTAGGGGAGAAGTTGGTGAATCACATCGACGAACCATTTGAAAGATTGTCGAGAAAGCTCTTTGCCATGAGAGTTTATACCCCAAGTCCAAATCAGTTGTTGTGGTTAAGGAATAGCCATAGCCACAACAAGGTGGTGGAGGCAAGAAGAAATGAAACGGGAAGAGAAAGTAGTCCTAGAATAAAGATGATAAGAATAAGGAAAAGTGGAATGCTACAATTGTAGATAGAGAGGCCACAAGAGTAAGAATTGCAAGGTTGAGGGCAAGAAGTGTTTTAACTATAGCAAGATGGGGCATATGCAGAGGAATTGTCTAGAACCGATAAAGCATAAGCAAGTGGTGAAGGAATATGCTTTGGACGCTATTCTAACTTTGTCGAGTTCTCCCTCAGCGAAAGAGAAGGGCAATGACATCGTTATTCAAGGTATGCTTTTCATTTATGATGTTCCCTTACGTGTTCTGTTCGATATCGGGCTTCGTCCTTCATATCCATGACCTAATAGATAGTTTGGGATTGAAACTTGAAATAGTTGATCGGCCTTCGGTAGTGACGAACCCTGTTGAAGGCCCCACTAGCTTGTGTATGGTTTGTTATAGTTCGGACTTATGAGTCATGGATGCTCTTTTATCTGTGATTGCTTTATTTTGGATTTTGTTAGGTTCGGGATTATATTAGGAATGGACTGGCTAAGGAAGTATGCAGTATGGTGAATTGCAAGAAGCTGTTGGTGACAATTGGGGCTATAAAGTGGCGAATGGTAGTGATTGGCTGCCTACCAGAGGATAGGGTTATGGGTAGATTTCTATATTCGTTTTAGGTTCCATAGGATGAGTTGTCAGTTGTACCTATCGTTAGAGAGTATCCGGACATGTTCGAGTAGGTGACCAGATTACCGCCATATCAGGAAACCGAGTTCCCCATAGACTTAGTAAAGGATGCCACACCAATAGTGATGCCTTTATGGCCTATGGAACCTGGAGAGTAAAAGGAGTTGCAAATGAATGACCTGTTAAAATGAGGATTCATTCATATGAGCATATATGAGTAGGGCGCACCAGTAGTATTCGCCACTAAGGCAGATGGCTCTTTGAGATTATATGTAGATTACCGCGAGCTGAATAAGGTGACAGAGAAGAACAAATGTCCACCTCCACATATTGACAACTAGTTCGATCTGCTCCATGGTTCAAAGATGTTCTCTCAATTGGATCTTGCGATGGGTTTCACCAACTAAGAGTAAAGAAGGAGAGTATGTCGATCACCACAGTTCGTATGCCGTCTGGTTTCTATGAGTGGTTGGTTATGTCGTTCGGGCTAACCAATGCTCTGACATACATTGTTGATCTCATGAACCGAGTCTTTATGGATCAACTAAACAAGTTCGTGCTTGTGTTCATGGGTGATATTCTGATATATTCTAGGACAGAGGAGGAACACAAGATGCACTTGATGATTGTTCTTTCATTACCGAGGATGTACAAGTTGAAAGAGAAGTTTTCAAAGTATCACTTCTGGAGTAGGGAAGTGAGGTTCTTAGGTAATGTCATCTTTGGGCAGGGCATCACAGTAGAACCTATGAAGGTGGAAGCGGTTTAGGATTGGAACCGATCCAAGAATGCTACTGAGGTGAGAACCTTTGTAGGATTGGCGGGATATTACAGACATCCTATCAATGACTTGTCGAAGGTATCAACACCGTTGACCAATTTGACGAAGAAGAATCAAAATTTTTTTTGGGACGCGAAGTGTGAGAATGCGTTCGTAAGTCTGAAGGAGTGGTTAACGAGTGCACCCGTATTGACCATTCAAAGCGGGAATGAGGAGCTTACAATATACATAGACTCCTGTGGTACTGGACTTGCTGCGGTGTTGATGCACAAGGAAAATTTTGTCACCTACGCTAGTCAACAACTGAAACCACACGAGAAGAAGTATCCAACTCATGATTTGGGGTTGCAGTGATAGTGTTTGCTTTGAAGATTTGGAGGCATTATCCTTTAGGATAAAGGTTCGAGCTGTTTATAGATCACAAATTCTTGAAGTACCTTTTCTCCCAGAAAGATCTCAACCTTCGCCAGCAACGATTGTTGGAATTCTTGGCCTTCTATGACTTTGACATTTCCTATATGCCTAGTAAGAGAAATGCAATCGCTAATGCGTTGAGTAGAAGACATGACAGTTTGGAAGAAATGTTCCTAGAGTGGAAGCAGTTATAGTACATTGCTAGCTATGACTTCAGACCTCATTGTAAGTTAGAGTCAGAGATGTTGGTTAGTTTAACGATCATACCTACTTTGATTGAGTGGATCGGTACTAGTCAGAAGCAAGATGCTAGACAAGCGAAAATCATGGTAAAAATAGAAGGAGTAGAGTCTGAAGATATGAAACAGTAAGACTCGATCGAGATGGTTGGCTCTGGAAGGATAGGAGATTGTTTGTTCCCAATGTTGATGGATTAAGAGATAAGGTGCTACGAGAGTGCCACCATTCTAGTTTGATTATATACTCTGGCAGTAATAAGATGTACCATAGTATAAAGCAGACCTACTATTGGGAAGGGATAAAGAAGAATGTTAGGACATTCATCTCGAAGTGTATCAACTTCCAATTGGTAAAGGCAGCATAGAAGAAGCCAAATGGATTACTATAACCACATAAAGTTCTCGAGTGGAAATAGGAGTAGATATCGATGGATTTCATTGATGGATTGCCAAGGACCAAAGGATGGTACAATAGAATTTGGGTCATAGTCGATAGATTGATAAAGACTTCCCTATTCAAACCGGTCAAGTCTAGTAGAATGACATCCAAATTGGCCGAGTTGTATGTCAAGTGGATAATGCAATTCCATGGTGTACCTAAAAGCATTGTGAGTGATCGAGACCCTTTATTCACTAATGGGTTTTGGTAGAGATTACAAAAGGCATTGGGCATCGAATTGCATCTAAGTACAACTTATTACAGCAAACTAATGGACAGACCGAGAGTGTGAATCCCATATTGGAGGATCTCTTGCGAGCTTGCATACTCGATTTTGGAGGTTCGTGGGATGATCACTTACATATGGTAGAGTTCGCATACAACAATAGCTATCATTCTAGTATTAATATGGCATTGTATGAAGCGTTGTATAATCGACTATGTAATGCTCCTTCATGTTGGTAGGATGCGGGCGAGAAACTAATACTTGGATAGATGATTAGAGAAACCTCGGAGAAGATCGAGATCATTCGGTAGCTTATGAAGGCCGCTTAGGATAGGCAGAAGAGTTACACTGATAAGAGACGTCAAAAATTGGAGTTCTCTGTCAGCAATATGGTGTTCATGATGATTTCTTCGTTGAAGAATGTCATTAGATTCGGTAGTAAGGGGTAGTTGGAACCGAGATTCGTAGGTCCTTTTCCGATAGTAGAGAGGATTGAGAACCTAGCATATAAGGTCGACATACCTCAGAAGATGGCGAGCATGCATAAGTCTTCCACGTCTCTCACTTGTGGAAATTTATACATGACCCAAACATGATGATTGCATCAGAACAACATGATGATATTGAGATTGAACCAGAAGCTTTGAGGCCTCATAGGCCGATTCGTATTGTCGAATGCGATACGAAATAGCTTAGGAGGAAGATGGTGGAGTTAGTTGAGGTTCAACAGGGGCAAAAGTGAAGACGATTGCACATGGGAATCCGAGAAGAGCATGAGGGCTGCATATCAGGAGCTCTTTGCATGGCAAGACCTACCGTTTATCGTATTTACTTTCATTTCAAAGGATAGTATAGTAACTCGCACACCAGGATAGGTTTATCTATACCATTAGTTCATTGTTTGATATGTTTGATGGTCTCGTATGATTGTTAGGCATGCAGGGTAACTATGATTGACTATTCTTGACTTGTTTGGGGATTTTGGGGGTGAAATTTCTATAGTAGGAGATTGTAACGACCTGTATTTTACGTATTAGAGGAACCTAAAATATTTTTATTTAAATCATATGACGTCGTACGATTCTAATATTTTGGAAAATGACTCTTAGGGATATTATACACACTTATGATTTTTATCAAATTCCTATTTGACCATTTTGATCCTTAAAATTTTGTATGGACTATAACTTTTGATAGAACCTGATTGGGGTCTGAAACCACTTCCATTGCTTCAAGATGATGGTTTTCCATTCCATAGGGTGGTCATAATCGTAAAACCAGACTTACCGTTTGAAAGTTATAGCCGTTTTAAGTTTTGGTTGCTGCTGGCCAATATTAATTGTTAATTTAATTAGATCCAAACCTAAGCTCACTAACTAATTTTGGGATTTTCACCTAATTGGGGCTGATGGGACATCTCCAGTCATATTTCCTACTCTCCAATACAATCCCAAACCTCCATTAAACCTAATTCTATCAAAAAGCTTCTTCTTTTCTTACTAATCTTAGCCCAAATCATCATTACAAGGGTAAGTAGAAAAGTAGATTTTAGATCCATCATTTTTCTTGCATTAGAATCCAAATCCTTGTGTTCATCTCAAATCTAGGGGGAAAAGTTGGTATGTTGGGTATTTGGTGAGTGGTTCTTGACCTCTCGCTATCCTATTCATGTTCATATAGTTAACTTTGATTTTTTTAACATGATTTTGATGATAAAATATTTTCCAACTTTATCACACTTTCATACATGTTTATGATCGAAATTAAAAAGATTTAAATTATTTTTAAATGGTTTTGCAACTTCCTTTGATCATATTGACATGCTAGTTAAAAGTTAGATCTAGATTGTGATTTGTATGATTACCATGTTTTGATGAATTGCATATGTGTATGGATGTATATGGATGATATTTCAGTTTGGTATGTTGTGCTTTGATGTGATTTGCTAGTGCTTTTAGGTAATTAGGAAAGAGGACGCCGAATTAGGAAAAACAAAGGAAAAAGTGGTCAGAATTGGATAAAACATGGAGGAGTGGCTATGCAGTAAGGGAGGAGCCAAAGGTTCAAATCGCGAAAAGATTAGAGGAAATCTAGTTGGTGACGACTTGAAATCTGGTCAGTTGTTTTGCTTCGGTTGAGTTTGAAGGCTTTGAGATATGCTTTGAGTCATGCTTTGGGTAAGTAAATAGAAAACTCAGGGTTGACTTCGGGCAAGTTGGAGAAGACTTGGAGTTCAAGCGATGGCCAAATTAGTTCGATGGGTTTCATCTCGGGGCCTACTTGGGAAAACAGGGGATGCTTTGTGTCGGGCTTTGAGACAGACGAAAGGGGGACATGGAGAGTTGAAGGTTGAATTTTGGCTAAGTGTTCAGGTCGTTAACGACCTAAACCATGAAGGGTTGAGTTAAAAATTTGGCTTGAGGACTTTAGGAAGGCGAAAAGGAGTTCAAGTAAACCATGGTCGAGGTCAAAAGCTCAGCTCGGTACGATCGCTTCAGTTTGGTACCTATCTGAAAGTTTTTTTAAATCAGGATGGAACTTCTCGGGGATGAAGTGCATGGTCTATGGGTCGTGTTGGAGGTGTTCGTTCGTTTATCGGTCATTCGATGATGATGTGATAGCACCATGAAGACCGATGGTTGAGAAACGAAGCGATGTTGGAGTGCTTTAATATGATAACTTCGGGATTTTGAGATGTGGATTCTACGACTGATGAGGAGGTCTATAAGTGTTTCGATGATAATGGCTCTAGGATGGGAGTCATGATGGTAGCCCATGAGGACAAGTTCTAGGATGTGAACTAGTGAAGTAGAGCTAGGACATGCTCTATTATGGGAAGATATGATGAGACAGGCTCTAGAATGCGAGCTTGTGAAGTGGAGCTGTGACATGCTTTACTATGGAAATGGAAGTAGGTAGAACAAGGAAGGGTTCTACAATAATGATAGGACGAATCGAACTAGGACGGGTTCGAAGATGTGTGCGAAGGGATCATTGATACCCGAAGTATTCCAATGTTTGCTTCACTACTATGGGACAGTTTATTTGAGTTAATTTTCACTATATAAACTCTATTACTATGTTGTATGACTTTGTGGATCAGTTATTACTATCTCTTGTGTTTCATATCTATGACATATATTGTATTTTACTCCATGCGCTATGAGATATACGACATGTTATGTGATATTTTTACTTCTTTTTAATCCTTGACAATCGTTCTACATCAGTCGGGCATGGAAGCAACACACTATTTAGTTATATTAGGTGCCGATGTTGTAGGGTGGTTGTCACAGAGGATAAGCAGGAGGCAGCGCACTCACGTATCACTATATTTAGTTATTAGTGCTTATTATTCTACTGTGCAGTACTATGGAGATTATCCATGCTTTTATTTACTTAGAGACAACTTATTCTAAGTTATTATTGGATGTATAACGCTATCACTTAAATTGTATAACTATATCGATATGTACACTCTGATTTGTTTGGTTCATACAGCTATTACCTTTTCATCTATTTTATAAATGTGATGATTATTTTAGTCGATGCGCTTTGGTTATACGACATGTTCTGTAATTGTTTTATCAACTTTACAACTTGACAATCGCCCTACATCGGCCGGACACCTTTGCAGTGCACTCTATAGGTCATATTGTGTGCCGAAGGTGTAGGGCGATTGTTACAGGTCGCACTTTATGTAAACTAATCCTTATTTAAGGATATCATATAACTTACACTTTATGTAAATTGATCAAACCGAGTTTTCAATGATCGAATTCTTAAATCCATCATGTAGCTCTTGATCTAGTGTTTCATCTGACACAACAAGATCCTTATCGTAATCAGTCATATTGAATACATGATTTGGCACTATGGTTTACTTGCTCACTTCGAATGAACTAATTTCATCGAGGTTTCGTATATTACGAATTGCAACCATTCACCATGTAACATTTATATATGATTGAATAGGGATGAAATATCTATATACTTGTAATGTTTTGGAGTTCGAAACTCATAAAAGACAATATGTAATCTAAGGTAAATAAATAAGTAAGTGACCAAGTTACGAACGTATGGTCACTTATGTATTTAGTAGTTATATAACTAGGTGGTTGCATGGGTCTTGAATTGACAACATGCAAAATTTATTGTTAAATATATTTTATATTTCTATTTCTCAATCTTAATTTAATTCATTTGTACATTTTAGTTGATAAATGTTTTATCAATTATATTAATTGTACAAGTTTATCGATATGGATTAGTTTAATCTATACATAGTAGATGTATTTATATTATTAGTAATATGTATGTATGTATTCATTTTACTAATAAGCTCCCACGAGACTTTTAGTTTCACAAAACCCTAGGAGAAAACATAAAATCTTTTGATTTCTCTATTGTATATTAGGACTCATACGCATTGGGATTCTGACCTTGAGAAAAGCTCAACAAGTCCTAGCCCCGCATGCAATGGATAATGCCTTATTAGTTGTATCATATACAACTCCTACCTTGTAAAGTTAAATAAGTTGAGTAACTATGTGCAACGCATCCAAATTAATGAAAGAAACCCCCCCCCACACACACACACACATATATATATATATATATATATATATATATATATATATATAAACACATACACTCACACATATTCAATACAGCTTATCATATTTTAAAAAGTCAGGCAATTATCATCGTTAGTTATATGCTATGTTCGTATGATGTGGTACGGTGGTTTGAACATGACATTCGATTAAATTTAAATGCAACTTATCAACGATTGATAGGTTCCAGTGAAATGAAAAAAAGTATTAGGAGAATAAATTTTATACTCAAATTTATTAAATTTTTATGGTACAATTGAGGGAAATGTCTCTTATTAGGAATAAAACTTCGAGATAGCAAACCAGAAATCAAATCTACACATTGAGAATTAAGGCGATATATTTCAATTCTAGCGGAATCTCTAAATTCTTTTGCGGGAATTCTAAAATTTTGGGAAGATGAGCTAACTCAACATAAGAACGAAAATGCTATGAGGCCAGGAATTAACTTAACGAAATGGATAAGAAACTGATCCAACATTGTACCTTGAATTCAGAAGCATAAATTAACGTTGCTTCCTGAACTCCACCCAAACCCTGATTTCTATAGGATCGATTTCACCCTAGAGGGAGGGTGAATAGGGTGATACTATTAATTTTAAAAATTATTGCGGAAGTATATAAAATAATTGCAGCACTGATAATATCAGAATAATAGCAACATAGATAATAGCAAAATATAAAAAGCAGAAATAGAACAACACTGAATTTACCCAGCTTTGGCAAAACCCTGCCTACATGCTGCCCCCAAGGTTTCTACTAGAAATTAAGTAGTCAGACGCTTACACATGTAAACTCACGACACCCGCTATCGACTAACCTAACTCTACGCTCAAAACCCTGCCACAACTCAGCCACTGAGTTGCGAATTCTCGAACTACACCACCGTAGTTCGTCCCCTAGTCACACGACTAGAATTTACAAAAGTTTAAAAAGAAAATACAAATTTTAAAACAATTTAAAAAAAACCCTAATTTTAAAGCCCAAATAATAATTAAAAGAAGCCGGCCCAAATTAAAATTATCACTTAGAATATGCCGGCCCTTTTTCTCTTTTATTTCTATGGCCTGCTTTGCTCTGTAAAAATGACTGCCTCGTTCCTTTGCTCACTCGTTCCTCTTTCAATAATTAGGGCTTCGTGATGAAGTCGCCGCTTTGTCAATTTGATTGCTGATGCTTTGATTCCTTTCTTCGATCAATTAGTTGATTCATGGCTGCTTTAATTTAGTCGAGTTTGATTGTTAAAAATGGTATCTGATTTTACTTTTCCAATTTGCTTATGCTTGACTTGATTCGAGTGTTAATGATTTATTGTTCGTCTGTTTTTCTTGAACTCGAATGCCCTTTGAATTCCGATGATGATAGGGTTTAAATAGGATTCGAATTCCTATAATTTCGTTCGTTTGATAATTTGTTTTGCCGTTTGATTTTTCTTGAATGCTTGAGATTTGTACTGACTTGTTCAAATTCGTATTTTTTGTGATTACTTGATTGTTACGGCTTTGATTTTGAACTTGCTCGATTCCTTGGTCACCACGGCTTTGAATTCTCTGGCATTTGTTCCACTCTTCTTCCTTTTGACTTCGGCATGTCTGTTCATGCCTGTAGCATACTCGACTTGCACCTTATTTTGTTCGAACTGTACCACGGTTTTGATTCTCTGGCATTTTAAACTTGACTTTGTTATTTTGAAACTGCTGTTACATTCACTTGTACTGTTACAATTTTTGCAAATTGACTTCGGCCATTTGGAAATTTCTCGATATTGTTTTGTACCTTGCTTCACTCCGAGTTGTTTATGTATATATATATGGTTTACTGTCTGGACTGTTTGGTTGCATCTGTAGTTTGAAGTTACCACCGTCCATTGATGTTGGTCTTCATGTAGCTTGTCTGCACTTGGTTTCACTACATAGCTTTGCATTTTTGTGAGCTGAGCATTTCGACTTGTATTCAGTTGTATGCATGAAATTATGTGTGATATAGGTTGTTTGGAACATGTGACTTGTTTGCAGTGTTGTTTCATTGAGTCTGTACTTGATAGTTGCTGTGCATTGTTACTTATGTACATTCGAGCTGGTGTGGCCTTCACTTGATATCTTCACATTATGTATAGTTATTTGGTTCAATGTGTACATCATTGCTAACATTGTGTTGAGTTTCTTTAGTGTTTCCAGTCATCATTTCTAAGTTTAGTTGATCCTTCTTGTTACTTCAAGTCCGAGTCCAATTTGGTTCACCATAGTTCATATCATGTGTATATACATATGCCATTTTATTTTCTGTTTTGGTCTTGTTCATTTGAAGGCATTTGACTTTGATTGAGGCTGGTCATGTGTATGTGTTGTTTCAGTTTGACTGTGCACTGCATCTTGAAGTTTGCATGCATCTACTATGTCCTTGTTGACAAGTACATCATGTTTTGGTCGAGACTGTGTTGTGTGCCTTTGATCATATCATACATGTTGCCAGGTCTTCACTTCAGTTGATTGCATTTGATTCATGTGCATAGTATATATGAGGTCTGGCATACTTGATGTTGTTGTGGACTTGAAACTATAGCTCTAGTTCCATATTTGACCAGCTACATTGCTTTCTTGTGCACGTCACTTTTCATTTTGTTTTCACTTGAACTTCATCTTGATTTTTGGAATTGCACCTGAGTTGAATCCAGCTTATAGCTCGGGTTTGATCTTGTGCTAATATAGTGACTTTATTTGTAGTTCACTTGAGTTGAACCCGACTTTTGATTGGGTTTGACCTTGTGCTCACCTGTCCCTGCAGTTTTGTCAAGTGTATATTGGTGTGCACGGCCTTGTGGCATGTACAGTGATACACTATGCATGTCACAAGTTGTTCGTCTAAGATGAATTCAAAATTAACTGATGACGAACAACCTAAATAACTAAGGCAAATAATATTTTCAAAAATCATTTTATTTTACACTGCACAAACTATTTCTTTTTCAATTTTACTGCGTCAGTGTGTATTTTGCAGATAACTCGGATGCTAGATTCAATCTGGAATAGAGTTGAAGATCGAATACGAGTGAATTGAGTGATATGTAGTGAGGTGCTAATGTAAATGATAAATTGTGATGTAATCGAATTTGTATTTTAATTGTATATATATATATAGTGAGAGCTCAAATTTGTACTATTCAAAAATTGTAATAAAATATTTGTTTGAATTTAAATTCTGTGTTATTTATTTTATCCAGCAAATATTTATTTAATTATTTATTAAATAAAATAGTACAATAACAAATACATTTAAATGAATATATATATGTTTATTATCATCAAACAAAAATCATATACTAGTATATTCAACAATTTCCTTGACCTGTTCTTTTCGGGCATTGTAGTTAGTGGTTTAGCCCTAAACTTGGATTTAGACGTTCTAAGAGTAGACCGAATCTCCTTGACAACCAATTAACAATTTCAAAACACTAACATATTTTTATGAGCATTGAGGTTTATTTATTTATTTATTTATCAATTTATCCAACTCTGTTTATGTACAGTTTAAACTGTGATAAGCATTTACTGAAATTGCTTTGGAAATAGTAAGTAGAAAATCATACCAAGAAAGGATTGTTTTGCCTCTCTCATCCTTTTTTGTTTAGGGGTGGGGGTGGGGCCGACCTTAGATCTTTGACAAATTCAATTCATACACCGTTAAGTGCTATACCTACACCGTAAAAAAATTAACAAAATATTAGACAAAATACCCATATTTAAGAAAAAATAAAAATCAATATTAAAAAATCACAAATTCATAGTATAATCAATATAATCTCTCTCATAAAGTAACTAAAATTTCTATACATTACCATTTGAATTAAATTTAAATTCCTTTTAGGTATCAAATTATATATATAAACTTTCAAGTTGTATTCATGCATACTCAGTTTTAATATTTTTCACTTCAAACTAAATATAAAATTAAAATTTAAAAATATTATTACTGAAATCAATATGAAGTGTAGAGTACAGAATTCTTCTCTATCTTTTACTTAAAGAAAATCAAGTTTAAATTTAACATCAAAATCGAAATAGTTTAACATTTTAATATTCAAAAATTAAATTAAATTTGTCATATATAAATGACTAAATAAATTTGAATTTCATTTAAGTTACTTGAATTTGAAAATTGAAATTTACAAAAATGAGTTTGATCAACCTTATTTTGATTAATGCATGAGAGAGATAGTTACTGAAATGACATAAGAATTTTGTGCTATTCCAAATTAAGGGTAGTTTTGTAATCCGTATGGTGTATATCAAATAAAAAATGGTGCATGTGGTTTTAGTAAAATTTTCAGTGTATGAACATCAATTTACGTGTATAAATATAATCGTGCATACTTGCCAAAAACACAGATACATAAATTTATCTGAATATTTGTAGATTCATAAATTGTGATCGGTTTCTTTCCATTGAAATTGCTTATAAAGTATCAGGTAAAAACCTATGTCAGTATATATGTCACTCACAAGTTAAAACGTACAGAAACTATTATCCTCCCTCTCTAGATATACTTGATAATTACGAGAGGGGACCTTAGCTTACATGGTAATATTAGCAACATGCAAGCTGTACCACTAATTGAAGAAGAAAATTATCGAGAATGGAATGGAAACAAAAGATCAGTGGTTCATAGATGGGCAAGTATAGAAGAGCAACCCGGAACTCTTCTTCAATATCCAATGAAATGAAAGGACATATTTTCTTTGATAAGCTAGTAGCATTATTATAATACATATTGTCAACAATTAATTCTTCTCACTACCTAGTACTTACTATAAATAACAGATACACGCACTGTTTTCCTACAATATGAGGGCATATCAGAAAGACAAATATAATCAACTTCGCTTTCATCGCACCTCTTTCCAATATATATAGAAATATAGAATGGCATCAACAATGTCTCTATCATCCCCAGCCTTTGCCGGGAAGTCGGTAGAACTCTCTCCATCTGAAGCTTCAAATCTGATGGGAAATGGAAAGTTCACCATGCGAAAAACAGTCAAAAAGCCAGTAACATCTTCGTCGGGTAGCCCATGGTATGGTCCGGACCGGCCCAACAAATATACTGCCCCAGCCCGAAATACAAATTCAGGGAAGAAAACTTTTAAATAAATACTGTCACCCCTGTGGGAATTGAACCTAGCACATTTGAGTAGAAAATGGGCTGCCTACCACTTCACCCATTCTCAGTACATTAAAAAGCTATAACTGATTTTATATATTTAGACAATTGATAACTCAAAATGCTAACAAATTTTGCCCCAGCCCACGGACTTGGTGGGCTGCCCTCTGGGCCGGCCCTGGTCCGTGTCAAATACCTCGGTCCGTTCTCTGGCGAAGCTCCTTCGTACTTATCAGGAGAGTTCCCGGGAGACTACGGGTGGGACACAGCTGGACTATCCGCGGACCCAGAAACCTTTGCCAAGAACAGGGAACTGGAAGTCATCCACTGCAGGTGGGCCATGCTAGGTGCTTTGGGCTGCGTCTTCCCAGAACTCCTTGCCCGAAATGGGGTCAAGTTCGGAGAGGCGGTCTGGTTCAAGGCCGGCTCTCCGATATTCAGCGAGGGGGGCTTGGACTATTTGGGCAACCCTAGCTTGGTGCATGCACAAAGCATTCTGGCTATATGGGCTACCCAGGTTGTGTTGATGGGTGCAGTGGAAGGGTACAGGGTTGCAGGTGGCCCACTTGGTGAAGTGGTGGACCCGTTGTACCCGGGTGGGAGTTTCGACCCGTTGGGCCTAGCGGATGACCCAGAGGCGTTTGCGGAGCTGAAGGTGAAGGAAATAAAGAATGGGAGGTTGGCCATGTTTTCCATGTTCGGCTTCTTTGTTCAAGCAATTGTCACAGGTAAGGGACCTTTGGAGAATTTAGCGGATCATCTGGCCGACCCGGTTAATAGTAATGCTTGGTCCTACGCCACCAACTTTGTTCCTGGAAACTAAATGTGACCGGGCTAAGCTGCTTGATCTGACTGCTTTAATTCCAAGCAGGCAAAATATTTTTTAATTGGAGCTGTTCATTTTGATGCATGTATATTATGGCTATTTGTGGAATACAAATCTCTTCGCCTTGCAATTGTTTTCAAACGTGTTTACCGTGAAAGCTTGTTAACTATGTGCCTTGTTTTGGGTTGTTCAGGTCAGTTTAAACTTTAAACAACCGTTAAAGTTCAACAAAAATTAATTTATTGGGTTTTTCAGGTCAGTTTAAACTGTTACACAGATGTCGATAAGTCCAAGATAAATATATTTAAAAGTTCATTATGTGCGTTAACCATCCAATAAGTACATTTGAAGTGCTCCAGCACAAGAGCAACAGAAACTAGACATGAATAACCTTTTCTTCCTTTTGATTCATGTCCAAACACGTATATTTGTTCTTAATTGAATGATGTACATACAGTGTATAAAATATTCGACTAGTTTTTTTAGGATGGAAGGTAGCTAAAAGTTTTGAGGTAATGGTGTTAAAGATCGATAGTTTGCTACTTAATCTTAAATTGAGATTATTTCATCTTGCACTTACAGATGCATGGGAGTATTTTATCTTCTTTTTATTGCCAACTTCCAAGTCAAATTAACTAATTAAGTACTTTTGACCTATCCTTTTCTTCCAATAAACTCCACACACTGATGATATTACTCCTATCAGAGCAAATCCAATAATGACATTTTCTATTGAAAAGATGAATCAAATGTGCACGGCGTATCTACATTATAGTCTGTTCGGTTGAAAAAACAAAATATAAATGTTCACCATTTTAGTTAAACCAATCCATAGGACTAATTATTAGAAGGGCAATCTCTTCGTCATTTAATGTAATATGCATAAAAAATACAAAGTGATTACCGTGTTAATTCATTTTGCTTACCACATTTGAGACAGAAAAGAGATTGCTGTTTTAATCGTATAATTTGCTTCCATCATCAAGTCGAAATATTCCGTATTAATAGTGAAAAGGTAGATGAACGTGAGTCGCCTTGCCTTATTCCTGTAATAACCGTAAATTTAACATAATTAATTGTTATACGTCTAGTATACCAAAACAGAGAATAATCAATTATAAACTCGTCGCACAAGTTTATAACTCAGATTTCCACTACACTGAAATTCTGTGTTAATTTTATAACAATATGAATGTTGTAAATAAATTACAACAACAGCGTTATACTATTTTGAATAAATAGTATAACCAAAATAAAGGATAGAATGTAGAATTCTAACCGAAATATGTCTGAGGCTCGTCGTAACGATTTCCTTAAGAATTTTATTTCAAAATTCTCCCAAGATACAACAGACGAAATCTGCACGAGATTGTGAAGAGTATGTCAACTCTGTGATATTTTATTTAGAGCAGCAGAGAAGAAAGAAGCAGAAGAAATTAGATTGTTATCGGATAAGAATGTGATCAGTATTCTCTCCTATTTATAATTTCGTCCGCATCCCTTCAAACAGCCGCGTCCGCTTGACAGGTCGCACCCGCCTGCATCCAACGGCATTGTTTCGCCCGCGCCTCTTCAGTCGGGTCGCACCCGCTTGCGCGCATCTATTGGCTTCTAACGGGTCGCACCCGCTACTGTTCACGCCTATTCAGCCCGCGTCCGCTTCCGAACAGTCGTGTCTGTTCGTTAGCTTGCAACTGTTAAAAAACCCGGCCCAGTTTTGCAGTAAAATTAGGATCATATTAGACCCAAACCCGGCCCGGGTCGGACGGACGGCGGCGGCGGCGCGCGTGGTGGAGATGCACGATCTCCCTCCTCACAACGAAGCATACATTTGGGAGCCCCAGGCCCCCAACCTCCACTTGAGAAAGCTATTAATATACTTGGCTTTCTCACTATTTTAGGCGATGTGGGACTTATGTATTTTTATCATTCACTTTGTTTGTTTTAGGAATTCCAACAATCCCCCACATGAATGATAATATACATATCCCCCACACAAAGCGAAATATCACAGAGTACATATGGAATAATGCTTTATCGTGGATAAGTAGATATTTCACTTTGAACTTTCCCTAGTTAAAACTTATCGGATCTACTTGGCTAATCGGTGAATTATTTCATGTTGAACCGTCGGCCTTTATTGTATATCCAGACAATAAGCTTTACGAAGCATTGATTCCCTTCTCATCCAATCTCTTGGTTTTGTTCATTTTGGTCCTGAACATATGTTGGTTCTGCGAGTGTTTTAGAGAATAAAAGCCTTTTAATATTCTCATAGAGCCGACCCAGCTCACACTTACATAGGTGATCGCAACCACTAAGAGTATCCTACATATACCCCACTTGTTATTTCCAAGATATGGTCATCATTAAAAAACATAGTTTTAACCTTTAAATACTTCCGTAGGCATGCATTTATATTGTGCACCATAGGAATGGATTTGGACTATGTCCACGCAAATGCATTACGTCTTGAGTTATTCAGAACTGGTTTGCCTATTGATCCTAGTCCGTGGGATCTCCAGTCGCTAGGATAGGTTTCCGTATAAGATAACTCTTTTTGGTTTAGGCTTTTAAACTCATTCCCCTCGATGCGCAGTCAATTTTCTCTCTGGATAAACCTTTAGTAAACGGATCCGCTAGGTTATCATTTGTCCTCACATAATCAATGGAAATAGTTCCATTAGAGAGTAACTGCCTAACTGTGTTATGGTGTCGTCGAATATGTCGTGACTTTCCATTATATACAAAGTTGTGCGCTCTGCTTAGCGCTGCTTGGTTATCGCAGTGTATGCATATGGCCGGTACAGGTTTAGGCCAGAATGGAATATCTTCCAAAAAGTGACGAAGCCATTCTGCTACTTCGCATGCTTTATCTAAAGCGATGAACTCTGATTCCATAGTTGATCGAGCTATGCATGTTTGTTTGGTAGATTTCCATGACACTGCTGCCCCTGCTAGGGTAAATACATAACCACTTGTCGATTTTGATTCCTCTGAATCTGCAATCCAGTTTGCATCACTATATCCTTCTAAGACGGCAAGATATTTTCCATAATGTAAGGAATAGTTAGCGGTAATTTTTTAAATATCCAAGCACTCTCATTAGTGCTTTCCAGTGTTCCTTTCCTGGAATGCTTGTATACCTGCTCAGCCGACTCACTGCATAAGCTATATTTGGTCTTGTGCAATTCATGAGATACATGAGACATCCTATTACACGAGAGTATTCCAGTTGCATTACACTCTCATTAGTGTTTTTATGCAGTACTTCTGATGGATTAAAAGGTGTATTTACTCCTTTAATTCCAAAATTTTGAAATCTTTCAATCACTTTGTGAGTAGTAGTTTTTGAAAATTCTACTGTTGCCATCTCTGTTTTAGTAAGAAAACAGTAAAATTCTTAAGATGTTATACGTCTAGTATACCAAAACAGAGAATAATCAATTATAAACTCGTCGCACAAGTTTATAACTCAGATTTCCACTACACTGGAATTCTGTGTTAATTTTATAACAATATGAATGTTGTAAATAAATTACAACAACAGCGTTATACTATTTTGAATAAATAGTATAACCAAAATAAAGGATAGAATGTAGAATTCTAACCGAAATATGTCTGAGGCTCGTCGTAACGATTTCCTTAAGAATTTTATTTCAAAATTCTCCCAAGATACAACAGACGAAATCTGCACGAGATTGTGAAGAGTATGTCAACTCTGTGATATTTTATTTAGAGCAGCAGAGAAGAAAGAAGCAGAAGAAATTAGATTGTTATCGGATAAGAATGTGATCAGTATTCTCTCCTATTTATAATTTCGTCCGCATCCCTTCAAACAGTCGCGTCCGCTTGACAGGTCGCACCCGCCTGCATCCAACGGCATTGTTTCGCCTGCGCCTCTTCAGTCGGGTCGCACCCGCTTGCGCGCATCTATTCGCTTCTAACAGGATCATATTAGACCCAAACCCGAGCCCGGTTCGGGTCGGTCGGACGGACGGCGGCGGCGGCGCGCGCGCGTGTGGTGGAGATGCATGATCTCCCTCCTCACAACGAAGCATACATTTGGGAGCCCCAGGCCCCCAACCTCCACTTGAGAAAGCTATTAATATACTTGGCTTTCTCACTATTTTAGGCGATGTGGGACTTATGTATTTTTATCATTCACTTTGTTTGTTTTAGGAATTCCAACATTAATATTACGCTGCTTTTGAACGTAGCTCTATGAATCATAACCATTCAATGGTAGTGAAGTAAAACCGAAAGCCGAGAAGTACAAGGCAGGTGAACGAGATCTGAAGTCTCGCATTCGAGAAAACCTCACCGCCATTGTTTCGTTTTGTATATTGTCATATTGTGTCGGCAACCCCTAATTGAGATAGGGTTTTGTAATATGTGACTCGGGTCTTTCCCGTTTTTGTATTTTGGGCTTGGCCCTTTACCATCTTTCAAAAAAGAAAAAAAAACAAGTACAGTTATTATCAAATCTTAATCACTTTAAAAAGATCTAACAATTACGTCCTCTACAATTTCAAAACATCTATCTACAACTATTACCAAGCATTAATACTATTAAAAAATAAATTTAACAAATAAATTTTCTTTACGAATTCGTTCTTTATTAATTGATAATATAAAATTCAGATTAACAGAAAATTATATGTTAAAACTTAGAAATAAAAATTCAAACTAACTACATTTGATTTGAACGTAAAAGCATAACTAAATATTTGCTATTCTTTGTACCAAAATTAGAACTTTATAATATCGACAGTAACAATGATATTAAAATTTGGTGTTGGGATAGACCAACAACGTTACTTCTAATCCATTTTACAAATTCCTAAATTTCTCCAGAGTTAACTCTAGTCTTGTTAAATTTATGTGGAAAGCGAATGCACCTCCTAAATCCAAGTTATATATGAGGTTCATATTACATAGGAAACTTAGTACTATTGAACTCTTAAAAAAGAAGAATGTGTATATCGATAAAAAAAATGTATGTTCTCTAACATGAACTTAGAGACAATTGCACACTTATATCATGATTGCCAGTTTACTAAGATTACACTCCTGCACATTCTTAGAATTTCTTGTTTTAATACACTACAAGAACGGCAGCAGATAGCGACGGTTTTTAGCTGTCGCCGGCCGTTGCAGGCCGTCGCTAAAAGCCGTCACTATTTACCTCGTCGCCCAATAGTATCGCGACGGCTTTAGCGACGGCTCCATCACCAAAATAGCGACGGCTCGCGACTGCAAATGTGCCACGTGGAAATTTTCCAACGACTAAATGACGTCACTAGCCGTCGCTACACGACACAAAAAATTTGCACTTTAGCCGTCGCTAGCCGTCGCTAATCTGCAACATACAGGCTGTCGCCAGCCGTCGCTAATCTGAAGCAAAATTTGTGCACTTGCACAGCCCATACACACTTCAAACAACAACCATCAAATACCATCATCACAGCCAATATGCACTATATTCATCAACTATAGCCATCATATAACATCACTATACATTCAAACAATATAAAATCCAACCAAATACATTAACCAGAATATGTACATAGTAACCCGAAATTTCTACATAATATCCCGACATATATATACATAATAGCCAACCAAATCCATCAACTAGAAGTTATCAAAATATGTACATAATATCCTGAAATATATATACACCAAACCAACCAAAATGTGTATATACCAAACTATAACACAAGCAAACAAACATACCTACTCCTCGCCATCGCTGTCGTCCTCTCCAGGCATCCTCTCATGCTGTTGCAAATAAGCCGCAATCCGCTCATTCAGCTGTTGCTCAAAGAAACTCATCCTCCAATCATTTATTTTTTCCACTGTCGCCCTCAACTGAGCAATCTTCGCCTCTTGCTGCGACCTCCTGTATGCACTCTGCATTCTCATCGCCTGTAAAATAGTTCATAATTATTTATATATTAGTATATATATAATATTATTAAAATTATTTAACTATTCATATGCATGAGTAAATTTATATATTAGTACATGTCAAAATTTACCTCCACATTTCCATAGCTATACCGTCGACTGGTCCGAGAAGGCGGGTCAATAATAGCATCCCAAATATGGTTCTCCTCCTCTAACGTAAGCTCTTTCCGACCAGTGGACTGTGCTACACGAGCCCGCTCTGCTTCGTACCTCTCCTGCGATTACAAACAATTGTTTTACACGATAAAAACCGAATTTCAAATTTTTGAAAATAAAATAAGACAAAATATTGTTAGTAACAATAAATTAATTTACCATTACGGATTGTGATTTTTCATCCGTCCACTCGTACGAAACATTTCCCTCTTCGTCAGTCCTCTCCACGGCATGCGTGGCCTTGAACAGCTCGGCCATAGTGGGCTCGCGGTTGTATCTCGTGGCCTGAAAATATATAAATATTATTGCTAATCTGATTATAAAATATTGTAATAAAATGTAAACACAGTTTATAAATTTAATTACCAGCTCTCTCTTGTGCTCCTGAAAGGATTTGGAGCCACCACGGTGCAATGTAGGATTTTTATTCATGTTTGCCCGGTTCCGCGCAGATAACTCCTACAAAGTAAGATAAATTATCACGTATATATCTTGCGAGATTTATATTAGATTTAAATAATAAAGAAAACATATTTTACTTACTTTTGCTGCCGGACTGTCCCAAAGCCGAAGAAATTCATTCCATACACCCTCACCCATCCAGTTCGGCTTTTTCCCTGCATTCTTAGCCTTGGACAATGTATCCCTGTAATTTTTTCTCATTCGTTTGTTCCAGTGATTTAAAAAAATGTCCAAGTCGTCAGGGTCAACGCGGACTGCAGCCTGTAAATTAAAATTATTTTAAGTTATATACATTATATTAATTTACAACTGAAATTCAAACTACTACTTACAAGTAAATCCGCCTGTATTGCGTTTTTGACGTGAGGGGGGATGTCGTCCCAGCGAGGCCAACAACCATCCATGCGGCTCTGAAATGCCTTTCTCGAAACCTGTAAAATATAATCTGATGGCTCCACCTCAAAGCCACTGCAAAAGTTATGATATACATGTTTAGTGGATTTTAAAACTTATACTTTAAATAAAATTGATACTTACCCAGCACTTCTAGGAACAACTTCTGCAATTGGACGTAAGTCCGGTGCAGTGCCACTACCACCTGCACCGGGAGATGGGGATGGCGTGACATTACCACCTGCACTCCGTCTCCTGCTAGACATATCTGCTATAGAAAAACAATATCATCAGAGAACAATTATAGAAATTCACTACTACATAGCATGTTTCAATCACTTTCACAGAAACAATTATAAAAATTTACTAGTACAAAACATGGATAAAAATTATATAAATAATCATCACAGAACCATAATAGAAATTCACTACTACATAGCATGTTTCAATCACTTTCACAGAACAATTATAAACATTTACTAGTACAAAACATGGATAAAAATTAACTAAATGATCATCACGGAACAATTACAGAAATTTACTATTACATCGCATGTTTCAATCACTATCACATAACAATTATCCCTTTTGTTCCTTGTATCGTACACAAATGCGTGTACACAGGGAACGTAAAGGAAGTGCTATCGAAATTTTGTAACCGTTTAAAATGAAATGATTTATAATATGTAATTACTTTATTGTGTTTGTAACTTGTCCAATACAGGGACAAATCCGACAAATATTGTATCAGATGAATATAAATGTCCGTTCCGTTACCAAAACGAACATCCATATAACGATCATATACAACACTTGCTAGACGGGGCCAAAGCCAATCTAAGAGATAAAAAAATTTCTTTAAATTTTATCAAATATTGTTGTTCTTTTCAAATTTTGACAATGTTTCAACTATTTAAATTTTATTTAATAAATTTGTATATTTAAATTTTAGTTCAACATTCAATTAACAATTTTAGTTCAATATTCATTTCTTTATTTTTTTTACGACGTAGATTTTAGCGGAATATTTGTTGTTGTTATATTCATTTCTTAATTTCTTTACAAACTCGATTTTAGTACAATATCAGTTGTTTTCAAAGTCATTTCCTAATTTTTTTAAAAAAAATTAGATATTTGCAGAATTTTTAATGTTCTCATATTCATTTTTTTATTTTTTGTATAAACTTTATTTTTGTACAATATATACAACCTTTTGCATTTTTGCCGTCGCTAGCCATCGCTAAAATTATTAAAATGACCGTCGCTAGCCGTCGCTAAATCAACAAGATAAATAGAAGAATTATCAATGAAGATAATTAGAAAACAATAAAAATCTAATTATTAAATAAAAATTTGTCAATTTAAATTCACTTAACAACTTAAATTTGCAATTTATCAATTTCATAAACTATGAAATACTTTCATGTAAATTTATCAATAACCAAGTTAATCATTAATATACACTATTTTTTCACCTAAAACAACTAACTATGTTAATCGCCAACACTAATTATCTACATCAACCATTTATTCAACTTGATCATGATAAACTAATTAACGTAATACTTAATTCAAGTTCATGATAATAAACTAATTAATCTACCAAATCAACATACAACACTACTAATACCTAATTTAACAACACTACTAATACTCAATTTAACAACAAATCTCAATTTTACAACAAATCATAATTGAATTAGGGTTTAAACTAAACCTAAAAACATCAAATTTACATTCAAACACGAGATTAGGAGCATACCGACACAAATTCGGGTGATTTGGAGGCGTTGAAGGCTGGGGCGGCGGCTACGGTGACGGGGGGTGACGGATTGGGGGAAGGAGGAAGGTTTTGGGGGAGCAAGTGAAGTGAAGCTGCTGCTCTCGGCTTGGATCTGTATATTACGTATAGCGACGGCTAGTGATGGCCGCTTTTTTTAGCCGTCGCTAGGCTCCGCCGCTATACGAAGCCTTTCTAGTAGTGATATTTCTTCTAATATTCTTAATTGCAAGTTTATTGGTCTAGGTCGAGATTTCATTTCATTTCTGGTCGTCGATTCTTATTAGACATCATTTTCACTATTGCAGCTTGATATATTTGGTTTGACAGAAATCAAAAGTTTCTCAATAATATTATTAATTCTATAACGGATAATCAAACCTATATAACCGCTCTATTTTGTTTTAATTGGATTTCGAATAATGCCTATAAATTAGCTAATAGGAACGGCTTTCAAGATTTCCTTAAAATGGTAAAATCTCGTATCGATCTCTTACGGGAGAGAATTATCTCTAATAATAGAAAAAATAATGTCGTAGTTGTCAACCTACATGAGGGGAACACTCACGATCATTCCAACTTGCTACTATTATTAGGTAACTGATGCTTTTCTGGAGTTATTGCCTCATAACTTTCATGTCAAATCTTGGTTGCTTTATCATGTACGTATTCCTTATACTCCCCTTGCATACACACACACATGCATACATACATACATACATACATACATATATATAAATAAATTCAACTTATATACATATAATGTTTCAATCTCACACTGTCTGCTAAGTTTTTACGGTTCTAGCTATTGAGGTGACTAATTCGGGTCGACGGTGCTTATTCTCAAGATGAATCGAGTTTCGATTTGCTATTGGGGCTTCTGCTACTTCTTGGGACAGTCTTGGCAGTCATTTATATGTTTCACCCCTAGTCGGGAACTGGATGAGGCCTTTCCCGCATTTTGGCCTCATCCTTGATGCCATCGACAGCTTTCGCTGCTTCATATTTGTTTACTTTTCATTTTCATGCATTTTAGTTTTCTCTTAGGTTCTTTTTTTGGATGGGATTTTTTTTTCTCATTTTTCGTTGTACATGACCATGGGGAAGATTCATTTATCAGGCTTATTGGTAACTCTATTTTTAGATGTAGAATAAAATTACATGAGTGCTCTCCTCCTTATAAAGGATCACTCATTTTTCTTAAAAATACTTGTGCAAATCATTTTCTCTTGAATATGAAAAACATATATTGAAAAATAGTTTAGTAATGCTTGTGTGTGTGTGTGTGTGTGTGTCTATTCTTAATAGATTAATGCACATTAGTAATATATAATGTAAAAGTTATTCGAGTAGTTTTTTTAGGATGAAAGGTGTAGAGGGGTGATCAATTCCTCATAGTGGAAAAACTTAACTATAGGATCTTGCTATGATACTGTAAAACAAACAAATTGATTAATTCTTCAATCAGATCATAGCTATTTCAAAAGCAATAGTAAATATATATAAAAAAAATAAAAAATGACACAAGAGATTTATAGTGGTTCCACTATCGTCGTGATAGTGTATGTCTACTTTGGGGAAGATGAGCTTTATTTCATTCAATAAACAAGAGAGATTACAGGAGATTACAGAAGAATAATAAAAATCCCTAATTTGATTAATTAGGTTTACAATTTGTTTTTCTTTATTAGCTCACATTATTTCTTTCTGAGTTGTGTGGATGATCAACTCTATGTGACTACCTCTTTATCTATATTCTTTTCCAAGTGGAGATATGAAAAGTTTTATATAAGGTAAGGTTGTAATTACGGAAAGTTTCCATAAATTCCAAATTTGTAATTAGGAAAGTTTCCGCACATTCCAAATTGCAAATTAGGAAGGTTTTCATATATTCCAAACTGTAAATAAGAAAAGTTTCCATACATTCCAAATTGCAAGTTAGGAAATTTTTTATATAGTTGAATTGCATAAAAAATTCAACACTCTACCTTGATTCAAATTATCCCTACCAGCTCCTATCACACGCTACACCTTAATATGAATGTCTTCCCGATAGGTTCTTGCTTGGCCACCCCATCACAGTTTGTCAACAAGTTTTGGCGAAGCCACCCCCATGCCAACTAAGTGTTAAAAAGTGCTCAAAACAAAAGCATAGTCAAAACAACCTCCTAACAAGAAGTATACGATAACTTCTATCTCCCCAACAAGAAGAATACTACATTTTCCTCTAGCTTCAACTAAGCTAGTCCACTCTCCCCCATGGTGCCAACATGTGGCACTAGCACTTCAATAAGTGAATCAAGTTCGAGCAATGCTCGAACTTAGCAACCGGTAATGTCTTAGTACACATGTTCGCTGCATTGTCCTTTGTGATGATCTTCTCAAGACGAATCACCCTTTCTTCATTCATTGCAATAAGGAATGACTCTCTTACTTCTATGTGTTTTGTTCTTGAACTAAGCGCTAATTTTTCTGCCAAATGAATTGCACTCTAACTATCATAATTCACCACCACACTATCATGCGCAAAGCTCAGATCACCTAATAAATGCTCCAAGTAAAATGCCTCTTTAGTTGCTTTAACAACAGCTATCATCTCTGCTTATGCAGTAGATAATGCAACCACAGACTACAACACTGCTCTCCAACTAATAGTCGTACCTCCAAGAGTGAACACATAGCCCAAGCTTGATTTCCTTCTGTCTCTATCTCCCTCATAGTCTGAATCACAGTAACCAACCAAGCTGCAGTTCTTTCTACTTCAAAAAACAAGCCCATGATCCAATGTCCCCTTCAAGTATTTCAAAATAGCTTTAACAGCTTCCCAATAAATCTTCCCCGAATTAGCCATGTAGCGACTAACCAAACTGACAGCATGAGCAATATTTGGCCACGTGCAGACCATGACGTACATCATGCTCCCAACTACACATGCATAGGGCACCCTCTTCATATAAGTTTTTTCTTTACTAAAATGGAAGATCCTTTTTCCAAAAGCTTTACAGATAATGGCATGGGTTTTGAATTGGCCTTTGCAGTATCCATGCTAAAGCGAACAAGCACCTTTCTTGTATACTCCTTCTGACTCAATCTCAAAAGTCCAAGTTATCTATCTCTGAAAATTTTCATGCTTAAAATCTTCTTGCTTCTTCAAGGTCCTTCATTTCGAATTCCACTTTTAAACGCATCTTAAATTGGTTGATTTCTTCTATGTCCTTGGAAGCAATAAGCATATCATCCATGTACAAGAGTAAGTACATCCAATCATTGCTTTCCAAGTGTTAATAATAAACACAGGCGACTTTTATACTCCTAACAAAACCAATGCTCAACATAAAATAATCGAATCTCTTGTACCATTGTCTCAACGACTGCTTCAGACTATACATCAATTTCTTCAGTTTTCAAATCCAATCCGACTTACCATCCACTACAAACCCATCTGGCAGTTTCATGTAGATTGATTCTTTCAATTCTCCATGTAGAAAAGCTTTCTTCACATCTAGCTACTCCAACTCTATATCATGAGTAGCAACTATAGCTAAAAAATCCTAATAGATGTATGCCGTACAACCGAAGTAAAGATTTTATCGTACTCTTTTTCTCTATGAAAACCCTTTTGCTACCAATCTAGCATTTTCCCTTCCATCGTCTTTTACCTTGAATATCCATCTACAACTTACGGCTCCATTTCCTTGATGTAATGGGACCAAATCCCATGTCTTGTTCTTCTACAACAACTACATTTCCTCCTCCATAGCACAAATCCACATCGAACTATCTGTTGACTTTAAAACAACTTCTAAGTCAAATAGCTCCTCGTGAACCACATGTAAAGCATAATCGAACAAATCATTGAGGCCGAGGTATGCAAACTACCAATCTCCATATTTGTCACGTGCCTTCCTAATTCGCTCACTAGCACGGACGACTCTAGCATTGCCCACCACTCTTTTAGCTCTACCTTGAAATGAACCTTCTCCAACTACATGACCATCACCATCACTATTTGAGGAAATATGTGGACTATTATATGATGGTTCTTCGACTGCATTTTCTTTTTCATCAACAATATCAACTCTACTCTTTGGCTGAAATGTGAAAACAATCTTCGTCTCCTTAGGCTTGTTTCATTCCAAACCTGAGCAATCTGATGTCTCCTCTAATGATCTAAACATGGCTAGCTCATCAAAGGTAACATGTTTGGAGTGTAGCAATTTATTAGTTGTTGGATTCCAAATACGATATCCCTTTATTCCATCTATATAACATAGCAAAGCACACTTGGTAGCTCTCGGCTCCAACTTATCAAATCCTATGTTATGCACATAAACAGTGTAACCAAAAATATGAAAGTAACTACGTATAGTAGACTTCCCTCTCCACAACTCTTCAGGAACCTTCCCACCAATGGTTGAACACGTAATTCGGTTAATGATGTGAGCAGCAGTGGATATAGCTTTAGCCCAAAAGCTTTAAGATAATCCCGCAATCAATCTTAAGCCATAAGTCTTCTCTAATAGAGTTCTATTCATCCTCTCACCGGCCACATTGGATTGTGGATCACCTGGTGTAGTAAAATGTCTCCTAATACCATGCTGTCTGCACTATCCAGGGAACTCCTTTGAGACATATTTGTCGCCATTGTCGGATCGAAGAATCTTCAATTTCCTTCCAGTTTGGTTTTCAACGAGAGCTAACCATTTCATAAACATTTCGAACACTTTCGACTTAGCCTTCATTACATATCGCCAAACCTTGCATGAGTAGTCGTCAATAAAAAATACAAAGTAGTGAGCTCCCCTAATGGAAGTGTAGAAACTAGTCCTCAAATATTTGAATGCACATTGTCAAGTACCCCCTAGAAGTATGCTTGCCAGCATCAAATGATACTTTTGTTTGCTTACTCAGAACACACTCCTTATAGAAATACAATTTGTTGAAGCTTTCTCCTCTGATCTTCTTCTTCCTACGAAGCAATTCTAATTTCTTCTCTAAAGTATGACCTAATCCTAAGTGCAAAAGCTTAGTAGCATCCAAACTTTTAGCGCTATCAACTCCAATACATGATTCCCCTTTGAACAATGATATTGTTCAGCAAATAAGGATTTTGGACCACTGTACCCTTCATTATTATAAGTGCCCCTCTAGAAACCTTCAAACCATCTTTTTCAATGGTAACCTTGCATCCAGTGATGCTAGTTGCCCTAACGATATCAAGGACTTTCGAAGACTTGGTATATAACGAACATCTGAAAGATTGAGAACAATCCCGTTGAACATGCGAATGCGAAATGAACAAATTCACATGGACCTACAGGTAGCATCATTTCATAAGGATGGAACTTCCTTCATTAATAACAAAGGAAGAAAAATAATCCCTATTGGGTGTGATATTAATTGAAGCTCCCGAATCAAGGACCCAATGGTCCGCAACATCCGTTAGTACAGTTGTCAATACATCTCTATTTTCATTCTCCACCGCAATTGATGAAGAACCAATAGTCTTTTTCTTTAAATCTGGACAGTCTATTCTTCAATGACCCAACTTGTTACAATGATGGTACTTTCCATCTTTAAACTTATTGCGCTAGTGAGGCTTCTTCGAATTAGAATAAACCCTAAAGTTCTTTTTCTTCTTCTGTTCTTCCTCTCTCAACAAATAAGCCTTAACTACTATCGCTTCCTCCACTACCATCTCCTAAATCTAAACCCTTCATTTGATCTCTCAACTGTTTACTAAGAAAACCTACCTTCACATCATCCAACGTCAATGTTTCCCTATCATAGATGAGGCTATTAACGAAAATGGTGAACCAGTCTGGAAGCAAACACTATAGAACCATGGCTTTCTGTCAATCTTCAAATCAATTGACTTTATCTTCATCAATAGGTCATTAATTTTACTCAGATGTGCTTTAATAGGAGAAACCTTCCTTCATCTTATAGTTGACAAAGGTCTTCAACAAGATTAATCCGTTAGTTAAAGTTTTCTTCATATAGAGGTTGTTAACCCATAAAATGAATTAACATCCATAAATCAGACAAAACCACCCGTTCTTGTAAAAATAAAGGAAATCGAAGAAAGGTAAAAGGAGACACAAGAATTTTTATGGTGGTTCGGCGTAAACTTCGGCTTATGTCCACTTTACTCTTTTTTATTAGTTGTTCTCTCTCCGAATTACAATTGATTATCTTACATTTGACCATAATCTAGTGGATCTTAGATTTACAATGATGTTTCTAGAGTGTTTGAGAATCACTAATATTAGAGATTTGCTGATATAAGTCCTAGAATAACAAATAATAGCTTCCTAGGTAACTCTAATGGAGGAAAGATTAGATGTGAAGAAAAGGAAGGAAACTCTAATGGTAGAGAGATCTGATCCCATTTTGGTTGTAGGTAGGCTGGTATTTATAGAGATATAGAGCTATTGGTCTAAAAGCCAGCTTGCACCGAAGGCCAGGGGACAACCCGAAGTCACACAAGAAAAATTGGAGACCACCAAGCCAAAACCATAGTTTGGTATCAACCTATCTATAACACGATACCGAGTTATATATTTTGGTGCAAGTTGAATCATTCCACTTGCTTTTCTTTTCTTTCATCTATTCGAGTTGTTCTAAGTCCATTTCCTTCGGCTTTGAGTTGATTCTCGCAATCCTTTTGATAGAACTTGAATTATCGTGCTTTTGGCTTTCTTCTCGTCAATCATTGGAATTGCTCGTCTAAATCATTGAAAAATCACTTAACCATGAGTTGTTGGAGTAGAACAAGGGTGTATGGTGTTTGGAAAGTGAAATGGAGAGGATTCATGGGTCGGTATCAACCTATGATGGCTCGATGCCGAGCTATAGCCTTAGCCATTTTTCCATCCAACCTTCTGAACTTCAACTTTCTAGTCCTTCTGATCATGTTTTCAAGTTTTTGAATCGTTCCATTCTTGTTTCGATCTTCTAAGTCCAGTTGAAATATGCTTTGCTAAAAAGTGGGTTAATACTTGCCCCCCGAAGTACGCCTTTTGAATGTAAGGTGTGCTTTGCTCAAGAACAAGTTCCAGCAATCATTCTTTGATAGTCAAGCTCTTTGGCTATTTCAATCTTTGTTAATCACCTAGTTCCTTCAGATTCTCTAGCTAATAAGAGGTCATTCCAGACCTTTTATAGTTAAGGACTCCAGCCCTTGCTTAAGTGTTGTTTATACACCATAATCATTTCGATTTCATTTGGAGTTATTACATCACATATCAAAATTGTTCCATATTCATCCGAGAATTATCTATTTTACTCTAATTACAAGCCGTTCAGATCCATTTATCAAATCTATTTCCGTTCAAAGGTTCGATCTCACCGGATCATTTTACATTCAATTTAACGTATGATCTCTTCGAATCGTTCATGATCCAATCCAGGATTCAATCACTCCGGACCGTTTAACTTCCAATCCAGGGTTCGATCTCTCTGGATTATTTATCATCCAATCTAGTGTTCGATCTCTCCGGATTGTTTATCTCCCAATTTAGGGTTATGATCTCTTCGGATCCTTACTAAATCCGCTGCTCACTAGCAAAGGAACTCAATGACCAAGCAAGCACATCCGCTTACTCTTCGGTGAGGGGACTTACTTTTTATACAAGATCATCCACTCGCTCTCTGACAAGGGAACTTATAGCATGCACTCCAGTCTCATCTCTCTAGATGGGACTTAAAGCGATCAGTATCATACAAGTTCATCCTCTCGCTTTTTGACGAGGGGACTTGCACCTTGCACTCCGATCATCTCTTCGGATGGGACTTAAAGCGATCATTATCAATCATCACATTTAATATGGATTTTGCAAAAGTCAAATACCCAAATTAAAGAAAACAAGCAGAAGTCTTAATTATCCATCCCAAACATCTGACTTAAAGTGTGCTTGGGGACCAATTTGGGTCTCATACACATGCAAGCTATCTGAATTTATTATTGTCCTAAATAGTCATTCTAGATATCCGACTTTGAGCGTGCCTAGAGACCAATCTGAGCCTCGTACACACATAAGCGGTCTGAGATTATATTTTCCAATTATTCAAAGTAAGAAAAAGAAAAGTGAGGGAGTTGAACCTGACCACCGACCATCCCGATCATGGGATTTCGAGTCTGGAACCAGATCCCTGGTTATTTCTTGATGCGTTCGTTGCAGATGGTAGTTACTTCGGCCACATCATTGCAGTTCGGTTCCTCATGTACTACTGTAGCTAGTTGCTCCAAACCAGTTCTTTTATCACATCAAGAAGGTGTCGACACTCACTTGTTACATGTCGATCAAACTCATGGAAGATGCAAAACTTTCCAAATCTTTTCTCCTGATCAGTGGGCTCTCTCCTAGCTGGTTTCTGACAGAGGATCTGCCCCTAATATCTAGATATATCCTCTTGGAGGTCTATATTGATCAGTGTAAGAAGAGAACTTCGGTTCCCTCCTCTGCCGTTTTGGTTGTCCTAAGTCAACATCAGCCCTTCTCTTTCCTTTGTCCTTTCCGTTTCTTTCTCTGAACAGTCCTCTATCATCCACAACATTAATTTTAGTATCTTCGGCTTCGAAGTCTTCCTAATGCAAATATCTCTCAGCTTCATGGTAGAATCCCGTAAGAACTATGGATCCTTTTCTAGTGCAAATGTGAATTCGGTCTTGCTCACGACTCCAAATACTACCGCCATTAAGATTATATATGATATAGTTTTGGGTATGCCCTAGCCACAATTATGCAATTTGTTACATATATCTAACTTAGTAATCAATCTTATTCGAAATAAAATGTGTTTTTATTTCTATTATATACTTGATATAATGTGTTATATTAATTAATTAGTTTAATTAAAAGTATATTTAATAGAAAATCCATAAATGTTATGTTTTGTGATAGTAGTTACAAAGTGTTGTAACCATGAGTAATTTATCACAATGAAAACAAATATACCATTTTAAAAGTGGGTAGTCAATATGAATCAAGACTGGATATCGATGCACCCGTGAGGCTAGAGACTATAATGCTCTCCAAATGATGGACAATGCACTAGTCATGGCTATTGGGTGGCACCAAAGGGTTACGTACTGATAGTTATTGGATAACTATAGAACGACTCACTGGATAGTTTTTGTTGGTTAATAAAACTAAGGTTAAACAGAAAATATCGATGTGACTAATTTAAATAGTTCTCTCGACTTGAGAATACTACGGACCTTCAATATGAAAACTCCACTTCGATCATAATCAAATCATGGGTTTTTGTTCCACTGAGTGACTATAGTTGGTTCGAGCGAAAGTATTGGAAGTGAAGCATTATTCAAGAGAGGATTCATCTCCTTAGTTATATGAGGTTAGAATCACAGTCAACTCTAGTTGACTTAAAGTCAAAGTCTCTGGTCAAAGCATTTCAATTTATTTACATAATTTATATCAAAGCATATATATATATTATATAAATTTTGATCTGATAATTTTCTAATACATGTTTGTATTATGAATTTTAACATCCAAAAATAAATTTTCTATTATTAGATATCTCGTATCATTATTTAATCATTGTAAGATTTAATAAATTCATATAAAATAAGTATTGTTTTGAAAATTGAATTTTAAATTTTGTAAAAGTTAGTTTATCATCTCAAGAGATCCTGAAAAAAAGTTTAGATTTTCTGAATAAGTTTTTTATATTTTTAAAAATTAACCTAAAAATCAATCGATTAGTAATAATTTTTTCTCAGAAAAACTTAGAAAGATTTCGAAACGCTTAAATTATTCTTCTTGATTTTTGGAAAATATGAAACTTGATATTATACTGTATAATTATTTTATGTTTTATATTTATGATAATTTGACTAATTAATTCATAATAAATATATTTTAGTATATTAAAATTATAAAATCGATCTTAATGATTTCGAACTAGAATACTGAAATAAAATAATAAATTAAAATTTTTATATATTTAAATATATATATCTATATATATTATAATACAAACTTACATTTAATTATTATATATATATATATATTATGTATATCATAATTATTTACTTTAATTTATATGTATGTATATAAAATTATAAATAAATAAAAATAATTTATTTTCTTAAATCTATTATTTTATATGTGTGTGTGTGTGTATTCATTTATAATTACTCGGATATTTATAACTATAAGTCTATGAACATATTTGACAATATACAATACATATAGAATTAGTTAATGTGATTGTTGCGATGTAAATCCCAATATCAATATACGGGCATGTTATACCTTGCATGGAATATCATGTTACACATGCACACACATTTACATATGTATATGGTACAATTTATACTTATATATATTCCTTCCTTGGTGTCTATGTTCGAGGGTTATTATCATGTTATAGGGCCCGATTCTTCTTATGATGGCAGTGGATCTCTTCTTCTGAGGAGGCCTAGTCTTTTTTTTATTGATCAGTAGTTTTAGTATTTTTCCACTCCTGTAATTTCAGTTTTTCTTTCTTTAGATGTTCTGGCGCATGTGCCAAACACATGTGAAAATTTCTTTAGTAATAGTGACACGGCCCCCTATAAAGCCGACTAGTCTTGCTAAAAAAATAAATGAAAATAAATTAAATAAATTTTAAACAACAATTTATGAATTTAAATAAAATACATGATTTTATTTAAATTAAATTTAGAAGTGTTCCAAATAAATTAGACTTCATACCCAATAAGATCCAATAGGGTAAAAAAAATATAATTCATCCATAACTTCCACTGCGAGCTAGCCCAGTCCCAACAATAGAAGGATCCGATTTGTTGACGGCTGCAGCTACCGCATTAAACACTGTCAACTAGATTCTCAAGGTCTCTCCGTGCCTTTGTTTCATGCTTGATAGCGTCATCACATTCTTCGGTCGCAAGACATGAACTTTGAACTATTTTAAGAACTTATTCACCAAATCAGTCCACGTGCTTATGAACCTATTCTCCAATTGTTTGAACCACATCATCGCCAAGTCCGTTAAATATAATGGGAAGCATCGTCCCATTACCTCCTCGGAAGCACCCAATAACTCCATATATCGGATGTATCTCATTAGATGAACCATCAGATCCTACTTTCTATCCTACATTTCAAAAGTCGGAAGCTTAAAATCAGGAAGATTCCTCGTATTCCATATATTAGAACTAAGTGGATTCCTATTTACGTCCTCCAAGCTCTAGTCTAGGGGTCCACCTCTAACTATTCTCCTACTCATACATCTTGTTGTTATAATCTAATGGAAGTCTCAGACCACCAACTGCATTCTTCCCCTTACTCTTTTGAGGGAACTCTGACACATACTCCTCTAGCTGCACATTAGCATTTTGACCCGCTCCTCTAGTCTAATTCTGTCCTCCATTCGTACGGGGAAGTTCTAGCACATACTCTTATGGTCATTGACCATTCACATTCTGGTTCGCGTTTCTAGCTTCAGCATTATCCATTTCCGATATCCCAGGAGTTACTCTTAGTACCAAGTTGATTTGGGTTAACAAAGGTCTTCTAACTTCTTCCAAATTTTTCTAGTAGTAGTTTCTTGAATAATTTCAGAAATAATATTCTTACCCATAGAAAGTCGGACTGTAATATAAGCCCATTCTTATATCTTCTTCTTCTCTACAGCGGATATAGCTAGATCTAATCCTCTAAGTCATAAACCACATTGTGGATGCGATTTCATCTTAATTTTGCTTTCATCATCCACTGCCACTTCTTAATACCTCCTTCTTCGTTCCTCTTCTCTATCGATAACTGTTAACCTGAAGCCATATAGGAACTCCTAATATACGTAGCAAATACTGGTGCTGAACTAATCTCTAATGTATTGACTTCACCTGGCATTATACCCAACACCTTCTATGCAATAGTAAACCTAAAAGCTCTATTGTAGAGGGGTGATCATTCCCTCACAGTAGAAAAACCTAATTATAGGATCGTGCTATGGTGCGGTAAAACAAACAAATTGATCAATTCTCCAATCAGATCACAACTATTCCAAATGCAATATTAAATAACAATAAAAAAGAAAAGGGGACACAAGAGATTTATAGTGGTTCCACTATCGTTGTGATAGTGTACATCCATTTGGAGAAGAGGAGCTTTATTGCTTTCAATAAACAAAAGAGTTTACAAAAGAATAATAAAAGTTCCTAATTTGATCAATTAGGGTTACAATTTGTTTTTCTTTATTGACTTTCATTATTTCTTTCTGAGTTGTGTGGATGATCAGCTCTATGTGACTACCCCTTTGTTTATAGTCTTCTCCAAGTGGATATATGATTTTTTTTTAAATAAGGTAAGGTTGTAATTAAGGAAAGTTTTCATAAATTCCAAACTTGCAAATTAGGAAAGTTTCCATAAATTCTAAATTGCAAATTAAGAAAGTTTCCATATATTTCGAATTGCAAATTATGGAAGTTTCCATAATTGCAAATTAGGAAAGTTTCCATATATTTGAATTGCACAAAAAATTCAACAAAAGGTAGCAAAGAGTTTTTAGGTAATTGTGTTAAAAATTGGTAATTTGCAAAGCTTAGAGTGAGACTATTTCATCGTTGTCATTACACATGCATAGGGTTATTTTATCTTCTCATTATCAACTTCCATGTAAATAATTTAAATACATACTTTTGCCCATTCCTTTTCTTTTGATATGCATCGCATGCTAATAATATCACTTGTATTAGAGAAAACCTAATAATGACTTTATTAAATAATTGAATCAAATGTGCACCCTACATCCACATGTGGTTTGTTCGGTTGAAAAAACCAAATATGAATGTTCACCATGTTGTTAAACAAATCCATTAAACTAAATAGTAAAAGAACGGTATCTTTGTCATTTAATGCTATATGCATTATGCATTAAAATAATAAAGTGATTACTGTTTTAATTCATTATGCATACCGTATTGAAACAGAAAAGAGATTGTCATTTTAATCATATAATTTGTTTCCATCATTTAGTTGAAATACTCTAAAAGAATTGGTAAACTGTAAGGTGAAAGTGGACCACCTTGCCTTATCCCTGTAGTAACACACAAAATATGACATAACTAATATTAATTAATTTAAATGAATTTTGAACATCATAGTGATTTAGATGTCAAATTTATAATAGTTCGTAGATATTTTCAAATTGATTGGTTTAGAGCATAAATTCGATTAATTTAGAGTTATAATTTGTGAATTATTGACTTTACAATATTAAAAGAAGGTACGTAAGAACTTTTCATCCAAACAGTTGTAAATGATCAAATCTACTTAACTGCATATGTAATGAACTTAGAAAACCCTAGCAGACAGCCTCCACCTAAGAAAAATCACCTTAATTGCATTTAATGGTATACAGATTCACTAATTGCAAATTATTCCTAGAATCAATAGCATTCAAACTTCATCGAATGACATACCAAATTATTCACCACAACGAGAAAAATAGATGACAACAATTTGTTTTTCTAATATAATGCTAGGATCGACTAGCAATCATGGCCAAAAGCCACTATGTCAAAACTCTAGGGTTGAAATAGGCATTTTTGGCTGGAAGTGAACTAGCGGATGAGACCAATTATATTAGAAAGTTCTCATTGCATTGAGTTCAACTGTGATCTCAATAGCACAAATGGCTGTTGGAGTTGACTAGACTTTGTGTTTGAAGTCAACAGTGGGGTAATGAGATTAGTCGATTCCGACCGTCACAAACGACATTGGTCCATAAAACTTAAGGAGGCATAAGAGTGCTTCTGATAGTTGTCGACGATGCTAACATGGATAGAGAATAGAAAATTTAAAGGTCAAAACCAAAGGTCGGGGGACACTAATTTGATTTGAAGAGGTGGTGAATTCACTTTGTAGTCCATTATATTATAATTTAAATTATGTATCTTCTAACTAATTTAACTTTTTCATACGACATTTATTTCATGCGCATTTCGATGCATTGGGTTTGGTGCAAGATTCTAGATATTTTAAAATATACTTTGTTGGCTTTTTAAGTTGGTGGTGAAAGTGCCTTAAATAGATACACATATAAACAAATATATATATATATATATTCCAATTATAAGTAACTATGTTCAATTGACGATTATTTACGTATTTTGATATTTTTGCTTATGAGGTATGATTGGACTAGAATGGGTTAGATTGCTCACTTATTTAATCATCGTATTTGTTGGATGGATATACATATTAAATTATTAATTTAATATATATTATTATTATTGAAATTTTGGAGAAAATCATAAATAATAATAATAAATTAATATTATGTGTAAATTAATAATTTACTCTAAAATGTTGTTTAAAGCTAAGCATCAAAAATATAATTAAGGAGGTTTATATAGGTAAAGAAATAGTATATTTTAAATACTTAACAGTAAAATTCATTCAAGTAAGTTAAAGGTTAAGGAATTAGGTCAGTCGAAAGTGAATGAAATAGGTAGATTTTAAAAAAATTCCTATTTTTTGATCTATTGTACATATAAAGTCCAAGAGTTTTATTAGATCCAATCTAATATAGTTTAATAAAATCTTATTTTATTTTATTTTAAATGTAATTTTTCTGTCCAACCTATGGAACATTTGAAGGAGAATAGAAAAGTGAATGGAAATAATGAATGTCTCCATGAAATGAATTTATGGATTTGTTTTCGTTGAAAGAATGAAACCGTTGTTATTATTTTGATTAAAACTTCCCTAATCAATTCCCTTTATTTTTTCTCTCTTTTCACCCCTCACTCTTCATATCGTATGACCTAAATTACTTGTCATCAAATGACATAAAATTTTCATAAATTCCTTCATACAATTATCCTTTATTTAACCTATTAAAAATGCATTGATATCGTATATTGATACGTGCAAATATAACTGTTATATATGCATTCAAATAATTATAAACAATTTTCAAACGTTAAATAAATTAAATAATAAATGTTACTCCTTAAATATTAATTGATTTAACTAATCTACAATATTTTATAAATTAATTAAATCGTGTTTTATTTTGTAGAATTCTATTACGGTTGTGCGGCTCAAATGTGTAAATACAATTAGCTATTAATATCAAATAGTTCGAATATTAAAGATCACAAGCCACCTTAGCTAGTGGTGTGATATTTTTGGTTGAATTTATCACTTACGCATCTTTCTAGTAAAGTATAATTTAACTATTTTAAGCAGCATCTGTGAGTAACGATTATTTACATCAATTATTTTCGTCAAAATTATATGACTTTAGGACTTATGGAACTTGACTTTAGTCAAAGCTTCAATATCTTCCACATTTAACTTGGTTAGTCCAAATACAAAATGTTTAGTTCAATAATAACATTTATTATTAACCATGCTGCTCTGGCTTGAGACTTTACTTTGAGTTGACTATACTTGATTGTGATACTAACCCCTTATAATTTAGAAGACGAATTCCCTATTGAGTATTGTTTCACTTCTATTGCTTCAACTCAGACGCAACTATAGTCAGTCGATGAATGACCATGCCATGATTTAATTATAATCAAAGTAGAGCATCCATATTGAAGTTCCACTATATTACCAAGTCGAGGGATCTGTGTATCATCGTTACTTTAAGATTCACTAGTTGACATTAGTTATATTAACCAATAGAAAACTCTCGAGTGAGTCATCCATAGTCACAATAACTATCAGTATGTAACCTCTTAGCTCCCTCAACGGCCATGAGTAATACACTACCTAACATATGGGAGCTTTACGCAGTCTAATCTTAATGGATGAATCAATATCCGTTGTTGAAACATCTCGACTAGAAATATTTAAAATAATATTTTATTTTATTGTAATATATTTCTCACGGTTACAACACGTTGTAATTACTATCACATAACATATCATTTAAGAATTTTCTATTTAATATATTTCGAATTAATTACCTAATTAATTATATCACGATATGAAAAAGTATATTATATAAATCAAGTACATATATTATGAACAAGATTGATTAACAACTTAGATATTTGTAACAAATTATATAACTATCCTAGGGCATACCATTAACTCTATCAGTCTCTATCTTGCATGGTCAATTATGGAACCTTATTCCAACTCATTCGATTTGTTTTCTTAAAAGCTAATGTGGTCAGTCCCTTATTGAACGAAAATGCAATATTGTTTTATGTACCTACTCTGCTAGTTAACAATTTTCCGATGCTAATAAATGCCTTTATCATATTATACCCTTTAGAGTATGTTTTTCGACTTCTAAAGAGCTTTAGGTTCTTTAACGAACTGTATTTTAGCATTGTTATCATATAACAATGTCATGAGATTCTTAACTTTTAGAATCATCCCTGACTCAGTTACTGTACATTTATTTATACTACTTTTATCATAGCTCTATTCTAGGTGATGTATTCAACCATTTGTTAAATTAGCCACCGCTTATTATTTGGAACATTTTTAACTCAAAATTCTTAACTTAAGGTTAAACATGAATTTAGTTGACATACTATACTCTTTATTACTTATGAATTTCAAGTCTGTGCACTCCTTCACAAGTAGTTCATTGTATTTATAGATAATTCTCTAGTATTTCATAAATACTCAAGAACATTCTAAACTATCATTTAGAGATCTTTATTTGGATTTGATACTTGTCTTATGTATTAAATACAAAAGTGAAATGTGATATGTAGATAATACAACATGTACGATAATTCATATTATCAATTTAAAAGAAATTCATCTTACATACATCATATTAAATATTTTAATATGGTGTCTATGTATATCATTTTGGGACAATCCCAATAGCCTTCTATACTGATTATGAAAGACGTCAATTTCAAATCCAAAATTGAGAACCAAACAACCAAACAAAAATGATTTTAACATGAGTACATCATTAACAATCATAATTTTGTTGTTTACTTATAATTTTCGAAATATTTTAACACCTTTATAGTACTTTCTTTCAAACACACACTTCCACTGCATAACTAAATATTAAAACTATTTAATTTTTCTGTCAAAATACTTGCTCAACTATGATGCTTATTGAATGATACTTTCGTATTAGTTCATGGATCGTATTCAATAACCCATAAACTCATAATCACTCCCACTAACTTTGAGACACTTTAGTTATTCAACGCAAACAATATATTCTAGATCATTATTTAGAATTTCTATTTCAACATACATGTACCATAACTCAAAATCATATCGAACGATAATTTTGGGAGAGATCAAAATTAAGCTAAGTATGTTGAATGAAGAATCTGTTACGTTAATTTCAACATTGAAACTTACGATGTTATTCTATCAATGTAGCTAACCATATTCCAAATGCATTGTTCTTCTTCTTGGAGACACATTTGCAGTTGATGGATCATATCGCTTCGAGTACAACTATCAAAATCATGGTTTGATAATATACTTGGAATATATTTCAAATTTACGCATCATGCCATATGGTAGAGTTAATACGCTTAATGACTTATCGACAAATGCGGAAATTCTTTTCTCGACATCGATAAAAAGGTCATGGTTTCTCTGTAATGTGCGAGAGTTCTTATTAGACTTCTAATCAGTAATGATTGTTTAAGCTTGATTTTACTACATCCTTTATAATCAATTTTATCTTTGGATTATATCCAAATTCATTTTACTATCAATAGATTCTAATTTAAGTTCCTTCGTTATGAAGTTGATGTTTCTTGACAGACCTACATCATCACGCTCATCAATATGAATGGAGCCAATGAATGATGATAATATGTGCTGAAGATCATCATCTACAACATGTGATTAAGACCAACCATGGTCTAAAGATGTCCCAGTGGAATGAGATGCTAAGGGGGTCGGTGGGGTCATGTGCTGCGTAGCAATGGATTTCGACACTACCTTTTGTTGCGTCTACAATCAGCGCCAGCACTCATATACGTTAAAGTTTCAATTGCACAATGAAATAAAACTACTAGTTAACTTAAAATTAAAACAAAAATTTATATTAAAACTTTTTAGAGTACAACTAAACTAGATATCACTGACAAATGCGTTATTTTACATCCATCATACAACAGTCTTTTTGAAGCTTCTAGTAGATTGGAAAACTTTTTCAATTGTAGGTCGAGTTCCGCTTCTATTTCAGGTTCGTTAGTCCACATACTTGGGCCAGCAATATCATAAACCATTTCTCTCATTTTATCTTTTATATTAGGTTGTTCAAAGTCGACATTAGTGTTTTTGGGTTCATCTTTTACTATCACTGTCGATGCACGTCTTGTCTTGACTACACCAAGAAATATCCTTATATGGCATTTTGGCATAAAACCCTTTGTATTCGAGTGTAAAGCTACGGTATCATATTCCCGAGTTTCACACAACGACGTCTAGTACATGAACACCTGGTTTCTTTCATATTTGTTTTGTCACTAGAAGCAACCTTTAAGAATGCTTCCATACCTTCACTAAATTGCAATTGTACTTTTTTCGAATTTCTTGTTAATACTAAAAATGGATCAACACCAAAGAATGAGTTGTAGAGAATTTACGAGACCTAAATCTAGCATGCAACAGTAGAAGTCAAAGAAAAATAACATGGAGACACAAGATTTTTACAGTGGTTCTATAATCTCTGGCATACGTTCACTTTATAGCTTTATTAGTTATGGATCTGAGAGAGTTTGTATGAGATTACAGAGAATCAGAGTGACAAGTACTAGAAGTTGATAAGTTCTAAGGTCTAGAACTACCAAGAGTCGCTGCCTTGGAGACTATTGTGTGGGAGGAAGATGGTAAAGAGCAGTGGAATCCCGGATCCAGAGTGAAGAAAGAATATCAGGGAGAAGATCTTATTTTGATTACACTATGTTTTGTATTTATACGGGAACTGAGGTACAAGGATAGAAGTCTGCTTGCATTAGAGTCCAGAAAATAGCCCAATGTTGCACAGGAGAATTTGGAGCCCCATGAGTCAAAATGATAACTCGGTATTGAGTCATCTAACTCGGTACCAACCTATTTCTATTGGTGCAAATCTAACTTTTTTACTTGCTCTGCTCTTCTACCTTCTACATGATGCATTCCAAGCTCTTTTCATTAACCTTTGGTTGATTCTAATGATCTTTCCATCATCGCTTGAGTTATCCTACTTTCTTGGTTTTCTTCTCATCAGTCTTGGAATTGGTCATTTAAACTCTGGAAAAACCACTAGATCATTAGTAGTTGGAGTAGTATAGGAGACGTATGGAGTTTGGGAAGTGAAATGAGCAGGAAAGATAGGTTGGTGCCAACCTATATAACTTGGTGTCGAGTTATACCCTTAGTCCCAATTTCTTTGAGATTTGTTGAGTTGCTTCTTACCATCATTTTAGATAGTTCTAATCACATTAGAGTGAATCATGAAGGTGAAAACCCGTGTTGGTGAAAATCATAAGCTTCGGGTCGAGGTGGACCTGATTTGGTGTCCGACCCGAGTGGTTAGTGCGTTTTCTTCAGGCCTTACCTGGAGTCATCCAAAGGTTGGAGTGCTCCAAGTCTTACCTGGGATTTAATGAGTTCAACCCGAGTTCTGCTCAATAACGATTGCTTAGAGTTTGACCTGAAATTTTTATGATTCTGATTCGAGAAAAATCAAAAACTCAGTACTGAGTTATGACTCATAACTCGGTACCAAGTTGACTCGGGCCTGGCCTAAGTTTGACTCGGGCCTGGCCCAAGTTTGACTCGGGCCTGGCCCAAGTTTGACTCGGGCCTGGCCCCAAGTCATATCGTCTCGCCTTGATATTTCTCGGCTCAGGATTTCCTTCATTTTCCTAAGGTACAGCTCAGATACGACTCAGGCTTGACCCCAAGAGGAAAAAGTCAAGTTAATGTTTTTCGCTCATTTTTTATATTTCCTTTTTCTTGCCTTTTTACGATGTTTTCAAATCCCTTGAATCATTTTTTCTTCGTTTTGACATTCTAAATTCCAGCTGAATTTGGCCTGGTCAAAACACGGTTAATACTTGCCCCCTAAAGTATGCTTTTGTTGAAAACAAAGCGTGCTTTGGATGAAGACAAGTTTTGATTTACTATTCCTTGATTCTGAATGGTCGTTCAGAAACTGCTTCGAAGCATTGCTTTTGTTCGACAGAAATTCCTTCAACCTTTTTGAATAGTTAGAATTTAATTCTTCATTCTTCGTGCTAAGAATAAGATCTACGCTTTGGATATCGTTCCATGCCTTAGATGAGCATGCTCTCTCCTTGTTGTGTATTGTTTTCATTTTTGATTTTCTGTTTCCACCAGCAGCTTTGCCTTCGGTACCTTCCAGTGCCAAATCCTTCAACTCATTGCCGAGAAATTTTGGCCCTTGATTTCTACTAGCAATCAAGTGAAATTCATTTAAATTCAAAGGAATGGAAATTGTAGTAGCAATGGCGATGATGTGGTGGTACACCTGATTGCTTTTTAGTGGAGATAGTCAAAGTTTGGATTGTGCCTGACCTATGACGGATCTCAAGCTTATCCTAGCTCATATTCACGCCACTTCGAAGACACGTCTGACTCTCTATCTTTGAATAACTCCTATCAATGCATGGTTGTTCTTATATTGCCATTTTCGTTCCACTAAGATGGTTTGCTTCAAGAACGGTCGTATTGGATAATTCCATCGCTATACTTTCCCTATTGCTGCACTTCTTATATTCCTGAAATAGATAAGCTTTCTGCATCGCTCCGGACAATGGCTCCATTATCGATTTTTCATCGCCAATCGGTAATTCTGACATATAATATCACTGTACAATACCGCTCATTTTTGCAACACGAGTGAGCTATCTACGCAAGATGGTCCATTCGTCGCACATGGGATACAGGACTCATACTGCATAGATTGACACTTCTTACTAGCCCCGATCAATGCTCGGAATATGATTGGTTGAAATACATCGACATCCTTTGGACTTTGGGCTTTGGTCACACTGGTTTTAATTTTTCAAAATAAAACATACCTGATCGTGTTCAAGGTCAAGTTTCCTTTTCTAGATTGACTTGCTATTCACCTCGCTTCTAGTCCGGTGATGATACGTCTACTCCTTCTGAAGTTGGGACCTCCACATCTCAGGCTTCACCTTCTATTCCCATTATGCCTGGATTATCGATCAAAACTGGATTACAAGGCACAATTGCTCTTACAGAGTTGTTGCTAAATCCGCTTCCTCCTTTAAATGAGTGCGTGGCTTTACGGGTCTTGGACGAAGAGGGAAGAGAAAAGTAGAGATCTCCCAAAGATTATTGGCCTATCAGTCTTCCTTTTGGTCGTACAGTCCGTTACTCTTTGTTTCGCTTTAAATATGTAGTGTTCCTTTCGACCTACAGTTAGTCACGTAGAATCCCAATTCCGTACCGCTCCTTACTGTCTTAGAGCAGCAGTTTGGGATGTTCATCCCCACTTCGTATGACCTTCGCTATGAGCTAAATCTTATTCACGGAACATACTTTTAAAAATGCCTGACCTGGGCACTAGTAGTAGCTGAATGTTGTGGGAAAATTATCCAATTGCCTCCAGTCTAAGTATATTTCCCCTATCCTAACCCTAGATCGAGAAAACCCAACGATACCAGCTTTAGACTTCTTTATAATTATCCTTGCTTATTCTCGGCCAAGTGTGTCCTACACAACCGCTAGCATTGTCACGAGAGTTCAATCATGCACTTGTTTCGATCTTCAGAAACTAGTGCATGTATTGTTATATTCCAAGCATCGTTCTTGATGTTACCTACCTTCAGCCAACGACGATTCCTACAAGCTAGGGTCGAATAATGCCATCAATCCTTATATGGTTATTCCTTCCTAATTTCACCTATATCTGGGCGATAACAAGTCCTTGATGATTTGGGTTGAGTTTCTCTTGGTCGACTTTCATTGCAGATAGTCCAAGTTATGCATTACTCCCTATCCTCGGGGAACATTATCTAAAACATTTACTCTTTCTTTCATATGTTTCCATTGTGAAATAAGTCCTGTTTAAGGAGTTTTCTATCGCTAATCCGAGCATTAGTGTGAGTTAAACATGCAGGGCAAATTATCTAATTGTCCTCGGTCTGATTGTGCTTCCCTAGTCATGGTCTTGGATCAGGAAAACCTAATATGTCTTGAACTTTTTGCAAATATCCTCGCCTTTCCTCGACTGAGCATGTCCTTCTTATTTGTTAGCACTGTTGTTGAAGTTCGATTAAGCATTAGCTTCAATCTCTAGAAACTAGCACAATAATTATTCGATTTCAATAATCCTTTCTTGAAGTTTCCTATTTTCGAGGAACAATAGAATTCCTGAAGGTTGGTGATTGCACCTTCCTGACATTGCCCATCTTTGAGCAGCGGTAGATTTCTAAAGGTTGAGGCTAAAAGCCTAGTTATGCGTCTATTTTTATCTCCAAAAACTGGCATACCAATGACTCAATTCTGAGCCTTGCGATACCTAGAGGTTCCTCTCAGTAGCTAGACCTTTTTGCTTAATGCTTCCACATGTCCGACTGCCTTCTTCATCGTGATCATGATTAACGACAGGTTCCTGAAGTTAGGAGTTGGAAATCATGTCATGCACCAGTTTCTTTCTCCGAAAACTAGCGCATTGGTGATTCTATTCTAAAGATTCATCCTTGATGTTTCCTATCTTTGGGCAGTGTTAGATTCTGGATGGTTAGGCTGAAGATTCGATCGAGCTCCGGCTTCTGCCTCTAAAAGCCGTGTATCGTTGGTTCATTCTAGGGTTTTCCCTTAGCGTCGCCATTCTTCAAGCGATTGCATATTCCTGGAAGTTGGGACCGAACGATCTGGTTGGTCCTTAAGTAAGTTGTTGAACTATCTCATTGTTGCCAATCTTCAGGCAACAATGAATTCCTGAAGACTAATGGCTTTTCTCCCTAACATTGCCCATCTTCGGGCAACGCTAGATTTCTGGAGCTTGGAAGTTGGTCCCTTCCTAATGTTTGGACCTTCTAGATGTTACCAGTCTTCGAGCAGCTTTGGTTCCTGAGAGTTACAATTGAAATCTCAATCGAGCACCTGCTTCTACCTCCAAAAACAAGTGCACTGATGATTTTTTTCTGGAACTACCTTATGTCATCGCCTATCTTCCGGCGATAGCTTACACCTGTCGGTCTCCAAATAGCAACGACTTTCTAGAAGTTGGCTTCACTTTCCAAAGTTGGAGGGCCAATGCTGGTTCTCAGAAAGTAGGGATCGATGTGACCATCGATCCATTAGTTTGGACCTTTTCGATGTTGCTAGAACGACATCGATTCTCAGAAGGCAAGGGTTAATTTGACCATCGACCCATCGGTTTTGGGCCTTTCCAACATTGCCGAAGCAACACCGGTTCTCAAAAGGTGAGGGGTCGATATGACCATTGACTCGGTAGTTAATACCTTCTCGATGTTGCCAGTCCTTGGGCAATGCTGACTTTCGGATGGTGAGGTATCAATGTGACCGTTGATACTGCGGTTAAGACCTTTCTGATATTGCCAGTCTTTGGGTAACGCCGTTTCCTAGAAGGTTGGGGATCGATACGACATTGCCAGTCTTGGAAGAATGTCGATTCTTAGAAGGCAAGGGTCGATTTGACCATCGGCCCACTAGTTTAAACCTTCCCGAAGTTGCCAGTCTTGGGACAACATTGGTTTTCAAAAGGTAGGAGTCGATGTGACCGTCTACCCGGCAGTTAAGACCTTTTCAATGTTGCTAGTCTTTGGGAAACACTGATTCTTAGAAGGTTGGGGATCAATGCGGCCTATTGCTCCAACGGTTTAAACCTTCCCGATGTTGCCAGTTTTGGGACAACGTCCGTTCTTAGAAGGCAGGCGTCGATTTAACCATCGACCCGTTGGTTTAAACCTTCCCAATGTTGTTAGTCTTGGGACAATGTCGGTTCCCATAAGGCAAGGGTCGATGTGACCATTGACCAGGATTTTTGATCTTCCCTACATTGCCATTCTTAAGGCCACGTCGATTTCTAGAAGGTTGGGGATCGATATGACTTATTGATCCATAAGTTTGAGTCAGTTTTCCTCGTCAATTCGGCGGTTATGACCTTCCCGACATTGCCAGCCTTAGGACAACACTAGTTCTCAAAGGATTGAGGATCGATACGACTCATCTATCCGGTGGTTTAGACTTTCCTAATGTTGTTAGTCTTAGGACAATGCCAGTTCTTAGAAGGTAGGGGATCTACGACCCATTGGTTGGTCGGTTTAGACCTTCCCAACGTTGCCAGTCTTAGGACAATGCCAGTTCTTAGAAGGTAGAGGATTGATATGACCCGTCGATCTGGCGGTTTATTTTCCTTACTCCCCATTTGTTATTCTAGGACAAAGGAGCATTTTCTCGGCTGTGCTATCGCCTACACGGCATAGGAGTTTTTCTTGCAAGAACATGGTTCCATTAGTTCAAGAAGTAGATTTTATTAATGAGTAGAAGAAATGGCAAGTCCTGCCTATTTACATTGCCCCCAATGTCCCTTGGAGGCTTATTTGCAAAAGAAAATTGGATAAGGATAAAAGAAACAATATTGTTTTAGGTTGTTGCTTCATTCATGGATGACCAGCTAGCTTGAAGATATTTGATGACCTGTCTTTCATCAGCTCACTTGGGACCCTCTTCGCTGGGTCCGGATAGTTTCTCTTAAGAATTTAGACCCTGGGGTCTTGTAGTTTTTCTGCCATTCCATGCTTTCCTAACATACTGCTGGAGCTTGTTTTTCCTTATCTGGTCCTCGATCAAATTCCTCGGATGTCAGCATTTGTTGGTGTTATGCCCGTGAGATTCATGGAAGCGACAATACTTTCTGAAACATTTCCCCTGCTCCATCCCTTCCCTCTTGGGTTGCTTATTATATTGCTTAGTTCCTTGAGTAACAAGATATATATTCTCTAGTGTGTCATTCAAGGGCGTGTAATCTTCCAACCGAAAGTTCTTCGAACGTTTTGCATTCGCGTCATGACCGCTACTAGATTTTTGGTTTCTTTTCTTTTGATTACCAGAGTTTTCAACATTAATCACTACAATACTCTAGGATACTTCCTTTGACTTCCCATCATCATTCTTCCCTTCACCCAGACCTACTTCTTCCAATTGTAGGAATTGATTCGCCTTCCTATGAAATTCTTCCATAGTAGTTGGCAGTTTCATCTTTATCCATATTCCAAAATCCATATCCGGGTGGATGCCTCGGACAAAAGCCATGAATATCCAAATCTTTCTTTGGATTGTCGACCTCCATCATAGTAATGTTAAATCAGTTCAATAATCTTTTCGGCGATTCCTTGGGTCCTTGAGATAAGCCTGATAAGGACAATACATCTTTTGGTCGGGCAACATGGAACCTAAACTGGTCCAGAAACTTCTTAGCTAATTCCACAAAAGTAGAAATAGAGTTCGGTGCGAGCCTAGTAAACCACATGGAAGCAACTTCTTCCAAGAAGATAAGGAAACATCTGCAGCAAACAACATTCGTAGCTCATGCTCCATCCATATGCCATTCTTACTTGAATTGGTGCTGTTTAGGATCCGTGGTTCCATTGTAGGATGGCATAGTTGGCTTAGTGAAGTGAACTTTCTGGTGTATTCCTCTCTCAAGATATTTTCAGTAAATAGAGTTCGGCTTGGCGCGGAACCCTAATCATTATTCTTCCTACCTTGCTTTCTTCCACCAGCCGCTTGACATGTCGGCGATGTACTCTTCGCTGGCATGATAATTCGAAGGTCGAATGTTAGGGATTACACCGAGTGTTTAACTATGCAAACGATCTCGGTTTACCGACCAATGCCTAGGTCCTTTTATCTCTGGGAGAACCACGCCTTCAAAGTTTTGAGATTGTGTAATCAATTAGGCTGCTGTTGCTTGGACTTCACCTTTATTAGCATTTGCATTCACCTCAAAGTCATCTCCGCCAAGCTGCAAATCCACCACATCATTAGAAACCACAATAGCATCAACTTCTTGTGCACCATCCACTCACAAATTCCTCTCAGTACCGAGTGGATTTCTCTCAGTACCAGGGGATTTTTTGGCGTGGAATGCACTCCTACTTCATCTTGCTTGTCCTCCAGCAACTCTAGAAATTTCTAACCTTTGTTTTTGCTTAGCATCTCTTCTGTTTTAGCCATGAACAAAGGAATTCTCTTGTTCTACTATAGGTGAAGTATCTCTTCTAGTTCCCTCGATCCATGGTGGTTGCAAGAATAGCAAAGCGTCCATCTTTTCCATCAAAATCTTCTGACTATCCAACATCATTTCGTTGAGTTCATGGATCACCTTATCAAACTCTTGTCTAGTCACAACCTTATGTTGAGCAAAGGAGCTTGGAATTATGTTTCCATAATTAGATTTTGTTTGGTGAGTGTTTCTTTCATCACCACTAGCCACCACTCCCGTGGATCTCCAGGATCTAGTAAGTTTCCTAGGGGCCATGGTTTTCTATTTGCAAATCTTCAAATTTCCAAGTAAAATTTCTAAATCTAACTTCTGGATCCTTCCAATCCTAAGTAGAGAGCTAGATCTAAGCCTGGATTCAGTTTTCTCGGTGAAAGCACCAAAATGTTAAAGCCAAAAATGGATCAACACCCAAGAATGAGTTGTAGTGAATCCGTGAAACCTAAATCTAGCAGGTAATAATAGAAATCAAAGAAAAATAAAAGGGAAACACATAATTTTTTTAGTGGTTTGGCAATCTCTGACCTACGTCCACTTTATAGCTTTATTGATTATGGATTTTAGAAGAGTTTGTATGAGATTATGGAGAATTAGATTCACAAGTATAAGAAGTTGACAAGTTCTAAGGCTTAGAACTGTCAAGACTAGCTGCCTAGGTGACTATTGTGAGGGAGGAAGATGGTTAAGAGTAGTGGAACCCCAAATCTAGACTGAAGAAAGAAGATCAGGGAGAAGATCCTATTTTGGTTGCACTATAGTTTGTATTTATAAGAGAACTGAGGTACTGGGTCAGAAGCCTGCTTGCACTGGATTCCAAGAGATAGCCCAATGTCGCAAAAGAGAATTCGGAGCCCTATGAGTCAAAATGATAACTCGGTACCGAGTTATCTAACTCCGTACCGACCTATATGTGTTGGTGAAAATCCAAAATTTTCAACTGCTCTGCTCTTCTACCTTCTACTTGACGTATTCTAGGCTCTTTTCATCGACCTTTGGTTGATTCTAGTGATCTTTCCATTATTGCTTGAGTTATCCTGCTTTCTTGGATTTTTTTCTCATCAATCATGGAATTAGTCATCCAAACTCTGGGTAAACCACTTGATCACAAGTAGTTGGAGTAGTATAGGAGATGTATGGAGTTTATAAAGTGAAATGAGGAGGAAAGATAGGTCGATGTCGACATATATAACTCATTGTTAAGTTACCCTTAGCCACAATTTCTCTGAGATTTGTTGAGTTACTTCATAACATTATTCTAGACAGTTCTTATCACGTTCGAGTGAATCATAAAGGTGAAAAACCATGTCAGTGAAAATCATGAGCTTCGGGTTGAGGTCGAACTGACTTGGTGTCCGACCCGAGTGGTTTGTGTGTTTTCTTCAGGCCTTGCTTGGAGTCATCCAAAGGTTGGAGTGCTTCGAGTCATACCTAGGAGTTTTGTGAGTCCAACCTGAGTTCGGCTCAGTAACGATTACTTGGAGTCTAACCTGAGAGTTTTGTTAGTACGAGCAAAGAAAAATCATAATTCGGTACTGAGTTGTGACTTACAACTCGGTACCAAGTTGGATCGGGTCTAGCCTGGGTCTGACCCGAGTTTGACTCGGTGGAGTTTGACTCAATCCTGACTCTAAGTCATATCGTCTTGCCTTGTCATTTCTCGACTCAGTTTTTCCTCCATTTTTCCTAGGTTCAGCTAAGGTACGACTCCGGCCCGACCCCAGGCGCTAAGCGAAAAAGCTCAAGTCAATCTTTTCTGCTCATTTTTTGATATCTCCTTTTTTTCCTTTTTATAATGTTTCCAAAGTGCTTGAATCATTTTGTCATTATTTTGATGTTATAACTTCCAATTGAAATCGACTTGGTTAAAAACCTAATTAACACTTCTTATACAATCAAATTTGAGCTTTCAAATAATCCATCTTGTCTCTATGAAAATAAGCAAAAAAACAGTATCATCAACCATTAAGTTTTATTTTATAATATTAATACCATGCAATATTGTTTTCTTTTACTAATTTTTATTATTAATATCATATACGATTAATTTTTATTATTAATATCATATACGGTTAATTTTTATTTTATTATGAATACCATACAGTAAAATATTCATCTACTAATATCATATTCTACTATTTATTAACCACTAGTTTTTACAATATATTAATTAATATATTATTTATAATGCCCGTAATTTTTATCTAATTGGTAATATCATACAAAATTGTTTTCTTTTACTGAATTTTGTTATTAATATATCATATACGATTAATTTTTGTTTTATTACTAATATGATACGGTAATATTTTCTATTACTACTATCATATATTTATTAGTGGCTAATTTTTATGATATATTAATTAATATATTATTGATAATACCATTAATTTTTATTTATTTATACCATACAATATTATTTTCTTTTAATAAAATCATATAATACTATTTGTTCATTCTTAAATTTTATTATATTATTATAAATTATATTATGAATTTTACAATTAAGTAAATGAGTATGACAAGAGATAACCTTGATTTAACTGACCAAGCATCCTACCTTCCATTACAAAAAAATGTAATTCATAAACTAATACTTTATCGCAAATGATTCACAAAATTTTGATAGAACTTTCTCTTATTCTCCATATCATATGTAAAAAACATACATGGAGAATAAAATAGAAAGTGTTGTCAAAATTCTACGAATCGTCTGGGTTAAAATATTGATTTACGACTTATATATATATATATATATATTTGTACTTATAACTTTTCCAAGACTTGGACATATCTAATGGATATTATATTGGACAAATATTGATTTTCATTTAGTAAAAACAAATATTAATATAATGATCATATACAAAACTCGTCAAACGGGGCCAATAAATCTATGGGTTCTCACTAGTTGAACTAATACAAAATCAAGTGTAACATAATAGCAAATTCCTTTGCAATAAAGTGGAAATCAATTAATAGTTGATTCAATAACATGTCTACATGAGTGGTTATAGTCAAGTTCAAATCACTATTTCAATTCCAAAATGAAATACTTCATTTCAAACAAGAAACGGGATTACTAGAAATAGTAACGAATTCACAACAAGTGATGAAATGAGTGGAAAGTAAGCAAAGAAACCATCAAAACAAAACAAAATTAAGAAAATGATTATAAAATTACCGGGACCATGACTAGCGACAGTTGCAGGGGAGAGGAGATAGCGACGAAGATTGAAATAGAGATGGCAACTATGACGACCCGTAATTTTTGGATATTTGAAATTGGAATATTTAATTGATTTTAAATATTTAAAAGTTAATTTTTTACTTGAATTTCAAATATCACTATTTATTGGGTAATTTAATTATTGAATTAAACAATTAAAAATTGGGTAAAATGTTGAATCTGGAGTTTTAGGCCTGTTAAAAATAAGGCTTGTAAAATTTATATTGATAATGCTGAAGATAATAGAACTTTTAAAATTGAATTTCAAAGTGTTTTGTTCAGTTTTAAAAATATATAGTTTAAATTGATATTTAAAAATAGCCTTCTGAGGCACAGTCTTGGAATTCGACGAAACCAGTTCCATTGGATCTGTAACAGTGTATTATTATCAGATTTCAATTCTCGTAGTGTTTGGAGTTGTTGTGTGAGCAAACGATAGGTAAACGCGCTGAAATCTATATCGAAAAGTTAATATAATAACTAGTCCAAAAAGCTATCTTCCACATACGATTGAATTAGGACTCGAAACCTTTTCCATCGTGTTCGTAATAGGGGTATAACATTATAAACGCCTAGCGGCACGCCTCAATAGGAAGTCAAGATTTTAAGTTGTGGGTTCAAGTCAATTTAAATTTAGATTTTGAAAATTTAAATGTAAAATATATATATGGTTGACTGGTCAAATATTCTCTCCATCAGCCTACTTTCTTTCAGCATCAAAGCTTTTTGGCCTCCTCTACAAATCACTGTAGCTCATCTGCTACACGCGACAATCGCTTCCTGTCTCCCTCTATTCTTCTTAATATCCACGCAACCCATCAGCTGAAAGAAGAATTCGAAAATATAAAAAAAAATGGCCGCTCCCTCTGTTTAAAGCAAATTGAAAAAATAAAATAAAGCAGTGTTTGGGAATGGCCGTTGGAATCTTCCCTCTTTCAAAATAAAATAAATAAACGAACGAACAAAGTTCGTTCAAATCAGTTAGAAATCGAGCGAGGTTCTCGTTCGAATCATCAACGATCGAATCGATAAACTCGCCGAGGCCAGGGCATTCGAAATCGCTCGAGTTCGACGAGCTCGTGAACCAAGGGCGAGGTGCGACGATGATGGGGGGCCGCGACAGCGCCGAGGCAATAGGGGATCGCGAGGCGACGTGGAGATGGGCGATTCATGGAGCTCAGGTTTATAGCGGCAAGTTGCGGCGACATGGCTAGGGTTTTCTCGCGTGGCAGCCAAGGTCGAGGCCGAGATGGGGCCGGGGGGTTCTAAGCCTAAGGTAAGCAGATTCATTTTTAATACATATGTTGATGTATGTATGCATTCAAGCTAGGAAATTAAAATTATATATATATAAATCAGTATTTGATTTTAAACAGTGAGATATATATACGCAGATCATTCAGTTTAAATATATATACACACTCACACATTTTAATACAAATATATATTTTAAAATTGAAATATATATTCGTAGGAAAACAGAAATAAATGCACATGTATGTATGTACTAGGCAGAGAAAAATAAAAGTATATTAAGCAGAAACTGATTTTATAGTAGAGTATATTAACATTTAGTTTTAAATGTTGTTGTTTTTTCTTGTTTGAAAATAGTAAGTTTAAATTGTTGTTTTCAAAATCAGCGAATTATAAAAGTTTCTTTAGTTTAAACTCGTAGATGAATGGTTGGTTACTATTTCACTAAAGCGGAAATTAATGAAATGGTTTAAACAGTTCGTTTAAAAATAAAATAATATTATGGTAATTACTATATATATATATATATACATACCATATTATAGAATTTATAACCTTGTCAGAAAAGAAAATATAAGCTAGGTTGGTTTAACTATCATTTAAAATCAGTTAATTAAATTTATTTAGAAGGTAATTGATTTTCGATTAGTTCAGATGTTAATAATCATATAATGTTGTACAAGGTCCAAAACTATAAAGAAAATGAGTCGGGTTTGGATCGGATTGCAAAATAAAAGCAAAGGTGAGTTAATCTCACTCATCTGGGTTGTTATTTAACTTTAAATAGTTAAATTTAAAAATTTGGTTGAATGATTGGTTTGATTAGATGTGATATATATTATAGAGTAGTATATATATATTGGAGTGATTGATTTCCCGCATTATATAGCAGATGAGACCCTATGCGCCGCATAATAGCGGATGATATTATATAAACCTATAAACCGCGATATTCCACCTCGAAGTGGAATTGGTATTGTGCTAACACCTATGGATGCAGGAAAAACAGGTTGGAGGGATCCAACTGGATTCCTCAAAACGTTAAATTTATTTTATATTCAGCAATGTGAAATATATGATAATCTGTGATGATTATATTGATATTATTTGGTGATGTGCACGTAAATGTGCATATTTTTACCACCATATTTAATCTATTTAAATTAAATAAATGATCATATCGGGCATTTTAACTTGTTTAAACCAAAATTCATATTATTTTCAAATCGTCACATATTCATCTTCATCCAAGGGCAAAATGGTCATTTTTGTGCATATATTAATTTGAGAAAAATTAATTGGAAATTTATATATATTTGTGTAGGAATTTGATCTCAAATAGGAGTGGTTTCATGAAGACACATGCATGCACAAGAGTGAAGAGAACAAAAGTAGATGGAAATAATTCAAAGTGAAGATAATGGAGGACCCCACCTACCCACCTACCTTAATGTACAAATTAGAGGCTAATGCACATGCTTATGGAATTAATGGCTTCATGTACACTTAAATAAGGATTATTTGAAGCTAATGATTACTTGGCCTCCACACTTCCTAAGAGGGTATTTTGGGCATTCCCCAAAAATATGAATTAGGGTTTAACACATGTATAAAATCCCCTTATGTTTCATGTAACCCTCCCCCCCCCCTTGTCTCTCTTACTTAGTTTTTAGCTTAGGAAATAAATCAAAGCTTTCCTCTCTTCTTTTTCCATGGCTACTTAGCCATTTTATTTCATGTAATTTTTCTTTCTTTTATGCAATGTTAATTCTCTTTTATTTACATGCTTCTTCTCTTCTTATGTTAGTAGTGTAGTTTACATTCATGCAAAGTAGATTAGTTTTAATTCTTGTTAATTAGCTTCTCTTTTCCATTAGCTTTCATTTTCCTTTCTTTTTGCTTTCATGTTGTTAGCTACATTTGTTAATCAAATGACAAATATGAGAGGCTAAACCTCTTTAATTTATGGGTAATGAAGCTCTCTAATTATGTAGCTTCAACTATTTGTTAATTCATGCTCTCTTTTCGTGCTTAATGATGATGATAGAAATGGTTTACTAGTTGTTTTTGCTTTGAATTTGATAGCCTATATTGTTGACATCAAATAGGTTATGCTTAAACAATCACTAACACTAATTGCCTCTTCATCAAAATATGATTATGGCAAAAGAAAGTGATTTGAAATTAAAATTTGATGGTCTATATTTCTAATCAATAGTTAATAGGCCATACTTAAAATAGATTTTTCATTTTCATTGTCAAGTTTCATTAAAGTTAGTAAGTGGTTTAAGGGGTTTGTTATAGTTTGATGGCTTATGTTGGCTAATTAATAGCAAAAATATGTCATACTTATGATAAACACATCAATTAAAGCACTAATGACCAAAAAAGAGAGATTATGATTTAATATGTGTTGAACAACATGATCTAGAGAGTGGATTTATTCTCTAAATTGTCATTTAACTCTTATATTTGTATCTCTTTTCTTTTAGTTAGTTAGCTAATTTTCTAATTCTCTAGCTTAACTTTCACTCGACTTTGGTTTAATTTGATTGAATAGAATTTTAAAACCATCAATTCCCTACGGATCGACCCGTATTCGCTAGGTACTACAAGTGTACATCGTGCGCTTGCGGTTATTTTTAATTTAAATTCGTTCGACGGTTTTCTAAACCGATAGAATTTCCATCATCGAACATTTGTTAATGGAAATTTATTGAATGCCATGGTTGATTGAATATAATTGGATATTTTGAAGATAAGAAAAATATAAAAGATTTAATTTTGAAAGGTGATATAAGAGAGGAATATTAAGTAAAAAAATTTAGATAAATTAAGAATGAATTCGGGAAGAATAAAGGTTTGATTTAAATTCTATTAAATTAATGTTGGGTCTGGAAAAGGAAAATATAGAGATTTTAAATAAATAAAATTAAAGGGGTTTTGGAGACTTAAGTGATAGTGCTTAAGAATGAAAGGATTTTATCTTAAATTTTAATATTTTAAATGATTGGGAAGAAATAAAAGGGAGAATTTTGAATAAAGAATGAAATGGATATTTTCAGTTTAAAAATAAGATTTCAAATCTTAAATATAGAAGTAAAAATGATTTTAAAATAAATTTGAGTAAGTAAAGGAGTTTATTTTAAAATGGAGTAAATTTTGGAAATCGATTAAGTGTTTTGAAAATAGTGATTAAAAGGAAGATGAGACTATGAAATTTATAAACTGGATTTATAAAAGTGAAGTAATATATCAGTGGATATTTGGAAGAATAAATTCACGGTGGGAATTTATTAAAGGAATGGGTAAATTCGTTTAAAAATAAATAGTGATTTATTTTTAAAGATGTGAAAGAGAAGTATATTTCCCTGGATAGCCAAGTACGTTTTCAAAGCAAATTCTTAAGTATAAGTTAAAGTTTCAAAGTTGTTTTAAAAGTATGTTTTGGAAAATCTATTATTTTTAAATGTTTAAATGTTAAAGTAAGTATTTTTTTCAAATTTATTTTAGTAGTAATTATTTAAAGGTTAATTGGTATTATGTTTGAAAAAGATAAAAATTTAGTTTTATATTTTATAAAGTAGCTTTATTTTAAATATTCTTAAAGAGTATATTTTAAAAAAAAAGTATTAAAGTAGTTTTAAATCTAAATGTTTAAAAGTATATTCTATAATTAAGTGTTTTAAATGATTTTAAAGTCTAAGTATTTGTACTTGTTGATTTCAGTGGAAATAGAAAATATTAGGAAATTTAATCCGTGAGAGAAAGATGGTTTGAAACTATTTTCAAAGGGTTGAAAAGTGGAAATATATCTTGCGAAGATATTTTGAGGTTAATAAATAATTTGGGAGAAATTATTTAAAGGTCTGATGGTTGTTTGTGAATGTTATTGGATAGTTAAATAACCGACTATCAATATTTGCCCATGCGCTGATCGTTTCGAAGAGACCGGGATCGGATTTGCTACATTACAGCATGATGGGGGGTTCTCGCTTCGTGTTTGGTGGCGAGCAGGAGACTCTTACCCCTACATGTCCCTGTGAGGGTTGGTTGCGAGTCGAGAGGCTGGCCGTAAAAGCAAATTCGAGGTACTAATGTATGCCACGGTGGGTCTGGGATGAACCACTTTGATCTGGTTTGAACGTTTGCGAAGGAATACCATGAAATGAGGTGATTCGGTTTGTCCAGACCCAGGGCAACTTGTATGGATGAATGCTATCAAACCATCATCAAGGGGACGATTAGCATTCTAAGTGAAATGTGTTCTAAAAAGGTAACGCATAGCCTCAAGCCTCTTCAACCGGGAATGGCTAAAACAGGGGAGGTGTAGCAAGGCTAAGTGGCTAGCAACCAATTAGGGTAAGGTCATCCCTGTCTAGATGTCCCTTTTTATTCGGCTTAGTGGCGGTTGCTAATCCCAACCGCGAGGTGATCTTATTCGGACTATCCAGTAAGGGGTAGCTCCGGTCTTGTGTTGCGGGGGATCGGGAGTGATCCTCGGTACTCTGATCTAGGCCAGGTACTATGACGGGCAGTACCCCAGTAGCCCTGCCATTGTATGGAAACCCAATCTCCAATAAGTGCCTTCGGACTTGTTTGTATACCTATTATGCTGGAATTTAATGAATGTAACAATTTCGGCTATTTGAATAAGTATTTATGCTTAGACACTATTATAATATCAGAGGATTTGATATAAAGTGTTTTGGTTATCGTAAGGTAAAAACCCGACATGTTTATTTGTGGCGTGGTCTTACGAGATGCTTTTGATTTCAAAGGATTTGGAAAACTTTAATAATCCAATTGAGTGTGTTTTTTCACGCTGGTTTTCCAGACTGACTCGGGTGTTATTTTATTATAATGCTCGGGTCAGACCGAGTATTACAGATACATGATAGGATGTTATGGAGCTCAGGAGACAAGCTGGATGGCGAGACGTATCACTCGTACTTGATGATATTCCGCTGTGTGTCATAAGTTGTATAGTCAGCTTTGGTGGGACAAGTTATTATAACCGTCCAGTATTGGCTATTGTTTGTATGTACTCTGATGATGTGATGTATAAAACCAGTTATAGTTCTTTTTGTATAAGAATCTGTCATTTATCTATTATATATTGTTCCGCTGCGATTGTGAGATTCTGATGTTGGTTTCTATTTTCTTCTTCTACCTCTTTCTTCTTTAACCCTGATGGTTCGATTTTTCGGGTATGAAAAATCGGGCTGTTACAGTTGGTATCAGAGCTGAAGGTTAAGCGAGAACCTTGGCTCTGGTGGGGAATTACTCATTGAAATAGAGTCTGTATTACTCTAGAATGAGTTTAAGTGTATTAATAGATATGAGCGCGTATTTGTTAGTGAATATAAAGTTTGTTTTATATTGTGTTGATTGGGTTGTTGAGTGGTTTATGGATTCTGGTCAATATGAGTAATTAACGTTATTGATAGGGATCTCTAAACACTCGAATAGAACAATTCGACACAGTATTGTTTTAAAATAGGGTAAATGTAATAATTTTACCCAAACTATATTTGTATATGAAAGAAATAATTTTCAGAAATTATTATAGATATATATGGTTGCTTGGTTGTTAGGAATTGATAATATTAAATTATTATCATGGTTGTGTAAAAATTGAATAAGAAATTGAAATCATAACTAAAAGCTAAGAAATAAATTCATATACAAATGAGATTTGTAAATGTAAACTGTAAATGTGATTTATAATTTGAAATAGAATTCCAGAGAAATGTTTGAAAATAAATTGTGATGAAAATTCCAGAGTAATGTTTGAATATGGATTGGATGGATTTCGAATTTGGAATTTTGGGAAAAGTTTAAATTCCTTTAGGTTTGAAAATGGTTTTCAAAAGCTTTGGAGAAATAATAGTGATATTATTTGAAAAATATTTTTTTTTTAAATAGAATTTGAAATCTGGAAGATTTGGAATTTAAAAATATTTTAGGGGTTTTAAAGAGATAAAAGCATTGAACTCTTTTTGGTCGCTGGAAAATAATTCTGATGATGATCGTGACATCATCGGTGTTCATTTTCGAGTTTCCAAAGGAGGAAATTGCTACCTGAATGTTTTAAATTGGAGTTGTTTGCAAAAGTTGGGTTTGATTTTAGTAATGCAAAGGATTGTGGATATAATTGATTTCAAAGGTGATTTTGAAATGTTGAAGCTTTGGTTTGGTAAAAACCGCTTTGATTTTTGAAATACTTAAGAGATTGTTGAAAACTCTGGAGTTGGTTTAAGTGTTTTGGAATGTTTAAGAAATTGTTTAAACTCTGGAAGCTATTTAAAATATTATGGTAATATAAATGGGTTTGTTGAGTTAAAAATGAATTGAATGTAAGCAATTAAGTTGTAAACTATTTAAATTAAATGAAAATAGTATATGGGTTGATTGAAACAATTGAAATAGTATATGAATTGGTTGTCAACAATTAAAATTAATGTTGGAACATTGGGAATTGCTTATGAAAGACTGTTTAGTATGCATTGTTTATCAAATGCATGTTTTAGCTATTTTAAATAAGTGAAATACTAGTGAATTGTATGTATTTAGCACTTACATGTTTAATTGAGTAAGTACAGGTATAGGGAAGCCGTGTGGCTGGATTTGGTTGCGCTAATTGCTAAAATAATAAGCCGCTTGCTTAAATATGCTAAATAAAGGTATGCCTAGGCAAATAAAAGATAGGAAATATGAACTGTTGTTTGTTTTTTTTTCCGACCATGTGGGTCGATGTATATATATTTATATCTCTTGTCAAACTGCAAAAGCTCCTCCGTACAAAGGAGACTGCCAAATTTTCCAAAAATTTTGGGAGTTAGAAAATTTTTCAAAATTTTCACTAACAACAAAGGATTTAAAAGTGGTAAGAAAATAGAGGTGAAACTGAATATTGAAATCTAATTTATAAGTGTGTCTGTGAAGTAAGGTGAAATCGATGAAATTGTTCGAAGAAACTAAAGGAAGAAAGAGTTTGCAAATAAACTTTTATTTGAGATTTAAAATAAATTAGTAAGTGAAACTACTAAAAGAAATGGTTAATTAAATATGGGTTGAGATAAGGTGAATAAAATTCAATATTCAGAGTTTGAAGATGAATTAAGTTCAAGTAGAATTGAAAATGAAAATTTGGATAAAAGATGGAAATAAAAGTATTGAAGTTTGAAAATAATTAATAAAGTGAAGCAAATTGATTTTATATGGAATTGGAACTCAATTTGAGTATAACCTACAGTAGTGAAGTACTAAAAATAAATATAAGAAATATTTATATTGAACTTAAGAAATGAAGAATGAAATTCTTAAGTAAATTGGTATTAGGAATATACTGAGTGAATAATTGAATGAAGATTAAAACTGAAAGTTGTGACAAGGGAAAATTGTGAATAAGCGAATAACAATCAAAATGAATGTGAATAAAAGGAAATTGATATAGTTAATAATCAATGGAAATAAATACGTTGGATGTGCGTATATTATTTTATTCGCATAATGGGTTGGTCCAGAATTCGAGCATAGAATTTTGAGATAGTTATATCGATCAGAGTTAGGATTTTCACTCGATTTTCGACGGCGAACCCTGGATATGGAATTTTGATTGATTCTGGAAATTCTCTATCATAGTTTACGGCTATGCAAGGAGAATGACGGTTTCTGATCAAGAAACCAGATCTGAGTCCACACTAGGAAGTCGGGTGGACGATACTAGTTCGGAAGTGAAATTGTGTGATCGAGTGAGCGATCGGGTTGGTATTGCGTACGGATGATATATGTGCATCGTACGGGCTTAAGTAAAGCAAATATTGAAAGATTGTAAAGGAAGTGAATAAAGGGATTTGGATTCTGTAATTGGATTTTATTGCTAAGTAGGATACAAGTATTTAAAAGCAAGAGAAATTGGTGTTTTTGATTTCAGAAGATAAAATTTAATGGTCCGACAAGAAGGTATGTATTTAAATTTCTGTATGAAATTTGATGATTTTCTTGTCTAGCCACTTGGCTTTTTGTTTTCTTTTGGAAATCTGGGGGCCCGTAGAGGCATTTTGTATTTGTCCCAAACTAGCCGCGCAAAAGAGACGCTGGCAAAAAATTTCAAAATTTAGGAAGTTGGAAAAATTTTGAGAAAATTTTGATAATTCAAAATTTAGTTTCAAATTTAAATTTGAATTGATAAGTGAATCATATTGTTTGGGACATATGGATGAGTTTGGAAAGTTAGTAAGAGGAATAGTGTGTCTTTAATAAAAGATTTTTTTTGAGAAGTCGTTGAAAACTGTTTGGTTTTGGGAAAAAGTAAACGGGTATTGGACTATTCTTCTTACCTAGCAATTTCGAGGATGAAATTCTTTTAAGCGGGGGGGAGAGGAATGTGACGACCCGTAATTTTTGGATATTTGAAATTTGAATATTTAATTGATTTTAAATATTTAAAATTTAATTTTTAACTTGAATTTCAAATATCACTATTTATTGGGTAATTTAATTATTGAATTAAACAATTAAAAATTGGGTAAAATGTTGAATCTAGAGTTTTAGGCCTGTTAAAAATAATTTGAAGGCTTATAAAATTTATATTGATAATGCTGAAGATAATAGAACTTTTAAAATTGAATTTCAAAGTGTTTTGTTTAGTTTTAAAAATATATAGTTTAAATTGATATTTAAAAATAGCCTTCCGAGACACAGTCTTGGAATTCGACGAAACCAGTTCCATTGGATCCGTAATAGTGTATTATTATTAGATTTCAATTTTTGTAGTGTTTGGAGCTGTTGTGTGAGCATACGATAGGTAAACGCGCTGAAATCTATATCGAAAAGTTAATATAATAACTAGTCCAAAAAGCTATCTTCTCCATATGATCGAATTAGGACTCGAAACCTTTTCCATCATGTTCATAATAGGGGTATAACATTATAAACGCCTAGTGGCATGCCTCGATAGGAAGTCAAGATTTTAAGTTGTGGATTCAAGTCAATTTAAATTTAAATTTTGAAATTTTAAATGTAAAATATATATATGGTTGACTGGTCAAATATTCTCTCCATCAGCCTACTTTCTTTCAGCATCAAAGCTTTTTGGCCTCCTCTACAAATCACTGTAGCTCATCTGCTACATGCGACCATCGCTTCCTATCTCCCTCTGTTCTTCTTAATATCCACGCAACCCATCAACTGAAAGAAGAATTCGAAAATAAAAAAAATGGCCGCTCCCTCTGTTTAAAGCAAATCAAAAAAAAAAATAAAGCAGTGTTTGGGAATGGTCAAACGTTGGAATCTTCCCTCTTTCAAAATAAAATAAACAAACAAACGAATGAAGTTCGTTCGAATCAGTTAGAAATCGAGCGAGGTTCTCGTTCGAATCATCAACGATCGAATCGACGAACTCGCCGAGGCCAGGGCATTCGAAATCGCTCGAGTTCGACGAGCTCGTGAACCAAGGGCGAGGCGCGATGATGATGGGCGGCGCGACAGCACCGAGGCAATACGAGATCGCGAGGCGACATGGAGATGGGCGATTCATGGAGCTCGGGTTCATGGCGGCAAGTTGCGGCGACATGGCTAGGGTTTTCTCGCGTGGCAGCCAAGGTCGAGGCCGAGATGGGGCCGGGGGGTTCTGAGCCTAAGGTAAGCAGATTCATTCTTAATACATATGTTGATGTATGTAAGCATTCAAGCTAGGAAATTAAAATTATATATATATAAATCAGTATTTGATTTTAAACAGTGAGATATATATACGCAGATCATTCAGTTTAAATATATATATACACACTCACACATTTTAATACACATAAATATTTTTAAATTGAAATATATATTCACAGGAAAACAGAAATAAATGCACATGTATGTATGTACTGGGCAGAGAAAAATAAAAGTATATTAAGCAGAAACTGATTTTACGGTAGAGTATATTAACATTTAGTTTTAAATGTTGTTTTTTTTTCTTGTTTGAAAACAGTAAGTTTAAATTGTTGTTTTCAAAAACAGCGAATTATAAATGTTTCTTAAGTTTAAACTCGTAGATGAATGGTTGGTTACTATTTCACTAAAGCGGAAATTAATGAAAAGGTTTAAATAGTTCGTTTAAAAATAAAATAATATTATGGTAATTAGTATATATATATATACATACCCTATTATAGAATTTATAACCTTGTCAGAAAATAAAATATAAGCTAGGTTGGTTTAACTATCATTTAAAATCAGTTAATTAAATTTATTTAGAAGGTAATTGATTTTCGATTAGTTCAGATGTTAATAAATCATATAATGTTGTACAAGGTCCAAACTATGAAGAAAATGAGTCGGGTTTGGATAAATAAAAGCAAAGGTGAGTTAATCTCACTCATCTGGGTTGTTATATAAATTTAAATAGTTAAATTTAAAAATTTGGTGGAATGATTGATTTGATTAGATGTGATATATATTATAGAGTAGTATATATATTGGAGTGATTGATTTCACGCATTATATAGCGGATGAGACCCTATGGGCCGCATAATAGCGGATGATATTATATAAACTCATATACCGCGATATTCCACCTCGATGTGGAATTGGTATTGTGCTAACATCTGTGAATGCAGGGAAAACAGGTTGAAGGGATCCCACTGGATTCCTCAAAACTTTAAATTAATTTTATATTCAGCAATGTGAAATATGTGATAATCTATGATGATTATATTGATATTATTTGGTAATGGAAATTTATTGAATGCCATGGTTGATTGAATATAATTGGATATTTTGAAGATATGAAAAATATAAAAGATTTAATTTTGAATGGTGATATAAGAGAGGAATATTAAGTAAAATAATTTTAGATAAATTAAGAATGAATTCGGGAAGAATAAAGGTTTGATTTAAATTCTATTAAATTAATGCTGGGTCTGGAAAAGGAAAATATATAGATTTTAAATAAATAAAATTAAAGGGGTTTTGGAGACTTAAGTGATAGTGCTTAAGAATTAAAGGATTTTATCTTAAATTTCAATATTTTAAATGATTGGGAAGAATTAAAAGGGAGAATTTTGAATAAAGAATAAAATGGATATTTTCAGTTTAAAAAAAAGATTTCAAATCTTAAATATAGAAGTAAAAATGATTTTAAAATAAATTTGAGTAAGTAAAGAGTTTATTTTAAAATGGATTAAATTTTGGAAATCGATTAAGTGTTTTAAAAATAGTGATTAAAAGGAAGATGAGACTATGAAATTTATAAACTGGATTTATAAAAGTGAAGTAATATATCAGTGGATATTTGGAAGAATAAATTCATGGTGGGAATTTATTAAAGGAATGGGTAAATTTGTTTAAAAATAAATAGTGATTTATTTTTAAAGATGTGAAAGAGAAGTATATTTCCCTAGATAGCTAAGTACGTTTTCAAAGCAAATTCTTAAGTATAAGTTAAAGTTTCAAAGTTGTTTTAAAAGTATGTTTTGGAAAATCTATTATTTTTAAATGTTTAAATGTTAAAGTAAGTATTTTTTCAAATTTATTTTAGTAGTAATTATTTAATGGTTAATTGGTATTATGTTTGAAAAGGATAAAATTTTAGTTTTATATTTTATAAAATAGCTTTATTTTAAATATTCTTAAAGTGTATATTTTTAAAAAAATAAAGTATTAAAGTAGTTTTGAATCTAAATGTTTAAAAGTATATTCTATAATTAAGTGTTTTAAATGATTTTAAAGTCTAAGTATTTGTACTTGGTGATTTCAGTGGAAATAGAAAATATTAGGAAATTTAATCCGTGAGAGAAAGATGGTTTGAAACTGTTTTCAAAGGGTTGAAAAGTGGAAATATATCTTGCGAAGATATTTTGAGGTTAATAAATATTTTGGGAGAAATTATTTAAAGGTCTGATGGTTGTTGGTGAATGTTATTTGATAGTTAAATAACCGACTATCAATATTTGCCAATGCGCTGATCGTTTCGAAGAGACCGGGATCGGATTTAATTATCCGAAAACCACTTCGATCCAGTTTGAACGTTTGCGAAGGAATACCGTGAAGATGATGAAGATGGTGATTCGGTTTGTCCAGACCCAGGGCAAATTGTATGGATGAATGCTATCAGACCATCGTCAGGGGGACGATGAGCATTCTAAGTGAAATGTGTTCTAAAAAGGTAACGCATAGCCTCAAGCCTCTTCAACCGGGAATGGCTAGAACAGGGGAGGTGCGGCAAGGCTAAGTGGCTAGCAACCAATTATGGTAAGGTCATCCCTGTCTAGATGTCCCTTTTTATTCGGCTTAGTGGCGGTTGCTGATCCCAACCGCGGGGTGATCTTATTCGGACTATCCAGTAAGGGGTAGCTCCGGTCTTGTGTTGCAGGGGATCGGGAGTGATCCTCGGTACTCTGATCTAGGCCAGGTACTATGACGGGCAGTACCCCAGTAGCCCTGCCATTGTATGGAAACCCAATCTCCAATAAGTGCCTTCGGACTTGTTTGTATACCTATTATGTTGGAATTTAATGAATGTAACAATTTCGGCTATTTGAATAAGTATTTAAGCTTAGACACTATTATAATATCAGAGGATTTGATATAAAGTGTTTTGGCTATCGAAGGTAAAAACCCGACATGTTTATTTGTGGCGTGGTCTTATGAGATGCTTTTGATTTCAAAGGGTTTGGAAAACTTTAATAATCCAATTGAGTGTGTTTTCTCACGCTAGTTTTCTAGACCGACTCGGGTGTTATTTTATTATAATGCTCGGGTCAGACCGAGTATTACAGATACAGGATAGGATGCTGTGGAGCTCAGGAGACAAGCTGGATGGCGAGTCGTATTAGTCGTACTTGATGTTATTCCGCTGTGTGTCATAAGCTGTATAGTCAGCTTTGGTGGGACAAGTTATTATAATTGTCCAGTATTGGCTATTGTTTGTATGTACTCTGATGATGTGATGTATAAAACCAATTATAGTTCTTTTTGTATAAGAATCTGTAATTTATCTATTATATATTGTTCCGCTGCGATTGTGAGATTCTGATGTTGGTTTCTGTTTTCTTCTTCTACCTCTTTCTTCTTTAACCCTGATGGTTCAATTTTTCGGGTATGAAAAATCGGGTTGTTACAGCAACGACGATAGGAGGTGGGTTACCGTTGAAGGGTTGGTCGATTGGAGGTTGTAGGATTGGACATGTTGTTGGAGGTAATGGAGAAGAAATCACGGCGAAGGAGGATGGAGGCGAGGGAATTGGAGATGGGGAGGAGATTTCGTAGCCGAAGGCGATGGTGGCTAGAGGCGTCGATGGCATGGTCGAAGGGCTTTTATTTTTAATTAGGGGAAAAATAAAATGGGGAAGCTGTTCAAGCCTAGGAGAAAGTAGTGGATATAAGTCATCGACATGTTGTCGAAACTTATGATGACATACCGACGAATAATATGACATAGGGAGGAATTTTTTTTGTTCTCAGGTAGACATCGGTATGTCATTGAAAATTTCAATGACATACATATGACTTCTATGTTAATATGATATATATTGATTTTGATAAACACAACCAAATAAATATATGTACTAATATCTTCCTCAGTTGTATAGAATATTTTTCCAGGTATTACACAGATTTAAACAAGTAGAGGACAATCAAGTTTGAAGACTGGTCGGTAAAAAGATTAGAGATCAAGCTTCATAGATGATCAAGAGAATTTAAGACTCATGTGTTTGAAGATGAAGACATGAAGAGTTCAAAACTATAGATTATAGTTAATAGACATTAGATCAATTTGTTAAAGTCCTTAAACAACTTTCTTTTCTTTGAATACTCTTTTATCAAAATATTTATTTTACTATCAAAATACTTATTTTACTATCAAAATATTTATTTTCCAATTATATTTTTACAAATATTTTATAAAAAAATTTGTATGTTAAATGTATATAAAAACCATGATTAAACGATTTTACAAAATCCAAAATTTTGAAACACCTTAAATGAATTTTTGTTTTTCAAAATACACAAGGCTATGTCGACATACCCTACCCATGTATATCGATATACGTACCTTGAAGAGATGTTTTTAAAATTTTGAATAGTTGTGATTTTTGGCTCCATCTCTTCTCAAATAGACATGTTCCTTCAAACACGATAAAAAGCGGACTATAAATTGAATTTTACTAATTACTTTCTTTGTATTCTTCTTACTTCAAATTCTTATTATATATTTCATGAAATCTATTTTCTATACTTTTAAAAATTACTAAAATTCAATCTTTACTTTATTGCATTCATTCTCTATAATCTACTCACTGATTTGCAAGCATTCTCTCGTCAATTCAAAGATCAAAGTGCTATCAAAGGGCTATAGTACAAATATTTGTACTTGAAACCAACAACTCTTTGTTGCGAATTTGTGTTGGTGTGCTTGTTGCCTGTCAAGACCCAGAAATCGACCTTCGAAAATCGGCACCCGTACCTCACTTGTACTCAAAATGCCGTAGATTCAAATGCCGAATCTGGTTCTCGGGAGCTTATAACACAGTTAAGTAAATAACACAGCGGAAGAAATGAATAAAGATATACAACATCTGATACAATATCCAGATACAATGATGATACAATGAATATCTATATACATCAGAGATATGATACAACAAATAGCAGCGGAAAGAAAACGATAACATCAGCAGCGGAAAATCTTCATCTTCAAAGCACCAATCTAGATAATAACGATGAACAAAGATAAGCAAGTGCAGTCCGATCCAAAGACTGAACTAGCTCCAGATAATCTACTAAACCTGAATATCTGAAAAACCCAACTCCAGACTGCTCGTGTAGAAAATTTTTTGAGCATCCAGAGTTTAGGAAATAAACAATAAACTCCGGATCAGTCATGGGACTGGTGTGAGCAACAAAAACAGTTTATCTTTAAAAACAAACAGCAGAGAATTTAAAGTCAATTCGCAATGCTTTTGGAAAATGAAACCACCATAAGACCTCCCACCACACACACAATGCAAACGCAGACTTGGAGGAGATTTCTTCTTATGTTAGTCAAAGATGCTTACTACGCAAAATCAAATCATTTTTGATATTATTATTAGTGCATAGTGTAGAAATCATTTCGAAAGTAGAATATAAATCTTAGCCAGCATAGGTACCATTATATTATGCCTGCTATAGCTGCCTCCTGAGGAGACAGGTTATACAATTGAAATCGTAAAGGTTCGTATTATTTCTTTGGATTTCCAACAAATGGTCAGGCTAAGGAACTTCCTATCCACGATGGGTACGTCCCTGGAATAGACGACCCGAGAACCTAACCGGATCTCTGCCAACACAAGGCCGGGTTACCTCTGCAAAAATAGGTAACTACTGACACGCGTATGCCATCCCCCGATCGTCACCGATCTTCCCGAGGATCCCCGATTTCCAACAAACCACAAAGTAATAAATTTGCAGCAACCACAGAGGTTAAGTATCTGGGCTCCATACCATGATACCACCTTTATCCAGAAGGAATGACATACACTAAGGGGCGCTACTCCCTAGAACCTTGCTGCATCCTTCCTGTTTCGACCATTTCCGGGGTGTGAGGCTCGACGAAGTCTCGTCCACAAAGCTACACTTTCTACAAAGCCATGCTTCGGGTCAAACAGATGATCAACCTATGATCACAAAGATATAAGATCAAACAAATGATCATATCACAAATGATCAAACACTGATCATCACACAGCAACACTCAGCATGCCACATTACCAAATTGGGATATATCGCTGATAAATTTCAACTACACAACCTCTGAGCTCGTACGTCTCAGAGAAGGGTGTTAAGCCAAGAGAATAAATTCTCCGCCACCAACAGATATGTATTTGAAAGAAATCGGCTCTATATCTCAAGGTGTAATGTCAGACATGTATCCATACAAGTCTGTTCCGGGTTCGAACAGAACCGAAGGCACTTCTCACGAAGCCCTTGCAATTCCGGATAACTTTCAATCACGTCCGGACTTCCCGTCACAAAAAAGTGATATAAATCTCTATACCGGCGCGACTCAGTGCAGAGACATTCGACAGGTTGTCCTTTCATTTTCGAAAAATATCCGGTCTTCAACACCGGTCTTCAAATGCTATCCATATACGACGTATCACTATTCGGAATGAGTTATACGACCCAAAGGTCCTTTCCCGGCTAACCCGAATAGTGAGCGAATATTTAAAAACATATGGATATTGGGATTTCAATTAAGTCACAACTTAAACCCAAACTTTCTTTACAAATGGTTTAACAAATTACCATTTTAATCTTTTAAACAAAAAAAGATTCAATTCACAAAGTTCACTTAATTTCACAAAGATTCATTCACAGATTTTCCAAATCGATTTCCATTTCAGTTTAATTAACTCGTTAAATCTTTAAATCAAAGATTAAACTTATAGTTTTCAAAACAATTTCATTTCGAATCATCATTTTAAATCTGTTGAAAATAACAGATTTAATTCATAGCTTTCAAAAAAAGAATTCATTCATAACTTGGAAAATCCATTTTTCAATTCAATCTTGAAATTCCTTTAATTTAACTGGAATTTCATTTCTTATCTAAAAGCTTTTATCATTCGAAAACAACAGTTTTCAATTTGGAAATCTGATTCATTCATACGAGTTGAAATCCTTGATTTAAATTCAAATTCCCAAATTAATACTTTAAAATGGTTTAATTCATACAAACACATTTATATCATCTTTTATCCCTAGTTTCCAAATCATAGGATTCAATTTCAAACTTGAATTCAAATTTAAATCTAATTATTTAAATTTTCAAAAACTCGGTTAAGTTATTCAAAATAACTTTTATCTTTGAAATTCCATTTCAAAAGCTTTTCACTTTTTATTTTAAACCCAAATTTCTAATTTCAAAACCAACTGAAATTAAAATTTCAATTTCAAAAATATCAAATTTAAATTATCTGTGACTTAACCGATTTCCACGTGAAATCCATATTTATGTGTGTAAAGGTGTGGTCCGGGGTTTAACACAATAGTGCAACATCAATCATCACATAACACAATACAGGATATAGTTGATAAGCGATATAAACTATACGCTTATCGTTCATTCACAGATCACAGATATATATCACAGGTAAGTAAACTACAGATCACAACATAAATCAGGGTGTATCACAAAACATCATATATCAGGGATATCAAACAATTCGACAATCAACAGAATCCAACATTCATAAGTAAGGTCAATTTATATCTGATTAAAATTAATTTATACCAGATTAATTACTTATGTATAAACTACAAATCTTGGTTAAATTAATCATCGTTAATCATCAACCAATTTCTTATTCCATTTCAAAGTACTAAATAAATAAATTATTTTGAAAACAATTATTAAGTCTTAATTTCTTTCCTTAATCATAAATTAATAACCTTAATTTTTAATTAATAACACTTAATTGTCCATCATTAATTACTAATTACTTAGTTAATCGTTTATTAATTCATAATTAAATTACTTAATTAATTAACTGTCAATCATTCATTTATTAACTTAAGTAGTTAATTACAAATTTATTAATTACTTGGCAAAATAATTAATTAATATCAATTGTTCAAATTTATCATTTTTACAAATCTCCTTTTAGAATTTGGAAATCAATTTATAATTAAATTTAACTTAAATGTTAAAAATCTTCTATACTGATCTTAACTTAATTACTTAAACTCGTATTTAAGGACTAACTCAATTTGTAAACATTTCACTAAGCTTACAGTGTTTAAGATCTTTGAAAACAGTACTTAACCTTCCTATATCATGCTACAATTGAAAAACCCGAGGAACTCATGCCTTAACTCGATTAGCACTTCGAGTTACCTACCCAAATCACTCGACTCATTCCTGCAACACACGTTACCTCTTCTCTTCTTCCCTGAGTACACTCTTCTTCTTTTTTTTTTCTTTGTTTATTTTTTTATAAGTTGAAACCTGGAAAACATGACAACTACTCACGATTCTACTCGTACCCATACCTGAGTTTCCCACCAAACTTCGCGAGTTCTCCCCCAAGTATTCACTCGAGTCCCTGCCATGAAGTCCTCCTGATACTCATCCAACGCCGTGCACGTGCACGGATCATCGGCGACCCTTTGGTCATTGCCGCCACCACCAGCACATCGACGACAGCCCCCTCTAACTATTCTTCCACCCAGATTTCCAAATTGCTCACGAAATCGAATTCGAGCTCGATCGAACCATAACTGGAAACAAAAGAACAGGTTCCACTCGAAACCTGGAAACGCCACCTCCCTCCAAACTCTGACCATCAGCACACTTCCGCCTCCGGCTACATCATCGTCTACCCTTCCACCTCCATCCCCCAAAAACTGGTAGCGTCCGATCCCCTTTAGAGCCCGCGCGAGATCGAACAACACACCCCCTCAAAACTAGGGTTTAAAATTTCAAACCAAAATCCTAACTGCCTCGATGCTCAGATCCATCTACCATTATTTTTCCCATAGACTACGATCATCACTCCATCAACCAGAGAAACATTTTCCACTCCAACATCCTAGATCAACAGTTCTCACCTAATACGTGATTTCCGGTCAAACCAGTAATGCTCCATCATTTTTAAACTAAAAATTTTAATTTATGTTTTAAAAATCAAGTTTTAGTACACGAAATCAACTTATACTTCTGGATCAATGAATCTGGATTTTTAAATTTTCACTTACAAAATGTTTGCTCTGTTATATTTTGTTTTCCAGAGACATTACAGTTTTTATTTCATATTAAATAAAACTTCAACTATAACTTATGTTACATACCCATACTTGGTTTGAATCTTAAGCCTTAACAAGGATTTGAACATGAAATCATGATTTTGATCAAGATTTAAACCTGGAATTCTAGGACAGGCAAGATCAAATTTTCAAATCAGCAGGCATATATTCATACATCTACCAAAATGAACTTGAAATATAGCATGCAAACACACTTATCTCCAGAAATAAACAAACAACCAATTTATACTTACGTTTATAAAATATAAAATGTTGCTCACCTTAAAATATGGTTGAACAGAGAATACTTTGGTGTTTTCAAACAGCTGCAGTTGATCTGCCTTTAAAACTTCTTGCTTTGAAATGCTTCTTGATTTTTTTCACTTTGATTTATACTTTCTTTCCAGGTTTTGTTTTGAATGAACGAAATGAAGAAGATTGATATATAAAAGAATGAGATGTACAGGTGATGTTTATTTCTTTTTCTCTGGTTTGTTTTAATGAATCGAAAAGGAAAGAAGCTTTGCTAAATAAAACATAAGTATGCAAAATTGATAGTTGCATTTGTACACAAAAATGATCTTAGCTGGTACAAAAGAAATCAGAGATTTTTAGTTTCTTTGGGGGTTGAAAGTATTTCGAGCAGGCTTTGTTTTGTGCTAGAATGAAAAGCATTAAATGCTAATGTACCAGATGTCTTCCTTGCTTATCTTAGTTGTACAAAAGATGTTTTTTTTATTTTTATCTTCTCTTTTTATATTGCCTGACCTTGCTTTGTTTCGGCTGTACAAAGATATATATCTTGTACTTGTTGGCTTTTCCATTTTTTGTTTATTGATATGAAGAATTTTAGTTCGGCTGATATGTTGTATTGGTTTTATCTTGCTTATATGTACAAGAGATATTTGCTGTCTTCATTCATTTATACTTTGATTTATTTCTATTTTACACAAACCTGGTTTGCTTTCACACTTGATTTTATTTCTTGTTTATTTGTTTTCTCTAGGTTTTCTTACTACTTTGAAATGTAAATAAATTTCTATTCTAAATTGTTGTTAGATTTTAACAAATATTCTACTTCTATTTTAATTAAAACTTACCTTATATTAATTTCAATTCCTAGTTCAAATATTAATTATCATTATTTACTTAATATTTATTGTCTTATATTTATTTTATAAACTCAAACCATCTTTAACCATCAATTCAAATATATATTAAATTTGCTCGTATATACCTAAATATATGTATATACTCACATATACACTATTTACAATATTTTAATCTCAAATGATTTATACAGAATATACTTGGATATCGGGGAAACTCGCTCCATTTAATCAATTTGATTTCACAATTTTTATTCAAAAATTTATTTAATCATAAATTTAATTCAAAATTTCATTTAATTATTAATTTAAATAAATTTAAATTTCAGGGTCGTGACAAATTTCCCCCCTTAAAAGAATTTCGTCCTCGAAATTCGCAGGCACGAAAACAACACAGAGATAGACAGATTCGATCTCCTATACTTCCTCGAACACAAGATACGGATTCCGAATTCAAGTCGGAATATCTCAGAATACATACCAATTTGTCCCTCTTCAGACTTCGGTATTCAAAAGAAATTACAATAGAATTTCAAATTCGGTTTTAAACGATATCGTTTTAATTGATATAATTCAATTTTTAGCTTCATATTCTATTAATCAATTTATCTCAATTTAAAATTCCAATTTCAAATTCATTAAGGTTTAAATTCAAAAGGCTGATAAGAAACCGATGAAGATACGAAGTAAGAATTTTCTACAACGATTTGTAGAGTCATCATCATACTGAAACTTCTTCTTGTAGCTGACACGAAGCAATGAAAAGAATTTGGAAACGAATCAAAGAAGATTGATAAGAAAGATTGTTTCCACTGTTGCAGGGTATTGACCATTTATAGTCGTATTCCTTTGTCCCCTATCTCGTCTTCTTCTTGCACTCATACTCACTATCAATGGATAGTAAGAGAATTTACTGAGACGTTCAGACGGATATCTGAGAATACACTCATTCTAGAGTTTACTTCACTCTATCTCTAATGAGCTACTTAACGTGTTATACTCCTGAGCTAAAGTTCAACCTTAGCTCTGATACCACTTGTCAAGACCCAGAAATCGACCTTCGAAAATCGGCACCCGTACCTCACTTGTACTCAAAATGCCGTAGATTCAAATGCCGAATCTGGTTCTCGGGAGCTTATAACACAGTTAAGTAAATAACACAGCGGAAGAAATGAATAAAGATATACAACATCTGATACAATATCCAGATACAATGATGATACAATGAATATCTATATACATCAGAGATATGATACAACAAATAGCAGCGGAAAGAAAACGATAACATCAGCAGCGGAAAATCTTCATCTTCAAAGCACCAATCCAGATAATAACGATGAACAAAGATAAGCAAGTGCAGTCCGATCCAAAGACTGAACTAGCTCCAGATAATCTACTAAACCTGAATATCTGAAAAACCCAACTCCAGACTGCTCGTGTAGAAAATTTTTTGAGCATCCAGAGTTTAGGAAATAAACAATAAACTCCGGATCAGTCATGGGACTGGTGTGAGCAACAAAAACAGTTTATCTTTAAAAACAAACAGCAGAGAATTTAAAGTCAATTCGCAATGCTTTTGGAAAATGAAACCACCATAAGACCTCCCACCACACACACAATGCAAACGCAGACTTGGAGGAGATTTCTTCTTATGTTAGTCAAAGATGCTTACTACGCAAAATCAAATCATTTTTGATATTATTATTAGTGCATAGTGTAGAAATCATTTCGAAAGTAGAATATAAATCTTAGCCAGCATAGGTACCATTATATTATGCCTGCTATAGCTGCCTCCTGAGGAGACAGGTTATACAATTGAAATCGTAAAGGTTCGTATTGTTTCTTTGGATTTCCAACAAATGGTCAGGCTAAGGAACTTCCTATCCACGATGGGTACGTCCCTGGAATAGACGACCCGAGAACCTAACCGGATCTCTGCCAACACAAGGCCGGGTTACCTCTGCAAAAATAGGTAACTACTGACACGCGTATGCCATCCCCCGATCGTCACCGATCTTCCCGAGGATCCCCGATTTCCAACAAACCACAAAGTAATAAATTTGCAGCAACCACAGAGGTTAAGTATCTGGGCTCCATACCATGATACCACCTTTATCCAGAAGGAATGACATACACTAAGGGGCGCTACTCCCTAGAACCTTGCTGCATCCTTCCTGTTTCGACCATTTCCGGGGTGTGAGGCTCGACGAAGTCTCGTCCACAAAGCTACACTTTCTACAAAGCCATGCTTCGGGTCAAACAGATGATCAACCTATGATCACAAAGATATAAGATCAAACAAATGATCATATCACAAATGATCAAACACTGATCATCACACAGCAACACTCAGCATGCCACATTACCAAATTGGGATATATCGCTGATAAATTTCAACTACACAACCTCTGAGCTCGTACGTCTCAGAGAAGGGTGTTAAGCCAAGAGAATAAATTCTCCGCCACCAACAGATATGTATTTGAAAGAAATCGGCTCTATATCTCAAGGTGTAATGTCAGACATGTATCCATACAAGTCTGTTCCGGGTTCGAACAGAACCGAAGGCACTTCTCACGAAGCCCTTGCAATTCCGGATAACTTTCAATCACGTCCGGACTTCCCGTCACAAAAAAGTGATATAAATCTCTATACCGGCGCGACTCAGTGCAGAGACATTCGACAGGTTGTCCTTTCATTTTCGAAAAATATCCGGTCTTCAACACCGGTCTTCAAATGCTATCCATATACGACGTATCACTATTCGGAATGAGTTATACGACCCAAAGGTCCTTTCCCGGCTAACCCGAATAGTGAGCGAATATTTAAAAACATATGGATATTGGGATTTCAATTAAGTCACAACTTAAACCCAAACTTTCTTTACAAATGGTTTAACAAATTACCATTTTAATCTTTTAAACAAAAAAAGATTCAATTCACAAAGTTCACTTAATTTCACAAAGATTCATTCACAGATTTTCCAAATCGATTTCCATTTCAGTTTAATTAACTCGTTAAATCTTTAAATCAAAGATTAAACTTATAGTTTTCAAAACAATTTCATTTCGAATCATCATTTTAAATCTGTTGAAAATAACAGATTTAATTCATAGCTTTCAAAAAAAGAATTCATTCATAACTTGGAAAATCCATTTTTCAATTCAATCTTGAAATTCCTTTAATTTAACTGGAATTTCATTTCTTATCTAAAAGCTTTTATCATTCGAAAACAACAGTTTTCAATTTGGAAATCTGATTCATTCATACGAGTTGAAATCCTTGATTTAAATTCAAATTCCCAAATTAATACTTTAAAATGGTTTAATTCATACAAACACATTTATATCATCTTTTATCCCTAGTTTCCAAATCATAGGATTCAATTTCAAACTTGAATTCAAATTTAAATCTAATTATTTAAATTTTCAAAAACTCGGTTAAGTTATTCAAAATAACTTTTATCTTTGAAATTCCATTTCAAAAGCTTTTCACTTTTTATTTTAAACCCAAATTTCTAATTTCAAAACCAACTGAAATTAAAATTTCAATTTCAAAAATATCAAATTTAAATTATCTGTGACTTAACCGATTTCCACGTGAAATCCATATTTGTGTGTGTAAAGGTGTGGTCCGGGGTTTAACACAATAGTGCAACATCAATCATCACATAACACAATACAGGATATAGTTGATAAGCGATATAAACTATACGCTTATCGTTCATTCACAGATCACAGATATATATCACAGGTAAGTAAACTACAGATCACAACATAAATCAGGGTGTATCACAAAACATCATATATCAGGGATATCAAACAATTCGACAATCAACAGAATCCAACATTCATAAGTAAGGTCAATTTATATCTGATTAAAATTAATTTATACCAGATTAATTACTTATGTATAAACTACAAATCTTGGTTAAATTAATCATCGTTAATCATCAACCAATTTCTTATTCCATTTCAAAGTACTAAATAAATAAATTATTTTGAAAACAATTATTAAGTCTTAATTTCTTTCCTTAATCATAAATTAATAACCTTAATTTTTAATTAATAACACTTAATTGTCCATCATTAATTACTAATTACTTAGTTAATCGTTTATTAATTCATAATTAAATTACTTAATTAATTAACTGTCAATCATTCATTTATTAACTTAAGTAGTTAATTACAAATTTATTAATTACTTGGCAAAATAATTAATTAATATCAATTGTTCAAATTTATCATTTTTACAAATCTCCTTTTAGAATTTGGAAATCAATTTATAATTAAATTTAACTTAAATGTTAAAAATCTTCTATACTGATCTTAACTTAATTACTTAAACTCGTATTTAAGGACTAACTCAATTTGTAAACATTTCACTAAGCTTACAGTGTTTAAGATCTTTGAAAACAGTACTTAACCTTCCTATATCATGCTACAATTGAAAAACCCGAGGAACTCATGCCTTAACTCGATTAGCACTTCGAGTTACCTACCCAAATCACTCGACTCATTCCTGCAACACACGTTACCTCTTCTCTTCTTCCCTGAGTACACTCTTCTTCTTTTTTTTTTCTTTGTTTATTTTTTTATAAGTTGAAACCTGGAAAACATGACAACTACTCACGATTCTACTCGTACCCATACCTGAGTTTCCCACCAAACTTCGCGAGTTCTCCCCCAAGTATTCACTCGAGTCCCTGCCATGAAGTCCTCCTGATACTCATCCAACGCCGTGCACGTGCACGGATCATCGGCGACCCTTTGGTCATTGCCGCCACCACCAGCACATCGACGACAGCCCCCTCTAACTATTCTTCCACCCAGATTTCCAAATTGCTCACGAAATCGAATTCGAGCTCGATCGAACCATAACTGGAAACAAAAGAACAGGTTCCACTCGAAACCTGGAAACGCCACCTCCCTCCAAACTCTGACCATCAGCACGCTTCCGCCTCCGGCTACATCATCGTCTACCCTTCCACCTCCATCCCCCAAAAACTGGTAGCGTCCGATCCCCTTTAGAGCCCGCGCGAGATCGAACAACACACCCCCTCAAAACTAGGGTTTAAAATTTCAAACCAAAATCCTAACTGCCTCGATGCTCAGATCCATCTACCATTATTTTTCCCATAGACTACGATCATCACTCCATCAACCAGAGAAACATTTTCCACTCCAACATCCTAGATCAACAGTTCTCACCTAATACGTGATTTCCGGTCAAACCAGTAATGCTCCATCATTTTTAAACTAAAAATTTTAATTTATGTTTTAAAAATCAAGTTTTAGTACACGAAATCAACTTATACTTCTGGATCAATGAATCTGGATTTTTAAATTTTCACTTACAAAATGTTTGCTCTGTTATATTTTGTTTTCCAGAGACATTACAGTTTTTATTTCATATTAAATAAAACTTCAACTATAACTTATGTTACATACCCATACTTGGTTTGAATCTTAAGCCTTAACAAGGATTTGAACATGAAATCATGATTTTGATCAAGATTTAAACCTGGAATTCTAGGACAGGCAAGATCAAATTTTCAAATCAGCAGGCATATATTCATACATCTACCAAAATGAACTTGAAATATAGCATGCAAACACACTTATCTCCAGAAATAAACAAACAACCAATTTATACTTACGTTTATAAAATATAAAATGTTGCTCACCTTAAAATATGGTTGAACAGAGAATACTTTGGTGTTTTCAAACAGCTGCAGTTGATCTGCCTTTAAAACTTCTTGCTTTGAAATGCTTCTTGATTTTTTTCACTTTGATTTATACTTTCTTTCCAGGTTTTGTTTTGAATGAACGAAATGAAGAAGATTGATATATAAAAGAATGAGATGTACAGGTGATGTTTATTTCTTTTTCTCTGGTTTGTTTTAATGAATCGAAAAGGAAAGAAGCTTTGCTAAATAAAACATAAGTATGCAAAATTGATAGTTGCATTTGTACACAAAAATGATCTTAGCTGGTACAAAAGAAATCAGAGATTTTTAGTTTCTTTGGGGGTTGAAAGTATTTCGAGCAGGCTTTGTTTTGTGCTAGAATGAAAAGCATTAAATGCTAATGTACCAGATGTCTTCCTTGCTTATCTTAGTTGTACAAAAGATGTTTTTTTTATTTTTATCTTCTCTTTTTATATTGCCTGACCTTGCTTTGTTTCGGCTGTACAAAGATATATATCTTGTACTTGTTGGCTTTTCCATTTTTTGTTTATTGATATGAAGAATTTTAGTTCGGCTGATATGTTGTATTGGTTTTATCTTGCTTATATGTACAAGAGATATTTGCTGTCTTCATTCATTTATACTTTGATTTATTTCTATTTTACACAAACCTGGTTTGCTTTCACACTTGATTTTATTTCTTGTTTATTTGTTTTCTCTAGGTTTTCTTACTACTTTGAAATGTAAATAAATTTCTATTCTAAATTGTTGTTAGATTTTAACAAATATTCTACTTCTATTTTAATTAAAACTTACCTTATATTAATTTCAATTCCTAGTTCAAATATTAATTATCATTATTTACTTAATATTTATTGTCTTATATTTATTTTATAAACTCAAACCATCTTTAACCATCAATTCAAATATATATTAAATTTGCTCGTATATACCTAAATATATGTATATACTCACATATACACTATTTACAATATTTTAATCTCAAATGATTTATACAGAATATACTTGGATATCGGGGAAACTCGCTCCATTTAATCAATTTGATTTCACAATTTTTATTCAAAAATTTATTTAATCATAAATTTAATTCAAAATTTCATTTAATTATTAATTTAAATAAATTTAAATTTCAGGGTCGTGACATTGCCCATTCAAATCATGTGGGTGTGCTTGTTGCCCATTCAAAACCCACTTGTCGCCCGTTCAAATCAAATGGGTGTGCTTGTTTCCCGTTCAAATCAAATGGGTGTGCTTGTTGTCCGGTTAAATCAAGTGAGTCTACCCTGAGCTCAAATAGTGAGGAGGGTGTATCCTAGTGCCTTGAAATCAAGATTGTATTCTTCTTTGCTTGCTACCTAATTAAACTAGGCATTTGAAATAAAATCTGTACATATACTATACAAGACTGGCGGTAGTATTGGTCTGTGCAGTTAAAGCGCTCAGCAGATTCAAAGCGGTGGAGGTGCAAAAAGTCATAGCGGTGATACAACGAGAATATAGCGGGATATAGCGGATGACTTTAAAATAGCACATAAAACTTGTACTTAATGTTTTTACAAATATATAAATGGTAATTAAATGAAAAATTATCATTCAACTGAATTTTAATTAATACATAAATAATTTTAAACAAAAAACATGTGCGAATATACTTAAAATAAACGTAAAACTGTTATATAACATAATTGAATTTAGTAGAATATTAGAGTATTTTCATTTCTGAAAATATATTAAAAATTAAATCAAATAAATTAGTTTCATAATTTTTATAATGTATAAATGCAATTTTTTAATTCATTTTATTAAAGAAGAAATAGCAGAAATAACAAAATATAGCGGGAATAACAGGATATAGCGGAAATAGCGGGGCTTAAAGCGGAAAGGCTATATTTTGGGGCTATATGGAAAAATCGTAGCGATAGAAATCCGCTATGAGATATAGCGGGGTAATAGCGGGGCATTAACTACACAGGTATTGGTTAATCCGAACAAGTATAAAACTAATGGTGTCATCTCTCCTACTTTTACTTTATTTTTATTGCATTTATATATATCTTTGACTGTCTATCAATGTATATTAGTGTTGATTTTTTGTGTTTGAATTTAAATCTTGTAACAATTTTGAAAAGTTCTATATAGTTATAAAATACTATTCATCCCCCTCGAATGTTAAAGCGGCCTTAAGATCCATTCTCGCTATACTACACCATTTCCAACATTTGGTATTAAAGCGTTAGGTTTTCAAAAACTCGTTATTTGATTTTTGAAAATTATGAATGGCTAGTAACACTGTTTTTATATTTTTAATACTTTTTTATAAGGACGATAGACTGCTAGACCCCACTATTCAATGGTAGTAATTATGCTTACTTGTCATATAGGATGAAAATTTATTTATAATTCAATAGTTTAGATATTTGGAACATCACACAAAGTGAATACACTGAACCTTAAACTGAATATTCACAATGGACACCAGACCAAAAGATACAAGCACTTAATAACTCAAATCCATGAATATTTTATTTTGCTCCTTAGATAAAAATGAATTTAATCGAGCTTTCAATTGTAAGTCTGCCTAAGAAATTTAGAGAACATCACAAGTCACACATGAGGGCATTGGTACAGTAAAACAAACTAAGATTTCCATGCTGACCAATCAGTTTAAACTTTTTATAATGAAACCAAATGAGTCTATATCTGACATGTATTCTAGATTTCAAGATATAATTCATTCATTAGTATCGTTAGGGAAATTTTCTCAGAAGAGGATCAAGTTAGAAAAATTCTTAATTTACTCTCTTCTGAATGGGATCACAATAGAGGAAGCCAATTATTTAGTATGTTAAAATTGAAGAATGAATTGGTAATCTGATGTCTTATGAAGTACAATCGTACGGTAGAATGGAAAGTGAGACGACCGAAAAGAAATCAATTGCATTCAATGCAACAACTAACGATCAAGACTCAAATGGTGATGACAATGATGAGGAGATTACTCTTATGACTCAAAATTTTAGAAAAAAATTTAAATACAAAAAGAAGAACAACTTTCGTAAAATTGAAAACAAAAGTTCCGAAAAATGGAAATGTTTATAAGTGTAATGATTGTGGCGAATCTGGCTATGTACAAAGAGACAGTCCGCATTAGAAGGAAGCAAAGAATTCACTAAACATCGATTCATTTAAGAAGAGAAAAATGGCTTACAGTGCAACTTTGGATGATTCTGATACAACATCCAAAGACAACGAACCAGACGCTGAAATTACCAACATGTGTTTCATGGTGATGGAAGATTAATCATATCAAACAATGAAAACAGCAAAATTGATACTTTACGTTTCAAACTTTATTCTATTTTTCAGAAATTGTTTAATATAGGAATAAATATATAATAATAAGTATATGTATTTATATATAATTATATGAATACATTTCTTATTTATTTGAACATTGAAATTTTGGCCTATATGTCGACATATGCCATATGAGTATTTGAATTATCAGACAGAATTTGGAGAACCTTTCCAAAATTTGAACTTTTGAAATTCCCTCTCTTTTGCATTAATTTAAAATTTTAAAAATAATCTTTTTACTTGTCATATGACAATTTAAACTCTATTTATTCGCTCCTTCCTACCTCACCTTCTACACACACACACTTTATTTTAAAAATCAAACATATTCTTCATTCTCTTTCCTCCAAAACAAATTGATAGTGTCTTCCTCAAGCCAACCGTTTTCATCCAAAGCCTTTAGGCTTACCAAAAGTATCGAAAGTTAAGTTTTTAATGATCGAGAGCCCACTGAAACTTATATTTATTATGCTACTTATGGTAAAGTATTTTTGGGAAGATTTGCTAATTTGGAGCAGTATCAAAGATATTAATATTATTTTAGATTGTGATATTCTAGGTCAAATTTTTTATTATCAAAGTAGTGGAAATGATCTCTTCACTTTTTAAATTAATTATGGAAATAGAGAAGCTATGCATAATTTGTTTTCAAATAATGAAGAACTTGGTTTTAGAGGTAAAAATCTTAGGCCAAAAGCAAGATTAATGAGTCTTATTTTACCACAAAGTATTACACCTAGGACGGGAAACTACAATAATCCCACTCATAAAGTTTTAAAAGCTCCTTTTACTGTTTTGGGAAATTCTAATATAAATTTAGCTCAAGTGATTTTGGAAGACTTTGTTCAAAAATAATTTTCTAGACATGAAAACACACTTTATCATGGTGTGTATCTTACTAGAATATCAACTACTATTGTATTGACTTAAGAGGTGAAAACATTTTTTTCATAAAGTTTTGACAAAACAAACATCTCTATCATGCACATTCCTCTTGAATTTGTATCCTATGAGTCACTTGCTGAAAAGGATGAAAGATTGGAAAGAGAAGAAGGGCAAGGGATTCTTTAAGAACAAGAAGGTGATGAAATGGAAATAGAAGAGGAGGAAGAGAAGAGGAGGAGGGTATGTTATATGACAGATAATGAACAGAAACCTAATGACCATACATCACAAATCAAGAAGCAAAAATGAATACTAGACAATGGAAGCTTAAGACACATGAATAGAAATCTGGAGATCTTAAAAGGCATCATTTACAAAGACGGAGGAACGGTTAACTTTGGAGATAACTCAAAAGGACACGTCATCGTCATTGGCAATGTCGGTAACTCTAAAACTCCTATTATTTCTAATGTTTTTCTAGTTAGGAAATCAAAATGTAATCTACTTAGTATTTGCCAATTATGTGATATGGGTTTCAAAATTAAGTTTAATCTATTGTAAATGAAATAGTTTGCTATGGTTAATATGTCTTCTCTTGAATATATAGTTTAAATAGACGTTACTATAAAGTTATTTCTCAAAAATATTGTTTTGAAATTAGTATTGTTTTGATTCCATATACAACATTACTAATAGAGTTAAATGTATGCCCTAAGGGCAATTATATAATTTGTTACCTATATCTAACTCAATAACCAATCTTGTTAGAATAAAAGGTGTTTTCTTTCTATTATATACTTGATGTAATGTGTTATATTAATTAATAAATTAAATTAAAATTATTGTAGCAACCCGCAGTTCCGTACCCTTTGAGTTGATAATAATTCACTCCTGTTCAACCCAAATTGTACGAAAGAGCGAATAACTAGAAGAAGAAAGAGATAGAAGAAAATAAAACAACAACACAAAATCTCATAGTAGTGAAACAAATATAATATATAATAACAGATTTTTATACAAAAGAATCTGTAACTGTTTTATACTTACAATCATCAGAGTACAATAATGAATACACCAATCTAGGCAGTTATAATAACTTGTCGTCATACAGCGGAAATATAAACTAAGTACGGAAATACGTCTCTGTCATCCAGCTCATCTCCTAGGCTCCAAAGCATCCTATCTTGAATCTGTAATACTCGGTCTGACCCGAGCATTATAATAGAATAACACCCGAGTCAGTCTGTAAAACCAGCGTGAGAAAACACACTCAATTTGAATTATTAAAGTTATCAAAACCCTTTGAAAAACAAAGGTATCTCGTAAGACCGCGTCACACATAAACACGATGGGTTTTTCCCTTACGATAACCAAAACATTTTATAGAAAATCCCGTAATATTATAATAGTGTCTAGGTAAATATACTTATTCAAATAGCCGAAATTGTTGCATTAATTAAATTCCAACATACTAGGCTTACAAACAAAACTGTAAAGACTCGTATTGGAGAATGGATCCCATGCAATGACTGGGCCACTGGGGTAACCCCCATCACAGTACACCTCTAGAAAAATGTACCAAGGACCTCGTGTGGGATCCCCAGCTACACAAGACCGGCCTACCCCTAACCTGGATAGACCAAATATGGTATCATCCAAGGTGTTCCCACCCTTAAAAAAATCGAGCGCTCCCTTTTTCATGCACAACCATATCCATAGTTTATATATATTTCCAAGAATATCTAGAAAAGTGATAACATACCCTAATTGGGTGCGACCCTTAGCCTTGTTGCATCTCCCCTGTTTTAGTCATTCCCGGTTGATGAGGCTTGAGGCTAAACATTACCTTTCAAGAAACAATTCCACTTAGAATGCTCATTGTCCCCAAATGACGATGTTCTGACAGCATTCGTCCATACAAGTTGTCCAAGGTCTGGACAAACCGAATCACCGTCTTCACTATCTTCACGGTACCCATTCATAACGTTCAAACTGGATCGAAGTGGTTTTCAGATAATTAAACCCGATCCCCGTCTCTTCGAAACGATTAACGAAATTAGCCAACATTGATAGTTGGTTATTTAACTATCAATAAAACATCCATAAGTAGACACTAGGCCTTATTATACATTTTCCAAAAATATGCTTTTCAAATTACCTTTACAAGGTATATATTCCAATTCCTTTCCATATTCCAATATTTGAAACAATTTTCAAATAATTAAATCCATAATAGGATATCCCCAAAACATTTCAACACTTAGAAATATTTCCAAATTTTCATTTTAATACTTAGGAAAATATTATAAGTCTTATTTTCCAAAAATCATTTCAACTATCAACGTTTTAGAGAATATTTCATAACTTATCTCATAAGTTTTCGGAATCACTAATAAATTCCCTTTTACAATTTCCAAAACCCAGTATACTTATTTATAACCCCATTCAACATCTTATAACTTCATTTATGAAATCAGATTTCATTTTCGAAGTTCCCATATTCAACATTTTGAAATTCCATTTCATTCAAATCCCTTATAAAATTACTCCCCTCAAAATCATATCCATTTTTAAGCCCCATTTACAAATCTTGAGAGAATTTATAAATAAAATTTCCAATCACTTCAAAACTCTATATATATATAATAAGTATTTAAAAGAATAATAATTTATATTTTAAAATTTGTTCAAGTAATTATTTAAAATATCGAAAACACTTTTATAAACATCAATAACTCATTTTTAGATAAACAAATAAATTTTCAAAGCTGATTTTAAAAGTTAGAATTTACTAAAATAAATACTTAATATTTGAAAATCTACTTACCTGAAGTATTCAATCCTAACTAGTTTAAAATTTCATAGTTTTAAATAATAAAATTTTCCTTTTAAAAAAAACAAACTTAACTTCTTAGTATCAAAAATATATTTTTAAAACCTCAGTAAACAATTCAATTTATAAATTCCTCTCGAATCACATCACATCCCTTCCATTCCGATCTCCTTAACCATTTTCACTTTTCAAAAATAGTATCCACTATTTTTCTCACCCTATTTCCATATTCTAATATAAATTTTCCCTGTAAATTTATATTTCCAATCTATCATCTGATATCGATTTCCCTTATTTATAAACATCGTTTATAAATTTTATAACTCCTTTGAATTTCATTTTTTATAAAACTAATCTCATTTATAAAATTCCATTTTTATAAACCCGTTCCTTTATAAATTCCATTTATTTTATTTTTTCTATTTTAAATTTTGACTTCAACTCCTTTTCATAATTTCAGAACATCCTTTATAAATTCTTTTATATAATTCATTTTTAAAAATCTCCATCTTAAACAATTTACAAATAGTTAAGTGCAACTGAAACAAATATTTATTATTATTTTTTTCCAACTCAATTTCCTTTAAAATAACCCAAATTCCAATATAAATATTTTTATATCCAAATTCCTTTTTATTCCTTCAAATTCAAAAAATATATATTTATGGACCAAAATTTAAGACCAGTGCTACTATAGAATCTAATAATTCCAATCACTACAATAATCTATAATAGATTATTTCACTCAAACCATATATCACAATATATGAAATTAAATTCAACATTTTTGAGGAATCCAGTTGGATCCCTCCAACTTGTTTTCCTGCATCCACAGATGTTAATACAACATAAAAATACCAATCCCACTTCGAGGGGGATATCACAGTATATAGGGTCATCCGCTATTATGCGGGACGCATAGGGTCTCATCCGCTAAATATGGGGGAATATCACTCCAACTACTAATATATACTATATATATGTATAGCATCCAATAGAGAATAATTTATAAATTCATACAGCATCCAATAACTAATTTTAATTCTTTTAAAATTAACTCCAGCAATCCAAAAAGAGTGAGATTTACTCACCTTGATTTTTTTAAATTTGCAAATCCATTCCAATTCATAGCTACAAACCAAACTCGACTTGCTTCATGGTTTTTGGACCTCGTATGCAAATTTAATATGGATTAACGAACTTCGAAATTTTTTAATTATAATTAACTTAACCATAAAATTTTATTTTACTTTTTTTTGAAAAAATAAAAATTACCTCACTACTGACGATCCCTTCCTCTCTCGCTTTAAACCACCATCGCCAAGCCCTCAACTTCACAATCGTCAATCGCCACAAAACCGCACCCATTACTCATCTGAGCTCCTCCAACTGGCTTCCTACCTCCACCTTTATCGTTGCTAGCACAACAGCCCCCGTTTTTTTCAAGCTCCACCACATCGTCAACCTGCACGTGAATAGTCACGGTCACCTCCTCCAGATCCTAGCGCCGCCGCAGCTTCTATACGAGGCCAGAGAAACCCTAACATCAATCGAACGCGCCTCCACGTTCGTGCCCTTCATTGCCATCCCCAACGATAATTTGAAACGTACGACCACTCGCGCTCGTGCGTGCACGATATTCGATCCAAACCCTAACCCTATAGCTTGAACCCCCATCGCCACCTTCTCCATCAACGCACAGAGCTATTCCTCCCAGGTCACGAGCTCGTTCGCGATTTTTTTGTTATTTTTTTAATCATAAGATCGATTTCGAACTGAAATGTGAAGGAGGTCTTGATTTTAAAATAGAGGAAGACAGGATAAGTATACATGTTTTAATGAGGTAAGATGGCTTCGGCTCTACGATAGACTAAGGTTGACTTTTCATAATTATAATTTATTTTATATCCAAAATATCTTGTTATTAACAACTTAAAACGTCGAACTCCTATCGAGGCATGCCGCCAAGCGTTTATAATGTTATACCCCTATTTCGAACGGAATGGAAAAGGTTTTGAGTCTTGTTTCGATTGTATGGAGAAGATAGTTTTTTGGACCCAATTACTATATTAAATTTTCGATATAAATTTCAACGCGTTTCTATCCCGTACGACCAAGCGGTAAATCCAAACACTATGAAATTTAAAATCCGATAATAGTACACTATTACGGATCCAATGGAACTAGTTTCGTCGAATTCCAAGACTGTGCCCCAGATCGCTATTTTAACGCGTCAATCACTACAACAAAAAGGACTTTTTATAGCATGTAAAAACCGCTATAAAAACTTTTTATAGCGATTCTATAATCGCCATAGATCAACATGTTGTAAAAAGTCTGGTAGATACTATAGCGTGTCATACTTGCAATGGGAAACGTATTTTTCTTGCCATCTAAAATAGGCCATATTGGTGCAACTGCTTTTCTATAGCATTATGAAACGTGCTATAGAACTTTTTATGATGCATTTTAGTTGCTATAAATATGTCGACATGCTATATTATTATAGCATTTGAACGCGCTATGGAATCATCGTGTCAACCTTTTATGACACATTGAAATGCTATAGAAAATTCATTACTATCTATTATAGCACCGTCTTATTGCTATGAAAACTATTTACTCTTTGCAAAATATTTTGTATAGCACTAACATGATGCTATAGTATAACAAAGCTGAACAATTTTTCTTTTTATTGCATAGTTAGAACGCTATAAAAAAATTCTATTGCACATTTTTTGCTGCCATAACATTCAAAGCTTACAATTTTCAATTCTACTTATATATTATAACTCAAAAAACCACATTCATCACATTAACATAAGTACACAAATTGAGTCATAAGCCAAATCACAATATATATATATATCCATAATATTTCATACATGAAGAATTAAACATAAATATTTGTGATAAAAATTAAACATAAGTACACAAATTGAGTGTAGCATACCAAAATGATACATACTAAAAATATTTTAATGACCGTCGATAAGCATGACCGATTTAAAAGAGAAAGAGTGCGACATCATGTATCAACCTCAAAAGCATCATACAACACCTGTGAAGAAGAAACACAAACATACATATGTTAGTCAATATATACAAGTATGTATAAGTACAAAAGATGCATCGCCAAAGACTAAGTTACTGAAACTAGCATAACCCCTAATGAACCTGTTATTGTGATCAATCATGCTTTAAAGAAGCACACTAAGGACAGTGGCACTGGCTTGCTAGGATTCTGGGTAAAGTTGTAATCAATACAATCTGAAATCTAAGTTTTATCCACTACTTCAAAACACAACAAGAACCAAATAATGTTTATATATATACATCTACATCTATACCCTAATATGATACATAAAAATGAACTAAATTAGTCAATCATTTACACTCCACCTGTCAATGTCTTGCACTATCTATATATTGTATTGGCAATCAGAATATTGCATTATTCAATAATGTCTTGCACTATCTATAAAATAGTGCAATATTATTCAAAATTGCATGTAAGTACCATAATGATATTGCATGTAAGTACCATAAACTTATACTATGCAAGCCGTGAACAAATGAAAGATATGTTTATAATTGTACAACATAAGATAATAAAACATGGAAAAAAGAAAACATACTTTAAGCTTTCCTGAGGAGAAGAGATCAAACAGTTTATCAAGGTGTTCTTGCCATAAGTGATTGTATTGAACTAGGAAAAAACCGACCTATAATATCACAACCCAGATATTTAATCCCATGGAATACTTATATCAACATATCAAACATACATGAACGAAAATCAACTTACCATAGTTTGGCTTTTTGCTAGAATCTTCTCGCATAAGCTAGTATAATTTAATGGCTTCCATCCATGCTCTCCTTGATACTGTACAAGAAAAAGCAAATGAGGATTAAGAAATTTTTACATGTTAATATACCTTGTTTTCAAAAAGAGAAAAAATATACAAAACACACTTCAGTGCTTCTTTGAACACAATCATTCCTTGCAATAAATTTTAAAAGGTAAAATTTAACATTTTGACAAAGTTTAGCTCAGTGCTCAAGACTCTCCACAGCTCCGCTATGGGTCTGAAAGCGGTCATCATTGAAAACTATTCAAGTATTAGGTAACACTTCAATAAGAAGAAGAAGAATATGATCACCTGAGAGATCATTCCAATGACAATGAGACGTCCAAAAGGTGCTAGTGCATTTAAGCATAGATGAAACATTTCTCCACCGACAGATTCATAGATAATATCAACTCCTTTGGGATATTCCTTCTTCAATACCTGTAAGTATACGATGAAGGTGTGTGCATGAATATCATAGAAGGAAAAAGAAATTGCACAAAAAATATGGTAAATGTGCATTGTGTGTGCATGTGTACCATTATAGATTACTATTGACACATACTTGTTTTATATCTTCTTTCTTATAATCTATGACCCGATGGACTCCAAGAGACCTCAACAACTTGTCTTTTTGCTCACCTCCACATGTTGCGACCACTTCATTTCCTGCCAACTTTGCAAGATACAAAGAAGATGCATAGATCTAATAAGTGTAGAGCCAAGGAACCTAATAGTATTGCATATAATTAAACTAGCTTCAAAATAATTAAATATATAGAATAATAATTTGCACAACATTATTTAGAAATAACGTGTTGAAGCTAATGCTATAATGCCTCCTATTAATTGTATACGTAAATTATTTAATATATATGGACTAATCTGTCCAGTTCTAAAGAACAGCTTAGTATAACCAACTTGATACTGTCTGGAAGAATATTAAACTGTTGAAGTATTGCCACTGATACACTCAAAGGATCTTGTGATGCAACATGGTCGAGAAGTAAAAACTCATATCTGAAAAACCTTAAATTAGAATGCAGCTTTCTATTTTGTAGCGGATTGTTGGTATGCTTGCTTAGTTCATACCTTCTAGCAAATTTTTGGTGAGACATTTTTGTTGTAAAACCATTCCTTGATATTCGAACAACTTCCAAAACTCCACAACACCTTAGTTGTTGAAGCACCAAACTTTGCTCAATGTTGCAGGTAGCTGTGACTTGTTTGGTTTTGTACATCTTATAAAATGAGGTGTTGTATTTTCAAGCCTTTGCATTAGTTGAAACAACTATCCCTGCATAACAAGAATATGAAACACTAAAATGAATTATGCAACCAGTTTCCAAAGAGTTATATGCCATGGTTAAACTATGGCCTTGTTTACTTTGAATATCATGGATTCCTGAAACAGAAATTTGTAACATTGCTTTAATTTTCTTCACTTTATGCCATATGAAAAAAAAGAAAAAAGAATACAGTAGGCAGTGTGAACAGATTGACCCAGTTTCTCCACATGTGTTAATGAAATAAAGAAAGTCAGGTACACTCCCATGTATACCAAGTACAGAGCAATCTTGTTTGGTTTTATACATCTTATATAATGATATAGGAATGTTAGGTAAAAATAATACAATTTTAAGTGCAAGACTGTTCAAATCATCATTCAATCTAAGATGTCTGAAAAATAGATACAAAAAGAGGGCTACAGCTGAAATAAAGTTTTTGACTAGAACTGACATAATCTAAGAAACATAACTTCGGATTAACTGAAAGTTGGGTATCTTAGAGTAAACTCCCCAGCAGAATGAAAATTGAAGATGAATGGTCCATGGTGAACAAATTTCGGTAAAATATAATGCATTTTGAGCATACACTGTATGTACATGCAGTGAGAGAAACTGTATACTACTGAAAAATGGCTTAACTACAAATATTAACCAAATCTTAGGAAAAGAATCCATGAAAATTTATATGGAGGAAAGAAGAGAAAATACCTCTGAGAGATTTAGGAGCACCAGCACAAAGCTGGTAAAATATATGATATGACCGTTCACCAGCCGTGCATTGGACAACTCTGGACTGTACAAAAATTAATAGTTATTACATAATACAAAAAATATTACTGAAGTGAGATTAACGATAATAAATCTAAAGAAAAAGAAAGTGCATGCACCTTTTCAAGTAACTCATCTGACCTGCCTATAATAATGTGCACATTATTCATTATAGAATTTTGAGCTATGGGTCACCTTTACAAATTAAAATATTTAAAATGTGCGAGTCAAAATTTCAAGTTAAAACTTTTCTAGATACATACTAAAATGTTATCATATGCAACTTTTTCAAGCTATTTAAATTGAATTCAAGCCAACATGCCCCCATCGAATGCAAAAATACAGAACACGCCTAAACAAAAAGACCCACATCCCTATTTTTATGTGTAAAATCATTATTGAAAATGGTATTAAAATTGATATCATAAAAATATTTTTGCAACCCTTATCAAATCTTATATTTTATGAATATCGTATGTTGAATTGAATATCGTATGTTGAATCTGATGTACTTAAAATTGCTACCTTTATTTCAAAAATAAATAAATAAATAAATAAATGCTTCCACTAAAAATATTTGCACCTTTATTTCTAAACTTTAATAAAATCTTAACCTCAAATGTTATAAAATATATCGTTTAAATTTAACTAAATGCATGAAATGTAATGTCCATTTTATTTCTTTGAAAGTACAAAATAAGCAACGAATTTACTAACAAAAAAATATATGCACTAAAGCTACATAAAACAACACAGAAACTTGTTCACACCTCAAAGCCCGCATCAAAAGGACGACGAGTAGCATTTGCATTTTTATCATTGCTGAAGTAACGCCCAGAGCTAAAGTTTACCTACAAACCTCAACATCATATTAGGTAGTGAAACATGAATTCAAATAAGTACATACAACAAACAACAATAACAAGAAGACTAAAAAGAAGATAACATACATCACTAGCATTAACACCAGCATAAATAACTTTGACAAGTGCATGTTATGGTTTAATAGGCAGGCTCAACCGTGTTTGAATAATTCTTGTAGCACTACGAAATTTGTGACTATGAGTATGCACAACTCTGCATGAAAAAACTCAAAATCAGTATTCAGTAATAGCTAGTGACGAAACCAGGATTTTTGTTTGCCACGGGCGAAAATATGTGTGATCAAATATTTTATGGAAAAAAGTAAAATTTTAATAGTATAGAAAGTTAACACATAATTTTAGCTGAACAATAATAAATAGTCTGATGATCTCATTATTAAACCAGCAACAACAAATCTATATTTCAGCCAACAAGTAGCATAAAGGATAAAGATAAAGTTTGGGGGCTAGGATATTAGTTCACTATCGGCAAATCAAAATACTAAACAAATATATATAGATAGAGATTGGATTTTTTATTGGAAAATATAGCACTAATAGCAAATCCAAACAGTAAACAAAAAACAAGTATTAGTTTATTACACTAAAATAATACAACAACAAATTATTTAATAAGTGGTTAAAAAAAATCATATCGCAGCAAATTGAATTAAACTAATGGATTGCAAAAATAATAATCCAAAAGGTCTTGTACCTTTGAAGAATCACAAGAAGCAATCTGAATTTTTGTTCAAAGAAAGCGTAAAAATCTACTAGATTTTGGCTAGAAAGAATCGCCGAATCAATTGCAAAACTCGTTTTCACTTCGGTTCAAGTGGCATGATTGTAAATTGGAATTGAACTGAAATGAGTTCGGGTTTTATTTTCTGGGGTTGATTTGGTTTTTGGCTCAGGCATATTTTTTCTGGTTTTTTTGGGTCGGGCAGTTGCCCACCCGAGCCATAAGCTGGTTACGTCACTAGTGGTAGCAATGGATTATAAGTAAATACTGCATGAAAATAACATGAAAATGTCTTTTTTATGAGAATATATATATATACACATTATATATCAAGACTGAATGATAATCAGTTGATAATGGATATGTCTCAACAAAAATAATTAATACAATAAATAAATGGCACACACTTTATAGTAAGTTTGAGGTAGTTCAAATCTAGATGCAGTGTATTCTGGACCTTTTCTTGACTTCAATGTTTTGACAGTATATTTTTTCACCTCACTAGGTGTAGGCCAATACTCCATGCCTCTTTGATTAGTAATCCATAAACATGCACCAGCTTTGCTCTCGTCTTTAATAAGCTCATATACACCTAAGATGCAGCATGTGCATGTGTTGCAACATTTTGATATACACAATACAATTGATATAAAAATGACTCAACTATTTAATCATTGAAAGGAAAAGGAAAGAGAAGAAGATTAGAGAATGCACCTTTTGTTTGCGCCAAAATTGGTCACAAACATCGAATGTTGTGAAAGCACCAGTGTATGAATATAAATCAACAATATTCACACACAAATCTCAAATCTAAGCAAACACGGTATCACAATTCAGAAATAACGAACATAAACACAAGATTTATAGTGGTTCGGCGATCTTGCCTACATCCACTCTGAAGTCGATGATTTTATTCATGTTCACTTGATGATTACAATTTATTCTAATGTAGTACAACTGATTTTCTGATCTAAGCCTGAATCTAAGGAAGCAGTGGTGATTCTGAATAAATCAGGCAGAGTCTGGGCGCTTTTTAACTCCTAAAATTGTCCGACCCCTTTTTTGAATGACCAAGGGCTCTATTTATAGGTGTAGGAGGCTGATATTTCGCCTAAATCTCGGGAGACCAGTTCTGGCACGTGAGGGGGCCCACATGCCCGCTCTCAGGAAATCCGGGCCCACTTTGGGATCGATTCGAAGTCCATTCGAATCGATCAAGAAATCATCCAATCGAGCTGAAATTTAGCGTGGACATTCTTCAACATGCATGCAAGCTTCTGTGAAAATTTCATGGCATTTGGAATTGTAGATCTCTAGTTATGATCGATTCAAGGTTGCATTTCTGGTTGATGTGCTTCGTTCGAATCGATCCCCTTCGAATCGATAGGGTCGAATCGATATGCTTGCATGTGAGGATGTTGACGTGGCGCACGTCTCTCGTATCGATCCACTTTTCACTCCGAGTTGATTGGGTCGACTCCATGTTCTTCGCCGCTTTGACTTAGTGAATTCGAGGGAATGGATTCGAAGGGATGTTCGATCGTATCGATCTGGGTATACAATAGTTGATCGATACGAAGTTGTCTCAGCATGATGGATTCGAAGCAAGGTCACAGGATCGATACGATGCGAGGTCACAGGATCGATACGATGCGAGGTCACAGGATGGATTCGAAGTGTAGTGACAGAATTTGGTGGATTCGAGCATGTGGCTTCAGGCGATGGATACGAAGCTTGGCCATCTGAGGGTTTCGAACATACCTCTACTGATGGATACGAAGCTTGGCCATCTGAGGGTTTCGAACATACCTCTACTGATGGATACGAAGGAAGCATCGTTGATGGATTCGAACAAGATGGTTGTGGTGCTAAGGCGATGGATTCGAACCAAAGGATACGAACAGAAGCCGATCGATGGATTCGAACAGAATCTCTGCCTATGGATTCGAACCTAGGGTTATTTCCTCTCAATTTGCATCGATGATAACTTGAGCGTACGAACTCTGATTGTCTTGAAATTTGGAATGTTGGCTTTCATGGCTTTGCTTGATGTGTCTTATCAATTGTGGCTCGATCTGGACTAGGGTAAAATTCATTGATATCCATGTTTAAATAGTGTATAACGAACTTCTACGACGAACTGTCTTTAGTTTTCCAGTCACCTTTTTGGTATCATGGCCTTGCCAAAAGGCGGGATAACATTTGCCCCCCAAAACATGCCTTGCGATAGGGAGGTGTGTTTCGTAGTTCCATAAGTTGGATGTTCATATCCTATCATTGACCTGTAAAGGACTTGATAGCCTTTCCTGACCACGAATGACGATCGTTCACGACCGTATGTCATTTGAGGTAATATGGGACCGTTCGAGGTTGGATGCCATTTATGGTAAATAAAGAAATGGGACCGTTCGCGGTCGGATGTCATTCTAGACGAGTTGTGACCGTTCGCGATCGGGTGTCGTTCTAGACGAATTATGATGGATTGTGACCGTTCGTGGTCGTATGGTGCACGAGATAAAATGTGATCATTCGCGATCGGATGCCGCACGAGGCAGAATGTGATCGTTCGCGATCGAATGTCATATTGGGTGAATTGTGACCGTTCGTGGTCGGGTGCCGCACGAGACAGAGTGTGATCATTCGCGATCGAATGTTATACAAGATGAAAGGTGACCGTTCGCGGTCGGGTGCCGTACGAGGCAGATTGTGACCGTTCGAGGTCGGGTGCCGTTCGAGGCTAACTGTGATCGTTCGCGATCAGGTGCGGTTCGAGGCGAATGGTGACCGTTCGGGGTCGGGTGCCGTTCGAGGCGAATGGTGACCATTCGAGGTCTGGTGCCGTTCGGGGCAAATTGTGTGCGCCCGGGGGGACTTAGTATCATCGATACTAGGTTCACGTTCGAGTGGGTTCCTGGATCGTTTGTCAGGGTGGTTCATCACTACCTCAGAGCATGCCTAGGGACCGTTCGTGACCCCGTACATGCGTAAGTAGTTTAGCCGTTATGGAATCACTGGTAGCATTATTTTATTGAAAATAAGTTTTTAGTAGAAATGTTAAACAAAATCAAGTTCAAATGTTCAAATCAAGATGAAACAAAAGCAAAGCAAGGACGTCAAAGTATAAACTCCCACAATGATAGGGTTAATAGTCATTCGGAGCATGTCTATGGACCGCTCGTGATCTCGCACATGTGTAAATGACTTACCCGTGTTGGTGAGAGGTTTACGACTTGTTCATCGTTATTTCAATTAATTGATAACCATACGGTGTCCCGGCTCAGGGTCACCCCTAGCTGACGTAGACGGTGGTCGCTCTGGCTCCACTACTAGAGCTCGCCTTCTCACATACTGAAGTAGCATACCGTTCCTGATGTGCCCTTCCACTTCATCCTTTAGATGTCTACAATCGTTAGTGTTATGACCGTTCAGTTCGTGGAACAAGCAATATCTGTCTGATTTCCTCTCATCAACAGTGGGGTCCCTTCGTATTGGCCTACGGTAGGGAACTTGCTCTCGTGTATCTCGGTAGATTCGCTCCAAACTCTCATTCAGCTCTGAGTAGGTGGTGAATCATGGCTCTCTCCGCAGTCGCTTTGGCCTGTCACCACTATCCTCAGCCTTTCGTTTCCCTTTATCCTTGCCTGAGTCCTTTTCGAGAGGCTTTTTGTCTTTAATTGCATAAACTTTTATTCCCTCTCCTTCTTCTCTTTCAGCATTAGCGTCTTCCAATCGCAAAAACTTTTCTGCCTCGTGATAGAATTCTCCTAGGTCCATAGGCGGATCCTTAGTTAATGAATTTTTGAATTCTGTGCCGTCAGCTACTCCGGACACAACTGCCATCATAACCATGGATGGATCTGGCCGATCCACCGATGTCGCTGCCGCATTGAATCGCGTTAGGAAATTCCTCAAAGACTCCCCAGCTTTCTGCTTTAGAGTTGCCAAACTCATCACATTCTTGGGTCTTGAAATGTGAACCTTGAATTGCCTCATAAATTTCTCAATCAAATCGGTCCATGTCCCAATGGAGCCGCTTTCTAGCTGTCTGAACCATAAAGCTGCTATGTCTGTCAAATACAATGGAAAGCACCGGGCCATGACTTCCTGTGATGCCCCCAGCACTTCCATGTGCCTTATATACCTCGTTAGATGGACCGTAGGGTCCGTCCTCCCATCATACCTTTCTACTGTTGGCAGTTTGAATTCTGGTGGGTTCCTAGCCAACCTAATCGCACGAGAAAAGGGACTCTTGTTCACGTCTTCAAGATCTCTGTTTACTAATCCGCCTCTCATGGCTCGCCTGACCATCTCTGCCAATCTATCATTGTCTCCAAGCTGTAGTCCTCGTTCACTACCTTCGATCTACCCCCCGAGTCTGTGTGGGCTTTCGGGTGTCTGCCCCCCTGGCTGAGCGTTCATCCCTCTATCGCCGCCAGGTTGCTCGGATGTCCTTGTCTCTCTTCCCAGATTCGAATCAACATGTCCTAAGTGTGTGCCCCCTAGCTCCAGGGTTGCGCTAGATGGTCCTGCTCCATTCTGGACTCTGGTTGCTCCTTGATTTTGCGCTCCAAGTTGCCCAATCTGTTGAAGCAAATTCTGTATCATTTCTTCTTGTCTTCTCATCATTGCCTCCATCTCATCCCTCGTGATGAAGGCTGAAGCTTGGTTTGCTCCTGAGGAAGCCTGTTGACTTCCTTCGTGCTGATTTCTCTCAGCTCTTTGCCTTCTACTTGTTTGTCGGGTCATTGTCTTTCAAATCTTCAAGCTTTCAGATCTGAACTTCAAATCTTGTGTAGCGGGTCTTGAGTTCAACTCTCAGTGAAAGCACCAAAGTGTTTGCGCCAAAATTGGTCACAAACCCCGAATGTTGTGAAAGCACCAGTGTATGAATATAAATCAACAATATTCACACACAAATCTCAAATCTAAGCAAACAGGGTATCACAATTCAGAAATAACGAACATAAACACGAGATTTATAGTGGTTCGGCGATCTTGCCTACATCCACTCTGAAGTCGATGATTTTATTCATGTTCACTTGATGATTACAATTTCTTCTAATGTAGTACAACTGATTTTCTTAGCTAAGCCTGAATCTAAGGAAGCAGTGGTGATTCTGAATAAATCTGGCAGTCTGGGCACTTTTTAACTCCTAAAATTGTCCGACCCCTTTTCTGAATGACCAAGGGCTCTATTTATAGGTGTAGGAGGCTGATATTTCACCTAAATCTCAGGAGACCAGTTCTGGCACGTGAGGGGGCCCACATGCCCGCTCTCAGGAAATCCGGGCCCACTTTGGGATCGATTCGAAGTCCATTCGAATCGATCAAGAAATCATCCAATCGAGCTGAAATTTGGCGTGGACATTCTTCAACATGCGTGCAAGCTTCTGTGAAAATTTCATGGCATTTGGAATTGTAGATCTCTAGTTATGATCGATTCAAGGTTGCATTTCTGGTTGATGTGCTTCGTTCGAATCGATCCCCTTCGAATCGATAGGGTCGAATCGATATGCTTGCATGTGAGGATGTTGACGTGATGCGCGTATCTCGTATCGATCCACTTTTCACTCCGAGTTGACTGGGTCGACTCCATGTTCTTCGCCGCTTTGACTTAGTGAATTCGAGGGAATGGATTCGAAGGGATGTTCGATCGTATCGATCTGGGTATACAATAGTTGATCGATACGAAGTTGTCTCAGCATGATGGATTCGAAGCAAGGTCACAGGATCGATACGATGCGAGGTCACAGGATCGATACGATGCGAGGTCATAGGATGGATTTGAAGTGTAGTGACACCTATGGATTCGAGGCAGGGGGAATTTGGTGGATTCGAGCATGTGGCTTCAGGCGATGGATACGAAGCTTGGCCATCTGAGGGTTTCGAACATACCTCTACTGATGGATACGATGGAAGCATCGTTGATGGATTCGAACAAGATGGTTGTGGTGCTAAGGCGATGGATTCGAACCAAAGGATACGAACAGAAGCCGATCGATGGATTCGAACAGAATCTCTGCCTATGGATTCGAACCTAGGGTTATTTCCTCTCAATTTGCATCGATGATAACTTGAGCGTACGAACTCGGATTGTCTTGAAATTTGGAATGTTGGCTTTCATGGCTTTGCTTGATGTGTCTTATCAATTGTGGCTCGATCTGGACTAGGGTAAAATTCATTGATATCCATGTTTAAATAGTGTATAACGAACTTCTACGACGAACTGTCTTTAGTTTTCCAGTCACCCTTTTGGTATCACGTCCTTGCCAAAAGGCGGGATAACACCTTTCATCACTGATTCCATTGTCAAAAAGCTGCCAAGCATTTCAACATGCCCTCGGTTCACCTTATTACCAAGATCGGTTTCAACAAACTGCAAATGTAGTTATTACTCTTTTTTTATGTATATAGGAACAATATTTGATACTAAGATGTACTGACATCGAAGTTATTCTCTTGTAGAAGTAGTTCATCACTATAAGATAATATTAAGATGTACATCAAGAAAAATGCATTTGTTCTATCAAAGTAAAACAAATCATTCCAAGCTATATCTACTACTATACAACTACTACTATTAAAAAAGACTGTTTATTAAAGTAATTTGATCACTAATTCAATCCTTAAGTTCCATTAGTTCAGCATCCATACAGTATTATTTAGAGAAATTGCACTCATTTCTAGTTGCTGTTTGTCAATTGGCAACCATACTGTGAATTGTCAGTTCACAAGATTAATTGACATTTAACAATACACCAATAGCGCAATGAAATTGCTGGTCCATATATTATAGTTTTGATAAAAACGAATTGATTTTTGCAAAAGTAGGGTTCGAATTTTAAATTGGAAATACTAAAAATTGATTAAATGTTTTAGACTCTGCCAATTGTTAAGCAATATAGCAACGTAATTTCTCTTACAGATATAATTAGCCAGCTACCTCCTCTAGCATTGATAAAGGTGAACTTCACTTCTTTCAGCTTACAAACTGCAAATTGGAAAAAACAAAATAAAATTGAACAAAGATAAAACGTAATTATACTCAAAACTAAAAACTAGTTACCCCTTTATATTTAACCAACTCTCTATCTTTAACATGTATAAACGTGTGATTCTAAAAAAGAAAAAAAAATCAGAACGAATAATAAATAAAAGAGGAATGATTATTTACATCCCGCAGATGCAACCAGAGAATACATTAGCAACTTAGGTGACGCAATCCTACATCGACAAAGGGCTAGAGGTTTTTTGAGAGGAGACTTTGCAAAGAAGATTCCTGCAAAGGCAGTAGTAGAGGTGGGCGTTGGAAGGAGAAAACAGGTGAAGATTACATAAGATGTGAGAAGAGAGATGAAGTAGAAGCTTTTGGGTTTTCATAAAAGATAGTGGAAGAATATGGAGAGGAGGGAAGGAAAGGGGGGAAGAATTAGGAAAGGAGCGGCCACGAAATATTTTGGTAGCCCGCTAAAAATTTGATGCCCTTGTTTTTTTTACAGTGTCCATACTCGTTATTTTTTATATCTTCCTGTTTTTTACTACAGGCTGCAATAAAACGCTGTATTCCCTTGCCATTAATAATTATTTTTCTTGTAGTGAATTAAATCGACGATTTTCTAAATTTACGAAATCGCTTGAAAATCTAGTTTTAAAATCTTACTAACTAAATTATAATTCCAAATCCAATATTTAAACCAATTAAATATTTAAAATCAAACGACAAAAAATCTGAGTCGTTACAAATATATATAATAGAAAATCCATAAGTGATATGTTTTGTGATATTGGTTACAAAGTGTTGTAACCGTGAGTAATTTATCACAATGAAAACAAATATACCATATTAAATGTTCCTAGTCAAGATGCATCAAGACTGGATATCGATGCATCCATTGAGACCAAAGTATGTAACGCTCTCCAAATGATAGATGGTGTATTATTCACAACTGCTGGGGGTACCTAGGGGTTACATACTGATAATTATTGGATAACTATGGAACGATGACTCACTCGATAGTTTTCTGTTGGTTAATATAACTATGGCTAAACAGAAAATATTGATGTGGCTGATTTACATGGTTCTCTCGACCTACGAATACTGTCGATCTTCAAATGAAAGCTCCACTTTGATTACAGTCAAATTGTAGCACGGTGTACATCGAGTGACTATAGTTGGGTCGACTAGAGGTATTGGAAGTGAACCAGTATTCAAGAGAGGATTTGTCTCCTTGATTATATGAGGTTAATATCACGGTCAACTCAAGGTCAAAGTCTCTGGCCAGAGCATTTCGGTTAATAATAATGGTTATTATTGAATCAAGGACTTCGTGTTTGGAATATAAAGTTGAATATGAACGATATTGGTATTTTGACCATTACCAAATTCCATAAGTTAAAAGTGACATAATTTTGACGAAGAGAATTAGTGTAAATAAAAGTGACAACTGAGTAATGTTTAACAAAGTGAAATTGGAATTTACCGAAACCAAATAAGCAATAAATTTGGCCAAAATGTCAAACCACATGCTAAGTGACGTGTGAACATTAATATTCGAATAGTTCGATATTAATCGCTGACCAAATTTACACCTGAGGAGTCGCACAACCGAAATGATGAGTTTTCCTTTGACCAAACGACTAGATAGTTTGTAATTGTTATATATTAACTAAATAAATTAAATTTTATGAAATATTAACTGTAAAATTTTGATTATGTTTTGAGGAATAAATATTATTAAACATATTTATAACAGTTGTAAATATTTTAATCGATATATGATATCAATAAGCGATTAAATTGGAGATAATTAAATAATAATTTCTTTAGGCTTAAATTGGATTTTGGCCCATCATGATAGGTGAAATTTTCAGTAGCAACATGACATGGGAGTGCCTTAAAATATGGTTTAGATGCTAGATTTTGGATGGCTCAGATCAAGGGAGAATTAGTATGAGATGATATCCACTTTTTCCTCTTTTCTATCCACTATATAAGCAAATCTAAACTAATTTGATTAGGATTTTTTGGCTGCCATCTCCATCTATGTTCCTGTCCCAAATTACTCCTTTAGTGCTCCATCGTATCAAATCCAAATTAACTCAAAGTCAATCACTATCCGATAGTCAAAGGTCAATGGTTCAAGGACTAGTTATCCGTCAAATCAGAAAATGTTTCAAAAAGGAGAGTTCATCCTTTCAAGTTGTACATCAAGACTTTGGTTCTTGGGTATGTTTTATCAATTATAATTTATAATCCTCTGAAGAATATTTTATTATGTCTCTATGTGTGTGTGTATTATATTATTAGTTTGGTGACGATTCTGATATGAATTAATATTGTCACAAATTGGTTTGGTTATACGTACGTATATACTTATAAAATAAAATAAAATCATTTTTGACATGTTAGATTAGTACAGCAGCATAATATACATATTAATTAATATTTTATTAAATCATATATGTATATATATAATATTTAATTACATATCAGTGAAGTTGAGGGTGAGAGTCATTGTCTTGTTTATCACATCGAGGGTGAGGGTCTGTCTCTTACTATGGTTGGTGAGGAGAATAAAAGTAAGTTTTACGATGTCAGTTGGGATTGGAAATTTATTTACTCTCCATCTTCTGAAGGTTATGATCCGAATATGGCTACTCTCTTCTTTGGGTATGTTCATGTTATTGGCCCATCGTCTTATGTGGGTAGTGGCAGTTCCTCTTCGAAGGGCGCGTAGTCATAGTTGGTTAGCAGTTTAGGCTCTTTTTGCCTAGCTCATGTGCTTTATTTTTTATTGTGGTTTGGGCTCTTTGCTCCCACTTAGCTATTTTGTGCATGTGCAGAACACTTGTTTTTACCATTATTTATACACTGGCACGACCCACTATAAAGCCGGTTAGCTTTGCTAAAAAATATATTTAATTACTATATATGGTTGATATTTAATTACAACATTATACTATGGTTAAAATTGATCACGTAGTTTTATATATCTAAATTCATGGTAATAGTAATTTTGGATAGAATAAAAAAAATTATAATTATATTTTATTATTTAATATCATTTAAATAAGTATACTCATAATAAATCATATAAAATAAAAGGTCTTATGAAAATTATTTTTTAATTTTTTTGAAATTATTTTAATATTAGATAAACTCTTGGCCAGAAAATAAAAACTAAAAACTTTTATTTGTTATGTTTTAAATTATTCTTCAAATCAGCCAAAGATTAATAAATTAATTGAAAGCAAAATTTAATCGAAAAAACTATGAAACTTTTTTTGAACTTCAAAATATTGGTTTTGATTTACTGGAAATTTATAATTTGAGAAAAGGTTTAGAAATAATTTTTATTAATATTTTATGTAATTTTGAATGCATATTCAGTCAAAATATATTTAAAAGAAATATAAATAGTAATAACATTTTTCTGTGCTATACACACGATCTAATTTTTTTTAAATTTTATTATTTAATATATATATATATATTATAAATATAATTATGTATATATGTATATATTAAAATAAATATAAAATATTTTTTTATTATTATGTATATACTAGTACATGTTTTATGCTTGATTTTAGAAGAAAATTATTATTTATTTAACATTTAAATAGCTTATTTATATTTAAATGGATATATTATAATAATATACATATATATTTTATTTTATTTATTAAATTATATATATATATATATATATATATATTTAAATATTTTATACATTTACATAAAACTATTTGAACAAACTTAATCTGTATATATATATATATCTGCAGCATTTATATGTAAGCAATAGTTTATATACATACATATATTTGGACAACGTATATTTGCATATCGGATGAGCTAACATGCCCATTGCGATGAAAATCTCAATATCTATACATGTGCATGTTATACCTGGCATGGGTTGACATGTTACACATGCACACACACACATATATATATGTATGTATATGATACGCATATATACATATACATATACATACATACATACATACATATATATATATTAAATAAAATTATATATAATTTATAAAATAAAATAAAATAAATGATTTTATTTGAATAATATTTAGAAATGTTTTAAATGGATTATACCTCATAGGTCCAATATAAATCCAATAAAGGAATTTTTTTTAATTCACCAATTACTTCCACTACCGGTCGACCCAGTTCCAACAATTATCACATTTCGTAGTATTTAATATATCATATTTAGAGGTGGTTTATTTTTCCTTACCCATTTTTGTTGATGACAAAGGGGGAGAAATATAATATATGCATATACTAAAGGGGAGTTAACCAATTTAGAGGGAGTTACATTATATTTTATAATAAAAATATTTACATGGTTTTTATCATAAAAAAAATGGAGATTGTTAATACTATAGATATTGATTTCGATGACAACAACCATATAAATATATATACTAATTTTTTGCCAAATTGTATATAATGTTTTGTAGGATATTACACAGGTTATACAAGTACAAGATAATCAAGTCTGAAGACAAATCAGTAAAGAGACTAAAGATCAAGATTCAAAGATGATCAAGACAATTGAAGACTCGTGAGTTTGAAGACAAAGACATGAAGAGTTCAGGACTATAGATTATAGTTAATAGATATTAAATTAATTTGTTAAAGTCCTTGAATAACAACATTCTTTTCTTTGAATACTATCTTATCAAAATATTTATTTTACTACCAAGATATTTATTTTTCAAATATATTTTTACAAATATTTTATAAAAAGTTTTATATGTTAAAAGTATTTAAAAGCTATGCTTAAATGATTTTACAAATATCCAGAAGTTTAAAACACCTTAAAAGATTTTTATTTATTTTTTCAAAATACACAAAGGTATGTTGACATATCCTACTCATGTATGTTGACACATGTACCATTGAAGAGATATTTTTTAAATTTTGAATAGTTGTGATTTTTGGCTCTATCTCTTTGAGAATAGACATGTCCCTACAAACACTATATAAAGGGGCAGAAAAACGAATTTTATTAACTACTTTCTCTCTATTCTTCTTGCTCCAAATTCACATTATATATTTCACGAAATTCACTTTCTATACTCTTAAAATTGACTCAAATTCAACCTCTACCTTACTACATTCATTCTCTATAATCTACTCACCGATTTACAAGCATTCTCTCATCAATTTAAACATCAAAGGGCTATAGGATATTCTGTATCCAAAGTACAAGTATTTGTATTTGGAATCAACAACTCCCTACTATTAATTTGTTTTGGGTGTGCTTGTTGCCCGTTCAAATCAAGTGGGTGTGTTTGTTACTTGTTCGAATCAAGTGGGTGTGCTTATTACCCATTCAAACCAAGTAGGTGTGCTTGTTGCCCGGTTAAATCAAGCAAGTTTGCCCAGAGCTTGGAAAGTCAGTATGGTGTATCTTGTTGGCTTAAAATCAAGATTGTATTATGGTTTGCTTGCTACCTAATTCAGTAGGCGTTTGAAAGAAAATATGTACATATACTATAGAGGACTGGACGTATGATTGGTTAATCCGAACCATTATAGAACTCCTAGTGTCATCTCTCTTGCTTTTCCTATATTTAATTACATTTATATATACCTATGACTGTCCGTTAATATATATATCTGCGTTAATTATTTGTGTTTGAATTTAAATCTTGAAACAATTTAAAAAAGTTCTATATAAGTTATAAAACACTATTCACTCCCCCTCTAATGTTTAAGTAGCGTGAAGATCCGTTCTCACTATACTACACATTTTCCCACATTTTATCTTTGACCATTTATTGACGTCTTACCGATGACCCCGCCTTATGTCGTTTGCATATTATCGTAACCTTTCGTAAATATATTATTCATTTTCTAGTATTGTTTTGTTTGTTTCATTTTGTGTTGCATTTTAAACATTGAAAGCAATCTACTATGGTATCATCCCTGGCCTTGGGCTTATTTTGAAGAAGTTGGATTTTGATTTATCAATTAGATTACTAAATTTTTGTGATGAATTTGTATAATAATTTTATTGTTGTTGATTTTATCCTAAATTTAGAATATGAAAACCATTCGGAACATTTACCTGTTATAATAAATAATAGGGTAAAATATAAATCCATATTCTAGACAATATCCTAAAATTATTATGTTTTATTACTTATTTTTAAATATTTATCTTTACTTGCAACATTTATACCATGTTGAAACAATCTTAGAGAATGTTCTTTGTAATTGTTCCGTCGACTAGAAAATTAAAGGAAAGTCCACTAAGTTTGTCAACGGATATTTTCATACGTGGACGATGCTATATTTGCATCCATATCTAAAGTTATTTTTGTATATCGGATAACGACATCCTTAAATAATAGATGGATATAAGATACAATTAATAAATCTAAAGATATAAATAGGAAAAATTAGTGATGATTATAAAAGTAAAGAAAAATACGATGAGAAAAATAGTTTTGTGAATGAATGTGTGTGTAGACACATGCAAGTGTGTGTATATAATATAAACTATTATCTAGATAAAATAATAAATACCTATCATTTATTATATTGTAATGCAAATAACATAGACTATTATCTTGAGAAAACCTTGAACGGTTGATTTTCAAGTGTAGCTATGTACCTACATATTCCCATCTTTATTCGTTTTTCAACATATCATGTATTTATCCATCTTATGGGTATGGATGAGGATGGATTCCTAATTTTCTGGATATCCATTGATAGGCTTAACGTCTTGGTCTAACACGGTGTCCACAAGAAATGAGACAAATGCCTTATTCACATGAAAATATCTATCTTGATCCGTTCAGCCGCTTTAAATCCCATTAGAGCAACACCAAAAACCAATATTCAGCCTTCACAATTCAGAGTTTACATCTCACCAGTGGCATTCAGACTGAATATTTAGCTGAATGTGCAGTTTCCATTTAAGCAAAGTAAAGTGGAATCGGACGTCCGTTAATAAACGTTCAGTCTTAAACGTCCATTTAATGAACGTCAAAAGCATATGCGTCCATTAAATAGATGTCCAACAGTGCATATTTTACACATGTCTATCATTAAACCTCATTTAATAAACTCCTGATGTTGGACGTCCAACCAATGGATGTCTGATTTTTGGGTTTTTCTTCCACTTTTAGCTTTGAATATTCAAGGCCTTGAACATTTAGAGCTGAAGCTGTTAGAGATGTCCTTAAAACCATACTATCCGTAAAAAGCCAATTTCCATGATCTTTTATCACACATAAAACAGCATATCCCAGTAACATCAATTGGTTATCTTAAAAAAAGATCCACCTATTTTCTGAGAGCATCCCGGATGTTTATCCAAATACTATCTGGACCAGTCAGTATTTTCCAAAGCGTTACAAAAAAAACCCGGGTATAAATCACCTACTTTTGTTTTACATGGTTTTCATGGACCATGCAAATCTCCATAATTCATTTTCTCCTTTTTATTTATAAAAAATAAAAAAACTAAAAAATGAATGAATGGATTTTAGGAGGTTCATAGAAACCATGAAAAATGGCCTTGGTGGCTACTGGATAGCAGCAGTCAGCTACTGAGTAGCATGTCCCTTGCTCAATTTCAAAAACTCGAAGCTGACCCTACATAGCAGTTCAAAATAACACTCACTCAAGAATCTGATTCTCATATAAGAATATACAATTTTAAGCAGTGACGTAGGGATTAGTTATCGAACACCAACTTATTGCTACATCATTAGGGTAGCATAGAGTATGAATAGTGTCACATTTAAAAACTCGAGTTTCCTAACATCTGTTGGGATGCTCTTAAGCATCTTAAATATTTTTGTATCCCACGTTTATTTGAAATCCAAAACATATAAAATAATGCAGGCCAAACCAGGTTTAAGTGTCAACTGAAAACTCATCCAATACCAAAACCATTGCACTATCGAAAGCATTGACAACAAAAGGAGAACGAAACAACAACAACAACTCCTCAGGCAGTCCAAGTTTTTCATTCAAGCTTTGATGAACGGCACAGACAATAATAGACTATTTACTACGGGCATTTACAACTGTAAATTAATCCTTGTCCCTTGGCACTGAACTACAAACGGTTACTAATGACTATTAAACATATGAATACGGCTACAAAGCTAAGCAATTTTGTCTTCTACAGTTTATTAGACTTAATTTCCTCCAGCATCTTTACAACCTCTGCCATTGTCGGTCTTTTCAAACAGTCCGGTTCTAAGCATTTTTCCGCAACTGCAAATACATCTTTTACCTCTTCGATTTGAAAATGTAAGAGATTGGGATCAATTGCATGTTCTTCTCTTTTATCTTCCACCACTGCTTTTACCTGTTATATGTTATACCAGAATAACAACAGAAATTTACACCAACATAAAGAAATTCTTGCTACTAAACCTGTTATATAAAAGTCTTATGGTATTTACCCATGTAACCAATTTTGTTCCTTCTTCTATAAAGGATTCATCGGTTGGTCTTTTCCCTGTTAAAAGTTCAAGCAAAACGATTCCAAAGCTATAAACATCTCCTTTAGTCGTGGCCTTCCCAGTATCAAAATACTCTGTAATTTAAGCATCGTTGTCAATTATAATCACCTGACCTCAAATACACATATATTTCCACTAGTTCATCTCATTGCTGTTATATAACTTACCAGGAGCAAGGTAACCAAATGTTCCAGCAACGACCGTCGAAACATGAGTCTGATCTGGTTCCATCAATGTAGCCAGTCCAAAATCAGATACTCTAGCTTCCATATTTTGATCCAAAAGTATGTTGCTTGATTTTATATCTCTATGAATTATATGTGGTACACAGTCATAATGCAAGTATGCAATACCCCTTGCTGCACCTAGTGCAATTTTATATCTTGTTGCCCAGTCTAGAGACTTCCCTCCTTTGCATCTTCCTATACCCAAACACTTATTAGTGCAATGAATAAAGATAACATTTCTGCATAAATAGCACACAGCTAGATATTTCTATGTTATTGCACAGAGGAGCAAAAATGACTTCTTGGATTAATACTGTTTTTTGCCCACTAAGAGGAGCATATTGGTCATTTCTGTGCAAATAGCTCATAAAAATCTCTGTGTTATAGACATAGATTCACTTTCCAATGTATGTACATAAGTAAAGGTTATTACTGTGTAAAAATGCGTCTAGTCCTCCATTTGGCATCAACTCGTAGATAAGAAGATTGAACTGAGGTGCAATGTAGTAGCCATGAAGAGTAACGATGTTTCTGTGCTTTATATCACCCAGCGTGTTTAGTTCTCTTTCGAAGCCTTGATCTCTTTCATCATGCCCCTTGTTTAGTCTCTTGACTGCAAATGTGATTTTTTCATCTATTACCAATTTATATACCGTGCCATATCCACCTGATCCTATTATATCTTTGTTCGTCAATTTCATTATCTTCTTCATGAAATCTTTCGAGCTTAAGGATTGTGTTGTCGGTGCACGAAACATCACCATTTTCCCTCCTATCAAAATGAGAATCAATGTGTTAAGGTTCCATAAAATGAGAATCAATATTTAATTTTGAATTTTACATGGAAACTACATCTTTCCAACCATAAGAACTGTAGCTAATCTAATGAAAACAATAAGATGACAATGAAAGTTTCAATTCAAGTTCCAACAACGACAATAAATCTTTCCATGTGATGCTGGTCTCCATAAAAATGATGATGAACTGCTTATACTATTTAGAGCACAAAGGACTTTAAAGGATTTTGCTATGAATTGTGGATATATTTGTTGGTCAAAAAAAACATAGATGCAGTTTTATCTGGTAGAAATATACCTGACATGCTTTCCTCCACGATTCTTCTTTTTCTTGACCATCGTTTGTATAGGAGCACAGAAATAATGATTTTGGAAATAATGAATGCAATACAACAGATTGTGATATAGAGTGCTAGAATGCCAGAGTTCATACTCCCTTTATTCTAATGATATCCTGCAATTATATTACATGGTCACTTCAAGATTAGAACCTTAATTTCTATACTATTTGATGCAAAATGAGTTTATAATCGATGCCACATATTACCAAGATAAAACGCTAGAACTACATTTCAACATTTTCAATAAACATTTTGAAACTATTTCAATTTTCAAGATTTTCTCCAGCATATAGAATACGAACTAGGATATACAATTGAAGTCAAATGCGCATACACTAAATTGTTCGAATAAAAAAAGCTTAGACATTTTCGTCTGAAAATACAAAGCTAAAAATAAATTCGAAAGAAGATAGTTGATTCTAAGGATATCAAATAGACTAGGTTCCTTGTTGCACTGAAAGCATCAAAAATGTAATAAAGGTGACTTGAGCAGCATTATTTTCGTAGAGTTATACAACTTACAGATGAAGAATCAGATGTTTTTTGAAGCAAATCAACTGAGAAATTGAAGTATTAATTCAGATAAACATGAAAATGATAGCAGATCAGAGAGTAGAAAGGAACAAAATAAAATGTCATTATGCTGAAAATTAGAATGATAGATGTGGGTGTGAAAGAGAAGAAGACATGTGTCAAAACGTGGGGTTTGTTAGGTATTTTAATTAAAAAGTACCGAAAGCAGGCCTACCTCCATATCATTTAGCTATTGAATCATGTGAAAGCTTTACTTTTTTTCTTGAGTGAGCTGGCTTTTTTATTCAATTCTTACAAGCAAGTGCGAAACTTTATTGATAAATTAGGCGTACGAATGGTTGAGATAATGATTACAAACATTAAGTTTGAAGCAATCAATGATTTGTCCTTAAACGTCCTTAAACAGTGATGATAGCATTGCGTTATTTCGAAAGGAGATCACCTGGTCTCATTCCCTCCATTCCGATATACCAAGCCAGTAAAAACATTGAGATTTTAATAAAAAAATCTTTTCTCCCTCTTAGAGAAGTGGATTTTTACAAAATTTTCAAAAAATTGAGAATTTTATTGGATGTCTCACCGGGACAGAGAAGAATAAAACCATATGATTTCATTCCATCTATCTCAAGATTCACTAATTAATTTCTTGGAATTGATGCTTATGTGTATTCATTGGTTATTCACACAATACATGTAATATTAAAGTTTTTTTGTCGAGAAAACCATGCTTATATACCGAAAAGAAGCATGCATTCTACATTGGATGCATTTTCAAATGGTGTTACTGTTTACATTCACCTAAACTCTACTCTCACCAACATATTCTCTCATCCATTTATCATCTTTACTCATCCACCCACACCCGACATTTTCATAACCTTTTAATTTTCTCGAAACCATAACTCAACTTTTTCTCTCCATCTTTCTTCAAACGACAAAATCAAAAAATTTCCTTCCAATTTCTCCATAGTCGGTCTTTTTATATTTAATGCTATAAATCCAACTAATTTTTCTATAATTAAGTTGTTATCGACTTTAGTTGTAAATGTGTAAGCCTAACTAAGATTAACACAGCAAAAAATAATTTTCAACTCAAATTAAGTGTTAAAGTATAGCATATTAAAGAACATTTACTTCGATCGGAAATATCAAATTATTATTGTTTTTGTTGTTAACTGAACTAAAAAAACAATGAAACCAATTACAGTACAAAATAATACGATATAGTCCAATATATTTAATTATGATAGTCCATTCACAAGAAATTTAATAGGTTTACAAAAATATTGATTTACTTTCAGATTCTAAAAAGAATTAATATCTTAACTAATCAATAATCTAAAATTCATAAAAGAAAATTTGCATACGTTTTTTATTCCATTTTCTTTTATCATTAATGATTAACAGGATTGAAAATAATTAAGTTCGAGTATTAGATTTTATTATTTTTATGTTGTCCGATTATCTTTTATTTTCAAATTATCTTTTAAACATAAGGTGGGTTTTGAAGTAGATTTTATGATTTAGTTTACTTAATGTTTAAGTGGCATTAGAAAATCTTTAGATGGGTGTAAATAGTAATACTCTTTTCAAATAAACCACATGAATAATATAGCTAACGCGGATATCTAAAATGATTAAAGCCATGTGTATGAACTAAGTTAATTATTTCTTTTTTGAAAAAAAATATATACTTTATTAACACCTAATAACTGTTGAGGAAAATCCCTTCAGATGATCAGTTCAAGGGAATAAAAAGCCCAACGCAGTAGAAAAAAACTGGATCGTGATTGTTGTGAGACGAAACAAACAAAGATAAACATCAGAGCAGACAGTCATAGATCTATGCAATGCGAAAAATAAATAACACCAGTATTTATAGTGGTTCCACTACCGTGAGGCAGTGTATGTCCACTTGGGGAGAGGAGATTTTATTAATCATTGAAAGATTAGACTTACAAGATTGATTGACTTTTGGAGGCTATACATAAGAAGAATTTACAATACAGACAAAATTCTGCAGACTTTCAGCTCTCTAGGATGGCTGCCATTGTTGTCCAGAAGCTTCACTATTTATAGAGTGGAGATATGAGGAGGGGTAGCTGCTATATAGCAGCCATGGGGTTTGGTTCGGCGGTCCTGGTTCGGCATGTTTGGTTCGGCAAAGCCTGGTTCGGCAAACATCACTTGGCATTTGGTTCAGCATAGCCCAATCTGGACCGACATGCTTTTGGTTCGGTGCATACACTCTGGACTGGCATCATTACTTCAGTTTGGACCGCCATGCCCAAATACCGAACAAGATATTTCGTTCGGCATCACCAAATCACTGAACAAAAACTTTGGTTCGGTCTTCATCACTTCACCGCTCCAAACCAATGCCGCTCCACTTCCAAACCCCGTACGAAATCACTGCTTGAACACCGAACGAGAAATTTGGAGCGGCAACCTCTTCTCATGCCTCCACCACCGAATGAACTCTACCGGACCAAATCTTTGGTCCGACATCTCCTCCACCGAACCAAAATTTTGGTTCGGCATCTTCTTCTCCAACGTCAGATCCAAGCCCTAGCACCGAACGAGCAACGCAACTTAGGGTTTGGAGCTTCTCCTCGAAGCTTCTCCAATGGCTACGCTTCTTCACGAATTTCAAGTATCATCTCTAACAATCTCCACCTTGATACCGAATTCCAAACATGCCTTCCAACTCCATCTACACCTTCATGCTCCAAGCCATGGATACTTATCATATGAGCTTCGGCAATGCCATCACCCATTACACTCTGTTAACGAACTCCGGCAAGGCCACTGTCCGTCAATAAAGTGTTCGAAGTACCCAGTCCATGTCGAACCTATCAATCTCCACCATGAAAACAAACATCTCCATGAACCATCTCAATTCTTCCCCCATGACACCTAGCACTTCATTGAACAAATCAAGTTCGAGCAATGCTCGAACTTAGCAACAGGCAACGACTTGATAAACATGTCTGCTGCATTCTCCTTTGTGTGAACTTTCTGAAGACGAACTAGCTTCTCTTCACTCATCGAGACAAGGAAGGACTCTCTCACCTCAATATGCTTCGTCCTCGAGCTGAATGCCAGATTTTCACCTAAGTGAATTGCACTTTGATTATCACAAAACGCATTCACTCCTTCGTATGCGACGCCCAAATCACACAACAATCGCCTCAAATAAAGCGCCTCCTTAGCTGCTTCAACCGCAGCTATGAGCTCTGCCTCTGTAGTAGACAAAGCCACAATCGTCTGCAACCTCGCTCTCCAACCGATCGATGTCCCACCAATGGTGAACACATATCCGAAGGTTGACTTCCTTGGATCTTTATCACCAGCATAGTCGGAATCACATAATCCAACCAAGCTGAAATCTCTTCCTCTACCGCCAAAGACAAGTCCATGGTTTGGAGTTCCTCTGAGATATCTGAAGATACACTTCACTACTTTCCAATGCGTCTTTCTTGGATTTGCCATGAACCTACTCACCAATCCAACCGCCTGTGCAATGTCAGGCCTAGTGCATTCATTGGTTAGAATTGATGCTTGTGTATTCATTGGTTATCTACGTAACACATGTATGATAAAGTTTTTCTTTTATTGAGAAAACCATGCTTATATACCGAAAAGAAGTACGCATTCTACATTGGATGCATTTTCAAATGGTGTTACTATTTACATCCACCTAACCTCTTCTCTCACCAACATATTCTTTCACCCAATTATCATCTTTACCCATCCATCGACACCCGACCTTTTCATAACCTTTTAATTTCTCGAAATCATAACTCAACTTCTTCTCTCAATTTTTCTTCAAACAACAAAATCAAATTTTCTCCATCCAATTTCTCCATAGTCGGTCTTTTTTTATTTAATGTTGGACCGGGATATATAAATCTAACTATTTTTTCTACAATTAAGTTGTTATTGACTTTAATTGTAAATATGTAAGCCTAACTAAGATTAAGACAACAAAGAATAATTTGCAACTCAAATTATGTGTTAAGGTATAACATATTAAAGAACATTCATTACTACTTCGATCAAAAATATCAAATTTTTTTTTTGTTGCTAACTGAACAAATAAACAATGATACTAATTATAGTAGAAAACAATACGATATAGTACAATATATTTAATTATGATAGTCCATTCACTAAAAATTTAATAGGTTTACAAAAATATCGATTTACATTCATATTCTAAAAAGAATTAATACCTTAACTAATCAATAATCTGAAATTCATAAAACAAAATTACTTACGTTTTTCATCTCATTTTCTTTTATCATTAATGATTAACATGATTGAAAATAATTAAGTTCGAGTATTAGATTTTATTATTTATATGTTGTCCGATTATCTTTTATTTCCAAATTATCTTTTAGACATAAGGTGGGTTTTTGAAGTGAATTTTATGATCTAGTTTAATTAATGTTTAGGTGGTATTAGTAAATCTTTAGATGGATGTAAATAGTAATACTCTTTTCAATTAAACCACATGAATAATGTAGCTAACGCGGATATCTAAAATGAATAAAGCCATGTGTATGAACTAAGTTAATTTTTTCTTTTTAGAAAAATAAATACTTTATTAACACCTAATAACAACAAATACAATGTTTATAATGTTAGAGTTCCAAATAAGTGTAGGAGTATACAAACCAACAACTCAATAACGCTAATACATAATATCTAACATTAGTATTTGTAGAACATACCTACTAGAAGACAAATATAACTGGACAATTTATATATGAAATAAATATTCCAATATATATTTCAAGATACTCCACTTTACCAAATCAGCCTTTCTTATTGCTTTCCAATCGAGCTTTGCTAATACTCAACAATGGTAAATTTGTTGAGATTGAAGATACAATCCGAGGTCCATGTTCGAAAACAAGACAGAGGCGAGATACCAAAGACCAGAGGCAAGGAGAAGAACACGCTCGCATAAGAATTATGAGTAGAAGGGACCAGAAGATCACTGTTGAGTATCCAACTGCATAAAAGTGTGTGCAACTTACCATACACCAAATTCATAAAAGATAGGTTTCTTATTTTGAATTTCTTCAATTTTGGTTTTCAAATGTCCAATTAGTAAATTGAAGCCTAATATGATATGGCATCTGGATTCCTTGAAAAGTTCTGAAATGTTGATGTTATCCCTTGAATTTCTACACTATTAGATTTTAGAAATGATAAGAAATAAAGAAAAACAATCGAACACAAATTTCCTCCAAACAAAATTTTATTAATTCACCAAAAGATTATGCAGCATAACCTCAAAACTTGAGAAGAAATTTCAGTCCCTAAAACCCTAATACTGTATATCTTTTCCTCTTACTTCATAATGAACATACAAGCCTATTTATAACGGCTGACGTAATCTCAATCATTAATCAAAGATATGCAGAAATCGATAGTGGAAACACCAAAACAACCTAAAAAGATGAAAATGCCTCAACGATCTCGAAGCCGAACTTCTCCAAAAATTATCAATCCAGTAAACTAGAAATCTCATCAGTTGATTGGTATTAGTCGACTGGAAAGGGTTTCCAATCGACTTCAAAAGCAGTGCTGGCCTCGGGTCCAAAATACCACAAAATTCAATCAACTGGTGGCTCCACCAGTTGATTGACAAGTCATCCAAACTCCATTTACAACGTTTTGCTCTCCCAATTGAACATGCATATCATCAATAAATCAGAATTGTTTGTAATACCACAAATGCCTCCACGCAGACTTTGGGTTTTTCCATTGCTTACTTCACCTTAATTAGAAATTTTTTTCTCTCCAGCGCCACTTTGAGAACTTTCTGCATTCTCCACCGTTTTTCCAAGCAGTTTATATATATTATTGCTTCATCGTTCTGCACGCAACCCCTCCTTATTTGTCTTTCACACCCTTGTGACTCCACCTCGAGTCGAAAAGTTGCAACTTTTTTCTTCCATGTGCCTTATTAAAATAAGATTATGCTTAATTTCTGAGGTATGCCTAACTCCCGTGAGTTTCACCATCCTTCCATCATACATCTTCAACCTAACCAAACCTGATGCAGCGCACCATGGTCACGAAATCGAAGCTGCTTCAGAATTCATAAAATCCAATAGGTCCCAAAACCTAGGTCGCAAACGACCTAATAATTTACGAGCTAACGAGTTACAGAGGGTTGTAATAAACCATGTTGAGTCATATACCTTAGGTCGCCAACGACCTAGCAGGAAGCCACCTTATCTTAGGTCGCTACGAACTACTGAGTCACGAGATAAAGACTTGCGACCTAACGAAGAAGCTAACAAGCAAAGTCGGTACGATAAATCGTTGGAACGACCTAATGACCTAAGTCAGTATGATAAGTCGCTAAAACGACCTAGCGAGTTAAAAACAAACCTCAGATCACCTAAGTTCCTTAGGTCGCTCAAGCAAGCTAACGACCTATGATAAGTCGCGAGCGACCTAACGAGTTAGCTCATTCAGAATGTCGTACTTTTCTTCTGATGCTCAAGGTCGCGTAAAGGTTAGGTCGCAAGGTTGCTAAGGTCGCTCCATGGTTAGGTCGCATGAAGTATTTAAGTCGCATTCATTTTTAGGTCGCTCGACCTTATGCCGCTGTAAAGTTGGGTCGCTGCCAAGTTCCATTAGATCGCTACTGGATGCTAAAGCTTAAGTCGCTGGGAAGATAGGCCGCTAAGTCGCTCCTGGAGGGTATGTTATGTCGTTTGATTCCTTAGGTCGTGTGTGTTGTACCCTTAAGTCGCATATTGTATTTCTTTATGTCGTTTGTATGTTGTGTTTGTTAACTCGTGTTGTATATATGTTGAGTCGCTTGATTGTAGGTCGCGTGATGTACTTTGTGATGTAATGTGATGTGTTTGTTTTAGGTCGCAAGTGTTAGGTCGTTCACGACCTAAGTGTTGTCAAGTGATGAGTAGTGTTGAGTTGTAAGCCTATAAATAGGCGGGTGGTGTCATTTGTAATAGTTAGTTGATTTTGAATAAACTTTTGTTTGAGAGCTTTGTGCCTCTTCTTAAATTGGTAGTTGAGTGTAATCTCCTATCTCCACTTTCGGCATTCGAGTGTGCTCGGATCAACGACTGCTGAAGCCGATTCACGGAATCTAGTGTGCTAGATCAACGTACGAAGAATCGTAGATCTTTAAACACGGTATCGTGCGTGATCAACGTGTTTGAGATAGCTAAAATCCGGTATCTTTGGATCAACGGATTTGGGCCTTTGGTATCTTTCAATCCACCGATTGCTATTTTCACCGTTTCATCATTTCAGTAATCCGCTGCTGCATCATTTGGTATCAGAGCTAGACTTAGCCAATCATAGCTAAGCCGAGTCTTGGAGCCAATTCTTATTGAAGAGATCAAGCCGAGCCAATTGAGTTAGGCCGAGCAAAGTTGAAGTGTTCAATTTTAGATTTATTCAAATTGAAGTTGTACATCATTTGAAAGTCAAGGCCGAGAGTTGAAGTGTTGGAGTGTGGATCCAAGCTTAGTGAAGAAGCCGTGCATCACTTTGTAGATCAAGGCCGAGTTAAAGATTTTAAGTTTTGGAGTTCAAATTAAGTTGTTTGTTTATTTGGGGTGTTCGTGAGATTACAAACAAGTGGGGAAGTTTGATTCGAGAATTTTTGGATCAAAGCGAAGTTGGTGTTTGGATCTGTTGAAGATTTGATCATGCCTCCGAGAAGTGTTAACCATTATCATAATGTTGCAAATTTGTATGGGAGAGAAGATGCTGAACATATGGAACAACGCATCGATGAAAGGTTCAGTAAGGGTTTCGAGAGAGTGGAGAGAATGAAGTCTGACATGAATCGAAATCAAAGGAGAGTGTCGCCATGTTATGATGAAGAAAGAAGAGCTTATCGTGATTACGAGTATGAACCATATTGTGATTATGAAAGATGTCGAGTAGAGGAAAGAAGAAGTAGAGAGGACGTGCATGGTCATAGAAGAGTCAATGTTCAGAATCGACATCGAAGCTCATCTAAGTTTGAAGAAGATAGTTATGGTGATAGTGTTCACTTTCGATATCCAGGTCCAGGGCAAAATCGATATAGGAATGTTGAAGAGAATGGTCATACACGGGAATCAAGGAAGGATACGGAGATTCCAGAATTCCGAGGTGGTCTACAAGCAGAGGAATTCTTGGATTGGTTATCAAAGTTTGAAAAGATTTTTAAACTCAACAACGTGTCTGAGGATCGTCAAGTTAAGTTAGTTGCTACAAGATTGAAAGGACGAGCTATGGATTGGTGGCAACAAACTAAATCAACTAGAGAGAGAATGAAGAAATCCAAAGTTGTCAAGTGGGATAAGATGAAAAGGATGATGAAGGCAAATTTCTTACCATATAATTATCAAACTCGTGTGAACCAACAGTTGCAGAAGTTGAGTCAAGGGAGTCGAGGAAAGGGTGTGGTTATAAACCCCAGCAATCAGAATAAAGGCGTTAATTGCAGTATAAATGTTTCTAAGAAAGTCAACAAACCAGTTGTACATGAAATCACGAAGACAAATGTTGATGACCGATTTAAGCGCTATCATTATCAGGAGTCTGGCCATAGAAGTATTGAATGTATGGAGCCCAAGATGAAAGCCTTAGTTGTCGAAGAATGTGAAAACGAGGATGTGGATGATTCTACTGCAAGCGAGCCGGAAAAGGAAGAGGATCCGACTAGTCCGTTATCTTTCAGTGAGAGTGTTGAAGAAGCGGAAGGTAGTGCTGAATCATTGGTTAGGTATGAGACAGGTAAAGAGCTTAAAACTCCTGAGGAGGTTAAACCAATGTTAGAATAGTTTGAAGAGGTCGGTCCTATAGAATCGCTCGAAGAATTACCATCGAAATTTGACAACGATGAAGGAGTTTTGTCAGGAGATGAAGGATGTAACTTGTTGAGGAGGACTGCTGAATTTGACTTTTATCAACCGCCGAAATTTGATGATGATGAAGAAATTGAGTCAAAGTATGGGAATGTAGAAGTTGATTACTCTTCACCGCCGAAGATTGATGTCGATAGTATGGAAGAAGAAAGTGTGTTCAGAGTTGAGGAAAATAACTTGACGAAAGAGGATTCTTGCTTAACACCTGAGCCTATGGATGAGAGCCAACCAAGAGTAAATTCCTTAGTTTTCGAGAAGCCCAAACAAAGTGAAAGTAAAACAGAAGAGAAGGCAGAATCAGATAGCTTATTATCTTTGAAAGAGTTCGTCAATAAAATGAAAGATAGTGATGAATTACTAACGTTGATTGAATCGGGAGAAAGTTCTGATTTTGAGACACCTGAAGAGGTTAAAGTCTTTGAAGAGTTGGAGGATGAGATTTCTGACGAACTGTTTGAGGAAACTAGTATTGTATTTTTGGAAGGGTCTGTCGAAAGGGTGAAAAATAGCAATGAATTGTTTGAATTGACCGAGCAAGGAACGAGTAAAGATCTTGATGTTTTTGAGGAAGTTGGATCAGAATTCGATGAATCTGAAGATGAATATCCTAAGGAATTAACCGAAGAGTTACCACCACTACATGAGACATTCAACCTCACACTGGACTAGTACCAGATGCTATTCGACTACAGGGATCGTATGATCTTCAGAAGCTGAAAGAACATGAAGAGTTGAAAAGACAGGATGAAGAGAATGATTGTCAGTTGGAATTGGCTGATCATGTCCGCACTGCTAACGTTATCAAAGTCAATTGCTGGGAATCGTTTCATGAAAAAAAACATGTTGAAGGGGAAATTGATGCAACACATCAAGGGAAGATTCTAAATGATGACACGCCTGAACGACATAAGGAAAGGCGAGAATCTGAGCATGAGTCTGCACACTTTTTCGATCTTGATTTCCTAAGTCGTTCCGTGATTTTAAACTTCCTTATATCGTCTCACATTTTCGACACGTTTTGGTTCTATATCACATCTTCCTATTGGCACAAGCAATATGGTATACGACACTATTCTTATGAAGTTATGTGCTACATGAATTGGATATGGCACCTAGTGCTTAGTTCATTCCACACTTTCCCATATGTCATCTCCCTCGGATCACTTTCTTATGCCGCTTGTCTAATGCCGCGTCTGCTTATTGCCATATGTTCCTTATGTCGAGTGATATCATCAAAGAGTCAAGACAAGATCAATCACAAGAGTAGTTATCACCAGAGCCGTATCAGACCAGATAATGAATGGAAGACAGCGTCTCGAAGAAGGAAAGAAAATGAATTCGGGACGAATTCTTTTCAATCAGGGGAGTATGATGCAGCACACCATGGTCACGAAATCGAAGCTGCTTCAGAATTCATAAAATCCAATAGGTCACAAAACCTAGGTCGCAAACGACCTAATAATTTACGAGCTAACGAGTTACAGAGGGTTGTAATAAACCGTGCTGAGTCATATACCTTAGGTCGCCAACGACCTAGCAGGAAGCCACCTTATCTTAGGTCGCTACGAACTATTGAGTCACGAGATAAAGACTTGCGACCTAACGAAGAAGCTAACAAGCAAAGTCAGTACGATAAATCGTTGGAACGACCTAACGACCTAAGTCAGTATGATAAGTCGCTAAAACGACCTAGCGAGTTAAAAACAAACCTCAGATCACCTAAGTTCCTTAGGTCGCTCAAGCAAGCTAACGACCTATGATAAGTCGCGAGTGACCTAACGAGTTAGCTCATTCAGCATGCCATACTTTTCTTCTGATGCTCAAGGTCGTGTAATGGTTAGGTCGCAAGGTTGCTAAGGTCGCTCCATGGTTAGGTCGCGTGAAGTATTTAAGTCGCATTCATTTTTAGGTCGCTCGACCTTATGCCGCTGTAAAGTTGGGTCGCTGCCAAGTTCCATTAGATCGCTACTGGATGCTAAAGCTTAAGTCGTTGGGAAGATAGGCCGCTAAGTCGCTCCTGGAGGGTATGTTATGTCGTTTGATTCCTTAGGTCGTGTGTGTTGTACCCTTAAGTCGCATATTGTATTTCTTTATGTCGTTTGTATGTTGTGTTTGTTAACTCGTGTTGTATATATGTTGAGTCGCTTGATTGTAGGTCGCGTGATGTACTTTGTGATGTAATGTGATGTGTTTGTTTTAGGCCGCAAGTGTTAGGTCGTTCACGACCTAAGTGTTGTCAAGTGATGAGTAGTGTTGAGTTGTAAGCCTATAAATAGGCGGGTAGTGTCATTTGTAATAGTTAGTTGATTTTGAATAAACTTTTGTTTGAGAGCTTTGTGCCTCTTCTTAAATTGGTAGTTGAGTGTAATCTCCTATCTCCACTTTCGGCATTCGAGTGTGCTCGGATCAACGACTGCTGAAGCCGATTCACGGAATCTAGTGCGCTAGATCAACGTACGAAGAATCATAGATCTTTAAACACGGTATCGTGCGCGATCAACGTGTTTGAGATAGCTAAAATCCGGTATCTTTGGATCAACGGATTTGGGCCTTTGGTATCTTTCAATCCACCGATTGCTATTTTCACCGTTTCATCATTGCAGTAATCCGCTGATGCATCAAAACCTATACCTTTCACCTAAACATCTCTAGTATTAGCAGACTCCACCTTGCTTTCTTGCTCTTTATAACCAATAAATACTATAAATAGTTGCATATATGGAACATGTACCCGAATCAATCGCCCATTCATTTCCTTTAGTTCCATCAACAAAGAGCACATCATTACTAATACCAAAATTTACCTCGTCGTCACAGATTTCCCCAAGTTTGTTTTTGTTTTCCTCTAATGCTTTCAACCTCTCTTTATCCCTTTTTAGCTTATTGTAAAATTTCAACCAGTGACCTGGTTTATCATTGTAACAGTTGATGAAATTAATCCTTCCCATATTTGACCTATTTGATCGGCTTTTCATATTTGGACAGTTACCCTTCCTTATATGATAGAACTCTTCAATCAGATTCCCATTTTCTCTTTCTTCATTAACATTTTCTTCTATTAGGTTCCCCCTTCCTATCTTTGCACTAAACAAGCTACTAACTATTGATAGAGTTACGGGTGTGCCCTAGGGGCAATTATGTAATTCGTTACATATATCTAACTCGATAACCAACCTTGTTCAAAATAATCATGTTCTGATATGTTAATTAATTTTTTAATTTAAGTACACTAAATAGAAAATTATTAAATAATATGTTATGTGATAGTAATTACAATATGTTGTAATCATGAAAATTTTATCACATTAAAAATAACATATTATTTTAAATATTCCTAATCAAGATATTTCGAGACAGAATATCGATACATCCGTTGAGACTATGGTACGTAACTCTCTCCAAATACTAGGCAGTGCTCATAGCTGATGGGACACCAAGAGGTTACATGCTGATACTTATTGGATAACTATGGAATAACTCACTCGAGAGTTTTCTATTGGTTAATATAACTATGCTCAAACAGAGAATCTCGAAGTGATGATGTTACATAGTTCTCTCGACTTGAGAATACTATAAAACTTTAATATGGACACTCTACTTTGATTAAAGTAAAATTGTGGCAAGCTGTCCATCGAACGACTATAGTTAGGTATGATTGAAGTAGTGGAAGTGAAACACTATTCAATAGAGAATTCGTATTCTTGATTATATGAGGTTGGTATCATGGTCAACTGTAGTCAACTCAAAGTCAAAGTCTCTAGCCGGAGCAGTAAAATTAATAATAATTTTTATTAGTGAACCGAGCATTTTGTGTTTGGAATAATCGCGTTGAATGTGGATGATGTTGGAATTTTGACCAAAGCCAATGTCATAAGTCCTAATGTGATATAGTGTTTAAGAGAATTGGTGTAAATAATCATTGCTAATAGGTACCGCTTAAATAAAAATAGAATTGAATTTTTACCAAGAAAACGTATAAGCGATAATTCAACCAAAATGTCACACAACTAACTAAGATGACGTGTGAACTTTAATATTCAAATTAATCAGTGACTAAATTTACACACTTGATTCATAAAACCGTAATGAGGAATACTCCGAAAAAACCACACGATTTAATTAATGTATAATCTTTGTAATGATCTGGAATTTCAACCCTTTGATTTAGGAGTATTTAATTAATTTTAAATATTCAAATAATAGATTTTATAATTAAAATAAAACTCTTTTAAATAATAAATAATGTTGGTGAAATAGTTTTTCAAATTTGTTTACAAAAATACATAGTTCGAAGAAAAATCGAAAATGTGATCGGAATTCGTTTTTCGAATTTTTGACTTTTTTCGGCTAAAAGTTATTGGAAACATTATGAACTCTTTAGTGTAACTATACAAATTTATAAACAAGTTATGGTATATATGTATATGTATTAGTGTGTGTATATATACATACATATGTATGTATATTTAAGTATATAAGGTTTAAAATATAATTTAATAAAAGAAAATGTCACATCATAAGCCAACATACTAAAACATGTTTAAACATGCTGGCCAAGGTGTACATGACGGGGACAAGGGGGTGGGCATGGGGTACAAGGGTGGAGGCAAGCATGGTGAGGTGGTGTAAGGAGGTGGAGGGTAAAGTACAAGGAGTAAATTGGTAATTTAATTTATGCACTTAATATATTTACAAATTTCCTAATTCTTTTGATCAATTTCTCATTTCATCCCTACTTTATAAAACAACTCCAAGCTTTCATGACTTCTCTAATGGCTAAATTTTTAAAGTTTTAAAAAACCTTAGATTTATCACTTTTAAATAGCCCTTTTATTTTTTCAAATTTTCCTCCTCTTGTCATGGCTAAAACTCCTTCTAAACTACTCCAAATAAAGAAATTCCTTTTTTTAAATTCAAGAAAATCAAGTTGGCTACTATTTTCATTTACATCATTTCTTCAATTTTTGAGTGTTATTGGGTCAAAAATACATTTCTTTAAGACTCATTTTTGGACCCAGATTTTCAAGTCCGAAAATAGCTCTTCTACTTTTGAAGATATCTTCCTCAAAATAGATCCAAATTGAGTGATTCTTTTTTCGATATTATAGAGAAAAGAATTTCCAAGAACTTTCCTTTTGATAATTTTTCAAATTCCATTAAATACTTATTCAAAAATCAGTTGAAAGACGACCCATTTTCTGGTTGGATTTTTGTGAATTCGATGATGATCTGAACCCCCTCTACCTTCCATGGGCGAGCTAAATACATCATGGCCGAACTCTTAAACCACCTTGACTGAATCCATTTCCCCTCCAAGCCTCCAAAAGCTCCTTTCTTTCCAAGTTAAAAAAGAAAGCTTAAGAGTAGTTTCAAGTTCTAGTGGAAGTTTGGAATGTATTGGATAGCTTTAGGTGAGAATAAAGCTCGCCTTTTTCTTAAAAGTTTTGAACTTTAAATATGATACCGCTTACTTTGCAGTTATGATTTGGTTTAAGTGTGAAACAACGTTATGGATGTGATGAAATTTTAACTTGAAGCTATGAGTCAAATGTTAGTAAGGTGAAAGCTAGAATCTTGACTTATTGGATGTTGTGATAACATGTATATAAGTTTGTGATCTTGCTTAGGATGTGTTAAGCTAAGGAAGTTGGTGCTTAAAGTGGTTAGTCGCGACTTCGAAATCCTTTGGCAACTTACTTTTTAGAAATGTTTTATAAAGTGTTAAATCTTATCTTTACTTTTAAAAATCATATATTAAGATATAAAAGTGTTTAGTATGTGAAATATAAGAAGTTTAAAGTCAATTGTTGTACTAAACAAGTTTTGGAAATTACAGGTCATATAACGATAGTCGTTATAAATACAATTCATGAAAGACGAACTCTTTTTGAATTTAAAATGTTTTAACTTAAGTATCTTTTTGAAAAGTGTTTCCAAATATATTTTTAATATTTAAAAGAAATTATTATTTAATTAGTTAATATATTATTTATTTATTTAATGATTATTCAATTAATAAATTAAGTAAGGTAATTAGTACTTAATCACCAATTGAGTAGGGCAATTAGTATTTAATTATTTTAATCAAGTAAATTATATGTTAACTAAAAAAAGTTTAATTATTAATTAATTAATTAATTAAGAATTAATTATTATCTAATTAAGATTAATTTAATTATTCATTTAAGAAAGGGTTTAATTATTAATCTATTTCTAATCAAGTTAAATTTAAGTAAAGATTTAATTAAAAATTAATTATGATTTAATTATTAAATAAAGGTTTAATTTATTATTAAGTTTTAATTAAAGACTAATTAATTAATTAACTAATTGAGATTAATTAATATTTAATTATTATTTAAAAGTTTAAATTATTATTTGTTACTTAATTAGAATTAGTTATGGTTTAAATATTTACTTAAATATTTAATATTATTTAATTATTAATGTAAAGGATGATTATTATTTTATTATTTATTAGTTAATTATGGTTTATTTATTAATTAAAGTATTAATCATTTTAAATAAAGTGTTTGAATGTTATTTAATTGTTAAATAAAGGTTTTAAAGTTTAAACCACTTTATTTCTTAAGATCGGTTTAGTTTAAAAGCAACTCTCTTTGAAAAAAGGAATGTTTTAAGTCCAAAGGATTTCTTTGTTGATTATCCTTAAGTAAAGCCAATTGAATGTGAAACATATCTTTTTAGCAGAATAAATCACCATTCTGCTAATTAACTTATATTTGACATCTGTTTGGTAGAATAAATTACCATTCTACTATAGTTCACCAAGTAGATTATGTTGACATCTATTAGGCAAAATAGAAATCCATTCTACCATTATATTAACTTAGACATGTGTTTAGCAGAACAAATCCCCATCTGCTAATTTGGTAATTTGAACATTTACTTATATGATTGATTATTATTGACTGGTTCCCTTATACATATCTGCTTGTTATGTAAATACCCATGTTATAACGTGAAAAGTAAACTCAGTTAAATAAGAACCATCATAGTCACTAAGCTTCTTTTTTATTTTTAAAGTCAATCATTCTTTTAATAATGGTTTCAAGTTAAGTAATGATTTTAGTATAGGTGTTTTAAATAAACCTTTGTTTATCAAAGTGGACTTTATTAAATGATTTTATTAAAGGGGTTTTCATTTAAATAAGAAAGTTTTATAAGAAAGTTTTATAAATGATTTTTGATATTTATAAAAGAAGTTTCATGAATAATGGAGATTTATAAAGAGATATATAGATGGTTTTAATATTTATAAAAGAGTTTTGTAAATTTAACTTGGTGGTTTATAAAGAGTTTTGTAAATGGATTTGGAATTTAAGTAAAGGAGATTCATAAATAAAAAAGATCTATTAAGAGGCTTTATTGAATGAAATTTATAAAAGAATTTGAGATTGGATTTCCTTTAACCAACCTTCTTAATTCTGGTGGCATGGACATTCGTTCCACACTTAACATCGAAGGAATATTGTCTAAGGTTTTCCTTACCTCTAATTTAAATAACATTTTGTTTTGATCCTTTGATATGATTTGGAAATGAGAAATCTTTCACAAATGTTTTGTGGATATAGTTATGTCAGTGAGATAAGTATATGAATGCTTTTGATAAACACTTTTGACAAGATTTTTAGTAAATGAAAGATTTATTTTGAGGCTTAGTGGTTGCTATGGGTAATTAAATCTTTGAATTGTTGCTTGTTTGTTTATTTGATAGTTAAATACTCGACTATCAAATCTGGAAAAAATATAACTTTGGAAATATCTAGGAGAAACACGTGAGTTATATGACACAGTCATCTTCGGTGATGATGTACTGCACGTATAAATCTCGTTTTGTTCTCCTAGGACAAATGATAGGGAGATCCGTCCACTTAAACGGTTAAGGGTGATCCCCGCTCCTATGTATTGTCCGATTATTTCTAAAAGAACCGGGGTGGAGTTTACCAAAACTATCGAAAGTTGTTTTGAAGAGGTCGTTATTGGATAAGTACAAAGTATCCAAAAACCACTTCGATCCAACTCAAGCGTTTCGAACTAAAGGCATCTTGAAGATGATTGAAGAAGGAGCTTTTGAAGTGCAAGAGCTACTTGCTTTTAATCTTGAAGGTGATTCCAAAATGAATGTAGTAGAGGTAGTGCCTTCAGTTTTGTTCAAACCCAGAGCAAACTTGTATGGTTGAATGCTGGCACTGCATTGCTGCCTGGCGGACAGTGTTAGCATTCTAAGATGGTTGCTATATAAAAAGGTAATCGTAGCCTCAAGCCTCATCAACTGGAAAAATGACTAAAGCTGGGACATGCGGCAGGGCTATCTGGGTTACTCCCATTTGGGTATGATCATCCCAAGATATAGTGTCGGTATCTTTATGTATGCTTTGGGGCCCATTATGGTTGTTTGATCGCAACCAAGGGGTAATCATATTCGGCGCCATCTAGTAAGGGGTAGGGCCAGTCTTGGGAGGTGCAATGTGTTGTAGCCTCCCGTATATTTTATCTAGAGGTGTACAGATTTGGTGGTAGACCTTTACCCTTTCATAGTTGGAATCCATTCTTTAATAAGTGCCTTCGGACTTGATTGTATACCTATTGATGTGCATGTAAATGTGCATATTTTTACCACCATATTTATTCTAATTAATTTAAATAAATGATCATATTGGGTATTTTAAGTTGTTTTAACCAAAATCCATATTAATTCCAAATTGTCACATATTCATCTTCATCCAAGGGCAAAATAGACATTTTTGTGCATAAATTAGCTTGAGAAAATTTAATTGGAAATTTCTATATTATTTTGTAGGAATTTAAACTCAATTACAAGTGGTTTCATGAAGGAATATGCATGCACAAAGAAGATATAAAAGAATGAAGATGGAAATAATTCAAAGTGAAGAACATGGAGGACCCCACCTACCCACCTACCTTAATGTACACATTAGAGGCTAATGCACATGCTTATGGAATGAATGGCTTCATGTACACTTAAATGATGATTAATGGATGCTAATGGTTACTTGGCCACCACACTTCCTAAGGGGTAGTTTGGGCATTCCCCAAATTATGGATTAGGGTTTCATGCTTGTATAAATAACCCATTATGTTCATGTAACTCCTCTCCCTTAGTCTCTCTTTAGTTAGTTTTTAGCTTAGAAAATAAATCAAAGCTCTCTTTCTTTTCATGGCTACTTAGCCATTTCTTCACTTATGTATTTCTTTTATGCAATTTAATACATGTTCTTTTTCTTTTCTTGTTTATTTCCTTTCATGTTGTAGTGTAGATCTCTTTTATTTTATGCAATTAGATTAGTTCTCTTTTCCTTTAGCTTTCATTTTCCTCTTCTTTTTATTTTTGTTTATTTCATGTTGCTTTCTACTAGTGTTGACATAATAACATAAATGAGAGGCTAATCCCTACAATTTAGGGGTAATGATGCTCTCTTGAATCATGTAGATGCAACATAATTTCTCATTTATGTCTCTTTTGTGCTTAATGGAAAGTTGGATGTGTGTGTGATTTTGTGTTTAATATTGAGTTTGATAGCTTATGTTGTTCAAAACAAATAGGCTATGCTTAGTCATATGAATCACTAATTACCTCTTCATCTACATATGATCATGGTAATGGAAGTGGATTTAGAATCAAAATTTGATGGTTTATGTTTCTAATTCAATAGTTAATAAACCATGCTTAAAATAGATTCTACTTTTAATTTCATATCATTTTCATTGAAGTTAGTAAGTGTGTTAGAGGGTGCATTAAAGTTTGATGGTTTAAGTGTGTTAATTAATAACACAATTAGGCCATGCTTATGATAAATGCATCAACTAATGTCACAAATGACCAAAAAGAGATCATAATTTCATTATGTTGATTTATGTGATCATTAGAGGGGATTTGCCTCTAAATTGCTCTTTAATCTCATCTTTTTATCTTCCTTAGTTTTAGTTTGTTTTTACTTTCTTTTAGTTAGTTAACAATCACTCGACTTTGGTTTAATTTGATTGAACAGAATTTTTAAAATCATCAATTCCCTGCGGATCGACCCGTATTCGCCACGTGCTACATTCGTACACCGTGCGCTTGCGGTTAATTTTTAATTTAAATTCGTTCGACGGTTTTCTAAACCGATAAACTGAGGCCAGATATATTACCCATGCACTGCCTTGCGGACTGATGTAAGGGGAATACAGAGCGTGGCGAGTGAACACAAGAGTGTGAACACCTATTGACTGTAGGCGTTATTAAAAAGAATTTTTATATATATACACCTAGCTTAGATAATCTGAGGCCAGATATACCGATCATGCACCGCCTTTCGGGCTTACGTGAGAAGGGTACAGAGCATGGCGAGTGAACACACAAGTGTGAACACCTGTCGACCGTAGGTGTTAATAGAAAATATTTACATATATACAAATGTTTTGTTTTTTTTCGTTTTTTCTTTGGAAAGAGAGAGTTTTGCAAAATCGTCTTAGCACCAATTAACTTAGAAGACAAAAAAAATGTTATATCCTTTACTTTAAATCAACCACTTTTAAAACAAAGATTTTCAATTAGGATGTATTTCATAATTAACACGTATGAATCTTCTTATATACTAGTTAAACCATTATTATTTGTAATCAAACTTCATTTTTATTTTTGTTAAGACAAATTAAATTTCAAAAATTTCAATTTAATAAACCAAAACCATATATTTATCTTATAGTGTTTCTTTAAAAAAATTAAAATGCTTAAAAAAAATTGTTTTTTTTTGAGATTTTTTTTAAAAATTTTGGAAAAATTGAAAATGATGGTGAGTCTCCCCCCACACTTGATTTTGACTGTGTCCCCACAGTCAACCCAAGTGGAAGGAGAAAAAGAAAATAAAAATAAAAATGGCCTTTATTTATATGAAAATGAATGGTATTTACACAAGATCAGAAAGTATATCGTCAAAAAGTAAATGAAACGGTCTTCCAAAGCCCGATTCATTTGTCTCGTCAAGTATGCGAGACACGACTTAAGCTCGAAAAACCAAACCATAAAATATTTCGAAGTTGAATTTGGATTTGGAAAAACGAATTCCGTTTTATTAAAAATTGTACGAGTCGTTTTATTTTCAATGATTTTTGGGGTTGATGATAAAACGATTGATTGAAGTTCAAATTTATTTTCACCAAATTGAAATTCAAGTTGTTCATTGAAAAATTCTTCAGAATTATTGATTTCAAATTGGTGATTTAAATCTTCCCCATCAGAGTTTAACGACTCGTTTTCAAAAAGTCCATAAAACTCGTGTTCGTTAAATTCGACTTCCTTTGTTGGATTATCAACAACTTTATTGCATAAATCAAGTTCAAAATTCAAAGTTGTTGTATTCAAATTTTCAGAAAAAGGAAGATCGAAATTTAAATCGAGTTTCTCACCGTCAAAAGAATTGAAATCCAACTCAATTATCGTGTTTTCAACAACTTTGTTAAGATTTTCGTTTTCAATTTCAAAAGTTGTTATTTGAAAATCGTCGATTTGGGTAAAAGATGGATTATTGTTTGACTCGTCACACGTTGGAATTTGATTTTGTTGTTCACGTTGTTTCATATAAGTTTCAAACAACGAATTCGTGTGATCATCATAAATTTCGTTCATTTGTTCAACAAAATCCAATTTATAATTATTAGCTTGAGGATTTTCGATTTGGATTTGTTGAGAACAAAAATTTTCACTTGCATCATAGTCGAGATGATTCCCATTGCCAAAATTATTTGAAAAGTGGATCACATTTTCGTTTTGATTTTGAAATTCATTTTGGAGTTCAAAATTGAATTGGCATGGGTTATACTCGAAATCGTTTGAATTTTGAAGTGAATTCAAATTTTGATTATTTTGAAAACTCTGATTTGAATCATTGCCCAAATATGAATTACACAAATCATTTATCATTTGATTTTGTTGTGTAGAGATTTCAAGTAAAGACGAAATGCTATTTTCGAGATTCGAGGGTGGTTCTTCATTTTGAAATTTTGTGGTTCAAAATTCGAATCGTTTAAACAATAGTTGTTGTTGAAATATCCATACGAATTTGGAGTGAAATCATATGGATTATATTCATTTTCACAACTATTGTAAAATTCAAGTGAATATGGAAATTCAGACATTTTCAAGAATGTTTTTGTTTTTGTAAAGGAAAAATATTTACAAATAAAATTTATATTTCAAAAGGGAAATTAATTTTTGTTTTGTTTTTTTTTTTGGTTTTTCAATTTTTTCTTTGTTTTTGAAAAGGTTTTATAATATTTTTTTTGGATTTTGGTTTTTCTAAATTTTTTTGGATTTTTGAAATTTCAAAGTTAAAGGATTTAAAAATTTCAAAGGAAAAGGAATATTTACAATTTTTTTTTAGTTTTGGATTTTTGACTTTTTTTTTTAATATGCATGAACTAATGCAACTAAATGAATGCAGGAGTTAATTACAAATGATTTATCCTAAGTTAACCAAAAATTGTATAATCGCAAATTGTCTTAAATCAACAAGATAGTTCTCGGCCAGGTAACGGGCAGGAGTTATCAGTGCACCACGAATCACCGTAGCAATGCAGCCGAAGGTTTAAGTACCTTCAGAGGAACAATCACTATAATATTTACGAATCACCGTAATATTTATAAATGGTTATTACTCTGCCGTAGCCTAGACACCAAGAAATTAAATTGTTCAAAGAAGACAAATTGTCGATATACAATTAAAAGTTATCGATGTCTAATCGTTATTATTAATCAAAATCTAGGATGAAATGCAAAGCAGAAATTAAACGTGTATCAACAATGCAACTACGAATGGATTTTCTTTTTGTTTTTTTTTTCTAAATATGTTTTTTTTAAATGCAAGTAAACAACAATGCAAGACAAACAAAAACAATGGATATATACAATGCAAGGCAAATAAAGAGAAAATCATAAATAAGCAAGCAGTTTTTTTTTGGCAAGCTCAGCACGCAAGCAAATTATTTTAGCAAGCACTTCCTTTCCTTTTCTGCTTTTGCAACCTGAAAATAAAAACAAGATATATATACAGTTTTTTTTATATCGAAAAAGAAACTAAAATAAATGCAAAACAAAACAAATTCAAAACAACCCCCGTTTTTTTTTGAAGAGACTGTTTGGTTTTTTTTTTTGAATTTTTTTTTTGTTTTGGAAAGGAAACTTAAAAGTACTGTTTTACTTAAAAAAAATAAAGTGACCAAAGGAAATTAAAAGAAATTATTCACAACTCAAAGTAGAAAAACCTCCAAGAAATCTCAAAGCCAGAATTCCATTTTCTTTTTGTTTTGTATTTTTTTTTTAAAAAGAAAGATATTTAAACAAAAGAAAACACAAAAGGTTTGAAATAAAACAAAACAAAATACTACTTAGCCCAATAGGCCCACTACCCACTAAACAAAAGAAAACACAAACGATTACTGTTAAAACCAACTTTCAAATACTTCCTTCTCTTCTGTAAAACCGCTTATCAAATGAAAACAAAACCAAATCCAATTTTCCTCTCTCTAAACGAAATCCAATTCTTATTCATGAAACCAAAAAAAAAGGAAATGCGAAATCGAAATCTGCGGTTAGGGTCGAGATGGTTTAGGGTTCAGTTTGGGTTGTTTGATTTCGGCGATGTTTGCTGGAGTTGATATTATCACTGGTTCAATTTGGGTTGAAGGGATTGGGTGGAGTCGCGAGGCAATTGTGGAAGTTGGAGGTTGCGATTTCTGCTCGCGAGGGGATTTGTGGTTTCGAAGTGTTCGAGTTTGGGGATGAAGTCGATTTCGTGGTTGTTTGATTGATCCCCGGCGGTTGGTGTCGTGACTGAGTAGCGATGGGTTCGAATGGTTGAAAGTTGTGGTTCGATTGCTGGAAGTGATGAGTTGGATATCGCGATTTGTCAGGTGTTCGTGGACAAGTAAAGCAGCAGTCTTTTTTCTTTTTATTTTTATTTTTGGTGGATGGTTGAAGTGTTGATTTGGTTGTTGTCAAAACTGCTGTAGGTGGTAGAGTATGGTTCTGTTGGGAAGAAGGTGATATGTGCCGAGGCAGTTTGAAGATTGTATTGATTGTTGAAGAATAGTTTTGTATGGATGGCAGTCTGGCAAGTGAATATTTGAAATGTAGTAGGTAGATTGTGTCTGGTTTGAAGTTGAGTTGCAGGGCACTGTGGAAAGATGTTGTTTGATAAGGCAACTGGGTTGATGATCGTGGCAGGGAATGGAGGTTGGAAGCAGTTGGAAGGGGGAGGTTGCTTTGTGATTTGCAAGTATGACAGAGAATGTATGTTCAGGTGACAGAAGTTTGGAAGATATGGTTATGCAAGGAGATGTTGGTGGTATTGTGATGGCAAAAAAAAAATTATGTGGCACAATGGATTGTGGTGATGGAGCAGTAGTTCAGGAGTGAATTAGAATAGTGGGTGGATTAGGTCGAATCTTTGAACTTGTGATCCGGGGAAGACTTGAAGGTGGTTGTGGTTTGACTGTCATGGTGGCTCTGTGATGAAGTAACGTGGACAGTGGAATTTGAAGCTGATGACACGAGTTCATGTCATGGGTGATTTCTCGAGCGATGTCAGTGATGCTTGTTGATGTATGCGGACGAGCAATAGGGTGGTTAGGCTTGGAAGAGTGTTGTTATTGGGTGGATGATGTAGTTTTCAGGAGAGTGGCTGTTAAGATGAAGGTTGTGACTGTGAGTTTGTATTTTGTTTTGTTTGTTTGTTTTTTTTTTGAAGAGAAATATGGTAGAATTGGAAGTGGTATGTGATGATAGGTGTGGTTTCAGTGAAAAGTAAGAAGGAGGTAAGTAGCAATGAACTGTGACTGTAGTCAATTGTGACAGTAATGTCAGTGGTGGAGGTATGTGATGTTTGACAGTTTCAGGTTGTTTGTATGCAAGTATGTGGGATGATGTATGAGAAGCAATTTGAAACACAGTGACAGGGGCAGTATGAAAACAGAGAAGAAGTGGTATGGTTATATGGTTGTTTAGAGGAGGCAGGAGTGTATGTAGAAGTGTGCAAGGCACAACAGCAGTTTGTAGTAGTGAAGGATTGTAGGAGAAGTGAAATGGTGATTGTAGTTGGTGAAATGGAAGGGGTTGTGACTGTGTGCACTTGCACTGTGGTTGGACTGGTATGTTGAATGATACGTGAGCAGCAGCAGTTGCACTGGTTGACGGGAAGATGGTATATTCACTCAAGTGAAGTGCAGATGTGGCTGGTATACGATGGTGGAGTGTAAGTGATGGTATGTGCAAGTGTAGGAACTGTTGAATGTTGAGTTGGAAGCAATGCTTGTTGTGTGTAAGTATGACAGTGGGAATGTAGTGGTTTGAGTGGGAGAGGCTATGTGCACTTGTGTTTGAAATTGGCAGTGGTGAATAGCAGGGTCTGATATGATGGTTATGGTTGAAGAGTGATGATGTACTGTTCAGTTGTATGCTTTGATGATGGAGGAATTTTGGAAGAGTGAAGTGTTTTGAAGTTTTTTGGTGGAGTGTGGCAATGTAGTCGAAGAAGAAATGGTGGACAATGGGGTTTGATGCAGGAGAGATGTTGAAGAAGATGTGGTAGCAATTTTGTATTGAAGTGCACTGTTTTTTTTTTGGATGTGCACAGTGCAGTGGCACTATTGTACTGTGGATGGGTATGCAAGAAATACTAGAGTTTTGCAGGCTCTGTTATTTGTGGAGGAAGAAAATTGGTTTGGATGCAAAGTTTTGAGGAAGTGGTTGTCTGGTGCACAGCAACAGTTGTAACAGAGAATGGTGAAAAGAAAATGCAATGTAACAGTGAAAAGAGTTTGTAAAAGCAATATAAAATGTGATAAAAAAGAAATGGAATAAAAGATTTTTTTTTTTGAATGAAAATGTGTAGTTTTTTTTTAAGATGTTGCTTTTAGAAAATGCACAAAGCAGAAATGAAATGAAATGAAACAGTGCAAATGCACACAACAAATATGCACAACACAACAGTAATGCACAACACAAACAGTGGACACAAATGAGAAGACTAAAGTTGAAAGTCAGACACAAAGATGAAACAAAGAAAATGAAAATGTAACCAATGCAATGATTTTTTTTTAAGAAATGCAAATGCAATGCAAATAGAAACAAAAACAATCACACAAACAAAATTGAAAACGACAAACACACAACACAAACTTTTTTTTTTAAAATGCAAGCTAACACACAAAACAAAAACACACAAAAATCAAATGAAAAAATAATTCGAAGAATAGAAAATAAAATCAAAACAATTCCCCGGCAACGGCGCCAAAAACTTGTTCGTCGACGGAAATTCTATCGGTTTAGAAAACCGTCGAACGAATTTAAATTAAAAATTAACCGTATTCGCCACGTGGTACATTCGTACACTGTGCGCTTGCGGTTAATTTTTAATTTAAATTCGTTCGACGGTTTTCTAAACTGATAGAATTTCCGTCGACGAACACCTATTATGCTGGAATTTAATAATGTAATAATTTTGGCTATGATTAATATGTATTTGCATTCTAGACCTTATCATAATATCATTGGATTTTATATAAAAATGGTTTGGTTATCGTAAGGTAAAAACACATCCGTGTTTATGTACGACGTGGTACCTTTGATTTTAAAAGAGTTTTACAAGTTAAGTAAATAAAATTCCTTATGATTTGAGTTTCTCATGCTGATTTTACCAGACTGACCCGGGTATTGTTTTCCTATAATGCTTGGGTCAGCCCGGACATATTTTCCAGATTTAGTTGGATTCTTTGGAACTTTCAGAAGACGAGCTGAATTCTTCAAGACGTATTCACGTATCTTGTAACGATCCCAGTTTAATGACGAATTTAAAATTTTAATTAAATTTAATTTTTGGATTAAATTATGGATTTGTTTAAATTTTTCAAATTTAATAATAAATGTATACTTATTGCTTTTGAATTTGGATTGAAACTCAAAATAAATGTGTTCAATTGAATTGAACTATAAATAAACTTTGATTGGAATTTAAAAATGTATTTAAAAGAATTGTACTTTGGAAAGAATAATATGATTATTTTTAAATGTATAAAATGTGTTATTTATTAACATAGAAATGGTTTCTTTTATAAATCATTTTTATGCGATAAGGAGTTATTTTTAAACAATGTTATTAAGGTAATATCTATACAAATTTGATCTGTATATAAATAGAAATTGTCACAAATGGTTTGAAATAATAATAAGTGACATAAGTATTAACATAAGTATGAGAACAATAATAAGGAAATAAAGTATAAGAATATAACTAAAACAAAACAAAGTAAAAATATAAACATTTTTTTTAAATGTGTAGGCAAGACAAAATATAAACATGCAAGTATAAAACAAAACAAGTAAACAAAGCATATGACAAGCTTATAAAATAAAACAAATATGAATTGTAAGTAAATAAACAAAACTGCAGATATTCATACATAAACAAAAAAAAGTATAAGTGTAAAATAAATAGGACATGGCATTTATTATCCCATCTTCTCAGTACAAATGAAGATCATTTCAGCCGAGATGGATCACTTCATTTCAGCTATAAAATAATAGCCTTAGTCAACAAACAAAAAAAATAAGCCCATACCTGATAACACCTATCTGTACAAACCCTTTTTCCATATATGTACAAATCCATATACATTCAGTTCGTTCAAATAGCAAAACGAAAATAAAAAGAAAACATCACCAGTTACAAGCTCAAAACATCATTCAAGGAAAATACAAACACTGTCATCAACAAAATCTGAAAGCAAATAACAAAAGAAAAGAAAAGAAGGAGAAAGGAAGACTGCAGTTTTCATAAACAAAGGGATTCTCTATTTTAAAACATTTCAAGGAAGCAAAACAGATTCAAAAGAAAATCATCTGCAGTTTGAAAAAAAAAAGAAAAAGAAAATTCAACAATTGTTCTTCTCTGTTCAAATCTTCTTCCAGGTGAGCAAAACCCCTAACCCTGCTATATCTGTTGATGTCTGGATTTGTAACTTATATATATATGGGATGAATTATGCTGGAATGATGGTGTGAATGTGTTGCATGCTTTTATAAATATTAATGATTGTGTGCATATTAGTGCACAGGCAAGGAAACAAGCCTCTGTTCTTACTTTACAGGTTTTAAAACTTGTTTATAAATTCATATCTTTCATACTTAGATCTTTTATACTATGATTTCTGAAAGTAAATTATTCATAACAAAGTTAGGAAATTTTTTTTAAAATAATTACAGGAAGGTATATTAAGTGGATATTGTGTCAAGAATATATTTACAGTAGAATCATCATGAATCAGTAAATTCGAGTATTTTAATTTTAAATTCTGATCACACAAGCATGTTTGAATTGCAAAATGATGATTTTAGGTGGAAACCCTATGATTTTTAAGTTACTAAATCTCGAGTACGAGTGGGTTGAACGAAAAATGTTTTTTTGTCAAATTCCTTCAATCGGCCAGATTAAATCCTTTGAATTTCGGCCAGATGATGGATTCAACGTCAAGTATCATGGGAAAAATATTGGAAAAAATTTCTATTGAGTAAATTGACGAATCGAATCGAATTTAGGGTTTAAAACTCGTTTATTTTGCCAGTGATGATTTTGGTTCGTTCGTTGCCGTGGGGGAATCGAGTGTGGCCGGACCCATGGAGATCGAAGCTCGAGTGGTTGAAAATGCTCAGGGAGGAGTGGTGGAATTTCTGGCGACGATATGAGGCGGTGCGAGGTGATTTTCTGGTCGAGGGGTTAGTTCCAGTTTCTATTGGGTAGCTCGATTTTGATTGAAGGTAAGTAATGAGGTTTTGATGTTTGGATTGGGTTGCGTAGTCGACAAGGGACGTGCGGGAGGGTTCGCAAGTGGCCGGAGGTGGCTGTGACGGTGGTGCACGTGCATGTATCGTTGGTGTCAGCGTTGGTGGATGGGGATGTCGCGTGTTGATTCTCGAGTAAGAGGGGTGGCTGCTTTGAGTTCGAACTCGCGTACGCGAGTATATTCCTATCGCTTTGGTTTGAAACTGAAGTAAACTAAAACTTTAAACTGAAAAAAAAAGGGAGGAAGAAGGGTACGCGAGAAGAAGAGAAGAATGATTCGGGGGAGACGGGGTGAACGCGTGGGATAACTCGGGTAGAATGGGTTGTTACTCGAGTTAGTAGGAGAGAGGCTCGAATTGTTTTTAAAATGGGTTTAAGCCCAAACAAATTTTAAGTTATAATATTAAACAAGCTAATTAGTATTTTAACGTGAGTCAAGGGTTAAAATTAATTAACGATTAAAACTTTTTATTATTACAATGAATTGATTTCAAAGAAATTAAGGAAGATTTTAAAATATGAATTAAGATAAGAAATTGTTATTAATCAATTGTTTGAAAAAGGTAATTAACAATGATTAATTTATAATTTGGTTAATAATTAATTGTCTACCTTATTGATAATTAAGAATTGTTAATTGGATAATTCAAGCTGATTAAATTTATAATTAGTAGTTAATTAAGTTAATTGATTAAGAAAAAATTTATTAACAAAGTTGATTAAAATTTAATTAATTTAATCATTAAGAATAATTAACCTTTGATTTAAATAAATTAATAAAAATAGTGATGTGGTTAACTTTTTTTACCTTTACCTTAAATTGAAGATGATTGACTATCATCAAGTGTTGTATACTGGATTGATATTTTCTGTTTGTGATTATGATACTATGTGATGTAGATTGCCATATGCTGAACTGTGATTGTTTCTATGTATATATATTTATGTGAAACCCCTTTTTGCCGTAACACGGCATTTGAATTTCGATGCGACAGGGAGTCGGATTCCAGTTGGTTATCCGAAACCCACATCGAATTGTAATGATGAATCTGTGAAAAAAATAAGCGTTATGAGTTATACCGCTTATCGATATTGATATATCTATGTTGATTTATGCCGTGCACTATTGTGTAAAACCTCTGGACCACACTTATACACACACAGATATGGGTTGCACATGGAAAACGGTTAAGTCACAGATATTTGAATTTAATTCAAAATAGTTTTAAAAGTTGAATTTTAAATTCAAACAACTTTGAAAATGAAATTGAATTAAATATAAAAAGCTTTTAAAAAGGGGTTCCAAAAATAAAAGTCATTCTCCATCACTTAGTTAAAAAATCTGAATAATTTGATTTCAATTGGAATTCAATATTTGAAATTGAATTCTATGTTTAGCAATTATGATTTTAAAACAATATACAAGCTTATATGGGTTTTAAACTATTTATAAAGTGTTGTTTGGGAATTTGAATTAAACCAAAGATTGTAACTTGTATAAATAGAATCGGGTTTTTTTCTAAAATAAAACTGTTGTTTTTAAATGATAAAAAGCTTTCATACGAGTAATGAACTTCCAATTTATATTTAAGGGATCTCAAGTTTGAATTGAAAGTGATTTTTTCCAAATTATAAATGAATCTTTGGAAATGCGTTTTGAAAGCTATGAGATAAATCTTTGACTTAAAGATTTAAATGAATTAATCCAATTGAAATTGTTTTGAAATCTGTGAATGAATATTTATGAAACTGAATGAGCATTATGAAATGAATCTTTTTGTTTAAAGATTTGAAATGGTAATTGGTTTAAACCATTTGAAAGAAAGTTTGAAATTATTAAGTTGTGACTTAATTGAAACCCCAGATCCATATGTTTTTAAATATTGCGCTCACTATTCGGGTTAGCCGGGAAAGGACCTTTGGGTCGTATAACCCATTCCGAATTAGTGATACGACGTTATGGATAGCATTGAAGACCGGTGGTGAAGACCGGATATTTTCGAAAATGAAAGGACAACCTGTCGAATGTCTCTGCACCGAGTTGCTCCGGTATAGAGATTTATATCACTCTTTTTGTGATGGGAAGTCCGGACGTGATTGGAAATTATCCGGAATTGCAAGGGCTTCGTGAGAAGTGCCTTCGGTTCTGTTCGAACCCGGAACAGACTTGTATGGACTGTATGTCTGACATTACAATTTGAGATATAAAGCTGATTTCTTTCAAATACATTTCTGTTGGTGGCGGAGAATTTATTCTTTTAGCTTAACACCCTTCTCTGAGACGTACGAGCTCAGAGGTTATGTAGTTGAAATTTATCAGCGATATATCCCAATTTGGTAATGTGACATGCTGAGTGTTGCTGTGCGATGATCAGTGTTTGATCATTTGTGATATGATCATTTGTTTGATCATTTATCTTTGTGATCATAGGTTGATCATCTGTTGACCCAAAGCGTGGCTTTTTGAAAAAGCGTAGCTTTGTGGACGAGACTTCGTCGAGACTCATAACCCGGTAATGGTCGAAACAGGAATGTTGCGGCAAGGTTTTCAGGGGTAGCTCCCCTAGGGTATGACCATTCCTTCTGGAAAAGGGTATTATCATGGTATGGAGCCCAGATACTTACTCATGTGGACACACTTTATTTACTGTGTGATGTTGGTTAGAGAGCTCTCGGTTAAAGGTCCCAAAGGACCGGGGGTGGCATATCTGAGGTTTCTTTTATCCCTTGGGAAAAGGGGGTTGCCGGCCTTGTTTGGCAGAGAACAGTTGGTTCTCGGAGCGTCCCGCCAGAGGCGTTTCTTTCGTGGAATAGGAAGTTCCTTAGCCTGACCATTTGTTGGAAATCCATCTTCCAAATACGAACCTTGTACGGTATTAGTTGTAGAACCTGCCATTTACTTATGGTGGTCACCACTGTTTAGATGGTAGCTATAGTAGGCATAGTTCGAAATGTCTATGCTGGCTAAGATTGATATTTTACTTTCGAAATGTTTTCTGCACTATGCACTAATAATAATATCCAATGATTTGATTTTGCGTAGTAAGCATCTTTGACTATCATAAGGAGAAATCTCCTCCAATTCTGCGTTTGCATTGTGTGTGTGGCGGGAGGCCTTATGGTAGTTTCATTTGCTAAAAGCATTTCGAATTGACTTTAAAATCCTCTTGTTGTTTGTTTTTAAAGATAAACTGTTTTGTTTGCTCACACCAGTCCCATGACTGACCCGGAGTTTATTGTTTCTTTCCTAAACTCTGGGTGCTCAAAATTTTTCGACACGAGCAGTCTAGAGTTGGGTTTTTTAGTTATTCAGATTTAGTAGATTATCTGGAGAGAGTTTCAGTCTTTGGATACGGATCGCACTTGTTTATCTGGGTGCAACGATGAGGGTGGATCGAGCTAAGAGTTTTGGAGCTTTGTCTTTGGAGCTTTGGATCAGAGTTGCAGTATTGGATTCTGTGAAAACTCATCTTATATATATCATATCATATTCCGCTGTATCTTGTATATGTATATTCTCTGATGTTGATGATTATCATTGTATCATATTGATGTATTGGATATTGTATTCATGTTGTATCAATGATATCATCTTTTATTTCTGCTGTGTTGTTTATCATTTAATGTTGTTGCAAGCTCCCGCGATACGAATTTGATGTTGTTATCGGACATCGAGTTTGGGTCGTGACAAATTGGTATCAGAGCTGAAGGATGAGTAAGAACTTTAGCTACGGAGTGTAACACATTAGATGGCTCATTAGAGATAGGGTGAAGTATACCCTAGAATGAGTTCAACCAGTGGAACCAAAAATCCAAATTTCTAAATCTATTATCTTTATCTGTTATTATTCTCTAAGATATTTCGTTCGAATGCCTAAATCGGATTTCTTACTATATACAGATAGTAAGAATGAGTGGAAGAAGAGGACGAAATAGGAGACAGGGAAGCACCACTTCAACTGGTCAAAACCCCACAACAACAGATATTCCTATTCAATCTCAACCAGATTTGGCTGATCTACATCGAAGTTTTTCTAGACTTGGTGGAAAACCATTCACTGGCAAAGAAACTGTTATCGAAGCGCAAGCTTGGATTCGATCGTGTGAAAGAATTTTCAAAGGACTGAAATTAGAAGATGATCAGATGCGATTGATAGCATCTTGGCAACTCCAGGAAGAGGCTTTAGCTTGGTGGGAAACAGTTACCGTGGATGAGTCGGCAGATGAATTTACTTGGAGTCATTTCAAGGAAGTGTTTGAGCGGCGATATATGCCATCTGCTGGTATCTCTAGAGTGTACCTGGAGTTTATAGATTTGAAGCAAGGAAGCTTATCATTTGAGGAATACTTGAACAGATTTATTGGATTATCTCGATTTGGTCCAGAATTGGTGAATACATCGTTAAAGAAGAATGAAAAGTTTATTCGAGGGATGAACAAGGAGTTTCAGGAACGGATGACCACTCACGTCAAGGAATCTTTTTCTGAATTAATTGATATGGGCTATCGATACGATGCTATAGAAAAGCAAAAAGATCCGGAGGAGAATGGAGATACAAGTAATTTGAATTGGAGAAAAAGGAAGTTTGGCGGAAAGAAATCGAGAAAAGATAAAAGAAAGAAGGATATACAGAAGAAAAAGAAGGATGTTACTTGTCTCAATTGTTTGGAGAAAGGCCACTACTTGGATAAATGTAAGAATGATTGGAAGCCAGGATTGAGAGAGCCATTTATGAGGCCAGATCAGGAATCTAGGAAATGCTATAAATGTCGCAAACCGGGACATGTGATCGGAGAATGCCCAGCATTGAATCAAGCCCAAGTAGCAAAAGTGTATGCAATCAGAGATGATTCTTCCACCTTAAAAAGCTGATTGAGGAAATTATGAGGTAACCTATCTCGTTTACGATTGAATTGTTCAATTTTGTTCGACACAAGAACTATCCTTAGTTTTATTTGCAGTAAATCGTAAATGAGTAAAATCTTGAAGCTGAGATCATAATCGAATCTATTTATTTCTATTTCATTGGGTTTCGATATATTCTACGAATAATTGGTTATCCCTCCGAACTAACCATTACCCTGTATACTTCGTAGATCAGATAACCCAATTGTTTCGAAATTGATTGAGTTGTTCTCACACCTATTGTTGATATTCTGATTTGGTAAGCCAAATGCAGAATTGATATTCGGTTTGATTTAGAAAGATATTTCTCTACCTTTCATCTATCTTTGTTATCTCTCTCTGGCGAATTTCGAGGACGAAATTCTTTTTAAGGAGGGAAGTCTGTAACGATCCCAGTTTAATGACGAATTTAAAATTTTAATTAAATTTAATTTTTGGATTAAATTATGGATTTGTTTAAATTTTTCAAATTTAATAATAAATGTATACTTATTGCTTTTGAATTTGGATTGAAACTCAAAATAAATGTGTTCAATTGAATTGAACTATAAATAAACTTTGATTAGATTTTAAAAATGTATTTAAAAGAATTGTACTTTGGAAAGAATAATATGATTATTTTTAAATGTATAAAATGTGTTATTTATTAACATAGAAATGGTTTCTTTTATAAATCATTTTTATGCGATAAGGAGTTATTTTTAAACAATGTTATTAAGGTAATATCTATACAAATTTGATCTGTATATAAATAGAAATTGTCACAAATGGTTTGAAATAATAATAAGTGCATAAGTATTAACATAAGTATGAGAACAATAATAAGGAAATAAAGTATAAGAATATAACTAAAACAAAACAAAGTAAAAATATAAACATTTTTTTTTAAATGTGTAGGCAAGACAAAATATAAACATGCAAGTATAAAACAAAACAAGTAAACAAAGCATATGACAAGCTTATAAAATAAAACAAATATGAATTGTAAGTAAATAAACAAAACTGCAGATATTCATACATAAACAAAAAAAAGTATAAGTGTAAAATAAATAGGACATGGCATTTATTATCCCATCTTCTCAGTACAAATGAAGATCATTTCAGCCGAGATGGATCACTTCATTTCAGCTATAAAATAATAGCCTTAGTCAACAAACAAAAAAAATAAGCCCATACCTGATAACACCTATCTGTACAAACCCTTTTTCCATATATGTACAAATCCATATACATTCAGTTCGTTCAAATAGCAAAACAAAAATAAAAAGAAAACATCACCAGTTACAAGCTCAAAACATCATTCAAGGAAAATACAAACACTGTCATCAACAAAATCTGAAAGCAAATAACAAAAGAAAAGAAAAGAAGGAGAAAGGAAGACTGCAGTTTTCATAAACAAAGGGATTCTCTGTTTTAAAACATTTCAAGGAAGCAAAACAGATTCAAAAGAAAATCATCTGCAGTTTGAAAAAAAAAAGAAAAAGAAAATTCAACAATTGTTCTTCTCTGTTCAAATCTTCTTCCAGGTGAGCAAAACCCCTAACCCTGCTATATCTGTTGATGTCTGGATTTGTAACTTATATATATGGGATGAATTATGCTGGAATGATGGTGTGAATGTGTTGCATGCTTTTATAAATATTAATGATTGTGTGCATATTAGTGCACAGGCAAGGAAACAAGCCTCTGTTCTTACTTTACAGGTTTTAAAACTTGTTTATAAATTCATATCTTTCATACTTAGATCTTTTATACTATGATTTCTGAAAGTAAATTATTCATAACAAAGTTAGGAAATTTTTTTTAAAATAATTACAGGAAGGTATATTAAGTGGATATTGTGTCAAGAATATATTTACAGTAGAATCATCATGAATCAGTAAATTCGAGTATTTTAATTTTAAATTCTGATCACACAAGCATGTTTGAATTGCAAAATGATGATTTTAGGTGGAAACCCTATGATTTTTAAGTTACTAAATCTCGAGTACGAGTGGGTTGAACGAAAAATGTTTTTTTGTCAAATTCCTTCAATCGGCCAGATTAAATCCTTTGAATTTCGGCCAGATGATGGATTCAACGTCAAGTATCATGGGAAAAATATTGGAAAAAATTTCTATTGAGTAAATTGACGAATCAAATCGAATTTAGGGTTTAAAACTCGTTTATTTTGCCAGTGATGATTTTGGTTCGTTCGTTGCCGTGGGGGAATCGAGTGTGGCCGGACCCATGGAGATCGAAGCTCGAGTGGTTGAAAATGCTCAGGGAGGAGTGGTGGAATTTCTGGCGACGATATGAGGCGGTGCGAGGTGATTTTCTGGTCGAGGGGTTAGTTCCAGTTTCTATTGGGTAGCTCGATTTTGATTGAAGGTAAGTAATGAGGTTTTGATGTTTGGATTGGGTTGCGTAGTCGACAAGGGACGTGCGGGAGGGTTCGCAAGTGGCCGGAGGTGGCTGTGACGGTGGTGCACGTGCATGTATCGTTGGTGTCAGCGTTGGTGGATGGGGATGTCGCGTGTTGATTCTCGAGTAAGAGGGGTGGCTGCTTTGAGTTCGAACTCGCGTACGCGAGTATATTCCTATCGCTTTGGTTTGAAACTGAAGTAAACTAAAACTTTAAACTGAAAAAAAAAAGGGGAGGAAGAAGGGTACGCGAGAAGAAGAGAAGAATGATTCGGGGGAGACGGGGTGAACGCGTGGGATAACTCGGGTAGAATGGGTTGTTACTCGAGTTAGTAGGAGAGAGGCTCGAATTGTTTTTAAAATGGGTTTAAGCCCAAACAAATTTTAAGTTATAATATTAAACAAGCTAATTAGTATTTTAACGTGAGTCAAGGGTTAAAATTAATTAACGATTAAAACTTTTTATTATTACAATGAATTGATTTCAAAGAAATTAAGGAAGATTTTAAAATATGAATTAAGATAAGAAATTGTTATTAATCAATTGTTTGAAAAAGGTAATTAACAATGATTAATTTATAATTTGGTTAATAATTAATTGTCTACCTTATTGATAATTAAGAATTGTTAATTGGATAATTCAAGCTGATTAAATTTATAATTAGTAGTTAATTAAGTTAATTGATTAAGAAAAAATTTATTAACAAAGTTGATTAAAATTTAATTAATTTAATCATTAAGAATAATTAACCTTTGATTTAAATAAATTAATAAAAATAGTGATGTGGTTAACTTTTTTTACCTTTACCTTAAATTGAAGATGATTGACTATCATCAAGTGTTGTATACTGGATTGATATTTTCTGTTTGTGATTATGATACTATGTGATGTAGATTGCCATATGCTGAACTGTGATTGTTTCTATGTATATATATTTATGTGAAACCCCTTTTTGCCGTAACACGGCATTTGAATTTCGATGCGACAGGGAGTCGGATTCCAGTTGGTTATCCGAAACCCACATCGAATTGTAATGATGAATCTGTGAAAAAAATAAGCGTTATGAGTTATACCGCTTATCGATATTGATATATCTATGTTGATTTATGCCGTGCACTATTGTGTAAAACCTCTGGACCACACTTATACACACACAGATATGGGTTGCACATGGAAAACGGTTAAGTCACAGATATTTGAATTTAATTCAAAATAGTTTTAAAAGTTGAATTTTAAATTCAAACAACTTTGAAAATGAAATTGAATTAAATATAAAAAGCTTTTAAAAAGGGGTTCCAAAAATAAAAGTCATTCTCCATCACTTAGTTAAAAAATCTGAATAATTTGATTTCAATTGGAATTCAATATTTGAAATTGAATTCTATGTTTAGCAATTATGATTTTAAAACAATATACAAGCTTATATGGGTTTTAAACTATTTATAAAGTGTTGTTTGGGAATTTGAATTAAACCAAAGATTGTAACTTGTATAAATAGAATCGGGTTTTTTTCTAAAATAAAACTGTTGTTTTTAAATGATAAAAAGCTTTCATACGAGTAATGAACTTCCAATTTATATTTAAGGGATCTCAAGTTTGAATTGAAAGTGATTTTTTCCAAATTATAAATGAATCTTTGGAAACGCATTTTGAAAGCTATGAGATAAATCTTTGACTTAAAGATTTAAATGAATTAATCCAATTGAAATTGTTTTGAAATCTGTGAATGAATATTTATGAAACTGAATGAGCATTATGAAATGAATCTTTTTGTTTAAAGATTTGAAATGGTAATTGGTTTAAACCATTTGAAAGAAAGTTTGAAATTACTAAGTTGTGACTTAATTGAAACCCCAGATCCATATGTTTTTAAATATTGCGCTCACTATTCGGGTTAGCCGGGAAAGGACCTTTGGGTCGTATAACCCATTCCGAATTAGTGATACGACGTTATGGATAGCATTGAAGACCGGTGGTGAAGACCGGATATTTTCAAAAATGAAAGGACAACCTGTCGAATGTCTCTGCACCGAGTTGCTCCGGTATAGAGATTTATATCACTCTTTTTGTGATGGGAAGTCCGGACGTGATTGGAAATTATCCGGAATTGCAAGGGCTTCGTGAGAAGTGCCTTCGGTTCTGTTCGAACCCGGAACAGACTTGTATGGACTGTATGTCTGACATTACAATTTGAGATATAAAGCTGATTTCTTTCAAATACATTTCTGTTGGTGGCGGAGAATTTATTCTCTTAGCTTAACACCCTTCTCTGAGACGTACGAGCTCAGAGGTTATGTAGTTGAAATTTATCAGCGATATATCCCAATTTGGTAATGTGACATGCTGAGTGTTGCTGTGCGATGATCAGTGTTTGATCATTTGTGATATGATCATTTGTTTGATCATTTATCTTTGTGATCATAGGTTGATCATCTGTTGACCCAAAGCGTGGCTTTTTGAAAAAGCGTAGCTTTGTGGACGAGACTTCGTCGAGACTCACAACCCGGTAATGGTCGAAACAGGAATGTTGCGGCAAGGTTTTCAGGGGTAGCTCCCCTAGGGTATGACCATTCCTTCTGGAAAAGGGTATTATCATGGTATGGAGCCCAGATACTTACTCATGTGGACACACTTTATTTACTGTGTAATGTTGGTTAGAGAGCTCTCGGTTAAAGGTCCCAAAGGACCGGGGGTGGCATATCTGAGGTTTCTTTTATCCCTTGGGAAAAGGGGGTTGCCGGCCTTGTTTGGCAGAGAACAGTTGGTTCTCGGAGCGTCCCGCCAGAGGCGTTTCTTTCGTGGAATAGGAAGTACTTAGCCTGACCATTTGTTGGAAATCCATCTTCCAAATACGAACCTTGTACGGTATTAGTTGTAGAACCTGCCATTTACTTATGGTGGTCACCACTGTTTAGATGGTAGCTATAGTAGGCATAGTTCGAAATGTCTATGCTGGCTAAGATTGATATTTTACTTTCGAAATGTTTTCTGCACTATGCACTAATAATAATATCCAATGATTTGATTTTGCGTAGTAAGCATCTTTGACTATCATAAGGAGAAATCTCCTCCAATTCTGCGTTTGCATTGTGTGTGTGGCGGGAGGCCTTATGGTAGTTTCATTTTCTAAAAGCATTTCGAATTGACTTTAAAATCCTCTTGTTGTTTGTTTTTAAAGATAAACTGTTTTGTTTGCTCACACCAGTCTCATGACTGACCCGGAGTTTATTGTTTCTTTCCTAAACTCTGGGTGCTCAAAATTTTTCGACACGAGCAGTCTAGAGTTGGGTTTTTTAGTTATTCAGATTTAGTAGATTATCTGGAGAGAGTTTCAGTCTTTGGATACGGATCGCACTTGTTTATCTGGGTGCAACGATGAGGGTGGATCGAGCTAAGAGTTTTGGAGCTTTGTCTTTGGAGCTTTGGATCAGAGTTGCAGTATTGGATTCTGTGAAAACTCATCTTATATATATCATGTCATATTCCGCTGTATCTTGTATATGTATATTCTCTGATGTTGATGATTATCATTGTATCATATTGATGTATTGGATATTGTATTCATGTTGTATCAATGATATCATCTTTTATTTCTGCTGTGTTGTTTATCATTTAATGTTGTTGCAAGCTCCCGCGATACGAATTTGATGTTGTTATCGGACATCGAGTTTGGGTCGTGACATATCTTATATTCTTCCACTATTTTCGTTACATTGTTTTATGTCTGTATTTAACAGAAATTGTAAGGACAGGCTGTTATAACTGTCCAAGCTGATAATAAGTTATTATACTCTGATGTTGTATATAATAAAGATGATTTCTTTTTGTAAGGATTCTGTGTATATTTTATATTTTTCTCATCGCGATGTGAGATTTTGTTCTGTCTTCTTTTCTCTCCCCAAATGACTTGTCTTACGGACACTTAAATGATCTGCACACAAATATCAAGGATGTATTAAGTGTCATCTTTAGGTGTAAGAAAGGCAAATCGTTACAATCTTTATAAAATTCTTAAATTAATTAATATTTATGAAATATTAATTATTATATTTTATTTTCTTTAGTGTTTGAATATCATTAGTATTTAATGAAACGTGAATACATAAAAGTTATGTATGCGCGTATCAATACACAATATCGATAAAATATTTAAATTTGATTCAAATCAATTAATTACTAAAGTTTTTCCAAGATAATTTTGAAGGCTCATGTGGCACCATGCTTGGACGGCTATACTTGGTAGAAGATGGGATGATTTTATTGAGATTAATAAAGATTTATATAGAGAAGGTTTTAAGGATGGAATTGGAAATGTTTCAGCGATTTATTTGAATCAAATCTCCCTTCATTTTATTCTTCTTGAAAAAATCATTTTCTTTCTCTTGCTCTACTTCTCTCCCTAAACGGCTGAAATCATCATGGCTTCAATGGCAAAAATTTCCTAAAACAAAATCAAATCAAATCAATACAACGGTGGCGCTTCAGATTGTTGTAATTTTTGGAGGTGACTCGGTCGGATCCAGAAGCTTTTTTATACAAGGTGCAAATCAAAAGACAACATCAACAAGGTGAAATTCAACTGGTTGATATTGTAGATCTAGTGGTTATATCATTCTAACGAATTTATATGTGCATCTGTTGCCCTTTATAAATATTCAAGTGTAAATCTTAAAGTATTATAACATGATATAATTTAAATTAGTTTTGAATTGATATTGATAATTTCTATTGATTTTGATCTAAATATAGATCTGGTGATTAACTTGTATTGTATAATTATCTATTGAGTTGTAATTATAGTTTCTATTGCTTCACAATTGGTTTTTCTATTTTAAGATGCATACATGTGTGTGTGTCTATGATGACCCACTACTTTTAATTTCTAAAATCAATTTTAAATGACATCAATAATACGCTTATAAGTAATTTCAGATATCAAAAGCAGTGGACTATGAGTGGATAAATTTAAAAATATAAAACAATGAACAAAAAAAGAAAAACATCACAGTGAAATCAATCATTAATACGGATGGACATCAACTCAATAATATAATTATTTTACAACGTTATTACATCAATTTTACATTTTAATACATCAATTAACATTAATTCGTTAACAATAAAATAATTCTATAAAAGACTATACCAATCAGCTATCCAAAATATAGCCTGCATCCACCTTTCCATTCCCTCTTCTAATCCTACCTGCAACTTCATAACTGTGCAAATATATATAATAAAAGAAAAAATGTTTCAACTATGTTTGGACAGCATCAATTTCTATACACTCTAACCCAACCTAAGGAATCCAGTGGCTTTTGCATAGAAAAAAGCTATCTATGTACCCCTTTTGAGGGACCAAGTCCACGTAATTCTGTTTTTTGCTCTTCTCCTATATCCAAATACTTGTTAGTACATGACAACCATTGCTTCCATTCAACAATTTCAACCATCACAACCAATGCAATTCAATATAATCAATGCAACACCCCAATCAATGCAACCAATACATTTCAATACAATTAGTGCAAGAAATAGAAAACAAATTTCGATTCATCCATCAAGCAAATCATCATATAAGATAAGAATAATAATAGTACACTTAGCCATTGAACATCACGTACTTTGACAATATTCAATCATTAAATAAGAAAATGTTAACAACACAAATATACTTACATGCATATTAATCATCCATTACAGTAACACTTCACAATGTGAACTGCAAATCAACATTATATTTTTCATGCGAAACCCTAATCTTTTTGCCCAGCCGCCAGCCTTTCCGACTGTTGCCTCCACCTTTTCCGTCCTCGCATGTCTCCTTTTCCTTGCGGTCCTCTGTTCTAAGCTGTACGTATGGCTTCCCTCATCCATACCAGCCGATAACTTTCTCCGCCCCTTGATCCGCCTCCAATCCCCCTTGATCCTCCGCCTGGATTCCCTCCTATAGCGATTCCCGAATCCTCCTCTAAGCCTGATGATGGATTCACTCAAGTACGATCAAAAAAATGGAAACGCCAAGCAAAATTCAAGCCGCAGCCTACTTCAAATAATCTCGCCTCCAATCATTTTCAGAAGATGTATTTGAGACCCCCCTTAACATCAAAAAGCGCATTAGAATTTTGCCCACATCAATAGTAACCTTAATCGCCCCATACAATCTGAGAATGGATCTGCTACCAACAAATGGATTTTTTCCACCACGTCTAGCTGGGCGTGGAATGAAGTTGTTAAGGGTAATAATATTCCAATCTCTATTCCGTTAAAGTTTTACCAACCCCATGAATTTAACTCGATGCAATGTGCCAAAATGTCTGCTGAGGTTGTTCAGGACGGTAGAAAACAGTGGGATAATGCCATTGTGATCTATGTGGTTGGCCATAAACCATACTATCCATATTTCAGAGATTATATTACTAGAGTATGGAAGCCTGTTGAGGAATTTTCTATATATTCTAAGGAGAACGGATTTTATGTTATTAAATTTAATAATAAGCAAGATTGTGATAGAAACTTAGAAGGAGGTCCCTACTACTACAATAAAAAGCTGATGATGAAGAAGAGATGGTCACTTGGGATGGAACTTAATAAAGAACTGCTCCATTCTATTCTGATTTGGGTTCGATTTCCTAACTTACCACTTGATTATTGGACGAAAGAGAGGATTAGTCGTATTGCCTCGGTCCATGGATCCCCTATCAAACTGGACAAAGTCATAGAAGGTATAATTAATTTTTCTTATGCTAGAGTTTTAATCGAAATCAAAAATTCCTTTGAGTTTCCAAATAAGATTCCTATTTTATCGAAGACGGACAAAATCATTTGGCAAGAGGTGGGATATGAATGGAAACCGTCTATTTGCTCGAATTGTTTTAGTTTTGGACACTCGGATGCTTACTATCAATTTAACAAGGCCAGGAGACCGAAAGTCTCTCCTCAGAGCTAGTCAATAGACAATAATGAAATGAATATCGATGATAATATTCAAAATGACATCAATTTGAATTCCTCGTCTAATAACATAAATATGCAAATGAACACAGGCAAACTAGAACCGGAAGATATAAACCCCGGCATTTAAAATGATAGTAACATCAAAATCACAACAGAACAAACTATTTATGAGGATCAAAATGTCCAATCGAATAATCAGTTCTCGACTTTTAATATAGATACAAATCAAAAGATTATATCCTTTACAGACCCGGGTAAGGATATGCAGTCATATAACAATTGTAGAGATGTGGAGATCTCTGAAGCGCCAAATAATACTGATATGCAAACCAATATGCCTACTGAGTTGTCTGATTCGCCTGTTGCTCCATCTTTTGGATCTGTAAAGGATGTCCAGTGCACTGAAACTCAATGTGCCAGCAGATCAAAGCCTACTCGAAAATTAGACCAGAGGAAGCATCGTTCGAATTTACTGCCACTCCTTCATCAGATGTTATAGAAAATCCTACATGGAACATGTTTGTTAATCAACTGAAAGGAAAAAATAAAAAGACGAAAAAACCAAAGACATCGGGGGCTGCTACTTCCCCGATTAACAGTAGCATTTCAGATAATAATTTATAGATGGAGTGCCTTTTTTGGAACATCCGGGGCATGAATGCCTCGACTAAGCAGGTGGAAATTTTGCATTTGTTAAATACTAAAATATTTTCTTTTATAGGCATTCTTGAAAATAAGCTATCCGTGGATAACATTGAGAGATTCATGGTCAAAGTCAATAATAACTGGAAGCACTCACATAATATTTCTAATGGACAAAAAAGTAGAATTTTAATTCTGTGGGATTCTTCACAATTGTCGAACGTCATATTACATTCTAGTGATCAATTCATTTCTTGCATCCTACATAATGCGAGTGGTGTTAGTATCTTATGCACGACGGCCTATGCTTCTGATGATGAGTTTAAGCGTGTAGAGCTATGGAACTATCTTGCTGAGCAGTCTAAATTTATTAACCTGCCATGGATTGTGGAGGGAGATTTTAATTCTATTCTCTCGTCTGACGATAGAATTAATAATGGTCTTTACAATTCGATAGGTGATCAGGATTTTATTATTGTATTTCGTCATATAAACTTGTGGAACCAGTTTTTACTAGCAATTACTTTACTTGGAGAGGAGGACAAAATTTCTCTATTCATAATAAGATTGATCGTGTTTTCGTTAATTCTTTATGGATGGATTTATTTCATCAGTTTGGTATTAATTTTGGAAATCACTCTTTAAGTGATCATTCTCCTATTAATGTTAAACTCATGATAAATAATACTAAGAAGAATAGAGCACCTTTCAGATATAACAACTCCTGACATCTTCAAGCAGGATATTTCTCTTCTCTTCAAGATGCTCTGATGCGGGAATTCCATGGTAACCCTCTTCATATCCTCCTATGTAGACTGAAAGCAGCAAAATCTGCATTAAAGATTTGGTTAAAAAATAAAAATAACATTCATACAATGGTTACACAAATAAAAGATGAGGCTAATGAATTATATAAACAACTTGTTCAAAATCCTTTGAATGAGAGTTTGGTAGAACAATACTCTTCGAAAACAGCACAGATTCATTCAATTTTGGAAAAAATTGCAATTGAAAATGAGCAAAGAATGAAGTTAAATTGGCTGGTTAAAGGTGATAGGCCAACAAACTTCTTCTACAATATAATAAATGTTCGAAATCCTAGTCAAAGGAGTAATTACATTCTTAATTCAAATGGATCATGGTCATCAGCATTAGGAAAACTTGTGCATGAAGCAGTTAATTATTTTTCTACTCTGTTTTCAGCTACTTGGGCCAATTTTCAATTTCCATGCATTACTTGTAGGAAAATTCTATCTGAAAATGCATGGAACAATTTAAGAAAGCCATTTTAATTAGAGGAAATTAAAACTGCCATATTCCAGATTAATGACAATAGCACTCCTGGACCAGATGGCATCAACTCAAAATTCTACAAAGTACATTGGGAACATCTTAAAAATGATATATGGAATGCTATGAATGGCATTCTCCAATCAGGTAAAATAATTAGAGAAATCAACCATACATTTATTTGTCTAATTCCAAAAAAACCAGATGCGGTTGATATGCCTGATTTTAGACCTATTTCCCTTTGCAATGTCATTTATAAGATTTTAGCTAACCTTCTTTGCAATCCACTAAAACCTTTTATGAATGACCTTATTTCATATAATCAGAATGCTTTCATTTATGGACAAATAATTACTGAGAATTATTTACTTGTATATGAAATGGTGGGAGGATTTAATAGGAAAAATTCAAACAATTTTTGCCTGAAAATTGATTTACATAAAGCCTATGATAAAATCAATAGAGAGTTTATTCATCACATGATGATTTTCATGGGATTCCCTATGATATTTGCTAATCTCATTTATGAGTGCATTTCTACTCCTTCGTTTTCGGTGCTAATAGATGGCTCCCTTTTTGGTTTTATTGAGAGCTCGAGGGGTTTAAGACAAGGCGATCCTCTCTCGCCATACTTATTTTCTATGGCTATGGAGTTCCTTACAATTAATCTAGATGTGGAGTACTTGAAATGTAATATCATCCCCATTTACAAAATTGATCCTATAATTACCCATTTGTTGTATGCAGATGATATATTAATAATGGCCAAAGCTATCATAAAGAATGCTGAATGCATTCTGCACACTTTTCAGGTTTGAAATATTTAACTGGACTGGGCCTGAATGAAAACAAATCTACTTTGTTTTTTAGCAAAGGAGCTAATAACAAGCATCAAATAACTGATATTTTAAATATCAGTATTGGTAACCTTCCAGTGGCATATTTAGGCATCCCATTACCTAACAACAAACTTAAAGCAAGGGATTTTGGATGCCTAATAGACAAAATAAATAAATAAAATTAGTCATTGGAACAACAAATTGCTCAACATCAGTGGTAGAATTGAATTAGTTAAAACTGTTATTCACCCAATGATTGAATGCAATTTACCCAATTTCCTGTGTCTTTGATTCAGAGAATTAATTCTCTTTGTGCTAACTTTATATGGAAATCTAAAGCTTGTAAAATGTGTTGGGATGATGTTTGTAAAACCAAAAGTGAAGGTGGCCTTGGCATTCGAAAAATAGATGAAATTGCTAAAGCAGTTGCAATCAAGTTGGTCTAGAAATTTATACAAGGTGATACTCTATGGGCCAAATGGATGTGTATAAAATACTGCAATAATATAATTTTTTGGACTGTTGATATGAACAACAATGCATCTTATACTTGGAAATTACTGCTTAGAGCTAGACAATGGTGCAAAGGATTAATTGATAGGAAAACTGTCAATGGTGATAGTACTGATATTTGGTTGGACCCATGGCTTAATGGATACTCATTGGTTGATAAATTTGAGTAGAATGCTATGTCTGTTGCTGGTGGTAGCAATAGAAAAGTTTCTACTCTGATTTCAAATAATAATTGGAAGAATAATCTTGAGTGTGTTCCTACTCAAATTCAGAACACTGTGCACAACATCAAAATTCACATTCAAATGCAACATGATTTTTGGTTCTGGCTTCCTAGCAGTAATGGTCGGTTTAGTATGAATTCAGCTTAGAATCATATTAGAAACAAACATGCAGAACTTAATTGGACCAGTATAATTTGGGATCATAATTGTGCTCCTAAAATGTCCACTTGCTCCCTTCTAGCTAAATTAAACAGATTGAGCACAAAAGACAGAATTTCAGATGGAATAATGGTATAGATCGATCTTATGTGTTCTGTTTAACTCGGCATGAAGACATGGAACATTTATTTTTAACTGTATATATTCAAGACAAATTCTAACAGAGATTATGCAAAAGCTCAATATCAACATCGGAAACTCTTTTGAAACTACCCAAATTTTAGAAATTATATGTCAAAATCAGAAGAATAATATGATTATTAACCATCTTATGAATATTGCTTTTACTTCCATGATTTGGCACATATGGTGCGAAAGAAATTCACGGGTATTCAAAGGTATCGAAATGCCATTTCAATTGAAAAACATGCTCATAATGCAAGATTGCAAGTATTTAATTCAGTCTAAACTGGATTCTAAGAAGATTAGTAAAGATATTGAACTTATCTTGTTGAACTTCGGGATCGCAACTGCACCAAACTTGGAACTTCGACCCCCTGATCTCAGTAATACTTTATACTTTTATCTGCCATTACGTCTTCTCACCTTCCATGATTTGCGAGACTTGGAATTTCCGCCATTTTCTATTTGGTTGAATGGAGTAAATAGATCTGAGTTTTGTTTAGTAAAATGAAATGAAGACTCTCTCTCTCCAGTTGGTTTCTAAGCTTTGAATAATCTTACTCGATAGTGTTGTTTCATGTTTTGCGTGAATGTGTTGAGCCACATGTCGTGCTTTGCTTTTGATTTTCTTTGTTTTTTGTTTTGCCACCCCAAGTTGATCGTATGGATGGTTTTGAGTGTGTTGCTAATTGGTTTTTACTCCTCCATCTATTTGACAACTGGGATTTTTGGCATTTTTTCTGTTGTATTATTAATATATGGACATAATATGTACTATTTTTCCTAGCAAGGCACCCATTTAAGTTAGGGGGGCTGCAAGGTTTTAACAAGGCATATTATGGAAGTATATGAATTTTCTGTTTGTTAATAAAGTACCTCTTTTAAAAAAAACACTTCACAATGTATGTATAAGTCCTCAAATGTATACTAATCACTCTATAATAATGTCAAAACATCAACAATCAAATGTTACTAATCCAACCAACATTAGTAACATAATATCCGTCATCAAATAACCATAATTAACTACCAATCAACTAGTAGTAATAATGGTAAAATATCGTACACTCATCAAAATGCGATACCATCATCAAACATAAAATATATGTATATATAATAATTACAATCGATGATTAATTACACGTTTTGCAACCATTAAAAAATATATTTGTATCCATTATTTTATTAAGTTATAAAATAGTTTTATTATTATTTATTATAAGATCACCTTTATTTATTCATCGAAAACAATAATAATCCCTTATTGTACTCAATTTTTCCAATTGTCCATAACATCATATTTTAAATCAAAAATAGTAATATTCATCAAATCACATTTTAAACGAAATCAAAATAATAATATACATCAATCTCTTTAAAACTTTCCAAAACTAATTTATTACTATTTGTTCACAAAAATACAACGTTTTATTTTAAATCACCAACAATCCTTTTTCTTTCTATTTACCTTAAAATAGAAAACATTTTTAGAAAAACGTTCCTTTATTATTACTATTTTTATTATTCAGATAACATTTCCTTATTTTATTATCCAATCAATAATAATAATATCATACCATAAACATCGCAAAATCAATAATTTTGTCCTTTACATAAAACAATGTCATTTTGTAGAAATTCGTATTATTATTATTTAAAATCTCATTATAAACAATAAACTTCCCAACTTTTAATTAAAATATAATTTCAGTTATTATTTATTAATTTCCTCATAAATTCATAAATAATAACCTTGCTTAATTCTATACTTTAATTTCTGTAAAATTTATTAAACCATTGCTATTTACATATAACATCCAAAATCTGTAAAGAACCATTTTTATTATTTATTCATTTGTATTTTTCATTATTATTCATTTTATATCAATTAAAAAAATTTCAATTCAAATCAACAAATAATTATAATCAATCACACAAAAATACTACAATCAGCAATAATTATCCAACCAATATACAATACATTCAAAATATTGTAATAATTAATGTCATTCATAGAAAATAATATGCAACAACGAACATGATTTTTCATCAATAATCACGGGTTTTGTAATTTAAATTTCAATTAATTAAATTAAATTATTTATGCCAATGCGCTTTTTCCGACGGTCTCAAAACTTGGCAAACCCAAGGTCAAGTTGTCTAGAATTCCGATACGAGTCCAATGGAAGAGAGAATATGTCTACTGCAGTGTAAATCTCAACAACCAAACACATTAGTATTGTTATTGTGTACATTAACTATATAGCAATATGATATGTTGCACTTATATAATATACACTAGAGTATATCTGGATATACTCACAATATGTGCCAAGTATAAAGTTGGTCATTAATGTCATTTAATAAATCAGTTAACTTAACTAAAGAGAGAGAAATGAAAGGTTTCTCCCTATAAATAAACAAAAAGTCTTTCCTCAATAGTTTAATAAGTTTAAGAGAGAGAAACGAAAGATTTTCTTCTCTAAATTAAATTAAATAAGTAACTGTTACACACAAAAGAATATATTTAATATACTCTATTTTATATAAATCTCATATTAATTAAAATATAAATAATTAAAACCAATTTCTTTAAAGAATACTAAATAAAATAAAGAACTTATTTAAAATATTTTAGATTGGATCTAAAATCTATTTAAACTTCATAGGCTCAATAGGTCCAAAAAGGAACTTTTTTAAAATTAACCTATTTAACCCGCTTCCTATTGTCCTGGGTCTTTCGATGTTATTAGAGTTATTATAGTCTATGCGGTCTAAATTAGCAATGTTAGGGCTAACTGATTTAAGCCTACCCATTTAGTAGGGTGTCTAGAAAGGTAGTGCCGAAGGTTGGAACTATATAATAAGTACTTTGCCCAACTTAGCTACTACCTGGCCAGAAGGATGAAGTAAGCTCAAAGGTTATCCCCAACATAAAGGCCCGAATTGATTTTGGTGATGGACTAATTTTAAATAATTTATATGAATATTTGAAATTATATTTTAAATTTAAAAGTTAGGTTTAAAATACAAAAGTGAAATTTATAAAAGTTGTAAATAGCATTCAAAATTTTCAAAATTGTTTTAAGAAATTAAATAATTAATTTTGAAAACTTAACTGAAAATTGAAAATTTAATTAATATAATTAAATAAATTAAATAATGAATTAAAAGTTAATTTATTAAAAAATATATATTGATTTATGTGTATAACTATAATTGTTGTAGTTATTTACTTATCTTAAAATTGTTTACGCTAAATTAAATTATAATTTGAAACTAACTAAAAATATTTAATTAAATTGTTTAATTAATAAAATTAAGTAAAAGTTAATTAATTAAAATGTATACATATATTGATATGTACACATAAATAAACTATAAATGTTATAGTTGATTAACTATCTTAAATGGTTTAAGATAAGTGATATTAATTTTTTTGACATTTTATAAAATAAATAAATTAACTAAATATAATTTAACTAATAAGAATAAAATCAATTAAATTAGATTTAACCGATAAGATACATGCATATATTATATAAGTAAATTAAATTATGAAATTTAATACTTATATAACAATATATGTATAACTTAAGTGGAACCGTAAGAAACCCAACTTAGAATTAAGGAACAAATACATACGTATTGTATGCATACAATGATTTTTGAAGTGTCTGACACTTAAATCACGAGGGTATTTCATAAGAAAAATATTGTTTTCTAAATTGATGTCACTACATAAATATCTATTAAAGATTACGGATCTTTAATATAAATGTTGTCCTCTACCATTTATATATTAATAAATTACTTGCATACTCTCTATTTGTTGAGCAAACTCAAGCTAGAGTTGTTATGTGTAGTACTATTAATATATTGACTATTCAAGGCAAGATAACTACAAGTATTTGTTGAGTAAACTCAAGGTACATACATCATATTTATGCAGTCGCAAAATGGTGGATATGAGTAAATAACCTCTTTCTCTTTCAATTTGTTAAACAAACTCAAGGTCGAGATTGAGATTAGGACAAACAAAATAGGTTAAGAGTCATATATGATGCAATCGATAAAGTGTTATCATCGCTTGTGGGCCTATGATTTGTTGAGCAAACTCAAGGTAAAAATCATAAGGCAGTCGAGTCCTAACATCCACTAGAGAAATCAAAATGTTTCTATGTTTTTCTTAAGATTTTGAGAAACGTAAAAATCTAGTGGTAACCTTATTAGAAAAATGAAATGGTAAAGTTTAGCATTTCTAACACTGTAAGAATATTTGCTGTATAAAGTTAAAATAATCTACATTGATAAAATTGTGCAACTAATAAAATTGATAAAAACTGATACAATGTTTATCAATTAAGATATACAAATAAACAAAACTAAGTATTGACAAAGAAATATAAAATATATTTACCTCAATTTCTTTGGCATTTTGTCGCTTCAAGGCCCACCCAAGTGCCTAACTTTACACTACTAAATACATCTGTAATTTGGCACTACTAAATGCATTCATAACTTGGTCGCATTTGCAGAAGATTGTGTTTTGTCTTCTATGAGTGTCAAACTCTAATATCAATAAAAGAGTATGGATATTTGGTTCATATTCAATCAATTATAAATGTTATGGTGAACAGTCATTGTTCGTAACGTACGAAACTTCAATGAAATTAGTTCATTGAAAATAAGCAAAAAAACGATAATGCAAAGTCGTGTATTCCATATAATTGATTAAAATAAATATCTCTTTTAAATGGTTCGACTATTTTGAAAAGGAAAGCAAATATACAAGAATGATTGTAACTTAAGTTATAGTTGGGATGAAGAGAGTGAATGGTCACCTATGTTTCATAAAGGGACATCGGAAACGAGAATTGTATAAAATGCTAAAAGATACTTAATATAAAATGAGAAATGGGATTTCTGTTCCAATTGTGTTATAATATAGTAAATTATTTTCTATAAAGCTTATGTACGTGAATTTAAGACGTTTTATCAAAAACTATCGACTCTAAACTAGTTACAGTAAAGGATATATATTGCCTATAATAAGTATTTAAATGAGGCTTTATATTTCATACGCTATTATAGTAATGGTGGAAATAACATGAGCAAGCCATATAATATGTTTATAAGATTTTCATCTCACAACACCAAGTTAGTTAAGAAGATTTTACAGTGTTGAACGCTTTCTGTAATCAAGAATTAACAAACTTAAGTGATGTTTGGGGTGGTAATTATGTCACGTCCGTACATATTTATGAGGTCGTACTCTAACTATTCGCTAAAATGTCAAGTCCAACTTATATCCAATTAAGGTAAAAATAGAAAAGAATCTAATACTGAAAAGAGCAAGTAAAGTGCAGAAAAAGTAAATGACACAGAAATTTACGTAGTTCGAATTTTGAAGAATGCTACGTCCATAGGTCAAATCTTTGCTTTATTTCTTTTTTGTATAAACTTTTTCAATGGTAGAGAGTACAAGTATATTTTGTATAGAATTCAGAGATTGTTCCCAAAAGTCCATTTCATTGCTACGTGACTTTCTATTTACAGTGCCAAATATCATGTGGATCGTTATTTCTCTAATTCTACATTGTTCCTCCACCATTCGATCTTTCCATGCGTCATTAATCATGTGGCTCGATGATTTATTCATGGATTGCGTAAGTCAATAAAGGGAAAGGCAAATTCTTTAGACTAGAAGATTTGGTTAAAAGTGGGAATTTTGAATTATAAGTTAGGCGGAAAATTTGAAAGTTAGGGCCTTGTGGAGTTAACCTCTTGATTCATTTTGAAGGTTACGCTTCGCTAGCTAATGATCCTATGGTTTCTGTATTTGTTCTTAGTTGGTGCAGTTTCTCTTTAACATCGTGACAAAGTCCTCATTCAGTGTTTATGTTGTTCCTTAATCGAAGATATATAGACTAAAGGTAGACGACGATATATAGTATCAACATTGGTCTCAGGAAGATGTTGATGCAGATATTTATGAGGTGGTGACATTGATTCTGAATTGTAAGTGAAAGGTGCTGCAGTCTTCAAGGGGGTGGTGACTTAGACTTTAATGGGATGACAATGTTGTCTTTGAGTGAAGCCGGCACAGTCTTGAAGGAGATGATGATGCAGTCACTCAAGAGAGTTTAGCGTAGTCTTCAAGGAGACGAAGATGTAGTCTCTCAGGAGAGTCAGCCAGCCTTTATCTTCAACTAGTAGATGAATTCTTTGAGTTTGCTTTTGCTTGTAGACAACACTTGTGTAGTCATTTTATGAAGGGTTGACTTTCTTATTTGCTTCATATTATACGTTGTTGTAGTACCAGTGCAGTTCGTCTATATAAATTGCGCTGCTTTGGTTCGATTTAACCGCTGTAGTGTTTTCGGACTTTGATTCCCTTGTTACATTATTGATTGCATACAGACTGCGTATTTGTCTCTAAATGTAGGTTGTTGAGTTAGGGAGTGTCTAGCTTTGTGCGAGTTCCTACATTTGGTGATATACTGTCTGAATTGCCCTTTATTCTTCTTTTAGCTACGCGGTTCTATCTATGCTCATTTTTTGACCTGCAGTACACTTGTTTATAAGAGAAAATTGGGTGTATCATATTGCCTCTCAAGTCTGCACTAATGTGCATTTATGCGAACTTGTTGTCTTCGCATCTAGTTTTATTGATTGTCTAACTAATCACATCAAATTTTTTTAATTTTAATGGTGTTGATTGGTCACCTACCAAATTATTAGAAACATGAGAAAAGAACACTACAAGAGAGCACATACATCACAAGATAGAAAGCAACAGGAAAAAAGAAATAAGACAATACAGGAAAACAAAAAAATAGAAGAGGGAAGGAAGGCATGTGCAGAAATAACATTATTCTCAATCACCAGGGAGGGCAAGATTGAAAACATCCTTGTGTTGGGGATTTTGCGGTTCGAGACAAATTTGATGGCGATTGCGATGAAGATAATGCTGTACTTCCGACTTCAAGGATCTATAGAATAGATTCTTTCAGACAATAGTTCAACCCACCAGGTACAAACGGGTTATCGAACTATCGACTTTCAGGATTCAATGAAGCCCTATAACAACGTAATCGGATTCAAAGTTTGCACGCCTTTGATCCGACCAACAACACTTTAGCAATGGTTTCTGATGATGCAATTTGTATAGAATAGAATGAAGAGGAAGAAGGAACAAATCTGCAACAATTCAGCATTTGCAACACCTTGCAGATGTTACAAAATATAGAGTAATGGAAGTGCAGCGATTAGCAACACTTCCCTAGCGTCGCAGATCTGTGCAAGAAGAAGAAGAAGAAGAGCACAAGAAAAAACAGTCTTCAACGATTTTTGGGCGTCACTATTTATAGTGGTAGAGAGGTGCCGATTCGACAAGCGTCACAACCGTTTGCAACGGCCGTGTCTATTCATTTTGCAACGGTTCAAAAACGGCCGCGTCTATTCATTTTGTAACGTTTAAAAAACGTTACAATTTCCCACCATTAATTCAAATTTAGAAATTTCGGTTTTGGGTCCTTAACGGGCTGAAATCCAACCCGTTACTGTTTACATATGATCCAAAAATATTTTCGGATCCGAACCCGAAACCCGTACCCGTCCCGTCCCGGCCCGGTTCGGTCGGACGGACGGCGGCGGCGCGCGTGTGGTGTTGCATGACTTCTCTCCTCACAACAAAGAAAACATGTGGGAGCCCCAAGGCCCCAACATCCACATGAGAAAACTATATTTATAAAAATATAGTTCTTGATTTTCTAGCATGTGGGACTTATCTCTTCTTTCTTCTTTTCTTCTTCTCTTCCAAACAAAAAACCCAAACCCCAAATCTATTTGAAAATTTACAACAATCTCCCCCAATTTTCAAAATATAAGAAAAATTAATTAATAGGATGGCTGCATCACTAGAGTGACTTCCTACATACCCAAGTGGGATCAAGCCTATGTAGTTCTAAGATCAAGTTTTGCATCATCGTGAAAACCAACACATAAATAAAAGGTATCTTTTGGATTTGAACCTTTACTTAGTGTAAACCATTCAAAGCCTTATCGAGATTCTATGGTGAACGAATCTTGAACCAAGTATCCCTAATGATAAAACCGGAACAATCACACATGTTGATTTCCTTAGGTAAAGTGTTCTGTATTGCTCAGCACGTTAATGGCCATGTGCTTAAATCCGGGTTCATGAGTCTACTTAGAAAGCGGTCTTACTTTCCTAGGAAACGGCCTGATTTCCATACTCATATAGGTAAGTCTCTTAAGGTGTTTCTACGATTCACCTTTTAAGATTTCTAGACTTATTAAGGATATATATCCTTCCTTTGTTCTTGCAGAATCCAACACTAAATATTATGGGATTATCAATTTAGTGTTCCATAATCATTCTCTTAACTTGTTGGTACCCATTGAACTTTGTCTATCCTTTTCAAGACATAAGTTGGGTTTCTATTAAGGATGATCAACCTTCATTCACAGACCTTAGTCCCATTTCTTGTGACTTTATAGAAACCATTGCCTTTGGAAGACTCTTTGTAAGTGGATCAGCCAAGTTTTTCTTCGTTTCTATGTAGTCAACAGTTATAACTCCTCGTTTGAGTAACTGTCTCACCATTTGATGTCTTAGACTCACATGTCTAGACTTTCCATTATATGTCTTATTAGACACATTGTATATCGTTGCTTGATTGTCACAGTTAATCAAGACTGCTGGAGATGGCTTCTTCCATAAAGGGATTTCCATTAATAAATTCCTAAGCCATTCCGCTTCTTTACATGCATCTGCTAATGCAATCAATTCTGACAACATTGTTGAGTCAGAAATACAGGTCTGCTTCTTGGAAGCCCAAGACACAGCAACGCCTCCTAATGTAAAGATCCATCCAGTCGTAGACTTAGATTTGGATTCTACATTGTTCCAGGTTGCATCACTATATCCTTCTATTACAGCAGGATATCCTTTATAAGATAAACCATATTCAATGGTTCCTTTCAAATAAGCTAAAACTCTGGAAATAGCTTTCCAATGTTCGAAACCTGGATTACTCATAAATCGACACAATACACTTATAGCATGTGCGATGTCTGGTCTAGTGCAATGCATAGCATACATAAGACTCCCAATAACACTGGAATACTCTAGTTGAGAGATAGTACGTCCAGTGTTCTTTTCTAATTTAATACTAGGATCTAAAGGAGTTGGTGCTGGTTTGTCATCGTAATGACCATACTTTTGTAGGAATTTCTCTATGTAATGAGATTGAGTTAGTAATAACTCCCCCTCTTTCCTAATAATTTTAATTCCCAAAATTACATCAGCCTCTCCTAGATCTTTCATATCGAATTTAGAAGACAGAAACTTTTTAGTTTCATTCACACATGATATATTGGAACCAAATATTGGCATGTCATCAACGTATAAACATATTATAACACTACCGTTGTTATCCGATTTGCTATAAATACATTTATCAGCATCATTAACAATGAATCCATATGACAGTTCAACTTTATCAAATTTCTCATGCCATTGCATGGGAGCTTGCTTCAGGCCATAAAAAGATTTCACTAATTTGCAAACTTTCTTTTCTTGGCCTGGGGTATTGAAACCTTCAGGTTGTTCCATATATATCTCTTCTTCTAAATCTCCATTTAGAAAGGCAGTCTTTACATCCATTTGATGTATGACTAATTTATGAATTGATGCAAGTGCAATTAAATAGCGTATAGAAGATATGCAAGTAATTGGAGCATATGTATCAAAGTAATCTACTCCATGTCTTTGCTTATATCCCTTAGCAACTAATCTGGCTTTAGACTTATCAATGGATCCATTTGTATTCAACTTTTTCTTGAATATCCATTTACATCCTATAGGTTTAGCACCATGAGGTAAATCAGTTAAAACACAAGTTTGGTTTAACAGTATGGAATTCATTTCATCATTGATAGCTTCTTTCCAGAAATTGGAATCTCTGGAACTCATAGCCTCAGAATAAGTTTTGTGTAACGACCCTGGATTTTAATTTATTTAAATTAATGGTTTAATGAATTTTTGAATAAAAATAGTAAAATAAATTGATTAAATGGAGCGAGTTTCCCCGAATTCAAGTATATTCTGTATACATCTTTTAGAATCTTAAAAATATTGTAAATTTGTATATATGTGTGAACATATATTTATATATTGGATTTGAAATTAAATCTTCAATAAATGGCTTTAAAATATAAAAAAAAAAGACAATGGAACAAAAGAAACTTATTTACATTTTAAAGTGAGTACAAAGAAAACGACTTACATTCAAATATGAAATATGACCAAAATTTTATATAGGGAAATATAAAGAAAACCAGATAAACATGTAGTTTTGTTTCAGAAACATTCCACTTAAACATAAGAAGATAAGTTAGAATAGAAGCATAGTTATAATATATAGACATAAGTAAACACTTGAAATTCTGGAAAATAAATAAGATATGCAGGGAGACATATAGGACATTGCATTTAATACCCTATCTTCTCAAGTACACACAAATATTATCTTCAGCCCATACGTGTACAGCCGAAGTATTGCAAAGGTAGAAACATAAAGTACACAATGTAAAATATAATATGAAACATAAAGGACTCTAGCAATTAATGCTATATCTTCTCAGCCGAGATAAAGTAATGCAGCCACCATGGGAAGAAAATATCCCTGTATGGTTGTATAAACAAATGCAAATATCATCTTGTGTTGTACAAAAATATAATATACCCTGTACAATTCTTTTATATTTATCAAACTATCACCTTGTATAAAGAAAAACAACATCACCACTTCATTCCATTCGTTTGTTTTCAAACTGAGCCAAGAAAAAATATCATCTTCATTTCAGTTTTGTTTAAAACAAAACAGCATTCCAGGAGAAAGATAATAAACATCATTATCTACAAACTCAAAAAAATAAATCAAATCTAGAAAAATCAAGAGCCTGGAAACAATGTGCAGTGCAAAGCTTCAGCTTGCAATTTTCGAAACCTGTTTCAAACAAAATGAAGGCTCTGTCCTTCCTTCTCAAAGACAAAGGTGAGCAACTTTTCTTGTTTACCTGTGAGTAAACATCTGTTTTAAACTTGAACTCTGATCATATGCTGATGAATGAGATAAATTCTTGAAGTGATAATATTTGTATAGATGTAAAATATCTCTGCATACCTATAGATAATTTGATTTCTGTCTGTAAACAAGTAGATTTGCTTTGTTCTAAGATGACAGACTTAGATTTATTTTATGATTCAGTCAATCTCTCTTCCTCTAATCTCTTACTGCTGATAATGTTTAGACGAAATGTGTTTAAATTGACACGATCTTAGTTTCAAAAATACTATTAAAGTATATATATAGTAAGAAGTCTTACTGGAAGATGGAATGATCAGAGAAAAATAAATTCATGTCAAAATTTTGATGGTTTAGTTTCCGGTCCTCGATCATATAAACTAATTCGTGTTGCAAAAATATGAATTTAGGAAATCATTTCATGATTTTTAAGGGTGTAATTTTTGGGGTATGGCGAGTTGAACGGAGAGGGGAATTTGGGAGTTTTCTGGCGAACGACGAAGTGATGTTCGACGTGATCGAAGTTGGAAGAGGCTGGAGTGTTGAGGATCAAAGGAAAAATGGTACTTGAATTTTCAGATGGCCGTGGTGGCGTATCGACGTCAAGGTAGGGTTTTATGCCCAGTTTTAATCGAGGTTGTTCCCATGGCATTTCCATCGCCGATGGTGGATTAGAGGCGATCGAACCAGGGGGGTTTGGGGCGTAGTCGAGTGGCGTAGCTTTGGTCGAAGTCACGAGTTTTCTGGCGACGTGACGTGGTGGCACAAGGCGCTTTCCGGTAATCAGTTTGGGTTTCTGTGTGTTCAACTTGCTCGATTTCGAGTTCATCACCGATTCAAGGTGCTGGGTGGTCGAAAGTTTTGGTAATGGGGTCGGCGACTTACTGGCGATGGCATCGATGATCTGAACGTAGGCGTTCGCGTGTGCACGTGCACGCTTGAAGTTCTGTGCATCTGGGAAGATGTGGATTTTGGGGAAGAAGAGAAGGGATCGAGTTCGAGCACGAGAAAATGAAAGGTTGGGCTCGAAGTTCTCTTCGGGTTTTTGCTGAGTTTTCTCGAAGCAGGCATAGGGATGGGGTGACTCGGGAAGATTGAGAATTGGTTTGGGTAGATTTTGTAATTGCAGGCTTTCAGATTTCAATTAAAATCTGTTTCAAGTTTTAAACTTTTTACTAGATATAAAATAGATATGTATATAAATAGGTTTCAAAGCTAGCTAAAGAAACAAGTTTTAAGGTTAAATCAAGATCAAACAATTATTAACTACTACCTTTAAATAATGAAGTTAAATTCATTTCTTTGTAATGAATGCTTTGGATAAATTTAAGTTGTATGATTTGTTTAACTAAAAGGTATTAAACTAAATCCTTTAGTTATTTTCAAACGTAATTTGAAAAATGTGGCTAGAAAATTAACAAAAGAAATATTTTTACCTTAAAAGGTTTAATTTAAATTTTTATAATTTAAGAGATAATAAATGATTAAAATGGTTTAATTAAGTAAGTTAATTACTAAGGTCAAACGTTTTAAAGATAATGTTTTATCTCTAGGTTAATTAAGATTAAGCTGTAATTAATTAAGTTAATTAAGAAATTTAATCAATTAATTATATTAACTATTGATAAGGATTAATTAAGTAATTAATTAAGAATAATTAATCAAGATGATAAATTAATTGAGACGATTAATTAATTTAGTTACAATAAATGATTCGAAATTTATAAATCAGGACGTTAATAAATAATCCATAAGTAATCAATTAAATTGGGGAATTTGTTGGATTAATTAAAGGATAATCAATCAAAATGGATTGTAATTTATTAATGTAAATCAACCTGGACTATTAATTCATAATAATTAAGATTGATTTGAATTTATCAAACAATTAACTGGTCTTACTTATAGATGTTTGATTGTTATTAAATGCTATGAGATAGATTGATGTATTTGTTGTGTGATGTGATGCTGTTATATCTGATATATATATATTACATATATTGTTATATGAATATGCAACCCCTTGACCCATAGAACGACATTTGAATTTCGATGCGACAGGGGATCGGATTCCAGTTGGTTATCCGAAACCCACATCGAATTGTAAAAGTGAATCTTTGTGACTGATAAATTTATTTTATCTATGAATCTGTGAATGAAGATAAGCGATATCGATTATAACGCTTATCAATATATCTGTGATGATTGATGTTGCACTATTGTGTGAAACCCCTGGACCACACTTTTACACACACAAATATGGATTTCACGTGGAAATCGGTTAAGTCACAGATAATTTAAAATTTGATATTTTTGAAATTGAAATTTTAATTTCAGTTGGTTTTGAAATTAGAAATTTGGGGTTTTAAAGTGGAAAGCTTTTGAAATGGAATTTCAAAGATAAAAGTTATTTTGAATAACTTAATCGAGTTTTGAAAATTTAAATAATTAGATTTAAATTTGAATTCAAGTTTGAAATTAAATCTATGATTTGATAAAAGGTGATATAAATGTGTTTGTATAAATTAAACCATTTTAAAGTATTAATTTGGGAATTTGAATCTAAACCAAGGATTTCAACTCGTATGAATGAATCAGATTTCCAAATTGAAAACTGTTGTTTTCGAATGATAGAAGCTTTTAGATAAGAAATGAAATTTCAGTTTAAATTAAAGGAATTTCAAGATTGAATTGAAAAATGGATTTTCCAAGTTATGAATGAATTCTTTTTTGAAAGCTATGAATTAAATCTGTTTGTTTTTAACAGATTTAAAATGATGATTTATTTAAACCATTCGAAATGAAATTGTTTTGAAAACTATAAGTTAAATCTTTGATTTAAAGATTTAACGAATTAATTAAACTGAAATGGAAATCGATTTGGAAAATCTGTGAATGAATCTTTGTGAAATTAAGTGAACTTTATGAATTGAATCTTTTTGTTTAAAAAGATTAAAATGGTAATTTGTTAAACCATTTGTAAAGAAAGTTTGGGTTTAAGTTGTGACTTAATTGAAATCCCAATATCCGTATGTTTTTAAATATTTCGCTCACTATTCGGGTTAGCCGGGAAAGGACCTTTGGGTCGTATAACTCATTCCGAATAGTGATACGTCGTATATGGATAGCATTTGAAGACCGGTGTTGAAGACCGGATATTTTTCGAAAATGAAAGGACAACCTGTCGAATGTCTCTGCACTGAGTCGCGCCGGTATAGAGATTTATATCACTCTTTTGTGACGGGAAGTCCGGACGTGATTGAAAATTATCCGGAATTGCAAGGGCTTCGTGAGAAGTGCCTTCGGTTCTGTTCGAACCCGGAACAGACTTGTATGGATACATGTCTGACAATACACTTTGAGATATAAAGCCGATTTCTTTCAAATACATTTCTATTGGTGGCGGAGAATTTATTCTCTTAGCTTAACACCCTTCTCTGAGACGTACGAGCTCAGAGGTTATGTAGTTGAAATTTATCAGCGATATATCCCAATTTGGTAATGTGGCATGCTGAGTGTTGCTGTGTGATGATCAGTGTTTGATCATTTGTGATATGATCATTTATTTGATCTTATATCTTTGTGATCATAGGTTGATCATTTGTTTGACCCGAAGCATGGCTTTGTGAACAAAGCGTAGCTTTGTGGACGAGACTTCGTCGAGCCTCACACCCCGGAAATGGTCGAAACAGGAAGGATGCAGCAAGGTTCTAGGGAGTAGCGCCCCTTAGTGTATGTCATTCCTTCTGGATAAAGGTGGTATCATGGTATGGAGCCCAGATACTTAACCTCTGTGGTTGCTGCAAGTTTATTACTTTGTGGTTGTTGGAAATCGGGGATCCTCGGGAAGATCGGTGACGATCGGGGGATGGCATACGCGTGTCAGTAGTTACCTATTTTTGCAGAGGTAACCCGGCCTTGTGTTGGCAGAGATCCGGTTAGGTTCTCGGGTCGTCTATTCCAGGGACGTACCCATCGTGGAAAAGGAAGTTCCTTAGCCTGACCATTTGTTGGAAATCCAAAGAAACAATACGAACCTTGTACGGTATTAGTTGTAGAACCTGCCATTCACTTATGGTGGCGCCCCACTGTTTGGATGGTAGCTATAGTAGGCATAGTTCGAAATGTCTATGCTGGCTAAGATTTATATTATACTTTCGAAATGTTTTCTACACTATGCACTAATAATAATATCAAAAATGATTTGATTTGCGTAGTAAGCATCTTTGACTATTATAAGAAGAAATCTCCTCCAATTCTGCGTTTGCATTGTGTGTGTGGTGGGAGGTCTTATGGTAGTTTCATTTTCCAAAAGCATTGCGGTTTTCAATGTTTAAATTCTTTTGTGTTGTTTAAAGATAAACTGTTTTTGTTGCTCACACCAGTCCCATGACTGATCCGGAGTTTATTGTTCATTTCCTAAACTCTGGGTGCTCATAATTTTCCACACGAGCAGTCTAGAGTTGGGTTTTTTAGATATTCAGGTTTAGTAGATTATCTGGAGCTAGTTCAGTTCTTGGAGTTCATGGACTGACGTTGCTTATCTTGGAGCATTCTATTGGAGACATTCTATTCCGCTGCTGGTGTTATCGTTTTCTATTCCGCTGCTATTTGTTGTATCATATCTCTGATGTATATTGATATTCATTATATCACTCTGTTGTATCAGATATTGTATATCAATGTATTATTCATTTATTCCGCTGTGTTATTTACTTAACTGTGTTATAAGCTCCGGCGACTCGGATTTGAACGCTCGAATCTACGACATTCGAGTACGATGTAAAGTATGGATGTCGATTTTCGAACGCGAAAATTCGTATCGTTACAGGGATCGTCATCAACGTTCATTACATATTTAGTCACATTAAGGACTCCGTCCTTACTGCCTTCTACAAGATATGTGATGAAGTCAGGACCATAGTCCTTCTCTATTCTCGCTCTTTTACTTCTCCGTTGTTCAGTACTATTATCTGGTACTGATACTTTCTTGCTGTTTTGAGAAGGAGCATAATCATCGTCATTGATATCATTAGCCATACTAGGTTCTGGACTAGATGATCTCAATGGCATCTCAACAGTTTGATTTTTAGAAAATTCTACATCTACAGATTCTATAACTTCTAGGGTGTCAAGAATAAGGAATCTATAAGTTATACTATTAAGTGAATATCCTATGAAAACACATTTAAATGCTCTATTTCCTAACTTTGGTCGTTTAGGGTCTGGTTTTCTAACATAGGCTAAGCAACCCCAAACTTTAAGTCTAGTTAGGTTAGGTTTCCTATTAAACCATAATTCATAAGGGGAAATATTATTCTTTTTAACTGGTACTCTATTTAAAATATAACATGTAAATAACATAGCATCACCCCATAGGTTATAAGGTAAATTAGAACTTATGAGCATGGCATTAACCATTTCTACTAAAGTTCTATTCTTCCTTTCAGCAACATCATTTTGTTGTGGTGTATATGGGGCAGTACATTGGTGAACTATACCTTGTTGTTTACAAAACAAGGTGAATTCATTTGAGAAATATTCACCACCACGATCTGAATGTAATATTTTAATTTTAACTCCTAATTGTGTTTCGACCTCTGCTTTGTAAATTTTGAATTTATCAAAAGCCTCATCTTTAGTTTTCATTAGATATACATATGCATATCTAGTATAATCATCAATGAATGTTATATAGTATTGGTTACCACCATAGGTGATATGAATTTTTAAGTCACCCACATCACTATATACCAAATCAAGCAAACCAGTTTTCCATTCTACGGATTTAAAGGATTTTCGGTGTATTTTTGCTTGAACACATATTTCACATTTAGAGATGGTATCGAAATCACAATCAGAAATTAATCCTAATTTATGTATATTTCTAATGGAATTATAATTAACATGTCCTAATCTACCATGCCATAAATTAATAGAATCAACAATATAAACAGAAGATTTCTTTATTAGATTCAACTTAATCATGTCGTTACAAGAGTATCCCTGTCCAATGAATCTATCATTCTTAGACAACACTAGCTTATCAGACTCATACACCATCTTGAATCCTCCTTTGTTAAGAAGGTATCCAGAGACCAAATTCTTACACATATCAGGTACATAAAATACATTTACTAATGTAAGAACTTTTCCAGAGGTGAAAAGAAGTTCTATAGTGCCTTTTCCCAGAACTTTACTTGGAACCTTATTTGCTCCAGTATCTTCGTCGGCTACTCCTTTATTTTCTTCGTAACTCTTGAACAGATTACGGTCTTTGCAAATGTGAATGGTTGCTCCAGTATCGAACCACCAATCATTATCATTGCCGCTAACGGAGTTTGCCTCTTGCACTACAGCCACAAGCGAGTCTTCGACCACATTCACTTTTTGTTGTTTCTTCCGCAGACGGCAGTCTCGGGCATAGTGGCCGGGCTTGTTACAAAAATAACAAGCACCTTTCTTTTTGTTGTTGGTTTTGGAATGATTATACTTCTTAAATTGTGTCTCATTCTTTGGCTTTAACTTATCAGTAATTTCAACATTATTTGCCTTAGAATGGGACTCAGTTTGCGGATTATCATCTAGATCGCATTTGCGAGAGTCTTCTTCAATACAAAGATGACGCTGTAAACTATCTAAATTATAATCCGTTTCTGCATGCTTCATCTTTTTCTTATAATCATTCCAACTATGCGGAAGTCTCGAAATTATAACTCCAACAACAAAAGATTCAGGGAGATCAATTCCAGCATCTTTAAGTTGATTTACTAACAGTAAGATTTCGCTTACTTGTCCAATTATGGACTTATTGGTGACCATTTTGAAATCCATAAAATTAGAAATAAGAAACTTTTTATTACTTGCCTCGGATATGCGGTACTTATTCTCCAGGGCAGTCCAAAGTGTCTTCGCTGTTTCCAAGGTCCTATGAGCATTGTAGACTGGGGTAGATAGCGCATTCAGAATACGACCTCTGCATAGAAAATTGTCCTCTTTGAGCTTTGCACGTCTAGCCTTTAGAGCAGCATCATCCTTATCAGTTTCTTTCGGGATTTCTTCCAAGTCATTTTCCAAAATGTAGAACAACTTGACGGTGACCAAGAAAAATTTCATCGTCTCTTGCCAACGAGTGAAATTGTCGCCATCAAAACGCTCTAATCGTGATAGATGTTGATTCATAACTTGTAGAGCGCTCGAACCTTCCATGATTGAAGAATATTGTCTGAAATGTGTTGGGGATTTTGCGGTTCGAGACAAATTTGATGGCGATTGCGATGAAGATAATGCTGTACTTCCGACTTCAAGGATCTATGGAATAGATTCTTTCAGACAATAGTTCAACCCACCAGGTACAAACTGGTTATCGAACTATCGACTTTCAGGATTCAATGAAGCCCTATAACAGCGTAATCAGATTCAAAGTTTGCACGCCTTTGATCCAACCAAGAACACTTTAGCAATGGTTTCTGATGATGCAATTTGTATAGAATAGAATGAAGAGGAAGAAGGAACAAATCTGCAACAATTCAGTGTTTGCAACACCTTGCAGATGTTACAAAATATAGAGTAATGGAAGTGCAGCGATTAGCAACACTTCCCTGGCGTCGCAGATCTGTGCAAGAAGAAGAAGAAGAAGAGCACAAGAAAAAACTGTCTTCAACGATTTCTGGGCGTCACTATTTATAGTGGTAGAGAGGTGCCGATTAGCCAAGCGTCATAACCGTTTGCAACGGCCGTGTCTATTCATTTTGCAACGGTTCAAAAACGGCCGCGTTTATTCATTTTGTAACGTTTAAAAAACGTTACAATTTCCCACCATTAATTCAAATTTAGAAATTTTGGTTTTGGGTCCTTAACGGGCTGAAATCCAACCTGTTACTGTTTACATATGATCCAAAAATATTTTCGGATCCGAACCCGAAACCCGTACCCGTCCTGGCCCGGTTCGGTTCGGTCGGAAGGACGGCGGCGGCGCGCATGTGGTGTTGCATGACCTCTCCTCACAACAAAGCAAACATGTGGGAGCCCCAAGGCCCCAACATCCACATGAGAAAACTATATTTATACAAATATAGTTCTTGATTTTCTAGCATTAGGGACTTATCTCTTCTTTCTTCTTTTCTTCTTCTCTTCCAAACAAAAAACCCAAACCCCAAATCTATTTGAAAATTTACAACAATCTCCCCCAATTTTCAAAATATAAGAAAAATTAATAAATAGGATGACTGCATCACTAGAGTGACTTTCTAAATACCCAAGTTGGATCAAGCCTATGTAGTTCTAAGATCAAGTTTTGCATCATCGTGAAAACCAACACATAAATAAAAGGTATCTTTTGGATTTGAACCTTTACTTAGTGTAAACCATTCAAAGCCTTATCGAGATTCTATGGTGAACGAATCTTGAACCAAGTATCCCTAATGATAAAACTGGAACAATCACACATGTTGATTTCCTTAGGTAAAGTGTTCTGTATTGCTCAGCACGTTAATGGCCATGTGCTTAAATCTTGGTTCATGAGTCTACTTAGAAAGCGGTCTTACTTTCCTAGGAAACGGCCTGATTTCCATACTCATATAGGTAAGTCTCTTAAGGTGTTTCTGCGATTCACCTTTTAAGATTTCTAGATTTATTAAGGATATATATCCATCCTTTGTTCTTGCAGAATCCAACACTAAATATTATGGGATTATCGATTTAGTGTTCATAATCATTCTCTTAACTTGTTGGTACCCATTGAACTTTGTCTATCCTTTTCAAGACATAAGTTGGGTTTCTATTAAGGATGATCAACCTTCATTCACAGACCTTAGTCCCATTTCTTGTGACTTTATAGAAACCATTGCCTTTGGAAGACTCTTTGTAAGTGGATCAGCCAAGTTTTTCTTCGTTTCCATGTAGTCAACAGTTATAACTCCTCGTTTGAGTAACTGTCTCACCATTTGATGTCTTAGACTCACATGTCTAGACTTTCCATTATATGTCTTATTAGACACATTGTATATCGTTGCTTGATTGTCATAGTTAATCAAGACTGCTGGAGATGGCTTCTTCCATAAAGGGATTTCCATTAATAAATTCCTAAGCCATTCCGCTTCTTTACATGCATCAGCTAATGCAATCAATTCTGACAACATTGTTGAGTCAGAAATACAGGTCTGCTTCTTGGAAGCCCAAGACACAGCAGCTCCTCCTAATGTAAAGATCCATCCAGTCGTAGACTTGGATTTGGATTCTACATTGTTCCAGGTTGCATCACTATATCCTTCTATTACAGCAGGATATCCTTTATAAGATAAACCATATTTAATGGTTCCTTTCAAATAACCTAAAACTCTGGAAATAGCTTTCCAATGTTCGAAACCTGGATTACTCGCAAATCGACACAATACATTTATAGCATGTGCGATGTCTGGTCTAGTGCAATGCATAGCATACATAAGACTCCCAATAACACTGGAATACTCTAGTTGAGAGATAGTACGTCCAGTGTTCTTTTCTAATTTAATACTAGGATCTAAAGGAGTTGGTGCTGGTTTGTCATCGTAATGACCATAATTTTGTAGGAATTTCTCTATGTAATGAGATTGAGTTAGTAATAACTCCCCCTCTTTCCTAATAATTTTAATTCCCAAAATTACATCATCCTCTCCTAGATCTTTCATATCGAATTTAGAAGACAGAAACTTTTTAGTTTCATTCACACATGATATATTGGAACCAAATATTAGCATGTCATCAACGTATAAACATATTATAACACTACCGTTGTTATCCGATTTGCTATAAATACATTTATCAGCATCATTAACAATGAATCCATATGACAATGCAACTTTATCAAATTTCTCATGCCATTGCATGGGAGCTTGCTTCAGGCCATAAAGAGATTTCACTAATTTGCAAACTTTCTTTTCTTGGCCTGGGGTTTTGAAACCTTCAGGTTGTTCCATATATATCTCTTCTTCTAAATCTCCATATAGAAAGGCAGTCTTTACATCCATTTGATGTATGACTAATTTATGAATTGATGCAAGTGCAATTAAACAGCGTATAGAAGATATGCGAGCAACTGGAGCATATGTATCAAAGTAATCTACTCCATGTCTTTGCTTATATCCCTTAGCAACTAATCTGGCTTTAAACTTATCAATGGATCCATTTGTATTCAACTTTTTCTTGAATATCCATTTACATCCTATAGGTTTAGCACCAGGAGGTAAATCAGTTAAAACCCAAGTTTAGTTTAACACTATGGAATTCATTTCATCATTGATAGCTTCTTTCCAGAAATTGGAATCTCTGGAACTCATAGCCTCAGAATAAGTTTTGGGATCGTCATCGACGTTCATTACATATTTAGTCACATTAAGAACTTCGTCCTTACTGCCTTCTACAAGATATGTAATGAAGTCAGGACCATAGTCCTTCTCTATTCTCACTCTTTTACTTCTCCGTTGTTCAGTACTATTATCTGGTACTGATACTTTCTTACTGTTTTGAGAAGGAGCATAATCATCGTCATTGATATCATTAGCCATACTAGGTTCTGGACTAGATGATCTCAATGGCATCTCAACAGTTTGATTTTCAAAAAATTCTACATCTACAAATTCTATAACTTCTAGGGTGTCAAAAATAAGGAATCTATAAGTTATACTGTTAAGTGAATATCCTATGAAAACACATTTAAATGCTCTATTTCCTAACTTTGGTCGTTTAGGGTCTGGTTTTCTAACATATGCTAAGCAACCCCAAACTTTAAGTCTAGTTAGGTTAGGTTTCCTATTAAACCATAATTCATAAGGGGAAATATTATTCATTTTAAGTGGTACTCTATTTAAAATATAACATGCAGATAACATAGCATCACCCCATAGGTTATAAGGTAAATTAGAACTTATGAGCATGGCATTAACCATTTCTACTAAAGTTCTATTCTTCCTTTCAGCAACATCATTTTGTTGTTGTGTATATGGGGCAGTACATTGGTGAACTATAACTTGTTGTTTACAAAACAAGGTGAATTCATTTGAGAAATATTCACCACCATGATCTGAATGTAATATTTTAATTTTAACTCCTAATTGTGTTTCGACCTCTACTTTGTAAATTTTGAATTTATCAAAAGCCTCATCTTTAGTTTTCATTAGATAAACATATGCATATTTAGTATAATCATCAATGAACGTTATATAGTATTGGTTACCACCATAGGTGATATGACTTTTTAAGTCACCCACATCACTATATACCAAATCAAGCAAACCAGTTTTCCTTTCTATGGATTTAAAGGATTTTCGGTGTATTTTTGCTTGAACACATATTTCACATTTAGAGATGGTATCAAAATCACAATCGGAAATTAATCCTAATTTATGTATATTTCTAATGGAATTATAATTAACATGTCCTAATCTACCATGCCATAAATTAATAGAATCAACAATATAAAAAGAAGATTTCTTTATTAGATCCAACTTAATCATGCCGTTACAAGAGTATCCCTGTCCAATGAATCTATCATTCTTAGGCAACACTAGCTTATCAGACTCATACACCATCTTGAATCCTCCATTGTTTAGAAGGTATCCATAAACCAAATTCTTACACATATCATGTACATAAAATACATTTACTAATGTAAGAACTTTTCCAGAGGTGAAAAGAAGTTCTATAGTGCCTTTTCCCAGAACTTTACTTGGACCTTATTTGCACTAGTAACTTCGTCGGCTACTCCTTTATTTTCTTCGTAACTCTTGAACAGATTACGGTCTTTGCAAATGTGAATGGTTGCTCCAGTATCGAACCACCAATCATTATCATTGCCGCTAACGGAGTTCGCCTCTTGCACTACAGCCACAAGCGAGTCTTCGACCCCATTCACTTTTTGTTGTTTCTTCCGCAGACGGCGGTCTCGGGCATAGTGGTCGGGCTTGTTACAAAAATAACAAGCACCTTTCTTTTTGTTGTTGGTTTTGGAATGATTATTCTTCTTAAACTGTGTCTCATTCTTTGGCTTTAACTTATCAGTAATTTCAACACTATATGCCTTAGAATGGGACTCAGTTTGCGGATTATCATCTAGATCGTGTTTGCGAGAGTCTTCTTCAATACGAAGATGACGCTGTAAACTATCTAAATTATAATCCGTTTCCGCATGCTTCATCTTTTTCTTATAATCATTCCAACTATGCGGAAGTCTCGAAATTATAACTCCAACAACAAAAGATTCAGGGAGATCAATTTCAGCATCTTTAAGTTGATTTACCAACAGTAAGATTTCGCTTACTTGTCCAATTATGGACTTATTGGTGACCGGTTTGAAATCCATAAAATTAGAAATAAGAAACTTTTTATTACTTGCCTTGAATATGCGGTACTTATTCTCCAGGGCAGTCCAAAGTGTCTTTGCTGTTTCCAAGGTCCTATGAGCATTGTAGACTGGGGTAGATAGCGCATTTAGAATATAGCCTCTGCATAGAAAATCGTCCTCTTTGCGCTTTGCACGTCTAGCCTTTAGAGCAGCATCATCCTTATTAGTTTCCTCCGGGATTTCTTCCAAGTCATTTTCCAAAATGTAGAACAACTTGACGGTGACCAAGAAAAATTTCATCGTCTCTTGCCAACGAGTGAAATTGTCGCCATCAAAACGCTCTAATCGTGATAGATGCTTATTCATAACTTGTAGAGCGCTCGAACCTTCCATGGTTGAAGAATATTGTCTGAAATGTGTTGGGGATTTTGCGGTTCAAGACAAATTTGATGGCGATTGCGATGAAGATAATGTTGTACTTCCGACTTCAAGGATCTATGGAATAGATTTTTTCAGACAATAGTTCAACCCACCAGGTACAAACGGGTTATCGAACTATCGACTTTCAGGATTCAGTGAAGCCCTATAACAGCGTAATCGGATTCAAAGTTTGCACGCCTTTGATCCGACCAAGAACACTTTAGCAATGGTTTCTGATGATGCAATTTGTATAGAATAGAACGAAGAGGAAGAAGGAACAAATCTGCAACAATTCAGCGTTTGCAACACCTTGCAGATGTTACAAAGTATAGAGTAATGGAAGTGCAGCGATTAGCAACACTTCCCTGGCATCGCAGATCTGTGCAAGAAGAAGAAGAAGAAGAAGAGCACAAGAAAAAACTGTCTTCAACGATTTTTGGGCGTCGCTATTTATAGTGGAGAGAGGTGCCGATTAGCCAAGCGTCATAACCGTTTGCAACGGCCGTGTCTATTCATTTTGCAGCGGTTCAAAAACGGTCGCGTCTATTCATTTTGTAATGTTTAAAAAACGTTACAATTTCCCGCCATTAATTCAAATTTAGAAATTTCGGTTTTGGGTCCTTAACGGGCTGAAATCCAACCTGTTACTGTTTACATATGATCCAACCCAAAACCCGTACCCGGCCCGGTTCGGTTCGGTCGGAAGGACGGCGGCGGCGCGCGTGTGGTGTTGCATGACTTCTCTCCTCACAACAAAGCAAACATGTGGGAGCCCCAAGGCCCCAACATCCACATGAGAAAACTATATTTATACAAATATAGTTCTTGATTTTCTAGCATTAGGGACTTATCTCTTCTTTCTTCTTTTCTTCTTCTCTTCCAAACAAAAAACCCAAACCCCAAATCTATTTGAAAATTTACAACAATCTCCCCCAATTTTCAAAATATAAGAAAAATTAATAAATAGGATGGCTGCATCACTAGAGTGACTTCCTACATACCCAAGTTGGATCAAGCCTATGTAGTTCTAAGATCAAGTTTTGCATCATCGTGAAAACCAACACATAAATAAAAGGTATCTTTTGGATTTGAACCTTTACTTAGTGTAAACCATTCAAAGCCTTATCGAGATTCTATGGTGAACGAATCTTGAACCAAGTATCCCTAATGATAAAACCGGAACAATCACACATGTTGATTTCCTTAGGTAAAGTGTTCTGTATTGCTCAGCACGTTAATGGCCATGTGCTTAAATCCTGGTTCATGAGTCTACTTAGAAAGCGGTCTTACTTTCCTAGGAAACGACCTGATTTCCATACTCATATAGGTAAGTCTCTTAAGGTGTTTCTGCGATTCACCTTTTAAGATTTCTAGACTTATTAAGGATATATATCCATCCTTTGTTCTTGCAGAATCCAACACTAAATATTATGGGATTATCGATTTAGTGTTCCATAATCATTCTCTTAACTTGTTGGTACCCATTGAACTTTGTCTATCCTTTTCAAGACATAAGTTGGGTTTCTATTAAGGATGATCAACCTTCATTCACAGACCTTAGTCCCATTTCTTGTGACTTTATAGAAACCATTGCCTTTGGAAGACTCTTTGTAAGTGGATCAGCCAAGTTTTTCTTCGTTTCTATGTAGTCAACAGTTATAACTCCTCGTTTGAGTAACTGTCTCACCATTTGATGTCTTAGACTCACATGTCTAGACTTTCCATTATATGTCTTATTAGACACATTGTATATCATTGCTTGATTGTCACAGTTAATCAAGACTGCTGGAGATGGCTTCTTCCATAAAGGGATTTCCATTAATAAATTCCTAAGCCATTCCGCTTCTTTACATGCATCTGCTAATGCAATCAATTCTAACAACATTGTTGAGTCAGAAATACAGGTCTGCTTCTTGGAAGCCCAAGACACAGCAGCGCCTCCTAATGTAAAGATCCATCCAGTCGTAGACTTGGATTTGGATTCTACATTGTTCCAGGTTGCATCACTATATCCTTCTATTACAGCAGGATATCCTTTATAAGATAAACCATATTCAATGGTTCCTTTCAAATAAGCTAAAACTCTGGAAATAGCTTTCCAATGTTCGAAACCTGGATTACTCATAAATCGACACAATACACTTATAGCATGTGCGATGTCTGGTCTAGTGCAATGCATAGCATACATAAGACTCCCAATAACACTGGAATACTCTAGTTGAGAGATAGTACGTCCAGTGTTCTTTTCTAATTTAATACTAGGATCTAAAGGAGTTGGTGCTGGTTTGTCATCGTAATGACCATACTTTTGTAGGAATTTCTCTATGTAATGAGATTGAGTTAGTAATAACTCCCCCTCTTTCCTAATAATTTTAATTCCCAAAATTACATCATCCTCTCCTAGATCTTTCATATCGAATTTAGAAGACAGAAACTTTTTAGTTTCATTCACACATGATATATTGGAACCAAATATTAGCATGTCATCAACGTATAAACATATTATAACACTACCGTTGTTATCCGATTTGCTATAAATACATTTATCAGCATCATTAACAATGAATCCATATGACAATGCAACTTTATCAAATTTCTCATGCCATTGCATGGGAGCTTGCTTCAGGCCATAAAGAGATTTCACTAATTTGCAAACTTTCTTTTCTTGGCCTGGGGTTTTGAAACCTTCAGGTTGTTCCATATATATCTCTTCTTCTAAATCTCCATATAGAAAGGCAGTCTTTACATCCATTTGATGTATGACTAATTTATGAATTGATGCAAGTGCAATTAAACAGCGTATAGAAGATATGCGAGCAACTGGAGCATATGTATCAAAGTAATCTACTCCATGTCTTTGCTTATATCCCTTAGCAACTAATCTGGCTTTAGACTTATCAATGGATCCATTTGTATTCAACTTTTTCTTGAATATCCATTTACATCCTATAGGTTTAGCACCATGAGGTAAATCAGTTAAAACACAAGTTTGGTTTAACAGTATGGAATTCATTTCATCATTGATAGCTTCTTTCCAGAAATTGGAATCTCTGGAACTCATAGCCTCAGAATAAGTTTTGGGATCGTCATCAACGTTCATTACATATTTAGTCACATTAAGGACTCCGTCCTTACTGCCTTCTACAAGATATGTGATGAAGTCAGGACCATAGTCCTTCTCTATTCTCGCTCTTTTACTTCTCTGTTGTTCAGTACTATTATCTGGTACTGATACTTTCTTGCTGTTTTGAGAAGAAGCATAATCATCGTCATTGATATCATTAGCCATACTAGGTTCTGGACTAGATGATCTCAATGGCATCTCAACAGTTTGATTTTCAAAAAATTCTACATCTACAAATTCTATAACTTCTAGGGTGTCAAGAATAAGGAATCTATAAGTTATACTGTTAAGTGAATATCCTATGAAAACACATTTAAATGCTCTATTTCCTAACTTTGGTCGTTTAGGGTCTGGTTTTCTAACATATGCTAAGCAACCCCAAACTTTAAGTCTAGTTAGGTTAGGTTTCCTATTAAACCATAATTCATAAGGGGAAATATTATTCTTTTAAGTGGTACTCTATTCAAAATATAACATGTAGATAACATAGCATCACCCCATAGGTTATAAGGTAAATTAGAACTTATGAGCATGGCATTAACCATTTCTACTAAAGTTCTATTCTTCCTTTTAGCAACATCATTTTGTTGTGGTGTATATGGGGCAGTACATTGGTGAACTATACCTTGTTGTTTACAAAACAAGGTGAATTCATTTGAGAAATATTCACCACCACGATTTGAATGTAATATTTTAATTTTAACTCCTAATTGTGTTTCGATCTCTGCTTTGTAAATTTTGAATTTATCAAAAGCCTCATCTTTAGTTTTCATTAGATATACATATGCATATATAGTATAATCATCAATGAATGTTATATAGTATTGGTTACCACCATAGGTGATATGACTTTTTAAGTCACCCACATCACTATATACCAAATCAAGCAAACCAGTTTTCCTTTCTACGGATTTAAAGGATTTTCGGTGTATTTTTGCTTGAACACATATTTCACATTTAGAGATGGTATCGAAATCACAATCAAAAATTAATCCTAATCTATGTATATTTCTAATGGAATTATAATTAACATGTCCTAATCTACCATGCCATAAATTAATAGAATCAACAATATAAACAGAAGATTTCTTTATTAGATTCAACTTAATCATGCCGTTACAAGAGTATCCATGTCCATTGAATCTATCATTCTTAGACAACACTAGCTTATCAGACTCATACACCATTTTGAATCCTCCTTTGTTAAGAAGGTATCCAAAGACCAAATTCTTACACATATCAGGTACATAAAATACATTTACTAATGTAAGAACTTTTCCAGAGGTGAAAAGAAGTTCTATAGTGCCTTTTCCCAAAACTTTACTTGGAACCTTATTTGCTCCAGTAACTTCGTCGACTACTCCTTTATTTTCTTCGTAACTCTTGAATAGATTACGGTCTTTGCAAATGTGAATGGTTGCTCCAGTATCGAACCACCAATCATTATCATTGCCGCTAACGGAGTTCGCCTCTTGCACTACAGCCACAAGCGAGTCTTCGACTACATTCACTTTTTGTTGTTTCTTCCGCAGACGGCAGTCTCGGGCATAGTGGCCGGGCTTGTTACAAAAATAACAAGCACCTTTCTTTTTGTTGGTTTTGGAATGATTATACTTCTTAAACCGTGTCTCATTCTTTGGCTTTAACTTATCAGTAATTTCAACATTATTTGCCTTAGAATGGGACTCAGTTTCCGGATTATCATCTAGATTGCGTTTGCGAGAGTCTTCTTCAATACGAAGATGAGGCTGTAAACTATCTAAATTATAATCCGTTTCCGCATGCTTCATCTTTTTCTAATAATCATTCCAACTATGCGGAAGTCTCGAAATTATAACTCCAACAACAAAAGATTCAGGGAGATCAATTCCAGCATCTTTAAGTTGATTTACCAACAGTAAGATTTCGCTTACTTGTCCAATTATGGACTTATTGGTGACCATTTTGAAATCCATAAAATTAGAAATAAGAAACTTTTTATTACTTGCCTCGAATATGCGGTACTTATTCTCCAGGGCAGTCCAAAGTGTCTTCGCTGTTTCCAAGGTCCTATGAGCATTGTAGACTGGGGTAGATAGCGCATTCACAATATGGCCTCTGCATAGAAAATCGTCCACTTTGCGCTTTGCACGTCTAGCCTTTAGAGCAGCATCATCCTTATCAGTTTCCTCTGGGATTTCTTCCAAGTCATTTTCCAAAATGTAGAACAACTTGACAGTGACCAAGAAAAATTTCATCGTCTCTTGCCAATGAGTGAAATTGTCGCCATCAAAATGCTCTAATCGTGATAGATGCTGATTCATAACTTTTAGAGCGCTCGAACCTTCCATGGTCGAAGAATATTGTCTGAAATATGTTGGGGATTTTGCGGTTCGAGACAAATTTGATGGCTATTGCGATGAAGATAATGTTGTACTTCCGACTTCAAGGATCTATGGAATAGATTCTTTCAAACAATAGTTCAACCCACCAGGTACAAACGGGTTATCGAACTATCAACTTTCAGGATTCAATGAAGACCTATAATAGCGTAATCGGATTCAAAGTTTGCACGCCTTTGATCCGACCAAGAACACTTTAGTAATGGTTTCTGATGATGCAATTTGTATAGAATAGAATGAAGAGGAAGAAGGAACAAATCTGCAACAATTCAACATTTGCAACACCTTGCAGATGTTACAAAATATAGAGTAATGAAAGTGCAGCGATTAGCAACACTTCCCTGGCGCCGTAGATCTGTGCAAGAAGAAGAAGAAGAAGAGCACAAGAAAAAACTGTCTTCAACGATTTCTGGGTGTCACTATTTATAGTGGTAGAGAGGTGCCGATTCGCCAAGCGTCACAACCGTTTGCAACGACCGTATCTATTCATTTTGCAACGGTTCAAAAATGGTCGCGTCGGCGCGCGTGTGGTGTTGCATGACTTCTCTCCTTACAGCAAAGCAAACATGTGGGAGCCCCAAGGCCCCAACGTCCACATGAGAAAACTATATTTATACAAATATAGTTCTTGATTTTCTAGCATGTGGGACTTATCTCTTCTTTCTTCTTTTCTTTTTCTCTTCCAAACAAAAAACCCAAACCCCAAATCTATTTGAAAATTTATAACACCTTACTCCTCAACATAGTGGAAGAGTGTCGTATAGAGGATGTAGCAGTAGAGAAGAGCTGATCTTAAGTAGCTTCAATTTGGTTGAAGATTTTTTGGTTTCTTTCATTCTAGATGCCAGTTAGGAACTTTTTAGTGAGAAGTATCAAAGTACGATTGTCATCAGTTTTCCATCGTTTATTTTTGAATATCTAGTGCCATTCTTCAGCTGAAGTGCCATTTCTAATAGCATATCCTCCAAGTTTCAAAATCCTCTGCCAAAGTTTTAAGGTAAAGGAGCATTCAAAGAATAAATGCTCACATGATTCAACATCTTTATCTTTACTTCTAATAAAGAAAATACATTGAATAGATTTCCACGGTGTCTTTTGGAATTGCCAAATATACCCTTAATCACTTTGCAATATTGCATCGCTCACACATGCATTCTCATACTTATAGTGTGTATTCATTCCAAAAGTCAATTAACCAGATAGATTTAAACCAAAATATTTCTAGCAGGAGCAAAGATTAAATGATAAGTTCAATTATATTCTTAAAGATAAGTAGCGATTGAATGATGGTAGTTTTAGAGGGAAAACTATAGCTTAGGGCCAAGACAGTAGTCGATGAGATGATGATCTGCCAATTGTGAACTATCTGACCTAATAACAAAATTGGAATACAGCCGCCAACATAAAAAAGATACGAAAGTCCAGGATAATGCATATATTAACAATTACATGGCGAGCACTTTAACCTGGTTACCAATGCATTCAAAGGATAGTAATGAAAAAAATTACAATTCAACCTTAACCGTCAAGTTGCAAATTTAGCAAGTTGATGGAAAGAAGAAACTAAAAGTACGATCAATATGGTGAAATAAATATGGATACTTGACAAGATTTGTTTCCTTCAGTAACTTTCAATGTTCATGTATAACAACCGATGGGAAGAAAAACCAGTATGCCAAATCTCTAATAATTGTGGTCCAATTTCCAAGTACCGGATACACACAAACACCATGGTAAACTTCCACAAACTACACGTTTGTAAGACATTAGTATGTATAATTGCCACTACCCATGCACTGCAAAGGCGTAAACGATTGAATTGCATATATGAACCTTTTTAATTGTACCATCGTGCATAACACTTATTAAAACACATTTTCCAATTCAGCTGTTCTTATCATCATCTTTATCTTTACTACTAATAATAAGAATTCAATGAACTAATTTCAACCGTGTCTTTTTGGATTACCAATAATACCCTTGCATCTTTATCCTCATTGTTGTGTTGATGTACTGGTATATACAGTGTGAACTATGTGTGAGCTGAAGAAAAATGAGAGCGAGTTATGTTTTGTCTGAACAATCAATTTGTCATGGTCCTATTTGCATTTGCTGCATTACTAGACCAAATGTTATAATGTTTTCACGTATTTTCTTCAAAAGCACAATAAAAAAAGAGGAATCATTATCTAGGTGGCGAGGTCTTAATGGAACATTTTAAATTTTTAGTTTTCATTTGAAATATCATCCTGATGGATGAGAAATCCATATGCAATGAGATGTTAACAAGCCTTTTATACTGATTTTTATGCTAAATTTATTAAGACGGTAATTGTGAATAAATTCCACTGAAAATTTGGCTATGTATGTTATTTTAAGATTTAATACGTGAAAAACTCTATTAAAAACATGTTTTAAATTACATTTTCAATTTTAATTTCGGTAAAAAAAATTATTTTTTGAAAATTAAATTTGAACGTTATTTGTATATTTCAATAAAAAAAATATAAATATTTGTGGAGTTTTTCGTAAATATTCTGAAATTTAAAAATAGTTTTTTTTTGTAGTGAAACTGGAGAAAATTGTCTTTAAAAAGTAACTTGAATTATATGTGATGAGACAAATTTATTAGTTTCAGCATTTAATGAAGAATGAGATTTTAATTATTCATTCGGCTTCATCAATTTTCATTAGTTGCCATGAGAGAGTTGTTGATTTAAAAAAAAGTGCTGAAGTGAGTATTAATAGTTACTTCCTACCCAACAAGGGTATCAATTGGCTATTATCATACAATTTGTTGCGTTATTGCTATCAGACAGCATCATTAGCCTTTAGTAAGCGGATCAAAGAAAATAAGAAATTGAAATCAGTTTGGGTTTTTAGTTTCTTAAATAATACTTCTAACATTTTCAGTGTTGCACTTTTTGGGTATAAACTTAAACTTTTCAAAATGTACTTTAAAATTCAAATTACATTTAATATATGTAGATACACTCCCAACTTAGTTGGAATTCAAAATTTTACATTTCATTACTTGATCAATTGCTCTTATCTTTTAATTAAATTGGAAACTGTTCATACCTCAATTAAAAATGAAAGTTTGTCGTCTATTAAAATCAAGTCAATCAATTATATCTCAATTAAATTTTAAATTAAACTGCTTCTGCCTTAATTAAAATGCAAATTTATGTATACTAAAACTAAAGCTGTTTGTTTGGATTAAAAAGGGCTGAATGCAAATCTTTAATTCTCAAATATTAATAAAGAAAATTCAATCAACATGATTTACAGGCCTCTTTTTGAAATTTCAAAATTACCCCTCTTTGTTAATGGAATCTTACCGCTCTTGCCGACTACCCATCAAGTTAATATTTTACTATCAATTTATTCTCGATATCACCAACAAAACAACTTGAAATGTGTTGTGACTATAAAAACATTTGCACTTAAAACACACATCAATTCAAAGTAAACATCTTTGGATATTAGATGCACGTACGTGCGTTATATACTAGTGTACATAATAGAAGTTGCAGCCTACATCAATATGAAGACCCCTATGGAGAAGCTTTTGTTTGGTAAGGCAAGCCTCATGTATAACTTTCCGGAGTAGTAAATTGTCTTTTTGATTACCAATACGATTTCAAATACGTTTGTACCATGGATCCATGTTCGGGTGCTCATTGTTAATCAATTGTTTGTACACTTTGGCAATGGAGTGTGAACTAAAGCTAGTGCCCCGGGCAATTTTGGGTTCAAAAGATGTTTGCTTTGCATTAGTCATGTAGTTCCATAGATTTCTGACTTCAGAATTGCTATTGTAAGGCAGTGTAATGTTTCCATTTTCTGATAGTTATATACGAGTCATTTCGACAAATCCTTCTCATTCTTTGTGTATTTGGGTTTGTTATTATTGCAATCTAACGGTCATTGTTTATTGTGCCTTTATAATTTTTAGGGTTGAGATTCTCTTACCGAAAACTATATAAATTCCTCCTCGCCTTTTCATTTCTCTTTTTCCTACTCGAGAAATTCCAACTTCCAGTTGCAGTGGCCCTTCTCTCTATTTCTCCATAACGCTCTTTATTTTGAATCAAGGTTAGACCACCTCCCTTTTTTTACTGCTCTTCCAAGCATCTTTTTTTATACATCTTTTATCTTCCCTTTTATTTATTATTATACATATCCACATCTTGTATGTGTTTGGAGAAATGTTTATATGGATTATTCGATCGATTTGGTACTATAGATGTGCTTGTTTCTTTTACTTATTCTCGAGTTGGATTGATTTGATTGATTTATGATGATTTATCAATTGGTCCCTTTTTTAGCCAGATGCATATTTCCCTTTTATTAGAGATTCCAAAAACATTCTCATATTACATTCACTTTCTCTTTTAGTTACTCATGGCTCAAGACAATCCTTTGAACACATCGAGTCGTAGCTCAACTTCTTTCATTAAAATGACTTCAGCCATCTATGAAGTAGGTCGAGCATAAGAGATTTTGGATCATTTTGGGTTTAGGGACTATGTGTTCAGGGTTCCTACCCCCTCTGATCTTATTAACATACCCCCTAGAAAAATTTGTTTCGATAACATTAGAAAACATCCAAAATGGGTTTAATCTTCCACCTCATCCCATAATTAGAAATGGTTAGTTACCATCAATCTACCCCTAATCCAACAGTCTCATGTTTCTTATTACCAAACTCACGTCCACCTTTATCTTGTATACTAAGTACTTGAACGTATCTCCAACATGCCATGAGTTGTTCTTCTTGTAATTAATTCATGAGAATACGTGTAACACCTCATAAAAATTAACCGAAAATTTAATAAAAGAAATTAAATTAAACATAATAAGGATTGAAATATAATTTTCACAAATATTCGAATTTGGCTATGAAACTTACACTATTGCATTCGTAGTGATTTTTTGGACAAGTTTTGTTTGTACCAAAAATGGGCACAACACTCTTCGGAAGTTTTTGAAGAGATAAAAGTGAAGAAAGAAAATTGAAAATGAAGATTATCTAACAAAAACTCCAAATAACAGAAAGTAAATTGCACGGAAGACAACAATTTAGAGTGGTTCGGTGTTTTGCCTACGTCCACTATGAAGTTTGATGATTTTATTGCTCGATACTTGAAGATTAAAATTTCTTATAGCGTAGTACAACAGATTTTATGATTGTAGTCTGAATCTAAGGCAGCAATGGTGATCTGGAGTAAATCTGGCAGGGTCTGGGCGCTCTTAAAATTGTCCGACCCCCTTTCTGAATGACCAGGGGCTCTATTTATAGGTGTAGGAGGCTGATATTTCGCCTAAATTTTGGGAGACCACTTCTGGCACGTGAGAGGGGCCATGCGCCCGCCTTCAGGAAATCTGGGCCCAATTTGGGATCGATTCGAAATCCATTCGAATCGATTAAGAAAACGTCCAATCGAGCTGAAATTTGGTGTGGACATTCTTCAACATGTGCGCAAGCTTCTGTGAAAATTTCATAGCATTTGGACTTATGGATCTCGATATATTGTCAATTCAAGATGATGATCTCCACCAGGCTGCTTCGTTCGAATCGATTCATTCGAATCGATTGCTTCGAATCGATGGTGTTACGTGCTTTCGCGATGACATGGAGCGTATCATGCGCATCGATCCGCTTTCTTCGCCTATTTGATCGAGTCGTCCCGGAGACTTCGCCGCCTTGACTCGATGGATTCGGGGGTATCGATTACATCTGGATTCGAGTGGGGTTTCGTTTGTATCGATCATGATGTGTTTCAATCGTTCGATACGAAATGACTATTCATGATGGATTCGAAGGACTTCAAATTGATGGATACGAACCATGCAAGCGTGAGGCTAATTCCTTCTACCGATGGATACGAATGCTATGGATTTGTATGCTGGCTACACTGATTGATTCGAACACATTGTTGTCCCTGGATTCGAAGTGAAGTGCTCTGGTGGATACGAACGTATCACCTTTTATGGAGTCGGTGCATAGCTTTGTTCGCATTGATCTCGATGGTCTCCAGTTGATCGATCCGAACTCGTAGCACATGAATAGCATAGCTTAGGATCGATTCGATCCTGATGGGTTCGAACAGATCAATCAGATTGATTCGAGCATCATATTTCTTCTAACTTGTGTTGATCATAACGTGAGCATACGAGCTCGGATTGACTTGAAATTTGAAAGACTGTTTTCCATGGCCATGCTTGTCATGTCATATCAATTGTAGCTCGATCCGGACTCAGAAAAAATTTATCGATATCTCTGACAAGCGATACTTTGTTTTCAATCAGTTCCTTGATATCTCGGCCTTGCCAAAAGGCGGGATAACATTTGCCCCCCAAAGTACGTCTTGTGTGAACATGACATGCTTTGAAAAGCTGCAGTCTTTCATGCTGAATATTTCTGTCCAATTAGTTGCTTGACAGTCGTCTTTTAGCTGAAAACTATAATCTCTGATCATTTCTTTAGATTCATGAATTGTTAGTTGTTAGGATGGTGAAATGTGTGCCTTGCTTTGATAGACATGAAAATCTTTGATGGTTACGAAATTCTGATCCGTATCGATGAGTTCTTATTGCTGTGGATTAAGCATTGACAAATTCGAATCGATGATCTCGGATCGATGGAGTAGGATGCTTTCTGGGCTGTCTTTATTTTTCATTTCGTATCGATGAACTCAGAGCATACTGGATGGAGTCGAATCGATTGGTGGTTTCAACCTGGTGGGCGCAAGTGTCTGTTTCGTCTCGATCAAATGCTCAGGTCGATGGATTCGAATAGGGCGCTTCGAATCGATGTAGAACTTTCTCACTCGTTACGGCCGGTCATTTGTACCGGGATGCGAATCGTCACATGAACCACTATAAATACCGGGATTTTTATGGGATTTGGCCTCGTTTGTAAACTTATTATCATAAGTAGCCCAGTTTTAAAACTAATATCAAATATAGCCCTGTTTTGAAAAATACACTGGCTCCTTTTCAAAAGTCGTCAATGTAAATTTTTTTTTTTTAAATACACTGGCGACTTTTCAAAAGTCGCCAGAAAAAAAAATTACACTGGCGACTTTTGAAAAGGAGCCAGTGTATTTTTCAAAACAGGACTATATTTGATATTAGTTTTAAAACTGAGCTACTTATGATAATAAGTTTACAAACGAGGCCAAATCCAATAAAAATCCTAAATACCGAGGTCCTATTCACTTTTTACTTTTTACTTCTGTTCTGTTTCCTTGCGCGTCCAAATCGATCCTAGATCTCGAGAACAAAATTGAACAAACTGCTCTCTCCTTCAAATCGAACTAGCATCCAAATCCTTCTCAATCCAACTTTACATTTAGGTAGGCAATTTGACTAAGTATTTGAGGTTCCAAGATTCGAAACCCTTTACCATTCCTGTTCATGTCGATCTTGATGGAGTCGAAATCGAGAATGAAACCAAGAGAGGTCGTTTGGAGAAGAAGAAGTATAGAGGAGAAAGGCACGACCTTTCTTTCGTGTTGATCTGGAATGATAGTAGTCGAATCGATTTGGGAGATGAAATTTTGCCATGGCGTTCGCATCGATCTGGATGCATGAAGTGGAGGATTGGAGGTCGGGTCGATCACAAATGGCGAGATGTCATATCGATTCGTTGAGATCGATACGTGGAGTTTCCCCTTGTGATCGATACGAAACTTTTGCTCCAACAATCGATACGAAGCCTGTGTAACTTTAACGATGTGAAGTTTTATTTCTAGAGATCGATTCGAAACCCAGACTGATGATGGATACGAAACCTAGGGTTCCTGATCGATTCGAAAGTTCCGTTGTGATCGATGCGAAATGTATCGATTTGTCCGAGATCGATTCGAAAATAATGCTTCTCTGGTCGATTCGAAATTAAAACCCCGACCTTGATCGATACGAATAAAGCCTCATGGAGACGAGCTTTTACACGATCGATAGCATGATTCCGACGAGCTTCATCCTTGCATATTTAGACTGAACTTGTTAATTTGCATACTTGACTGCCCTGTGAAGCTCGTAAATGGAACTGTATCTTGACAAAACAAACTCCAACTTGACTTGAATTTTATGGGTTTGGATGGTATGGTTGTGACGGTCAACGATGACGGTCACTCCGACTGGGTTTTCGAATTTCTTGTTGTTCTCATACTTTCTTCAACTATGTTGAATTTCCTAAGTATTAGCTGCACTACACAACACACACTTTACATGGGGAAATGAACGGTTTTTTCATTTGCTTAACGTTACTTTCTGATGAGTTAGTCAATGATGGAATCCTCGAGCTCTCAGCAGCAAGAGATTCAGAGTTCTCCCCCTCCGGTCCTCGAAATTCCAAACATCCCAGCGGAGATAGTAGATCCAGCTCTTGACGAGCTGCAAGATGCTATATTTATTGAGGACCCTATAGACTCCGTCCAATCCAATATTTCTGAAAACTTGTTGGGCATGATATGCACAAGACGCAACATTTCTTCGGACGACGTGCTATTGCCGGGATCTAGTGACAGACCTCACTGTCCGCCCGAAGGGTACACCGCCTTTTATCGCCATGCTTGTGCGGCTGGAACACTCCCTCCATTCAATCAATACATTAGGGAGATGTTATCATTTCTTGGAATTGCTCCCTCTCAATTACACCCCAACGGGCACGCGCTACTGAACAGTGCGTTCATCGTATTTATGGACCATCTCTTCCGTCCACCAAGGCCAACGGAAATCAGATACCTATTTAATTTTAAGAGTAGAGGTGATAGTCCATCCTTTACGTTTTTGGAGGCAGTTAGGAACTGCCAGGTTATAACCGAAGCCTGGACCAGACTCAGCTACTTCAAGAACGAATGGTTTTATATTCGGTGTCCTCCAGGTTTTGCCAGGCGGTGGCTGTCTAGGCGTAAGTGTCGTAACCCGTCGAGGATTTCCTTGATTAATGGTTTTTTAGCACTGGTATTGACATCCTACTTTTCTTACAGCCATTATCTCCAGACCCGACGGCGGGTGTTACAAAGGCATAGTTCAGAGCCTTCAAGAGATCTCGAGCGATTTGAGACACATCGACTTGGCGTTGACTGACTATAACTTAAGAGCTCTTGGCTTGATTGAAGTAAATCAAAGCATAGTCACTGAAGGGATGCTGAGGCCTGTTCCAAAGAAGAAGAAGAAGAAGAAGAAGAAGAAAAATAAAATGGCGAAGAAAACGCTCGGAGTCATGATAACCGAAGTGAGCGACGAAGAACGGACTCACACAGTTGTCGAGTCGATGGTTGATTTTTCGGGCAATTTTGAAGAATTGGGAGAGAGACGAAAAAGAAAGGCTATCGTTTCCAAAAAAACTTAAATCTAAGGGATGGAAGTCTGTAGATGTGTCTCCTCCCACTTCCGGAACCATAATTTCCGAGGCCGCCCCTTCTCAATCGAGAGATATTTTCAAAGGGCTTGGTGATATTCCCATCCCGGATTATATATCAATTCATCACAATCCCGGGTTGGAAGAATTCCGAGATGTTTTAGATATGAGTGAGCCCTTCCTTTTTAGTGCAGTCAACACTTCCGGTTGGTCAGGGGGTTTACACATTTACACACACTTCCACAGCACTACACGATTTCCGCATATTGGACATTATTTTTATAGGATGCTTAACTGCAGTTTCTTCTTATTGCAAGTGAGATGTCAGGTCGTGGATCCACACTAGATAGGCTCCGCAATGTTCGCCGATCTTCCTCATATTATGAGTCCCGTAAGAGGGAATCGGACAGGGATTACGCACGTGGCTATACCAGCCAGGAGCGTTATGATAGAGATCGATATTACCGGCATGGCCTTTCTGGTCAAGAGCGTTCTGATAGAGACAGAGGCCATCAATATCGATCACGTTCTCGTTCTCCTCCGCCTCCTAGGGCCCCTATAGGTCCCCTTGAGTCTTTGCAGCAACAACAGCCTTCTCAATCTTCAAGGCCCGAAACTCAGCGGCAAAGAGTTGAACCACAGACAGCCGCCATTGTTGAACAGGCTCCGGCAGAACTGACGGGTGAAGGAGCCATCAAGCTTGCACAGATGAAAAAGGATTTTCCAGAAATTTGTCTGGATGCATACGTCTTCCCTCCCCATCTCAAGAGGATTCCTCCGGATGCCGAGAATATCGCGCATGACTATATTCGTGACTTTTATGCTCAATATAAAGAGTGGTATAAGGCAGCCGCGAAAGCTTCGAAAGTAGCCTTTGACCGGGAAAAAATCAGAGAAACACGAGGCTGGCCTTGCTCAGAAAGATCGCATCATCCAGGTTCTTCAATCAGAGACTGAGTCGTCTCGAGGTTCAAAAACTCAGGCGCTCAAAAAGGCCGACGAGGCCATGGTGAAGATGGCAAGGATGCAGCAGGCACACTGTGCCTTAGTAGAAAAGATGGGCCATCGCTATACCACCGTATCAGCCGAGCGGGATGCCGCCGTTAAAGAGCTGAATGAGCTTAAAGCCAAGTTCACTGAAATGGTGAAGGAAAAGAATGATGCAAACACCGCCGCTCAGGAGGCATGCGATCAAGCTGTATCACTTCGAGCTGAACTTGATGCGGCGGTGGCAAAGGTTAAGTCTGTGGAGGCAGAAGCCGAGGAAAAAATTAAGGCGGAGCAGTCCAGGATGGAGGCTGATTTTGATGATCTCCTGGTTACATATAACGCCAACGTGCTGGAACACAGAAATTTATCTGGGCTTGGGGATTACTCTATGCTCTTGTACAATGCCTGGACTAGGCTGATGGATGAAAAGAAAGTAGCGCGTCCGGACGAAACACTGGATGATTTTGAACTTGAGACGCGCTTGCTCACTGAGGAGGAGAGGAAGGTCCTCCACGAGGCAATGATTTCTATGGAAAAGGAGAGGCTTGATGTTCGGCAGATGGAGACCGGTGAGGGCTCGGGGGTCAAACATCATGAAACAAGTGCTGAAGTCTTAATCCCGACACTGCTCGAAGCCACTGCCGCGGTTGATCTCCAGCCTGTCCCTGCTTATAATCTGGATCAGCCGCAGTTGTCTCCCATCGGAGCATCTGCCTCTGCACCTGCCCACACTCCGAGTCATGCTAAGGAAGGTATTTGAACACCCCCCGCATATACTTTGAGCGGTGAATCTGAAGCAATACATTTAGCTAACAATCTTCGCTTTCTCATATTCAATGACCGAGGCTGTTATCTCTGCGCCTCCTGCATCTCAAGTCCATTATCAAGCGCAGGAGGCCATTGTTACCGAGGCGATTATGACAACTGCCGTGGTCGGCGAAGGGGGAGAAACGAGCATGTTATCTTTCGATGCTCAGATGATTGAGGAACTTCTTAGTCAATCCAGCGACCCCTTCACAGATCCATCTTTCGCCATGAGCAGGGTTACTCCGGCTATTAACTCCTTCATGCCAGCCACCAGTACGTCCAGCGTGGCCTAAGCACCTTGTGAGGATGATATTTTTGCCGAGATCAATGCTGAGATGGCGGTTGTGACAGCAGGTAGTATTTCTGGGGGTGGAATTGCACCGTCTAGCACGGCTCCATTAATGATGATATCGCCGGGCGGCACTGTGGTTACCGCAAGTGCTCCTGCTCCACTTCCTGCTACAGCTCCCATGCCTTCAATTCCATCCTCCAGAAGAATTTCTGTCGCCTCGAGCTCCGAGGAGGACGTTGATATCATGCCGCAACCGGGAGACAAACCGGAGAAGAGCAAAAAATTGCGAAGGAAGTCGGGTAGCGGATCTAGCGGTACTACCCCGAAAAAGAAACCGAGGAAGAAGAAAGATTGAGCGCTTTTTTAGTTTTCTCTGTCGTATTCGGGGGTAGCGTTTTGTTTTGTCTTTTTGGTTTTCTATAGCCGTGTATAGATGTGGGATCGACCCCCGCTAGTAGGAATTTTTTGAATTAGCTTGTAATTGGATTCCTTTTGTTGATAATTGAAATGAAAACATATTCTCTTTTGCCTTCAATTCAACATTTGTTTTGGTTCACGAACATGTGATGCAACTCAGTTGAAGTGCGGTTGAAGTCGTTTGGCGGACGGATCCTCCTTCCTCGAGACCACATTTGGTTATTTATTCTCCGGTTCGTGCTTTCAGACCCCGGAGTTCGTTAACGCTTATACCCAGCTCGCGCTCTCGGAGTACTCTGGGGTTTGTTTTATGTTTATACTCCGCCTCGCACTCTGGAAGGACGGAGTGGTTTAATGTTTATACTCTGTCTCGCACTCTGGGAGTTTGGAGTTGATGTATGTTTATACTCCGTCTCGCACTCTGGGAGTACGGGGTTGATTAATGTTTATACTCCGTCTCGCACTCTGGGAGGACGGAGTGGATGTACGTTTATACTTCGTCTCGCACTCTGGGAGGACGGAGTGGATTAATGTTTATACTCCGCCTCGCACTCTGGGAGTACGGAGTGGTTTAATGTTTATACTCCGCCTCGCACTCTGGGAGGACGGAGTTGTTTAATGTTTATACTCCGTCCGGCACTCTGGGAGTACGGAGTTGTTTATTGTTTATACTCCGTCTCGCACTCTGAGAGGACGGAGTTGAGTGAGGGACTGTCGTGTATCAGCCCATTTTTAGCCTTGATGTGATGGCTTGCCCCCGAGCTCGGGTTTCACTTAGCGAGTGGCCGGTCGTATCACAACCACTCCCTACTTGAATAAATTCCATTGCATGATGGAATTTAGCTCTCCTTGCATCGTGATGTCGTACATTGTATTCAATGAATCACAGCTCTGGCTCGAAGAAATAGCATTTTATTGCTGAAATAAGAAAATTTGGCAAAGTCAGTTGCCTTATTATAAGTTCTAATTTCGAAATGCAGAAACGAAACTGCAAAATGGAAAGATATAATGAAACAAATAAAGCCTGTCATGTGTAATAGCGACGGAGACTCTCGTTGTTCCAGGCCCTTGGCAAATCAAGTCCATCAACTGTCGATAGTTTGAACGTGCCATCTCTGAGTCTTTGTGTAATCACGTATGGTCCTTCCCAATTTGGCTTCATGTGTGAAGGGACCGGATAGATTCTCTTGAGGACGAGATCGACGAGTTCAAAGGTTCGAGGTCGAACTTTGGCATTGTATAATCGGGTGACTCGACTTCGATGTACGGCCGCTCTCAAATCAACCTCTTCCCGCTTCTCATCCAGTAGATCCAAAGATTCAGTAAGCAATATAGCATTTGTTTTCGGATCATAATAAGTCACGTGATGGGAAAACACTTCCATTTCGACTGGAATAACAGCTTTTGAGCCATAAGATAGGGAAAACGGGGTGTGTCCAGTCGCAGTCTTGTGAGTCGTTCGATAAGCCCATAAAGCTATAGGCAGTTCATCAACCCATTTGCCCCCCGCCTTTTCCAGTCGTTTCTTTAGAATGGATTTTATGACTTTATTGACAGCTTCAACCTGACCGTTTGCCTGAGGATGTGCAACTGCCGAGAATTTCTTATGGATATGAAACCGTTGACAGAAATTCTTGAATTCCGCACTACTGAATTGGGTTCCGTTATCGGTGATGATGGTATGCGGGAGTCCAAATCGACAGATAATGTTGCGAACTACAAAATTGATTACTTTCTTTGTCGTAATGGTTGCGAGGGGTTCAGCTTCAGCCCATTTGGTGAAGTAATCAACTACAACGATGGCATATCTTGCCCCGCCTTTGGCCAGTAGTAGCGTGCCGATGATATCGATGCCCCATATCGCAAATGGCTAGGGACTGACCATTTGGGTTATCTCAGTAGGTGGGGCTCATGGAATTTGGGCGTGTTTCTGGCACCTATCGCATTTCCTGGCATAGTTTGCTGCATCTCGGTTCACAGTCGGCTAGTAGTATCCGTATCGGAGTATCTTCTTAGCGAGAGCTTGCCTACCGATGTGATCGCCAGATTCTCCTTCGTGTACGTCATGTAACACTCGTTTTATTTCATCGTGCGCGATACATCGGAGGAGAGGAACAGAATACCCTCTTCTATACATGACTCCGTTCATAATGACAAAACGTGAAGCTTTTCGCATAATTTGTCTTTTTTCATTCCTACGCTCCGGCAGCGTCCCATTCTCGATGTAATTTTGGTATGGAGTCATCCATGATTCTCTACCGGGAGCGGTTTCAAACACAAAATTCGTCTCTATTTGATCAATGCTTGGGGAGGATAAAGTTTCGACGGGGACAAATCCCATTTGCTGTGCTTCACCTGTACTTGCCAGCTTTGCTAATGAGTCAGCCTTCTGATTATGTTCTCGGGGTATATGATAAATATCATAGTAATCGAATTGACTTAGTGCTTCTTGAACTCGGGCTAGATAGGCAGCTAGTCATCGATCCTTGGCCTGATATTCGCCCCGAACTTGATATACAACTAATTGGGAATCACAGTAGATTTCCACAGCAACAATCTTCAGATCACAAGCGAGTTTTAACCCGGCAAGCAAAGCTTCGTATTCGGCTTCATTATTGGTTGCGCGAAATCTGAACTTCAGAGCGTAGCATATGGACCGGCCCTCGGGAGTTTCAAGTACTATTCCGGCACCCCACTGATCGTTCGACGCACCATCGGTGTGCAGCTTCCAAATGCATTTAGGAGGTATAGTAGTTTCAAGCAGATCCTCTGAAACAGTAAATTCGGCTATAAAATCTGCTAGGACTTGTCCTTGAATGGCTCTTCGCGGAGCATAAGTGATTTCAAATTGACTCAATTCAATGTTCCACTTGAGTAGCCTACCAGACGTCTCAGGCCGCGTGAGGACCTGTCGTAACGGCTGATCGGTGTACACAGTAAGGGAATGAGCTTGGAAATAAGGGCGAAGCTTTCGTGAGGCAACGACCAGGCAATAAGCCAGTTTCTCCAGTCTTGGGTAATTTCTTTCAGCTCCTGTTAACCGTTTACTAACATAGTAGACTGGTTTCTGCACTTGGTTTTCTTCCCAAACTAAAGCAGCGCTGATTGTATGCTCTGATACTACCAAATAGAGGTACAATTGCTCGTGGTCAACCGGCTTTGACAAGATCGGTGGTGTGGAAAGATGTTGAACCAGCGATCGGAATGCGTCTTCACATTCCATGGTCCATTCAAAGTTTCGCTTTCCTTTCCGAATCAGATCAAAGAAAGGAATGCATTTATCGGTGGATTTTGAAATAAACCTGCTCAATGCTGCTACTTTCCCGTTGAGACTCTGGACTTGTTTTATGGTTCTTGGAGTTTGTAAGTTCCTTATTGCCCAGATCTTTTCGGGATTTGCTTCTATCCCTCGAGCGTTAACGATGAACCTGAGGAACTTTCCAGAGGCAACACCGAAATGACACTTTAATGGATTGAGCTTCATTCCATATTCTCGAAGGATGCAGAACATCGAATCTAAATCTCTGACGTGATCTGTGGAGAATCGAGATTTCACTAGCATGTCATCCACATAAACCTCCATGGTCTTCCCGATCTAGTCGGCAAACATCCGATTGACCAAGCATTGGTATGTTGCTCCGGCGTTTTTTAGACCAAAGGGCATGACTCTGTAGCAGTAGAGTCCTAGATCGGTCACGAAGCTGGTATGTTCTTGATCAGGCAAATGCATGGGTATTTGATTGTAGCCAGAATAAGCATCCATGAAAGATAATAATTCATGCCCAGCTATTGAATCTACGAGCTGGTCAATTCGAGGAAGTGGAAAACTATCCTTTGGACAAGCCTTGTTTATATCAGAGTAGTCAATGCAAGTTCTCCATTTCCCATTCGGTTTTCGAACCAGTACGGGATTTGACACCCATTCTGGATACAAAGCATCTCGGATGAACCCATTTGATCGTAACTTATCAATCTCCTCTTAGATCTCTCTGGATCCATACTACGCCTTTTCTGCTTGACCGAGACACACCGCGGATCAATATTCAAGGAGTGACTTGCGATGTCCGGGGAGATCCCGCACATATCAGAGTGTGTCCAGGCGAAAATGTCGAGATTCGCCCGGAGAAATTCAACTAATTCCTGTTGTGTCTGTTTGCCCAGTTGAGATCCAACTTTTAGCATCCTCGAATCATCACCCTCACTAATTGGGACGTCCACAGTCAGTTCGGCTGGGGAAGCTTGATTCTCTTTAGATTCGTCTTTATCTTCATTGTCTCTAGGGTCAAGGTCTTTATGGAATTGGTCGTGGTGCCCGGGCCGGGGCCCAGGCACTAATTGTCAATTATCAGCAAAACGGACGCAGAGAGATTCCTCTATGCCCTTTCCTTTCTCCTTTTGTTGTACTCCTCGTAGTTCAACAACATAGCAGGCCCTCCCTGCTGCCTGATCTCCTTGAATGACTTCGACCCCGTGATCGGTGGGGAACTTCAGAGTCAAGCACCATGGGGCGATGGCTGCCCTGAACTCAGCAAGGGCCGGTCGGCCCAAAAATGCATTATAAGGCGAATCAATGTCCAAAACGACAAACTGCAACATCTAGACTCTCTGGCGTTCTCCAACCCCCAACTCCACTGGTAGTTTCGTCACTCCAGTGGGTATTGTAGCACTTCCATTGAAGCCGTGGACTCGAGATTGGCAAGGTTTTAAGTCCTTCGCTTCCATTTTCATTAAATCATAAGCCCGTTTAAGTAAGATGTTTACGGAGCTTCCACTGTCAACCAGGATCCTCTTCATCCAAGCAGGACCTACCTAGGCAGATATGACCAGTGGGTCGATTGTGCGGGCTTCGATCTTATCAGCATCTCGGTTTCTAAATACGATATCATCAGACATTATCTTTTGTTGTTTGGCCGGAGCCCCATCTTCACAATTACTGCAGCATTCGAAGTCCGCATGCATGATAGAGCTAGCATACGACTCCATTTCTCTCCAGCTTCTGTCTGCTGGGTGGGGACCACCACTTATTGTGTTTATAACTAGTCTTCCGCCTGTACGAGCGGGTTCTTCCTGTCTTTCTTGGTTTTGCACACGATTTTGATTTGAAGGGCCCGCACCACCAGACTACGGCGCCCGCACAAACTGATCTAACTTTCTCTCCCTGATCAACTTTTCGATGAGGTCCTGCAAATGTCGACACTCATTGGTATTATGGCCATAACTCTCGTAAAATCTACAAAACTTTCCTGTTTGAATCTGCCTCTCCGACGAGGGCTTCGGAGCAGGCTTCTTATATTGCATAGTGTTGCAAGTTTGCAGGTACATGTTTTCCAATGACGTATTCAACGGCGTGTAATTATCAAACATTGGAGCCCTACGTCATGGGCCTCGGTTCTGATCTCTTTTCTTATCTTGACCATTGTTGCCTCTCGGCTGGGTTTGTTTGTTCTGTATATTCAACTGAACTTTTCCGGAACTCTCACCGGACTGCTTAACTGCTACGTTACTTTGTATCCCTTCACTTCTGGGCCTCACATCGTCCTGCTTCCTAGACTGTTTCGCGTCCTCTTGCCGTAAGAATTGAGCGGCTTTGGAGTAGAAACGGTCCAACGATGCCGGTGGTTTCCCAGCTAACCAATTTCCAAACTCAAAATCGGGATCGATCCCTTTGGTTAATGCTATCAAGATCGAGTTATCGTTGGGATTACTAATCTCCACACATGCTGCGTGGAATCTCTCTAAATAATGCCCGAGTGTCTCCCCATGAGCTTGGGTGACACTAGACAAAGTGTTAACGTCTTTAGGTCTAGCAACATGCATACGAAACTGTTCTACAAACTTTTTAGCATACTGATCGAACGAAGAGATGGATCTAGGTGGCAACCTCGTAAACCACATCGTTGCGATTCCTCCCAGAGATATGGGGAAGCTTCGGCACTTCACTGCATCATCAGCTCTTGCAGCGCTCATTGACCATTCATATTTCAAAATATGTTGATTGGGGTCACTACTTCCTTCGTACATTGGGAGAGTTGGCATTCTGAATCGCCGAGGAGGATCAGCGTATAATATCTCGTTTGTGAAAGGAGTATGACTACGGGAGATTCCCTAGTCGTCATTGGTAAGCTCCTGACTTTCGCGAATCATCTGACATATCATGGTTGAAATATCGGGCATCATCGCATTCTGTGCATGCTGAGCTAAGGTGTGGTCGGGTTCCACAACGCGAGTTTGGACCGGACGCTGTCGACGGTCCATGTCTCGCCTCCTTGGCTCGGCATCTTCCGGGATGTATGGTTCAGGAGTATGCCCACGTTGCTGATTATTTGGATCTAACAGATTTCGGGTATCAACCCTTGTTTCTACCGCGGCGGTTGTAGTGCGATTGTCCGTGGTATACTATGGAACAGTACCTCTTCGTGATGAGGGCCCAGTCTGGAAGCTGGTTGACGGTCCAACTCTCAATTGCCCAACGGTCAAGGCAGGTTGATATCCGGTAGCTTGCGTGTGACTCCCGTCTAATCGGGGATGGGTAGATCTGCCGTGATAGTCAGATGAGGCGGAACTTTCAGTGGATGAGTGGGAAACATCATCCCTCCTGGTCCTCCTGCGCCTTCGGCGGTTTAATTGGTTGGTCAATTCAGCGTTAGCGCGCAACTGTTCAGTTAATTGTTGCCGACTTTGAGTCAGTTCTTGGAGCAACACTTGGAACTCTTGTCTGGTGACTGGTCCCGACGGATCTGAGTGAGCAGTGTTGTCTTGATTGGATGGTGGCTGTTGTGTAGGATTCTGTCTATCCCGACCTTCTTGATCAGCAGCTGTAGAGGCAGTTCTTGTGCTAACCATCTTGAGTGGTGGAGTCCTTGCCTAAACTTTACGCAAATCTGAATAGGATGGAAGGATTCCGGATTAGAGATCTGGATCTTTCTCTTGGATTTATGCAATCCGGTGTCGATGGTAGATCCAAGGAGTAGGAGAAAAAATTGGTTTTTTCTCAGTGAAAGCACCAAAGTGTTTGTACCAAAAATGGGCACAACACTCTTCGGAAGTTTTTGAAGAGATAAAAGTGAAGAAAGAAAATTGAAAATGAAGATTATCTAACAAAAACTCCAAATAACAGAAAGTAAATTACACGGAAGACAACAATTTAGAGTGGTTCGGCGTTTTGCCTACGTCCACTATGAAGTTTGATGATTTTATTGCTCGATACTTGAAGATTACAATTTCTTATAGCGTAGTACAACAGATTTTATGATTGTAGTCTGAATCTAAGGTAGCAATGGTGATCTGGAGTAAATCTGGCAGGGTCTGGGCGCTCTTTAGCTCTTAAAATTGTCCGACCCCCTTTCTGAACGAACAGGGGCTATATTTATAGGTGTAGGAGGCTGATATTTCGCCTAAATTTCGGGAGACCACTTCTGGCACGTGAGGGGCCCACGCGCCCGCCTTCAGGAAATCTGGGTCCACTTTGGGATCGATTCGAAATCCATTCGAATCGATCAAGAAAACGTCCAATCGAGCTGAAATTTGGTGTGGACATTCTTCAACATGTGCGCAAACTTCTGTGAAAATTTCATAGCATTTGGACTTATGGATCTCGAAATATGGTCGATTCAAGATGATGATCTTTGCCAGGCTGCTTCGTTCGAATCGATGGTGTTACGTGCTTTCGCGATGACGTGGAGCGTATCATGCGCATCGATCCGCTTTCTTCGCCTATTTGATCGAGTCGTCCTGGAGACTTCGCCGCCTTGACTCGATGGATTCGGGGGTATCGATTACATCTGGATTCGAGTGGGGTTTCGTTCGTATCGATCATGATGTGTTTCAGTCGATCGATACGAAATGACTATTCATGATGGATTCGAAGGACTTCAACTTGATGGATACGAACCATGCAAGCGTGAGGCTAATTCCTTCTGCCGATGGATACGAATGCTATGGATTCGTATGCTGGCTACACTGATTGATTCAAACACATTGTTGTCCCTGGATTCGAAGTGAAGTGCTCTGGTGGATACGAACGTATTACCTTTTATGGAGTCGGTGCATAGCTTTGTTCGCATTGATCTCGATGGTCTCCAGTTGATCGATCCGAACTCGTAGCACATGAATAGCACAACTTAGGATCGATTCGATCCTGATGGGTTCGAACAGATCAATCAGATTGATTCGAGCATCATATTTCTTCTAACTTGTGTTGATCATAACGTGAGCATACGAGCTCGGATTGACTTGAAATTTGAAAGACTGTTTTCCATGGCCATGCTTGTCATGTCATATCAATTGTAGCTCGATCCGGACTCGGACAAAATTTATCGATATCTCTGACAAGCGATACTTTGTTTTCAACCAGTTCCTTGATATCTCGGCCTTGCCAAAAGGCGGAATAACAAGTTTCATATATAATGTTTTGTAATCCGAGCTCGTATGAAAAAGTTATTAAAGTTTGAATATTTGAAATAATCGAAAATAATCTATACTAAACTACGAATACCGAGTTTGATTCCGTAGCTCAAACGCCCCCTCCAATTTCATACAGAAATTTTAAACTCAACCGTCATGCATTTTGGTTTTCTTTTCGTGCGCTCTCTATCCTTCCTCCCTTATCGTCCAAACCCTAAATATTATTCTACCCCTAATTTGTGCCTTTGCCCTTACATCGACGTCACCCTCTCCTCTAATAACCGTCGACAGCCCCTGTAGCTCCGAAACTCCGCCTGAGCCTACAGCTCTGACCCTCCATCAAATCCACTTCCTCCCTTATTCATACTGATATGACATCGACGACAGTCTCTGATGGGTTGAGTTCGCTTTTTCAAGGGCTTTCGCAAAGAATATATGGAGTGCTTACCGTTCTATTATACTAGGTACAATTCTCTCCATTGGTTTTTATAGCAAGTTAAATAATCCATTTACGTGTATATGGTAGATTCTTAGAGTGCGGCTTGGTTAATATCTGCTACTTTTCTGCTTATTATTTTGTTAGATATTCAATTGATTGTTTCAAGCGTAATTTGCTTGCATAAGTTTTGTATGCTTGCAGTAAAGATGTCGGTAAGAAATTTATGTTCAGATATATTATCTCTTCCATTTTTTTTTTGTTGAGTTAGTCATTATAGTATATTGTAAGGTAAACTAGTTGCAAAATTTTAACCATTGATTACACATCTTGCATTCAAATTTAAAAATCAAGGATTGCCCATGAAAAGGTTCAAACCTATCAACTGTTATGGAAAATATGTATCTTAGTCTTGAACTACAATGTTGTCAGAAAACAAAGGTTTCCACCTATGAAAAAATGCACTTCAGATGAAGTTCATGTTTAATTTGACGGTTGTTGGATTTACAGATTTCAATAAATTGTGTGTGGGTCAAGGGTCTAATTTTGGATGTACTATGTATGAAATATTTAAACCATATACATCATTTAATATTTTTATGGCTGACTACTTGGTTTAAGCTTTCCTTACCTATGTTGTAAATTCATAACTCTTGGTTTGTAGCTTCTTTAGATTGAATTCCATTAGAACGTGTTATACAAATTGTATATGCATGATTGAAATGTCGTCGATTTTAATTCATTTTATACACATATGAAGAACATTATTCTGTAAGTGTTGATCCACTAATGTCATGTTGCCCTGCTCTATACTATGCCAGTTAAAACTATTTTTATCATGCTTCATTACTGTGTTTGCAGTGTTCTTTGAAGCGCCGCCGCCTAGAGTAGCGCCTCTTGAGGTAGCAGGTCAGTTTTCTTTCTTTTACTTATCATTTGTGCCAATGTACTTTTCATATTTCCTCGATGAAAGCTTTGACACTCACTTTTTGCCTTTAGACAACAATTTATTTCTCTGTCACCTTCTACTGTTTGATTTGTTACATGTAACTTTATTGCTTTACAACTATAGCTTTAACACTCACCTATAAATTAGAGACTCTCTTAATCCCATTCTTATAATCATATCTGCATATATAACATTTACTTTCATAATATGAACAAACATTTACTAATAAGAAGAACAAATTTTTTATTAAATGGTTATATTAGTATATAACTTTGACTCTTTAATTAGTTTATGCAAATACTTTAGACATAATATACTTCTAATGGTAATTAAATTAAAAGTTATGCTTCACTCTTTTTTTGTCCTTTTTGATTGTTATGATAAAAATTTGTAGTTTTGAGAAGTTAGGTTTTACACCCGTACTTCTCAAACTATGCAAAATATGGGATAAGCTATGAATGAGGCTAGGAGAACCACCCTCATAATAAAGGTTAAGATAAAAAGAGAAGGAATTGAAGAAACCCAATTAATCTTGTACAATAAGTTGGGAAGGGAAGCACACCGCTTAGCCTACAGTCATCACCCTTGGCTCAACCAAAAGAGCTATAGTCAAAACGCAAGAGATCACAACGAAATGCAATACCATGCTCATAAGGAAGGCCATGAGGATATCAGAACTGCACTCATCCCTTAGTCTCGACATTGCATTATGATACTAAAATCAAAATCTGACATAGTCTTAAGGAGTAGGCAATGATGCACTGCATTCAAAGTAGTTAAGGCGTTAAGGCACATGGCTTGAGCCTTGGGCTTTTTTAAGCCATGGGCGTTTTTGCATGCCTTTTGTACAAGTTTGATCTACTATTCTACTAACTACAAATTAAATTTGAACCATATTTTATAATTCATTCAACTATTTAAATATTTTATCAACTAAATTTTAAATTTTAAATCATATTTTATAATTCATTTGCCTATTTAAATTTTTTGTTTAACTATTTTGTAAACTAAAATTTGAATTTTGCGAATATGCACCTCAAACTGCTAAAAGTCGTGCAACGTGCGCTTGAGCTATTTTGAGCCTTGGCACGCCTAGTCCCACGCATCGATAACACTGACTGCACTCACGAGCCGCAATAACCAAATAGTCGAACTGTGCAATTAAAATCCCAAGAGCTTATAAGTTGTTAACACCATCAAGAGCGGATCTGCATCGCATATAACGAGGGCTACTTAACTAGTACCACACGGAGTTAGAAGCATCCCAAAGGACTGCACACAGAGCCACTCAAACTTCACTCCAA